>OX243900.1:19487500-24287500 GCA_945859665.1 Anorthoa munda | reverse complement strand
TAACAAAATGTAGACAATGTGATATTTTTACATTTCATCTATTTATTATTTCGCAAAAATTAAATACATTTTTCGATTTAATTATATATTTGATTATTATTTTAAAACACATTATATAAATCTGTATTAAATATGTACTAATATTTTATTACATATATTATTTCACTAGTTTTATTTACAAATCACTACCATTAGTTAGTCCTCTTGCAAATGGCGATAGGAAATCTATCCGTGCAAACTGTATCGTGTATGAAAATGAATATATTTTTAATTACTTAATGTAAATTCTTGTCACCTGTAGGCAAATGTGTAAGTTATTTACATAAAAATAACATAAAATTGTTGCAACTGTAATGTTTGTATTGTAATACATAATTTCAGTTATAAGTCAACCGGTACAAATTACACCATACATAATGATTATGTTGTTTGTTTAAATAAAGTGAGTACAGATGAAAGTTTCTTGTAATAGACACAACCTACCTCCATTTTAAGGCCTAACCCTAGGCGTCTTGTTCAAAATTAACACTATAAAATTATAATTTTGGAAAAATATACTTGTATTACTCACTTTTGAAAATAAAAATTCTGTACTCATTTTATATAAGATCTTTTAAATTATACAAATTCAATTGTAAAAGTTAATATAACCAGATAGTAATCGATTTGTTAAATCGTAAGTTTTGGTTGTAATAAGATGACCTCACAATAGACATTCTTTTACCATACATTTCGTTAATAAAGCACTCATTGTTCGAAGACGATGTTTTAATTTTATTTCCCTCAACCTATTTCGTTCGCTAATCGCCCTACTTCGTTCGAATATTTGCGATAACGCAAAAGATTGACTGATTCGCAGTGCTTCATTCCTTGAGCTGTCTTGACTTCTAGGGAGATTTACTGAACTCCTATAATGGATTCGATGGAAAATGACAGTTTTTGTCGCTGCGGCTGGGAGTTCGGCGGTATGGGTGCGTAAGTAGTGAGCAATGCGGCGAGGAGGTTCCTGCAGAGCAGCGCGGCGGGAGGCGCGGGCGGCGGCGGGGGCGCAGGCCCGCGCTCCAGCTCCACATCAGCGAAGGCGCGGCGCCGGCGCACACGCTCATTCCACGCTGGATCACTTGAAAATACACGATCGTTACCTGTGCACAAATTACAGATAGAGTTAATTCTGACGAAAAAGTCTACGAGAATCGAACCCAAGACTACGCTCAAGAGTTACGGTTGTGACTGCCCAACGACAAAGTTAAGTTATATTTTACTGCTCTACGAGTTAGGGAAGGTTCATATCTGACGTAAAATACGCCGAACGTATCATCGGACGCACTAACGTAACATCGGTTGAGTGTGAACGGTCAAGTGTTTTTCTATACATTTGTCTGTTCTCGACCGATAATTATTACTGATATAAGATATGAACCTTCCCTTAATCCTTCCATCCTGTTACTGCCCCAGTGCAGGGCAAAGGACTCCTGCAGCCTTATTGCTTATGTGAATACGGCAACGCAAAGGGTTTCACCGCTATGAATAGACCAATCACACAGACGTAAATCCACATCGCGTCATTCATCTTGCATGTGATTAGTCGATTTGATATCGGTCAAACCCTTCTCCTTGCCGAATTCACTTGCGCAATTCGGCTGCAGCTCATACAGAGAATGCTCGAGTAGCTTTTATCACTACGCTTTGCAAAAGGCGGGTTGGTGATTTCTATTACTACTTTAAAAACTGAAGTTTTCCTTCAGCGATATCCAAGTGAAAGAGTATAAAATATAAATGTGAATTAAAAAAGTCTCATTATAAATTCGGCACAACCTGTTACTTTTATCAAGCAGCTCATAAAGATACACATTAAAACGAATATTATCTAGATGTCATATGTGTTAAGATCGTTTTGGCACCCGCGGAGCTATCATTCAACAGAACGGAAAGACATGTTTACAGTCAACAGTATTGCTGCAACCCGACACCCCGACAAAGAGCCGCCTCCGCCTTCTCTTGTAAAACAATCTTCACACTTTTTTAGAGCCCATAAAAATAGTTAAAAGAAATTGTAGTTTTTGTGTTAATAGACAGTGAAATGTTGCCGAGTGTTGGATGACAGCTTTTGTTCTGTAATGAAGCGGGGACATTTTCAAGAGTCGTTCAAATTTTTTATTACGACTGTGATGCTCTATTTTTGTACTTTGAAGATGTTTTGTGCAACATGGAACGACGCACATTGACTACAACGCAATTAGTCCAAACAAAATTGTAACAAATCAGGGAATTATATATTTTTATTCATTCAGCTTCTGTAGATCCAAAGTATGAAAGTACTGACTGCCTGTTTGTTACGTTTATACGCCTAAACCGCAGACCCAATTTTGATGATTTGGTATTGATATAGATTGGACCTTGAAGGACAATAGGTCACCTTTTATCCCGGGAGTACGTTCCTTTGGGGTAATTGTTGCCAATTTTTACGCCGCCAAAGTCGCTGGCAGAAGTTAGTTCTTCGAAACTGAATACTTGGATAGGTAGATACCTACGTCTTTTTTTGTGAATTTTGGTAGATAGGTAAGTACTTACACGGATAGATCTCGATTAGGACATAGGATATCTACCTACTTTTCATTCTGATAGTTACTTCCCTTTGTGACAATAAAACATTTAAAGCGGGCGAAGCCAAGCCAATTAACTCGACAGAATAAATTACTTCTAGGTAAGTGTGCTTCACCGTCGAACAAAAACTTTTACCATCAGGCGCGATATTGGTCATGGTCAAACGCGAACCTATCAACAATAAAAAGCCACGCGTCGAAAAGCTACTAAAGCTAAAGTAAGTATTAGTTAGTAGGTAGGTAACCTACCCAAGGGCGTCGCCAGCCGATGGCCTAGGGGGGGGGCAAGTTGATATGGAGAATGAGAAAAGTATGAATTGTAGGTAAAGTCGAGAGCACATGAAGCTTTTCACTTGTAGTACGAGCCTTACATCTACAGCGATTGTAATAACATCGGTATAGTTCTCGCCAAACTTCTTGGCCGTCCCGAAGTTGGCTGCAATGTCTGCGCAGTAGTAAATCACACAAAAACAGTACCGATCCGTGCTTTGCGCATCGGAAAGCGAACTTCAGGGCGGCCCAGAAGTTTGGCGAGTACTATTCAGAGTCCAATATGTAAAGCTACGCAACTCTACCGTACACGTTGTGCACGGAAGAGCGATCAAAATTTTCAACGCTTTTCCGTGTCGGCAAAGAAGGGTTTTGCCTATTTTAGGATATCAACAACGGTTCGATCTGTTGGGTTTGGTTTATATATATTCATTCGCGACGTACGGGAATGATCAATCAAGAAAGTCAAGTCAAAGACTTAGGACTCTGGTTGCTTTACATTTGGCAACTTTTTTTGAATCTCTAGGGGGGGGCAGCTGCCCCCCCTTGGCGACGCCCTTGAACCTACCTGCCTATTAAACTTAGGTTTAAAAGGGTCCGCAACAAAAAATCAGGAGCATTCTAATCAAATCTTCAACTGAGAGCCATAAAATTGGAGACCCTTGCGAGGGTGAGACGGTACTTCAAGCCAGAACAGCTGCTTTAGTTGTATATATAAAGTGCAATTTCGATCTTGCATGGAATACTGTTATTCTCATCTCTGGGTCGGATCTTCCAAATATCAACATGATACACTAGAGTCGATTGAAAAACAGGCCAAGAGGCTTATCGGCAGTGAGGCACTGGTCGAGTCAATGCTCCAGAGCCTTGAACATCGCCGCCAAGGTGTCAGCTAGTCAGTTTTTTGCATTTCGGGGAGTGTGCGATGGAATAGTGTAATCTAATTCCGCCTAGCCCGTTTCATCATCGCATCATCGGACTACAAGATGTACGGCGCTGCATCATCGGTACATGTGGTCACAGATAATATAGTACGATTGTAGGTAGGTATATATGTGGTGGACATCTCACCCATACGCACTAAACGTTTTGGAAATATTTTCATTATGCGTACAGCTAAGGTGTGGCATACCCTGCCGGAGTCTGTTGCCCGATAGCTACAACCTCGGGGTCTAGTCAAGAGTGAATATGTTATACTTATAGGCAAGCGTGCTACACCGTCGACCACATCAATTATCGATTCAGGTGAGATATTGGTCAAGCGCAAGTCCATCTATAAATAAAACCAATTGCAGAAAAGGTTATTAATTATATAGGATACTTATAGAAAGAAATGCAGAGACTTCCGTTATACACATTAAGAAAACAACTGTACCTACAGAAGTACAGACTACCCAGTAGGTGATACCTATTCTTCTGCCTGTCAATCTTCTATAAATATCTTATGTAATCCGTAGTTGGAATGGATTTTCTTGATTTCGACGTGATTATAATTAATTAAATTAGTATTACTACTTAATTCATATGATTCAGGCGACGTGGCTAATAACAATATATCTACCTGCCCTTGCCTAAATGAAGCTAACCAAAGATTACAATTTTAACTCTCCCCCGCTGGTCCAAAATAAATATTTATCCAGCTAATTCGCATTTAGCATTTCACGGATGAGAAAGGAAACACTCGACAGTGTGGGCTCGGTTACTACAATAACATCAGCGGAGTGGTGCGGGCTCCGACGACACCCTGCTCGCTGTCACCGTATACATTACATTTTAAAATAACCGTTTAGATATCTAAATCTACACTACACATGCATAAACGTATTTTGTCATGAGAAAATCTACCTAATGGGTGTAGGGGGTGTAGCTATCTAACCGTGCTTCTCAATTACCTACTTTACACCTTTGGGATTATCTTTGTGGGAAACACAAGCTTTGCAGTGGTAGGGCCAGCAACTCTTGAAAGCCGGAATCAACAGTGGCAACAACCAGAAAAGGCAGAGAAGCTCCGAGACGATGCAGATTGACGTGTCCCGCTTATACAATGTCTGATCTCGCAACGAAATTAATTAGGAAAACAATTGACAGCGGAGGGATTAGGCGTGACAGAGAAGTTATGTAAATATCCACTTATTACTGGAGTTATGTAGTCAATGATTACATTTCATTCATTCATAATTAATTAACTATATTATAGGTAGAGTTCTCGCCAAACATCTAGGCCGCCAAGTTGGCTTTCCGATGCGCAAGGCACGAGTCGGTGCTGTTTTTGTATTTGTAGCCAACTTCAGGGCGGCCAAGAAGTTTGGCGAGAACTATACACACTGTTGACTACTTGTTAGGTTCGGCAGTTGCCGAAAGTAATGAGGTGTGTCTTGGGCTCGATTGCCAGATATGCCGATTATTGTTTGTTGTTGATAGGTAAGGTTAGTCAAATGACAGATTTGCGATAAGTAGTGGGTTTTAAACCTATTTATTCCAATACCAATGCTCTAAGAGGGTCTATCTATATTCTTTGCGATCGGTATGTTCAGCTCGCGAGCACAGCTTTTTTACTGTAAGGTTGAGGAAGCCTCAGGCCTGTGGCCCAGAACAGCAGGGACATTAGGCAAGTATAAACCGATTAAGCTGCATAACATTCATCCACATTTCGCCAATTATGTTTAACTCCCATCTGCCATCAAATATGGAATTGTATCCATAGCGTAATCAGCTGCTTAAGTGGGAACATTATTTATAATGTTGCCACTACTGCGACACTAGCCGTCTTTCTGTGAGACGTCCTTTAGTGAACCTTTCTTTTCTGGGGAATACAAGTGTAATAACTTGTATTCCCCAGAATACAAGAATACAAGTGTAATACCTAAATAGTTCGACTTACGACTCGTAACTACAGCACCAACTTCGGACAATTTGTATTAATCATGTATCGAAAATTCTCTGTTCTTTTTTCTTTATCTATTAAGTTCTCGTGATGTTCTCTGACTACTGCTCCTAGCTTTGCCTACTGGATCGGTAGATACCTACAGAAAATTAATGCACTCTAAAATTAACATAGATGACAATATTCAGAGAGTGTTCATTGCTCAGAAAAATGCATCCGCGCCATAGCGGGAATACGTCCATGGGAATCTTGCAAACCCATTTAAAAAAAGTTCAAATTACTAACCCTTCCAAGCCTCTATATATCTTTGAATGCGCTAAATTTGTTAAAACTCACCCGGAATCATTTAAAAAAGCTCATGAATTGTATCCAAAAAGTAATAGGCATAAGAATAGAATAGTTTGCCAATAATCCCGAGGACAGCACTATATACTAAAAATAGCTATGCAATGTGTGGTCACATATTCAATGCTATACCTGACACGTTTAAAATCTTACCAGTTAATAAATTTTCAAGGTATCTTAAATGGCTATTGGATAAGAATTTCTACTCTGTAAGAGACATATTTAATAGGGAGTTGAAAAATTTATAATCCCTTAATAATTTACTCTCGGACATATTTTTATTTATTTGATAATATATAATCAATTTCCCAATTGTAATTTACTTTAGTATTGTGTAACTTTAAATAAATATTAACCCAAATGTTTGCATGTCACGATCTGTATTATTATTTATGTTAAGACCAAAATTGTACCAACACTTATTGCGAATAAATTGATTTGATTTGATTAATAAAATTAATATTGTATCGATGGGCTTCTTTAAAATATTAAAGAAACGATACTGAACAGCGGGGTAATTGGGTAACACACAAATCCACGCTATCAATGGCAATACCTTTAATTTCGACATTTCAACAGTACCATTTTTCATTTCATTTTTACCGTTGTGGAGGCGATGCATTTTAAGCTTAAACAAAAAAACCGACCAAGTGCGTGTCGGGCCACGCGCAGTAATAGGGTTCCGAAATTGCATAATAATGCGGACTAAAAAGAGGGTTTTGTTGTTGTTACATGAACATTAGAACGGTTTCAGCGGATCACAAAGTCTAAAAACGGGCCCACATAGGATGATGTTTTTTTTAATCTATATTCTCGCGTTTGACCACTATCTCGCCTGATGGTAAGCGATGATGTGGTCTACGGTGAAGCACGCTTGCCTAGATGTAATCTATTCACTCTTGACTTAAACTAAATAAGGACTAACTAGTCACTGAAGGAGTTAAAAAATCCAACTTCGGAACTGAAGTTAGAAAAATATTATCTATTTGTGTACCTAAGCGGGTGCAAATTGCGAAAGGAGCCGATACGAGCACGCGTTAGAGCCACGGGGAATGGTACAGTTCGTTCCTGGATCCTTGCGTGCACTCTCCTTGTTTATTTATCTTTCGGAATTAGAAAAAATCGTATGTATTCACCTCTAATATCCTCTAATACCGCAGATTAGAGATAAATCCTCTAATCTGCGGTATTCACTATTTAATTCTGGAAAGTTTTACGCTACTCAATTAGTGATGAAGTCGAATATTGCCTTATAGAAGGATATCGACAAAGAAAATAAGTAATTTGCTTGGAAATCGAATATAATTTGACTTTACTTTTACGTTTTGATTACAAAACGTCGAAAATACTTCTGCACTAACACAAAATAGACTCCACCGCGCGCATGCGCCGTATGGACTACGTTCTGGTACTGCCAACGACTCCGGCCACTCCAATGCGTTATTCGATCTTAAACATTATTAATTTAGAAATCATTATTATGAAGGATGTTATGATTTTATTTTTGTATATTTTTACTTGGTTCATAAGCATATATTTACTATCTGTTTTACAAAGCTAACAACGTTATTTAAGTAATTTTTCAATGGCATTTGTACAAACATCTTACTGTGCCAAGTACATTTTATAAGTCGACTATTACTCGTAAACTTGTAAAGCCTGTTATGATTTCATTTTTGTGTATTTTTACATGGTTCGTAAGCATTATAATATTTACTCTGTTTTACACAGCTATCAATTTTAATTTAGTAATTTTTCAATGGCATTTGTATAAAATTTTTACTGTTCCAAGTACATTTTATAAGTTGGTCGACTAATACTCGTAAACTTGTAAAGCCTTGTCATCCGTGATATTTTTCCTTTTAATTTCGTTATATTTACTACTGCCGTGAATTTTTTCACATAGCCAAGAGCAACCATTTCGCTGGCAGGGGGGGGGACACTTGACTCTAACATAAATTTACAACTAAAAGCTTAATTTTTCGTAAAAGAATCTCTGAATCGAAAAATGGTTTTAACAAACCCATAATATTTTTGAATGGCGTATCCAACGATACCCCACACCATGGGATAGATGAGAAAAAAAAAATACATCCCCACTTTACGTACGGTACCCGAAAAAAAAATATTTTTCATGATTTTATGTTACCACTTTGTCGGCATTATTAATATGTATATACATACGAAATTATAGCTTTCTAGTACTTATATTCTTTGAGCTAAGCTGCGGACGGACAGACGGACAGAGCGAAACTATAAGGGTTCCTTGTTGACTTCGGAACCCTAAAAAGCAATGCATCTATGGTATACATATAGTTGTTCTTATTTCTAATGCGGGGCAATGTATTTTTTTTAAACTGCTCCGGTTTTATTTGAAATTGTGTTTATGTGGATGGCCGTGCCTGTCACAAAATGTTAGAGAAAAATAGAAGACCTAGGAAGATGTTGACTCACCATAGATGGTCGGTTGCACTGGGAACGTTCTAGACATCTGCATGCATCTCAAGCGCGCTTGCGGGCAGCCTGTGGCGCCGTTTCGCCGTCGCGAGCGTCTGTGCCGCCTGCTCCTAGCTGCCTGCGCAGTGCCACCTTTCAGAGGAAGATGTTGACTCACCATAGATGGACGGTTGTACTGGGAACGTCCTGGACATCTGCATGCACCTCAGGCGTGCCCGGTAAGCACGCTTGCGGGCCGCCAGCGCCGCCGCTTCGCCATCGCGAGTGTCTGTACCGCCTGCTCCTTGCTGCCTGCGCAGTGCCACCTTGGAGAACGCAGAAAATGTATATTAGGCTACTGCTGAGCATGAGATCCTGGAGATCGACACCTGGGTCGGGCAAAGTGGTTTTGGATTTTTTCAGCGGAGTCTGGGCTTGTGCCCAGTGGCTATCAGATGATCCATAGTGCCTACACCCGTTTTTTTCTTCTTTCGCACGCTTCTGTATAGCGGGCCTATTGCCATCAATCTAGTACACATTGAGAATAAGCAGGCATCTTAGGATAGAATTTCGAAACTTCAATACTTAGGTACGACTCGCACTGACACTAAACAATTAAAAAATAAGCATGATTTTCAACAAATAACAGTGGCAACCGGTGTGACAACCCATGAGAGAAGAGAAAGCACAGCAGCAACTCACTATTGGAGCTGTCCCACACCCCCCGTAACACCGGCCAGCGATTACAATCTGCATCTGCGACCATCGGTGGCGTAGGTACTCCTACTTTAAAATTCTTTACGGGAGCAATCTTAATAACACTGCCCAACCTGGGGATTGAACCCAAATACCCTAAACTCAGCAATCGGGCATGCGACGATAGGACTTTACAAACTTTTAAGTAATAATTATGAATGGCCTACCGTCCACAAATTTAATCAAAAACATAGTTTTCATTTGTGTTATGTTCAATTCATGAAAACACAATTATTTCAGATAAGTATGTAAAAGTTGCATATGTAGAGGGTGCCTTAATTAACATATGATTAATTACAGAAAGCACTGATCTGATTTCATCCCGCGACCAAAGAAAACAAGAATGAAAAGTTGAAGATTGGTATGTAATCGACGTACCTGTGCAGCCATGACACGCTGTCGCTCCAGCACCAGCAGACAGCCAGGACAGCGGCAGTCCCGCCAGCGGCACAGCCTCTTGTGTCCCTTCAGGCACGAGATCACCCCGTGGTTGCGGCACCGCGCGCACTTCGGAGTCCGCAGCGCCTTCCGACTGCCACCAGTAGCTTCGCCCTCACCCACACCCTTGCTTTGCATTTTGTGTTTACTCCAAATAATTCGAAAGTCAATCACAACAGCCGCTACCAACTAATTCATGTTACACGAACCGATCCCACGGGTTACTAAATAATTAATGAGGCGCGCCAGCGAGTCATGTTGACGCTGAAATATCGTTTCAGAGATTGACGGCTGTAAAGTGGACTTCAAGTTTTTATAAAAGTTCAGTGGCAGCCGTCGCTCCGCCCCGCGAGCTTCTCTATTGGCGGAGATTGCTATGTGGGCGGGCGGCACGACACCAAACGCTATTGTTTTTTTTTTTTCGTTTTATTTTTCGTAGCAAAATGATACATTAATCGCTTGTTGGTTCATATTTAAGTGTTTGTAGTGAGTATTTTTAACGTTTTCAAAGACACATTATCATAACGTAAACTGTAAAAAAGTAATAATGTTTGTTGGATTCATTTATTGCTACCCTATCAAAGCTTACACAGAAATAGTACCTACCTACCGAAAAGTTAAATGTTTCAAATAGAAATAATGGATAGGTACCTAGTTAGGTTTTAAATAGGTATCTAGGTACTGATTTAAAGGCTAAACTATTTAACTAGAAGGTACAACATACCTACATAAAGATATGCTTAAGTGTTTGTAATTTCAATTTTAACATTTCTGCTTGCCCACAGAAACATTAATAAGGGATTTTACAAAAATCGCTCTACTCTACCTATACACAGGATAATATCTGAAACACGTAAACAAAAGATCTGAAACAAATAACAATTTGACCGACAATTGTAACGTGCAAATGATATTCAATCTCGAGCGGCGATTGCCAATTAGCTCTCATATTTCTATTGTCCGTGTCCACGCTCCGGGTTCGGTTACCGAGACTCTACCTTCATATTTATTGATTTTCAATCTAACTGGATATGTCTATACTTCTATAGGATATATTTTATTAATTTTGATGATCGGTCTAGGTGCGAAAATCTGCTTGAACATTGTAGGCTGCTGTAGTCAATATTCATGCGGCGCGCGGCGGCTGGTTCTGGATTTATTTGAGCAGTCTGTAACTTCTAGAATGAGAGCTCATGTACCCACTGGGTACGAGCTTCCTCCGTTACTCCGAGAGTCCTGTAGCCTAATTGCGCAAGTGAATTTGATAAGGCAAAGGGTTTAACCGCCATCAATCGACCAATCACATAAACGGAAATCCACATCGCGTCTATAATCTCGCAAGTAATTGGTGGATTGATGGAGGTCAAACCCTTTGCCTTGCCAATTTCCCTAGTGCAATTGGGCTGCAGGAGCTCTTGGATCATTCATGTACCTACGCGATCGGTTCTTCTTCAATCCTACCTAACTGTAAATCTATAGCCGGACACATCATGTATGTATAGTTCTCGCCAAACTTCTTGGCCGCCCTGAAGTTGGCTACAATGGCTGCGCAGTAGTAAATCTCATATAACATACAACAGCACCGTTTCGTGCCTCGCGCATCCGGTAAACCAACTTCAGGGCGGCCCAGAAGTTTGGCGAGGACTATACTTACGATACCTTGTAGGTACCTAAGCCCGGACTGCCTGTTAAATAAAACTTTCAAGAAATACTTAGCTATCCAGAAAATTGACTTGCGTTAACTCAAGTTCATCTGCATCTGCAGCATATATCAAATAGCTACCAGTATCAAAACAGTTACGCTAATGAAGTATTAAGTTAATAATAGTGTCGGACAAAGTATCTTTGTTAGCCGTAATCGTGGGTTAGTTCGGAGCATAAAGCGGTCTTTGGTCGCAACTCGCAACAAACGCAGTCTGTGTGGTTGTACCAGCTACCGACACGCTTGCATACGATTCATTATGCGGCCCAATGGCTTTGATTGTACAGTATACAGTGTTAATAAACCAGCAAGTCTTTTTGTTGTAATTAACTTTAGATTGTTAAGGCGCGTCTTTGATGTTTAGAAAGTTATTTTGGACATTAGAACTCCAAAATTAGACCTGCTTTATAATTTTAGTGTGACTTTATTTAGATTAGAATAGGATTCAGGTAGGGGTCCTTAAGAAAAAAGATTTTATATAAACATATTTATTTTAATACCATTTCATAATATTAATAAACAAACACAGAACCTATAAATTCATAGTAGTTATATACATAAGCAAACATGATTACTTCTGCGGTATACCTAATACCATTGAGAAGAAAAAGGAAGCAAATAATAGTTTTAAGGTACCTATCTATTGCATAATAATTACAGTAAGTAACCCCTCGAGTGCCCGAAACGTGAATCCAAGCGAGACACAATGGCATTTTAATTGTTTCGGTATTTACGCCTTTCAACCTGTTAAACAATCAAACTGCCAAGCCTTTGTCCAACAACAGTGGCGGCCTTAGGGGGTGGCGAACAGGGCAATCGCCCGGGGCCTCGCTCTTGCAGGGGCCTCGCGCTACAACCCAAAAAGCTTACAATTTTATCCTTAGCAAACAATAAAATAAAGTTGGTCGATTAGGAGTCGAGTATTAATAATCACACTAATATTATAGAGACGAAAGTTTGTGAGTGTGTGTGTGTGTTTGTATGTTTGTTACTTCTTCACGTTCAAACGGCTGGACGGATCTGGATGAAATTTGGCAATAGATTTCAGTCTGGAATAGTACATAGGCCCCGGAAATATGTTCCCTTGAGCTAATTTTCGAAATTCCCGCGGGCGAAGCCGCTGGCCAGTTAATAATAAAAACAATAAGTGCAGAGTTTTCCATTTCTCGTATATCTCATACATTGTAAAAAGGACAAGGGCCTCGAAAATGGGCCGCCCGCCCGGAGCCTCGCAGCGGTTAAGGCCGCCCCTGTCCAACAATGTTGGATTTGGCTTGCATTCTAACTGGATTCAGCTGGATAGCAGCTAATTTTACATTTCACCCGCGTAGTTCCCGTTCCCGTGGGAATACAGGAATTAGCCTATTATATGTCACCCGAGGATAGTAGCTTCCCAACGGTGAAAGAATTTTTGTAATCGGTCCAGAAGTTTTTAAGTTTATTCATTACATACAAAAATACAAATCTTTCCTCTTTATAATATTATAGTATAGAAGTATAGATTAATATAGAAGTATAGATGGAGCGACTAGGACTGAATGGTTGACTGAATGGGTTGTGAAGGATGATGACCGCCACAACTCAGTAACTAGGTAACACTATATCTCTGAGCAAAACTGGTGTAAATTTTTGAGGCTTCGACTGTAACGACTATCAAAGATCTATACATACATGACAACCGGGATCATTCCGAATTCCGAAGCACGGTTGAGGCGTTCGTTTCGATCGACGCTTAACAAGATCGAACTGTGGGCTTGATATTATTTAACCACGAGCTCCTCTGTTAAAATAGTAAATACCTACCTGGTACCTGTAGGTAGCTACATGGTTCGTTTAGGGTAGTACAACTAAAAAGTAAAAGTTTTCAACAAAAACTCACAGAAACAAAAACTTATATTGAAGATAAATTAAAACAAGTACTAAACCGATTTTGATGAAACTTGCACTGTTCTCTACGTCCCCCGTAGATCCACCGTCGTTTGTTCCCATAGGCCCTGTTTTTTAATCCGTAGGTGACTGAACCGATGGTTAAATATTATGCCAACTAATGGTTTCAAAATTCGGTAAAGCCACAGATAATAATATTAGCGTTATGCTTGTATTATAATACAAGCATAATGCGCTTTTATTCATCGATTGTTATGATAGTCTAACAAAAAGTTAAATAATTAACTCCAACTTATTTGACCATTTGTGAGGCTATTATTCGATGAAAAACGGATTATACCGAAATTTTAAACCGATTGTTAGGATATTTTTAATCATGGGGTTAAGTTAAATAATTAACTCCAACTTATTTGACCATTTGTGAGGCTATTATTCGATGAAAAACGGATTATACCGAAATTTTAAACCGATTGTTAGGATATTTTTAATCATGGGGTTAAGTTAAATAATTAACTCCAACTTATTTGACCATTTGTGAGGCTATTATTCGACGAATAACGGATAATACCGAAATTTAAACCGATTGTTAGGATATTTTTAATCATGGGGTTAAGTTAAATAATTAACTCCAACTTATTTGACCATTTGTGAGGCTATTATTCGATGAAAAACGGATTATACCGACATTTTAAACCGATTGTTAGGATATTTTTAATCATAGGGTTAAGTTAAATAATTAACTCCAACTTATTTCACCATTTGTGAGGCTATTACTCGACGAATAACGGATTATACCGAAATTTAAACCGATTGTTAGGATATTTTTAATCGTAGGGTAGTTGACAAAAATATCTATTTAACTAGTCCGTCAGTTAGATAACCTAAAAATGTTGACAACATATTTTTCTTTTGCCACGTTAACGAAAAATTACGACGATACATACAGCGCGTTGCAATATCGTGTGACGTCATGGTGTGCCTCAATGTATACTGTCAAAGTAACGTCACAAGCCCCCCTCTTGAACTTTGATGCGCTTTATCTTTGTAAATTTTTATTTATTTGATAAAGCAAAAAATACGGGTTCAATATTATTTGATAATTTCACCGACGGACTAAATAGAATTATAATTTTTCTACCCAGGAAATATCCCTATTCCTAATAATAATAGCCTAATCAGATGCATCCCGTTGGACTGAAAGCTGAACCCAATACAATTGGAAAAAGGCTAGGCAGATTGATTCGGATGAAAATGAGAACCTCCCTTTTTTAAAATCGGCCATAATTTTATCGTCTAATATTTTATTGCACAGTTAGTATAGTTAGGTATCAGCTTTCTATAAAATATAACGTATTATTAACAATAATGTAAAAGATATTATAAATATTGTTACTTAAGTACGTTTAAATCTGTAGTTATTATTATTATTTATGACGAATTAACAAAATAAACATAATTTTATTTATTTTTAGTTCCGCGTGCCAGCTCAGATTAGCCACTCGGCTAATCGAGATTTAGATGGGTTTTTGAATAACATTGACTACGCTACGATACACATAATAGTAGTTTATAAAACTGTTGCATAATAAGGGGTATTAAAACATGAGTGTGTGTTTAAAAACCGAGCCGTAGGCGAGGTTTTTAATATTATTCACAAAAATGTTTTAATACCTAGTTATGTCACAGAATAATTAATAGTACAAGTACAGAAGAGTCACTTCGTGCAACGATTCATTGAAATAGAGACTCCTGCTAGTAAGCAACAAAATGCAATTCAGCTCGCATAAGCGCTCAGTGCCTAACGTGATATTCACCTAAACGTTGCCGCTCTCTTCTAACGCGTAGCTCCGTCGCTGTCTGGCGCGGTTTGACTCGGCTCGTAAGGGTTGTCGACTTGCCGCTTTCGCTTACGACAACATATTAATTGTCTAATAATAATAAAATTAATATACGGTTGGGTCTAGGTATGCTACATGTCTAAGTAGGTTCATATCTCGTTCGTTTTGTGAACAATTATTGCATTTCTAATAGTAAATAGTTTCCGGCGTAATCGCTTTGCGGAAAACCATCTTCTTCAAATAATATATTATATGGTTGATAACAATTTGTAATAAGGTCATCTCTATTTCGAAGCGCAGAAATGTAATCTAAAAATGTAATCAACCATAGGTATACTCTTATTTGCATTTCAAATACCTACCTACCTATAATAGATACGTTATAGTAATAAAAAAATAAATCAATTTATATTTGTGAACAACACGAAAATCTAAAATATCTAAGTAGGTAGGTACCTAATTATTAGTATTTCACACACCTATTCATTCTTTTAGGAACACCAAAATGCCTAAATTTTTATACAAAACTCGTACTCATTATGCACCTACTACCGATAGTTACAGAGTATTTATGTAATGATTTAAATAGGTACAACAAAATAGCTTACCTTTCAAAATCTTTCGGTACTTTAAAAAACTTAATATCGATTCATTGTTCTTTGATTTATTTAAACACCCGTAAACACAACAATATCTTTTAAAGGCCTTAGAAGTACGTTTAGAAGTCATCGTTCTTTGCTGCATAAATCATAGAATTAATAACGTGGCTAACGTGCGAGCCGAGCGGTAAGCGGCAACCTAATGCGTTATTCCCTCTGCAAGGTACCGCCGGCCGATCGTACCTAAACTGCGGAGTGACACCCCCCTGGTTATGTGCAGTTTCATACACTACTTTATCTACACTCATACATTGGGATTGAACCTACTAAATACCTTTTTTGCATTTTCCATGTCATAAAGTCGTGATAGCATTTATCATATAATTTTCTCGACTTTGCTGGTAATAAATTATGAGTAATTTCCTTCGCCGCATCTAAAATATCGGGCGAAGTCAAATTTTCTTCACATTCACTGACATCAGACATTTTTAAGCAAGAATTCAAAAAACTCATGAAATACAATACAACTAAACCTGCAAAATATGAATGGCGCCAAAACCCAGCACATCACCGCATTAACCGCGCATGCGCTAAGGTTTAGCACGCACTGCGATTTTTATTCCTGCGAATTTTTTTTGGCCTATTCTGCGACCTATGGAATTGTAAGAAGTTGCTCGCATTGCGGTAAAAAATCGTGCACAAATAATACCGTAAGAAATCCGTGTTTTGCCACAGAATCCACCGCACCGCGTCGCGAATTTAATTCGCGCGAATATTTTGAGCTCTATGAACATGTAGAAAGAGACAAAATTGGCGCGAATAAAAATCGCAGTGCGTGCTACGTCTGAAGCGGGCATTGTCATAGACAAGTAAAAATTGGAATCAAATCTTTTTAAATAGGTACTATAAAAATGGCATTACAAAAAATAATTGATGAAATCTCCTTGTGATTAACTTCTTGGATTTGTCCTGTATCGTAATAGAAAAAAAATTGTATTATAGGATTATTTTGTTAGAGAAAAAGTGTTATAATAAGATTCTATTTTTAAATTTCGGTATTGTGTTTATAAAGTATGTCAATATAAACTCGTTTTGAAGTTTATAATTCGAATATTACGATATAAGAGTAGATAATAGTAGTTTATGCAACGGCATATAATTAGGTATTAAAACACTCGCGTAATATTATTATCAAATTCGGCTTCGCCTCATTTGATAAACCTACGCTCGTGTTTTAATAACCCCTATTATATGGCCATTGCATAAACTACTATTATCTACTCTTATATCGTAATATTCGAATTATAAACTTCAAAACGAGTTTATATTGACATACTTTATAAACACAATACCGAAATTTAAAAATAGAATCTTATTATAACACTTTTTCTCTAACAAAATAATCCTATAATACAATTTTTTTTCTATTACGATACAGGACAAATCCAAGAAGTTAATCACAAGGAGATTTCATCAATTATTTTTTGTAATGCCATTTTTATAGTACCTATTTAAAAAGATTTGATTCCAATTTTTACTTGTCTATGACAATGCCCGCTTCAGACGTAGCACGCACTGCGATTTTTATTCGCGCCAATTTTGTCTCTTTCTACATGTTCATAGAGCTCAAAATATTCGCGCGAATTAAATTCGCGACGCGGTGCGGTGGATTCTGTGGCAAAACACGGATTTCTTACGGTATTATTTGTGCACGATTTTTTACCGCAATGCGAGCAACTTCTTACAATTCCATAGGTCGCAGAATAGGCCAAAAAAAATTCGCAGGAATAAAAATCGCAGTGCGTGCTAAACCTTAGCGCATGCGCGGTTAATGCGGTGATGTGCTGGGTTTTGGCGCCATTCATATTTTGCAGGTTTAGTTGTATTGTATTTCATGAGTTTTTTGAATTCTTGCTTAAAAATGTCTGATGTCAGTGAATGTGAAGAAAATTTGACTTCGCCCGATATTTTAGATGCGGCGAAGGAAATTACTCATAATTTATTACCAGCAAAGTCGAGAAAATTATATGATAAATGCTATCACGACTTTATGACATGGAAAATGCAAAAAAGGTATTTAGTAGGTTCAATCCCAATGTATGAGTGTAGATAAAGTAGTGTATGAAACTGCACATAACTAGGTATTAAAACATTTTTGTGAATAATATTAAAAACCTCGCCTACGGCTCGGTTTTTAAACACACACTCATGTTTTAATACCCCTTATTATGCAACAGTTTTATAAACTACTATTATGCAATGGCCATATAATAGGGGTTATTAAAACACGAGCGTAGGTTTATCAAATGAGGCGAAGCCGAATTTGATAATAATATTACGCGAGTGTTTTAATACCTAATTATATGCCGTTGCATACACTACTTTATCTTCACTCATACAGTTGAAATAAAATAAAAGTAGAAAGGGAAAAATATTTGGTATGGCGGGCAATTTAGATTCTCATTGCGCAGCGCGCGCATCCACAGACAATGAAACTTCTTTGCTACAGCCCATACGCGCCAGAAAATTAAAAAGGAAAAGTGTGCTATAAAATTTAAAAAGTTATTTTATGATGCAGTTGTTTGAAAATCGAAGGAAAATGTTGAACTGTAATGGTTTTTTTTTTTTTATTTTACCTATCCACGAATATAAAGTACGTTTTTATACAATATTTTTTGAATTCGTATTTGGAACATTACGTTGTGAGTGTAGATAAAATTAATTTAATAATCTAGTATTTTATCACATAGGTAAGTACACTTTAGTTGTAAGGCATATTTAAGATTAATTAATTATTATAAAGTATGCAATAAGTCCACTCTATTTTAGCAAGGCTACCTCATAACAAAGGTATAAGTATATTTGTACCTAATGGTAGTAAACCTTATAAAGGGATCATTCCATATTATAGTCAAGTTCCCGTCTCAAAATAAATGTTGTCTCCGGAACTAATTCTTTTTGTGAGAAGCAAGCATCAAGCCAATCTTCCCTCACTATAAAAGCCTTGGACGACTCCTTAATCTTATCAAGCTCAGTCTTTTCCGTAGTGTTGGGGAGTACAATGTGAGTGCAATTACTGGTAGTGTCGAGTACAGTGGCCCCGTACATGCGAGCTAGTATAGCAGCTATACTATCCTGGCGCGGCATGTGAATGAAGCATGGTCGCAGGAACGAGTGTGGGTTGTTTTCTTCGCCAAAGATCTCCTTGTCTAAATCCAGCATCTCTTGGTGTGTGAGGTAAATTGGGATCTGTTAGGATGACACGTATATTTATATTTATTATATGTATAGATTTATACCTAGAGGAAGTAAAGAGTTAATTTAACCCAACCTAGCATAGTCATTCAGACCGAATTTCGATCACCATCGCATCGTGGCCAATCAAAGCCAAAACCAACCTATCCCGCGGGCGATATTAGTGCATAAGTGTGTGCGCAAATACAGGTGGACTCTTACAGACCTGGGTAACGATTAAACATGATTTGGTGGACTCTTGAGAAAATTAGGAATAAAAAAACAGACATGAAAACCATGGACCACGTTTAAACTCATTAATAAAATCTTAGACATTTCGTTAAGTGAATCAGGTATTTTTAAATACTTACATCACCATCCATTTTCTCGAAGCACCTCCTCAATTTGTCCTCATCAATAAGCTCAGTGTAGCTGTCTCCATAGGCATCGTAATTCCTCGCCAGTGTTAGTCTGGTGGCGGGTGTTACTGCTAGTGTGTGTAAGGGGTCGAGAGGCACTGGCTCGGATGCAGTGGGCAGCGCGCGCAGCCAGCCGGTCGTGATGACGTCAGAGCTGCGCGCGGCCAAAACGGCGCGCACGCGGTGCGTCAGCTTACCGGCCACCGAGCACCATGTGTCCGCACCTTGACAAACATTTTAATCATAAACTTTTTTGTTTTATGCAGAAAACGTAAGATAAAGAGCTCGTGGCGAAAGGAGGAGCTCGTGGCTAAAGGAGGAGCTCGTTTCTTAAGGAGGATCTCGTGGCTAAATAATATATAACAGCCGCACGGGACGATCTTCAAGGTTCAGCAACGCTTGCCGAGGGCGGTCCGAAGATGGGCGACCATCTTTACATACCCAGATTCCTCCGTGCCTCGGAAAGCACGTTAAGCCGTTGGTTCCGGCTGTCATTTGAAGATCTTTGACAGTCGTTTAGGGTAGTCAGAAGTCTGAAATCTGACACCAGTCTAGCCAAGCGGTATCGTGTTACCCAGTTACTGGGTTGTGGAGGTCAGATAGGCAGTCACTCCATGTAAAATACTGGTACTCAGCTGAATCTAGTTAGCTAGGCAGATTGATTGACGCAGAAAAGTTAGAACCAAGAGAATTTACGTCGCATGAAAGCGAGCAAAGAAGCTCGAAAGTTTTAACTTTTAAGAAAGTATTTAACTTACCAATATTAGCGACCACCTTCCCACCGTGCGACTCAATAATCTTGAAAAGTTCTGGCCTTTTACAGTCGTCATCCTCGGACAGAATGTACAGCTTTCTTCCAAACAAAGCCTTCGAGGTCACCTCCACGTCACCACCCGACGTGATCTGGAATTGCTCTGCGACCTGAGGCGCTTGAGTCTTCCGCTTTGCTCGTGGCTTAACTTCGTCTATTTGATCGCCAGTTATTTGGTTTGTACTTAGCTTTACTACTGGACCTTTGTTCTGTAGACAATAATGAGGATTTATTTATTTAATTATAATAGCACTGTAATGAATAGTACACACAAAAATTTACAGGAATCTTATCATATTATTCATAAGTAGTAAGTAAGTAGTGAACTTTTCACTTAAAGGTGTGCATATCACTTACTTAGTTTGCATATCTGATACCTATGAATTAAGAGGTTGAAGGATATAAGTAGTAATAATAATAATAAGAAAGTAACGGTGCAACTCCGGTGCATACGTAAAACGAGTTAAATTTAGGTATTGAACGAAAATCGGCTACGGCTTGTTTGTTGGTAGCAATTATTATAGACTGGCCGGAAACCGATCACTATTCCGAATCTTTTTTGTACGAATTTCATTTTACCGAAAACTATTGACCGACGCCTTTTTTGCTATATGCATTCATGCATGCCTTCTGCACTGCAACATACAACCTACGTCGTATAAATACTGTACCGCGCAAGTAAAGTTATCGCGACTAGCATCATCATCATCATCATAATTTTGCATCTGTGGCGCCTTCTGCACTGCAACATACGAACTACGTCGTATAAATACTGTATAACCCAAGTCAAGTTATTGCGACTAGCATCATCATCATCATCATTTTACATCTGTGGCGCCTTCTGCACTGCAACATACGAACTACGTCGTATAAATACTGTATAACCCAAGTCAAGTTATTGCGACTAGCATCATCATCATCATCATTTTACATCTGTGGCGCCTTCTGCACTGCAACATACGAACTACGTCGTATAAATACTGTATAACCCAAGTCAAGTTATTGCGACTAGCATCATCATCATCATCATTTTACATCTGTGGCGCCTTCTGCACTGCAACATACGAACTACGTCGTATAAATACTGTATAACCCAAGTCAAGTTATTGCGACTAGCATCATCATCATCATCATTTTGCATCTGTGGCGCCTTCTGCACTGCAACATACGAACTACGTCGTATAAATACTGTATAACCCAAGTCAAGTTATTGCGACTAGCATCATCATCATCATCATTTTACATCTGTGGCGCCTTCTGCACTGCAACATACGAACTACGTCGTATAAATACTGTATAACCCAAGTAAAGTTATTGCGACTAGCATCATCATCATCATCATTTTGCATCTGTGGCGCCTTCTGCACTGCAACATACGAACTACGTCGTATAAATACTGTATAACCCAAGTAAAGTTATTGCGACTAGCATCATCATCATCATCATTTTGCATCTGTGGCGCCTTCTGCACTGCAACATACGAACTACGTCGTATAAATACTGTATAACCCAAGTAAAGTTATTGCGACTAGCATCATCATCATCATCATTTTGCATCTGTGGCGCCTTCTGCACTGCAACATACGAACTACGTCGTATAAATACTGTATAACCCAAGTAAAGTTATTGCGACTAGCATCATCATCATCATCATTTTGCATCTGTGGCGCCTTCTGCACTGCAACATACGAACTACGTCGTATAAATACTGTATAACCCAAGTAAAGTTATTGCGACTAGCATCATCATCATCATCATTTTGCATCTGTGGCGCCTTCTGCACTGCAACATACGAACTACGTCGTATAAATACTGTATAACCCAAGTAAAGTTATTGCGACTAGCATCATCATCATCATCATTTTGCATCTGTGGCGCCTTCTGCACTGCAACATACGAACTACGTCGTATAAATACTGTATAACCCAAGTAAAGTTATTGCGACTAGCATCATCATCATCATCATTTTGCATCTGTGGCGCCATCTGCACTGCGACATATGAACTACGTCACATAAATACTGTATCGCACCATCTTCACTGCGACATAAGAACTACAACGTATAAATACTGTATAGCGAAAGTAAAGTTATCGCGAATAGCATCATTTCAGCCGAAAGACGTTCACTGCTAAACATAGGTCTCCCCCAAGTGTCATAACATCCACCGCAACATTTAGCCCAGTCATAGGCCCACTAGCATAATTATATATCAACAGTCCGACTTTAGCCATCACTCAACACACAACACTTGTCTAAGTCGGAGCATCCCACCTTTTCAATAGAGTTACTACGTAGATTTCTATCTGTAGGGGGTATACTTACGGCGCAAAGTGCTTCAAACTCTTGCAGTGTCATGATGTCCTGAACGGGTTTGTCGTCTCGCACCTTCGTGACGCGCGGAAACCGCAGCGTGTAGTCTGCACCGAACCCTGAGCTACGGATCAACTCGGACGCTCGAACCTGAATCAACACACGTATCATCATAACATTGCGCTTGATCATTCATAAATAGTAGGCACACACTCATGTTTAATCAGTTACTAATATAATAAAGAGTTAAAATTATGTTTGTTTCGAGGAGAAAGTATTAAGTTCAGAAGATGTTTGTGAGAGGATGGCTATGAGTGAGAGCAGGGGAAGATAAATGAAAAGATGGCTGGACAGAGTGAAAGATGATTGGATGTCCTACTGAGATGACCGCTGATAGTAAGTATGGAACAAGAAGACGTGTTGCGTCGATCCCTAAAAAATTTGGATTAATGCAGGAGAATCATGCTGAGGACATTACCGTTAATACGACGGAATGCTCAGGCGTTATCCAGAAATCTGGCTTCTCCTTGTTAAAGCACAGCTGCGGCGGCGCAGGCGTCTGCTTGAAGGCGGTCCAGTGACGCTCCAGCGCCGCGCACAGACTCTCGCGCTCGTCGAACGTCAGGCCCGTCGACACGCGTCCCACTGACACCCAGCGCTCCGGCATTTTACCTGACGACAAAACTTTTTGGTTAGAATAATAAACTATAGAAGAATGGACTTAGCTTTCCCTGTCTACCTGTGAAGTGAATACGGTATTTTTTTTAAATTATTATTATGAGCCTGATGTGTCTCACTGCAAAGGCCTCCCTTCCTTTTTTCTATTTTCCTCTATCTTTTGCTGCACCTGACCAATCCTGTAGATAGGAGTCTAATTCGTCACGCCATCTCCTTCTGGGCCTACCGTCTTCGTTCGATCGGAGCCCAATCAGACATACTGCAAATGTGACCAGCCCAGTTTCATTTTTGTTTGGCGGCTAATTTGCCCACGTCTGCGATTTATGTTTTGGAACGAACGATGCATACTGTTCCGTATGCGGTCTGTGATGTTGACTCCGAGAATATTTCGTCCCATTTGCTTGCCGGCTGACCCCGAATGCAGACTTTTGACGTAACCTTTGCGCTCCGTAGTTGAGGATAGGCAGGATGCACATGTCCATGAGTTTCCTTTTTAGGGAAAGTGGAAGTGATCCTTTCATTAAGTTTTTCATCGACCTATGGCTTTTCCAGGCGTTTTCTATGCATCTAGCAACCTTTTTATCTCTGGCCCTGGAAAGACTATTTGGCTGAGGCATACTTATGGATATATTCAATCTCCACACCCTCGATGTCAACTTTTCGTTTCGTACTGTCCGCCGTTAACTTCGTTTTCGTCATATTCATTTTGAGTCCGATCTCGAGGCTGGCGTGGCTGAATCAATACGGTCAGACAAGTGGTATAGACAAATCGATCGCGCAAACAGTGGTTGTCTTTTTCCAGAATTATTGTTTCACGTCACAGACTTGCCGTGTCACCTTCGTCACTACAACCGGTATTGGCCCTGGACAGCTATTGGCCGTACAAGCACAATATTAACGAAAAAAAAATTAGTGCAGGATAAGGTCTAAACTCACCTGGAGCCACACCATCTGCGCAGGCTACGAGGAAACTCTTGGCACGTCCTTGTCTCTTGTTCTCGGCTTCGTCAGCCCCGATGATCACCAGGTCGAGGTCGCTCATTGTACCGTCCGTATACTAAAATAACAAAACATTACTAAAATCGCTTGATCTGTGTGGTAGTAGAATCAGGTACAGTGTTTTTGGAAACTAGGTAATAGTCAAATGGGAAGTCATCATCATCTACAGCCCAAATTGCCCAATCGCCCAACGCTGGGCACTGGCCACTCTTTGATTGTGGTAATCCCCATGGTGCTCATTTATCAACTGTTACTGACGATAGTATGGTAGAGTCGATATTCCAGAAGTGCTCCTTTATCAACTGTTACTGACGATAGTATGGTAGAGTCGATATTCCAGAAGTGCTCCTTTATCAACTGTTACTGACGATAGTATGGTAGAGTCGATATTCCAGAAGTGCTCCTTTATCAAATGTTACTGACGATAGTATGGTAGAGTCGATATTCCAGAAGTGCTCCTTTATCAACTGTTACTGACGATAGTATGGTAGAGACGATATTCGAGAGATGCACCTTTATCAACTGTTACTGACGATAGTATGGTAGAGTCGATATTCCAGAAGTGCTCCTTTATCAACTGTTACTGACGATAGTATGGTAGAGACGATATTCGAGAGGTGTTCCTTTATCAACTGTTACTGACGATAGTATGGTAGAGTCGATATTCGAGAGGTGCGCCTTTATCAACTGTTACTGACGATAGAATGGAAGAATCGATATTCGAGATGTGCTCCTTTATCAACTGTTACTGACGATAGTATGGTAGAGTCGATATTCGAGAAGTGCTCCTTTATCAACTGTTACTGACGATAGTATGGTAGAGTCGATATTCGAGAAGTGCTCCTTTATCAACTGTTACTGACGATAGTATGGTAGAGTCGATATTCGAGAGGTGCTCCTTTATCAACTGTTACTGACGATAGTATGGTAGAGTCGATATTTGAGAGGTGCGCCTTTATCAACTGTTACTGACGATAGTATGGTAGAGTCGATATTCGAGATGTGCTCCTTTATCATCTGTTACTAACAATAGTATGGTAGAGTCGATATTCGAGAAGTGCTCCTTTATCAACTGTTACTGACGATAGTATGGTAGAGTTGATATTCGAGAGGTGCGCCTTTATCAACTGTTACTGACGATAGTATGGCAGAGTCGATATTCGAAAAGTGCTCCTTTATCAACTGTTACTGACGATAGTATGGTAGAGTCGATATTCGAGAGGTGCGCCTTTATCAACTGTTACTGACGATAGTATGGTAGAGTCGATATTCGAGATGTGCTCCTTTATCAACTGTTACTAACGATAGTATGGTAGAGTCGATATTCGAGAAGTGCTCCTTTATCAACTGTTACTGACGATAGTATGGTAGAGTCGAAATCCGAGAAGTGCTCCTTTATCAACTGTTACTGACGATAGTATGGTAGAGTCAATATTCGAGAAGTGCTCCTTTATCAACTGTTACTGACGATAGTATGGTAGAGTCGATATTCGAGAAGTGGTCCTTTATCAACTGTTACTGACGATAGTATGGTAGAGTCGATATTCGAGAGGTGCGCCTTTATCAACTGTTACTGACGATAGTATGGTAGAGTCGATATTCGAGATGTGCACATTTATCAACTGTTACTGACGATAGTATGGTAGAGTCGATATTCGAGAAGTGCTCCTTTATCAACTGTTACTGACGATAGTATGGTAGAGTCGATATTCGAGAAGTGCTCCTTTATCAACTGTTACTGACGATAGTATGGTAGAGTCGATATTCGAGAAGTGCTCCTTTATCAACTGTTACTGACGATAGTATGGTAGAGTCGGTATTCGAGATGTGCTCCTTTATCAACTGTAACTCACGATAGTATAGTAGAGTCGGTATTCGAGATGTGCTCCTTTATCAACTGTAACTGACGATAGTATAGTAGAGTCGATATTCGAGAAGTGCTCCTTTATCAACTGTTACTGACGATAGTATAGTAGAGTCGATATTCCAGAAGTGCTCCTTTATCAACTGTTACCGACGATAGTATGGTAGAGTCGATATTCGAGAGGTGCTCCTTTATCAACTGTTACTGACGATAGTATGGTAGAGTCGATATTCCAGAAGTGCTCCTTTATGAACTGTTACTGACGATAGTATGGTAGAGTCGATATTAGAGAGGTGCTCCTTTATCAACTGTTACTGACGATAGTATGGTAGTCGATATTCGAGAGGTGCTCCTTTATCAACTGTACTGACGATAGTATGGTAGAGTCGATATTCGAGAGGTGCTCCTTTATCAGCTGTTACTGACGATAGTATGGTAGAGTCGATAACCCAGAAGTGCTCCTTTATCAACTGTTACTGACGATAGTATAGTATGGTAAGGAGATTGTCTTTTTATCGATTATCTAACAATTTAACAAGTTAGATATCTATAGACTAAAGATAGAGCGAAGTGGAAAGAAGAGAGAATTTTCTCCTGCAGTGGGACAAGGACAACACAGGCCTAACATTAATAACGATCAGATAAATAAGTAGTTAACGCCATTTACCTCGGGCTTAATTTTGTACCATCCGGCGTTGCGGCGGTTGGGAATGTAGTAGGACTCCACATCTTTGACCACTATACCTTCGTCTTGATCCTCGATGGCTTTGTTCAATGCCTCCAGAATTTGAGGATAAATTGACCTATGTGAAACCGTCAAAATATATTATATATGTATATAATGTAAATTAAATATAATAAATAATTAGTGCTTCTTCTTCGTGTCGCTGTTAAGACAATAATTTAGATTTTTCTGTAGATTTTTTGGCCCAAAACTACGCCACTTCCATGGCATTGTTGGTGATAGTGCAGAGGTCACTAAAGCTACATGTTTTGTGCAGGATAAAAGGTGGAGAATGGTTGGAAGTAGTTTTAAAACTATTTTAATTGTTCTATTTTAATCGAGGGGGAAATATATTAATGTAGCTTTCAATAAAAGCAAGCATTCATAAAAAGATGGCGACCATGATGCGCAGAGAGCGTGGGAGCCCCAACAGCATTCTGAATGTCATTCGTGATAAGCCGTGTTGCGCCATCATGGCCCTCTGGGTGCATGTGCCCAGTGCGTCAGGTGAGCTAATTGTTTTGTTACTAACATAGCTTATAAGTAGGATGTAGGTACTAACAAAGTAACAACATAAACAAGTTTGTTACTAACAAAGTTTTTTAAGTATTGTGTACTAACAATATAAATAAAATGTCGTGTCTAAGTGTGTTACTAACATAGTTTATAAGTAATGTGTAATACTAACAAAACTATGGACCTTATTTTTTAAAACGTAGAGTATTTAAAAGCAAAAAATAATTGGCTTAATGTTCTAAAGTAAAAGTGATGTCTAGTAAAAGGCTCAACCATGTTGTCTTTAATTTGTATTGTTACCTACACGAGCGCGAGTAATTTTTTGCAAATCATACAAACGACGTGCGCTCGTGGATTGCAAGGTATATTGAACAAATGTTTAGGATACCTACACAAATCACCAAGTATGAATATTGCTATTGTCTACAGTTACCTCTGAGCCACTATCTGTCGTTTACTATGCTGTATAACTCCAGGCTTGTCCACGAACACTTTATCCAAGAACCGAAGTCTTTCGGTGAGGGGCAGCCCGCCTTTCTCTGGAGGTCCCACGAGAGTCCTACCGTTGAAGTATAGGATGTCAAAACAACAGAAACAGGGTCGGAACTTTGAATTTTCTGTTATTTTCTTTACGTCGAATGCCATACCTGTAATAAGTAAGACATGTTTAATTCTGTAATCAAACTTCATAAATATTGACTATGGAACTCTAATAAACCCTGCACCATGGAATAAAACACCTTGAAAATAATCTTCATAGATTCTAATATCAAATTACATTCTCAGAATGAAAGTATAGTGCACGGTGAAAAAGGGCGTCGCCAGCCGATGGCCCGGGGAGGGGAGGGGGGGGGGGGCAAGTTGATATATGGACGATGGGAAAAATATGAATTTTAAATACAGTCAAAAGCACATGAAGCTTTAAACTGGTAGTTTGAGTCTTACCCCTACGGCGATTGTGATAAAAACGGAACTAAGTCCAATGTGTAATATGCCACAATAAATAAAAATTGTAAAGAAAATTATTAAATGTATACATTTTGAATCTCTAGGGGAGGGCAAATGCCCCTCCCTGCCCCCCCTTGGCGACGCCCATGCCCGGGGACGTAAGTTGGCAAGGTTTTGGCCTAGTGGGGGTAAGTTTGCGCACTGACCAGCCACCACATAGAGCGAACAGAACGTGGACGCGACAAGATTGGTCAGTCGATCCTTGTGTCAACTGACCAACCAATCGCGCGCTCGGAACGGTCCTAAACGTTCCCAGCGCTCCGCTTCACTACCAAAGATACATAAAAAACGAATTCTGCGCATCTAACGACTCTTGCCAACTTACGTGCCGGGGATTATAACCTAACTCAAAATTGCAATTTGTGGGAAATGAGCAATAAAAAGTACGGTTTTGTTGACTGTACTTTTGTTGTACCTACCTACTAAAGTGACCGATGGCTATCCCTTTCTTACTCATTATTCGGGCCCTTTTTAATCACGATCATTGGATTTTGGAGTACCTAGGCATTTTAACATAATCTTTGCAAAATCAGAAACTACTGGAGTTTTGAATTAAAATCACCGCCAGAAAACAAAAAAAAGTTAATAAAAAAAATCAAAAATCCCGACTGCTTAAGAAGCGAACCAAAACCAACCAAGAAGAAAATCATGCTGTGCAGTCGGAGGATACATATTCGCGAGCTGGCTGACCAAAACCAGATGTTTGATACAGATTTCGAATTTGGTGCATAGAAACTTATAAGTATTACATATTTTTGAAATGGCCTCGTAAAACCCTTTATTTTGATACCCCACACGATGGGATAGAAAGAAAAAAAAAATTGGCCCCCATAATATGGCGCCCAAAATCCGCCATTTTTAGGGTTCCGAAATCAACAAGGAACCCTTATAGTTTCGCTCTGTCCGTCTGTCCGTCCGCAGCTTAGCTCAGAGAATCTAAGTACTAAAAAGCTATAATTTGGCATTGAGATACATATTAATATTGCCGACAAAGTGGTACAATAAAATCATGAAAAATATTTTTTTTTTGGGGTTCCTCCTATAGACGTAAAGTGGGGATGTTTCTTTTTCTTCTGTCCCATGGTGTTGGGTATCGTTGGATAGGCAATTCAAAAAACCATTTTTCGATTCAGAGATCCGTTTGCGTAAAATTAAGCTTTCTATTGCAAATTTATGTTAGAGTCAAGTGGCCGCCCCCCCTGCCAGCGAAATGGTTGCTCTTGGCTGTGTGAAAAAATTCACGGCTGTAGTAAATATAACGAAATTAAAAGGAAAACTATCACAGATAAGTAGGCTTTACAAGTTTACGAGTAATAGTCGACCAACTTATAAAATGTACTTGGAACAGTAAAAAATTTGTACAAATGCCATTGAAATATTACTCGTTGTTAGCTGTGTAAAAAAGAGTAAATATTTGCTTATGAACCATGTAAAAATATACATAAATAAAATCATAACAGGCTTTAAAAGTTTACGAGTAATAGTCGACCAACTTATAAAATGTACTTGGCACAGTAAAATTTTTGTACAAATGCCATTGAAAAAATACTTTAATAACGGTGTTAGATGTGTAACTGCCGCACTCAGAGACATTTAACGGTTACTTAATGCGCTTCTTAGTATAGATTTTGTACTAAAAATCTCTACTAAGGAGAGCTTTAAGTAACCGTTAACGTCTCTGAGTGCGGCAGTATTATAACAGATAGTAAATATATGCTTATGAACCATGGAAAAATATACAAAAATAAAATCATAACAACCTTAATTGGGTTGTTGAATTTAAAAAAAAATACGATTTTTAAAATTTATTTTGAAACTTTACATATCATAAATTATATTGTCGTTGCAAAAATCTCTTAAATATTTTTTTTCAATTTATTATAAGCAATTGAAAATCGATAAAATTTTAAAAAGAACCACCTGTCTACGAACGGGCCATGATTGGTCGCCATGTTGGTGACGTCATAACGTTCAAGGAATTTCACCATAGTACAGTGTCACGTAAATTTACAAAAAATATCCGAAAATTAGTGCAAAAATATTATTTATAACAGCAAATTTTATTTAGACATGTGTGATAAAGGATTCATAAAGGCAAATTTCGAAAAGATATCCATCTGATGGACGATTTGGAAAAATTGAGCATAAGTAAAGTAATCGTAATGAATATTACGCAATAGTGGACCGCGACCGGTGTTTGTCATTGTTGTTCATTGTACACATTACATTTAGAAACATAATTGTCATAATGTAATTGTTGTTACATATGGGTAGGTGATATTCGTGTAAAATAAAAAGCTAACAAACACGATTGGCGCGCAACTTCGACTTTAGATATCAAAAAACTTCATAGGTACCACTAAATATTATACAACCCGAAATCTGTGGAGCCTTTATTTTTATTTATTTTTTGCATAACATCCTTAAAATTTTCGGTATTTTTTATTATTTGCATATCCCTTTATAATATTAAACACAAATATCTATATAATATAATTACAAACACTAAAAAACTTGGTAGAACAAAAACGTGAAAATATTAATTCGGTACATTTTCAAATATCTCTTAAATGCGTCGACCGATTTTCACAATTCAAACAGAAATATTAGTTTTACGCCTATATCCGTCATTTAAAATTAAAATAATGAATATATCTCCATAAACAAAAAATCATGTTTTCAAGTTACGTAATTATACTAAAATGTCAACTTTGCTCGAAAGTTCCCTTAAAAATTTACTTTTCTCAATCTTTAATAATCAAATTAAGAGTTTAATCAGAATCTAATACTAAATTTGAACAAGATAACAACATAATTAACATATTCTAATTGGAATCTAGTTAGACATAGAACATTTCTCAAAACTTTAGTACAGTTTGCTAGGTTGGGTATTGCGCGAATCACATAATAATGGGGAGTTATTTGTAATATTCGTACATAATGATGTGAAGCAAGCACGATAACTTTTAAGGTTCGATATTTATGATCAATGTATTCGATATTCATCAATATATTGACGATAATAACAAGATGGAATTGGTTATAAGTCAAAACACTGTATAAGCTATGTGCCACAATGAGTAGAAATGAACGTTGTGACGTCACACGGGCTCGGCTTTGTTCGGAAAACTGTCGGGGTGTTTTCGGTACTGCATTCAAAAAAATATTTTCGATTGGATTTTACTTTGTAATTACAATGAAAAAAAAAAAACTAAGAATAGTTTTGTATGAAAACTTATATATGATCTTTCCATTTATTACAAAAAAAAAGTTGGTTCAACAAACCAATTATAATGATTTCTAAATTGGATTGGCCGGAGTCGTCGGCAATACCATGGCAATACCAGTCCTTAGTCCATACGGCGCATGCGCGCGGGGTTTCTATTTTGTGATAGTGCCGAAGTATTGTAATCTAAAGTCAAATTAGATTCGATTGCCAAGCAAATTTGCGAAGAACTCCTTCTTCAGTTACCAGATAGTCCTTCTTTAGTTTAAATCAAGAGTGAATAGGTTACTTTTAGGCAAGCGTGCTTCACCGTAGACCACATTATCGCTTACCATCAGGCGAGATAGTGATCAAACGCGAGCATTTGATTTAAAAAAACATCATCCTATGTGGGCCCGTTTTTAGACGTTGTGTGCCGCCGAAATCGTTTTAATGTTCATGTAACAGCAACAAAACCCTCTTCTTAGTCCGCATTATTATGCAACTTCGGAACCCTATTACTGCGCGTGGCCCGATACGCACTTGGCCGGTTTTTTTATTTTACAATTTTAATGTAGCTCGCAGGGTTCAGACGAATCGATTGACGTAAGGATCATCAAAATCGGCCAACGCGTTTGGTCTCTGGAACGCCACATAGGAACAAACATACATACATAGACTGATAAACACATTACCCTCCTACGGCAGTCGGGTAAAAAAATAAAAGTCTTTAACACCTGTCTACCAATGTCTATTCCAATATTTCAAAACGATACGAAAAAAATGTAAAGGCAGTGTGGCTAAAACGATCAAACAAACGTATCGCGGTAAGGGGCTTTCTTGACTCTTTCACTTGGCATTCAGTAATGAGTTACTATCTCATAAACGCCTGGACTGATTTACATGATAACGGATAAAATGGTTTTACCTATACCTTTCATTTGAGCCTAAAATTATCAAAATATCTCCATAAACAAAAAAATATGTTTTCAACTTACGTAATTATACTTTTTGGTACAAGTCGGATCAATGACTTTTATTTTTAGGGTTCCGAAGTCAACAAGGAACCCTTATAGTTTCGCTCTGTCCGTCTGTCCGTCCGCAGCTTAGCTCAGAGAATCTAAGCACTAGAAAGCTATAATTTGGCATGTATATACATATTAATAATTCCGACAAACTGGTAACATAAAATCATGAAAAATATTTTTTTTTCGGTTACCTCCCATAGACGTAAAGTGGGGATGTATTTTTTTTTTCTCATCTATCCCATGGTGTGGGGTATCGTTGGATAGGCCATTCAAAAATATTATGGGTTTGTTGAAACCATTTTTCGATTCAGTGATTTGTTTGCGTAAAATTAAGCTTTATGTTGCAAAATTATGTTAGAGTCAAGTGTCCCCCCCCCCTGTCAACGAAATGGTTGCTCTTGGCTATGTGAAAAAATTCACGGCATTAGTAAATATAACGAAATTAAAAGGAAAATTATCACGGATAACAAGGCTTTACAAGTTTACGAGTAATAGTCGACCAACTTATAAAATGTACTTGGAACAGTAAAAATTTTTTACAAATGCCATTGAAAAATTACTAAAATAAAGTTGATAGCTGTGTAAAACAGAGTAAATATAATTCTTACGAACCATGTAAAAATATACAAAAATAAAATCATAACATCCTTAATAATAATGATTTCTAAATTAATAATGTTTAATAAGCTCGAATAACTCATTGGAGTGGCCGGAGTCGTTGGCAGTACCAGAACGTAGTCCATATGGCGCATGCTCGCGGTGGAGTCTATTTTGTGTTAGTGCAAAAGTATTTTCGACGTTTTGTAATTAAAACGTAACAGTAAAGTCAAATTAGATTCGATTTCCAAGCAAATTACTTATTTTCTTTTGTCGATATCCTTCTATAAAGTCAATATTCGACCCGACTTCATCACTAATTGAGTAGCGTAAAACTTTCTAGAATGAAATAGTGAATACCGCAGTTTAGAGGATTCACCTCTAATTATAGGAGAAGTTGTAGTAGAAGTATAGAGGAAATTAGAGGTGAATACATACGATTTTTTTCAAATTCCGTAAGATAAATAAACAAGGAGCGTGCACGCAAGGATCCAGGAACGAACTATACCATTCCCCGTGGCTCTAACGCGCGCTCGTATCGGCTCCTTTCGCAATTCGCACCCGCGGTGGTACTCAAATAGATAATATTTTTCTAACTTCAGTTGCGAAGTTGGATTTTATAACTCCTTCTTCAGTTACCAGTTAGTCCTTATTTAGTTTAAGTCAAGAGTGAATAGATTACGTCTAGGCAAGCGTGCTTTACCGTAGACCACATCATCGCTTACCATCAGGCGAGATAGTGGTCAAACGCGAGAATATAGATTAAAAAATCCTATGTAGGCCCGTTTTTAGACTTTGTGAGCCGCTGAAACCGTTCTAATGTTCATGTAACAACAACAAAACCCTCTTTTTAGTCCGCATTATTATGCAACTTCGGAACCCTATTACTGCGCGTGGCCCGACACGCACTTGGCCGGTTTTTTTTTGTTATCTAGCGGAGACTTTAGGTCACTTTCATTCTAAGGGTGCGAAATATTTCTCTTTGTTTCAGTTGGCATATTTAGATCCAATAACATACCTTTAGAGCCAAAACATTGGAGTTGTTTATGCCAGCCCATCATCTCGCCGTCTAGGATGAAGCTGGAGACATCCGCTGAGAAGCAATCCTTCAGAAGAGGCGTCAACAACCCAGATTCATAAGTACTTCCATAGTTTTTAGTAAATGAAAAACCTCTTCTTGAAAAATATTCATATTTTCCATTTTCCATGTGCATCTGTTTAGGATCCAATATTTTAGGCTTTATATTTATTAACAATAAATAGGTACTTAATAGTTTCAAGCACTTACCAACCAATAGTTTCTAACTAATCAAAGCAGTATGAGTCAATACCTGCATGTTTCGGAACGTTACCTGAAATCTTTCACCATCAAATTTGTTCTCAATCTGGTAAGTCTTGTCGACGGAGAGTTGTTTGACTACATGCTTGACATCGAGGCGTTCGGAAAGCATCGGGCTTATAGCGAGGAACATCTCTATGCCTAACTCCAAAGGTCGAGCGTCACCATCGCCTAGCTCTTCACATACCTGATCGAAAGAAATGCTTATTTAATATACAGGGTGATTGGAAGTTGTGTGCAAAACAAGGCGAAGATAGTACAGACAATTTAGAACCATTTAAGTCATGGTTGTCTTAGACGAAGTCTTAACATTTTTTTTTACCAATGTTTATGATTATTTTTGAAAAATCCCCAAAATTTTAACATAACTGCTTATTTATGGTCAAATTGAATGATAAATGAATTCATTTTTATTTTATTTAATAAAAGTAATGTGTAAGCAATCTAACAAAACATGTTTTAGGCCTCTGTGTAGTTAGACATTTTTTTTACAGGCATTTAAAGTTCATAAAAAAAATCAAAATCATAAATACATTTTGTAAACCTTATTTAAAAAAAAGACGGGGCGTGTTTTTTTTATTCAAACCTTTTTAAAAAAATATGCTTGACAATCGCTTTTTCTTTTGAAGTGTCATTTACGCGGATATCTTACAAATAATTGAAAAGGAAAGGACCTACAAACAAATTTGAGGGAGAAATTTTAAATTTTGAATATGTAAAAAAAAAATCTAACGACACAGAAGCGTAAAACATGTTTTGCTAGATAGCTTACACATTACTTTTATGAAATAAAATAAAAATGGATTCATTTATCATTTAATTTGACCATAAATAAGCAGTTTAGTTAAAATTTTGGGAACTTTCGAAAATAATCATAAAAATTTGGTAAAAAAAATTAGTAAGACTTCGTCTAAGACAACCATGGCTTAAATGGTTCTAAATTGTCTGTACTATCTTCGCCTTAAAGTTTTGCACCCAACTGCCAATCACCCTGTATAACAGTATAAATATTAAGATTAATTTATTAAAATTTTCTGATATCATTGAAAAATAAACTTTTTCTTAAGCCTCATAAGGCTCAAAGTTGAATAATAATCGAAGCAGACATAAAATTGAAAGATGCCAAATTCACAAACCAGATAATGCTCACCTTGGATAACAGACCACAGGTCTCATAATATTCAGGAGCATCAGGATGAAACAGTCCTAATATGCGAGTGCTGCCCATCTCCAGCTTAAGATCTTTCAGGATGAATCTCAGGAACCACTTCAGTTGCTCTGCTGTCACTTTGTTTATAACGTGACTAAACATGTCATCAAGTACCGCTAAAATATAAGTAGATATATACTTATTAGATTAATAGTGCTAATGCGTCCTATGTATTTAAAACCAATTCAATTTTATTATACAAATTCAACAATCAATTCATCAGGGGTCACAGGGTGACCCGCCCTGACTTTCACCAGACGGCGCTAATCCAGTTTCAATACATACACGGATCCTCGGACCGGCTTTCGATGCCGATTTCTCGGATTCGGATCGGATGAAGCTCTTAGATGAATTGCCTCTGTAGCCATTATCTACCGGCAGTCGGGCTGTAGACAGGGGGTGGTTTTAGGGATTTGTCCCCCTAAAATTTGTATTTGAGTTATTTGCATATGCATACTAGCTATGCTTGCATAGTTATGCAAATGTATGATCTATCAAAAGAAGAAGTCTAAACATATCCTGAGCTACAAAGCTCGAGCAGGCGGAGGAGGGAAAGAATTTCTGGCCACGGCCTTGCTAGCTAGCTGATTTGCTGGTTATCCAAACAATTACATCCTACTGATGCAGGTATTCGAGTTTGCTGCTAAAGCTGGTTGACACCTAGCCATACGCGCTGGTAGCCGAACCTGTCATTATGAAGGCGTTCCATTGTGCATAAGAAACAGATGTAGGTATATATAAAAGTCATATATATCCGCCTTTCCGCACAATGAAAAAACCTTGCTCTAGGAACTTATGGTGTTAGTTAGGACTTAAGCCAGAGTTAGTTAGCTCAAAGACCCAGGACTTAAAACTGGTTTTAGTGTTTTTACACGACGTACTTTCAGCGCTATTCCAGGGTTCCCGGTGGGATTTTCATTTTAAGTGGTTAGCGGAACTCTAAGTTCTTTTTAATCGTCCTGGTGGATAGATTGAATTTGCAGTTGGTATTGGCAACTGAGAAGTAACTAACTAGAATTTGCAATAAGTATTTTTTTACAAAGTAAATAGATACATAAGGTTACTCAGTTACTTACACGCTTTCTTTCCAACTTCAGCAGAAGAGATTTTGTCAAGGATGTCATTAATATCACCAACAGTGAATTGATCAGATTTTTGACTAAGTCGACTTTTAAAGACAAAATATGCCACGCCAGCAAAATCACTGTCCTGTGCGTTACCGACTGACCTATAGTTCAGCAACTTCTGCGCATCGCGCGACTGTTTGCAAAGCGATAGCACTTTTACAAGTAAAAACCCCAATTTGTTTTCTTTTAAGTTGTATGCGTTCCTTTCTCTATCTAGTTTAGGCAACATCAGCCTTAGGATAGGAAACATAGTGGGATTCTGGAAATGTAGAATAAAATATTATAACATCAGTACATCACGTCTCTTTATTCGCAGGTCTCAACGCTAAGAAAGCAAATTTGGTTCAAATAAATCTCACTAGATGGCGCGATATGAACTGTATTTGTTATTAAATGTGTGTAAAATTAACATTTTCTGGAAGAGAACATAAAAATACTATGTTCTTGTCCTAAGTACAAAATTATGGAATATTGGGCTCTTAATTCACATTTCAAAGATTATTTGAACGGATCAATTAAAATTGATGCCAATAGATGGCGCATTTTACGCGTAAGTAGGCAAAAGTATTTACAAATAGGTGGTCTTTTACCAGTTAAATTAAGTCTTAGAGGGCGAGCATATTGGCTGTAAGTTAATCGTGCACAATTTTTTTATAAAAAATAACAAAACACACCGACCTAAGAATTGAACCCTGTACCAAACGTTTCCCTGTTGCACGGCTATTAAACCAAAGAGGTAGACCGTTGTGAATGCTCAACTTATTAAAAATGATGCAGGTACATACCACAGCCTATAATAATATGCACTGGAGTGGAGCCAGTTCATAGGTAGTGTCAATTGTGAAGAGATGCTATGCTTATATTCTCGTAGGTACTATTATAATTATTCTATGAGTGTTGGATTTATTTTCTCAATAACATTGTTTGTAGTATTTTAGGGTTCCGTACCCGAAGGGTCCAAACAGAACCCTATTGCTGTCACTCACGTGTCCATCCGTCTGTCACACCGGTTTTACAGCCAAACGGTTGGAGCTACGTCTTCAAATTTTCACTGTACGTCTTGTTGACCCAATTCCGAAGAATTTTTTAAGTTCTCATTGACCTATGAACTTGAAATGTGGTGATAATGTTTATTATAATACGTATATTTTACTAACAAATAGCAATATATTGACAAATCAAATTTTCTCTTTGAAATTCCCTCATTTTTCCTATTACAACCAACTTAATTTTGCAGTTTGGTACGGAACCCTAAATGTGCGAAGTCCGACACGCACTTGGCCGGTTTTAAATTTAGTTGCACCTGCCATGTTTTAGCTCTGCAGACCCCTAAAGTTGACTGGTAGAAAATGCCTATGGCATTTGTAATTGTGCATGTGGTTTTAATAAATAATTAATCAATAGCTAAACAAGTAGGTACTTATTATACCTACTACCATAAACAACCCACCCGTTTTTCCCATGAGGGTAGGCAGAAACTATTTAACGACACCTGCTACGATCGTTACATACATAGGTTAAGGTTAAAACGGGCTGGTTTCCGCAACTCCACGACCAAGCGCGTATTTTGCGTACATACGTATTTTATTTTTATTATTTTCCTTACATACATAGGAGCTAAACTAAGGTAGGGGCAGGTAAAGTCCTAGGTATTTCTACTCTTTACCTTTTGGCCTACTACTTGCGATGCCTGCAGTTTAAAGTCATTTATGAAAGTTCCCAATATCTTATCTTGTTCTTGTTTTTGCTTTTTCTTCTTGTGCAGTTGTTCTAAGAGATTACACAACTTTTCAAACTTTACGTCATTTGCAGGTGTTACTTCATTTGCCATGATAATCAAATATGTATATTGGGCTCCTAAAACAAAACAAAAACTGCTTTAGGTAAGTATTACTTCAGACAATAATATTCCCAGTAGGTAAACTGACACTACGATCAGGAGTAGGATTGAAACTATTTTGTAGACTGCATCATCTTCATCTCAGAAGAAAAATCATCGTCATTTTAAGACTTATAAGTGACATTCAACCCTAAGGTTAGGGTAGGTAGGTACAATAATAAAAAATATTATCATGTCCTTGCAAAGTGGGAAAATTAATAATCATAAAAGTGACAATATTGGACCATAATATCATTTCCTGAAGTCCTAGAGGACTAAGCTTTTTAGCACAGCAGTGTAGCACCAAGATTAGCTATAATAGGTGCCTACCTGATTCTTCTGCTTTTTGTTATTTAATTAGAAAAGAAAAAAAATACAAGTAAATAGGTCATAAACTAAGGTATGAAAATGAAACTATTTGTATATTTTAATCACATTTATTTTTTAAATAACAAGGTAGTTTAGCAAATACTTCCTGGCCATCACTGGTGAATGGTCTTTATAAAGCAAATATAAATTGAAAGCAGTCTCCCTTTTCAGATCAATGACTCCATGCTGGTCACATTTCGTAATATATTCACAAGCAAGTGCTCTTTCATAGTATTCAATAGCAAGATTATTAATATTTAACATTTGATAAACCCTTCCCATATTATAGTTAGCTTCTTGATCACATTTTCTTAAATTCCGATAAGTTTGCATGTAAGCCATTCCTTGCAGAATCAGACTGTGATGTTTGTCCACCGTTCTTTGTGCTGCCATGACGAAAATAGTTACAGCAATTAACAATGCAGACAAAGGATCTCTACAGTTTTCATGATATTCCAAATAGTATTTCAATGCTACCAAGTATCTCCCTGAGATCAGAAAATTATTTCCCAGAAATTGGTTCTTCACAACATTATTACTATCCCTTTGAAACAATCTTAACAAGAATTTAGAATGTGTATTTCTATCAATGTAGTTTATTACAAGATTTAATAAGTTCCAAGAGCGAGAGCTAGGGTGTTTCTGAACAAACTCTCTTATGAAACGAAATGCATTATGGTTATCATTATTTAAAAGGCAGGCTTGTAAACAATAAAATTCAATATCCATTCGATGTGAAGATAAGCTCTTAGACATCATTGCCCCGAAGGTCAATCTTTGCATTGCACAATACTTTTTATATTTACGTGCTGTATCAAGCATTTCAAGAAAAAAATCCCATTCTTCCTGTGGAGTAAATTTAAATGTTTCATCTTCGTCAAAGCTAATGTCATTCTCATGATATTGGTTCTCACCCCGCATTGTTCGGAAATTATGGATAAGATCAATTCCACACCTTGCCTTACATGCTATATTTAATTCTTCTTGGTGTCTAAACTTAACAAATGTTTTAGCGAGTAGGGCTTCACCCATCTCTAAATATTTAATCCATCTATTGTACTTCTTCAAAGCTAAACATTGTTCATAAAGCAGATTAGCATTGACTACATATTTAAAATCTTGTTCTAACATCTGCAAGGCTTCATCAATACGGCCTTGGGATTCAAGTATGGAGAACAACTTTCTCCTAGCATCAGGATGTTGTGGTGCATGTTTTAATACTTTATAAAAAGAGTTAATGGCATCACTTTCTCTGCCTAACATGTACAAACATTCCGCATGTTTTAGCCATACTGCTCCAAGGTCAAAGCTATTATTTCTCACTAAAGGCTCTAAAAGTTGTATTGCCAACTCATGATGTCCAGTTGAAGACAGTGCTTCTTCTATGTCCATATACAAGTCTCCAGCCTTTTCTACATCATTACTCAAAAAATCATTCAACAATGTCTGAACTAAGTTAATAGCCCCAAGATGTATGAAACATACTAACAACTTGCTCTTTAAATCTATAGGCAAGGATGTAGGAAGAGAGCAGTTCAAGTAATTAGTTTGCTCCTCTATACCTCCTTCAGCATTTTTTACAGTTTGTATTTCAGCTTCAATTTCAACTCCAGCATTAGCAACAAATATTTCAATACATGTTTGAAATTGTTTTTGACCAATTAACAATTCCAAAAATATATTAAGGTTTTCTAAATTAAAGAGTGTTGGACATTTTTTATAAGCTGAAGTCATCACTGCTAGTGCCCGCTCCATTTCATTATTATTATGGTATTGTGTGACGGCCAATTTAGCATATTTCATTATGGTTTCTCCTTCTGATGGGGGCAGGGAGGTTACTATTTTGTGATAACACTTAAGTTTTGTGATATGTAATGTCTGAATTGAGTATTTCATTTTCTCCAATTTATCTAGAAGCTCCATTCTTTTTAAATGATTGTCAAAATTATGTGGATCATCTGCTATGGCTTGTGTGTAACAAATCATCTCTTGTCTATAATCATCTCTTTGTTTAGATATAGCAGCTAGTCTTAGCCATTCATCAGCATCTGGGGGGCTCAGATGGGCCCCTAACAAGGCGAACTGTAGTGACTTCTCAGTATCATGTTCATATATTTGAGCCAGAGTTTGGTATGGCTCTGGAGCAGTTGGAAATTGTTTGATAATTTCATGACACATTTTTTCAGCAGTGTCTTTATCGCCTCTGGCAAAGCGCAAATTTGCCTCACCCATTAAACCCAGGAGGCCTTGAGGCAGTCGTGCATACTTACGACGTCTGTGCAAACCTTTCTCAGTTAACATAAATGGCTCATCCTCATTTCTTTTACTTGCCTCATCAATATCCTCTTCATCATCGAAATTATACCATTCGTTAGAGTATTCAGCAAATGACATTTCACCGCTTAAAAACTTGCTGGTCAAATCTTTTTCTAAATCCATCTTGAAAGGTTAATTTTCTTTCTCGGTTGGCTGAACTCTCAATACCTACAATAAAATATTCGATGGCTAGGAATGTGTTAATTAAGGATGTTGAATATTTACTTACAGTAAAAAACATTACCCTCCCGCAGTCGGGTAAAAATAGGGTACAATTTCTCGATACCTTATTTCGTTCTTCGTATTATTATTTTGTTCTTGTATTTTGTTGAGACAATGCTCGGCGCCCCGGACTTTTTAGACGTAATTTGCCGTAAGCGCAACGTGTTTTGTATGAATTGAATAATATTTTATTGCGTACTTTGGTCTTGCTGTACTTAACCTAACAATTTAACAAAAACTAAACAAACAAATGTCAAAGTGGAAACATACTACCAAAACGGGATGCCTACAGAACATATTTCATATAGCTTTTTTTACCTAATATATGCTATGCGGTTAATAATTGGCGAAGATATCTCTGAATAAACATACACAAAAATTTAAACGAATTAAGAACCTCCTCCGTTTTTGAAGTTGGTTAATAAACATCAAAATATCTTTAATAATTAGATTTTTTTTTAAGTTAGTAAAAAAGTTGAGCATTTTTCAAAAAAAAAATGCTGTCTATCTCGTTATACGAAGTATGTCAAAAAATCATAAATAAATAGTTCTATAACCGGGTGCAAGGGTATTACGGTTAGTCTTGCGGTTCCGGAGATTTATGCATTTTTTATATCAACTCCATACATTTTTAAAGAAAAAAAAAAAACTTGCCCTTTGCCTACCAGCTTGCGTCCTATAAAATATATAAGCATGATATTGGCTATTAGAACCCATTTCAAGCAAAAAAACCGACACGTTTAAATTTAAGTTCCTATGTCTTCTAGAGTCTGGCCAACGAAAGTGTGATCTGAAAAACGCGGCAAATTCAAAAAATCCTACTGTGGTATCACCAACTATACCTCTAGTTAAAAGTTTTGATACTTGTATTATTTGTATTTATTATAATTTATTTTTTGATTTATTGGTTTCGTTTGGTGAAGTGTGACGGAGCCGTGACTGTCATGGATGTGAGTTAAAAAAGGGGTGTGTAGATTTATTTATTAGTATGTACATAATATTAACCCACTTAACATTTAATTTATTAATTACTTAATCATCATACTCAAAATCATAGTCCAAAAATTCAAACTCTAAGTATTCATCTGTATCTGAATCATCATCAATACTTATATAAATTTTTCCAATACTTCTTCTGTTATGTGATCTCTTTGTTTATATTTATTTGCAACATTTATTACATGGTCCGTCAATTTTTCCAGTCTTCTGCAGTTATTCGGCCAAATGAGGAACATTGAATCATAAACATAAGAAAAGGTATCATCATATCGTAAATATATAACAATCAGCCAACATGGATCAAGATTACCAAATCATACTAACAATCTCAATCACAGACAATACACAGATTAATAATGTTGCCATACCCCAACTTTGAAAATACCCCAGATCACGCTTTCGTTGGCCAGACTCTAGAGCCGTGTTGCCGGGACCCCGCCACCCGACGCTTCGCTTCGCACGCAGTGTGTTTCTAGTTAATACCCGACGCCACGCGTCAGTCAGTCGAGAACATTCCTGATAAAAATATATTTTTTGTTGGTTTGGATTTAAAATATCGGATCAACAATTAATAGAATTAGTGAAACGGTACACAGTATTATATGATATGAGTTCAGGCCAAATACGGTGACGCACACCGTATTTGGCCTGAACTGAAAAAAGTTTAGATAAAAAACCTCATACCCTGGCATCAAAACATTGAGAGGTGGATTATAAACAAAAAAAAAGTTTGACACTTCTGCTTCTTGTGTGACTTGTATTTTTCTGTTTTGTTGTTTTGAATTTTATTACCCAAGTAGTGTAGTGTACGAGTTCCGAAAAAGTTAAAATTTAAAGCTCCATAGCAATAACAGATCTGTATTTGAATACAAAACGGTAATCTAAAAATATTTTTTATTTTAAGACTATAAAAAAATTGTTTAATCAGAATAGCTTTGTTTCCATTCCATATGATATAATATATCTAAGCTAAAAAAGGTAAACAATGGTTTTTGTTGTTATGCATTGTGTGTGATTGTGTAGCTATTTGTCAATCATGTATTCTGGATTAAAGTAAGTTTATAATGTTATGTGAATCATATAGGATGCCAAATATAGGCAAAGGCACCAATATTTACATAAACGAAAGGTCTTGATTTATATTTTATTCACTGGCAGCTCAAAAGTAATACCTATAATATTATGAAGAGCTTGGAGCATCCATATGTTCATGTATCAAACATAGTGAATAGTCATAATAAGTATAAATACTGTTAAGCATATCTCTAGGTAATTGTGTAGGTGGTTTATATAAAATCCTGCAAACAGATAAAAAGGAAAATACATAATTGTTTTGCCTTTTTTCTAGTATAATTCCTATCTTTCACTTTCTAAAAAATATGACCTTAACAATGGCTTTTTCAAATAGGCAACCTTGATGGGGTTCTGCACACTATACAGGACAAGGACATAAACCCTATAGTGCACCCAAAAGGCTCAATTCAGTTTTAATACTATCTGTGAGAGCTTTCTTATTTTAACTACTAGCTTCTGCCAGTGGCTTCACCCGCGTGAATGTCGAAAATTGTCCCGAGGGAACATATTGCCGGGATAAAAAGTATCCTATGTGCTATTCCTGACTATAATCTATCTCTGTGCCAAATTTCACCCAGATCCGTTCAGTAGTTTTGCGTGAAAGAGTAACAAACATACATACATCCACCCTCACAAACTTTCACATTTATAATATTAGTAGGATTGAACCTAACCTTTCTATCTATAACGGTAGAATCATTTTCATGTAACATTCAAAAGTGCCGCTTGGTGGCCTAGTTGAAATAAAATATCTTTGTCTTTGTCTTTATCTGTTAATAATATCCATAATACAAAAAACCTCACCATAATTTTACAAAAAGTTACTACTTAAATAAAAAAACAAGTTCTATTAAATTCATGGTTGCAAAGCTAGGATTCTATTACTGCTATAGCTGACCTAAATAAGCTTAAACTATTTATATTGCCATGATAGGCACAATGAATTTACAAAAAGCAAGCCTAATATATAATTTAAAAAAAAAACCTATCAATCTTTTTAGCTTACCATGCATTGTCATAAAAACCAAAAGAGTATGCAAAATTTCAGCTTTTTTGGTTGGGGAGAAACTGTTTCAAAATTCATAAGCAAGATTTGACCCACATATACTTACCAATTAACTAATAAGACAAGTTAAATAAAAGCTTATAAAAACTGCCATTGGCATGCCAGTAACCATATTTGTGTATGGAGATAGAAGTAAAATGTATATTTTATAATAATATTTTGTATCAAACAACTTTGGTCTCCACAGCTCCACAGTCAGTAGTGCAGGCATAGCTGACATGTGTGAAACACTTCAATCAGTGAAAGACGAGTTGATAGAGATTGACAATGAGCTTGAAACAAATACAGAGACTTGTGATATGTATGATGGGTGTATACCCTCATTACTGGATATGCCTGTTGAGGTAAGTTATAATTATTTAGCATTATTTTAGAATATAGTTTATCAGCACAAATTCATGTGTTTGCAAATGCAAGCAAACCTAAATTTTTTTTTTTTTTTTTTTTCTTGGTCTCTTGTATCTGCAATCAGTCTTGAGTACTTTAAGCAGATGTGGTAAGTGACAACTGGCATTTCGAGTGTGCTTTCCAGCGAGAGCAACTACTCATAGGTTTAGCATGTATTAAATGCTACTCAAGAGGGTACAGACAGAATGTCTTTTCTTTTGAGACGTTTTTGGTACGTGCGTGTTGTCAAACCAGTGGCCAGTTCATTTGGATGCCTCTCCAGCCTTTCCAAGTATGTTTTACTTATGGCCAAGATTTCCTCTTTCACCGAGTTCATTTGAAATTGGTTGTGTATTTCACAATTTGTAATGAACCAAGGCCCATTGTATATGGATCTCAGAATCACATTTTGCATGCGCTGGATGATGGATATATTAGAATTGCTACAACTCCCCCATAGCTGGATGCCGTACATCCACACAGGCTTTAGAACGGTTTTATATATAAGGAGTTTGTTATCAGTTGATAATTTGCTGTTCCGTCCCAATAACCAGTGTAGGTTTTTGTAGCGCAAGTTGAGCTCATCTCGCTTGGTTTTTATGTGCTGCCTCCACGTTAGGCGGCGATCAAGATGTAGTCCTAGGTATCTCACACAATCTTTATGTGGTAGCAAGTTGTCATTAAGCTTTACTGGCGGACAATCGCCTCTGCGTAGCGTGAAAGTGACTTGTACCGACTTAGATGGGCTAACTGTTATTCGCCACTTTTGGAGCCAGTCAGATATTTTGTCTAGACCTCTTTGCAGCGTTTGTGAAGCAATTGTGGGGTCATGGTTGCTAGCCAGAATTGCAGTATCATCAGCAAAGGTAGCTGTAGTCACACTGTCATCTGCTGGCAAGTCTGCTGTGTACAACGTGTACAGAATTGGCCCCAGCACTGATCCTTGGGGGACGCCAGCCTTTATTTCGAATAACTTCGACGTTGCCTCAGCTTCCTTGACTTGATACAGTCGATCTGTTAGGTAGCTCTTCATTAGCTCATAGATATTGTGAGGAAGACAAGCCTTTATCTTATAAAGTAAGCCCTTGTGCCAAACACGGTCGAAAGCCTGCTGAATATCCAGGAAGACTGAGCAACAGAACTCCTTTTCCTCCAGCGATTTCCTAATCTTCTCGCACACTCTGTGAACCTGTTCGACGGTGGAGTGCTCAGGTCGGAATCCAAATTGGTGACAAGGTATAGTGTTATTTTCCTTTAAAATTGGTTGTATTCTGCAGAGCAGGAGTTTCTCAAAGATTTTCGACAGTACTGGTAGTAAGCTTATAGGTCTATAGGATGTCACCACATTGGGTGGTTTGCCTGGTTTATGCACCATGAGTATCTGTGAAACCTTCCACTCCTGTGAAAAGTACTGTACTCTTAGAACCCCATTGTAGAGTATCGTTAGAAACACGACGGCCTTTTTTGGTAGTTGCAATAAGACTTCCTTCGTGATTAGGTCAAATCCAGGTGCTTTTCTACTACCGAGGTTTTTTATTGTAGCCCAGACTTCTCTGGCAGTGACAGACCGTGGAGGAGGTGACATTTGGAGATCTTGTCTCAGAAAGGAGTTTATTTCTTCTTCAGATTCGGAATCTGTTGCCTCGTTAGGACGGAATACAATTGCCAAATGCTCAGCAAACGTATCAGCCTTTTCTTGAGGTGTTCTTGCCCAACCTTGGCTCCTTCTGAGAGGTGGTACAGCTACCTGGGGTCTGGTATATTGCTTTGTGAACTTCCAAAGAGAGTAATTAGTTGAGGCTGAAGGAGTGAGAGATTCAAGCTGGGTTTCTAAGGTGTTATCATGCCAGGTTTGAAGCAGTTCTTTAAGTTTGCTAGCGGCTTTACGGAAATTGTACTTGTCTTCGTTCAAACCACTTTGGTGCCATATCCTACGAAGTCTTCTTTTTTCAAGCAATGATTCCTTTATTTCCAGGGGGTAATCAGAAGATCTAATTTTACTTGGACATTCAGGAGTACTGATCCAACATGCTTCCTGGATCATATTTGTTATATACTGAGTAGCAGTGTCTATATCATCTGGAGTTTTTAATGCTATTTTTAGCTCAATATTATCTACAATGTACTCTCTAAAACACTCCCAGTCTGTGTATTTATTGGTTAATGTTGATGGTCTCGCAATTTCAATCAGTCTTGAACTTATTGTTAGTAATACCGGTTTATGATCAGATGATGTATCATAACACGGTTCTGGCTTTAGGTAGTCTTTAGACAAACCCTTACTAATGAAAAAATCCAGCAGATCTGGGGTTTTTCTTGAGTCACTAGGCCAGTATGTAGGTTCAGCAGTAGAAATTGCAGATAAGTTGTTTCCTTGCATGCACAGTTTCAGTTGTCTACCTCGAGTGGTAATTAGCCTCGAACCCCAAGATGTATGCTTCGCATTCCAATCGCCTCCTGCCACAAAACGGTTACCAAGTGACATAAAGAAGTGCGAAAACATGGTGTCACTAATTTTATGTTTTGGTGGGCAGTAGACAGCCGACACGTTCAGACACCCATTTACGTCTTCCACGCTTATTGTTGTAGCTTGGATGTGCTCGGTTTTATATTCTGGCATTAGGTGATGTTTGATCGTCTTTTTTACTATCACTGCCGTCCCAGCATGGGCCGTCCCATCAGGATGATTTGTCAGGTAGCATTGGTGGTCTGGAAATTTAACATTAGTAGTAGAGGTGCAATGTGCTTCAGAAATCAGTAGAATATCTAGCTTTTGTTCCGTCATTAAGAGCTCAACCTCATTTTTATTTGGGGTTAGACCATTTATGTTGAAAGTTCCAATCCTTAAGGCAGTCATTTTGTCAGCCTGTCGACGAGTTTAGTTATGAGGCTCATTAGAGTACTCATTTGGTGTAAGATAAAGTCAAACTTCTCAGATTGCTTTAATAGTAATTGTTCAATTGTCATACTTGTGTGCGTAGGGTTAGGAGTATTATGTCGTAGTGCCTCAGCATAAGTTGCGAACTTGGTACCAGGAATGATTTTGTCAGCTTCACCAGCCTTTTCAGTGGAATCATTGGCAACATACTTAGTTGGTGCTTGTTGGCGAGACTCAACCGATGTAAAAGTGGTCTTTTTTGTTCTTCGAGCTACAATTTCTTTATATACTGCACAACCCCTATAGTTAGCAGGGTGCGGGCCGCTGCATAGTGCACACAGAGCAGGTGTTTGGCGATCAAGCTTCTGGCATTCTGAAGTCTTGTGGGACTGCCCACATTTAACGCAACGGTAAGGGCGCATACAGTAGTTCTTCGAGTGGCCGTATTGTTGGCACCTCTGACATTGTACGATCGATTTGGTTTTTCTTGGATCTTCTATAACGATAGATTGGTGGTATATATACTTCAATTATTTTACCGCTTTATTGTTTGATCCAGGAGCCAGATTTACAAAGAATGTAGAGGTTGGTTTTTTCTCGGGGCCGTACTTAGCATTGATAATTTCTCCAGTAACTGTATTTCCTGTGGCCTCAATTTCTTCCCTAATGATACTAGTGGGCGTAGATGGATGTAAATTGCGAATAACTACTCTAAAGCATCTCATATCCTTTCTGTTAAAAGTATGCCCAATGAGTCCATTCTCCCTCACAAGCACAATTAACTTTTTGTAAGTGTCAATGTCCACACTACTAATTCTTAGCTGATTTCGATTCACAATCTTGTAAGTGAATTGTCTTCTTTCAGCAACAGTTTCTAGAAGTTCAGTCAATTTGCTGACATCTTCTATCCCGTAAAGGATGATCGGTGGAGGTTTGCTAAGTTTTTTGACTGGTTCTTCGGGATCATTTTGGGTCAGGTCAATTGACAGGCCACTGAATCTATTGGATGTTTTCAAAGCTTCAGGAGAAAGGCTGCTTGCCATTTTCCGTTTTTTGGAATTCGTTTTTGATGGTACTCTTTGCCAGGATGGGGGCTGTGGTACATTGCCTTCCGCCATAGTATTAGGGGATTCCACATCAATGTTTTCTTTGGATGGTTTGACTGTTGGGTTATTTCCAACCGAGGAAGATCTTGGTCTTGATAGGAACAAGCTTGGATGGAAGGCTTGTTGCACAAACTTTTTGTTACTGCTGTTGCCAGTAGTATTTACCAACACAGGAGACTGGTCACCTAATCCTGTGCGGTCTTCATTATCATGATCCATAATTTCTGGGGTAATTTAAGTTATTATGTGGCAACACTGGATTGAAGATGGCAACCCTTTTGACAATAACATTATAATGAAGGTTTGAAAGTGTCAAAAAATTATCAATGCAAATGAGGGTATAAGTTCACAGTATTTAACATAAATCGCGAAATTAATTGAGGAGCGTATGTGCTTCTGACAACTGTTTGACAGCAAGACCTAAATAGAATAGCATTGTATTAATGATATAGACCAGGGTAGAAGCCTTTAAAAATAATAAAACGTGAAAAAAAAAAATAGTAGGATGAAACCCATTAGAAAAGGAGGGGAATATTATAAAAATGAAAGGAAAAATAATTTACGGGCGATCTGAGGTCGGGAAGGGGATGGGGGTGAGTTTTTAAGGGTAAAAAACGGTTTTTCTCGATTTCCGGCAAAACTAAAAGTCCTATCGAAAAAAGTCAAATGGCAAAGTTGTAGGTAATAAAAAGATCTAAAACTTTTGTATTTACACTTTTTCACATAACCTCAAAATTTATGTGAAAAATTCAAAAAACCAAGTTTTTGGTTTTTTATTTTTATCTTTTACAAAATTTTTTCTTTTTTTACGAAATTTGGTGAAAACTTACCTTTTTATGTCCCAAATACGCTGTAATTTATTTGATTAAAAATATTTATTTTTTCACCTTATTTTGAATTAATATCGAAAAAACACCCTAATTTTCAATCGAAAATTCACCCGTCAAAATATCAGCTTTTTTATAAAAAGTTGGTATGTTTTCTGTTCGTTGAAATCTCTACTTTCCGATGGTGAAAAAAAAATATATGTTACCATAGTAAATCTTCTCAGAAAATGCAAAAAACCGAAAAAACTCGAATTCGATTTTTTTTTTAAATTATTATAAATAATTTTGAGCTATTTATTAAAATTAACACTTTAATTACTCGAAAAACGTTAGATTACATGTTACATTGATAAAAAAAAATTGCATATAAAAATATGCTACTATAATTAACAAACAAATAAGTTAATAAAATTAATATTTAATAAGACATCTACAATATTTGGAGAAAGTTGTCGAATCTTCTTTAAATTATATGCGTAGATGCCTATTTATAACTATTTTAATATAAATTATATACCTGAATGACCTACGAAAAATTGTAGCCCATCAAAAGGTATTTCATGGAGAAGTGAGGAAGGGGCTAGGCGGGTCTGGGTCTTACTACATACACACCTACTATTACGTAGCAGCTGTTACAACCGTTAGCCTAGCCAGTATTCGAAATACAGTACAGTATACAACATCGTTTAGAAAAATACACGTGCACGCTGAGTTTCTTGTAGATAATTGTGACAAGATTACTTAAAAAAAAAAAAACTTTTCGAATCTGCATAGGAAGGTAAATACCATCTCTATGTTTATGTGTATCAATCAACTCAAACATAAAAATCGTAATATTTTCTTTAAAAAATAGTATGCTTAACGTAACATACCTAAAGATTGAAATTAAATGATATTTTAATACAAGATAAAAAAATAATAATCTCCTTAATTTTGCACAAACAAATGGATATATTCAAAATATATGAAATATATATGAAAATCGGCCAAAAGTTTGTTATTAAAAATAAATTTACGATATATATTTTATATATTTTTTATAGATTTTTAATATATTTTTTATGTATTTTGAAATATTTTTTTTTTCATGGGATTAACTAAATTTGTTTGTGCAAAATTAAGGACCGAGACCCGCCTAGCCCCTTCCCCACTTCTCCATGAAATACCTTTTGATGGGCTACAATTTTTCGTAGGTCACTCAGGTATATAATTTATCTTAAAATAGTTATAAATAGGCTCTATAAATAGGCATCTACGCATATAATTTAAAGAAGATTCGACAACTTTCTCCAAATATTGTAGATATCTTATTAAATATTAATTTTATTAATTTATTTGTTTGTTAATTATAGTAGCATATTTTTATTTGCAATTTTTTTATCAATGTAACATGTAATCTAACGTTTTTCGAGTAATTAAAGTGTTAATTTTAATAAATAGCTCAAAATTATTTATAATAATTTAAAAAAAAAACGAATTCGAGTTTTTTCGGTTTTTTGCATTTTCTGAGAAGATTTACTATGGTAACATATTTTTTTTTTCCCCATCGGAAAGTAGAGATTTCAACGACCAAAAAACATACCAACTTTTTATAAAAAAAGCTGATAAAAGCTGATATTTTGACGGGTGAATTTTCGATTGAAAATTAGGGTGTTTTTCCGATATTAATTCAAAATAAGGTGAAAAAATAAATATTTTTAATCAAATAAATTACAGCGTATTTGGGACATAAAAAAGGTAAGTTTTCACCAAATTTCGTAAAAAAAGAATTTTTTTTGTAAAAGATAAAAATAAAAAACCAAAAACTTGGTTTTTTGAATTTTTCACATAAATTTTGAGGTTATGTGAAAAAAGTGTAAATACAAAAGTTGTAGATCTTTTTATTACCTACAACTTTGCCATTTGACTTTTTTCGATAGGACTTTTAGTTTTGCCGGAAATCGAGAAAAACCGTTTTTTACCATTAAAAACTCACCCCCATCCCCTTCCCGACCTCAGATCTCCCGTAAATTATTTTTCCTTTCATTTTTATAATATTCCCCTCCTTTTCTAATGGGTTTCATCCTACTATTATTTTTTTTGGTTTTAAAAATTATCGACCCTGGTCTAATAATGATGCCATCAGCCATAAAACTGATTTCGACCATAGGGTCTGCTTTTATTCACTTCCTTTGGTGAACAAGTCAGAATTATATTATAAAGAATATAATTATAAAATTATTTAATTTCTTTAAATTATTTTCAGATACTTTTAAAAATATGCTCATTTTTGGATGCACATTTTTTAAAATACACTTTGAGCCAAGTATGTCAGAGATTCGACGATATATTAGCAGATGATAGCCTATGGAAGTATTGGGTTCATAGTAAAATTAATGGTAATTTCCCTATATTGCCTCGCCTGAAAATATGGGAAGAAATACAGATGGACTGGGAAGCAGTTTGTGTAGAAATGGATGTAGAAATGAAGAAATGGACCAATGTTAAGGACACAACCAGACATATTGTTGTTAAAGATGTACATTTTGCATCGGTGGATACTGTTCTGTTAATTAATGTAAGTAATATAATTTTGAAACTATCACAATGCACTTTCTGGTCTATTACAGGATGATTTAATTTTTCTGGGTGATTAAATTAACTCATTCTGTACATATTTTCCAGAATGGCGATTTATGTATATCGGGCGGTAGGGACCGCGGTTTGGCGTTGTGGAATGTTCTGGATATTACTCCTCACGACGAAAGTGACAATGTCACCACATACTCCGCCGCCAAGCCAAAGATAATCAAGCATGACGCTCATGCTGGCTGGGTATGGGACCTGGCTGCAGACAACATTGATTCCGCTACCACTATTTGCTCTGCTTCATGGGATAACACTGTGAAAGTATGGGATCTTGAGGCTGGATTTGAATGTAAACAAGTACTTCGGTTAGTTTTATAATCCTGTTTGATAAAACAAAAAAAAAGCACCACAATCTTATACTCTTTTGGCATTCCCAAGTTTTCATATAATAATAACATGAGTTTCGTTGGTGAATTTGTCATCATTACTAGTTTTGTTTTGCCCAGTTTGTAGTGATTTTTACCGTAAATTGTTTGCATTTTTTTGTAAAAGGTTTTTTTATTCTATTAGTAGCCATCTTCAGGGCACGGGCAGCCGAGAAGTTTGGCGAGCACTTACCTACACACAACTTTGTTCGCAACTTACCTATTAGGCTGCTATGTGAACACTAGAACATCAAAAACATAAAGTTAATAAAAAAAACCGGCCAAGTGCGAGTCGGACTCGCGCACGAAAGGTTCCGTACCATTTGCAAAAACGGTAAAAAAACACGTTTGTTGTATGGGAGCCCACTTAAATATTTATTTTACTCTGTTTTTAGTATTTGTTGTTCTAGCGTCAACAGAAATACATCATTTGTGAAAATTTCAACTGTCTAGCTATCACGGTTCATAAGATACAGCCTGGTGACAGACAGACAGACAGACGGATCATGGAGTCTTAGTAATAGGGTCCCGATTTCAACCTTTGGGTATGGAACCCTAAAAATGGATTATTAAAGTGAACTCAAAAACTACTGAACCGATTTTGATGAAACTTGCACTGTTCTCTAAGTTGCGATAAAAAAGAATGATCGCTATGCGATTTATATTTTCTGAGTAACACTTGGACATACATACACTTATGAAAGGCACACTTGTTTAGCAGCCTACTTAAACGAATAATGTGCAATTCCAATAATATTACGTACGTACATACGGCTTGAATTGATAACCAGTGGCGGCTGGTGGACCATATAAGCAGTAGTGCACTTTACCAGCTCACCACGGTATCGAATGTGAAATCGGTAAAAATTCACAGGGGCCTATGTAAATCGGAAAACCATCTCGCTAGCGACTTCTAATTCGACGCCAACGCCATCTAGTTACGTCGTTGTACAACTTGACCAAAAATTTAACATTTTGTTGACCTGATGGGTGACTATTGATCATTAACAAGTTGTATTATAAATACATACACACACACACACATACATACATTTCGTCTATACTATACTCCATTTATTATAACATTAGACAAAAGAGGCTCGCAGAAGCAGGAGTACGAAACCTTTTATTTTCAAGTCAAGTTCAATTTTTTTTAATGAATAATGTATGTGATTTTTTTGTAAGTAACAATGTATGGCATACAATAAAGCGTATTCTATCTATCTACTCTTCACGATGCTTGGATAGGTACATGAAATGAAAAAAAAAAATAGTAACAATCAGTTTATTAAAAACAACTTTATCACAATATGTCCGTATTATGTTTTCAATAAACCAAATAAATACGATACAAAACACCACTTAACAATTTAGTCACTGCTACCATCAGTCATCACAAATTTTAATAATTAATTGACATGGGTGGTAACAAAAGTCATAATTTTCACTATAATAATAAAGTGGCCCTAAGATCTTTTTCCTCAAAAGTAATATTTTTGTTTTTTAGCCACGCCTGAATATCTGCTGTAGTTGGCAGCTTCTCCAATTTCCTCGAATGATATGGCGCATTATCCATAACAATAACTGCACCACTCTCGACTTTTGATTGTGTGCATCCATTTGAGAATGGTAGTCTCCATCACCCTTTTTGGCTTCAAATATTAATTCACCATCCATCAAAAAACCATACGTTGATCCTGTGAAATGAAATAAAAGCGAATCAATAATTGTGTACCGGTGGCGTAGATTACTTGATCGCTGGAAATAGATTTTAACCTTTAAGTAGCAACTGAAAGTATAAATTAACTGCATCATTACTGTCATTGAACAGGTTAATCTACAACCATAAACATCTTTCTCCGAGGGGAGGCATTAAGACTTAACCAGTTTTCAGTGACGGAGAACGGAGTGATCATTTTATTAATGATTTGGTAATGTCACATTAACAAATCATTAATAAAATGATCACTTGTTGATCAATTCTTGATTTACTTTATACATTTAAATCAAGTTTTACCAATATAGCCAATTATAAGCCGTCTTCCAATTTGTTCTTGATTAATTTGTATAAAGTGCTTCTTTTAAAATCAGGTAGAGGCTCATCGCTATTAACGGCTTCCAGAATCTTGTCCAACGTTGGTAACTCATTATCAAATTTTTCTTCGTATTCCACTTATCGTTATATCATCATAATCGTCAGATTTTGAGTATTTCCGTTGGCGAGGAGGGGGTGATTGCAGGCGACCTTCTGTATTGTACTCTTTCAGTACATTATAGACTGTTGCACGAGATATGCCTATAAAATATGATTAATAATGTATGTTATTACCTCACAAAGCATGTTACTTTCAAATACATTTATTTATAATAATAATTTTATGATCCTTACCTGCAATTTCTGCAGTTTTGTTAATTAATTGCGTCCTATAAGCAGGAGTACCTTCGGGCCTGGACCCCTTAACCTCTTATATATAAATATTTATGACTGTTTTTTTTACTGCAGCACGAAGCGGTGTTTGCTTTGTTCTCTTTTTCTTGGAAGACAATATTTTAACGTCGTGATCAACGTTGGGGCCACGTATTTTTCGCTGTTGACACTGATCAGCGTTACCAGCAGTTACAGAGCGTACATGTTGCGCTTGCAAACCACTCGGGCCTACACCGGGATCGTCCCTGTCCATAGTTCAACAAAACGTACCGCTTTGTACGAACAACACACAACTAACACTAATAACGAAAACAAAACAATAACAACAGAAAAACAGTAAAAAATAACAACTAAACCACGAAAATTCAGCAATAACAACGAGAAAAGGCGTAGCATTCACAAGTATCCACTATCCACAAGCGAATGACATTTGACAACTGCAGATTATTTACGCAATTTGACGGATATATGACATCATAAACCGACAAAATAAAAAAAAACACGTGCAGCCACAACTTATGAACGGAACAGGTAACATTTTAGATTTGGTTGAGTTATAGTGACATGAATAACGTTTCCGGTACCGGTACTGTCCGCCCCTGCTTCTTTTAGATTTTAAACATTGACACGACATTATTTTATGTAAAAACTAAATAATATTAAATGAAGGCCTTGTAATTTCAGAAGGTAGATAGGTTAAATAGATGCAATTAAGTGTGACAGCTGTTATTTAAATTGATTATATTTAACTCCACATAAATCTTGACTGTAATAGTGTTTGTTGTATTTTTATTACAAAGTGTGCACCTAAAAGAGCCTTTTTTAACTTCTGTCTAATGCTATAGTAAACGGAGTATAGGTATTTTTATATTTTATAAATTAAATCGATACGCCGATTTTTTTTCGCAGCGGAATGTTTTATCACCTTTTTTTATTAAAATCTGGTATTGACTGAATAATATTTGTTTCAATGGTGAGCACAGAAAGTGCATTTAACCTGTCCTGAGACATGGTGTTTCTGAGAAACATTTTAATTCACTTTAGTGTCGAAAACTCACACATATTGTCCCACAACTCAGTAAGTATATAAAAAAAAACAATAGAAATTAGAATATAGAAGTAACTAAAAGCCGCGATCAATTGCAAAATTGCAAGCTGCGCACTGTGTCCAAAAAAAAGTAAACAAGCCCCGCGCCCGCCACATTTCCCACCCGCGTAATGTTCGTGAATTTCGTTCGTCTAACTTCGCCCGCTCTCGGTAATCTTCGGCTCGCTGGGACGGCGCACGAGAGTGTCGTATTTTGCCGTACATTTTCTATTGAACTATCTCTGTCTCACGCGCCAGGCGTTTTCGCTCGTGTCTCATAGAAGTTGTATGAGCACTCGCCGTGCGCTGTAGTCTAGCGCACGGGGATTATTTTTTTATAGCAATATACGTCTTATTACTTAAGCAAAGAGCTTAAATTGGTTCGTCATAATTTCGTTAATATTGAATAGATCGTTTATCAGATATTATTAAACATTTATATCTTTTTTTCTAAACCTGTTAAAATCTGGCAGTTCAGCGCACGAGTGAACTTAAAGTACAGCCGCCTCTGTTGATAACCTCATTTTTTAAGTCGTTTAAAAAATTACTTACCATTTTTCAGATGTGGCATGTCAGCACTGTCTGTTGTTAATATTGATAATGAAGTTATTACTGGACTATACTCAAAGAAAATTCTGTCGTTTGACATGCGTGCTGGCGGATCCCCGACGTACTCCTACAAACCACACAAAGGTCCAGTCTTAGCACTTCAATCATATAACAATATGATTGCATCTCTCAGTGAGGATAAAACTATGGCTGTGTGGGACAGGGTAGCTGGTAAACTCTTGTTTAGTGACGTGAAGATACCAACAGATAAAGGTTACCCAGTATGCTTTAGTCGGAGTACATCTGGTTTGTATATTGGAGACTCTAAAGGTTGTCTACACCTCTTCAATCCTGAAGACCACACTTATGTGAGAACACATGAAATATGGCCTGAGCCACCTGTGATAAAACCATCCAATAAGATTACAGGCTGTCATCAAAGTCCAGGCAACATGATTGTCTGTTCAGACAGGGGTGAAATAAAATTCATGTACAACTGTAATCCGCCACAAGATTATATGACTGTCAAGAGTACTACATTTGATGTAACTCAGGTAAATAAAATTCCTTATATTTATGCAATGATCAATCAGTACTTGTGATGAATGATTTGAAGATTTTCAACTAGTAAAAGTTGAATATCAAAGCGCCACGGATTTTCGTGTTTGTAAAGTTTCTGTGGACTGAATTTTGTCAATAAATAAAAACTTGATAAGGAGGTTGTGCTCCACCTGGACGCTTTAAAGTCGTAAATGCTTTTTGAGATATACAACTTACACTGAAAGCAGCGCGTCAGACTGGAGATGCGAACTGTGGGGGAACAGACAACCATCTCACCCTTCCTCATTGCATCACTCCAGCGGAACATTTGCCGCCTGGATAAGAACTGCAGTGTCCAATCTGAACATTAACCAGTTGCGCTTGTCGCTGTGAAAATATATGCAAATAGGTCTTTATAGAGTCCCTCCAAACCTCTAAACTTGCAAATCCGCTTCACAGGGCATGTGTCATCTCCTTTTCTGGCTTTCTGATTAAAACAAAGCCAATTACAGAGCTATCCATGTGCCTGGCATGGATGATTTACATCCATACTAATATTATAAATGCCAAAGTAACTGTCTGTCTGTCTGTTACCTTTTCACGCTTAAACCAGTGAACTGATTTAGATAAAATTTGGTAAGGAGATAGTTTGGGAAGGATATAGGATAGTTTTTATGCCGGTAATCATCCTTAAGAGGGTGGAAAGGGGTGTGGAAGTTTGTATCGTGAACTAATAATTTCTCAACTATGGCGGCCTACTCACCTACAATATCATGGCGCGATATAAAAAAAATAGGCTCTTCGAAGTACTAATGCTGCGCAGACGAATTCGCGGACAACAGCTAGTAGTCCATATGACCGTATGATTTTAATTTTTCTTTATTTATCTTCCAGTTACGATACTTGAACGGCGTTTTAGTGGTTGGCACATGTGATTCAGCCCTGGAATTTTGGGTACCCAAGGATCGGTACTCGCAATGATCTCGAAACTATTCTAAGTACTAGAAGGTACTTAACTATTTTGAGGTTTTCACCTTTGTCTAAAGTGGAAGCTGATGATAAATGACAACATCGTTTATTTAATGTTTACTGTCTTTATTACCATGATTAATGTGTCAAACTTTTTAATAATACTAAAGAAATGTCTAATCTATTGTATTGGTAATAGGTAGTACCTACCTATTGTAACTTTCGAACTTGCGCTATGATCTACTTCAGTTTTTAACTTTACTGTGATATTTTATGATGTCTCAATTATTTATTTAATGTGAAAATTACATTTTATTTAAATAAAATGTGGCTGCTACTGTACCTAGTAAAAGATCAAATTAAATGACGATGTTAGAAATTATTATTGATAAAAAATAACATCCAGTCTATAACAAGCAGACCACTTTTAAAAACTGGCATAATAATAGATTGCATAATAATAAATAGCATAATAATATATTGCATAATAATAAATTGCATAATAATAAATGGCATAATAATAAATTGCATAATAATAAATGGCATAATAATAAATTGCATAATAATTTGAACTTGTTCATAATAATTAATTTTCGAATGAATGAAATTATTTATTTTTAAACTTTAGAGCTAAGATTACCGCTAGAGAAAGAAATAAGATGAAGGATATAATATGTTATTAAAAACTTATTCTCAATATAAAGCGAATTGCAAGTCGGTGTCGCAAAGCCAAAAAACAAGAGATATTAGAGTTGTCAAAAAATAAAAGGCCCGTTTTGACAGCTATACAATACTTCGATAATTAAACTTAATGCTTGCGAATGATACTCGTTGTTATAGTCTATGGGTAACATAGTTATTAATTAGGATTATAGATTTTTCACTTTCTTACGTAGAAAGTTATGGCGGCATGTAAAATGAGAAACGTCAACGGACTTCTTAGATTGTGACGACTTTAAAGACACCGACTTTCGAAACGGAAAGTTATTTTGAACTTTGTAGTGTTTTGCTTTGGAAGTCACCACAAAAAAAATTATTTTGTGAATAAGTTTTTATTTTTGATGACAGAATACCCATAATAACTCAATTACACATTTGCGTGCTAAGGAGTTCTTGTGTGTTTCATATTTTGTAAACTGTCAACCGATTTTGATGAAGCTTGCACCATTCCCAAAGTTGAAAGATGCTTAATCCAATAACAAGATTGATGGCAAACCGATTTCGAGGAAATATATAAGTACAGACATAGGTACACTTATTACATTCGTAATGTTTTATTATTATTTAATCCTACTAATATAAATGTGTAAGTTTGTGTGTTTGTTATTAATTGTAAGTTTGTGTTTCAATCACGAAAAAAAGACTGTTCGGATATGAGAGAAATTTTGAAGAAATTCTTCATCAGATCTTCACCAAATTTTATTTGGCAATATTTAATTAAATGGGACCACATGAGAAGAACTTTGAAATAAAAAATAATCATCAAAATCGGTTTACCTAATAAAAAAGTTCTGAGGTAACACACATTAAAAAAAAAACAGTCGTATTGAGAACCTCCTTTTTTTTGAAGTTGGTTAAAAATGTAAAATACCTCATAATGTTAATGTGTGTTATTTATTATGTTACAAATATTGCTGCCTAATTACAGGTAAATATTTAATATTATTACTAAAAGGAAAGTCATTTTATAATTAATAAATAAACCTTTTTTTAAACTAAAATGATTGTTTACTTTTAAAGGTGATTCTACTGACTTAATGAGCCGTAGTAAATAAATGTTCCATTAAGTCCTGTGACCAATGAACCCCTCAAAAGTCTGCTGTAATCATAGAATTAAGTAGTTTTTTTTTGTTGTAATAAAACGATTCAACGAACTTTTAAACATGATGCGGTTTGCAAGCGCTTAGGTGCAGCTGTTGTCATGATTGTTGTCATGGTGCGTATCGTCGCGTCCCTATAAACAGTATGCCGCACGTCTGAAGTCAGTGGTAAACAAAGGCGGTATAAGCTCATGTTCTATTGAACCTCCATACAAGCCATCTTCTGTTATGGGTGCCCTAGTCGGTGGCACGAACTATTTTGCGAGCGGGGCTAAAATGCATGCTATCTCATCCGACAAAACGTGCGAAAGGGATGGACGCTGTATGGTGACTGTTTTGCAACTTTCCTTCTTCTTATGGTATTTATTTCCGCCCAAAGATGCGTTAATGTTAAAATTAGTGTTGAAGTATGGAACTTTCGGCGCTTATATCTTTCAAATATGTATATGTATATTTTTTCTTTTTGTTTCCTGCTAAATAATGGAGCAGGGCTAGATAATGGTGAGAAAATATTATATATTTTTTTAATTTTGAATTTTCACTGTCGAACAGTGGCGTAATCGCTTGTACGTTTGTATGGAAGAATGACCGACTAGGCCACCCTTAATTGTTACTACCACTGACTTGCGGTCAACTGTGCATACTGAAACAAACGTGAGAATTTCCAACATCCATTACGATCGAAGTCGGATCTAAGAATCTGCATTTAGGAAACAAACATCTTAGTTTGATACAGAAAAGTAGTATTATAAATAAACGATTCTACACACAGTCAGACTTAACGGTTACTTTTAGTAGTGTTACTTATATTACTTTAACAATTTTATTTTTTAGGGGTGTTTATTTTTATCAATATTACTGAATGCAATTGTAAAATATCGACAGAATATTGATTATTAAATGCAGTAACGGAGGTGATTAGGTTTTATATATTATGGGGCAGAGGAAGTTTTGATACGGACATTGAATGCAGGTGTTAGGGCTTCGTTCATGTGTGACGGCAAGGTGGTATCGGGGCTGACTGTCCAGGGTGTCCTGCAGCGGCCGCACATAAAAACGTTTACCTAAAAGTATCAAAAGTCGTACTCGTTACAAAAGTCATCCACAAAAATATTTATTTTAGATTGTTTTAATTAGGTAGGTAGGAGCAAGGGCGTCGCCAAGGGGGGGCAGGGAGGGGCAGCTGCCCCCCCCTAGAGATTATAAAAAAGTTGTCAATTGTAAAGCAACCAAAGTCCTAAATCTTTGACTTGACTTACTTTATTGATCATTCCCGTACGTCGAAACTCGAATGAATATATATAAACCAAATCCAACAGATCGAGCCATTGTTGATATCCTAAAAGAGGCAAAAACCTTCTTTCCCGACACGGTGAAAGCGTTGAAAATTTTGATCGCTCTTCCGTGCACAACGTGTACGGTAGAGTTGCGTAGCTTTACACGTTACACTCTGTACAGTTATTATTACAATCGCTGTAGATGTAAGGCTCGTACTACAAGTGGAAAGCTTCATGTGCTCTCGAATTTACCTACAATTCATACTTTTCTCATTCTCCATATCAACTTGCCCCCCCCTGGGCCATCGGCTGGCGACGCCCTTGGGTAGGAGACCACTGCCGAAGCCTTTGAAAATGGTAAAAAGTGACAAAAAATAATAGTAGGATGAAACCCATTGGAAAAGGAAGAGAAAATAACGAAAATGAAAGGTAATAGATAATTGTGCAACAAGAGAGCAAAGTTGGTTTTTGCTGCGAGTGTTGATTTTGAATCCCGAGTAAAGGGCTTATTACACTACACGGTATTCAGGGCCCTAAATTCTAATTTAGGGTAGTGTAATAACTGTTAGGAAGTTCGGTTTCTCAAAATATCGACCTTATTGACACCGAATGGTGGAGTGACCCGGTATTCAGGGCCCTGAATACCGTGTAGTGTAATAAGCCCTTAAGCGAAGCATTCTATAATTGAATCACGAGCGTAGCGAGTGATTCTAGGTTAGAATCCTGAGCGCAGCGAGGGATTCCAAGATACGAGATGCAAATAACTTTGGTCTCTTGTAACACATACACCTTTTCACCTCAGCAGCGAGAAAATATTACCTAAAGGTAAAATGTGCATGTCATATTTTGTTTTTATTTTCGCTTTCAACATTGAGTAAATACTTCACATTGTAGATTCTTCATTTTCCTATTCTTATATATATCTGCCCACGATATCCCTCGACCACCCACGGATTGAACGACCCCAGGAGACCACCGCGGGTTTAAACGTGAGTATTATTTGTAAGTCGTGTACTATCGTATCACGTTCCACCTGTCCGACAGGAATCAGTATCTCTAAAGAACAAACCCCTAACTTGCCGCTGCTACGCATCGCAGTTTCGCGGGTATAGACCTGACATCCAAGAGTCGCAGCATTGCTATGGGCCCCAGTGTTTGTCTCTTGGCTTTGTGATCCGAAGGCCTATAAATAAGCTTTGAGAAATTTTTCGCGACTTTTCAGGCAGAAAACTTAATTCCGCATTTTTTAATTTTTACGTAAGTAGGTATACCTACATATGTGTATGTATGTATATATGTATATATTCTTTTACTGTTGCAATGCTACACTATCCCCGGGTGACATAGGCTATATTATATGTTCAAAAAAATTAGGGATCCTTACTTAAAATTTACCTAAATTATTCTTTACATCGCGTGCGCTGCGAAAACTATTGATGATAGAATAAAATAATGTACAATGACCAAGGGCGTCGCCAGCCGATGGCCCAGGGGGGGGCAAGTTGATATGGAGAATGAGAAAAGAATGAATTGTAGGTAAAGTCGAGAGCACATGAAGCTTTTCACTTGTAGTACGAGCCTTACATCTACAACGATTGTAATAATTTGGGTATAGTTTTCGCCAACCTTCTTGGCCGTCCCGAAGTTGGCTGCAATGTCTGCGCAGTAGTAAATCATACAAAAACAGTACCGATCCGTGCCTTGCGCATCGGAAAGCCAACTTCAGAGCAGCCCAGCAGTTTGGCGAGCACTATTCAGAGTCCAACGTGTAAAGCTACGTAACTCTACCGTACACGTTGTGCACGGAAGAGCGATCAAAATTTTCAACGCTTTTCCGTGTCGGGAAAGAAGGTTTTTGCCTATTTTAGGATATCAACAATGGTTCGTTCTGTTGGGTTTGGTTTATATATATTCATTCGCGACGTATGGGATTGATCAATCAAGCAAGTCAAAGACTTAAGACTGTGGTTGCTTTACATTTGGCAACTTTTTTAGAATCTCTAGGATGGGGGGGCAGCTGCCCCCCCCTGCCCTCCCTTGGCGACGCCCTTGACAATGACTTTGCAGGACACGTCATTATTTAAAAAAAAAAATGTCGCGACAGCATATAACTAACTATTATAGTTAAGCCACAATACGTGTTCTTTATTTAAAAAATTAATTAAATTGCCGCCGCTAGAAAAGGCTCTTTATTTGTGTTTTGGTATTAATTCTTATCAAAATAAATTACTTCATATTCAAGACTGCTTCAATACCTTTATATAACTTTTTGAATTATTGAATTCAGACATTCCATTCGAAAGATATCACGAGTTTAAAAATGTAAGTATTAGAAAAAACTTGCGATGAAGCATGTAGGCGTCACTGGGGCACGGGCCGTACGGGAGGGGAATCAATGTTCTTGAAGTTTGGTTTTCAATAACAAGGCTTGTATTCTTAAATAAACTTAGTTATTTATTTTAAACCATTTTTCAATATACATTATGACAAGTAAAATTTTCACACACAGTGACAGAACTTATTCTTCTTTCTGCCACAAACAATCCCTCAGACTAAATAAAACCTCAACAAATGTCAAGAAAAATTAGAAAAAAATAATTAAATACTTATAAAAAAATAACAAAAAAAATAATATAATAACAAAAAAAAGTTCATTAAAATATTAATATTCAAGCTTTCTTTATAATTTTTTTTTATTATACTGACGCAAATAGAAGAGATTATGTGTGTGTATTATAAATTTTAATTTTGAAATTTTTGTTAAAAACCCGTGCGAAGCCGGGGCGGCCGTACATATATATTTTTATTAATATCCAACAGTGTATCGAACTTTGTAGCTAGCGTAACAGAAGAAGAAAACAATAAAAAGTTAAATCCCGCTATTATTTAAAGATGCGTTCGGAAATTGCACCCCGTAGGTGCAATTTCCGAACTATTACTAAATTATTCTGTCACAATAAAGATTGTTATAACTTTATAGTAGTTTATGCAATGGTCATATAATAGGGGTTATTAAGAGCGCGGCGAACGGAGCTCGCAAATGCGATTCGAGACGAGTGAAGAATTCGTTCAGAGTATTGCTATCTCGCTTTGCACACACACGCGGTGCGCCGTGCGCAGCCGTGTGTGTGCGAGTAGATAGGCTTCCATTCATAACGACTCGAAAGCCGGCAAGCCGGCCAACGTGAACTGCGCCGGCGTTCTTTTGTCTTATTTATGTAGGTAACTATGCCTTTTACGAAACCTCAAATATGTATTGTTATAATAAATAATGAATGCAAGTAAAATAATACAAATGTTACTTAGGCAAAGTATTAGTACAAGACAAATATTCCAATAATTTATGCCTATTTACGCATAAGTAGGTACAGACAAATAACAGCGCTCTGATCTAAGAATATTAAAAATAAAAACACGAATTTCGTATAAACATTTATTTAGTTATGTTTTACTTTATAGATCATGATTCATCTATTTAAAAAATATGAATCAAAACGTGATAAAGTCGTGTAGGGTGACCATAAATATTATCGACTGAACGAAATACAAAAATACAATAATGATAATCAGAAAACATTTTTACGCATGCTTTTTAGTTTATATGTACAATTGTACATTGTAATAATTGTACATTACGTAGGTAAAGAAAAAAAAAGTTTATATTCTGTCTCTGATAGGCAGATTTCTAGGTAAACAGGGATCTATTAATACAGGCAATATACATTTAAAATAAAACTCTTCTAATTTTAATACTATTGAATTCCAAAATTCGTTGTCTTTTTCAATTTTTTCATATGCCAGTCCTTTAGGCGTCCATATTATAAAAATACAGTATTTGCGGTTTGTTATTTGCAATTGTCCTTGTATCTGGTAAAATAGTAACTTATTGTATTATATCATTGGGATATAGGTACTTACTGTGAGAAACATCCCAACGCTCGGAGTCCATGTCGGCAACCAAACCAAATCGTAAATAATAAAGTCCGTAAACAACGCAAAGTTCGTAAGAAAGTAGATTACTCAATATCAAAGTTCAAATCACAAGGCAAATCTAAATCCAAGTTCATAGCTTAGGTCAATAGTGTCAGAAATATTACAATAAGTACTTAGAAAATAAATAAATACGCACGAGCAGCACAGTAAAGTAATCGTCTAACACTGACAACAAACCACAAAAAAAAAAGTTAATTAAAAAAATCAAAAAACCCGACTGCTTGAAAAGCGAACTAAAAAGACGTAAACAAGGAGAAAATCATGCTGTGCTGTCGGAGGATACATCTTCGCGAGCTGGCTGACCAAAACCAGACGTATCCTTCGACTGCACAGCATGATTTTCTCCTTGTTTACGTCTTTTTAGTTCGCTTTTCAAGCAGTCGGGTTTTTTGATTTTTTTAATTAACTTTTTTTATTTATAACTTTTTGGTTATTTTTTTTTCGAATCAGGTACATTTAAACATAAAAGTGTTTTATATTTTTGAAATCACCTCTTAAAATCCTTTATTTTGATACCCCACACGATAAGTGTGGAAGAAAAAAAAATTTGGGCCCCCACAATATGGCGCCCAAGAACCGCTATTTTCCTATTTGCCAATTTTCATGTGGCCAGTGACACTCGCGGGGTTAAGGCGAATCGATTGACGTAAGAACCATCAAAATCGGCCCACGCGTTTGGTTTCTAGAACGCCACATAGGAACAAACATACATACATACATACATACATACTTACATACATACATACTTACATACATACATACATACATACTTACATACATAAATAGACTGATAAACACATTACCCTCCTTCGGCAGTCAGGTAAAAAATATACAATACAACAAACAGTAAACAACCCCGAAGTGCCCCGAACAAAAGCCGTACGAGCGATACCTACTCAACCGTATGAAGCACGACTACACACACATTGACATGACGTGCTCGACGCGACAGCAATACTAGCTATTGAAAATGTATGATTATTTTTATGTGTTCCGTAATACCAAAAATGATGAATGAAAACTTAATGTTTTTTTAATTTTTTTTCGATAATTTGTTTCTTGATAATATGAGCTATGTTATAGCGTTGACAATTTTATAGATATTGTTTTTTTTAAGATAGAAAAATCAATAAGAAAACATGTCATTTACGCTGTAAAAATGTACGAAATGAAATTCGCTTAAACTTCATTTTAGGTAACTATTTTGAAAAAAAAAAGACGTAGGAACCTAGATAAATACTGTCTGAATCCGAATATTAGCATAATTTGGTGGAAATATGCTCAACTTACAAATGATTTAGGTATTACGTTTGTATGGACAATTCATGCTTCGCCGCGCCCTTAAAACACGAGCGTAGGTTTATCAAATGAGGCGAAGCCGAATTTGATAATAATATTACGCGAGTGTTTTAATACCTAATTATATGCTATTGCATACACTACTTTATCTTCACTCATACAGCTGAAATAAAAAAAAAGTGGAAAAGGAAAAAACATGTGGTATGGTATTGCAGGCAATTTAGATTCTCATTGCGCAGCGCGCGCATCCACAGACAATTGACAATGACATGAGCCCATACGCGCCAGAAAATTAAAAAGTAAAAGTGTGCTATAAAAATTAAAAAGTTATTTTATGATGCAGTTGTTTGAAAATCGAAGGAAAATGTTGAACTATAATGGTTTTTTTTTTAATTTTACCTATCCACGAATATAAAGTACGTGTTTATACAATATTTTTCGAATTCGTATTTGGAACATTACGTTGTGAGTGTAGATAATAGTAGTTTATGCAATGGTCATATAATAGGGGTTATTAAAACACGAGCGTAGGTTTATCAAATGAGGCGAAGCCGAATTTGATAATAATATTACGCGAGTGTTTTAATACCTAATTATATGCTATTGCATACACTACTTTATCTTCACTCATACAGTTGAAATAAAACAAAAGTGGAAAGGGAAAAAATATGTGGTATGGTATGGCGGGCAATTTAGATTCTCATTGCACAGCGCTCGCATCCAAAGACAACTGACAATGACATGAGCCCATACGCGCCAGAAAATTAAAAAGTAAAAGTGTGCTATAAAAATTAAAAAGTTATTTTATGATGCAGTTGTTTGAAAATCGAAGGAAAATGTTGAACTATAATGGTTTTTTTTTTAATTTCACCTATCCACGAATATAAAGTACGTGTTTATACAATATTTCTCGAATTCGTATTTAGAACATTACGTTGTGAGTGTAGATAAAATAATTTATATACGCCTTAGCTTCTTTCTTCGTTTCTTTTTTGGGCCTATGAAATGTAATGTAATTTGAAAATCGAACTTTGAATCGACTTGTTTCTATCTCTCGCTTTTTTCGTATCGAAGTGAAAGTGACAGAAAAAAGTGCAGTTCAAATCTTTCGAATGTTGTGAGTAGACATTATTTAATATGTCTATGGAGTAGACCCAGCACTGTTCTCGGCATTTATAAAAAATAATTAAAAAGTTACTTTGTCTCACGCTCGCAGCAAAATCGAATTTTGCTCACTGTCTTTAAACAGCAAAACCACAGACTACTTAGAGATACTACGTATCAGACTGCCAACTGTAGAACAAAAATTCTAATCGTTGAGTTTTAATGTCATATGACGTTTCTTTTTTTTTTTCGTCCGAGTATTGTACTAAGGCAAAGGAATAAAACGGATACAGCATGAAACGTCGAGCCCTATACTATTTTTTTATTTTATTTGCTATTTCTGCCCCAATGTGGGGGCAAACTTATTAATTTATTGAAATTAATTTTGCGGATGAGTAATTAAAACAAAGAATTATTTATTAAATGATTTATTTTTTAATTTCTTTTTATATTTTACAAAAACTTTTTTTGCAATCTCCGAACATAGAACATACACTCCACACCCTTTAAAATTCTATTATAAATATTGCACAATTCTCATTATTGTAATCCTCACAACTAAGGAAATGATATGATGAAGGATAATTGTCTTGTTCAGTACAGTCAATACAATCAAATGATTATTTGGAAACAAAAACATCATTTACATTTGATGCTACATTATTTTTATGGGCATTGTGTTGTTGCAAGTACGCATTTGATTCAGTTATTACTTACTGTATCATAACACCTCACTGCACCTTGGGTAGTTTAGGTTTTTTTATGCTGCCGTGTATTCCCGGTGGTTTAACCAGTCGTGGATACTACTTTCATTACTTGTTAGGCTATTTTTTCCAAGAATTACATTTTAAAGTAAATTTATTTAAAATTTTGCATACTATACTACCCATCCAGCAGTGTAGGCTCGCGAGTGGACATTCAATCGTTCTCGGCGAGCCTGCTCCACAATCATTTTAATATTTTGACCTGTACTTGAATGACCCAGCTTGACCAATTCTTTTAATTCTTCAGTAAACAAAGACTGCATTACTTGGTCTGCCGGGTCATCCTCACAATTAAACATTTGCGTGTAAAACTTTATGATTCTGGTTATGAATAATGACTTGAAGGTGCAATTGAAGCTGTGGCAGCTTGGGTTATTACGGTAATAATATGCCCTTACTTGACCAAATAGGTTTCTATAGGATCAGAATTAAAATATCTAGGTAACATCATTTTTATATTACTGCTTTTAAATATCTGCCACAGCCTCATGTAACTTTTTAGTGTTATAATAAAATTAACTAAAGATGGCACAAATTTTTCCTTTCCATTGGAATCAACATAACATATTTTCTCCAATTTATTAACTACCTCTTTCTAAAACTGGTGGTGAGGTGATTTTTCTACCACTGCTGTTCTCAGGATTTTCCCCTTGATTCTTTTTGAAATGGTTGGTCAAAAATAAAACTACCTCTGCTGTATTTTGTAATGTGCTACTGACAGGTCTTCCATCTGTATAATGAGCTGAAAAAAAAAAGGTGTTATGTTTAACATTATAAACCAATCCACCGCCCTGCGTACAGACTTAGTCTCTAGAGTTATATGAAAACGTATGTACTACGGAATGATTTCTCTTAATATGATCTACTGACTAGATGTATGAATGTGAGTGAAGCAATAGAAGTATGTAAGAAGGTGGCGATTGTAGTTTCTGCCTACCCACATGGGAAAAAGGCGTGAATTCATGTATGTATGTAGTTTTATTATAACTGAAGCAATGCCATATGTCTACCTTCTACCGTGCGGGGGACACCTATACTAAATAAAACTATGCAAAACATTTATTTTCATATAATGTTATATACTTACAAAATTTTGCTGTATATGGCAAGGTTGCAGATACAGTTTTGCTGAAGACCTTTACACTATTTTTACCTGAAAAATAAAAATGATTTATAAAATCTGTCATAATATAATCTGGTGGTCACTATAGCAGAATATAAATAGCTAGCTAAATAAAATATTTAAAACCTACCTTAATCAGGAATGACATGCTGGTTATTCAATTTATATAGTAGTCTGGTTTCTGTGTGATGGCACTCCGTTGCATACACATCTATTATATCTTGCCATTTAGATATTTTTGTTCAAAAAGTTGTTTCTTTATAAGGTGTGACGGGTCATATACAATACTGAGATTGACTCCGCTTACTGTGACTGTGCCATCTGAAATTATTAACATATAGAACCAAATTATAATTAAGTGCCACCAAGTTTTACAGTATTCATGTAAATATGGTTAAAAACATTGGTTGACGTGCCCACCGATTAAAGAGCTGAGCCAGTTGATTAAAGCCAGCAATTTTACCCTTATTGATGAACATTCACACATAACGACTAAGAAGATGAACATTCACCAATGTTTCTGAATATATGGACCGCTAGTATGGAAAAGTTAACTAAATAAAACTAACCTGATTCTTGATTTACAAGTAATTGCTCACGTATTGTGTCTGCTTTCAGGCTTCTTAGAGCAAATCGAAAAGCAGCTCCTTGGACACAAATTAATGCAATTAGCTTCAGCCCACATCCTACCTAATATGGCAGAAAAAACTGTCCAGTGTCCGTATATTTATATAAGTTTCTCTGGAAAAACTTATAAATATTTAAACTGTCCTGTAATGTCATAATGTCATTGCAAAATTCAAATGATACAAAAACAAATGGCGGCCTACCGGTGTCTGCGACAGCCAATCACAGCCAAGCAGAAACGTCATGCATCATTAAAACAAAATGGCGCTACGTCGAGCGTTTCGTTCTATGAAGATAATCAGCCGTGAGCAAAACCTGCTTGTTTGAGGTGAAATATTTAAAGATTTAAAGCGAGGACCATAGATAAATCACGAACAAGTGATGTTTATATCGAGGGCCATGAATGTAATTCAAAAACCTCAGCTGCGTGCCGTGGCCGGAACAAATTGCAAGTTTCATCATAACTTTTTAATTACTTATACGATACTAATGAAAAATACTTATACGATATAGGTAATTACTGCCTATAAATGGTACTGAAGAGTACCATTTATAGGCAGTAATTACCTATATAATAAGGTTATCAAGTTAGTCTTTGGACCGCTTATTGGAAATGCTAGGACATATTAAAGCATATTTCTATTTACTAAAATAACTTCAAAACGGTGCATTATTGAGGATTATTTTATTGCGTAACAGATTTTAACTAATTAGCCAGATGTCATGTACAAAAACTATAATTATCCGTTTAGTCAATTCCGAGATGCAGCAATCGTGCAAACGTTACTGCAGCAGGATTTTAAATATCTTCGCAACCCTAGCAAATACAAAAACCAACTAAGTTGTACCATTTATTTCAAATTCATATCTAATTATTTAGATAACATTTATTTCAACATACCCGTTCACAACAAAACCCGTTAACAAAAGATCTGGCTGCGGTAACGTTACTCCAGCCGTAACTGTTTTTATCAAATAATTAAAAAACTATCAGCTTACTTACTTATTAATAAATCTGCTTACCAATTACAGAAGCTGTATATCTAATTATCTATTGCACTTAGATGACGATTTTCGACATTATCTGGCTGTAGTAACGCACTCATCGTAATCGTAACTAAAAAACCAGCAGCATACTAATATCATTAATGACATACTTATTATATATTTGATTACCCACAATAAATAGAAGATCACACTTATTAGGAAAATGTGTATAATTCGCTTTCTTTACTTTCCAAAAGGGCCCAAATTCATGTGTGCCCAAGGGCCCCAGCATAATTTAAGGCGGCCTTGCGAATAATGGGTAAGAAATAAACCTCACACTATTTTATAAACGCCTTGCACAAGTTGATAATCTGCTTTATCTACACTCACAACGTCCAAATATGATTTCATAAAATATTGTATATACCTACACGTATTCTTTTTTCGTAGATAGGTAAATAAAAACCATTATCAAACTACTATTTCAAAATTTCAAATGACATCATTTAAAAGAAAATTCTTTTATTTTTGCCAACATTGTCATTTTATCGTCGATTAAATGACAATGTTGGCAATGTTCTGTGTTTTGTTGAATTAAATTAATATACAATCCAAATAAACACGAAATATTTAGGCTAAGATAGGATAAATCGACCCCTTTTCCGCACTTAGACTCCCATTTAGTCAGGTTATTATAGCTTGGCTAGATAGGTTTTATGTGCAGGCATCCTTTCTGTGAGAAGGAATGGGCCGTAATGTAATCCACCACGCGGGTCCAGTGCCGGTTTTTCAGTATTTGTTGCTACAGCGGCAACTGAAATACATCATCTGTGAAAATTTCAACTATTATGGCTATCACGGTTCATGAGATACAGCCTAATGACAGACAGACGGACAGTGAATTCATAGTAATAGGGTCAGAGGCGTCTCAAGCCTATGTAGCGCCCGTGTGCAATCATTACCCTAGCGCCCTCAAGTAAGCGCACGGTCAAAATGGAATAGGTACAAATAACAGCACATAACCACAAACTGTCAAATGTCCCTAATGGATAATAAACTCTATTGTTTGAAAATTAAATTGAAAATCTATTGAAGAAATTTGACTGTTCTGGATGCCATGATGTGCAGTTGACTTTATTTAGAATTATACAGGGTGTTTTGTGTGTGTGTGTGTGTCTTTTCGGTCTTGCTGCTGATAATGACCACAAAATCATTAATTCATCTTCCGATGAAGAACTATTGTCAAAAAACATGGTGACAATAGGTGGTACCGCGTAGACCGTCCAACAGCTCGGTGTTCGTGAGCAACTGCACGCTCGAACGCAAAACTGACCTCTTGAACGCTTGACCGTGTGATCGCTCTCTGTCTGAACTCTATTTACGACCTCATGTCATACGTACAGAGTTCAAAATCAATAGGGAATATTTGACAGATTTGGGAAACTTAATGCGAGGCCTACTGTACACTGGTAAAAAGTATTTTAAGGTAGGAAGGAGTGGCAAGAATAACAAAATACGACATTGTGGTTATTTAAAAGCTCTGACCGCGGTGAAAGACGCTACAGTTGTGGCAGCTTATAACAAACCTTACTTAATAAGTATATTTTAATATAAAGAAAAGCCATGTTTACTCAAATTTAATATAATATACTACTAATCAAATTAATATAATATAATACTTAATCCATTGCGTCAAGACTTACTTCGCAAAATTACGTAGAACACAAAGTGCGGCACGCGCCACGCATACACACGATTTTGGGAAATGCCACGCACGTGACGTTTGTCCATGGCAATTTGAACTTAATTTTTTATTCTTAACAACCGAATTCAGGATTCGCAATATAATTGTCGGCGTGTTTTCAACGAATCAAAACAGGTGCATGCGCCTTTGGTAGCGATGCCACACTCACTACTAAACCAATATAATCTGTTTCTAGGTTTATTTCATGTTGAAATAAAAGTTACTATTGTAAAAGCCGCTCGTGGAGCGCCTTGCTTTGCTGTTATTCAACATTTATAAGAAGAGCTCTAGATGCCATACAAAATGTAAGCAAACCGGAGCTCTTTTACGTGGGTCATTGAAAGTGCCGCGGCCGGAGTGCGCGCGAGTCGCATCATCGGCGCCCCCTAGGGCGCTGCGCCCGTGTGCTGCGCACACCCTGCACTATAGGTAAAGCCGCCCCTGAATAGGGTCCCGTTTTACCCTTTGGGTACGGAACCGTAAAAAAACAAAAAGTCGAACATAGAACCTCCTCCTTTTTGGAAAGTCGGTTAAAAACAGAAAGCGAGAGCTTGAAGCGGATGGACATGTTCATAAGCTACGTTGAAAATTTTTGGCTAAAAATACATACTCATAACATATTTCGCGTTTACGGTGGACAACCAATGTTTTACAGTCGTTTCATTCAAAATTAAACAAATTACTAAATAAGAATAGGTACAGTAACTTTGATTCGATTTTTAAACACATCGATCTTACACAGTATCCATAAAACAAAGGTTACACCTAAAAAACGTCGAACAGTGTCTTTATCCCGGAATATTGTTTTCAATTTTCAATGTTGCTTGCTAATTCTCTCGCCTGTCAAGCTCTGTTAAAATCATTATTTTCTTAGCTTCTTCTAATAAATGTAGCTTTACTTAACCAAGCAGCCATTTTTTTTAATCAATCGAAATAATTAATTTTATTAGCTTCTGCCTGCGGCTTCAACCACGTGAAATCCCTAAACCTACACCCACAACTCGAATATCTTCCAGTTTTAAGGAATTTGTTATGCAGTTTTAGCGATCCAATACCTACTTGGTATGGGTGATTTTAATTGTCACCATTATCGTTGGGGATCAGATACTTTGCAATAATTTTGTTATAGGCTTGGTGGATATATTGGATCTAGATCATCCTTTGTGTCTTCAACAATGGAAATGCTACGCGCAGGTCTGCACCTGGGTAGAGTAATAGTTGTGTTTGACGATCTGTTCATCCAATATGTCTAGCCTTCTTATTTGGCGTCGCTTGGACATGACCTATCGAAGTGATCACTATCCCATCATGATAGAATGCCCTTCCAAAAATTCTCCCACTAAAGTTTCCTCACCCCGGCTCGACTTCTGGCTGGCCGGCTCTCAGTGGATTGGGATTTATATTCTAAAATCTTAGAATTGAGGGTATCTTCTCTTCCAAGGGTTGACAGAGATTATTCCCAGAAATGTGTTTCGTCCTTTTCTTCCACCATTTCCTCCACAGCAGATGATTGCTTCCTCCAAAAAGCCCCTTTCGGGTAAATTTCCTTCCCCGCCATGGTGGGATAAGGAATGCACTGATATGGTCAGAGCCAGGCATGAGGCTGAAAAGACATTTAACTGCAAAATAAACCTGATCGCCTTCAAGCAAATATTGGTTATGTCCAGGCAATTTTTAAAAAGAAAAAAACGTGTAGGTTGGTCAAAATTCTGTAGTTCGCTAAATCCGTCCACTCCGGTTTCGGCAGTGTGGCGAAAGTTGAAGCGTTTTAGGAGCAGTTTAACACCTGCCTATTCAAACAAACCCACAGAAAAACTGGGATACCAGTTTTTCTCAAAAATCGCTCCAACTATGCTCCAATGACAACAATGATGATGAATGTAGAGGACATTGGCGTTGGCGGATGAGGACTGGGACGCCTACTATGCAGCCAAATCCAGCTACAAAAATGCATCAGGTAGGAATCGGATCGGGATCGGGATGGCGTAAATACTGTGGGAACATTGAATCTTGCCAACAAGCAAACAGGGTAAGGAAAATACTGACACAACAGAGTGCACCTGGACCCGCCAAACTCCGAAAACCTAACAACACACTCACCACGTCGCCTGAAGAAACGAGACGCGTCCTAGTAGAAACACACTTCCCAGGTAGCGTCTTCGTCCAGGTAACTGACTGGCAAGATACTATCCAAACACTAACAATTGATGATTGGCTCTATGCAAGAAGGATGATCACGCTGGAGAAACTCCAATGGGCCATTCAAAGCTTCCATCCTTTTAAGGCGCCCGGTCCAGACGAGATCTTTTTCGCGCTACTACAGTGGTGCCACTGTTGATAGCGTGCCTGACCTTTAGATACGTTCCTAAAGGATGGAGGGAAGTGAAAGGGATATTCATTCCAAAGCCAGGTAAGAGTGACTATACAAACGCCAAGTCGTACAGGCCCATCTGCCTGACCTCGTTCTTGCTTAAGACAATGGAAAGACTGTGCGAAAGGGAGCTCCGGGACGGCGCTCTACTAACATTACCTCTACATGGTAACCAACATGCTTACAGCTCGGGTAAGTCTACTGAATCTACCCTTCACTTGGTGGTAAGCCAAATAGAGGAAGAAATTCATCAGAAAGGTACCTGCCTGGGCACTTTTAAAAACATCCAAAGTACGTTCGCCAAGACAAATTTCTCCAGCATCGGTGCTGCCCTCTCCAAACATGGCGTGGAGCAGGTGCTGATTGACTGGATCACTAACATGCTGAGCAAACGAGCAATTCGTCTAGAGGGAGAGCAGCAGCTGGCTTTTATAGCCAAGGGCTGCCCTCAAGGAGGAGTGCTATCCCCCCTCCTATGGAATCTGGTAATTAACGACCTCATCACCAGGCTCAACGAAAACCGTTACTATACAATAGGTTATGCAGACGACCTCGCAATCCTCGTACCTGGGAAGGTGACTGGAACGATTTGCAACCTTACACAGCAAGCGCTACGCATAGTGGAGCGTTGGTGCAGGGAGTATGATCTATCAGTAAATCCCACTAAGACTGAATTGGTCATGTTCACCCAGAAAAGAGCACTAGGCCCCTTCCGCCTGCCTAAGCTGTTCAATACAGAACTGCAGCTCTCCAACGAGGTCAAGTATTTGGGAGTCATCCTTGACAGTAAGTTGAACTGGAGCAGTAATTTAGACAATAAGTTAGACAGAGCCTGCATCACCTTCTGGCAATGCAGGAAAATGATAGGTAAGAAGTGGGGCCTATCCCCCAAAATTATCCTCTGGCTGTACAGCGCGGTCATTCGACCCATGATCACTTATGGGGCCGTGGTTTGGTGGCCTCGCACCAAACTAACTACAGCCGTGAACAAGCTACAGCGAATGCAGAGACTGGCTTGCATGGCGGTAACGGGCTGCATGAGGACTACCCCGACCGCTGCGCTCGAGGCCATGCTTGGGCTCCCCCCTTTGCATCTCTTTATACAGCAGGAAGCGACGATGGCAGCTGTAGTCTAAAAACACTGGATCTCTGGGGTAAGAGAGATACACAACACACCGCTCTGCTCGGGGGTCTCTACCATGAGTTCCCCATAACTAGAGCCATTAATGACCGGATACCCAAGCAATTCATTTTCGATAAGAAATATAGAATCCAATTGCACGAGGATAACCGCTGCGAGGGACTACGCCCCAAAGAGCTGCGGATCTTCACAGACGGATCCAAAACAGATACTGGCACGAGTGCAGGAGTCTTCTCAGAGGACCTAAACATCCACTTAGCCACACCACTGGGGATCCACAACACGGTATTCCAGGCCGAATGCTTGGGCATTTCCTTGGTGCCTCAGCTGTCCTAGCTAGGGAGGTAAAGGATTTCCCTATACGTATACTTTCGGACAGCATGGCCGTCCTGCAAGCACTAAACAGCCACACGGTCAGTTCCGGGCTGATTTACGAGTGTCACCGTCGACTGAACCAGGTCGTTATGCACAATAAAGTAACCATTCAATGGATCAAGGGAAACAGCGATTCCCGAGGGAATGATGCTGCGGATGAGCTAGCCTGAAGGGGCTCTAGTATGGCACCGGTGGGCCCGGAGCCCATTGTGCCGCTACCTTTCGGGTACCTACGCGGTCTGGTAAGGCAACGCACCAGGGACCAACACAGTAAGCTTTGGGTTGACCATAGCGATTGTAGGCAAGCCAAAGAGGCACTGCCCTCCATCAACGGCCGTTTCACGAAAAAGGCCCTAAGTCTGACCAAGACACAGTTGCGTGCTGTCACGGCTGTAACGACTGGACACGGGACCTTTAATAAGCACCTTTTGTCATAGGGATCACGGACAGCCCACTATGTAGAGCATGCATGGTGGAAGATGAGACAGCAGCTGCTCCTAAGCTGCCCTGTAATCGCAAGCTACAGGGCCAAATACTTCGGTGACCCAGGTACCCTGCAGGAGATAGTCGGCAACACCAAGGCGCTGCTAGCCTTCCTCGAGGAGCTGGGGTGGATCGAATAAAGCAATTGAACCCCACCCGTACGCAAAATACGCGCTGGTCGTGGAGTTGCGGAAACAGCCCGTCGAAACAATACAAAACAATACAAAAGCACTATTATCTTTAAGCGCACCAAAGAGTATACTCTTATTTTTATCCCCAAGCGTTCTGTACCCCAATAGATGTTAATATTGATGGATGGCTCTAGATTGACTGGGGTCGACCATAATAGCAACACGGTCAAAAAATGTGAACGTTCTGTGTTGGTTCTTAAAACTTTGGCTGGATTGTGGTGGGGAGCTCACCCCTACACCCTTAAATTGGTCTAGTGCGTTGATTAGGACCACTATGGATTACTGTGCGCAGCTTTCTTATTGAGCCCTGCAACAAAGAAGCGCTTAAAAGACTAGATGTTCTCCAGGCCGAATCTTTGAGAATTGTCATTGGGGCCATGAATTCCTCTCCCATAATGCGCTTCAAGTTGAATGTGCAGAACCGCCTCTTTACCTTAGAAAACAGTATTTGGTAGATCGCTTCCTGACTAAAGTATTTCTATCAACCCATCCTTTACTTCCAATTTTAGAGCAAATCGAGCTTTCCTTTAATGATTCCCCTTATTGGAACAATAAAAGAGTTCGTCCCAACTCTCCCGGTCTTCGCCGCGATTTTTGTATCTTTCTACCTGTTAATAGAGTTCAAAATGTTCGCGTGAATTTAATCCGTGCCGCGGTGCGGTGGATTCTGTGGCAAAACACGGATTTCTTGCGGTATTATTTCCGCGCAAATTTTTCACCGCAATGCGTGCAGCTTCATGCAATTCCATATGTTGCAGAATAAGCGACACGATAAAAATATTCACGCTAATAAAAATCGCACTGCGTGCTAAGCCTTACGCTACGGACACATTGTAGGACATATTGCGTTGTGTACAGTTGTTTAAATCAAAACTAATGACGATGGCAACATTGCCGTCATGGCTGAACGAAACTGTTGACTATCTGTCAATTTTGTGAAATCTTTTATTTTCGCCATGATCAGGAATAGAAATTTGTGAGTTGTGGTTTTGTAATGGATAGTGTTAAATAATTTTCTCATGAGTATTAGCAAAAATTCATCATGAACGGGTTAAGTTTCAGTGAACTCTGTTGCCTGTTTTGTTGTCCACCATGCCCGGGGAAAATTGCGGCTAAGCTCGCATTTCTGCCTCCAGAACCTACGTATGCATTCACACCTGATGAAACAGGATCGAAATTCTCATTGACGTTGACCGAACGAGCAGAATGGCAATATTCAGAACGGGAAAAAGAGAACATTGAAGGCTTTTACTCGAGAACTACGAGAGGCAACAGAATAGCTTGCCTCTTTGTTCGATGTAGTCCTAATGCCCGTTTTACGATATTATTTTCCCATGGAAACGCCGTAGATCTCGGTCAGATGAGCAGTTTTTACTTAGGATTAGGAACTAGAATAAACTGTAATATATTCAGCTATGATTATTCTGGTTATGGTGTGAGTGGTGGAAAGCCATCAGAGAAGAATTTGTATGCTGACATTGATGCAGCGTGGCAGGCGTTGCGAACTCGCTATGGCATCAGCCCAGAAAATATAATATTGTATGGACAAAGCATTGGAACAGTACCAACAGTGGATTTGGCTGCTCGCTATGAGGTGGGAGCCGTTGTGTTGCACTCACCTCTCATGTCTGGTATGCGAGTCGCTTTCCCCAACACCAAAAGAACATGGTTCTTTGATGCTTTCCCGAGGTAAGTGTTGTATTATCATTGTTCATAATTATGTTTTGCCCATGTACAGTTATTTTGGTGACTCATCTGCTTGTTTGATGCATAAGTTGCCATGTCTGATATATATACTTAATTGGATTGAACTTATGGTTATCCAATTAAAATTTAAGAGTGACAGTCATTATTATGTGGGTAGCATATATATATTGTATTTTTTTAATCAAATAACAATTGTATATTATTTGGGTTTGCAATTTAGGAAAAGTTTATTAATTATAAATTAACAAAATAAGAAGCCTCAGTGCTGAAATGAATCACAAATAGTATTTATTTTTACTAAATATACTTCTTATAGGAAGAATTCAATGGGTTATTGTATTATTGATTTATATTAAATTCATATTTTACCTGTTTGTCTATAATTAAGTCAACAGGTTACATAACTTAATACACATTGCCATATCTTGTTAATGTTTCAGACTAATCAGTTATTTTGACCTTGTTATGACTCATTAATCAATATTATTGTTTTTGTTAATTTTCTTCTCTCAACTTTTATCACTGTCTGTTATGTTCTTTTTATCATTCAGATTTTGGCCCAACTTATATAATTCCTATTTGAATGATAAAGAATAATAATAATATTCCTGTAGGTACCTAATTATTAGCCTGCCAAGGAGTCTTGTTTTTATAAAAGGTACATGATAAACAAGTTGATTGATTGGGCCCAAGTGACAAGTTTTGGTAATCGCTTCATGAAAACATAGTAGGTAAATTCTTAAAGTTTCCCACTTGGAGTAAAACTATAGATACTTGAGTTTTTCTAATGAGTTATAAATCAAAGAAACTAATAGGGCTAGAGTCACAAAGTGGTACCTCTGACCATGGTTTGTTTCTGAAGTTCTGACCATCGGTAGCATTATTTAGAATGTTTTTGTTATGTTAATGTATTTTCCTGTTTAAAAATGTATTCAAATTAGTGTGTAGGGAAATATGAATAAAGAGAATAATAATAAAAGGTTGTGATCCACCTACAATTATACAGTTATCAGTGGTATTGGATGTTGGTCATGATTTTAGCTTGATAACATTATTTATCAGAGATAACATCATTAGCACAGTAATTAGGTATGTGCTTGTGTCGATGTTGTTTTTTAAACTCATTTATTAAAACAAACTATTCATTGTAATATGAAAACCATTTTGAGGCACTAGGTACATAGGTACAGGTATAGGTACAGACTATATAAATGTAAAAATAATCATTTCACAGGAGGATACAACCTGTGATATTTATGCTAAAAGTGATCTTTTAAAGGCAAACTTTGTATGTATTTCAAGGGGCAGATGGACACTGATTTGATGTTAAGTCGCAATATCAAATCAGTGGATTGAATATCTTTGCAAAACACCATAAAAACAGGTTTATTAAGAATCAATGCTACCTGCCCATCATCACATGGTATTTCCTCCCATACTTACTCATTGATGCTAGGTAGGTTACATACTAAATTGAATGGACAAGGAAAATATCAGAAGGACATTAAATTCACATGTTAAAAACAAATCAAATTTGAGTCACCAGGTGACAAGGTAAAAAAAATTTTTACTTACATTTCAGCAGTCGGTGTTTCTGTTTCTTCGTTTTTTGACACCGACTTCTGAAATTGAGGTTTATTTGCCACTTTGTAGTGTTTTTATTTGGAAGTTCGTTGTATTTTTTTGTAAAAAGTTTCACTTTTTAGTTGTGTTACATATCTATAATGCTCACTGATAAGCCAGCATAGATTACCCAAATATCATGTAACCTGAACACAACCATAGAAATTAGAGTATACCAGGGTGAACTGAAAACATCTGCATGCCCCTTTCAAGTGTACAGCGTGATTTTATATTATGAAATGGTGTAAACAATAAACAGACATGCAATTGCAGCAGTCCTGAGAGAGCAAATGTCTTTATTTCCTGGGCTATTATTGATTTTGACGACTTAAGAAAAATGTTTTGTTTTGTAATGGTTTTTGTATGTCATATGGAGTCAAATCATTTATTTTTTAAATTTTTTTAGAAGTCAGCTTTTAATATCATTTACAGTTAAAAAAACTATAGTAATTGTTTCTAGTCCACTTGCAAAGGTACTTTCATATGGAGAACACACCCCTGCAATCCCTGATTGGTTGGAGTTAACATGTCAGCTTACATATAACTTAGGTCGGCGTTCATACAGTACTAGCTGCCTGCGTGTTATTAGTACTTCGCCCGATACAGCTTATATGTTATTCTGATGTATAAGCTATATATCTGTAGTTTCATCAAATTCCGTTCAGTAGTTATTGCGTGAAAGGGTAACAAACATCCATTCATCCATCCTCACAAACTTTCACGTTCAAAAAAAGGTAGTATAAATGCCCTCTACGCCGACCATTCAGAGGCATGTACACAATTAAACGAGTCACAGATTTGATTGACTAGATAGATTGTAGAAATGTGCACCAGTATGATTGGTCGCCAGTTCATGCCTGTTCACAATTTAGCGAGAGATATTTTATAAATTTACGTTGTTTGCAATAGTCAAGTGCCTGAACACTATAAATACCTACTTAACGGATTAATTACAGTACCTAATAGTAAATGTAAACGAAATGAATTCATTGTTGTTATAATTGCCCACCTATTTGCTTTCACTGTAATACTTACATATTCAGCCGTCAGCCCTCGATAACCATTAAGCGTTCAATTACTCAATGATTAATGCCACGTAATACCTATATTTGTACGAGTAACATCAGTAACTTGTTTTTATCATGTGCGACGAATTGCAATAAATATTCAAAGAAATAACAGCTGCTTTGAGCATTTTGCAGTTAATAAAATATGTTTTATTTTGTTGAAGCCTATCATCATCCCGTGATGGATAATTATTACATAAAACAACAATATATTATACAAACCATAAGTGAATGGTATTTGATTTGAATTTCTGCCAATTCGTGGCCGCCGCGGCTAGCCACTTTTCCATTTTAATATGCAACCGCTTGTGATCGTACACACTTAACCGCCACAAAATTTCAATTGCGGCGGTTGACCGCGGCTCGCTTCGCGGCTGGCCTCATACGCATTTACGCATTGGCGGTTTAGTTAGCGGCGAGCCGCAGTTGTTGTATAATCCCCGGCATGTAACTTGGCAAGATTTTGAGGTAAGTTCGCGCAATTGGTTTGTTGAAAAGATCCCCAATACATTATGTGTTTCGTGCAATAGCCAAGTACCTAGCAATCTGTACTAAATTTGAGAAATGTTCTATGTCTAACTAGATTCCAATTATAATGTGTTAATTATTTTGTTATCTTGTTTTAATTTAGTATTAGATAGATCCGTATTAATTTCTTACTTTGATCATTAAAGACTGAGAAAAGTAAATTTTTCGAGCTTTCGAGCAAAGTTGACATTGTTGTATAATTACGTAACTTGAAAACGTGATTTTTTGTTTATGGAGATATATTCATTATTTTATTCTTAAATGACAGATATAGGCGTAAAACTAATATTTCTGTTTGAATTATGAAAATCGGTCGACGCATTTAAGAGATATTTACTGACGAATTAGTGTAAGGAAAATCTACCAAGTTATAAATTTTCACGTTTCTGTTCTACAAACTTTTTAGTGTTTGTAAATATGTAATATAGATATTAGTGTTTAATATTATTAAGGGATATGTAAATAATGGGAATTAACGAAAATGTTATGTTTATGTGTATCATACGAGCGAGGCATGCCTTTTAAGTTCTGCCGTTTCCATATTTCCCGGCAATTTTGGATTTGGAACTGTTCTATATTCGAAAGTGTTTAAATTTTGAATCTCAAAACAGTTGAAAGTATTAGGATTAATGCTATTGTTTAGTCACAGCGTCGATTGGAATCTGTCAGGTTACGTACTAAAATGAATTTTTCTAAGGAAAATGTTCGTGCAATAATTTTCTACAACTTTAGAAGAGGCCACATCTGTTTTCAGTGATGAAGCCCCATGTCTGCTGACTGTCGAACGCTGGTATTTAGAATTCCAGCGTGGACATACTAGTGTCAGTGACAAATCTCGCGAAGGACGCCCAAAATCCGCCTTCACTGAAGATAACATCATTGCTGTGAGACAACTAATTCTCGAAGATCGTCATGTGACGTATCGAGAGATAGAGGCTCTATTAGCCATCTCAGGGACAACCATTCAGAAGATATTGCATGAAGCGCTTGGTGTGAGAAAGCTAGTTTGTCGTTGGATACCGCATCTGCTTTCCGACGATCACAAGGCGGCCCGCGTCAGATGGTGTAAGAAAACACTGCAAAGGTTCAACCGAGGAGAGTCAAATCACGTCTACGACATCATCGGTGGTGACGAATCATGGATCTATGCCTACGATCCTGATTCCAAACAACAATCTACAATCTGGGTCTTTCAAGACGAGCCAAAGCCGACTAAAGTTGTTCGTTCTCGATGCACTTCAAAGAAGATGGTGGCCACGTTCGTTGGAAAAACCGGCCATGATGCGACTATTGCACTTGAAGATCGTAGAACGGTTAACGCAGAGTGGTATACCACAAGTCATCGCCAAACTTCGAAAATCTAACTCAAAGCGACGCATCATCCTGCACCACGACAACGCAAGCTCACACAGCGAAGAACAAGGAAAAAGTAGAAATTCTTGACCATCCTCCATACAGTCCTGACCTAAACCCTAACGATTTCTTTACATTTCCTAAAATTAAGAAAAGTCTTCGTGGTCAAAGGTTCCAGTCCGGTGAAGAAGCAGTCGACGCTTTCAAGTCAGCCATTTTGAACACCCCCACTTTAGAGTGGAATAAATGTTATAATAACTGGTTTGAGCGAATGGAAAAGTGTATTAAGCTACGTGGTGAATACTTTGAAAAACAATAAAAAGTACTATAACGTTCTAGTTGCTTTTTTCTTCAAACGACAAAACTTAAAAGGCATGCCTCGTATTTAGTGGTATCTAATGAAATTTTTTGGTATCCAAAGTTGTAGTTTCGCGCCAATCGTGTTTGTTTACTTTTTATTTTACACCAATATCACCTACCCATATGTAAAAACGATTACGTTATGACACTTATGTTTCTAAATGTACCTGGTAAACAACAATAACTAACACCGGTCCACTAACACGTAATATTCATTAAGACTACTTTATTTATGCTCAAAACTTCTAAATCGACCATCAGGTGGGTATATTATCGACATTAACCTTTATGAATCCTTTATCACACATGACTTAATAAAATTTGTTGTTTAATAATATTTTTGCACTAATTTTCGGATATTTTTAATCAATCAAATCAAATCAAAATTTCTTTATTCAATTAAGCCATTAGGCGGCACTTTTGAACGTCAAAAAAAAAATATATTAAAAGTAACAATAATTGATTCTACCGTCCATTCGGAAATGTAGCTTGTTGTGGAGAAGAATGGACAAGAAACTCCACACTTCCTCTTTTAAAATAAAAAGTGTTTTACAAGTATTTGGTTACATCATTTCTTGTTAGAAAATAATAAATATATGTGAGAACGATGTAAAAAGACGTGCAAGTAAAAGCGTCTAGAGCAAAACAAACAATTAAAAAAAAATATATCATTACATAGACTGACGGCGCCCGTTCACGAACATGACACATAGATCGGCACCACTCAGATCAACCATCATGAAGGGAACCGAATGATCCAACACACGTGCCACCATCAGAGAGACATTAGAGAGAGCATGACACACTATTAACTGCCAGGGCACACAAGTCAACAAACGACATATAGGTACAGTAAATGGTAGATTTACAGTTGGTACATAGTACTCACATATGTGCTGTGTAGTTATATAATACTAAAATAAATTGAGTTTATACAACACAAATATATTCATACAGTCTTCAGTAGGTCCAACAATACTTCAGAACTTTTCTGCTTATCACTTGTTTTTGTGCCCTAGTGGCTGTGGAGCAGGACTAGCGTTGAGCCAAGCATTTTTATCAGCGATGTAATCCCTCAACCTATAATATGCCTGCCTGCATAGTGTGCGTTTTATACAATTTTTGAATTTCGACTCATTCAGTTCTAGAATGTGGGGAGGTATTTTATTGTAGCATTTTATACAGTACCCCATAAAAGATGACGCTACTTTAGCCAGCCTGAAACCTGGTTGAATTAATTGGTCCCTATTTCTAGTAACATAATTATGTCTATCGCTGTTTTTACTAAAAAGATGTATATTCTTTCTAACGTACATGATGTTTTCGTAAATATATTGACAAGCTACCGTCATGACGTTAATGTCTTTAAACAGTTCCCTTAGAGAATCTCGCCGGCGAAGATTGTATATCGCTCTGATGGCTCGTTTTTGCAGAATAAAAATTGACTCAATGTCTGCAGCCCTTCCCCATAGTAAGATACCGTAAGACATGATACTATGAAAGTAACTAAAATATACAAGCCTTGCGGTATCTACATCAGTAAACTGACGTATTTTTCTAACAGCATAAGCTGCCGAACTTAGCCGCCCCGCAAGGGATATCAAATGAGTACCCCATTGCAACCTCGGGTCTAGCGTGATCCCCAAGAAAATCGCTTTATCTACGAATTCTAGCTTCTCATTGTTTAATATAATGTCACAATCATAACTTTTGACATTTGGCAAGGCAAATTTTACACACTTAGTTTTTTTAGCATTTAAAACTAAATTATTAGCATTAAACCAATTTTGAACTTGACGCAATGCATTATTTACGTCGGCAACGTTACACGTACGTCTGTTTATCTTAAAAATCAAAGAAGTATCATCAGCAAATAACACCTCGTAAATCGTTAATGTAGACTAAAAATAAGAAAGGACCTAAAATTGAGCCCTGGGGTACCCCCATTTTCACGTTCAACCCCGACGAATTGACACCGTTTATTTGAACTAATTGCTGTCTATCATTCAAATAGGATTTTTACTAAACTTAATGCTGATTGGCCTAGCCCGTAATGCTCAAGTTTCAAAAGCAATGTTTCATGATTAACGCAATCAAACGCCTTCGTCAGGTCGCAGAAGATACCTATGGCATCTTGCCCTTCCTCCCACGCATCAAAGATGTGTTTTAATAAAGTGACACCAGCGTCGGTTGTACAACGTCCTTTGGTGAAACCATACTGTCAATCCATGTACCATCATGTACCATGTACAATCCACGTGTAGTTGCCACAGCATTATCGTGATTTCCTTGAACGTTATGACGTCACCGACATGGCGTCTAATTGTGGCCCGTTCGTAGTCACGTGGTTATTTTCAAAATTTTATCAATTTTCAAATGCATATAAAAAAATTAAAAACAATATAATTTAAGATATATTTTGTTTCGAAATACATAACAAAAATCGTCAACTTTTTTAATTTAACATCTCAATTGCGCGAACTGACCAACCACCATACAGAGCGAACGGAACGTGGACGCGACGCGATTGGTTATTCGATCCTTGTGTCAAACGACCAACGAATCGCGCGCTCGCAACGGTGCTAAACGATCCCCGCGCCCCGCTTCACTACCAAGGTTCCCGATCTGCGTACTGCGTTAGATGAGCAGAAGTCGTTGTTAGGACTTAAACACTTCTGCACACTTAGGACTTCTGCTCATCTAACGACACTTGCCAACTTACGTGCCGGGGGGATATGTATGTACGCAGAGCGGGACACCCGATGACCCGACCCTCTAGGGCTTTGCACACCACGTAATTATTTTGTGCTGCCCAAATTATTTGGATTTAGATTTTGTGCTCCATAGATGAAGGAGTGGACCTCACTTGGAGCAAAGCTACCGCCATTGGGGCCTTCCTATGTTTACGAAAATAAAGGAACGAAACTTATGTAATTATTTAGTGAATTAGGCTATATGTAATATTTATTTAAAACAAATAGAAATTAAAAAAAAAACGTAGAATTATAGAACAACAATTATTAGTAAAATAATAATCCGTAATTAAGTACTAACAACACTATTTGTCGTAAAATAAACTAACTTGTAACGTAACTGTTTCTGAGTTTCTATAAACAGCACAATTATAAATTAATGTATTATAAGCCCTAGAGTCAAGGGTCTCGCTCTTCGTACGTACATGAGCGGTCCAACAGCTTGACACGGTTTCATCGCGGTTGGCCGCCATGGCGGTCAGCCGCTATTACAACCGCATCAGTCGCCAACCGCTAGGGCGTAAGGGGGCTAAGGTTTGATTTATATGGCGGCATGAATTTATCGAGACCCAAAATGATGAAATGCTGGTTGTTTAATTAGATTGTTTTATTTTTCGTTGCAGTATCGACAAAATTCCTAAGGTGACCTCTCCAGTTCTAGTTATCCATGGAACTGAAGACGAGGTAATAGATTTTTCACACGGATTAGCAATATATGAACGCTGCCCCCGAGCTGTCGAACCATTATGGGTGGAGGTAACTAAATAAAATACAACACTTCAAATTTATGTTTCAACGTTGTATTTACAACTAGAATTTATCTAATTATTTCTAATTTCAGGGCGCTGGGCATAATGATGTTGAACTTTTCAACCAATATTTAGAGAGACTGAAGCGTTTCGTTTCAGTGGAATTGCTCAACTGACAAAGACTGCCGGCCCCAGGCCAGACTACTCAAGGTGAAAATACGTATTTTAAAACATGACTCGAAATAAGTGCAAATGTAGTAAAGGTATCATATTTTTTTTCTGTTTTATAGGTGACGACCAAAATCCCGCATCGACATTGAGCTCCGGCACTTCTAGTTCAGCGACAGAGAGACTCCTCTAGCTAGCGGGGGCCGGGCCCAGCCGGGCCGGCCCCAACAAAAACTCAGCGAATGCTAACGGCTCTGTGAGTCCACACAATTACAAGGAAAACAATAAAACAGACAATAACGAAAAACCCTCTGCCGAACTGAAAACCGCGGTCACGCGTATTAAGATCAGCATAAACGTGACCGACACAAGCTCGCCGATAGGAGTGCGAAAGCGGATTCATTTTCGATCATATAGTGATGTAACTCCGGCGTCTCGCATTCCTACTCCGCGAGCTCGCTCTCACTCGGAGCGGCCGCGGGTGCTGTCTCCGTCGCACGTGGTGTCTCCGTCGCACGCGGTTTCGTCGCCCACCAACACGCCGTCCATCTCGGACACGCCGTATGTGTTGACGCCGCGCATCGTACGCAGTGAGCGCTCTTCACCCGATGCGTCGGCACTTGTACTCAACGATGGCGCCGAACCTCGTTTACGGAGCCGCGATCGCTCTGGTAGTGACGCTGTTTCCGTCTTGGGAAATCCGTGGCGCAAAATGAGCGAAGTCGATTTAAACGCAGCCGGTAGCCGCAGTCGATCTGCCGGTCGCGGAGCGCTCGACCCCTGGGTGAGAAACCCTACTCAGCGTTCCGATAAGAAAAATGACCTACCTGCATCCCGAGAAGAAGTTGGTCGAGCAGCTTCCGACTCTGAGCAAAAACGAGAGGTGCCTTCTTTCAAACGAGGTAAGCTAGAGCGCCGATCGCCAGTAGTATGCGAGACATGCGGGAATGAAAGCTGCGAGTGCTGGCGCACCGGGTGGGCGCGGCAGGCGCGCGCGGCGCGCTCGCTGGGCGCGCAGTGCACGTGCGAGGCGGTCGCGCGCTCGCCGCGTCCGTCACCCGCGCGCCTGCGCCCGCGACCCGCTGCACGAGCACTTTCTGACGACGAAGATCGTCCACGACGGCTTTACAAGTCTGCCTCGCAAAAGGTTATATGCACTTCGGTCGATGGCGACAGAGTAAAAAAGCTCGCCGATCCTCTCTTGGAGACAACATGCTAAGGTGACGGACGACCGCGACGGTAGTGCGACATAAGGGCGTGCGCGCCGCCTCGCGTCTACTGATAGAGAAGAATCGTTTTGTGTACGGTGTGTGTTGTCCCTCTTGATGTATGAGTATTATTAGTGCGAATTTTGTATCCCTTTAGTGAGTAAGATTTCAAAATTTATTATTGTACTGTATCATAATATTTGATAAATATAAAAGTATGTTCGTGTTATGATATGATAAATATGAATGTTTTTCATGAATATTGTATAATTATCTTTTACTTCGGGAGGTTGTGCGTAATTAGAAATTCTGCATCATTTGAAGGTATTTTAAAATAAATAGTTTAATTTTTAATTAGAACCATTGTTGTACCATCGGCAAAAAAATCTACAATCCAGTTTATAAAACATTATTTTGTATTGTACACCACAAACTTGACGCACAATACCATGGTAGTTTCCTTACATATTTGCACCCATTCATGCATCTTCCTTAAAATGTAAATATGTTTAGAAATGAAGTAAACAATCATATTTATAGTTGTTATCTCGAAATCTGAATGAAATAATATGAATAACTACTATACAATATTGAAAAATTAAATCATTATCAATTTAATAGGTATGATCAGTTTCTATCTATACATTCCACAAACAAGTAATTATAATAATCAAATTAGCAGATTTTTCAGTAATGCTTCAATAATAATATATTTTAAAAGTTTTACAAAACCCACGTAAAAAGTTCTCAAGAATATAGGTAGGTACATAGTTGTTGAGCGTTATTTTGCATTAAATATTCTAATATCTGAAGAAAAATTATAAAATTTACCTCGTAAGGATCTAAATTCTTGCGAATAGGTACACTACTATACAATTGGAGCTTCGATTACATTTTATTAAACATTCTATGTACAATATCAGTTACTGCGCTGGGTAGCTTAGGCACATGTGGGTATTGTCCGATTGAATAAAAGTTTAAATGACAAATACCTCCACTTTTTTTTTACTGATACTCTTTCGTCTTACCTACCATAAGTATGGTCATCTTGTGTTTTATCATTTGCCAAGATAAATTTATTTATTTAAATACAAATTATAGACATAAATTACAGAAACATCTCTTGCCGTTGCTGAGGTTGAGTGTTAATTCTATTGAAACAGAAGCAGCAATTAATACTATAGGTTCTCATTAACACCATTTGGATAAAAAAAACAAGAGATGTAGCTAAGGTGGTAAAGTCCATCAATATAAAAGTTTAATCATTCCTCATCAATTTATCGCGTCTTTATTTATACTTCCGCTCATGCGTTGGCCTCTTAAATAATTCAAATGTATTGAGGTCAATATATAAATATCTTAAACAAAAACATTTATGGAAACAAGGGTATGTTTATGTAATTCGGTAATGGCTGTACAAATCCTGTCTAATTTCAAGTGACATTCAAGCTTATTTTTTTATTTTATTATGTGACTGATAGATATCGGTACATACCCACTCGTGGTTATACAGGAGGGAAGTAAAGACCATCGAAGTGCGCGACTCATCAGATAATTACGGTGAACCAAGAATGACATAGAAATTGACGATTTTAATTTCACCCTACTAGTTCTAGCCTAACGCAAAATTGAAGTAAAAAAATCGAGTTATTATAGTAAATTAATAAGGACGAGTTCAGATGACACGCGCCCTTCACCCGCATCTAACTAGCCTTGAAATTTGTTGTATATATAATTTGAGGCTACACATCATTAGATCTCAAATTGCATTTTTCGAAGTACAACCGCACACGCCACGCGCCCGCCTCGTGCAAACCCCACACACGAGCTGCGCCCACCCCATTCGCAATTTGAGATCTATTAATTTGTCATAAGACTCAAATTATAAACAAAAAAAATCAAAGCCAGTTCGCGTGGCGTGCGCTTAGCGGGCGCGTGTCGTCTAAACGTGCTCTTAGTCATCGCTAGTCGCATGGTCTGTGCTTACTCTACGACCGTATGAATGAAATATTAGGATAGTAATCTCAAATAGATAACGAACTGCTTTATACATTACCGTGATTAACAGTTAAATTGTATCCAATAGCCTAAGCGAATTCGATGACAACGCAGACTCAGTCGACAGTAACGATACCTGCCAACATTTTGCAGTCTTTCTTTTTATGTCATTGTTTAATTGTTTACTTAAATTAATTTGTACCTATCTATTATTTCTGTAATTATTTTAATGAATGTAGAACACCAGTACTTAATGTTTTAAATGTAATTTGAGTTGGGATGTAAATTTCTGCATACCTTACCTGTAATATAGAACGAGACAAAAACAATTTGATGATGAAACTCAATTTCAAACCAACCTCTTCCAATTGAGTTGAGATGGATCCTTCTAAAGGGCGATTTTTGACCAAGCAAATTATTGTGATCTGATAAGTACCTAGCTTTTTTGTATTTTGTTTTTAATGTTACAATGCCAAATGTTATAGAAATCTGAATACCTATCATAAAATCGTTACTTACATACAAATTTTGGTAATATACTATAAACGATAAAGATTGTTATTTATCGCAAAACGCTAAAAATAACAATCTGTGTTGCAAAATGTATCCTGGTTATAGAAATATATATATTGTAAGTACTTAGAATTATTTACAAGAAACCAATTTGAAACAGCTCGAAAACTTTGGACTCAAGGCTTATATGTGCACACTAAACTGACTCACTGACCATGGAAGTTGTAGAATCAAACGACGCTGATGTAGGTACATTCATATGGTTAATAGATTTAGGGTAATTGTGTAAATGTATGTAGGCACTAAAGAACTTACACATGACACAAGATCACGTCTATTCCCCAAGAACAGGTGTACGTATAATAGTCACAGCGGATCTTTGTGTCTCTGAAGTTGGCGCTGCCAACCATTGCGCAAGAAGCAGTTAGTCATCGAGTATACTGCATAGAGTAAGCGAGATAGGACGATGCGACAAACGTAAGCGAGTGAAAGAGACAGTTATACAGTGCTATATTCACCTTCAAAATTGACAAAAAATTGCTACTGCGCAGGGTCTTGCAGCCAATTCAGAGACACAGATCCGTGGGGACTATTATACTGTACTTACAGTACATTCACATTCATTTTTTTTGGCACCAGTTATGTTTAAGTCCCATGTAATAGGGGGCGACACTTGTAAACTTGTACCATTCTAAAGTATTAAAGTTATTTTGGAATGATATGAGCCTACCTTCCTAGGGCCCAAAATTAAAATAACATTTTAGTGCCATTGTCTAATTCATGAATTAAATTGCTATTATGTCTGCACACATCCCGGATCATGGTAGTTCTGCCATTTTATAATGATTACGTTGTCGACTTAGATAGCGCAGACATATAATTATGTTTTGCCAAGATAAACTATAAATTACTTTAAATAGTTTATCGTGTTGAGTCAGTAAAATTAAACGTTCGTCACTTGCACTTACTTTCAACCTGAGTGAATTTTCCACTTACGGGTTTTTAATGCTGTCAAAAGTGGTAAGCAATTATTTTTTCTGACTGCATAAACCTATTGGCACAAAATATTTCAGCGATAAAAGAAGAAAATGTGCTATGTTGCGTGTCGAACGACTACATGGTTCGGAACGTTTTTTTTTTTTTCGTATTTTGCGGGGACCACACGGCATTACGCGGCACATTTTTAACAACACCAACAGCGGGATGTTGATCCCAGCGTTACACGATAAAAGAACGTGCCGAACCATGCCGTGTGACCGTCAGCCTGAAAGTAGGTAAATGTACTTTATTAGCGGTTTTCTCCTGTTGTATTTGTTATATCATGGCAGTCCTATCCTGAGCTAGCGTGTGTAACGATGATTTACTCGTTATGTACGCATCCAATTAATATCTATGAAATATGTAGGTTCCTTCTTGATTTAATAATGTACAGGAAATGAGAGTTGTTTAATTGGTCTCGACAGCTATTTTATGACTATATATAAATGTTATCTCTAAATTGTAAAATAAGAGGTAAATTACTTTTTAATAAACTAATTAAATTGCACATATCTAAAATATTTTGTCTATTATTTAGGTTATATCCAATCATTAGCTTTGAATGAAGAATAACGGCATTCTCCCATGAGAACCTTGGAAAACCAAAACAATTCGTTTCAGGAAGGACTCCAGTTATTTTTATTTTTTTTAGGGTTCCGTAGTTAGTGTTTCGCTTTGGTAATAGGTTTATTATTGTTTGTATTTTTTTTATTTTATCATTACAAATCGATACTGTTTCATGCTCCGAATCGACCCTCCACGGGATTGTAACGACCAAAATTTAACGGAATATAGAAATAATACACAGTTATAGTTAATATTTGTATATAATAATATATTTGAATAGGTGCACACAGCATATGGTGGTGATCACTACTTGTCCGGGGCCCGGAACGTGTCTCCCCACCACATACTGTATTTACCTACATTTATTTAAATTTAATAAATACAACAACCAATAATCTTATTAAAATCACAGACAAGTATATAATATGAAGCAAATAGAGAGAGACTCTCACAAGAGAAGTCCCTCGGCATTTCGGCACTAACTTGTTATGGTAGGGGTTAGCATTCAACGCATTAAAATGCTAACGCCGTGTGAGACGACGGACGCAAAAGAAATTATAGTCAATAGTGCCCGGCACGTAAATGTGCAAGGTTTTGGCGTAGTGGGGCTAAGTTCGCGCATATTCCGCGAACCGACCAACCACCATAGCGAACGGAACGTGGACGCGACACGATAGGTCAGTCAATCATTCTGTTAACTGACCAACCAATCGCGCCATCGGAACGGTCCTAATAGTACCCCGCGCCTCGCCTCACCACCAAAGATATCTAAAAAACGACTTGTCTTAATAGGACTGAGGACATGATTTTGAATAAAGCGGATAATCTCTGTTTAGGTCAGATGGCACGTTTCCCACTCAATTAAATTACTTCTAAGTAAAGGATATATTATCAAGAAAATAATGCTCATGTACTTAAACATTTATAAACTAGTAAAAATTTAAGTTTGGTCTAAAGTCTATATCTACCCACCAAGAACCAACAACCCAAGTAGACGTTAACGTCCGCGTAGGTACCTATCTACTTACAAGGAATGGTTTGATTTTAATCTCTGTCCCGTAAATCACACAGTTTAGATATAATACCTACGTAACTAATTATAAACAGATAAGACCTATCTACCCATGACGCTATTGACCTTTCTAATCAGATTTCTGCATAAACTCTACTCTACTCAGTAAACTGAACTACTTACCCATTACCAACCCACAGCCTGTATATAAGTTGATAATTACGGCATATAGAAGTAACAGAAACGTATACGTATACACTAAAAATCATATCAATAAGTTTGGAATGTTTCGTTTGAATCAATAACCCGCGTTCGCACGTGAGCGATTTTATGGCACTGGCATTTTATTTTTAGTTTAATTTTGTGATGTTCGGCGTATTGCCGAAAGTTGAAAATTCAACGGTATATCGCGCTACGGTTGCGCTGTTAGGCGGTTTACACACGGCACCGCGCACCGCCGCGGTAGGCGGTGAAGCGGATCTCATATCACATTGGCCTCTAATAAATCCGCTGATGCCTATAGCCCTCGCCAAACTTTTTGGCCACCCTGAAGTTGGTTTACCGGATGCGCGAGGCACGCAACGGTGCTGTTTTTGTATGAGATTTTCTACTGCGCAGCCATTGTAGCCAACTTCAGGGCGGCCAAGAAGTTTGGCGAGAACTATAACACACGTACACCGCCCGACCGCGCGGTCGACCAGTGCTCTCCCCTCCGCGTCCGCGGCGGTGCGCGGTGCCGTGTGTAAACCGCCTTAAGCGGCTTTCAGACTACGCTATAATAAAAAGCATATAGTTATATAGCTCATAGCACAACAATATCGCGCACCATACATTGTTATGGCCACGTTCACACTGTATCTACTTTATATTATTGGCTTACTATACGCTATAAAATTGGTGCGATGGGCTGAGTTCATGCTGTGCTATACCACGCGCCGCCCTCTTCCTCCCTCACGCCGGCCGTCCCGCAAGCACTGTGCACACTCTTCAAAGATCGAGGTCAACTGAGCTTGCTATATACTTTATAAAATATCGCGTAATGTGAACGCCATGCTGTATAGTATATCATGAGGTCCTTCTTTGCTATACTATATAGCACAATAGTATAGCGTAGTCTGTAAGCCGCTTTAGATTTTCGTGTTTTTCATCGCCGCGTTAGAAAAGTCCCAACAGCAGTGAGACAAAACTAGGTACTAAAAAAGTATGACAACTTTTGTTCTTGATTATTCATGAAGGTATATTTTAATGAATTTGAGGCCTTTAATTATATTAAAATTAAAACTACGAATTACGTTACACGTACGCTTAGTTAGGCCAGCACAAGGTCAAAGTGTTACCACTGAGGTGCGGTAATTTAACAATTCTATTTTCGGCAACGTGGGAAAACCTCTATTTAAAAGTGGTTAGATTATAATCTTGAATCCGTTTATTATATTTAAATTCCTTTGATTTAATTTCTAATAATATTATTCCTTAAAATTACAAATTATAACTTCGTATTTATAAACTGTGTTACCATTTCTGCTACTCTTTCTGATGATCTAAGAACAAATGCATGGTCAATATTTACTTCTTTCATAGGGATTTCCGGTTGTTGTTTGTGTAAGTCTTCCATATACGGGACTGGAGCCCAGTTATCATTACTGCTATAAATTATATTAGTTAAATGCTTAATGTTGTTTAATACCTCATTATTCAAATTTTTAACAGTATCCATTTCATCATAAGCTAAAAATAATATTTTTTCACCAACTTTTGGATTTAAAAACTTTAGAATATATTTTAAATACCGTGAAGGCACTACGTATATTCTTAAATATATGCCCACTAAGAAATTGACTATTACAGTTGGCAATAGGCTAACCACTAGATATAGAAATAGTATAAAACTATGAAACTTCCTGAGCCAGTTATTTAAGAATATTCCGTTCCTGGTTTCTGCCATTTTCTGTAATGTTGGGAATAAAAGATTAACTGACTTAAGTCGCATAGCTAAATTCTCGTTATCTCTGAGTAGTTCCAAAATTAACCAACATCCAATGGAGTGGCCAATTAAATGCAATTTGCTTTGCTTATCTACATAATTATTGATAAATTCAAGCTTGTGTTTAATTTGACCATCAAGCTGAAACAGATGCTCTTGACCTTTCAGGATACTGGACTGTTCATCTGGAACTACATCGTGACCAGCATGTCCTGAAAACAAATTAATTTATATTATAATAGGTATAATAGAAAATATTGATTATATATGCTTCTTAAGGAAACTGTTTATCAGGATGGGTCGATTCCCACATAACATACAACCAGGAACTGCCTGGCAAAACCAAAAACTATCGTCCTATCTTCTGTGCTATACGTAAAAATTATTTAACCGATTTCCCAAAAAGGAGGAGGTTTCTCAATCCGACCGTATATATTTTTTTATGTGTTCGCGGATAACTTCGTCGTTTATGAACCGATTTTGATGTTTATTTTTGTTGGAAAGGAGATATTCCAAGGATGGTACCATGATAAGGAAACCAGGATCTGATGATGGAATCCTAGATAAATCGAGGGAACTCCTCAAATATTATAGGCATACATATAGCAATTTTGGTATTTCCATAATAATGCAATCATTTGCACTCAGAAAGTAACATTTGGTAAAGTGGAACTGATGAAGAATACCACAATGGCCACTGGAACTCCGAAATAAAACAATGTATCCTAGTCGTGTTTGGGCTTATTGGAATTTTCATGAGATGTACTTTGGCTTTAAATGATTTTCATGTTAATTGGAGGTACCTACGAAAACTAAGTCGGTGTCGAATAACGGCAATCAATGGGTACAAAAAACACTGACTTCAGAGAAGGAACTTGTTTTTCGCTTTCTTTTGGAAGTCGGTTTGAATTTTTGTTAAAAAGTTTTTTGAACGACTTTTGTTGAATCGTCGCCAGGCTTTTATTGACCCTAAATTAACTCCCGTGAGCAGGCGGGCTTCAGCCCCGGTAAGTCGTGCGCTGGACAACTCCTCTGCCTGTTACAATATCAAATCATCATCAATCATCAGACCTGCACGAAATCAGGTCTGGTGTACCTCAGGGGAGCGTTTTGGGGCCCGTGTTGTAACTCATCTTTTCTGCTGACATTCCTACAGGTGACAAAAACGTCATCGCCACGTATGCAGATGATACTGCTATAATGTCAGTACACACAAACCCAGATCTCGCGTTGGCAAACCTGCAGAAACACATTGGTGATATCGAAAGGAGGCTTAAGACATTGAGAATAAAGGCGAACCAAAGCAAATCTGCACATGTCACTTTCACTTTATGAAAAGGTAACTGTCCCCCAATCACATTAAACAGAGAACAAATTCCACATGGTGACACTGCAAAATACCCCGGCATGGACTTAGATAGAAGACTGACTTGGCAAAAGCATATCCAGAAGAAACGAAAGACCCTAGACTCAAAGGTAAGAAGCATATACTGGCTAATCGGTAAAAGGACTCAGTTAAAAAATGAAGGCAAAATGGCAATTTACAAAAGCATATTGAAGCCGGTTTGGACATATGGTATTGAACTCTGGGGATCACCAAATAACAGCAACATTGAAATCTTGGAAAGGTTTCAGACCAAAGCTATTAGAACCATGTTCAACATCCCTAAATACATACATAAGCTCAAAACGGGGCAACAAGAAATCGCTGCCCGTAGTCAAAACTACCAGGAAAAATTAACCAAACATGTCAACTCCCTGGCTGCTGGTTTTGCAGGACCTGGAAGTATTTTATACACAAGACTGAGGAGTAACAGTGTTCCAACTCTAATAAACCAGTTCCCAACCGATTAAGCGAGAGTGGTCAATGGACAATTCCTCACTGTTGTAAAGCCCTTTACAGAAATAACTTCAAACAACGGAGTATATAAATGTCTAAAGATAGATTGTAGAACAGAAGAAAAAAAAATACAACCGACGAAGAAACGGACACAATATTCAAAGCTTTGTTCAAAGTTTGACTCAACCAGTACATTGTAACCGATGAGCCTCTTGGTCTGTCTGTCAATTGACTCGAGTGCATCAAACTGGTATTTGGCAGATCCATCCTAAAGGTGTAATCCGTGCATCCTCGATGCAAGATCGAACTTAAATTTTTTACAAGAATCTTATTTTCCAGTTTACTTTTTTGATATTTTACTAGATTTAGTTTATTAAAATGACATATCACTTTATACTAGAATTTTGTCATATCACTAAACATTTTTAGTAAAAAGACATTTTTTTTGACGTGACAACGTCTAATAAATCGATGAACGCCGTCTGCATGCACGAAAAAGTGTCCCGTTACGCTCATTGTAACGTTACGATCGGAGCGAGAGCGCTACACGAGCGAATGAAAGGCACGATCGTTGGCTTTCGGCTTTCATCAATGTTTTGTTATGACTTTGTCACGTTAAACTATCGTCCGTAAACAGACTTTACAGATAACCATTTTTTTTTTCCATTTCATTCCATTTGCAATCGGTCGTCGGACCATAAGCGAATTCGTTCCATGACAAATGGCATTGTGGTGGAGCAGCCGGTGCTGCGCCTCTCACTTATAGAAGGTGGTTCCTCTTCAGCCTTTTTACCACCGCTGTCGGGTTTAACAGTTCAGTAACTAGTGGGTTTGGATGCGAGGATAGGCGTGCCTTGTGTTGTCTTTTGTATCGCTCGATTTCAGAGTTTACTGATGGCATTTGTAGACAGTCGTGGATTTCGTCATTCCCAGCAAACCAAGGTGCATTTGCTATTTATCTTAGGATACCATTTTGCAGTCTTTGCAGGCAGAGTATGTTGGTTTTGCTGGCAACGCCCCACAATTGGATCCCGTAGGTCCATATGGGCTTGAAAACCGAGTTGTAAATGAGGAGTTTGTTGTCTACAGAGAGCACAGAGTTTCTTCCCATGAGCCAATACAGGTTGCGGAACTTGTGGTTTATCTCATCTCTCTTATATTTAATGTGATGCTTCCATGTTAGGCGCCTATCCAAGTGGAAGCCAAGATACTTTACACAATCTGTGTGTGGTAGGGTGTCAGGACCAAGTCTAACAGATGGGGAGTCTCCGTGCCTGAGCGTGAAGGTGATATGATTCGACTTGGATGCACTCGCACGTAGTACTTGGATGCACTCGGGGAGTAAGGGGGAGAGCGGACATAACACCATTCCGGCCCCAAGTGTCATCCTCACCTGCACGCGCTGCAAGGCGGCGGCTGTCATCTGACAGCCGTGGTGCTCCCTGCTAGATAACGAACGAGGCTATGGCGACCGAGCAATAGCGGTATAACTATACACCCATCCGGGCAACTGGGTTGGAGGAGGCTGCAGCGGCCTTAGGGTCTAATAACCCTTAAAATGTCTGGTGCAGAAGGCAACGGGAAACCACTGCACTAGTTCCCACGAGAGTCACAATGGATTTAAGGAATAGCGATGTAGATCTGTTGAGCGATCCGGCTGACGCCCGGCGCCACCAGTCCGGGGATGGTGGTGTGAAATATGCTACCGGCCATGTGATTGTGTCAGATCAGGCAACACATGGAAACTATGTTACTGATAAACGGAAATCAGTTAGAGAGCCTCACCACCTTGGCACCTGGAATGTACGCGGGCTAAACCAACCTGGAAAGCTTCAGATAGTAGAGAGTGAAATGAAAAGGAAGGGAATCACTATTCTCGGACTCAGCGAAACACACTGGAGGAATTCTGGATACTTCTCGACCCAATCGAATAAAGTCTACTTCTCAGGACCTGAGTATGAGAGCTCTAAAGGCGTTGCATTCGTGGTACCACTTAGTTTAGACAAGTACGTCAGTGGTTACAAGCCGATTAACGACCGAATAATCGCCATCAAAGTTAACACAACTCCCTGTAAATTAAACATCATTCAGGTATATGCGCCTACCGCACAATCCAGCGAGGACGATATAGAGAACTTCTACAGCACTTTGGCAAAATCTCTAAAAGAAATACCTAAAAAGGAGATAACAGTGGTGTTAGGTGATTTTAACGCCAAAATCGGCAAAACAGACAGCGACGAACATCTGCGACGGGTAGTCGGGAAGTATGGAATTGGTAACAGAACTGAGAGAGGCGAACGTATGCTCCAGTTCTGTTGTGAAGAAAATCTGACCGTGACCAACACCTGTTTTAAAAAACATATACGGCGATTGTATACTTGGATTTCTCCTGGCGACTGTTTTCGAAACCAGATAGACTATATCCTCATTCGGAGTCGATGGAAATCGTCTGTCATGAATACCACGACATGCCCTGGGGCGGACTGTGGCTCTGATCACCAACTTTTAGTCACCACAGTCCGGCTTCGGTTGAGAAAGCTCCACAAGCAAGAACGCACACTGAACATGCGCCATGTTGACCTACAAGCTTTCAGACAAGCAATCAAACATAAAGTACCTGAATGTTCTTTGAATGACGTCACTGATCCTGACACCACTTGGAAGGCTTTACAGAAGATTGTTGTGCAAACTGCAAAAGAGAACATGCTCCCCAAAACTACCATGAAACCTTTCATATCTGCGGAAACGGCTGACTTTATTCTTCGTAGGCGTGAGTTGAAGGGAGGAGGTCTAACCCTACAAGAGAACAAGAAATTATATGACCAACTCAGCACAGAGGTTCAAAAAAGATGTCGCAGGGACTATAATCAACACATCAACAACATCTGTGCTGATCTCGAACAGAATTCTGCGAGGAATGAAACTAGAGATCTTTTTCGCAAGGTGAAAGAGCTTACTACTAAATCTCGTAATACGAGAACTTGCACGATCGCAGATGAAGTAGGTAACATATTGACTGAAAAGGATCAGGTTCTGGAACGCTGGAAACAGTACTGCACCACACTTTATGACACTGGTCAACCTATCACATACGGCGAGCAGATAGACGTATCCCCGCAGGAACCCGAAATTCTTCAGTCGGAGATCGAACATGCCATTGGATGCCTCAAGGACAGAAAATCTCCCGGTAAAGATGGAATTCCCGCCGAGTTACTTAAAAACCTAGATTCCAAAGGAGTGAAGCAGATTTTAAGCATCTGCAATTCCATCTGGCAGACCAGGAGATGGCCTGAGGAGTGGACAGAGTCCGTTTTTGTTCCACTTCATAAAAAAGGTTCTACCAAAGACTGCAGCAACTATAGGACATTAGCACTTATTCCACATGTCAGCAAGATACTCCTGTACATAATAAATAATAGGCTGAAACATTTTCTCAATCCACAAATTCCAGAGGAACAAGCAGGGTTCGTTAAAGGCAAAGGAACTCGGGAACAAATCCTGAACGTTCGCCAAATCATAGAGAAAAGCCGGGAATTTAACAGCCCTGTGTTAATGTGTTTCATTGACTATACTAAGGCCTTTGATTGTGTGGTGTGGGATAAGCTGTGGGAGGTGCTGAAGGATATGGGTGTGCCTCAGCATCTTGTTGACTTGATCCGATGCCTCTACATCAGCAACCGCTCTTTCGTCAGAATAGACACCGATTGTTCAAATGTGTTGTCCATCAAGAAAGGCGTTAGACAGGGATGCATCCTTTCACCCTTACTCTTTAATGTATACGGAGAGTATATAATTCGGAAAACTCTTGAGGGCTGGGAGGGGGGGTTTGCTGTTGGTGGAAAGCGCATCTCCAATCTGCGCTACGCTGACGATACTGTTCTCCTTGCTACAACATATGAAGACATGAAGCAGATATTACATAGATTGGAAGTGGAGAGTGGCAAGTTGGGGCTTGCAATAAATAGGCAGAAAACTAAACTTATGGTGATAGATCGTGCGGAAAAGCTATCGGGCGCCTGCAGCATCCAGGGCATCGAAGTTGTGGATAGTTTCATTTATCTGGGGTCTATTATTAATACTGAGGGCAGCTGCGTACCAGAAATAAAACGACGGATAGGTATGGCTAAAGATGCTATGACACGCTTGGGGAACATCTGGAAAAATCGTGGCATAAGTTATAAAACCAAAGCCCGTTTAGTCAAAGCATTAATTTTCCCCATTTTCCTCTATGGAGCTGAGACGTGGACAATCCGAGCAAGGGAAAGACAGAGGGTAGACGCATTCGAAATGTGGTGCTGGAGGCGGATGCTCCGAATACCATGGACAGCCAAACGCACAAATGTGTCTATCCTTTCCCAACTCGATATCAAGACCAGATTGTCTACAGTATGCCTACAGCGTATTTTGACCTACTTCGGTCACGTAATGCGAAGGGGAGATAGAAGTCTGGAAAAACTGGTCATTGTTGGTAATACCGAAGGGAAAAGAGCACGAGGCCGGTCGCCAACACGATGGTCTGACCAAGTGAAAGAAGCTACGTCCTCAAGCAAATTTCAGCAGGTGGTGATGGCAACTTTGGACCGGAATCGATGGAGGCAGATTGTCCGCTTAAAGGGGTCCAGTGACCACGATCCTCAGTAATGAGGGACCGATTAAAGAAGAAGAAGCACTCGCACGTATTCGCCACTTACAGAGCCATTTATGGGTTTCGTCTAGTTGTTTTTGGATTCTTTTGCTCGCCATTTCTGAGTTGTCATCAACTGATAGATCTGATGTAAAGATTTTGTACAAAACTGGGCCAAGAACAGATCTTGATCTTGCTCCGCCCTGTTTCTCTTGGAAGCAACGGTCGGATAAATACGACTGGATGAGCAGGAACATTGAGTGTGGAAGATTTTCCTTCACTTTAGCCAGCAATCTTTTGTGCCAGACACGGTCAAAGGCTTGCTGAACATCAAGGAATGCCGCTGAGCAGTACTTTTTACGTTCGAAAGCCTGTCTTCCTGTTTGGAAACTCGGTGAACCTGTTCTATTGTTGAGTGACATGCAAACTCGTGAGACAGAACAACATCATTGGCATCCATGCACGGTTTTAGACGGCTGAGGAATATCCTCTCGCACAGTTTGGAGAGTACTGGCTTATCGGCCGATTACCGATAAGACCTTGTTTTGCCTAATTTATGGATCATGTAGCTTCGGAGATTTTCCACAGGTCAGGAAAGTGAGATTTTCGAAAGATTGCGTTGAACAAACTGGCTAGGAAAGTAACGCATTTTCTGGGCAGATTTTTAAGTATGCAAGGCGTGATCAGGTCAAATCCTGGGGCTTTTCCTTCGCTATTTCTTTCTTCCCCCGTAGATCACATCGTCTGTAGGTTAGCTGTCAATGTTGTTTTAGTAGACTCTTTGACTATAGCCTTTGTGGACTATGTCTGGTGGATGAGAGTGGTTGGTGTGACCTTTGAGCCGGAAGGGTGTGTTGATTCTTCCAGGTCTTTGTTCCTGTTGAGTCACACCATTTTGTGGTTACCAATTGGGATAAAAATTACCGATTACTCAAATAGTAACACTCTGTAACTCAATGGCACCTTTTTTTCCCCATCAATTTACACTGCAACCTAATAGTAAGTAATAGGGTTTACATATCAAATGACAAAATCGACGGGGCTCCTATTTCTGCCTGCAAAATTTAAAGTAACCTAACATGAAAGAGATGACGGGAGCTGAGTTTGCTCGCAACTCGCTTACTTCAGCACCCGTCATCCCCTTCCTCCTCCTCACCTATCCGTGTCGGGATGTCCTAAGTTCCCGAGCTCGCTTCGCTTGCTCTGCACATCGATGTCACCTCGTCGGTTGTTCTGCTATTTTATATATAATAATATGCTAATGTAATCCTATTACATACTATTGGGTGCAGTGTAAATTGATGGGAAGAAAACATGGCATTGAGTTACAGTGTTACTAATTGGTAATTTTTATCCCAATGGGTAACAGTGTAACACAAAATGGTGTAACTCAATGGGAACATACCAATCCAGGCAGCCACTTGAATGAAAAAACACATTCGACATCTACCGTGATTTCGTGGTATCCCAAATTCCAAAGGGATTTCGTGAAATCCCTGTTATCCTCATTTCCCTGCGACATATATAACTTTGCTCCAAAACTCACTTGTTGGCCTAGGCCAGTGCTATTTAATTATCTGTGGTAAATCTAAGTGTACAAGAATTAACAAAGCAACAGGCTACACAACATACCAACTCAGGCTATGGAGGTACTTTTATATAAACATTGCTTTTATGAACATAAGCAAAATGCTCAACACAAAACTAAAATACAATAATCAATCAATTCTAATTTTAAAATGTTCAACCTACAAGCATATGATTACCCTGGCAGACAAGTAACTATGTACATGGAGTTTTTTCCATTTCTTCTTGATTATTCTTGCATTTCATTCACTCATTTGAATACGGTGTCTCTTTTTGATGCTAATGCTTTAAATACTTATTAAGTTCTTAATTAAAATCAATTGTTTTTGTCTTACCTATAACACATAATGGCAATCCAGTCGATTTATGTAATTCTGCAGCAAATTCTATGTAGAAATCGGGTATGCCCGGGTTTCCAGTAATGCAAACAATAACATCTTTTCCATTACATTCAAAAGGATTCCCGAAACTTATTAAATGTGTTTGCACATGGTTCAAAGTTACAAATTCATGCTTCATTTTCAGCGCAAGTATGTTCTTTTGCACATAAACACTAGGTCTCACACGGATATCTTGATGATTAAAATAATTCAATAGATAGAATATTAGACCTTAGACCTAGATTTGTTATCTTTTCAAGGCTCATAAACCAGTAGCTATTTAGCACAGAGAAAATAAAATTAGCTAACAAATGCAGAGTAGGTATCAGTAGCAAGTGGTAATGGCCAAAGATTACTATTTACTGTATTTATTTTGGTAGGAATGATGGATAGAATTCAATCAAAAGAAATAAAAATATTCATTCGCTTCAACGATTGTTGTCATTGTGACTTTTTATGTCAAATGTCAAAGTCAAAACTATCACGTCAGCTGGCCACACACGTCCGTTTTCATAAGGTGGAAACATACTATTAAAACCAGACGCGACGCGACGCCATCCGACGCATTGCATTACTAATTGTTTCCTGGCATGGATCGACACTCGAGTGCACAAGGCAAATGACGTAGCTAAGAAAAAGAGAGCCTTCAACACATTATTAACACCCGACCCGACGCCTACTGACGCGTTAAAGTACTAATCCATCCCATACATTTAGTATGGTCAGCAGGGGCGGCTTTACCTATAGTGCAGGGTGTGCGTAGCACACGGGCGCAGCGCCCTAGGGGGCGCCGAGCGGGCACTCGCGCGCGTTCCGGCCGCGGCACTTTCAATCATCCACGTAAAAAGAGCTCCGGTTTGCTTACATTTTATATGTCAGCTGGAGTTCTTCTTATATATATCGAATTACAGCAAAGCAAGGCGCCACCACGAGCGGCTTTTAAAATAATAGGTAAATTTTATTTCAACATGAAATAAACCTAAAACATATTACAGATTATATTGGTTTAGTTTGGTAGTGAGTCAGCGCATCGCAAAGGCGAGTACCTGTTTTTATTCGTTTGAAAACACGCCGACAACTATGTACGATTTCCACCAAACGGGCCGCGCCGGGGCGCGTCTGTGCCCATTTCACACTGTGCTAAAGGAAATTGAGGATTCTATACAATAGTTAAGTTTCATGTTTGCATGGTATTGTAGTGACACAGAGCTAGTCACAATAATTACCGTACCTCCATAACCATTACCAGAACACTGTTACCAGAATACCATTACCGGACAACCTTTACCAGACCACCACATTACCACGTTTATGACATACCATGCAAGAAACATTGAACCGTCTTGAAAAAGACGCACGTTTGTCAACTCTGTTAAAGAAACAGGACTGTCTTAAGAAAGACACATTCTGAGAAATAGAAACAGGATGTGGTGACGCGCCGTTGTTATCATTATAATAATAACACTGCGCGCACCAGTTCGCTCTGAAAAGAACGGTTTGTTTGCAAGAGCAATACACACGTAGAAGATGCACAGCGGCATTCAAGATTCTTCGAAGCCAGCACAGACGTGGGCACGCAGCGACCCGACTCTTCACTCGCAGACTCTCCACACACGACGGCAGCGCACCGGGAAAAGGACCGAGCGCGCGCAGTGACCCATATATTTATGCCTTCGCGAGTTTCGCGACGTGTTTGTCAGTTCTTTTCCACAGTAGGTACCTTACGAACTGATGGTAGAATCAATATTAGCAATAAAATCAAGATCCAGCTTGTCCCCTTGCTGTCCCTTCCAGCGACGCCCTGAGCCGAGGTTCGACCCCACCTGGGGTAGCCCTCAGCGTAGTCGCTTAGGTTTAGAACTTTGTGCCTGGCTGGAGGCTTAGTTTAGTCTCCACAGGATAGCCCGGTTAAGCAGTAACCAATCATTTGGATTGTAAACAGCGAGACGTAAATTAAAAAAAAAAAAAATCGCGACGTGTGCGAAGTTCGCACTGCGAACACAGAGTCCCGCGCCCGCGCCCCGCGCAGGGCCCGTGTCCTCTGGCGAATGCCTATTGGTTGTTAGAATTTGTAAATAGTTTAGCATTGTTAGTACTCCCTTATGAATGTAAATATAAATAGATGTTAGAGAATAATAAAATAAGTTTCCGACAGTCATTCGAACAAGCAACATTGTTTCATTCTACCGAAGACCTCTCCAGTTCCACTCAGTGTCAAAGACCACTAAATTGGTGACCCCGAAAACCCGAAGAACACAACCGCAAAAAAAAAAAAATCAAGAACAGAAAATGTCGAAGAGTACCGAAGAATGTAGCGATGCACAAGGCGGCACCACCATGAAGAGCGACGTGGCAACAATATCGCTTACTGCCCGACTACCACCCTTTTGGCGCCAAAATCCACGCCTGTGGTTCGCGCAATTCGAAGCCGCCGTTGCTGCCAGCAAGATAGAAGAGGAGCAGAAATTTAACCTCGTTGTCCCGTTACTCGGCAACAGCGACCTAGAGCAAATAGGAGACATCATCCTACATCCACCGAGCACCGGCAAGTACAGCACGCTCAAGGGCAGGCTCATATCAACCTACCAAGAGTCAGACCACCGGCAGCTACAGAAGCTGCTCAGCGGCCTCGAACTCGGCGACAACAAGCCAAGCCAGCTGCTGCGTAAAATGCGAGATCTCAGTGGCAAGCTACTATCTGATGAAGCGCTGAAGGTTATGTGGCTCAACCAACTGCCCGCTCAAGTTCGCGCCGTGCTCTCCGTCAACACTGAGTCATCGCTCGAAGTACTAGCTGCGATGGCAGATAAAATGATGGAGCATTTCGAACCCGCTACGGTTGCCGCAGTATCCACAGCAAACCCTCCGTCATCAAATCCAGCAGTAAATGAGGTACAGCTAAACTCTATAACAACCCTACAAATCAGTATTCTTACGAAGCAATTAGAGAAATTGTCATTTGAAGTCGCCGAGCTCCGTAGTCACCAACATTCGTCATATCACCGTTCCCGCCAAAACTCCGCACATCGTAGCCGCTCACGCTCACAGTCAAGACAGCGTAGTGATAACGCCCGAAAACCCGGCGATCCCGACTGGCTGTGTCGTTACCACTACCGATTCGGCAACGGAGCCCGAAAATGTGAATCGCCGTGTTCTTTTACCAAGCGGGAAAACTAGAACGTACATCGATAGTGGCGGGCGTCGATGTAAACCAAACCAGCCGCCGCCTATGTGTCATCGACACCAAAAAAATAGAGAGATTCCTTGTCGACATGGGAACCGACATATCAGTATTAGCCGCACGAAACCTGAAATATTCAAGGCCTGCGGAGAATACAGGCTACAAACTCTTCGCGGCAAACGGAACAGAGATTCGTACCTACGGAGAGCGCACACTCGAGCTCAACTTAGGCTTACGGAGATGTTTCAAGTGGACTTTCGTCGTCGCCAATGCGAAGACTTCGCTACTGGGTTCCGATTTCCTAGTACATCACAAACTGTAAGTCGACTTGCACCAAAGAAAACTCATCGACCGAGTAACCGAGCTCAGTGTGAACGCAGTAAAAATAAACAGCGACGAAGAATCAGTATACATTATTAACCGCGACCAGGCTTATCATGACCTGTTGAAGAAATATCCAGATGTCCTTCGACCAATGACACTCAAAACTCCAGCCAAGCATGACGTCACACATCACATAGAGACAACCGGACCGCCAATCTACTCACGGCCGCGCCCTTTACCACCCGACAAGTATAAGGCGGCTAAACTCGAATTCGAGCGCATGATCGAGATGGGAATTTGCAAGCCGTCAAACAGTCCGTGGGCGAGTCCACTTCACATCGTAAAAAAGAAGGATGGATCACTTCGAGTTTGTGGCGATTACAGAAGACTCAACGCCGTCACCGTGCCCGACCGAAACCCCATTCCACGAATTCAAGATTTCACATACCAACTCCACGGCAAGAAAATATTCTCAAAACTCGATTTGAAAATGGCATACTTCTGGATACCTATTGAGAAACAAGATGCTCAAAAAACAGCAATAATAACACCTTTTGGGCTCTTCGAATTCACCTGCATGACGTTCGGCTTAAGAAACTCCGGTCAAACATTCCAACGTTTTATGCACGAAGTTCTACGAGGATTGGATGACATCGTATTCTGTTTCGTCGACGATCTGCTCATCCACTCTAGAAATAAAGAAGAACACCGCCGCCACTTAGAACTAGTACTCGAACGCCTAAATACCTACGGCGTCAGTCTTAACATTGATAAGTGAGAGTTTGACAAGACAAACATCGAGTTCCTCGGATACAAAGTGTCAGAAGAAGGAATCAACCCCACCCAAGAACGAATACAAGCCATAGTCAACTATCCAAAACCACAAACAGTTCAAGAACTAAGAAGATTTTTAGGAATGATTAACTTCTACCGTAGTTGTTTACCAAACCAAGCCGAGTACCAACATGAGTTAAACAAATACCTACACAACAGCAAGAAAAACGACAAAACGCCGATACAGTGGTCTCAAATAGCAGAACAAGCCTTTGAGAAATGCCGACAAAGCATACTCGAGGCAACAACACTGACTCACCCGATACCTAATGCGCCGCTATGTTTATTTACTGACGCATCGAATACCATCATCGGCGCCGTTCTACAACAAATGGTGGACAACATTTGGAAACCTTTGGCATTCTACTCGAAAACTATGAGTGAGACGCAGCGACGCTACAGCGTATACGATAGGGAATTATTAGCCATGTATACCGCAGTGCAACACCTACGACGACTAATAGAAGGCAGTGACCTAATAATATTCACCGATCACAAACCACTAACTTACGCGCTGACAAGAACGCGGAGTAGCAGCGATACACCACGAAGAGAACGCCAGCTACACTACATTAGTCAGTTCTGTTCAAAGATCGAATACATAGACGGTGATAAGAACGAAGCAGCGGATGCCTTATCACGCATCGAAGAAATCAACTTGTCACACTCCACGATCGACTACAACCAACTCGCGCAAGACCAAGAAAATGATGAAGAACTGAAGATCTGCATGTCCAACCTAAGTCTAAAGTTTGCGCCTATCACATTACCCGGCAGTCAGCGGTCCATCATATGCGAAACATCAACCGGCAACGTTCGTCCATACCTACCAGCGACTTATCGTATAGTAGCATTCAAAGCGCAACACGAACTAAGTCACCCCGGTGTGCGAACAACAAGAAGAATAATGTCAACAAAGTTTTTTTGGCCTAATATGAACAAAGAAGTCGGTTTGTGGGCAAAATCATGCATCGGTTGCCAACGCGGAAAAGTACAACGACATGTTATAAGTCCGCTCGGCGAGTTTCAGAAATCGGCACGTTACGAACACATTCATGTAGACATCGTGGGCCCACTGCCACCATCAAACGACTATAGGTACCTCGTCACTATGATTGACCGATGTACAAAATGGCCCGAAGCAATACCTATTCGTGACGTCACCGCCGACACTGTTGCTAAGGCGATTTACGAAGGATGGATAGCGCGATTTGGCTGTCCGTTACGAGTAACGACTGACCAAGGAAGACAATTCGAATCGTCGTTATTCAACGCACTGATGAAGAAATTTGGCATCACCAGGATACGGACTACCGCGTATCACCCGCAAGCAAATGGTCAAGTCGAACGCTGGCATCGAACGTTGAAGGCCGCGCTCATGGCGAGAGGCGCCGGCATACATTGGAGTGAAGAACTAGCGACTGTACTACTAGGACTTCGTACAGCGCTTCGTGAAGACACGCAAGTCAGCCCAGCCATGATGACCTTCGGATCGACACTCAGAATACCGTCAGATTTCTTCGTGCCCACGCAGCCGAAAAATGATGACGCAGAATTCGTCCGCCAGCTGACCGAAACAATGGCATCTCTTACACCAAGCAGTAAATCACGCGTCAACAAAACAACTACGTTCGTATACAAGGACCTAGCAACGTGTACTCACGTGTTCGTACGTAACGACTTAGTGCGAAGTCCGTTGACTCCTCCTTACGACGGCCCGTTCAAGGTCATTCAACGTGGCAACAAGCAATTTACCATACATATGCCCCAACGAGTGGCAGTAGTCTCAATAGACAGATTGAAACCAGCGCACCTAATCAACAAAGAAGAGCATACCTCCACTTCAGCGACACATGCATCTAAGCAACAAACATTGCACAACACGAACGACAAGCCACCTTCAACGACCCCAAGCGCACCACCTGATGCAGTTGTTACGCGTTCCGGCCGCACAGTAAAACCAAACGTACGCTTCGCTTAGGGGGGAGTGATGTAGTGACACAGAGCTAGTCACAATAATTACCGTACCTCCATAACCATTACCAGAACACTGTTACCAGAATACCATTACCGGACAACCTTTACCAGACCACCACATTACCACGTTTATGACATATCATGCAAGAAACATTGAACCGTCTTGAAAAAGACGCACGTTTGTCAACTCTGTTAAAGAAACAGGACTGTCTTAAGAAAGACACATTCTGAGAAATAGAAACAGGATGTGGTGACGCGCCGTTGTTATCATTATAATAATAACACTGCGCGCACCAGTTCGCTCTGAAAAGGACGGTTTGTTTGCAAGAGCAATACACACGTAGAAGATGCACAGCGGCATTCAAGATTCTTCGAAGCCAGCACAGACGTGGACACGCAGCGACCCGACTCTTCACTCGCAGACTCTCCACACACGACGGCAGCGCACCGGGAAAAGGACCGAGCGCGCGCAGTGACCCATATATTTATGCCTTCGCGAGTTTCGCGACGTGTGCGAAGTTCGCACTGCGAACACAGAGTCCCGCGCCCGCGCCCCGTGCAGGGCCCGTGTCCTCTGGCGAATGCCTATTGGTTGTTAGAATTTGTAAATAGTTTAGCATTGTTAGTACTCCTTTATGAATGTAAATATAAATAGATGTTAGAGAAAAATGCTCTTCGGACCTATTGGATATTAATGCCGGGGTCCCTCAGGGGTCGGTACTCTCAGCGACATTGTTCTTGCTGCACATAAATGAACTGCTGAAACCCGGCACCTTTGGGTATGCAGATGACAGCACTGTTGCTGAGAGATACTTGTCCAATGCTCGTGCTACCGGGCCTCAGATCCAGTCTCTCCGGGAGGCCATGGTGGAGCGCTTGAACCTGTCCTTGCAGGCAGTCTCCGAATGGGGCGATGCCAATCTGGTCAAGTTCAATGCCGCAAAAACACAGGCGTGTCTCTTCTCCGCGAAAAAGAGCCAATTTCACCCGGCTCCATCTTTCCGAGGTGTAACCGTACCGATAACAGACCATCTTGAGCTTCTTGGCGTAACGTTGACATCGACACTTAATTTTGGCCCATACATTGAGGCAAAGGCTCAACTGGCTGCCAAAAAGTTGGGGATCCTTGCGAAGGTGAGACGGTACTTCACGCCAGAACAGCTGCTTAAGTTGTATCAAGCGCAAGTTCGATCTTGCATGGAGTACTGTTCTCATCTCTGGGATGGATCTGCCAAGTACCAGCTTGATGCTCTAGAGTCGATCGAAAAACGGGCCAAGAGGCTCATCGGCAATGAGGCACTGGTCGAGTCAAAGCTCCAGAGCCTTGAACATCGTCGTCGAGTTGCCAGCTTGTCGGTTTTTTATCGGTTGCATTTCGGAGAGTGTGCGATGGAATTGCATGATCTAATTCCGCCTAGCCCGTTTCATCATCGGACTACAAGACGTACGGCGATGCGCCATCGGTACATGGTGGACATCCCACCCATACGCACTAAACGTTTTGGAAATACTTTCATTATGCGTACAGCTAAGGATTGGAATGCCCTGCCGGAGTCTGTGTTTCCGGATAGCTACAACCTTGGAGTCTTTAAGTCAAGAGTGAATAGGTTACTTCTAGGCAAGCGTGTTACACCGTCGACCACATCATCGCTTACCATCAGGTGAGATAGTGGTCAAGCGCGAGCCTATATACGATAAAAAAAAAAAAAAAAAAAAAGTAAGTTAAGTTTCCGACAGTCATTCGAACAAGCAACATTGCTTCATTCTACCGAAGACCTCTCCAGTTCCACTCAGTGTCAAAGACCACTAAAGTATTAACACTGCTTGGAACTCGGTTATAACCGCGCGTATGCCGCGTCAGCCAGTCGGCTGCGCTCGGACGCCTCGGTAGCCGATCGGCTAGTCTCGTACGTGGACGGTCGGTTTCGGTCGGCTACAACCGCGTGCGCTCCTGTTTTGTCGCCGGCCAGTTAGTGTTGAATCATTCAAGTTATGCTTTGAACTGTAGACTGACGTGATTTATTTATTTGTTTATTGTTTTTCGTGCAAAATGAATATGGATACAGATGAAAAGCTTACCTATCTGTTTATTTGAAAATAACTGTTTGCGACGCGAAAGCATCACTAGTCGGCAGTCGCTGAGTGCATGCTAGCGGATACGCGAGCACGAGCGCGCTTGCGCCCGGGTTCCAGCAGATTGTAGGCGTCGGGCGGACGCAGTCGGCTACTGGCGCGTGCTCGCGCATCCGCTGTGAAGCGCTGCGCTGCGCTGCGCCTCCGCGCCGCCCGGTCTTTGGAAATCGTACATTATGTTGCGAATCCTGAATTCGGCTGTATAGAATAATAATAAAGTTCAAATTGCCATGGACGAACGTCACGCGCGCGGCATTTCTCAAAAGCGTGTGTACGTGTGGTGCGTGCCACACTTTGTGTTCTACCGCTACACGTAATTTTGCGAAGTAAGCCTTGGCGCAATGGATTAAGTATCATATTTGAGTAAACATGTAAATAAGTAAATCGTCTTTTATTTTGGTTAAAATATACACATTATGTAAGATTTGTTATTAGCTGCCACAAATGTTGCGACTTTCACCGGGGTCAGAGCTCTTAAATAACCACAAAGTTGTATTTTGTTATTCTTGTCACTCCTTCCTACCTTAAAATACATCGATACCCGTTTTTACCCGTGTACTCGCATTAAGTTTCCTAAATCTGTCAAATGTTCTCAATTGATATTGAACTCTGTACGTATGACATGAGGTCGTAATTAGGGTTCTATCAGACAGAGAGCGGTCACACGGTCAAGCGTTCAAGAGGTCAGTTTTGCGTTTGAGCGTGCAATTGCTCACGAACCTCCCGCTGTTGGACGGTCTACGCGGTACCTATTGTCACCATGTTTTCTGACGATAGTTCTTCTCTTGTGGTAATTTGTTGTTATTTGTACCTATTCCATTTTGACCGCGCGCTTACTAGAGGGCACTAGGGTAATGATTGCACACGGGCGCTACATAGGCTAGAGACGCCTCTGATGGTCAGAGACACATAGTCAACACGCCATGTGACGACACGCAATCACACGCGACAACATCCAGTCGGTTTGGATCAGCGTGTTGCCGGGAGAGGGGGAAAACACGCCACCCGACGCTTCGCACACAGTGTGTCTCTAGTAACACCCGACAACACGCGTCAGTCATGATCAGTGGTGCCAACTTAGGGTAATTTACCCTAATTTAGAGTTAAGTTTCATCAGCACGGTAATTTTTAGGGTACAAACTCGGTGAGGGTTATTTTTATGTTTATGCTTTAATAGAAATGATTAACTTATTTCAGTCAAATTTGTAATGATGGACTTAAGTTTAAATATTTCCTTTGAACCCGCAATTTTCGGTTTTTATTAGTCAAGTATTTGGTATGGTACAAATCCCTAAATAACCATTTTTTTTTAATGGTTTCAAATATTCTTATAGTAAAACTGATCAGTAATTATATAGTACATTGTAATGTTTCGTCTTATGTATGATCTTGCATGAAATGTCTCAAATATAGATGGTACGCCGAGGGAAAGCATATAAAAAAACCGGCCAAGTGCGAGTCGGACTCGCACACGAAGGGTTCCGTACCATTATCGCAAAACACTGCATAAAAATCACGTTTGTTGTATGGGAGGCCCCCTTAATTTATTTTATTTTAATTTATTATTTATTATTTTTTGATGTAAATATACAACTAAACATTCTGTGAATATTTCAAGCGTCTACCTGTTGCCGTTATTAATATCGAGCAAAAAACGGCAAAAATATCACGTTTGTTGTATGGGAGCCCCCCTTAAATATTTACTTTATACTGTTTTTAGTATTTGTTGTTATAGCGGCAACAGAAATACATCATCTGTGAAAATTTCAACTGTCTAGCTATCACGGTTCATGAGATACAGCCTGGAGACAGACGGACAGACAGACAGACAGACAGACGGATCGCGAAGTCTTAGTAATAGGGTCCCGTTTTTACCCTTTGGGTACGGAACCCTAAAAACAGATTTTTTTTCATTAAACTCTTAAAATCTAGGGTAAATTGAGAGCAGACTTGGGATAAAACAAAAACTAGACCTGGCAATACTAGCGAAGCGTGTTGTAGCATCACGTGGGGTGTTGCATATGTGCACGGTACGCGTCGGGTGTCGACACGTCGGCGTCGGGTGGGGTCGGGTCGGGTTTTAATAATGTGTTTCCACCTTAAACCGATTTTAGCTGGCAACTCTACCGATCTCGCCCTATGACATAGTCATAGTTATCTTATCTATGCTATGCCTATGACGTTCGAGTTAAAAGTACCTAGGGATGTCAGAAATGCAAAAATATATCGATATTTATTAAAATATCTATATCGACCTCTATATATCGAGGGAAAAATATCGATATATCGATTCAATTTTTAAAAGATTTTCTGTTTTAAAATAATAATGTATTTAGTTCAGTGTGGCTCAATAATAGGTAGTACTATTTTTTATACAAAATGAACATTATTTTAATGTAGAGAATCTTAATAAAAACGAAGGTATTTTAATCGTTAATCCTTTATAATAGGCAAAAATTAAAAATTTTAAGAACTAAATAGCAATCTTCTAAAAATATTAGAAGATGACACGACCACACTCACACAACGCAAAAGAACTCACATTTGAAAGTAAGTGAAGAGTGACGGATGATGGCCACCGCGGCCTGCGGCGGCCGCAACACAAAAAAAACATTCAAGTCATAGACAATACAGTAATTTGCCGTTCGTTCCTATCTTTTACGGCTTTGAATTCTGCTAATAAATTAAATTTAAAAAAAATATAGTTTTTGATAAGTTATTCGATATTGAATATTTTGTATCGATATATCGATGTATCGGATGAATATATATCGGCTAAAAATATCGATAAATCGAATCAGAAATATCGATATTTTTTCGACAAGCCTAAAAGTACCTTTTAGCTAAGCAGCTATCTAACATACCCAAAGATTGCTATATTATATACTGCTTCATACTCTCAAAAAACTGTGCAGTGTGCTGAAAACTCCTCAGTTAACTCACCTTGTTTAATAACAAATTTACGAAATTGCGACAAATCTTCTTTCTTTGTAATAGTAAATTGAAGTGGACATAATAATTAGTGTTTCTTGTTGTTGTCAGTATACAATGTCAGGAGGAACAAAAAAAGCATTGTTTATATGCCTTGGTATGCATCACCATCTATTAAAACCTTATAGCATTTAACCCAACCTACCTAGGTTAAATGCTTTAAGATTACAACACATTATTAAAAAAAACAACTGCATAAAGACCCGATAAAAATTATCAATCTGCGAGGTTAACCTCACTTAATAGCTATATGAACTGATATAGTTGTTGGTTTTCCCTATTGATCCGATTACAAAACTGTCAAATTATCCCAGCCAATATGGTCATTCTCAATAACAGTACTTAATTATTGCTTAGTACTACTACTATAATATGTAGGTATAGCCAGGAGTATAATGAGTTTGTCTTACAGGTAATATTTGTCGATCACCAATAGCAGAAGGTGTGTTTCAAAAAATTGTAAATGACTTGAATTTGGGTGATCAATGGGAAATTGACAGCGCAGCTATAGGAGGCTGGCATGTCGGAAATCCACCAGACTGGAGAGCTTTGGACACCATGAAAAAGCATGATGTTCCATATAGCAACCATGCAAGACAGGTATTTTGTTGGTTCAATGGTACTGCACACAGCTAATATATATTCAAAGTGAAAAAAAAACAACTAAAACTTTATAAAACTAAAAACTCATCTTATAGGTGTTAACAAATGCATGATTGATTGACATGATTAAGTCAAGTTTTATATGATTAATAACCTAGTTTGGCTGTTTTCAGATTGTTTCAGAGGACTTCAATCATTATGATTATATATTTGGAATGGATGAAGCTAACATGAAGGATCTTAGTAAAAGAGCTCCAAAAGGAAGTAAAGCCAAACTTCTTCTCTTTGGAGATTTTGATCCTCAGGGTGAAAGAATTATAAGAGATCCATATTATGTATGTATCACTTACATACCTTTAATTATTGTGAATTATAATGATTTAATATTATGATTTTTATTGTTAATTTTCAGGATAGCGACTCAGTAGGATTTGAGAAGTGTTATCAGCAATCAGTAAGGTGCTCTAAAGGATTTTTGGAAAGTTTGCAGAAGTGATAAATATGAATTTCCAAACATAATTATGATTAACTTTAAGTCATACAAGTGATTTTTTATATGTTATTTTCAAAAATCTATGGTGTAAATGTCCTAATAGTTATTAGTAATTGGATATATTTTTGTTTTTATATATAAATAAAAAAAAACTATTCTATCTATATTAAACTTTATTTGTAGTAGAGTAACTATAAGCATAGCTAGGCACTAAACAGGTATTGAGAAATGTGTAACATGCATTTAAATCCTTTAACAAGAGAAAATTTAAAAACCATTGTTGTGTTTTTTTACCAGTACTAGGTTCAATACATTGGAAACAGAATTTGTCTTTCTTGTTTAAATATCCATGGGCTACCACGGTTCTACCAGTTCTTAATCCTTCTTTCCTCTGCTTGATTACTTCTTTGTCTAGGTTGTCCTTTTCAACATGTTCAAATCGATTGTCCATTAGATAGGCAGGAACAAATGGTATTTCAATATATTCACCTGAAAGCATAGGTGGTATGAATTACCTAATGTCCTAATAGGAAGTGATTGTGGAGTAAACTAGCTTCTACCCGCAGCTTCGCTCGCGTTAATGTCACCTCGAGAACAGTACTTTTTTTCTGGATGAAAGGAACCTTAAGTGCACACAACACAAGGGCACCAAGTGTCAAAACGGGTATAATATATTTTACATAAAATATAATACGGGGTACCAATTGTGTTTTGATATTGTTGCTTACTTGGTAATTCGTCATCACTATCTAGTATATCTTGCAAAGTGTAAGATTTCTTTTTCGTTTTTTTCCTCATTGTAAATAAATATTATGACGTTCACCGTTTGTAAACGGCTTATTTGTTTAAGATTATTTAACAATTGCGCTAGCGCAGCAAACAAACAACCACAGAGTACATTTCAATATACTGAAACAAACAACTGACTGACACTGACAGGAGGTAGCGATGGGCGTTGAATGAACGAACTAGTTAATTCGACCGTCGACGTACAATGAACGATTCGACGGTTCACCGAAAATCAACGAACTATAATGTGATTTTTAATTTCGTGGACTAAACTGACATTTGGGGGGTTGTCACTTTATCGTCCCATAAAAATAGTGTCGTACCCTAACTATCATGAGTGATCGAAAGTTAATCGAAAATCGAAGTAGATCGAAAATGAAACTACTTCACGGCAAAAAAATAAATTTGTTTTGAAACTAGCAGCCCTCATTTAGTTTCTAGTCATTTATGTCAGACTTCATTTTATCGATCGCATTTATTTTATTGTTGATTTCATATTTAACACAATAAAAGTTCATGTACTATGTGTATGAAGACTGTTATATTTAAATATATTACGTTTATATTCATAAAACATTTATTTACGCCAATTTGTAAAAATAAATTGTAGACTCATGTCACATCGATTCGATGAATCACTTATGATTGAGCCTTACCTACAACACTATGTTCCGCGCTTGCAACATTTAAAAAAAAATAAGGTCATCGGCAGCTGTCAGTTTGGTCCACGAAATTAAAAATCACAGTATAGTTGAATTCGTAGACGGCTAAACTGAGACTCGACTACGTTCATGTCGACTTGTAACGCGACGACCGACGCGAGAACTTAGTTGGGTAGTACAAGTTCATACGTCCGAAAAAATAACAACAACAGACGAACATCGAGCAAATTAATTTGAACTCTAACTCTAGAATTATAGAGTTGATATTTCTATAGGCCGAATGCTATTTTAAAGTTAAAATGCATTGTGTGTGTTAAGAAGAAAAGGACGCCAATAGTTTCACGTATGCAAGCCATGGACCGATTGAATGCGACGTAAACCGGTTTGTACTTGTTTACGTTCAATCGGCAAGTTGAAAGTTGTCTTAGTTGTCGTCGATCGTCGAACCGTCCGTCCGTAGACGCCGCGCGTCGCCTCGTCGCAAAGTTTATAAAGAACGTCTACTTTACAAAGTTTACGTTATGAACTAGTCCATAAATTCAACTAGTTGATCGACTCGTCGATCAACGAAAATGGACGGTCTAGTTTCGTTAACGAAAATTACGTCGACGACCCATCTCTAACAGGAGGAGTGGTGTGCGGAATCGTTAAGATAATGTGAGAAAAAAAACTAAGTTATGGTAACCCTACTTCTAGTATACATAGTCTGTAAAGTTATGTAACCAGTGCTACAAAATAAATTAAAGAATGCAACAAAAGTAACATTTTGCGCTTGATTTCGCCATGGCGTGGCCGCACATGAGACAACAATAGTTAGTTCTGGTGTTACAACAAGAACACTACAACCCACCATCGCACTGACACTTATTATCTATATAATCTAATTCTAAGTCTCAATTAACACATAATACCACGAAATCACAGAAAATCAAACAAAACCGAGTTTGTTTGTCAAACCTGCCATAACATTAGAGTTTGACAAACAACAGAAACCGGCCATGGTGACAAAGACAAAAAATAATCTTTTGTCCTTATTATTTACATGGAGCTGCCAACTAGCGATCTCGCTCTATCAATCAAGCCCATTTTATGGCGAAATCTATAGTATTTCTTTTAATTATTGCTCCAGCGAATAGGGTAAGTTGGTAGTAAAGTGCTCTATTATAGGGGAAATCCCGAATTATGAATTTAGCATTTTTTACACGTTTAGGCTTAACACGCATTGCAATTTTTATAAACATCGCGCGATTTTTTTTTCCGCAATGCGTGCCCGTGCAGCTTCATATAATTCCATAGGTCGCAGAATGAGTGGCAAAAATTCGCGCGACATAATAATCGAAGTGCGTGCTTTTTTTTTTTTCGGGGTGGTAAATCCTCATAGGATGTCCTCCGCCCTTGGGGGCGGAAGGGTCTGTCAGACTCCTACTGACTAAAAACCACCCCGGTGTTCCATCTCACACCTACGCCGGGGGTCGCGGGAACAACGATACTTCCGCAACCACCGGCTAGTGCCGCCTCTGCGGGCCTCAATCTCGGGTTGAGGGGGCGAGTGAGGTGTTAGACTACCCCCGCGACGTCTAAGAGAGGCGCGCTTGGAACACTAGGCGCCACCACCTCGGGTCCTGATGTGTGGGTGGCCCCTGGACCCATTTAGGGGGGCTGGAAGAGGGCGTTGTCCGCCCTCCGCCGACGCCCGGCGCGTCTGCTGCGGATCGGGTTAGCAGATGAAATCTCCCTCTCCCTCTCCGCAGCCTCCTTCTGGGAGACGACTGTTTCGCAGAAGGATACCACCGCGTCCCAGGACTCCTCGCTGCCGACCATAGACTCTACTACGGCCGGCAGCGACAGGTCACTGCCTACTTCAAGGATGAGGGCACGGCGTGGCTCCTCCCAAGCGGCACACTCTGCCAGCGTATGCCGCGCCGTGTCCTCCCGTCAGTCGACGCAGTGGTGACACCGGGCGTCCGGCTCCCTGTTTATGCGACACAGGTACTTCCCGAAGCAACCATGCCCGAGAGCACCTGCGTCACCTGAAACGAAAGGGAGCCATGCCTCCTCCCGAGCCAGCGCTCGAGCACTGGCCGGACCGCCTCGATGGTAACGAGGCCGGCAGTAGGGCGTGAGAGCCTGTCCCGCCATTCCGCCACCAGGACCTCGCGAAGCTGAGACCGATGCGACTCCATATATCGCTGCAACGGCCCTTCGCCCCGCGCCCATGCTTCCTCGCGCCACCGATACAGTGACGCGAGTAACTTCGCCTCCAGATCCCAGGGCGGGGATCCGGCCAGTACACAAGCCGCTTCGTAGGAGATCGTGCGATACCCCCTGATGACTCTGACGGCCATCGCTCTCTGCGGCTGCCGCAAAACAGCGATGCTGCCGGCCGTCAGGTCAGTCGCCCAGATCCATACAGCGCCATCGATCGCACGATCTCCACATAGAGCCGCCTACAGGCGGCGCTCGGGCCCCCCAGATTGGGAAGCAGCGTTGACAGCACCCCAGCCGCGCCCAACAACTTGGGCACCAGCTGCCGGAAGTGGGGGCCGAAATCCCATCGGCTGTCGAGCACCAATCCTAGGTACTTCATGGTAGACTCGACAGCGATTCGAGCTCCCCGACGACGATGTGGGCATCGAGTGGTGGCGCCCGCCGGGGGCCATGAAAGACCATGGTCTCCGACTTGTTGAGGGCCACCTCCAAGCTAAGGCGCCGTATGCGGCTCACCACCTGTGAGACCGCAGCCGTCGCCAGCAACGCTGCCTCCCTTTACGAACCCCGGGCGGTGACCAGCGTATCGTCCGCGTAACACGTCAGGTCTACGCCCGGTTGGAGTTCGCCCCTCAGCACCCAGTCGTACCAGATGTTCCACAGGGGCGGGCCCAGGACCGAGCCCTGTGGAACACCGCACGACATGCGGTGCTTGTTTCCGACGCCATCACGTCCCACATAGGTGACACACCTCTCCGCCAAATAAGCCCCGACGATGCGGCGGAGGTAGGGAGGCACTCGATGATACCGCAGTGCCTCCCGAACACAACTCCAGGGCAGGGTGTTGAAGGCGTTGGAGATGTCCAAGGACACCGCCAACATCACCCCACCCCGGGACACAGCTTCCTCCGCCAGGACTCTCACCTGCGATATTGCGTGGATGGTGGAGCGCCCATGCCGAAAGCCGAACTGGCTTTCGTCCAGGTCCGGCCCCTCTATGTACAATTAAGTGGCTGACGAGGCGGGCAGCGATAATCCGCTCGAACAGCTTACCCACCTCGTCTAGCAGCACTATGGGCCGGTACGCGGACGGCGTGTCCGCCCCGCCTTCCTGAGCAGGACCAGACGACCAGATTTCCACAAAGTGGGAAACTGGCGCCACTCAAGGCACGCTGTGAAGAGTCCTCTCAGCCAGGGCTCTAGCTCCTTCAGAGCGAGGGCTAATACTTGGCCGTGGATCCCGTCGGGCCCTGGAGCCACTTTCTTGGCCCGGAACCGCATCACGGCCGCCCCCATCTTTGCCTGTGTCACCTCTGGGACGCTGATGGCGTCCTCCTCTGTGGACTCTGCGGCCGTGGGCAAAGCCATCGGCGGCGGGATGTGGTACGCTCTCGCCGGGAAGAGGGCTGCGACTACCTCCTCCAGCAGCTCGGGGACTCTCCGTAAGCGGCTCGAAGTTTCCCTCGAACCGCTCGATAAGGGCGCCCCCACGGATCCCCGTCCAGAGTCTCCAATATTTCCTCCCTGGCTCGCTTCTTCGCCTCGCCGATGGCCAGCCGCAGAGTCTCCGTCGCCGCGCGGTATACCTCATACCGCGCGGCTTCTTCTTCAGGGACCCGACGACGTCTCCTCCGGTATCGGATGTACTGGCGTCTGGCCGCTACGCAAGCGACACGCAACTGTGCAATCTCGGCGGACCACCAGTACACCTGGCGCCTCGCTGACTGTGCGTGGACCCGGGGCATGGACGCGTCGCTGATTTGCATCATCACCCCGTGGAACCACAGCGCCTCCTGTTCGACGTCGACGGATCCGGTCGTTGCTGACTCCCGGATCCAGGCCTGGACAATGGTGGACTCCTCGAGAAGTTCCCTGTCGATACGCTTGCGCGCCCAGCGCGGACCGTCCGTTCGCGGGGCTGGCGAACCGCGGCCGCCAGCGGTCTGGGTGGAGACGTCGAAACGGATATATCTGTGATCCGATAAAGTCTCCACCTCCACGGCGACACGCCAGTTGCGACACGGCTCGCGACAGCAGGGCTAGCGAACGAGACGTCCACTATTGAACCGCCCCGCTGCCGTACGCACTTTTGACTGAGCCCCGGTTTAGAAACATTATCCGACACTTTTTTTTGATCCCATAAAATAAGAGTAGGCAACCGATTTCTTATTTAGCAAACATTATGCCCTAAACAGTACACTTTTGACTGGCTCCCATTGACATTTGAGCGAAACCCGCCATTTTCAAACAAAATTGAGAGCGTGAGAACTGAGTGCGGCTAGAGATCTGGTGAAAATGGCAGAATTTCTTAGAGAAATCCTTAAGGAAGTGACTACATTTTTTTTTGTTAATTATCCTTATGTAATGTGACTTACTCGAATTTGATGTTTTTCGCGTATTTACTATAAGTACTATAGGATCGATTTTTGTTACAAAGAAAGTTTAAGGTTATTTTGATAATAGTAAATTGTTGGTGTCGATCACTGGTTTTCACAAACTGACTTTTCCAATAATCGACACGTGTCGATAATAATTTTTTGAAAAATATTTCATTTGACAAGCGAATATACTTAGTTCTTTTTGTTTTGCGTGTTTGGTAGATATTTGAAATAGATTAATCAAAGTCGAGCTACCAGTAATCGACAGCGTCGATAATTGGGTAATAATATGTGTCGATGATTGGTTCTTAGATGGCTCCGAGAAAAAATTATACCCCCGTCCAATTAGAAAAAGTCGTTGAGACTGTAAAAAATGGCGAAAAAATTGCAGTTGCTGCGAAACTTTACGGGGTACCTAACTAAAATAATGTTATTGAAGTCGTTATTTTATACCCAAATATTACGCATATTCTGCAGCCGATGGACTAAATCTCATTGGAAAAACAACGGAAAGTGGAGAACCTTGCCACAATTCTTCGGAAAGAGAACTTTGCCCCAGTGCTGCAAAAAGCTCTCACATATATAACAAAAGATTGTGGCCAAAATGGATTCCGAGCCTTGGAGGCCTTTTACGATTTGGTCCTAATTACATCGATGTCTGAAATTAGGCAAACCGAAAAAGAAACCACGAATAAATCCGATCCGAAGACGCGTTATGTCATTGAAATTCATTGGATGCTTCTACAACGACAGACACATTGAGGCGAGGTATCACCGACCGATTTATCTAAAGATCCTCTAATGGAATTACCTAACAATATCACCAAGACTAATATTAACCAACCTGTTTTAATACCGGAACTTACTTCACTGATCGGTTCACCTGAAGTAACAGGATATCCCCAAATGCAACAACCTAATCATAACGGCACAGTTAATACAATACCTAGAATTAATATTTGTTTCGGGATATTTACCATGTATATTTTGTATTTTGTTGAGAGCTCGATATTTCGGCACCGTTACAAGCGCCATGATCAAGAGAATTCTAATGATTGTGACCATGTCAGCTTAAAAACACTTATAATACAATACCTAATCGACCAACTACCAAGCACTTCCACCACCGAAACCTTCATCTTCATCTAGTTTCCTTATAGTAATAGGAATTAATAGCCTAACTCTACAATCTATCATTAGTACCATGGAACTGCAGTAGGTAGTTCCAAATATAAAACTACAAAGTGAAAAATAACTTTATTTTTGGAAGTCGGTGTCCATAACGCTAAAAATTGGTACCTATGAAAGACACCGACTTCCAAAAATAAAGTTATTTTTCACTTTGTAGTTTGGAAGTCGGTAGTATTTTTTTGTAAAAAGTTTTTTTATTAAAGTCGTAGAATAATAAGGAAAGAACAAAAAACTGGTTCGCGCAGGTGTGAAACGAGTGCGCGTTTTGTTCCCTCTCAAGGTCGTTGACGTTAGTCGTCGTCTTAATCTATTATTGTCGGGCAAGCGTGTCATACTGATTAGCCCACTGATCCGCTAGCAGGGCTGCCGCTTTAGAGCCTAGCCGGGTATCCTCCCTAGTGAATCGATTGTTTTAAGGCGTAGAAATATTATCCCTTCGCCCTGCATTCGTTAGCTCAGCTGCAACTCGGGGTGGTGGATGCGCGGCGGCGCGGTTGTAGCAGGTCCCAGGAAGAAAGACGGGGTCGTGGATGACTCGGACTGGCTAGGGCTGTTTGTTACGGTACTCCGCCATGCGTATACAGCTGAAGGTATTTTTGGCACTTTATAGTTAATGCTGTTCTCACCAAAAGCGATGCCCATCAAAACATACCCAAGCTTCTCACCTGCCGAGGCAACAGCTTTTATTCATGTTTGCTTCAATATTTACCGGTCCATAGCCGTGCTAGTAGATACCTGCGTGCGTGCAAGTGCACGTATACGGAGGCGGCCCGGCCATTCTGTTCTTAAGGCTTGTGAAAGAACGCCCAACATGGGAAAACAAAAACAATAACTGTTTAACAATGAATTATTTAATTAACAATTCAATCAACTCAGTGTTATAATAATACAAGAAGGCGGCAAATTCAAATTAATTTAACACTCAGCATCAGAAGTGCGATACTAAAATTAAATAATATCTTAAGTACCGTATCTAACTGCTTCTAAGTCTCCATTCTCATTCAACTTTAAGGTTTTCAAACGACGGTTACGGCACTTGTGCTTCTTTAGTTTATCCAATGCCTGATCAGAAACTTCCGAAAGAGGTTTTTTCTGGTATTCCGGGATTCTGCGTAAAACTGCGGCAGTTATATTATATAGAAATCTGTGTGTTAATCCATCAGGAAATTGCTTCACTAAATCTTTCCATCGGATATCAGACCAAATTTGGTACGATGACGACTTAAGGCTGAAAATACGTAATTTGTTAATAACAGAAATGAGGATGTGTTTTTTTTTCAGAATCTTCAATACAAATAATTTTGCTATTTAAAAGGAAAAAAAAACCATTTTTTGGGACAGTGAGTGAATACCAACCTTTTGAATACCTTTTTTCTCATTTTGTTTATTTTTAAATTTTCTTTTACAAATACTTGAACATGGAGGCTCCCATACCAAAAGTATTGCATATGAATATAGTGATGATCAAATTTTTCCGCAATTTTCAACCAAACAGATTTATCTATTTGTCTGTACTTTAATTCTTCTAGAGGTAATTTTGTATATTTCAGTAGTAGTCTTAAAAATTTAGTTGCTGATGCTAAAGTCCAGTCAATTCTTTTCTTATCCGGCTTTCCTAAAAAAAAAAAGGATTTTCTTATCTGTGTCTCTATGTGTGGCATCATAGCTCCTAAACGGATGTTCTTAGCTATGTTTGATTAAAATCAGCCGTTCAAAATTTATTCGCATTTTACTCTTTGAATCTGGGTTTTTTCGCAAGATATCGTGTCACAATTACGTGTTTCGATAGATTGTCGATTAAGAAGCGTGTCTACTACTATAAGTAGTTTAAAAAGCATAAAATATTAAATTAGAAAATAAAAAATCCCCGACACAAACACCTCTAAAAAGTAAGCCTAGACTTCGCGTTGAGGAACCGCTAAAAACATAAAATAAACTGCTGTAAACGTTTGCAGTTCCCGACGCGAGTACGAGGCTTATTTTTTGCTTTTTATATGTTTTGTGTCGAGCTTTTTTTTGTAAGAATGGAATAACAATGGTTTAAGTGCACACACCATTAAACATCTGTTGTAACCTTCTGTATATTCCCCTAGGTTCTCGACCCAAAACCATTGATAATAATGTCACTGAATGATTCGGATGGTGCTTGAAACACACTCTCATGATTTTTTCTTCATATTTAGAGTAATTGCCTTTCGCAGAGCCACCAAAATAGCTCATAACATGCCGGAACACTTGAAACATTGTTCTTTGAAGTCCACGAGCCAAAAAAGCAACAACAAAACGTCTTGCACGTTCTTCAGGTGTATTAGGCAATCTGCTTTTATCTGTATTTCGCCAGCGAGCCAAACTTATTAATTTATCAGGAACATCATATAGCTGCCGAAAAAAGATATTATAAAATATTTGTATAAGTACCTATGCTAGATTGTGTCTATAAAAATATGTAAATCTCATTTGATATGATTTTTACCTCACTTAATTTATTTAATATAGTGACATTAAAACCTTATAGTTATTCTTTATAGTTAAATTTTCATATAATGAAAAAAGCAAAAAAAAATGGAATGAGAAACAAAAATTGGTTCATTTCATACTTGAGAGCATATAAATGGTGCTGCAGTTGTTCTATCTCACGACGACAGCGCGGCGGCCGGCGGGTTGGTCTTAGTCGTGTGTGTAGAGATGCACATGCACATTGTTTCTGTGTGCGTAAGCGACACTGAGCTACTTGTACTATTATTTATTCTGTGACTGAGCGCTCTCGAGCTTACGCACACAGAAGCAATGTTCATGTACATCTACACACACTACTAAGACCAACCCGTAGCCGTGAGATAGAACAACTGTGAGCCAATTGTAGTCTTGTAGATAGTGCATCTACTATACCTGCATGAATTCATTCCAATTCTCTTGTATCTTGTCAGATTCAGCTTTGCAAATTGTGTCTGTACGATAAGGTTGAGGATGATCATCATTATCAGTACTTTTGAGTGGCCTTGAAAGGGAATTTGATTTTTGATACCAAGGTTGATCCCATGTGATTGTCACATGCCTCAATCTGCCTACCAATAACTGAAATAAAAGAATACATTTATTAAGTTAGGAGTTAAATTTTGTTCTATATCTAATGCTTTTTACTACTCTATTGTATTAAAGTTCTCAAAGGTTTGCTACAAGGGTTGGTAGAAATATTATACTTTCACCCAGTGGCGTAACTAGCATGGGTGGCATGCTATTTTTTTTTTAAATTATCCGAAAATCTAAATATTTGAACTAGTTACTACATACTACAATGTTTTTTTAACCCATGTACAATGTTCAGACAAGTCCAACTGAAAGTAAAAACTTTTTTTTTTGTTTTTATTATTGATAGGCTCGCGCTTGACCACTATCCCACCTGATGGTAAGTGATGATGTGGTCGACGATGTAGCACGCTTACCTAGAAGAAACCTATTCACTCTTGACTTAAAGACTCCCAGGTTATAGCTTTCAGGAAATACAGACTCTGGCAGGGAATTCCACTCCTTAGCTGTTCGCATAATGAAAGTACTCCCAAAACGTTTGGTGCGTATGGGTGGGATGTCCACCATGTACCGATGACGCATCGCCGTACGTCTTGTAGTCCAATGATGGAACGGGCTTGGAGGAATTTGTTCTTGCAATTCTATTGCACACTCCCCGAAATGTAACCGATAACAAGAGACGCGCGAAAAACATAACCCTTTCCTTGCAGCCGTGTAAAAAACCGACAGACTGGCAACTTGGCGCCGATGTTCAAGGCTCTGGAGCCTAGACTCGACCAGTATCTCATTGCCGATGAGCCTCTTGGCCCGTTTTTCGATCGACTCTAGTGCATCCAGCTGGTACTTGGCAGATCCGTCCCAGAAATGAGAGCAGTACTCCATGCATGACCGAACTTGAGCTTGGTACAAGTTGAGCAACTGTTCTGGCGTGAAGTACCGTCTCACCTTCGCAAGAATCCCCAACTTTTTGGCAGCCAGTTGAAAAAAAATAAAAAATAAAAATGAATGGACCAAAATTGAGGGTCGATGTCAACGTAACGCCAAGAAGCTCAAGATGGTCCGTCACACCCCGGAAAGAAGAAGCAGGGTGGAATTGGCAACAGTGCTGTCGTCTGCATAGCCAAAGGTGCCGGGTTTTAGCAGATCATTTATGTGCAACAAGAACAATGTTGCTGAAAAATATTGTTGGCCCTAAATATCCCCGATCGACCGCGAGGAAGGGGACGACCGCCCGCCACCTGGTGGTCAAACATGCAGAAAGAGGTCCTGAAGGAGAAACTGAGCAATCAGACAACCCAGAACAGAGCTCTGGCGCAGACGTACAAGGAGACCCAACCCCAGCTGAACTGGGAAGAGGGTTGGACAAAGAAGAAGAACAATGTTGCTGAGAGTACCGATCCCTGAGGGACCCCGGCATTGATATCCAGTTGGTCAGATGAGCGGCCATCAATAACCACTCGTATAGACCGATCCCTCAGGAAGTCTGCGATCCAATCGCACAGTCCACTGGGCAGACCGAATGAAGTCTCGAATCCATCAGGAGAAGGAGGGGGGCTGCGCGTCACCAGAATCCAGGCGTGAGGATTCCGCAAAAAGAGAGGCAAACAAGTTTGCTTTCTACTCAGCGGAGTGGGCCAGTGTTCCGTCGGGTTTCAGCAGTGGTGGTAGTGAGGGACGGCAGAAATTCGATTCAACCGACTTAGTCAGGGACCAGAACGCTTTACTACCGGCTGGGTAGGAAGCAAGTTTGGTCCCAATACGGCTTATGTGGTCAAACCGAGTGCCTCGCAATACCCTCTTGCAGGACTTGGCAGCCCTATTAAAGGCTCTCTTCCGCTGGCTCACGTCGCTAGCCTTGCACGACCGAGCGTCAACCCATGCCAGGTACGCCTCATGTTTAAGCGTGTTGGCGCGATTGCACTCGGCGCCAAACCATGGCCGGTCAACGCTAGACATTGCTACGTCAGAGAATGGAATGTAGTACTCCATTACCTTTTTTTTTTTTTCCGCTGTTGAAAATCCTTATTGCATGGGTTTTGCGGAGGGGTCAACGATACTTCCGCAACCCCCGGCTAGTGCCGGCCCGCCTCTGGGCTCACTCATATTCTTTCTCTTTTGTTTAATGTACTCTTTACTCATTCCACCCCTCTTTATCGCAAGGATCGTTTTCAGTTTATCTGCGATTCCCACACGAAATCCCTGAGGTCATCAGATAACTTGCGACTTAAAATGCCAATGCATTCCACAACTTTCTTGGATAAATCTTTTACAGTCCAGGCTGCTCGTGTGTGGAATGCATTACCTGACCCAATTAAACGTGCTCAGTCGTTGCCTGTGTTTAAAAGACTCGTCAAGGAGCATTATACATGGTCGGAGCTACCCAAAGGTGAAGATACCGACACAGAGTAGCGGTCTGGATCTGTTCAAGCAATTGGCAGTGTGCGAATCAACATCCGGCACCCTCGTTGCTCCCTGGGCTAGCTGGGCGAGATTTAACGCAAGCGCAAGCTTTCGCGTCTCTCGCCCAGCATGATCAGTGCACTGGTATGGGAAAAGCCACTCCTGGTGGTGGGCATTGAAATCCCCCAGTATCACTAATTGGGCAGAAGGGTACCGCTGCTGTTCAGCATCAGCCGCCTCACAAAGATGCTCTGTAAGCCTGGTTGTCTCCTGATCTCCACTGTGCGATCGGTAGACACAGGCGTAGATAATTTTATCAGCACTCAGGAAATTACCTAAGTAAATGAAAAAAATGGGAGAGTGAGTAACGCGAAAACTTGTGCTCCACATCTCGGGTATGTTCCTTTTTTTACCATTGTACGTATTGTGGCGTTATAAAAAAAGAAAACCGGCCAAGTGCGAGTCGGACTCGCGCACGAAGGGTTCCGTACTATTATCGCAAAAAAACGGACTTAAATATTTATTTTATTCTGTTTTTAGTATTTGTAGCGGCAACAGAAATACATCACCTGTGAAAATTTCAACTGTCTAGCTATCACGGTTCATGAGATACAGCCTGGTGACAGACAGACAGACAGACGGACCGCGGAGTCTCAGTAATAGGGTCCCATTTTTACCCTTTGGGTACGGAACCCTAAAAACACTTAACGCTGCATTAATATGTATAATTTTGTATTAAAATAAAAGTAAACCGAAAATATATAAAAGAATACAAAAAGGTTAAACACTTGATTATATAACAAAAAAAACGGCAGAAGTTGATATTGAATTTGTCATTTTATATATTTGCTAAGAAAAAATTGGTGTGTTTTGACTTTTTTTTTTGAGAGTATTACTTTGAACACACAAAGTGTTCAAAGTAATACTCTTACCTATACCTATCATCTACGCAGTTGCAACTGGTTCTATTTTGGATAGTTATAGCTCTCGCCAAACTTCTGGGCTGCCCTGTAGTTAGCTTTCAGATGCGTAAGGCATGGATCGATGTTGTTTTATAATGAGATTTATTAGTGCGCAGCCATTGTATCCAACTTAAGGGCGGCCAAGAAGTTTGGCGAGAACTATACCATAACACCACAAATGAAAACACAGGCTGAAATAAAATGCCGACAAATGGTAAGCTTTAGAGAGGTATCGGAAAAGTTTGCCTACTATCCTACTCCCGCAGGCTTATTACGTATCTTTTGCAAGAGCAAATGATAGCGATCAAACGCTTTATTTCATAAAGTCGGAATTATCTGCAATGTAGGTATGGTAGGTCCTACACAACCGTTTGCTAATCGCTCGCTGTTTGTCAAATGCACATATTTAAAAAAAAACGCCAACAACTCTAAAACTTCTGTATGGTAGAGAAATTATTGCGCAAAAATCGCTATCGTTTTGCTCTTGCAAAAGATACGTAATAAGCCTGCGGGAGTAGGATCGCATCCGACAAGGTGCAAAGTCATTTCGACCGTGTTCTAGGATTAATAATGACTTATATTACCTCCATAAAAAAATAATCCTCGTCTTTGATTTCTTCTACATACATAAGTATTCTATCCATACATGCTGGTTCATTTAAATCATCAAAGCCATTTAATATATCTCCAAACTCTATTTGCCTTTCTATCTTCTTCACTGGTAACATCTCAGCACCATCACTTGACACTCTAATATTATCGCCAGAGTCCTCCTCCATCTTCAACCTCTTGGTCTTGACCGGCGAATCTTCATCTTCATCTTTGATCTCTGAGATCTCTCTTTGTCTTTTCTTTATGGGTGATTTCTCATTCTCAGATTCCATTTTATGATGTAGCGAAGCCGTTTATTTTTAAGTCCTATAAATTTAGAGGTTATACTTTTGTAAACATTGGCACTTGCACGCACTGGGTCACATCACAGATGACACTAATGACAGTCATGAATTGACAGATAAATAGTCAGAGCCTTGGAGCCTTAGATAAAGTACCTATAGATTAAGCCCTGGCGTGGCCGCACATGAGACAACAATAGTTAGTTCTGGTGTTACAACAAGAACAAGAACACTACAACCCACCATCGCACTGACACCTATTATCTATAAATAACCCAAATTCCTTGTCTCAATTAACATATAATACCACGAAATCACAGAAAATCAAACAAAAACGAGTTTGTTTGTCAAACCTGTTGCTTTTATGTACCTAATTTTTATTTTGTAGTAACTATTAGATAAACAAGAATATTTATCTTACGCAGCCCAAACAGATTATTGTTTTTTTTTTCATAAACTTTAAATAATGACCAAAAACGGTATAGTAGAGTTTGACAAACAACAGAAACCGGCCATGGTGACAAAGTCAAAAAATTATCTTTTGTCCTTGTAGTGTATGTAGATATCAATAGATCGCGCTACAAGCCGATAACAGTGTTGTAAAGCTGCCTCGTGCGCACACGCTGCTCGGTTATAAATACCGGTCCGAGTGGTGGGGCGATCAGTCGTTATCGGACTGTCGGCCTGTGCGGTGGTGCGTTGGCGAGTCAACTATTAATATTGATAAATGTGCATATTTTACATTGGTGACGAGGAGAAAACCGTAGAGTGAATAAAGTAATAAATAAAGCTGTTTTTCACTAAAAGGAACATGAAGACTTTGTTATAATACCATTAAAAAAAAAATTGAAGAAAAAGAAAAGTGTGGAATGACGGTGACAGTTAAAATCAGTGGCGGTTCGTTTTTGAAGTGCATCAAATGTATACGATAAGTAGTGCACTTGCTGAGTAGTGCTGTGGAATTCAATCTCGTAAAACACACACTGTGCACACTGGTGGCACACTACACCGTCGGCGTCGTATTGTTATGGTCCCACCAAAACTGAATGCAGTAGAAGTAAGTCCTTCAGCTTCGCGTCTACATGGCAGACAATGTGAGACTAATTTAAGAAGAGTTTTCTGCGACTACCCTCAGAATCTCGAATAATGAAACACCAGTCCGGAGCGGAGCAACAACCAAGGAGCTGGACAGGTCAAGGAGGAGCGTGTGGATGTGTGGATCCATACACACGAATCTTTATGCCAATCTGGTAAGTCGTATTCATTTTGTTATGGCTCAGGACAAGTGGTTATTGTTCAAACTTCTGGTTTTGTATACAGTATGGGTCATGTCAGGTCATAATCCATATTGGCTATCACTGGTCAATTTTTAGTGTTGTTGAAGAATATCACTGTAGGCCATTAGCTAACCTTAGCTGATTATTTTTGTTTGGACGTTAGAGCGATATAGTAACAATGCCGTACTTCATTCAAGAAAAATGATAATTCCAAATAAAATTATAAGTTTTGAGTTAATTGTGTTTGATCATTGCATTGGTTGTATTTATACCAAGCACTATCACTAGGTAATTGAGACATATTTAGTACAAAGCCAGTACATAATGAATTTATTATTGACGGTAATAGTTTCAAAATTTTGTTCAGTAAGGATGAGATATCCCTTGTGAAGGACTGCACAACTGTCATTTTAAGTGTTTGAGCGAGTTAGTATTGTAGCTGCTTTAACCAATACTGGCCATTGGTCAAGTACATGTATTCAGAACAGATCTTATGTCTCGGAACGATTTACAACAATCTCGATCGATCGATCGATCGATTTTTATCTTCAGATCTTATTTCACTTGCTTAGTTTCAAAGTAACATTATGATAGTATTAGATCCCGCGATCGCTATCCTTTGAAATCTTTAAATGGTAATAGAACGAATAAGTACGCTCACGAGGCATACAAAGAATGCCTCTAAGTAGTGCTCCTAACGAGTTAAACGTAGAAAACAGTGAGGGGAGTTCCTCCACCAAGCAGGAGAACACATACCGTGGCTATTAGGTCGCACTGTGCGCACTTGTCTGTAGTCTTACCTGCAATTCACTTGTGAGTTGTTCAGGGGGCGATGGGCAGCTGGTGATGTAGCCGGGACATGGGTCTCAAAGGAGACTATCGTTGTATTGGTTTTGTAATAACCTGTAGTCGTAGACTCTATGTGAAGTGACACACATCGTGTTGGTCGATCACTTGAGGTAATGACGATATGGGTGGCATAAGTTTCACTAGCTGCTGCGGCAGTCGTGCCATGAGCGTCGTATATTATCTATGCTGATACGGGTTCTGATCAATTACTACTAAGGCTTAGAGGAACCTTTCGCTATCGGTGATCGTTATACACTGAAAACTTTAAATAGGTACGCTTAGAACTTAGAAGTATACACACGATAGATTTAGGAAGATGATAGTGGGTACTCACGTTCCAGTCGATGTTGATTTCGATAATAATGATTGATGAGCAAGCTGTAGAAGGTTAGGTAATTCAGTCTATCGGCCGTAATGTGTGTTCGACCGTACCAGTGGTTAAGCGTAGTCGTGGCCGTAAATCGGTATATTTTGAGGCAACACAAGTAGTCCGTAGGTGCGCAATATTGCGTTTAGCTCTGTCGGAGGTCTGGGTCTAGATAGACCGTTGTGTGAGGGCAATTTGATTGCTGGTCGGCTAGAGAGCCGAGGCGTTAGAGGCTTTACTCGAGGGTTCCTGTTGGCTTGGCAGTTTTACTGCAGTAGAGTTTTAAAGTTTCTTTGGTAAGATTGTGGTTAAAGTTAGTTAAAACTTAAGATTTGGTTGGAATAAAGCTAGAATTCTAAAATTTCCCTATTTTCACGAACCCAATAATCAAGTTTGGTTAAGAGTAGCCTAGTTGGCCATTGTGGCAACTGTGAGCCTAGGTGGCATAACATAACATCACGCTTATGGTGTATTATTGGGCGGTTCCTGATGGAGAAACCGAGTGACACTGCTCGACCTGGGAGTCGAACCCTTGACCTCATGATTAGTTATTTGATTTGTGCTACATGATTAGTTCTAAATTAATAAATCAAAGAGCACACAAATGCAGTAGAATATACCTACTGGTCATTAAATTGACATGCAGTAGAATATACCTACTGGTCATTAAATTGACAGGCAGTAGAATATACCTACTGGTCATTAAATCGACAGGCAGTAGAATATACCTACTGGTCATTAAATTGACAGGCAGTAGATTATACCTACTGGTCATTAAATTGACAGGCAGTAGAATATATCTACTGGTCATTAAATTGACAGGCAGTAGATTATAACTACTGGTCATTAAATTGACAGTCATCAGAGAATGACAGTAATAGCAGTAGATTATACCTACTGGTCATTAAATTGACAGTCATCAGAGAATGACAGAAATAGCAGTAGATTATAACTACTGGTCATTAAATTGACAGTCATCAGAGAATGACAGAAATAGCAGTAGATTATAACTACTGGTTATTAAATTGACAGTCATCAGAGAATGATAGAAATAACAGTAGATTATGCCTACTGGTCATTAAATTGACAGATTAAAAAAAAACAAAAGATGTCAGCAGTAATGGTACATTTTATGTACATACTGTTCACACCCGGAAGACTCAAGAGATGAGATCTGGTGTGAATAATACTTTACCGTTGCCTGATTGGCACAGAGGCAGTGGAACGCGTCCAGAAATTCACTTACCTCGGGAGCGTCGTGTCAGAAACTGGAGGTAGTGATGAGGACATCGCATCAAGGATCACTAAAGCACTATCAGCTACCTTCGCGCAGCTGAGACCTGTTTGGCAATTGCGGCAATTGACCCGAAGGATTAAACTCGAATCTTCTCAACTCAAATCCGTGCTGCTTTACGGGTGCGAAACGTGGAAGGTCACAAAAGACATCTCTAGCCAGATCCAAGTCGTCGTAAACCGCTGTCTTTGTCACATACTCTTCATTTACTGGCCCGAGACCATCACCAACGTAGAGCTGTTGGAGCAATGCCACGAGAGCCCGATCGACCGCCAGATCAAGCGTCGCAAATGGAGTTCAATTGGCCACAAGCTGCGAAGGGATTCTGATCACATACCGAAGCAAGCGCTGGATTGGAATCCCCAGGGCAAAAGAAAGCGTGGCCGGTCCCGTCCAACCTGGACGAGAGGATGCGGCGCAGCTTCCCGGACACTGCCTGGCCGAGTGAGATTCGACGTTTGACTTCTCTTGAGGTTGGACCTGCCTAGCTGGACTATAAGTCCCAGGTAGGCATGGTTGTCCACTGCTGCGGATGTGTAGTCTCCGATCTTGACGGGAGTGGGCGCGACATGGGCGTTTAACATCACTTTGGTTTATCCATTTAAATTTTTGGACCCACTCTTTCGGAAGCTCTACTGAGGTAATCGAGCGTTGTACTGGGGACCTCCATGGTCTCAGCCATGACAGCTATATCATCGGCGAACCGAAGGTGAGCGATGTGCTCGCCGTTGACGTCGATGCCTGGCCCTCTCCGGAACGGAGCCTTGAAGGCGTCCTCCAGAGCAGCGGTGGACGGTTTCGGAGATGGCGTCTCCCTGTCCCACACCTCGCTGCGGAGGGATGGATGCCGGAGCCCTCAAGAGGAGAGGAGGTCGCAAGGCCGGACTAGCGTAGTGGTGTTTTTGTGCCCGCGCTTCGTTACCTCGATGTACCGGTGGTCGATTTGGCGCCGTTGGAGGGACTGCAGTGCAGCCCAAGTCTCGATCAAGTTGAGGACTTTCATGTGGTCCACAGACGCTGAGCGGAAAGGCAGGTTGGCTTACGGTGCTGGAGCCTGTTCGGAGGCCGGCTTGTTCGGGAGGGTCAAAGTCGTAGGGCTTGCGCGCGAGACGATTCGTGTATTGGTACCAGGTAACTAATTAATACCATGAATTCTCAACTAACGTTAGAGAAATTGGATGGAGAGGGGGAACCTTCATCAGTAGGCCCGAGATGGGAATCAGAAAATGGAATAGAAGAAGAGGAAGGGTAAAAGGAAACACTAAATTAAACCAGTAAATGATTTTTAAATTATTGTGCTGTCATTTTGTTATGCCAGAGATGCCAATAATAAAAATCTGAATATGCTAAATGTCTTATTAATAATTCTGGTAACATCCAACTGTTTAAAAACAAGGAAGGGATGTAGTGTAAGTAGATATCAATAGATCGCGCTACAAGCCGATAACAGTGTTGTAAAGCTGCCTCGTGCGCACACGCTGCTCGGTTATAAATACCGGTCCGAGTGGTGGGGCGATCAGTCGTTATCGGACTGTCGGCCTGTGCGGTGGTGCGTTGGCGAGTCAACTATTAATATTGATAAATGTGCATATTTTACAGTCCTTATTATTTACATGGAGCTGCCAATTAGCTATCTCGCTCTATCAATCAAGCTCATTTTAAGGCTTAATCTATAGGTACTTTATCTAAGATTGGAGCCTTGGAGCATTGGCAACCAAATAAAGCAAAGCCGAAGTCGACTATTCTGCCAATGTCTAAAGTAAATTGGAAAAGGAAGTGTCTATGTTATTAGGTAGATAGTAATTTTATGATAATGAATTGTGGGCACCAACTAAATTATTCGTGATACAGTTGAACAATTGTTGGCAAATCTATATTGACATCGGTTTTTGGTATAGGCTGGCCACACATTCGCCCATTCGGAATGCGGATTGACCACGGCCGCGACACCACGATATGAAGTTTTTTGCATATTCCTACACAAGAACCTTTTGGCGCGTATTTAAAAATAAAGTTAACAGAATAGGAACTAACCCGATAATTTATTTTTCAACACACTTGCTCATAAAGTGGCTCTAATTTCACCGCAATTAGGCACATAATGACACCTGTAATCAACTGTGACTTTTTCATTGTTATTATTCACAAGTGAGTTATAGAGTTCTTTTATTTTGTTGGTTGAGTTGCTTTGTTCATAAAAAGTAGTCGATACAAAAAAGATAGTGCTCAATAGTACAAATAAATTAATGTACCTATTGCTTGCACATTTCATGCAACTTCGTATTTAAATATATAATTTCAACTTGAACGTGTTATTTACGTTCTCTGTGCTTCTATAACAATCATACTGCGATCGCCAATCCGCCTGCTATGCGTGGCGATTATCGCAAACCCCCCCTCCCAATGAATAGCACAAAAAAAGCCCCAAGTGCCCGGCAGCCTGCCTACCCTCGACTACGGTAGCGGCCGAGGTTATGGCATGGCAAGGGGTGCTAAGAATCTCCGAACGAGATCCGGCTACCCCAACAAACACCGACGACTGGACCTGGCAACGTACAACACGCGCACACGTCGGACCGACGAGAAGATCTCCGAACTCGAAGAGGAATTGAGCAGGTTACGATATTTAGACTTATTACGTATTATAGATTTATCTGAAGTCCGAAGAGAGACCAATCCAAGAAGTTGTACACATCAACGACCACGACGGAACTTAAGACCCTTCAGAAGCTGTTTGATTCCGTCATACTCGAGGGGAAAACACCACAGGCCCATGCCTGTGGTGTTTGTTGTGGGTTTTTTAAGAAGAGTACCACCACACCCCTGCACCATTGCAGGGGTGTGGTGGTACTCTTCTTCAAGAAGGGCGACAACGCCCGGCTGAAGAACTATAGGCCCATCTCACTTCTTAGCCATGTCTACAACATGTTTTCAAGAGTCATCACGAATCGTCTCGCGCGCAGTCTGATGGTCTTCAGCCACCCGAACAAGCTGGATATCGAAAAGTACCGAGATTGTCAAAGAAATACAAATAATAATAATATAATGACAGACCATAAGCCATGGACATGGCCATAAGCCAGCAGGTTCGTCGTTCCCGTAAGGATCTGTCGACATGCTGGATAGACTACAAGAAGGCATACGACTCTGTGCCACATACATGGCTCACGAGGGTGCTGGAGTTGTACAAAATAGACGCAACTCTGCGCACCTTCCTTGAGTCATGTATGGGGCAATGGAAGACTGTCCTTCGATATCCGGGATGTCGACCGATTCAGGGGGATGATGAGCCTATAAGGATTAAGCGGGGGATATTTCAGGGCGACAGTTTGAGTCCACTTTGGTTCTGCTTAGCCCTGAATCCTCTGAGTACACTGTTGGAGGATTCAGGTCTAGGCTATCGGTTGAGAAGAGGTGGTCAGGTCATATCTCACCTTCTTTACATGGATAATTTGAAACTCTTTACCCCCAATAAATTCCAACTGACAGAGCTACTGAAGGTAATTGAAACCTTCAGTAACTCCATCAGGATGGAATTTGGTGTGGACAAATGTGCAGTCATGCATGTAAAGCAAGGAGAGATTATGGAATCCGAGGGAATTCAACTCTCTGATTCCATACACCTTAGACACCTCTCCTCAACCGAAACTTACAAGTATTTGGGTATGTCGGAAGCGTTGGGCATCAACAGTTCTGACATGAAGCAACTGCTGAAGGAGCGTTTCTTTGGCCGCCTGAAAAAGGTATTAAATAGCCTTTTGTCGGGCGGAAATAAGGTGCGCGCCTTCAACAGTTGGGTCATGCCGGTTTTGATGTACTCTTTCGGCATACTCAAATGGACTCAGACCGAGCTCGACGCCCTCGATAGGAGGGTCCGGACACTGCTGACCGCAAACCGGATGCATCACCCACGATCATCGGTGATGAGACTGTACATCCCGCGGAAGTGTGGGGGTCGAGGATTTTTAAACGCCAAGACTCTTCACAACCGCGAGGTGTGCAGCCTCAGAGAATACTTTTTAAAAGCTGAAGTGGGTATGCACCGGGATGTGGTCGCAGTGGACAAGGGACTCACCCCGTTATCCATGGCTAAAGAGAACTGGCGCAAGCCTGTAATACTATCGACTGATGAACGCAAAGAGGTATGGCAAGGCAAGGAGCTACACGGGCGCTTCTATCGGGCTCTCCATGGGCCCGATGTAGATTATTCAGCGTCCGTATCCTGGCTACGTTTCGGCGACCTTTTCGGGGAAACTGAAGGTTTTGTCTGTGCAATTATGGACGAAGTCATCCTGACGAATAACTACCGGAGATATATAATGAAGGACGGGACGGTTGACATGTGTCGGGCATGCCACTGTCCTGGTGAATCCATCAGACATATTATCTCTGGTTGTTCTCGTCTGGCTAACGGCGAGTACTTACACAGACATAACCAAGTGGCCAGGATTATTCACCAGCAGCTTGCTTTGAAATACAATCTGGTGGATTCTGAGGTACCGTATTACAAGTATGTGCCCGACCCAGTTCTCGAAAATGACCATGTCACGTTGTACTGGGATCGGTCTATCATCACTGATAGGACTATTGTTGCCAATAAGCCGGATATAGTGGTGATAGACCGATTAGCGCGCCGCACAATGATAATCGATGTCACCATCCCGCATGACGAGAACCTCGTGAAAGCTGAGAAAGAGAAACAAATCAAGTATCTCGACTTAGCACACGAGGTTGTCGCCATGTGGAATGTGGACTCTGCGATCATTGTGCCGATTGTCGTTACGGCCAACGGCCTGATGGCCAAGAGCCTCGACGACCACCTGTCGAGGCTGTCATTACGCGGTTGGATCAAGGGCCTGATACAGAAGGCAGTACTCCTTGATACGGCTCGCATTGTGAGGAGGTTCCTGTCTCTGGAGCCCTAACTACCGGTAGCTTGGACCCTGTTCCCGATACCGGTTGGTCTCTATTTTTTATATTTTTAAATGTTTTTTAAGTTTTATTTTTATTAAATATTTAAAAATGTATTCAATAAACATGTAAATAAATAAAGGAAATATAATATTATATACTTCTATACTTCTATACTAATATTGTAAAGAGGTAAAGTTTGTTAGGTTGTAAGGGGTAATATCTGGATCTACTGAACCGATTTAGATGAAATTTTGCATGGAGATAGTTTGAGACCCTGGGAAGGACATAGCATACTTTGTATTCCCTTAGGATGATAATACACTTCTTACGTGACCGAAGCAGCCTTGGGCAGAAGCTAGTATATTTATAAAAATTGTACCTAGTACTTGTTTTTCTCATTTCAGTAAATTATTTTTGAGCAGTTGGGTTTTTTAATAATTCATTTAACCATGTTTCGATGAGTGCCTAACCGTAACTTCTAACTTAGTTTCTCTGTCTACGCTTCTAACACAACACTAAACATTAAACAACACAAACACAACACTTCGTATTTGACATGTAAAAATTGACAGATTGATTGAGTTGATGGTTGACATTTGCATAATCTGTGTGTGATGTGTGATTGTGATAGCAAGGCTACTGATTTCATCAAACAAGCAGGAGCAGCCAGCCGCCGCCATATAATGGGCTACGGACTTCGTAATTAAAGCAAAGCTACTAGCTACAAAATTTAAATCTATTGACCCCAGGACACCATCACCTTGTTAATAAGTTACCTATCTTAGGTTTAAAAAAGGTTTTCGTACATATTGCAGCTGTTGTGATGATATTACAGAATCAGATTGAAAAACGGAGAGCACGAGTTGGAGCAACGACATTCACAATTAATCGGATTCAGACAAACTTATCTACGCGTTTCGATCGTGTAAAATAATGTTTTTGGTATCCTAAATGTGGAACAGTGAATTTTAAACTCCTGCAATCGCAAGCTGAACTTGGAGGCTAGCTGACGGTGTTGTGGAGTAAATGGAAGAGTTATTTTTATGTATATTGACGCTTCTTTTAAAGAATTCCGACACCATTGTAAGTTTTTATGTTTTATTTCTTTGCATGGCGTAGGCATTTATTTATTGTAGGCACTTATTTAGCTTGATTCTCAAATAAACGAGTATTGGTTTCTAAGGATGTGTTTGAGATTAAGTGGCTGGGTAAAAACTACATCCTATGGCTCATTTTAATGGAACTGCAGCTGACTTCCTGAAGTTATTATAAAAATTTCTTTTACCAATTTTTTAAAAGAATGCCCACTTTATGGTTGCTTCAAATTCCAATGTATTTATTTGTGACACAGAGGTAAACAATGTTGTACATACAAAGTGTAAGTTACAAAGATATTGTTTAACTGTGCGGAGCCTTGCTGGGCATACTAATATTGGTTTTCACAAAATGTAGCTAAGTGTATGCTGTACAAGCTGCTTATTGTAACATAATTATGTAACTAACAAAATATCTAAATAGTGTTTTTGAAGAAGTTTAGGTCTTTTGAGGTCTTAATGGGTTTAGTTAGTTTATTAAATATTTTTGGGGCTTTGAATAGGATAGTCTGATAGGTTTTTGCTAAGTTCTACTTGGTGGCGTTTGGAGGATAGGGTTTCAAAATGGTTATGGTTATTTTTGAAGAACATGGCAACTTTATAAATGTATAAGGACGGCGGTGTTAATATTTTCAAATAAAGGTTTGCACCTATCAGTGTTTTTGATCATGCATACATTTTTGTTATTTGCAACATGGGTCTTCCATGTCATGTTCTGATTTGACCAAAGCCCTAGAAATTTTGTGTTGTCAATTTTAGTAATCTTGGTCTATTCAAATGTAATACTTGGAGTAATGGGAGCCATTTGTTGATTAAACTTTACAATGTGAGTTTTTCCAAAGAAGAGAGATGTGTCTTAAGTTCTTTCCTATAAATATTGTAGTGCTGTAGCTGAATACTGGACCGAACATAATATTTAAAAACAACATTTGACATCAACACTTAAAGAAGATCAAATATTCTGTTTCAATTTCAGATTAGCCTTTCAATGAAGAGAAAACCCTAAAAACAATGTTTACATCAAATGAAAAAAATGTTGGCAAAAAGTCATTTCAGAAACCTAATATTCTTAGAAGGAAAGGTAAATTGTGTATTCCTAAAGTGAACATAGCTAATGTTAATGAATCTCCTGAAGCTATATGTGTAGTCACCACCTCTCACACGGATACAACCATCATATCTGATCAATTCGACAACATCACAAAACTGAAGAGCAGTAATAAGTTAACTAATGTCAGTGGCACAGTATGGGGATTAACATTAGAAGATTGTTCAGATAAGAAAAATAATATAATAATAGCTCAGGAGACTGATACACATGCCAATTTAAATAGTAATGCATCTTTAATTACAGAAATCAAAAGTGAGTTCTTTAATTAGTTTTTGTTATATCTGAAAAACATATATTTCTGGTAGATTTTGAAAATAAGTTGATTCAGCACTATTAAAAAGTATTTTTTTAATATTTTGTTTGTTTGTGAAGTTAATTTTGATACTAATGATTACAGTTACATAAAGTATGCTGTAAAGAACTAAGGAAATTTCCATTTGGCTAACTGTAACTAAATAATATTTTTTTATATTTTTAGGTGAAGGTAAATGTTTGGAACAGAATGCACTCAATATTGAATCCTTCATAAATAGTGCTGGCAGCATTGCACAGGTACATACCCCTTTCCTCATTCATACTATTTAAAAAGTAGTTTGTGCCGAATTCCAACTCCCATTTACTAAAAGTTGTATTTTCTTTGACAGGACCAGCCTATTTGTCATGATGCCACTGTATCAGCAGAAAACAAAACTTCTGAAGCTAAACCAAAATGGTGTTTTGATATCACTAACAATTCTATGAACTTTTCATTAAATAATTGTAAGTAAAAAATTATATAATTGTTTTTAAAAAGTAATATTCCCAATTATTATTTGATGGAATATTTACATTCATAATCTTATATAATTTTCACCAGGATTCTGTGTTTGGTGATAATTTATCTGGTGAAAATTAATGCACTGTAAAATATTGATTTACAAATTAGAGTCTTCTTTTTCTTATCTTTCCTTACTTATGCCTCACACTTGCAGGTATTTAATAAAGCTTTTGTGCAGACAAATTGTAAATATGAGCTACACTTAAATCATCTTTTTATATGAGTGTACCAGTACAACTATTTTTTTAATGTCTGGGCAATCATCGCATTACCGAATACAAACAAATGCTAATTTCCAAGTTCATCAATTATTAGATTCATCGTGTATAATAATTTGAATTCAGAACTAACTACTTTATTGTTCATTTGGTTTAATTCCGTGTGAACTATTTAGAGCTGTAAAACTATTTTACTTTTTAACCGCAGCAGCTTTCCTCCTATTTGAAAAATAAATTACACAAAGTTAAAAGAGTATTAACAACTCTATATAAATCTAAAACGTCTGGTCTTCACCGAGTGCAAAAGGCAACTGACAGAAAGCTGACGACTGACGAAACATGAATTTGCCGAGGGACATTAACAAAATAGTTGTACTATACAATAAGTGACAGGAAGATGTCACTTTAGTTAGAGGATAAATAAAACGTTTCCCTGTTATTGATTTATATGTTATAACTGCCATCTCTTTGAGAACACTTTCCTTCCTTGCCTGATCACAGCTCAGCCCAAAAGCTTCTTTATCTGAACTCCATACAAAAGTATGGTGAAGTATCCATAAACATGCAGCTTTTACACAAGTAAAGGCTAAGGTGGAGTTAACAGAAAAAGAAGCCAGAAATTAAAATGAATACTTTTACAGTTAAGGATCATCATTTGGGAGAATTAGAAGAAAAGTTAGATTCAGTAATTGTAGTGCCTTCAGAGCCTGAGCAACAACTAGGGGAAGTGAACAACCAAGCAGTTGTAACAACTCCAACACAAAGCATAGGTGTCAACTACTCTAATAGAGCTGTCAAGTTTAAGGTAACTCATGTTACATCTAATAACTATTATTTATTTGCTGCCACTTACAAAAAATAAAGTTGTGTCTATTATTTCTTGCAGTGTGATCAACCTGATTGCACTAAAGGCTTTTGGAGTGAGGAAAAACTAAAGAAGCACAAAAACTCGCACAAACGGCAGGCATACCGAACTCCAACACATATAACTTATGAGTGTCCTGTTAATAAAAAAGCCCCAGATGGATCTGAAGAGAAGTGTCCGCGCACTTTTGAAGTGAGGAGTGATCTGCTCAAACATCTGGACGAGGACCATACTCTGGATGAAGCTGCCCACAGGTAGACATGCAATATTATGCTATACAATATTGTTTTCCCATAGAAAACAAAAAGAAAAATGGGGTGTTACACACTTTTGAAGTTTTTCTTCTGTCCTTGTTGTACTGAATCAAGCAAAGTTTTAAAAAAACAATGCTACAGTCGGTAATTGTTTGCGCAGGTGCTCGGTGTGCGGGCGCCGCTTCTTCTGGGCGATGGGTCTGAACGCGCACGGCAAGTCGCTGTGCGCGCGCGGCGGGCTGGCGTGCGCGTGGCCGGGCTGCGGCCGCGTGTTCCGCCTGCCCTGCCGCCTGCGCGAGCACGCGCGCGCGCACACCGGCGACCGGCCCTACGTGTGCCACTACCCTGTACGTACCTACCCGAAACACTATTAGGGGCGACAACTCCGTAAAAGCACAGATAATATAATACTAGCATATAGTTGCCTCATCCCATGCAAAGAAACCGTGCCGATGTAACTAGCGTTTCTCGTCTGATTATTTTTTGTACATCGATCACGTTTGGTTCCGTTCCTCGGCGATAGATAGACTGTGTTAGCAGAGACTTGCAAGTAAAAGGGTTTACTCGATTCGTGTTTATTTTATCTTTAAATACAGTGACGATTTGTTTTATAGTATTTTTTTGCACGTTTTTACAGTTTCATTGCACCAAAATGTATTACAATACAAATTTAAACAATCGAGTGGAATGCCTCAGAAATTTAAAACCGCGTCATCTATTGGCATCAATTTTAAATGATCCGTTCTAACAATCTTTGAAATGTAAATTAAGAGCCCAATATTCCATAATTTTGTGCTTAGGAGAGTTGATTAAACAAGAACATACAAATTTTAGTTCAATTCCAAAAAATAATAATTTTATACACAATTCAATAACAAATCGGTGCATATCGCGCCATCTAGTGAAATTTTTATCCAAACTTCTTGGCCGCCCTGAAGTTGGCTACAATGGCTGCGCAGTAGTAAATCTCTTACAAAAAACAGCACTGTTTCGAGCCTTGTGCATCGGCAAGCCAACTTCGGGGCGGCCCATAAGTTTGGCGAGCACTATACCGACTTTCTTTTGCTTTGGAATAGTTTGGAACACACCCACAAGTTTTCTCTTTTACTTCAGATTTTTTTTTTTTGCCTTTATAGTATTATTGATTTGGAGATTTTTATTCAAAACACTTGCACAGTGTATGCAAACACTATTTATACTAAGCCGTCTAAAGCCTCCACTGCATTCATTCTTTGCTTAGTGTGGCTTGGTAACATAGTATTAAAGGTGGGAGTATTTTTTTATGTTGCCACTTATTTGCTGCCATTTGATTTTGTGTCATTTGTAAGTAAAGCAGTAAAGCTCCATATTTGTCTATTTTTGTCGCGAAAACATTAATCTTTATTCAATCCGCATGTTGCTTGCTCAAAGGATTGCGGCTGGGCGTTCCGTTCGGCGAGTAAGCTGCTCCGTCACGCGCGGCGCCACACGGACGAACGGCGCCACGCGTGCGCCACGTGTGGCCGCGCCTTTCTGCGGCGTGAACACCTGCGCGACCACGCCGCGCGCTACCACGCGCCCGCCAAGCGCGCTGCGCATCACTGCACGCATGCAGGTACGTACACACGAATGCGGCCGCGCCTTCCTGCGGCGTGAACATCTGCGCGACCACGCCGCGCGCTACCACGCGCCCGCCAAGCGCGCTGCGCATCACTGCACGCATGCAGGTACGTACACACGAATGCGGCCGCGCCTTCCTGCGGCGTGAACATCTGCGCGACCACGCCGCGCGCTACCACGCGCCCGCCAAGCGCGCTGCGCATCACTGCACGCATGCAGGTACGTACACACGAATGCGGCCGCGCCTTCCTGCGGCGTGAACATCTGCGCGACCACGCCGCGCGCTACCACGCGCCCGCCAAGCGCGCTGCGCATCACTGCACGCATGCAGGTACGTACACACGAATGCGGCCGCGCCTTCCTGCGGCGTGAACATCTGCGCGACCACGCCGCGCGCTACCACGCGCCCGCCAAGCGCGCTGCGCATCACTGCACGCATGCAGGTACGTACACACGAATGCGGCCGCGCCTTCCTGCGGCGTGAACACCTGCGCGATCACTGTATTAAAGAAAATGTATATTTTGTTTAATACAGTACACATTCGGGAAGTTGCGTGGTATCTTCTCGTCCAATTTACCGCAATGTCTCAAGACAAAAGTCTATGACCAGTGTGTGTTGCCAGTGATCACCTATGGGACCGAGACGTGGTCGCTCACAATGGGCCTTATCAGAAAGCTTAAAGTCACCCAAAGGGCAATGGAGAGGGCTATGCTCGGAATTTCCTTGCGTGATCACGTCAGAAATGATGATATCCGCAGGAGAACCAAAGTTACCGACATAGCCCGAAGAATTGCCAAACTTAAGTGGCAGTGGGCAGGGCACATTGCTCGCAGAACGGATGGCCGTTGGGGCCGAAAAGTTCTTGAATGGCGACCGCGAACCGGAAGACGATATGTTGGAAGGCCTCCCACTAGGTGGACCGATGACCTGGTTAAGGTTGCGGGAAGGCGCTGGATGCGAGACGCACGGGATCGGTCAATGTGGCGACGCCTGGGGGAGGCCTATGTCCAGCAGTGGACGTCTTTCGGCTGATATGATGATGATGATGATGATATTTTGTCAGGTTGCGAGCAATCCTTCACGAACATGAGCACCCTGTACATGCACATGAAGAAGGTTCACAGGAAGGGTAAAGAAGTGACGGTCGCGCCTGTGGCCGTGGAACCGCCCGCCACTGCCAGTGAAGACGGAGACTACGTGTATCTGGTGAGTATTCATCAAGTACAAGTTACTTTGTTTGATATGTTTTGCTGGTGTGTTTTTATATTTTCACCAGAATGTGGCATCCCCTTGCCCCTGGCTAAAGATATTGTGCAATATTTGTAACATTCATTCATTTGTAAATTTCCATTTTATTTGTTGAACAATATATTTCAAATTACAGGTCAGCTTGCCGGATGACGTCGTGGTGGAAGAGCAAAACTCTAAGGAGGTGTCACTGGTTGGCGCCGAGCTCGAGGAGTCGCTGGCCCCAGACAGTGTGGGCAGCGCGGAGAGTGCGGCGGGCGTGGCGGGTGCGGAGTGGCACGCGGCGCGCACGCACTGCACGTGGCCGCTGGCGCGCGCGCACTACGTGCTGGACGACGACGTGCACGTATGTTACAATACATTACCTACCACCTGCCTACTGTCAGTGCGGGCAGCGCGGAGTGGCACGCGGCGCGCACGCACTGCACGTGGCCGCTGGCGCGCGCGCACTACGTGCTGGACGACGACGTGCACGTATGTTACAATACATTACCTACCACCTGCCTACTGTCAGTGCGGGCAGCGCGGAGTGGCACGCGGCGCGCACGCACTGCACGTGGCCGCTGGCGCGCGCGCACTACGTGCTGGACGACGACGTGCACGTATGTTACAATACATTACCTACCACCTGCCTACTGTCAGTGCGGGCAGCGCGGAGTGGCACGCGGCGCGCACGCACTGCACGTGGCCGCTGGCGCGCGCGCACTACGTGCTGGACGACGACGTGCACGTATGTTACAATACATTACCTACCACCTGCCTACTGTCAGTGCGGGCAGCGCGGAGTGGCACGCGGCGCGCACGCACTGCACGTGGCCGCTGGCGCGCGCGCACTACGTGCTGGACGACGACGTGCACGTATGTTACAATACATTACCTACCACCTGCCTACTGTCAGTGCGGGCAGCGCGGAGTGGCACGCGGCGCGCACGCACTGCACGTGGCCGCTGGCGCGCGCGCACTACGTGCTGGACGACGACGTGCACGTATGTTACAATACATTACCTACCACCTGCCTACTGTCAGTGCGGGCAGCGCGGAGTGGCACGCGGCGCGCACGCACTGCACGTGGCCGCTGGCGCGCGCGCACTACGTGCTGGACGACGACGTGCACGTATGTTACAATACATTACCTACCACCTGCCTACTGTCAGTGCGGGCAGCGCGGAGTGGCACGCGGCGCGCACGCACTGCACGTGGCCGCTGGCGCGCGCGCACTACGTGCTGGACGACGACGTGCACGTATGTTACAATACATTACCTACCACCTGCCTACTGTCAGTGCGGGCAGCGCGGAGTGGCACGCGGCGCGCACGCACTGCACGTGGCCGCTGGCGCGCGCGCACTACGTGCTGGACGACGACGTGCACGTATGTTACAATACATTACCTACCACCTGCCTACTGTCAGTGCGGGCAGCGCGGAGTGGCACGCGGCGCGCACGCACTGCACGTGGCCGCTGGCGCGCGCGCACTACGTGCTGGACGACGACGTGCACGTATGTTACAATACATTACCTACCACCTGCCTACTGTCAGTGCGGGCAGCGCGGAGTGGCACGCGGCGCGCACGCACTGCACGTGGCCGCTGGCGCGCGCGCACTACGTGCTGGACGACGACGTGCACGTATGTTACAATACATTACCTACCACCTGCCTACTGTCAGTGCGGGCAGCGCGGAGTGGCACGCGGCGCGCACGCACTGCACGTGGCCGCTGGCGCGCGCGCACTACGTGCTGGACGACGACGTGCACGTATGTTACAATACATTACCTACCACCTGCCTACTGTCAGTGCGGGCAGCGCGGAGTGGCACGCGGCGCGCACGCACTGCACGTGGCCGCTGGCGCGCGCGCACTACGTGCTGGACGACGACGTGCACGTATGTTACAATACATTACCTACCACCTGCCTACTGTCAGTGCGGGCAGCGCGGAGTGGCACGCGGCGCGCACGCACTGCACGTGGCCGCTGGCGCGCGCGCACTACGTGCTGGACGACGACGTGCACGTATGTTACAATACATTACCTACCACCTGCCTACTGTCAGTGCGGGCAGCGCGGAGTGGCACGCGGCGCGCACGCACTGCACGTGGCCGCTGGCGCGCGCGCACTACGTGCTGGACGACGACGTGCACGTATGTTACAATACATTACCTACCACCTGCCTACTGTCAGTGCGGGCAGCGCGGAGTGGCACGCGGCGCGCACGCACTGCACGTGGCCGCTGGCGCGCGCGCACTACGTGCTGGACGACGACGTGCACGTATGTTACAATACATTACCTACCACCTGCCTACTGTCAGTGCGGGCAGCGCGGAGTGGCACGCGGCGCGCACGCACTGCACGTGGCCGCTGGCGCGCGCGCACTACGTGCTGGACGACGACGTGCTCGCCAAACCTGTTGATTTTGAAAAAAAAACAATTCCCATCACATTTTTATTTCATGGTACATGGTGGGGGGTTAAAAGTGAGCTGTTGTCTTATAGTTGCCGTAAGTCATTAAATCCTAGAATTTTATTTATTCCTATTAGCGACACTCGGATGGTGTATATATAAAGCGAGTTTTTTTTTTCCAAAATCAAAGAGTTCAATTCCTGGCTAGGAATATAGATTTTTCTAAAATCCAATGATGCAATTTTAGTTTTCATAAAAATCGGCCACGTGACTGCTTTCGAGTGTTTTTCGCTACCCCTCATAGTTTTGGATTTGACATCCACAACCACTTGAATAAACTCACCTGTATAGAGATCTTTTAGACTTGGGGCTAAATCGGAAGTAATGCTGATCGTAATGTTAACGAACAGTGCACCACAGACAAACAATATCATTGAAGCGCCTAAAAACCTTTGTAACAATGTTTCATTTGTAATTTTCAGGTGGAGCGAGCAGAGGGATCCGTCAGTGACGTGTACACGGTGCGCAGCGACCTGTTCCTGCATGGCAACGTGCCCATCGATGACGATAGCCAGTGAGACTTATATTATTACCTATCTCTAACATGAATGCAGAATATTTCATGGTCTTGAAGTTTCGAAAATTAAAACTCATTGTCATACAGTAAAAAGTACAAATTCATCATCCTTTTAATGTTCCCACTGCTGGGCTTCCTCTCTGTAAGAGGGACTGGGCCGTAATCCACCAGACGGGTCCAGTAACCCGCACTGGTAACCGCGCAGCGGTGGATGTCAGATTTCTTCGAATTTTTGGTTCTAGGACATGCCGTTTGCTCACGACGTTTTCCTTCAAAGTTCATGTTTCATTGCAACCAAAACATTGTATTACAAATGTTCACCCAAAACTCAACTTAGAGAATATAATGATAAGGTAGATATTTGAGTGGCAAATGTTGTGCAGGCAAATCGTGGGCGCGGCGCTGACCGGCGAGGCGAGTGCGATGGACGCCGACCTGTGCCTCATCGACGCGCATCCCACCATTGATCTCATGCAGGTCAGTTCATACAGTATCCGTTCCATACATGTCACAAGTGTACACTTATTTTGACTAGTAAGCATCAGGGTACACCATGTAGGGTAGAATTTTTGCCTTACTTACCAACCAACCCAGGGTAGTAAATTGCATGAGACTGATTAGGGATGGTTTCGCATGATGTATTGATGAAAGTAAAAGTCACACAGTTGGTGAACTAATTTAATCTTCACAAATACAGTCCATCATTGAAGTTTCTTGAGTATTATTAAATAAGCACAGCTTACATTAAATGGGATACATTTACCCTTAATATTCAACACCTGTGTAGTTTGTGTCTAAACATCAAGTACACAATTTAGACATCTGTATTCGGAACTTGCTACTGAAGTTGCAGAATGTATTGATGTATTGTTCATGCTGAGTTGACCATGTTTATATGTTTAATGTTTATTAATAAAAATATCCTAAGGAGCCCTGCCAAGAAGAAAAATTCATAATGAGCTTCACAACGCACATGTTTCACATGAGTGGATATTTAAATAAATGAAGCTGGTTCAGTAGGAATTGTAAGTACAACTCAAGATTCAAATGGAATCTTTCATCTTGACGCTAGCACAGATAATATAATACTAGCATACATATATTAGCATACATACATACCTCATCCCATACAAAGAAACCGTGTGTGACTGCTTATTCTGGCAATTTTTTGTACATCGAACACATTCGGTTCTGTTTCATGGTGATAGATAGATGGTGTTAGCAGCGACTTGCAAGTAAAAGGGTTTACTAGGTTCGTGAATGTTTTTTTCTTTAAATACATCACTGTATTTAAAAAAACACAGAAATGTCATTCTTGTAAACCATAGACATTGAGCGTTCATAGATTAGTAGACGCATTATATCTATGATTTACTTTATGCAAGTAATTCTAATATAAGATTTGATCTTTTTGTTTATAAGTTGAATTGTGTGTTTATTGTTTTAATTATTACACACAATTCATATATATATTTAAATCAATTTATTTAGTTTTATCAGACAATATCGCCATCTGAATGAAGAATGGTAAAATAGGGACACACTTAAATGATTCAAATCTTTGGCACTAGATGTCGCTAGTGACCTCAAAATCAAGTGAAACCGTATCTTTTTAATTGTTACAACCATACATCTAGAGCCCGTATATAATAATCTTTAAACCGTCGTTTGTGGCGTGTGGTTTGATTTCATTTACATATTAGTTCATATAGAGGAGATGTTCCAGAAATGTATGGAGCCTGGGCCATTACTATGTACACTATATGTAAAAAAAATCCAAAGAGACCCAGTTTTTTTTTATTAATACTGTAGGGCCAATCTATCCGTTGTTTAACAAATGTAATGTGTTTTATTTAGGAGGAGTTGATGTACGAAGACGCCACAGACGAGTCGTCGTTCAGGGTTTTCCTCATGAACGGCGAGGAGCTCACCTAAGTGACCTTTGTGAGTCACTCAGACTGCTGCCACAAGCGAGTCATTGTTATACTTAGGTATGTTAGTTATTATATCACTGTGAGTGATACTGTTGTCAGGTACAGTTCAGTAAGTGTTTCATCGGAGTTATTATACTGAATCAGTTCTTTGTTGTCACCAGAAAAGTTTACAACTATTATAAAATTACATTTGCATACCTATGTAATATTTTAAGATATGCAAATGTTTCTTCCAACATTGTGATACAAAGTCTGAATGTATTTGTCAACTACTCGATGATCTCAATAATGTTAAAATATGCTGTGAAATGTTGATGGTATATTATTTTACATACGAAAGACATGAATTTTTAGTCTTAGGGTGCAATACTATCTAATTACTTTATATTTACTAAAACTTGTTAATGTGTCTTTGTTGAACTGAAGGCAAAAAATTTGACATTTATTTTGGCTTCCGGATAAAAAAATGTTTTTATTAATTAGTTTAGTAATATGAGGATCAAAATGTACAATATTATTGATTGACTTAACTTATGTATGTTAGGATAAGCGCATTTATCGCAATGGGGAATCCTGTAATGATAGATAGACATGATAAAGATGAATAAACAATAGATTTGCTAAATGTAAGGATAAGCAAGAAACTAAACTACTCATACACTGGGGAATAAAACCAAACCTAGTACGTTTGGTGGTCTTCATCCATACATTGACTTAGATGAACAATAACAACATGATGATAATTATAACATGGCTGATGAGCTGTGTAAAATTGATGCAACTATCTGATGCATGTATCTGATGTTATGTAATAGAGGATGGCCTTTCGCTATCCAGGATGTTGGCCAATCCAAGACAACAGCGAATCTATAAGGATCGAGCGGGAAATATTCAAGCGCGATGGTCTGAGCCCGCTGTGGTTTTGTTTTACCTTGAACCCTGTCAGTACACCGCTGGAGTGTTCGGACCCAGGCTATCGGTTCAGAAGTGGTATATCACACCTCCTTTACATGGATGATCGGAACATCCTTGCTCCTAACACCTTGCAACTAATGCAGCTACTGAAGGTAACAGAATCATTCAGTAGCGCCATCAGGATGAAATTTGATGTAAAGCAAGACTATTGTTGCCAATAAACCTGACATAGTCTTGATAGATCGACGCTTTACGTCACGCAATGATTGTTGATATAGCGATCCCTCATGAGGAGAACCTCGTGACAGCTGAAAAAGATAAGCAGACTAATTGTCTCGATTTGGTTCGTGAGGTTGTCGACATGTGGGATGTGAATACAGCATACATAGTGCCTATAGCCGTGACGCCCAATGGCATATGAGCGAAGAGCCTCAACCAACACCTTAGGAGGCTCTCGTTGGGCAGCTGGATCAAGGGTTTGATCCAGAAAGCGGACTTGACCCGGCGCGTATCGTTAGGAGGTTACTCACTCAATAGGTCTGACCAGCGGTAGGTTGGACCCTGTTCCCGTTACCGGTGGGCTACAATTGTTTACATATTTAAATGTATAGATATTTAAAAATGTAATAAATATGTTTAAGACTTAATAAATGGAATAATAAATCCCGTAGTTACGATTCCCATTCATAATATTTATATATGTCTTCACGTTAAATATATAATGTTTCGACACTACTTTTTAATCTACTAATTGGGTAAACTTTGCTCACTCAAAATTTTCTGAAGTAAGTTATGATCTCTGGAAATGCCTTTTAGATTTAAGAATTAAGTAGAATATTAGTGTTATACTGAATGTTTGTGATATTGAGTGTTTATGAAAGAACCATTGATTACTGTACAAAGATACAGTTGAATGTTGGATATAATTAATTGCTAGAAGTTAAGAACTCACGGTCTTATTAACCGGAGCATGTTACTTACAGTTAAATCTTCTTACTATTGTGATGTAGAAAATATAATTAACTTTCTCAAGTACTTTTTGAATGAATATAACACTTTATATCTAACGAGACAGACGTGTATGCAGACTAGTTGATCTGCGAGTGCTTGGCGCTGAGAGTCCCAGCTGTGAGCAGTGTCTTGCGTGTGCGCAGGCGGCGCGGGCGGTGCCACGACCAACAATAATAATATTAAGTGTGTGTCTGTTCCCGGCCGTGTGGCACTACCCTCGCCTGCTAGCACGAGCTCAGTTTTACTCTTACAATGTACCTATTGATTGTATATAAGAAGTTATATTTTTGGATATACAAGGTAATTGTGAGATTACTTATTTTTTGAGACTGTTGTCCAAATTATGATCATGATAATCTTTTGTTGAAATTGTATTCTTGGATGTAGATGTATTTCAAAATTATTTTTATAAACGAGTTTTATTTTGGTTGTTAATATTGTTTTGTTAAATTGATTATTATATCACGAATAAGTGTAATATTTGCTATCACAGCCCGCACAGTATAGATGTACTAAGTCAAATTTAAATTAATCACATATCAATTATTTAGTTTGTTATATTAATCATAATTTTAATTGGTTGCTTTGTGTTTAATTGTAGATTTTGCTATATATTAGTCACTAATAAATGTTTTTTGTAATACATTTTGGTATTTGTTTGACACCCCTTGTCTATTGGTACAACTTATTTATCATATTTACGTAAATTTGCGAGTCAAATAACATTGTTCAATGATTCACCCAAATGTCCATCCCCACGAATATGGGGATAGTATACCATAGTGGGTGGCAGGGACAGGTACAGTACAAACATTTTCCTCGGCAAACTTCATGTTTCGTCAATCGTCGGATTTCTATCAGTTGCCCATAGTGATTATTTTCTATGGGCAATTGCCCTTTGCACTTGGTGCAGACCGGACGCTCTCAATCAACTTGGAAGTATATAGAGGTGTTAATACTCTTTTAACATATTGTAATTTATTAAAAAAATGGGAGGAAAGCTGCTAAAGGTCTATCCACACATCAGGGCCGTGCCCGGGACGTGACAGGGCCGGGCCCAGGCATTGAAGCTCCGTCACTGGCCCGTGCACGGACGTGTGTGAACGAGTTCATATAAAATGTACCCACCGATATTTTTTTGAGCCACTGAGGGGGCATGGTCCGTCCACGTCCCGGGCACGGCCCTGTTATGTGTGGATAGACCTTTAAGCTGTTATTTTTACAGCAGGAAATCAAAACAAAACAACAATACATTACTTGGTTCTGAATTAAAATTATTATACACGACCAATCTAATAACTGATGGACATCGAAATTAGCACAAATAACGCTATGTATTATACCTAAAGACTAAGAGAAGTCTTGGTCTTTCATTCGGTGTTCAGCGTAAAGATGGGAGTTTGCGCTGCTACAGCGACACATTTCTCGGATCGTTTGTATTTGGAAATGCGACGATTGCCGAGGGACATTAAGAAAATAGTTTTACTTTACAAGATTTTACAACACGTGCACATGATGCGTGTAGGTACACATACATAATACTCTGAAATAATGTACACATTTCACACACAAACAGGTTTAATATGTTCAACTCTTATAAATCATATTTACATTGAATTGAATAAATCGAAACATTAATGTATACTACAATATACAAAATATTTCGTACAGAGTTAAAAAAATAGCCTATCGCTTCATTTTATGTTCTACAAAATTGAATGAAGGACTTATCGTAAGTTTATTTAAATTAAGTAAACCAGTATTATCCGATCAAAGGTCTCTTTGTATAAAATATCCGAAACCAATATATTTTGTACTACATTTTGTAGTTTCAATGTAACCTAGGTACTTAAGAACTATTAGTTGAGCTTTTGCAGAGTCTTGCAGGCTTATTACGGTGAATTCGGCAAGGCAAAGAGTATGAAAAATCGACCAATCACACGCGAGATGAAAGACGCGATGTGGATTTCCGTCTATGTGATTGTTCGATATTTCTTACCCTTTGCTCTTTACCTTGCCGAATTCATTACGCAATAAGGCTGCTGAACACAATAACATTAATATTATAATTCTATTATTCTTAACACTACCTACTACATATAATATTAAGAAAAAGCTCACTGAGCCAAAAACAAGAGAAGTGGATGTGAAAATACAGCCACAATCAGTCGTAGAAGAGAAAAGTCAACACATTCAGAATACACACTATACTGTGATTTTTAATTTCGTACTTTTCGTAGACTAAACTGACAGCACAGCTGCCAATGACTTTAATTTTTTTAAATGTTGCAAGCGCGGAGCATAGTTAAGCCTCAATCATAACTGATCCATCGAATCGATGTGACATGACTCCTCAAATTAATTTTACTAATTGGTGTAAAATAAATAAATAAAATAATAAATAAATAAATATAAAATAAATATATATATAACAGTATTCATACACATAGTACATATACTTTTATTGTGTTAAATATGAAATCAACAATAAAATAAATGCGATCGATAAAATTAAGTCTGAGATAAATGAGTAGTAACTATATAAGCGCTGCAAGTTAAGTCAATAAAGTGACAACCCCCCAACAATGTCAGTCTAGTCTACGTAATTAAAGAACAGAGTATACTTAATTATTACGAAATATTGTTGCTTGCAATCTTGATTCCTTAAATGTTTATAAATATTAATAATTAATTCATACGACTCTCATATGTCTGTCGGGCGCAGCGGGAGGTAGGTCGTGGCTGGTCGTGCGAATGAGTAGCGTCGACAGTTTGTCCCGACACAGCGCGACTACCCAGATGAAGGAATACACTATGATAAGGCCTGCCATAGATGCGACGACCACGATGCTGGTGCGTTTTCCGTAGGACCAGTCCAGCACGTTGTATATAAAATGATTTCCGTTTCTGAAACAATATTATAATTAATTAAATGTCAATAAAACAACGAAATTAAACGACATTGCCTTGGACGTTGCCTTGGAATGCTACGCCAAATTATTCGTCGAACGTTACATTGAAGTACCTGGGCGACCGAAGCAAAGTTTGCTCGGGTGAAAATAGAGAAAACGACGTTTTATAAAAATGAAACCTAGCTAGATCGTGCATACTAAATTTCATGAAATTCGTTGGAGCCGTTTCCATATACAAGAATTGCTCGTTTAAAGGTAGGATAGAGATACTACGTCCAATGCTATGGCCAGAATTACGCCCTACAGCGCCAAAGGCTACCTAGACACCTAGACATCTCGAAGGCTTTCGATAAGGTCTGGCACGAGAGCCTTATTGCTAAGCTTCCTTTATTCGGTCTGCCCAGTGGACTGTGCGAATGGATCGCAGACTTCCTGAGGGACCGGTCTATACGAGTGGTTATTGATGGCCGCTCATCTGACCAACTGGATATCAATGCCGGGGTCCCTCAGGGATCGGTACTCTCAGCAAAATTGTTCTTCCTGCACATAAATGATCTGCTAAAACCGGCACCTTTGGGTATGCAGACGACAGCACTGTTGCTGAGAGATACTTATCCGACGCGCGCGCTACCTGGAGGCTATGGTTGGGCGCTTGAATCTGTCCTTGAAGGCAGTCTCCGAGTGGGGCGATGCCAATGTGGTCAGGTTCAATGCTACTAAGATCCAGGCGTGTCTTTTTTCCGCTAAAAGGAGCCAATTCCACCTGGCTCCTTCTTTCCGTGGTGTGACCGTGCCGATAACGGACCATCTTGAGCTTCTTGGCGTTACGTTGACATCGACCCTCAATTTTGGTCCATTCATTGAGGCAAAAGCTCAACTGGCTGCCAAAAAGTTGGGGATTCTTGCGAAGGTGGGACGGTACTTCACGCCAGAACAGTTGCTCAACTTGTATCAAGCGCAAGTTCGGTCATGCATGGAGTACTGCTCTCATCTCTGGGACGGATCTGCCAAGTACCAGCTGGATGCACTAGAGTCGATTGAAAAACGGGCCAAGAGGCTCATCGGCAATGAAATACTGGTCGAGTCTAGGCTCCAGAGCCTTGAACATCGGCGCCAAGTTGCCAGTCTGTCGGTTTTTTATCGGTTACATTTCGAGGAGTGTGCGATGGAATTGCATGAACTAATTCCTCCTAGCCCGTTCCATCATCGGACTACATGTTTCGGGAGTACTTTCATTATGCGTACAGCTAAACAGTGGAATTCCCTGCCAGAATCTGTATTTCCTGATAGCTATAACCTGGGAGTCTTTAAGTCAAGAATGAATAGGTTTCTTCTAGGTAAGCGTGCTACATCGTCGACCACATCATCACTTACCATCACGTGAGATAGTGGTCAAGCGCAAGCCAATAATAAAAAAAAAAAAGATCGCTACGCCGAAAGCTAAGCAATGCGCAATAACGCATGAACACATTCTAGGCAGGACGCTACGCTCTCGCTGCGGTATGTTACCCAGTGAACGCTGATCTCTACACTAGGTACGGTACGTACACACACTGGCAAAATTAGAGGAACAAGATTTTTTTTTACCGTAACAGGCTAAATTTCCTTATGTTTCTTAATATAATCAATTATGCCTAATTGATAAAACAATTTATGCGATTGTTTTAACTTTATTCGAACTTTGAAAAAAATTCGTAAAAATACTGAATTATTTGTTTTATTTTTAACGTTTAGATCTTTTTCGATGTTAAGGACGACATTGTAGCCAACTTAATAAAAACTGAGAGGGCCAGGGCACTTGAGGTGAGGGAAAATTATGAAACCACAAATGATGTGCATAATATTGATCGTTTACCTGCTTCATTTATTACAGTTTCCAATGATTCAGAGAGACTAATGATTTTGTGAGATTATCAGGACAAGGGAGAACACCCATCTTTCTAACAGGCGTAATCGTTCCATTCTGCTTCGCGTTCGCAAAAACCTGCGTTTAAAGGCCGTTCAAGCCAGAAATTAGCTGGAGGAAGTTCGAGATGCAACAGTAAGTGAGCTTACGGTACGAAGGAGGTTGAAGAAAGCTGGTTTTGGTTCGTTTGTGCCAGCCAAAGGTCCATAACATGAGGCACACTCCTTAGAAACAGTATAACTTATGCTAGAAAACATTGACTTTGGCCAAAGGGCTAATGGAGTAAAATATTGTTTAGTGATGAGTGTGGAAGTCATTGATATGGAATTGACGGACCGCATTAAATGTTTTTTCATGAACAAGAACAACTTAATCTGTATTTTTTTACCCGACTGCCGAAGGAGGGTAATGTGTTTATCAGTCTATGTATGTATGTATGTATGTTTGTTCTTATGTGGCGTTCTAGACACCAAACGCGTTGGCCGATTTTGATGATTCTTACGTCAATCGATTCGTCTTAATCCTGCGAGTCACTGGCTACATTAAAATTGGAAAATAGAAAATGGCGGATTTTGGGCGCCATTTTGTGGGGAAAAAAAGATTTTTTTCTTCCAAACCCATCGTGTGGGGTATCAAAATAAAGGACTTTAAGAGGCGATTTCAAAAATATATAACACTTATATGTTTAAATGTATAAATTCTAAAAAAAAAATAACTAAAAGTTGTAAATAAAAAAAGTTAAATAAAAAAATCAAAACACCCGACTGCTTAAAAAGCAAACTAAAAAGACTGGTTTTGGTCCGCCAGCTCGCGAATATATATCCTCCGACTGCACAGCATGATTTTCTTCTTGTTTACGTCTTTTTCGTCGGGTGTTTTGATTTTTTTAATTAATTTTTTTTAAACTACTGTGGCATATGGTAGAGGGACAATATTGGATTCAGGTAGGATATGTTTTGGAGCTAGTACGGGCTTGGTGGTAACCGGTAGAGGAGATATTATTGAAGATCGCTGTAGAAGTGTAATTTAAAAATAAAATGTGATATAATTTGTCCTTTCATCAGGGGTCACTTTGTTTTGATTTAGGATAATGCTCGGCCTCATACCACTGTTTCAACTTCGGTCTATGTTAAAGATAACACCAGAATACACCGGAATAGCCGGCGATAACACCAGTTATGTATCCTTTACAACACGTTTGGGCCCTGATATATTGAAGGGCCAAATTTATGATACCTACACCTATCAATGTGGATGCACTGTGAAGTGCCGTTGTGAATGATTGAGACTAACACACGAGACAATGGATACCATTATTCTCAACATGTCTACACGGGTGATTAAAAGAACTTGGAGAAAACACTCGATATTATGTGATATTAATTTTATTGTAAAATTATTTTGCAATTAACTTTCCATAGTAATCTTAAAAAATCAACAATGTGCAGTTTTCACACAAAATCATGTTAGTTACTCACACAAAATGTGTTTATTAAATGCGATGTCATTTTTATAACAAAAGGTGTATTTTTAAGTAGGGAAACCCCATACAACAAACGTGATTTTTTTGCCGTTTTTTGCGATAATGGTATGGAATCCTTCGTGCGCGAGTCCGACTCGCACTTGGCCGGTTTTTTATTTTGTTCCGCTAATATTGCCGGTGTGTGTATTTTGCTGCGCTGTCAGTACTCACATGTCCGTGCCGCCGGCCACGTAGTAGATGGCGGAGAAGGCGGCGTACCACAGCCCCATGCCGAGCGGCTGGTACAGGTGCAGGAGGCGCACAGGCGTGCGCGACAGTAGCAGCTCAGCCAGGCACACGCACGACGTTAGCCCGTGCGTCGACACTTCCAGGAAGAACGCACGCGGACCCATCTGTAATGCTGTAATAGATAGCGATTGAAAAATAAGATCCAGAGGTTCTGTTGGTGAAATACAAAGACGTGGGACAGAAAAAAAAAAGATAATAAGGTATCTACTATAAATCAATTTGACTAAGAATGGCATCGTGGATCAATACTTCCAGATCTCTTATATCTATAAATGTTTGAAGATGAATCTCTTAAGAAAATGTTCATGCAAACATCTCAATTTTCCTATGCCAGTGGATCTAATTGCACTGTAGAGGACAGGAAACGCAGACCGTAATGATGATTGATACTCGGTTACAGACATGCGTTATTAAGCAATTTTTTTTCTGTTTTGTACCTTTACAAGACGTATTAACAAGGTTTTATACTTCATTGCTGGCCGGCCCTTTCTTTTAGACCATACATCCCAATTCTGTGAGTCATGCCTCCCTAATCTAAGTGTATCTCATATGCGAGATGAAAGACGCGATGTCAATTTCCATCTATGTGATTGGTCGATTGTTCATACTATTTGCCCTTTTCCTTGCAGAATTCACTTACGCAATAAGGCTCAGTTTTATACTTACCAGGGTTATACAACAGCAGCCAGTACAGCGAAGTGATCATGATGGAGAGGGTGATGGCAATGTTGGACACCGCCCAATACAAGCTTGCGTACCATGGCAGCTCGTTTTTCTCTGAAAATAGACTAGATATTATTAGACTGAAACAGTTCTTTGAAAAAAATACCGGCAAGTGAAAGTAGGGCTTGCGTAGTTCCGTACGATGCTGGGGTGGAATTCAGGATTTATTTCTGGGGGGGGGGGGGGGGGAGGGGGACACAAGAGTAAGAATAGTTGACTAGTTTAGGGGAGAACGGCAAGCTTCTTCTCTAGCAAATTCTTCTATAGGTAATACCTGGTAGAAATCGAATATCCAAATCGAAAATCCTCTAATCGTTCTAGTAATCATACATTAACAAACCTACATGATTGATTGAGTGGCTTTCCGGGTACGGATGAGATTTTTCCAAAGGGGCCTTTTGATTGATGCAAAAGCGAGCCGAGCTAGCTCGAAAATTCTGCTGGATCCCTGCAGTGACGTACGGTCGCTGAGTAGTCGATAGGTGTTTTTGTTATTACAGTGTTATGCGGGGTATATAGAAACAGTTGTTTTTCTAATGTGTCTGCTAATATCACTCAGGGGGTAAACATGTTTACAGTAAATAAATATACGTAAATAATATGTGTAATATAAAGCTACGCGTGATATTAAAGGTTCCATAGCTTGTGATTTTGTTCCCGCTCTGGGGGCCCCCAGAGCGGGAAGCCTGTTGCAGATTTGCTGCACCTGCTAACGTAGTTAATTTGGACCTGATCAATGATTTACAATAACTATTCAAATATTAGTTAGAATACCCATCCACAAACCGGTCAATAAATGGTGAAATGTGGGTGACCATAGGTACACATTTACCCAACCCTTCGAAAAACACAGGCAAGATGTTATGATTATATGTTATGAGTTGTGTATGTGTATGTTGTGTGTATGTGTATGTTGTGTGTGTGTGTTATGTGTGTGTGTGTGTTCGGGAGAGTCGATCCGCTTTTTACAGAAAACAACATAATTTCTTGTTCATTGGGTTTAGAGAATCGATTATAAATTTTTGCGATACCTTATTGTTTTTGAAAAAAGAAAAATCATTACCGCTTGAATCCTAGTTTTATTAACTTATGTTACACAATAATTAATTTGCTTTTTGTAGATAGGTACTCCCAGTAAGGAAAACGCAAAAAGATAACTAATTTTCATAACTAACTGAAAACTTTCCAAAATAAACAAACATGTTAGTACTTATTTAGTTTTTAGGGTTCCGTTAGGGTTCCCGTTTTTACCCTTCGGGTACAAAGGGTAACAACGGGACCCTATTACTAAGACTCCGCGGTCCGTCTGTCTGTCTGTCTGTCCGTCTGCACTGTCACCAGGCTGTATCTCATGAACCGTGATAGCTAGGCAGTTGAAATTTTCACAAATGATGTATTTCTGTTGCCGCTATAAAACAAATACTAAAAACAGAATATAATAAATATTTAAGTGGGGCTCCCATACAACAAACGTGATTTTTTTGCCGTTTTTTGCGATAATGGTACGGAACCCATCGTGCGCGAGTCCGACTCGCACTTGGCCGGTTTTTTTTATTATTAACTTATTTCTAATAATTAGGTTCAGAAACTAAAACCCGGCAAATGAAAAATGACGCTCTAAAAAGTATGACACAAGAAAATATTCTCACCTGGAATTGTTATCTGTATACTATTCGATATATCTCGGTTATTAAATAAACAACTTACAATACATTGCCACCAACAATGCATTCTGCAAAGTAGCATACGACCACGGTTATTCTCTGAACACCACTATGAATATGTATGAAATACAATAAATTATTTATTACATGTAAGTTGTTTATATAATACCCGAGTACCTGGGCGAATGAGGTCTGCTCGGGTGAAAATAGAGTAAACGACGTTTTCTAAAAATGAAATATTAATATAGAATTAAAATTGTTAAATTACGAGGACAGTTTGATAAGTCCGTGACAATTTGAAAAAAAAAATAGCATTCGGCAAAAAAACATTTTATTTCCCAACAACCCAACACAGTATTATTTTAGCTCAATTCATTAATCCATAATTTAAAAAAAAAACAAATATCTTATCAAATAATATCTATACTAATACTAATCTATACTAATATTATAAAGAGGAAAGATTTTTTTGTTTGTTTGTTTGTTTGTACCGAATAGGCTCCAAAACTACTGGACCGATTTGAAAAATTCTTTCACCAATAGAAAGCTACATTATTCCTGAGTGACATAGGCTATTTTTTTATCCCGAAAACGGGTCCTGTGGGGTGGCCCACGGGAGCGAAGCCGCGGGCAACAGCTATGTTGTATAAAGGCCCTCAAAATAGGCGTTTGTTTCACGGATGACCTTTTCATTGGAGGCAAATCTTCCTCCACCTAACTATTTCTTTAGATTTGGAAACATGAAATAGTTACAGGGGGCCAAATCTGGTGAAAATGCTACAAGAGGTAGCAGTTCGTAGCCTAATTTATGGATGTTTGCCATGGTGACTACACACGTATGCAACCGTGCATTGTCTTGATGGGCAAGCACTTATTCTTCACTAAATGCCGTCGTTTTGCTGCAAATCAATATCGAATCTGTCCAGAAGCTCTGAATAATGTTCGCTGGTGATTGTTTTATCCTTTTAAAGGTAGTCGATATGAATCACACCGCGTGCATCTCAGAAAACTGTGGCCATATCCTTTTTGGCCGATAGACCCAATTTTGCCTACTTTGGTGCTCGTTCACTCGTAGAAACTCACTGTCTTGATTGTTCCTTGGTCTCTGGTGTGTTGTGATGGATCCATGTTTTGCCCACGGTTACGAAGCGGCGCAAAAACTCGTTCAAATTGTTGGTAAACATCCCCAAACACTCCTTCGAAGTTGTGCGCTTATGGTCGAGTGTGAGCAGTCGCGGCACCCATCACGCGGATTGCTTTTACATGTCCAAATATTCACGTAAAATGTGATGTACCCGCTTGTTGTTTTGCCTGCAGCTTCAGCCACCTCACGCACTTTCATTCTCCTAAAGTCCAATATCATTACATGGATTTTATCGACGATTCCTGGCGTGATGACCTCTTTTGGGCTGGACGTTCGGCGTCATATGTGCTGGTACGACCACAAGGCATCATCAAAATAAATACATTATTATTACACAATTAATATTACATTAATAATTTTTTGTTGCTATTATTTAAAAAAAGCAGAAAAATATATGTTAAAAAATAAAAGCGAATAAGAAAAACTACGAGTCACTAATGTCAGCAGAATTCATTTTCTCACTGTCTAAATTTTCCTGCTGAAACAGCAAAAATGTCGATATTTGTAAAGATATTATTATACCACAGATAATATAATACTGATTATACTGATCAGCAGGGCGACATAATGGTGCCCGCAAACCCGCGTTCGTACGACTAGATGATACAGCAAACAGGGATCGATCGCACACGCACCTCGCGGCTTATGATATTTCTAGGTACTACATAACTAATCATACGTACAATATCAATACAGTCAAATGTGTTATTGCAGAGGTGAAATATAAACATCGACTCCAAAAAGATACGTCTGGTTTTCAAATTTTGTAACTTGTATTTGTTCAAAAGGTGTAACTTGTATTTGGATAAGATGCGTAGGTACGTTATCAGCGGTACTGCTTGGCTTTTGAGAAACTTTATTTGAACATTTTCAATTTGGCTGAATATTTACTGTAGAAGGGACTTTACACCGCAACATCATACTCTTACTGAGACCTGATTAACGACTTGTTAAGATATAAATATGTTATGAGGGAACAGATGACATACATATGTATGACCGGTATGTGTGTATGTACACACATAGCGGTCAAAAACATAACCCTCCCTTTCGCTTCGCCGTAGTCGGGTAATAAAACGGCCATGACGCCCGGTTTTCCCCTATGTTAGGTATTTTTAATAAATAATAAAGTATAATTATTAAAAAACATCATGCATGCGTGCATGCATGGTTTTTTTTAAAAGAATCAAATGTTGTCAAAGTGATATCGGCCTCTCGGTCTTGGCTGAATCGTTATGGGAGGAGGGAGGCAGGCGTGAACGGGAACCTTTTTTTATATTATTATTAATTAATATTTCGCAATATTTTAATAACAGTTATGACAACCTTGTTTAGAAAGAAAAAAAATATCGTGCGCCTACGATATTTTTCGCCGACGCAGTGTATTAGACTATTATTGTAGCAGATTATTATTAGGTCATTACATATAAATTTGGCGTTTTGTACGGGAGGAACAAAAAGTAGTTTTTTAGGGTTCCGAAGTCAAAAAGGAACCCTTATAGTTTCGCTCTGTCCGTCTGTCCGTCCGCAGCGTAGCTCAGAGAATCTAAGTACTAGAAAGCTATAATTTGGCATGTATATACATATTAATAATTCCGACAAAGTGGTAGCATAAAATTATGAAAAATATTTTTTTTTCGGGTACCTCCCATAGACGTAAAGTGGGGATGTATTTTTTTTTCTCATCTATCCCATGGTGTGGGGTATCGTTGGATAGGCCATTCAAAAATATTATGGGTTTGTTAAAACCATTTTTCGATTCAAAGATTCGTTTGCGTAAAATTAAGCTTTATGTTGCAAATTTATTTAAGGCGATGATAGCTCAGTGGTAGTGACGTCGGATACCGAGACGAAGGTCGCGGGTTCGAATCCTACAATGAGCTTGAGCTTTCGGTGAAGGAAAACATCGTGAGGAAACCATAGCACGGTGGTAGGGTACTTTGTAGTACCCGCCTGGCTGGCAACCACCCTCAAGTTGAAAATCTGTCGCCAAGCACCTTTCGGTGTGTTCCGACAGCAGCACTTGAGAGCCAGTTCCCTTCTAGGCTTTGTGTGCTTACCACCATCGGCCACATCATCACTGACCACGGTGAGATTGTGGTCAAACACAGGCCTATATATAGTAAAAAAAAAAAAAAAAAAAAAAAAATTAATGTTAGAGTCAAGTGTCCCCCCCCCCCCCTGCCAGCGAATTGGTTGCTCTTGGCTATGTGAAAAATTCACGGCAGTAGTAAATATAACGAAATTAAAAGGAAAATTATCACGGATAACAAGGCTTTACAAGATTACGAGTAATAGTCGACCAACTTATAAAATGTACTTGGAAAAGTAATTTTTTTTAACAAATGCCTTAGGAATTTTACCAAAATAAAGTTGATAGCTGTGTAAAACAGAGTAAATATAATGCTTACGAACCATGTAAAAATATACAAAAATGAAATCATAACAGGCTTTACAAGTTTACGAGTAATGGTCGACCAACTTATAAAATATATTTGGCACAGTAAAATTTTTGTACAAATTCCATTGAAAAATTACTTAAATAACGTTGTTAGCTGTGTAAAACAGATAGTAAATATATGCTTATGAACCATGTAAAAATATACAAAAATAAAATCATAACATCCTTAATAATAATGATTTCTAAATGAATAATGTTTAAGCTCGGATAACGCATTGGAGTGGCCGGAGTCGTTGGCAGTACCAGAACGTAATTACTTATTTTCTTTTGTCGATATCCTTCTATAAAGTCAATATTCGACCCGACTTCATCACTAATTGAGTAGCGTAAAACTTTCCAGAATGAAATAGTGAATACCGCAGATTAGAGGATTCACCTCTAATCTGCGGTATTAGAGGAGATTAGAGGTGAATACATACGATTTTTTTCAAATTCCGCAAGATAAATAAACAATGGAGCGTGCACGCAAGGATCCAGGAATTAACTATACCATTCCACGCGCGCTCGTATCGGCTCCTTTCGCAATTCGCACCCGCGGTGGTACTCAAATTGATAATATTTTTCTAACTTCAGTTGCGAAGTTGGATTTTATAACTACTTCTTCAGTTACCAGTTAGTCCTTATTTAGTTTAAGTCAAGAGTGAATAGATTACATCTAGGCAACACACATCATCGCTTACCATCAGGCGAGATAGTGGTCTAAATCGAGAATATAGATTAAAAAATCCTATGTGGGCCCGTTTTTAGTTTGTTAGCCACTGAAACCGTTCTAATGTTCATGTTCAACAACAACAAAACCCTCTTTTTAGGCCGCATTATTATGCAACTTCGGAACCCTATTACTGCGCGTGGCCCGACACGCACTTGGCCGATTTTTTTTTTAATATAATATATTTATTTAATCAAAGTATGTACCATTGCTATCTATACACTTTTGCCATCTCATAGGTAGTTCATTGATCCCTTTACTAAAAAAACCATTCGGACGGAAATCAATAAAATCTTTGAAGGCGCTTTGGACTGCCCCATCGGAGTTGAATTTTTCCCTTGCAAGAAGTTATACAAATTTCGAAATAAATGGTAATCTGTTGGAGCAAGGTTCGAGGAGTACGGTGGATGTCTTAGACATTCCAATTGAAGCTCCTCTAATTTGGTAGACGTCTGTTGTGCAGTGTGTGGTCTAGCGTTGTCCTGAAGCAGCAGTGGCCTAGAGCGATTGACCAGCCTCGGCTGTTTAGCAGCTAGATTTTCCATCATGGTTTACAGTTGCTGACAATAGACATCCACCGTAATCGTATGGCCAGATTTAAGAAAGCTGTAGTGAACGACACCGGCACTAGTCCACCAAACGATCACAAGTAATTTATTTTTTTTGAGTCAATTTTCGCTTGGGGCAGGATTTGGCTGGTTCGCCAGGGTTCAGCCATTGCGATGAGCGTTTCCGATTATTGTGCAGGATCCACTTTTTATCACAGGTAATGATTCGATTTAAAATCTCTTCATTATTGTGCCGGTTGAGTAATGTAATGCAGCAGTCGACGCACGTTTGTCGGTTTGCTACACTCAATTCATGAGGTACCCACCTTTCAAGCTTTTTCACCTTCCCAATTTGCTTCAAGTAGATTAAAACAGTTTTATCACTAACACCGCAGCATAACTCGGACGTGGTTTGCGATGGATCCGCTTCCACAATACCCTTCAATTCTTCATTATCAACTTTGGTCTCCGGCCGTCCACGGGGCTTGTTCTGCAGGTCGAAATTTCTAGAACGAAAACGTTGGAACCAAAAACGCACTGTGTTTTCTTTTGCGACACCGTCGCCATATACATCATTAATCCTTCGAGCCGTTTCTGCAGTACTGGTGCCACGATGGAACTTGTACTCGTAAATAACATCGTCAATAAAGAATATCATAAATAAATAAATAACGCCATATTTCAAGTTTTCCATTTTGTAAACTGACTGGCGCAAAGAAAAAACCAAAAGAGGAAAAAACAAATCAATTACGGTTTTCCAAACACAAAAGCATGTGTAAATAGCTGTATAAATTTAAAATTGGAATTCCAAACCAAAGAGGAGATATTTGATATTTGAGATCAAAGTGGCCAGTACCACAAAACGCCAATTTCATAGGTAAGGACTTAATATAAGTGTTTTTACTGGCGACGACAAAGTATTGCGATTACGCACGTACAATGGCATATATATGTGTGAGGTGGTTGGGCCATTACCTAAATAGCGTGACTGTATATTTATAACTAACAACATTTATTATTAGGGCTTTGTGGAGCTAGAGAGAAGCATTGAAATTGCAGCCATCTATTGTCGAAGTTGGTAAATGCCATACCTACGAGTCCTACGAGTGACAATATTACTGATGGTACCTTATTTTTTTCCCGGGGGCATCTTCAAAAGATCCTTGGAATTTTAGGAAAAAGAGCAGGGATTGTGGGATTTTACCTCACTACCCAGTGATCATCGTCAGTACATGGAAGTGGGCTCCGTGACCTCTTAAAAGATCATACCCGAACCCCCTCTGTGCTATGTCTGTCAGGGTCTATCTCTGGGGAGTCTGTCAATGGGTACCCCCTGACCCTAGCTGTGCACAGCAACACGTGATCTGCGCCATCGTCTTTCCTGGAATCACTCGACGGGCGGTCAGAGTCCCTACTAAGCGCCTGCGACCCTGGAGTCCTGTCTGCCTTAAAAGATGCAGCCCAACTGCATCACCAGGTCACCTACGCAATAGTATTCAGGTACTCACCAACAAGCAAATATTAAGTAACTATGCCTAGTCAGTACCTGAGTGAGCCTGTAGGAGGTGCTATTGTGGGTACATGTAGTCAGAATAGAAAGAGTTCAAATATAAACTTGCATATCCCCCACGGCTTTTGTACCTACAATAATGTCATTTGATGTGTCATGGGGAACAATCGTTACTATTGTTAGATTAGCGAAAGATGAGAAAGTTAACACGCTGTTTAAAACAAGTATCTACAATAAAGTGCTAATTAGACGTTTACGTAATTTTATAGGAAGTTAGGTACTAAGTGGCCGCGGCACAAAATAATGTACAATTTACTACAGCGTCATTCTGTGCTCTACCTGTCGACATAATTCCTTTCATCATCTCTTTTACTTGGCGTCGTTACTGGGTTGATATAATATGGAAAGGATTCCAGGCCTAGTTTCGTCATACGTACCGAAGTACCTACTAAATAATCCATTAAGCATATAAAAATAGCGTCTGACTATACAAATCAATACCTATGCATTTAGTATCTAACTATGAACTATGAAATAGGGATGTTTTCATGTTTCCTGGGTAGAAAATGATAATTCTATTGCGTCCGTCAGTGAGATTATCAAATAATATTGGACAAGTATTTTTTGCTTTACCAAATCAATAAAAACTGACAAAGTTAAAGCGCATCAAAGTTCAGGAGTGGAGGCTTGTGACGTCACTAAGACAGTGTATAGTGTACTAGCGGCGTGACGTCACGCGATATTTCAACACATTATATCGTCGTCACTTTATGTTTACGTGTCAAAAGAAAAAAAATACGTGTCCAATAATTTTTATTAATCTACCAGACGGACAAAAAAACTAATTTTCAGTAAACTGCCCTATTGCGTTTAAATTTTGGGTTTGGGTTTGTAACATATTTATTTATTTTTATTTGTTTACCGTCGCACTGGACCGTCTTGCAGCAATTACACCAATGGAGCCCTAAGTCCAGGTTTTAAGTGATAAGATATAAGTGTGTCATGGTTTTAGAAAAGTTTGAAGGAACAAGGTCAAGTACGAATGGTAATTTTAAGGTGCATAAAAACGTCGGCTGTGAATCTTAATGGCTGGTGATAGTTGCGTCAGGTAGGTAGGTATAATGCTATGTTGCGTATGGGGTCGCCGGTCGTCCCACCACCGAGCAGACGCCGACGTCGTGGAAATTACGACATAAAACTGCGTCTCTGCAGGCAGTGAGCAGCTTTATTACACCTATAGAAAATAAAGTAGGTTTATCATAGCCACGTCTTGTATCGTACATATATACATAATGTAGGTAAATAGAATACCTTGGTATACTTAGATAGTGACCATTTATTTATTTAGAAGAACCGATAATGAATAATTATTTTTTCAAGACAATGTATATAATAATTAAAAATCTCATTCGAAACTGACTCTGAAGATAGCTAGATATAAGTTTTTTTAGAAAAAAATACAAAACCAAGATCACAAACCTTTCGCTAAGATTTTGAATAGGCAGGCAGCAACTATTATAACGCCTTTAATGTTAGTTACTTTAATAAAAAAATACAATAGGTAGGTACTGTAAGGTTTTATCGATTATTGTACTTATATTTCTATTTCAAATGCGATAGTATTGTTCTAAAACTCGCGTTACCTAACCCAGCCAACATTTAAAGTTCCTTTATTCTTAGATTTCATAAAATACGAGAAATTAACAAGATGATTAATTGAAAGAGTTATTAAAAATTCATCTAGTTGGAGTTATATATTGTTGTACTGTAAATAATAAAGATACACTTGGGTTGGTACTAAGTTGGTACTAAGTTGGTACTAAGTGCTTACCAAAAAATAATCGCTCGGGACTCGAGTGAACCCGGTCAGGTGCCTTCAATATTCGCATGGTTTTATTTTGGTTTCGCTGTAATCGAAAAGACACATAAACGGCGAGTACATCTCATACTTGAGATTTCCGGATGACATTGTCATAATGACTGAGTCTCTGCTTGACTTGCAGCAGATGCTGGACAGCCTAGCTGACTCTTCTGCGCGGATCGGTCTCCGGATAACTTAGACAAAATTGAGGTGGTGACTCACACGCCACTCCGAAAACTATTGTTGTCAATGGCGGTGTTCTCAAGGTTGTTCAAGGTTCTCATACCTCGGGTAAACCCTGTAGTTTGGTAAAAACAACTTTGAGAGGGAGGCTAGCAGAAGAATATAAGCTGGGCCCGGCGGTGTTTGGGAAATTTCGTGTCTTCAATCAGTGCGTCCTACTTGTTATGAATTACGTGGTCGAGACGTGGAGTCGTGGACATTCACGGTACGGCTGCTAACTATCGAAAGGGGTAAGTAACTAAGTATGCAAAGTCTCTCTGAGAGATCGAATCCGGAACGAGGTGATTCGGCAGAGAACCAAATAATTTGTCGACATATCTCAGAGACAAGCTGAAGTGGAAATGGGCCGGCCATATTAGCCGTAGAACTGATAGCCGTTGGGGTTGACGTGTATTTGAGTGGAGACCACTAATGGGTAAACGTAACGTGGGACGCCCTCAGGCTAGGTGAAGCGATACGATCTTCGCGGGGTGGCTGGTAGCAGCTGGATCAGAGCTGCCAAAATTGGAGACAAATGGGATGCGATTGGAGAAGCCTAGTCTATCCAGCAGTGGACTGCTTGCTATACATATATTAGGCTGATGATGATGACATAATGTAATTAAGAATAAGTAGGTACTTACTACGATTTTAATTAATAAGTAAGTAATTACAAATTCAAATTCAAATAAAATTTATTGCATCCATAATGTACATACAGGTGGTAAATATAAGTTACAGAAACAATTATGGACCCTGTCGGGCACAGCAACATTCTAGATACAGTCAGTGTCTAGGAGAGAAGAATAGCGCTCAATATTTCCTTATCTATTAACATTTTAGCTATCTGTTCCCTCTCTATCTGTTTTTATTTGGTTTAATGCACTAATACGTATCCCTTTTATTTTCATGTCGAATTAAATATTATTCTTAAATATTAATTATTTGTTTAAATTTTTATATTACCATAAGTATATTTGATTTAGATAGTTTATATTTAATAAAATTAATACATAATAAAATTTAAAATGTCCATATTATATTTTGAGTCAATTATAACCAATAGCCAATTGAGTAGTTTCATTTCTTAAAAAATGTCGATATAACCGCTTTCTTTTTTGTTATCAATTGGAAATCTTCAAAAGGCGCCTGGTCTTTTGGGGAAAAGTGGACTTTTTACTTCACTAAAATCAATGAGCACGTAATTAATTCTCTACCTTAAATAATACTGAATCATTTCAATGAATCATATTGTATTTTCATGTCTATATATATATATTTATTACCGACTTCTACAGTAAAAAAAGGATGTTATCAATTCGACACGTATGTATAACAATATTACATATTTATTACATGTAATTTTGTTGGAATTGCACAATATTCACATATTATGTTAATCTATGTGGACTTTTAAACATGGGTGCCAAATTTCATAAGTGTATGTATGTTTGCCCACGCATTTCACCGAAACTAGTAATCAGATCATGACCGTTCTTTTTTATTGGTTTAGGTATCTCTCAACTTAGGAAATAGTACAAGTTTCATCAAAATCGGTTCAGCAGTTTTCAAGATACGGAACATATAACCGAACTCCTTAACGACAACAGCATGAGTGTTTAAATTGAGTTATGAGTATTATGGATATTTATTTGTCAATCCGTTCGGTACTTTACTATATCGAACTTGCTCACTTCTTAGTGATGGTATACCAAAACTAAAAAGAGAAAATATATTTATTATCTGTGAAAAATATTTATGATATAGTAAAGGCAGCAATCTAGGCCAAGTAGGCAACCCAGAAGAGTCTACACACTTAATCTCCAATGCATATTATATAATTTGAATGTTGCCACAGTCTATATACTTTTTATCAAACTACGCAATCGTAGACGCGACGCCGGGGACAGGTTAGTATGACACAAATAAACAGTCGTTCTAACAAAGACACCAGCAAAGTCTAGTTAATCTAATTTTCGAGTACATTGACAGCCGCAGCCAGGTCCCACCGGTTAGCGTGACGTCACCACTAGTTCTAGCCGATAAACAATAAGACCAGCAGGAATAACCAGATATAAACAGCTCTACTTCACCATACCCTCTGAAAGAATCGATGTCAATATTTAAATTCCCAAGTCCTCGTGTGACAATAGGTTGGCGTTAATATAAATTAACTTTATTGAATGTTGTTTTAGAAGTTTGATAACAATGAGCGGATTTGCGTGAAACACGAACAATCGTAGCTTTGTTTTACAAAGGACTAATCAAGTTACTGGCGAATGGCGAATGGCATACTATGCGGATGTTATCAATCGTATATTTGCCGCCAAAACATGCATCAGCTTCTTGAGCAAGCGGCAAAAAAGGCTTAAGTGGTTAATTATTTTTAAACGTGTTTCACTATTATAGGTGCAGTTGAGGGGCAGGAAGTTGAACTTGGATATAAAGGGTCTTTCAACAAGGACGGGTCGATGTTAAAATTGAATAAAACAAGATGTGTGTGAGATATTAACGAAATTTATTTTTTATTTAAAAGGCCCATTTATGCCATTATAGATGGAACATGACATCGTTCAAATGTCCGCCGCGGCTTCGTATGGTGACATTCTGCATGAACGGTTTGAGGGTAGAGTTCCGCTAGACTTTTACTTGTGGGGTTTTCTGAAGTCGCAGGTCTAAGCCAATAAACCACATTCGACCGTTGCCCTGAAAGCCAACATAACGCAGGCCATCGCTCGGATTCAGCCGGATCTATGCAGCAGAGTCATTAAAAATTGGACCTCTCGGATTCGTGCCACCATACGAAGCCGCGGCGGACATTTGAACGATGTCATATTCTATCCATAATGGCATAAATGGGCCTTTTAAATAAAAAATTAATTTCGTTAATATCTCACACACATCTTGTTTTATTCAATTTTAACATCAACCCATCCTTGTTGAAAGACCCTTTAAATGAATATAATTTATTAAGAGGAAACACGGTAGCAGATCCGAGATCCTTTTTGATGATACATTAAAACACTAGAACCCTCGAAAAATACTCAAAATTCGCACTGTCAACAGAGGTCTATTGTACAAATTAAACAACTATTAAATAATAAAAACATTTTCACAAAAAAATTAACCGACTTCAAAAGCAAAATGCTAAAAAGTGCAAAAATACTTTCGTTTCGGAAGCCGGTGTCTTTGGTACTTCTTTTTTATGGTTTTTCGACACCGAGTTCCGATACGAAAGTTATTTTGCACTTTTTAGTATTTTGCTTTTGAAGTTGGTTTATATTTATATGTTTTTTTTATTTCTTTCTTTTTAGTTTTACACTGACACAAAAAAGTGAGCAGGTTCTATAGTAAGGTACATAAAGGACTGACAAAATACCTTTAATAACTCAATTTACACATTCGTGCTGTTTGTCACTAAGGTTGCAAGTCACTAAGGTGCAGGTTGTATGTTCCTTATCTTGAAAACTGCTGATCCGATTTTAATGAAACTTGCACTATGCTCTAAATTGAGAGATACCTAATCCAATAAAAATATAAAATTTAGTAATCTAATCTAATCCAATAAAAATATAAAATTTATTTCTTAATTTTTAATTTATAAAAAGCAAAAAAATAAGCTCCGTACTCGCGTCGGGGAACCGCCAACATTTACACTACATAAAATATGCAAGAAGAGTAAAACAAACCAGCAGGGTGCCCTGCTGGTTAGCTTTTTATCCCATTTTACATTCCTTCTTTTAGTCTTATTGCATATTTTATGTAGAAATAACTTTTGACTTACTGGCACGTCGAGCCAATAGACTTTCGTTGGATAGGACTATCGTTGCAATGGCTTTTCGGCGAAACGGACGCTCGATCTAGTGGATATTCGAAATTGTGGTACATCGATGCTATGGAATTTCGGCGATTCAGACGTTCGATGTGATGACTTCAGGGAAATAGCCATATATGACATTCGAAATCAAGCAGTAAACCCGCTCGCAGTCGGTTCACTCAGAGGATGCTTCCTCTGACTGATGCGACCTCGCTGCGGGTGTTCCTCAGGGTGGCGGCCTTTCTTCTCTTCTTTTCTCAATTTTTATGAACGCTATAACTAAGGTCTTATCTTCACACTTTCATCTCTATGCAGACGACCTGCGGCTTTATCGCCACTTTAAAATCGAAGAGCTTACTGAAACTATCGATGACATCAATAATGATCTTGGAAACATGGGTTAAAAGTTTTTGACTCCTAGTGAACCCAGAAAAATCACAAGCTCTCATTATTGGTGGCAGATACTTCATCAATCTGTAGAGTAGCCAGTCTATCCCCCCTGTTTTGTACGATGCCGTGGCCATAGAATATTCCAAAAAAGTTAAAAACTTAGGGGTTTTCCTTGACTGCCACTTATCTTGGAATGTTCACATTGCAGAGGTAAGCAGGAGGGTGTTTTGCTCGTTTCGGTATCTGAAGCGTCTCCAGAAGTTCCTGCCTTTTCCGACTAAAGTTACTCTTGTTCAGTCTCTCCTTCTTCCTCTTCTTGACTATGCTGATTTCTGCTTTCTTTCTTGATAAGCTCGAACGTCTACAGAATTTGTGCATCCGTTTCATATTTGGCCGCCGAAAATACGACCATCTGTTGAAATTTCAAAAGCGGTTGAAATGGCTGCCTATTGGACAGCGCCGAGATGCTCACACTCTTTCATTACTCTTTTCTGTACTTCATAATCCTAAGTCTCCTTTGTATCTTCGAGAACGCTTTGAGTATCTTGTTCCCAGAGGAAAACCTTGTCGTCTATTATCATCTCTTCTCCTTCGTTTTCCTCCCTACTCTTCAAGTCGTTACGATGGATCTTTTACTGTTCGCGCTGTGCGCCTCTGGAATACTCTTCCACACTCTATACAGGATAGCCCTTCATTGGCGGTTTTCAAGAGAAGAATTAGGGAATATTTCCTATCAACATGACTCATTAATTTATGTATTTACAATTGTAATATTTTAGTTTTGTATTGTATAGTATACTGTATGTATTATGTTTATGTATTGTGTGTTGCACACGTTGTATTTGTTTAGTTTATTTAGTGAGTAAGTATTTAAAATTGTTAAGAGCTTTTAATAATCTTTTGTTGTGCACATAGATGTACTATCCTAAAATGCATATTTCTCTATGCAACTTAGGTTTGCTGTTAGAGAACCGCTACGAAAACGAGAACGAGAAACGAGAAACTGTCCTATTGTATTTGTATGTTTTTATGTTTCGTGTACAATAAATCATAAGAATAGGATGATAAAGCGCTTTTTACTATTTTTTACCCTCTACCAATGGTTAAATATGGTAATTAATATACATATAATAGGCACTATGAAGGATCAGGTTTGTTGCACTTCTTGAACGCAACAAAAGAAAATATTTATAATATTTATGATGTGAATTGAAATCGCAAGGAATGCCCTGTTGTTCATTGCTGATATATGTAAATAATATATTGGTTTTGGTTTAAGCCTCTTACAGGGTTGGCAAAGTGCTCTCACTACAATTAGTAATTATAAAATGTCAGTAGGGACCGGACCTATTTAGATTTACCTAATCGAAATTATATATAACCCAACTGTTAATTTAAAAATGAAAATTATTTATATTACCAATTTTATATAAAAACGTAATTTTATCCTTTTTTAAGGCATAGAGAATATTCTATATCCATATTTTAGAGGTACTACAATTTAAAAAATGCGTTCTCTGTAGATATTCTATAGTTTTACAAAGGCTATTTGTAGATTTATCATTGAATCAATCACTGAATCACAAATGAGTTTTCTGTTAATGTCAATATTTTAGAGCAACATCTCTGACATTTCATTCTTTGGATTCCTACTTTTAATGTCAAGATCGAAGGCGATATAGTTGTTCTATCTCACGAAGAAGGATGAATCGTAGCAAAACGACTCTTATTTCGACGTCATAAAAGTCACATAACCCATCTTCGTGAGATAGAACAACTATAACAGGTCTTTTAATCATTATTATGCTTACTTTACCTACTTGTTTATATCGTTTTGAATCTCATTAGTGACGTCTTATTTCTCAGCCTCAATTTTAGAATAGGAAGATTAATTTGTTCCCTATTAAACTATTTGAATTTTAGTAGCTAAACCACAGACAAAGTGCAGTATGAAGAAAAAAAAAGTTTTTTAGCGTTCAAACCTTCAACTACCGAAAGACTGATCAGGAAGAAGTTGAAGCGGGAGTTGGATATACCACTCATTAAATCATGTCGCGCTTGAATTTTAGTATAAAATAAGAATTGTTTTCATAAAGATAAGCGAGCTGTCTTCAATCATCTTAGCTAACAGTTTCAAATAAAAACTTAAGTTGCAATTGGCAAACCTTCGTCAAGTAATGCAGAAATGCTTTACTCACTTCTGATGCTGCCAGACTTTAGAAAACCTTTTGTTAAATAAAATGATACAGGCAATTCACTGAGAGCTCAATTATAATCAGCAGTGTTTTGAATCATATTACGAGTAAGTATAGGTAAATACATTGAATAACTTACCGTTTGACTTGTTGTAAATAGCCCCGAATGAGACAACAATTCCACTTATGAGCATGCCCACGACCAACAACAGTCCCCAGTTCGTGAGGTATATGAGCCAGTAAGGGTTTGTAGCCTCCACTAGGGACCACATGAGGATGGCCAGCGCCACTCCCGCCAGCACCAGCCTGAACACCAACATCGGTATTGGTGACTCTCCTCGTTGCCATGACGATGCGTAAAAATCGCTCAACCGTTCGTTCGAAGTCACCCATAGGGCCGAAAGGGATACACTTTTCTTATATATTTTCACCATTTTGATCACTGAAATATTAAACTTAGTCACTTTTAGTGTCTTTTATATTAGAAGGTTACACTTTTCCTTTCATTCGACAGTGTTGTGCGGTAAGTAGGTGTTAGGAGACTTAAAGATAAGTTCAATCACTTCAGATAATGATATATTTTGTAACGCGCACTAAAGTTGAAAACCGTACGTCGCCGTCTCAAGAGAGTGAGCAGAGTCGTTGCGGATCGGCCGTTATCTTAGGACTAAACATATCTTATGTGTATCTAACAATTAGTTCTTATAGTGCAAATAAATAAAGTTTGATTCTAGGCAAACGTTAATAGAATTGGAGAAGAAATGAAAGAAAACAGGAGGCTATATTTTCGAGAGCTCTTTCAAAACTTAAAAATTCAAATAAGGGATTTTATTTGAATGTGATAATCGTTTAGTTCGCGCGTTGGGTGTGCGGGTGCGCGAGCGCAGCGCGGGCGCGCAGACGCAGATGCAGACTGGTGCGGCGAAGAGCGCGGGCGCAGGCGGCTGGCACCGCGCGCCTCTACAACACCGTGGCCGCGCCAAACTTGCGTAAACTATAACCTCACTTATGTAATGCAATTACTTGTTTTCTAAACCCAAACTGGGTTGTATTGTGTCAACGCTGTACTATTAAATAATTGGGTATTTTGTTTGCGAATCAATTAACACTTATCTACCTATTGTTGAATAGCTAGGTAATTTATAAGTAAATTAGTTAGTTATGTTGGGTATTTAACTGTAATATAATCTGGAGTTTTTTTTTGTTTTACCTGTATCTTCAGCCCATAGAAATATTATATATCTATGCTTCAGCCCTATTAAACAACATATACACTGTCAAAAGTAGTAAATGATGGAAGACATACCTATATCTTTTGTTGAAGCTCAGATTCGCATTAAAGCACATTGCTTTTTACCCGACTGCCGAAGGAGGGTAATGTGTTTATCAGTCTATGTATGTATGTATGTTTGTTCCTATGTGGCGGTCTAGAGACCAAACGCGTGAGCCGATTTTGATGGTTCTTACGTCAATCGATTCGTCGTAACCCCGCAAGTGTCACTGGCTACATGAAAATTGGAAAATAGGAAAATAGCGGTTCTTGCGTGCCATATTGTGGGGGCCCAAATTTTTTATTTCTTCCAAACCTATCGTGTGGGGTATCAAAATAAAGAATTTTAAGAGGTGATTTCAAAAATATATAACACTTATATGTTTAAATGTACCTGACTCGAAAAAAAAATAACTAAAATGTTATAAATAAAAAAAGTTAATTAAAAAAATTAAAAAACCCGACTGCTTGAAAAAAACTAAAAAGAGGTAAACAAGGATACGTCGGACGAGTCGGAGGATACGTCTGGTTTTGGTCAGCCAGCTCGCGAAGATGTATCCTCCGACAGCGCAGCATGATTTTCTCCTTGTTTACCTCTTTTTAGTTTTTTTCAAGCAGTCGGGATTTTTGATGTTTTTAATTAACTTTTTTTATTAATTAAAATTAAATTATCTTTCTTTTTGTGTAAGTTTGGTTTCGTTTAACAAGACACATTACAGTCATGATGAATTTAAATTAATAAAAAAAACCGGCCAAGTGCGAGTCGGCCTCGCGCACGAAGGGTTCCGTACCATTATCGCAAAAAACGGCAAAAAAATCACGTTTGTTGTATGGGAGCCCACTTAAATATTTATTTTATTCTGTTTTTAGTATTTGTTGTTATAGTGGCAACAGAAATACATCATCTGCAAAAATTTCAACTGTCTAGCTATCACCGTTCATGAGATACAGCCTGGCGATAGACGTACAGACAGACAGAGAGACAGATCGTGGAGTCTTGTTAATAGGGTCCCGTTTTTACCCTTTGGGTACGGAACCCTATAAAATGTAGAGAAGTAGTAGTAGTTTTAAGGGAGATGCATCTTCAAATCCAAAAAGAAAATTTAATACTTTCGGTTCTCGCTTTGGCTATGATTGGTTTTCTTTCACCAGTCGAAACATAAAGCCATGTAATTTTTAAAAGCAAGAGAAACCAGACTGCTAGAGCGAGCGAAGCGAGCTCACATATTTTGACACGGATATGTTCTATGGACTTGAAACAAAAAGATTTTAATCGAAAATAGTTTTTTACCAGACAGCGCGACGCAAAGGAGGGTAAAGTGTTTATCATTCTATCTATATATGTATTCTAGTTTCTATGTGGCGTTCTAGAGACCAAAAGTGCAGGCCGTCTTTTTTTGCTTCTTTAAAATTGAAAAAAGGAAGAATTTGACGGATTTTGGGCACCATATTGTGGGAACCCCATTTTTTTTCTACCTACCCCATCGTGTGGGGTATCAAAATGAAGGGTTGAGTGGATTACAAAAATATATACCTAATAAAATAAAAAAATATAACCTAGAATATCAAAAACCCAACTGCTTAAGAAACGAATTAAAAAGACGTAATCAATAAGAAAATCATGCTGTGCCGTCGGAGGACACGTATGTACTCGCAATTATAAATCCTCCTACAGCACAGCATGATTTTCAACAACGACAGTCGGGGTTTTCAACAACGACAAGTTCCGTAGTCAACAAGGAACCCATATAGTTTCGCCATGTCCGTCTGTCCGTCTGTCCGTCCGTTCGTCCGTCCGTAGCTTAGCTCAGAGACCTCAAGGAACTCTTATAGTACTAGAAAGCTATAATTTGGCATGGATATACATATTAATCACGCCGACAAAGTGGTAAAATAAAAAGAAAGAAAAAATAATTTTGTGTCTTCTGTACACATAAAGTGGGAATGTTTTTGTTATCCCATGGTGTGGGGATATCGTTAGATATGCCATTCAACAGTATTACGGGTCTTTGAAAACAATTTTTCGATTCGGGGATCCGTAACGTATCCATAATAATCTGAGTAGACTTAGATCTGAGTCAAGGTTTTCCTTATTAAATATTTGGTTAGTTTGGAAATTCTCAGACCAACAGAATGACTCATGCATGTATACAAGAACTTACGTTAGTCAATATCCGTATCAGGAATAAGGTGACTTTTCGAAATGTCAAGATTATTATTAATTCACCTGTATCATGTTTTGCTGGCTATGGTTCTCGCCAAACTTCTTGGCCGTATTTACAATGGCTGCGCTGTAGTAAATCTCATACACAAACAGCAACTTCAGGGCGGCCCAGAAAGTTTGGCAAAAAGAACTATTCCTCTTAACAGGTAAACGATTCGTAACGAGATCTGCTAAACTGATACATACGTCTGCTATGTACTCGTACAAACCGCCAGTCATGTTGATTAACTAGATGATTAAGCATAAGACACCGGCGAAGGCCCTCCGTTCTTCTCCTTAGGTTCGAATTATTTTTATTTTTTTATAACCGTGTTTAATTTTCCAAATGTTTGTCCAGATATGTCTTGCCTATTTACCAATATTTGCTTATAAGTAAAAATCTTGTCGGTAATTATTATTTGATTTCCTTACAATACACTGGTACAAACCTGTTATTAATAAGTCAGTTATATTTTAAGTGTTCCGGAGGAAATTCAAGTCACTGATGCTAAATGTAGATCAACTTTTTGACGGTCTGTTGTTAGCAGACCACTAGCACCGTAACCTTTTCGTAGTTTCCTGCTCACTAACTTATTCATATTAAACAGAACAACTTACTTAAATACATCATCAGTAAGTTCATAATCCATTGTTTACACAGTGTAAATACCGGTGAGTTTTTTGCGAAACTTCAGAACCAGAACCATCAAGTTGACGTGATCCCATAAAAACTTTGAATCAATATAATGGGATAAAAACTTTATAGCATGTTAAGGGCACACATGAGCAGATGTCTGGTATCCGAAAGGTAGGACATTCAAGGCCGCACATACTGTACGCTGGAACACGCAAGTTTTATACCAGCAGATAATATATTTTATGTAACACCTTGTTTCGTCAGATTTCTATGTTGAGTCTGTCCAAACAAGCTCCACGAGGCCTTCCGGGTGAGATTAAAAACTTAGTGAGACTTTGACGTTCATCACGGCCCCGTTTCTAGGTTACCAAAATATTTTGGTAACAGGATCGTGGTGGAGGATTATTTGTTCAGACTGCACTTGGTATCGTAAGGCCCAAATGCTCACTCTCCTGGCTTGAAGGCCTTTTATTTCGTTTACATCCCAACTCATACAAAACTAGCTATGTAGTGAACTTACATGGAGACGTTAAGGACACATGAGTTATTTTATACAGTAGTCGTAGCTTAATTATCTACCATTAGCACGACGTCACGAAGGCCGACCAGTGATCAGATGCCTTATATGCCCCGTTTGCTTCTACAAATAAAATACAGAAATTAACAGTTTAAATATTTATTTTAAACAGTTTACTATGCTCTCTTACTACTAAGGTACTACATCAATATGTTTTTGCTAAGTATAAGCAATTACCGTAACCGTCATTGGTAATAACCGTAGTAACGGTTATTAGCTATAATGTCGTTTGCTGTATTTTTGGATGATTCTATGATTCTTTGGCGGAAAAAAAAATCGAGCAGGGGAAATACTAACGCGTTTAATCGTTCTTGTAGCCAGCATGTCCACGTTTCACTTAATTAATATCAGCAGGTTCTTTAAGAGGAAAAATCCTTCTTATTCTGTTTATAAAATACCTTTTATATTGGTCCAATATTGGAGGAAGAAACAGGCTATAGCCAAACCTCGAATTATTTACGACTCTTTTCTTGGATATTCAGTCGGAGCTCTCCGCCTGCGTTTCCGCTTAATTCTACATATAGTAATACTGTATGCTAAAACTATTTTAAAGCAAAATAAAAAGAAATGTGCCGTTCCTCAGAGGCCCAGCAAAAAATGTCTTAAATGAAAAACAAAAGGTCAAAAGGGTGGGATTCCATTTCTATACAGCGTATGGGTATACCCACAACTTCACAGAAGTATTAGGTTGTCTCCATACAAATACATACTTATATCAAATTTAACTAGGCTCTGCATCAATAAATCTTTACTTAATCGGCAACATCGTTTCTTCCTAGACACTAAAAAGAAATCTTGTTTTCTTGTTCTTCTTATTATACAAATCCAATGCCAAGAATGCATATTTGGGATAGCAGCAGCGCTATGTCACCTCGTTAGTGCGTGATTATGAGGGGAAATACAAAACAAATTTACAGCAGGAAAACATGCATCAAGTAAAACCCCGAAATAAAATTATGCTTTTTACGTGGGTGCTTCAAAATCCTCATTACAACTTCCCCCACGACTTTTCAAAAGTTCAAAAACACGTCACTTTATACGCCGCTGCTCCATCTACGTAGCCCCCAGCATCGTTTAAGCGTTCGTCACCCCGGGTTGTCGCAGAGGCATGCCTTCATCGACGCGCGCGGTGACGGAGCCGCGCACACAGCGAGAGCTCAACTGGTCGCGCACCACCGCCAGACCCAAGCTCAGCAGGTGCAGACTCAACAGGAGTATGGTGGTGAGGAACACCACTAGAATCGTTGTACTCGGCACCGACCAGTTCACCACTGGGTAAATGTAGGCATTACCTTTTCTGTAACAAGATGCATTATGAAGTTTTTTTGATAAGAATTGTGTAAAGGTTCAGACATTGTGTGTGTCAGGGTGATAAGAATAAAGTAAATAATAATATGTTAAATCCAATAAGAAATATACTTTCGATCGATGACTTTAAAGTAGTCAATAGAAGAGGGCGTAAAAAAGAATCCTGAGGCACACCAGAAGTGAAAAGTTATGAAATGGATTGTTAATACTTAAAAAAAAATAAGCAATCACTTAATTAGTTTATGCATACGCACAAACTTGCACAAAGCTTTTTGATAAGAATTGTGTAAAGGTTCAGACATTGTGTGTGTCAGGGTGATAATAATAAAGTAAATAATATGTTAAATCCAATAAGAAAGATACTTTCGATCGATGACTTTAAAGAAGTCAATAGAAGTGGGCGTAAAAAGGAACCCTGAGGCACACCAGAAGTGACAAGTTATGAAATGGATAACAAAAACTTAAAAAAAAAAGCAATTAATTAATTAGTTTATGCATAAGCACAAACTTGCGATGATTTTTGCGAATGCTATTGAATACTTTCTTGAGAAGCCACTGACACAATGACAATAATCTGTCTTATCGAAGGTTTCCGTAAATCTTCTAAAAAGCTGCGTTAGAGGTCGAATTAAGTACAGTAAAGTTCCAAAAGTGTATCTTATTTGTGCTCTGTTTGTGTTACTTATAAAGTTGGGGCTGCTAATAAACGTAGCCGTGCCCTTTAAGTACCGTTTGAAATTAATCCACTATTCGATATCAGCGTAGCTCTCATTGATAGGAATACGTATGTACATAAAATGTATGTTGATGACTTGACATAAAGTTTGTAATGTAGCTGAAAACTACAAAACCACACTTAACTCGGATTCATATTTCTATAATAGTCTTTATCTATCACGAATTCACGATCAAGTAGGTAATCATAAAGAAGTCTGCAATGTTAACAACCGTCCTTGGCATCACTACCTACATACTTCTACTCTACCTTTACGTAAGTAAAATAAAACAAACAAAGTCAAACCAAGTACACGTCTGTTTGCATGCCTTGTAGTCTCCTGGACTAGAAGAAGGATCCTGTTTTCTACCTCACATTCCATGGTTAAATAATGTATACATATGAAACACGTAAATGGAAGATAAACATACTGTAATTACGGTAAGCCTAGTGATATTAAATCAAGAAAATATTTTGAAATGGAGAATAAATCTATTCTAAATATTATTCAATCATGAATACCTACTTGTTGTGTGAGAAAACCTCGGAAGAAGGCATACATAATAATAATGCCTTATTAGCATTCTTAACGAGTGTACCTACGTAGAAGGTAATATCAACAATTATAGTTTCATTTTATTTCTGGTTTTAACGTAAACCTGAAATTAAAAATTGTATGTTTTTCGAATTCTTTAGTATGAAGTGACCAATTTGTTTGCTATTCTTTACGAGTATTCCTTGGCATTTGGTCATCTACATTTTTTGTTTTTGATTTTTCATCAAACACATACATGATCCTAAGTTTTCATTCGTTTTGTCACAAGGCAATCCTTGTTTATGGCCCCCGTGTGTCCATCTCTACATGATATACGATATCTCTTTATATCTCAGTATAGGGATATGGTCAATAATGAAAACAAGTTAAGACACTGTTGTTATAACTTGTTTCTACTAAAAATAGATAAATTCTACAGGCTTGCGCACAGGATCTATTTAAAGGACTTTTACGCGTGCAAACACCTTCAACGCTTCGGTTTGAACTCAGTTTGTTCGACTTTATTTGGCTGAGGTACTTGCAAGATTCTAAGAAAAATCTGCTTCATATGCAGTTAATCTAAGCACATTCCGTCGCATCCACTGACATTTACTTAGTTTATTTTGACAGTTCCCTTATGTTAGATTCAAATAGAATCGTTTCGTTCTCAACAATCTTACAAACACAATTAATTTTCTTATCTACTTATCCGCCTGTGAAGAGTTGGTACAAGTACCTATCTTAGTATTCTGTAGATAGATGCTAGAAAATATAATGCTATAAATAGGTACACATCGTAATTGCGATAATTGTCGAGGGAAATACCATGAATACATTATTGAAGAAATAAGCCTGTCATTTGTAAGAATGGTTGCACCTAAATGCAATTTAATTACTATATATGAACTTAGGATCTTGCATGCGATATAATAACCGGTTAATAAATCACCAAAACTAGAGTCATGCATCCCTTCCCAGGCTTTGCCCAAAACATAATGTGTGACTACACGTGTATGGAGTTGTGTAGGTAAAGGTGTGAGTTCATCGTGCGACCGCGACGCGAGACCGAGACGTGCGACCGAGGCACCTTGCATCGGTCGCGCATCGCGGTCTCCAAGGGTGTACTCTGGGGGCGAGACCGCGACAGGTGTCGCACACAAACTCTTGTCGATTTTACTCGTTAAAGTCAGTTATATTGTTGATATAATTATTATTTCATATTGTAATGGTAACCCAAGTTATCAAGTAACTATAGGAAGAAGAAGAAGAATACGATTATTTATGATATTATATTATTATAATAAAAAGGGAATAAATATAATGACCACCAAAAAAAACTTTGTGACGATAACCCCTAACCACCAAATCTAGTAATATACTGACAAAAATAGTAAATGATCACCAAATTTAGTAAATTGATCACCAAATTTTAATAGCAAATTATTGCGCTATTTAATGTTGTAAAATAGGTTAGGTTAGGTTAGAACTGTGACCAACCGCGCGCGAGCCGAGCGAGCAAAGCGAGCGGTGCCGCGGCAGCGGCCGGCGAGCGCTACTTCCAAGTTGCTCCCAGAAATTTTATAATCTTTTTGGTCATTGGTTTAGTTTTGGTGATCATTTACTACTTTTGGTGATCATTTACTACTTTTGGGTTAACAATGATTTATTTGGAGTCATTTTGCCTAAACAGGATAGCGAGATGTTAAAACTTTGGTTATAATTTTACAATAAGATGCGGGTTTAATTTTGGTGATCATTTACTATTTTTGTCTGTTATATGTTACTATATCTGGTGGTAAGTTAAACATAAGCCTAATAAAAATAAACAAAGATAAAACGAAGCTATCAACGAATTATATACAACTAGAGGCCAAACAATATCGTTTTCGATTATTAGTAGTCAATCAAAAATGGTTCTTTAATTGTTACAAAATGTTCGGGCATTTCGAGCGCGTCGCGGTCTCGCTCGTGTACTCACTCCCACACAAAGCCTAAAGACAAGAAGTAGTGTCGCGCGTCACCTGCCTCGGCCGCGCGTAGCAGGGTCGCGTCACGAGCGCGCGGTTAACTCGCACCTTAAGAGAATAATATTGACGAGTCTTCGAATCTCATCCGTTCTAGGTCTGCCGGACGTAGCTGACAGAGTTTTCATATTTGTGCCTATCACGCACTAAAATAGATATTGATAGTCAGAAACGCTTGAAGGGTGCTAAAAATGAAAACATCACAATTATAATATAGATGGTTACTGGATTTGTGTTATCAACATAGATGTTATATTAAGCCCAAGACCTTTTCGCTTTTCTTTTTTGTAGAGGATATAGGTAGTCGAGAAAGGACGGTCGATAGGGCTGGAAAGTTCTGAAGTGGCGAATTGACGACCACGAACCGGAAGATGCGTTGGTTGCGTTGGAGAGCGATGACCTGGTTAAGGCTGCCACTATCCACAGGATGCGAGATCCATGACATAATAATCTAAACAATGTGTCTGGACTTGTAGTATTTTTTTTTACTAATTTAATTTAATCTTTTTTTTTACTTTAAGGCTGTGAAATATTTATAATTTTGTCGATAAAAACACCCCACATAGGGGTCCAATCACCACACACTCAAAGATAGAGCAATTTTAGTACCTGTTAGGAAAACCAATAATTACCTGTGGGGATTTAACACCCCTTATGTAGGGTGTTTCTATCGATAAAATTAGGTGAATTTTACGGCCTTAAAGTTTTATTACTAAAAGTCCGGACACATAGTCTATGTACGTAAGTATATCAATCTTACTGGTCTGTGCCGCCAGCGAAGTGGTAGATGATGCTGAACAGCATGTAGACGATGCCGAAGACCACGGGCTGGTAGATGTGCAGCAATCGGACGGGGTGCGCGCTGCTCATTAGGAGCAGCAGCATCACCACCGAGTTGAGACCGTGCACCGCCATGTCCAGGGCATGGTTCAGCTCTTCCTCGATACCAGCTGTCGAAACGAACAGAACGTTGATTATTTGCGAAAGAAACTCACGCAGAACAGAGGTGTTTGGTGCAAAGGGGATGAGGAGTATACTTAGCAGGGAATTGAAGAAGGCTGTGGTTGCTTGATGATGAAGACATAAAAGACATTTACTGATTATTGGGGCAAGAGCCGGTGTCTCCTGTACTTCTGAAAAGCTATAACCTGTTATATTTGACAGGCTGTTTGAAAAAGTGTGTAGTGTTGACGGAGCAAATTTTAAACCGAAAGTAGATATAGGGTCAAGAGCCATAAATGTGTATCTGCAATAAGTTAGTTTAACAACAGTTTATGAAAGTTAATTTGGTAGATAAGGCATTATAACGAAAATATAATGCCTTATCTACCAAAAATAGAAAACCAAAACACTCTCCTGTGTGTTTTGCTAAACGTTACCATTAAGGTGATTATGAAATGAACAACTTTGATTCTCACAAACCAAGTATTTATTTAGCACTAACCTTCGTAAAGTACAGTCCAATAGAATATAGTGATCATGAAGGCAAAAGGCACGGCGATGTTGCATAGAGTCCAGTAGGTCTTCACGTACCACGGCAGCCTGAACTCGGTGCCTGACGGAATTCAAACGCAACATATTACTTAGGTACCTACTAAACAAACATTTTATACTCCGGAAGGCGTTACCAATATTCTAAGTACTTGTAGAGAGTTATAATTTACGACCAACCCTTACAACACAAATTATAGCATGATAAAATCGTAATATCTATATATATCTATAAAAGAAAAAGGTGACTGACTGACTCACTGACTGATCGGTCAACGCACAGCCAAAACTGCTTATACTAAAAGCATGAAATTTGGTAGATAGATCTCTCATGTGACGTAAGTGAGCACTAAGAAAGGATTTTTGGAAGTTCCTCCCCTAAGGGGATAAAAAGGGGGTTGAAAGTTTGTATGAAAAATCTAATTCCTTCATCCAAAATTCTTGAAACTTAGCACAAATAGTAATCTAAGTAAATTAAAAAGATTGTCATTATTAGTTTTTCGAAACTCCCCCAAATGGTTATTTAGGGGGTGTTGAAGTTTGTATAGAAGAATCTAATTTCTTGGGTCAATAAACATGAAACTTGCCACAAATACTAACCTTAATGTATAATAAAGGTTGTTATTTTTATTTTTGAAATTCCCCCAAAATAATATTTTGGGCATGTTAATTTTTTTTGCAGAATCTTATTTCTTGGGTTAATACATTTGAAAGTTGACATAAATACCATCCTAAGTAAACAATAAAGGTTGTCATTATTAGTTTTTCGAAACTCCCCCAAATGATGATTTAGGGGGTGTTGAAGTTTGTATGGAAGAATCTGATTTCTAGGGTCAGTAAACATGAAACTTGCCACAAATACTAACCTTAATGAATAATAAAGGTTGTTATTATTATTTTTGAAATCCCCCCAAAAGAGGATTTTGGGCGTATTAAAGTGTTTTTGAAGAATCTTATTTCTTGGATTAATAAACTTGAAACTTGGCACAAATACCAACCTAAGGAAACAATAAAGGTTGTCATTATAAGTTTTCCGAAACTAACCCCAAGTTAAGAATCTTACTGGATAGGGTTTCCTTTTTATCGTTGGGTTCTAGGGGAGCACTAAGGCGCGATTTTGCGTGGCAAAATTAGTTATATGAAATATCTAATATACATAAAACATTTTTAAACCCCCTGCAGATAGGGTTAGGGATATTAAAGTTTTTTTGAGGAATCTTTCTGCGCAATCTGACTAACATAAACGAAAAATAAAAAAGAGTAGAAAATAGTGGATAGCATATTTAAGTTGTTCAAAATTCGACCCTCAACGGGGCAAAAAGGAGTTGATAAGTTTTTAGGGGAGGATTTTACTTTGTGGCTGTAACCTAAAATTTATTACTATTTAAGTCAAATAACGAATCGTCCCAATCCAATAAACCCTGTATATCTACGATACCCAATTTTTTATTTATTTAATAATAGCTTATTTTTGGTCTCCTTCACTAACTGCTTATAAGAAAATCATTTATAGGATAAACGAAATCACGCGAACGAAGTCGCGGACGGAGTGCTAGTAATCAATAAAACTTTGATGATAAAAATACATAGGTATCACAATTTCATATCTTTACGAAACACAATTATGTAACATCTTTATTTAAGTATGATTTACTTAAAATTATGAAGTTCACACAGAATTTCAGGCAAGAAATTAACGAGTGTTACTTACTTATTGGTCCGTAAAGGTAACATCGCACTGACACCAAAGTGGCGAATCCAGTGGCGAGGAGGATGCTTGTCAGCCCCCAGTGAGTCAGGTAAATGAACCAGTATCCGAATTTACCATTCAGCATGTATATTATCGCCGAGCTTAGCAGTATTGCTAGTGACCCGAGGAACAGCAGCGCCCGCCAAATTAGAAGCGGCACGACCGACCGCGTCGTCTGCCAAGTACTGAGATAGAAATCAGTCGGCTTGTGATGCTCCAAAGTGAGCATGCTCGTCTTCACTTCTTGTACAAAATAAGTCTTTATACCACTCATCTTGATATTGTTGTAGTAACAGAAACACAGCACAGTCAACGCTATCGATAACGCGGTACTGATAATATATATCGTACAGACAGTTATCGATGACTCACTTTAAACATTATCTAAACGCGGTGCCAAAATATATGTTATCGTAGTATATACCGGCACTGATGCTTGTACACTTTGGGTGTGACCCTTGCGCGAATGAGCAACAAGGCAGTTAGTAGAACGTAGAATGTGCCCAGAACTTAGGAGATTCCACCTGATATCGAACTACAAAAATTGTAACTATGGAATTTCCTTTCCTTGTTTGTCCTATTGTAAAAAAAATCCACACCATAGAAACCATTATTTTCGACAACATACAAATAAGTGGTATAAATCTCGTTAGTCTAGTAGGCTGCAGGCGCCATTGCAGATCATAAGGTCCCGATTTCGATTTCCGGGTCCAAGCTATTCCATTTGAAATTTCCAACCGGGAGTCGGGATTTGTGACGGGTTGACGTATAGGTTGGCTCCTATTACATGGATCTTATTTGATTGATTTATTTATTATGGCACTCCCAGGAATACAATTGTTCACAGAAACATTGAATAAAAAAACTCAATTGTACTAACTACAGCGAAGGTCTGCTCAGCGCACTTATATACTTTGGATGATTATAATTATTATGTCTCTTTAGTTACATATCCAATAGGCAAAATCAGAAAAAAGAAGTTACAAAATAAATAGTCATTATACGTTTATTTTTCTCTTCACAAAGTTTCTTACATTCTATGTCTTACAGTTTAAACCAGGGTATAACTTTGTGAGAGACTGGTGCCTGTGATAGGTTTCAATAAGAACCTGTATTACAGGTCACCAGGTCCCCCCGCGGCCAAAGGCCCATCATGACATACTGATTGACAGCTTGGATACAAGAAAATAAATTTGCAAGAAAGTTTAGCTTCGTAGACATGGATGATAGAGAAATATGATAACAGTTTAAAATACAAATTACCCACATTAAGGCAATACAAGGAAAGACAACGAAAAAGTTTTGTCTGTTTGTCGGTTTGTCTATTTGTCTGTTTATTTGTGCACGCACCTCGTAAAATGTACACCAATGTAGATAACTTTTTTTCGGAACGAAATGTTCCGTTCCCTTTTTAGGGTTCCGTACCCAAAGGGTAAAAACGGGACCCTATTACTGAGACTTCGCGGTCCGTCTGTCTGTCTGTCTGTCACCAGGCTGTATCTCATGAACCGTGATATGATCATGATCGTTAGACAGTTGAAATTTTCACAGATGATGTATTTCTGTTGCCGCTATAACAACAAATACTAAAAACAGAATAAAATAAATATATAAGTGGGGCTCCCATACAACAAACGTGATATTTTTGCTGTTTTTTGCGATAATGGTACGGAACCCTTCGTGCGCGAGTCCGACTCGCACTTGGGCGGGTTTTTGTTTCTTATGAGTTGCTATTGATTTAAAATAATACACTGTGGTTTGTTTTTCAATGATTGTTTATCCACTGTATGAGAAGAATATTTTTACTGCAGTGAGATTAATATTATATTTTAAAATTTAAGAGTTAACAAAAAATTATAGACGTGTTGCGGGATAATTATGATGATGAACTTTGAATAATTATGTAGATACATGATAAACTTCGTATTTTTTCTTCAACATCTCTTTAATAGATAAATTATTCTGTCACAATAAAGATTGTTATAACTTTGAATAATTATGTAGATACATGACAAACTTCGTATTTTTTCTTCAACATCTCTTTAATAGATTATTAAAAAAAAAAACATTATTAAGAAAATAGTGTAATATTTACTCCTTAACAGATGATTTGAAATTTTACAGTTATGATGTGTATCCGTACGTTTTATTGTTGGTTTCTTTTTTGGGCATGGAATTTGAAAATCGAACTCGATTTAATCGACTTGTTTCTATCTCTCGCTTTTTTCGTATCGAAGTGAAAGTGACAGAACAAAGTGAAGATCAAATCTTTCGAATGTTGTGAGTAGACCCAGCACTGTTCTCGGCATTTAAAAGAAATAATTAAAAAATTACTTTGTCTCACGCTCACAGCAAAATCTAATTTTGCTCACTGTCTTTATACAGCAAAACCTGCTTGTTTGAGGTGCTGAGGTGAAAAATATTTTTCAATAAATTCAAAAGAGATTTTATTTGACTTCGTAAAGGATAATTTGACATTCAATTCACTTGCATTTGTACCTATTTCCTATGTTTATCTTGGACACAGATAATATAATACTAGCATTCTTGGACATTAATGATATCGTTGAAGGAAAATATCACAAGGGACAAAATAAGGAACAAAGTAAATATTCTGTCAAATTAAAAAATTCTTTCCGAAGCGGGTTAAAAAAAAAGTGGCTTATACAAATAATTTATTTCCATAACTTACAAGTAACCATATAAATCTTACAGCTAGGTATCTGAATACAACATACAGCATCGCTAAAACGAACTAGCGACGAGTGTTTGATGATACGTTCAGTCAATTTGTTTATCTGAAATAATTATTATTGGTCATTCCATTGTTTTGCCCAGATATGGGCAAGACTGTGTGCTCCCTGAATCGCTTAGTGAGGGCATCCCTGCAGAGAGTCATGCCGACGACGATGAAGTGGATCACGATGATGAGGAACGCTGATCCCAGTGACAAAAGTATAGTACCACCAGGTTCTGCCCAGTCCAGCATTGGGTATATCCAGGTTGTGTTGAAACTAAACAAAGAAAATTTTACAGTTTAAATTATGAAGCAAAACAAAATTGAAGACTATAACAGGAAAATTGTGTGGAGTTACGATCGCAATAAAAGCGGAAAAAAAGTTTAATAAAACCTGTAACCTGGCCTGACTACGGATTTTTTTAAATCCTATTTTACCCGGGCCATAATAACGAATCAATTGACACCTTATTCATCAAAATCGGAAGAATAGTTTAAACACTACGGAAGAACATCATCATCATCATTTCAGCCGAAACACGTCCACTGCTGGACATAGGCCTCCCCCAGGCGTCGCCACATAGATCGATCCCGTGCGTCTTGCATCCAGCGCCTTCCCGCAAACTTAACCAGGTCAACGGTCCACCTAGTGGGAGGCCTTCCAACGCATCGTCTTCCGGTTCGCGGTCGCCATTCCAAAACTTTTCGGCCCTATCGGCCATCCGTTCTGCGAGCAATGTGCACTACCCATTGCCATTCGCAATTCTTCGGGCTACGAGTATGTCGGTAACTTTGGTTCTCCAGCGGATATCCTCATTTCTGATGCGATCACGCAAGGAAACTAAGGTAGGTAGGTGGCGGAGGAACATACGTTATTCCAAAATACTTACATAGACTGCTAAAATCATAATAACCCTTCCTTTTGGCTTCGCCGTAGTTGGATATTTTTTTTAAAAGTGATCTTTTCTTGAAGAATTTATATGATTTGATGTATACTTGGGTGTTACAATGAATAAAAGTTGCTGTTAAAGGTGGGGTACCTATATTTAATCTTAGACCGAGAAGGCCGTGCTCCTGGGGGGCGGTGCGCGGTGCACTGCCCCTATAACCAGGCTTATATTCATCAGACAATCATAACTATACTCTTCTAGTCTGCCACTTCGTGACTTCTTGTTTGACTGTGACTATTCAAGATGGAGTGCTATTATTTTCGAGCTCTGCATTCTGTGATTTTTCACAAAACAAAGCAATTTTCAGCAAGATTGTAATTGTTCTGGTTTTTGAAACATCGCCAATCGAAAGCATAGCTACGATACTTACGGACTAAGACCACCGGCTGCGTAGTAAATAACGCTGAAGAGCAAATAGACTACTCCAAGGATGACGGGCATGTAGAAGTGCAGCAGCCTGGTGGGGTGGCGCGCGGAGATGAGAAGGCAGAACATCAACACTGAGTTGATGCCGTGCACGAACACATCGAGCACAGGATCCAGGGCGTAGTCGGCTTCCACTAAAACAAGGAAGATATAAATTTGGTTAGTAAAACGATGACTGCCATATTGGTTAGTGGTCACAAGCGCTACTGCTGAGCAGGAAGTCATGGATTCGATTCCGACAGTGTTATTGGGTGTTTCCATCTGGAATTTCTCAGTAATAGCCCAGAGTCTTGAACTCTTGACTTTGTGCCCGGTTGATGGCAACAGGCTCACCTCCTATTCTCTCTTCTTCTTCTTCAATTGGACCCTCATTACTGAGGATCGTAGTTACTGGACCCTTAACGGTCAATCTGCCTCCATCGATTCCGGTCCAAAGTTGCCATCACCATCTGCTGAAATTTGCTTGATGCTATAGGCACCTGATAGGTTTTCCGCACGATCTATCACGGTAGGCTTAGTTTTCTGCCTATTTATTGCAAGCCCCAACTTGCCACTCTCCACCTCCAATCTATGCAGCATCTCTTTTATGTCGTCATATGTTGTAGCAAGGAGAACCGTATCGTCAGCGTAATGTAGATTAGAGATGCGCTTTCCACCAACAGCAAACCCCTTTTCCCAAGAGTTTTCCGAATTATATACTCTCCGTACACATTGAAGAGGAAGGGTGAAAGAATGCATCCCTGTCTAACGCCTTTCTTGATGGAGAAATCATTTCTCCAGTTGTCTATTCTGATGAAAGAGCGGTTGCTGATGTAGAGGCTCAACAAGATGCTGAGGCGCAAACATGTCATTTAACATTACTGGCGATATCTGTGTGTACTAAAAGTCTTTGCTGCTATAGCTGCTAATGCTAAGTTGGTATGTTTGTGACCTTTTACCATCTACCGACACATGTAATATACATACATACATACATAAACTCACGCCTTTTTTCCATAGGGGTAGGCAGAAACTACAGAACGCCACCTGCTACGATCCTTACATACTTCTTTTGCTTCACTCACATTCATACATCTAGTCATACACACACGCCGGTTATGAGTACTGCGCACCTGGCCTTTCTGAAGAACATCACCTATAAGGTCTATGTATGTCTTTCTAGGGCGTCCCCTCCCGGCGTTTCCATTCACGTCTGCCATGTAAATACCTTTCGTTAGACGCCTTTCATTCATTCTCTCAACATGGCCAAACCATCTTAACATACTCTTTCCAATTTTAGTCACTACATCTTCTTTTAAACCACAACGTTGTCTTATTACCTCATTCCTCAATCTATCATTTAAAGTTACACCACACATATTTCGCAAAGAACGCATTTCTACTGCATTAATCCTATTTTCATGTCTTTTTTGCCATACCCAACCTTCACTTCCATACATAAGTGTAGGCACCAGCACACATGTAATATATTGCCCTTCATAACACATGTGTACATTCAATTTCGTTAATTAATACTACACTATCTAAACACACCGGTACTTTTGCCATGGAAGTTACACAACGGTAACATTTTATAAGAAATCAGTCGGCGTAAATGGGGTTGCTTAATTAAATGTTCTTAGTATTTTTTAGGGCCGTATGAAAGGGCGTGGACGGTGGAGGCCTTCGGGCAACCTAGAATTGGGGGCACCGAAAACTTTTTGAGTCACACGAAAACAATTTTGTCACAGTTTTCTAGATAAGACGAAAGAAAAAAAAAGATATGGACCTTAACGAGCTGTTTTCTTCGAAAAATAATTAATCATATCAATGAAATAATTTTGATAGATAATTCTTTATCATTGTAGTTCAAAGTCTATTCATGAAAAACATCAAATTGTGGAGACCTCTTCCTTGTGGAGGCCCCTGTGTTAGAGCCCTTTTATGCCGGCTATTTGTACATTACTCGTAATCCCTCACGATGAGAAGGTCTAAAAGATGATGAAGCACTCACCCTCCATGTCAGTGAGCATGGTCCAGTAGAAGGCTGTAATGAAGAATGCTACGGTGATGGTGGCGTTGAACACTATCCAGTACGCCTTTACTAGCGTCTTCGGGTTCGAGTCTGAAATCATGGAGAATCAGAATCAGAATTATTTATTTGCCAGCAATATAGATACAAGTTTGAGATGGTACAGAATTGGGTGTTTCCGCTACATTCTGCCTTATGGCATGCAAAAACATTATTTTTTGAAGATAATATACATAAAATATAAGCATCAGAATATAAAATGAAATATAACAAATAACTTAATTGTCACATAAACAGTCTATGTCAATTACAATAAATTTAAGGTACAGTTATAAACCTTTATCATTCAGGAAGTAATTAACAGAATAGTAACATTTTTCCAATAGCAATGTAGTCAATTTAGTTTTAAATATACGTATAGGGTGTTCTTTTAAATTATGCGGAATTTTATTATATATGGTAGGCCCCATTGACATAATATTCTTTCTTAATAGTGCTGTTTTATATTTCCCTGTATGTAATAACTTATTATATTGTTGTCTTAAAGGACCGCGTAATCTAATGCTGGCTAGTGACGGAAATAAATTTAAATTCGATCTAACAAAAATGGACACTTCCAATATATATAGAGACGGGAAGGTTAGTATTTTCATTGACCTAAAAACAGGCTCACAGCTTTCAGTAGTTTTTAAACTTGCCATTGGAGAAGAGACTTTATTTCGTAATAACTCATTACGGCACACGAGCTGCTTTTCACCGCCTTTTCGCCAGATCTCCGATCTCACGCAAGCCTATAACTGGCCATCAATCCAAAGTCCATACAAATATAATCCTAGTTTAACTTATTTGCATTGTTTGTTTTTTTTTGTAATAATAAGTTCGTATGAACTGTATAACCTTTGTATGTGTATGGCAACGGGCAAAGTATCAGCAATGCATAATAAACTAATAAAATTAGAAGTACTTAATTCTCAGATTACTAGTTTTTTTTTTTTTTTTTTACTGCGGGGCGTCTCACAGCTCAGTCAGAATGACTGGTAGCTGCTTAACCGGACTTTCCTACGGAGACTAAGCTATATAGCCTCCAGCTAGGCAAAAAATTACTAAACCTAAGCGACAACGCTGAGGGCTACCCCAGTTGGGGTCGGACCTCGGCTCAGGGCCGTCGCTGGGGGGACAAGCAAAAGCTGGATCTTGACAAGTGATTCTACCATCCGTTCGGAATAAGCCTACGTGGAGAAGAACGGACAAGAAACTCCATTTCATATCTAATAATTTAACTAATGCTCAGCTTCGCGGGCTGGCAAGATTTTAATTGAAGGGATACGCGACGAGCCTCGGCGGCGAGGACTGACGAATCGGTTTGTATTTCTACGTTTGTATATTCTACTCCATACCTAGGCTCTTAAGGAGCAGAGTAGAGATCGTGAGGGGTCAGAGGTGAGCCTCAATTGGCGAAACTTGGTTAGAAACGGTGTAGGTGCGACTTAAATGCGCACCCATTGACCGTTTCTATAAACGAGGCTGTCTAGTTCCTCGGTTATATTGGGGTACCTCTTGAAGAGGTCGTTGGATTGGGCTTGGGTCATATCCCCGGCTGCCTCGATCCTATTGATCTCGGCAGCCAGCGATCTGGCCTCGTCCGTCATCCAGATTTTGTACGCACTGATGATGGTATCAGATACGCAGCGTCTGGGTTTGGGCGTGGATAGAGACGGGCTCTTAGCAGCGGCAGAGGTGGGAGCCTCCTGTCGGCTTTGAGCGGGCATGGGGGCTATGGGTGCCTGAGGGGCCGGAATGGGATGATCCATCAAGCCTGGAAGCTGTTGGACGGTCTGGGGAGCCACATTTTGGTGGTTGAGCTTGCCCCATGGCGAAGCCCTCTGAGGGGCTAGCCGGGGAGGGGGTTTAGTCGAGGGAGCTTGGCGTGCTTGACGCTCAGCATGGATTTTGGCCAATCTAGGCGCAACTTTGGGGGCTTTAGGACAACCCTTGTAGTTTGCCGTGTGACCGACTTGGTAACATAGCACGCAGCTGGGAGGCTCCGTGCATTCGGCAGGGTTTTTGGGACGGGTGCACTCTTTTGTGCCGTGATCCTCTCGGCACTTAACGCACCTGGGGCGGACAAAACAGTGTTTTTGGCTATGGCCATATTGTTGGCAGTTGTGACACTGACCAACGACAAAGGGACGGTAAGGTTTCTCGATAGAGAACCCTGAAAGGGAGCAGAGAGTCTTGATTTTGAAAATAGGGGCATAGGACTCGGTAGGGTCGCACTCGACCATTACCATATCGTATTCCTGTCCACCTCTTGCTTTACGCATGCGGTGGACGGCAATGACAGGGATTTTTTGTGCGGCAAGATCCGCATAAATCTCATCGACTGGGATTTCCTTCGGAATGCGCCGGATAACCACACGGGTGGGCGCTTCCGATGGGAGAGAATACGTGTGGAACTCTCAGATTACTAGTATTAGTATTTTCTCATATATATATCGACCGTTGTTAATCGATTTCGATACGATCCTTGGGTTTGTGATAACGTTATAATCTTGCTATTTCCGTGCTAGATAGGTATTTAAAATATTCGTAACCGACTAGTGTGTAATAATATTAATGTGTGAACATTAGTTTCGGTTTTTTGGGGCAGAAAAGTGTAATGACATGACTTTAGCAAGGTCAGGTGTACGAATTTTGGGATTATGCCGTAAGCAATACCGAAGTCAATGTAATTTACCTATCTTTATTTAATTTAAGATAACGTACGTATAACATTTGTGATTAGTCATTGTGATTATTTAAATTTTATCAGTTCAATGAATGTAATCCACACTATCTTGCATGTCTAGAAATAGTGAAGATTATCTCTGTGATTCATTTTAAGGAGTAAATTCCAAAATTTGCATGCACTTAGTAATGACGTGATGATGTCCTGATACCCAAAACAAGACAGACCATTATGTAGGGAAGTTTGGTAACCAATTCTGGTCATCAACTTCTTCTGGCCCAGAAGATTATGTCCAGATTTGACCGGTTGGCAACAAACTGAGCCGCTTATCATAATATAAAATGCTTAAATAGTGACCGTTACATAAACACGTGTTCTAAATAGAGGAGTTTACAGGAAAATGAGTTAACATAAGTGCTTACTTTTGACCAGCTTCTCGCTTTGATAAATTAACAAAAAATAGGTAAGTAGTAGGATATATAATTAAAATGTTGAAGTTTTAGAATGGAGTGTTTATAGAATTGTTTAGTTTGGTTTATAGAATGGTAATCTCACTGAAATTTACCCGTTACAAAATTCTGGACTTACCCGGTCCTTGCAGGAGTTCCATGACAGAAACAGCCAGCGCCAATGCTGAAGATATCGTGTTGAAGAGCAGCCCCCAATGTGTCATGAATATAAACCAGTGTCCCAAATTCATTACTTGGCTCATCAGGACCATGGAGGTCACTAAAATACTAAAACAACCTACAAATATTAAAGTTCTAATAAATAATAACGGCCAACAAGACCGGTTCCTTTGCCAACAACTAAGATAGAAGTCTGATGCATCTTCATGTTCTAATCCGAACATATGCAATCGGCCCTCTTTTTTGAAATAACTTTTCACTTTTCCAGCCATTTTTCGGCAATAATATTAGGTTCAATTTATCGAGACGATATGTAGGGAGCGTGACAACTATCGACTGCGGACCGTAGCGCTTATCTCTGATAAGTTCGTGACTGTGTTCGATGATCCATACGTTTCAGTTGATAACAAGAGAACAATGACGTCCTGATTACGTTAAAACCTTATTCAATGTAAAAGTATGAGAGGGCGATACTATACTTAATAGAACGTCCTTTTACCGTCATAAAGCTCGTCATGGAGGTGTATCATCCATCATACGAGCATTCTGCACTTGCTCTACATCGGCTTCTTGCTAGGAACGATATTGCATTCGTATAGGAGAGATTTTTCCGAATGACTAGACGATTGCATTGACATACAAATCTTAAATCCAGTTTTATCTTATCCATCAGTAGAAAAGCCATGGATATTTTTATATCATCAGTACCTAATTAAATTGTGATTCTTAATTTCGTAGACTAAACTGACAGCTGCCAATCACATTATTTTTTTTAAATGTTCAAGCGCAGGGTATATTGTTGAAGGTAAGGCTCAATCGTAAGTGATTCATCGAACCAATGTGACATGAGGCCTCAATTTAATTTTACTAATTGGTGTAAATAAATGTTTTATGAATATTTCACATCACATCACATCACATCACATCACATCATCAGCCTATTAATGTTCCCACTGCTGGGACACAGGCCTCCTCTCTGTGAGAGGGAATGGGCCGTAATCCACCACGCGGGCCCAGTGCGGGTTGGTGGATGTCACATACCTTCGAATTTTTGGTTCTAGGACATGCCGGTTTCCTCACGATGTTTTCCTTCACCGTTTTGAGAGCAGTGGTGATGAAATAATTTACACAAAGTAAAGCGCCTGCCTGGGTTCGAACCCACGACCTACAACTTGTAAGTCGCGGCCTATACCACTGGGCCACCACTGCTCTCATTGAATAAATATTTATTTATTATTTATTTATTTATTTACTCATTAATTATTATAATGCCTTTACAGAAACTTCCAAGGCGATGTTATAACTTACATATAAAACCTAACAATATTATACATCAACCTTACATAAACGTACATAAACTTTTATTGAAATAAATAAGAAATTAACAATAAAATAAATGCGATCGATAGAATGAAGTCTGACATAAATGAGTAGAAATTAAGAGCCGCTAGTTTCTTTTATGTCATTTTCGATCTACTTCGATTTTCGATCAACTTTCAATCAGGATACGACTCTATTTTTATGTAACGTTAAAGTGGCAACCCCCTAAATGTCAGTTAAGTCTACGAAAATAAATATCAGAATTTAGGTACCTACTTATAGTGGATGTGACATATGCTAAATAAAGGATATGCTAAATTAAGGTTAAATAATATCCGACAACACATTAAAATATTTAATTTAAATGTTTTTATAACGTCATTTAGAGTTTAAACCACATACTTTTTTTTTGTGCTTTCTAACATTTTTACTTATTTACAAACCATTTTAGAAAAAGACAAAGTCTACTTACAAATCTTAAATAACTAAAATCACAGTGCGCTTTGATTAAAGCATATAATATGGTACTACCTTTATAAGTAGAAAATAAAGATCATAAAATCAAACACCATTTTTACTTTTTAGTCATTCTGACGAGTTACCAAATGTTAATCTGTTTAGCGCTTACAAAGTACATACAATAACATTACACCTAATACAATTTCCCTTAAAAGTTCGAACCTGCTTAGATTTTGGAACTGTTAAATTATATCACATTTTAATACACTACACACCCAGAATAGTTTAATAGTATACAATCACACATTCTCACTTGATTGAAATGTTACAAGAGGAAGTTGTCATCCAGCATAATTTCTTGGGAGGTGTCATGGCATGTATTGCTAGAGGGAATAGATCTAGCAGATATTATTTGCTAAGTGTGTTATGGTGTGAATGCATCGTTGTAGACCCCCGCGGGCTCGGCGAGGCGTCTCTTGGCAATGGCGTCCCGAGCCGCAGCGATACCCACAGTCAGCAGGTGCATGAGGGCGAGGAACAGCGCAGTCAGGGTGATCACCACCATCGTCTGCTCCGGCTTCGACCAGTCTACTACAGGATAGATGAACGGGTTACCCCATCTGAAAAATATCATATCTTAATCAAATATTCTGTACTAATAAGCGAGTCCAAATCAATACAGTTATCTATTGATGTTTGGCGCTATTTTTATTGGGATGATTTGATAAGCAGCTGATAACGAGCGAATTTCATAAATCTATAGATAGGCTTGTGTATAATGGCTGAAATAAAAAGATCTATGTAACACATATCTATGTATCCATAACGAGAGGCCACAATGTATCTTTTATTCAAAGCTTTTAAAGCAGGTGTTCCAGACAAAGGATAAGCTTCGTTAAACGAAGGCGCTATATACGCCCCAATGTTGATGCAGTTCCCTCTTACAGAGAGGAGGCCTGTGTCCCAGCAGTGGGAACATTAATAGGCTGATGATGTGATGTGATGTGTTAACGCAGTACTGGCCGTGCGCCCGCTCGATGCCAAAATATCAATATTGAACCTCCTTTTGAACAGTTTTGTTTGCAAAATATTATTTGTTTTAGATATGCTATGTTAGTTATGAAGAAATTCCAGCCATAAATTTTTCTATGTAAAAATATTTTTAAACATCCAAGTCGTTTTGGAGGAGTTTCCAAAAGTTGCGAAAAAATATCGTGTTGTTAATTTTTTTTATAAAGCAAAACTATTAGTTGCACGAAAAAACCTTGTGTTAAAAATAATGTACATGAATCAATAATAAATATATATTTTTTCGAAACTTTTAACCTAGCCGTTACTAAGGAGTATGCTTTAGAAAGTAACCGTTTTACGGCACTAAAGCGCATGTAGGCCCTTAAGAAGGGAATACTGAAAACTATCTAGTTTTCCTTAGGGTTCTTTTTAATACAATGATGGTTAAAAAAGATAGTTCAAAGTAAACCAAAAGCTAGAACTCGAATTGCACAAGACATCAAAAACGTTAAATATCACACAACCACAGCAAGACATGGTCTTTTAACTTTAATTCATTTTGACTATATTATGTTAGTATTTGCATTGACTCCCTAACAGAACACCCTATTCGCAAAACGACATTTATGAGAAGATCGTCCAATTCTCAAAATGACCTAGTAGGAAAAGGTCCTACAAACAAAGGATTGAGAATGGTACAGTCACACCACACAAATACAAGATTTTAAAGGAATAATTTTTATTCTATATTTTTTTGAGACTTAAAATTAGACTTAAAAAAAGAAAAAAATAACAATGCGTTCAGTGCAAAAGTGATCATTTAAAGTTTAAGTTATAAATCCATATCCAGTCCAAGTGTAGAAATTCCTGTGGATGTTCTCCGCTCTGGAGCGAGTGGAGGGGTCTATCAGACTCACACCTTTGACCTGGGCGTTGGAGTGCTTGCGCAATTCATCACACTTCTCCGGCCAGGTATTGACCCGTATGACCTGATTCGGATTTCGGACCCCGCCACCCTCCGTGGCCGTAAATGTTCGAAGTTCCTCTCGGGAGGTAAGAGCAGAATGCGGCGCGGTCAGTTGTGGCGCGAAGTCCTCTAGTTTGTCACCCGCAGGCCATCATGTCGTGATTTTCGGTGGAAGCTTGTATCCTCTTGTTGCCTTTCTGTCGGCTCCTTTGCGACCATCACTTCCTCGCAGAAGGGGGCGATTGCGTCCCGCACGCTGTCATGGACCGACCATGGACTGGACCACGACTGGAAGCGAGTCGTTATTCGCAGCACCGACTACCGCGACAAGATCACGGAACTGCACAACCTAGGCTGGGGACAGCTCTTGTCGGCGTCGCCTACACCCTCGACTGTAAGCCCGCAATAAAGTTTTCTGTTCCATCGAACCCTCCGTCAGACCTGAAGTCTTTGTAATACCATCATCAGACGGTTGATTCGCCATAAAATGCAATATTGCTTTAATTCTTCTTTTTGTTGCTTTACTTTTGAAATAAATTGTACACTGAACCATGACACAAACTTGGTAGTATTTTTTTAGCATGACTGTACTTTGACAGTAAAGACAATCTGCTCATAGGACGTTTTGCGAATAAGGATCTTTTGATACGGATACGGTCTTTTCATTTAGCTTTTTACCATTATCCGTGTTAATTTAATTATTTTGTAAATAGATAACAAAAAGCAGAATATATTATACATAATGTCCATTCATAAGGTATATTATTATCTACTTTAGTAAATGCAGTACGATAATAGGTGGTTAAGCGTATGTTAGTAAGACGTTTTTAGAGATAAGGATCTCAGTAAAGAGTAAAGATGGCTATCTCAGTTAAAACACGGAGCAAGGTCGTTCCCACGGTGTGAGATTTATTGTGTCTCTTTTGTAGCGGAGAACAAAGTATGTGTTGCTAAAATTTTTTATCTTTAAATTATCTTATTGTAAAATATACAAATTAAATAATCTATCTGTATTTTTATGAAGAACTAGCTTCTAACAGCGGCTTCACCCGCGTTTAAAGTGTTTTGTCATCCCAAGGGAACATTATACCGTGATAAAAGTGCATATTCCAGAGTATGCCTATATGCCTATGTGCTATACCAAACATAATCTATCTATGTACCAAATTTCATCCAGATTCGTTCAGCCGTTCTAGCGTGATTAAGTAACAAACATACACCCACACAACCACATACACATCTATCCAAATTTTCACATTTATATTATAGTCAGATAAATAAATTATTAATATTATTAAAAGAGGTGCGACGTCTGGCAAATTTCAGGGCAACATTTCATTTTGATATTGTTATTAATTAAATGTACCCATTTAATACGTTCCACGATGTCATCGAATGCACTCTGTTGACAGTTTAAAGGGCTTTGCTTGTATTTAGCCAAGGCAAACACTGCTAGGGTATTTACTTGGTGACGAACTTATTAGAGATGCCGCGAATACTCGCTATTATTCGGTGTTCGACATTGTTTTGTTATTCGCTGAAAAATAGTGTCTATTATTCGACATTCGGCGATTGGTTGTCTAAATAAAAATAAACTTTTAATTAACAAATTACCATAGTCTTAAACATAATTACTTTTATTTATCTTTAAAAACAAAACACATTTAGTATTATTAATATAAAAAGTTAGTCAAAAATCAGTCATGTTGAAGTTCATAAGTTAGGCTTTTTAATAAATATTTTAATATTTAAAGTTCAAAAGGGGCAGATTTAGGTGCAGAAAAACTAGTTTAGTGTAGTCGGTTGCAATTTTTGTCATAAATCAAACCTGCATTTAAATAAAAAAGTATTTCTGAATAAACAGTGCCTGCTGGTGTAAAATACACTTTTTTATTAAATATACTTTAGCAAGCTTACTTAAAATGGGGCCATTCATAAGGTAGCCCAGTAGAAATCAACAATAAAATGGCTAAAATCGCAAAGCATGATGTAGTTCTGATTTATTGGTATGTAGTATGAAGTACTTCGAGTACTTCGAAAAACTGGGCTCGCTGCGCACCACTAGATAAACTGGGAATGGGACTTTTTTACTTTTTCCTCTAAAAGTCAAAAATTATGCGATTTTTGACAAACAGACGTCTACACTTTTTTAAAGTTTATTAAATTTGCAACCATTTAAGCCCAACTGCAGCACTATAAACCCTATAGGGAGGGCTATGACCTTCTCAAAATCATTGCCTGCAAATGTAAGAAGGGATGAACAGGGGCGTATACTTACCTGCGATCTGTGCTGAAATGCCGTTTTACATGATTTTATACCTTTTCCTTTGGTACTATGCACACAAATAGGTATTCAGAGGGCTTTGTCTCAATTCTTCAAAAATCTTTTTTTGCTTTCTTTTAGTTTATCGAGATTGTGAGTGAACTATTAGTCTCACAGACATTTTTTCGTGCTTTAATAAAAGGAAATTAAATCTATTACATGAGTTTCCTCATAGGATGAGCGATTTCGCAAATATTTTGAACCGGACGAGAGGAAAACTAAAATTGAAAAAATTCGGGCAAAATTGACCATATTCAAAGGGAAATAGCTTGGTCCCTATAGGGTTTATAGAGCTGTGGTTGGGCTTGGATTCTTGCTTTAGTGAATTTTATAATAGTGCCAAGCATTTTAGCATACCTCTCAGGCAAAGGGCGAACGGTAGGCGCAGTGGTTGAGCGATTGACTGCTGCGCTGCGTCTCACGGGTTCGATTCTCGCACGGAATAAATATTTGTATGACCTACAGATAGTTGTTCCGGCTCTGGGTGTTTGTGTATGAGCGTTTAAAAAAAAAAAACCACGCGCCCTCACATTATTTCATACATGATTTTGAGAAGGGGTGGTGGGGCTGGCTCGTTATTAGTTGATAGTGGGATGACACCGCAGGAGCTCGTTGCCTGACCCCACTCGGTGGACCACTTCTCAATTCCCAGCCACTTTTGCAATTAGTGGTACTTTGGTGCGGAACGCATGGAAACCTCTGAAGGACCATAGCTTGCTCCCTATAGTGTTTACAGTGCTGCGGCTGGGCTTAAATTGTTGCAAATTTAATGAACTTTATAAAACCAGCCAAGTGCGAGTCGGACTCGCGCACGAATGGTTCCGTACCATTATCGCAAAAAATGGCAAAAAAATCACGTTTGTTGTTTGGGAACCCCACTTAAATATTTATTTTATTCTGTTTTTAGTATTTGTTGTTATAGCGGCAATAGAAATACATCATCTGTGAAAATATCAAATGTCTAGCTATTACGGTTCATGAGATACAGCCTGGTGACAGACGGAAAGCAGACAGACAGACGGATAGTGGAGTCTTAGTAATAGGGTACCGTTTTCACCCTTTGTGTACGGAACCCTAACAAGTACGGATGTTTGTTTGTCCAAAAACGCATGTTTTATGACTTTTAGAATGTGAAAAAAATCCCATTTTTTGCAGATTTTCGCTTGATGCGCAGCGAGCACGCGTTTTTCAAAGTTGCAAACTTAGATTAACACTACCCTGAGTGTGTGTAAGGGACATGTATATGACTTGTATACATATGTAACTTACGCGATCTCAAAATAACCTTACTCTAAGAGCTTATGGTCACCCCCTGGCCCATACGACATACTAAAAATGCAGAACTATATCAAACTTTGCGATTTTAATGTCGATTTCTACTGGTCTATGGGATTATAGTTTAACTACAAGTTTATTATTATTATTTGAGGATAAATAAACTATTATTTATATTCCTTTTTTATATCGAGTAATAATGGAGAGTATTCGAATATTCGCATTGGGAATGGCGATTAATCGGTATTCGACTATTCACTGTAATAACTATTCGCGACATCTCTAGTACATACTTGGGTACATTCTCGGGTACATACTCGGGTACATATTTGCGGTTTTGATAAATAAAGCCAAGGCTTCACATGCGTATCTTTGGTGTTCGGCGCGGGTACACAACTGCGGTCGTTCACATTTACCTGAGTACCGTGCATAATGTCTTTATGAATAAGTATTGTAGCCGTGTAGGTTTGGTAACAGTCTTCATTTATTTGCTTGATGTTAGCTTTGAAATAAATGTAATTTTGAACAGGAACAAAAAAAAAACAGAAACTGTTTTCTTTTATTTTCGTTTGTTATCTCTCTTAGCTTGTCGACGAAAAACAGTAAATAACACATAAAGACAATCATTTGTAGTTTGGTGTATAAAATGCTCAATAAGAACGACTATAAATAAATTAATAAGCTATGTATTTCTATTGCTCTATTTAGCAACACCTCATATCATCAAATAGCAGTTTCACACTCAACTGTGTTTTATTGTGTGCGTGTGATCTTAGATATCACATGTTCATTGTTAATTCCTATTCATAGTTCAGTTGGGAAACAGACACTTTAGTCCTCGGCAAACTTCTTAGCCGCCCTGAAGTTGGCTACAATGGCTGCGCAGTAGTAAATCTCATACAAAATCAGCACCATTTCGTGCCTTGCGCATCGGAAAGCCAAATTCAGTGCGGCCCAGAATCAGATCATTGTATAGAAAAATAATACCTGACGTCCAAAAATCGTGTAGGTTTCTCACGCAAGCGCAGCTTTGACTCAAGTATTTAAATAAGTGAGAATAGATCACAATACAGCTCGTTTTATATTTTCATACGATTTATTACGATCACATTTTATTAGCAGTTGTCTTATTTACGTGATAGGCAAGCCAATGAAGCTTTTATGTAGGGACATATAAAGCTGAATGTTGAGAAATAAATAGTGACAAAACACAATGTGAGCCCATCATTGTTTAACATTAAATCTAATAAAATTTATCCGATGTAGTAAGATTTCAGGGTAGTCATATAATTCATCTGAACCTAACAGCCAACTATTTATAGGTAGGCCTTTGGTAACATCATCGTATATGTCCTCAAATCATAAACATAAAACCAATATGCGTAGAGGCATGTCATGCGAATGTACAAGTTCTGCATACTAATCAAAGGATTTTTTGGAATTGTTTGTTACCTTGTTTTATCGTCCCCGAAATCGTAAACAAGGTAAAGCTTCTAAGGTAACGTAATCTTATAGATGCGTCACATCTGGCAGCGACCTCGTGTGTGACGGCGCTTCGTGAATCTATGGCATCTCAACGCTTTTTGTTATAAAATCAATGTCATCCTACATAATACTAATGAACTTGAATATTGTTATGCAGGAGTGAGTGACCATCGACCTCTCGCCAAAGTGGGTATGTTGGTCATGTGTCGTTTAGATGTCGACGCTCTAACGCGAACGTTACGACATCTCAATAAACAATCAATTAGAACATTAATTTTGATCTTGAACTTTTACGTTGATGCAAGCGTAGTAACATGGTTACGAAAATGTCTGATTTGAGTACTATATCTATAATTATATAACATTAGAGCTTATATAGCTAATATAGCTAGGAATGAGGTAATACGACAACATTGTGGTTTAAAAGAAGATGTAGTGACTAAAATTGAAAAGAGTATGTTAAGATGGTTTGGTCATGTTGAGAGAATGAATGAAAGGCGACTAACGAAAGGTATTTACATGGCAGACGTGAATGGAAACGCCGGGAGGGGACGCCCTAGAAAGACATACATAGACCTTATAGGTGATGTTCTTCAGAAAGGCCAGGTGCGCAGTACTCATAACCGGCGTGTGTGTATGACTAGATGTATGAATGTGAGTGAAGCAAAAGAAGTATGTAAGGATCGTAGCAGGTGGCGCTCTGTAGTTTCTGCCTACCCGCATGGGAAAAAGGCGTGAGTTTATGTATGTATGTATGTAATAATTTTAATATTTGCATGAAATGAGTTGTTACTCTAACATCTGAGTAAATATTGAATGCTTGACAACTTTGCGAGTTAATAACCTGATGATTTCATTATTAAAGGTCGACAAACACTTGCATATTATGTTCTTTTAAGATCAAATTGAGTTATTATGGTGCTTGCGTGAGATTTCATCACATCAAAGTATGTTTATCTAAAACTTGTTAAGGTCTTTTTGCAGTTAGCATTGATCTATAAATTGGTGTGAAGGTATCCTTCACACATGTGAACACAGTTAACAAGGCAGATCAGCTCGAAAATGGCATATATGTGTATAACATCTATTAATAGAATTTAATTGTGAGTCTCTGGTTTGCAGGTATATTATACAGCATCTATATGAAGTCTACAATCACAAACTACTTAAGTTATGCTAAAATTAATAAAGGTTAATATACTCAGCTTTGATTAACCTTCAATGTGAGATGATCGAAACTCATAGGACATGCTCAATTCTCAGTGTTCGAAGATTAATCTTTAGTGTCTACCTAGAGATGGTTTGGATGCTACAGTAAATAAGAATAAAATATGACTCACGGGTCCAGTCCACCAGCGAAGTAGTAGATGACGCTGAAGAGCATGTAGCCGCCGGCGAAGTACAGCGGCTGCATGACGTGCATTAGGCGGGAGGGGTGCGCCGAGCACACCAGCTCCACCAGCATCACCGCCGAGTTCACGCCGTGCAGCATCACGTCCAGCACCGGGTTCGGCGCGAAGTTTATCGTGCTGGCCGCTGGAAAACATTGACAACAAATAAATCAATCTGCTTCAGTCTAAACAGTTATTTTTTTAAGTTTACGATAGGCTCATTTCACTACGATCTTGCCACCACCAGCACACTTGCCTAGAAGTAACTTATTCACTCTTGACTCTTTGTTGTAGCTATCAGAAAACACAGACTCCGGCAGGGCATTCCACTCCTTAGCTCTACACACAATGAAAGTATTCCTAAAGATGCACATAATCTTCATACTACATGAAAAATACTGGCTATTTTTCATGGAGCTATAGCCTATCTGATCTCCTCAAACCAGTTACTGGGTAACATTGATAATACTAGGTAACCTAATACGTTTATTTAAAAAGCATTTTCTGTATTGAATAAATAACTTTTTACATAAAAATACAACCGACTTCCAAATGAAAACAACTAAAGACAAAAAAAAGGAAATGGTAACACTACTAAAAACCGCAAAATAAAAATATTTTTACAAAAAAATGCAACCGGATTCCAAACAAGTACGAGTCAGACCCGCGCACGAAGGGTTCCGTACCATTATTGCAAAAAATACATGTTAAAGTACTCATATTTTTACATTTTATAGTGTAGCCTTAATTAAAGGCTGACACATAAACATAGGAGTAGGAAATGTAGAACAGTTATAAAACAGATTTTACTTATTTAGATAGATTGTCACATAAATACAGTTTACTGTAATATAAATCAGACATACAAATACAAATGAAAACTCATTAATTAATGCTTGTTTTGCTCGATTATCGAGGTTCAATCTATATTATCGAGGTTGTGCCAACCAACAAAAAAACCGGCCAAGTGCGAGTCGGACTCGCGCACGAAGGTTGCCGTACCATTATCGCAAAAAACGGCAAAAAAACAGTTTGTTGTATGGGAGCCCCACTTAAATATTTATTTTATTCTGTTTTTAGTATTTGTTGTTGTAGCGGCAACAGAAATACATCATCTGTTAAAAAAAATATTGTCTAGCTATCACGGTTCATGCGATACAGCCTGGTGACAGACAGGCAGACAGACGGACCGCGGAGTCTTAGTACTAGGGTGACGTTTCCATTTCCCTTCACCGTTGGAATGACGGCACAGTAAAAACAAAACATGTTTCTACCTATATCCGTTGTAGACTTTGAAACCATCCAACCAATGTGCTCCAAACCGGTTTCATTAGAAGGTAATAATGTGAAGATGGTTTTAGACCACTAACCCAAAAAATCAAAAAATATTGTAAACAAAATTTCCTTTTATTTCCACAAATAAACGAAGGGACGTGCCACCAATTCCCCTTCACTGCCGTTGGAATGATGGAACAATAAAATACAAAAAATGTTTCTACTTATGTCCGTTATTGACTTTGAAACCATCCAACCGATGTGCCCCAAAATGGTATCATTAGAACGGCAATAATGCGAAGATGGTTTTAGACAACTAAAACAAACAAAAAAACTTTTTTTTTTCAGCCTAGTAGCATACGCCGGGTATCCGCTAGACAATAAACAGACATGCCATTGCAGCAATCCTGAGAGATCTGCCGTCATTTATTGAAGAGTCCTGTTGTATTTCTCAGAATTTCTTAATCAGATCTTCACTGTACCCTTTTAAATACAAAAATAATTTTCAAAATCGGTCCCCAATGGACGGAGAATTCGGTGAACATACATAAAAATAAAAACCGGCCAAGTGCGTTTCGGGCCACGCGCAGTAATAGGGTTCCGAAGATGCATAATAATGCGGACTAAGAAGAGGGTTTTGTTGTTGTTACATGAACATTAAAACGGTTTCAGCGGCACACAACGTCTAAAATCGGGCCCACATAGGATGATGTTTTTTTAAATCTATGTGCTCTTGTTTGACCACTATCTCGCCTGATGGTAAGCGATGATGTGGTCTACGGTGAAGCACACTTGTCTAGAAGTAACCTATTCACTCTTGACTTAAACTAAAGAAGGACTAACTGGTAACTGAAGAAGGAGTTATAAAATCCAACTTCGCAACTGAAGTATCACAATATTATCTATTTGAGTATCACCAAGGGTGTGAATTGCGAAAGGAGCCGATACGAGTGCGCGTTGGAGCCACGGGGAAAGATATGGTTCGTTCCTGTATCCGTGCGCGCACGCTCCTTGTTTATTTCTCTTTCGGAATTTGAAAAAGTTCGTATGTATTCACCTCTAATCTGCGGTATTCAATATTTCGTTCTGGAAAGTTTTACGCTACTCAATAGTGATGTAGTCGGGTCGAATATTTACTTTAGGTATAGATGGATATCGACAAAAGAAAATAAATAATTTGCTTGGCAATCGAATCTAATTTGACTTTAGATTACAAAACGTCGAAAATACTTCTGCACTAACACAAAATAGACTCCCCCGTGCGCATGCGCCGTATGGACTACGGACCGGTACTGCCAACGACTGATTGTTATTAGAGCTTAAACATTATTAATTTAGAAATCAAGGATGACAAAAAAAAAAATCTGTTTGTTATCTATTTTTGTATATTTTTACATATATTTACTACCTGTTTTACACAGCTAACAACGTTATTTAAGTAATTTTTCAATGGTATTTGTACAAAAATTTTACTGTTCCAAGTACATTTTATAAGTTAGTCGACTATTACTCGTAAACTTGTAAAGCCTACTTATCTGTGATAGTCTTCCTTTTAATTTCGTTATATTTACTACTGCCGTGATTTTTTTCACATAGCCAAGAGCAACCATTTCACTGGCAGGAGGGGCTGACTCTAACAAACATTTGCAATTTAAAGCTTAATTTTACGCAAACGGATCTCTGAATCGTAAAATGGTTTAACAGACCAATAATATTTTTGAATGGTCTATCCAACGATACCCCACACCATGGTATAGACGAGAAAAAAATAACATTCCCACTTTACGTCTATAGGAGAAACCCAAAAAAAATAAAATGTTTTTCATGATTTTATTTTACCACTCCGTCGGAATTATTAATATGTATATCCATGCCAAATTATAGCTTTCTAGTACTTAGATACTCTGAGCTAAGCTGCAGACTGACAGACGGACTGAGCGAAACTATAAGGGTTCCTTGTTGACTTCGGAACCCTAAAAATACCCATAATACTCGTAACTCAATTTAAAACTCATGCTGTTGTCGTTAAGGAGTTCGGTTATATGTTCCGTATCTTGAATACAGTCACACATAGAAACTCCTTTGTTTAGGCAAGTCGGTCAAAAAATTAGGCCATAAGCTATTGTTGACTGATGGAAACATTCTTGATAGGTAGAGTTCACGAAGATAGCAAAAGGCCAATACGGAATTACCGATACAAGAAGTTCCTTCTTTTCAGGATTAATAGGTTATTTGTTTGGAACCAATATCTCGGGCGATAGGTGATGATAGGTGGAGTAAGGTGGTGACTGAATGGCGTCCAAGGACTGGCAGAAGAAGTATTGGTCGTCCAGCGGCGAGATGGGCCGATGACATTGTTGCCATTGCGGGTAGAACCTGGATGAGGTTGGCACGGGAACGTGGTGATTGGTACAAGAAGAGAGAGGCCTATGCTCAGCAGTGGGCGAGGTCGGGCTGTGGATGATGATGATCTAGGGCGAACCAATGATGCATTAGCTCTACAAATCTAGATTTACCATCTTATAAGTATACTGCCGCGCCTTTTTAGGGTGCCGTACGCAAAGGGTAAAAAAGGGACCCAATCACTAAGACTCCACGATCCGTCTGTCTGTCTGTCTGTCATCAGGCTGTATCTCATGAACTGTGATAGCTAGACAGTTGAAATTTTCACAGATGATGTATTTCTGTTGCCGCTATAACAACAAATACTTAAAACAGAATAAAATAAATATTTAAGTGGGGCTCCCATACAAAATACGTGATTTTTTTGCCGTTATTGCGATAATGGTAAGGAACCCTTCGTGCGCGAGTCCGACAGGCACTTGGCCAGTTGTTTAGTTCTTACTCGCATTTATGTAGTAAATCGAACTCCTGAAGGTGGGTGGAAAACCGCTATTTAAGGCCGTTCAGAAGCTGTTTGATTCTAACATACTCGAGGGGAAAACGTGGTACTGTTGTCAAGAAGGGCTACAATGCCCGGCTGAAGAATTATAGGCCCATCTCACTTCTTAGCCATGTCTACAAGTTGTTTTCAGAGTATTTTAAACTTTACAATGTTGACAAACTATAAAGTCTTTAACGGTAATTAAAACAATAATTGCATACATTTAGTAAACTTCAAATTAACACTATTGCGTAACTGTCAATCAAATATTATCAACGCTTGTTTCGATGCAATCATTATACATTTTTCAAAATGATTCTGTTTGAAACGAGACTATTGAAAGACCGATACTGGTTTTAAGTTCAAACTTGGTAGTTAGCCCCATAGCTGTTGTCATTGAAGTATAAGTACCTACAAACATATTTTACATCTAATCCCGTGTTTCTGCTGTATTTATGGTAATGAAACAGTTTTCCTTATATTTAAAAGGTTTTTCGGTGGGACGGGATCACGGGACCGACGGACGGTTCCGTTGTCAAGCGAGATCATAGAAGTTCGTACAAGGTCATACAAAAAGGAAAATAACATAAAAGGTATTTTAAACTTACAAGTCCTCAAGATCCCCCAGTAGAACACTGTGATGAGGAAGGCGACGGGAATGGTGATGTTGTAGAGGATCCAGTACGTCTTCACGTACCACGGCAGGCCGAACGTAGCATCTGCGGATCATCAATCATAGCAATCAAGTGTAACCTTCACTGTACTCAGATTATAAGAGATATTCAAATGCCGATAGCTGTTTCAATGTCAAAGTGTAGGTAATTGTCTTGATTTGGTATTTAAAGAAAATGTTACGAACTGCGATGTTTATGGATGTTTGATATCCCATAAAAACTACTACCGTTTGCCACATTGCTAGACTGTATTGGCCAATACCTAAACTTACCATGCAGCAGAAACGACTTTAATTTTCCGGTCATCAATGAGCCTACGAACTACGAATGTATAATTTTGTGAATGTAATGTTCACATCTTCCGCTAACATTGGCCGCACGGCGCAGGCGCACGGCGGCAACGGAACATAACTAAATCATCCGCTCTACTATAGAATGTGATTCATGACCTCCATAAAAATGGGTAACATGATTACAAATGTATTAGTTTACAAATGCACATGAACTGGTTATTTAAATATGTATAAAGATTGTGCGTTACGCAGTTAGTAAGTGAGAGATGAGATAATGAGGCAGTGTGTTATAAGACCTCACGCGTCCGGCGCGAGGTCGCCGCCCGCGTTACTACGTGATGCTGTCCGCGGCCACGTGCCACATACTATTCTTTGACGTGACCCCAATTGGCCCCCATACATCCTTTAAAACAATAAACCATCTCCTTAAAAACTGTGTCAATCAAGGTTTAAAACCAATCCTGTGCACGTAGAGTCATCACTGATTGTTTGTTCTCAAGTAGTGCTAATGTTTGATAACAAACCTACGTGCGGTTTTATCAGAACATATCAAACACGTGTCTAGATAAACATAGAAAAGAAATAGTAAAAAGCGTACCAATAGGCCTTTTAAAGTAAGCATATGCTGATACAGCAGTACCGAAGCCCGTATTGAGAACGATTAGTAGGAAACCCCAATTTGTTAGGTATAGGAACCAGTAGCCGAAATGTGTGTTCAATGTCAAGGGCACAGCGATAGACGCGAGCAGCACGCACGTCGAGAACAGGAAGAGGAAGCCGCGGAGCAGCAACAGCGGCGCGGCCGAGCGGTTGCCTTGCCAGCAGCTCACGTAGAAGTTGCTGGGCGACGGGTGCTCCAGCAGGCACAGGCGCCAGCCGCACTGCGCTGCGCACTTGCACAGCATGGCGCTGGTGCCGCGTTACCACACACTTTGCACCTCACCAACACTAACAAAAAACACTGTGGACAATCACTTCCTAACCGCATTTCCAGACGGTCTTTGTTGCGCGCGTGCTCGCATTGATCCTTCACTGGTTATTATAGATTGCAATGATAACCTTAGTTTTATCGGCTCAGTATTACAGCGTTAAATAGGACCGATCGTGTACATAGTTAGTGATAAACTAAGCAGTGAAAATGTGCTGCAAGCAGTGAAGCGTGAGGACGGCCTGATCTTGTAATAGCGCACTCTGTAATGAACTTATTCCTTATTGTACCGTCAAGGTCTTGCGACATAGATTTTTAATCGTTTCTTGCAATACTGATTTTTTGTAGCTATTTAACTTCTTTTCGGTATAATCGTGTCTGTGTATAAATATTAAGAAGCCGTTGTTTTAATTTAAACACTGTCTTTGTTATACGTTTTTAATAACGCGGTTAACGTTAGAATGACGCTGATAACTTGTAACTAATACTTTTGTATGTATGATTTTTTTGCACACTTCCTCCTACAACTCTAGGAGGATAATCCTGTGTCGTATGATGCTTATCAACAAATGCGTACCTATTGCTGCTAATGAATAAATAATTAATTAATAAGTTTTTGTGCCTCTATAACTTTTATAGTTAGGTTTAGTTAAATTGAAATTTATGTAAATTAGGAAAATTCGGTACACTTCTGAAGACTATAATATTATTAAGAGTCACTTAGTGATAAAGAGATGTGTTTATTTTGAAGACGAAACTGGACATGATGTACCTCGTTAAGTAAATTGTGGAAAATACTTCGCGACTTGTTTTTATCTTTATTTTATCAACATCTAACCTTCCCACGATTCAAGTTACACTACCTAATCACAATAAACAATCATAATTAAACTTATTATTTTTAATTATGGCAATAACAATGAACTTGCACAAGAAAATTATTAATGGGTGATTCAGAACACATAACTGTGTGTGTAGTATGATAAAATATATGATAAATAATCTGCAAGTTATAACTATAATCCAGAAAGTATTAACACATAACAGTGAAAATCTGTGCATGAACCAATAATTTGATTAAAGTATTAATCAATATTTGATCGTAGTAATCAAAATACCATTTCCACTTTAGTTTAGTAGTTTTCTTTTGCGAAAGATTCATGCACGCGTGACTAAGTCGGTGGCGCGAATCTATTATACGACACAAGAATGTTGTAATTGTCAGGCCAACAGTCCAGTGGGTGTAGGTACGGTACCAGCTGGACTACACCAAGCAGACCCCGCCTTCCAGCCAGGATGCTATGTGAAACACAAGGTGGCACAACCACCGCCATGAGTCACGCACCACCAACCAGCCCGGAAGACGACCAATACTACTTCATTAGCAGATACGCTAATTAAAACGCAACAAAGTACCTACCTGTTAAACCTCTGCGTCCTATAGCAACGTAAATCCCGAATGACGATTCCAGTATAATAAATGCCAGACCCCAGTGTGTCATGTACAAGAAGAACTTCTCTGTGGGGCCCCAGAAGAACGAGATGGACCAGAACATGACGAACAGCGCCCACACCAGGATGGGCACTCTCCAGTACAGCGGGGAGATCCTCCCGCAGCACGACCGCGTAAACGGCTCACTCGTCTCATTCTCCTCTTTCCCCAGCACCCCAGTCATACAATAAAACGCTTGCCTCCAGGACCACTGCATTATGCCGTCTTTTATGATCTTTCTTAGAGTAATGAACACTTAGTTATCTTTTGGCTCTGTTTGGTTATAACATCTTGAGCGAGCCTCCAGTGTGTTTGTGTTGCTGTGGACAAGGACAAAAAAGAGGAATATTAAGTACATTATGTATTATTCTGTTATAATAACATGAATTCACCTTGTTCATTCATGATTACCATAAAGGTGAATAAATTCATAATTCGGCTGTTGTGGCCGGACGTGACCTCGCGATGACTACAATGTGTGTTAGAATTAGAACCATCACTTAACACACGTGAGTTCAATATTCACGTGTCGAAGTGCTCGTACGGTTTATTTGAATACAACTATCAACTATTTTTCTATATCCGTAGGTTTCGTAAAAAGTAACTGAGGTATTTCGGAAGGACTCTCCATTAACGAAGCATCGCGTTCTAGCAATATTCCCCTCCCTATAATAAATTATGCAAAGCATGACTAGATCCAAAGAAAAAACCGGCCATGTGCGAGTCGGACACGCGCGTGAAGTGTTCCGTCCGTACCATTATCGCAAAAAACGAAAAAAAAACATGTTTCTTGTATGGGAGCCCCACTTAAATATTGATTTTATTCTCTTTTTAGTATTTGTTGATATATTGGCAACAGAAATACATCATCTGTGATCAACTGTCTAGCTATCTCGGTTCATGAGGTACAGTCTGGTGACAGACAGACAGACAGATAGATTATATTTTATGTTGTATGTATTTTATGATTAGTTAAGTTTTAATAGTATATTTTAAGTTTCCTTATTTCTTTCTACACACTGTGTCTTCGTCTATCATCCAACTTTCCTGTCGCAGGTCTGCTGGAAGAAAATTTCTATTGAAATAAGCAGTACCTTTGTGCTATTCTATCTGTATTTCTTCTTTTCTCTGTAAAGTGTTTTGTGTATACATATTATAAATAAATAAATAAATAGACAGACAGAAGACACACAGATAGGCAGACAGACGGACAGTGGAGTCTTAGTAATAGGGTCCCGTTTTTACCCTTTGGGTACGGAACCCTAAAATGTGGTGGTATACAAGGGAATAGAACCTACCTACCTATTGATAGATTCTCTTAGGCAGCCAGCCACTGACTGGCAAATTTAACCATGATTTAAGCTATTCTTATATAAGTATGTCCCGAAAACGAGAGAACAAGAAGATGGTTGAAAATATATTAATAAAGTTATAATATTTAATGACGCATATATGATTAACAATTGTACGGTACTTGAAGGTCCATTTTGTCTTTAAATGTAATTAAATTCTCAATAAGTAAGCTGTTGCGTTTTCAACTAACAAACTACAATAGAAAAGTCAAGGCAAAGTATAAGTACAATATTAATAGTTTATATTTATTATCTATCTTGTAATAAAATTGTCTATTTATGGCAGTTGTCCTCTAAAATAAAAAGCGTACCTAAAACTTCACGTGTATAAATAAATACGTCAAATACGTGGCTTCACGATGTCTGAAATTAAAATCAAACTGGAGTGAATTGTGGCTGAAGGTTTAGAAAAAACAAAGCGAAAGTAATGTATGAAAATCTCGAAAACTTGTATCAAAGACCCTATCCCTCCGTTCCCCTTGGAAACATTAAGACAGGTTTACGATTTTCGTGGAAAACACATGTAAATATTAACTACTAGCCATGCCCGCGGCTTTGCTCTCGTCAACTGCCTACCCTACCCTACTTACCTTCCTACCTAAGCTACTTGTCTTCGTACTTACCGAGTACCTATTGAAATGCGTGTGTTGTGATATTTTACTTTTTGAAAACTTTAAATTCATCTAACTTTTGATATAGTGAACCGATTGCGATGTACAAAAACTAAGTAATACTTAGTGTAGTAATACAAGTTACGCACAATTTAGTTTAACAGTTATCTACATTGGTTTCGTACATTTTACGTGATGCGTGCATAACTAAACAGACAAACAGATAAGCAGACAAACCGAAAAAAAACCAAAAAATGCTGGAAATTTGATTTATTTGATTTATTAGTTTATCCTCACACTGGAACACCTTGCAGCAATTACACCAATGGAGCACAATCTTATAATAAACTCACTATAAGTCCAGGTTTCCTCACGATGTTTTCCTTCACCGTTGTCAGCGATGTACAAGATAAACTTAGAAAGTACATATGAATTGAAAAGTTAAATATGGGTTCTGTTGGTTATCCTGTAACACACTGGCAATTTTTTTTGGAAATATTTTTGATGTACAAATCCACTTTTCTACAGATTTATTATACGTATTGATATTCTAATCTATGACTTGACTCTATTTCTGGCCCTGAATATAAAAGTATTTTCAGTCTCTAGATCGCAAGCATATTTAGCTAGAACGAGAATGAACTAAAATACCTCTCGCACAAGCTCAACGTGATAAATGCCAATGGAACCCAAAACATTATGTCATTTGTTTGCTGTCATTAAAAAGACTTAAACGCATTTTAATGACAAACGTTACTTTACCGCGATTACCGAATTTACATACGTACACAATGCCGTGGCATTCATTCTAAATATACGCTAGGAGGACTGTCAATATTATTACAGAGGTTCACACAAATTCTGGTATAAACAAACACACTACAAGTTCAAGTTCAACAGATCGTTGATAGCGAGTTGCGCAGGCGCTGATACCTGATGACCTACATAATATATTACGTAGAACGAATCGACTTGCCTACGAAATATTTATGAATGGTTGTTAACGCACGTTAGGCTATGTAGCATAACATTTTGGTATAACAAGTGCATGTTTTTGGAAATCTTTAAGGTTAATAATACTACCGTACAAGTAACTGTTACGATTATATTATTTGACGAACTGATTAATTAGTTACCACCCATATTATAAAAAACATAATGAATGTGTGTAAATTTTGTTATTTTACAAACAAATATATAATACGCCGGGAAACGCCGAGAAACGCCGGGAGGGGACGCCCTAGAAAGACATACATAGACCTTATAGGTGATGTTCTTCAGAAAGGCCAGGTGCGCAGTACATCTAGTCATACACACACGCCGGTTATGAAACCGGCGTGTGTGTATGACTAGATGTATGAATGTGAGTGAAGCAAAAGAAGTATGTAAGGATCGTAGCAGGTGGCGTTCTGTAGTTTCTGCGTACCCCCATGGGAAAAAGGCGTGAGTTTATGTATGTATGTAAATTATAATATTTGATTAAGGTCTATTGTACTTAGTCGTGGACTCCGGACTGTGAAGCAAACAACGCTCGTCATTGGCTGGTGTTAACAAAAGCAATCTATTTGTGTGTAAGTTAACATTACCGAGGAGAATACGCGGATGAAGGATAACTTCCTGACTGTGCTGACTAAATGCCTGGGCAAATATCACGAGGAGACTATTAGTTATGTAGATTAGACAAACGTTTGCTTAAGTACCTTCAATATTTGCGACTGGCAATTTAATAGCCAAAAGTTATTTTCCGCTCATTTTTAAACAGTGTCAGTAAAATAAGCATGCTTTAACTTTTTTTTTTTTTTTTTTAAATTTTGTTGGCTCGCGTTTGACCACTATCTCGCCTGATGTTAAGCGATGATGTGGTCTACGGTGAAGCACGCTTGCCTAGAAGAAAACTATTTACTCTTGACTTAAAGACCCCAAGGTTGTAGCTATCAGGGAACAATGACTCCGGAAGGGAGTTCCACTCCTTAGCTGTGCGCACAATGAAAGTATTAGCAAAACGCTTTGTGCGCATGGTCCACCATGTACCGATGGCGCATGGCCGTACGTCTTGTAGTCCGATGATGGAAAGGGCTAGGCGGAATCAAATTGTGCAGTTCCGTCGCACACTACCCGAAGTGTAACCGATAACGAAATATTGGTTGTTTAAATAGACATATAACACTTGTAGAAGCCAACTTCATAGTTAAATAAGTTAATAGTTAGGGGCACGTGTTTGAAAGGCTTTTAAAATATCTAGTATCAATCAATTTACAAGGTTGAATAGCGCAAACCACGGTCAAGAGTAAATTTAGTAACCGTTCTGTGTTTACACATTGAGAATCGAGACCCCTCTGAATAAGAGCACGCTAAGCCGATGACCCTGGCTAAGAATATACAAAATTCGTGAAAAGTCGCGATCGATAGTCTTACGTCTATAGTAGACTAACCGAATAAAAATAGGACCACTTTCTGTCACTAGATATGGATGCCGAATTCTGAAGATGAACAAAAGTTTAGTGATAAATATCGAGAAGTAGCTTGGAGAAATCTACTTGAAATACTGTTTTTAGAGCTCTGTCCCTTGTTTTAAATTAGGAGCAGAACTTAAGATTATTGGAAATATGTGGCAATTAACTAACAGATACCCAATTAATTACCTTAAGTGCAAAGTTTGATCATATAAAAAGTCACCTTTTACCTCCTGAAAGCTCTCTATCTGACGGCCAATATGACGACCTCTTTGAAGCACGACACAAGTTAAATAAAAAACACAAGTCAACACTGTCCAAAGTTAGGTATTTCTTGAATGATTCTAAAATATTCAATTGTTTCACTGGTTATCAATTAATAGTATAGCACCTTTTGTTTCACGTCCGTCGCAACAACAGTCCAACACAGTATTGTTTAGTTTTTGTCCAATTAATAGTACGACGTGAAACCTATCGGTGAACAATACCATGTAACTGAACTCTTAGTATTTTGCAAATGTTTCCACAATCGGCCCGCACTATGGGTCAACACTAGCTTTGCTTAATTTGTAAAGTCACCTTGTCCGAGCGTCATAAAATATATTTGTGTGGAGCCGATTGTTTGTTGTTTACGTCCGCACCGACGCCGACCTACAACATCCTATAAGGCAGCCGAGGAGCGAATACGTGGAAAATCATTTCAGGGGCATTAGAAACCGAGGAAAACGCTCGCTTATTATCCTAAGCTGAAGGATGCTCGCCACTCACGATAAAGGAACGATTTGTAATAAAATTAAGGAAATGGTCTAACACGGCCATCTATCGGCGCTCGCGTGTTTCTAAATATCCGATTCACTCGCGAACTGGTATTGTTATTATATTATTAGTAACTGATTATATCAACGTACAGCTTGTAACACCCATAGAAGCATACCGTGACGGACTGACGGCTACGGGCTAATCACCGAGATGAAGAAATAGGGTTATTTATTCGTTTTTCCACGATAAGTGAACGAGGTTAGAAACTGATGTTGCCAGGGTTGCCATTACTTGAAGGATCTCGTGTGATCGTGCTTACAAACACTTAACCAGATCCTTTGTTCTTAATTAAGAGAGTTCCTGTGATTATGAAGAATTACTGCATAACCTTCTCAACGTCCCGTTAAATTAGGTTTTAGAAATGTTACCAGTACAGATTTTTAAAAGAAATCTGGTTGAATGATTTTCTTGCAAAGATTATTTATAGCTGGTTATTTTTAGATGGTGGGGAGCTGCACATACAGTTAAAATGATTACGTTCTGTATTACGAGTTGACAGACCAGACAGAGCTGGGCGTGTTTGGGGCTAACAGCCAATATCTAGGCGCGCCGTTGGGAGACGCGCCAAGATTCTAATGGAACTGATATACATTTTGGAGATCAGTTCCAGATATAGGTTTAGTTATTAATTACATGCTGTTTGTAAGATATTTATATCGCGCGTGATGGGATATCGTCAGGTGCTCTTCTTTGGATTGGACATTGCAATGTTCTCTTGACCTAATTTTTTATCTTATTCGACTTTCCTGACCTATACGATAATTCACACTGCTCTATATAGAAGAAATAAATTATCCAAAATAATATGGTGATGAAGTTAGCAAGTTAAATAGCGTGTAGACTGTAGCCCTTCGGTTCACTTACCTTACAAGGGTGAGCAGCTACTTGTAACCAACCTGCGCACATATTAGGTCGAGGATTTCTTCTTTAAGAGCTAGTAAAACTATCGATAATTTTTATGCGACCGAGAATACCTAATCGAGTAATTACTAAGAGTAAAATTTTACGGCACGATAACATATTTGTGCATAAACGGAATAAATGTACCTATGCTACTAATAAGCAAGTTTTTATGAAGAAACACTATTTATTAAGCCACTGTACTGTGTATGTAAATAGTTGAAGTATGTTGTACACTATGTACCTAGTGTGGCATGTTAAAATGGTATTTCCGTCTTGTATGTAACGTCATTATTAATATCGCAAAAAAATATAAACGCAATGTATACATACCTACGTCAGGTCTTTGTTTACTCAGAAATAAAATAAGTCTAAAAGTTATTATCATGATTTGTGCCCAAATATTAGAAATACAAATATACAACAATGAATGTAATAAAAAGTAAAGGGTTGTTTTAAATAAGATGCTACGAACGGCTACGAGGGTCGTAGCACTCGTAGCCCTTCGTAGCAACATTTCAAAACGACCCTTTGAAAATACAACGTTGCATTGTTGTTGCGGTCATTGATCCACAAGAAAGTTTATGAGATTTCGAAAGTATGAAATTTTTTTAATTGGCAGTTAGAAGTTGAACATTGAAAATTTTCCATTTCCCAAGATGCAATTTTTCAATGAAAATCGACCGGGGGTGCGTATTTGGAAACAATTTTTTGTGATTAAATAAATACTTACCTCTTATATTTTATTTAGTACACACACGATACACTTCTGGAGATCTGTATAAAATATATATTTTCAATGAACGTTTGCTTTTACGATAGTTCATAAGTTCTATGGTGGTAGAGACGTTGTCGTGAGCACGCGGTGCGCGTGGTGCAGCGCGCGAGTGCCGCGCGACTGAAGTGCCGACAGTGCTTTGAGGCACGCGCGGGATGCTGCGTGCGCGCATGCATTACGTCGCATTTAACTCCACAGTTAAAATTATCCTTCATTCATGCATCACAAAACATTCAATCACATTTTTATGCAACATTTTAGATGTCACCTTGATTTTATTTTATAAATGACATGCGTCAGTGGACAGAAACGAGAATGAGTAAAAACAATTATACCTCGGAAAATTAATATTTTATTTATTATCACGATTAAATTACACTGATTATAATACGATATGACCAGATCCCTGAGGATACATTTTCTACAACTTTCGTGAAATTGGGATTTAAAATTGAAACTACATTAAAAATAAATAAATTTACGGCCAATTGCCGAAATAGACCAAAATACTGGGCTCTCATATTTTAATACTTAAAAGATACAATATTTATTTCAAGTGAGATTACAGTCCATTATAATTTCATAATAATTATTAATGTATTGCTTACAATGTCATCGAGATTACATTATTGCTTATTAGTTTAATTAACAGTAATTAAAAGAAACATCGCATCACAGCATTTTGTCCGATTTTAAATTAGGGCTAGGAACGATTCATATCACTATATAAGTCCTACATTATTCTCTACGTAGATATTCGCTTACATAAATGCTGAGGCTACTTAAGTTCGGAGCAAGGCAGGAATGTATTCCACAAACACTCCACTCTCTCTGCTTACAACAACGGTAGGTACGGTATTTACTATTTCTCTAGAAATGAAGAGATGATTTTTTTGCTTTCCGCGGCAACACCTGATTAAAAAAATATACATAACAGTCAGGTTATTATATCGTTTCCAAATGCAACGACACGAGTGTGGCGATCAAGGACAGGTGATAAACTACTATTCAATGCATTAATAGATACAACCATAAAATTATATTCAATTATATTGACGGGCCAGAAATACTATTTTGACAGTTTAATATATCTCTACTCACTATGGGCACAGTATAAATATGGACGAACAGTACGGAAACTACCTACAAACGCTCGAAACGGCACACTCACACAAACATGCGCATCGACGAGAGCCCTAAGCAGTTGTCGCGATACTGTCAGTAGTATTAAATTATCTGTGGTAGTGAGAGCCGCTAAGAGGTCTCGTCGAAGCGCGTGTTTGTGTGAGTGTGCCGTTTCGAGCGTTTGTAGGTAGTTTCCGTACTGTTTGTCCATCTTTATACTGTGCTATTGGCGGGGTTTTGTACAATATAATAATGCTTTTATAGATAATAACAGGCTATTCTGATTGTTGAACAAAAAGACACAGACAGGATTATTTAAGATAATCAGTCTTTCCGGGATGTCCCGTGACTGAATATATTTACTACAGTACGTTCAATTGTCCCCAGTCTACAATGTCCCATAAGCCCACTTGGGTGTGAGACCGGTGGAACTCAATTTTTTTGAGTTTTCTAGGCATAAACTTTTTTGAAAATATTTTACCAAAACTGAATTACTTGCCGACATTCTGGTCTGTACGCTAAACACTTTTGGGATATTGGCTACTTAAAACGAAAATAATTTAGTGATACAAATTTTAATTAAATGCCTATTTAATTGATAAATACATAAATATCACAATTGGAGTAAATACTATATAATGTAAACTTGCTCATTGTACATATGGTTATAAGCCAGCCGCCACCTTGTGGATGCACAATGGACCAAGATCTGATAGAACGAAATAGATTACTGAAATTATTTCATGTTAATTATGTTTTGTCTTTATGGCACATTTGTAATTTGTATATTTCATTTCATTTTTATTTATTTGTTAACATAGGTAAATAAATACAGATTTTATGTTTGACAGCACAAGCACAAGTTTCACAGCTTCAGTATAAAGTATTGAGTCACTATATCCTGACCTATAAAATTATTGTTTCCATTGTGCAACCGAATTAGTTTACAACCATGAGGTTATCACCATTAAGGGCGTCGCCAAGGGGGTGCAGGTAGGGGCCGGCCCCAGCTAGAAATTCAAAGCTTAAAATATAGCCAAATGCAAAGAAATCAAAGACCTAAGTCAACATAAAGCCAATCCAACAAATCTAGCCGATGTTGATGTCTTAATTTTTTTTTGCCCGACACGGAAATATCGTTGAAAATTTTGATCGGTCTACCGCGCACAACGTGTACGGTAAAGCGATCGTTTAGCAGCCTCAGGCGACTGAAAACCTGGTCAAAAAGCACTATGGGCGATGAATCACCTCAATAGTCTTGCCATGATAAGTGTGCAAAACTTATTAATGAAAACTTATAAGATTTCCACAATTAAGGGTACACTAGTCGAAGGCACGAACTATTTTGTGCGCGGGGTTAAAATGCATGCTATATCAACCGACAACACGTGCGGAAGAGATAGATGCTGTTATGAGCAGTAAGAAGCTAGTTCTCGTACGAATACACACTTTTGCAAATTTGTAGCGAAATGGATGATGATTTAGGACGAAACCGAGTAAGCGAAATTTTATGTACAGACCTTTGGGAGTCTGGATATCATGAAAAAAACAACTAAACTTTTCTGTTTAAAATAAAATTATTTGAATTGTTAAATTACTAATCTATCCCTGTATGGTGGCCGTTTTGCAATTTTCCGTCTTCTTATGGTATTTATTTGCGCCCAAAATGCGTTAAAATGAGTGTCGAAATGTGGAACTTTCGACGCTTATAACTGTTAAATATATGTATATGTTTTTTACTTTTTTATTTCCATACAGGGCTAGATAATGATGAAATAAATTGATATAATTTTTTATTTTGAACGTACATCGTCAAACAGTGGAGTAAAAGCCAGACTACGTTTGTATGGAAGAATTATCGACTAGTGTAACCTTAAGTGGTCCATCTGATTATTTTTATTTTTATTCTAATAAATATAATAACTTTATTCACAAGTTTAATTTATTGTACAGTGAAGTGCTCGTGGAGCGTTACCCATTGGACTTTGTATCGACTTTAATACAATCGCCGTAGGGTTAAGACTTGCAATACAGCTGCTACACAGTGTAAAGCTTCATGTGCTTTTGATTGTATTTTACAATAATACTTTTCCCATCCCCTATATATCAACTTGCTCCCCCTTCTGGTGCATCGGCTGGCGACGCCCTTGATCACCACTAACCCCTTCCTATTACACAATAAAACTATAAATACACCGTGCTCTTAATAATAGCTCGAATTTTCAGGAGAGTAAGCCGCCCCTAAAAATTACAATTCCATTTACATGAAAAAAATTCTCTTTTCATATTTTATGGGAAATGGAAAACGGTTATTTCACAAGTCAATAAGAAGATCATAGACAATTTATAGAACAGTATCTAAATATAGCCACCACAAAAAAAAACACGTTTTATAAATGAAATGACAACAAAATGCTCATGAAGTATGTGCTCATAGGCACTATGTTACATAATATTATGTAGGTGCTAATTTACTAAAGATATTCACATACCAATGACTTATTGCTACGTTTCTTTGGATAAATAGGAATGTTTTGTAAGTCGACCGTTCAAATTAAAAGTAGTTGCAGTAGTAACCACTCGCTCGCTTGACATTGTATCTGAAAGCGACTCACAAACACTATCATAATGTTATTATTATAATAATTGCAATATTATTGCTTGCATGCAGTCCTTATATTACAACGCTCACTGCCGACCCCCTTACTCTCTAAGTATCGAAGGCAGCAAAGTTCACAATCATAACTTAATTTTTTCGGGATGCAATTTTCTATACAAACTGTAAAACCTTATTTTAACAGATCATCACTTAAATTCAATGAAAATATTGTATTTACTGACAAATGCACTGTGTTTAAATGCTTTTGGACTCAACTGGTCGAAAAACATGAAATTTTGCACAAGAGTTTCTTATAAAATGAAGGTGAGTAGATTGAAGGAAGTATTAAATATCACCCCCAAAGAGATTAAATAGGGGATGAACATTTGCATGGAAGTTCGTAATAATTATTTGCCGACGGGAAGTCCTATAGTGCGGGCTTGTACTGAATCTGTTTTGCGAGTTGGTGCATTTTACAGTATCTACAGTTTTCTTTTTGTACTTTGCAGCCCTCTACGTTTTGATAGGTACTCCTGAATAATGTAAATTATATAAATACACGTTCATGTCTTAAATACACATATGCAGCAGATTTTTATGTATCTTGTTTGAAGTGAGGAATGTTTGAACTGAGCAATATGCGATGCAGTCAGTAGTCTGTTTGAGACAAAGAATCTTTTTACAGCCGTTAGTTTTCATAAATAAGCTTAATGCTATATTATTTTGAGAATGACGATATTATTAATAAGTATTATGCTCGCAATTTTAATGTAAAAACCACGTATACAAGATTATATATGTTCATAAATGTGTAGTTAACACGACAGTTCAATACGTTCTCGAGTACATAAACTTGTAAATTGCAAAATCAATTTACTACACAAACAAGATCTATCAACACTTAAATATTTAAATAGTCTAATGTTACACGTCATGAGTTCCTGTAAACTCTTGTTTTGACAACTTTTGCCGCTGAACTTGGTAGAGAGTACCAACGAATTGGGCAACGATTTTTCTTTCTTTTAAGCTGTCTGTATGTTTAGCAATTCAACTCATTGTCAATAAACAAAAGGTAGGTATAGTAAATACCAATTTAAAATAAATGATCGGCGGTATGGTCAAACAACATACTACGATCAATACTCTTATGGACGGTACACACTGCGAGCATGCGCTTCACGGATTTTTTTAAAAAACGTTCATCGATTAAGCACACAGTTTAGAGAGTAATTACTTACACTTAAACAAACGCGAATTACACATTAAAATACGAACGTTCGTTTCGCGAATGACAAAAGCTCGCGCATCGAATGTATATTCAAATAATAGTTTGATGCAAATGCTCGCGGCGAATACCCACCTTAAGGAAAACTAGTAGATTCTAGGTCTCCTTGGGCGCCACAAACGATCAATAAAATCGTATTATGGAACTTTACCAACATTTATCGGCAAAATAAAGCAAATTTGTAGGTACTTATTTATACGTAGGTCACTGGAGAAGAGCGTACACTGCATCCGAGAAAAACCACCAGCGCTGCTTTTTACGTCCGATTTTAGCACTTTTCTTGTTCGCGCGCGGCATGTGGGGGCGGAGTGGATGCTAGTGCAGCTTGCCGTGCGATCAGTGCGTCGGCAGCGCCAGGCGCTCGGCGTGCGGCCGCGCGCGCATGCGCAGCCACAGCCGCGCGCGCGCGCACGCCACGCACGTCGCCAGCGCGTGCGCGCACACCATCACCACCGCGCACAGCGACACGAACCCGAACGCGGAGCCTGCGAAACAACAAATCAATCGTTTTTACACACATAACATCTGGCCCGTATTCCCCGAAGAGTAGGCAAAGGTTAGCTCGCCGTCCATTAAGGACGTCGAGGAGTCGATGACACCCACTCCGCTTCACCAAGAGCGGGAGAAGTCAAAAAAATCGTTGATTGAAATAAGAGCGCAGCGAAAATTTTTTCACCTTAGATTGTTTACTGATTGACTGCAGATAGATGTCGATTGTAGCATAAAATAACGAGAACTAAGCATATACGAACGAGCTTGTAAAATTGTTAGAAAAGAAAGAAAGAAAACACATTTATTTGACACAAGCCAGAGCACACAAAATATACATTAAAAAAAAAAAAAAATCTTAGATTAAGCGACAATAATATAAAACAAAAGTTAGCACCCTGCCTCGGATAGGTAACGTTTTCTTTTGATAGACAAGAAGACGGGGCCGCAAGAAAGAAGAGCCCAGTCGTGCTTGTCTAAAAAAAATGCTAGGCTGATAGGGCTGGATTGCACCACCCTTCGCTGTATCCCGCCCGCCATGGCTCTCTTGGCCTAAGGGTAGATACACTACAGCGTGATTGCGACTGGGCCAGACTGAGGTAGAACGTGGTAGATTAATTGGACAAGTTTTATAAGCGGCGCAAAGACGTTCGAGAAACCGTATCCAGTAAATCTTACAATCTTCTACTTCTTCATCGTATCGATGATGCCAAAATTAAATACGTTTTGAATAGAATTCAGCCACGTCAACAACGTTTTCATTTGCCTCAGTAAGGTATTTCAGGGTGCAATCTTGCAATGTAATATTTATGTGCTTTAGTATTTTACGCGCGAATTTGTAAACTATATTTTATTCTGTAAATATGTGGTGCTTACAAAGGCAAGCTTGGCGCCTATTATTATATGGCTTATTATTCATATTTTAATGGTAATATTTTATATTCATATTATTTACAATCAACTTTTTTATTCTCAAATAGCAATTTTTTTTATTTAATTTTAATTTATAAAATTATTTTATTTTAATTTTTTGTATATTTTGTTGGTATATCCTACGTAGTCTGCATATTTTTTGTTTCTTTTTTTAATATTGTTATTCCACAAAATCTTATATACATATATATTTTGTTGTTATTTTTATTTTATATTTTTGTTATAATGTATACCTAGAACGCTGTCGTCTCCCTTCTTGGAGGTGGGCGCTAATGGCCACGACACAGTATTCCATACTAATGCGGCTGTTAACGAACTCAAACTCATGTAAACTGTTTTCTTGTTCCAATAAATATATTTGAATTTGAATAACGCCTGCTGTTTTCTTTACTGCAAACAATAGGTCTCGCACGTAAACTGAAATGAATGTTATGATCCACCTGCTACCAGATGTTGTAGACAAATGAGACTATATCACAATTGACCCAGAAATCAATACGAACAAACTGTCGATCGATTGCCTAAAACGAGCGAAATAACCCTACCCAACCCAAGTCACTTATAGGTCTAGTCAAACTTCTTGGCCGCCCTGAAGTTTGCTACAATGGCTGCGCAGTAGTTAATCTCATAAAAAAACAGCACCGATCCGTGCCTTGCGCATCGGAAAGCCAACTTCAAAGTTGCCACAGATCCATGAGGTATCGGAGCTATAGGCTGATAAAGTATGCATGTAAAATCATTATCTGGTGAGGATTTTCTTAACACTAATAACAAAAACAGTCATGCTGTCAACTGTACCGACACAACGATGACACGACGATGGCACTATAGAAGACATCGATTGTAAATACACTAAGAATAATCTAATTATTGTCGTGTCTCTTCTCGTTAATTATGACCCACGACTAAAACCATGTCAAATTGTTTGACGGTCATAACCGTATGAAAACGTTAGATTAGATGAATCTGAACCCGGCTAAGTGGGAAAACCTCACAGTATTACGAGGGGGGGAGGGTCCATTCTGCTATATAAAAAAAAACGGCCAAGTGCGAGTCGGGCTCGCGCGCTAAGGGTTCCGTACCATTATCGCAAAAAACGGTACAAAAATCACGTTTGTTGTATGGGAGCCCCACTTAAATATTTATTTTATTCTGTTTTTAGTATTTATTGTTATAGCGGCAACATATATACATCATCTGTGAAAATTTCAACTGTCTAACTATCGCGGTTCAAGAGATACAGCCTGGTGACAGACAGACAGACGGATCGCGGAGTCTCAGTAATAGGGTCCCGTTTTTACCCTTTGGGTACGGAACCCTAAAAAGGAGGCGGTTTTATTATAATAATTATGTCTGATATTAAAAATGTGCATAGGTACCAGATCCATGGGGTATCGGAGCTATAGGCTGACAAAGTATGCATGAAAAATCATTATCTTAAAGTTTGAAGGTCAAAACCGAATAAAATCTTTAGATTAGATGAATCTGAACCCGGCTAAGTGGGCAAACCTCACAATATTATGGGGGCCCCCCCCCATAATATTGTGAGGGTCATTTCTGCTATATCAAAAAAAAAGCAGATGGATTTATTATAATAATTATGTCTGATATTAAAAAGTCTAGTTTTGTAACTTAGTTATGAAAAGTTCGTTTTCATATATTTTCCGCGTCACATTATCACATGTGGCCTGAGAGCATTTTCAAAACTATTAAAAATTTGAACCGATGCATTTTTTTAGCGGTACTTGCCCGTGGTCCCCCAGTCTAGTTCCCCTTGGGGTACCACGAGCAAATATTTTTGCCCGTGGAACCCCCTGAATTACAATCTTCTTATCAAATATATTTTTATTGCCCGTGGTACCCCATCTCAGACATTTAAATTTGTCATAAAAAAAACATTTTAAAAACGAACTGTTGCTTGACAAATAAATAAATATAAATGAATCATTGTTTACCCACTGGTAAACAATTGTTTATTTGTAGTTCATATGACATTTTTCAATAAACAATTTTGACGCTGGAAGAATATAAAAAACGTATGACAGAGTTTGAAGAAGAAAATGGAATGAGCATCTGGATCGAGGACAAATCAATTTTTGCGAAACGAAATAAGAAATATAGAGAAAATAGTAAAAACTTAAAGCCATGAATTTCATAAACATGAATTAAAACTGTTTTTATTAAATTACTTGGGCCCTCAATCCAGACGCTTGCATAAAGTGGCATAACCAAAATCTCAGAACTAAGTACCTACTAATATCTGGATTAATCATTTTTATTTTATTTAGGAGTTTAGTTTATTTTATTTTCTTTAATATTTTAAGAAATGCCCAAATCTGTAGAACATTACAGTTTTTTTTTTACCTTTGTTTGTTTTTCTTAATAATGTAAGTACGGTTATATTACAGTAGTAGTAGTTTAAGTGACTAATCACATTATGTAATGGAGAATAACGTAAATAATAGTAAGTAATTCTTTTTCTCTGAATAAAACTATCGTGTTACCATTTGCGGGGGTACCACGGGTCAAATAATTTGCCCATGGTACTAGACTGGGGGACCACGGGCAAGTATCGTTTTTTAGTCCAATTTTTGTTTAAATCTTTTGTACGGTTGCCGAGATTACCAAAAGTTTGCATTCAGACATTCTAAACTTGACCATAAATAAAATAATGTTTCGAAGTCGCTTCAAAATGGTTTCAATTCATAGAATGATTACTCTTTTATTTCAGAAAAAATATTTATTCTCATCAATTACCCAATGTTCACATGAAAACATGATTTTCAGACTATTTGCTATGGGATTATGAAATTGAGACCAGAAGTGAAGCGGATTTTTTTGAAATCAATATTTTTGTAATCAGAATAATCAAATCTATCGATTGTATCCGGTTTTGGCCGTAAAACGACGAGACAAAAATCTTGGTCATGAGCGCTCTTACTATATATTAATTTGACAAGATATTTGAAAAAAAAAATACAATTGTATTTGATTTCTATTGTATTTCTGTTACATTTTTTTTGTGTCTTTACACTGCACTGATGACACTCAAGCTATCGATAGTAGCTTGAGTGTCTAGTGAGAGTACAGTCTACGGCATGACTGATTTTGGTATTAGAGTAAAGGAATTCCATAATCAAATCAAATAGTTTATTTCAAATAAACCTTAGAGGTACTACCGAATTGTCAAACAAAAAAAAAATACACATCACATCATCAGCCTATTAATGTTCCCACTGCTGGGACACAGGCCTCCTCTCTGTGAGAGGGAATGGGCCGTAATCCACCACGCGGGGCCAGTGCGTGTTGGTGGATGTCACATGTCTTCGAATTTTTGGTTCTAGGACATGCCGGTTTCCTCACGATGTTTTCCTTCACCGTTTTGAGAGCAGTGGTGATGAAATAATTTACACAAAGTAAAGCACCTGCCTGGGCTCGAACCCACGACCTACAACTTGTAAGTCACGGCCGATACCACTGGGCAACCACTGCCGTTCCATCAGTTTTAATTACAAAGTTTTTGGTTACATCATTCTTGTTGAAAAATAAATATATGTGAGAACGGTGTAAAAGCGCCCGTATACGAACATGACGAATGGATCGGCACCACTCAGCTCATTCATCATGAAGGGAACTGAATGATCCAACACATGCGCCACAATCAGAGAGACATTAGAGAGAGCATGACACGCTCAACTGCCAGGGCAGGGCAGAAGTCAACGAACGACACATAGGTACAGTGAATGAGATTTACAGTCGGAACATAGTACTCACACATGTTCTGTGTAATACTAGCCTATGTTAGCCTATGTTACTCATAAACCTATGTTACTAAGCTAAAAAAAATAGCCTATGTTACTCAGGAATAACGTAGCTTTCTATTGGTGAAAGAATTTTTTAAATCGGTCCAGTAGTTTCGGAGCCTATTCGGTACAAACAAACAAACAAAAAAATCTTTCCTCTTTATAATATTAATTAGTATAGACAAATATATTCATACAGTCTTCAGCGGGTCCAACAATACTTCAAAACTTTTCTGCCCATCACTTGTTTTTGCGCCCTAGTGGCTGCGGAGCAGGACTACCATTGCACCAAGCATTTTTATGAGAATCCCCCAACTGCCTGCATAGTGTGCGTTTTATACAAGTTTTAAATTTCGTTTCATTCAATTCTAGAATGTGGCGAGGTATTTCCCTGTCACAATCAGTACTTTTGACATTCGGCAAGGCAAATTTTACGCACTTTGTCTTACTTGATTCGATCGAAAGACGGGCTAAGAGGCTCATTGGCAATGAAGTACTGGTCGAATCTAGGCTCCAGAACCTCGACCATCGGCGCCGAGTTGCCAGTCTGTCGGTTTTTTTATCGGTTACATTTCGGGGAGTGTGCGTTGGAATTGCATGAACTAATTCCTCCTAGCCCGTTCCATCATCGGACTACAAGACGTACGGCGATGCGTCATCGGTACATAGTGGACATCCCACCCATACGCACCAAACGTTTTGGGAATACTTTTATTATGCGTACAGCATAGGAGTGGAATTCCCTGCCGGAGTCTGTATTTCCTGATAGCTACAACCTGGGAGTCGTCAAGAGTGAAAAGCTTTCTTCTAGGCAAGCGTGCTTCATCGTCGACCACATCATCGCATATTTATTTATTTATTATATTCTTTATTGTACACCACAAAAATATATACACAGGACAAAAAACATAAAAGCAAGTGTACAATGGGCGGTCTTATCGCACAGGGCAATTTCTTACAGACAACCGCATATCACCAGGTGAGATAGTGGTCAAGCGCAAGCCTAATTGATCCACATACAGTTAGTTCGTTTCGATTTCTGGGTTTTTGATTCATGCATTTTGGACCTTCTGCTCTGAAGGTTCAAAGAGTCAAGTTTTAAAATGTGATGCCGAAATGTAATGAAGTCAATCCTATACATGTTGACTTTTCGACAATCGTTTTGGTTATATCTTGTCATTCTGTCTAGAGCTTCGGCTACTTTTTAGCTACTGCTTTACTCAAAGATTTAATCAGAACTTTATTTACCAGGCTTGTTCCAATCCAGCGCGGGATATATAGCTGGTAGTCCGATCCTGTCAGTTCCGCCGACTGCCCAGTAGAACGCACTGAAGAAGCCGTACGCAAGCCCTGCGCCGGCGCTGTAGAGCGCATGCGCGGCGCGGACAGGGTGCGCCGTCACCACCAGCTCTACCAGCATCAGCAGCGAGTTGCCGCCGTGCACCAGCACGTTCAGAGTGTTGATCTCGTGGATCTCTGAGGAAAGAAGACGAAACGAAAATGATTAGTGATATTATAAAACATAATTTATAAAACAGCAGGATATACATACATACAATGTATTATAAAAAAAACGCCTTTTATGAAACAGTTAGTTATGCATCTTGGAACTCAGTTGCTATGTTTATGCCATGAGGCGCTCAAACATTGTGGCTTTACAATGCTTGGCGCATGACAATTAACAGGTTCACAAAACAATCAGCACGAGCACAGTAACTAATGTGGTTCATGAGACTGTGAATCGAATGAATTAATAATAGCAATTGTTTCTGGCGTTATTAAAATACTGGCAACACAAATAGAACAATCAACCACTCATTTTCGTGAATGAAATGAATGCACGATTGTACTTTGCGAAAATTCATTATAGAATATACAATAAAATGCACGTCGATAAATATATTGAAATAAGAAGAGTCTCTTGCTCATACTATCCCACTGTTAGGCCTTCCCCAAATTCCTTCCAGGCACGTTTTTCTTACGCGACTACAAATTAACCCAGCTCGGGCGGTGCTTAACTGGGTAGTCAGAAGAACTGTTCTCAAAATACAAAGGTTCACTCACTAGGATCATGGACTAGCGCCCAGTAGACGAGCGAGATGACGAAGGCGAGGTCCGTGGCGATATTGTGTGAGAGCCAGTAGGCGCGGCAAAGCAGCGGTGTGCGCGCGCGTCGACCCAGCGGGATGGGGATCTCGTCCTCTTCGCATGCTGCAAAACGTAGGTTGACTGTTTGAAGAGACAAGGTTTAGAATGTGGTTGGTAATAAGGTTCAAAATAGTAAGATTATAAATAGTAAAAAAAAAAATAGGATCATAATAATAAAAGATAACAGTAATGAAACTAATGTGGTAGATTTTTTAGCATTTCACGGTAGGTAGTCTCTTAATCCTCGTTATGAGGGATTTAGTTTTCTGGTAAGATAGTAGTGTAAAGGGCCAACTTTGTGCATGATTAAAACCTAGACGCATATAAAGTACTCGAGAAGTCCTAAAACAGCATTTAAAATGAAATTTTCATTGGCATGACCGGAAGATGTGGATGTCATCCTGTCAATTATAATAAACCGATTCATAGTAAAGACCATGTTACATGCTACCCAATGATTGATGCATCTATTCATGTCGTCTATCCCAGGCTAAGTGTCCGGACGAGTTAACCAAAGTGACCGCCGTTGTATAAATCCTTTTATACCGCCCACAATTGCCCGCCACTTGCCATTGAAGTGGACAACGTCTCCAATTTTCAACAATAGCTGCGGAATAATACCCACTCCACCTAGGCCCGGCTCCGTCGGAATGAGGAACCAATAAGGATAATTTGAAGCACAATAGACAGCGGACCCGCTCCACTGTGATCTTAATTGACGCGAAATTGCTACCAATCAAGCGTTCGTGACCTCTGTCGATAGCGTGCACCCAAATATTATCCAAATGTCTTTATTTGAATATAAATGCCCTTGACAAGCATCTATGCGAACAAATTTGACAGGACATATCGTAAGCAAACCAATAATGACGTTATTAGGAGTTTAAATCTAAATTGATGAGTAGTCTAGACATTTCAACGCATAGCTGTATTGGACGAAAAAAGACAAAACACGTGTTCAATCGATCCCCAGCGAGCGTTTTGATGTGCACGACAACATGCGACTCAATGATACAGATTAATTGAGTCGCGTGAGGAGTTTTGTCGTCCAAGGAAACCGTTTTGTCTAACAAACGCACCCACGCAAGGCACTTGACATTGACGAGCTCGGCCTGCCCAGAATGTGCTGATCACTTTCTATGACAGCTTTGACAATGAGCTCCAAACTGGATCTAGGTTATTGGACTTTTAATTGTGCAAACACAAGTAATGACTTTATTACACGGTATCTAGTTTACACTTCACACATTTGGAAGTTCTGTTATGAACAGAAACGTGAGCAAAGTTTAGTTTTTTACGGAATATATTTGCTTCGGGTTCTACATCTTGCAACGGAAGTTGATGTTCAGCAAGAGTGTTTACTAAACATGGTAATTGAACAAGTTACACGTTGCACGGTCACATGTTTCTCATAACGGAAAAAGACTCAACCAAGCTAGTTAGATTTCAGGGCACAGTCTTTGCAGGGATTACTCATTCAAAAATCAAAACTATTTTTTTTAATTGGCCGTGTCACTTCGTGCGAATGAAAAGCTACTAGACACTTAAAAAACCTAAGACATAACGTTCCCGAGACTCGGGCCTTGAATTTTTGAGCTTTTGGTTTAGCTTCCCTGGGTTCCCGAGTGGCTTAGTTTACCACGTGAATTCCCACTACTTATCGGGTTTCCCTTACATCTGCTCCACCCTTAAGCAAATACTGGGTAAGCCCGTGACTGGCAGGATTCTAATGAGGCGTTATTATATGGCTGTTAAGGGAATAAATCAAAATTATTCAGGCTACAGCATCAATGTATGCCAATAACAATACAATCATCAAATTTATTGCTCCGTGCTTTGATAACCGAACATTGACGTAGTCTAAACAGGCTCCATTTTCAGCAGCGAATGTCTACGAAGTAGCTATCACTATGGGGTGATTATCCGTGTTTATGAAGCAAGGGGAACATGTTTGTCCTAAATCGTCTCCACATTCCATGTTAAAAAAATAAAAACAAAATGTTTCAGCCATTTAGTGTATTTCTTGCTAAACATTTAAATAGATAGGCTTGTGAAAAAACCGCCGAGCAAAGATTCTTAGTATTAGAGTGGTTAACTGAAATGTTGTCCCAATCAACACAGTACGACTAGTCTTTATCAACATCTAGTTCTTATATTTTATTAGCTTTAGTTGATAGTATATATGTACTTATGTGTTCTCAAGAGCTTAAAATTATATTTTTTAAATTTGATTGTACCATATTTTAGGTGCCTACACTTAATTAAAACTATGTTAATTCAATAACTAAGCGCGTTAGGCCATTGCACTTTTGTAATTTAAACGTTATTTTCGTTAAAAAAATATAGGTAGGTACTTGAAATATAATATTTGCGACGTCAAATTACGACGCTTTATCCTAGTAAGCTCAGTGGCTCCAAAGTCTAGTCTAGTTCATTGAACTTGTATTTATGTCTTACATTGTAACAAACTAAGCAGTTTGTTACAATGTAAGACATAGATAAAACTCTTGCACGTAAGAATGCTGACCTAAAGTACGATCTTGTCCCATAATTTTAAAGTGTCCGAAGTAATGTGATGCACTTTTGAAATCATGCGTTGAATTGCTACATGATAAAAATGCATCGTTTTTAGGCATAATGCGATCGAAGTTATTTTTTTTTAAACTGTGCCCCGCACTAGGAATTTCTTCCTGTATCGTGGGTGCGTTTACAAACATTTAAACTCACATACACAACGCTTGGAGCCATCACAACTATCTGTAGGTCATACAAATATTTGTTCCGTGCGGGAATCGAACCCGCGACACGCTGCGCAGCAGTCAATCGCTCAACCACTGCGCCAACCGTGCGCCCTAAAGAACACAAAAAGTATAAAAAAGTACAAAAATAAAAAGTACTAGGCAAACAGACACTTACTGGAATCAAACTTTTGCGCCCTGTACCGGTGCACAACGGCGAGGGCGAGTGCCGACTGCAGCGCGATGAGCAAGAAGCCCCAGTTGGTGAAGTAGATGAACCACTTCATGTAGTTGAGTTCCACCTTGGGCCCGTCGTATAGCTTCGGCAGACGCTGGCACGTGAAGCTCGCCACGCCGATCGACAATACCGATAGGAATATCAGCCATCTATGAGAAAATAAATATGTTTCAAGTTTAATATGCACTGACAAGAAAATATTTACAAATCTTTTTTTACAAATTGCTTAGAACAATTGGGTTAAAGTAAATGGATAATATTCAACGAGTAGAGTTTTATTGTCATGCGAACTATGAGCTGTTACGATAAATATTTTGAAAACGGTAGCTTGATTGTCTAGTTAATGATAACAATATCAGGTAAACCATACTAATACTCGTAGGTACTATAATAAATGCGAAAGTAACTGTTTGTTTGTTTCCTTTTCACGACTAACCGGCTGAACCGATTTAGATGTAATTTGGGTAGCCATAAAATGTTTTTATACCGGTGTTGTGTTTCCTTGGGATGAAAAAGACTTTTTACGAAGCCGCAGGCAGAAGTTAGTATTAAATATAAAAAAGATTCTCTTATCTTGATTTGTCGAAACTAACCTGTATATTAGGTATGCTGTGGAGGGGTGTGGACTGGACTGCCACTGGCTGCAGGCGAACTGATGACAAGGTGAGTGCTCGAGGTTGAGTGCTCGCCGGCTGGCCTGCCACATGCGAGCCAGCATCGCAGGCTTGCATGACTTCTGGATGGCTACAGAATAAACAGCACATATCAGTACGTACTCAAATCTTCAAAATAAACAAAAAAAGCCTTTTATACCGAATCTAGACAACATACAATATCTTCCCTTCTGAACAATGTATTTCTGGCAAAAAAACATTTTGCTTGACTGATTGATAAACAGATGTTTTTTTACAGTATTTCGGAGAGTACTCGTACTGAATACGAATTGATTATGTAAAATAATTCATTTATTAGTTTAACTTTTCAAGTTACCTGATTATCTTCCAAATTTAATGATTCTACCGTCATTCAACTTGATAATGTTGTTATTTACTCAACAAACGTCAAACATGTTGGGTTTTAGTGCTCTTTTCTTTATTAGTGAGTAATATAAGTGTTTAATATAAATGTTTGTGTTCAAGTAAAATATATGTAATTACTTATTTAGAAAACAATCGTGTAATATAATATCGCCTACAATAAAAAAACAATCTAGCAATTTTAACGAAGATATATAACTCCAGGATAAATCTGGGTTCCGCATTACTGCTACAAACCGTGTGCTACAAATTGGTCGAATGGCAAAAGAGCATCATTGCATTTCACCAACAGAAAATTAACAAATCAAGTAACTGATTTCTAAAAATCCATTCTTTAAATTCTCATTTGGACTTCTTTCCAGACAACTGTGGACTTTTAGGGATGACCATGGGGAGCGCTGCCAACAGGCCATCATAAAATAAACATTATCAGGAGAACTGGAACGTTTTAATGTTGGAAGATTCTTGCTGGACTGTTTTTAGAAATTTTTACAGATACAAAATTCACAATTCTTTTAATGAGTAGAGGAACATTAGGACCGTTATTTTTTTTGCAAAAAGCTGGTATTTGGTTGTTCTATATATTGGAAAACAATTTTAACTTATAATAATTATTTTCGTATACATATGAACATTAATAAAAATAGCTACTTTACCCCGAGAATACGTTTACAAAGTCAACATTTCTTAGACCAAAGATATTGGTCCTGAAAGCAGATACCAAATTTATTTTTGGATTTGAATTTTGACTTATACTAACCGAGGGTGTCCTACATCTTAAATGTAGAATTAACACACGTTTAACCATCAGTAGCTAACCTAATAAAGGCTCGAGTCATGTGCGAATGGAAACCGGTTAGCAACATACTGAATACCAATAGTACCTGAACTTTCAGCAGGAGTCATTACTAGTGTAGGCACTAGATTGACTAGTAGTTTTATATCCAAAAAGCAATTTTATAAATTAGCACCACTTGAAACTCTGCCAGTTTTTATACGTTGACAACGGACGAGTGATACACAGATCGTAACATAAATTCTAATTGTACCACCGTTCAATGAGACCGCGTGAGTGGTGCCGATCGATTTTATGAACTAGGCACCTCCTCATGTTGGTACCGTTCGTTTCTGATATTATATTTAATAGGCGACGATGTGTTTCGTTCACAAGCTCAAGGGGCGACACCTTGACACACATCTTCAGGGTATGCCACGAGTTTCTTTGAAAAGTTTCTATCTTTCTACCAAACAACATAAAAACGTCAAACTGTTAGAAGTGCCGTTAGTTTAAACGTGTACTTATTAATTTTAAAAGCTGTCGTATAGTGGGGCATGTAGCATGTGGTCACGTGACCATGCGGCACTAGCCGTGGTCATATTTTGCACGCGATCAATAAAGGCATTAATTAAGAATACGATATGTGGTCTGATGTTGCGATAACGACAGACGGGAACACTTCGCTATAATCAACAACGGTCCTTTCAATGCACAAACGTTTCAATCAGATCAAAAGTCTTCCTCATGACTGGACAGTATAATCAGTGCACTAGATAACGAAATGAAAGTAACATGAACGTTAATTCGAGATTAATGATGATGAGCGATGCATCGGTAAATAAGATAGTGCATAAATAAGTGCATTAATAAGTGCATAAATAAGTGCATTAATGTTGGCGTAGGTAAGTGCAATGAGCCAATGAATACAGTGCTGTCTACTCGAGTATCACCTTCATGAATTACAGGAGGAGATTAACAGTCCAAGATTAATTGATGTAGATATCTATGATGGGTCTAGCGAGCGAGGTCAATGCACAACAAATTGTGAGCCACCTGCGTCGATTGGCCGGAGCAGCGAGTGGGCGCACCAACTGTTCGCAGAATAATCACTAATTAGTACACAAGGCCGCGAGGGATCGAACAGGAGGTCGCCGAGGCCCTCATACTTGGTACAGACAATTACATCGGCGGCTCCTGTTAGATCTTTCTCTTGCTTTCGCCGCCATCGTTTATTCACGATTTTAGGTTCTTCGGCCTTCATAATTATTATCAAATAACATAAAGAGGGTAACATTACCTACGAGTGATTTTAATCATTAGTCAAATATGAAGTAAAAAGATATGCCTTTTATGTAATGCCGCACAGCATATAATGATAATATCTGTACTTTTTGCATCACTACGAGAAGCGTAGCATGCGTAACATTAAAAAGAATACAATTTTATCACTGTGAAAGCGGTACAAATATATAAAGCTTTTATATTGCAATGAATAGTCGCCATTTAATTCGTATGAATTAATTTTATTTTATTATGAATGCGAATTCATGGTGTTTATCAATGGAACCTTTTCAGACTGGTTGAAATAAAACAGGCAGTGAGATTCCGTTTCGGTTGGCTGGCTGCCACTGTCATTTGTGATAGTGATCTGGTCTGGCCTCATACAGGACATCAATACAGCTGCCATGCTGCTGTTGTTCTAATTCAAGTTTAGGTACATTCAGCTCGCGCCGATCGATGATATCTACCTGTGGAACACACTGTAGTTTAGGCGCTGGGAACCAATCCGTCTATAGTGTCGCATGTTATACATGTTTCAGGCTCGATCAACTTTGTACTTCATAATTATTATTAATTCAATTATTAATGTGTGCCCAATTGCCCATTGAGGTAATAATGTACTGTGTGTGCCACGAAAATTATTTCAATAAGATTTCAACATTGTCATTTTGAAGCTTTGTCATTGTCATACCTACTGTCCGTTTGAAAAAGCCAATGCAACATTTTAAAAATCCTGAATTAAAACCTTTTCATTGTTGATTTGGGCCAAATTTTAAGTACTTTCTACGCGCTTCGCCATTATACAGGATGATTGGAAGTTGGGTGCAAAACTTAAAGAGGAAGATATTACAGACAATTTAGAACCATTTAAGTCATGGTTGTCTTAGACGAAGTCTATTTTTTTTACCAAATTATTATGATTATTTTTGAAAAGTCCCAAAATTTTAACTTATCTGCTTATTTATGGTAAAATTTAATGATAAATGAATTCATTTTTATTTTATTTAATAAAAGTAATGTGTAAGCAATCTAACAAAACATGTTTTAGGCCTCTGTATCGTTAGACATTTTAAGTTCATAAAAAAAATTAAAATCATAAATACATTTTGTAAACCTTATTTAAAAGAAAGACGGGGCGTGATTTTTTTTCCCTGTATAAGTATTCACAAAGTCTTCTGGACAAAGTTGGTCAAATTATTCGATGCACGCTAACATCCATCCTAAATGTGGCCCTGGATGACCGAGGGTGGCTGCAAGCCACACTACACATTCGCTTTGGTGGGTTTGGCATCCGGAAAATTTCTTGTATAAGTCTACCTTCGTTCCTGTCTTCGGTCCACAGCACTGAATATTAAGCCACAAAAATCTTGTTCCCATGACTGGTTAACTGTGAATTGCTGTGCTCGATCGATGCTATGAACGCCTGGAAAATGGCATACCCAAACACGGCGTTGCCCGAGAACCCAATTTCCCAGAGACAGTGGGATGAGCCGCTCTGCAGGTTGGTACGGAATAAATTTATGAATACGTCCATCAATACTGCTGAGCGTGTCCGCCTGCTGGCTGTGGGAGAGTGGGAGTCGGGCGTCAGGCTACAGACACTACCGTCACCCAACATAGGTACTATGTTGAGTGACAACACCTTCCGGATCGCTACATGTCTGCGTTTGGGTGCTCCTAACGGAACTACACATCGCTGTCAATGTGGTGAAGCAGTCGACTGCCTCGGTCACCATGGCCCATCCTGCATTAGGAGCGCTGGTCGGATAGTTCAGCTTGCCAGCATTAATGACATCATACGTCGGGCTCTTGTCACTGCCTGGATGCCAGCTGTTTTAGAACCCAATGGAAATATAACAACCTTATTGGAAGCTATATTATATTTGAGCCGTTTGAGGTGGAAACATTAGGTCCATGAGGTCCGAGTGCTTATCGAGTTTTTCGAGATGTACGCAAACGACTCTTCACGTGACCTTCTTCAGCCAGAGAATCAGCATTGCAATCCAACGTGGCAATACTGCCAGCATTCGCACTTTTCACGTTGATAGCGATGGGGACCAATTTTTTGACGCCCAATGAGCCGTGCCCTTACGCATTCCAAGTTTTATTTAAGTCTATATTTTGATAGTTATTGATAATTAAGTATTTTAAACTATGTTTTGTATATAATAAATTGTATTCATGATAAACATCATACACTGAATCCTTTCATATCGTGTACCTACACGTAGTGAATTTAATTAATGATTTTTTAATTAATCAACGGGTAACTGTAAAACAGTTACAGATAAGTAAAGGCTTATGTTTAACTTACCACCAGATATAGTAACATATAACAGACAAAAATAGTAAATGATCACCAAAATTAAACCCGCATCTTATTGTAAAATTATAACCAAAGTTTTAACATCTCGCTATCCTGTTTAGGCAAAATGACTCCAAATAAATCATTGTTAACCCAAAAGTAGTAAATGATCACCAAAAGTAGTAAATGATCACCAAAATTAAACCAATGACCAAAAAGATTATAAAATTTCTGGGAGCAACTTGGAAGTAGCGCTCGCCGGCCGCTGCCGCGGCACCGCTCGCTTTGCTCGCTCGGCTCGCGCGCGGTTGGTCACAGTTCTAACCTAACCTAACCTATTTTACAACATTAAATAGCGCAATAATTTGCTATTAAAATTTGGTGATCAATTTACTAAATTTGGTGATCAATTTACTAAATTTGGGTTTCATAGTACAATTTTAGGTAATAGAGGTTATGGTCACAAAGTAATTTTAGGTGGTCATTATATTTATCCCCATAAGGAAAAGTACACTGAGGGAAAAATTATATCAATCACGAAATATCAACGGTACTTTATAAGATGACGGGTTGTAAATGTGGTTATTAACCTTTCTGTAATGTAAAATCCATGTAAACTCGAAAAAAAACATGATTTTATGAAACAGTAAGCACTCATTGAACTTCTGTTAAACCTGTCAAGGTTAATAAACGTGAGTTTGTGAATGTAACTAATATGTAATATGCAAAGTGCAAGCATCCGTCACGGATTACGTGTAAAGATGGCATAAGCCATTCACGACTAAACGTACTAGACGATAATGAATATTTATTGGTGCAACTATGTATTTACAACTGTTTATCTAGACGGCGGGCAGACACCAGCCTTCTGGGATAACCTTGCAGTCACAGGAAAGCTATTGTAATGCATGCCGTGTTATTTCCTACATCCTATGATGACCTAGTACTTCTAAGTAGCAACTTATTCGGGCATCCTACTTTGCTATTGTCGAGGTTAGTGTATGAATTATAGATATGAGCACCTGTATTGAATCTAGATTCATGAAGAGTCTCTATTCGGAACTATCAATATCATTGATCTCACTCACAGCTGATGGCCTGATGAAGCAGCTAATGAATTGGTATTACTAGACTAGAATAGAATGGGAATAAATATAATGCCACCAAAAAAAACTTTGTGACGATAACCCCTATCACCTAAAATATATACTAATCAGCAAAAAAAATAAACCTAAACCAAATTTAGTAAATTGATCACCAAATTTCATAAGTGCTAAAACCGTAAGATATCAAATCTAGTGATTTGGTCAATGAATCAGTCCAAGAGCGAGCGAAGCGAGCTCGGGAGCTAAGGGCACCCCGACACGGACAGGTTAGGTTCGAAGGAGATGACGGGAGCTGAAGTGAGCGAGCAAAGCGAGCGAACTCAGCTCCCGTCATCACCTTCGTGTTAGTTTACTTTAGACCCTGTATTCAGAAATAGGAGCCCCGCCCAGCGGGGCTCCGTCGACTCTGTTGCGATTCTAAATTTAATTTTGGTGATCATTTACTATTTTTGTCAGTATATTACTAGATTTGGTGGTTTGTTAAACATAAGCCGAATAGAATACTTACTACTAGCCCGTTTAGGTTTGTTATGAACACATATTATACAATTTTGTTGATGCATGCTACGCTGCATAATTAGGTACGCCTTGTTTGCATATTGTACCTAAAGATTCAATGTCGTATAATAAATGTTTGTATACAAATGTCATTACATAAACTCTACGTTGTTTAGTAATGATTAATTACGGCTTTAAAAAAAATGGATAAGTAAGTTATATACCCAAATCGCATATTGTTAAAGTATATTTTCCTTATGTTTTATGCATATGTAGGTATTCCGGTGTCTGGTTCCTACCTACACAGTTTGTTTATACATACGTTAATTGTTATCGGAAACCATGGTTATTTACCGTAAATCCCGATGCAGACGCATTGCACCATTAGCACATAATATACTTTTTTACCCGACTGAAAGGAAAGGGTAAAAAAAAGGGTATGTTTTTCGCGCGTATCTTGTATGTTTGTTTGTATGTATGTAATATTCTTTATTACCACATATCTTTTAAACCGCTAGACCGATTTATATAATTAAGACATCGTTAGATAATTAAGTCTTGACCGCCCAAGTGGTCTTAAATAGGTGAAGTTACAAAAAAACAAACATTGCGGATTTTGGGCGCCATATTGTGCGGGTCCCAATTTTTTTTTTCGTCCATGCCCATCGAGTGGGGTATCAAAATGAAGGGTTTTAAGAGCTGATTACCACTTATATATTTAAACATAATACGAATAAAAATTATAACTATAAAGTTGGAAATAAAAAAAGTAATTTAAAATTCTTAAGCAGTCGGGTTTTTGGTTTTTAAATTACTTTTTTTATTGTATAGAAATTGAAAATATGACAACTTTGAGTAATGAGTTTGTACCTTTAAACTGAAGGACCGGTGTTGTCTTTACTGATAAAGCGTATTGCAACAAACAATAAAAGATACATAGGATATTCTCCTTTTATTAGATAACCAGACAAGAACAGTGCCAAATTACACAACCAATACAGGGCAAACAAGACATTTCTAATACAAAGAAATGCTGGTGTTTCTAGTTTACGGCTGATTTACATCGGACCGGTAGCCGCGACCGTCGTAATTAGATAAGTTAGCGCTGACCTGTCACCGGTAGAGGCCACAATGAGCTGACCTGCTTAATTTGCTGTTAGAAAACACACGCCTAAGAGGTTAGCATCAACGATAATGACAGGATTAATACATACATTCTTGCCATTTAAATATAATGAGAATAAGATTTGATCCTCGTAAAGTGCCTTCACTGGGAGACCCAAAAGCTAACTCTGACCGAGAAGAGAACGGGAGACGATTGAGTGGCGAACACACTTTGAAAGACGATCCGAAGCGAGTGGGTAGAGTAACAAAAGAAGAGATGCAAAATTAAAGAATATTCCTTAAGAAGTCGGAATGCATTTTGGTTCGTGGAATGAAGCGGATCTAGTAGTCAGTGATCAGGCAACACGTGTTCGTGAGCGATGCAGCAATTATTAATGAAAGTGAAATTAGCTGATGTTCAAGGTGATTGCCGAACAGAATTACTGCCATGGCATAATCCAGCTGAGGCCAGAATTTATGTACATAACATTTGATCGGAGGTCATTATTATTGGAAAAGATGGCGAAAGAGTGACCTTGTGGATGCTGTTGTAATCGTCCTGGATACTAAACGTGTAGAATGAAATCCTTAGAAACAATCATCATTTTCTGATTATTATAATAGATATGATGATGATTGTTCATCAAATCGTCATCTAGATAATGTGATTGTTTCAGAAGTCTTGGACAATTGCACGCATAGAGATGCGCACGTGTGTACATAACACTTATTCACCCGTGAAGAGCCATAATGTGTTACACGTCAAATAATTAATCATATTCTATGTTCATTGTTATTCAGTTACTTGATAGCAGGATCGCAGTAGCTACTATCAAGTGAAATGTAGGATTCCATTTATTCAAATGGTCGATATAGGTGAAAAGGTCACAGGGGTCATACTGTAATTTATTTATTTAATAAAACTTTACTCATAAGTAAAATCACTGTACTAAGACGGAGTTAATGCGGTCAGATTTCGAAAGATTTCTTCGAAAGGATGATTGTTCCCTCCTGAGTTGTTATCATAAATATATTCACACATCTACATTTTATATCGAACATATACATTTTAGACTCACCCCTTATCACTACATAATCATATGAAGTTAACGTGGAACTATTAATAGATTTCTATGATTAATAGCTTCTAGGTAAGGTCAATGCACACTTGACACGTTGGAGAAAAATCAATATCACGGCAACACTCATTTGCGTCGAGAATTACCAACTATGTAGTTCAACTACCCCGAAAAACTGCCGTTGGTAACCAATGGCCGAATCTGGCCGACTTGTCACGGAAGGAAATTTGGGAGGAGATTCAAGCAAAAACTTTTCTGATTAATGGTACAAGGAAACTTGGCTTTTACTTCGGGGAACGAGATTACGAAACGAATAGAAAAAGCAGTAAAATATTTGGGGAAAAACTGTAATTGCTTCGAGGAAATATCTGTGGGTACTTTTTCAAGTTGAAATAGTGGAATGTTTTAATTGAAACGGTATCTGCCTCCGAAAAAATACAATCGTTCGTTTTTCTGCAGCTTAGGTCGTTCAACTCAAGTGGTATGTTACGGTCAGAAACTTTAGTAATAGTAGGTCTACCAGATACAATTTCGAGAGGCATAAAATTACAGAATGCCATATGCCACCCTTATAAGTCTTCTGCTCACATCTGCCAAGCGCTTTATGTTCGGGCCAACTTTCAGCTTTGCTGTGGGTGCATGTTATTGTTGCAATATAATTTATGGTAAGACTATCATCGGATACTTGGGAATCAATTTCGTGGATTGACTATTTGAAAAGTATTATCATTCATCCAAAAACGCGAGAATTTACCTACTGTTCTACGTATGTGTATAAGGAACAGATGAAAAAAAAGGCATAGATGATTCATTAAAAGAAGCAGAACTTGGCAACAAATGGTAATGAATGCAATTTAGCATGCCATGGTAGTTATTACTAAGACTCCACTGTCCATCTGTCTGTCTGTCACCAGGTTATATCTCATGCACCGTGGTAGCTAGACAGTTGAAATATTCACAGATGATGTATTTCTGTTGCCGTTATAACAACAAGTACTAAAACCAGAATAAAATAAATATTTAAGTAGGGCTCCCATACAACAAACGTGTTTTTGCGATAAACGTACGGAACCCTTCGTGTGCGAGTCCGACTCGCACTTGTTTTTTTTGTATCACAAATAAGAAATAATTCAGTTTTCTTCAGTAATAAGTATATTTAAGGGTATTGTTTAACCTGCGTTCGTGTATGACCAGCAGCCTAATTGCGTGAGCCTATTCAGCAAAGCAAAGGGTATGACAAATAACCTTTAAATAACTATGTACTGCTAAAAATTATTGGCCGCTTTCATAGGTGAAGATAGACTTCTCGAAAGAGTCTAAAAAAAATATTGGTCACTTTCGCTTTCACTGTAAACTCTGCTCTAAATAAAGCAAAATCAGTATCTAAGGGTCGTGTGTGTTTAGCTCGCCGTCCGATAAAGACCAGGACCGAGTCGATGGCACGTTGTGTTCCACGCGCGCCTCAAAGAGATGTCGGCCAAACTGACGGGGTCCGCTAGGACTGATGCCTGTCTGGGTCGCGGATAAATTTGAAAACGAATTAGCGTGGCCCTGGCTCAAGAAACTAAAGGAAAATAGGTGGGTTTTAGTCAGTAAAAGTCTGACACCAGTCCTCCCGCTTCACCCAGAGCGGTAGAAGTCATTGGATGATATCCCACCACAAAAAAAGAGTCGTATCAGTTGGGCGTTCTGAAGTTTCTGCTTTACCTTATGGAAGAAAGGCGTGAGTATATGGGTTTTGTTTAAACAACACATTATCTAGTTCATTGTTTATAGATTCATGACAAAATTTTGAATTGCTCTTAACAAACGATTTAAAAAAAAATTGAATGCTTGATAAAATTGACAATCTTTATTCAATTCATCCTAATTGTGGCGGCTTGTTGCTAGGGTCATGTTTTCGATTGAAAAAGAGTTAGCAGTCATTGCTGATTTATCTATTGGCCATTATAACAATTGGATGATTTGTTCTATATCGTAAAACGACAGTTTAAACACCCGGAGACAAGGCACATAACAACAGGTCGGGTGTTTGATCTGTTTCAACTGCAACTTTGACTCAGTGTAGATAAAAGTTGACTAATATTATTAAGGATGGTTGATCATCAGCGTCCTTATGAGGATACAATTTATATGGAAACCAATAAGAGTTAATCAGTTTTAGGAAATATGGTGCATTTACCATATTTCCTAAAATTGGCGTATGTCACAAAATATCTAAGAAACTTGTCCCTAATATGGTAGCCTCAGTATGACAGATAACCTAACATAATATCCCTGAATAACTACTAACTTAAATTAATTAATTCACTAACTTGACTAAAAAAACTGCTTATACTTACAGGTCGGATACGTTTTCATTAATTGTAAATTTTTCAGGGACTGCCACAATCCATGAAAGAGAACAACGTCCAGGGGGGTGGGTAACCATAAGCTTTAAGAGCAAGATTATTTCGAGTGTGCGGAAGGGATTGATGTATATGACTTGTATACATCTGTCCCTTTTTCTCAATCGCACCATGATAGTATTGGCACATCATGGTACGGGGGCAGTACACATTGGACTAATCTCGAAATCGTGAAACTTATGTTATGCGAACACAATAGCTAATATTCTTTTTAATATCTCATAGTTGTTCTCATACTAAAATTTGCTTATAATATTCATGAAGATTGCCAATGATTTAAAATTCACATGTGTTACAAAAGTGAGCACACAGGAAATAAAAAATAAAAAAATAAGGAGATACACGGAGGGAATTTTAAGAAAATTATTATTCTTCAATTATAGGTCGTCATTTTGTCGATGGGGTTTTGGCTGGATCCAGCTGAATCCAATTATTATTATTTTTTTTAACCACCGTCTCGTGTTTGATCACTATCTCACCTGATGGTAAGCGATGATGTGGTCGACAGTGAAGCTCGCTTGCCTACAAGTAACCTATTCACTCTTGACTTAAAGATTCCTATGTTGTAGCTATCAGGGAACAAAGACTCCGGCAGGAAATTCCAATACTTAGCTGTGCGCACAATGAAAGTATTCGCAAAACGCTTTGTGCGTATGGGTGGGATCTCCACCATGTACCATGCCGTACATCTTGTGGTCCGATGATGGAAAGGGCTATGCGGAGACAAATTGTTCAGTTCCGTCGCACACTCCCCCAAATGTAGCCGATAAAAAGCCGACAGGCCTGCAACTCGGCGTCGATGCTCGAGGCTCTGCAGCTTTGAAGCAACCAGTGCATTTTGCCTATAAGTCTCTTAAGATTAGACCGGAAGCCAATTCTAATATGCTTGGGAAAAGCCTAGGCAGCTGATGATTTTGTCGATGGGGTATTCGTCATTTCGTTGCTGTGGGATCGATGATATATTATGTTTTGCTATAAGTAATACAGATTTTAACTGTAGACAACTGCTATCGGAACGCCTTTTATGTTTAGTTGCCTGCTATCCATTTTACGATGTCGTAAAAGAAGCTACTCACACCGTTAACGTGATATTGCAGTGATTTGCTGTTGCTAAGTGCTGTCCAATGTGTAAATTGTTGAATACTAGTAATGGTTTTGGCACTAAGTTACTCTGTCGATATCGATCGCATGTTCGCAGTTATTGTGCCTAGATATAATTTACGAAAAATCGAATTTAGAACCTGTCAGAACCTTTTCATTTGATCTTATACAATGTAGTCTATTTACTCATTGGTCTCTTTTTAACCGACTTTTGAAAAAGGAGGAGGTTCTATGTTCGACTTCATGTTTTTTTTTTTTTCACCGATGTCTCCGTCAATTGTGGCAATTGTACCGAAATTGGTTCCATTTTAATTTGGTGAAGATCTGATGAAAAACTTCGAAGATGTACAACAGAACTCTTCAATAAATAACGGAAAATCTCTCGGGACTGCTGCAATTGCATTTCATAACATAACATCACCCCAGTATGCTCTTAAGGGGTACGCAGATCTCTCATTTGACCGGTTATGTTTAAGTTATGTTTTTTTTATGGTCTAAAAGTTGTTAAATACCAGGAGAAGTAGTGATGGGATATAAACATCTGTAGGTAGGTGCCTACTCAGGCGCAATGGTTTAGAAAACTCCCCTGGACAAATTGATACCAGAAGTCAGAACAGCCCGCACAAAGTAATAAAAATAAATTATAAAAAACCAATAAAAAATTTACTGATAAATAAATTTTGATAACATTCAGTCATTATATTGCTATTAATTAGGTATTATTTTTTGTTCTCACTATTAATTAATCTTGCGGCTTTAATTTAATGTTTATTTTATAAATTTTTAGTTTTTTCTGTACCCATGAAATTAAACTAAGTACCTAATAATGACATCTTTATGACATTTGTTAGAAGACCTAAGTGCCTTAAGGTTTTAGTATTTCACTAATTGGACTTTTTGTGAAATGTTTTTATTCACGCAAATCGTCGTAATTAATTTATATTACTAAAAGTTTCATGAGATCGCTGCGTGGTACGAGTATTATTGGTACTTAATATAAACTTCAAAACTCATATTATAGACAGGTAAATTCATTTTTTAGGGTTCCCTAGTCAGCAAGGAACCCTTATAGTTTCACCATGTCCGCTATGACAAAGTGGTAAAATAAAACCAAGTTTATTTTTATGGTACCTCCTGTACACGTAAAGTGGGGATGTTACTTTTTCTCGTCTATCCCACGGTGTGTGGTATTGTTGGACTGGCAATTCAAAAATATTATGGTTCTGTGAAAACTAATTTTCGATTCAGGGATTCGTTTGCGTAAAATTAAGCCGTCTGTTTTGCCAGCTAAATGCTTGCTTTTGGATATGTAAAAAAAATCACGGCAGTAGTATATATAACGAAATTAAAAGGTAAACTATCATAGCTAAGTAGGCTTTACAAGTTTACTTGTAATAGTCGACCAATTCTTAGTCTACATTATTGTGCAACTACGGAACCCTATTACTGTGCGTGGCCCGACACTCACTTGGCCAGGTTTTATTTGTATATTTGTAAAAGGTTAAAGATTGTTACATAAGACTTACCTATAACTGTGAAATGTGGGTGTACGGTTCATGCGCCTGGCATCTGCCAGGCGCATGAACCTTCGGGAACGATGAATTCATTCTCGTATGACAATGAAAAAAACAAAAATGGCTAATGGAAGGCTATCCCTGCTTGCCATAGGCTTCTTTCCATCCCGAAAAAACGAAGTTCAGATTAAAGTGTTGATAATGATGATTCTTCATTCTAGATGAATGATTAAAATTCTCTTATTTTCGTCAGGTCCGCGGTACATGCCTACTTCAGATAACTGGATCATAAAAGGTGCCACGCAATTTGCCGACAAAGCAAATTAATTGGAAGGCTTTCAGGAACGGGGGCCGGATTCATTTAATTATCGGGGCAAGATGGGTTTTACCAAAAGTGGTAATCGTATTAGTGGTCCAGCAGCTTAATATGAGAGGAGAGATATTCCCATAACTAGGTATTTTGAGGAACATTCATATCGCAATCGCAATATCTAATCTATCTAATAATATATATCTATACATACAAATAAATAAAATTGAAGTGTCTGTATGTAATATCAAAATAACAACGTTTTATTGAATGCACGTGAAAGTATATACGGTACTAACAACAAATAAGCAATTTTTAAGATTTTTGTCTGTCTGTTTGTACCGGGTAATCCCCGAAACGGCTGGACCGATTTTGACGGGACTTTCACTGGTAGATAGCTGATGTAATAACGAAAAACATAGGCTACGTTTGATCACGAGAAAATTCATAGTTCCGGCGGGAAACTAAAAAAATTTTTTTTTTTTTTTTACGAGTTTGATGCGGACGAAGTCGCGGGCAACAGCTAGTATATAATATAATACCTTTATACGAGCAATTCGTGTATATATATATATAAATATACACATATTATCTGAATCTCGGCAATGGCGCCAACGATTTTCATGAAATTTAGTATGCACAGGGTTTCGGGGGCGATAAATCAATCTAGCTAGGTTTCTTTTTTAGAAAACATCGTTTTCTCTATTTTCACCCGAGCAGAGCTCGGTCGCCCAGGTACTTTCAATAAAGTACCAAGTAAAAAACTTTTTAAAACAAGCTTTTATTGGACTAAAAAGTACTCAATGTAATATCGCTAGTTAATACATATCCAATGAGCCCAAACACGATGGTGCTATCCTGTGTGATTGAGGAGTTGCTATGGCCACCTTCCGGCTCCATCACAAAACCAGTACCACCATACCATATTATTTCAATGTTTCCGATGATACATAAGTACGCAAAGTTTCATCTTAATCTGATGTCAGGAAGTGATTGAAGAATGTATTATTAGATGCCGGACATACATACTAAAGCAAGCTAATATAAAGCTTGTAAAAACACTTCTATTTGCCCCATATTCTGTACAATTTTTGATAGTGGTTGTCTCTGAGATGATATTGCGACTTTGAATGATTTTTAAGTACGAGAATGATTTTTAGGATTGTGCCGGATTAATATAGCAGTTCGTCGTGGACCTAGTTACTCTTCTGACGTGATCTATCATCAGGAGAGACCCACTACACAACCATCGCATCGATGAGAAGCTGCGCTATAGTGATAATTATCAGCAACAAGTGTTAGGGTAACACTTGTTGCTGATAATTCTGAACTTTTCGGAAATTCAAGTACAATTTTGTAGCGGAATCGGCGATATTTCTCGATATTAATTCTTTGAATTATGAAACATAATATATTATACTAGCACTTCGCTCGCGACTTCGTTCGCGTGATCCGTGTTTTATCCTACAGATGACTTTTTAATAAAAAGTTTCATACAAACTTTTATTATCCCCTATTTCACCCCCTTAGGGGTTGAATTTTGAAAAATAGTTCTTCCTTAGTGGATGCTTACGGCATAAGAGGAATACGTGTGCGAAATTTTAAGTTTCTAGCCCTAAGGGTTTGGCCTGTGCGTTGATACATCAGTCAATCACTTTTGCCTTTTATATATATAGATTCAGCTGCATTCAGTATGGGATCGGATGAGAAAAAGTTAGAAAGATGATGAACGATCAAAAATACGTTTATATATGTTCAAAGTCAAAAGGTTTATTGCGAACTAACTGTATAATGTTGGTTAACCAAACTTTAGCAAAGTGTGCAATTTCCAGAAGGTATCATTATACACATATATTATATACATACCTACTGGAAATTAATTTTGATTTCAGATTTCCGGAGTGGACGGAATCTCATCAGGAAGCGCCGCCCGGAGCGCTTTGACGCACAAACGAAGTTTGTTGAGAGGTTCCCGCAATGTGCCCGTTATTGGGTTAGCGCGAAATTGGGTGAGTGATGAGCACCTGATGACTTACACACGTCATTTATCATTTAATTTAGAATTTTTAAAAGAAATATATCTGTAAACATTCAGAGCATGGTTATTTACACGTTGCTCCAGCACGACTCCAGTGGATTCCCGCGGGCAATCCTGCAGGATCAGCGCATTTTGCCGCGATAGAGCAGCTTCCTAATAGTGAAATAATTTTTGTAATCGATTGTACTCATCCATTCCAGAGTCTAGTACTTCCTATTACAAACATATAAGGAAACATTAACAGCAGTTATTTTACCTGTTTTTAGTGGATCCGTCTCCGTTAAATTTTTGTTGTTACAATCCCCTGGAAGGCTGATCCGGTATATGAAACAGTCATCATCATCATTATCAGCCTTTTAATTTTTCCCACTGCTGGGACACAGGCCTCCTCTCTGTGAGGGGGAATGGGCCGTAATCCACCACGCGGGCCCAGTGCGGGTTGGTGGATGTAACATGACTTCGATTTTTTGTTTCTAGGACATGCCGGTTTCCTCACGATGTTTTCCTTCGCCGTTTTGAGAGCAGAGGTGTTGAAATAATTTACACAATGTAAAGCGCTGCCTGGATTCAAACTCACAACCTAAAACTTGTAAGTCACGGCCGCTACCTCTGGGCAACCATTGCTCTTCATGAAACAGTATAGATTTGTAAAGAAACATTATTGATACCTATACAATATACAAAGACATAATTATATTTGTAAAAATAAATGTCTTTGGTATCTCTTGTTTTAGCTCTCATTTTGCAACACCGCATTCCGAAACGAAAGATATTTCTGCATTTTTAAAGTTGTCAAAAAATAAAAGGCCCGTTTTGACAGCTACAAAAATACTTAATAATAATTAAACTTGATGCTTGCGAATGATACTCGTTGTCATAGTGTATCGGTAACATAGTATTTAATTAGGATTATGAATTTGATTTTCAATTTCTTACGTAGAAAATTATCGCGGTATATAAAATGAGAAACGTCAACGGACTTCTTAGATTGTGACGACTTTAGTGTTTTGCTTTGTTTATTTTTTTGAGATTTTTTTATTTATTATTTTTTAATTTTATCTTTAGATATTGACAATGTTTCATGTACCTGATCGACCTCTCCACGGGATTGTAACGAACAAATTTTAACGGAGTTCACTCGTAATTTAGATGTCTCATTTCGTAAACAAACACGGTATGAAAATCATATTTTACATTCTACAAAGTCGTATCTGAAGTTGTTCACAGTCCGGGGTGACACCGGATATGAGACTTTAATCACTGTTTAACCCGCGGGCAGACAGGGGTTGCGGATAAACTGCCTTCAAAGTTTTAGGGATAACAAACGAGAAGTTTTATAGAGATGTTGTTAGTCTTAAGGCGTATAATTATATTCCCCAATGTTAACGCAGTACTGGCCGTGCGCCCGCTCGGAGCCAGAATATCAATATGTTGAACCTCCTTTTGAACAGTTTTGTTTGCAAAATATTCTTTGATTTACATATGCTATTACAGTCATGAAGAAATTCTAGCCATCATTTTTTTTGTGTAAAAATATTTTTAAACATCCAAGTCGTTTTGAAGAAGTATCCAAAAGTAGCAAAAATATATCGTGTTGTTAATAATTTTTTCGAAGCAAAACCTTTAGTTACACGAAAAATCCATGTTTCACAAATAATGTACAGGAATTAATAATAAATATATATTTAAACCTAGCCGTTACTAAGGAGTATGGTTTAGAAAGTAACTGTTTTACGGCACTAAAGCGGTGGCAGGCCCTTAATCTCAACTCTCTCTAAAATCGATTTACAGTTCTTAGTTAAGTACGGCCCGATTTCACCAATGACACTAATCGCGATTAGTTCAACTAAACTCAGTTTATGCAAATACAGGGTTCTGATTGGTAGTTTCTCAGCTGTCTCAACCAATCAGAACGCTATATTTGCATAAACTGAGTTTAGTTGAACTAATCGCGATTAGTTTCATTGGTGAAATCGGCCCTAAGCTTGATAAGAACTCCTTTATTTGACCATTGAATCCCAAGGGATTCAACAAAATTAAATAGTGGTTTTGTCTTGTGAGAAGGCCAGTTTATTTTGCCTGTTAGCTTGATGATCAGTGTCTTAGGCCCCGCCTTTTATGCTAAGTTAACTCAACCAATGGCAAATATGCCAACCAATGGTTAAAATTTCGGTAAAAAGCGTTTATTCTTCAATATTTAGTCTAACAACGAACAACGATCAACATATTTGATCATTTTGATGCCAATAATTTAGGAATTAACGCGTTTTACCGAAATTTTAAACAATTGGTTAGCATATTTAACCATTGGTTGTGTTAACTACGGATCATAAAACTGGGCCTTATAAACATCTAGAGAATGAATGATATCATTTAATGTTTAGTACTTAGTAATGACTGAATGTTTACGAACTTACTTTTTTATAAAAGATAACTGATATTGATCACATAACATGCCCTGAAATTAAATTTACTGTAGAATGTTCAGAATGGTAAAAAAAAACTTTTTCGTCTGAGTTTTTCAAATTAACCAATTTCTAGAACTTTTCTCCTAAAACACAGGGTTTTAGTCTAGTTTAGGAGGCAGCAGTTAGTAGGTGGTAGTGGGGAGATGGATGTGCGGCGTGACGAGATTGGATAAAGTGAGAAATGAGTATATTAGAGGCAGTTTGAAAGTGGCGCCAGTGGCAGAAAAGTTGAAAGGAAACCGTTTGTCCTGGTATGGTCATTTGATGAGGAGGGATGAAACGCATATTACTAAAAGAGTTATGAATATAAATGTGGATGGATGGAGAGGGAGAGGAAGGCCAAAGAAAAGATGGATGGACTGTGTGAGGAGTGATATGAAAGAAAAGGGAGTCAGTAATAACATGACGGGGGATAGAACGGTATGGAAGAAGCAAACGTGCTGCGCCGACCCCAAGTAACATGGGATAAGGGCAGGCAGATGATGATGAGGAGGCAGCAGTTCGTCCTTGTTTTTGTCACTATTAGGTACAACATTTATTGTTTGTAACTGTTTAAATTATTATGTTAATTTAAATGTACAAATAAACAAATTAGTATATTATAATTATTACTATTGAACTGTCAAGGAATTTCTCCTAAACCACAGGCTTTTCATGTATATATTTTTATTTATTTTTTTACCTTTGTATAGATTCTTTTACCGATTGTTTGTAAATGTGTGAACATTGTAGGCCTTCTAGATTTCCAGACATATAATCTCGTTTTACTTCTTTTTTTTGTGTGTTTTTTACGAGTTATTGCCGGGCCTACGTTGTCCCCCCATATTTCCATACTAATGCTGTAACATGGAAATATTGTAAACCAAACCATTTTAAAAAAACTAACCATGGAGTTTCTTGCCGGTTCTTCTCCATAGGAAACGGCCAACCCGAACCGTGCACCTTTTTTGTCGACGTTTTAGACAACAGTTCGCCCTTGTGTTTGTCATTATGTAGGTACAACATTTATTGTTTGTTACTGTGTAAATTACTATGTTAATGTAAATGTACAAATAAACAATTCAGTATATTATTATTATTACTTTTGAACTGTCTCGGAGTTTCTCCTAAAACATAGGCTTTTGGTCTGGTTTAGGAGGCAGCAGTTCACCCTTGTTTTTGTCATTATGTAGGTACAACATTTATTGTTTGTAACTGTGTAAATTATTATGTACAAATAAAGAATTAATTATATTATTACCCGACTGCTGAAGGTGGATAATGTGTTTATCAGTCTATGTATGTATGTTTGTTCCTATGTGGCGTTCTAGAGACCAAACGCGTTGGCCGATTTTGATGATCCTCAGGTCAATTGAATCGTATTAAACTTGCGAGTGTCACTGGCTACACTAAAATTGGAAAATTGAAAAATGGCGGCGCCATGTTGTGGGGGCACAATTCTTTTTCCATACCCCTCTTGTGGGGTATCAAAATAAAGGATTTTAAGAGGTGATTTCACTATGTTTAAATTAACCTAATAGGAAAAAAAAATGTTAATTAAACAGTTATTTCTAAAGCAATCTGTTTTTGGTCAGCCAGTTCGCGAATATGTATCCTCCGACTGCACAGCATGATTTTCTTCATGTTTACGTCTTTTTAGTTTGCTTCTTAAGAAGTCGGGTTTTTAGATTTTTTGAATTATCCTTTTTTATTATTACTTTAGAACTGTCAAGGAATCGGAGTCGGAGTTAATATTAAGCAAGTAGTCCATTCCAAATGAAGAAGAATGGGCTAGAGAAAAACAAAAACACAATATGTGCGTAGGCGCAATAAGATGAGATAATCCGCTAATGACTGAATGTACTGTAATTTTTCTATTCAAGTAATTCATTGCTGTGAGTTATTTATTCAGAGAAGTAGGAAGACACAATAATTCTGCTAAACGTGGTAGGTAGGTAAGTTTTTACAACGTGCAACAAAGAACTTCTGAGAGACAGTGTCAAGTGGCAGAGCATTGTACTAATGTCGTCAAGATTTTGGACATGCATGTTACTGTCGGCCGACTCAGGTAACCTTGCATCACCTGTTATGAATATTATACCATAACGTTTTAACCAGTATGTTGCGGTTTACGAAAAAACGATAACAATGCTCGTTATAAACGTTTCAGTTTTTCCTAACGCTTACAGGAAATGAAAAGATAGCCGTAAAACAGCCATAGGAAATAAAAAACAAATCAAGTGCGAGTACTTGTGACATGACGATAGATACTTATGTATGTTCATGAAATGTTTTATTATTCCTGTTCATTTGAATAGTGCGTAAAAGTGCAATTACATTACACGTGCATGAATCATAAATCATATTGAAATAGAGTACACAAATATAGTATTGTAGTACAAGTCGTAATTTAGACTCACATAGATCCAATTTCGGCAACTTCATCTTTCTGGAAATGTACAGGTCTCAAGTCTCAGTAACGAGATACAACGACGCCGGGCGTATCAAAATACCACACTATTACAGACGTTTACAAGAAGTTCGCATTACGTTGTTTTTGAACGATGAAGAATGTGTATGATTCGTATATCGCGATGTTTTTAAAAGGAAACAGTGCATCGATATGTGCGGCTGTGCGCATGTACGGGCTAGCACTGCGGAGCGCCGGCGGCGAGTGCGAGCCGCGCCGCGCGCCGCGCCTAGCTAGATGTTACAATAACACCGTCGTCACACGATCTCCATTGGAATTAATTCACCGATAAGTGCTTGTTCCGCGCCGCACTTCTCCGGCCACAATCACGGCGGATCAATGCCAGCGCCTCTCAACTATCGACATGACGATTAATAGTAACACATGACACTTAATACGAACAAATGGCTTCCTAATTTAAGACAATTGGCCGGCCCGCGAAACTATCCGTTGACCTATTATGATGAAATTTTAAATGTATTATTACCGCGTATGAACTCGAAGGACAGAATCGTTATACGAAAACAACTTAAAATAATAAATGAAATGATATTCAAGATCACTTACATTTTAACTGAAATGAAGTGTAAACGCGTATTAAAACTATTAAATGAAATAAATTTCTTGTTTTTGTCATATTTTTTTGAAAATAAAAAGCTTGTTTGGTAGTCTCACACACACTTTTAAAATCGGAAAAGCAATAAATAAGAAACGATCAGAAGAAAATAAAAAAGGTAATTGTATTAAACTTTACTACACACGATATTTATAGGGTAATAACTAATACATTAAATTGTAATATTCCTTGTTATAAGTATACTTATCGCAAAAGGATAAAACGATATAATCTCATACACTTAATTAATACTATAGGCAGCGATATCGCTGTGAAAATCCAAGTGAAAACTCTTATCAAACTCACCTGAGTCCACGCTCTTCTTCATGGGCACCATGCCAACGTTTTTGCACATTTTTAAAGATATTGTTATTATGCACTTTAGTGAAAAAAATTTTAGAATAATCAGTTATTATTTTGTTTTAAAATTTTGGTTTGGTGTCGCGGATTTGTTAGATGAATGTTGTTATTTTAGTGTGGTGTATTATGCATAGGTGCGTGCGGTCTGCGGCGCGCGTGGCCGCGACTGCAGCGTGCATGTGGCGGCGGGCCGCGCGCCGGCCAGAGAGCATGCGCTGACACCGGCGCGCGCCGCCCGGCACACCAACTCCACCGCCCGGCCGCTCTCATGTAAATAGCGGAAAGAAAACATAAACAAGTTGCCATAAATATTTACGCAATATTTTCTAAAACGTCAAATTCGCATACACGAATTGGGCAAATGGTGTCTTGCCAAAAGACGCGAGTCTAAAGTTGTAATCTTTTTGAGGTAAAGCCATTGACTTTACCTGTAAAAGATTTAAAAAAGTTCTTCCAAGAATCGAGCTAATCTTTTTTGCTTGATACGTCAATCAATGCGTTTATATTTTGTGTTGTGTCGGCGTGAGAACCCCGGACGCCCCGGGGCGAGCACGTGGCTCTACCTGGCCGGGAACCCTCGCAACTGTATTCCATTTATGAATTGATGGACCGTTAAGAATCGTACGATGACGACCATCTGCCTAGTGACTGTTGCTGACTTGCTGACGTTCATGCAATTTCTCAGGCGAACGTTATCTTAGAGCCTTCGTTTTACGACCAGGTTCTGTTACGTCGCTGGTACTCTCACATTGTTATAAGTGTGTAAATCTTAACGTGTCTATAAACAACTTTTTAAAGTACTTACTGCACAAAATAGCAGTGATGAAAACTGTTATTTTAATATGGAAAGATAAAAGAGAAGCGCTGCTAAATCTAGTCTTAATTTTGGTGATGATGATGATGGTTCTAGATTTTTTCCAAATACAAAAAGTTTGGCTTAAATTAAAACGAATATTTTATTGATAACTATACATAAGACATAACCATTCCTCCTTTAAATTATATAATAAAACAAACACGTGCAAAAGGTTTATTGTTTTTTAAATTAACGTGAAATTACTTACTACTCGCAAATTTTATTAAAATCACGGAGCATTTGAATTCGTCACGCATTCTCGAAGTGTATTAGAAGATAAAATGTATTAAATTTGAGTAATAACTACGTAATTAAACATTCTTAGACTTTATACCATTTAATATCTGAAAAAAAAAGTTAATTAAAAATATCAAAAAACCCGACTGCTTAAAAAGCAAACTAAAAAGACGTAAACAAGAAGAAAATCATGCTGTGCAGTCGGAGGATACATATTCGTAACCTGGCGGACCAAAACCAGATGTATCCTCCGATTGCACAGCATGATTTTCTTCTTGTTTACGTCTTTTTAGTTTGCTTTTTAAGCAGACACTCGCAAGATTAAGACGAATCGATTGACGTAAGAATCATCAAAATCGGCTAACGCGTTTGGTCTCTAGAACGCCACATAGGAACAAACATACATACATACATACATACATAGACTGATAAACACATTACCCTCCTTCGGCAGTCGGGTAACAAAATAAGCCATTTTACTCGATCAGCGTCGTAGAAGACGATCGATGAAATTGAGAGCATTTTCTTACAATGTTTACAGTCCAATAAGCATAATATTCATACTATAACATTAAACTTTTGTTTTTACAAATATGTTCCGCTTTTGGTAGTCATGTTGCTTTTCATTGCAATCGGAGTCGTCTCAATGTGATTGGATGCAAGGCATGTCTGCATTCTTGTCTCATTCATATGTAAATATAATCAATACATATAATAAATCTGTAGAAAAATCTTTTTTGTACATCGAAAATATTTCCAAAAAAATAGCCAGTGTGTTAAAGGATAACCAACAGAGCCCGTTTCCCAGCATTTTTTAAAATTTTTGTCTGTTTAATTGTGCACGCATCACGTAAAATGTACGAAATCAATGTAGATTTCTTTTATACATAAAAATTGTGTATATGTGTATACTTTAAGTATTACTTAGTTTTTGTTGCATCGCAATCAGTTCACTCTATCAAAAGTTAGATGAATTTAAAGGGTTACCTATCATAAGTTCGAAAAATATTTGACCGAGTTTCATTTCACCTAAAACTTTTCAACTATTATCGTTTCGTTTTTATTTACTTCATCGAATTCACGTCTGCCACTGTCTTAGTTGACCTATTATCAATTCGATTTTTTTCGTTACTCGTTTCATTTGGTTGAAAAACTTTTTACCTAAGTTTCACTTAGCCGAAATAACATTTGTTCGAAGTATTATGTTCCCGAACATTCATTATACCACTGTTTTAATTACCATATTTTAATTACACCAAACGTCTAGAAAGTTTGTGCACACTATTTCATGGTTTCCCTATCCATTTGCATACAATTTTAAGACATAATTTAGATATAACATGGCATAGATTTTCGCAAAACAGCTTACGCTTTTTTAAGCATTATTTCTCTAATCATAATAATGTTGAAGCATAATATTCTACAGCATAAATTTATTTATCTACACTCACAACGTAATGTTCCAAATACGAATTCGAAAAATATTGTATAAACACGTACTTTATGTTCGTGGATAGGTAAAATTTAAAAAAAAAACCATTATAGTTCAACATTTTCCTTCGATTTTCAAACAACTGCATCATAAAATAACTTTTTAATTTTTATAGCACACTTTTACTTTTTAATTTTCTGGCGCGTATGGGCTCATGTCATTGTCAGTTGTCTGTGGAAGCGCGCGCTTCGCAATGAGAATCTAAATTGCCCGCCATACCACATATTTTTTCCCTTTGCACTTTTGTTTTATTTCAACTGTATGAGTGAAGATAAAGTAGTGTATCATCATCATCATCATCATCATATCAGCCGAAAGACGTCCACTGCTGGACATAGGCCTCCCCCAAGCGTCGCCACATTGACCGGTCCCGTGCGTCCCGCAACCAGCGGATCCCCGCAACCTTCACCAGGTCATCGGTCCACTTGGTGGGAGGCCTTCCAACGCAACGTCTTCCGGTTCGCGGTCGCCACTCCAGAACCTTTCTGCCCCATCGGCCATCCGTTCTGCGTGCAATGTGCCCTGCCCACTGCCACTTAAGTTTGGCAATCCTTCGGGCTATGTCAGTAACCCTGGTTCTCTTACGGATCTCTACATTTTTGATTCGATCACGCAAGGAAACTCCGAGCATAGCCCTCTCCATTGCCCTTTGAGTGACTGTAAGCTTCCTGATGAGGCCCATTGTAAGCGACCACGTCTCAGAGCCATATGTCATCACTGGCAACACACACTGGTCATAGACTTTCGTCTTGAGACACTGTGGTAAGTTGGACGAGAAGACACCGCGCAACTTCCCGAACGCTGCCCAGCCGAGTCGGATTCGACGGTTGACCTCTTTCTCGAAGTTGGCCCTACCCAACTGGATCGTTTGTCCCAGGTAGACATAGTCATCCACAACTTCGAGTGTAGAGTCTCCAACCTTAATAGGAGTGGGTGTAACATGGGCATTCAACATCACCTTGGTTTTGTCCATATTCATTTTCAGACCCACTCTTTCGGAAGCTCTACTGAGGTCATCGAGCATTGTACTGAGGCTCTCCATGGTCTCAGCCATGACCACTATGTCGTCGGCAAACCGAAGGTGAGTGATGTACTCGCCATTAACGTTGATGCCTAGGCCCCTCCAGTCCAGAACCTTGAATACATCCTCCAGCGCAGCAGTGAACAGTTTCGGAGAAATGACGTCTCCCTGTCTCACGCCACGCTGGAGAAGAATTGGTTTCGAGGTCTGATCCTGAAGACGGACTGACATGGTGGCGTTTTTGTACAAACACTTCAACACCTCAATGTACCGGTAGTCGATCTGGCACCGTTGGAGAGACTGCAGTACAGCCCAAGTCTCGATCGAATCGAAGGCTTTCTCGTAGTCCACAAACGCTAAACAGAGAGGCAGGTTGTACTCTTCGGTCTTCTGTATAACCTGCCGCAACGTATGTATGTGGTCTACGGTGCTAAAGCCTTTTCGGAATCCGGCTTGTTCGGGAGGCTGGAAATCGTCAAACCTGCGCGCGAGACGATTCGTGATGACTCTTGAAAACAACTTGTAGACATGGCTGAGAAGTGAGATGGGCCTATAGTTCTTCAGCCGGGCATTGTCGCCCTTTTTGAAGAAGAGTACCACCACACCCCTGCACCATGCCTGTGGCGTTTTTCCCTCGAGTATGACGGAACCAAACAGCTTCTGAAGGGCCTTAAGGACCGGTTTCCCACCCGCCTTCAGGAGTTCAGCCGTGATTCCGTCGTCACCCGGCGCCTTGTTGTTTTTAAGCTGTTTCAGAGCCATCCTAATCTCGTACAGGCTAACGTCCGGGATATCTTCGGTATAGTGTCGGGTCAATCTAGCTCTTGGGTCGTTTGCTAGATTCGCAACGGGTTTGCATGTTGACGTGTACAACTGCCCATAGAATCTCTCGATCTGCCTCAGAAGCTCCGGTTTGGCGGATACTATCCTGCCATCATCGGTCTTCAGTTTCGTGAGCTGGCTCTGCCCAATAGACAGATCTCTTGCAAAAACCTTGGAGCCCTTATTCCGCTCAATCGCATCTTTTATACTTTCTGTATTAAAGCGGCGGAGGTCGCTTTTCAAGGACTTTGAGATCCGTCTATTTAGCTGCCGGTATTTCACCGCATCGTCTGAAGACTGCAGGATCATCTCACGCCTCTCCTTCATTAGCTTGAGAGTAGGATCAGAGAGCTTTTTGTTTCTATCTGTACGGCGGGTCTTGAAAAACTTAGACCCGACCGTATGGACAGCTTCCACGAACTCATCGCTGTATTCGTCCACGGAGCTCCCTAGGCACTCGAAACGGTTCTGGAGTTCGAGCTGAAAGGTTTCGGGGTTCTGGATCTGGATCTGTGCTGGACGGAGCGTGGACTTCATCAGTCGAGACCTTTCAAGCTTGATACTAATGTTCAATGTGCCTCTTACCATGCGGTGATCGCTCCCGGTTTTCACTGAATTGATCACAGAGACATCATTGAACATATGCTTCTTGGTTGACATGATGAAGTCGATCTCGTTTTTAGTTGCACCATCGGGGCTTTGCCATGTCCACTTCCTGTGCTCACGTTTTCTGAAGAAGGAATTCATCATATAGAGGCTTTCCTTCTCCATAAAACTGGCCAGTAGGTGACCCCGGTGGTTCCGACGTCCAACTCCAAATTTCCCCACTTGCAGCTCATCCTCGTCTCGTTTGCCCAGTTTTGCGTTGAAGTCCCCCATGACAACGGTGAAGTGAGTTTTGAAACCATGCATGGCTCTAGAAATATCCTCATACATGGTCTCTACCTCGTCATCGGGGTGTGCCGAGGTTGGGGCGTAAACCTGTATGACCTTCAACGAATATCTTGAGGATATTCTGAGTATAAGGTACGCCACCCTGGTCGACACACTCTCGATCTTCACCACATTGTTCACAAGGGACTTGTGAACGATAAACCCGACACCACCCTGGGACTGCCGGTCACCCTCTCGGAAATAGAGCAGGTTACCGGATTTGAGGATTATCGAGTCCTCTCCCTCTCTTCGGACTTCAGATAACCCTATAATACTCCATCGTAACCTGCTCAATTCCGCCTCGAGTTCGGTTATCTTCTCGTCGGTCCGGAGTGTTCGCGTGTTATAAGTTGCCAGGTCCAGTCGTCGGTATTTATTGGGGTAGCCGGGTCCACTCCGGGGATTCTTTGCACCCCTTGCCACGCCATCGCCTCGACCGCTACCGTAGTCGAGGGTAGACGGGCTGCCGGGCACTCGGGGCCGTTTTTTAATTGTGCTTTTCATGGTTTGGGGGGTTTTGCCGTAATCGCCACGCTTGGCAAGCGGGTTGGCGATCGCAGTTTGTTCTTAAAGTGCACAGAGAACGCTGCTGCCCATTCTCTGGTGTTTCCCTTAGTCGCCTCTTACGACACCCACGGGAAGATATGGGATGGTGAAATTCTTTAAGTCCGTCACCATACGGTACGTAGTAAGTAGTGTATGCAACGGCATATAATTAGGTATTAAAACACTCGCGTAATATTATTATCAAATTCGGCTTCGCCTCATTTGATAAACCTACGCTCGTGTTTTAATAACCCCTATTATATGACCATAGCATAAACTACTATTACGCATAATGACATTAAAACATAATTTTTATACACATATCAAATATGCATATTAATTAACTCCTAAAATGCAATGTTTTATAATTAATATATTTTATATTCAGTGTTCAATATATACTGAATATAAAATATATGAATACAAAATGTTTAAAACAGCGATTTGAAATAGATATTGTCGACGGGGCTCCTATTTCTGTCTGCAGGGTCTAAAGTAACCTAAATGCCCGAGCTGGCTTCGCTCGCTTTTGGGCTAATTCGTTTGAATAATTAATTAATAAAAATTGCTAATGCATGACAGTTATTAATAAATCATTTGCATGACAATTCAAAATAAATACGTAAACACAGACAAGACTGCGTGAAGTCAGTTTTGCAGCGATTCGTTTCTGTCACTAAATTTTGTAGCACAACATAATGACTTTTTATGACACTATTTCAATATTTTCAATTTTAAAATGCTACCAAGTAATCGGCTATATATTTGTGACCAAAACAATATTCCGTAAAATGTTGTTTCTGTGTAGTGAAAATATGGCAAATGAAAAAAGTTCAAAAGAGGCTTCGGCCAAAAGCAAAAAGTTATTTTGTAAATCGGCGAAATGTAGTTCTGTAATAGTACATTGTGATACAAGGGTGCAATAACCTACACACCCGTGTATCACACGACATTTTTCAATACAGTTGTGGGAAATAGTAAAAGAAATCCAAGAATTAGATTTGTTTATTCACAAAAAAATAAAATAATCGCACGTTTTTGCAACTGGACATATTTTTTTTACAACTAAAACAGCCTACACAGCCTATTCGATTTTTGACAAATGTTGATGTGAAAATAATTAAATTGAAACTGGTAATTAAATATATTAAACAACCATTTAAAAGACTTTTGAGAATTCAATGCTTAAACGTACGGAATCATTAATTTTTCCTCGTATAAAATCTATTCCATTTTAGTCTATGTATGAAAACTCCTTGCTACTAAACTTTTTTAAATTGACTTATAACTAATGGCGCGTTTTTGCAACTGGACATTTTTTACAAAGAAAACAGCCTATACAGCCTATTCGATTTTAGACAAATGTTGATGTGAAAATAATTAAATTAAAACTGGTAATTTAATATATTAAACAACCATTTAAAAGACTTTTGAGAGTTCAATGCTAAAACGTACGGAATCATTCATTTTTCCTCGTATAAAATATATCCCATTTTAGTCTATGTATGAAAACTCTTTGCTACTTAACTCTTTGAATTGACTTATAAAGTTAAAACTAAACTACAAAAGTAATGATCGAGCTCGTAAACAAAAGTCACGACCGCGTAATAGAAAGATGCCTATGCATAAGATTTAATTTTCGAATCATAATTATAGCCTCTGAAAGTACGCCATGTTTAACAACTGTATTGAAAAATAATACATATGGCACATTATACTTCGATGATCAGAAAATATGTCAAATAATGCATATCGCAAAAAAGACTTTTTGCTATATGCAGTTTTCAATAAAATGAAATTCGAACCAAAAAAAAATCTGAAAAGTGTTCGGTTCCCGTTTAAAGTGTTCAAGAAGTAATAGTAGGTACATTGTTACCCTAGGGGTGAAAGTAACTATTGGCCATCGAACTATTGGCGCCACCCCGTCTCGGTACTAAATAAGTCTTTAACCCGAGGTAAACACTATGCTTTTCATCACAAATACAAGGATATCTAAAAATAAAAACATGAATTAGCTAAAGAAAAAATAAGTGAACACACACACCTATTTTCTTTATTTGGCTTCTCACGTTTTGTGCATTTAGCCAGTGTTACGTTTAGTTCCTTTAGTTTTATACAGTAATACAGTCCCTTTGCACAAAATCTTTTTTAGCATTAGAAAGCGGATTTAACTCATTCCAATGTTTTTTTGGAATATTTGGCAGCAAATATAACGAGTCGGTCTTATAACCAAGCTTGCAAGGTATCATTATTAAAATAACACTCTCAACTCCACTTACCAAGATAGCACCTGTTTCAATGATTCCGGTTGCATAAATGAGACACAAAACTACACCAATTTTACATCACAATGTTCACTAGGAATCAATTTGCGAATAAAAAAACAGCCACTGAACTTAACTCGAAAAAATCCCGCCAAAAATCCCACACACCTATATTGCCACCTCGCCTATTTTGCTTTTTTTTCATTTTCTGTGGCACAGAACAAAAAAACAAAACCCGGCCAGCCAGCTATTCAGCCATAATTTTTCATTTTCATCATTGGAAAAATGGTAAATATTTTGCCCAAATCTATGCAATTTTAAAGAAAAAAAAGTTAATTAAAAAACCAAAAAACCCGACTGCTTAAAAAGCAGTCTGCTGTGCAGTCGGAGGATACATATTCGCGAGCTGGCGGACCAAAACCAGATGTATCCTCCGACTGCACAGCATGATTTTCTTCTTGTTTCGTCTTTTTAGTTTGCTTTTTAAGCAGTCGGGTTTTTTGACTTTTTTAATTAACTTTTTTTTCTAGTGATACTTGTTCTATTACTAACTAACGTAAGCGTGGTGATAGCGTTAGGAAAGGGATATATTGTAAACTACCAAATTTGTAACATTGGTGGCCCAGTGGTAACGGCCCCGAATTACGAGTCGTAGGTCGTGGGTTTGATCTCAGGCAGGCGCATTACTTTTTACCCGACTGCCGAAGGAGGGTAATGTGTTTATCAGTCTATGTATGTATGTATGTATGAATGTATGTATGTATGTTTGTTCCTATGTGGCGTTCTAGAGACCAAACGCGTTGGCCGATTTTGATGATTCTAACGTCAATCGATTCGTCTTAATCCTGCGAGTGTCACTGGCTACATTAAAATTGGAAAATACAAAAAGGGCGCCATTTTGTTGGGATTTTTTTTTCCTTCAAACCCATCGTGTGGGGTATCAAAATAAAGGAATTTAATTAAAGAGCTGGCGGACCAAAACCAGATGTATCCTCCGACTGCACAGCATGATTTTCTTCTTGTTTACGTCTTTTTAGTTTGCTTTTTAAGCAGTCGGGTTTTTTGACTTTTTAATTAACTTTTTAGTTATATTTTTTTTGGGAATTAGGTCCATTTAAACATATAAGTATTATATATTTTTAAAATCGCCTCTTAAAATCCTTTATTTTAATACCCCACACGATGGGTTTGGATAAAAGAAAAAAAAAATATTCCCCAGAAAATGGCGCCCAAAATCCGCCATTTTAGTTTTTTCCAATTTTAATGTAGCCAGTGACACTCGCAGGATTAAGACGAATCGATTGACGTAAGAATCATCAAAATCGGCAAACGCGTTTGATCTCTAGAACGCCACATAGGAACAAACATACATACATACATACATATATACATACATACATACATAGACTGATAAACACATTACCCTCCTTCGGCAGTCGGGTAAATAGGTGAATGTAAATTATAATTTAACTATATGTTACCATTTCAATTTAATATCGCGCTGTAATTGAGTGGCTGTATAGAAAGTTGGAACATGGTTCAATAGAAATGTAAAAATATGATTCTCCCTAGCGCTGAAAAGTATTACCACAAAGTACGTAAGCGGCTGCGCGTCGCAGACAGAGAGGCAACTTCGAACAAAGCGCTATTTTGCACGCACAGATTGAAATTACGATTTTACAGGGATTCATGAGCAATATTGGACCAAGCTCAGACGCGGCTGTCACGAGTGATTTGTGTGGGTGTTTTTCATGTCATTGACGAAGCTGTAATGAGGTATCATTTGTGTAGTTTCTATTTAAGTTAAAAAGGTCATAAATTTTTTTAAGATGACAAGTTAAACATTCAATATCTAATAAAATAAAAAAATATTTTAAATCCATAGACGAAATTGTACTTTGTAGCTTTATTTAAGGAAGGGCTAAGAAACTTGTCACCATTCTAGATCTCAACTGTTCTTCGTCGAACTGCCTTTTCACATTTTTATGTTTATGGTGGGATTATTATTACACCATTGTTTTTTTTAGAGCAGGCTCGCGCTTGACCACTATCTCACCTGATGGTATGTGATGACGTGGTCGGCAGTGAAGCTCGCTTGCCTATAAACAACCTATTCACTCTTGACTTGAAGACCCCTAGATTGTAGCTATCTGAAAACAGGCATTTCTTTAGTTGTAAGCATAATAAAAGTATTCACAAAACGTTTACGTTACGTCTTGTTACCCTTCATGCCCCTCCCGTATATGGCGTCGTGATCTTTAATGGATATTTCATGCTCGGTCTACCCTCTAAGGCATGTAAGCATGATATGATGTATGTTTAGACGAATCGGTGTATTTATGTATGTAACACATACTAACTACTCTTTCGGAATCAATATAGTGGCAACCCTAGTGAACCTGTCAAGTTTAGGTGGCAATTTTCGAAACGGCGGCGGTGGCGGCGTGGCCCTTCTGTATACTTTCTATTTTATGGTATTACTTTCAACCCGCTCGTTAGGCAACTTCAGACCTACTTTCCAAGTATGAATAATATCATAACATACGCATTTCAGATTCTTGGAGAGTTGAACTCCACATTCGATAGATGGCATTTGACGTCACCTCCTGAATGACGGTGTTACGATTCTCCGCGAAAGAATGATCCTATAAAAAAATTGGTAGGTGAACGGGTAGGTAGGGACTTCCTACTTACCCTTCCCACTAGGAAGGTAAATAGGGTGGGAAGGTAGGAAGGTAAGTTGGGTAGACAGTTGACGACTGACGGCTGCGAAGCCGCGGGCACAGCTAGTCTGAAATATATAAGTAGGTATGATACGTATTAGTTTATAATCTTTTTGTTGCACTCAGTTGAAAATAATAATTCAAATTATATCAAGTATGGATTTGGAGATAATTTGTCAAGGTTGTGAATTTCAATATTTTTGTAACAATTTTTTCAATTGGTAGGTAATAATTGTCTTTTAAGTTGTTATAATTTTTTGCTAAAAAGTTCAGCTAATTTAACTACGCAATGAAAATCTTAAATTCATTAACAAACAAACATCCTAAACCGTTGGATCTAGAAAAATGAAATTATGGCCAATATTTGGCCCTCCTTATCCTTTTTCTCCACTGTGCACGGTGTCAAGCTAAGCTGGCGTCCAGTTGTGCTTATTTCAGGTCTTTTTGAACCGTCGTCAACTAAGTGGAAGGTGGTCTTCCGCGTCCGCGTTTCGTCATTGGCAAGTTCAGGGCCACCCCATATGGTCGTCTAGCCGTCTTTGGATGTGGCCACACCATCGGAGTTGATAAGAGGTTGGATGTTTGTTACTATTTCATGCTTTTCATGATTTCGATAAAACTTTACAGTAATATTATAAAGGATAAACTTCGGAATAACACAGGCGGTAAATTATAAAGGTATTGGGGGTAATACTAATCCACGTGTGGCGGAGCCGCGGGCGGCAACTAGTAAAATAATAAGAGTTTGTATTGGAAGTTCTTCATTTTTCCCTGTTGGAAAATCCCACTGGGCAGGTACATTATTTGTTATATACTCCTATACTAATGGCAGTCTATGCGTAGAACTATCATTTTACGTAGTTATCCAATGAGTCATTCCTGGAATAGTGCACAAAAGTGTCGTCATTAAGGCTTTGAAATTCAACTCAAAGCTCGTTTGATCAAGTAGACTTTTGAGAAGTGCTCTTGCTACGGGGCGTAGCGTAGCCCGTAGGCAAGTGTCAACCGATAGATTTGTTTAAGAGTACCTATGTAATGTTTGTTCATCTATCTATGTAGTATATTTGTGTTAGAAAATACACTGACCTTCAAAACTTAGTACCACACTTTTGCAATTTCTTCTATACATAGAAGACTTCACTGTTTACGAGTGTTATTTCTGCACTATTATTGTAAATTTCAGTTATAATTTAGTTTTCGCATGTTGTGTCTATCGCACCATATTGTGCACTTAGTTAATATTATTAGTGTAACAATTGTAGATAGACCAATAACTAAATAAATGAATAAATAAAGTCAGTTTATAGAAAATATCATCAACTTCCTTTTGAATTATAGTTTATATATAAACAAACTATACCTTTTTTTAGAATTAGGTATATTTTAATATATGACTGTTATATATTTTTGAAATCAGTTCTTAAAGCCCTTTATTTTGATAGCCCACACGATAGGTTTGGAAGAAAAAAAAAATTGTGCCCCCACAATATGGCGCCCAAAAGCCGCCATTTTTATATTTTCCAATTTTAATGTAGCCAGTGATACTCGCAGGGTTAAGACGAATCGATTGACGAAAGAACCATCAAAATCGGGCAACGCGTTTGGTCTCTAGAACGCCACATAGGAACAAACAAACATACATACATACATACACACATAGACTGATAAACACATTACCCTCCTTCGGCAGTCGAGTAAAAAATTACGCTGCCTCCTGTATAGTTGGAAATAGCTGTTACTTGACCCACCCTAAAAGCGAACCAATTTGAACCCTTTGTATGAGTTTATAAGACTAGCGAAGCAACTCGATGAACAAATACAATAATAATACAGATTCGCAAATTTGATCTTTAAAACGTAAGGTTAGGATATTTATAACTACTATTGTTATGCGATTTTTATTTTTATACTATAAGACTAAAGGTTTATAAGAGTATTGTAATATAATTAGTGTAAATGCTACTAGTAGCTTACTTTAATTATTATATTCAAGTTGGTCTCGTGGTCCGCGTTTAATGCTGAGACGAACAAGATGCGAGTGCAAGATCCTTCGTCGAGGACATTATTTTGCTTTCAATATAGAATTTTTTTAATAAGTATTTCTTACATTATTTAAAGAACTGTAGACGGACACATTCTTCAAATATAAAATTTCTAAATTGGTAATATTTTCGCCTAACTTGTAAATAAAAAGTTGAAAGACAAATATGCGTATTCATTATAAAACTGGTATTTAAATGTTAATAAGGCTAAGGGTAGGAAAATAAAAATGAACCGTGACAATAAAGCTAAAGCCAGTCTACGCATAATTGTAGTGACTACGCGTGAACATTTTTACCTTGCCTTACTAAATTGCAAAAACAAAATTCTTGCTCCAATTTTTTAATTTATATTTTATAATTTTATTATCACGTCTCAATTGCAAAATAATCTAAGTATTTGTACTAGAAAAATGTTGCCACAAACAGATTGCTTGGAGCCTTAATAATAATATACCAGTAGGTGTATTTTTCTAAATTTATACTTAGTTTTTATATCTAGTTATTCCTTATGTCGTGACGTAAGCAAACATATTTTTTATATGCTTAATCCTAAAGTGACAACTGTTTCATTTATTTGTTTCAAAGAAATACAGTCAGATTGTTTACTGACGTGTAGAACCAGCAGTTGAATAACTCTGGGTTACTGGGGCTGGATATCTTCCATGGGACCTGGTGAACTTATAGAAGTTAGTGGCCGATTTAATATTTGGAAATATTACGTGCCGCTTGCAACAAATTATAGAAAGAGATGGTGCTGGATAGTGTGTGTGTTAAATAAATTTTTGTTATCACAATTTCTAAGGAAGTGTTTTATTCCTAATAAGCAGGTCCTATAAAAAAACTATGAGTAAACTAAGTAAAACATCAAAGTATTTATTGCTAAGTATTTCACTTATATTTTATAAATTAATGTTAATGGGGTGATGTTATTGTTGTAAAATTGAAATATAACATGTTTCTAAACATATACTATGTTGATTCTCTACATTAAACACTTTGTAAATTATGTAACAGATAACTTACCTACTTCAAAAAAAAATGAGTATTGAAACGAAGAAACTGTTTTTTTTGTCGCGATAACAAATTATAAAAAAGCAAGCATATCATAAGTAGTTTGTATTCTAAATTCTTTTATATGTTTTATTTAGCTGTAAATATATATGACAAGTAATTATTTTTGTAAGTAATTATTTAATATTTATATGGAATAAAATCATTATCATTATCATTTCTGTTTTTCTTTTCTGTTGTTATTTGTTTTTAAATAGTTAATTTAAATTAACTATTTTAATTTAATAAAAATAATATTTTGAATTCAAAAAACATAATTGAATATTGTAAACATAAAGCAACAAGAAGTGATTGGTTGGTTTTGAACTCGTAACCATGTTGATATAGGTTCACTGATGCAACCACTAGACCAAATCGACTTATCCAATACTGTGGTAATTAACAAGTCCATCATGGTGACAAAACAGTATTCAAAAGCTTACCTACGTAACGTTAGGGTTACGTGTTAAAGATCAAATTGGCATAACTGTATTCTATAATATTTGCCTACCTTGAACAAGTCGTTCTAGTTCAGGGTGGGTCTTGACCCACCCCGCCGTTAGCTGACCTACTTAAAGTTAGACGATTTTGAGCCTTCTGCAATTAGCAGTAGATAAGTTTTATTCGATACGTACGAGCTTATCGAACTAGAACGACTTGTTCAAGATAGACAAATACACTAACGAGTAATGAAAAAGTTCCAGTGACATAGCACCAAATTACTCCTAAACGGGAAAGGCTAGCTTAATGACGCCGTCTACAATATTGAAGTACACTTAACAGCGCATCAGAAAATTACCAACTAAAAACGTAAATATTGTGTTCAAATTTTAAATTAAATGTGAAAAAAAATAATTAAGGTGTTTGTCGGCATTATGTGGGTGGAACTTTTTCATTGCTCGGCAGTTTATTATAGAATACAGCTAAACAATCGGTAACAGCTGTTACCTGTAACAGCTATTACTGTACACGTGAAGTGAGGTGTTTTTTTTCTCGTTTATTCCATTGTATGGGGTATCGTTGGATAGGCCATTCAAAAATATTACAGGCCTGTGAAAATTATTTTACGATTCAGGGATCCGTTTGCGTAAAATTAAGCTATAAATTGCAAATTTTTGTTAGAGTCAAGTGTGTCACCTCCATTTTTAGGGTGGGTTACGGCCAAAGGGTAAAAACGGGACCCTATTACTAAGACTCCGCTGTCCGTCTGTCTGTCTGTTATCAGGCTGTATCTCATGAACCGTGATAGCTAGACAGTTGAAATTTCACAGATGATGTATTACTGTTGCCGCTATAAACACAAATACTAAAAACAGAATAAAATAAATATTTAAGTGGGGCTCCCATACAACAAACGTGATTTTTTTGTCGTTTTTTGCGATAATGGTACGGAACCCTTCGTGCGTGAGTCTGACTTGATCTTGGCCGGGTTTTTATTTTTTTATCGTGGTGGATGCTCGTGCATAAAATATCACAGCTAAGTAGGCTTTACAAGTTCACGAGTAATAGTCGACAAACTTATAAAATGTACTTGGAAAAGAAAAAAAGTATTTTCGTTAGAGTAATGTTCGGTGCTTTGTTTATGTACTTCAGTATTTTTACCTAACTTTGTTGGTGAATGTAGCTGTTCGTACGGAACTCTTGGTGCGCGAGTCCGATACGCACTTAGCCGGTTTTTCACAATAGTATGTCCAGTTAAAACTGTGGTAATATAAAGGTTGAAGCTGAGATTCTATTTCCTCTCCTTTTTAACTGTATATTTATCAAATTACGGTTTTTGAATTAACCTCGTTGCTAGGAAACCGTAAAATCTCGGCCCTCAGAGGTGAGAGTTTGCCCCTCTTAAGTGGCGGCTGAATTAAATTACGGACGCTTTGCGCCTTCCGGAGTGCTTTTTAGTTAAGGATGCCGCTGAAATAAAAGAGCTGAATAGCTTAATTTTATTTTTAAAGATAAAGCGTAGGCGTGTATCTTACCGATTATAATGAAATTAAACGTTGGTATGTGTGCAGTTAGTTAGGTGGACCGAAGACCTGAGGCTCTTGACAAGTGGCATCTGATGTCAGCAAAGGCCATAATCGAAATGTCAAAATGTAAGGTGGGATTGATCACGTGATTTTTCAATATCGCTTTTCAATTCCATAACATTTTTCCTTTTTAGGGTTCCGTACCCAAAGGGTAAAAATGGGACCCTGTTACCAAGACTCCGCGGTCCATGTTTGATTACGTATACACACGTAATATGAAAAGTTAGACCTGTTGTCTTTTTCCTTCTAACTTTGCTTGTTTACTGCTGATTGATCACGTTCCTTTTAATTGAACTTATAAACTCTGCAAAGTAGTGTTCATTTAGCCACTTCCAAATTCAAGAAATTGTCTTCACTAGTGCTTCCTTCAATTTTTTTATTTTGCTTTGGCGACTTTTTCTTAGCGTATCGGTGGCAAATACAGCTTTTAAATATTATGTTTGGCCAGTATTCAGCTACGGCAACACCATTCGCAGACGCAACCCTAAGGTACTTACATGTGCAGGTTACAGGGCATGTGGTGCAGGACGAAAGGTGGGCCATGGTCTAAGGAGAGACACCGCACAGCACTGGATATTGGAACCATGCGAGAACCCTCCCCACCTGTGGAGGTTGTCTTTGCTGCGGCCGACCTGAGCGTGAAGTCTATTTAGAGTTTTCCATGCCGGCCACGTTAACGCATGTCCAGGCGGGACGTGACCCAGCGGAAAAAATTGTTATCAAAAGACCTGGTATTCGTTAGACATTCACCCCGTGCCTAAGCGGTGGTGTGCGGTGCGTTAGCCGTCCCCACACCATGTAAATATTTGTATAACTTATAGATATTAATTCCGGGTAACCCGGGATATCCCCACATTTGTCAGATTTGTATTGTTTATCTACTTACGTCACTACGCAGATACGATAAATAAGCATATATTATATAAATATCTATTATTATAGCCATTGGCCATAGATATGAGGCGACTTACAATATTCTGATTAGTGCATTCTTATGTACGTCGCACGTGGGTCTGTATGAAGCCACTCATTCAATTTTATTACATGACGTTTGTTTACGTACTCGGGGTTACTCTAGATTTGCGTATGTAACACAATTGGATGATATTATTCAAGCGATAAAGATTGAATATTTATTGGATATGATACAATATGGATAGCTTAATATCGGATCAAAAATTTCTAATACCTACGAGAAAATATTGTCAAATAGCTCAGGGGTAACCACAAACTCTTAGAGCAAGGTTATTTCGAATGTGCGCAAGGGACAGATGTATGTGACTTGTATACATCTGTCACTTTCCCAGTCGCACCATGATAGTTTTTACACGTCATAATGGTACGGGAACAGAGCTTGGAAAATAATCCTGACCCGAGAAAATCAATTGAACGAATTGGGTCAGCTATGGTTAAGGTTATCTCGCTCCGGGACATTCAAGGTGAGGTTGTCTTCAAGTTTCAGTTGGCCTTAATTAATAAAAGCTATTACACTATTGACGAATATCTGACGGATACATTCAATAATAAATTAAATAACTGTTAACTCGATAAGTAAATGGCATTAATAATTAATTGACTCAAAATATAGTATCGACATTTTAGCTATTAATTTTTATTAAAAATAAAAACAACTGTTAGCTTGATAAGTAAAATGACATAAATAATTAATTGACCAAAATATAATATGGACATCATTATTAGATATTAAGTATTAATTTTATTAAAACGAATATAATTGTTAATTCGATAAATATAATGATATAAATAATTAATTGGCTCAAAATATACTATGGACATATTAAGTATAATGACATTAATAATTAGTTGTCTTAAAATATAATATGGACATATTAAGTAATAATTTCATATTAACTATAAATAAACTAATTGGAATTCAAAAAATTCGATCAAATAAACAAACTGTAATACAAAAATTTAAGTAAATAAATTAATAAGCAATAATAATTCATAATTTAATATGAACATAGAACGGCACACACATATTAGTACACTCAACCAAATAAAAGCAGATAGTAGGATATCGATAGCTGAAATTTTAATTATAAAGGAAAATATTAAGCGGTATTCCTCTCTCCTAGACACTGACTGTGTCTAGAAAGTTGCTGTGCCCGACAGGGTCCATAAATGTTTCTGGAACTTATATTTACCACCTGTATGCACATTATGGATGCATTAAATTTAATTAGAATTTGAAAAAAAACATAACCCTCCTTTTTGGTTCGCCGTAGTCGGGTAATAACCCTTTGCCTTAAACGTTTCGGCGAACTACAGTCACGCCATTTTCTTCACCGAAGAATTCATAAAACTTCTAAACTGTGATAAGCTTAGGTATTAGGGGGAACCTATCTGTTTCTCGGAACTACCGTATATCCCCGGCTTGAGTACTGTGACTCAGTTTTCCTTTACAGGTTCAGGAAAAACCAACTAGAGTTATCTGTAGTAGTCATTTATTTAATAATGCCTGATTTTCTGACTGACACCTAGTCATGAAATTGGTGGTCTGACGGACTCGCTATCTGCGTCTCCGTAAGGAAAAACAGCGCTGGTTTCAAAGTCAAAGTCATATATTTATTTCAACTAGGCCAATAAGCGGCCCTTTTGAACGTCAAACAATTTAAAATTTACATGTAATAAAAATTGATTCTACCGTGCATTCGGAAAAGTAGCTTGTTATGGAGAAGAACGCACAAGAAACTCCATGAACTCTTAACTTCTCTTTTTAAAAAAAGGTCTTTTACAATATTTACATAAGTACATACATTAATAAATTCATATTTCGTTGCAATGTTTAAAATTTCGTCTCTGTTATTGTGTACCTTTTGTTCTCCTTGCAATCCTTCTATCCAGTGCTTGTGTGTCATGAACTCTTTAAATGCTCGTTTCAAGCTTCCAGCTGTGCTTAGATGTCTCTCTATTGTACGTGACCTGTAAACAGTATAATCTCTCTTTATATATCTGCTAGTCACGCTAGTCAATTTGTAAAGAGCTTTTAATTCATTTTTCATACTCCGGGTTTTAGGTTTAGTGTTTTGTAGGTCATGTCTTCGTCTTATTAACTGCCTGGTATGGTCAGTAATTAGTGACTGCTTTTTGTTTATTATGTTAGAATTTTTGGCACTTGATAAGCTGGTTTCTATTATATTTATCAATTTGCCGTAGTACTATTGTGGTGTGTAGTTTGTTTCAACCTCTAATAGGTTTTTTAAATTAGAATATAAGGATTCAGAGTAAATAGAAATATGTTCCTCGGTTATGAGTTGGTTATTATAATTTTTATTATAACTTGCTCTGTTTATTTTTGGCAACTTACTTTTAATTATTATTCTTACCGGTTTATGGTCTAATAGGTATTCTACATTTAGGACTTCAATATTGTGCACATTCTGAGGAAAGTTTGACAGAATATAATCCAGTTCATTCTTTGTTTTGCCATCAGGAGATCTCCAAGTCCATCTGTTTTTGGGTTTTTATTAAAGAAAGTATTAATAATTGACAGTTTATTTTCATACGCAAATTCTACCATTCTTTCTCCTGGAGCATTCCTGATTCCATAATCATATTTTCGCATTATTAAGTGTTCCTCGGGTGCTGGGACACCAATTTTGGCAAGAAAGTCGCCCATCACTATAGTTTTCCGGTTACCTGCCTGTGTTAAAGCTTTATCTATGGTTTTATAAAATTCTTCTTTTTTATTTTCACCAGCAGTTTCTATTGGGGCATAGACTTGTATAATAGCAAGAATAATATTATTGTCCTTATAATAGTTACGAGTATGATGCGCGAGTTGCTGACTTGTAATTCCTAATTAATGTTACCTTTAGTGTTAAACTGATTTTAACAACAGGAAATTACGAGGTATATTGTTACAATGTTGAAAAGGTTTATTGTTTGTTTAATTAAGTTAGGAGTTATTTACGTTCCATATGTTATGATCAATTATTAATAACTAATCATTAAGTAACTTTGTTCTAAAATTCCCTTACAAATTTACTTTTATCAGTCTTTAATGATCAAATAAATACGGAACTAAAACTTATTAGAATAAGATAACAACATAATTAACACATTCTAATTGGAATACCTATATATCTTAGTAAATTTCTTGAAAATTAGGTACAGATTGCTAGGTAGGTACTTGGCCATTGGGCGAATCTTCATCGTCGTCCTAGTTCACAGATAGGGTCTCTTTGCAGACAATTAGAATGTCTTAAGAATTAAAAGTGTATCCTATGTGTATTAAAAATATTTACATCCGAAAGATCTTCACTTCAAGAAAAAATTAAATTGATGTTGTTTTGGGATTAGGTCGTCGCACTGCTTGAAACCATGGAACCTTTATGACATTTTTTGTGATTTTTTGTAGTATTCGTACATAATCGTACGAAGTAAGCACGGTAACTTTTAGGTTCGTTATTTTTGATATATGCATCCAATATATTGACGACTAGCGGACGCCTCACGGTTTCACCCACGTAGTTCCCGTTCCGGGATTAAAACTAGCCTATGTAACCCGGGGAAAGTGTAGCTTTCCAACGGTGAAATATTTTTTTAAATTGGTCCAGTAGTTTTTAAGTTTACTCTGTATAATATTAGTATCTGATAATATCAAGATTGTATCGGTTAAAATTCAAAACACTGTATCAGCTGTGTGCTACAATGAGTAGAAATTAACATCGCGACGTCACACGAGCTCGAGTTTGTTCGGGAACTGTCAGCGTGTTTTCGGTACTGGGTTCAAAAAAATATATTCAACTAGCACTTCGCCCGCGATTTCGTTCACGTGATCCGTGTTTTATCCTACAGATGACTTTTAAATAAAAAGTTTCATACAAAACTTTATCCTCTATTTCACCACCTTAGGGGTTGAATTTTGAAAAATCCTTCCTTATTGGATGATTACGTCATAAGAGGAATACGTGTGCGAAATTTTAAGTTTCTAGCCCTAAGGGTTTGGCCTGTGCGTTGATACATCAGTCAATCACTTTTGCCTTTTATATATATAGATCTGATATTACTTTGTAATTAGAACGGAAAAAAAATCTAAACTTATAAGTCTATGAATTTGCCATAATACAAAAAAAAAATGTTCTATGTAGGTACGACCCAATTCTCGTGAGGTTATGATTTTACCGCAATTTGTGCTATGCCAACTTTATTCGTTGTTTAATTGTGTATTTAAAAAACTAACATAAAATTAACTGCTGATCATTAGTTTTCGAAATACGATCCAAAATAATATATTTTTTTGTGTTTTTTTTACTAAATTTTTTCTTAACTCAATAGAACCGTTTCACATTGAAATTGACGTTTTTAGGCTCCCGAACCATGACATGTCAAAACTATCATAGTTCGACTGTAAAAAGGGATGTATACAAGTCAGATACATCTGTCCCTTTAGCACACTCAAAATAACTTTTCTCTAAGAGCTTATCGTCATCCTCCTGGTATGTTTTGACAACGATATTGTCTATTTTGGGTCAATAAATACGGGAAAAGAGAAAGTTAACGATACTGAAATATACCCACAGCAGGGTTTTTACTGACAGTACTAAAGGAAAATAAAACATTTTCGAACATTAAGACATGTGTCATTGTTGAGGGGCTATCTCAGAACCATAAAATTGTTTGATCAACCCAAGCACATCGGATTTGCCATACCATAATTCCGGTGAAAATACTAAACTAGGACTTTTTTCACAGATTGGCTTCTAATTACAGTTGTTGCCTGGGCTAGTGGGATTGATGCCGTGATTTTAAATAAATTATGTGTGTCACCCTGAGTGTAGTGAAAATAAGTGTCGAAAATCTGGAAAAATAAGCTTTTTACTAGAAAGAACAGACATTTATCATCATTCGATAGCCATCACATCTGCAGAGTCAGTATTATATTATCTGTGGCAGAGTTTCGCCGGTTAGTTTAATTTGACCCTGTACTATAACACAATTTTCAAGGCTAACCATTGTTCCGCTCAGAGACTGATCCGCATTATATCCCTGAGGGTCCGCCGTGTACTCCGTTTGGTATGTCGTTCAATTTTAGATTACAATCTCTAAAGGCCTTTTGTGTGGAAGATTCAACCCCGAATCAGGCTCCCGAGGGACGGGATTTCTCATAAACCCCAAACCGTTTATCCGGGTCACAAAACTTTCATAATACCTACCTCTTTTAATGTTCGAGTGTGTAGATACAGCATATCGCCAAGCGTAGAAAGATGTCATGTATCTTAACTTTGTAGTAGTGTCACTACCTTTTTTACCCGGCTGCAAGGATAGGATTATGTTTTTCGCACGTATCATTTATGTTTGTATGTTTGTATGTATGTAATATTTTTTATTACCTCGTATCTTCCAAACCACTAGACGGATTTTTATAATTAAGACATCGTTAGATAAGTCTTGACCGCCCAAGTGTTCTTAGATAGGTGAAGCTAACAAAAACAAACATGGCGGATTTTGGGCGCCATATTGTGCGGGCCCCAATTTTTTTTTTCTTCCATTCCCTTGGAGTGGGGTATCAAAATGAAGGGTTTCAAGAGCTGATTAGAAAAATACATACCACTTATATGTTTAAAATAATACGAAAAAAAAAAATAACTAAAAAGTTGTATATAAAAAAAGTTAATTTAAAAAACAAAAACGAACTAAATCAAATCAAATGTGTTTTATTTCACATAGGCGTACATGGGCTCTTATGAAACGTCGACAAAAGGTGCACGGTTCGGGTTGATAGTTTCTTGTGGAGAAGAACCGGCAAACAACGCCACGGTTACTATTTTTTTTAAAAATTGTTTGTTTTTACAATATTTCCATGTTATAGCATTAGTGCTTAGATATGGGGGGACAACGTAGGCCCGACAATAAGTCGTAAGAAACTAAAAAAAAAAGTTTGTATATACGAGATAAAGAGTTAACAAATGTTAACAAGCGTCTAGAAATCTAGAAGGCCTACTATGTGTGAACATTCACAAAACAATCGGTAAAAGAATATATACAAAGGAAAAAATTTAAAATATAACAAGACTAAATTGGTACAAATATTGTTATCAGTACTGTAACTATTTTTAACAAGGGGCTATAAAGATTATTGAAATCGTTGTAAAAAATCTAATTAAAAGAAGGAAAAAAAGAAAAATGAGAATAGTTAGAGACATCCACATATTTGTGCCGTTTATGAGTTACCAGGGAAGACGCATGCGCAGAAGGGGCTAAAATTTTTATCTTCAACGTAGTCCTTGATTTTATAATATGCTTTTTTAATAAGGAGACGTTTGATGTAGTTTTTGAACTTTCCATCGGTTCATTCTATAACTAACTTTGGCAACTTGTTATAATACCGTATACTGTTTATAAGAAAAGATTTGCTAGTTTTCGTTAATCTGAATTTGGGTAGTACAATTTCATGCTTACTGCGTGTATTTAAATTATGGAAGTCGCTTCTAATTTTGAAAAGACTTCGATTTTTGCGGACATACAAAATACATTCCAAAATATAAAGAGAAGGTAGAGTCAGTATATCGATCTCTTAAAAATTTTCTCTGAGGGACTCACGTGGACCCATTTTATAGATTGCGCGGATTGCGCTCTTTTGTAAGATGAAAATTGAGTCAACCTCTGCTGCTGATCCCCACAGCAGAATGCCATAAGACATAATACTGTGGCAATAAGCATAGTATACTAACTGCCTTATTTTCCTTACTGCATATACAGCTGAACTTAACCCACCCGAAAGAGTTCTAATGTGCGCGCCTCACTGCAATTTTGGATTGATAGTAATCCCTAAGAATACAGTTTCCTTTATAACTTCAAGATTATTGCCGTCAAGATTTAAATTTAGGTCACGTTGTGGTACATTTGGTAAAGAGAACTTTAGACATTTTGTTTTTTTCGCATTCAGTAAAAGATTTAGAAATTATCTGCGAACCATTTTGAGAGAACAATTAGACTTTCGTTTACATGTAAAACATCCGTATCTTTCCTATCTATTTTAGAAATTAGCGAATTATCATCAGCAAATAGAATTATATCCGATAATTTGGCCATCATAAAAGGGAGATCATTAAGGTAAACAAGAAAAAGTAAAGGGCCGAGAATTGAACCTTGGGGCACGCCCATCTTGACTAGAGACCCGTAGGACATCGCCTCATTAACATTTACTTTTTGCTGTCTGTTTGATAAATAGGAAAGCTCAAGATCAGCAGATTTTCCTCGAATTCCGTAGTGGTGTAATTTACAAATCAGTGTGCTGTGGTCGACGCAGTCGAACGCTTTTGAGAGATCACAGAAAATGCCAATGGCATCCTGGGACTTCTCCCAAGATTCCAAGATGTGGCTGATGAGTTTTAGTCGTTGTCGACCTACCTTTCGTGAAACAAAACTGTTGACTATGCAGAATCTTATTTCAATTGAAGTGAGACAACATCTGTTTCAGCATGATTTTTTCATAGATTTTACTCAATGCTGGAAGCACGTTCAACGAAGCATTGTATCAATACATATTGATTTAAATTTAAAGGTTGGTATGTTTTTAGTAAAGTTTTCTTTAAGAGCTTCAGCTAATTTAGATGAGGAGGGAAGAGACTTCGTAACCTCTAACGAAATGTTGGTAAAGAAATTTTCTAATGTCTCAGCGACTTCTTGCTTATCAGAAATGGTTTGATTAGATATTTTCAAAGACAACTCATTCTGAACGCTTTGTTGTGACTTCCCAGTTTCTGTATTAATTACTTGCCACACAGTTTTTATTTTACTATTAGAAACACCAATTTTGTTAATTATTGTTTGAGATTTTGCTTGAGCGCAGACTCTTTTGAATATTTTGGAATAGTTTATAACATAAGTGTGGAAAACTTGATCGGAAGGCAAAGATTTTTCGTAATATAAATTATATAAGATATCTCGGCTTTTTCTTATGCCCACAGTGGCCCATTCACTAAATTTCGATTTGGACTTGTTGACCTTAACTGTTTTTACAGGACACGTTTTATTGAATTCTTGGCAAACTGTGGAAAACAACGTGACGTAATTTATATTGGGGTCTTTTGAATCAAACCTGGCGTTACAAAGGTTGCTAAAAACATTATTATTAAAAGAATTTAATTTATTTTTAGTGAGACGTCTTAATCGAATTGATTTAGCTTGGTTATTTTTTTTATCTGACTCAAAAGATTCTAGTTGACCAGTATGGTCTGACCTAACACCATTAATTAAAAACTAATCTTTTACTTTACAATTAGTGAATACATTATCTATGCACGAAGCTAAAGTTGCTGTTATTATTGTCGGTTCATTAAATAAATATTTTAAGTTAAATGATTTGAACAATGAAATGAGCTTACATTTTTCAGGTGAATTGAATAACCGATCTATATTTAAGTCACCACAAACAAAAACTAATTTATTATCTCTGAAATCCATCTCGTGGTTGCTGCAACTTTTTAACAACTGTTTGGAAACAGCAAATATACCTCGTCTTTGGAGGAAATCAAAGATTATTGATGTACCCAAGCCAGGAAAACCACATGACGACCCAAAAAACTTCCGCCCTATATCCCTCCTCTGTCACACCTTCAAACTTTTTGAAAGGCTTCTATTGGCCCGTCTCACAGACCTCGTTGATCCAAAACTTATTCCAGAGCAAGCTGGATTTAGACCTGGAAAAACTTGCTGTGGCCAGGTCATCAACCTCACACAACATATCGAGGATGGGTTCGAAACGAGGAAAGTGACGGGTGCAGTTTTTGTTGACCTGTCGGCAGCCTATGACACCGTTAATATTCGGCGCTTGTTATGGAAGGTTACCAACTTAACAGAGGACCCAAAGTTCATTAAAATTCTCAGAGAACTCCTCAGTAACCGCCGATATCAAGTGAATCTACTGGATGATAGGAGTAGGTGGCGTGTCCAAAAGAATGGTCTGCCTCAGGGTAGCGTTCTGGCTCCTCTGCTGTTCAACATCTACACCAACGACCAACCGGTGAGTAGTAACACAACCCGCTTCCTGTACGCTGACGACCTAGCTTTAACTTGCCAAGCTACTGATTTTGAGGAGATCGAGGCTAATCTTTCCATCGCCCTTTCAGATCTCAGCCAATATTATGCTGACAACGCTCTGAAGCCAAATCCCTCAAAAACACAGTCGTGCGCCTTTCACCTACGTAATAGGCAAGCGGGCCGAACGCTTAACATTTCATGGCAGGGGGTGCCCATCCTCCATAGTTCCCATCCAAAATACCTCGGCATTACTCTGGACAGGTCCCTCAACTACAGAAATAACTGCGAGAATGTCAAGTGGAAGGTGCATTCAAGGAATAACCTGCTTCGCCGCCTAACGTCCACCAGATGGGGGGCGTCTCCTCAAGTCCTGCGAACGACTGGCATGGCACTCTGTTTCTCCGCTGGTGAATATGCAAGTCCAGTATGGAGCCGCTCTGCCCACTCCAAATTAGTGGATACAGCTCTGAATGAGACGTGCCGGATTGCCACAGGTTGCCTCAAACCAACTCCTGTGCGAATGCTGTATCCACTTATCGGCATCGCGCCGCCGGAAATTCGCAGGACTATAGCAAGTCGCACAGAGAGGGCGAAACTAGAAACCGATCCACGCCATCCAATGCACAATTACAGCTCAGTGCCCCAGCGCCTAAAAAGCCGGAAAAGTTTTCTAGGATGCGTGGGTCTATGTGATGGAAACTCCTCTTCGGCGAGATGCGACCTTTGGCGAGAGAAACTCAAGCCTCCTGAAAATTTCATTGGGCCATCGGAGAGCCTTCCGCCTGGGCACACTCTGCCGTGGTCGACCTGGAAAACCCTAAATAGGCTCCGCACTCAGGTTGGCCGCAGCAAGGACAACCTCCACAGGTGGGGGTTCTCTGATGGCACTAGTCTTCAGTGCCTCTGCAGCATCTCTCCGCAGACCATGGCCCATCTCACGGAGTGCGCAGCATGCCCTGTCACCTGTGCGTACGAAGACCTTATGACTGCGTCACCGAATGGTGTTGCTGTAGCTGAATTCTGGGCCAAACACAATATTTAACTTTTTATATTTGCCATCGACACGCTAAGAAGAAGATCTCTGAAAAGTTTACTTAATAATTCTTCCATTGTAATTAAAAACAATGACAAGTTTGATACTGGTGGTCTGTAAACACACAAAATAGTATGTCCCTCGACCTCTGCACATGCTACCTCACATAAGCGATCAACAGAGTAAGCAGTGATATCCTTCCTTTCCATATATTTGAGACGACTATTACACAGTATCAGGGTACCACCACCCACTGTGGATCTGTTGTACGCGCTGGCAACTAAGAAATTATTTACATTAAACAACATCCTATCTGGTTTTAAACAAGTTTCACAAAAACATAGGATATCCATGTGGTATTTATCTACTAACAATTCCACGTCTAAAATTTTGCCGGAAAAGCGATTTATATTTTGATGATATAGTAAAATATTACTATTCGTCTTCTCTTTTGTCGGCTCTAATAGTTTAAAGAATCTACAGTAGTAATATCAGAAAAACTGGATAATACTGTTAAATCACTAAATCTAGTCTCAGTTAATAAATCATTAATAACTGCGTGTATATTAAAAGCTAACAATGCAATGTAGCTAATAAATGTCGACTATATTTGGGAAGAAAAATATGGTTCCCAATCAAAACAAAATCACTAACAAAATTGTTGGTGTCAAAAAACAATAAAAGGTCACTATAACAACTAGATAAAATATGCATCAAGTTATTAAACTAGAAATGTATTCATTATCCTGAACAAGTAACTTGTCAGAATAGGGCAATGCACATAATATTAGCTTGCCTAATTTTAACTTAAGTAGGGTGTCAATACCATTAACTATGTCCCTTTTTGTTATACTAAGGTTATTGCCAGTAAGAAGTACTATAGTAGTTTGCTCATTCAATTGTGTCTGTTGAATATTATGAATAAGCTCATTAAAATGCAGTTTATGATATCATTGGTTCACTATTGTATGTTTAGAACAGTTATTTAACAGAGATCCAAAACCTGTTCCTAATCTATTAGAATATACTAAGACATTACTTTTGGTGGGGTTCAAAGTTGTTGCAGTATGATTGATGGGTAAAGTAGTCGGAGCAACATGTTGTGACATGAGAGGTGGCGGAGCGGCAGCACAACAACAGGTGAGGTTGTTAGTCAATGATTCATACCTCTCTGCATTATACTTCACCAGGTCCACCAACTCACAGGCCTCCTGCATGCGCTTGCTTAACATCTGTTGACTACATTCAAATTTACAAAATATTTCCTTAAGTGTATTTTCCCCACTCAATAATTCCCTTTGAAGGTGCTGAATGTCAACATCATACATTTGTGTACTAGTTTCTAACTTACTATTACATATATTTAATTGGTTGTTTAAGTTTCTTAAATCTCTTCTAAGGTTAACATTATATTTGTAAACACTTTGAGTTTTTAAAAGTTTCTTATATTTCTTAATACTTTTATTGATTTTAATATATTTCTTAATTTTATTATGATTACTAAAAACCTGTAAACAAGAAAATCATGCTGTGCAGTCGGAGGATCAGGTGGTCAGCCAGTTCGCGAATATGTATTCTCTGACTGCACAGCATGATTTTTCGCTTCTTAAGCAGTCGGGTTTTTGTTTATTAAATTAACGTTTTTTTCAATCTATTACAATGCTTGATAGTGATTAACATTTTCACGGGCAACCAACGAAAAGCACTAGATGGCGTGCTAGGCTTCGATTTGTTATTGAGATTTGTGAAATATTAAGATTTTCTATAGACAATCATTAAAAATGATGTTCATGTTTAATTAACTCTCCTAAGCACAAAATCAATGAATATTAGGCTCTTAATTCACATTTCTAAGATTATTTTAAATTTCTGAGGCATACACTCGATTTTTTAAATTTGTTAACCGACTTTCAAAAAAAGGAGGAGGTTCTCTATTCGTCGGAATCTTTTTTTTGTAACACATTTTGGTACAATGAAACTGTAAAAACGTGCCAAGAAATACTATATAAACACATTACCCTCCTTCGGCAGTCGGGTAACAAATCGTCGCTGTATTTTTTTTAAAGTATTCACGAACCGAGTAAACCTTTTTACTTGCAAGTCGCTGCTAACACCATCTATATCCGTGGAACGGAACTGAACGCGTTCGATGTTCTTAGAAAAGTAATCAGCTTAATCAGACGAAAAACGCTAGTTACGTCAACACGGTTTCTTTGTATGGGATGAGGCATCTGTATGCTATTATTATATTATCTGTGACATAGGTTAGGTGACAAGTCGGAGGCCATAGTCTTTCATGGTCCCCGGCGGGCGCCACCGCCCGATGCCCACATCGTGGTCGGAGGGGCTCGAATCGCTGTCGAGTCTACCATGAAGTACCTGGGATTGGTGATCGACAGCCGTTGGGATTTCGGCCCCCACTTCCGGCGGCTTGCGCCCAAGTTGTAGGGCGGCTGGCGCGGCTGGGGCGCTGTCAACGCTGCTTCCCAATCTGGGGGGCCCGAGCGCCACCTGTAGGCGGCTCTACGTGGGGATCGTGCGATCGATGGCTATGTATGGGGCCCCGATCTGGGCGGCTGACCTGACGGCCGGTAGCATCGCTGTTCTGCGGAAGCCGCAGAGAGCGATGGTCGTCAGAGTCATCAGGGGGTATCGCACGATCTCCTACGAGGCAGCTTGCGTACTGGCCGCATCCCCGCCCTGGGACCTGGAGGCGAAAGCACTTGCGACACTGTATCGGTGGCGTCCTACCTATACATTTTTTTTGTTTTGTCGTTGGATTATCAATGTAGCGACGTTTGGGGGAGGCCTATGTCTAGCTGTGGACGTCTTTCGGCTGATATGATGGTGATGATACCTAACATTTGATATTGCCGTCGTTTGACGTTTCTACGTGTTTTATTTTCTTTGATTCTATAAAAGATAGCCATTACTTCTACAATGCGATACTGTGTTTTTATATGAGTCTGAAAATGCGAAGAGCTGTAATACCCAGAGTATAATCCAACTGCTTGGGAAGAGTGTCATTTATAAAAAACTAGCTTTTGCCCGCGGCTTCGCTCGCGTGGAATTTGGTCTGCCACATAAAGTTTCGTGACAAAACATTTTTTTTTTTAATGTATGTTGTACACGTATCCGAAATTTCAGATGTCTAACTTCAAAACTGATGGATTCTATACAATCTTTGAACCACCACCTTGGAGGTGGAATTATCGAAATTTATTTCTTAAGCTCTATCCACACATATCAGGGGCGTGCCCGGGACGTGACAGGGCCGGGTCCTGTCAAATGACACATGACATCGTTCACACACGTCAGTGCACGGGCCCGGGCACGTCCCGTGCACGGACGTGTGTGAACGAGTTCATATAAAATGTTCCCACCGATATTTTTTTGAGCCCCTGACGGGGCACGGTCTGTCCACGTCCCGTGCACGTCCCGGGCACGGCCCTGATATGTGTGGATAGACCTTAAGTGCTCGTTTAAGCTCATTGGTTTCGGTTGTGCGTCGACCGCTGGTTGTGTTAGTCAATCAAGTTACAGTTTTATTATAAACTTCGCCTGTGTGGTATGTTGATAAAAAAACCGGCCAAGTGCGAGTCGGACTCGCGCACGAAGGGTTCCGTACCATTACCGCAAAAAAACGCCCAAAAAATCACGTTTGTTGTATGGGAGCCCCCCTTAATTTATTTTATTTTAATGTTTTAATTATTATTTTTTGAAGTTAATATATAACTAAATATTCTGTGAATATTTTAAGTGTCTACCTGTTGCCGTTATTAATATCGAGCAAAAAACGGCAAAAAAAAACACGTTTGTTGTATGGGAGCCCCCCTTAAATATTTATTTTATACTGTTTTTAGTATTTTTTGTTATAGCAGTAACAGAAATACATCATCTGCGAAAATTTCAACTTTACAACAAAGCTTTACAGCAAAGCGGTACATGAGATACAGCCTGGTGACAGACGGACAGACAGACGGATCGCGGAGTCTTAGTAATAGGGTCCCGTTTTTACCCTTTGGGTACGGAACCCTAAAAAGTAGCCTATGTGTATGCCCCAGGCTTGAGATTATCCATATCAAATTTCATCACAAACAGATCAGCATAGCCATGAAACATACAATGACACTGATTAACAAACGGGACCAACAAATGTTACTTTCGTTTACTGTTGGTGTCAGTCAAGGATTAGTACTCGTATGTAGGTAATGTTATTGAATTTATTGAAATGAATAAATTCGTTCGGCAGCAGCGAGCAAAACTGAAAGGATTACAAGAATTTATAATAATATATAAGGTAGGTAATGTATCAATGTGATTTTAATTTTAGCGGTCCTACCTACTGCATTATACTCCTGTAAACTATATTACTTGATTTGTTACGTTCAGCGAAAATATGTGAAGTCCTCGCCAAACTTCTTGGCCGCCCTGAAGTTGGTTTACCGCATGCGCGAGGCACGAAACGGTGCTGTTTTTTTATGAGATTTACTATTGCGCAGCCATCGTAACCAACTTCAGGGCGGCTAAGAAGTTTGGCGAGAACTATACGCGACATTGCTTGGATCACATTGCCCCGCCCCCAGCTTTACCCGCCGCGCGTATTTATGTCGCTCGAGCTCCATTCAAGTCAATCTTATCGTGATAAAGATAACTTTTAAACTATGCGTTCAAATTACTTAGTGTAAAAGACAAAGTTTATCTACATTAAACATTCAAAGTGACTAATGTGTCGATTTCAATAAGAGTTTGATAAATATTCTAAAATGTGCATTGTAATAAAGTATACAATTTAATTGTATTTAAGGTTTACTATTTTGGTCATAGTGGCTGCCCCATAAAAGGTAGATATATGCTGTCTCGGACTTTTATTTAGAACTATTTAAGACAAACAATCCTACAGTACATTATATTTGTGTATCTCCAACGGTTTAGGCAGCGCACGCGAAGATAGCTCTCAGAGGGCAGAATTTTTCCGTCTTACTTGATATATATCGTTATATTATGACCAAATTACAAAAAATCATTATAAATTGTAGCCTATGTGTTATTCTGATGTATAACCTATATTACTGTAAAGTTTCATCCAAATCCGTTTAGTAGTTTTTGCGTGAAAGAGTAACAAACATACATACATACATCCATCCTCACAAACTTTCGCATTTATAATATTAGTAGGACAAGCGTGAATTTTCAGGAGTCGGGTTTGAAGTTTTTGGGGGTTTTAAAGAGCCTGTGGGAACAAATGATCATATATACATACTTACATACCGATCAATAAACACTTTGCGACGCTGTCGTCGAGTAAAAAAATTGTTTTCATGACTTTGACGGGATATGTTTCGCAAACGGTACGTTTGGCAATAATATTATGTACCAAACCCTACTTTTATTTTAAAATCCCTTTTTAATGATACCACACATGACGGGGTGGTGAGAAAAAGAAAGTTTATTCTTGACTTGGTGCCCCCTAGAGGGCGCAATATTTAATTTAATGTAACGTCATATAGCTTATAACCAGCGGACAAACAAGACGATTCTAATGACACTCATTTGTCAAATTATGATTAGTTGTTTAAAAGTTATGAAGGAACAGACGAACATACATACATACTGGTCAAAAGCATAACCCTACCTTTTGCTCCGCCGTAGACGGGTAAAAAAAGGGTAGCTCACTTAGAATTTGCCTTGACCCAAAGGATAATAACACAGCATTAATAAGGGAACATCACTTGATTACGCTTCGAAACTGTAGGCCTTTGTGGCAAGTCAGTTTAGGACTTTGTGGTCCGCTGGGGTCGCCGCTACTGGTTGATCGACGGACTTTATGGTTGTTAATTATTAATTTATATAAAAAGGGAGATAAAAACCAAACCTCATGTAAAAATAGGAACATTAATGATTCTAAAGAATGAAAGTTTGTGTTCTACCGCTAGAATGTAGTGGTGCTGATTCCACCTGGTCTCTTCCCATCGTCACGTACCAAGCCGCTAGGTTCTAATACAGCTGGTACGCTGGCGGTGATAAGTTCTCGACGAATAATGTAATTGATGCTGGCGTGCCGTGCTTTGCATCCTGCGCTCTTGCAACAAGACATGCCAAGGTGCCCAAGGCTGCCGACAGCTTCACCACATTGGCACCGATGTGGAGCAACACAAGCGCTTGCTTGCGCTTAAACGTAGACAGGTTGCGAGCCGAAACGAAGAGGTATCATAGTGCCTATGGTGGATGATGGGAGTGCTTGAAGCATCAAACCCGACTCCCATTCCCCCACAACCAGAAGACGCGCAAGCTCAGCAGTACTACACGATGTATTTATAAGGTTATATTGTATAATACTGCAGTACGGCACATCCCATCGTCTATGGGAGAGCAGGTTGTTGGGCAGTTCCGTATTGGGACAAGCCATTTTCCAAGCGTTCAACGCATCGGTCAAACAAGGTACCTCAAAATCAACCAGTGAGGAAAGTAAGATGTTCCTGGCTAATTTATCAGTACCGTAGACCGAGGAGAGGAAGGTTGGTAAACTTATACTTGAAATTTTGCGGACGCCGAGGCCACCCAAGCCATGGTCGGTCGTCCAAGGCCATATTTAGGATAGATGAAAATGTGTTCTTTATAATTTAGTCTACTTTTTCTAAAAGCTGTGTTTGTTCCATAAATGAGGAGAGAATATCTCATCAAATGTCTAATGTCAAATGACGGAAGTCAAGTGCCGAAAGTCGAAGGTCGAATATCGAAGGACAAAGGTCGAAGGGCAAAGGACAAATGTCAAAGGACGAAGGTCAAATAACAAAGGTCAAAGGACAATGGTCAAAGGTCAAATGTCGAATGTGTAAATTATTAATTACTAGCTTTTGCCCGCGACTTCATCCGCGTAGAAGACGAAAAACGTTCTACAGTATTTTTTATATTGATTTTTACGTTATTATTTTTGTTATATCATTTAAATTATTATGTTAAAATGTTTGAATACTTATAAAATAAACAAAATATTATAGTGTAAGGATTTAAAGGTTTAATAAACAGAAAAAACAAATAAAATTTTGTCTTATTTTAGGATCAAGAAGCTCGGCCTTTGATCAGGTGAAAGTTACACGGGGGTATTATCTTTTTATAACGAAATCGAAATACTACACCTATCGCAGTAGTTCTTTGTAAACAATATTTTTTGTATTTCGTTTGGGTGCTAGAATCACCAGGTTACTCTGTGTGCTTACTCTGGAGCATGCCATGCCACATAAAACTGGCCGTGGGAGAATCAGCTTTCCCGCAAGTCTACTCCCGCTACCTTAAGAGTTTGACCTTGAGCTTTGTTTATGGTTATTGCGAAGCAGACTTTGATGCGAAACTACACTCTCAAGTAAGGTGTTATAAGTGTTAAATAAAATAGGCCGCATAAGATTTTTTCACAGCTCAAGGGATTTCATACAAGAGTATTTGATTTTCATTGCAACCTGATACTTCCACGCGTTCCTGAGAAAAAGGTTTTGGCAGACCAACGACGAAGTGATCCTATAGGGTTCCTCTTTACGAATCCGTTCTCTCTCCCTTATACATAAGAAGAATACAACATTAATTGCCATTATTTTTGTTCGGCAGGCTTATTACGTATCTTTTGCAAGAGCAAAACGATAGCGATCAAACGCTTTATGTCATAAAAGTCGGCATTACCTGCAGTTTAAGTATGGTAGGTCCTACACAATCGTTTGCTAATCGCTCGCTGTTTGTCAAATGCACTTATTTAAAAAAAAACCGCCAACAACTCTAAAACTTCTGTATGGAAAAGCAATTATTGCTCAAAAATTGCTATCGTTTTGCTCTTGCAAAAGATACGTAATAAGCCAGCGGGACATTACTAGCCGAACCAATAATATACTGAATGGGCAACTGCTACTAACAGCAATGCACTAAACTAACTAACTGCAGGTGAGATAGGTCAAGCGCAAGCCTAAAGAAGAAAAAAAAAAAAAACTTGAAGTAACTATTTATCCGGTTTGAGTAATACCTTTTAGGAGATTTTTGTTAGCTGTGGTGATAATATTGCTACATACTTTAATTGTATTTGGGGTTCTATTTTTCTATTATAGCATATTATTTTTTGAAAATAGCAGAACAACCGACGAGGCGACATCGCTGTGCAGCGCGGGAGTTCGGTGTATTCATGGGTGTATTCTTGTTTTCAACGATCAGCGAAGCGAGCTCGGGAACTTAGCGCAGCCCGATACGGATAGGTTATTAGTATCGAAGGGGATGACGGGTGCTGAAGTGAGCAAGAGAACTCACTCCAGTAGTATAGTGAGAGTGCAGTCGGAGAGCAGGCAGATATTTTTTTTTTAATTAATATTTTTTTTTATCTGCCGCTCCCGGTAACCGCTAAGATGACCTCCGTTACATCCCTAGTTGCGTTTTTTCGCGTAGTGTGGTTTTGTATACGTTAGGTGTGAACGCAGCCTAAATCAATTTAATCCCTTATACATTGTGGGCTTGGCGGGGCGTCTCGGCGCGGAGGCGACGCGTTGGCGGGCGCCCACTCGACGGGGTCTTGCCCTTGCAGACTCGCCAGGCTGTGCTCACATACTTGAACTGATATTGAACTATGGTAGTAGGTATTATTTCTGCTGAAAACATTTCAAGTATTTTTTGTGCGTGTAATTTAGATTGATGGAAGCCAAATTACTCTAATTAAATTGTCTTTTGCTGGTTGTTACAAATTACATACCCTGGCGGCAAAACACCTTTCAAGTAGCTGCCAGCTAATTTTCCTCAAGACACTAAGATATATTGGTAATATCGATTACCATGTAAGACTACATATATCTGCTGCATATTAACATTAACTTTCAAAAACTCATTCTAACTTGAAACGCTTTTGTCGCTGAAAATGGCCTGGATTTCAATGTTTTTTTGTGAAAGGAAAGAGGACAATGTAGGTAGAGATTGAATTTATTCTATATCTTAAATTGTCTTTTTTCAGTTAGGCGAAATGGGAAATAATAAGATTACTAGGATTCGACTGGTTTTACAACGAAAACAGAATAACTAAAGCATTTAAACTTTTTAGTCGTAAAATAAACGCAAATACTGGCCATTCTCCTAAAATATATCACAGGATGCTGGATAATAAAAAGAAGATTTTATATATTTTCATTTTCAAGGCAAATGGCTTGAAAAAATATTTTTTAAAATTGGCCAAGTTTGTCGCTTCTTTTGTACAAACTGTTTTGAATATTAATTAATTAGTCCAGAAATAACTTTTTGTACCAACCTTTTCAAATAAAATTCTAATCCTTATACTTATATATACCTTATACTTATAAGTCCTTATACTTTTTTGGTATTATTCTATTTATTTTGTCTGCAAAGGGGAGAAAAGAAATTGTATATCCATACCGGTTTACAACCGCTGGCAGAATAGGTTCGAGACCTCTGTGTGATAAGTGTATAGTTTATGTTATAGACCTTTGGCTCTAAAATAGCGACTTGCCAAAATTAAAAAAAAAAAAGAAAAAAAAAACAATTAGAAATTTAGAAAGTAATTTGGAGACGCCAGAGAGAATATTTTTTGGCGGGTGGCATTACGGCTTTTAATTGTATTCATGTAAGTAATTAATTTATAAAGTCAAATCGACTAAAATTTTATACTAATTGTTTTTCTCTATGGTATATGTTTACTTGAAATACGTTTTTGGATCTGAAAATCATGGACCACGTTTTATGAGTCAAAAAATCATGGACCGTATTATAGTTTTACCAGTGACTACAAAACCTTAAACATACTAGTCTCTTTTGCCAAGAATATCATGAAAGGTCAACCTTTTCGTATCTCTAAGGAAACGAAACGGGTGTGTCGACACCGAATAATATTTTATTTTAAGATTTAGATGTGTAGCTCGCATTTGTTCCCTTCTCCGTCCCTGAAGGAGCCTTTCATCGTATACACACGTAGTTTGAGTGTAGGTAATGGAACAGAATGTCGTACACAACAGTTTTATCGACGAAAAAGCTTCGGGGAACTGAAAATATTGTTTGTATTGTTCTCTCAAAGGATTTAATAAAATTGTATGTTTGGTATAAACGGGACCGGTGAGTATGATGTATTTTTCGAATTCGTTTGTTTCGCGTTGTGAAAAACAGAAGCTTTGTGTGGAACTTATTCCGAGAACTTGTTTGTAAACTGGATAATTGTTTTTTATTGGAAATCGTTATTCGCTTTGTTCGGAAAGGATTTGCGCGCCATTTTTATTCATATATTTTCATTTTGTTATTTTTGCATGAATAACCCTTTTTTCGTAGGTATAACATCATAGTAGATGTTTATAGGTAGGAAGTGAACAAGCCAAACGTTATTTACTTGGGGATTTAAACAACAAGCTTGCCTTAAGCTACTAAAGAAAACTTTTTTTTTTTTATTTAGGCATTCCTTAACCAATTAAATAACAAAGATCCAAAATACACAAAAGATCTCATTAAATTTTGGGTGAGCTCTAACATAGTAGTTACAAACTCTTAATAATTAACTTGACAGCGCAGACCTTCATTAAGTAATAAATATAAGGAGATTACTTCTCTTGGTCATATACCCATTAATTTATTAGAGCCCAAAACTTTCCACTACGCTCAAATTTAGTGGTAGTAAACTTTATGGCATGCCAATTTACCAACTAATGAAATACTTTTAGATTATATTGTGTCGTTGAACGCCTGGCGAAAAGTAATAGCATATCGCTTATAAGCAGACCTGCCGCCAAAGAAAAAGGGGCTGCCCCATTATGCAAAATTGAGTTATTTACGGCATCAGGAAAACACATATCATATTTTTCCTTTATTCTACGAACTTCCATGCTCGAATTACACTAGTGAAAATTCTAGTTTCGCCGAAGAAAATATGTTCAACATTTCGGATCTTTTTTTTGCGTTTTAATTAAGTCTTGGTTAGATGCGGACTTTTTGCTTATGGGGACCAGATAGCTAATAATTAAATATATGCAGCCTTTGTGGTCTCAAGGCTCCATGGTTCTTACACAAAGGAGGCTGTAGAGATTGACCTCTTGTAAACGAACAGACGGAGGTATCACGTATCGCACACGTTCAAAAGCGGGTCATTGTATAAGGCCAGTTATTTTATTTTGTGTCCAAGTTACCATGAAGTAATAAGGTTAATTAGATTTTGATATGGAAGCAGACTACAATCTCGCAATATTTTATCCGCTGACGTATTCACCATACCACAACAATCAGCGTTTGCTAATCTCACAAATCGATAGCGCTACCAAAGCGTGCCACCGCTTACATACTTTGTGCCTGTGGCGGTACCCAGCAATAGAATATTACGTAGCCAAAGATAAAATATTCTTCTGTCAGTTTCATGGCACTAAGTGGAAATGCGGTCGCAGACATTCACTGAATTTCCTAATTAAACACTCATAATTCGATGTTTTGCTATCGAATATTTGCTCCTCCAATATTGGACCAATTTAAAAGATATTTCATAAACTGAAAAAGAAAGATATAAACTGTGCCCCCATGTTTTCCTTTTTAGGGTTAAAGGGTTAAATATATAAAATCTTCTTTTTAGGGTTCTGCACCCAAAGGGTAAAAACGGGACCCTATTACTAAGACTTCGCGATCCGTCTGTCTGTCTGTCTGTCTCCAGGCTGTATCTCATGAACCGTGATAGCTAGACAGTTGAAATTTTCACAGATGATGTATTTCTGTTGCCGCTATAACAACAAATACTAAAAACAGTATAAAGTAAATATTAAAGGGTGGCTCCCATACAACAAACGTGATATTTTTGCCGTTTTTTGCTCGATATTTATAACGGCAACAGGTAAAAATACGCTTGAAATATTCACAGAATGTTTAGTTGTATATTTAATACAAAAAATAATAATTAATAAATTAAAATAAAATAAATAAAGGGGGGCTCCCATACAACAAACATGATTTTTATGCAGTGTTTTGCGATAATGATACGGAACCTTTCGTGTGCGAGTCCGACTCGCACTTGGCCGGTTTTTTTATTTACAGTGGTCAAATTTGTACACTAGGAAATTCTGTTGGGTGTCTATGACCGCATTTCCTCTTAAGGTCCTTGTTAGTATTTATGACGTCATCATGAAATGAGCGGGCGGCTATTAAATTAAGGCTTATGTTTAACTTACCACCAGATATAGTAACATATAACAGACAAAAATAGTAAATGATCACCAAAATTAAACCCGCATCTTATTGTAAAATTATAACCAAAGTTTTAACATCTCGCTATCCTGTTTAGGCAAAATGACTCCAAATAAATCATTGTTAACCCAAAAGTAGTAAATGATCACCAAAAGTAGTAAATGATCACCAAAATTAAACCAATGACCAAAAAGATTATAAAATTTCTGGGAGCAACTTGGAAGTAGCCTAACCTAACCTAACCTATTTTACAACATTAAATAGCGCAATAATTTGCTATTAAAATTTGGTGATCAATTTACTAAATTTGGTGACCAATTTACTAAATTTGGGTTTCATAGTACAATTTTAGGTAATAGAGGTTATGGTCACAAAGTAATTTTAGGTGGTCATTATATTTATCCCCTTAAATTAATGCATTCCACGCCCCCGCGGCCGTCGGCTATCCCATTCTGAGTCACCGTGCCGCATTGAAATGTTGCATGCACTTGGAATAGCTTGGAACTGCGGTATTTTGAGAAAGTGCAATGTAACATTAAGCAGCAAGGAATAAGCGACTTGTAAATAACCATCGTGCCATTTATTAAAATACCACAATTATGACAGGAAAATAAATAATGCCTTAAATTATTCTAGGGCTGGTCCTACATGATCCAAAGAAAGAAAGTAATTTGTTTATTTTTTTGTATTTCTATCTTTTCGCTGTATTGACCTACTAGCTTCTTCCAGCTATCCCATGTGATATTCCAGTCTACAATCTATCTCTGTACCAAATTTCATCCAGATCCGTCCAGCCGTTTGAGCGTGAAGAAGTAACAAACATACAAACACACTCACAAACTTTTGCCTATATATTGATTTTATTAGTGTGATCTCACATGAACTGTGCTTTCTTTCAGAACATTTTTAATCGGATCAATCTCATTCAGAGATTACATTTAACAAATATATTTATTTATTTATTTATTTATTATATACTTTATTGTACACCACTTAAATAATTACAGAAACAAAACATTATAAAGCCAAATATACAACCAAACAAACAATATTTTTATACTATTAAGTAATTTGGCACTAGCATTTTACCCGTGGCTTCGTTCCCGTGGTCTTTTCTACAGGAACCATGCATTTTCCTGAGATAAAAAGTAGATTATAAAACTGCCTGTAAACTATATCTATGCAAATCATGTTAATAAGTTGTTATATTACTCGTAAGGCTGTAGCGGATTGTATATAAGTCAGGCTACTTTATTCTGTCGACAGTTCGAGTTCCATGATCTAGCATTGAAAAAGACGATTATGATTTTCTTGGACTTATCCCAAATTATTTAAGGTCGGTGGAACACGACTTCTTTTTCAATTCTTTTTAGTCGTCATCTCAATTACCTACCTCTTTCCTAGACATATCATTTAGAAGACCTATCATAGGATAGGGCTTTTAAATGATATGTCTAGGAAAGGGGTAGGGTGGGGTATCATAGGGTAATCAACATTTATACTCAAAACTTTCCTTACGACAATTTCCTTATGCATTCGCAGTCCGAATGCCATGACAACCAATTTCCACACAACTTTTCAGTTACCGGTGCTACTTGCAGACTCCTTTTTGTATATCTACTTATTGTATTTTACCTATTCGCGTAACCCCACAAGTTTATTTAAGAATTTTATCAAAATGACCTCTATTCCAGGCAAATAAATCTTTGTAACGAGGATCTTAAGGTTGTTAGCGTATTTTACGAGTAACAATTAGGAACAAGAACAGAATAATAATGGCGGCGTATACTCCAGCAGACAAATTGCGCTCCTTATTGCTCCACACATAGACAGAAAGACATTCCTCTTCGCTAACAGCGAGCGTAATAAATTCTCGTAAAATCCATGATCATTATGTCTTAAATTTTCCGAGAGACTTCCCTTTTCTATTGTTCATTTCTTTAATTAAGCGGCACTATATGATTTCACGGTAATTGTGCTATGTAAAGCTATAAATAAACCTTTTTATGAAAAGTATTATTGGATACTACTTTTAAATGGCTTAGACTATTCTAACATGCTGCAATATAATCTATATCTATAAAAATCAATTCCGCTAGAACTCAAAAACGGCTGGACCGATATGAATAATTCTTTTTTTGTTTTGTTTGCCAGAATACAGTGAAGGTTTAAAAAAAAAAAATCCGCGTCTGCTGCGGATCGGGTTAGCGGATGAAATCTCCCTCTCCCTCTCCGCAGCCTCCTTCTGCGAAACAGTTGTCTCGCAGAAGGAGGCTGCGGATACCACCGCGTCCCAGGACTCCTCGCTGCCGACCATAGACTCGACTACGGCCGGCAGCGACAGGTCACTGCCTACTTCAGATATGAGGGCACGGCGTGGCTCCTCCCAAGCGGCACACTCTGCCAGCGTATGCCGCGCCGTGTCCTCCTGGCAGTCGACGCAGTGGTGACACCGGGCGTCCGGCTCCCTGTTTATGCGACACAGGTACTTCCCGAAGCAACCATGCCTCGAGAGCACCTGCCACACCCGAAACGACAGGGAGCCGTGCCTCCTCCCGAGCCAGCGCTCGAGCACTCCAAATGTCGCTGCATCAGCCCTTCGCCCCGCACCCGCGCTTCCTCGCGCCACCGATACAGTGACGCCTTACCTTACTTCACCTTACGCCTACCTTCGCCTCCAGGTCCCAGGGTGGGGATCCGGCCAGTGCACAAGCCGCCTCGTAGGAGATCGTGCGATACCCCTTGATGACTCTGACGGCTATCGCTCTCTGTGGCTTTCGCAGAACAGCGATGCTCCCGGCTGTAAGGTCAGCCGCCCAGATCGGGGCCCCATACAGGGCCATCGACCGCACGATCCCCACGTAGAGCTACCTACACGCAGCGCTCGGGCCCCACAGATTGGGAAGCAGCGTTGACAGCGCCCCAGCCGCGCCAGCCGCCAGTGGGTGCCGGCCGCCGGAAATGCGGGACGAAATTCCACCGCCTGTCGAGCACCAATCCCAGGTACTTCATGGTTGACTCGACAGCGATTCGAGCCCCCCGACGACGATGTGGGCATCGGGCGGTGGCGCCCGACGGGGACCATGAAAGACCATGGCCTCCGACTTGTTGAGGGCCACCTCCAGGCCAAGTCGCCGTATGCGGCTCACCACCTGTGAGACCGCAGCCGTTGCCAGCAACGTTGCCTCTCTGTACGAACTGCCCGGGCGGTGACCAGCGTATCGTCCGTGTAACACGTCAAGTCTACGACCGGTTGGAGTTCGCCCCTCGCCAAATAAGCCCCGACGATGCAGCGGAGGTAGGGAGGCACTCGATGATACCGCAGTGCCTCCCGAACACGTTGAAGGCGTTGGAAATGTCCAAGGACACCGCCAACATCACCCCACCCCGGGACACCGCTTCCTCAGCCAGGACTCTCACCTGCGATATCGCGTGGATGGTGGAGCGCCCATGCCGCAAGCCAAACTGGTTTTCGTCCAGGTCCAGCCCCTCTCTGTACAAGTGGTTGACGAGGCGGGCAGCGATTATCCGCTGGAACAGCTTACCCACCTCGTCGAGCAGCACTATGGTCTGGTACGCGGACGGCGAGTCCGCAGGGTGCCCCGCCTTCCTGTGCAGGACCAGACGACCAGATTTCCACAGAGTGGGCAACTGGCCCCGCTTCACGCTTCACGCAGTAAAGATTCCTCCCAGCCAGGGCTCTAGCTCCTTCAGAGCGAGAGCTAGCACGTGGCCGTGGATTCCGTCTGGAGTCACGTTCTTGGCCCGGAGCCGCATCACGGCCGCCCCCATCTCTGCCTGTGTCACCTCTGGGACGCTGATGGCATCCTCCTCTGTAGACTCTGCGGCCGTGGACAAAGCCATCGGCGGCGGGATATGCTCCGGTCTCGCCGGGAAGAGGGCTGCGACTATCCAGCAGCTCGGGTTGGAGACTCTCCGTAAGTGGAGGCGCGGCGGCTCGAAGTTTCCCTCGAACCGCTTGATAAGGGCGCCCCCACAGATCCCGGTCTAGTGTCTCCAACTACGACATTGAACCAACCCGCTGTCGCACGAACGTGTGGATCGAGCCCCGGTTTAGGATGACCAGGCCAGTGGTGACTGCCCACTTCAGGTTGCCCGATTTGGTGGCAACCTTCAGGATGACATCCAGGCCGTCTATCACTTGGCGACTGAGCGCCACCGCCGATGCATCCGCCGTCCGAGCCAAGCGCCGCTCTCGGGCCTGTCGGACCAACTCACTGACCTCGTCTACCGCGACATATTTACGACGCGACACGACAAAATGTGGTCACGATGCAGAGCTACATATATTTGTATAGAACGTTTGATCATTGCACGACACCACACTACAAGCAACACGATTTACAAACGGTTTTTTGGCTATGTCGCTGTCCACACATTTCCGGGTTCCCGTCTCTGACAAAACACGGCAGGGACGGAGAAAAATCGGTTATATACGATTTGTACGAACTTGTTTACACATCTCTGTATCAGGAGGATTCGGATCATCAGTATCCCGGCACGCACGGACGGCCTGACTGTGCTATCCGTTTTTTTTCTCCGTGGACGACATTTTGTGTAAGAACTTGCTCTTGCAACATGAACACAGAAAGACTAATAAAATTTGTACGACAGAATAATCTACTTTACGATCTTTCTAATCCACATTATGTGAATCGGGTAGTGTGCGTATTAGCCACCGAAACAGACCACACTGAAACCGATTACCTTGATATGTGTGAACACGGGTGACGGATGGCTCGTCCCTGACTGGATCACTGAAAAGAACAACTCGGAATTCGGATAGCACTGGCCCGGCAATGTGTGGACAGCGCTTATGTCGTTGATGCCGCTATGTCGTCGCGTCATTTTTGCAGTGAAAATTTAGCGGCTGTACTGTACGAAACAATTATGAGCTTGTTGACGACACAGCACACCGCACCGCACGGCTTACGCGTGGTTCGTCACTCACAGACGTTCGTTTGTTTACTAGAACGTTTCAGAATAGTGTTTAGTGAACAAACGAACGGACTATAGATCGTCTGCAGTGTGTCGTGTGGTAAATATCGTGGCTGTTAATTGTGTCGTGCGGTGCCTCGTGAACAACCGCCCTAATAATATATGGACCTCTAGCAGCGTGAGTTGCCTAGCCAACTCTAGCAGGAGCGCGAGAGGATGCCAGTCACAGCGCTCGGGCTCCGCCAACACTCTGAGACACAGAGGGGTCTCGGCGTTATCTACCGCCCGGTTTTACAAAATGCTGAGCATATCTTGACTCTTTTCAGTGCCAATCTTATCCGGCTCCTCCCGCGATATAAACAATGTCATCTGCCCATCTCACCAACGACCATTACTTTTTCCTCCATGGTCACCCATCCACAAATAAACTGCACTAACCCTAAAACATCGCAGATCAATAAAAGCGCGTGTTTCACCCACGAGCCCCTAAAAGGCCGTAAAGATAACGATCCACTTAAAAGAGAAACTTTCGAGTGTAAATAATTAAGGCAGGCTGTTATGGCACGCGCGGGCTGGTGTACTCACTTGAATGTTTATAAGTAATGTTTACACGCCTCACTCACCGCCCTTTGCATATTAAATCGGTTTATTTCACGAGGAGTAATGAAGGCCTAACGTTACGTTACTGCTCATTTCGGTTAGCATATTATTTGGACGTTTATTTGCAAAGGTTAAATCTGCTTATCATCCTGACATAAGCCCCCGGGGAGTCACATTTTGAAACACGTGAATATTAATCAAAGGAGTGAGTGATTTTGTTTTCATTTTATAACTTACTAGCTTCTGCCAGCGGCTTCGCTCGCGTAAATGGCGAACATATTCCCGGGATCAAAATTATCCTATGGGCTATTCCAGACTATAATCTATCTCTGTGGCAAATTTCATACAGATACGTTCAGTAGTTTCTGCGTGAAAGAGTAACAAACAAACAAACACACTCACAAACTTTCGTCGTTAAAATATCAATGTGATAGTGTGTTTAGTGAGATATTTGAATTCCCTCGAAAAGAACATTAAGCCCAGTTTCCATTTGTAGATCACAGCCAGACTTTTGAGTCAAATGTCCAAAAGTACTGCTACTAAAAGACTGCTGCATCCGGAAAAACAGAAAACCGACCCCAACATATTTGGGGAGAGGCTGAGACAGGTGTTGAACTTATCTTTTAATTATGGCAATTCTACTATACGTTTCAAACTATTGATTGAAACCAAATATTGAATAACCGGATTAAAAGATTGACCTCTTTGTCATATGAAAATTCGTAGCACCGTAGCAGAATTTTAGTCTATCTATAAGACAAACAATATTTTATATCGTAGCCAAGGCCAGGCAGTTGTTATTGGATTGGATAAATAAGTCTCGACACTCAGCCGATATTGAACATAGTGGATATTACGTCAGAAATTCAAATATTTTTAAGGTTCGCATTCGTACAAGTGCTACGGTTGCTACACACGGCGTAGACCCTATGAAAATCATAGCAAAAAAAAAGATTTATACTTAAAGTAACAAGCGATTTGTTTTGTTCTTAATATTAGGCACAATATAGTCTGAAACAAATGAACCTGCTAGCCAACATCTGATTTAGGGTCACTTTCAGACATTTGCTACGAGATTGCTACGCGAGGCGTAGACGTCGTTTATACGCCAAACTAAATATTTTCATGCATACGTTTCACTTTCAAGTGTTGCCTAGAGGGTACTGCAATAAATATTACATTATGACTCAGCTCGTAAAAGCTCGGCTGGCTTCACAGAAACATGACGGGCGCATGAGTTTCGCTGCATACAAATGTTACAAAAATAGATATCGCTATTGATTTCCAAATTGCATATTACAAGTTTCAACATTTGGTTAGGTGTATCCACGGATATCTTTGGGTATATCGGTCAAGGCTTTTAATTAAATATTTGCCGATGCAATATTGAGACTTAAAACACAACAGACCGAGGAAATTAAGTTTATCCCAGCAGTTTTAAACTTCTAATGACCCTTCAAACGGTTTCTGAAGTTCTAATACAGAAATTACGCCTACATAAACTGGCCTTGACGCAAAACTTCTAACTCTCATTAGCTAAGAAGCAATAAGAATGCAAATCACGTCCTGAACGAAGCGCCGTAAGCTCGTAGACAAAAAAAGTTGTAATGTCTATAATTATAAGTAGTAACGGGCGACCGGGTGCGATGCGCGACGGTAGCAGTGTGTGGACAGACACGGGCCGACCTAGATCGGGTCCGCTCGATTCCGCCCGAAGCGCTCGCCGGCGCCCGCCCAGAATAGACGCAGCACGTGCGTCGAGCAAGACACACGCTTGCTCGCCGCGACCCGCGCTCTCTCCGGCCGCGCTCGCTCCGGCACACGCTCGTTCCGGCCCGTTCTGCTACCGGCAGCGTCACCCGCACCCTGCATACAAACTATCTCGAACCCGCGTTCTTATAAAACGACCATGTAACTCGTGTTGTGAACCCCCGCGTAGATGGACGACAAAACTCTAGTCGAAACTCTGCGTAAACTATTAATAACCTCTTTAACGTGAAAGTATTTAGTGACTGAATGTTTACTGTGCTTCGAAATCGTAGTGGCCTTGCTCGTTATCTCTCAACGGGAAAGCTCTCTATTACCTTTGAGTTTGCTTGTTCTTTATCTATCAGAGATAAGTGTTAATAGTTTAGAGTGATATATTTTTCTGATGTATCGTGAAAAGTTTATATAAGTAAAAAAAAAACAATGTAACGATGTGCCTTTATCCTGTAATATTCGCGTAGTTTATGAGGATTATTTTGTGGAACGCAGTAAATATTTGTTGTCAGCGCGTGACTCACCTGAGCCGACATGCAAAGTTTCAAGTTCGTGGTAGTTTGTGCGTTACTGTTTGTACCAGAACCTGTCCCCGCCTGGAAGGCTGACACGTAAGAATTTATTATTTATGACATCTATTACTTTCTAAGCTTACAGAGCACTCAGCTGGCTGAATAATTATGAATATTTTATTTAGATTCAAACAAAATTGTAGTTTAGAGACAACTGCAAAAGTTTTCTGATTTGTATTTTTACCCGACTGCGGGAGGGTAATGTTTTTCGAGTATTGTATGTATGTCCATTTCTACGAAACGCTCTACAGCCAAAACGGCTTGACGGATTATGACATATGATTTGTCTCAATTGTGAGAGTGACATTACATAGGCTACATAATTTTTAAATATGATGCCACCCCTCCGCAAAAAAGACAATGCAATAAATAAATACAATATCTTTTTTCGTTGTGCAACTATATGGCTACTAAATAGACCATTCCAAAAATTTATATATCGTAACACTTTTATGTTTAAAATTCAAGACAAGCGTAACTTTGATAACAATATAAATAATCTTTTACCACATTACTTATTTGTAGAACTCGTTCATTAATAAATCTGAGAACTCTGAAATAAAAAAAATTGTTATAAAAACAAAAAACCCAACTGCTAAAAATAATTAACTGAAAAGAGAAAAACAAGTACTAGGTATAATTTATATTAAATTATTATGAGGCTGCACAAACAAAAATTATAGAAAAACCTACCAAAACTTGTTTGCCAACGCCGCGCCGGCAGTACCTTATAATATTTAATATATAAATTATACTTAGTACTTGTTTTTCTCTTTTCAGTTAATAATTTTTTTGCAGTTGGGTTTTTGTTTTTACAATAAATTGTTTTTGGTACTCATCTGTCAAACATAAAGTATCTTATTACTTATTTTTACTAACTATATTTATTATATTTTTACTATATATATTATATTTTTACTATAAAAATTTTAAATAACTAGCTACAAAATCGCAAATCACAGTGTAAGAGACAAAACACAAACAACAGAAGTTCTCATGTACGCGTTAAGTACGTGTTACAAAGTAACTTTACCGAAGAGCATTACGATACAATAATACCGGACACGAGGCCGGACACCGGACGGACATAAACGTGACGCATGTACGATAACATCACTTACATCACACACGTTCAACACCTGAAAATATTGAATATCGAAGTTATGATCAAAGAACCTCAATTTATTTTGGAGACTATCATAAAAAGACATTTATTTATGAGTCTTGGGTCTGCGGATTACCTACCGTCGCGCGTCGTCGGTAGCTCGCAAATATAAGGCTCTGAAAATTTTCTTCATGAGCGCTTATTATTCTGGTGAAAGGAATATTTGATGTGCTTTATTTTGTGATGAATTCGTTTTATTTTGATATTATTATTATTGTTTTGTTTTACAAGAAATGTGCCTTGTTTTGTTATTAAATCATTTTGTGTACTTTGAGTATCATAGTTTTCTTTTTTGTAGAGTAAAAGTATGGGCGAGGGCGCTTGGGGACGAACTATGGAAGTTAAGCGAAGCTCTGACAAAATCAGATCAAATCAGAATTGTGAGTGATATTTTTTATAGGCATTATTCTAACATAATCACCCTTAGTTATAAAATTCTCGACGGTGGTTAGCAATTAATTGAAAGAAAGATTAATTAAAAATTTGTAATCAACTGCTACGCAATTGTAAAACGCCGTCGAGATTTTTAAAATAAGGCCCAATGTATTCGCTTAATAATTAAGTATCTTTTTGGATATGTAGATACTCTGAAATGAAAACCAAACAGTAATTTGCTGTTTTTCCAGTTTTTCTTAGAATTATTTTTATCACTATACGGTAGCAAATTACATTGAAATAGAAACCAAGAAAGCATTCGACGTTATGTATCACTATTTAGTGATTCTAGGTATTGCGTCGGAATTTATTTGCACATTCCCAATTTCGCAGAAATACAAACAAATGAACGCGAGCGTGAAGAAAAAAGATGGAAAGCAAATATTGGAATCCTCTCTGCGCTCTGTGAGCACTATGCTCACTCGCAAAATCAATGCTGTCAAGGTAAGCCATAGCCGTACCTATTATTGTGCTGTTACACAATGACTCGTACCTATTCATCATACTTCAACGGCAGTTACAACAAAGTATTGATTCATCCATAAAATAAATTAATAGGAAGGCATTATCAATTGTAACGAGCTTTTAGCAATAAAACTTTCTGATATGCGGTGAACAATGTATACAAGTTTTCTGCTAAGTAATTAAAATTGAAAGGACTGTGTATGCATTGTCTGTGAAATTTAATACCGTTGTGGGCGGACTTAATCCGTGATATTATATAAGTTTGCATTTTTATATAGACTGTTTTCATTTACACATAGTTCAACATAATTAATTCCTCAATAATCTAAAATAAGTTGCGAGGAGATAAGTTACAGTTAGATAAGAATAAATTACATTCAGCTGTATGATTGACAAGTTAGTTGGCTTCTGCCTTTTTGCAACGTCGTGAGCTATATTTGAGAAATACAGTGGTGACCTCATGCTGTAGTGAAAACATTTAGCGGTCAGCAAGGTTAATAGCGGGACTGACTACGCAGGGTTTCCATTTGGGAAGGTATATTTCTCGTCTGGGCAACTTTGGCAATTTATGTACTTAGATGTGAGTTCGATAACATGGATTTTTTACAGCCTTACAATAATAACAGTGGCACATATCACAGTTATGTGATATGTTTATGTGTGTGTTGTGATGTCTTTATTTAATATATTTTCAAGTATGTTTGTTGACTTTTGGCTTATTTGCAGTGCATTCATGCGACGGCAGAAAAATTAGCAAGGAATTTCAACTACACCTATAATAAATCCGATCCAATCGATTACTGTTCGGCGAAGTACTCCAAGTTTTTCTATGAAGATGAAAATGATAACCCTGTCTCCGAGGAAGATGAGGATCCGCCCAGATATGTTATAAACTGTACTCGTTTCACGAACGTGTCTCTGGAAAAGGACTCGCACTTCTACAACATCAATGTCAACACAAACACCAGTTGTGTTCACGTTCCGACCAATATATTTGACTTAGGTTCGTATTTAATTAAAAAAGGTTCAGTGTTTTTATCTTAGATAAGCCGCTCTAATCCGAGCACTGCGTAATCCGGTGATCGATTTATTTTGAACGGTTAAAGCCACTTCGGTAGGATGGTAAAAATCTTACAGGCTTTTTAGGGTTCCGTACCCAAAGGGTAAAAACAGGACCCTATTACTAAGACTTCGCGATCCGTCTGTCTGTCTGTCTGTCCGTCTGTCTCCAGGCTGTATCTCATGAACCGTGATAGCTAGACAGTTGAAATTTTCACAGATGATGTATTTCTGTTGCCGCTATAACAACAAATACTAAAAACAGTATAAAATAAATATTTAAGGGGGGCTCCCATACAACAAACGTGATTTTTTTGCTCGATATTAATAACGGCAACAGGTAGACGCTTAAAATATTCACAGAATATTTAGTTGTATATTCATTTAAAAAAAAAAAATTATTAAATTAAAATAAAATAAATTAAGGGGGGCTCCCATACAACAAACGTGATTTTTTGGCCGTTTTTTTGCGATAATGGTACGGAACCCTTCGTGCGCGAGTCCGACTCACACTTGGCCGGTTTTATTTATCTAAATTTTCACAACCTCAAAGAGTAGCCCAAACCACAAAGTAATCATCCTTGAGTTCAATTAGATAATTGTTTCCTACTACGTACGGCAAATGCGTAAATTACGTAAAAAAAAGTATTTTGTTAAAAATGAGGTCTTCCCTTAAGTTTGCCGTATGTCATTATTTCCCAGAATTTGATCCTTATATGCGAAACTATCGGATGGTTTATTAATACAGCGTGACATCCTTTTCATAACCAAAGGGTCCGATTCTTTCGGAATGTTGATTTTTCAATGCAATGCTGCAGTTTAAGTTTTTACCCGACTGCCGAAGGAGGGTAATGTGTTTATCAGTCTATGTATGTGTATGTATGTTTGTTCCTATGTGGCGTTCTAGAGACCAAACGCATTGGCAGATTTTGATGATTCTTACGTCAATCGATTCGTCTTAACCCTGCGAGTGTCACTGGTTACATTAAAATTGGAAAACAGAAAAAAGTTTTAGGACGCCATATTGTGAGGGACCTTATTTTTTTTTCTTTCCTAACCCATCGTTTGAGGTATCAAAATAAAGGGTTTTAAGAGGTGATTTCAAAAATATATAACACTTACATTTTTAAATGTACCTAACTCTAAAAAAAAAAAAACTTTTAAGTTATAAGTAAAAATGCTAAAACAAAAAAAAAAAACCCGGCTGCTTAAAATGCAGCATGATTTTCTTCTTGTTTATGTCGTATAGTTCGCTTTTTAAGCAGTCGGGTTTTTTTAATTAAAATTTTTATTATAAAAATTAGACCCAAAACTCCTTTCAATCTTTTTTTACTTGAGAAACTCATCTATACTAAAGTCATACGGCAAAAAAGTCCTGACGCAAATCCGTCATCGCGTTATTTAAGTACGCTGCGATTTAAACAACAGCCCGCCAACAACCATCGGGCAGTTGCCTTACCAGACCCAACACCCGTCTGATCGGAAGATCCTTCGCTTTTCAATAGAGAATGCGGCACTTCCCACCCTGCTTCGCATACCTCTATAAGGGTAAAACCACTTCACAATTCCGTCTATGAACATAATTACATCAGTATTTGGTTATTTTTTGTAAAGACTTATTATATTAATATCAAGAGGACTCGTTTCATCCAAACGCCTACTTTTCGGGGTGCATCTGTTCCTGTAACTGAACGGCTCGAGCTCCTTGGCATGGAGTTGACCTCCAGTCTCAACTTCGGCGCCTCCATTGAGTACAAAGCCCAAATTGCGGCAAAAAACCTGGGCATCCTTAACAGAGTGAAGCGATACTTTACGCCTGGGCAGTTTTTAAATCTTTACAAGGCGCAAGTCCGATCCTGCATGGAGTATTGCAGCCACCTCTGGGATGGCTCAGCTAAATATCAGATTGCCGCGCTTGACTCGGTAGAACACAGAGCTAAGAGACTAATTGGCGACGTCAAACTGGTGGATGCCAAGCTTCACAGCTTGGTTCATCGCCGTAAGGTTGCCTGCTTGTCGGTCTTCTATCGACTGTACTTTGGCGAGTGTGCTCATGAACTCCACGACCTCATCCCATCGGCCCCCTTCTATCATCGGACATCTAGACGCACTGCAAGTTACCATCCTCACCTAGTTGCCTTTCCACTAATTCACACCAAGCGCTTCCAAACATCCTTCATAATGCGCACAGCAAAAGAGTGGAACTCACTGCCTGCGTCTGTGTTTCCGAACACTTACAACCCGAATCTCTTCAAAGTTAGAGTGAACAGGCTTCTTCTGGTTAAGCTCACTCCATCATCGACTTTGTCTCTGTCACCTCTGACCTAGACTAGAGTCAAGAGCAAACCCATCATAAATAAAAATAAAATACTAAAAAACGGAAGCTAGTTTTAGAGTGTAATCTAATTATTTTTATATTCCGCATGTAAACATTAATAAAAAAAAGCTACTTTGCCACGAGAATGCTTTTTCATAGTATTTATTTGTAGACCAGTGAATTCATACAGTGAAGGCGGGTGGAAAACCGGTTCTTAAGACCCTTCAGAAGCTGTTTGATTCCGTCATATTCGAGGGCAAAACGCCACAGGCATGGTGCAGGGGTGTGGTGGTACTCTTCTTCAAGAAGGGCGACAATGCCCGGCTGAAGAACTATAGGCCCATCACACTTCTTAGCCATGTCTACAAGCTGTTTTCAAGAGTCATTACGTATCGTCTCGCGCGCAGGTTTGACGATTTCCAGCCTCCCGAACAAGCCGGTTTCCGTAAAGGCTTCAGCACCGTAGACCACATACATACGCTGCGCCAGGTTATACAGAAGACCGAAGAGTACAACCTGCCTCTCTGCTTAGCGTTTGTAGACTACGAGAAAGCCTTCGATTCGATCGAGACTTGGGCTGTATTGCAGTCTCTCCAACGGTGCCAAATTGACTACCGGTACATCGAAGTGTTGAAGTGTTTATAGTGTTCGACTTCAGGATCACACTTCGGAACCAGTCCTTCTGCAGCGAGGTGTGAGACAAGGAGACGTCATATCTCCGAAACTGTTTACTGCTGCACTGGAGGATGTCTTCAAGGTTCTGGACTGGAGAAGGCTAGGCATCAACGTCAACGGCGAGTACACACCTTCGGTTTGCCGACGATATAGTGGTTATGGCTGAGACCATGGAGGACCTCAGTACAATGCTCGATGATCTCAGTAGAGCTTCCGAAAGAGTGGGTCTTAGGATGAACATGGACAAAACCAAAGTGATGTTGAATGCCCATGTTACACCCACTCCTATCAAGGTCGGAGACTCTACACTTGAAGTTGTGGGCGACTATGTCTACCTTGGAGAAACGATCCAATTGGGTAGGGCCAACTTCGAGAAAGAGGTCAACCGTCGAATCCGACTCGGCTGGGCAGCGTTCGGGAAGTTGCGCGGTATCTTCTCGTCCAACTTACCACAGTGTCTCAAGACGAAAGTCTATGACCAGTGTGTGTTACCAGTGATGGCATATGGCTCTGAGACGTGGTCGCTTACAATGGGCCTCATCAGAAAGCTTACAGTCACTCAAAGGGCAATGGACAGGGCTATGCTCGGAGTTTCCTTGCGTGATCGAATCAGAAATGTAGAGATCCGCAAGAGAACCAGGGTTACCGACATAGCCCGAAGAATTGCCAAACTCAAGTGGCAGTGGGCAGGGCACATTGCTCGCAGAACGGATGGCCGATGGGGTAGAAAGGTTCTGGAGTGGCGACCGCGAACCGGAAGACGTTACGTTGGAAGGCCTCCCACTAGGTGGACCGATGACCTGGTGAAGGTTGCGGGGATCCGCTGGTTGCGAGACGCACGGGACCGGTCAATGTGGTGACGCTTGGGGGAGGCCTATGTCCAGCAGTGGACGTCTTTCGGCTGATATGATGATGATATGATGAATTCATACATTTTATACTTTTCGGCAGCTAGTACTAGTACAGACATCGTCGTTCACTCTATCTTTAAAAACAAACAAACCTTATTATTTTAGTGTTTTTGTCTAGGATAGATTAATTGTACCTACCCATTAATGATGAATAAATTTAATTTTATTTTATTTTTATTTTTTATTTATTTATCGTAGGATTGAAATCATCATGTAAGCAGTTGCTCATGTTAAATAATAATTAGATTAGTAAACAGTTGTGTTATAAAAGGTAAAAAAAGGAAAAGAAAAATATTAACGGTAAAAGGGTCTCCTAACTGATAACTGGAATAGTCCAATTAACCGGGCAAATGGTAATACCAAAAACAAATTGCCCTATCCCAGCTTAGCCCTAATCACGTAACTAGGGTCCACTAGGTAGTGCTATCTGCAAATGTCTTTTAATGATCAAAAGAGATTGTATCCTAAAGATTACCCTTTAGATTGGTGCCATAAAAATTAAGGACGTTTTGTTTCGAATGTGCAATCTACAGTTTTATGTACTTACGTAAAATGTATCATCAATATAAATTTTCTAATGTGCAATTTATGGTTTTCTGTACTGACGTAAAATGTATCATCAATATACATTTTCAAATGTGCAATCTATAGTTTTCTGTCCTTACGTAAAAAGTATCATCAATATAAATTCTCGAATGTGCAATCTATAGTTTTCTGTACTTACGTAAAATGTATCATCAATATAAAGTTTCGAATGTGCAATCTATAGTTTTCTGTACTTACGTAAAATGTATCATTAATGTTTTGGGCACTTCTAATAAATGTTTAAGTCCCATGTAATGGTGGCGATCCTCGCCGTTAACCCTATGTATTACATGGGACTTTAATATAACTGACGAAATGTGATTGTACTTAATATAGGTGCCCAACCCTTCGGGAAATACAGGAATAAATTATTTAATTAATTTTATTTATTTAAGCCTCTATAATTCCCTAGTAATAAATTATTATTACTAAGGAATTATTGAGGCTTAAATAAACACTGTATTAACAGTGTTTCTTTTTTACACACTTTTAACTAAGGACCTCTCGACGAGTATAGGCCTCCTCCATCTCACACCACTTTATCCTATCTTGGGCTGTTCTCATCCGGTCATTGCTAGCGAATTTTATAAGTTCGTCTTCTCATCTTTCTAGGGGACGACCTCTTTTCCTTTTTAAATTAAATAAATTTAAATAATTGAAAAACGGCAGTTTTTTTTTGAAGACAGGTAGATAGGACTATGAGTCATAAATTTTTGGTAGTTTCACTTCTCAGTGTTAAATTATGTAACTCTTTTTTTACAGAGGCGGCGGCACTAAATGCCATATTATGGTCAAAAGGTTTGAACGAAATATTTGAACAAAATTATAACTCCGATCCGTCATTATCGTGGCAGTACTTCGGTAGCTCTGAAGGCATCTTGCGCTTCTACCCCGGCATGCGCTGGAACACCAACGAGGTTGACACGTACGACTGCCGGGTCAAGTCTTGGTACATAGAAGCTGCCACATGCTCCAAAGACATGATTATCCTATTTGATGTCTCAGGGTCAATGACTGGATTCAAGAACTACGTAGCAAGAAGAACGTTACGCTCACTGTTAGATACTCTATCGAACAATGATTACGTCAACGTATATACTTTCAAGAATGTCACTGATTTCGTTGTGGAATGTTTTGTGGACCTAGTTCAAGCAACTCCTGAGAATCTGCAGACTCTTACGGACGCCCTCGAGCCAAAAGGCGAGAAAAAAAACAAACATAAAGTGGAGCTGGAAGGTAACGCGAACCTAACGTCGGCGTATATCAAAGCTTTTACTGCATTGAAACAGGTTAGTTGTTTACGATACGTTAGGATCGCCTTCTGTTAGAAAAACATCTTCCTTGGGGATTATTACATGAGCTTTCATTTGTTCCGAGTGATCTTTAATTGAAATTACAAATATTTTAACGAGGTCTTTTAAAGATCAAACACAAAACCACAAATGCTTGATGGTTACTTCTCTGTTCAGCGAAGGGAGCTATGCAACGTGAGCAGCACCCAGGGCTGCAACCAGCTGGTGATGGTGATCACGGACTACGTGCCCGGCAATCTGACCGAGGTGTTCGAGGAGTACAACCGCGAGGTGGTGGATGGCAAGACTTACATACCTGTCAGAGTGTTCACCTACCTCATTGGAAAGGAGGTCACCAATGTACGCGAGATAACGTGGATGGCGTGCTTGAATAGAGGTGACTTAGTATAGATAAGCAATGCATGCACATTATTATACATAATAATTAAGTATACCATCTAAGTTGTGTACCATCTAAGTCGTGGGTTCGAGCCTAGGCAGGCGATTTTATTTGTGTAATTATTTCATTACCACTGCTCTCAAAACGGCGAAGGAAAACATTGTGAGCAAACCGGCATGTCTTAGAACTAAAAATTCGAAGACATGTGACATCCACCAACCTGCACTAGGCCCGCGTGGTGGATTACGGCCCATTCCCTCTCACAGAGGAGTGTAAGTGCGGAAAAGTGGTCCATTTATCCCGTACTATCCACCATCTAAGTTATAACAGCCTTCTTAACAAATACAAGGTTAAGCAACGCGATGAAGTTATAAAGCGTTAAATTTGAGAACTAGAAAGAGAAGTCCGATGTGCCACATGACGTCAGATGGCATGATGCCCATACAAATGCCATAGAAAATGGCGTTTTTCGTATAGAGAGATGGATATATTTTTTAAATATCTCGGTCAGAGACAGTTATGAAGCCTCAAGGTTGAGAACTAGAACGAGAAGTCCGACGAGGCACATGACGTCAGATGGCACGACACCCATACAATAATGGCCCTATCGTAGAGAGGGATTTCTGAGATGTATTTCTTTAAATTGTTATATCTCTTTCGTATTTTGATAAATTTTGTTTTCTATTTTAGTTTTCTTGAGCAGTTAAGTTACTCGCTTGTGTCAGGTTACTTCGTGCATATCCATTCGGTGGAGGAGGTACAGCAGCAGGTGCTAAAGTACATCAACGTGATCGCCCGGCCCATGATCCTGGAGGATAGGGAACCGCCCCCCACCTGGACACACGCCAACATAGACAGCACGGTTAGTCACTATATACGATTAAATTTTAATGGTTGTTTTCCCGTAGCGAAATGATTTCGTCTTGGTAAACGATAAAACCGATACCGATTTATAAAATAGTAGCTAGCTGATCCCCGCGGTTTCGCTCCCGTGGACCACAGGGCCCGTTTTCGGGATTAAAAAATAGCATAGTCACTAAGGAATAATGTAGCTTTTTATTGGTGAAAGAATTTTTAAAGTCAGTCCAGTAGTTTCGGAGCCTATTCGGTACAAACAAACAAACAAAAAAATCTTTCCTCTTTATTATATTGGTATAGAAATAGATTAATATCTATTTCTTGATTCAAGAAATGGCAGATTAACAATTGATGAAAATCAAAAATCGAAAGCGACGTCAAACAAATAGTAATCATATAAATAGTAATAGACAGATAACCGCCGAACGGAATAGGACTGCGAGTCGGGTGATCCGACCCGACAGGCCGGAACTTTATGTCTCTGAAGTTAGGCTCCGCGAACCATAGCGCAAGAAACAGTTTGTCATCGAGTATACTGCATGAGTAAGCGAGATAGGACGATACGACAAACGTAAGCTATTGAAAGAGGCAGTTATACCGTGCTACCTTCTACTTAAATATTGACACAATAATAGCAACTGTGCAGGGTCTTGCAGCAAAATTCAGAGACACAAAGATCCACTGTGACTACTATACCCCTGGCGGGTTCAATCAATACCTACGTTACAGGGAATTATTTTTTAAATATAATTCTACACTTCTCGATAGTACTACTGATACTGATGGCAAATCGTTCTGCCGCGGTAAAACAATCATTCAAATTTCAGCCTGTATACAGTCTAATATTGAATTGTATTATCATTGTATTGTAATGCCCATACATGTCGCTGAAAAAAATATCATTTTCTTGCCTTTATCTGTGAAACATGTTTTCATCTTCTATACATTGCTAATACTCGACAATCGACATCTCAGTAGTCATACCATTTTTAGACATATCATATTTTAAACAATCTATACATTGTTGGTCTTCTTGCTACACTTGCTGCCATCCACATTCACACTCAAACCTTTCTTCAAGACTATTAATGATATAAGGCTGCAATACGCTACCTCCGATTATCGAGGTTTCATTCAAAAAGGGGTTTTGTCCAGCAGCTATTATTTAATATCCTACTTCAAGGAACGTTTCAGATTCTGTGGAAATAACATTCAAATTTATTGTTTTGCAGCGAACCAGGAAATGGAACGTGAGTGGAGACATCTCAAAGGTATGCATTCTTTTATAGATTTACCTCTTTTGTAACCGAATTTAAAAAAGGAGGATTCATTCACAGTTCAATAATTCAGAAATGGGACCAGCCTTTGCGCTTAATAAGGTCTTTCATCGCATCACACCAGATCTGGGACGTCTCGGTACAGCGCTCTAGTCCTAAAAGGCACGTTGATTCTTAAACGGACTGGACAACGAAAAACTAGAACTGATGAAATTAATTTCTATCTTTTTTATTTTCACCAAACATGATTGGTGTTCCAGCCTGACGAAGACAAGCTGGTGACGTCAGTGGCGATGCCGGCATTCGACTACAAATACAACGCGGAGCACAACGACGCGCAGCTGCTGGGCGTGGCCGGCACCGACGTGCCCATCGACAGCATCGCTAAGCTAGCGCAGCCGCATCAGGTAACATTCGCTCAAACTACATCTTTGCCCATTTATTGCTGTGCATTGGCTCAGCCATAGATATAGAGGAATGGATTGACCGTTCTCTATCCAGCTATGAAGTGAATATGTTAAGAATAGTGAAATAGTGCGTCCGTCTATTTCTAGAATATTGATCACGACCATGCTTGCAGGTATGGATGAGTTCTGCAAACAGCCATAAATAATAATAAAGAGACAATTGGCCGTACAGCCACTGTGTCTCGTTCTACAGATTGGTAAATTTAGTGAGGTTATTGCAAAGTCCATTCCTCAATATATATGGGGAATATCCTAAAATTAAATACAATTTTTAACCATTCATTACCTTGAGAAAATAAGCGTTGGTGGTATATAATAATGAAAACTCTGAGATGACTACATCGTTTGGCAGAATGTGTCTTGATTGTCTTCAACGAGTATACATAAATAGCCTATTTATAGCACTTGGCTTCGGCCATAAAAAGCGTGCTGCAATCGTAAGCTATGCTAAAGGTAGACATTAAATATTTGGGTTATTCACCAACTCAACACGAGAGACTGGACACACGTGTGTCCAGTTGGTTTAACTCAAAATTAGTATCACTTATTATTTCGTCATCTGGACACGCCAAGATTTTTACGCATGTCCAGATAGTGAAACTTAAATTTAATTCATTTAATTTTTTCGCCAACTGGACACACGTGAATTTTACCTGAGCGACAAAGTACAGTCGCGCAGATTAATATTTTGTGTCACAATCATTATTGGCCACTAAACGTCTCCCTGCTGGGAAACGGGTAATTTTGTATGTTATTTTACAATTAACCACCATTTGTGAATTTATAAAGAGCTAGCTTCTGCCAGCGTCTTCACCCGCATGAATGTCGAAAATTATCCCAAGGGAACATATTCCCGGGATAAAAATCCAATGTGCTATTCCTGACTATAATCTATCTCAATGCCAAATTTATTTTAGATCCGTCCAGCCGTTTAAGCCTGAAGAAGTAACAAAACATAAAAACACACACACACTCACAATCTTTCGTCTTTATAATATTAGTGTGATAGTGTGATGTGATATATTTTGACACTGATAGTATTCGAAAGTCACTGTCCACTGAAATGACCGCGACGCTCCGAGAGCGTCTAATTCTAATGGTCAGCTCATTTTCCGTGCAGGCGCCCCGTGCCATTTCCAATTTAAATCTAATTGTCTAGTAAACTACTGCAGCTACACCAAAATAAAATAATACGTGTATTTAGCTGAAAGTATAAAGATTCGACAAATGTGAAAACTAAATTGCAACAACTAGGTATAAGTAATAAAAAAAGTTAAACTTGAGAATATGGGTTGAAAAATATCAGTAACATATGAAATAAATAATTAAATTATACCGATAATGTTGTAGTTTGTGTCAATAAAATAATGTGTAATCAAACGAAACTATATATGCTTTTTTTGCACATTACTGAGTCATTACTAGGAATGTTTGGAGTAACGCAAGAAACCAGAACAAACAACCCATTCCCTCGTCAATTATGAGGTATATTTAGATTATATTGAATATTTTCACGTTATTGTCATAAAAGTACTAATAGGTAATCAAAAAAAAGTTACATTATCTAAGTGTCTTCTTATCAATAAATCATGATACCATTTAATTGTTATGTATTTGTTTTATTTCAAAATTTGTCTTAAATACAAGCTAATAAGGTTTTTTAAGCAAAAAATTGAGACAGCTTTTTCGCGAAGTCGTCTCGTTCATTAATATATTGAACGAGGCGATTATTGAACTGACCGTACCCTTTTTTGCAAACAAACTGGGTGTGTCCAGTTGGCGACACAACATAAAAGTGGTTTAATTTAAGTTTCACTATTTGGACACGCGTATAAATCTTGGCGTTTCCAGACGACGAAGTAATAAGTGATACCAACTGGACACACGTGTGTACAGTCTCTCGTGTCGAGTCGGTGAATAACCCAAATATTTCTTATGTTTGCGGATTGGTGAAGTAATCTTGAACCGCATACGAATGACATATTGGAATGAACTTCAACCTTATTTACATAAAAGTCTCAAATAAATATTATGTTATTTACAGCTTGGTGTCAACGGCTATTCATTCATCGTCAGTAACAATGGCTATTTGTTACTGCATCCTCTTTTGACGACTACTGTGAGTATTACCTGCATAATATTATCTACAATAATTTTCCTAGTTAAGAGCCCGTCGACACCAGTGGGGTGACCATAAGACCTTAGAGTAAGGTTATTTTGAGATCGTGTAAGTGACAGATGTAAACAAGTCATATACATCTGTCCCTTACACGCACTCAAAATAACCTTACTCTAAGAGCTTATGGTCAACCCCCTGGATCCAGTGGTATTGCCAAATTAAGTGATGCTGAATGACTTGAAACAAAGATAGCTAGATCGTGCTAGTAAGTTAGTTACTCGGGCGTCGTGTTTACATACTATACTTATTTTTGTATGTGCCTAGTTAAGATAACAAGCTACGATATAACTTGCTTGCTACCCTTACTTAAAAAAATATATATATATCTAAAACCAGACTAAAAAAAATCGCTCCCTGAAAAGTATGAAACAAGATACTATTCGTAGAGGCTATCTTCTTGGCCACATGCCCAAAAAGATTGCTTAATACTTTTTTTTATATTTCATCACAGTAGGAATTTCTTCCTGTATCGTGGGTGCCTTTAGAAACATTTAAACTCACATACACAAGACACTCAGATCCGGAACAATTATCTGTAGGCCGTACAAAAAAAATTCCCGTGCGGGAATCGAACCCGCGACGTCGACCCGTGTCATCCACTACTTTTGTAATGTCTGGTAAAAACTAACCTCGTTTAATCTGGACATATTATTATATTTGATCAGATAGGTATCTCATATCCAAACTAGCACATCAGTATAAATAAACATAAACCTTTTCAAAGTTTTACTCTAGAACAGAGTCGGCCTGTTCTGGAGAAGTTCCGTCGAGAATGTGCTAAGGCTACAAACGCACTGACAGATGGCTGGCTTAGCACCAACGCCCTAACGAATAGTAATAAAGTGAAACAAACGTTAAAAAGTTTAGTATGATGATGTAAGATGAAGATGTAAGTCTAGTATGAAAGCGTTAAACCAATCGCCTGTCACTGCGGATGCCTACGTGATTCGGTCCACCTTTATACAGTGTTTTTACTTGTGCATAAAGTTTTAATACCTATGTAAATATATAAAGTACTCCACTGCTCCCTACTTTTTATTTTATTTCTTTCAGCCCATCCAATGGTTGTCTAATATATATCGTGTCAGCGATAACACCTCCACTGTACCACAATTTTTTTATTGTGCCAAAGAATTGTGTTACTATTTTGGTGTAGATACAATAAAGTATATTTTATCTATCTATTTAATGTATCAAGTAATCATGTATGTTCTTTATGTTCAGATAAACGGAGACCTGCAAAAGAACTACAACAGCGTTGATTTCGTGGAGGTGGAGCAGGTAGACGACGGCAAGGGAACGCGCCAGCTCGGAAAACAGATCAAACAGCTGCGCCGCTACCTGGTGGAAGGCGAGGACAACAACATGACGCGTGTGCCTGTGCTCTACCACTACGACAACATGAGGTAACATGATCAAAATGCTGCGCCACTACCTGGTGGGGGGTAAGGACAGCAACATGACTCGTGTGGCCATGCTCTACCGCTACGACAGCATGAGGTATCATGATCAAGCTGCTGTGCCACCACCTGGTAGAGAGTGAGGGCGTCACAAGACACGCGTGCCCGTGCGCTACCACTACGACAACATGAGGTAACATGATCAAGCTGCTGCGCCACGACACAAGTTAGGGGAAAATATTACCAATTTAGAAATTTATATTTAAAGAATGTGTCCGTCTACAGTTCTTTACAATGATGTAAGAAATAATTATTATTAAACTAGCACTTCGCCCGCGACTTCGTTCGCGTGATCCGCCATAAAGGTTAAATTTCCAAAAAGCCCTTCTTAGTGCTCCCCAACATCATAAAAAGAAGCCCTGTTTAGTAAAATTCTTCGAAAATCTTTAACACCCCCTAAATCGCCTAGTCTAGTTTTGAGAGACTTATAATTTATTTATTTATATATTTATTTATTTATTTATTTAAGGATCACCAACGAGTGTTACAAAACCATAAAACTTACACAAGACACAAAAATTGTTACACATCATCATTATCCTGTAATGCACACTCAATTATAGGCAACCACATCTTTTACTTAGCCGAGCATTCACAGCTTAATATAATTGATTAAGAATATGAAAAGTATATAATAAAAATGAATTGACATGCGATACGAATACGAAATACAAAAAGAAAACAAAACATTAAAATTTAAAATTGAAAGCCTTTACTATTTACTTAGGTTAATATTTAGGCCAAGTTTGAATATATAAGCCCATCAAATTTTCACCTTTTCTATCCTTAGGGGTAGAATTTCCAAAAGCCAATAAATACATGAATTATTTTTATCAACTAAAAACATAAATCTTCATCCCCATTACTGTGGGTCGTGATTCCCCCGACAGGAGATCAACTTTTCTCTGACGATGATTCTCCATCTGTACCTACACATCTGTGTGTGTCACACTTAAAAGCGTAGAAATTTCGCACAAACTTTTAACCCCCTTTTTACCTCCTTAGGGGTGGCATTTCCAAGAACCAATAAATACTCGATTGTTTTTTATCAACCAAGAGTAAATCTGAAAGTTCAGTTGTCCAACTCACTAACTGTAGAAATTATATAAAAACTTTCAACCCCCTTAGGGGTCGAACGAGTTCACACTCTTCTTTAAGTCAAGAGTGAAGAGGTAACTTCTAGGCTAGCGTGCTTCACCGTAGACCACATCATCGCTTACCATCAGGCGAGATAGTGGTCAAACGCGAACCTATCGAAAATAATAAAATAAACTCATTGTTTTATATTATCTAAGAGCGTAAACCAACCATTTCAGATATTATACCTTCCAAACCGAAAAAACAACATCCCCTATTTTATGCCCTTAGGGGTAGAATTTCCAAAAACCAAGAAATACATGAATTATTTTTATCAACCAAGGGCGTAAATGTAAAATTTCACGTGTCCAATTTATAAACTGTAGAAATTTCATACGAACTTTCAAATTCCTTTTTACCCCTTCACAGGTGGAATTTCCAAAGCCAATAAATACATAAATTCTTTTTATCAACCAAGAGCGTAAATCTAAAATTTGATGTGTCCAATTTACAAACTGTAGAAATTTCATACAAACTTTCAACCACCCCTTAGGGTTGGAATTTCCAAAAATCCATTCTTAGTGCGCACTCATGTCTTTTGAGGAACCTTTCTGCAAAATTTTATCTTTATACGTCGGGCCGTTTTCGATATTTCGTGATAGGTGAGTGAGTGACCTTTTGCTTTTATATATATAGATATAACATATATATATATATATATATAGATAAGATAGATTCTAAATTGAAAGTAAAACAATAAGATTCTCGACGCAGGATTTGAACTCGTATCTGTTTCGCCTCAGCCATACACGAACCACGAGAACAGATCTACTTGAATGTAATCGTTAAAATAAGCTATTAGTAGCAATGATACTAATTATATTGTAATACTCTGATAAACTTTTAGTCTTACAGTACAAATAGTCAAATATCCTAACGCTAACGTTTTAAAGATCAAATTTGCGTATCTGTATTATTATTGTATTTTTTCATCGAGTAGCGCTAGTCTAATAAACTTATACAAATTAAATAATCTTTAATGTTACAGGCGGAGGATTAAAATTCGTTCGTTTTTAGTGTGGGTCAGGTAACAGCTATTACCGACTGTGCAATAAACAGACATGCGAATCTTGAGAGATTTGCCGTAATTTATTTAAGAGTACTGTTGTATATCTCCAAAGTTCTTTATCAGATCTTCACCAAATTAATATGGGACCACCTCGGCAATGTAATTGTATTGTGTGTAATTTCAAACAAAGAATTTTCATAATCGGCCCACAATTGACGAAGAAATCGGTGAACATACATTAAAGTATGTTCACTGCTTCCCTTTGGCTTCGCCTAATCAGGTAAAAAAAACATACAATCGAACATAGAACGTCCTTCTTGTTGGGTGTCACGATTAAAAAATTAAACAAATTGACCGTAATTGGGTTGTTGAATTTAAAAAAATATACGATTTTAAAATTTATTTTGAAACTTTACATATCATAAATTATATTGTCGTTGCAAAAATCTCAAGAATATTTTTTTTCAATTTATCATAAGCAATTGAAAATCGATAATATTTTAAAAAGAACCACCTGTCTACGAACGGGCCATGATTGGTCGCCATGTTGGTGACGTCATAACGTTCAAGGAATTTCACCATAGTACAGTGTCACGTGAATTGACTAAATATATCCGAAAATTAGTGCAAAAATATTATTTATAACAGCAAATTTTATTTAGGCATGTGTGATAAAGGATTCATAAAGGCTAATTTCGATAAGATATCCATCTGATGGACGATTTGGAAAAATTGAGCATAAGTAAAGTAGTCGTTACGTGTTAGTGGACCGCGACCGGTGTTTGTCATTGTTGTTTACACAATACATTTAGAAACATAATTGTCATAATGTAATTGTTGTTACATATGGGTAGGTAATATTCGTGTAAAATAAAAAGCAAACAAACACGATTGGCGCGCAACTTCGACTTTAGATATCAAAAAACTTCATAGCTACCACTAAATATCCAACCCGAAATCTGTGGTGGCGCTTTTATTTTTATTTATTTTTTGCATAACATCTTTAAAATTTTCGGTATTTTTCATTATTTGCATATCCCTTTATAATATTAAACACAAATATCTATATAATATAATTACAAACACTAAAAAACTTTGTAGAACAAAAACGTGAAAATATTAATTCGGTACATTTTCAAATATCTCTTAAATGCGTCGACTGATTTTCATAATTCAAACAGAAATATTAGTTTTACGCCTATATCCGTCATTTAAAATTAAAATAATGAATATATCTCCAGAAACAAAAAATCATGTTTTCAAGTTACGTAATTATACAAAAATGTCAACTTTGCTCGAAAGTTCCCTTAAAAATTTACTTTTCTCAATCTTTAATGATCAAATTAAGAAATTAATCAGAATCTAAGACTAAATTAGAACAAGATAACAACATAATTAACATATTCTAATTGTAATCTAGTTAGACATAGAACATTTCTCAAAACTTAAGTACAGTTTGCTAGGTTGGGTATTGCGCGAATCACATAATAATGGGGAGTTATTTGTAATATTCGTACATAATGATGCGAAGCAAGCACGATAACTTTTAAGGTTCGATATTTATGATCAATGTATTCGATATTCATCAATATATTGACGATAATAACAAGATGGAATTGGTTATAAGTCAAAACACTGTATAAGCTATGTGCCACAATGAGTAGAAATGAACGTTGTGACGTCACACGGGCTCGGCTTTGTTCGGAAAACTGTCGGGGTGTTTTCGGTACTGGATTAAAAAAAATATTTTCGATTGGTTGTAGTTACAACGAAAAAAAAAACTAAAAATAGTTTTGTATGAAAACTTATATATGATCTTTCCATTTATTACTAAAAAAAAGTTGGTTCAACAAACCAATTGGAATAGTCAACTTCGACGAAAAAAAGCGTCTAACAAACTTACTTTGGTGAAGCTAATCAACCAGTCCATAATAATTGTTCTCATCATTTCAATTCATACGAGTACTGTGGCAAAGTCATTACAATTTTTCAACATTTACCACTTTTGTACTATTCTTATTATTCTTTGTCTTAAAAAAAGACCCGTAGATCAAAATATAGATAATTAAATTGTTAAGATGATGTTAATTGCATAAAAAAGACTTTATGATATTAGTGCGACTGTCTTTTTTGTCCGAATTAGACGGAACTTAAATTAATTACACTATTTTATACAATACAAATTTAAAATGTTCTCAAATCATATTATTAAGAAAATGGAGTATTATAACATATATTTTTCCAAAAAGTTGCGGCTACCCGTTTGGACGTGATGTGCATTTTAAAATCAGTAACAGATAAATGGGTATCGCCACCTTCGAACCTACACTGATGAATGTATCAATGTACGGTATACTATAGTAGAGCAATTATATTATGTTTCCAGGAGGATCGCTCGAGTAGAGCACGACTACTTCTTCAACAAACTTGAAGGAACGCCATTTTCCATGGGAATTTCACTGCCAAGAGGTTACGGAGATACTGAACTTATGCTCAAAAATAATCCTTTAGAAGCAAAGCAAGGACAAGACCTTACTGGTATCAATGTAACGGATTACTTTAATTATAGTTTTAGGGTCCATCCAGACTGGTAAGTTTACAATATATTAGATGTGCCTAAATATGTATATTGACACTTTTTATTTATCTTATTGAAATATGATTGAATTTATACAGGGTATATTGCAAATATCATTATTTGGAAGGTCACGAATCCGATAATGCAGAGGAGGAAGTCTGGAAATTTTTGGTTGGTTTATCCAAAAATGAAATTGATATAACAAAGCAGCAATACACAGAAGAGAAAAAAACCAAAAATTTTACTTTTGAAAGTGAGTAGAAAACTTATTAAGTAGATTCTCAATTTGGTTATATTTTGTAGGTAAATCTGAAATCATAACTTATTTGTTTTCATCAGCACACTGCGGCATGACAGCACTTGGCAAAGACGATTACTATTGCAACGAAGACCTAGTGAAGCAATTAGTATTCGATGCTAAACTTTCGGCACCATACTTCAAGGACTGGATCGCTACAGATGAACAGTGGGATTTGGCTAGAAAATACAATGTGAGCGTCCGGTTCATAGCAACGTCTAGTGGGCTGACAAGATGGCATTATGTGTTCGATCCCAATAAAAACGAAGAAGTTGATGCTCAAGGGAACAGACGGAAGGAGTATAATGGAAAGTAAGATGATTTAGATACTTATATAAACATTGATATATACAATACCTACATATATCATCATCTTCCTGCTCTTGTCCCATGTTACTTGGGGTGGCGCAACACGTTTTCTTCTTCCATACCCTCCTATCCCCTGTCACGCTATCACTGACTCCCTTTTCTTTTATATCACTCCTCAAACAGTCTATCCATCATTGCTTTGGCCGACCCTTCGCTCTACATCCATCCAAATTCATAACTCTTTCAGTAACTTGCGTTTCATCCCTCCTCAATACCTGGCTATAAACAAACAATCGGTTTCCTTCAAACTTTTTGGTCACTGGCACCACTTTCAAACTTCCTCAAAATATTCAAAATGGATAAAATGAGAAATAAGTAATACTCATTTCTCATTTTGTAAGTGGTGTCACTTACAAAATGAGAAATGAGTATTACTTATTTCTCATTTTATCCATTCTCGTCACTCCGCACATCCGTCTCAACATTCTCATCTTTACTTCATGCAATCTCTTTTCATCTATCTTTTTCATAGCCCAAGATTCTGATCCATACAATAGGACAGGTATGATCACGGACTTGTAGATTTTCCTTTAACTTGAGGGTGCGCGATATTTTGCTGAACTGGTCCTATTTGGCGCAGCCGTGACGCACACAATGTCATATTTATATTGTTTTTTTCTCTTTTTTATTGTTGTATAGTTTTTAATTTTCTTTTTGTTTTTCTTTTTTTATATTGTGTGCTCTAGTGGCTTGTGGTAAATAAATGAATTTTCTTACTTTCTTTCTTTCTACCCGGCTGTCACAACTGAAATGATGTTGTGCGACCACCAGCGGTATAAACCCCACAGTGTGTAGGATATTTACAACAACTGTAGGGTCATTTGTGATAGAAAGTGTGTTGCAATAATAGTGCTAATCTTGGTATGACTGATGATTGCAGTGTTTTCGGAGATAACTACCACAACACAATTGAAGAGACTTGGTACAAAGCAGCAGTTCTCCAGCACATGATAAATAAAGAGTCTCTGGTGGTAGCCACACCACTTCCTATCCTGGATGACATAATCGAAAACCCACCAAAAGTCATCAATAATGATGGAGACATCACTCTGACTGCCAGCTATGCTATATTTTACAAAGATGGACAGTCAGAGACTCCAGCGTCTGTTGTTGGCTTCCAATATTCGTACCTGAAATTCTACGAAAGATTTTTACAAATTACGAACATAACTTTGGACGGTTCTAAGGTACGTTAAGCTTTTTGGCATATAGGTAATTATAACTATTACTATAAATCTGCTAGCTGCTTGATAATAACCGCATAGTAAAGTAGTGCCGTCTTTAAGCCTCGATAAATGAATGGTAAATGAGACTATAGATACTTGTCATTTTCCGTATACTCATTCATAAAGGGGCTTTAGTGTTTATTTCTTTATCAGTATTTGAGAGTTGCATACATACATTTATTCATTATCTACTTTGTGAGACTTGCAGTCTTACTATTTTACAAATTTTATCTCATCCTTACCCGCAAACTGCCTTTTCTAAATTAATCACTATCCATATGTACCTATTTGTCTAAGACAAACGTTGTAAATTTTTCAGGACCCAACCTGCGACCCAAGTTCCGACAAATACGACTGTTACGTCATCGACAGTTCTGGGTACATCGTGCTTGCTAAGGAGAAGGAACTGGTGGGCCAGTTCTTCGGCACAGTTGAGAAGCACGTTATGCAGTCCTTCCTGAATAATAGCATATACGAACACGTCGAGGTGTTCAACTACCAGGCTTTGTGTCCGCTCTCGCAGTTGCACAAGAAAAGCAGTTCTTGGACTTTGCGCACGGTGAGTTGATCCTATGGTCCTACTGCTATTGTAACCTCCGAGTATAGAATACAATTTCAGTAATTTCTGACGAAATTCGAAAAAGAGATGCGTAACGTTTTTTAGTGTATAATAAAGTATATTCTATTAAAAAGTATTTTCTCTTGGATTTGATATAGTATACCGTAGGTATAGCTATTTCCACATGTATATATAAGGCTCAGGGTCAGGTGGGCCCCTAGTGTCCCAGTTCTACCAGTGAATGCTTTAGTGATAAGTTAAGGCTCTGACCCAGAACTGTATGTATGAATAGACTTTATGGTATTACTAAATAACAAGAATATTTTGTAGCCTTTTAGTTTAGCGCTGAACTTCTTCCACTGGCTGGTGACTGAAGTCCTGCTGCTGATTATGAACATGTACAACCCAAGTGATTACGCGTACGCTGGCGCCATCTACGAGGACTCTGGTGAGATATTATAATGAATTTGTGATTATCTAGTAAGAGACATTCTCACGGAATTTAGACTACATATTTTAAAGGAAAAGAATGCCGAGTATAGCAAGATTTTATTGTTTTAAACCATTACTGATGTATTTTGGAAAACAATTTTAGTCAATACCTTCATTCCTTGTATAAAAAAATCTTCGTCCTACAGTGAGTCAATTGTAAGCTGATAAAATAAAAATAATTCGTAGCAGCCAGTGCTACGCTTTATTTTCATTTGCAAAACCTTCTAAATGCTAAATAATAATTAACAAAAGTGTAGGCAATTGTAGAAATTAGCAGTAACCTCTTGCTTTTGTTGTTTTATTTGGGTTAAATATCGTATAAAATACTCATGGTATCGGCGGCACTGCAAACTAATTGATTACCTATGTAGTAGCTCACACAACTTCTGTAGTCAGAACATTAAATAACTAATAGCAGCTTTAATAAAATAATCTTTTAAACAAATAGTAATCGTACATATCCAATGTGACTCTAAGCTTTTAGCGAATAAAATCTAAATTGTACTGTATATTTATATCTAGTACTACTCAGCTGCATGGTAACTGGCAGCATTGACTATTGTATAAGCACGTCTAATTCTTCTGCTTAATGTAACCGCATGATCGTCTCGCTCGCAGACTATAACGATGACTCATACAACAAAGGGTATACAGTGGCGCCCCCGACGACTGCAGCGCCCTTACCGGACAACGGCACAAAGGCTGGGAAAGAGAATAATAAAGAAGAGGAGAGCCCGTTCTCCTGCGACCATAGTATCACGCTTTATATACTGAACCAGAAATATTTTTTGGAGAATTCCGGCGCTTCGCCTACAGTACAGAGAGATGAAGCGGGGGAGTGTTGGCCCGCCTACTGGGCTTCCTACATCCCTAAGACAAACTTGGTTCTCGTGGTGGTGGAGAAACAGGATGACTTTGACGCCAACTGTACGCTGCCGCGCGACACCAAGCCGCAGCCCACCGAGATGTCGTGCACCAGCCGGGAGCCCTGCCATAAGCTTGATTTGGGCGCTCTCCACAGACGACGACTTGAAGGCTGTTATACTTACCATGATGGGGTATGCTATCATGATTCCTACGTAGTACTTAAGGTAGTCCCAAAACTTATGCAAGATTTAAATTGTATCTCAGTATAGAAAAAAAGTAAAAAAAATGATTTTTAAAGTATACAGGGTAAGGTTTTGCATGGAATAGCTTCGGGCAAATGTACGACGGCTTTGCTGAAACATAAGCACTCTTCACGAAATTTTCGATGACTATTTTGCATAAATGAGGCCGTGAATTCAATTGATGCAGGGGTGTTTGGGTGGTTGGGTGGTGGGCATAGATCTTCCACTTCAATTAACCCCTTAAAAAGAAATCCAGTGGTGTTAAATCACATAATCTAAGGCGCAAAAAAAACAAAAGTAACAACTAACACCAAAAGTATTGTAAATTTTTACGTATTGTTTAACAAACCCGTTGTGCTTTTGTGATAAGCTTCATTTTTGCTAATCCTAACTGTCAGCTGTCATGCTGTTTCTTTTATGGTTGCCAACACTTTACCGCAAAAATTGCGGCAAATTTAAATCTTGTGTACATTTTGGGACATCGATATAATCACAAAATATATACTGATGATTATTACCTGCTTTGTTACCTATATTCCCACAGGAGGATGATGCTACTGAATAATAAACTTAATAAAATAACTCTAGTCGTCATTGAGTATTCCCACAACATAGTGCCCTAATTTTTCCAAAAACCACACCTTACAAATTGGACTTGCCATAAGTGTTCTATTCAAAATATACTAGGTCGGTATTTTCAGTGTTTAACATTTGTCATTTTGTTCGCCAGGAGCGAAACATCACGGCGTGTGGTATAGGCAGCATCACTCGCGTAGATTTGGCCGTCCTGTTGATAGCCGTGGTCGTGGCTGCTGCAGCCAGGATCTCCACGTGACGCACACCTGATATATTTGTACCTTTGTTACTTTGCCAATAAAACTTGTTGCTCCTGTGAATTTTGTTTGCTTTATTATTGTCACCGAATTATTGCATACACCGTAAGTTTATAATAACGTGATATTTCTAAATAAGACACGGGCATTTGAAATAATCTGTTCACAATATATCGAGAATTTATACTCTCGCAAGTCTGCAATAATCCGGTGATATAGTCAACAGCTATAAAATACCTGGTAAATATAACTATTTACCAGGTATTTTATAGCTGTTGCTCTGCCTAGATTGTTCCCAACTGTATGGTATACTAAGGTGGACTATTAGGTATACTTATTAAAAACGTCTAGTTGTCAAAGCCTCATGTACTGTGTACATATAATACCTTCTGAAAAGAAAAAGCAGGTATTATTTTTCCAAATAATAAAAACTGAAAATAATTAGAAAAACCGGCCAAGTGCGAGTAGGACTCACACACGAAGGGTTCCGTACCATTATCGCAAAACACTGCAAAAAAATCACGTTTGTTGTATGGGAGCCCCCCTTAATTTATTTTATTTTAATTTAATAATAATTATTTTTTGAAGAGAATATACAATTAAACATTCTGTGAATATTTCAAGCGTCTACCTGTTGCCGTTATTAATATCGAGCAAAAAACGGCAAAAATATCACGTTTGTTGTATGGGAGCCCCCCTTAAATATTTATTTTATACTGTTTTTAGTATTTGTTGTTATAGCGGCAACAGAAATACATCATATGTAAAAATTACAACTGTCTAGCTATCACGGTTCATGAGATACAGCCTGGTGACAGACGGACAGACAGACAGACGGATCGCGAAGTCTTAGTAATAGGGTCCCGTTTTTACCCAAAGGTACGGAACCCTAAAAATTGGTTGGTGTGCGTGTGCTCATATAACAACATAGTATATGTAAAAAGCACTTTAAAAAAGTTTAAATATTTCTGAAGCTACGAAACAGGATAAAATTTCCTTTATGGGCCGCTGATTTGGAAGTTCATATTTTTTGTATAGGTAGTACTCATAAAAAGAAAGCTTTTTACAAATTTTCAAGACTCGGAAATTTTATGTTTTTTTGTATGTTTTTCGGGGAGATAAAAATGAAAATCAGTCCAAGAGCGAGCGAAGCGAGCTCGGGAGCTTAGTGCAACCCGACACGGATAGGTTAGGTTCGAAGGAGATGACGGGAGCTGAAGTGAGCGAGCAAAGCGAGCGAACTCAGCTCCCATCATCTCCTTCATGTTAGGTTACTTTTGACCCTGCAGACAGAAATAGGAGCCCCGCGCAGCGGGGCTCCGTCGATTTTGTTGCTTAAATAGTAATCTAAACTTTAACCATGGATATCTCCATAACCATGGGGTTCCGTGGGGTAGGGATAGTACAGTGAGGTAGCCCCTTTACCCCCCTTAACCCTCCCTCCCTCTGCGCCCCTTAAATCGATGGATATTTATGGAAATTTTAATTCTAACCTGGAAACTTTAACCATGGATATCTCCATAACCATGGGGCTCCGAGTAGTGGGAATAGTACTGGGGGGTAGCCACACCTCCCCCCCTCCCCCCACCACCCTCCCTGTGCCAAAAATCGACGGCCCATAATCGAAATTTTAACCACGAAACATATACGGAAGACCGAAACACGTACGGTGCGTCCTATAGACATGGTGACCTAGTGCTGAGGGCGATGCCAATCGATGCGTCAGGTGGCGAGCGAATCCACAAGTTACGTTAACGCCATGAACAATACACAAACAAGAGCGCGCGGAGTTCGGCAGTCGACCCGCGCAGGGGAATCAGCGCGCATGCCCGCCCCGCGCTTTCTCGCGCCTGCGCACTAGCCCGCACACCTATCAACCTTATCAATGTCCGTCGCCCAGTACCTCCCGACTCATCCAACACTTCGGATTCCCTCGACATCATCAATGTCATAATTAAATTAAGTGCATAACATGTGCTCCAGCAATTCTAGCCAGTGAACTAGTAATCCCAGTGGTTCTGATGTGCAAGTGTGTCGGTGCCTTCGTGTTTTTTCTGCTGGTTCTGTTCCTGGACTCCAGGGACTGCTCGGCTAGTGCACAAAATGATGCCGCTGGCAAAATATCGCTTAACTCGTAAGATTATTCCTATTTGTTTAATACTGATGAATAATTAAATTATTTTTCTTCTACCGACCTGCGTTCGACACTAATTGCTTCCAGGCAGTTAGTGGGCATACATACAAGGAAAGCTAATTAAAAACATATTCCCATATTATTATACATACTACCTACCTATCTTGTTAATTCTCGTCAGTAAATAAAATAAGTTTAAACAAATTTTGGACTAGGAAGAATCTAATAATATCGAAATGCTAACATCGTAAAAAATCCATAAAGAACGAGTAACTCGGAAACGCTGAACAAATGTTCCCTGACAGAGTATGATTTATAGATTTGTTTTACTGTAACATCGGTAAATTACCATTTTAGGGTCCAAGCATGGGCGGTTAAACTTGGTACTGAGTTGTATCATTTTGGAGAGTTTATCACCAGGAAGAAAGAGGTTCAAGACGTAAGTAAACTTGAAAGTGTTTTCTGATACCTATTTAAATTGCCTAGGCAAAGGCAGGTAACAGTAAAATTGTTATTTATTAAATTCAGAGTTTTAAATCTGCTCAAGTGGAATCGAGAGATGGTGAAAAACTAGTCCAGAGTATGTCAGACGATATTCGCGCCATGATGGAACTAAAGATTAGCGCGGTCAAGAGGATAGTGGAAGCCGCCGAGAACATGGCGTTCGATAAACAAAACGAACCCGTTCCTGAAGACTTTCAGTATTACAACAGTAAAGAGATGGAGGAGCCGTGGGACGAGGTGTCGATCACCACCACACCAGAGACAGACTTCGGTCAGGAAAGTTGGATAGTTCGACCGCCATCAAAGAACGCGCACACGCAGCAAAACCCACACTTTTCGAACATTCCAGTAAACACTAATTTTAGCAGTGTGCACGTTCCAACAAATGTTTATGCCTGGGGTGAGTAAACCATAGACGCGTTATAGTAAATGTTTTGCGAACGGATTAAAAAAGATTAATGTATTTCAGCTCCCGAAGTTATCAAAGGAATACATTGGTCGGAAGGATTAGACACCCACTTCATAAATAACTATCAAAGTGACCCGACACTCTCCTGGCAATACTTCGGCAGCTCGACTGGATTCATGAGACATTACCCTGGTAATCGGAATTCATAATTAATGTTATTACTGTTGATTTGTTATAATGCCCCTATGTGAAACAACATCCTAATTGAAGTAATGTTTCAGCATTGAAGTGGAGAGCTGACCCTGTAGATATTTATGATTGTCGGACTCGGGCATGGTACATGGAAGCGGCAGCGAGTCCAAAGGATGTGATCATTTTAGTAGATCGCAGCGGGTCTATGACCGGGCAAAGGCGGGACATTGCCAAACACGTCGTCACCAATATACTTGACACCCTCGGTAACAACGACTTTGTCAATGTATTGACCTTCGCAGACACTGTGGAGGAAATCGTACCGTGCTTTGAGGATTCTCTCGTGCAGGCGAGTAGAAATTTATTGTTATTTCAAATCGTTGTGTACGGGCTTTACGGCCTCGGTAAGAAAGTTAAAAATACCATAATTTCGCTGCGTACGTTTGATTGAACATGCACGTAGTACATAAACAATACATCAAGATAAAGACGATAATACATTTCTTATCTATTCTAATAACTATTCTGGTAAAAGCATACTTATCGCCACGTATCATCAATTTTGTTTTCTGTCATTACTAGGCCACTTTGGGAAACCTTCGAGAACTGAAATTGGCAATGGACAGTTTCGAAACACAGGAAATAGCAAACTTTTCAGCGGCGTTGACGAGAGCATTCGAGCTACTGGAAATGTATAGAAATAGTAGTGGAGGAGCCAATTGCAATCAGGTAACTATAGTATTAGTATTCAGTATATAAAAACCGGCCGAGTGCGAGTCGGACTCGCGCACGAAGGGTTCCGTACCATTATCGCAAAAACGGCATAAAAATCACGTTTGTTGTGTGGGAGCCCCACTTAAATATTTATTTTATTCTGTTTTTAGTATTTGTTGTTATAGCGGCCGCAGAAATACATAATCTGTGAAAATTTCAACTGTCTAGCTATCACGGTTCATGAGATACAGCCTGGTGACAGACAGACAGACGGACCGCGGAGTCTCAGCAATCCCGTTTTTACCCTTTGGGTACGGAACCCTAAAAAGTATCGGCTCCTTATTATGGTGCCAACGTATATCTTAAAAAACATGTAATTGTTCATTATTAAACCAGCAGTTTTACGGCACGGTTGGCGCAGTGCTCAGAATATTGATATGACCTATATATTTTTGTTCCGGGTTTAATTGTTTGTGTATGTGTTATGTTTTAAACGTACCAACGATATAGGGGAAATTCCTATGATATATTATGAAGCTTCTCATTTTGTAATTTTAAGTAACTCAGATTAATGTTTGTAAGTTGCTGTTCTGTTGATTTCTCGTCACTCGTAGTCATTTGCTCACTTTAGTAATACTATAACGTAAATTAATTATTTTTGTCACTTAAAACTTTAATTTACAGTCACTCGTTTAAATGCCTACTACCCAAAAAAACTAAGCTTTAATAGACCAGGGATATGTATGCTCCAAGTATCTCTGCAGATTGTTAATTCAACCATGCCTTCGGTCATATTCGTCACGACATGGACATAGAGACAATTTAGAGAAATAGCAACCAGATTCAGCTGACCTAATAATATCTTGTTCTTTCAGGCAATAATGTTGGTTACCGACGGTGTACCCTACAATTACAAAGAAATATTCGAGAGATTCAACTGGAAATATGAGACCCCAGTGAGAGTGTTTACGTACCTGATAGGTCGCGAGGTAAAGGTAGTACCACTTCAAGGTCTTACTGTGTGTCGTAGTCATTGTGCGACCTGCATAATGCCTTCCTTCGTACCAATGTGCCAGTACGCCTAGAATGTGGTACCTGTTGTCTGTATAATATACTTACTGTACATTAAACCTGTACATTGCATGCTGGTGATACCGTAATTTGTGAAGTTTTCCAATCTCTATGTGCTTTTGCTTGTAGTGTTTTGTTTTGTTTGTATTGTCTCTTTTGCTGTGGGTTCATACATGTGAAATTTGTATATAATGCATAATATGATAAACAAAATTGCATAATTATAATGTATTGGGTTACTAGAGGCTACCTTTTACACTATAATTATATTGCACTGTTACTTCATTGTCAATACATATTCACAAGTTTGGAATCACTCTTCGATTACGATTCACCCGTGATACGCCATGATTACTGAAAGAGTACATTTCCATCTGCCCTAAGGTGCTCTGACACGTTTCCAAGCGCCGTGTTAAGTGTGACAGTGTGACTGGTATTTTAGACTATAATAAAGTAATAACCGATGATCATTTAGCGAAGTTATCAACCACGATGCGTTCTGGATGATTGAGTTCATTCCTACTTAATAATTTGAGTGAATATACAGTAAGTGCGAACAAAAAATTGTCACACGCTCGAGGTAGCTTTATCGCTAAATGAGTCCTCCGGCCTATGAGACTTTTACATACATTTTTGCAGTGCGTATGTATCATTAGCGATGCATGATGATCTGGTTGTTACGTAATGGTTCTTGGGTTATGAGTTTTTTTCATTTTTAGGTAAAAGGATATAGTCCTTACATTCTTCTAGGTACCTATTTAGATTAACTTTAGAGTCCTAAAATAATATATTTCTATGCATTTTAACTCGGTAGTATCCAATAAAATTTAGATTACCTACAACAGCATTTTGGTTGTAGATAGTTCCAATATTGATGTTGTGAAGCCTTACCACGTTGCTGCTGAGGACGCTTAGCACTTAGGACAATGAATGCAGCACTCACACAAGGCCGACTAGAGACACAAGATATAAAGGATGTGTGCTAACACGTAAAGAATTGTATAGGTGGCCGACGTTAGGGAGGTGAAGTGGATGGCGTGCGCCAACCGAGGATTCTACGTGCACCTGAGTACTCTAGCAGAGGTGCGCGAGCGCGTGCTCGAACACGTCAACGTGCTCGCGCGCCCGCTCGTGCTGCAGAGGGAAAAGCATCCCGTTGTCTGGACCCCCGTTTATGCTAACGTCACTGTAAGTACTTCAGTGATTCAGTCTCTTTTTAAGTCTAGTTTTTATACACATGATAACATGTTTTGTAAAGAACCAACTAGCATATTTTATATCGCTCTAAATATGAATATGTAACGCCTAGGATCCGAAAGTAGCAGATTATCTTTGGGAGCAACGAGAAAGAGCCGAGCAGAAGGAACGCTTCATGAGCCAGCGACGCGACAAGAATCTCTTCAACTCGGACAAGGAGCAGGACAGGCGATGGAGAATCACACAGGTAACACAATAATCTTCACCCAATCTGTTCAGAGCTTTGATGTTAGTCTTAAGTACCACTCATTACTGCTCAACGTTAATGGAAGGTTGACCTACGTTCGTTGCAGATGAAACAGGGCCAGTACAGTGAGCTTGGAAATTCCCAGTATCAGTTAATGACATCCGTGTCCATGCCTGTATACGACCTGCGACACAACGAGGTGAGATGTCCCCCGTGCTCTTTTTTTAAGCCCTGAACTTGAAACTCCCCAAATGTGTCTGAAAATATTAACAAAATATTCGGGAAAGAGAATGATTTGCGTATCTTTATTAATTTGCGTTATTATTAATTGAATTATATTTTCTCAGTGTAAGTGTTCCTCTCTCTTCTAGCCAAATTATTCTCTTATCTCTATTATTTAGCTGTACATTACGTCTTTTCCAAATTCTAAATTTCCATGTAGCATGAACCAAATAAACCTGTCATCTGTTTCAAAAGATTATGTTTACAGATTGGTTTTATATTTCCTACTAATTGGACGTAAGCCCTATCTCTTCTAATTACTTTACTCTATTGTCTTCTTCTTTTACATGTCAATGTCTATTAATAACTCCGTTTTGTTTGATGGTTTCCCCTCAGAACATCACAGAGAATGTACTGATAAATGAAGCTTACTGGGTTTCGGTTACGAAAGAGGTACTACACTTAGAAAGTTTTGATGATTTAATTGTAAAGTTTTTGCAAGATACAAGAGAGTTTTTATGATTTAGTTTTTTGGATTTCAGTAACGGTACAGTGTTATTTGGCCCCGTTAGCGATGCATCTGTCCTCGATAGATGTGTGCGCGGAGGGCGGCGCGCGCTCAGCCGCCGCACCGCCTGACCAATGTGTTGTCCGACCCTTTGGCTTACTGTAGTGAAGTAGTTTCTACTAGATCGTAGGCGTAGACCACTAGGGTGTTATGAACGACTTTTCTATCAATCATCAAGTTAATTTTCTATGCAAGAGTTATGATCTATATACACTACACACACTATCTAATGAAATCAAGTATTTTTGCCTGAATATAGTGATGTCTTCGTAGAGACAATTTTTAAAGATTGACTTGTATGACGACAAGTAAATGTAAATATTTTTTGAATAACAGTATCGTGCAGCCCGACATACACAAGACGAGTATGGGGCTTTTGTTACTTGAGTATCTATTGACTTTAAACTATTCTCTTCTTAAGAATGGCAATTTTTGATATTAACAATTTTAGCAATATTTAGTCTCTCCACGAGAGGAGCCATTTTAATTTCTAGCGGAAGTTGTTACAACGCATTTATCTATATGTTATTATATTTTATTGCATTCGTACGTCCACAACCAATCGCAGTCCGTAGAGGAGAACGGCCAGAAAGAGGTAGGCCAACGCTCATAGACCTACTGCCTCCGTGAGACGTGACAGATGATGCGTGAGAGGCGACGGACGAGCGGAGTGCGCGTGTGAGCGTGCTGCGTGCTGCGCACCCGCACGACACACGCCACACGTCGCACTGTCTGTAAGGTGCTGCTGCTTTCAATGTTTGTGCACATATTTTAAATAAGGGTTACATATAGTCTGAAGTGCAATAAGTTACTACAACTGGCAATGTCTTTATCTATATGATTAATTTAAAAATTTCGACAGATGTTTACAAGGATACATTCCAAAGGGTATTTGTATATTTACAATCAAAATAATGGTAGTGGGTTTTTTAGAATCTAAAGAGTAGTATTTTAATTTTATAACATAAAATTATGTAATATTTGAGTAGTTTTGCTAGAACCTGTAACCGTGGATATAAAATTAGAATCCCTTAACATAGTTCTATATAAATAAACATATAGAACTTCGCCTAACGGGGCTTAGATGCTAAAGAATCAGTAATTTATTGCTAGTTTTACGAGATTGTCATAATATTGTAAAATATCAGTAGACTGGTGGCCAATACATCGCCAAATGCGGAATACCTAGTAGTTAGAATAATGTTTGACTGTTTATTTACAAAAATAACATGCAGCATATTTTTATAATATTTTTTATATTTCGAATGTAGATTTATAAAAAGGTAACGTAGACATTAGCGATATTGATTTGCTGAAAAGCCTGAGACTAAAAGATGAATCAATAGAATACATTAATGTGAAGTGTTTTGTGAATTGTAAAATATAGGTACCAGTGCCAGTGTTATATAGTGCCTTCTAAATATTTTCAGATGCGTATAGCTAGACTATTGGGAGTTGCAGGCACTGACGTGCCTCTCTCTGAGATACAAGCTGTAATGTCACCATATAAGGTAATCTAGAACCTTTACATTGCATTTTATTCTTGTATCGATGTATTTATAAAATTCATATTTATAATATTTAATGTTGCAGGTCGGTGTGAATGGTTACGCCTTCATAGTAACAAACAATGGATACATTCTAATACACCCAGATCTGAGGCCTGTGGTACGTGTAAATTGTTTCTTTATAATACATATATATCAGAGAAACCAAAGAAAGCAGTTCAGCTACATCTAAAGAACAAGTTCGGATTAAGGGCTATTTTAAATTATTATAATTTATTTTCAGTTCCAACAGATTTTGAAACCAAGTTATAACAGTGTCGATATGATAGAAGTTGAACTCTTCGATGACGACCGAGGTCCCAGAAACTTTAGCAAAGAGCTAACTGCAGTAAGTGTTTACTACTGAAAATTGTTGGTACTCTAACTGTATGCAGTAAATAATAATAAATCTAAATAAATAAATCTTTATTCAGAAATTAGAAAGGTAAAAACACAGTTTCAATCTTAGATAACTAATGTAGGTATAATAATGTAAGATGCCTGTACTAGGTAATCCTGTATCACAGGCTGTAGGAGCTCTAAAAATATGCTTATCGTAGGACAAGAGAATTTAAACAATATTTAACATAAGAAGTCTAAAAATAGTGGCAAGATTGTATAATTTTGAAAATTAATTTTAATTTACTTAAAACTATAAACATAGAACTAAACTACTAGGTCATAATTACTTAATGTCTAATTTATCTATATTGCAAAAAATTGCAAACATACACTTAATTTTTGCAGCTAACGACTAATGTGCTTAGCCAGCATCAAATTGACGGTTAGTAGGCCATTGCAGTGTCAGCAGCAACGTTCAACGCGTGTGACCTTGAGTATGACGTACTAGACGCCCTCATAGTCGATAGAATTTATGTGCCTGTATTCCGCTATTTTCCTAGCAGGGCACTCAGGGTCTCCCGTTTTATGTTTGTTGGGCTTTTTAAAGCGCGAACAAGTTGCGCATTTCGATGTGTCCGCTTTCTTCGTGCAATCGGACACCGAGTGTCCAGCTTCACCGCAGTGAGCACACATAGAGTTGACCTCTCTGCATGTTTTGGCTGCATGACCATATAATTGGCACTTGTAGCATCTGGTAACCAGAGTGAAGTCCCTAACAGGGCAGGACGTCCAATTTATAAACAGCCTTGATGTCGAAATTAGGGCTTTACGTATATTGGCTGGAATTTCAATAATGTAATTACAGCTCGACGCATCTTTCTTCCCAGATTTGTGGCTTAATTTAACAGAGGCCAAAAAGGACTCCATGGACATCTCTGGCAACTTGTCGGGTATATTCTGTTCGTAAATGCACCTGAAGACTTCAGTTTCAGACAGGGAAGACGGCACTCCTACAATCACGATCCGTGGTTTGCGCTTGTTGGGCTCATCGGCGGTTAGTCCAGATGTAGAAAGCTGGACGGCGCTCTTAATTTTTTCAGCGTCATGCTTGGTCTCTGTGCTAATAATAACACCTCCATTTTTGGTCTTGCGGACACCTCGTACATGCAGCTTCATTTGATCAGGTCGTATGATTTTTGTTACCATGTCTTTAGTTTCGTCACTGGACTTGAGTTTGTCACTAGGATAAATGACCACAGAGCTTAAATTGTTCGGTCGAACGAAATCATTTGACCCCTTTTTCACCATGTCGGCAAACGAAACATTGCCCGCAGTGCCAGAATCCTTAATCGTCTGCTTCAGGTCCAAGATGTGTTCAGTCAAATTGCGCTTTTCTTTTAAGGCATCAATCATGTCGTGTGCTAGAATTGCTTTCTGCTTCAAAGATTGGTATAGGACTGCCATCTGTGAGGTGCCAGATCCTATTTTACGACACAAGTTAGAAATTTTTAGTTTCTGTTCCGAGTTTAGTTTGCCATCCGAGGCAATAGAGCAAACCTCATTTAAGTGCTGCTCAATGGTTGACATCCATCTTTGTATGTCGGGCGTGGATGCGACTTCAATCGAGAAATCTGATTGGGCTGGAATTTGCGTCGTCGTCTTCGCTGGCGAGGTGGAGGCTTGCACTCGGCCGATTGGATTACAGGGACTGTTATCCATCTTATTTGATAGTCACTTCACTGTTTCTAAGTTTTCATTATGTTTACAAAACTATACACAGTAGGCAAAAAATAGTACAATAAAGAAGGTCACTATTATAATTGTTTTAATTAAATATTGCTAACGAGCACGTCTGTATTCTACGAATGAGCGCGAATCAATCGTAAAGGTTCTATATTGAAAAAATTTTGCAGCTACGACAAGAAATAATTGATCAGAAGACGGGAAACAAGGTGATGAGTGTCAAGTACCATCTCGATGATATGGTAAGTCCTGTTTTCTAAATTTCACAAAGAGATGTAATGAAATATCTGATAAGATAAGGATTGAATACTCAAAGAATAATAGACAAATATGAAATGAATATTTCGAAGTAGCACCAAGAGATGGACAGTATGTACAAGACAAATTCAATTCAATTTGACATTTTCAAACCCAAATACAATTGTTTCTACAGAAAAGAGTATCCCGAGCAAAAAGACATTACTTCTGGACTGGCATCAGTGACTCCCCGTTTACATTAGTAGTGACGATACCCGAGAACTATGGCCGTCACCGCATCACCCCTCCACCGACTGACGACATACATCGACTCTCGCTCACCTCCAAGAACATATCGGCGAGGCAGTATCTGTCGGATAAGTGGAGCGTTCATCCTGACTGGTATGAGAATCTTTTTAAGTTTGGCGTAGTTAGGGCACTACTCCAGGAAAAATACTTTGATATATAGAGCATTTGAATCTGTTCAGGATGTATTGTCGGCATTATGAACGCACGTTCGCAACTGCTGAGGAAGAGCTGCTATATTTCTTGGAGCGAGTAGCCAAGCCCGGTTGGCGATGGCCAGCCAAGCCTCGTCCTCCAGAACACCACAAGAATAAGCCTGGACATGAGAAACACAACAACGGTAAAAAATTATTATTGTTCATTCGCCAGTCTTATTTCCGTTGAAATTCAATATACTAATACACGTGGCCCCTTTCTTCTTGTCACTGAACGGGTGTTTAATTTCTCAGGCACACCAGAAGCGAGAGACAGGACCAAAGTATCAAACAGTACACCGAAGAATGAGTATTATTGTATGTATTGCATTTTATTTTTAATATAAAGTTAGTAGTTATCACTATCACTGCTTATTATAAAACAAAGTCCCCCGCCGCATCTGTTCGCGATATCTCAAAAACTGCTGAACGTATTTTCATGTGGTTTTCACCAATAGAAAGAGTGAGAAACAATGATGGTTTTTGGATATAATAAGTCACGGGCGAAGCCGGGCGGGTCGCTAGTTTAGTATAAAGAACGAAAATTGTTTGCTAAATGTTTGTAAAAGATATATATCTCTGAAATAATTTAAACCGATTACGAAGATACACCATCACTGCGATAAAAGATAGCTATGATAAAAGTAGCCTGTAGTACAGACTACTTTTATCTTGGCAAATGCACGGTTCTTATGGAATAAGCTACAGGAATACTGGAAGAAACGGGTTAGAGCTAGTTTGATAAATAGACTATATCTAATATTAAATTCATCATCACCTTCCTCTTGCATTTTTTGTCTACGTCTATCTAAGCCATCTTCTCAATGTTGACTCATTAGCGATAAAATGTTATCAATATTTCTTTCGATTGTCAGGTGATCATGGCTTGATGCAAGCCCTAGTGTATGACGCTAGGAACACTGCCTGGTTCAACAAGAGTATTTCTGATTCCGCATCCGATGAAAAAGCGTAAGTAATCTTATTTTGATAAATTATTACAGATCTAATAAAAGATATTTTTATTCTTAATATATGGTTATGGACATTTTTGCCGCAAAACAGGGAGTATTTATATTGAGTTTATTCAAACTTAATATGTCATTTCTAAAAACAATTTAATTTATTTGGTACGCATTTTTAATACTTTCACCCGGATAGCCCATTGACTAAAGTGATCGGATTATTGCCGAGGTAAAGTAAACTTTCGACATGGAACTGTGTTTTGCATGACTTTTTATTATGATTAAGGTATCGTTAGGAAGAAGATAACCAGAACTTCGCAGAAGATATTAAGGGACACCTCCAGAATAATAACAAAGAAAAATATAATAATACCAAAAATAAAAGAACAAAGCGTGATTCAGGGCACCATACTGGATCCAGTGGAACTTTCGGCACATTTATTTTAGTGTATACCTTATGCGTAGATATATTTTTTACTTCAGGATGCAGCTACGGATGGGTTTGTATATTAACTTACCATGTGACAACAGTAATATCGACTCCGGAATGCAATACATTCAAGAAAAAGTTATTCTGTTATGCAATAAATTAATGGGAAAATCGACAAGATTACGAATTTTTATTTAAGGATTAAATATTTGAATTAACCTAAACTTAATATTGAATTGACAAAAAATTACAATTATATGAAGATTTCCCAACGACTCTGACGAATCCTAAATGAATGTTTCTGAATTCAAAATTTAACCAGTTATTGTAATACCAATACACGCAAAATATATCTACAGCTAGGACAAATGTTTGTAACAGGGTGGAGTTCATCCAACGCTTTGGATACATAGTGGCCTTCCTGTCGACGCACAGCGGACTAACGCGATGGCAAACACACCCTCCCAAGGAACATGATAATGACAAGTAAGATATATTTTTCTACATCATAATCAATACATATAATAAATCTGTAGAAAAGTAATTTTTGTACATCGAAAATATTTCCAAAATAAAATTGCCAGGGTGTTAAAGGATAACCAACAGAACCCATTTCCAGCATTTTTGGAATTTTTGTCTGTTTATTTGTGCACGCATCACGTGAAATGTACGAAACCAATGTAGATAACGTTTATACATAAAAAATTGTTAATTAAATGAATAAAAAACCCGACTGCCTAAGAAGCGAACTAAAAAGACGTAAATACGAAGAAAATCATGCTGTGCAGTCGGAGGATACATATTCGTAAGCTGGCTGACCAAAACCAGATGTATCCTCCAACTGCACAGCATGATTTTCTTCATAATTTGGCATAATTTGGTACATAGAAATATATAAGTGTTGTATATTTTTGAAATCACCCTTTATTTTGATACCCCACACGATGGGATAGTAAGAAAAAAAAATTTGGTCTCCCACAATATGGCGCCCAAAATCCGCCATTTTTCTTTCTTACAATTTTAATATAGCCAGTGACACTCGCAGGGTTCAGACGAATCGAATGACGTAAGAATTATCAAAATCGGCCAACGCGTTTGGTCTCTGGAACGCCACATAGGAACAAACATATATACATACATAGACTGATAAACACATTACCTTCCTTCGGCAGTCGGGTAAAAATTGTGCGTAATTTTGTTTCATCGCAATCGGTTCACTCTATCAAAAGTTAGGTGAATTTAAAGTGTTCGAAAAATTATTACAACACACACAATTCAGATACTCGGACAGTTGAACTCGATATTCGATAGATGACGTTGTGCATTTGAAGTCATTTTCTGAATGGCAGTCTTAAGATTCTCCGCGATAGAATGATGACCCTAGAAAAATATTGGTAGGTAGGTAGGGTAGGCAGGAAGCTAAGTAGGGTAGGGTTGGCAAACAGATGACGGGAGCGAAGCCGATGGCCTAGGGGGGGGGCAAGTTGATATGGAGAATGAGAAAAGTATGAATTGTAGGTAAAGTCGAGAGCACATGAAGCTTTTCACTTGAAGTACGAGCCTTACATCTACAGCGATTGTAATAATATCGGTATAGTTCTCGCCAAACTTCTTGGCCGTCCCGAAGTTGGCTGCAATGTCTGCGCAGTAGTAAATCATACAAAAACAGTACCGATCCGTGCCTTGCGCATCGGAAAGCCAACTTCAGGGCGGCCCAGAAGTTTGGCGAGCACTATTCAGAGTCCAACATGTAAAGCTACGCAACTCTACCGTACACGTTGTACACGAAAGAGCGATCAAAATTTTCAACGCTTTTCCGTGTCGGGAAAGAAGGTTTTTGCCTATTTTAGGATATCAACAACGGTCCGATCGGGTTTGGTTTATATATATTCATTCGCGACGTACGGGAATGATCAATCAAGCAAGTCAAGTCAAAGACTTAGGACTGTGGTTGCTTTACATTTGGTATGCTAGTATTATATTATCTGTGCATTTGGCAACTTTTTTAGAATCTCTAGGGGGGGGCAGCTGCCCCCCCCTGCCCCCCCTTGGCGACGCCCTTGGGCACAGCTAGTTATAATTTTTGATTATTCGGTTTATGCAGTTTTTGAGGATGCACAAATTTGAGACTTGAAATACGATTGCCTACGTGTGATTTCAGTTTTCAACGTGTCACCTGAAATAAATGCGTATCCAACTGTATACACACTATTTGCCAAACGTAAACAAGCCTGAACTTCTATTTCAGACCAGATTTCGGCAAGCAATGGCCACGAGCGATCGAGGAGGTGTGGTACCGTCGGGCCGTGGAGCAACACTATGTAGATCCCCTCAGTTACGTCTACAGCGTGGACCTGAGTACCGTCAAGTTCCCACTCAACGTCAGCCTGGCCATGGTCACAGCCTCCCACGCGGTTTTCCACGGAGATGGACATAGGAAGGCTCCAGCCGCTGTGGTCGGATTCCAGTTCAAGCATGAACGACTCAGCGAATGGTTTGATAATATTACGTCTTCGGTGAGTGAAACTGTCTATAAAGTCATAACCTTTTAGAAGTTTCTTTCCTAAACCACTTTTCTCTTGTATACCTATCTAATAACTAATCATTCGTTCGTTTTTGTTTACTTCACGTTTAAATTTAGGGACCACGAACAAGACCTATTTTTCTTTTTATATTTTATTTACTTTCATCTGTACCGGTGTAACCAAATCTTGTAAGTTGAGCCACTTCCTAGTGCATGATGGAGCTGAAAAGGAGAATGCCCATTTTGTAAGGGAACTTAGGCCCCTTTGAAAAATTGGTTGTATGTTGATGAATTTGGTTGTATATTGTAGAAAAAACACGTTATATTCATAATTAGAAAACATTTTTTATTTATTTTGCGGGGTTCAAGAGATATAAGGATGTTTCTGTTCTTGAAATGAACCCTTATTACAATGCAATAAGGTGCATACAAATGTCCAAGTGATGTAACCTGATCTGATGTTGTCTGTACATATAAAGTAAAGGACACAGATGAAAAAAAACACAAAATATAAATCCTATTTTTGGATAATATTGAAATCGCAGACACGATATCTCATAAGTTGCCTGTGTATGGGCAATCCCCTTTGCACACACCTTGGTTTCTCGTGACAATGTTTTTTTTTTAAATACAGAAGACGGATTTAAAAAAAAAGTTTAAATGCTTGTTTTATTTGTGAAGATATTATTTAATTGGCACTTGGCACATGACTATTTTACTTTCGAGATAAAGATAAAGTTATGTAGAAAATCTACAGGAAAAATAAAGCCTTACCTATTTTTATTTATTTATTTTACTTTAAGATAATGATATTATTTTTCTGTAATTGTATCACGCAATAAATAAATAAAATGGCTTATATAGCTAAACTTATTGAGCAATTTCTTTCCAGTGTGAACACAACAAGGAGTGCACGACTTGTCAATCTGATAATTGGGATTGTTACTTGGTGGACAACAACGGCTGGATAGTGGTCAGCGAAGATGCGACTCAGACTGGACAGTTCTTTGGAAGGGTAAGGATTAACCACGTGAGCGAGGTTGAAAGACTAGGAGTGGTTATAAAGGTTGAGGAAGGCCTTGCCCGGGGCTCGGCTCGCGCCCGCCACGGCCTAGCATAGTTCATCCCTTAATTGAGATATAAAATAAATTAGGATTAGGCCTGGGGTTGACGAGACGTAGTTGGGAGGATACTATCCTCCCAACTACTACGAACCGATGATTAACCTTTAAATAAATATTATTGAATAATAAACTATAGTATGTTTTTCGTAGATTCGACCGGACATCATGTCAAGATTACTTGACGACGACGTGTACAAGGCAGTGCACATTGTGGACTATCAGGCGGTCTGCTTCAGAGAGAAGAAAACTACGAACCCAGCTACAATGCTCTTTACAGTAACTCATGTCTTTTTTACATCTTTATCGATGTTAAATTGGTATCAAAATAACTGAATAATACAAATCCTCAGCTACTTCATTTGGTAAAAAGTAAAATTTAAAAAGCCCCCGTAACAAATACAATTGAAACTACACTAAACACGCTAATATTAAACACGCTTCGATCGACAATCCATCGAAACACCTAATTAAAACACGATATCTTGCGAATTACCCCGATTCAAAGAGTAAAATGCGCATAACTTTTGAACAGCTTAACCGATTTTCATCAAACATGGCTAAGAACACTCTCGATAAAGTCATTAAACAAAAAATTAAACTAAATCAAGATCGGTTTATCCGTTCATGATGCCAGAGACAGATACACAAACACACGTCAAACTAACATAGTCTTTTTCCGTAGGGGGTTAAAAATACTGAACTTTGGTGCGTAAAAAGTCTTTTATAATCTTTCATATTAATGAGCCTTTTATTTAATTTTCCAGCCCCTAGAAAACTTGCGTCTCGTGATGGCCTGGTTCCTAGCCACAACGGTCTGGTTCTACAACTCCATCACAACAGGTTTGGCACAAGCGTCCAGCTACTCCTTAGACGATGGTACGTTACCCTCTGTTAAAGCTGCTCAATATTTCATGTCCATAATGTCTGAAGATAGTTCGAGAATATTTTACAGTAACCATGAAGGTCCGGGCCAATAGCAATGTTGTGGATTTAAATATATTGCGCATTCGATGTTGCTCTTGCGCAGGCATGTTCTGTCAATCTGCATGACAACGAGCACTTCTAGACAAAGTCACAAGTATAAGTGATACAGTGTCTTAATGAAAATTAAAGTGACCTTGCGCGAGAGTCAGAGTTGTGCTTATCAATGTGTCTGTGCATGAAATATCTTGAATTATTTATGAAACAAAAATTTTAGTCAAAGCCTTTAGTCAAACTTAGATTGAACTAACACGTAATACTAGACAAGTGTGGTACAAAAACTCGGAACACTTGTTCACTGAATTTCTATACACGAAAGTTATTTTGGGTGCATGTTAGTGCACCGCGGTTCAGCTGCACCCAACATTACTTCATAGCTGATTTTCACAATATCGTAGCAAAAGCAAAATTCATTCATGGAGTCAACAATTGGACTTAGATAATTCTACTAAAGTAGTAATGACTCCATCTTTTTTCAGAGAATGTTACACCCACTGGTGAGTTACATGTAGAGCGCGCACTCGCACGTGTCGACAAATAGACTCTTATAGTTTTATTAATATTTATTTATAGATATTCTAGTTATGTGCTTTTATAAAACGCAAGCTTATTCTCGGTCTACTTTTTATCCGAGGTCATATAAAGTAAAACGAAGGTGCTGATATAAGTTCCATAATAACCCATATAACCAAAATACGCTTAGTAAAATGAAGCTTATGAATAAGGAGGCTTAAACATAATAAGATTATGAAATTGAATATAATAAGGCAAAAAATATCTCACTTCAGTTTGAAGTTTTTCGCATTCAGAACAAATGCTAAGTGTATGAAGCGAGAGTGGGCTTGTAAAACGGTGGGAATGTGCATGTTCGTAGATTAAATGCGTTTCTTTGAGGATTTTAACAATTTATTTATCTGTACCATACCTACCCTACCAAAGAACGAGTTTCTTTGTCGACTTATTCAGAGATATTGTAGGGTTACAAATATTTGCATGTTTTGTTTTCAGGCAATTCTTTTAACAATTACGGCTAAATATTCAAAGACATAATAATCATCAATACCAATCTCTATGTCATGTACCATTTGATTTTTGGCATCATATTTGTATCTATCTATTTAATTTTTAATTTGAATTGGAGACACACCAATACTTTTTACTTCTATCTTGAATAAATCTGCTATAACTTTCTTTTTTCCTCACCTCCGCTGTAAAATAAATTCTTATCTTTAATTTTTATACTCTTCTGCATGTTTCTTACATTTTCAACTTCTTTTAATTTCTCATGAAAATCTCACTGATTATTTAGCTCGTGCATGAGGACTCAAACATCTCATAATAGAAAGTAATAGTTAACATTCTGGCACAGTTGCATACCAGAGCTACGAAAACGACGAAGAGACAGATGACCCGTACATGTCGAAGCCTCCAAACATGAGAGTATTGGAACGAGACTATGAGAAGCTGGTGCTGATCAACCGAACACGGCCGACTCCTTGCGACAGGGAGATGTATCTATACCAGCTAGACTACAACAACTTGGATGAGAAGCTCAACAAACCAGTCACAGAGTGCGGCCGTCCATTCTACGCGCAGCATGTCAACTACACCAATATGCTGATGATCGTGGTGGACGCAAACTGTCCAAAAGATGAGGTGGTCGCCATGTCCGTGGATGCCACAGAGGTTAACTACAACGAGTCTCTGCCCTGCTTGAAGCACATGCATCCCTTGTATAGGAAACAACCTACTTCGTGCATAAGGAATCATACTGAAGTAAGTACCTTAGAACTTTGACACTATCATATATGTTAATGTCACTGGAAGAAAACAGGGAATGTAAAGCACATTATTTAATGACAATGACACAAAAACTGCCACAGTTATCTACCCCATTAACTAAGTTTTGAATGATACTCATCATTGAAGCAAGCAAATAAATAAAACGGTGTTATTGGTTAGGTACTGGTATAACAATAATGAATATTTATTCAAATTATTTTTCAGGAAAGCAACATCGACATGTGTGGACGCGGCAGTTTACCAGACAACGGCAAGACATGGGTTTCGTTGAGCATCTTTTTAATAATTAGATATCTTGCGTAAAGTTTTACGTGAACATTTACATGGGCTGGGAAAGCACTATAAGCGGTCTGACTGCGAATTCGATAGTTATACCTTTTTACCTACTTGCACTTATCATAAACAACTCTGTAAGGTCAACGCTTTTTAAAGAAAGAAAGAAAACAAAAAGTGGGATATTTAGGTAGGCCGCATTAGGTACTGCTGCTTAATGCTTTAACTACTTGGCTCTACTAAGATTGACAATGGAAAGTCAGTTAAAGAAACATCACGAATAATGATATTAGTTATTGAAATAAATATCGACGAATAACATTTGAATTTCTAACTATGGCATCGCTGGCAGCATTGTATGTAATGCATACTACAAATTCTAAAATATAATAGAAGATTATTACCTATAGTACGTTTTGTTAAATGTGTCATAGTTTATTGAAATATTTCTGTTTGTAGCTAATTTCAAGAATATTGTCAAGTAAAATAACTTTTACATAGTTTATATTTGTGTTAATATTATGAATTATATTGATCTCTGCTTTTAGAATAAGTAGGTAATTAAAGAAAGTACATGTCATTCCCACATATCAAATTTTAAATGATAGAGTTAAATGCTCCCTTTGTGCCACTATAGGAAGCAATAATAAAAATATTCATATCAACAAATTAAATGATCCTCAAATCACCATGTGGGGTGTTGTATATTTGTGAGGTAAAGATACAATTTACTTATTTAAGGTATATAGCTTTTATACAGAATTGGCATTATACATGATTTAATATTTATTTTCTTGTTATCAATTGTATAATTTTTCTGTTGTAATTTAAATTAAACGATACCTTGGCTCCGTCCTGCTGCTGAATTATTTTAAAGGATGAAAACTTTTTACAACATCCATAACAAAGACAATTACGGAAACATTTCAAATTTTATTGTATTTTAAATTATATTGATGCAGTATTAAACCACCGAGTGGTCGTACTTGTAATAATATAATTAGATTTTAGTATTTTGAATCTCTGTCATATTCGTATTTGTCTTAGACGTGATCTATTTACTTAATTACCGAAATGTGTTTGTTTGTACAAATAAATAAGTATTGGTATAATTTAAAAAGTATTTAATTTTAAAATCCAATGAATTCACAATGCTAAAATTAATATATATCTAGGCACATAAAAGTGACTTACATGCATTCATTACGAGGTCGATAGATACTAGTTAGTATCAGCTGTTTTCGAATAAAAATTTTGAGCAAACACATTGATTTCGTCCATGAATTCTTGGCGCCAGTTTATCCTCAGCAGATTGTTTTGCATCTGTTCTAGTTTATAGTCCCCTTCCATGAATTCCAGCAGATGGTGGGCAATCCCGCCGCCCTGGCGATGTTCCATCACTATGTCTTCAGCGTGGTCATACGTGCGAACCAGATCCTTTAAGCAACTGGAACCAACCTGCAAGCAATACCTACCTGTACAATCTAAATTAACTTGACATTTTTCTTAATCAAAGTCAGAAACAGAACATAGTTAGAAAAGGCTAGGCTGATTGCTTTATTGATTCATGTTGATAGTAGCACCTTCTAAAGAGATCAACCTACCAATGCTAAAAGCCAACAAACCTTTGGTTCCCGTTCACTATTCAATATTTGTTCTTTTTCCTTCCGCCACAAATCTGTCCTTAGCTTTTGAATGGTAATCTCATCGTTATTTTCTTCTGATGTACTTTCCTTACTCTCCATCACTGTACCTGTTAGAGTGTGCGTGTTACGGACACCATTGTCCGTAGTGATCACGTGCTGCCCTCCTTCACCTGTCGCACGTTTGGTGTCAAGGACAAATTCTCGATCAGCGATATTTGCTTCTACATCGGTAGGATTAGGAGTAACATCTACCGATACAGTACTTGTGTGAATGCGTCCACCTTTCTCCGTCGCTGGGATTCTTTGTACTCGGTGCACACCAATTTCAATGTTCATTAGTTCAGGCACACCTATGCCTTTGATAAACATGGATCCCTTCCTAATGCCTCCATTTTCAGGCTCTTCGAGAGAGACGGTGTAAACCTCCCAGTCTTTGTACTCGGCGTATGATTCGTACATATCAAATAGTTCCCGTGCGAACAGCGTGGCTTCCTCGCCTGCGCCGGCCGACACCTCGAGCAGCACCCCGCCTTCCGTCAGTTTAGGCTCCAAAAGCATTGACTGCAAATCACGATCTACGTCCGTCATCCGTTGCAAGTATGACAGTCCTTCTTTTTTAATCATTTCCATCTTAACTTTATCATCACTCTGCTTTTTACTGAGCGCTTCAATGTTGTCATGCAATTTGTTGCGCTGCTTAATCACATTTATGATTGGTTTTATTTCAAATAAGCGTTTAGCTTCATCATGTGTTCTGTTAGCTTTAGCGTTCAGATTATCATGTTCTAATAACATGTTCTTTAGATAAGCTTGAATGGGGGAATCGGATATATTAAATACGCTACACTTACGATGCAATTGCAATTTTATAGTAGAGAGTTTGGGCCAAATAAATAAGTTTCTTGAAATTGACATTGATTAAAATTGTTGTCTGGGTTAGGTACCTAATGGAAATATCGAATAAACAATAACACTATAAAATAAAAGCCGATGAAAAAAATATTTTACTCACAAACTAGGTATTCGTGATATTCACTTCAAAATTATTTTGTTTGAAGGATTTTTTCTTTTATGGCAACTGAGGGGTTTTGGAATAGTCAGCCAGCGTTATGTTAAGGCAGCAAGGAGGCGTACATAATTAACTTTGTAGTAATACTATAAGGAGATGAGCAGACAGAAATCAGAGTAGGTTCTACTGTAATGTACGGTCGATACGGTACCGTATTATCCGGGTATCCGCCGATTTTCAAATCCGGATCGTGCTTGCATCCGGATTTTTCGGATGTTACCGATAGTTGTATTTCTCTTTTAAATCACACTAATATTATAAAGGCGAAAGTTTGTGAGTGAGTTTTTGTGCATTTGTATGTTTGTTACTTCTTCACGCTCAAACGGCTGCACAGATGTGGATGAAATTTGGTATAGATATTATAGTCTGGAATAGCACATAGGATACTTTTTATCCCGATAATATGTTCCCTTGGGATAATTTTCGACATTAACGCGGGCGAAGCCGCTGGCAGAAGCTAGTCCCTTAACATAATTAAAGCTACGGTAGAAGCGAAATGTGAAGAAGATGCAAACTTACCGACTGCTGACACAGCGTTAAGATTTATGATTCAGAAATGATCATAAAAAGATAGCATAATCAGTAATGAACTTCTAGTATCCCACAAATGAAGAATATAGCAAAGATGAGGAAATAAAAAAAAAAAACCAGAAATAATCGGTACAATGACATATTTACACAAACCTCACAATTTTATGAAGGGCGAAGTACCTACATACGACTGTCCTTTTGAAAATCCTTCAAACGAATCTGTGGGACCGACGACGTTTATTAAAATTATTTGTAATTTTTTTGATACACAACAACCAGATCAAACAGTCATAACTTCAGCGGACAATACACAAGATACAGAAGGTTGCTCTTCTTCAACTGTAAGCGTATCAATTAAAACACAAATACGAAAAGATATCATCCGGTTTAGGAGTCAGCAATCTTCTGCGCAGCGAACGACTTCTTCAACAAATGATTTAGACACCACAAATTAAGTAGAGATGGCACTATTTGGTCAGAGAAGCAGGAATTTAGAAAGGGTTTACAATCTACTTTTATCAATACCACCGACCAGCGTTAAAACAGAAATAGTGTTCTCTGCTACAGGATATTTATGTAACCATTTAAATTTCAAGAAAAAAGATTCATTAGATAGTATAAGCTTTTTAAGATCATATTACCAGAATTTGGATAATAAAAAAAAAAGTTAATTAAAAAAATCAAAAAACCGTCTGCTTGAAAAGCGAACTAAAAAGACATACCTACACAAGGAGAAAATAATGCTGTGCAGTCGAAGGATACGTCTGGTTTTGGTCAGCCAGCACGCGAATATGTTCGCTTTTCAAGCAGTCGGTTTTTTATTTTTTTTATAATTCTTTTTTATTTATAACTTTTTATTATTTATTTTTTTCGAATTAGGTACTTACATATAAGTGTTGAATATTTTTGAAATCACCTCTTAAAACCCTACATTTTGATACGCCACACGATAGGTTTGGAACAAAAAGAATATTTGGGCCTCCACAATATGGCGCCCAAGAACCGCCATTTTCCTATCTTCCAATTTTAATGAAGCCAGTGACACTCGCGGGGTTAAGACGAATCGATTGACGTAAGAACCATCAAAATCGGCCCACACCCTTGGTCTCTAGAACGCCACATAGGAACAAACATACATACATACATATATACTGTTAAACACATTATCCTCCTTCGGCAGTCGGGTAAAAATAATTAAAGAATTACGTAATAATATTATATGCTAAATGTAAGATCTCATTTTAATTAGAATTGTTTAAGTATGAGAAGAATAGATACAAATTATTTGTGCGGTATCGGTGTTCTATTGTATAATTTTAGAAGATGTACAAGTTATTATTTTTTTTTTTTTTTTTTTATAGGCTCACGTTTGACCACTATCTCGCCTGATAGTTTTTTTATGTGATTGTTTCTTGAAATATTGGTATAGTATATCTATCTTTCTTCATGTTTTACACAGGCTTAGGGCTGTCAACGTAAGGATTTATCTACATTGAAGATTGTTGGCGTAATTGCGTAATTAAACGATTTCTATTCATTTTTCAGAGTACTTAATTATTTTATTATTGTTTTGTTTTTTTAGGGTTCCGTACCCAAAGGGTAAAAACGGGACCCTATTACTAAGACTTCGCGATCCGTCTGTCTGTCTGTCTGTCCGTCTGTCACCAGGCAGTATCTCATAAACCGTGATAGCTACACAGTTGACACACCGTTTTTTGCTCGATATTAATAACGGCAAAAGGTAGACGCTTGAAATATTCACAGAATGTTTAGTTGTATATTCACTTCAAAAAGTAATAATTATTAAATTAAAATAAAATAAATTAAGGGTTTTTTAATTATTAAATTATTAATAATACAACTAACGTGATTTTTTTGCAGTGTTTTGCGATAATGGTACGGAACCCTTCGTGTGCGAGTCCGACTCGCACTTGGCCGGTTTTTTTTAATACAGTTCCTTTGGGAACCATTTTTAGGGTTCCGAAGTCAACAAGGAACCCTTATAGTTTCGCTCTGTCCGTCTGTCCGTCCGCAGCTTAGCTCAGAGAATCTAAGTACTAGAAAGCTATAATTTGGCATGGATATACATATTAATAATTCCGACAAAGAGGTAACATAAAATCATGTTTTTTTTTTTTTTCGGGTACCTCCCATAGACGTCAAGTGGGGATGTATTTTTTTTTCTCATCTATCCCATAGTGTGGGGTATCGTTGGATAGGCCATTCAAAAATATTATGGGTTTGTTAAAACCATTTTTCGATTCAGAGATTCGTTTGCGTAAAATTAAGCTTTATGTTGCAAATTTATGTTAAGAGTCAAGTGTCCCCTCCCCTGCCAGCGAAATGGTTGCTCTTGGCTATGTGAAAATTTCACGGCAGTAGGAAATATAACGAAATCAAAAGGAAAATTATCACGGATAACAAGGCTTTACAAGTTTACGAGTAATAGTCGACCAACTTATAAAATGTACTTGGAACAGTAAATATTTTGTACAAATGCCATAGAAAAATTACTTAAATAAAGGTGATAGCTGTGTAAAACAGAGTAAATATAATGCTTACGAACCATGTAAAAATATACAAAAATGAAATCATAACAGGCTTTACAAGTTTACGAGTAATAGTCGACCAACTTATAAAATGTACTTGGCACAGTAAAATTTTTGTTCAAATGCCATTAAAAAATTACTTAAATAACGTTGTTAGCTGTGTAAAACAGATAGTAAGTATATGCTTATGAACCATGTAAAAATATACAAAAATAAAATGATAACATCCTTAATAATAATGATTTCTAAATTAATAATGTTTAAGCTCGAATAACCATTTGGAGTGGCCGGAGTCGTTGGCAGTACCAGAACGTAGTCCATACGGCGCATGCGCGCGGTGGAGTCTATTTTGTGTTAGTGCAGAAGTATTTTCGACGTTTTGTGATTAAAACGTAAAAGTAAGTCAAATTAGATTCGATCTCCAAGCAAATTACTTATTTTCTTTTGTCGATATCCTTCTATAAAGTCAATATTCGACCCGACTTCATCACTAATTGAGTAGCGTAAAACTTTCCAGAATGAAATAGTGAATACCGCAGATTAGAGGATTCACCTATAATCTGCGGTATTAGAGGAGATTAGAGGTGAATACATACGATTTTTTTCTAATTCCGAAAGAGAAATAAACAAGGAGCGTGCACGCAAGGTTGCCAGGAACGAACTATACCATTCCCCGTGGCTCTAACGCGCGCTCGTATCGGCTCCTTTCGCAATTCGCACCCGCGGTGGTACTCAAATAGATAATATTTTTCTAACATTAGTTGCGAAGTTGGATTTTATAACTCCTTCAGTTACCAGTTAGTCCTTATTTAGTTTAAGTCAAGAGTGAATAGATTACATCTAGGCAAGCGTGCTTCACCGTAGACCACATCATCGCTTACCATCAGGCGAGATAGTGGTCAAACGCGAGATATAGATTAAAAAAAAACATCATCCTATGTGGGCCCGTTTTTAGACTTTGTGAGTCGCTGAAACCGTTCTAATGTTCATGTAACAACAACAAAACCCTCTTTTTAGTCCGCATTATTATGCAACTTCGGAACCCTATTACTGCGCGTGGCCCGACACGCACTTGGCCGGTTTTATTTAAAACAATAAACACATGAATTAATGTCGTAATATAAAATAGATATATGTTCTTCGATTTATCTAAATATCGTTACGAAAACCGATCACACTATATAAGTCGTACGTATTTGCGACGTCGAGTAGGTATCAATTAGCGATGGGCGATTGTTGCAAAAAAAACAATCGACTGAATCGAAAATTGGTACCGTATGGTGACGGACGTAAAGAATTTCACCATCCCATATCTTCCCGTGGGTGTCGTAAGAGGCGACTAAGGGACACACCAGAGAATGAATGAATGGGCAGCAGCGTTCTCTGTGCACTTTAACAACTAACTGCGATCGCCAACCCGCCTGCCAAGCGTGGCGATTATGGCAAACCCCCCCAAACCAAATGAATAGCACAAATAAAAAGCGGCCCCGAGTGCCCGGCAGCCCGTCTACCCTCGGCTACGGTAGCGGTCGAGACGATGGCGTGGCAAGGGTTCTAAGACCGACGAGAAGATAGCCGAACTCGAGGAAGAATTGAGCAGGTTACGATGGAGTATTATAGGGTTATCTGAAGTCCGAAGAGAGGCGAAGGACTCGATAATCCTCAAATCCGGTAACCTGCTCTATTTCCGAGAGGGTGACCGGCAGTCCCAAGGTGGTGTCGGGTTTATAGTGCACAAGTCCCTTGTGAACAACGTAGTGAAGATCGAGATTGTGTCGACCAGGGTGGCGTACCTTATACTCAGAATATCTGCAAGATATTCGCTGAAGGTCATACAGGTCTACGCCCCGGCCTCGGCACACCCCGACGACGAGGTAGAGGCCATGTATGAGGATATCTCTACAGCCATGCATGGTTTCAAAACTCACTTCACCGTTGTCATGGGGGACTTCAACGCAAAACTGGGCAAACGAGACGAGGATGAGCTGCAAGTGGGGAAATTTGGAGTTGGACGTAGGAACCACCGAGGTCACCTACTGACCAGTTTTATGGAGAAGGAGGGCCTCTACATGATGAACTCCTTCTTCAAAAAGCGTGAGCACAGGAAGTGGACCTGGCAAAGCCCCGATGGTGCAACTAAAAACGAGATCGACTTCATCATGTCAACCAAGAAGCAAATGTTCAATGATGTTTCTGTGATCAATTCGGTATAAACCGGGAGCAATCACCGCATGGTAAGAGGCACATTGAACATTAATGTCAAGCTTGAAAGGTCTCGACTGATGAAGTCCACGCTCCGTCCAGCACAGATCCAGGTCCAAAACCCCGAGAGCTTTCAGCTCGATCTCCAGAATCGTTTCGAGTGCCTAGGGAGCTCCGTGGACGAATACAGCGATGGGTTCGTGGAAGCTGTCCATACGGTCGGGTCTAAGTTTTTCAAGACCCACCGTTCAGATAGGAACAAAAAGCTCTCTGATCCTACTCTCAAGCTAATGAAGGAGAGGCGTGAGATGATCCTGCAGTCTTCAGACGATACGTTGAAATACCGGCAGCTAAATAGACGGATCTCAAAGTCCTTGAAAACCGACCTCCGCCGCTTTAATACTGAGCGTATTAAAGACGCGATTGAGCGGAATAAGGGCTCCAAGGTCTTTGCAAGAGATCTGTCTATTGGGCAGAGCCAGCTCACGAAACTAAAGACCGATGATGGCAGGATCGTTTCCGCCAAACCGTTTCTGAGGGAGATCGAGAGATTCTATGGGCAGCTGTACACGTCAACCAGTAAACCCGTCGCGAATCTAGCGAATGACCCTAGAGCTAGATTGACCCGACACTAAACCGAAGACATTCCAGACGTCAGCCTGTATGAGATTAGGATGGCTCTGAAACAGCTTAAGAAGAACAAGGCACCGGGTGACGACGGAATTACGGCCGAACTCCTGAAGGCGGGTGGAAAACCAATACTTAAGGCCCTTCAGAAGCTGTTTTATTCCGTCATACTCGAAGGGGAAACGCCACAGGCATGGTGCAGGGATGTGGTGGTACTCTTCTTCAAGAAGGGTGACAATGCCTTACTGAAGAACTATAGGCCCATCACACTTCTTAGCCATGTCTACAGGCTGTTTTCAAGAGTCATCACGAATCGTCTCGCGCGCAGTTTTGACGATTTCCAGCCGCCCGAACAAGCCGGATTCCGTAAAGGCTTCAGCACCGTAGACCACATACATACGCTGCGCCAGGTTATACAGAAGACCGAAGAGTACAATCTGCCTCTCTGCTTAGCGTTTGTGGACTACGAGAAAGCCTTCGATTCGATCGAGACTTGGGCTGTATTGCAGTCTCTCCAACGGTGCCAAATTGACTACCGGTACATCGAAATGTTGAAGTGTTTATACAAAAACGCCACTATGTCAGTTCGACTTCAGGATCAGACTTCGGAACCAGTCCTTCTGCAGCGAGGTGTGAGACAAGGAGACGTCATATCTCCGAAACTGTTTACTGCTGCACTGGAGAATGTCTTCAAGGTTCTGGACTGGAGAGGGCTAGGCATCAACGTCAATGGCGAGTACATCACTCATCTTCGGTTTGCCGACGATATAGTGGTTATGGCTGAGACCATGGAGGACCTCAGTACAATGCTCGATGATCTCAGTAGAGCTTCCGAAAGAGTGGGTCTTAGGATGAACATGGACAAAACCAAGGTGATGTCGAATGCCCATGTGTAGTATATGTCATAATTCACTGTTGCACTGCTACATTTATAGTAATTACCGTAACATATTGACGTACGAATTGGGGTCATTTGCTACAATATAAAAGACAGTGTAATGTGTTTACTTGTCACTTTTACTATGGAGACTACCTAAATATAAACATATTCAACACTCCACGTTGAGTTTCTCTTCTCTTCGAGAGCTCCTCGTCAACATATTACATGGCGACCCTGCCACGTCGATACGGAATGGCGTTAAGAAACCACATCCAGAAGAATCAATACTTGTTCTATCATCAAAGAAGAGTTCCTGTAACCTTATAGAAGAGTTCCTGTAACCCTATAGAAGAGTTCCTGTAACCCTATAGAAGACTTTCTGTAAACTTATAGAAGATGCATTGCCAGTTCCTGAAAGAAGACGGAGACGAGTCCAGGGTATAGCCCGGCCAGAACGAGCGGTGTCCAGGGAAATCCCGGCCCATTGAATCCAGGGTATAGCCCGGTCCAGTCATCGAACAACGAGTCGCACGGCAACGACGCAGAGCGCCTCGTGACTTCGTCATCGAGTTACCCGGTCAACGTTCGCAGCTCCGCACCGTCAGCAGAAATGAACAGCAGTCAATTGACCCACTTTCCTAGCTAAGTACATTTTTTTTAAAGTCTAATAGGACTTCACTTAAACAGTATATTATTAATTAGTATGACTGATAATCTAGTAACATGTCGAGATTACTCGAGATCAATTACATCAAATTAGGGAATATTTGGTAAAAATAGGACCAGAACGTAGGCAAAAAGAGATAGCTTATAAGAAATTGGAAGAAGCTAAAGCGATATACAGTCAAGCGCAAAATATTTTGTCTCAGATTGAACAGTCAAAATTTAGTAGCAAAGACATTGATTTGATCAATAACTTAGTGGAACAAATTAAGACCGTTTATCAGAAAATACAAAGTTTACTAACAAGCGTAGATTCAGTGTCTCAAACACTTGACGAACCAGATACCAAGATGTCTCAGTTTGATTTAAAGACTGCGATAGCCTTGTTACCTGTAATGACAGGACAAGAGCAAGTTACGAAACAGCTCATTGATGCCATTTCACTATACAGTAGCATGATAGACAACACTTCTCAGAAACTTATATTGAATTTTATTCTCAAAACTAGATTAACTCCTAGTGCTAAACTTCGCATGAAGTTATCTTATGATAGCGTAAAAGTATTAGTTGATGATATGCGAAAGCATTTGTTGCCTAAAAGGTCGGCTGAAGCTATTCAATCTCAATTATATCATTCTTCTCAAGGACGTCGGTCTATAGAGTCTTTTGGTAATGAGATAGAGGAACTTTTTGTTAACCTGACGATTTCTCAGTCAGACGATGATCCGACCAAATACGAAATATTACGTCCTATAAATGAAAAAACTGCCATCAAACGTTTTGCGGATGGTTTGTCTGATGCGAGGTTGAGCACAATTATTGCTGCCAGGCAATTCTCATCACTTCCAGAAGCGATTAGGAGCGCCTTAGACGAAGATTCTTCATCACCAAGGCATAACGAAGTTTTAAATTTTAGACGTTCAGACGCGTACAGACCGAATAATACATCTATCGGTTACAAAAACTCGAACAGTCGTAATAATAAAAATTATCAGTTCGACAAATCAAATAATAATTATTCACGAACTCGGAGGTATTCCTCGAAGCGCTACAGTTTTGAGGCGCACCTAATGAGGCGCACCATTTTTATTCCTCGAAGCGCACCTTTTTGTAGCGCTCCCGATAAAAATTAAAAATATTAACTTTTTATTCCTCGAAGCGCACCTATTATTAACTTTCGAATAGAGATAGGATACTAACTGAAACTATCGATAAAAAGTAAAACACGTTATTTTATACAATTTGCAAAAACTCTATACTCCTAGACCAAAGATTGGTTTAAAAAAAAAAAAAGTTATCCTAGTTAGTATGGACAAAGACAACTGTATCAATCAGTACGAGTAATGTTGTAATATTATGTATGAGTAATCTTGTAATATTATTATGTAGGTCCTGCTGTAATGTGATTATTATACGCATATCATTTAAATTATATCTGTGCTTTTTATTTATTAATAACATCCTCTTTGAATACACTTTACTCTTTGAATGCACAATAACATTGGTCTTTGAATACACATTATAGTGCCGAAAGCAAAAACACATTTTTCTCTCAATTTCGTACTTTTGGTTAAGCAACTTCGATGATGATGATGCACAAATGAGTATTTAAAAATTATCGATATAATTTATTACGTTTACTTCATGCTCTTCCCTATTTTTAAACGTAGGTGCGCTTCGAGGAATAAAAATTTAATATTTTTAATTGTTATCGGGAGCGCTACAAAAAGGTGCGCTCCGAGGAATAAAAATGGTGCGCCTCATTAGGTGCGCCTCAAAACTGTGGCGCTTCGAGGAATACCTCCGAACTCGTACGTTTGTAAATACAGGTCAAAGAGGTAAACGAACTCAGGCAACTGGTGCATGGAATGCGAGACGTACTCCTTACGTACAACACACCGAGCACACTCAGCAAAATGACACTGACTGTGTAGACAATAGTGTCGACACGGAGACCAATAATATCCATGACACTAATATTACGGATAATCAGTTTTTTCGTTCCTAAATTAGAATGCTCTATTTTGAATTATAATAATACTAGCATAATTGAATGCACTGTAGATTCAACTTATGCCTTAGATCTTTTAGTGGATAGTGGAGCTAGCCTATGCGTTTTAAAGCACGAGTGGTTAAGATCTAAGACCCAATTAATTAATAATATAGTTCCGGAGAAGGTAACAATAAAGGGTGTAAGTGGAAATCTAACCTCTCTAGGATATATTTATTTAGAATTATATTTTAACAAACTGATATTCAAGGAAAAATTTTACGTTTTTCAAACCTTATCTTGTGCAGCTAACGCCATTTTAGGGCACAATTTCTTTATAAAATATAATGCTGTCATAAGTTATAAAAAAAAATCCTTAACGTTAGAAAATAATGGAGATCATATTAGTATACCTATTTTAAGGACTAATTATAATAAATATTTGTTTACAATACCGCCGCGATGCGAGGTTATCCGGTACATACCTACCACCATACGTGGGGATTGTATTACATTAGCACAAGAAATACGCGATGGTGTTTTCATTGCTGGACTGATTTCGAAATCTAAAAATGGGGAAATCCCAATTCGAATTCTAAATACAACTAATAGCAAGGTGGAACTAGACTTGTCAGGGTTAGAAATAAATTCCACAAACAGCTTCGAAGTGTTGAACTTTGAGAATACGATATCTAACTCTGATAGAGTAAAAGCTCTATTTGGCCTACTTAAATTGAACACATACTTAAATACAGAAGAGCAAATAAGCATTGAAAAGATTAGTGCAAAATACTCAGATGTCTTCCAATTACCAGGCGATAAATTAAGTACGACCAACTTATTAGAACATAGTATAACACTGAAAAATGACGTGAGCCCTGCGTATAGCAAGCCTTACAGGATCCCGTACGCTTTGCGTAATGAGGTACAAAAACAAATACAAGAAATGCTCGATAATGATATTATAGAAGAAACTACGTCAGAGTGGTCAAGTCCCGTTCTTCTTGTGCCTAAAAAATCAGATAAATCAGGCGAGAAGAAATGGAGGCTAGTAATTGACTATCGTCAGTTAAACAATCGAATTGTAGATGACAAATTCCCTTTGCCAAATATCACAGAAATTCTAGATTCACTTTCCGGTAATATATATTTTTCTAAACTTGATTTATCTCAAAGTTATTACCAAATAAATCTTACAGAAAACTCTAGAAAATACACGGCTTTTAATCTTGACCGCATGTATCAATTATCTTTAGACAAAGACTCACGGAAGTATACAGCATTCACTACTGATAAGATGTACCAAATGAAACGGTGCCCGATGGGACTAAAAACGAGTCCAAGTGTATTCTCCAGACTTATGACTATTGCGATGGCGGGATTGAACTACGATAAATGTTTTATTTATTTAGATGACTGTATCGTTCTGGGTAAATCCTTAATTAACCACAACAAAAATCTCACTTGTATTTTAGAACGTCTTAGAAAAGTTAATTTAAAATTAAATCCTCTTAAGTGCGAATTTTTACGCAGAGAAATTATTTATCTAGGCCATAAAATCACTCCAGAAGGTATTTATCCCGATCCATCTAAAGCTATCGTGTTAGAAAATTATCCAAGACCTACAAATGTCGACGAAGTAAAAAGATTCGTTGCCTTTGCAAATTATTACAGGCGTTTTATTAATAAATTTGCTGACATTGCATATCCTCTCAATCAATTAAGCAAGAAAAACGCATCTTTTGAATGGTCCCATGAATGCGAATCAGCATTTAATACTTTAAAACGTGCACTCTGCAATCCTCCAGTGTTAGGCTATCCAGATTTAACAGATAAAAATAAATTTATTTTAAACACAGATGCACAAATTGAAATTGAAACAAATAGGTCTGGGCGCCGTATTGTCTAACAGTAACGGACAAGTAGTAGGTTACGCGAGTCGCAATTTGAAACCCGCCGAAACACGATACCCAGTTATAGAGTTAGAATTGCTAGCTATTGTGTGGGCGATTAGGCATTTTAAACCTTATTTATACGGTAAACAATTCAAAGTTGTGACAGATCATAGACCATTAGTGTATTTATTCGGAATTACGGATCCCTCAAGTAGACTAACAAAATTTAGATTATTTTTGGAAGAATACGATTTTACTGTCGAATATCTTCCAGGTCGACACAATGGACCCGCAGATGCCTTAAGTCGTCTTCCTTTGAATATAACAGATTTAAAAAGAATTAACAAAAATGTAATATCAGTTATGACAAGGGCCCAATCTCGTAAACAAGCAAGCGGCTCCGATACTGCCGATTTGACATCTGAAATCCCTTTAACTTCTGGAACCTCTAGCCCAAAAGTTGTAGAAATTCTTAAAAAACCTATTAATAGTATAGAACTAATTCTAACTTCAAGAAAAGTAGTAAAGAACAGTTCAAATAGACCACACCTACTTAGCGACAGTGGTCACTTTGAGTTCAATGAAAACGAGTCAACAATATACCTACGATCCCGATCGTTTCCTACCGTAAGTGTGTTAGCGAGGGACTTGGAGTCATTTTGTAAAAGACTTAATACTAACGAAATTGTTGTGATCAAGAATAAAGAAAATTCACACATAATAAACGAGTTCTTAAGATGCATGAAAAGTTTGCAATCTGATTTACCAAGAATATTAGTAATTAAAGATCTAATAAGAATAAGTAACAAAGACGAAAAGACAGTTATCTTAAATGATTTCCACCTGTTACCTACTAGCGGACATGCAGGAGTAAACAGGATGTTGAATAATATTAAAAAATATTACTTCTGGCCAGGCATAAGTAATGATGTGATTGAATATGTGCATAAATGCAAAGAGTGTCAAATTAAAAAACACTCAAATAAACAAACAAAACAACCAATGTCTGTAACTACGACCTCTAATACAGGATTTGAGAGAGTTAGCTTAGATATAGTAGGACCACTAGATGTAGACAATTATAACTACAAATACATTTTAACCCTACAATGTCATTTGACAAAATTTGTAGAGGCTTACCCTCTAACTAATAAGGACTCCGAATCCATAAGTAGAACATTTGTAAATAAATTTATTTTAAGATATGGCATCCCCAAAGAGATCATAACGGATCAGGGAACAGAATTTTTGTCAAGTGTTATGTCAGATGTATGTAGCTTATTAGGAATAACCAAATTACATTCTACTGCATACCACCACCAGACTATAGGTGGATTAGAAAACACTCATAAGAGTTTAGGTGCATATCTTAGAATTCAATGTAGCCAAAATAAAACAGATTGGAGTAGCTGGTTAAGTTATTGGTGTTTTTCTTTTAATACCACTGTTCACTCGGAGACAAAATATACACCGCATGAGCTTGTATTTGGTAAATTATGTAACTTGCCTAGTAACCTCAACTATACTTTAGACAGAGTAGATCCACTCTATAATTTTGACAGTTACCCCTTGGAATTAAAATATAGGCTACAGCGCGCATTATTAGATGCTAGGAATAATCTGATAACCAGTAAACTTAAGAGTACACTAGTCGAAAATTCTTCCATACAAACGTAGTCTGGCTTTTACTCCACTGTTTGACGATGTACGTTCAAAATAAAAAATGATATCAATTTGTCTCATCATTATCTAGTCCTGTATGGAAGCAAAAAAGTAAAAAAAAACTTTACTTGAAAGTTATGAGCTTCGAAAGTTCCATATTTTAACACCAATTTTAACGCATCTTTGGACGCAAATAAGTACCATAAAAAGAAGGAAAATTGAAAAACGGCCTCCATACAGGAATAGATTAGTAGTTCAACAATGCAAATAATTTTATTGTGAACAGATACATTCAGTCGTTTTTTCATGATATCCAGACTCCCAAAGGTCTGTTCATAAAATTTCGCGCGCTCGTTTTCGTTCTAAATCATCATCCATTTCGCTACAAATTTGCAAAAGTGTGTATTCGTACGCGTACTAGCTTTTTACTGCTCATAACAGCATCTATCTGTTCCGCACGTGTTGTCGGTTGATATAGCACGCATTTTAACCCCGCGCACAAAATAGTTCGTGCCGTCGACTAGTGTAACCTTAAGAGAAAATCATTATATGATAAGAAGTTAAATTCGATAACTTATAAGCCAGGTGATTTTGTACTTTTGAAAAATCAAACTGGACATAAATTAGACAACATTCATTTAGGACCATACAGAGTTCTTAAGGATTTATCACCTAATGTTGAAATATTGAAAAATAATAAATCCTATATTGTCCACAAAGATAATACTAAATTGTTTTGTGAACCATGACCTTTGTCAATGTGTTATTTACTTTATTAATTAATTATTATTATATAACTTCATTAATTAAAACAAAAGAAATTGTATATTTACTAATATGCCAATGTTATTTTTACCTAGTCTAAGTTTAACATATAAAAATGTAAGACTCAAGTGCGTACGTCATACATTTTTTTTTTTTAATCCGGTGGTGTAAAGGGTGTCTTTTCGGGGGAGATGTAGTATATGTCATAATTCACTGTTGCACTGCTACATTTATAGTAATTACCGTAACATATTGACGTACGAATTGGGGTCATTTGCTACAATATAAAAGACAGTGTAATGTGTTTACTTGCCACTTTTACTATGGAGACTACCTAAATATAAACATATTCAACACTCCACGTTGAGTTTCTCTTCTCTTCGAGAGCTCCTCGTCAACATATTACACATGTTACACCCACTCCTATCAAGGTCGGAGACTCTACACTCGAAGTTGTGGGCGACTATGTCTACCTGGGACAAACGATCCAATTGGGTAGGGCCAACTTCGAGAAAGAGGTCAACCGTCGATTCCGACTCGGTTGGGCAGCGTTCGGGAAGTTGCGCGGTGTCTTCTCGTCCAACTTACCACAGTGTCTCAAGACGAAAGTCTATGACAAGTGTGTGTTGCCAGTGATGACATATGGCTCTGAGACGTGGTCGCTTACAATGGGCCTCATCAGAAAGCTTACAGTCACTCAAAGGGCAATGGAGAGAGCTATGCTCGGAATTTCCTTGCGTGATCGAATCAGAAATGTAGAGATCCGTAAGAGAACCAGGGTTGGTTACCGACATAGCCCGAAGAATTGCCAAACTCAAGTGGCAGTGGGCAGGGCACATTGCTCGCAGAACGGATGGCCGATGGGGCAGAAAGGTTCTGGAGTGGCGACCGCGAACCGGAAGACGTTGCGTTGGAAGACCTCCCACTAGGTGGACTGATGACCTGGTGAAGGTTGCAGGGATCCGCTGGTTGCGGGACGCACGGGACCGGTCAATGTGGCGACGCTTGGGGGAGGCCTATGTCCAGCAGTGGACGTCTTTCGGCTGATATGACGATGATGATGAATCGAAAATTGTGCTATTGCTCATTCGATTGTCGATTTAGTATTTCCTCACAATTATTATTCGAATAACAATCGACATACTACTAACTACTAACGTGCGTTGAACTGCGTAAGGCCGTGCAAGGCGGTGCATGCGGGACGGTATTGCGTCAATTGCGTTTATAAGTATTAGTAAGTACTTCAATTCGTTTACTTTACTTGGTCTTGTGGAAAAACAATTTTAATAAAAATATATTTATAGTTTAATTCTTATTTTAGTCTACTCATCTATTCGTAATTTCGTAATAAATGTTCCCTTAACTGATGGAGAATTGGAGGTTACTAGATAGATTGAATAATATTAGATCGTACGCAGTTCGTTGAAATACGAGACGCCAGGCGGACGGATCAAAAGTTGTTTTCAGGCGATGCTCACTTGTAAGAGGGTGTCCGCAGGGCTCGATCCTTAGGCCAGTATTGTTTATTTTGTATTGTGCAGATTTGATTAAAGTTATTAATTAGTGTAAATACCATATTTATGGCGATGATACACAAGTATACCTATATATATTTTAAGCCGGAAGACTATGAGCAAGCTTTAATTGATTTAATGCGGATCTTGAAAGTATTGTTCGGTGGTCTAATAATCGCATAATAGCTGCAGTCGTACGTAAGTAGTGGCGCGCAGTCGTACGTAAGTAGTGGCGCACAGACTTTTAACTATTGATTTGTAGCGCAGCGCACGCCATCCGCACCATCTTTTGTAATTACTTATTTAGTAGTACGCAGTATATAATAGTAATCTTTGCTAGTACGCACTACGCACGTGTATAGTGATGGGTGCGCTGCGCAACAAATTAGTAGTTAAAGTTGACGCGGTAACCGTATCAGTCATTGTCGCTCGCCGCACGCCGTTAGTCGATAACAATCTTCTTTTAACGACTAAGCTGAATAATCGACTGATTCATTTAGTTTTAGTAGTAATCACCCATCACTAGTATCAATGCGTCAAGAAAGATCACATTCGCATGAGTCCGTACTTGATACAAGACTGCATCATAAAGTCTTCATTCGCATCGAGTATGGTCAAAGTACCTATTCTATAAAGTCTGCCTAGTCCCGACTAGTTTCGAGTCTCGAGTATTGTCAAAGTACCTATTCTATAAAGTCTGCCTAGTCCCAATTAGTCTCGAGTCTCGAGTATTGACAGACAAGGATGGAAGGATTGCGGAATAGTTTAAAAAAGGACAAAATAAATTCTAGCACAGCACAGTGCACGTCGCGTTACCTTTATGCCATTGAAATATGGTTCAAATTCAAATGACTGGCACACGTATGATTTTGGCAAACATTAATGAGCTATGACTATGCTGCTATCTCGCTTCGCCGCGTCGTCGGTAGTCGACTAGTCGGTACTTTGATACGCACGGGCTTCGGATGCCGTGCACTGCGTAGGCACAGTGAGACTAGGTGGATCGAGTATTATAAAAGTTAGAATAGGTGCAGCCTAGTCTCGTTAAATACCTAATCCCTGATTCTGTTCTAGTATTTACGCTTCATCTCTATAAGAACCTAACAACCAGCATTGGCAACTTCAAATTCTCTAATAAAATAAACAATTTGTTGAATTGTATAATTTATTGAAATTCATTAAGTTTAAACGAAATAAACTTAAGACTATCCTAAAATTATTTATAGATGCATCTTACTTGCTAGTTATTATCAACCGACTTAACCATGTTCTTTGCAACACGGTTGATTTCATCCAAGAATTCCTGGTGCTTCTGTGCCTTCAGCAGGTTATTTTGCATCTGTTCTAACTGGTCTTCTCCTCCCATGAAGCCCTGTAGATTGTGGACAGTTCCACCACCCTCACGATGCTCTGTCACACGGTCTTGCGGATAATTGTATGTCCGAATCTTTTCATTTCTGTTACTAGATCCAACCTACAAAAAATTACCAATTCAGTAATTTTTCTTAGATATAATTATTATTAATGTCCTTAAATTTTTCTTTCTTATTTGATACATTTTTATAAAACACATACAAAAAAGAAAAACATTTAAAATATAAAAAATTGAGGCCCAGCGGTATCAGGAACAGGGTCCAAGCTACCGGCGGTCAGGGCTCCAGAGAGGTTCCTCTCTCCTCGCTCCTAACAATATGAGCCGTGTCCAGCCGTACTGCTTTCTGGATCAGGCCCTTGACCCAGCCGCTGGTAGATATTAAGCCATTGGCTGACACGACTATTGGTACAATGATCGCTGTGTCCACATCCCACATGTTAACAACCTCGCGAGCCAAGTCAAGATACTTGATTTGCTTATCTTTCTCAGCTTTCACGAGGTTCCCGTCATGCGGGACGGTAATGTCAACAATCATTGCACGCCTCTCAATTCGGTCCACCACCACAATATCAGGCTTATTGGCTACAATAGTCCTATCAGTGATGATGGACTGATCCCAGTACAATGTGATATTGCCATTTTCGAGAACTGGGTCGGGCACATACCTGTAGTACAGTACCTCCGATGCCACAAGAGTTTATTTCAGAGCAAGTTGCTGATGGATAAAGAATGCTTATTATTATAATTATTATGAGCCTGTTATGTCCCACTGCAGGGCAAAGGCCTCCCTTCCGTCTTTCCATTTTTTCCTGTCTCTTGCTACATCTGTTCAATCCTTCAGGTAGATATAATATTGTGAGAAATAATATTGATCAACTAGTTGTATTATCCGAAATCATCAAAAAATGTGTGTTTGTGTAGTAAATCTTTAAGAATGTACAAATAAAATTAATTTTAAAATTCAAACCTGTGATTTCCGTTCACTATTTATTTTGGATGTTTGTTCTTGTAGTTGTTTGTCTAGCAAAATTGTCCGTAGTTTTTGAATGGCAATCTCTCTATTTTTTATTTGTGATCTACCTTCTTGGCACTCAACTACTATTCCAGTTGGATTATGTGTGATGCGGACAGCACTGTCTGTAGTGTTCACATGCTGGCCACCTGCACCACTTGCACGTTTCGTTTCAATGGTAATGTCTCGATCAGAGATATTTGCTTCTATATCAGTGGGCTTGGGCAGAACAGCTACAGATACAGTACTTGTGTGAATGCGTCCACCTTTTTCGGTAGTAGGGATCCTTTGCACGCGGTGCACTCCAGCTTCTAGTTTCATCAGTTCAGGCACACCTACACCATCGATAAACATGGAAGCCTTTCTAATACCTCCAATGTCAGACTTTTCGAGTGAGACAGTGCAAACATCCCAGTCTTTGTACTTGGCATATGATTCATACATTTCGAAAAGTTCGCGAGCAAACAGCATAGCTTCCTGACCTCCAGCACCAGCCAACACCTCCAACAGCACCCCACCTTCCGTCAGCTGCGGCTTCAAGAGGATCGTCTGTAACTCATCATCTACTTCTTTCATTCGTTTTAAATAAATCGCAGCTTCTTCTTTAATCATTTCCTTCATTTCATCATCTTTGTCACTGCTGTGTTTTTTGTTAAGTTCCTTTAGCATTTCAATGTTGTCATATAAGGTGAGTCGATTTTCTAGCACACTCACAATCGGTTTTATTTCAAATAAACGTCTTGATTCTTCAGATGTTCTCTTCATTTTTAAGCTCAGACTTTCATGTTCCAACATTAAATTTCTAAGGTAAGCCTGAACGGCTACGTCGGATAAATTAAATACATTTTGCGAGCTACATCTGAAGTGAAGCAAGTTGAGTTTTTCAGCTGTGAATATACGCCGGGAGCGTAAAATTCTTAAAAGTGACATTATTTATGTGTAGTAAAGCTTGATTACACACACAGCAGCAAACACGGCTTTTGCAAAATAGGTATTAATAGCCCAATAATTTTATTTCCACTTTACGCAATTTTATTTACAAGAGCCAATTTGAAGGTTATGTCAATTGTCAATTGAATAAACAGCTGTGAGCTGACTATTTTGATTGTCAGTTTGACACTTCTCTCTTTGGTTCAGAAATAAGGAGCCAGACGGATTTTGCTATTGTCTAGGTGAGATTAAGCACGCGATTCTTAACCTCACAGCTTATTTTGATAACAAAATCTGTTTTTAGTGTTGTATCTGTTGTTTTGTGTTGTCTGGTGGAGGAACCTAGTGATAAGGTTTGTATCCTAAGCTGTTTTGGCACTCATTTCCTTAGGAAATGAGTGCCGAAGAACCCCCTGACGGGGGTGGAGGAACACCTCCTGATATAGACCTAATGGAGTGCTCTCAGAACTCCGACGATGGTCGCAAAAGACCCGAAGTTAGAAAGCGCCCCAGAGAATCTGAGATACTGACTGACGCTAAAAGAAATAAGCCGCCATCTAACTCGATTCAGTCTGTGTTTACAAAGCCAGGTTTTGAGAGCGACTCTAAGATTTTATATAGTGAGAGCGACAGAGCACCTTTCACTGTGTTTGTTGCAAGAGCGGAAACAGACCCAAAGCAGGGCCTTACGTTGAATTCTCTTAAGTTTGCACAGTTTATTCACAACAAGGGTTTTAAGGGTATTGTACAAGGAAGTGTGAAGTCTTTGGGACGTAATAGGATGTCCATTGATTTTGTTACATTCAAAGATGCCAATAATTTTGTCAGCAACCCCATATTAAACGACTATAAGTATATTGCAAGTATACCACGCTTCCATGTAACCCGCATGGGAGTTGTTAGGGATATACCTACTGACTGGACTCTTGAAGAGCTAGTCAATGGTCTGGAAACCCCTCATAATTGTGGTGAAGTTATTAGAGCTAGAAGACTAAATTTTAAGAATAAAAAGGAGACCACGGTAACTTGGTCGCCCTCAACAACTGTAGTGCTTACTTTCTCTGGCCAAGTACTACCAGAGAAAGTCTTTTGCTATAATGCCTCTCTGCCTGTCACAATCTATCATCTCCCCACTATCCAATGCCGTAACTGTTTGCGTTTTGGCCACATTAGCTCGCAATGCAGGTCTAACCCCCGTTGTTACCGTTGTGCACAACCACATCCTGGTGATAGCTGTAAAGTTCCAGACTCGCATGTTACATGTATTTTGTGTAATGGTGGAACCCATAAGGCTACGGATGACAAGTGCCCTGAACACTCGAGACAGAAATCAATCAAAATGGTCATGTCACAGGAGAATCTAAGTTATCGGGAGGCTTCAGTTAGGTTTCCCCATCCGAAAAAACTTTACTCTAATATAGCAGCAGGTCCTTCCCAAACTATACCACCTCAAGCTTCTTCGTTTGAATCCTTTGTTTTATCACCCCCCCTCATTACTCCTACTTCTTCTCCATATTCATCCCCCATTAAAACCTCTTACTCTAAGACTGTTTACCGTTCTCCTAAGCCTAGACCTGAATTAGGTAAGTCGTATGACACCCAAGCCCATAGGTCAATGGTTTACACTCCTAATTCTTCTCAGCCTAATGGCTGTGCTCTCAATCCTTCTTGTGTAGAAACTACTCCTCTTCCCACTCCTAATGACAACCTAATAGAGCTCCTGACATGCTCCCTAATTAATATATTATCTAAATTTAGTGACTCAATACCGGACAATGTCGTTATATTAGTTGAACAACTTCTCAAATCCTGGACTCGCCAAAATGGGGGACAAAATTCTTCAGTGGAACTGTAGATCCATTCGTAGGAAAAAACACGATTTAATCTACCTTATAAATAAATTTAAACCCGTCGTCTTCGCCGTTTCGGAGACGTGGCTCAGTCCCGGATCTCTCTTTAGGGTTCCTGGATTTTCGTGTCTTCGGGACGATAGAGATGACGGATGGGCGGGTTGCGCCCTTATGGTTAGCAGATCTATCTCTTTTACTGAAATTTCTCTTCCACGTCATGATCCTGGTCTACATGTAGTTGCAGTAAGAGCCATGGACATATCCTATGTATCTGCCTATATTCCTCACCCCAATTCTAATCTTTTGTCTGAATTTAACTCTATCCTCTCTTCTATTCCATCCCCTTTGATTGTGTTAGGTGATTTTAATTGCCGTCACACTCTTTGGGGCTCTCACTGTAATGACCCCGCTTCCAGTTTGCTGTTAGACCTTTTAGATGACCGCAACCTTTGCATTCTTAATGATGGATCTGCTACCCGTAGGGTTTCTCCTACCCAAAATATTAGTGTTCCAGACCTTTCTTTCTGTTCTCCTTCCCTAGTTTCAACAGCCTCCTGGTCTGTTCTCCCTAATTCTTTCGGAAGTGATCATTTTCCTATACTTATTTCATTTCCTAGTTGTCATCCTTGTACTCCTCCAATCCAACCTCTACAAAAATATCGCCTTCCCCAAGCTGACTGGTCTAAGTTCTCGTCCCATCTGGACTCCGAACTTCAAAACTTTCCCCAAATAAATCCTTCCAACTCCCTTGCCCTCTACAACGATTTTGTTGAATGTTTAATAAGAGCGGCCGATTTTTCAATCCCTCTGAAGAACTCCGCCCGTCACTTATTACCTTCTCCACCTTGGTGGGATGCTGAGTGCACGGATAGCGTCCGTAAACGCAAAGCGGCTGAAAACACTTTCTCCACTAGTCTAAACATGACTGATTATTTGAATTTTAAAAAGATTTCAGCTAATACATGTAGGTTATTGGCAAAAAAGAAAAGAAATGGTTGGCTTAAGTTTTGTGAGTCTCTTTCTCCACGTTCTCTAGTTTCCCTAGTGTGGAAAAATATCAAAATTTACCGCAGAGCTTGTGATCAGCCTCCTGACATTTCAACCAACGACACAGGTTCCTGGTTGGAAGACTTCATTATTAAATTAGCCCCCCCCTTTGTTCCTAATTTTGATTGCCTTCCCTCTATAGATCCCCCTTCGCCCTCTCCCTCTGATAGATTTGATGACCCATTCTCTTATTCAGAATTAACATGTGCTTTGGATCACCTTCGTGATTCTGCTCCGGGTGTTGACGGAATCCCCTATTCCTTCATTTCCAAATCTTCTTCTAACTGTAAACTACTCTTCCTCAAACTAATAAATTCCTTTTTCGATACAGGCCAAGTCCCAAAGTCATGGAAATCCCAAATCATTATCCCAATATTGAAACCTGGAAAAGACCCAAAAGACTCAACTTCTTATCGCCCTATCGCTCTATCTTCTGTCTTGGCTAAAATCATGGAGAATCTCATCAAGAACCGGCTTGAATGGATCTTAGAAACCAAAGGCATTTTATCCAGATCTCAGTTCGGTTTTCGAAGGGGTATGGGCACTCTGGATAGCCTTAGCATATTTTTCTCTGATGTCCGCATTGCTTTTTCCAAAAATGAAAGTGTTCTTGGTGTTTTTTTAGACATAGCTTCAGCCTACGATAATGTCCAACTTCCAATACTCAGGCAAAAGTTGCTACAGCTGAGTATCCCTGTGAGGATGGTCAACATCATTTGTAATCTCCTTATGTCCCGCTCTATTTCAGTTCGTCATCAAAACTCCCTTTCTCCAAGCCGTCTAGTGTGGAAGGGACTACCCCAGGGGTCGGTCTTAAGCCCTATTCTTTATAATCTTTACACATATGATTTAGAGTCTTCAGTGAGCTGCTTCTGTAAAATCTTACAATACGCCGACGACATTGCTCTCTACTGTAGTTCAGCTTCCTTCTCTGATTCCGCATCTCGCTTAAATTCTGCCCTCCATTATTTAAATCAATGGTTGACTGACCACGGCCTAAGCCTGTCAGTTCCCAAGTGTAATGCTGTTGTATTTTCCCGCAAACGTAATATTCCCCCTATAAACCTTTTTGTTGAAAATGAACCCATTTTGATCCATGACAAAGTAAAATTTCTAGGCCTCATTCTTGACTCAAAATTATCTGGTTTCTATCATTTGGACTACATTTCTAAAAAATGTGAAAAAGGCGTAAATGTAGGGGAGACCGGGTACAAAAGTAACGGCGGGTCGAAAGTAACAAATGCTCTGTAGATATATCCAACAGTCAAACACCGCATCGATGTCGTAAGTTCACAGCGGGGCGGTACCCCCCTCGCTTGCATTCAGTCGCCACGCGCGCCTCGCGCTGTTAGGTTATGTGAGAAGACGCTTTGTGATTTCGCAAACCAAACGTAAGTATTTTGTCGTTTTCTTATTTAGTGTTTTCGTAGTCTTTTATAGATGATACCAATCTGAATATTTACATGTTAATTCTTGATTAGATTGATTACACAGTATTTTAATTCATTTTTGTATAGCACGTTTCATTTTAAGGTTATCTTTTATATTTTAACAGAAATATGGTCGGGTACAAAAGTAACATAGCCCTATGGGTACACAAGTAACATGTTACTTTTGTCCCCGTACTGATTTGTTAACTATTTTTTGCTTATCATTGTTATGTGTGTATTTATTTTAACAGGATGCCGCGACAACGCATCAGAACTACCACACGAGGAACCACTGACACGGAAGTATACCGAAAAGCGGCTGAAGAGCATTCAAGAGATAGTACAAAAATTAGAGCATTGGCAAAAAAATATACCTAATGTTTGTCATGTAACATTATACAGATATATAAAAAAAATTAAAGCAGGAAATACTAGCGCCGTAGTGGGTTATCGTTGTGTCAATAGAGTTTTCAATAATGATGAGGAAAAATGTCTACGGGACTATTTGATCGAGTGCTCTGGAGTTTATTTCGGGTTATCTCCACCTGAAGTTCGTAAACTGGCATATGAGTTGGCGGTAAAAAATAGAAAAACATTTCCTGAAAAGTGGCATGATACTCAAATGGCGGGTAAGGAATGGTTGACGGGTTTTCTGAAACGGCACCCGAGCCTTTCTTTGAGGACACCTCAAGCAACAAGCCTGTCGCGAGCCTCGAGCTTCAACGAACATAATGTGAGTAAGTTTTTTGATAATCTTGCTGAAGTAATGGACAGGTACAAATTTGAGCCTAAGGATATCTGGAATATGGATGAGACAGGGGTGACCACTGTACAAAGACCTAGCAAGATTTTAGCTCAAAAAGGAATTAAACAAGTAGGCGCAATAACGTCAGCAGAACGTGGGAGATTAGTAACTGTTGCTGTTGCGATTAATGCTCAAGGTGGACACATACCTCCCTTTTTTGTTTTCCCATTAAAGCGATACCAAGAGCACATGATACGAGAAGGACCTGTTGGTTGTGCCGGAGCTGGCAATGCTAGTGGATGGATGCAGGAAGCAGAATTTTTACTATTTCTAGAACACTTTAAAAGACAAGTCAAGCCAACAGTTGATCAAAAATGCTTGTTATTGCTCGACAATCATGCATCGCATATATCTATCCAAGCTCTAGATTTTTGTAGAAAACATGGAATAGTATTGCTGTCGTTTCCACCCCATTGCACCCATAAGCTTCAGCCTTTAGATAGAGCAGTATTTGGACCATTCAAAAAAATGATAAACGCCGCAACAGACAACTGGATGCGGAATCATCCTGGTCAAACAATGACTATCCATTACATTCCTGGCATTGTTAGAGAAGCATTTCCTGCTTCAGTCACCGATCGAAATGCAATAGCCGGATTTACCTGTACCGGTATAAGTCCATTTAATAGGAATATATTTACTGCTGTTGATTATGCACCATCATCTGTTACTGATCGGCCTTTACAAATAAACAGTGAAAATCCATCTAATGACGTGTTGACTAGTTTTGATGCAACGACCACCACCCAAGTTGATCCAGATACTCCAGTTGATAATCTTCCAGCGACAAGTGACCAAACTATCGAGCATACAGTTAACAATGATTTGTCAAATATATTATCATCTAATCAAAGATCCCATTCGCCTACACCAGGACCTAGCGGGTTACAGCAAGCAAATTCTTCTCAGCCATTTGATTTAACACCTAAAGATCTGAGACCCTTACCACAAGCAGGCCCGAGGACTGTATCAAGCAGAGGACGTAAAAAACGTAAGACAGCAATATTGACGGACACGCCCGAAAAAAACGCTATTGAGGAAGAATACCTAGAAAGAAATAAAGCTAAGAGAACGGTTTTAACACCTGATACTGGAAATGGCAAGAAAAAGTTGATATCTACGAAAGGGAAGGGAAAAGGAAAAAAGACAAAGAAGGCAGCTGAAGAGAAGGAAAACAAATCAGACGACGAAGATTGCTTTTGTCTCGTTTGTTTAGAAACCTTTGTCAATAGCCGGCCAAATGAACAGTGGGTTCAATGCCTCTCGTGCAAAATGTGGTCACATGCCGAATGTGTCCATGATGATGCTAATTATATATGTCACAATTGTGAGTCTGAATAAAATAAGGCTGATTATAAAAATGATTACTTAAACTTTAAAAAATACTGATCTCATTACTTGAAGATACAATACTAGAATAATAATTTGTTTTGTTTTCTTAATTTTTTTTTTTTTAAATTTTTGAGCATTTTAAATGCAACTTCTTTGAATACAAAGTCTTAAAATAAATAATATGTTGATTTAATATGTCATATTGTTTTCTTTACGATCCCTTTTGGCCTGTTACTTTTGACCCACAATGTGTTACTTTCGTCCTGCCTACGTGGTCGGAAGTAACAACTTCTCATTTTTTTTCGAGTCTCTGTGATTCATATCAAATGAACAATAAACAGCGAAATTGAGATACCGATGTAAAGACCATAAACAGAATGTTTAAATGGTTATATTCGTTTCTATAAAATAATCACACCTAAACAGAAATCAAAGTTAAAGTACAAAATGTTACTTTTGTACCCGGTCTCCCGGAGACCGGGTACAAAAGTAACGGCGGGTCGAAAGTAACAAATGCTCTGTAGATATATCCAACAGTCAAACACCGCATCGATGTCGTAAGTTCACAGCGGGGCGGTACCCCCCTCGCTTGCATTCAGTCGCCACGCGCGCCTCGCGCTGTTAGGTTATGTGAGAAGACGCTTTGTGATTTCGCAAACCAAACGTAAGTATTTTGTCGTTTTCTTATTTAGTGTTTTCGTAGTCTTTTATAGATGATACCAATCTGAATATTTACATGTTAATTCTTGATTAGATTGATTACACAGTATTTTAATTCATTTTTGTATAGCACGTTTCATTTTAAGGTTATCTTTTATATTTTAACAGAAATATGGTCGGGTACAAAAGTAACATAGCCCTATGGGTACACAAGTAACATGTTACTTTTGTCCCCGTACTGATTTGTTAACTATTTTTTGCTTATCATTGTTATGTGTGTATTTATTTTAACAGGATGCCGCGACAACGCATCAGAACTACCACACGAGGAACCACTGACACGGAAGTATACCGAAAAGCGGCTGAAGAGCATTCAAGAGATAGTACAAAAATTAGAGCATTGGCAAAAAAATATAATGTTTGTCATGTAACATTATACAGATATATAAAAAAAATTAAAGCAGGAAATACTAGCGCCGTAGTGGGTTATCGTTGTGTCAATAGAGTTTTCAATAATGATGAGGAAAAATGTCTACGGGACTATTTGATCGAGTGCTCTGGAGTTTATTTCGGGTTATCTCCACCTGAAGTTCGTAAACTGGCATATGAGTTGGCGGTAAAAAATAGAAAAACATTTCCTGAAAAGTGGCATGATACTCAAATGGCGGGTAAGGAATGGTTGACGGGTTTTCTGAAACGGCACCCGAGCCTTTCTTTGAGGACACCTCAAGCAACAAGCCTGTCGCGAGCCTCGAGCTTCAACGAACATAATGTGAGTAAGTTTTTTGATAATCTTGCTGAAGTAATGGACAGGTACAAATTTGAGCCTAAGGATATCTGGAATATGGATGAGACAGGGGTGACCACTGTACAAAGACCTAGCAAGATTTTAGCTCAAAAAGGAATTAAACAAGTAGGCGCAATAACGTCAGCAGAACGTGGGAGATTAGTAACTGTTGCTGTTGCGATTAATGCTCAAGGTGGACACATACCTCCCTTTTTTGTTTTCCCATTAAAGCGATACCAAGAGCACATGATACGAGAAGGACCTGTTGGTTGTGCCGGAGCTGGCAATGCTAGTGGATGGATGCAGGAAGCAGAATTTTTACTATTTCTAGAACACTTTAAAAGACAAGTCAAGCCAACAGTTGATCAAAAATGCTTGTTATTGCTCGACAATCATGCATCGCATATATCTATCCAAGCTCTAGATTTTTGTAGAAAACATGGAATAGTATTGCTGTCGTTTCCACCCCATTGCACCCATAAGCTTCAGCCTTTAGATAGAGCAGTATTTGGACCATTCAAAAAAATGATAAACGCCGCAACAGACAACTGGATGCGGAATCATCCTGGTCAAACAATGACTATCCATTACATTCCTGGCATTGTTAGAGAAGCATTTCCTGCTTCAGTCACCGATCGAAATGCAATAGCCGGATTTACCTGTACCGGTATAAGTCCATTTAATAGGAATATATTTACTGCTGTTGATTATGCACCATCATCTGTTACTGATCGGCCTTTACAAATAAACAGTGAAAATCCATCTAATGACGTGTTGACTAGTTTTGATGCAACGACCACCACCCAAGTTGATCCAGATACTCCAGTTGATAATCTTCCAGCGACAAGTGACCAAACTATCGAGCATACAGTTAACAATGATTTGTCAAATATATTATCATCTAATCAAAGATCCCATTCGCCTACACCAGGACCTAGCGGGTTACAGCAAGCAAATTCTTCTCAGCCATTTGATTTAACACCTAAAGATCTGAGACCCTTACCACAAGCAGGCCCGAGGACTGTATCAAGCAGAGGACGTAAAAAACGTAAGACAGCAATATTGACGGACACGCCCGAAAAAAACGCTATTGAGGAAGAATACCTAGAAAGAAATAAAGCTAAGAGAACGGTTTTAACACCTGATACTGGAAATGGCAAGAAAAAGTTGATATCTACGAAAGGGAAGGGAAAAGGAAAAAAGACAAAGAAGGCAGCTGAAGAGAAGGAAAACAAATCAGACGACGAAGATTGCTTTTGTCTCGTTTGTTTAGAAACCTTTGTCAATAGCCGGCCAAATGAACAGTGGGTTCAATGCCTCTCGTGCAAAATGTGGTCACATGCCGAATGTGTCCATGATGATGCTAATTATATATGTCACAATTGTGAGTCTGAATAAAATAAGGCTGATTATAAAAATGATTACTTAAACTTTAAAAAATACTGATCTCATTACTTGAAGATACAATACTAGAATAATAATTTGTTTTGTTTTCTTAATTTTTTTTTTTTAAATTTTTGAGCATTTTAAATGCAACTTCTTTGAATACAAAGTCTTAAAATAAATAATATGTTGATTTAATATGTCATATTGTTTTCTTTACGATCCCTTTTGGCCTGTTACTTTTGACCCACAATGTGTTACTTTCGTCCTGCCTACGTGGTCGGAAGTAACAACTTCTCATTTTTTTTCGAGTCTCTGTGATTCATATCAAATGAACAATAAACAGCGAAATTGAGATACCGATGTAAAGACCATAAACAGAATGTTTAAATGGTTATATTCGTTTCTATAAAATAATCACACCTAAACAGAAATCAAAGTTAAAGTACAAAATGTTACTTTTGTACCCGGTCTCCCCTACTACGTGCCCTCTCTGGAGTACGCTGGGGAGCTCATCCAACTTCCCAGAAAATTTTATATAATGCCATAGTCCGTAGTCACTTTGACTATGGAAGCTTTCTCCTGGAACCGTGCAACAAAATAGCCCTCTGCAAACTAGAAAAGATACAGTCTAAGTGTTTGCGCATTATCACGGGTGCCATGAAGTGCTCTCCTATTAATGCCCTTCAGGTAGAATGTTTAGAGCCACCACTTCACCTACGTAGACAATATCTCTGTGATAGATTTTTTTATAAAGTCATCCAGAATAAATCTCATCCTTTTCTCCCTCTTCTCCGTAAACTTTGTGAGTTAATCCCAACCACCCCCTATTGGTCCCATAAAAATCCTCCCCTACTTGTTTTTAGCTTCAGGAAATTTAATAATATGCATATTTCTTTAGTCCAGTCTAAAACGAACCCTCTCTTTGAAGTAGATTTTGACTCCTTACTCTTCCAACCTAACATTTTTCTTAACTTTAGTATATCTAAACATGATCCTGCTGCCAATGATAAACTCAACAAAATCTTGGCCGAGGACTGGCACGATTGGCTCACGATATTTACAGACGCCTCTAAGTTGTCAGATGATAGCCATGTCGGTTCTGCTGTGTGGATCCCAAAATTCAAAATTATACTAAATGTTCGTAGTTCTCCATTTGGCTCTATTTATACCGGGGAAGCAATAGCTCTTCTGGAAGCGGTCTCCTATATTGAATCCCATGGACTCAACAAATCCCTAATTCTCTCGGATTCTCTAAGCTGCCTTCAGGATTTATTAAAATCGCCATTTCGATCTCGCCACAATTTTTCCCTTATTTTACAAATAAAACAACTACTGTATAAATGCCACTGTTTAGGCATAGAGATTGCACTGGCTTGGATCCCTAGTCACTCTGGTATCGTTGGTAACGAGAATGCCGACTCGATTGCCAAGTCGGCTACTCGGAATGGGATCGAATCACGTCCATCTTGTTACCCCCGGGATTTGCGCTGCCTTGCCAAACCAGAGATGATGAAGTGTTGGAATACCCATTGGCAAAAGACTCGTTTATTGAAGGGAAAATTTTATGGCTCTATCCAACCACACATTCCTTCTAAATGCTGGTTCAGCAGACTTAAATTCTCAAATAAAGTTGCTACCTCCGTAATAATTCGACTCCGACTTGGGTTTGTTTGCACTCCTGTCTTTTTGGCCAAAATTCACGTGAGAGACAATTCTTTGTGTGAATGCGGTCTAGCGGAGGGTACTCTGGAGCACTTATTTTTTTCCTGTCCACGTTTAACTATTCCCCTTTACGATTTACTCCCTGATAACATTCCCCGCCCAATTAACATTCCGTTCCTTTTATCTTTAGTCCATACCCCCGCAGTAAAAATACTTTATAGATTTATTAACATTAATAAAATCCAACTGTAGCTATGTATATATTTCTATTTATGTATTATATACTTGATGTTTTAACATGTATTTTGGTTCGTCCTAAATGTTTTAACCAAAATTGTTTTGTCCTTTTTTTTAGCATGGTGAACAATGGAGGTCATCGTTACAAACACTGATCAATAGTTATATAAAAGTATTCTTAATAGTAAACCGACTATCATCAACTACCTTGACATTGGCAAAATCATCGAATGTTCATCGATGGAGCTATACACATAAAAATTGAATTGAATTGAATTGAAGGAGCCAGACAGAGAAACATTTCTCAGCCTTCGTTAAATAGTAAAATTAAAGAAAGCGGCATACATAATACCCAGTAAGAAAAAAATATTATCTTACTGTTCATCGCAACAATAATAAATGGTCTTTATTGTTGAGAAATATAAGTCAAATATCATAATAATATAGAGCCAAGAATAACACTCGTACACCACAATAGCACTCGTTACTTGTTTTTATGTGTTTTTAACTTCAGTAATACGAAGTGACGATCATGTATAATAAAAATTTAAGATGCGCCATCTATTGCCGAGTAGAACAAATACAAAAATCTTTCAGTTTTCCATAACAACGATAGATGGCGCAAGCAGTCCATACTGAGGAAGAATTCAAATATACATAATTAGTAAGAAAAAAAGTGCCTGGCTGCAGGCACTTTATTGTACAACAGAATATACAAGAAAAACCGGTCAAGTGCGTGTCGGACTCGCGCACGAAGGTTTCCGTACCATTATCGCAAAAAAACGGCCAACAAATCACGTTTGTTGTATGGGAGCCACCCTTAATTTATTTTATTTTAATTTAATAATAATTATTTTTTGAAGTGAATATACAACTAAATATTCTGTGAATATTTTAAGCGTCTACCTGTTGCCGTTATTAATATCGAGCAAAAAACGGCAAAAAGAAAACATTTTTGTTGTATGGGAGCCCCTCAAATATTTATTTTATACTGTTTTTAGTATTTGTTGTTATAGCGGTAACAGAAATACATTATCTGTGAAAATTTCAATTGTCTAGCTATCACGGTTCATGAGATACAGCCTGGTGACAGACGGACAGACAGACGGATCGCGGTGTCTTAGTAATAGGGTCCCGTTTTTACCCTTTGGTACGGAACCCTAAAAAAAGAAGCTTGGAACTAAAAAACATATTTATTTCATACTTTATTGTACACCACTTAAATAATTACAGGACAAAACATTTATAAAGGCATGGGGTCTCAATTCAAACAAATTATAATTAGTCTTAAAAAAAGGTCATAGATGGCAGCATAGGTATTTACACAATAATTAAAATAAAATAATAAAATTGGGTTGTGCGACAATACCAACCATAGAAATTATTATATCTATGATACCAACAATGAATATATACATACAATAATACATACTAGAAACACAAATACATACATATGCTATATAATAGATGCATTAGGTACTACATACATATTTAGATAATATATAAGTAATGAAAATAAATTACGTACGACAATCAGCACATTATGTCAAAAAACCAAGAGTATAATCACAGCGATAGGTACCTAATGTTTTTACCCGACTGCCGAAGGAGGGTAATGTGTTTATCAGTCTATGTATGTATGTATGTATGTATGTATGTATGTATGTAAGTATGTATGTATGTATGTATGTATGTATGTATGTATGTATGTATGTTTGTTCCTATGTGGCGTTCTAGAGACCAAACGCGTTGGCCGATTTTGATGGTTCGTACGTCAATCGATTCGTCTTAACCCTGCGAGTGTCACTGGCTACATTAAAATTGGAAAATAGAAAAATGGCGGATTTTGGGCGCCATATTGTGGGGGAGAAAATTATTTTTTTCTTCCGAACCTATCGTGTGGGGTATCAAAATAAAGGGCTTTAAGAGCTGATTTCAAAAATATATAACACTTATATGTTAAAATGTAACTAATTCTAAAAAAAGATAACTAAAAAGTTATAAATAAAAAAAGTTAATTAAAAAAATCAAAAAACCCGACTGCTTAAAAAGCGAACTAAAAAGATGTAAACAAGAAGAAAATCATGCTGTGCAGTCGGAGGATACATCTGGTTTTGGTCAGCCAGCTCGCGAACATGTATCCTCCGACTGCACAGCATGATTTTCTTCTTGTTTACATCTTTTTAGTTCGCTTTTTAAGCAGTCGGGTTTTTTGATTTTTTTAATTAACTTTTTTTTTTTATTCGTTTTTAAACACAGGCAACGACTGAGCACTTTTATTGGATTAGGCAATACATTCCATAGACGAGCAGCCTGGACAGCAAAATATTTATCCATGAAAGTTGTGGAATGCATTGGTATTTTAAGTCGCAAAACCTTAGAGATTTCTTGTGGGAATCGTAGGTAAACTGAAAGCGTGTCAATTTTTTTTAGACTAATATTAATAAATTGACACACATTTAAGACGCTGTACAAATAATAAGTACAATTTTTATTATATGTGAATCGGTGCATAGACTACTTGAAAGTTAAAAACGTTAGGATTTTTTAAGCAAGAGGGATATAATTGGCAAAACAGTTTTGGGTGGAGTAAACTGTTAAATTGGCTACGAGAAAACATACAAACAGAAACACATTCTACGAGTCGTTACAACGTCGTTGGAACACATACATGCATATAAATACTACAAATACATATTACCTTTCTTTTAAGCTTCGCGACAATTAAGTAAATGCATCTGCGGCGTCACAAAAAATCTATAGTTATTATTTAATTGAGATTTATAACTTTCCTAGCGCGCTAGCTGACTTTTGTGGACAAATATCCACGAAAGTTTGGCCACGAAAGTTACGAAAATTTCACATTTTTGAGAAATAAGTTTCAATTTATAGGTAAATTAACAAAAAAAGTACTTGGGAATAATCTACTTCAACAAAAAAAATCCTTAATTAAAAATGATTTTGAAAATTATAAACATTATCCTTTTAAAATATGTGCATGAAAGTTTCTTGACCAAAGCTACTTGAAAATTTTGAACCGTTTAAATTTGATTTTTTTTTGACATTTTCTATATTTTAATTATAATTGACTAAACTGTATTTTGATTTGACATTTTTAATTGTATTTTTTAATATTAATAATGATGATTGGGTTGATGTACTCATATATGGCAGAATCTTTTCTTTACTTTAATTTAACCTGACATAACCTGTATTTTAATTTAATCGAACGTGTAGTTTAATGTTGATTTTTATTTTATGTATAAATTCAGTATTTTTCTGTTATTTTAATTTAGTATTTTTTTTTAATTTTTAAGATAATGTTATTAATTATATTTATATATAGCGTGTAAACTCGAACATGTGTAAGCTGTGGTTACCTATAATTGAGTGTGCATAACAAGAAGGGTTTCAAATTTTATATTGTCTGTATAAGTTAATGTTGAGTAACTCGTTGGTGATCCTAATAAATAAATAAAATATTCAAAGAATAACTTCTCTCGTATTTTTTTTGTTTAGAAGTGACTGTGGATACTACTGCTGGTAGGGCAACAGGACACAATATAGCTAGGTTCTCAATTCCGGAACTGAGTTCCAATACTGGAGATCTGATTCCGGTATTCCGGAACTGAGTTCCAATACTGGAGATCTGATTCCGGTATTCCGGAACTGGTTCCAGCACTGGTCATTTTCAAAGTTTGTTTCAAATCAAACAAGATTTATAATTATATCAGTCTTTTAATAATTGTTGTAACAAATTAAATATATTTGGTCATCTTTCTCCCTTATTACTCTAATTAAACATTTTAAACCGTAAAATCAACAAGGCTTATCTTCTTGTCGCTGGCACGACAGTCTTTAAAATTTGTCTGGCCCAAAACTTAGCCACCTCCATGACGTCATCTGTAGCAGCACATAGATCACCCTGGTTGCATGTTTTGGGGTACAGAGGATAGGACAGGAAGTGGAGCATAGTTTGCTACTCAGCACCACATGCACACCTTGCCGCTGTTCCGTCGAGGTAACCCCATTTTGGTGTGGTTGGAGTTACACCTTCCTACCTGGGTTCTGAGACGGTGCAGAGATTTCCACGTAGACCACGGAAGGTTAGATCCTACGGGAAGATGCTTGCTTGGAGGTATTCATATATAAAAGTATTCTGCCACAGGCCCACAGTCTGCAGCGGGCGTCGGCCTGGTCACCTGACAGGGTAACCACCGTTTTCAGAAAGCTTCTTCTTTCCAGCCGTTGCGTCGGTTATTGTGCACCGAATAGTGGGTATCTGGTGTCATGCTTCTGCTTTTGTTTCTCAACTACACTCGCATCTTTGTTTCGGACGTGTGGAAGTGCTATCCCGGCTGTGGGTTATAGTACACTGACCGGGGTTTGTGTGAAGCAGCCGGTAATTGTACGGCATGTGTCGTAAAGAGCAGCATCTAGTTTCTTGGCGCGGGCGGAACGTTGCTACACAGGACACGCATATTCGCCAGCCGAGAAGCAGAGTGCTAAGCCAGTATCACGGAGAACGTGAGGTGAGGCCCCGCAGTTGGTTGATGTCTACGCCTACGCCTACGTCTGAGTAAATAAAGATATTTGAATCGTAGTATGTATCACGTGTCACGTACATTTCATACCACATAGTCTCCTTCCAGTCTTAACATTTTCATAAATAATTAAAATATCAAAAATTTATGAATATCGGTATTACTACTCTCAATTCCGTAATTGAAATATCAGAAAAATTGTTACGGATTGCCGGATTTACCAAATTCCGGAATTCTGGTATGCATGCTACTGCTGAGTGAGTGAGCGCCCGCGCAGTTAAGGCATAGCACGCACTGCGATTTTCGCGCGATTTTTTTCCGCCCATTCTGTGACCTATGGAAATGTATGAAGCGCTCAAATAGTACTAAAACATTCGCGCGAATTTTTATTCACGCGAATAAATATCGCAATGCGTGTTAAGCCTAAAACGTGAAGCGAGGATTTGGCGCTCTTGGAAGATAGCGATACCAAAACCGTGTGACAGAGACATAATTCCTATTAAGATATCTAACATAAGAGATGATGCATGATTAATTTGATGTATTACATTATTATGCTTATGAATTGAATAAAAATGTTTTCTATGTTTGTTTTTTTGTGCGTTTCCGACATTAGTTTTTTTTTCTAGAATAATAAATAAAAATAACAATAAAATAATAATAAAAATAAAAATGAATATATAATATATATAATAAATTTTATATTTTTAATGTTTAAGTTATACACATATATAAATAAATAGTAATCTGTATTTGGTCCTAAGACTGAATGTTTAATAGGTTAGGAATTAAGACCGGTCACACTGTCTTAATTCCAAACCTATTACAGCGTTTTGAGGGAACTCGAAGAACTACTTATCTTTCTGCCTCAGTGTATGGCGGCTGTAGCTTGTCAACGAGCCTACAATTAACACTGCATGCTCACTTAACGGTAGAGAAAACTTGCAATCATTGTTAGATACCTACCTTTGTACTACAGTCAATAGCACGTACTGACACTCAATGACGAAACACAATACAACACGTTACACCAAAATACAGTATAAAAAAAAAGATAAGAATAGTCTTAGGGTATAAAAATGCAATTAAAATTCAAACCTAAACAACAACGAGGAAATTACACATGTTGCAACCGTCCGACCGCATTGAAATTGCTGTCTGTCGGCTGAAGCTTCCTGTGTCAATTGTTACCGACGCTTGCAAGGCAATGCATTCCAAACATATTCTAGACGAGCGATTACCACATCGACCGCAGCGATGCGCCTATTGATAGAATTATTAGGACGCTCGAAGGGAGTTTCCTCTTCAAACCGCAAGGACGTCACTTTTGCGTTATTGTAGGCTGCTATGCGCGTGCAGTGCGAGTTATTAGTGCTAATGACGATGGACAGACGGACGGCGCAACCACACCGAGCTTCCTTTGTTTCATCGGCTGTGGTGGAAATTATGAGTATGCAGCGTTCAGGTACAGTTACACTGAATAAGATAAATTGTTTACTGTTACTTACTTTGTCAGAAGGCGTTGTAGGCTTGCCAAATGACCGTTGAGTCATTGAACTAAAGCTAGGTATTTATTTTGCAAGTGGCTCATTCTACCGAGGCAGTCTCATCGCCGACGATTAGCGGAAGGCGAGTAGAGCGCTAGCTCGTACTAAAAATTGTACTCGCTAGTTGCTAAACTAGCGAGTACAATTTTTCTTTCTCAGCCGGCAGTGTAAACACGTAGCAATCATTACTCACGCGGGTCCTGTATCTAAGTATTGTACTTATGTTCTTTGAGCGAGAAAATACTCAATATAGTACCTTATCTTCTTTAGGTCCATCTATTTGGTAAACTATTAGGAACTTACTAACTTAGATATATTAGTGTGTCTGGTTCACTTCATGAGTTAGTCCATAATTTACCTAATTAATTATGACTAGGATTTACTATCAGGATTTCAATTAAGTATAAGGTTATTCCATTGAGATCTCATCAGCAAACTCGTAAGAATTTGCTGGGTTGCCTGAAAGAGATCGCAGAACGCGATAAGGCCGCCTGTTGTATGTTTTTATTTTAACGTTTCCGTATGTATTGTTTTATCTTGGTATACAATAAAGTATATATAAATAAATAAATTTGATTCCCATAACTTTGACTTTAATAAAGAAGAATAAGAAAATCTTTTAAGATTATTACTTCCTTACAGAAGCTTTCAATTAGTTCTCTACAAGTATCCCAATAATGCAACAGTCATCATATCACAACGATACAACGGTCTGCGAAACTGTCGATAAAATACAGCGGTACATAGTTACATAACATGTTTGTCCGGCACATATAAACAGTAATGCGGCAAGTACCGCGGTAGCTGCCACTGCAGTTTGCTCAAACGGCATTGAATTAAATTGATAGCGCTCAGTAAGCGATAATGTTAGCTAATGCAACATAATTACAGGCAGCTCCCGTACGTAAGGCTGGCAGAACTCATTCATTAAATTAATGAATAAACACACCACACACACACACAAACTTAATTAAAAATTGCTTGGGTATGTGTGGGTTATGCTAGTTTCACACAGTCACTATCAGTTTATATCACATTTCAAGCCGTTTACATTAATTTTCTTGTGGCATTGTCTAACTTGATATATAGATACAAAAGTACAAGTATATGGAACATTATTATTTTCCTTGACAGTACAAAAGCGGTTATTATAGCTAATGTGTGAGAATTAAAATGCCTTGTGCTATTAATTACTTTTACAAGTAATACAATGTACAAAATAAACTAATAAACAATACCGTGACGAAAGTATTACACACCCTTCTTGTTTATGTAGTGCCTATAGTTTTTACACAAGATACCAACATTTGTTTACAGGTGCTTTCCGATCCATGGTGAAAACTGGGTATTTACCTACTGTGAGGGCTGCTCACTTATTGAGAGGCATCCTCCTTTCCTATTATAAAACTGGCCATAGATAACTATTTAGTTTTGGAAGGTGATTGAAATTAGAACGCTAAGAAAATATTTTTGAAAAATGTTTTTGTTTTATCTTTTCATGTCAGTTCTGTAAAAGGCGGAATAGCGTGAAGACTGTGATCAAACATAACGTATCAAATTTAATTTAATTTTTAATTTAAATGCCTCAGGCTACCCCCTTATACTAGTATCAATTTCTTGATTCTATCCGCAGTTGCACACATTCTATGACAAACCGAACTGTGGTTTTGATTTGTGGTGACGGTTCGGTTGTTAGGCACGTACTGTAAATTTTGTCTGTTGGAGTGAACCTAACAGCATGCAGACTAGCAAAAAGAAAATACCGGCCAAGTGTGAGTCGGACTCGCGCACGAAGGTTTCCGTACCATTATCGCAAAAAAATCACGTTTGTTGTATGGGAGCCCTACTTAAATATTTTTTTTATTCTGTTTTTAGTATTTGTTGTTATAGCGGCAACAAAAATACATCATCAATCACGGTTCATGAGATACAGCCTGGTGACATACAGACAGACGGACCGCGGAGTCTTAGTAATAGGGTACCGTTTAGAACATGCCGTATATTTTTGGCCAGAAACATTTGAGGCCATCTACGGCATACCTTTCTATAGAAACAAAAAGGCAAGCATTTCAGAAAAGCACCCAACAGTAAGACTTACTTTTCATATGTCAAGAATGTTCACCGAAACACTTCACGAGAACAATTCGTATCAATTCGCGTAAAGCACCCAGTCCAAGTGTTACGAACGCGCAAATATTTTATCTAGAGTAAGTAATCGTGCAAATTGGCGCACGCTTTATTTCCGGAGGGTTCCGGTACGTTTGCCCGAGAAGTGCCAACATGCCCGCACCCAGTCAATATTGGTTCACTAAATTCTCACTAAGGGCACAAGCTCGTAAAAACCTCGTTGAAACGTCCCACAGACCGTATTTGCGCTGATTGCCTTCACAATTTTTATAAGGCGCAATATTATTTTATGAGTAGTTAGGAGAGGATGGGAGCTATTAATTTTATATTTTTAAATCACGAAGTACTTTCTGTATAATTTACGAATAACAGCGGAGCAAGACTGAGACAGGCTTGAGTCACACATTTTTATTTCAGTTTTGGGAGCAAAAGCCGTGATGAAATGCGGGCCTACCACAGAGACCGTGCTCGCCCGGCAGGTGTGTTTTCCGTTTATCTCTACCGAGCAAGAATTATGCGGATAGTCGTGCAAACAAGCATTAGGTGATCTGGATCCTGCACTCTGATATAACACTGATATTGTAAGCACAAGTCATTGCTTAAGCTACTCTCAAGTGAAATGATACTTACATTTTTATCCATTCCCAGGTGTAGATTCTCTTTGAGATAACTTTGTTCCATCTAGGTACATATATTCCAGATTCATAATTAGTGGTAAAACGACACTTCACAAAAAATAAGAGGTAGGTACTTAGGCTTTTGATAGCTTCTCATCTACAACCTCGACCCTCACACTGCGGACCCATGGGCGGCGGAGGCTCGCTCCACACTCCACATGGTCCACATTAGTCGTGGCCCATTGCCTTCCGGAGTGCTCAGTTTGCGTAGTCCTTCCTCCGCACTCGGCTGCCTCTTAAATAAATATCCCACGTTTGCGCAATATAACCGCTAACAACACTTCACACTTTACTTTTACTCGAGAAGACATTTATTGCGCCCGCATAAATCCACTGGATTTATTGTTTCACCTACAAGTACATATTTAAACTTTAACAGTTCACTTTATGGTTGCTTTGTGAAAATAAATATGCTTTTGTTTTGTTATGAGTAACTAGGCACTAGGCAGGCATAGGTACTCGTAGCTACTTTAGTTTAAATGTTTAAAAAATGAGCAGGTATCTTATGGTTTTGTTGAAAGATCATTAAAAAATGTGAAATATATATAGATTGTAAGCATATTTTCTATAGCTAAGCTTGCCAATGTAAAGATTCGAGATAACCCATATTTCGGAATCTTTCAGGGTCATAAATTAAAACAGGCTATGTTTGAAAACTTTTTTTCTAGCTAGGCAAGATTCGATTGGTACTTTCCATGTATATCCCAGGTATTGCCCAAAACTAAAACGAAACCCAGCAAAATATAATAGGGAATCCAGTAATACACTCAATAGCAAAAGTGCACACAATAACTGCTTTAAATTCTATATTGTTAAGTGTCAAGTAAAGCAAAGCTGGGCTCGCGTGTTGAGCGGTAATGGGCTATTAGCCGAGGCGAGTAAACACTGCGATTGTTTTCTGTCGTGCCTTGCTGGCCGGCCAGCCTGACGTGACGTAGGTATAGACTGTGTCGTATACCTCTTCTAGTGAATTTTACATTTTCACGAGAATTTTTTAAGTATTTATGTAGAAGGCTAAAGTTCAGGCACTTGCGCTGCACTGGAAAGATATTGATGCATTGCTAAGTCTGTCTTTAAGGATATGCTGCCCAGACCTATACCTATCGTGATCTATCACAAATGCGGGATGATGAAGTTAGAGGAGAGCGAAGAAGAAAGATGGCAGTGTCATCTTCAAAGACCTTAAAGCATTATTATCTCACTGTATATGCGTAATACTGGAGAAACCAGTCTGCTCTTATGCAGGTAGGATCTACCTACGTTATTCACAAAACAATTTCCATAGATAAGTTAACTACCGAGGTGTTATTCTCACATTCGGCATAGTCTGGATAACTTTCTACATATTCATAGGACACCATCAACATAAGGAACTGTTACAACAAGTTGATATCTTACAAGTTGATACTACCACGCGGTCCCAGCGCTAACAAAGAAAAATTGGTTCAAATAAATGTCACTAGATGGCGCGATATGCATCGATTTGTTATTGAATTGTGTGCAAAATTAATATTTTCTTGAATTGATCATAAAAATTGTACGTTCTTTTTTAATCAACTCTCCTAAGCACAATATTATGGAATATTGGGCTCTTAATTAAAATTTCAAAGATTATTTGTGAACGGATCTTATATACTTGATTCCAATAGATGGCGCGGTTTTAAATTTCTGAGGCATGCCACTCGATTTTTTGAATTTGTAATATATATATACATTTTGGTACAATCAAACATAAAGCGTGCAAAAAAATACTATAAAAGAAATCGTCACTGTATTTAAAGCAAAATAGTCACGAACCGAGAAAACTTGCAAGTCGCTGCTAACACCATCTATAGCGAACCGAACGCAATTGAAGTACTTTTAAAAATAAAGATGATTATTAGATTAATCAGATGAAAAGTTAGTTACGTCGGCACGGTTTCTTTGTATGGTATGAGGCATCTGTATGTAGTAGTATGTAGTATATTATCTGTGATATTACTTGCTTTCCGCTTCATTTCAAGATGCGGAAAGTAAGTAATAGGTATCAAATTGTAATAAGTGCGTTATCCATGGCGTAGCAGGTTAACTATTGAGCCCATTTCAGGACCTTCAAACTCAACACTAAAGAAAGAAATCTATCATAAAGAAATGACAATTTATCATTAAATTTGTTTTAATAAGTTTTTACATTCTACACACATCATTCATTTCTAATTTATTCGATCAGAAATGTCAATAAATAATGCAAAAAATCCAGAGAATAGCCATCGTCCGCGTTCGCTACAATACCACAGAATAAATAAGAAATACCAACATCAGCTGGACACAATAACTTATGAATCGTCCACTTCCTGGAGGTGTAGTATTATATTATCTGTGCTGGAGGATGTCACAATGTGCTTTATTAACGACATTAAACTGCGTGTCGCCGAATTTGTCGTCTCTCAGCGGGACGTAATTCAATTTATTTATGGCTTACCAAAACATTTACCCTATTATTGTTACGTTGTTATGGCTGTATTAAAATGCCATAAAATTTATGATGCTTGCAGAATTTTCGGCAGGAGAATTTTATCTTTAGTTGTTTGAGTTAAAGTTGGTTATCGTTTGCGGGTGGTTTTGCGGGGTAGGATGATGACAAAGGTTGTTCGTCCCCCTCGATTACAGTGTCGCGAGGAGGCGAGAAGCCGGCGTGACGCAGACTCAGCGCTGCCATATTGTCTCACTCGTGTTGGGGGAAGCCACAATGCTAAAAGGGTGAATACACGCTACGTGGCAAATTGATTGTGATTTGCTGTTCTACAACATTGTAAATGGAATCGAATTTAATTTAACCGAAACGTTTTGGTCGTTTAATTTTATTTATGTCGTGACTACAAATAATTTCTCTTACTGTATGAGTCTATCGTGTTTTGTATTTGGAAACGGTTAAAGTAGCGATTCGTATCTACTACTTCACAACAGATGGCGCTAGTATTCTTTAGAAGGGTACAGCTAAATAATATTTAATAAATTAAATTTTATTCACATTTATTAAAGAAAATATTTACGCAGGATTTCCTGTTTTTGTAAGATAATAGTAAATCAGGTTAACCACAAATATTTCAACAACGGATATATTTAGGTTCGCCTATTTTTAGGACCTAAGAATTATCTGAGGTATTTGCGTAACACAGCGTCTCTGACGCAAATCAATCTATATGCGGGACCCGCTAATTAGTAACGGAATTCAACAAAAACAACGACTAATATATACGGTAGAATTTGATTGTAAAAAGCCAATTATGTTAGGAGTGTTGTTCAAACACCAGTGATCTAATAACGAGTTAGAATAAAAACAAATACGAGATCATAATTACGGTAGGTGCAGGTAAGGCTAGCGTGCACAGGCCAATTTAGATTATAAAAGGTTGTAATCTAAATAAAACAGACGGATTGATCAAATAAAAGTTATTTTTGACAAAATGATTTGTTCGTATCTTCTCCTATCTCGTAATAGTAGGTATATCTGTAAAAGAGAATACTACATTAAACGTCTAATACACTGCTTGGACCGCTAAAACAAAAATTAGAGGTGACAGGGGGCATTTAGAGATATGTCTTTATTTTTTATTACAAAAACGCCCTATTCTCAGCTTTATAAGAAAACGAGCTTCTGCCAGCGGCTTCGCCCACGTGAATGTCGAAAATGAAGCCAAATAACATATTCCCGGGATAAAAAGTATCCTAAGTGCTATTCCAGACTATAAAATATCTCTGTGTCAAAATTAATCCTGATCTGTTCACACTTACACACTCACAAACTTACGCTTTTATAATATAAGTGTGATTTTTTATATTGTGTTTAATTTTCTACGCAGTTTTTCTTTAAACCGTTCTCGGTTTAATCACATGATATATATATATATATATATCAATACTAGGTATGTGCTGATAGAAATAAGATGTATGTAACTTGCTGTAGTTCTGGAATACGAATTCTGCTACGAGATCAGACGGGGAAAGAAAAATTCTTTCAACAAATTATATATTAATGGAAACAGTTTTTGCAGATTTTGCAGGTAATCTGCTCATTAGAGGAAATAGTCGTTGACGTATTTTGCGGTTATTAATCATGAAGGCCAGGTGCGCAGTACTCATAACCGGCGTATGTGTATGACTAGATGTATGAATGTGAATGAAGCAAAAGAAGTATGTAAGGATCGTAGCAGGTGGCGTTCTGTAGTTTCTACCTACCCCCATGGGATAAAGGCTTGAGTTCATATATATATGTAATCATGAAGCCTCGAAAAATTATGAAAATATTTGATAACGTGACCCCAGTGCGCACTTCTCCTAATAAGGCAAACACAAATGAGTGTGTCGGCTAAAGCAAGGCTAATCAAACAGATTTGGGGGCCATCCATCACGTCAAACGTACAGCTCATTAGGGTGCGGCTGTAAACGCGGGGCGGGAGCGGGCGAGCGGGTTAATGCGCGGTTACTGCACCGCATCAGTGTATAAGCACCTTATCTAACTGTATCAATCTGTTACATTTTATCTGCTTGAGAAGCATTAGTCTTATGGACATACCTATTATTGGAATCAAATATAACAGCTCACAATGTTAGGACCCATTAATATTAATTTTTATCCGTGGTCCTTGGTAACTGGGCTTATCCCAGTTGTAAACGACCCTTTGTGCCTATTGGTCTTGTTTGTTTGTTCTGTCTCCTGCTTGATATGGAGGGAAGGGGTAATTTGTATTTTTGTCCTACTCGTCCGTTATTCTTTTCTGATTCATTCTCGGCGACTTCGTCGAGCTTCATTGCGCTGGTGGTCGCCACTGTTGATTCTAGCTTTCAGGAGTTGCAGTGGTTTGGGAATAGTGCGGTGGGTATGTCACAAAAAAAAATTGTCTTATCGAAGCAGACATCTGAAGTGCTAGTTTAAGATTGTTGCTACTAGGTTATTGATGCTATAGGGTCTGCATTTGGTATATCATCTAAATGGTGAAGGGCTCTGTTTCACCGATAAACACGGGCCAAGGAAAGGTTTTTAGAAATGAACTGTTGCAGAGGCCCTACCTCAGATTCTAATAACTGCTCAATAATAGTATAGGATTGAAAAATGTTTGTTCCTTGCTTTTCTTGTCTAGAAATGCAATCAAAGTAATGATATGAGAATAGTGTAGTCCTGATTAAATTATATGTGACACTCAATACAGTTAAATCGAGAGTATCGTTACACAGTAGTAGATACCTAAGGAGATACAGGTATGCAGATCCTTTGTAACAATAAACGCCGTGTAAAATAATATCATGAATAACATCAGTCCTATGGCTAACCAACAGCCATATACTTTTTATGCATAAGCTTAGTTTTAAAATAAGTTAGGGCGATAGTAAATAGTGTCAATTGCAAATATATTTAAAAAAAATAGTTTACGGTGTATTATAATTTTGTTCAGTTAAACTTATACTAGTAGTTTAGTGTCAGCAGCTGATACGTTTTATGTTTTTTCCAATGCTTATTTCACTTGACATTATCTAGGTACGACTGTTAGTTTGCAGGTGCAACTAAATCAATTAAATATTATGTCTACTTTTTATTGAAATGAGTTCCTTTAAAGTGCCGCAGTTTCTGAACTGGGCATCGTAACCGACTTTTTTATTTGTAAATAATCAAACATCCAAAGAATAAGATCAATAAGAATCGTACTCGTAATTTTACGATCATCTCCTATCGGCCAAAACGAGAAACAAGAGTTTCAGTATTTTCGAAAGTCTTGCATCCTTCTCTAAAGTAATGCTTTGTCTCTCTTCCTCTGCGCCGGATCGTCTGCGAGGACGAGTGCGTAGGCGCATCGGATCAGCTGATGTCGTCTTCATAATTTCCATCTGGCAATCAAAGTTGACATTCTGCTTGCAATTTTGCATTTTGCAATTTATATATTGTGTATTGTAGTAAATAGGTATAATACGTAATTTGACGAGCACTTACCTACGAAAACTACCATTATTATACATTATTGTAATAAGGTAATGCCTGATTTCCGATCACTATATAAAATGGTTAACTCAAGAGAATTAACGTGTCTCTGTCGGCGAATAGGCCACTAAAGAACTAAAGACATTTTTATCTGCATTAACAGTAAGGTTCAATAACAAGCTAATAATATTGTAAAATTTATACTTCTTAGTAAATTTATTTATGCCCGATAAATGAATTTTGCGGCGTCGTCTGTGTTGGGCGAGGCGGCGCGCGAGGCGAGCGTTTACGACGCACTTTAAGTGAAATAAATAAATCGCTACACTACGAGAACTTTGCTTGGTACGGCGCTATGTAATTTTTGAGAGAGGCTCGTTCCGTCGGCTTGATGTATAATGTGCCCGCAGCGCCCTAACCAGGGTTTCACGAGGCTCACTAAATGACGCGGCTGCGACGAGCACTAAGTGGTACTCTTGTACTTCTCTGCTGAACCTGCGACTTGCCGTAATTAATTATAGAACAAAGAATGCGCCGAAGGACAATTTAGCGTATTATTATGAAAGACTTGATGTTAGTCCGTCCCGTATTTATGGATACTACGAATAATGCGCATAGTTAGGTTTAAGTTGCTAGTTTTTCTAATAACAGGTAACAAAACAACTAGCATGTATGTATCAGTTTTAAAATTAATATTTCTCAGTTTAGCCCAGGCATTATAAATGGTAAGAGCCTTTCTTTAGAAGTACTTTTCATTCAACTCAATTGAAACAAATCAAAAGCAAATCATCGTTAAACCTAGTCCAGTTCTTAATCTCGTTAAAACATAATACATAAAGATAACCGGAGCTCGAGCTGCGAGCCGCGTATATCGATAGTAATTTCACGCGTCGAAGTGTGATTTTTCACGTTTTCTCCCGAGACGCTAACGTGACCCGGAGCGGGCTCCATTTATGATCGGTGCACCGAAATGGCCGACAAATGGCGGTCAAATGAGAGGCTTCGTTCGCCGATGCCGGCCGCTGTTCAATACGACTGGTCGCTTTTTAAAAACAGATCCACTGCACTATCGGTTACAACGAAGTATACTACATAGTTTGTTTGCACAGATCGCCAATGTTCCACAACAAACAAGCAATGGATAGTTGCCGTCAGAGCTTCGATCTTCTTTGTTCTCAGTAGAGGCGGCCCGAGGCACATTTGATTATACGTTGAGCTCTGGCTAATCGCGCTCGACGGGCGAACACCTCGAGATCAAACACGAGGCGCGCCGCCAGATATTTTTGTTTCTATTAAACAACACCCGACGTAATAATGTTTAACAATCGTGCAGCGATAATTTGAACAACAGAGACTGTGGAGACGCTTTTAACTGTTTTAAATTTTGATAAAAATATTTATAATGTCGATGAATACGTTCAAATTCAAATTCATTTATTAATTTTGTGACCATAGGGTAAATTTACAGATGGTTAAATAAATAAAAAATGTTGTTCCATACTATGTCCCGCCAGAAGGCATACAAAATATTTGGGTAAAAGGTAATCACAAAGGAATGTCACAATAACAAAATAAAATCAAAAATATAAAGTCACAGTAGATGTCACAATTTCATGTCATAAAATAATACGTGATTACATTTTGGATAGTATTTGATGAATTATGGCTGAATTCAACGTTTGTTATAAAGTTTGTCGTGTAAAGTTTATCGAATTAATATAATAAATACATATGCAGTCGGATAAATAGCAGAATTAAAAATAAGTTAAAACTTAGAAAATGTTTTGTTCAGTTCGTTAATATTAAAATTAACCGAATTCTACAGACTTTATTTGGTTCATAGAATAATAGTAAAATCAGCGTCAATAATTCCTACAATGTCAAACAAACATCTTGTTTCAAAGGTTATAATGTACAATCTACGTAATTACCTAGTCATACTCTAGGCCTACACACTCTTTTCATTCAAACAATTTAATGCTATTAACTTGAACAGCGACTCCACCCCACTTCCTATTCCAATTGAACAGATAAGTGGTCATCTCAGAGGATCTGGGATTGTTATTAAATATTTGTGTTGTGGTGCAATTAGTGGCGGCTCGGCGGCTAATTTATCCACTGGTTCGTAGGACTAACTCTACTTATATCTGACGGATAACAAGCGCAACTACTGGTACCTGATGACATACTAGCACTCTAGTTAACTGAGGACATAAATAGATTTTTATTGTAATTGCAGTTTCTCATTCTAACTGCTTTCTAAACCTACTACGGCGTAGTCGCGTTGCTACGCCGTAGCTGACGGCTACGCCATCTGCGAAAATTTTATCTTTTGGTAAAAATTTCGTAGATGGCACGATTTTTCTTTGTAAATGATCCCAAATTGGTAAAACGTTAATCTTAAAATCTATAAACAACTATACCCACATTATTTTTGGTTAGTGGTAAAACACTTAACACGGGTTTTGAATTGAGAATTCGAGTTACAAGCTTGTCAAACTATGATCTAGCATGAGATCTTGACAAAGCTTGGCATTGACAAGTTATTAATTTAAAATTCTCCATTCAGAAACCGGGAGGTAGTGTATGATACGTTATGAAGGTTCGTTGCGACGTAAACACATTGCATAGCTTGCTATTACGACGCAATGGGCCTCATTTTACTGTACAATGCACAAACAATGCATTCCAGGTGCAGATTGCAGTTACCTTGCGGTTAAATACAGTATCTATCGGTATTCACTCTTCCTTTATAATATTATTTATGGCTTACTAGCTTTTGCCAGCGGCTTTACTCGCGTGAATGACGAAAATTATCCCACAGAAACTGGAATACCTAATTTTAATTCTGGTACACATCATCAGCCTATTAATGTTCCCACTGCTGGGACACAGGCCTCCTCTCTGTGAGAGGGAATGGGCCGTAATCCACCACGCGGGCCCAGTGCGGGTTGGTGGATGTCACATGTCTTCGAATTTTTGGTTCTAGGACATGCATTTAATCACGATGTTTTCCTTCACCGTTTTGAGAGCAGTGGTGATGAAATAATTTACACAAAGTAAAGCGTCTGCCTGGGCTCGAACTCACGACCTACAACTTGTAAGTCACGGCCGATACCACTGGGCCACCACTGCTCCCATTCTGGTAGTACCCAGGATTAAACTGAGGTATTTTTTGTACTTAAGTCATCGCCAGATAACTAAAAAATAAATGTCGTTAACACCTGTCTACCAATATTTTCCAATATTTCAAATCGATACGAAAAAAATGTAAAGGCAGTGTCGCTAACACGATCAAAACAAACGTATCGCGGTAAGGGGCGTCCTTGACACTGTCACTTGGCATGAGTTACAAACCTTTTTATTAAAACCATGTTCAGTCGTATTTATTTAGGTAGGTACTTACTAGTATAATGAAACTCATATTCCAAATTATAACCTTTATTTGACAATTATTTTCAGTAATGAGTTAATATCTCATAAACGCGTGGACCGATTTACATGATTTAAACGAATAAATTGGATATAGTCATCGGCACGTAACTTGGCAAGAGTCATTAGATGCGCACAAGTCATTTTTTAGGTCTCTTTGGTTACCAAGCGGGACGCGGGGTACGTTTAGCACCGTTCCGAGCGCGCGATTGGTTGGTCAGTTGACACGAGGATCGACTGACCAATCAAGTCGCGTCCACGTCCCGTTCGCTCTATACGGTGGTTGGTCAGTTCGCGCACTATGCGCAAGTTTACCCCCACTACGCCAAAACCTTGCCAAGTTACGTGCCGATGACTATACTACGCCTCTATCTTTAATTTAAGACAAAAATTATCAAAATGTCTCCATAAAAAAAAAACATGTTTTCTAGTTACGTAATTACACTTTTTGGTACAAGTCGGTTCATTGACTTTATTTTTTTGTTATCTGGCGGAGACTTTAATTCAGGTCTACCAGAAGGCGTTTTTTCTGTTCTGTGGGTCTACCTGTGTATCAAAAATCATCCAAATCCCTTCAGCCGTTGATGCACGATTGCTTAATACACATATAGACTTTCACATTATAATATAAGTAGGAATTATTTACACCAATACCTCATTATTTAAAATTGCCCATGATTCTTCGAAAAATTATGTTATGTACACACATTAAATACTTCAAATAAATTATGGCGGACGGTATACCCTGGAATAACCTCAGGGTATAATCATCTGTAACGAAATAACAAGTGACATCGACGAAGAAAATTGAAAAATAAATGACTTCTTATTTAAAAAAAACGACTCGACTGTTGGCAGTTCATTTTGCTTTAAGGTCACTTTTATTATTTTGCTTATTATCTAACATTTATTTGAAAAGGTGTTTTTCTTTGTTTTTGCTAACTTTTATCAGAAGACTATTCTAGTACCTACAAAAAATAACGTAAAGATTCAAGTTATCTATCATCTCCCGTTTTTGGAGTCGTTTAACCGTATAGTTCGGACGGGGTACATTTTGGGGCTTGACAAGCATACCTCCGCTGGCTCAGCCGCGGTTCATTTTGGACCCCAGATTTACGTCATACGACATCCTAATTAATAACTTAATTATTGATTACGATACCTAACAAATCTTATGTGGGGGCTTTAATTAAAATAGTTGGATAAAAAGCTTACATGTTAGCGCAAATATTTTTTTTAGATTAAGTGCGCAAGTTTATTAATTTACATTTGTTAAAAACAAGTGTAATAATACGATAATCGCCATTTTGATGACAGTGGTGGTCGAAGCTAAAAAACATAAAAATGCAGATTTTGGACACCCAAACTCCACGACAGGGGTAGTGGTTTGCTAATTGTTTAATTATTGGTCGAATTCATCCATATTTCAAAATAAATAATTAGTGGTAATGAAGTTATTTGTTATTCAAAGTCGAAGTTAGGCGCCAATCGTGTTTGTTTACATTTTTATTTTACACAAATATCACCCTTCCACATGTAAAATTGATTACAAATATGACAATTATGTCTCTAAATATAATAAACAACAAGAAGAAGCCCTGATTTTAACGTAATTAACAAACACCAGTCCAATAATACGTAAAATTCATTACCACTAGTTTATTTTTGTTAAATTTCCAATTCGTCAAGTAGATTGTTTTTTTTTAAAGTAATAGTTGTGTGGCAAAACGATTTTAGCAATCGATTTTATTTATGCTATCCACTCGATTAATGAGCGATTATCCCAAATCGATTCTTAAAAATAGAAAAATCCTGTTTTAGGCATAAAATACAATTAGTACTTAAATTATTACTATTAATTATTTCTTAAAGTAATCTTAATAGATTTTTGGACATTATTTGACTACAACCAACTAAAAAATTTCATCGAACCGTGGATAATTTCGCGCCGAATTATCTATCCGATTCAAAATTCAAATTCGGAATGCGTTCGCTATTCAAAACTATTTTGTATAAAAATAATAATGATTGAGTCTTTATGTTTGATAGTCTCAGAAGTATACAGAGTGCCTAGTATATTTTTATGTAAGTTTGTAACGCAAGTGTAGATAAATTTAGTTTCGGGGAACCAACGATTTTGTGATTATTCGTTATATTGCAATGAGTGTCGTACTGGCCCAGTGGCTAAAGGCCTTGCCTTGCCTGAGGTCATGGATTCAAATCTGGACAAATACCAATGATTTCCATTTTCAAATTCATTAATGTACTTTCTAAGTATATTTTAGAAATCGTTGACAACGGTGAATGAAAACATCATGAAGAAACCTGGTCTTATAGTCTCAAATCGCCAACCCGCATTGAGCAAGCGTAGTGATGAATGTTCGTGCCTTCTCTGTATGAGAAGAGGCCTTTGCCTTGCAGTGGGACAATTATAGGCTGGTATTATTATTATAATTATATATTGAATAATGAGTTGAGAGTATGGTATGGTAAGGTTTTGAATTCGGTCGAGTTTGTTGTAATGTTATGAAAATTGGTTATTCTATACATACTTTTAAAATTTTATTTTTATTCATTTTAAGAACATAAGTTTGGTTTGTATTTACATCTGCATTCCCCGAAAACTATTAATATCAATAACCTTGTGCGTATCTTCTTGCGCGGTTCCTTTCCAAGCGAGTTATGGCATGGTTGTCAACCAACTAAGCTGAAAATCATCTAGAAGCATGAAATTTGGCAGAAAGGTTCCTCAAGTGACGTAATTGTGCAGTAAGAAAGGATTTTTGGAAATTGCATCCCTAAGGGGGTAAAAAGGGGTTTGAAAGTTTGTATGAAAAATCGTAATTCCTTCGGCCATAATTCTTGAAACTTAGCAAAAGCTAAGTTTCAAGATTCTTATTCTAAGTAAACAATTTAGGTTGCCATTATTAGTTTTTCGAAACTCCCAAATGACGATTTAGGGGATGTTGAAGTTTGTATGGAAGAATCTGATTTCTTGGGTCAATCAACATGAAACTTGGCACAAATACCAACCTAAATAAACAATAAAGGATTTCATTATTAGTTTTTCGAAACTACCCCCAAAAGATGATTTAGGGGGTGTTAAATTATTTTTGATATATCGTATATTTAAAAAATTATTTAACACCCCATAAATCACATATTAAATATTTCTTTGGTTAATAAATTTGAAAATTTACATAAATACCCATTCTAAGTGAACCATAAAGGTTTTCATTATTAGTTTTACTTATCTAGTCCCAAAATACGATTTTTGGGAAGTTAAAGTGCTTTGAAGAATTTTATTTCCCGGGTTAATAAATTTGAAATTTGGCACAAATACCAACCTAAGGAAACAATAAAGGTGGTCATTATACATTTTTCGAAACTAACTCAAGCTAAGAATCTTACTGGACAAGGTTTCGTTTTTGACGTGGTTTTCTAGGGAAGCACTAAGGCACGATTTTGCGGCAATTCAACCTTTAAGGAAGTGAAAAGGGTAAAAATTAGTTTGTATGTAAAATCAAATTCTTTGGGGATAAAGTTGATGATCAAAATTTACATAAAACATTTTGAAAACTCCCTCCCAGATTGGGTTTAGGGGTGTTAAAGTTTTTTTTGAGGCAACTCACTGCGCAATCTGACTAACATAAAATGATAAATAAATAAATTTAATTCAAAAAATCTAAAAACCCGACTGCTTTGCAGTCGGAGCATACATCTGGTTTTCGTCAGCTAGCCCGCGAATATGTATCCTCCGACTGCACAGCAAGATTTTCTCCTTGTTTAAGTCTTTATATTTCGCTTTTAAAGCAGTCGGGTTTTTAGATTTTTTGAATTAACTTTTTTTATTTATAACTTTTTAGTTATCTGTTTTTAAGATTTAGGTACATTTAAACATATATGTTTTATGTTTTCGAAATCACCTCTTAAAGCCCTTTATTTTGATACCCCATACGATGGGTTTGGAAGAAAAAAAAATTTCCTCCGCAATATGGCGCCCAAAATCTGCCATTTTTCTATTTTCCAATTTTAATGTAGCCAGTGACACTCGCGGGGTTAAGACGAATCGATTGACGTATGAATCATCAAAATCGGCCAACACGTTTGGTCTCTAGAACGCCACATAGGAACAAACATACATACATACATACTTACATACATAGACTGATAAACACATTACCCTTCTTCGGCAGTCGGGTAAAAAGAGAAGAAAGGAGTGAATAGCATATTTTTGTTCAAAACTAGACCCTCAACGGCGCAAAAAGGGTTGATAAGTTTTTAGGGGAGGATTTTACTTTGTGGCGATAACCTAAAATGTATTATTGTTAAAGTCAAATAACGAATCGTCCCAATCCAATAAACCCACCAACCCCAAACCCAAATCCACGATACCCAGTTTTTAATAGTTTTAATAATATCTTATTTTTGGTTGCCTTTACTAACTGCATACAAGAAAATCATTTATAGGATAAACGAAATCACGCGAACATTGTCGCGGGCGGAGTGCTAGTCATACATAAACATACTCATATTTATACTGGTCATTCTGTATAAAACCGTCTGAAATGATCAATGTAAAACTCTCTTTTATATTAAAATGTGCCCAATAAAATATTTTGAATACCGTCTGCATTCCAAATTTGAATTTTGAATTCTTTTACGTTCGGCGAATTCGGCGCGAATTTAGCCACGAATCCTATTTTTTTTTCAATTTGCTCTTCTGATAACATTATGAAAGCATTTATGTATAGTTATTACTATATATTATTACTATAAGTTGTTATTTTATTTTGTGCCTATAAACTAATTTTAATTTTAAAACAATACATTTTTGAAAATCACTTTTTTATTTAAATGAATAATTTTAAATAATCGAAATACACTTAATCGATTAGGCTGAATGCAGTTTTAATCGATTATGAGACGCGTGAATGGACAGCAAAAAAAAACAACACCAAAGAAATGTCATGTTGCAAGGTTACATCAAAATTTTAAGCAATTTTTTTCAAGATTTTGGCTTGTTTTTTTATGAATTTTTGTATGACAAATTAGGAACATAAGGACGCAAATAAAATAAGTATATCTTTGTGTTGTCCTTTTGCATCTTTTCAGCAAGGGAAAAGGTTGTTTATGTACATATTTTGAGCAAATCTAAATTGTCTACCATTTGGAAAGGTGTAGTAATTCGTATTTTGTACACATTTTGCAGTAGACTGACGCGGTTTAACCGACCGCAACATGTAAATAGAGATATTTTTTACAAATTTACTGTGTAAAATAGCTGCGTACACTTATTTTTCTGAATAAATTCGAATGTTGAAAGTTCAAGTAAATTCCTGAATTTCATGACGTAATTTGCAACAACCTGTCGACTCAGCTGGTGTGTCATGTGTCAAAATCTTGTCGAGCAGAGTGGTTAAAAACAATAGAGACATCATACTTGTTTTTGACAAGTTGAGTCTCAGATTACAATGCGAATATTCTTTTAAAAACGGTTTTTTTATTTTAAGTGAATACAATTATTTTATTATACCTGTAGTCCTTAACGTAGTCCTGTAGTACGTATTACAGAATAATCTTCGTTGTAGATAACATAGATAATACACAACAATGCCCCCCAAGCGATGCCAACATAACTAACGCAATAACTTAATACACAGTTCTCAACCATAGCCAATTATGATTGCTCATCGATAAAGGAAAACGTGCATGAACAAAGCTACCATAAACATGTGACGGGTCATCGACAATGAGCATATAATCACTCTGTCTAAGACCTCCTTCCTCGGCTATCAATTGATTCACCGTAGCGTTATATTCTATGATCAATCGCTGACAGCTAATAGGAATCAATTGACAGTTGACGTTTATGGCATATCATAGACAAGCGAGTTGTTTCTTCTAGGCAATGGTCAGGTATTGGTAATATGACAGGCACGAAGAATTTGAGTCTTTGATCTATGATGAAGGTAATGGCTACTGGTATTAATATTCTGTATGATTATCGTTTACGAATGAAATTCTGTGAAATCAATTGAAATCGAAAGAGTTATTAAAGTTGCATGGAATAGTTGGATCACGCAGGCTTCAGAACTCTTTTGTTTTGGATTATTATTATACAATTTAAAATAAACAGGGTCAAAAAGGTGCATTATGCGTAGGTTTGATTAAATCAAAAAACCTAATTGATGGTATGCTCAGATAAAAATCGTAAGTACACTTGTTACCGTTCGCTTAAACTGCAATTTAATGTTATCTTGGAATATTCCGCAAATCACTTTGATATCGAAAAAGAAGCCGTGCACTGTTATTTATGGGTCGCTTACCCAATTTCAAGTCATACTCGATTAGCACATCAATATTTCATACGTTAATTTTTTCTTGTTAAGCACCGCAAAGTTTCTCATATTATTCCTGGACGTGATTACTTTAAATGACTCAGCGAAGACGGGCAATTGTATGTAAACCTTTTCCTCAAACACCCGAATGTTTATTAAATACCCTTCACATTAAGCATCATTAAAGTGTTGCAAAAAGGAAAAAGGTTAAACATTTCGCATTTATTAAGTGGTTGGGATCGAACTCGGTGCGATCCATATATCTCTCGCAAACCGTAGCATTGTGTTACATAAATAAAAGCGCTAAACGCCGGCTTATTGTCTATTAAGAATTACTTTTCTGGCGGCGAGCGCGGGCGGCGGGCGGCGCGCACAATGGGCCGGCGCAGCACAAAGCGTCGGCGATGGTTATCGTTCCGCGGGTACATTAATACGCAACGAACACGCCCCGATCACGAAATACTAGATCCGTTTGTGTTATGATACGTATTTGTGTCTGTTACTTGCTCTTTATTTTCACGCCGTGTTAATATATCTTAATACGACCTTTGAGGTGCATGCGCAGCCCCGCGCTCGGCGCTCACAGCAAACGAAACATTGTTTTCAATGCTAATTGTTAGCTGTAATCATAAGCTAATTGTACCAGTAAATGCTATTGATATTGGGCGTGTATCTATAGACGAGGAAGAATAGTCTAGACATAAACAAAGCCGCGATTGTCAAGCAATAATCATTTATTCTTGCATAATCTCTCCCGAGAGAGATACGGTCCCACCGTTTGTCAATTATTTGCATTAGCGACAATCGGAAATTGAGCGTATAAGTAATATCGTAGAGACCGTATCATCGCTAAAGAATCATTACGTTGGTAGACATTGTTATGTCCATAGCGAAACATGAAATAGTCATCCATATAATCTCTTGCTGAATAGCAGGCGAATTCTTTGCCAATACCAGAACAGACAAAATATCTCAAATGAAGTCGCTTAAGCTTTTTGGGTTAAGTTCAGGACTGTTTTTAGGGTTCCGTAACCAAAGGGTAAAAACGGGACCCTATTACTAAGACTTCGCGATCCGTCTGTCTGTCTGTCTGTCTGTCCGTCTGTCACCAGGCTGTATCTCATGAACCGCGATAGCTAGACAGTTGAAATTTTCATAGATGATGTATTTCTGTAGCCGTTATAACAAAAAATACTAAAAACAGAATAAAATAAATATTTACGTGGGGCTCCCATACAATAAACGTGTTTTTTTTTGCCGTTTTTTGCGATAATGGTACGGAACCCTTCGTGCGCGAGTCCGACTCGCACTTGGCCGGTTTTTATTTTAAGAGAAGCTGCGAAAAAACGTTGGTTGAATTGTGTGAATGTTATATGTATAGATAGGGGTGACAATTTAGAAAACGGCAATTAGAGATGTTAACTGATAGTTTTTTGTGCGTCAGGTAGATTAATAAATAATATTGAACACGTATTTTTTGTTTCGGCACGTAAACATAAAGTGAAAGAAAGAAAGAAAAAATATTTATTTGTGACCCGCACAGGAGACAAGAGAAATAAGCATAAAAATTAAACAATAGTAAAAATAAAAAACCCCGTGTGAGACCAAAAAGGCTCCTATATCAGCATGTGCAGCGATATCCAAAAAAGGGAAATAACGCTGCGCTGATATTCTGATAGGGCCCACAGTTGATGCCACGGACACACTTACGGAAACGGAAAATACTTAAATATTAAAAAATAAAATAGAATATATAAATAACAAACGAAATATAATAAACACAGAAGGTGGATCAAAATATGTGTACGTATATAAATAAAACATATTAAATGTAGGTAGACCTATGTAGATCATTTATCGAAACCATATACAAACGATGCGCAGACTAAAGATTAATTTATTAAGTGTTTAATAAGTGACGACGATACAATGTGTTAAAATATCATTGTGACATCACGCCATTAGTACCTACACTTTAGACTGACATAGTGACTTCATAAGCCCCCACTACTGAACTTTGATGCGCTTTATCTTTGTCAATATTTATTAATTTGGTAAAGCAAAAAATACGTGTCCAATATTATTTGATAATCTCACTTACGGACAAAATAGAATTATCATTTTTCTACCCAGGAAACATCCCTATTAAAGACTACAGAAGGAGACATGTTGTAACTAGTAAATGATGAAGGACAAGAGAATGATGAAGTAGTGCTGCTACATATTCCATTTCTTCTGTTCTTTGCGTCATTATGGCGTTTTGTGTTCTATGGAGCTTCTTCGCCGCTCTTCTCTATATCAAACAACCTTTCAAATGTTAACTGCAAACTGTAAATTTTGACCTTAATTATATAATTTCAATCACAGTGGTATTTTAACTGAATAGGTATGACTGAATTTTGAGTTTTAAATCTTATTCGTAACTTAGATTTCAAGTTCTTACCTAATGCTTTATTCGAGAGATTATTATGTCACAAGATGGCGGCGGCGGCGGCGTCTCCATTTTATGTCGATGCAAATTTTATTGTTTCACATTACACCGTTATTACTTCGTTAATTTATAGAGAAATAGTTAAATGTCGATAAATTTGCCGAAAGGGTGACATATATTCAGGATTCCCCGAAACAAATTAAAGAGTATTAATTCCATTTTCTTCCCGCATGCAAGAAAATTTAGACACATAAAGACCAACCACCAATCTATTCAAAGTTATCTTTATTTTCATAACATTTGTTGGAAATGATAAATCCTCATCATAATTATAAAACTCTTGAGATGTGATTAGGCTGTGCCATAAAACATAGGTCTGTTAGAAGTAACAAAAACAAATTAGCCTTGGTCTAATTACGGCCTCCTCTAAACGCGTTCATTCAACCTAAATCACAAAAGGTTTTATTATATAATTGGTGCGTTTTACAACAAAACTCAATGAGCGCGCACGACACAATGTTCCCAGAATTAACTACAATAAATTTGTAAACGATACCACAAAACTTCTGTGTGAAGAAAAAAAGGCAGGTTGGAAACTGCCCGCGTCTTGACTATCGGCACATGCCCATTCATTGCGTTTTTTTTACCCTCAGCTGGTCCATTCTTCTGAACTAACCAGCAATGGATACTCTCACACTAAAATAACCACCGAAAGCGGGAAATCATAAATGGTTTCACACACCTGTGCATCGACCGGCAGTTTATGAGTTTATTGCATTACACCTCTCGGCTTAGGATAGATCCCCGCTGGTAATTGCTCCATGAAAGCCCCATAAACGAACGGTTTATTAGTCAAAAACATTGGTCGCATATTTATTAGATACAAATAGTTCAATTATCTTGAGTGTCCCTATTATAACATATTTAACACGTAAGAATTACGTTGCATCAAGATTGGAATTAGTTGCGTCAACTCGACCCGAATTAAACATACACGTTTGACTTTTTTGTCGCTCGGTGTGTTTACCTACCTGCTTACTCAAAAGATTTTTTGTTGCTTTATTACCTTTACAAACCGAAAATCCTATTATTTGAATGAAACCCAAAGCAAATAGAAGAAAAAGCGCTTTTCAATGTGGCCACACCGAGGCCTCGCTGACAATGGCAACAATGCGGGCGCGGCTTGAGCCGGCGTAATCTGTTGGTCATTAATAAGGGCTCTTCACACGTTCAGTGTTAACATGACAAATGCAGCGGCCTTACAAAGCCGAGGCGCCCCGCTACGCGCTCCATTATCATTTACACCTTACCACACAGATCGGCACAGCCTTAGCATTGCTCCCTAAGGACTTTGTTAGACTGTACATTAGGTATGGTAAAATCAGATTATGAAGAGCGTATACGTTTGCTCTTTAGCTCCAACTAACAGTTGAACACATTATCGATAGTGCAATCAAACTTGATAGAGCCATATTTTAAAATACAATATCGTAGCCAAAGATTAATAATATTTACAAAATTACACGTTTGTTTTAAATTCATTATGAAACGTTGTTTTTCCTTTATAAAGCTATCATTTTCATGTTTTTTAATCCTTATTTTGTTAAGTAAAATAACTGTCACGATAACATTTTAATCGCATAAGTGGTGGTACGTGAGCTTGACCGGCCGGGCGACCGGCGACCGGACAACCGGGTAGCCGGGCCAGGCACACGCGAGTGTCCGCTCGATGTATGTAAAGACAACTCTAGTATGTCGTGTCGAGCCCTCGCCTGTCTGTCCCGAAGCTAACTGCAATTATTGCAAGTAGAAAATTAAATTAACACACACGCACATCGTGTAACTCGGGGGAGGGCAAACGTCCAGGTAAACATGACCTCCAAACATCATCACAGAGCCCCCTCCATCGGCTCTTGTCTTCACCTGCTAAGGAGGCGAGGCAGCTCTCGCTACAGTGGTTGACTGGTCAGCCATTTTGCTTCGTTCACTAATTGTAGGCCCTTAGTAGTCATTTCATCGCTCACTACGAGGGACGTCTTTGTGCTCATTATAGTACACTGCGGTTTGTATTTTTCGAATTAGCACTTCCATGGCTTCCGTTGTTTTCTGTGCTTCATTGTTATATATAATTATTGGGTGTAATAGAACACATATGGGATGAATACAACGACTCGCTCGGTCAGTAGAAGCTTTTATGTTTGAGCAGGTCTAAAATAGCAGTAATTACATTGCAACAGCATTGTCTACTGCATGTTTGTCGGTTGGTGGCTCCTTACAAACTTGAGAAGTTCTGAAATAAACACAGCACCAAACTTATTACTAAATTCTACTTACATCCTTATTTCCTGAAATATGATAATCGAAATGATAATAATCGAGTAATGAAAATTTCAAAGTGAAAACACAAATGATCGTTCAGATGCAGGTTGAGGGCGCACGGTTGGCGCAGTGGTTGAGCAATTGACTGCTGCGCTGCGTGTCGCGGGTTCGATTCCCGCACGGAACAAAAATTTGTATGACCTACAGATAATTGTTCCGGCTCTGGGTGTTTGTGTATGTGAGTTTATATGTTTGTAAACGCACCCACGATACAGGAAGAAATTCCTAGTGTGGGGCAACGTTTTTAATTAAAGAAAAAGAAGAAAGAAAGATTTTCGCCGATTTTCTGAGGGAGTAGAACTATAGTGGCTCAATCGCACAGGTTATTTGTGCGTTTAATCAATTATACAAAATCTGATAAATTTTCCAATTGCAAGAGCCTATACATAAAGCTCTCAAACGGAATAAAATCGTATCCTTCTCAGTCAGGAATGTATAACAAAAAAGGTCCATGCCTACCCATTTGTTCTACTTCGCTTTACTAATTCAATTAACAATGGCGGATTGAAATTATTTCAAAATGTAACATAACGCAGCATGTCAACACATTACACACTTCCATTTGTAATGAAACAAAAATCATAGTGTCGACTCAAATTGAGCGTGGCAAGTTTTTAATTCGGCCGAGAGTCTCGAATATATTTTTTAATCGGGACCATGCTTGATTGGAACCAATCAAATGATGTAATTTATAACTTGTGTTTATATCGGTGCCTGTCCAGTGTCCGAGGAGTGTTTTACGCTGACCTTGACCTCGTGTGGGATGCTGAGCAGGTCGGTAAGTTTAATCCTTCGTGACGAATCGTTCTTTAGTCACGCTGTATACTGATTGGATACCTAATGAAAAGCACGACGAATGGAATGCAGTGAATAGACCAGTGGTATCGGGGCTGCGGTGGTTTCCACTGGAATGTGGGCTACGTTTCCAAAATTAAACAAATAAAACCAATTAAAAAGGACTTGCCTTTTTAATTGGTTTCCCTTTCTCACTTTCTCGTTGATTTGCATCTGCGTCAACTGGTTTAAAAACTGTACTAGATTTTATTTTATGATTCCAGAACATACGTAGATTCCTAAAGTTTAAAAAGCTTTTGCTATTTGATCCACAATCTCAGTAGGTCAAAAGTAAAAGAATTTTCAAGTATTGGTCAAGTTTATTTTCTCATCTATGTTCAACTTTAAAAACACTTTCTTTTACCGTTCAACAGGTCTACATTATCTATTCCTTGAAACTGTTCGTTTCGAAATAGTATTAATAATTTCTGTTACAAGTAAAAAAGACCGCGCTATTAGTTATTTGGTAATAAATTGCACTAATTACGCATTTCACAATAAAACTGCGAACTATCCACCCACCAGTAATCATATAGGAATGCATATATCAATGTGCTCATTATGTGCGCTCATTACTCCGTTCTACTTGCCTTATTACTCCAATTAGGTTCAAACATTCATCGATCATCAATTATCGGGCCGTTAACCTTGATTAGTTGCAAGTTCTACAAATCAATAGCCAATAACTCAGTTGTAGGACAGTCAGCTACACTCTGATACCTTGAAAATATTAATTAATGTGATATCAATCTATGGTGAATGTGCTCCCGGATGTAGACTCGCTATCAAAATAAAAATTAGACTGTTGAATAATTATAACACCTTATACGTCCGTCTGTAGACGTGCTTTTATTGCTCAGTTTACGTCAGATTAATCCGAAACAATCCAATATAAAATAACGATCTTTAAATATTGTATGATTCAAGGTGAATTCTCTTCTGTTAATATTACAGATAGATCATCGCACAATCGGAGGCCATTTGTCATGTTGCCAATCATCGACCAGGCTGTCCACCGCGTTTGTGTCGGCCGGGGCTAAGCACCGTTTGTATTACAAAGGAAACAAACACTGTGTGTATAAATAGTGATAAAAAACGCTGAAGGTTGTTGATTAACCCGATAATATCACGAGATTGCGGGCGGCGAGATTGTTTTATACTTAATCAGCTGTTGCGGTGTCAGGAAAGCCATAAAGCGGCGAATTGGCCGAGATGCGGGCGAAATGTGATAGAATTAATTCTCAAATTGCAGGTTCGCCGCTCTCAAAGCCGAGCCTGTTTTTTATTATTATTTGAGCTCGACCGTACTCTGTTATTTGGGCATCAATTTGAGGCGTATTGCACCTGCTAACCTCTTTAAATATTTATTATTGTGCGGACACACCGTCCACGAATTTGTGTAGATAATTTGAAAACTATTTTCGTTGTTGGGAAACGTTCGACTAAGGTTTTTCAATTATGTACGAAGAACATAACAGTTGTTTGTAAGTTGGTTGTGTTTATTAACCAAGTTTGTTGTAGGTGAATATGAAAAGTGTACAATACAACGTAATAGTGGTAGTTTTATAACTTTACTGGATAAACTCTCCCTCCTATTTCGTACACCGACAAAAACACCGAGTAGTTTGATATAACGTATGTAACTTATATCAATTGGCATAATAATATCATTAGTGTGGCTTGCACTGTGCCAGTGTGCCCGCCCATACGTTTTGTATCGTTTTGGCTGTTCCCTACATCCGGTCGCGTTTTGTACAATTTGGGGGAACGCGAGTAAGGGGCAGGCCACATGGAAACGTTACTGTAATTGATGTTTTATTTTAAATACGTCTGTCAATCATATTCGTTAAATGATTATGAACTTTCAGTGTGATTTAATCAAATGAGAAACGATTATTAAAGAAGTGTTTTCGTTGCGTTTAAAATAAAATGTAACACGACAAGAATGTATTCATGAACGATTACAGAATTAATTGAATCAGAACAACGATAACTTTATTTAAACGAAAAGATTTTAACCAAAAATTCTTCATACATTTTTGAAAACGTGATACTTTTAATATGCATGTAATGTTTATAACAATACATTGGGTCTATCGAATCGTTGATTGCAGAGGACGCGGGTCGCGGGTGGCGCGCACGCGAACCCAACGATCGAGATTCGATTACCGACGAAGACGATTGACCAAAATCAACCGGAACAGTGCCGTGGATATCCACCGATAGTTCCGATCAAGCACGCGTTCTCGATTACCAACCAAATCGATTCGAGAGGCACACCGAGAGCGCACACACACCATTACCGACACCCGTGCCGCACATTCCACTATTAAATAGAACGTTTTTGTTTAAATCCGAATCGAATCGGAAATTTGAATACTGTTGTTATTCCTCGGCTCGTCTTATTCACGGCCTTTATTGTGCGGTATCATGCGACGGGAGTGCCGAATGTGTTTATTGATTCACGGTACGTCTTCCGAGTTTTCTGAATTTCACACTATACTTTACAATTGTGATGGAGGTTTTATTAATTGCCTATCAACATACTAGAAGATTATTCCGTGTCTAATAACGACAATATGTAACATTGTGTTGGAGCGTTGCTAGGGTATATTGTTCTATTTCCGTGTACATAGAAATCGTTTTATTATTATTTTACAGATATCTTTTATAACCGTAACTTAAAAGTGTAACAGAAGACATTAATAACAAAACATTGCACGCAGTCTACCCTTGCAGTACTGCTGACAAACGATGTACGTATTTTGTTATTGTTGTGCTCAAATCGCTTTTTTCCAAAATGCGAGCCTTGCTTCACGGCGCGTTACAAAATCATAAAGTAAAATGAAATAATGTTTGTTGTGACAGCGCTTCCCGCATGACAAAACGGGCCCATTTATTTCAGATAACAATGTAGTAAATATAAGTTTAATGACCGTGCACACAGTAGAAATTACCCTTGAAGATACATGCGGCGTCTGTGTCGACTAGTCCTATAGCTTATGTCGGCATGTCTCCTGCATTTATTGTCATTATTTTGATATGCCATTTCCTCGATAAAATCGTAATGCGTATTACTGATGTAAAATACTGCGAGGATAACAGAAGCTGCAATTGTTTAAAGTTAGAAACAAAAGCTGTGGCAAATTTTGAGACTGCTACGAAGCTACGAACTTCGTAGCACTACTACGGTTTGATTGCCGCGTTTCTTCTTATCGCTAATTGTAGTTTATAAGAGAGGCTTTAGGTACATGTTCGTAGCCGACTACACGCAGCAGCAGCAGACGAAAGTTGCAGCGACACTACTAGTGCCTATGTATTTGTAAGAAATACCTTCCGCTGCTAGCGACACGTTGCACGATCGCAGACGACGTGTCGCCCGACCGCATATCAGTAGTGACCAGTAGTGAGTGAGTGTCGTCAGACATTTTGTCTCACAGAACACTCAGAAACAATAGGAATACAGCGCTGCCGTCTGCAGTCGGGTTCGAAATGATGACTGCAAAGGCAGGACGCAACGACGTGTCGTGGCGACATGCAGTGACGACACGTCGTTTGCTGCTGCTGCGTGTAGTCGGCTACCAACTTGTACCTTTTCTGTTTACACTTCTATATTCTTAGCATATCTTAAGCCACGTAGCAAAATAACTCAAGTACAAATATCAAAACCAAATACAACAAAACCGCAAGACGTTACCCGCATGGCGGTGCTCGCGTCGAGAAATTTGTCACGCTGTGAAATACGGAGCGCAGAACGGAACGGAATTGAATTTATTTTGCCCCGATGCGGTATAACGATCTAATAAATCGGGAGGATGCGGCCGTAAGTCAGGGTTCACCGCAGCGAGCGCCGTAACTCAAGCGCAATGTGCCGCGAAATCAATAGAGCTGACAATACGACCCGCGGAAAAACTGCCACCCTGTATTATTTGTAGCCGCATTCAAGTCTTTTATGGAGCTGTCAAGTCTATGTAATCGGACTGAATTTAAAGCGAACAGGAGCCCATATTGTTTCCATTTTATACAGTCGCTCTATGGGCTACGCCAATAAATACATTTAAACAGACATAAAAGCCAAGTTTACAGTACTTAATAAACAGTAGTCTTAATCTATAGAGCAATTATTAAACATCAGTACGTAAGTACAGGGGTATTTTGACATGGACCAGTGTATATTTCAGATAGATTACAAGGTGTCAATACTGAAAGGCATTCGTACTCGTACCGCGAATCGAATAAACTTAATGGAAACACGGCGTGCAATCAAACGGCAAGAACAAGCATAAATTTATTAACGATGCTGAAATATCACCACATAAATCGCTATCTCGCCTGTCAGTTTATCGACAATTATTCTTAATTGGATTATGAAAGCGGTGTGCGCTGTCGTCGTGGGCTAGAGAGCGAGCGGCGAGCGGGCGCAGCGAGAATCAAGCGGTGAAAGTAGAAATAACGCGAATTTGTCCATCTGTGCTTACCAAAACCAGCAATGGGATGTAAGTTAAATTGGGCGCACGGTTGGCGCATTGGTTGAGCGATTGACTGCTGCGTTGCGTGTCGCTGGTTCGATTTCCGCACGGAACAAATTTTTGTATGCCCTACAGATAGTTGTTCCGGCTCTGGCTACCTATCTATCCACTTACCCTGCCTACCCACCTACCGGCAGGGTAGGGTAGATAGGTAGGTAGATATACATGATTGTTTCGTAACTTAAACCGTTTACGCAGTGCACGCAACGGAAGCTCTCAAATATTTTTTCACGTTTTTGCAACAATTTTCATTTATGCTGCGCTCCTATTGGTTATAGCGTAATGTTATATAGCCTATAACCTTCCTCGATAAATGGACTATCCAACACAAAAATATTTTTTCAATTCCAACGAGTAGTTCCTGAGATTAGCGCGTTCAAACAAACAAACTCTTCAGCTTTAAAATATTAGCATAGATTTAATTCACGTTACCTTTTGGTGTGTGCAAATAAACGTTTCTTATTTCTTTCTTTAAGACTAAATGTTACATGATAAGAACTATAGCCTGATTAAATCAATGTTTAACTGTGTGACTTACCGCTCTTGTATGGGACAAGAGCGGTAAGTCACTTCATGTTATCACAGCTCATTTATAGGCGGTTACAGGCAATCCTCACATAAACACATTAAACACGCTTATCTTGATCCTCGATCAGCTTGTCGCTGGTCGCTCGTGTCACGCGCGGGTCTCGCAGGCGCCGCTCTGATCTTGTGGAGACACGCCGGGTGCGTCCCATTGGCGGAGGAGAAAGGGGCGGCCCACCGCGCGCGCGACCGCCTCGTAGACACTCTGAGATGTCTAACACTGAATAATGAGGGACAGAAGACCCAAAACTGAAACAAAGAAAATGTTAGAACTGTCAACATAACTATCACATAGACAAAAGGTCGTATAAGCCGTGGAAGTAACATTCAACTTATAATTTCCAAACAACAATAATTTTCATAGTACAAAATTTGATAGTACAATGAAAAATAAATAGCTTGATACTGTAGCGAGCAAATTCGCAAAAGATAAAATGAGGGTTGTAATTTCCTATTTAGGATTTTGGAAAAGCAAAATGAGCCATTAAAATAAAGTACCTATTTCAGTGGTAAGATTAACTGAGAGATGTTCTGGATAATATTTTTCCAAGTTTTTTTTAAACACACTTTATAACTTACCGTGCATTGTCATCCAAACCGAACGTGTAAGCAAAATATCAGCTCAATTGGTTGGGGATAACTGTTTCAAAATTCATATGCAAAATTTGACCAAAACAACAAAACAAGTTAAATAAAAGCTTGTAAAAAAGTTTCTGATGAATTTAGAACCACCTCCTTTTTTGAACTCGATCAAAATTATAAATGACAAAATGCTATCTCGCATGTGTTTAAAATACAAAATATTATTAAGTCGTGTATTTCAACATACAAACTAAGCAAATAAAGATCTATCCTATTCTATTTTATTCAAATATAAAATACAGTATTTCAACTACTTTTATTTAAAATACAAATTACAAAATACAGTCGATCATCCACCGCGTCATTCGTACATTGGAAATGAGTAGTTATTAGTATTAGAGTTATTGTTAAATGGATAGTATTTAAACGAACGAAAATAAATTCAAATTGAAGGTGTAAAAAATACTGAATATGGCTTACTAAGTGGGCAACAAACAGTGGGCGAATACAAATGTTTAAAACAGCGACTTGAAAATAAAAGTTTGTCGACGGAGCTCCTTTTTCTGTCTGCAGGGTCTAAAGTAACGAAACATGAAGGAGATGACGGGGGCTAAGTTCGCTCACTTTGCTCTCTCACTTCAGTTCCCGTCATCCACTTCGAACCTAACCTATACGTGGCGGGGTTCTCTAAGCTCCCGAGCTCGCTTCGCTCACTCTTGGACTAATTCGTTGAAAACACGAATACATCTGAACTCCCGCGCTGCACAACGATGTCGCCTCGATGTCTGTTCAGCTATTTTCAAAAGAATAATAAGCTAAAATAGAAAAATCGAACCACAAATACAATTAAAGTATGTAACAATATTATTACCGCAGCTCACAAAGACCTCCTAAAAGGTATTATTACTCAAACCGGATAAATAGTCACTTACTTAGTATAACAGTCGCCCATTCAGTATATTTTACGCCTGGTTAATAATTTACCTTATTAAATACACAGAAGTTTCGTGAAAGTAAGCGTTTGAAATGAAAACGACAATGACAAGATACTTGACAATTTGACGTACTTTCGCGGTCGCGGTCGCTTGCTAAAGCTTTCGAGAGCTATTTTCTGCAGAACGCAACCATCAATAAGATTGCTAAATGTATTTATGTTCAAATGTATTTTGAAGCCATAAGTATTAGAAATACTAACTTCATAATACGTCACGACATATATGTATACTTACTTGCAAGTTAATAAAAAACTTGTAAAAACAAAAATTTCAACCAGAAACCATAACATTTCCAAATTGATTTTCTTTCATGAGCCATCGGCAAAAGTGACCAACATCCATAAAAACTTCATCCCTACCCTTTCGAGCTTGAATTTTCAAAAATCCTTTCCGATTCCTAACCTAAGTAGTATATTGTATAAGGAACTCTTGGGCAAAATTTCATGATTCTATCCATTGGTTCAGGCATTTGTGCTGTCAGTCAGTGAATGAATTTAAGATTTTTTCAAGCAGATTCGAATGGACTTCTGTTCCAAGTGTACCTTCTGTAATCAGCCAACTTCTCTACGTCTCTTCTCCTCACTTATCCTACTTAGTTGTTAATCGTAATTCAATTACAATCTGACTCAGTTAACAACCTGATTAACTGCTTTACTGTCGTCACTGCAAACATTGAACATAAGGTTAAGTTAATTTCCAGTTCGAAAACGCGTGAGAAGAATCAGCCTGTCATAAAAACTTAACTGTTAATTGAATTGATTGAGAAATAACGGAAAGCATTAATTAACATTGCAAAACTTATCAATTTTAAAAAGTAAAAGAATATATGTAGATAAAGCTGTACAAACTGAAATAACATACAATTATCAAAATAAATTAGATACCCAAAATGTCCAAATATGTGATATGATGTCATCTAGTGTTAATAATCAGCAGCTCGAAAATAATACTGTTTGTAGTGATTTTTTTCGTGAATAAACATTTATACGTTCTGCACCAAAATATAGCGGGTCTACTTAACAAAGCAGACACCCTATCTATATGTATAAACGAACTGTCAGAAAAAGACCAGTCTGTTGCTGTACTATGCATAACAGAGCATTTTATGATGTCTGGTCATGAAGACCGCCTTGTGGTACCGAATTATACATTGGCTGCATGTTTCAGTAGACAAAATAGCAAAAGAGGTGGAGCTTGTATTCTGGTCCGATCTGGTCATTTGTGGAAGGAGTTGCTAGAGGTTTCAGAGCTTTCAATATCGAATGTTGTAGAATGCCGTGCAATTGAATTGACAAGTTATAGGGTAGTTATAGTATGTATTTATAGAGTACCAAAAACAGGGCATTTAAATGTATTTTTTAGTAAATTAGAGCAACTTTTAAGGCGACTGACAAGAAGAAATTGTAGGAATATTGTCATAGCAGGCGATATAAATATTGACGTTTTAAAAAATAATAATATGACTTCCGAACTAAAATATCTCTTAACAAGTTTTAATATGACATTAGCAATAGAAAAACCAACTAGGATGCAAAGCCAGACCTGCATTGATAATTTTGCTCACAATTTTGAGAAAAAATGCAGGACGGAGGTGATAGAATTTGGCCTTTCGGATCACACTGCGCAACTTCTGAAATGTCCCGTACGTTTGAACTGTGTTCTGAAATATTGGTATACATCACAACGGGATTATTGCCCAGAAAATATTATTAGATTTAGAACCTGCCTGGAAAAACTAACTTTCTCTGAAATCTATAATAATGATGATCCAAATAATGCATTCAACTTATTTTTTGAACAATTTAAATTATTTTATGACCTGTGCTTCCCCCGTAGACGTATTAAAATACCAACAACCCAAAAACCAAAATGGATATCGCGAGGACTTAAACTATGTAGCCTAAAAAAAAGGCAATTATTGTGGACGTCTAGACATAAACCTACTCAAATAAATAAAGCAAAATATTCGAAGTATACAAAGATATTTAAAAAAATTATTAACCTGACTAAACGATCTCAAAATAATCACAATATTAAAACTTCTGACAATAAAAGCAAAATGACATGGAAAATTATAAAGAACTCTAAATTAAATCTACCTAATGACTCAATAAATGCTATAAAAATTGACAATAAAACGATTGACAAACCACAATTAATTGCTGAAAAGTTCAACGATTATTTCATAGAAAAAATTGTGCCAATTCCTGGAGCAGGTAAAAGATCGAACGCGTACATCACAAATAAACAAAAATCAATGTTCATGCCTCCATGTCAGCCGATACAAATTTTCAACATTATAAGATGTATTAAAAGCACCAATAGTATAGGGTATGACGAAATTTCTACAAAAATTATAAAACAGGTTGCCGACTTAATCGCACAACATTTGTGTCATATTCTTAACCTTTGTATAAGCCACGGTGTTTTTCCAGACCGCCTTAAGGTATCCATTGTGAAACCTATATATAAAAAAGGTAATAAGAAACTAATGCAGAATTATAGACCTATTGCGCTTCTGCCAATTTTTTCCAAAATATTCGAGAAATATATTTATAATGAGCTTTATAGTTACTTAGAAAAACAAAAGATTCTCTGTAACGAACAAAAAGGTTTCCGAAAGAACATGACTATAAACATGGCAATTTATGACTTTTTAAATAAAATTATGACTAATATTGATAATAAAACACCGGTCTGTTCTGTGTACTGTGATATGACGCAAGCTTTTGATTATGTTGACCATTCAATTCTATTAAACAAACTTGACTCCTATGGTATAAGAGGTAACGTTCTTAGCTTATTAAGCACGTACCTATCAAAAAGAAAACAGTATACCGCTATAACAAACTTAAACTTAAAGACTAAAGAAGAAGTGACATACCTGTCTAAAGAACGCACTGTATACTTTGGTGTGCCACAGGGTAGTGTTTTGGGACCGCCATTATTTCTAATTTATATTAACGACCTGCCCAAAGCTATAGACTTCCCAATGACACTCTTTGCTGACGATAGCACGATTACAATAGCATGTGATAAACCTAATTCGTATGAAGCTGATGTTAACAATGCGGTAACTTCAATCATCTCTTGGCTGGATAATAATAACCTAAAAATAAACCTTGAAAAAACACAAATAATGCACTTTGCTCAAAAAAAACCTAGTTCAAAGATGGAGGTTCAATACCAGAATATCAAAATTCAAGATGTCAATAGTGCAAAATTTCTAGGTTTGGTAATTGACAGGCACCTCAATTGGAAGGATCATATTGAAGCGCTTTGTAAGAAAATTAGTAGCTCATCTTATGCATTATATAAACTTGCCCCCACAGTTAACATTGATACACTACTTACAGCGTACCATGGTATTGTAGCGTCTGTGCTAAGATATGGTCTTATATTTTGGGGTAACTCCACAAATAGGGAAACCGCTTTTAAAGCGCAAAAGCGATCCATAAGAGCCATGTTCAGGCTACAAATAACGGACAGTTGTGAACCGTTTTTTAAGAAATACAAAATTTTAACACTGCCGTCTATGTATATTTATGAAACTGCCTTATTTGTCAAGCTGAATTCACACCTTTTTCCCAACCTATCAGATACAGTAAAACGTAACAGGCGAAATGATATGTTGCGCGGACGTAGAGCAAAAACAGCGTTAATGTGGAAAAGCATGTTTTGTTTAGCTCCGCAAGTTTTTAACAAAATCCCAAAGCAAATTAAACAGTTAAATTTAAATGGGTTTAAAAAGGAGCTTAAAGAGTTACTATGTAAAAAGTGTTATTACAATTTAAACGACTTTTTAAATGATACTTTGACATTATAATCTAATTGTAATCTCTTTTTTATAACAGATAGCTTGACATTCCATTTTGAAATTGACATTTTTTTAATTATTATTTATTTTTGACATAATAATATTTACTGACTCTGACATGCCTTTTATTGTAACATTAATATTTTCATGTAATTGTATCAACTCTAGCCTGATATTTCTATTTTTGCATTGTAATAATTTATTTTGTGTACCTGAAATTTGCACGCCCCATGTGGCAGAATGTGATGAGACCTTTATGTTATTTGAGACCTTGTATTGTACCATGTTCGGACAAATAAATGAATTTGAATTTGAATTGCATTCATTACTTTATTTACTCTTGGAATTTCAGATTGATTATGGAAACAAAAACAAAAAAGCTAGTGTATAACATATTGTCAGCACATTCAAACGAGCTTTTAATCGACTGCAAAAAGCGAAAAAAAAAATCCAGTAGACATCGATTTTTTTTCTGAATACATTTCTAATCCTACTTTAATGTCAAAGTTTAACATGCTTTTAGGCTAAATTATACTTTTCACTCAACCTAATAGTAGTTTATGCAATAATAGAGGTTATTAAAACACGGGCGTGGGTTTATCACATGAGGCAAAGCCGAATGTGATAATAATATTACGCGAGTGTTTGAATACCTAATTATATGCCGTTACATACACTTCTTTATGTTCACTCATACAGTTGAAATAAAACAAAAGTGGAAACGGAAAAAAATATGTGGTATGGCGGGCAATGTAGATTCTCATTGCGCATGACTGCGCAGAGCGCGCATTCATAGACAATGACACTATTTTTCTACATTAAGTCAATGAGCCCATACGCGCCAGTAAATTAAAAAGTAAAAGTGTGCTATATAAATTAAAAAGTTATTTTATGATGCAGTTGTTTGAAAATCGAAGGAAAATGTTGCACTGTAATGGATTTTTTTTTAATTTTACCTATCCACGAATATAAAGTATGTGTATATACAATATTTATTGAATTCATATTTGGAACATTACGTTGTGAGTGTAGATAAATTCAAATTCAAATTCAATTTATTGCATCCATAATGTACATACAGGTGTTAAATATAGGTTACAGAAACAATTACGGACCCTGTCGGGCACAGCAACATTCTAGATACAGTCAGTGTCTAGGAGAGAGGAATAGCGCTTAATATTTTTGCATAATAACATTTCAGTTGTATTTCCTATGTTTTTATTTGGTATAATGTACCTACTAATATGTCTATGTTTTTCTATTTTTATGTCATGTTATGTACTATTATCGTCTATTATTACCTAATTATTAATTTATTCACCTAAATTGAATTAAAATTAGTATATTTTAAATGCATAATTTATATTAAATAAAATTATTAGATAAAATTATTATTAATGCTTATTATGTCTATTTATTAATGTCGTTTTATATAACGAGTTATCTTTATTTTTAATTGAATTGAATTTATCCGTCAAATGTTTTTAAAATTTGTTTGTAGGATAAATAGGGAGGGAGCGTCCGTGCTATTTCCCCATAAGATAACGCCATAGCTAAACCAAGCGTGGGCATACGCGTAGTATATCACTAATGCGGTTTGCAGGCTGGTAGATTTTTTAATTTCACGGAGGGCATATGAAAACTTTGATATTTTCGATTTAACTTTCTGTATGTGGGTTTTCCAATTTATATGAGTGTCTATTGTTAAACCTAAGAGAGTGAAATCATTAACTGCTTCTATTTTATGTTCATTGTACGTATAGTTTAAATAAATTGGATTTTTTTGCCGGGGGTGAAAGGTAATTAATTTTGTTTTGGTGAAGTTAATTTCAAGATTATGTTCGCTCATCCAATCTATTATTTGATTAAGAATGGTGGTAAGTTTTTCGTTAATATTATCATTTATTTGGCATGAGGTGAGGATAGAAATATCATCAGCAAACAATACATAGAACACATAGATAATAGTTATTTATGCTACAAGTGCGGAAGGTAGGTGATTTTGGATTAGTGGCATATTTTATTCTCGAGCGAGCGAAGCGAGTGAGTGGATAAATCGACACGAGTCGGAAATCATCTTACGTACGTGTATCATACAACATTTTACTATGCATTGTGCGAGGAAATAAAAAAAATATATCTGAACTAAGCAAAAATGAATAAAATGGCGGGCTTATTCAAGCGCGCTCGGCATAACCACAGATTAACTAAAAGTTCCTCGGGCATATCTACTGCGTATGTGCAAATATTAAAAATTTATAATTTATTCATCAATATCTAAATCTAGATTAATTAAAAACGTCTTTAATGAAGTATTAGTTTTATTTTACCTTTTATATGAATGATAATCTGTTCTTAACTAATTTGTAAAACTTTTCTCAAATAATAAAAGCTCTATGCGTCGGGCTGACGTTGGCGTTAAAAATTAAAAAAGTACAGAAAAGTAAAAAGCACTAGTGAAGTGGTGTCTAACCACTCCAAACAGACGTCACGTGAAGTCGCAATACTGTTGAGGGTGCGTTAGTACATGTAGGGATATGATACGTCACGCGCCTACTGAACCTATAAGCCTAACAGTCCCTACGACTATAATCCCTATAAGCCCTACAGCCCTAACCTACCATATACCTAGTAGTGATATATAAATATATAAATAAGTTCAGGATGTCTGCACCATGCGACCTAAGGTTACAGACGGATAGTAGACAGGATGTCCAGGTTCGGGAAGGATAAACTCACTGCCAGCCCGCAGACTCACGGGACTGATCAGAGATGGCTAAAGGTGTCTTGGCCACAGTGAGGGGTAATGAGACAAGAATATAAAATTCAAATCTGCTTTATTTTACAAGATGTACAGCTTATATACTAATTTAACTTAATACACACTATTATACAAAGTTGTATGTGTTTCATGCGTGTAAGATGCAACTCAGTCATTATTTTAACTAGGCCGCTCGTGTAGTCGTCGCCGGGCCAAGTGCTGATTCGATGTTCAAAGGTTAACATTGAACATTCTGGCGACTCCTCAGGGACAGGACCGTAGTTGGTACAGCTCAATGGTTTCGTATGGTCTGGCCTGGCCTTCTCCAGTTTGCTGTGCTCGAGTGGGCACCCTGCGTGGTATGCCGTACGGCTGCTCTGTTAGTTGCGTGTGTGGTATGTTGCTGACGATCGAGGGCAATTGAGTAGGTGGCGCAGTGTTTCTTCTCGCAGTAATGACGATTCAACACCTGTGGACCAAAATAAATTAAAACAAATGCTAAAGTTATGATTATGAGTGAAGTACTGATGCTAGCTATGTATGTATGAGACTGTAACTGTTTCCAAATTGTGTTATCTAGTTGAGTCTGTAAGCTAGTTTCAGATGTGACTAAATGGTCAAAAATTCCTTTTGTCCTGTCTAACACTACTTCTTCTTTCGATATATCTTTAATGTTTGTTTGTGAAATCTTCGTATTAATGGAGAAATTCGTTGTTTTAGAATAAGAAGCTAGCACTGTCACAGTCGTTGTTCTTTTTGCAGCAAGTATGTTTTTAAGTGTTTTGATAACGCAATTCTCGGCGATATGTAGAACTCCAACATCGTGAATCGTTATTTCTTGTCTTTGTCCGTCACACACAATCGATATGGCTACTGGTTTTGTCGTTACGAAGAGCCAAGTGTTTTGCATGAATAATTGCTTCCATACAATATCTGTCGACATTTTGTAGATTTCTGACGTGCATTGAGTTTGTGTGTAGTCCTCAGTTCTAAAGAGTTGATCAACTATGCAATTTTTATTTAATTGCATGTTCTTGACAACTACCGGATAGCAGACAAATTCTGTATTGCTATGAAGACAATCTTTAAATTCTTCTTGACTCAGTTCAAAGTAACGCTCGTTGTTGTAGTCGAACCCCATGAAAGTCTGCTGAATAGAGAAGCACTCGAACGATCCATCAGTTTTCCTCTCTGGAATAGGCGTGACATGTATGAGTGTATACTTTGTTACGTCGTGTATTGGAAAGTGAGCATATACTCTTATGTGAGTAGTATTTACATTCATCTCAGTCTGTATTATTTGATCCTGAATGATTTTTAAGTTTGATGGTAACTTTTGATTAGCCGTTTTTATTATGTTGCTGACATGTGTTGGTGTTAATATGCTATATACATTTGCTTTTTGTAAATAAATTTCAAGTAAACCTGTATAGTAATCCATTATTTCATTGATGAAATTGTTTGCTAACTCATAGGCTTGCATTACTTGTATTTTAACGTGGTTGTTGTCAATCTTTTTATACCAAACATTGTTCTGATTCATAAATGATATTGCTTCATTTAGTTTTGCTTGGAATTTATCTAGCTTTTTTTTGATTTGCTCTTCAGTTTGGTTTACAGTTGTGATTGTAGATATCATTATTTTTGTTTGATGGTTGGCAGCATCAATAAGTTTCTGCTGGTTGTTATTTAATGTATCTATGTCTCTGTATACTTCGTCATTAACTCCAAACACCGATGTTAAGAGTTGACCTAATACACCTCTTTTCTTCCTATTATTTCTTATTTCTGTTAGGTATCCTTTTGTTGTCTTAAACTTTGTTTTTTCTTCGTTTAAATGGTGATAAAATTCGTTGCAATGCGTTTCGCACATGATTTTTTGCGTATTTATGCAAAATTGTTGGAATTGTGACGTTATTTTTTCAATCTTTCCTTGGTCTAGTTCTAAACTTTCTCTCTCGTAGTCTGTTTCAATTCTAAACATTCCTCGATTGATAGTTGCAGTTCCTATTTTTTCCACATACAATCCTGGATCTATATTTTTTAATGTGTATGTAGGCGTACTTGATATGGTGCCAATTAATAAAACAAGTATTGTTTGTAATAGTAAATCCTTTATCCAATTTTTCGGTGATCGTATACCTCTTCTGTTTGTGGTAGCTGTTGATATGTTACATTGTGTAGCCGTTTGTATGTCTTTACTCGTTGTACCAATTTCTTTGTTTTCGTTTACAGGGAGCGGGATCAATGTATGAATTGATCTCTTCTGTTCAGCTCCTGTTGATTTTTTAATTGTTACCACTCTAACTACCCCATCATTTCCCGGGTGGACTTCTGTGATTTTTGCCAACGGCCATTTACTTGGTTTTACATTGTCATCTTTTACTAGTATTACAGTTCCAATTTTAGCATTTTCATGTGCTTGTTTCCACTTGTATCTTTGCTGAAGTTGATGTAGATAGTCTTTTGTCCAACTGTTCCAAAAATCTTTTTTCATCTTTTGTATCTGTTTCCATCTATTCATTAAGTCAGTATTAATGTTTTCCATCGGATCTGGTGTTCCTACTGCTTCTCGGCCAATAAGAAAATGACTTGGAGTTAGTATAGTGTTGTCATTAACATCTTCGGTTTGCGCACACAATGGTCTTGAATTCAAACACGCTTCAATTTGGTGTAGTAAGGTGGTCATTTCCTCGTATGTTAGAGTCGTATCTCCGATTACTCGTCGTAAATGATGTTTCACTGACTTTACGCCAGCTTCCCAAATGCCACCGAAATGTGGAGATGACGGAGGAATAAAATGCCACTCAGTTCCTATGTTTGTTATTGCGCTTTGGAATTGCGGCGATTGCGTGATTTGTAATATTTCTTGATGTAAGAAGTTGGCTGCACCTACGAAATTTGTTGCATTGTCACTATACATGTGTGACACATGACCTCTACGTGCCATGAATCTGCGTAGTGCAGCGATAAATGTTTCTGTTGTCAAATCTCCCACCAATTCTAGGTGTATTGCTTTTGTTGCTAGGCATACAAAGACAGCAATGTATGACTTGTAAGACTTGTGACCTCTTCCTTTCATAGTTCTGGTTTGTATTGGACCTGCATAATCCACTCCAGTATGACTGAATGGATATGATTCCGTCACTCGTACTTTTGGTAGAATTCCCATTTTTTGCGAGTTTGTGTCTGCTTTGTATCGTATGCACTTCACACATTTGTTAATAACGCTCTTCACTTTTCTTTTTCCATTAATGATCCAGTATGTTTGTCGTAAATATGCTAATGTTAATTTGTTGCCTCCATGCAACGTTTTTAAATGTGCGTCTTGTATAATTAGTGACGTTACATGATGGTTGTATGGTAACAGTATTGGATGTTTCTGGTTGTAAGGCAATCCAGAGTTTTGTAACCTGCCTCCAACTCTTAGTAATCCATCCTCGTCTATAAATGGATCTAAAGTGGATAGCTTTTTATTTTTCTTCATAGGCTGTCCTCTTTGTATAGTTTTCAATTCTTCTTCGAATTCCTGTTGTTGTATTTTCAGAATTATTCGTTTTGTTACCTTTTTTAATTCAACGCAAGAAATTGGTTTATTTATTGTTTGCTTGTTTGCAAATCTATAGCAGTAAGATAACACCCTTAACATTTTATTTAAACTGGAAAATCTATTCCAGAGATCGTTCTTTTCTATCTCAGTTGTAACACTTGTAACTGTGTGACACTTTTTGATTTCCTCAGTCGGCTGTGGCATACGTCTCGTGGTGGGTATCTGATCGGTTTTTAACCATAGTGGACCATTCCACCATAAGGAATAATTAACAAGTTTTTCCGGCTCAAGGCCTCTTGAAATGATATCAGCTGGGTTATCAGCAGATATTACATGGTTCCACTCTGCGTTCGGTACAAGTTGTCTAATTTGTGATACCCGATTAGCTACGAAAGTTTGCCAGCGTCCAGGCTCTCCTCTTATCCAGCCTAAGGTGATCATGGAATCCGTCCAACAAGATATCGTGATATTCTTACAATTGAGCGCTTCTTTAACTTTTTCGATCAAACTGGCTAGTAGGAGTGCTGCACATAACTCGAGACGAGGTAGAGTAGTCTTTTGTTTCTTAGGTGCCACTTTTGATTTTGCTTGTAATAATGTAATGTAGTAGTTGTTATTGATTTTTACACGGCTATATACGACCGCTCCGTAAGCTTTCTCGGACGCGTCGCTGAAACCATATAGTTCATTCTCTGTGCTATCAGTTATGTGACACCACCGCGGAATTTTTATTTTTTCTATACTTTTAAGGTGTTTTTGTACTTCAATCCATTTTTTCTGGAGTATGTTATCAACAGGTTGATCCCATCCTATCTCGTTAGTCCACAGTTCTTGTATAAGCAGCTTCAATTTTATTATAATTGGTGCTAACCAACCCAGGGGATCGAATATTTTCGCTACTTCTGACATAATCCATCTTTTTGTTGGTTTTTCTTTTTCCATTATAGTTATTTGAAAATAAAAACTGTCTTCCCGTGGTGACCATGAAATGCCTAATGACTTCCTGGACTCGTCTAATGGTAGCTTGAGTAGTTGATCGTCTTTGTCTTCCGCAGGTATATTTTCGAGGAGCTCTGAACTGTTTGACGACCATTTTCTAAGTTTAAAGCCACCCTTGTTTAACATGGATATTAACTGACTTTGAAGTTCTTTAGCTGTGCTTTCCTGGGAATCTCCAGACAAAATATCATCCACGTAGAAATCTTGTAATGTAGCTTGACTCGCCATTGGGTAATTATCTTTTTCGTCTATGGCAAGTTGTTGTAGTGTTCGTACCGCAAGATAAGGTGCGCTAGTTGTACCGTATGTAACTGTTGTAAGTTCATATTCACTAATTGCTTGTTTGGGAGAAAGTCTCCATAATATTCTTTGATGTGCGAAGTCTAAATCATTAATTTTTATGAACCTGTACATTTTCATAATATCCGCCATGAAGGCAAACTTATGTTTTCGCCATCGTAGCAGTATAGTGGATAAATCTTGTTGTAGTCGTGGACCTTTATACATATTGTCGTTAAGGCTTTTTTTTGTGCTGCTTTTGCTGCTTGCATCAAAAACCACGCGTAACTTTGTAGTAAGTGAGTCTTCCTTAATTACTGCCTGATGTGGTATGTAGTATTTTCCTAAGTTGTAGTTTTTTGTATCTACTTTTCTCATATGACCCATACGTAAATATTCGTTCATAAATTCAATGTATTGGTGTCGTAAATTTTCATTTTTTGCGAACTGTCGTTCTAGTTGTAAGAGGCGAGCAGCGGCCTTTTTGCGCGATTCGCCGTTTATGTTTAAGTTTAAGTTTGTATCCTTAAACGGAAGTCGTACCGTGTATGTTCCATCTAGGTTTCTTATCGTTGTTTCTTTATAGTAGGTTTCACAGGCCTGGTCGTCCTGTGTGAGTTTGTAGTTTTGTGGAATTTCTTCTAATTCCCAAAATTTCGTAAGTTGTCGTACCTCTTCAGTGCAAGCCACCATACTCAGTATTTTGGCTCCACTATTCGTGTCATCGGGATAAAATCCGGATAAAATCCACCCTAACTGTGTGTTTTGAGCGATAATTCCGTCCCGTAGTCTTTCGAAACCCTGTAGTAGTATTTTGCTATGGTCTTGGGCACCTAATATTATATCAATTGGTCCCTTTTTATAATAAGTTGGGTCAGCTATCAGCGCATTATCCAAGATTTTTTCTTGTAATTGTTTTAAGTCATGCCTTGGTAATGAACTTGTTAGTTTTGGTAGTATTATTAGCGTTACTGGCAGTTTATAATCGCTAGAGTACCTTGGTTGTAAAGTAATGTTGATTGTATGGTTTGATGTTTTTGGTTTTTCGTCTCCGATTCCTTTTATTTCGGCTCGGATTTTTTGACGTGGGTAAGCCAGCAGTTGTGCTACTTCTTCAGTGCAAAATGAAGCTTCTGATCCTTGATCACATAACACTCTCAACAACTGCGGCATCCCGTCATAAGAGGTAGTTTTTACTATAGCGGTAGCGAGTAAAGTTGTATTTTTAGTGTTGGTATTTGTTGCCGATAAATTCGACGTTGTTATATTTTGAGGCTTCTCCATTCCTACATTTTTTGTTGTGTATTTTTTGGCGTTATTACTATTCTGAAACGGTTTAGATTGGTGTAATAATGTGTTGTGCCCCTTATGTTGACAAATATCGCATTGTTTGTAAACTGCACTCACACACTGTTTCCGATCATCGTGATTTAAGCAACGCTTGCACATTCTTTTTTCCGTGACGGCTTTGTATCGGTCGCTGACGCATAACTCTTTGAAACTAGGGCAAGAATGAATACTATGATCCATACTTTGACAATGCCAACAGCGTTTATATTTTTCCGATGTTTGTCTATTACGTGATTGTTGACCATTCGTATGTGATAACGACCCGTCAAATGACTTAAGACAACTGAAACGGTTTTCCATGAATTTCATCATCTCGTCGAAGGATTGTAATTTATTCCTGTTTTGTAATTGGTCTTCATACTTGGTATTTGTTTCCTCGTCCCATTTTCTACTGACTATTCTTATCAATAGAGGGCCCCAAGATGGTGTATTTATACCTTGATTTTTCAGTGCCTCAAGACATTCATTTATAGTGTCGTGCATGTCCCGTAATTGTACCGCGTTTGCTCGTTGCATTTGTCAATAAACTTAGTAGCAATCATGCGCTCGTCTTCATATCTCTGCGTAAGCAATTTCCAAGCTGTTTCGTAATTTATTTCGCTAATTGTTAAGTGACGTATTAATCTTGCTGCGTCGCCTTTTACGTGTGTTTTAAGATACTGCATTTTCTCTGTAGAAGAAATTGAGTTATCTTCGTGAATTATTTTTCTAAATAAATCTTGGAATGTGTACCAAGAGTCATAGTTCCCCGCAAATATGGGAATATTTATTCGTGGAAGTTTTACTGACGATTTTGTCGACATAGCTTTTTCACCCGAGTTTTGGATTATTCTTGCTTCTAACAAATTTATGATAACGTCATAATCTGTCTGTGTATTCTCGAAACAATTATCCTTGAAATAGCTATTGTCCAGTGTGCTTTCAGCCATCAGTAATTCGATGTGCGTCTCTTCAATTTCTAGCCATTGTTTTTGTAAGGTTTGTAATAGTGTCTGTAAATGCCATATTGGCTTATCCTGAGTAATGGATTCCTTAGCCTGAGATATTTTCTTGGATATCTGTGACATTCGGAACAGTTGTATAAACAGTTTTGGGCTACTGACAACCCCCTTGTCTTCATCTTCGTCTAGAAGTCGTGGTTCATAAATACTTTGTACGTGTTGTAGTCTTTCCTCACATTTTCTGAGGTAGTTGATTCCTTCGTCGTAACATTTCTTAATGTTACCAAAGTAGTTTGTAGTAATGTACTTATGAGTTGACAAGATCTCTTGATCTTGTAGTTTCAAGTGGTTTTCTTGAACTCGCTGGAAAACCTGGTCTAATATTTTCTCCCGTTCGTTGAGGTATTTTTCCGTTTTCCTTGTGGGCGAGTCCTTTTTCAGGTTTGAGACTATCCTTTTGATCTCACTGTAATCCGCTTCCTGGCTCCTGATTAGTTCGTTAACTTCCTGTATCTCCATAGTGCTCTTCTTTCCCACTTCTCTAACGGCCCTATTTACCTAACTCAATAGTCAAGTCTGTCAGAGTCAATTCCTACAGTAATAAGGGGACCGCGTGATTGAAAGAAATTTCAAATGCTCGAAGGACCAAAATGTCTAACCACTCCAAACAGATGTCACGTGAAGTCGTAATACTGTTGAGGGTGCGTTAGTACATGTAGGGATATGATACGTCACGCGCCTACTGAACCTATAAGCCTAACAGTCCCTACGACTATAATCCCTATAAGCCCTACAGCCCTAACCTACCATATACCTAGTAGTGATATATAAATATATAAATAAGTTCAGGATGTCTGCACCATGCGACCTAAGGTTACAGACGGATAGTAGACAGGATGTCCAGGTTCGGGAAGGATAAACTCACTGCCAGCCCGCAGACTCACGGGACTGATCAGAGATGGCTAAAGGTGTCTTGGCCACAGTGAGGGGTAATGAGACAAGAATATAAAATTCAAATCTGCTTTATTTTACAAGATGTACAGCTTATATACTAATTTAACTTAATACACACTATTATACAAAGTTGTATGTGTTTCATGCGTGTAAGATGCAACTCAGTCATTATTTTAACTAGGCCGCTCGTGTAGTCGTCGCCGGGCCAAGTGCTGATTCGATGTTCAAAGGTTAACATTGAACAAGTGGAAAAGTGACACTTTCCGCACAGTTTGGCTGCTTGGAAAACGCGTTTTTCGAGGACATGTATTGTAAAATTATTTTCAACACACTTGCTCATTAAGTGGTTCTAATTTCACCGCATTTAGGCACATAATGATAGCTATAATCAGTGACGTTTTCATTGCCATTATTCACAAGTGAGTTATAGAGTTTTTTTTATTTTATTGGTTGAGTTGCTTTGTTCTTAAAAAGATTCGATACAAAAAGATCGTGCTCAATAGTACAAATAAATTAATGTGCCTACATATTGCTTGCTCATTTCATGCAACTTCGTATTTAAATAGATAATTTCAACTTGTATTTAATAAATAAAACTTTCACTCAAATAGAACTTAAAACTTGTAATTCCCCATTTTGTACGTGGCTAAATCGCTATCCGCGAAAAGCCAAAAAAAAAGAAAACTCTTTATTTTAGTCTATGGCTGATCGCCATTGTTAGATGCGCGCGCATAGGAAAACTGATAAATTTTTCCCGCCATTGTGAAAATTTTCGCAACTCGTTTTCACTGTTGAAATTACAGTTATTAATAATTAAAATGTCAACAAGTACTAGTTATGAAGAAAATTATTTATGTTGTACACCGCCCGATATAAGATGTGAAGCCCTTAACTCTATGGAAAGTTTACTAGCTGAAAACTCCAAGGAAAAATATCTATTATCTACAAAATAAAATGATTTTTAGTATTATTTTATTCACAAGTGTGTTGAAAAACGTCGTATGATACACGTGTGTATTGATGATTACCGTCCTCGGCTCTCTTAAGACCCTCACCTTACGGCTCGGGTCTCAATGGCGCCTCAGCGGTAATCACCAACATTACGCACTTGTACCATAATGTACTATTATAGAGTAACCAGCCATGATGGGAATCTTTATTCTTTTTAACATGCTTTTATTAGCTTGGTATGTATCTATCTAACATCAAGCACCCCACGTTTTTTACATTTACATTACACTATTCTTAATTTAAATTTATTGAAAATTATTGTTTACTTTATAGTTTGTTTTTCTGTTAAAGCGTGTTTTTTTGTTTTTTAAAGTTATTATTTATATAATACTAGCTGTTGCCGGTGGTTATGAAGATATACCCTCTTATTAATAAACGCGGAATAAAGTTATACAAGGTATATGTAAGGAATAACCGTACATTTTCATAGGTTTATACTTGGTATAAATTTATTCTCTGTTTATTAGTAAGAGGTTTAACGCAAACTATTTTTAAATTTCAGTCAAGAGAAAATGCCTATCACACTAAGCAACATTTTATAAACAGATATAGAGTATCACAATATTCTTTCTCAGCTAATTTAATTTAATTTCATACAAATTTACGAAAGTGCTTAGACATCTTTAATCTGGCCCTGACATAAAATCCGTTCTTAGCGAATGTGTACTAACTATTAAATACCTCTTTGCCAAATTCAAACTTTGTAGCTCAAGAAATGAAGAACTATCGTAGTCGAGCGAGCTCTTAGACCTCCTTAATCCGGCCCTATCGCAAAATCCGTTCTTAGTGGACGTCTACTAACTATAAACTACCTCCATGCCACTACTTCCCTGCCAAATTTCAAGCTTGTAGCACAAAAATGAAGGCCTTTCATACAAACTTGCGAGAGCCCTTAGACCTCCTTAATCCGGACTTTTCGTAAAATCCGTTCTTAGTGGACGTCTACTAACTATAAACTACCTCCCTGCTAAATTTAATCTTTATACGTCTAACGGTTTTCGATATTTCGTGATAGGTGAATGAGTGATGGGTTGGCGCAAGGGTGTCGACACATATTGCATCCCACATCAAAGGCCTATCCAACTTCCAAAGTATTATGGTCATCCCGTCTGGTCTCTGCCCATCGTCGCGTGCCACGCCAGTGGGTTCTAAAACCGCTGGCACCCGAGACAAGAGTCCAACGTATAATATCATTAATGCTGGCGTGCCGTGCTATATGACCAGCGATCCTACTGCAGGATAGGCCATGGTGTCCGAAGCGGGCGACTGCTGCACCACATTGACAACGATGTGGAGCTCCGCTAGGAGTACCCAGGCGCAGACATGTAGCGGCAGCATCCGGCAAGTAGTGTCACTCAACATCGTACCTATGATGGGTGAAGGTAATGCCTGTAGCCAGAAGCCTAACTCCCACTCACCCACAGGTGGTAGGCGGGAATACTCAGTAGTATTGGTGGACATATTTATTCCGTACCACAATCTGCAGAGCGGCTCATCCCGCTGTCTCTGGGAAAGCCCATCAGAACCCATCTTGTTCTCGGGCAACGCCGTATTCGAGCAAGACACTTTCCAGGCGCACACTGCTTCAGTCGAGCACGGCACTTCACAATTAACCAGTGATAGAGATAAAATTGTAGTGGCTAACGTTTCTGTGCTGTGAACCAAAGACAGGAACGCCGGAAGGCTTATACTAGAAATTTTACGGATGCCGAGATAGCGAGAGTAAAAGCCGAATGATGGGACTAATGAGAGCAATAGCCGAATGAAGGTTAGTTTTTGAGAGTCTATCCGAAAAATCATTAAAATGGCCAAATTTTACAAGACATCGACGGTGGCATCGTTTACACCGCCGGAGAGCATTAGATTGACTAGAGCCGCAAGCTCCTTCAAAAGAGACTCACCAGCGTCCCCGGCGCCTGAAATTAAAAGATCCGCCAGCGGAACCGCTTCGGTAGGTGCTCACAGCTGCAATCAACTGTGGGCCTGAAATTTGTAGAAAGGATGAATTGAGATCGTGGGTGTCGGGTGGGTCGTGGAAGGTAAGATCATCCGCAGGCACTTGATATTTACTCTCCAAGGCTGAAATTGTTTCTGGAGAGTATGGCGCCACCACTTCACTGCTGAACAACAGCCTGGTCACTGCATAATGTCACCTTCACTTAATTTGGATGCCACATGCGCACACACGCCTTTCTGGGCAGGAATGCTGGTAATTTTGAATCTAAAATAAGGCTCGATTTTTTTCTGGACATCCAGATTAATAAGGAAAATAAGCACTTCCTCCCATGCGCTCTGTGAGTTCTTCTGGGTTGCAAGACGGACGCATCGCGCCAGGCTTAGTGCGACAGACCGTCTTACGCCCCACGGAATTCTCTTTAAAATCGGTAATTTAGTAAGGGTTTTCCAAAGTGGTTTTGTATTTGTGATGTGGGAGAGGGAAGGGTTACGAAACTATGGGATTTTTGTACTTTCCATATTGGATCCGTAGACCCCGTTCGCCCTTAAAAAACGTGAATGAGAGCAATGGTTTCACCAGCCATTGCTCTCACCAGCTGAATATCAAGTGATATGGCAGGTTGCTGCTACAATTTCCGGCACTGAACTTAAAATAAATAAAAGTTAAATAAATAATAAAAGTAAAATTTCACTTACCAATATTATTATAACACTATTTACACACTATCACTAATAAAATAACAATAAAAAATACATAAAAATAATAATGTCTAAATTGAGTGAAGGCACTTGGCACGCAGCTTAGGGTGACCGCCGAGCAGAGAGGTTGCAGGGGACGCATCCTTCGCAACCGTTGCCTAGGTAAATCGTGGGCGTCGCGTCGCCTTACAACGGCACTGCCCTGTTCCGATGTTCTGAACCGATCGACGAATAGTTGCGCACACACTTGTGCACTATAATAAATCCCGCTTCGATATCTCATAACCAAGTCATAAGTTTATTTGTTGATATAAAGTTTATTGTTCAAGCACAGCGGCTTATTAATGTTAATAATGAGTCATGACTGGCTTTTTTGCTGTTCCTATCACTATTGTTTTATATCCGCGGCCTTCAGAGATCTTGATGTCTTAATCTTTTGTCTGTTGGTAAATGGAGAAAAAACTAATTGCTTCATTATCATCAACCACAATAAAATTATGACCAGGAAAACGGATTTATGTTGGTAATTGTTCGTGTTTATATAGAATTTGTACGATTGCATAATAAATGCATTAATTAACTATAGGATTTGACGTATTACCAAAAAAAAAAATAGAACAGAGGTGAATTTGTTTTATTAAATGATGAACAAGAGAAAACAATAACATCTTAAGATTCTTACTCTAAATTACAATTTTCAGTTCCAGCCGAAATGTTTGGGAATTGCTCGTCGCGTTATGTAGCGTTTACTTACCCTGCTTTTTGATTATGTATTTTGTAAGTTAATAATTATTTAAAACCAAAATAAATCCAAGCTTTTGCTACACAGGCTGTTAAATAGTCATCATCATCATTATAGCCGAAAGATGTCCACTGCTGAACATAGGTCTTCCCCAAGTTTCGCCACCTTTCCTTATCGTCACGCATCCACCGGATTCCTGCAACCTTAACCAAGTTATCAGCCTATCTAGTGAGGCCTTCCAACGCAGCATCTGCCGAAACGCGGTCGCCACTCCAGATTTTCGTCCCCATCAATTATTCGTCCCGTGAGCATTGCGCCGTCTCCACTGCCACATAAGTTTGGCAATTTTTCGGGCTAGGTTGGTAACTTTGGTCTTCCTGAGGATATCTTAATTTCTGATGCGATCACGCAAGGAAACGTCGAGTATGACTGGCTCTCCATTGCCTTTTGGGTTACTTTAAGTTTTCTGATATGGCCAAATGTTAGCGTCCACGTAATAGTTCTATAGATCATCATTGGCACATACCGTCCCATTTGCCTGCTCGACGAGTTTGCCAAGCTATTCAATAGAATAATCGGGGCACCAGTCGCGAGCTGGCCCCGACCTTGGCGCCAGTATGGCTTCCGGCAGCAGCGTTCGATACAATCCTACGCGTCCGCTTGCTGTCGGACCAGGTATGGTCCCGGGTGGGGTGGCGTTAGCGGAAAATTTGAATAACGCCTTTAACTTGCCCTTAACGCACTTGGCTTTAACGCCCTGAGATGCGATTAGGGCGGCACTCGTACATCATAGAGTGCTCCCTTACCTGCAGTGCATTGTCGGGGCTTACCTACGTGACCGGCAAATGTGGGTCGGGATGGTAGCGTACATTGTAGGAAGATTACCTACGTGTGGGGTTCCGCAGGTGTCGTTTTAGTCCTGTTGGATCTCGCACATGATGCAGCTGCTTGTTGACCTCCCCGTCGGTATTAATATCGTTTGTTACGAAGACGCCACCCTGGTGTTGGCCGGTGGGGACACTTTCAACGAGATCATCCAACTTTCCGAGCTCGTGGTGGCAAGAGTAGGGCGTCGGCTAGTTTGTTAGTAGCTGGGTTAGGAGATAGCTCGGGTAGAAGTTCGCCGCCTATACGCGGGTGTCGTGCGATTGATGGTCCTTTATGGGGCGCCTGTTTGGTCAAGCAGATTATCAGAAGTTCTAGACAAGTGGCATTCGGTGTCAGCGAAGGCGATAGTCGAAAGGTCAAAATGTTAGGGATTGATCACGTGATTTTTCGATATCGCTTGTCAATTCCAAAGAATTTTGCCTTTTTAACAATCGCTATCGCCACGCTTTCGATGACAGAATGTGATTTGTCTAGGGCGTCATGTGTACGACGTTACAGGAAAAAAAAATAACATTGCACGAGGTTACCGTTGAGTATTCTTTGAGGCGGCAACTCTCCTGGCACGCTTTCCTCCGCTTGGCATTCTGGTGGACATGAACGTGAGGATTTTATAACCGAATTCGCGCCATTCGCCAAAATGGTGATAGTCTGCCAGGAATCGCTTTAGTAAGGCTTTGGCAGGAACAGCGACACGCGCTCATGCGGTGGCGCGAGCTTCTACAGCAGCTGCAATTTTCACGAAAATGCTTTGTCGAAGCCTGGTTGAAGAGAGACATCTGGAGACTGAGACAGGGAAAATGATTGCATTGGGAAAATTATTGTATAATGAATGTATTAGTTTTATAATTTTAATGAATGTGGTTTTATTTATTTATTTATTTAGATTAAGAGTTCAAACACAATGTAAATTGTTCATGAATAAAAATTGAATTGAATCTCCTACAGGCTCACTCAGATACCGGGCACGGTTGCTTCGATGAGTAGCTGAATAGGATTGGGCGAGAGCCCACGTTAAATTGCCACCACTGCGGAGGTGAAGTTGACGTTGCACGCTCAAGGAGTGCCCTGCGTAGGCCTCTGAACGGCAGGTCTTGTTCGCCAGGATCAGGCGAGACCTGTTTTTGCCAGCAGTTGTGAGGGCCATTCTGGCAGATACAGAAAACTGGAGGGAAATGTTCTCCTTCTGTGAGACCGTGATGGTCCAGAAGGAGACCAGGTGGGACGCCGGGGTCGCTAATGCTCGGATTGGGGACTCGGTCTGCCCACCAAGTGACTCCAGGGAAGATTGTGGCACGATGATCACGTGCTGCCTTGCATAGCGAGGTTCAGGAAGGCGATTTTTTAGTGTCCCCAGAGATGTGTCATAAAGGCGTTGCACAGAAGGATTTCCTCCATGCAACGATCCTACGAGCATGTCTTCTAGTGTTCGTCTCATGAATATGATTATCTACCTGTATATAATATATAAACGCACTCTTTTATTTTGAACTATAATGTGTACATTTGATTTTTTATTCATAATTTTTACCTAATTCTTTAATTCTTGCCCTGTGCCATTCTGTCGGCATTTTTCTCATGTACCAAGGTACAAATAAGATTCCAACTGAAACTACACAAAAAAAAAATACAAACAAACATAAATCTTCGAACAAAACTTCACATACAAATCAAGTTTAGTGTTTTAACAAAAAAATCGCTTCTCACACACACATAACCTCCTTAGATCAAGTACCGCGGAAAACAAAGGCTTATTTATGAAATTCTTCAGAGGATCGTACACAATTAATAGCGGCGTAATAAAACACAAGTCAAAGCCCGCCGGCAGGGACATAACATTAACAGACTAATGGGATAAGATTATGATATTTACAGCTACACGCGGCCGCCTTAAGCCGTGGTCCCACTAAGCGTTTACTCGCGGTAATAGAAACTTTTTACTAGCGTAGAGCCGCTAGCCGGCAATATTGAATGTTTTGAAGCTTTTGTTTCATGGACTACCTATATGTCCGATGTATTGCTTTGCTCATCATGAAAGAAGTCTTTGTTCTGCAGTTGTCTATTTTATTGGATTTGATGGAAACGATCAATCGATCTGCCATAGCCGGATTTTTGCTTTATCTACACTTCTCCTCTTGGGTATGAAACACAAAACAATTTTCTTTTCACACAATAGTGGTTAATAGGCAACTGATTACCTACTATTGGGTAAATCTTAGCTATGTGTTTAAATGCGGCTTTCACTGATTCTGAATGAAATGAAGTGAAAATTAAAGTAACCGTGGGACAATTAGTTTTAGTGAAATCTCGTAGTATTGTGGAGTAAAACCACACCTTATGCAAATGAGGCGGCAGCGGCCAAAGCGTTGCCTAAATATTAGTTTAATATTTGGAAGATTGTATCACGGCCGCACTAGAGCAGCGTTGTAACTCGTTTTGCTGGGTGCCGTTTGGATGTTTGAGAGACTAGGCTCGAGCAACCTGTATTTAGTTTGAATAGTACATTTTTAATATTCGTGTTTACCTGGATCCTGTTCTACGGAATTACCTCTATGTAGATAGTATGTAGGTGATTCAGTAAAACATGACCCAGGTTGCATATACCCAATTTATTTTATTTAAGTAAAATACTTATATAATTACTAGCAATTCCGCGCGGCTTCGCTCCCGTGGACCATCCCACAGGACCCGTTTTCGGGATTAAACAATAGCCTATGTCACTCAGGAATAATGTTGCTTTCTATTGGTTAAAGAATTTTTGAATCGGTCCAGTATTTTCGGAGCCTATTCGGTACAAACAAACAAACAAACAAATAAACAAACAAAAAAATGTTTCCTTTTTATAATATTAGTATAGATAGTATAGATGTATTATAAACAATATTCTAGGTACCTAATCTCCCCTTGAAGAAATTCCTTTAATAAAAAAATGCCAAAAATAAAATTACCCTTTACGTCAAATACATAAAATCCTAGTCGACTGTCCAATGAAAACTTGGTCTGTGATAATGTTAGTATAATAGATTCTTTAGTTTCCAAGTTACAACGCTTGGACATCGTAATGAATAAATTATGTAAATAGTATGAGGCGGGTTCTCGCTTTCTTGTAAATGATTTGGCGTTTTGCGTTTAATGGTTGGCTGACCGACGAGCGACGGACGGACCACGCACCCGAATCTACATATTAGTGCCACAAATTATTTAATTGCTATTTATAACGCCGCTCTGTTTACACGCGAACCTGTATACATGCACCCAAGCATGACTGGGCGAATCAACAACGGTAATAGAAACTACGAAATATTGGCCAGGAACACATAACACTTTTAACACAATGAAATATTCTCCATTGTCGATTGTGCGAATGAGCCTTCGAAAACATTTGTTAAATAAATTGCAAGTTCAACATCAGGCACTAATCTACCTAATTGCAGTGTTATTACTACACTTATAGTGTTACAGAATGGTTTTAATTAAAAGATAATGATCATCATAATTTTGTAAATATTTTGCTCGGCGAGCTCTTTATATCATTATCAAAACATTACTGCAATGAGTTTTTACATTAATCCATTTTTTCCACATCGGTCCCCGTGATTTTGGTCAAACAGGCCACGCGTAATGTTTCCATAATTTTGATGACGGAGTGATTGGTTCTGGTCTCAAAACCGAAACCATTAAGTTCGCATTCCGGCGGACGCTCGCCGCTCGCGGAGAAAAAGAAAACGCCGCGGCCCGAGGTGCAAACAGGGCGGGCCGGTACTTTACCGCGCCACCTCGTTCCGAAAATAGTGACAAATGGTGGCGGCATCTTTCATCTCCTTGCTTTTTCAAAATCTCCACGCTTAAATATCGACCCTAAAGATCAGATATAAGGCAGCAAACCCTCTGACCGACCACAGTGATTAACGAAATGATAACGCAATAATGAAATTCGGAAATAATCGCAAATAGCTTTCGAGTGGCTCGAGGGCGGGCCGCCTGTCGTGTCTACCTGAATTGAAAAGGCCATTGAAGTATTGCAAATAAATTAAATGTATTTTTCATCACAGAAGCGTTTCATTAATTTGTGAATTATTTAAATGGCTGGCCGCGGCGCGTCGTCGCACAAGTGTCGGACGTGGAAACGGCTGTCATATGATGATAAATTCATAGCATTTCCAGTTATTACACATGGACTCCGCGCAAGATATGGTTAACGTGCTTACGGCCTGGCGAGGCTCATGCATCATGCATGCCGCGGATATTTGCGAAATTCACGTTGTACTGTAATGTGTGTGCAATCCGGTTGCTATTGTCTAAGGCCGATTATTTAAATGGCGTGGCATTAAATTGATAGTGCATCGTATACGATAATAGTCCCTAATACGAGATAATTACAGAGAAGAAGCTCGCTGGCTCACAGTAGTCAATGAAGATATAATTCTTCGTTGAATTAATGAGGGCGTCGTGCGTGATGCGTCGGTGTGTCGTGCAGCAGTACTGCAGCGGTGCGGCGCGGCGCGGCGTCGGAGCGACTCGGCAATCGCTCGCCAGCACATAAGTGGTGCGATTTGATAGCTCCGAGCATTCACAATTGCTTGCATGCGATGTGACTCCACTAATTGAATACACATTGCGTCATTAAATTACTCAGTAGCACGTACTCGCTGTGCGTTTAGTTTCCCTTTATAAGAACTTAATAAAATGCTAGCTAGCATACTAGATTGTTTCTTAATTACTATCGGCGATTACTGACAGGTTATTAAATTTATTATTTATCGCTCACACCTTCTACTGTAATAGATGAAATAGAATTCACTAGTGTAGTTTTTTAAATGGGTTTAAACGTTCTGTGCAGTGGATGCATAAGGTAGCCTCAATTGATGGGCAGGAGCAAATTAAATGTAACCGTTCCCCTTTGTTTGCAAAAGTTGTGTGCTTTAGCAGCAACAGCTCCTATCTACATATTTACTTCGCCGCGCCGTTCTGTTCGGCACATAAATTACTGCAGGTCGTAATTAAACTTGTGACACGTAACACGATGTTTTCAAACGTTGAGGATTGCCCTAGTACACTCAACTTATACATAACTAAATAAATATGGCTACTTAAAACATGCATGGAGTATATGTATAACCTAATCAATCTTGTATTATTAATGCGAAAGGTACTCACTTTGTTTGTTACCTTTTCACGAGTGATATGACTGAAAATATTGTGAAGATAGTTTGAGACCCTGGGAAGGATTTAGGACTTAGGATAGTTTTTATACCTGTAGTTTGTATTCATGGGGAGGAGCTTGTGACGAAATAATAAAAGCCGCACGGGTAGAGATCTTCAAGGTTAAGCAATGCTTGACAAGGCCAGTCTGTGGATGGGGTTATCATTTCAACATAGCGAGATTCCTCGGCTTCTCGGAAAGCACGTTAAGCCTTTGGTCCTGGACGATCTTTGACAGTAGTCAGAAGCTTGAGATCTAAACCAGTCTTGCCAAAGGGTATCGCGTTACCCAGTTACTGGGTTGTGGAGGCAGTTGCTCCATGTAAAACACTGGTAGTCAGCTGAATCTGGTTAAACTGGAAGCCGACTCCAACATAGTTCTTTATTTTTACCAGAAACGTTGCCTAGGCATTTCTTCCTGTATCGTGGGTGCGTTTACAAACATATAAACTCACATACACAGACACCCAGAGCCGACACGACTATCTGTAGGTCATACAAATATAATACTCCAGAGACGATAAAAAGATTTATACGTGGGTAAAGCCACGGACAGAAGCTAATCTATATATATAAAAGAAAGTCGTGTTAGTTACACTATTTATAACTCAAGAACGGCTAAACCGATTTGGCTGAAAATTGGTAGGGAGGTAGCTAAGAGCCAGGAGAAGGACATAGGATACTTTTTATCCCGTTTAGGGTAGGGTAGGGTAGGTAGGGTAGGGTAGGTAGGGTAGGGTAGGTAGGGTAGGGTAGGTAGGGTAGGGTAGGTAGGGTAGGGTAGGTAGGGTAGGGTAGGTAGGGTAGGGTAGGTAGGGTAGGGTAGGTAGGGTAGGGTAGGTAGGGTAGGGTGGGCCGCACCTGTTTTATAATACGGAAAGCCGCTATAGGGTAGGTAGGGTAGGGTAGGTAGGGTAGGGTAGGTAGGGTAGGGTAGGTAGGGTAGGGTAGGTAGGGTAGGGTAGGTAGGGTAGGGTAGGTAGGGTAGGGTAGGTAGGGTAGGGTAGGTAGGGTAGGGTAGGTAGGGTAGGTAGGGTAGGGTAGGTAGGGTAGGGTAGGTAGGGTAGGGTAGGTAGGGTAGGGTAGGTAGGGTAGGGTAGGTAGGGTAGGGTAGGTAGGGTAGGGTAGGTAGGGTAGGGTAGGTAGGGTAGGGTAGGTAGGGTAGGGTAGGTAGGGTAGGGTAGGTAGGGTAGGGTAGGTAGGGTAGGGTAGGTAGGGTAGGGTAGGTAGGGTAGGGTAGGTAGGGTAGGGTAGGTAGGGTAGGGTAGGTAGGGTAGGGTAGGTAGGGTAGGGTAGGTAGGGTAGGGTAGGTAGGGTAGGGTAGGTAGGGTAGGGTAGGTAGGGTAGGGTAGGTAGGGTAGGGTAGGTAGGGTAGGGTAGGTAGGGTAGGGTAGGTAGGGTAGGGTAGGTAGGGTAGGGTAGGTAGGGTAGGGTAGGTAGGGTAGGGTAGGTAGGGTAGGGTAGGTAGGGTAGGGTAGGTAGGGTAGGGTAGGTAGGGTAGGGTAGGTAGGGTAGGGTAGGTAGGGTAGGGTAGGTAGGGTAGGGTAGGTAGGGTAGGGTAGGTAGGGTAGGTAGGGTAGGGTAGGGTAGGTAGGGTAGGGTAGGTAGGGTAGGGTAGGTAGGGTAGGGTAGGTAGGGTAGGGTAGGTAGGGTAGGTAGGGTAGGGTAGGTAGGGTTTTTTTTTTTTTTTTTTTTTTTTTTTTTTTTTGTTTAATACTAATCCCGCTCAACAAAGTTGGCGCCTATTCTGTGCAAATGCTTTCATTCCATTCCTCTTTCATGCTTCTCGTACTTTCATTCTTCATACTAATTGTTCTTCTTGCTTACATCTCTTGTATACGGTGGGTGGGAATCCCACTTTCTTTAAATACGTAAAAGGCAGCTTTATTTATTTAAAATTTGGGTATAAGACAAAAAGTGCTAATATACAAGGTTACAGAAAATTACAAATGTGCAAGAAGTGCTGTTAATAAATACAATGTGCAAAAGTGCTATTTATCACAGTCAGAATATAACTAAATATCACAGGGAAAAAGATCAAAATTTTATAAATAGTGCCTTACAATTAGGGATGAGAAGCACTACAGTGCTTTTCATCACACAGACAATCTGTTGTTGCTAGGTACTACCCCAGTGCACCGTTCGTCACTGCAGTTTTGTGCGTGCTATTCTATGCTTCTTACATATATTCTTATAATACTAGTGAAGCATAGTGCCGCTTCAACTTCGGTTTCGTGCAATGACGGTGGAAGCCACATTAACACAGTACACCAGGAACTTTTCCCTGTGTTGCTTACTCATGAGCCCATGCAGGCTCTCCTTCGTCAGTCTCCTGTCCAGCTCACATTCGAGTTGGTAGCGTTCCCTGATAAATAACGGGCAATCTACAAGTATGTGCTGGACAGTCTCTGCCACGCCTGGATCGCAGACACACGATGGGTTATCCTTACACTTGAAACGATTCAAGTATTCAGAGAACCCGCCGTGCCCCGTCAAAACCTGCGTGAGAACGCCTGTGGGCCGCACCTGTTTTATAATACGGAAAGCCGCTATAGGGTAGGTAGGGTAGGGTAGGTAGGGTAGGGTAGGTAGGGTAGGGTAGGTAGGGTAGGGTAGGTAGGGTAGGGTAGGTAGGGTAGGGTAGGTAGGGTAGGGTAGGTAGGGTAGGGTAGGTAGGGTAGGGTAGGTAGGGTAGGGTAGGGTAGGTAGGGTAGGGTAGGTAGGGTAGGGTAGGTAGGGTAGGGTAGGTAGGGTAGGGTAGGTAGGGTAGGGTAGGTAGGGTAGGGTAGGTAGGGTAGGTAGGGTAGGGTAGGTAGGGTAGGGTAGGTAGGGTAGGGTAGGTAGGGTAGGGTAGGTAGGGTAGGGTAGGTTGGGTAGGGTAGGTAGGGTAGGGTAGGTAGGGTAGGGTAGGTAGGGTAGGGTAGGTAGGGTAGGGTAGGTAGGGTAGGGTTGTTAGAGTAGGGTAGGTAGGGTAGGGTAGGTAGGGTAGGGTAGGTAGGGTAGGGTTGTTAGAGTAGGGTAGGTAGGGTAGATGAATGTTTGGTGTTTTTATGGCAAAACAAAGTTTGCGGGGTCAGCCAGTTTGTAATAAAGTAAATACATCTATTAGTTAGTGCGTAGAAAATGCGTTTTTCAATATGTTCTACTTAGATATATATTCTCACACGACAGCTACTGATCTGCATACGTAATGAAGAGAAAGTATAATATCATCCAATAGGGCCTCTCATCTGTATCACGGATTGATTTACTGACTCGTGATGAGAACTGAATATCAATGTCGATCACAATATTTTATTCTATGAGAGTTAATAGTTAATTAAAATGTCATATATTCCAATGATGAATTGCATACGATCGTTGCCTCTGTTTCGTTTGATATTGAAGGAAATTGTAATGTTCTAGTTTATTGTAAATTTATGATCATCGGAAAATTATTATTTATTGAACACAAAAAAGTTCACATACGATATAGGTATTGAGAAGAATTGAGCTCTTTAACAGCAAACCAAAATATTTCCGTACAGCTACGCGTGGCATGGAAAATGATCCTTGGGAAAAACAGGACGAGAAAAATAAGTAAACTGTCAATGTCATACCTAGGTATGCACGGAGTCCCAGCGCTAACAAAAAAAATATATTCAAATAAATGTGATTAGATAGCGAGAGGTCCCTCTATGAGAGGAGGCCTGTGTCCCAGCAGTGAGGACATTAAAAAAGGCTGATGATGTGATGGCGCGATATGCATCGATTTGTTATTGAAATGTGTGTTTTTACACATTTTCGAGGATTGATCATAAAAATTATATGCCCTTTTTTAATCAACTCTCCTAAGCACAAAATTATGGAATATTAGACTCTTAAATCACATTTCAAAGATTATTTGAACGGACCATTCAAATTTGATTCCAATAGATAGCGCGGTTTTAAATTTCTAAAGCATGCCACTCGATTTTTTTATATTTGTATTGTTAAATATTTTGATACAATGAAACTGTAAAAACGTGCAAAAAATACTATAAAATAAATCGTCACTGTATTTAAAGAAGAAAATTGTCACGAACTGAGAAAACCCTTTTATTTCCAAGTCGCTGCTAACTCCATCTATAGCGGTGGAACGGAACCGAACACGAGAAATTGTAAATATAATTATCTTAATCAGCCGAAAAACGCCATTTATTCTGTTCTAATACCAACAACTAACAACTACGACTAACTTATAACTATTTTCTATTCCGAACGGAAACCATTGTTTAAACTAATAGCAAAATAAGTGCAAACACACATACAACACACATACACAATAGAGACATAGTATAGAGTGTAGTGTGTGTGTGTGTGTGTTGTAGTGTAGTGTAGTGTAGAGGTATAGTGTGTACATTCAGATTCAATACTCAATACATGTATAATGTATTGCTTCCACATGTGAACTTAGATGGTAGGTTACAAATTTAGACCATTGTTGACCCTGTCGGGCACTGCAAAAGTAGGAGAGAGGAAGAGGGCTTTTATATGACTAGGTATTTATTTATTTATTAGATTGCAATTAGTTTAATTTAAAATTTGTCATTTAAGTAGTACTCAGTCTGACTTAGTTATTATTAGATAGGTACGTAATAATAAAAATAGTTACATCATAGCAAATCGATTGAAGAAAAGAGAATCAATTATATTTTGAACGAAATTAGTAAATGGCAACACTTTTTATTTTATCCACAAACCAATGAATTTACCGGATTTTCCTAATTACATTTTAACTTTTCTTTACTTTTTTTTATGCAAAAATGTTGTAATCTTGTTTGGACAAATGAATACTGCGATTAATAAACATTCGCGCACATCCTACAGACATTTTGACTCGACTTAGCGTTGTGAAGATAGGGGTCAAAATCTTATGCATTATTTACTTGACTACCTTTGACTCTATCTCAACGTACTTCGACCCTAAGTATATACTAAAAGTTTCATTTTAATAACAACTTTTCTATTCCCATGCAACAAGCTAATGCACTAGTAGGTGTTTACGATGCCTATCTAAGCTCAGTCAAAGCAACCATTTATAATGTTAAAAAATCGCATCTCATCGTGCATAAGTAATGACAGGTTGGTTACCGATGGCCGCGAGCATCATACAGGTACACTACCGAGCATAGCAGCTCCCAGCGTCCCCAACGCGACGACACTGACGCGCCGCGGTGGCGTTAGATTTAAGATAGGTAATTGGACAAATCTACTGTCACCACGACAGTGTCGCTGTGCGCGAATAGTGCCCCATAAATTTTCATCTTACTGTTATAAATGCGAAAGTTTGGGTGGATGGATGTTTGTCACTTAATCACACCAGAACAGCTGAACGGATCTGGATAAAATTTGGCACAGATTAGCACAATGGAATATCTTTTATCCTGATCAACTCGATATAATGGTCCCTTGCGTTAATAAAACATTTTCCACGTGGGTGAAACCGGGCAGAAGGTAGTACTGCATAATAACATCGATCTGTCGCCGCGTTGGTGTTGCCACAGTAAAAATATACAAACAGTAAGGAAGCTACCTACAAACGCTCAAAACGGCACACTCACACAAACATACGCACCGACGAGACCACTCGGGCACTTCTGCGGGGCTGTAGTACTGAGAACTGCGACGCGACGAGTGATCACGTATGTTTGTGTGAGTGTGCCGTTTCGAGCGTTTGTAGGTAGCTTCCTTACTGTTTGTATATTTTTACTGTGGTGTTGCTACGTTGCGGTGTCAATCACGGCGGAGCCGCTTTTCACGGAAGTCTACCTTTATAACAACTCGTTTCCTCGGTTGACTCTTAATTGCCGCTTACAGGGGATAATAAGCAGATATACACTCCATCTTTTGCGTTCCAATGAACAGCAAGAAAATAAGTAACGATAAACAGTCTATTTAGCCACTTGTCACGGTGATTTGTAAGATGTGTTGTTTTTCTTGGCTTGTTTTCATGCTAAGTCTCTGTTTACGGAAAATGTGTGCAAAGTATCGGTTTTCTTGTTTCCACTGCGGGATAAGTCGAAAAGCATTTAGATTGATATTTGGATAAATGTAACTTTTCGTTCATTATTGCGTCAACGTTAGCGTAGCACACATCATCATCATGCTTGATTATTTTGCTCTTCATCATCACTTCAGCCGAAAGATGTCCAATGCTGAACAAAGCCCTCCTCAGTGTCAACACTCTAGAGCGTCTTACAACCAGAAGGTTGCTATTGCTCGCCTTAAGCCAACTTATTTGGGGTCAGCACAATAATATCTTCTGCTTCCATACTTCTTTCTCTTTTAATTAACATATCAGAAGTCACCTCTTTTTACCCGACTGCTGAAGGAGGGTAATGTGTTTATCAGTCTATGTATGTATGTTTGTTCCTATGTGGCGTTCTAGAGACCAAACGCGTTGACCGATATTGATAATTCTTACGTCAATCGATTCGTCTTAATCTTACGAGTGTCACTGGCTACATTAAAATTGGCAAATAGAAAAATGGCGGCTTTTGGGCGTCATATTGTGGGGCCCCAATATTCGAGATACATATTCGAGAGCTGGCTGACCAAAACCAGATGTATCCTCCGACTGCACAGCATGGTTTTCTTCTTGTTTACGTCTTTTTAGTTCGCGTCATAAGCAGTCGGGATTTTTTGATTTTTTTAATTAACTTTTTAAATAACCATATCGTTTCTCTGGCCCTCTACTTATGGACATACATACTCAAAACTTTCCCCGTGACACTCCTTTATAAATGCCATAACAAGAGTGTTCACCAGCCCTGTATGTTCTCAAGTTACCTGCATTAGTTATTAAGCGGGCCCTTTGCAGTGTATCGCGCAATCTCACCAGTAATTGCCGCTTTACGGACGACGTCGAAATTTTAATTAGTTGGCGAAAATAAGCAAGCAGGAATGGCGGCTCATCCATCAGTGGATCAGTTGGAAGGAAACTTGTGTGCACTGGACGCGCTCTACGGCTCTAGTGTAGGTGTACACTTGTAATTATGATGTCACTGATATCGAGATCGATTAATTGAGCCTGTGATGGTTTTTACTAAAGGCTATAAAGAAGTATTAAGTTTATTAATAGAACCCATGACTTGGTAAAATAACTATGCAGCTTATCTCATTATATTTCAAATATATACTTCAATACTGAAAATTCTTTTATTCAGTGAGAAGAATTTAACCAGAAAAAAAAAACGTTTTTACAAAAAAATACAACAGTTACAAAAAAAAAACACCTCAAAGTGAAAGTTTGCAGCTCCTATGACAAGCTGGTAGAATTATACGGATCGTGGAGTAAATAACAAACAGAGTCCAAGCTTAATTTTGGCTGACGATACAGTTTTTAGGGTTCCGTAGAATCCGTAGTCAACAAGGAACCCTTTTATTTTCGTCACGTCCGTCTGTCCGTCCGTCCAAAGCTTAGCTCAGAGACTCTTAGTACTAGAAAGCTATAATTTGGCATGGATAAACATTATACATTAATCACGCCGACAAAGTGGTAAAATAAACTAATGAAAAAAAAATTGTTTTGGGTACACGTAAAGTGGTTTTTTTTCTGGTCTATGCCATAGGTATCGTTGTAGTATCGTTGGATAGGCCATACAAAAATATTACGGGTCTGTTAAAATCATTTTTCGATTCAAGGATCCGTTTGCGTAAAATTAAGCTTTAAGTTGCTTAGCTTTGTTAAAGTCAAGTGTCCCTCCCCCCTGCCAGCTAAATTGTTGCTTCACGGCAGTAGTATATATAACGAAATTAAAACGGAAAACTATCGCAGCTAAGTGGGCTTTACTAGTTTACGAGTAATAGACGACCAAATTATAAAATGTACTTGGTAAATTATAATTAACAAATTCTATTGAAAAATTCTCTAAGTGATGATTTGGTCGACGATGGAGCACGCTTGTCTAGAAGTAACCTGTACACTCTTGGCCTATTGTTTCTGTTTTGGTTTTGGCATCTCTTAGTTATCCTATAGCAACATGACTTGTCTTTCCTAACCGAAATTTTTGAGGCCGGGGCATGTTTTGCATGGGGCAATAAAACACAAAAGTAAAGTAACGCACGGTGTTAAGGCCATTATCCAGTACAGAACAGTTTACGGGTCTTCGCTTAGGACGTCGTAGCAAAGAGGACGGTCACGAAGGTTCATCTGGATCAAGTAAGGCCTTTTCAAAGTGGCGAATTTAAGGCTACGGTACAGTGTATTGTAGGAAGGTATTAGGAAGTTGTAGGTTGTGTGTCATGTCTCATCTACAAGAGAGAGACACTATACTACCGCATGGTTTGGCTATAATGTTCGTGATGCCAAAGAGATCTTCCAAATCCGTCTATGATATGACACGCACAGAAAGCAGAGCATGTGTATGAAGCTCGGTCTCTGTCGAACATCTTCTCTGTAGTATCAAGTGTCGTGCCTATAATCTACTACGGGTTGCTCAAATCGTAAAAGCTCGCGAATCGTGAAAATGATTAAAAAGTAGGTATACAATCAAACCCTAGGGATGTTACACACTTAAGGTTGCCCTAGTCGGCAGTACGAAGTATTCTGTGCGCGGGGTTAAAATGCATGCTATCTCATCCGACAACATGTGCGAAAAAGATAGATGCTGTGATGAGCAGTAAGAAGCTAGTTCGCGTCCGAATACACACTTATATATGCAAATTTGCAGCGAAATGGATGATGATTTAGGACGAAAACGAGCGCGCGAAATTTTATAAACAGGCTTTTGTGCATATGGATATCATGAAAAGCGACTAAATGTATCTGTTCAAATTAAAATTACTTGCATTGTTGAACTATGAATCTATCCCTGTATTGTGATTGTTTTGCAATTTTCCTTCTTATTATGGTATTTATTTCCGCCCAAAGATGCGTTAAAATAAGTTTTGAACTATGGAACATTCGTCGCTCATAACTTTCAAATATATTCTTTTTACCCGACTGCCGAAGGAGGGTAATGTGTTTATCAGTCTATGTATTATATTGTATTTATGTATGTATGTATGTATGTATGTATGTTTGTTCCTATGTGGCGTTCCAGAGACCAAACGCGTTGACCGATTTTGATGATTCATCGATCATCAATCGATTCGTCTTAACCTTGCGAGTGTCATAGGCTACATTAAAATTGGAAAATAGAAAAATGGCGGCTTTTGGGCGCCATATTGTGGGGGGCCAATTTTATTTTTTCTTCCAAACCACGATGGGTTTGGAAGAAAAAATAAAATAAAGTGGGGTATCAAAATAAAGGGTTTCAAGAGGTGATTTCAAAAATATATAACACTTATATATTTAAATGTACCTAATTCGAAACGAATGTTAACTAAAAAGTTATAAATAAAAAAGTTAATTAAAAAAATCAAAATACCCGACTGCTTAAAAAGCGAACTAAAAAGACGTAAACAAGAAGAAAATCATGCTGTACAGTCGAAGGACACATATTCGCGAGCTGGCTGACCAAAACCAGATGATACTTTTTTGTTACCATACAGGGCTAGATAATAATGAGAAAAATTGATACCTTCATGACACACATTCTAGACACTTGAGATCATCAGAGAATTTGAAACTTTTGATGCCTGCTCATTCCACTAAGTTTTACGACAAATCGTTTACAGTCCAGGCTGTGCGATTGTGGAATGAGTTGCCGTTGTCAGTTAGACAAGCCCAGTCACTGGTTTCTTTTAAAAACCTGGTTAAAAACCATTTCCTTTCTCTCTAACGCTTTTCTATTCAGATCTAATCTCTGTCATCATTATTTAGACCTTCTTCTTTTTTTTCTCTCACTCTTTCTATAAATTTCATGTCATATTGCATATGTATGTTTATATGTAGGTTTATGTATAGTATTTATTATGGTAATATAATCTTGTATATATTTATGTTTTAATCTAATAGCAGTAGGTACACCGCAGACTACCCCCTTTTTTATTCTGTTTCTTCAGTCCATCCAAAGTTTGTCTGGTAGATATCGCTGTCAGCGATAAGACCGCCTTTGTACCCGTATAAATAAGTTTTTCTTGTAAATGTGTATAATTTTATGGTGTACAATAAAGTATATTCTATTCTATTCTATTCTATACCTTTTTTATTTTGAACGTACACTGTCAAACAGTGGAGTAATCGCCAGACTACGATTGTATGGAAGAATGATCGACTAGTGTAACCTTAACAGGCGTTGCTCATAGGGGCCTGGGCTGGTATTTTGTGAGGTTATGGGTCCGTTCTACGTGGTGATGGTGATCACCGGGGTGGTTAAAGTGAAGTAAAAATCCCACACTCCCTGGTCTTTTCCCCTTAAAATCCAGGTGTTTGTGAAGGTATCGCCCCAAAAAAATTAAAGGTATAGGTGCAATTGAAAACCCAGTGGTGTTGGTATTCTTCTTTTCTGTAACGTAAAAATAATATACGCAGATTTTGGCAACCACACAATTAGATTTAGTATTTAGTAGTCATCATTATCTTATTGTGATTTCGAGTGTGAGACATCTTTTTTTTTAGAAGTTGAAGTTTTACTTTCGACCGCTTGATGCTATGTTTTTATTTATTTTTATACACTATAGGCTCGCGCTTGACCACTTTCTTTCTCACCTGATGGTAAGCGATGGTGTGGTCGACGGTGAATCACGCTTGCCTAGATGCTATGCTTAAATACAAATGAATGTTGACGTCAGTTGCCGGCACCATAAGTTTGAGCATCCAAGAATGAAAGAAAAACTATTTATTTGTGACCCACACAGGAGACATGGGCACGAGCACGTCGAGCACCCCTGCTTCAAGCTATAAACACAGGTTCCAGTTGAAAGTTAATCAAATACGACCCATTCTGGGTGAAACTGTTTGGCACCATATATGGGCTAACTAGATATACACGTAATAAGACAATATCAACCGAATTAATAATCCATAGGTACTTATTAATATGATAAATGCGAAAGTAACTTTTTGTGTATGTTTGTTTGTGACGTTATTTCGACTACAAATGCTATTGAACATAAACATGACTTTGACTATGTAAGCTCAAACCTTAATCATTTTTAAGTGATGGATAATCATGCTTAAATCGAGATCAGCAAATACTTTACGTCGAATACTCAATTCATAATCTGCTGTATGTCGCCGATCCATTGACTTACATTCTACGTATAGACAAAAACACACATGAAAAAAATAATGTTCAAATGCTGGTGAAGACTAAAGTTCGCTACAGCGCTAAAATTTTTATGTTGTCTAATCAAACTATACTATAAAACATGCAGCGTTATATCGCTCATAGAGTTTAGTTTAATCGCGATCAAAACGTCGTAACCGCTATGAAATTCATGACGCTTACGCGTTTCGTTCAACATAGTTTAAAGTAAGGTGAGTACGGATTGCAGTACAGTTCAGTCAAACAGAGTGAGTATTCAATTCGCCAAATCTGCCAAAACCTATTTTGTTAAATTTTTTATGATTGGACTTTGGTGAAGGATATAGTATAAATTTTATCTCGAGCAATAAAAAATTATATTACAATATATATTAATTTTTTTCCTGGATCCTTGGAATAAGTTCTGACTTTTGCGCAAGCGAAGTCACTGGCAGAAGCTGGAGTAGGAGTATTGAGGTTAAAGCTGACGATTGGTTATCTTATTTATTATAATAAACATTTACGTTATTATGGCAATTTGTTTTAACAGCGCTACAAAAATGCAATTTATGGCAATAATTTCGGTGGTTTTATAGCAAGTTGTATTGGACTGAGTTTTTTTGGCATTGCTCTGGCTTTTAGCTTATATTAAACAGTCTGATTGTTAAACTAAGTGTTTCATCATCAAGGCTGAAGGAATCTACGCAATGATGATTAATCGATAACAAAAAAAAATGCAATAAAATGTAAAATATGCAAAGTAAAGAAATTATCTTTTATTTTATTTTTATTTTACTAGCTTCTGCCAGCGGCTTCGCCCGAGTACATGTAGAAAATAATCTAAAGGACACATATTCCCGAGATAAATCCTATGTGCTATGCCAGACTATGATCTATCTCTGTGCCAAATTTCATCCAGATACGTAAAGCCGTTTGAGCATGAAGAAGTAACAAACATACAAACACACTCACATACTTTCGCCTTTATAATATTAGTGTGATATATATGTCGGGTTTAGTCAATAGTACGGACGTCAAAACAAATCGCAAGCACGCCATCTGGCGGCAAAGCAAGAACAACTACGCTTTGGCGCGCTTTCTCTAACCACTTGCGTGGTGGGGATAAGAGAATGTAGCAGTTGAGCTAAAATGTACTGGCAGTTGAGTACTGACAGCCGTAGAGCTAACACGTCGTAGAATCAGTGTCGATCCGTAATATTAGTAAGCAAGAATGTAACTTGTGTCTATTTGAATATACTCAGTGTATCGAATAATTTGTGTGATTTCATTTTCACGATTGTACCCACCGACCTGCCCACACACGATGTCTTATCCTAAAGGAATACATCCTGACTTCCCGATGGTTTACATCTATCGGCCAGCCTTGATGCGACATATATATATATAGTGTGATTATAGTATGAGGTGATAGAGACTTTCTATCTGCTATTCAGCATACGCTACGCTTAATTTCGTTTTTATAAATATTTATTTTTTTATTACCCGACTGCGTGACGCAAAGTGTTTATCAGTCTATATGTATGTATGTTTGTTCTTAAGTGGTGTTTTAGAAACCAAACGCGTAGGCCGATATTGATGTTACATACTTCAATCGATTCGTCTTTGCCTTGCGAGTGTCTGGCTAGACTGGCCACTTAAAATTTAAAAAAGAAACATGTACACATACCCAGTAACTGGGTATGTGTACATGATACCCTGGCAAGACTATAGTGTCATATTTTATGATTGCCGAATACGGTAACGAATGTCAAAGATCTTTAAATGACGGCCGGGACCAATGGTTTATCGTGCTTTAAAAGGCACGGAGGAGACTTGGTATTCAGTGGATGATCACCCATCAACGGACCGACCTCGACAAGCATTGCTTAACATTGAAGATCGGCACGTGACGCTGTTATTACTTAACCACGAGTTTTTCTACAATAGGGATATTTGGGTCTGGGTTGAAAATGATAATTCTATTTAGTCCGTCAAAGTAGTTAGATTATCAAATAACATTGGAACCGTATTTTTTGCTTAATCAAATAAATAAAAATCGTCAAAGTTCAGAAGTGGGGGCTAATTTGTGACGTCACTATAATGACGTCAGTATAATGTGTAGCACACCGTAACGTCACACGAAACTTCAACGCACTGTATCGTTGTATTTTTTTTTTACGTGGCAAAAGAAAAAATACGTGTCATATATTTTTAGGGTTCCGAAGTCAACAAGGAACCCTTATAGTTTCGTTCTGTCCATCTGTCCGTCCGCAGCTTAGATCAGAGAATCTAAGCTATAATTTGGCATGGCATATTAATAATTCCAACAAAGTGGTAACATAAAATCATGAAAAAATATATTTTTTCGGTTACCTCCCATAGACGTAAAGTGGGGATGTATTTTTTTTCTCATCTTTTCTTAAATAACGAAAACAAAATTACTTAAATAACGTTGTTGGCTGTGAAAAATAGATAGTAAATATATGCAAGTAAAATATAAAAAATCCCCGACACATTTTTATTTCATGCAGTCTATCCGGTTTACAGTCTAATTTTACATGAAGTGACTGCTTATATGACCCCTAAAACCTACTACTGGGCAACACAATACCGCAGATTTTATGGCTACTGACTGCCGTAAATACTGTTAAAGTTCTACAATTCGTTATGTAAAGTCACCGTCACGAGAAGGTATAAATTTTGTAAATACAGAATTCTACTAAGTTACGTAGAGACAATTCAATCGACAACAAATAATCGCAAATCCAATCAACTCAAATTAACATAAGTGTAATACGAAACTAACGAGTAATGTTACTTGGTCAGGTTATGTTTTAGCGATATAAAGCGCTGTCGTCAAATGTTTTGTGGAGGCTCTAGTTTAGTGTCCACGGGGTCGCCCGGTTAAGCGATATCCAATCACTCTGATTGAACTGCGAAAAGACTAAAAAAAGTTCCAGTACCACAAAACATTAGACGACAGCGCTTTATATCGTATATTACACGTCCTATGTTACTTTAAGTTGATTGAACTTGGGATTATTTGTCGTTAATCGAATTGTCGTAACTTAGTAGAATACTTTATTTACAAAAGTTATAGCTTCTCGTGACGGGGAATTTAGCTAATGGACGATCACTCACCGACGGAACGACTTTGGCAATCGTTGCTTATCCTCGAAGATCAACCCGCGTGGCTGTTATAATTTAGCCACGACTTCCTCGAGTGCATTAAGTATACATACCTGCCTGTTTCACTTCGAATGTTTGTGATACCGAGGCAAAGATCTTGTTTAAATTAAAAGTAGTTTTGTGATATTCCGACGAAAGCAGACCTTCATGCCGTTTTAGGTAGTCTACTCAGCATGCAATTGAAACTACGGAAAATGCTTAGCTAAAGCTTTATAGATATATACTTGAATTAGTCCCGATGGCGCACCTCATCAAAACACACACCCCCAAAACAGGCACACTCCAAAACAGCAGCGGCAATATTTTTTAGGTAGAAGGATTTCAACTTTTCACGGTTAGTAGGTATAATCGATACTTTAATTTCTGTACAACATATTAAACCAGTTGTGAATAATTTAACTTCTACTTCAAAAACTAGCCATTTGAATTTTGGGAGAGTAAGATTGTACTTTTGACCCTTGACTGTACATACTACTTTAGCGAAAACGACCAGTTATACAGGCACATGCATGACGCACTTACGTTTAAACAAGCAAGTGAGCCAAAGCTGTAATTTTCTCCCGCCTTATCTATGAATATCTAATAAGATTCGTACCTTAACTGTAGATACAATTTATAGGCAGTAGCCGCAGAGGCTGCGAAACGGTTTCCCCTTGGGTATGGTTACTTGTCTTGACTATCTAAAGCCTAAAAGAGGAAGTTTTATAATTTGATAACTACATTTCTTACCAGAATGCTAAAAAATCAATTAAAACTCTAGTCAGCCCAGACAGCCTGACTTTTTATCACCACCTAAATATGAATACACCACCAACCACCTACCACCACCACCACCCACCAATCAAAGACATGTAAAATAAAAATAAATCTGCTGTTCAGTAACTACATTTTCTTTCGCACAACTTTGCAAAATCAGGGGATACATTTTGGTTGGTTTGGCTTTTTGGTAAATTTGTTCATGGGTTCGATTTTTCTTTGTGTGTGAAGACATTGGTATGTAATAGGATAGAACCTATAGGTAACATGATACCCAAATGGGGTCAGATATCTTATGAAAGTGACTGGGAAACTGGAACGGATGGTGCCGAAAGGAAAAGTTCAGGCGTACTTGAAGTTGGAGCTTAGGAAGGCCTCCCATAAGATGGAACGATGGCCTAATGAGGTCTGCGGGAGTCCGCTGGACATGAGAAACATAGGACTGAACCTGTAGACAAGTTGACAATCAACAATCGATAACGCTAGTAGCAAACGAGTCAATGTATGGGAATAACACTTCTGAACATTCAGTCACGTGGTCAGACCAAACAAATAGAAGGCGTTAACGTTTGTACAGAGAAATTCGATAGGAAACATTTGTAACTTGGCTATGGGGGCTGGTCAATATGGCGACGCTCGGGGAAGCCTATGTCCAGTAGTGGCCATCTCTCGGCTTAAATGATGATGATGAACATTTTAATAACCATAAAATATGTATGTCAAATTAGTAGCAAAACAGTAGCCAATAGTATTCGTGCTATAAATGTTTTAACATCAACCACATAACGTTAGAAATAAATGCGTTCTTAAAAAGACATAAACCTCTAACTCTTCATACTTACGTGGTAACGACCTTACAAAGCGCGGTATAAACAAAAATTGTCGATGCAGGTATCAAAAACTTTAATTGGATGGTACAAAATCAAATCAAATTTTATTGGCGGGCAACACACAACTAATCAAAAATAAACATGATTTCGTAATCATACCGAAGTAACATGTTTTATTCATTACTTTAATTGTTTTAATGACGTGCCTCTTACTAATTGAACTTGCGAAGTTAAAATAGCAAAAGTCGTAAAAAACAAATTGATTGATAATTTAATTTGATTATAAAATTATATCTTAATCCTTCAACGTCGCGATGTTGAAATATTGACATTTAATTTGGATGCGTTATTAATTTTTATGTTAATTAAAAGTTAATAGCCATCATTATTATGTATATTCCGAGCTTAACTTAGATAGTTTCTATTTTGAAAATAATACGCGGAAACATAGGAGGAAAGTCTAAGAAATTATTAATTAATTAATAGTGCCCAGCGTAGTTGTTGTCAAACAAGACCAAGTATGGGCAGTTTACGCACGCAGGTACTATAATAAACATGTTTATGATTTAAATATGAATAATTGTAATAAATCGTTTTAATTTCTCATTCCTGTTTATGCAAAAAATTATGACAAAAACAGGATAAACTTACCATACATAAACATTAGGCATTATCTGTGGAATTCAATGAGGTAAAATAAACTATCGTTGTTTATGATACAAATTTGAGAGAGTTTGTAAATAGGGAAGAAAAATTATTTTATTAATAAGTCTATGAAATCATCAACATATTTTCTTACCCTTACCTATACCAATTTATTTGGGTTCGCACATGTCCTCTTCATCCATACTTCTCTAAAATAGTATTTTTTGCAGCCACCTTTTTATTGGCATAGCATCTTTCACATAAGTGAATACTATGTGCCAACTGTAAATCTACCATTTACTGTGCCTATTATGTCGTTCGTTGACTTGAACGTGCTCTGGCAATTAAGAGTATGTCATGCTATCTCATCATATGCAGGTGATGCTCATGCTTTCTGATGGTGACATGTGTTGGATCATTCGGTTCTTTTCATGGTGCTTGAGCTGAGTGGTGCCAATCCATAAGTCATGTACGTGAATGGGCGCCATCAGTTGGAATTGGGCATAACTTGGCTGCCTCGGTCTGTTTTTATTTACTTTTTGTATTTTGGTGTGGTCTAAACTCGTATTACTCTAAACGCTTTGTTGTGCACGTCTTATTACATCGTTCTCAGATATATGTTATTTTTCAACATGAATGATTTAACCAAGTTCTTGTAATTGTCCGTGGAGTTTCTTGCGCGTTCTTCTCCATAGAGATCTACTGACGCTTGTGTACTCGTATGTGCATTAACCAGCTTTATTTTTGTTTTGTTTGACAATTCAAAATTAGGTTTCTTTAAATGGTTTAATTGAAATAAATGATTTTGAGTACATCCATTGTTTCTTTGGTCTTTCACTTCTCTAATAGCCATGCAAACCCATTAAAAAAACATTACTCCTTATATTTTCTTATTCCTCCGCGTCAGCTCTTAAACCATAACTACCGATTTTCATTCACCGATGCTACTTTCAGACTTCTTATATACAATATATCCCTCATAGCATTTCAACTTGAGCTTGCTATTATTGCTCCTGATGCTATTGTTAAACCACGATTGTAGTGAAAACATTGGACATAATATCTATCATGATGGATAGATGATATCTCAAATTGAAGCTTCAACCGAAGTCTTTGTTACATTATTTAATGTCACTTTCTTGTGCCACACAACATTGATTGAGAGACACTGCACGTGCCTCAAACGATCTTTGCGTTAGTTCCCAATTTCGGCGAAATAACGTCTCCGTGTCTCACGCCGCGCCAGAGAAGGATTGGTTTCGAGGTCTGAGGCCTTAGTGCGAGTTTTTATTCATGCTTAATCGCGTTAACGTAAACGTCAATTTGTATTGAAACTGGATAAGCGCCGTCTGGTGGCGGCAAGGCGAAACCTCTTTTTTTGTATACATTTTGACATAAGAGACCGTTTACGGTATCACGAGTGAGTACGTTAAAAAACTCGCACTAAGGCCACTGATCCTAAAGACGGACTGACATGGTGGCGTTTTTGTACAAACACTTCAACACCTCAATGTACCGGTAAAACGTAGTACTAGTGATAACTAAATATCCCATTAGTTCTACCGTCGAACTGTTCAGTGGAACAAGTGGGAATAGAGAATCCCAATAGTTCTACTATTTTGTTATACCTAAAATCGTAGTACTAGTGAGAAAAAAAAATCTCATTAGTTCTACCGTAGAACTGTTCAGTAGAACTAGTGGGAACAAACGAATCTTTGAATAGTCAAAGATCTTTGCTTGGAAATAAAAAGTATCTAAAATGTAAGTCTAAGATTCAATTAGTTTAAAAACTGCTTTTCACTGCTACAGGAGAGCCTGTATCTAAGCGGTAGACTTTGGCTTGTCTACCGGTTAAACGAAGATGGTCTGACGTATAGAGGAGATAATGCTTTTGGAATTGTCGAAAGTGCAATTCCAAGAGGTTTCGTGTAGAGGGCCTTGTTGATATGCGTTTTCACTTGATTCCGACACGTAATCATATCATTAATAATAAGGTAAGCTTCAGGGCCGCCGATGAGCAGATGAGCAGTATTCAATTCAATTAAAGGAATGCGTTGTGTGCGAGTGACTTAGATGACTAACGAATGCCGCTGTATTGATTGGCAGCGCAACGGCTTTGTTAAAGACAAAGTGTTCACCGCACTTTCGATTTATCAATCTCATCAAAACAATGGAATTAAATAATTACACTAGCGCAACAAATCGTGACCGCGTGCCGCCAATAAAAACTTGAGTACAGTGCGATTATCCGATTACACACATAACACTCTAATAACTTGCTGGTGTCTGAAACAGGACCATTTAACAATATTGTCTCTGACCAATCGGCGGGTGGCGTCACGCACCCGCCGCGCGTGTCACTGCGCACATTTGCCGCGCGTTATGGCCGCCTCGCACGACTCTGCTCGTTTGCCGTCATTTGTATGAGTGTAAAGAAGGCGCTCGTTTATCGAGAGAGCCACGAACAAAAGCGCTTACGCCTCGTCTTAATTAATATGATTAATGAGCCGAGGCCGCGGCGCGTTTTTGAACTCGCGTTACTGTTGTAATCGAGAAATAAATTAATTTTATTAGTAGTGCTTCCTAATAGAATACGAGCTTCGAGGGCCGCGTCGCTCCCAAACGACTCTGACGGTACCGTGTTTTCCCGGTTCGTTACGTTTCTCTAATTTAAAAATTGGGCGTTAAAACTCACCGATTATAATTTAAATTTATGACATTATGCATAATATAAAGGCATATAAAAAGGAAATTGTGACGCGTTAGAGTGGGCATCACTAACAAGGCATATATCTGAACACACCTTAATGACTTTAACTATAATTTCATTTCATTAAAATTATTTTATCAAACTACTACTTACCCACCATCACTTTAGTTTCATTAATATTAACATAATTTTATTACTCGCGTCGGAGTCAAAGCACTAATTTATTACCGCTATGAATCTGCGTCACGTGTGTCTGCGTAACACTCATACCTAAAGCTACACACATTAGTGGTAAAATCATTTGAAACTATTAGAGGAATTCGCAGTAAAACAAATAGTATTCGCGCAGACGTGTTACCCTTTCAAAACATAGGTATCTATTTATTTTCCCATGTTTCTAAGCTAACGCGGTGTCGTTCAGTTGGCGATGGACTGTGAGTCTTGTGCTGTGGAGAAAGGGTGCAGATCGGGCTGCGCGTGCGGCGGTGCGCTCGCGCCTCGGGCTGAGATCGTGGCGGAGATAATTAGAGGCCGCGGCTCTGTGGGAGCCATAAAAACGGCAAATTGACCGGCGGGATAACCAGAAAGGCACAATGTGTTAGATAATAATTTCCAAATTACAGGTTATGTTGGTTCGCGAGCGAGTCTCGGCCGGCTCTTTTTTCTCGGACGCCGACTGAGGTGCTAAGGGCAGGCTAATTATTATTTGGGTATCAGAGCGAGGATTTTAGTGCAGCTGCTACCTGTATAAATATTTATTATTATAAAAGATCAAACGCCAATTTCGATGGAATCCAATTTTTATCAGCCAATTAATGTTGCTACAAATAACTCATCATATATTTATAAACTTACGTTCTTACGACAAACACAACATAAACAATCAAATCATAACAATTACCGGTAAAAATACGTCAAAGAGGAAAACCACTTTGTTTATGTTTTAAAATGCATGTGCATATTACGGCAATCCAAAATATTTGTTATATTGTGGTTGAAAAACAATTATAGGTTACCATTTTTTTACCTACGTGTACTCAAACATATTAAAATATATCTCAGCCTTTCAGCGTGTCAATGTAACAAACATTTTTGTAATAAATAATATACAAAACAACGACACGTCTCAAACTCCAAAGTACTCATAAAATCTTGCACTATATAAAAATGGCGCATCAATACAGAACACAAGCAATTGAATCTACAGACAAGCAGACGCTACATTCCGATATCATATGGAGATGGTCCCCAATTCCTAAGAGCTTGTAAGACAATCGATGGTGGGAAGAAGCGCGGGGCGCTGGGCTCGAAGCGCCGCCATTGGGCGCACGGGCGCTCCGCCCCACGCCTCCGACTCCTAGATTAATGTTTTGTTAAAGGGAGCATTATCTCCTGAGATGTGATGAAATATGCGGCTGCAGCATCCGACACGCTAATGCGGGTAATGCCGCTCGTGAATCCAGCCTTGTTTGTAGTCAGCGAATGTACTTAGCTTTTACTTTAAAAGTCTGTAGTTTTGTTTCCGATTTACGAGAAGGATTCGTGAAAATAACTTATCCTATTCTGTTTTTTAAACACAGTATTTCATACATACCGCAGAGGCTCAAGACACATACGATATCAGCGAAGACGATAGTCGAAATGTCAAAACGTAAGGGATTGATCACGTGATTTTTCGATATCGCTTGTCAATTCCATACAATTTTGCCTTTTTGATAATCGCTATCGCCACACTTTTGATGATAGAATGTCATTTGTCTAGGGCCTCAAATACCTACATCATTAAATGGTATTGGATGCAGTCATTTGATCTGATCCATTGATGGTAAATAATATTTGCCATGTTTTACAAACTAAAATAAAAAATTGGCAGCTAATGAGCTACCTCTAACATCGTCGAAGTAACCCTTATGGTTTAGATTAGAGTCTACTAATCTACTTGGATCTTCCAATTTTATTCTATGCGCTGTTTGCACATATTGACTTAATTCTTTTTTATTTTAATAACACACAATTTCAAGTCACACCTCGCAATATGTAACTACCTAATTTATAAATACTTTTTATAACAAAGTAAGGTTTCTGAGTATTTTTTAATAATTTCAAAAGCTTCGGCAAATCAAATAAGAAGTATTTAATTTTTTTAAATTTACTTACAACCTCTTCTTTAAATTAAATTATAATAACTGGTGGAACTGGCAAAAAAATTAAGATGATGCCATTAACATTAACTTTTTTATTATTATTTCCTTTTGACTTGTGGTCTCAAAAGTATGGAAGGCCAGTATTTTCAATAGATTTTAGGGAAAAAAGAGTTTCAATATCTTTAATTCCTCTTCATTTATTGGGTTATTTGAAATATTATAATTGCTCATTGAAAAATTAATCAGCGTCGGTCTCATTTGCATGCGATTACTTTTTTGTTAATGACTGATGGAATTCAAACGTATTATAAGGATATGAATGAATATTCTAATGCAACAATGTGCAGTTAGTTAATGGATGTAAGTGCGGTCTAGTAACTTTGAGGAATAAAAATAAATATGTTCACCTTTAGACCGTTATAAAAGTAAAGGAGCTAACAGTCAAAAACATATTTATAGGAAATCGATCTGCTGGGGAAGCTTTCACGAGATAATTCCTGGTCTTGGCATGAGGAGGATAATTTCGCTTTTGGTGCTGCTAAACCATACTAAATGCTTAAAAACGACCGCGCCCGCAACGCTCAGAACAAGACACTCGTAATGAGGAGTCGTTTAACTTTATGGTATTTCTGTTTTGATTTTGAAATAGGCGACTTCTACTTCGAAATTTTAAATCAACTCAAAGGGGTGCAATTTCCGTACCCAAAAGAAGTGCTTGCAGTGTTTAAATATGGCCATAATCAACTGCGGACTGAAAATAATATTTCAGTATAGGTATAAAGCGCATAAAACTGTGTACAGACGTTACGATAGAGTTATTTGGGCAGATTTAATCAGTAATATTTCTCAGTGCCCTACGTCATACAAGAATTTCTTTGGTTATCTCTTATAAATGGCAATGTAACCGATTGGGAGCGACATGGCTAAATAAGACGAGAATCTTGCAAATACAATTTCGAAGATCTTGAATGTATCGTCTTGGCCTTCCTTTCTTTTTTCTATGGCTTTATGAAACTAATATTCCTTTTTGACTAACATTAAAATTCCATGTCACAAACGTACACCAAAAATCACATTGCATATCTTTGCGTAGGTATTATGAGTCTCATCATCTCAATTCCACATTGCAGCAGAGTCTGTTCGTCTCCCTATAATCAGAAGATTCCAACCAGTTACGTCACGTAAACCTCAGTTCTAAGATTGTTTATCCACCAATTTCTCGAGATGGGACCCAATACAATTGTGTTTGTCAATGATAAATGGTCGCGCGCGGTGCTTTTCATCTCCCACGGTCAAAGGCGCCGCCAGCGACAGATGTCAGATAAATTTAAATTCTAATACGAAAGGTATAAGGTATATTCCCGGTTGCACATAAATAATTACAACACAGGACTAAATGATACGGTACTAATCAAGGCCAGGAATAAACGCGGATAATGCGGTTTAATATCGTTTGAAAGGAACCTTTCGGCGGGTAGTCGCATTCAGCTATAATGAGTTTATTCAAAGTTTTAATCGAATGAATCGTCGTAAGCAAATAGTGGTTCAAATGGGGCTCAAGGGCGGCGCAGCGGCACTCCACTAGTCGTCTTTTCAATTTGTATTACAGTGATAGACGCAGGTCGTAGAAACGAAAAAAGTATTCCTAATTTTGTTTAAAGTTTTGATATGCCATATTTTTTTTTAGTTTTATGCAAGATTAGATAGATATTTTGTATGCTTTGGATGATCTAAGACTTTTGGGGACTCCTCAATCATCATATTCTGCCTTTTTTCGTATTTTATTTCATTTCTCAGTCCTTTTCGCTCAAACGCTTTCATACTTAAGAAGTATATCTAGTATTAAACAGGCTTCGATCAACAATCTATCTAACACGTATTATGACACGATATCTTGCGATAATACCCCGATTCAAACAGTAAAACGCCCATAACTTTTGAATGACTGAACCGATTTTCACCAAACACAGCTAAGAACACTCTCGATAATGTCAACTTACAAACAAAAAAAACTAAATCAAAATCGGTTCATCCGTTTAGTAGCTATGATGCCACAGACAGATACACATATACGCAAATGAGTGATATAATGTTGCGTGTTAGAACTAATTAAGCAAAAGATAATCATTATATGCTTAAATCATCCGCCCAGTATGTCTAAAATAACCTAGTTTCTTTACTAAAGACATTGTGCATTAATGCAAATAAAAAGCTGGTTTTGTTTGGGGATTTTAACATAGATATAATTAAAAGAAATATATTTGCTTTGGACTTTGACTTTCTTTACTTCTCAATTACAATATTAAATTGGAAATATATCAACCAACAAGACTTATGAGCAGCAAAACTTGACTGGCTCATAAACATACCTCATAACTCTAAGCAGGAATGCAATATCGAGATAATAGATCTTGCTTTATCTGACCATACAGCTCAACTACTGAAAATGCCAGTTAAAAAAACATGTGTTATTCGTTTTTGGTGAATTCGAAAACGCAAGATTACAAAAGAAAATTTGAACAATTTTAAAATTTGTCTACAGTGTCTTACTTTCTCAGACGTATTTGGTACCGAAAGCGCTAATGAAGCCTATGATAATTTCATAGAAATTTTTTGTTTATTGTACAATCTTTGCTTTCCGACGAAATGGGTTACTGTTAAACCAGACAGAAAGATTAAGTGGATATCTAGGGGTATAAGAATTTGTAGTCGGAAACAAAGAAATTTACTGTGGAAGTACAGATTATCTCCTACGCGTAAAAATAAATATGTTTTTAAAACATATTCACAGAAACTCAAAAAAAAATATTAGACTAAGACAAAAGGCTCAAAATAACTATATTATAAATAATTATTAACAACGTTATATTCAATAAAAATCCGATTTTACAAATCAACAGGCAGAATTATATAATAAAGACCCTCAAGAAATTGCTGTGTCTTTCAATAATTTCTTTGTGGACCAAGTACAAGATGTATCAAACGGAAAAACAGAATCAGATAATATCACTAGTATAGCCAATAGCCCTTTCAATGTTTATGCCGCCGGTAGTTCGACAGGATATAGCTAGAGCAATAAGAACATTAAAAAATAAGAAAGGTCATGTCTATGACGGCGTAACAACTTTTGTGGTCAAATTTGTGTCTGATATAATTGCTGTTCCTCTAAGTCACATCATGAATACAATTATTAGCTCAGGTAACTTCCCCAATAGTCTTAGAAGAGTAATTATAAAACCACTCCATCAAAAATAGCAAAGAAGACAGGCCTATGCCAGTGGCCTTAATTTCAGTGTTTTACAAAGTTTTTGAATCCAATTATAAATATACAAAAAAAACAAAAATTATGCAGTTATATCAGAGTCTAGGAGCTGAAAATTATGATATTGAATTTAATGGACAAAAAGTAGACTCGACAAACGTCACAAAATTCTTGGTATTCTAATACATCGACCCTCAATTTTGGTCCATTCATTGAGGCAAAGGCTCAATTGGCTGCAAAAAAGTTGGGGATCCTTGCGAAGGTGAGACGGTACTTCACGCCTGAACAGCTGCTCAACTTGTATAAAGCGCAAGTTCGGTAATGCATGGAGTACTGCTCTCACCTCTGGGACGGATCTGCCAGGTACCAACTTGATGCACTTGAGTTGATTGACAGACGTACCAAGAGACTTATCGGCAACGATGCGCTGGTCGACTCAAAGCTTCAGAGCCTTGAACACCGACGACGAGTTGCCAGCCTACCGTTTTTCTATTGGTTACATTTCGGGGAGTATGCGATAGAACTGCACAATTTGATTCCACCTAGCCCTTTCCATCATCGGACTACAAGACGTACGGCAATGCGCCATCGGTACATGGTGGATATCCCACCCATACGCATAAAGCGTTTTGAAAATACTTTCATTGTGCGTACAGCTAAGGAGTGGAATTCCCTGCGAATTCCTTCCTAGTTTCCTGATAGTTACAACCTAGGGGTCTTCAAGTCAAGAGTGAATAGGCTACTTCTAGGCAAGCGTGATTCACCTTCGGCCACATCATCACTTACCATCAGGCGAGATAGTAGTCAAACGCGAGCCTTTAAAAAAAAAATGATAACAAAATGATGATGGTTAAGCAAGTCAGCGTACGTCCTATATGAACTGGCAAAAATAGTAAGCATTTGCACCGTGCTGGAAGCTTCTAGTTGCGTCAGTTTTGAGATCTGGATTTATATTTTGGGGAACTGTACTGAGAGTATATTCAAAGCCCAAAAACGTTGCATAAGATCAATGAATAGTCTTAGAAAAAAAAAATACACAAACAAACAGGTACACACTTCAAACTTAAAACACCTCTATATTTCCGTCGGGGGTTAAAAATACACAACTGCTTCCTTGTCTTAATACCCATTCAAGTGTCAATTAGCAGACACAATAGAAATTCCATTGTTTTATGGCAAAGTGGCGCGATGGACACTTAAGGCTGATAGTCCCAAACATATAGAAAATAATGGCATTAAGTCATAGAAAAAATAAAAAATATTTTATTCTTTTCTACAATTTGGTGAGCGAAATTTATAGTGGCCAGTGTTTCTCAAAAATAAAATGATCTAAGCTTTATGAGGATTCCTCAATCATCCTGTACAGAATTTCTTGGAATTTCATTTCATTCCTGTGATCTCCCTCGCTAGATCACCTTCAGAAGAGGTTAATTAAGTAGTTAATCAAAGCGTTTTTGAATAAAAGTACACAACCTCTTTATTGTAAAATACTGACAGACAGAAGCAAAAAAAATGCCATTAAATCATAGAAAAAAGTCAAAAGTCAAAGTCAAAGTCAAATATATTTATTTCAACTAGGCCAATAAGCGGCACTTTTGAGCGTCAAACATTAAATCTAAATTAAAAATGTACAAGTAATAAAAATTGACTCTACCGTGCATTCGGTAAGTAGCTTGTTATGGAGAAGAACGCACAAGAAACTTCATACTTACTCTTTTTAAAAAAGAAATATGTTTTACAATGTTTACTTTATGTTTAAAGAGTTTTTTTTTCTTTTCTACTTTCTTAGCGGTGTGCGGTATTTTAAGTGGCCAACGTTAAACCATAGGATCATTTTCGTGTTGTACTAAAATATTATAAAATGATATTTTAGATGAACGGTATGCAAAGTAAAACAATTAACTCCCATGTCAACACCGCTGAAAATAGACACTGTTTGAATTTAATTTTATTGTCTCGGGGGCCCTCACACAGCGATTGTAATAAAACCTATTTCGTTTTTTTTTTTTTTTTTTTATCAATTATAGGCTCGCGCTTGACCACTATCTCACCTGATGGTAAGCGAAGATGTGGTCTACGATGGAGCACGCTTGCCTAGTAGTAACCTATTCACTCTTGACTTAAAGACCCCTAGATTGTAGCTATCGGGAAACACAGACTCCGGCAGGGAATTCCACTCCTTAGCTGTACGCATAATAAAAGTATTCTCAAAACGTTTAGTGCGTATGGGTGGGATGTCCACCATGTACCGATGGCGCATCGCCGTACGTCTGGTAGTTCGATGATGAAACGGGCTGGGCGGAATTAGATCATGCAATTCCATCGCACACTCCCCGAAATGCAACCGATAAAAAACCGACAAGCTGGCAACTCGGCGACGATGTTCAAGGCTCTGGAGCTTTGACTTAACCAGTGCCTCATCGCTGATGAGCTTCTTGGCCCGCTTTTCAATCGACTCTAGTGCATCAAGCTGATATTTGGCTGATCCGTCCCAGAGATGAGAACAGTACTCCATGCATGATCGAACTTGCGCTTGATACAAACTGAGCACCTGTTCTGGCGTGAAGTACCTTCTCACCTTTGCAAGGATCCCCAGCTTTTTGGCAGCCAGTTGAGCCTTTGCCTCAATGTACGGGCCAAAATTGAGCGTCGATGTCAACGTAACGCCAAGAAGCTCAAGATGGTCAGTAATTGGCACGGCTACATTTCGGAAAGTTGGAGCCAGGTGAAATTGGCTCTTTTTAGCGGAAAAAAGACACGCCTGAGTTTTAGCAGCATTAAACCTGACCAGATTGGCATCGCCCCATTCGGAGACTGCCTGCAAGGACAGGTTCAAGCGCTCCACCATGGCCTCACGGAGAGACTGGATCTGAGGCCCGGTAGCACGAGCGTTGGACACGTATCTCTCAGCAACTGTGCTGTCGTCTGCATACCCAAAGGTGCCGGGTTTTAGCAGATCGTTAATGTGCAGCAAGAACAAAGTTGCTGAGAGCACCGACCCCTGAGGGACCCCGGCATTAATATCCAAGCGGATATTAATGCCGTTCGTTCCATACTTTTTGCACATTTCAGTGATTGAATATTAGCACGTCATAAGTTTTCTATTCATAATTCGAAAGTTGTTAGTATTTGATTTTAATTAAATTAATTTATATTTCCATGATTTTTGGACATAGCTGTGACTATTTCAATCAAATTTAAAGCCATCCGCGTAGTCTGTAATTTTTCTAGCCGATTTGAGTTCGTTAATTCATTGGTGTTCTATACAGTTGGGTAAGTGCTTTTAATATTTTTCGGACAAAGCATAAATTTCAAATCATAATAAAACGTGCGTGACTTTTAACTTTCACATCGTTTAAAACGTTTTCATATTAAATTCAACGTGAATACAAAACCCCAGAACGAATATTAGAATATATTTAATTTAATGACGATACACATTAGATAGAACGAAAGTTAATGTGTCAAAATATCAGAATGCACAGTTTATGAGTGGTACATTGTTATTGACGCAGACACAGTACGACACTACCTAAGGCTTAGCACGCACTGCGGTTTATATTCGCACGAGATTTTGCCGCACATTCTGCGACACATGGAATTGTATGAAGCTGCTCGCATTGCGATAAAAAATAAAAAACCGGCCAAGTGCGATTCGGACTCGCACACGAAGGGTTCCGTACCATTATCGTAAAAACGGCAAATATATCACATTTGTTGAATTGGAGCCCCACTTAAATATTTATTTTATTCTGTTTTTAGTAATTGTTGTTATAGCGGCAACAGAAATACATCATCTGTGAAAATTTCAACTGTCTAGCTATCACAGTTCATGAGATATAGCCTGGTGACAGACAGACAGACAGACAGACAATAATACCGCAAGAAAGCCATGTGTTGCCGCAGAATCCACCGCACCGCGGTGCGGATTAAATTCCAGCGAATATTTTGAGCCCTATGAACAGGTAGCGTAGAAAGAGACAAGTAAGAATTAGTTATGATTCAGTAAGCGAATAAAAATTCGCATGAATAAAATCCGCGCGGCAGAAATCAATGGCAATGCGTGCTTACTGTAAAGGTTACCTATTGGCTAAGTTTGGTAAACACCATCACGGTAATCGGGCGCAACCGTTTTACTTTAAACAAGCTCTTGTAAAGATTTAACAAGTTTTTGTTGATAACTTGTGCGTTGAGTAAAACATTAAGGTATAACTAAGTAGTTTATAATATTATAAACCTCATAGAACGAAGCATTATAGCATAGGATAAATCATTTCAGTCGAAAGACTTCCACTGCTGGACATAGGGCTACTCCATTTGTCACCACATTGATCTGGGGGGTGACCATAGGCTCTTAGAGTAAGGTTATTTTGAGATCGCGTAAGTGACAGATGTATACAAGTCATATACATCTGTCCCTTACACACACTAAAAATAACATTACTCTAAGAGCTTATGGTCACCCCCCAGGTGTGTGCTTCTCGCATCCAGCAAACTTACGATGCCCTTATCAGGTCACACTGTGGGAAGACCTCTAGCGCTGCCTCTTCCTGTATGCGGTCGCCACACCGTAGATTGTCGGCCCTTCGACCATTCACTCTGAGAGCAATGTGAACAAACAATTTGTGATATTTTTGGACATGTCGGTTACCTTGGCTCTCCTGTGGATGTTTTCATTTCGGATTCGTTCAGGGAGATATTAAACATGCCTATCTCCGTCTCCATTTCCTTTCAGTCTTAATCGTTGTCATCATCATTTCATCACGGAATCACTACTGCTGGATATTATAGGCCTTCTCTTGTTTCTGGAATACTTCCTGTTTCTGGGCATCCGTCATCTAAGTGTTTCCCGCGTTGACAGTAATCGTTTTCAGTCATGTTGAAACTTCTAAAAGAAGAATGACTATAGTGGGAGCAGACAGGAAAATTTCGATTTGACAATTTTAAACAGTTGTCAGATTTAGGGTAAGAGTCCATAATTTCTTCCTTCGTGAGATTCACCTACTAAGGAATATCTTTTGAAAATGAACGACTCTGCACGATTTTCTCTTAGGAAACCTGAAACTTTTCTGATAATTATTTTCTGAGTATTCACTCAGCAAACCCCACCTACTCAACCATCAACTTTTCGTCCTCAATATGCTTGCTCAAAAATCCTGGCAGCTCCCCTCTACTAGTTTTGTTCTTATTTTTAGATTAGGTACTCGTACATCAACACCTACCCTGGTAGAGGAGTACCTACATCGATGTAACATTTAAATTGTGTCGTGCTATATTGGGTAGAATGGTTGGAGGTGTGTCAATGAAAACGCTTTTGATTCGGCACGGCCGGCTCGCGACGTCCGTGACATTGCCGCAAAGAGCACACACCAAGTTAGATAAAAGATTAACGATGGACCACCTCGTGTGGGCCACGCTCGTTTGTTTTCAATCAACTTTCACCGCGCACGCATTGACTCGACTATTTTATTTTATTGCGATGTGAGCAGAGGTTAGAGTTAGCTGAATAGCCAACAACAATGTATTGTTCTGGGTTAATTAGAATAGTCGAGGGATACCGATACATTTTAAAGCTTACAACAGAGCACAGAGGGTCTCGTGATTCTCTCCACAAGTTCACATACACATAAGTCATAAGTAATTTATTTCGGCACCAATATACAACACAACAGACAACTTGACAACTTGGCTCACCATTAGAGGCGAAACGGCAGTGGTCTATGGGGAGCTTAAAGCATGATAAGGTGGACCCTGCTGCCCATCAATTAACTTAAAGAGTTCGAACACCGTTTGATCATTTGATTTTTACGGGTAAGAAAAATCCTGCAGATTTTGAAAAATAGCTGTATTTTAGGTTCACCTACCAATTTCCTAATTACAGTGCCTGGACACTTCGTTTATGAATGATCTTTGTTGTTAAACCCTTGGGTTTCTCTTTATGTATATACTACAATAATTTTGTACGTTAGGAGCCTGAACAATTTGAATCCTGAAGGTTTCTTTTGAGTACAATTATGAAAATGTGAGAAAACTTAGCGGGCGACCATGATTCTGCGATAGTTCAGAGAAACAATAAAAATGAACACCTCGCGTATTTCCTGGAAACATTAACTCACCTAGCTTTTGTTTATAGGATATTATTACAATGACGATTCTTACAGCTTTCATAAGTATCCATTTTAAAACTGATGTCCATTGTTGAAGCTCAAAGAGACAATGCACAATTAATGAAGTAACGGACACGACGTGACCGCGAAAACTGATAAAATTACTGTTGATATGTAAATGTGGAGTTGGAGTAAAATTTATAGTGGCGGGCTTGCGGCCGACAATAGCGGGCGGGCCGGCGCGGGCGCTCCATGCGGGTGCCGCTTCTTGCGGCTTTACTGACGCTCATTACTGTTTATCGCTTATTTGCATCGCGAATCGCGTATTTAGTAAACATTGTCTAACCTATTGTAGTGGAAATTTGTATTTAATTTTTTTCCTGCTCCTCCATTTTTCTTTTCTGATTAATTTCGTTGCGGGATCCAAGACAGTTAAATTCATTCTCCGGGACTTCGTTGAGCTTCATTGCCTCGGCGCTTTTCTGGTGGTTGCCACTGTTGATTCTGGCTTTCAGGAGTTGCAGTGGTTTGGGAATAGTGCGGTGGGTTTGTAACCTATTGTTTGTGTCACCTGACTCTTCTTCTAGTCCTGCTCCACAGCCACTAGGGCACAAAAACAAGTGATAAGCAGAAAAGTTCTGAAGTATTGTTGGACCTACTGAAGACTGTATGAATATATTTGTGTTGTATAAACTCAATTTATTTTAATATTATATAACTGCACCGCACATATGTGAGTACTATTTACCAACTGTAAATCTACCATTTACTGAACCTATATGTCGTTTGTTGACTAGTGTGCCCTGGCAGTTAATAGTGTGTCATGCTCTCTCTAATGTCTCTCTGATGGTGGCACATGTGTTGGATCATTCGGTTTCCTTCATGATGGTTGATCTGAGTGGTGCCGATCTATGTGTCATGTTCGTGAACGGGCGCCGTCAGTTGGGATTGGTCATAACTTGGCTGCCTCGGCCTCTTTTTAATTACCTATGTATTGCTTTTTTTTTTTTTAATTGTTTGTTTTACTCTAGACGCTTTTACGTGCTCGTCTTTTTACATCGTTCTCACATATATGTATTTTTTTCCAACAAGAAATGATGTAACCAAATACTTGTAAAACACTTTTTATTTTAAAAGAGTAAGTGTGGAGTTTCTTGTCCATTCTTCTCCATATCAAGCTACATTTCCGAATGGACGGTAGAATCAATTATTGTTACTTTTTGATTTCTTAGTCATTTTCACGCAGCTATTAATGTCACTCGAGCCAAATGAATAAAAAGACTGGTACTTTCAGTAAATACCTATTATACCTCGTTCCTCTACCAACCTCTAATTATTTTTATAAAGACTCGTGTTGAACAAACGGTCCGACAAGAATCAACATGATAAGTTTTTGTAAATTACAGTTGTCAGTAAAGTAACGTACTTAAACTGTCTTTTTAAATCGAAGATAATATAAAACCGAGTTAAACCCTGTAATTAGCGCTCATCCCGCGCCGCCGCGCCGCCAAATGGTCTGGCAGCAATCAATTAAAACAATATTTGAAATAGTGCTCCCAAAAAAATTAAAAGGAAGTTCTCAGGCTATAAACATTGGGTATTATGTGAGTGAGGTGGTTGCCTCTCCCTCTCGCAGGTAGCGGTGTCTCCCTCGGGTTGCGCCGGCGCGTCTACGCGTACCATATTACCGAGGAGGATGCGCGCCACGATGAATTATGAGCCAGCCGCGTTACCGCCAAAGCCTTGTTTGAGAGAACCAAAGTAATTAACTTCGACTTAGTTAACATTATGACTTTGAAATTGTCTTCAATTTCTCCAAATTTAAATTCTTCGTAGCCCGTAGCGCGTAGCACTGTGCTACGCCGTAGCATTCGCAAACATAAACGAAAGATAAGAGTTTTATTGATTTGGCATTGGTTTATTTTATCTGTCGATCGTATGTACGAACCGGTTGATGTTCAATACTCATTATGAAAAGTTGATACGGACAGATAAGTCATGTATGATATATCGTATGGTCCAAATAATTGTTTGAGTACAGAAAAGAGTATAGAAATTCTATTGGTTAAAAATGTGCATGGGTAAAGTAGTTTATTGAATAAAATTAGGATAAGATGTGACTTCTTTACGGTAAAATAGGTATAGGTAGGTAAGCCTTTTGATAACTGGAACTGTCCAACAACATTGTATCGTTATGTTAAGATTTGTATGGAATATGCTGTGTTCTAATTAAAACTTACCTACTCATGAGCAGTAGGTACGACAAAATTAAAACACTTAAGAAAAATTTTCAATTTAATAAATTGTTTAATGTAGTATTTATGAAGGTTAGTTTTGATAATCCATGTGTTATGTATGAGAAACATCACATAATGTATATATAAACTCACATCTTTTTCTCATGTTAGTGATAATCCCATACAAATATCAACGATTCCAACTAAGAAAAATAGATTTTGTGAGATAATCTATCAGTACAATCGCTTATCACTTGCCCCACACCCTGTGAGAGTCAGTGGAGCCGCTAATCGAGTTTGTCGGCCGATGTTATCTCTAAACCACACGTTAATAGTACCGACGCCTCTGGACGCTGCGAGCCACGCTTACTCATGGACCGTGGACCTATGGACCCATGTACTTACACACAGCCGATGCGTTTTTGTTTCTATTTGCTCTCACTATTGTTTTTATATGCCAGGATAGTGAATAATATTTAGTATCAAGGCTTATTTTAATTTTTCTAATTTAATTCATTTTACCAATGAAATTATTCAAAATTTACGTAGTTTTATACATAATATTTACATAATGATACACTTGAAACATCTGTTTATTATAAAAACATGAAGCAACTTTATAAACACACGGGCAATAAATTCAATTCAAAAACATGAACCCAGAGTATTTAATTATAAAAACACCACCTATTATTATTTATTATCGTTTCCAAATTGGGTTAACGCGTCAGAATTATATCAAATCGCCTCTACTAGCCGGAAGCAATGCTTTACTGTTATGGCACAAAAGAATCCATTTGTTTTGAATATAATAGCTATTGTTCTAAAACGCTCCAGAATATAATCACGACATGTTGATTTATTATGGAATCTATACTGCAATAGCAGCTGAAGTGATGTTTGATTTCAAAACCATCTCTTCATTGTTTAAAACACGTCGATTTGGTCTATTATTAGCCTTTTTAGGGTTCCGTAGCCAAATGGCAAAAACGGAACCCTTATGGATTCGTCATGTCTGTCTGTCCGTCTGTCTGTCTGTCTGTCTGTCCGTCCGTATGTCACAGCCACTTTTTTCCGAAACTATAAGAACTATGCTGTTGAAACTTGGTAAGTAGATGTATTCTATGAACCGCATTAAGATTTTCACACAAAAATTGAAAAAAAAACAATAAATTTTGGGGTTCCCCATACTTCAACCGTCGTTACCAAGTACGGAACCCTTCGTGCGAGAGTCCGACTCGCACTTTGCCGGTTTTTTTATGATGGGTTTGCTCTTGACTCTAGTCTAGGTCAGAGATGACAGAGACAGAGCCGACGATGGCCTTATATTCCCTTAAATTCATGATATATTATATTGCAAATGTGCCCTCAGGACGTTTTAAAAGAAGTCCACTAGTGTATAGTACTTGAACCACTATATCTCAGTAGTAAGACTACTCTGTAACGTTGACAATGAAGTCATAAAGTAGTTTATAATACGCCTTAATAACTGCGCTCTCGCACTAAACACATAATCTTACAAGTAAATATAAAAGTAAGTATATAAACAGGTTGCATAATGAATAGGTGCTCAGAGCGATCTGAAATGAGTGGATGGCACGCTAAGACCCGACAGCATCACGTACTCTTGCCCCTCATGAATACAACTCACTTCCACCAATATTTCCTCTCAAAGAAAACGTATTTTTCTTGAAATATTTAAATTTCGATTGTTTCCATTCTTTTAGCGTCCCTTTTATTGTTAGGGTGAAGAGGAAAATGGAGAGATGATGTTGCTGCTTATTATTCATTGTTCACAGTACGGAGGGGAGGCTCGCTAGGGGTGAGAGCTTTTCTTGGCTCCGTGATTTAGCTCATTTTTTAAGTAACAAAACAAGTAACCGATTCTGTTGGAAATAATGTGCTTTTGTGAAAAAGTACTGGCAAAAGTGACATTGGTTTATGCAAATCTATTAGCCACTAAGAATAATTCTATAATATCACCAAACTCCATTAAAGTACATCGATTCTCACCACTTGTAAAGGTTTCCGATATGTTTAACCCATTGTCTAACAGTTTCTATACAAAGAGTCGGTATTCAATCATATCAAAAGCTTTAATGAAGCTCGCCATATTTTAATCCAAACATTCAATTCAAATCCGATTGAATCGATCGGCCACGCTCATAATCAAAAGTCCGTGATGCAACAAAAAACTAATTGACAACAATCAACACTGTTGCAACAAAAAACAATATTTTCTATCATTGTCATTAATAATAGTTAGAAAAAAGTCATTCACACCTTGGTGCGCGCTAACATGACAAATGCGGGTGTCGGCGCGGCGCACAAAGCGGCGGGCAGCGCGCGCCGCGGGGCGCCGCCGGCTCAAATATTAATTATCTACAACACTACGAACACCTTTTAAGAGATTATCGCACTTTTGTGTAGCGTAATGCAACAATCTTTAGATCTAGATATCGTTCGCCCAGCGCCCTTGTTGTGACCGCAGTGTATCCGGCTCGACGGCATACGGTACACGTTTGTTTACACGTTTCGAAGCAGCAAATACATCAAATATACGACTTGTTGAATTCTGAAATGAAATACTTTTAGTCCTTATTCCTTAGCTATAAGGTCACCCTATGTTTGTGTAGTTATTACATAAGCTTCCTGAACGTAATATTTACATCCGCCATGGTTGTATCACATGGGTGATAGAATATAAATTAATTTTGCGGTGAGTATAAAAGTTGCGTGGCCTCAAGCGACAGCACCATGTGGCGCTGGTCTGCCAGTAGGACTGACTGGTAAAAGGTACCTACAACAATATCAAATAATAATGGTAATCGCCCCGGGGCCGATTGGACCGATTATCAGGCCATTGTGTCCGTCCGTTTAATAATCAACGACAAGATTGCGTCCATTATGTGACTGTTAATACTATATTGACCACAAACGCAAAGAATACAGTACAAAACAGTCACAGAAGATACTCACAAATGGATCGATGGGGCTACTGAAAACGCAAAACTTCTATAACCGATGATTTATTATAAACGCAATAAATAACAAGCCTTTATAAATCTTAAAGATTTCAAAATATTTTAATGAAAAATGACCTTGCATTAAATCGTAAATATGGATTGAAAAGGATTCCATTATTCCCCACGCGACAACACCAGCGGGCGATAAAACGTATCACTTGTTGCTATAAAATGCGTAAAACCTTTAAAAACACACGTTTCTTACCTTCAATATTGGATATCTGTATATAGTGCGCTGGTAATGAATATTGGATTACTGTCTCGAACAACGCGCTCGGGAACAGAAATATATTCAAAGCTTTGTGCGGAGTCGCGATCATTTGCGTAGTGGACAAAATGCACTCACACCTGACAATACAAACAGACAACCTCAATCCTTATTTAGGAAAACGTAATCCAACCGAGACGCTAACTAAATCGGACGTGTGAGATTTATAATCTCAATAGCATGGCAAAGAGATCAATGCCACCGTCTCGACAACAGTCGGAGCCGACGAAGTAAGCCCTGACAACTAGTCAAATAAATAACCTTCAACAACAAATATTGTAATAACCGAACTCTCGAGCAGCACATGAAATGATACTGGCCGACACAAACCAAATAAAATTGTGTCCAACCAGTGGGGCGTTTAAGAACTAATGTCGTGTTACACTAAATACTAAACAGAATAAAGTTTCTTTAAATCCCAACGAAGTGATATACAATTTGGATCTGCGAGCGATTCTCAGTTTTAATTAAACAAAATAAGAAACAGTTTCGTTTGGGAACTCTAAAAACGTAAAATTTTATGGGTACATTAAAGTTAAGTGGGAAATCCGAAAAGGAGTGTTAAAAGTCCAGCGAGCAGATGGCGGCGCGGCGTTGATACAAACTCAATTATTTACACTCAATAAAAAGGACGTTATACGAGTATTAGAAAATAACCCGCTAAACAGTCAGATGAGCGTTCGAGGCAGGACGACTGTTTACGAGATGAGAAATTACCAAGAACTATAGATAAAGGCATTCGTATTCAAGTCCAATATAAATTTGTATAACTTACTCGAGGAAAGTTATTTTCTATAGTTGATTGCTTTTTTATATAAGTTCAAAATGTAACGCTATTATTTCATTTGCAAAAGATTCTATAGAATCTGATATGCGGTAAAAAAAATTAGCTTAATTCGTTAATGACTCAAGAGCAGCAAATAACTCTGGTATTTTTGAATCTCCCAACCCACAATTTAAAAAATCCGTGTTAGATCCGATACGTATTAAAGTACCATCCTTAATGCACCATGCTTAATCACATAGAGCTTTTATGACGTCCTTGATTCGGTCACGGCAAATGTAACAAATGTTGGTAAAAAGCCCAGGTAGACGCAAATATTTGTGAACAATTTGTAGAATTCACACTTAATAACAAGGTGGAGGTGTTTAATTTTTTTCGCCGTGTGTCCAGGCGGCGGCGGCCTCAAAGGACCATCATTAGGATCCTAGTGAGCGAGGTGCTATGATTGACTCCATGGGATATTGCAACAGGTGACAGCGATCCATGAGATAATAACCATATAGTTTTTACTTTTTTTTTGTATTTTTGAAATGTTGAAACAGATAAAAACCATCATCGCAGAAACATTAGATACGTTAGCGTTGTACTCGAAGGTACATAATACCTAAGAAATTAGGTATATGAATTATCCCGTAAACTAAAAGATATTGAAAACGCATAAACCCATCTCGTTTTCAGAATTAAGAAAATAATTATTTCCTTTTCTTCTTAGTGCTTCATGGTATCCGTACCTATTATTGCAACAATTGTTTCAATCAATCTAGCCTCGCTTTTCCAACTATGTTTAGGTCTACTTCTAGCCTAACTGGATGCAGCTAAATTTCAGTATTTTACATGGAACGACTGCATATTTTACCGCCACAACCCATGGTACCCGAATAACACAATACCCTATACAAGACTATGGTGTCAGAATTTTTGCTTTTGAGAGATAGTAAATTATACAAGAAGCATTTGCCAGAGAACAGACTTAGACAATTCTTTAATGATAATTTTTGGCAAGACTAGGGTCGAATTTTCTGATCTGTGACTACCCGTAACAACTGTCAAAGATCTAGATGTGGCAGACGAGATCAACGGCTTAGCGTGCTTTCCAAGGCACCGATGAATCACGTTATATCATGGATAGTCCACAGAGCCACCTCAGAAAAATTGTTTAACCTTGGAGATCAACCCGTACGGCTACCAATACTTAGCTACGAGCTCTTCTATTACAAAAATCGTATCAATTGTGTATTATTTTGTTATGAATACCCTTCAGTACATAATAGTAAAAACATAGCAATATGCGTGTAGATATTCAATTACCTAGTTAGATAAGGAAATAAAAATGTTATCGATTCGTTTTGTTTTCATCAATTCCTTTGTTTGTTCGCACATTGGCTAAAACCGCTGAACGAATTTAAATGGGCATTCGTTGTTGTTTTACTTAGAGCCTGGGAACGAAATCACCATGTTTGGTCTCGCTATAATAAAGTACCGATGAGCGGAATTTGCGTGAGTCATGTGGAGCAACATATGCCAATATCGATTTAGGTTCACATTGTTTCCTACATAATCGCATTCACTATATACCAATATGACGTCACTGTATAAAACTTTCCACTGAAAGGATACCTTTAAAACGCATCGGTTTATGGATTTGAAATATACTTTTATAAAGGGTCTTTCAACAAGGACGGGTCGATGTTAAAATTGAACAAAACAAGATGTGTGTGAGATATTAACGAAATTTATTTTTTATTTAAAAGGCCCATTTATGCCAATTATGGATGGAATATGACATCGTTCAAATGACCGCCGCGGCTTCGTATGGTGGCACGAATCCGAGAGATCCAATTTTTAATGACTCTGCTGCATAGATCGAGCGAGCGCTACAGATCAATGATAAACAATTTATTTTGGCTTGAATTGAACAATATGGACGTGAACGACATGTGGTTCCAGCAAGATGACGCTACTTGCCACACAGCGAACGACGCAATCGACATTCTGCATGAACGGTTTGAGGGTAGAGTTAGAGTTCCGCTAGACTTTTTCTTGTGGGGTTTTCTGAAGTCGCAGGTCTATGCCAATAAACCACATTCGACCGTTGCCCTGAAAGCCAACATAACGCAGGCCATCGCTCGGATTCAGCCGGATCTATGCAGCAGAGTCATTAAAAATTGGACCTCTCGGATTCGTGCCACCATACGAAGCCGCGGCGGACATTTGAACGATGTCATATTCCATCCATAATTGGCATAAATGGGCCTTTTAAATAAAAAATAAATTTCGTTAATATCTCACACACATCTTGTTTTATTCAATTTTATCATCGACCCGTCCTTGTTGAAAGACCCTTTATTAGCATTGGTGTTGCTAAAATTAACCTCGCATTTTGTATGTAGAAAAATAAAACGATTGGTTTATTAACTAAAAAGAAATTCGAATTCTTTAAGCAGTCCAAAGCTAATTAGGACATAAACGTACAGTTAGACTACAAAAGAGATCGATCGGGTAACTTAGTGTCTAAAGAAAACTTAGGTTAAGCACTAAGTTGATAGTATAATCTAGGAGCGGCTACCAAGAAATCTCTATTACGAAGAAATTACAGCAGTGACGCGAGATTGTAGGTCCATTTTCCCCACATAAAAAGCGAACGAGGAAGAATATCTCAAATAGGGTCGGCTATAAAAGGATTGTAATTGAATGTAAACCACAATGATACAGTTATTAATTATTTCATTGTGTAGAATCATTTTAAAATAACTATTTAATCATACAATTTGTCGTGTCATGTCTGTAAAATCGCGTCGCCGTGACTAAAAGACAGCACAATGCTATTGTGATTGTGTGTAACCCCTGCGTTCTGTTTGTGGCGCAACTTTTATAAACTTTTTACTGAATGATTTATAACCGAATATTATTTCATTTAATTGTGATTTCTGTGTGAAATATTATGCGCAATATTTTTGTTATTATTTGGTGTTTATAATTTGCCAGTGGTACCCAAACTGATAAGGTTTACATTCATACTACAAACATTATTCTGTACTAATATTATAACGAGGAAAGATTTGTTTGTTTGTACCAAATAGACTCCGAAACTACTGGACCGATTTAAAAAATTCTTTCACCAATAGAAAGCTACATTATTCCTGAGTGACATAGGCTATTTTTTAATCTTGTAAATGGGTCCTACGGGGTGGACCACGGGAGCGAAGCCTGTATAATAAAACTGAAAATGCAAGTTTTTCCTCTTTATGCCCCTGATTAATTACCTCTTCTCACAAAGTATGTCTGTTTTCATACCTACGGTTAGCAAGTTTCATACACGTTTCTAAGGTAGAATAAGCAAATGAACGGATCGACGCGTCCATAATAAAATATCAGTGCAGTAAAATCTAGAAAACTAGTAACGGATAATCATGATGCAAATCTTAACATCGAATACTCAATTCAGAAATCGGTTGCATTAATTTTTTACTTATGTCCTTGATTCATTAGCTCTTTAATAATCACTAAGTATGATTGATTTCATATCTAAGATTGCCAACGTTTCATACGCGTTTCTAACGTAGAATATTCAAATGAACGAATCGGCGTGTCCGTAATAAAATATCAGTGTTGTAAAATCGTAATGCCGCAAAATACTATAGGTAGTAATTAAACCATTATAATGTTTATGTATGCCTTAAGACGTTCGTGCTATAATTATACGCAAGCTTACATTAATAAACCGAATTCGTTTCGGGCTTGGCTTATTGTTACCAAAGAGGCCATTTTAGATTTCATGACTGCTGAAACGTTTCTGTCTGAACACGACACGATCCTTCCCATAGCAATCGAGACATATTTGGAATACAAAGCACCAGGATTCACCTTGCGGTCCTGTACCTTATGTGTTACTTTAATATCTCTAAATTATATAGGGGACGGGTAAGTGACGCTTCTGTCTTGTTGCTCGCGACCGATTGAATTTAATGGAGCTATTTGCGAAGACGCCGACAATTTGGCGAGACGTGGTTAGCCTGCTGATCGATGGAGCGATGTACGCCTCTATTACATCTATCGGCGGCGAGATGAAAGGCTGTGCTTTACTTACAAATGACGTGATTCCCGAGACCAGATTACAACAAAATGAAAAAACTGCACGTGAGTGGATCTAGTTCACCACATCCATAAGTGTATCTAGAGAAAATATATTGCTATTTTTTAATCAAGTTGCTTATTTGTTTACAAACATGTTACTTTGTTTCAAGCTTTTCAATGTTTCGATATCGGTGCAACGTCGTCATTACATTTTCATACACCTTTTAAAACCCGTTACGTTGATGATTCATTAAACTCTTATTAAGCATGGAATCGGAGTATCGCAAACAGTCGTAAAAGGCGTGCATTAACTTCTGCAATTAACATACAGATTACTTCATTTTAAATGCTGCAGTTATATACACAGATACATATTCTGGCAACATTGTTGCTAATTCTACCACACCCATGGTCCTAACCACGAATCCCCGGTACATTTTAATTTACAATTTTTACCCTTTATAAGTGATGAGGTGATTATGATACGAGTAGTTACTAGATATACGAATCAAATTGTAATATAGTATTCTACAATACATTGAAATAATGCCCATAGAGACACACCATTTTGAACAGATTCCTAGCCTTATCAGGGTACCAAAGACATGGCTTGTAACTGTTTTAAGGGCCTTATGTAAGGGGTTTATGTAAGTGGGTAGAAAAAGAGACTGGTATCGCAAAGCAGACATCAAGTGCAAAGTTTGAGAACATGTTTTCGCTAACTTTACACGTATGTTCTCTTAGCGTATTGTATAGCCTTCTGCTCAGATTAGAGAACTTAAAAAGATAGCGCCTACGGAACACGTCAGCGCAACCAACAATTCAAATACAAATTCCAAAACGAATACAAATTCACTTTAGTACGAAACTACGCGTAGCACTGCTTACACGTCACAAGTAATTTCTTATTTTCTGTTAAAAAACGCCGTCTTGTATCTTTTAAAATTGCAAAATGTGTTCTTATCCACTAATATTTACGGCTCACTCGGAACACAAATATTGGCAGTATAGTAATTGGTTGGTGTTGCCAGTTTACATCGAAATAACTTTCCTTTAACTAGGGAAATGTGCATGGGGCGTGGACAAATCGATTAATTTAGGTATACATTTATGCAGGATACTTTTGTTACTAGTATGCCATTGTTTTTAGTATTTCAGTATCAGTTATAGAACACATTTCCGATAATTGTTCAAAACTTTTTTGTCCTATTTGAAATCAGCTTAATATGGACATAATCTATTCGTATAATTATTATTCAATGAGCCGGTGGCACGCAGCGGTGATGTGACAGAGGCGCGGGGTACCCGGAAGGCGGGATAATCGTACTGTACCTTCGCGCGCCCACGGTTTCCATAAAAAAAATCGTAAGCGATTACTTTTTCTTGTCATAATTTTTAGAATATTTTGAATTATGTAGGTATGTCTTTAAATTTTAATATATCCAAATCTGCATAGCATAGAAATTACCAAAAAGCATTCTTATTAAGAATTTTTCCTGTGTTGGATATAAATTAATAATAATCAATATGTGAATTCTATTTAACTTTTCATCATCATTATTTCAGCCGAAAGACGTCCACTGCTGGGCATAGGCCTCCCCCAGACCACATTGACCGATCCCGTGCGTCTCGCATCCAGCGCCTTCCCGCAACCTTAGTTCTGGAATGGCGACCGCGAACCGGAAGACGAGACGTTAGAAGGCCTGCACTAGGTGGACCGATGACCTGGTTAAGGTTGCGGGAAGGCGCTGGATTTAACTTTTACTTAATTATAATTTATTTAATAACCATTATTCTGTCCAAATACTACTTAAGTACCAATATTGCAAAAAATCTCTGGCTTCCTTACACGCACACAGATGTACGTGTCCCTTCAGTGCTGCTTCTCGCTGTCACGCACACAAAAATAAATAGCGGCACCACTCTAGTGTTCCGCGGGCGCTATCTGTTTCTTTTCTCTAATCTGAGGCCTACTGATACTTAATCGAATCAGAGTCAAAGAAAAAGTTCCATTCTATCAGCGGTGGTGAGTGCCGAAATGCTAGCATGTAATTAATGTAATATAATGTAATTTTTCTAGACCTCTGATCGGATCACATATGCTGAAAGTATTGAGTTATTACTAAATTTTCTTGTACATAATGTGTCCTTTGAAAGAGGAAAAAAAAACGGTGTCCTTCACCTTAAGGGTACACTAGTCGAAAATTCTTCCATACAAACGTAGTCTGGCTATTACTCCACTGTTTGACGATGTACGTTCAAAATAAAAAATATATCAATTTGTCTCATCATTATCTAGCCCTGTATAGAAGCAAAAAAAAATAAAAAATTTACTTGAAAGTTATGAGCTTCGAAAGTTCCATATTTTAACACTAATTTTAACGCATCTTTGGGTGCAAATAAGTAACATAAGAAGAAGGAAAATTGAAAAACGGCCTCCATACAGGGATAGATTAGTAGTTCAACATTGCAAATAATTTTATTTTGAACAGATACATTCAGTCGTTTTTTCATGATATCCAGACTCTCAAAGGTCTGTTTGTAAAATTTCGTGCGCTCGTTTTCGTTCTAAATCATCATCCATTCCACTACAAATTTGCAGAGGTGTATATTCGTACGCGTACTAGCTTTTTACTGCTCATAACAGCATCCATCTGTTCCGCACGTGTTTTCGGTTGATATAGCACGCATTTTAACCCCGCGCACAAAATAGTTCGTGCCGTCGACTAGTGTAACCTTAATGAGCCTTTCTCCACATGCCTCTTCGCTTTTGTCAAAAACGAAATATAAGGAAAGGTTGCCAAACTCTGCAAAATTTTATCGACCATTGTCAAATAGGTTTTTAGGGTTCCGATGCAAAAAAGGAACCATAGAGATACAACTTCGTATGTCTGCACACAGCTTACAGGTCTTTATTTCAGGCACTAAAAATGTTATCACCTTAAAATAGTTATAAATAACGCTTGTCTATTATATATCGTGGCAAGCATACGAATTGTAAAATAAAGTTATTTTCATTGTAATAAGCCTTAATTCTTTAAGATAATTTAACTGTGTCTGAATATGAGAAGATTTTATTTGAAAATTATTGGCAAAAAGATTTTTTTTTCGTAATAAAAATATTTTCCCTACCTACCAAGGTACGGAAATGGTGAGCGAGGTTGACTCACTCTTTGTTGGTTTTTAGGGTTTCGTACCCAAAGGGTAAAAACGGGACCCTATTACTAAGATGCCGCGGTCCGTCTGTCTGTCTGTCTGTCTCATGAACCGTGATAGCTAAACAGTTGAATTTTTCACAGATGATGTATATTTGTTGCCGCTATAACAACAAATACTAAAAACAGAATAAAGTTAATATTTAAGTGGGGCTCCCATACACTCGGGCTCGACTCGCACTTGGCCGGTTCTTTTGTTTGTTTCTTATGTCATTTTGTTAATATTCGAGTAAACTTTTTGATCATAAATCTCAAGTTACCAATTGGGAATCGTAGACTAGAGGTAGATTTTATTAGATATATAATTTTGAAGATTCATGGCACAGCTTTACTGGATGCCTTTTTTGGGACAATGTAACCACTGAAAGCCAGAATCAGAACTAAAGCAGCAACAAAGCTATGAATCTCGAAGAGTACTAGAGAAACGATTCGACTTAATTCTATATGAAACGCAGGGTGATTTTAATATCACTGACAATTAAAATTTTAAATTTTCTCATGGTGAAAGTTAACGAAAGATTGTCAACATATATATATAACATATATAAATACATCAAACAATACTGTGTTCGCAATTTATGTATTAATTAACTAACGTTTTGACTGAAGCATCATTCAGTCAAAACGATAGTTAATAAACTAAACTGTAATTTCAAACTAATTTAACTAAAACATGCCTGAAATAGTGTTAGTGTTGTACTTAGATATATTTGCAAGCAATCGATTTACATTCTTGATAGTCATCAGATAAGTACTATCATAATGTTAACTGTGTATTGTTCGGTGCAAATGTTAATTGATCGATACCCATATTAGAAAGATAGTAAGATATTTAACCGCTTCAAAAAAGATGTAGGTTCTCAATTCGTCTGCGTTTATTTTATTTTTATTTAAGTTACTTTAAAAATTATTCTTTAGCAATCCATTTTGGTGATACGTTTCTTTTTAAACTTGGTGATATTTTGTGTGAAAAAGTAGTAATAGAAATAAACAATATCATTTAACTGAACGTTATGCTGATTAAACATAAGATTACTTTTTGGTAAACAAATTAACCATGTCCATTTTCTTCTTTTTTTTCTCCTATATTTCTTATTCGAAACCTCAGAATTTTGTGATCATAACTCGGTAGTCGCTCTACGTTTCTCGGGCGAACGCGAGGAAACGCTGTTTTTAAACGAAACATTTTATGATTGAATTCAGTACTGAAAGCAATGTATGTAAGCGCTTACATCATCCTCGCGGTAGAGCCGGCAACAATTTAAATAGGATATTAGAATAAAAAAATCGCAATAAAATACAACTGACGAAAATTAAGTAATTTTTCACTTTTTAGTGTTTTCCAAATAAAAACACTAAAAAGTGAAAAATACCTTCATTTTCAGAAATCGGTGTCGAAAAACGAAGAAACGAAACCAGAAAATCGATTTCCGAAATTAAAGTTTTTTTTTTATTTGGAAGTAGGACGTTTTATTTTTGAAAAATCACGTTTTTTTGCACTTTTAAGTTGTTACCTAGTGGGCAAGTTTGATAGTAATCAATACATATAATAAATCTGTGGAAAATTCGTGTTTGAACGTCGAAAATATATCCAAAAAAAACTTTTTTTCCAAAAATATTCTACCGACTTCCAAATAAAAAACAACAAAATGAAAAATAAATTAAATTTTGGAAGTCGGTGTCTTTAGTAGGTACCATTTTTTTGCGATATGGACACCGACTTGCTAAAATTAAATTTATTTTTCTCTTTGTAGTTTTTTATTTGGAAGTCGGTAGTAATTTTTTGAAAAAAGGTTTTTATTTTTCCCTTTTTAGTTTTACCTACCTAATAGGCAAGTTATGTTTAGTAAGTAAGTACCTATAACGCTAGAGTAGATTACCCGAATAACATGAAACTTGAACATAACCGGTGAAATGAGAGATCTGCGTACCCACCACGCCACGCCAGTACTCTCGAAAAGAGAGTACTGGCGTGATGTTATGTTATGAAATGGTATAAACAATAAACAGACATGCGATTGCAGCAATCCCGAGAGATTTGCAGTTATTTATTGAAGAGTTCTTTTGTATATCTATGAAGTTCTACATCAGATCTTCACCAAATTAAAATGGGACCAATTTCGAAAGATATTCTTACAAAAAAAAAAAAAGAATTTTCAAAATCGGTCAACAATTGGCGGAGATATCGGTGAAATTAAATTTAAAAAAAATACGTAATATCGAACATAGAACCTCCTCCTTTATGGTAAGCCGGTTAAAAAGAATAGCCAGGGTGATGAAAGATAACCAACAGAACCCATTTCCAGCATTTTTGGATTTTTTTCTGTTTATCTGTTTGTCTATTTCGTTGTGCACGCTTCATGTAAAATGTACGGAACTAATGTAGATAACTTTTATACACCAAAATTGTGCGTAACTTGAAATATTACTTAGTTTTTGTTTCATCGCAATCGGTTCACTCTGTCAAAAATTAGATGAGTTTAAAGTGTTCAAGAAGCAAAACTATCACAATACACGCAATTCAGATACTCGGACAGTTGAACTCCATATTCGATAGATGGCGTTGTGCATTTAACGTCATTTTCTGAATGGCTATGTTATGATTCTCCGCGGAAGAACGACCGTAGAAAAAAAAGTAGGTAGGTGGTAGGTAGGGTAGGTAGGTAAGTAGGATAGGTAGGTAGGTAAATAGTGTAGATCTGGTAGGGTAGGCAGTTGACGGGCGTGAAAGCACGGGCACAGCTAGTGTACAATAAACAGGCATGCGTTTGCCGCAATTCCGAGAGATATGCCGTCATTTATTAAAGACTTCTGTTGTATATCTCCAAAGTTCTTCATCCAAATAACCACTTTGGAAACCTTCATCAGATGTGCATCAATTTTATAACCACTTTGTCCCTTCAAACAAAAATTACGTATTGTCCACTGATTTCTGTCCCGAATACTCAATATCAGGACAGGGTCACAAGAAATTTTTTAATCATTGCTTTTCCATTTTCCACAGAAAAGGAAAGATAAAAAGATTAATCTTTATCTAAATATATATCACCTAATATGCCAGCGATGTGGAGTACTTCGAAGCCTAGGTGTAAATTTTCTTTTGTATATTTATATAAGTAGTTAGTTTAAGTATAAGTAAGTATAGTTTAGTTTTGTTTTTAAGTATGTACATATTTTATCAATTGGAAATATATTATAAAATTAAAAGTATAAAACAATATTTATATCACCTAAGATTACCTACACTCTATAGTGAAGTATGCAGATTACGTTCGATGACACAGCACAGGTACATCAGGTCTCAATTTAATTTATACAAGCAACGCGTCATCGTTTACACCTGAACGCTACCCCGTAGCTACTTCGGCATTACGGAACCCCGGTATTTTAGCCGCTCCGAGCCATGGCGCAGATCTTACTGATGCGGGATTCACTAGCTCAGCATCCACTAAGACTGAGTGCTCACTTGATTAAGGATTAAAAAAAAACAAAAAATATTGTTTGAAACACACTTAGGTACACATATTTTTAAATTTTTTTCATAATCAAAATAGTAACGGTGAAACTTTGAATCGTAATGCCGCATGACGTCACGTCTTAGTACAATTTATACGAAGATATGACGTAGCGAGCACCTACACCCTAACTTTATAACGCTTTATCAAAGTATGTTTTTATTATTCAAGAAAAACGGGTATATTTTTGTTTTCTTGACTGACTAAATAGTTTTTTTTTATAACTCCGTGATCATCCATAATGCTTCAGATTTTCTTATTAGATTTTATTTTTGTTTAGGCTTGTACTTTAGTAAAAGCACTTATTTAACTAAACACAATTTATGTTTCATTAAAGTTTTTCGTTTTCAGAATCAGCATGCATATACTCACACAAGTCACACATGAAGGACTTTTTATCAACCGGCTTAGTAAATAGTTGCTGTGTTTGGTGAGCTATAAGATGGAAGCACAGCGTGCAAAGCTGCGCCCGCGCATACATAGATAATGACTGCAAACTGGAGCTGCTCAGTGCTCACAGATGAGCGTAAGTACTCTGAGCGGACTTACACACTCAAACTGACTAATTCACACAGATTATTTTAATATATTTATTGTAAGGTGCTACTTATTACAATTTTTAAACAACAACCGTTACAGTTTGGCCTATAAGTAGCTATACCTACTTTTTACACAAACTAATCTAAAATAAATGACTGATTAATTATGTATCACAAGTCTCTCATTATCCATCGATTTGGCCAATCATATCATGGGTCTTTAATAATATCAAGCCTCTGTCTATTTAGCACAACTAATGTGAGAGTAGGTATCAGCACTAGACATCTTTTCTTTCTCTTTCTCTCCCGCACCATCAATAAGTATCTACTACTTTAATCATTGCAATTTCGAAACAAGCTCAAGCTGTTGTCGGTGTCGAATAAATTTTGTATAATGTAAACGTGATAACAATTTAAATTCCTCTGTAACGGGTCCGGAGCCGACAAAAACAACAAACAAAGTTCGAGGCCCGTGATTGGCTGCGCGCGGTAGGGCGGCGCCTGGCGCGCGCCACTCCCGCCTCGCGCTCGCACTCTCGCTCACTCACCCAGTCCTTATCTTCCACTCCGCTGTGAGAGACGTGTCGCCAAAGTTTTTCTTTCGGAGGTGACAAACTTGAAGTTACAGAACAGTATTGTGCAAAAAGATGCCTCGGCCGACACGTGAGTCCTACGGTGATCAAAAACCGCCCTTTTCCTACATAGCCCTGACGGCGATGGCGATCTGGAGCTCCCCGGAGCGCATGCTGCCGCTGTCGGAGATCTACCGGTTCATCACGGATCGCTTCCCGTACTACCGGCGCAACACGCAGCGCTGGCAGAACTCGCTGCGGCACAACCTCTCCTTCAACGACTGCTTCGTGAAGGTGCCGCGCCGTCCGGACCGGCCCGGCAAGGGCGCCTACTGGACGCTGCACCCGCAGGCCTTCGACATGTTCGAGAACGGCTCACTGCTCCGCAGACGCAAGAGGTTCAAGCTGCACAAGGGAGAGAAGGACAGTTTGAATGCAGAATTAGCGGCGTTGGCCAGTTTTAATAGAGCGTTCCTGGCGCGACAGGCGGGTGCTCCTCCACCCCCGGCGACGATGCCGAACACTAGCATGTACAGCCCAGCGACGACGTTCATTTCGAGGCCGAGTCCCGAGCCGACAGAAGCAGTGGACACGACAGCGCTGCTGCCGCTGGGTCCGCGGCCGAGGCGCGCCTTCACGATCGACGCACTGCTGGAGCCGGAGCCGCGACGCTCGCCGTCCCCCCCTGCGCAGCCGCCGCCGCTGCCGCACTGCCCGCTGCCGTTGCCGCCGCCCTACCTGCTGGCCGCGCAGAGATACCACGCCGAGCTGCTGGCCGGCCTGCAACAGTCCTGCTTGCCCCCCTTATGGACGTGGCGAGATACAAGTCAATTCTCACATTATACGCTTAATTCATGAATGGTAAGTTCTATTTATTTATGGGTCTTTTTTGTTCTACTTCTGACTAAAATGCAACTGAGAATTGCCACAGAAATTCTCAGTTGCATTTTACTGAGAACTGATAGAGAAGTGGCTACATTCAAGATACATTCATCATAAAAGGTGATAGGGATTTTAACGAAGTAAATCGATGAGGAAACTAGTTATTACCTCATTGATTTAGGTTTTAATTACCTGCTGGCATAAATAGAAATATTTGACTTCTTATTTTCGTGTCTATTATTGTTTCCTCATGTCCGACCAGTTAGTAGCTTGACCTCGGTCGTTTGCAACGAACTTTTAATTCCAACAAGATACAATAATAGATTGATATTCAATAACAGCTACAGCTTGCATACAAGCAGCAATATGCATGACTATAGCTTCTACCAGCGGCAGCGGCTACATCCGCTCGAAAGTTGAAAATCACTGAAGTAAAAGTATGCTATGTGCTATTCCAAACTATAATCTATCTGTGTGCCCATCCAGATCCGTTCAGCCGTTCTGGCGTGAGTCAGTAATAAATATTCATCCATCCATCAAAACTCGCATTTATAATATTAGTAGGATAATACTTTGCTTAAATAAACTCATGCCCTTTTCCGTGGGGGTAGGCAGAAACTACAGAACGCCACCTGCTAAGATTCTTGCCCTCTTACTAATAAACGCGGAATAAAGTTATACCAAGTATAAACCTATGAAAATGTATGGTTATTCCTTTGTTATACCTGGTATAACTTTATTCTGCGTTTATCAGTAAGAGGGTTACACTATAACTTTTGTTTATTACACTTTTAAAGCCCTGAATGTAGCTTATAGAAGCTAAAATTGTAGCTGTCGTAACTTAACACCTCAGTTCTTAACTATTAGCTTCATATTATATTTAATTATATCTATACTAATATTATAAAGAGGAAAGATTTTTTTGTTTGTTTGTTTGTTTGTACCCTCTTTCTTTCTTTCTCTTTTTAAAAAACGTTGCCCCACACTAGGAATTTCTTCCTGTATCGTGGGTGCGTTTACAAACATATAAACTCACATACACAAACACCCAGAGCCGGAACAATTATCTGTAGGTCATACAAATATTTGTTTCGTGCGGAAATCGAACCCGCGACACGCAGTGCAGCAGTCAATGGCTCAACCACTGCGCCAACCGAATAGGCTCCGAAACTACTGGACCGATTTGAAAAATTATTTCACCAATAGAAAGCTACATTATTCCTGAGTCACATAGGCTATTTTTTTATCCCGAAAACGGGTCCTGTGGGGTGGTCCACGGGAGCGAAGCCGCGGGCAACAGCTAGTATATATATAAAGTTGAGTTGCCAAGATTTAGTTCATCGATACGAAAGGAAGAAGAATAGAAAAGTTTAATTTATTAAAAACGATGTGATGGAGGATGATTCACTCCAATAAGCACTTCGATACTGGCAAATATGTATTTATTTTTTATTTTAATCTTACTTCTAATACTAATATTATAAATGCGGATAAAAATTTGGATGGATGTATGTTTGTTAATCAATCACGTCAGAACGGCTGAACGGATCTGGATAAAATTTGGCATAGAGATAGATTATAGTCTGGAATAGCACATAGACACATACTTTAAATCTCGGAAAAAAAAATATCGGTTCCTGTGGGCTAATTTCTCACATTCACGCGGGTGAAGCCAATGACAAACTAATTAAACATAAACTGTAAAGTTAATTTAAGCATTACTGACAAATGGTGAATAATAACATCTTGAAGAAAAATACCAAATTGTTAAGGATTACTTTTCTACAGTCATCCTTTATCATCCTTGTGCTGGACAAACGCTTCCCCTATGACATGCAACTGTTTCGGTCCAGGGCTTGGTGTGAAATACTGGCTACTCAGTTAGTCTAGGTCTTCCCACCACATTCTGTGTTGTCTACCATGAAAACTTCTGGCTGAGTCAAGGCTCCTCATAATAGTCCACCAGTCCTCATTGGGCAGACGTAGCCAGCATAGAACCACTTATATTTTGGCGGCTTTTAAATCATCGGTGTTCTATATTTTAAAGCACAGCGTGGTATTTCGATATGCCCTGCTTATGTGACGCTTAGAATATTGCACTTTGGCAAATTGACTTTTGAATATTGAATGTTGGTCAAAGACCAAGTATGGGATTCAAAGTTCCAAAGTGACTCTTCCAGGGTCTTCGGTCCTTCATTTGACTTATTTTCTTTTATGGATCAGCAGAGAGATCTATCCCAAGTAGATGTACCTACTTATGATAGTTATAATAACGTGAAATCGCAAACATTCGAAAGTAAGGTTAAAAGCCTTTGTTCTGCACTGGTTTATATAGGTAACCCAAGTGTGCAGATTACTCACCTCTCGTATAATATATAGGTACAGCATGTTAACTACTTATACTTACTAATTAACTATAAATAAACATTTATACACATATCAAAACGCAATAACGCTTATACCTCAAATAAACCTAATATAACAGCTAATAAAATATGGCATCGAAAATAAATCTTTTGGCTGAAATGGGTGACTCGTTGTCTCGTGGAAGCACTTGCGGCATGGCCACGGTTTATGTTGTTTGGTAGAGCAGTGGTGGCCCAGTTGTATCGGCCACGACTTACAAGTTGTAGGTCGGGGGTTCGATCCCAGGCAGGAGCTTTACTTTGTGCAAATTATTTCATCACTACTGCTCTCAAAACGGTGAAGGAAAACATCGTGAGGAAACCGGCATGTCCTAGAACCAAAAATTCGAAGACATGTGACATCCACCAACACGCACTGGGCCCACGTGGTGGATTACGGCCCATTCCCTCTCACAGAGAGGAGGCCTGTGTCCCAGCAGTGGGAACAATAATAGGCTGATGATGTGATGTTGTTTGGCTATGCTTAGCCCCTGGCCAAGATAAAAAGCTTGCTCTTGGATGTGAACCAAACATATGGGAAATAGAAATCATATCTGAAATAGAAAACAAAATATAATATTTTTCGTTAAACAATTGTTTTCAAAAACCTTGTAAACCTTCGTATTCACTCTTTATTTAATAGCTCGTTAAAGCTCCGTCTGTAGGTATGCCACTTAAGAGATAATGACTTTTCATAAGCACATTATTTTAATTAAATGAGCAGCAAGAATGAAACGGTACCTAATATAAATTTCTTTATGACTCTGACCCTCTAATTCACGTTTTTTCTTTTGAGGAACTAACATCTGAAATGCGAAACATGTTTTATGTACGAAACATACTAAGCTGTATTTCAAAATGCGATGCAAGTCAGCTCTAACCGCCGGTTTCTGATTAAGTATTTGAAGTCGAGTATTTGTCAAAATCAACTTTAGCCTATTAAAATACTACCTACAAAGTGCAAAATATCTTTAATTTTGGAAGTCGGTATCAAAAAACGAAGAAATGAAAGCAGAAATTTTTTTTTTTTGTAAAAATGTTTTTATTTTTCACTTTTTAGTTGTGGTACTTAGTGGACAAGTTCTATAGTAAAGTTCAATAAACAGATATGCAATTGCAGCAATCCCGGGCGATTTGCCGTCATTTATTGAAGAGTTCTGTTATAGATGTCCAAAGATCTTCATAAGTGATCATAACACAAAAGGACCATTTCGGAAAAGTACCCTTTCAAACACTGAATGGCTTTTTAAAATCGGTCCAAATTCGACGGAGAAATCGGTGAAAATACATTAAAAAAATACATACGTCGAACATAGAACCTGACAAACTTTGGTACTAAATAAAATACGTTTAAACTCTCATACTAAATTCTGAGTACGGATCTTTAATATCCACACGAAGAGTTTTCAATAAAAAACTTTTTTGAAGTCGGTAGTATTTTTTTTTATTTTGTTCTCTTTAGTTGTACCTAATAGGCAAGTTCTTTAGTAAGGTACCTATAATATCATAATAGACAAAAAAAACAACATAAAGTCGAACTTAGAACCATCTCCTTTTTGGAAAGTTGGTTAAAAACAAAGTTTAAATGCCCACATCTTACTATCTTACTTTCATATATTAATATAATCCTACAAATATTATAAATGCAAAAGTTTGTGAGGATGGATGTATGTATGTTTGTTACCCTTTCACGCAAAAACTACTGAACGGATCTGGTTGAAATTTGGAGACAGAGAAAGATTATAGTCAAAAGCAGCATATATAATACTTTTTATCCCAGGAATATGTTTCCTCGGAATAATTTTCGGCATTCACACGGACGAAGCCGCTGGCAGAAGCCAGTACGTTCATAATTTTAAAAACTATTCATAACAATTGAAATACCTTATGTATACAGATAATGGACAAAGATCTGTTCCACTGGTCTAAATCACGTGCGTAACAGCCATGCCCATTTATTTTTGTTGTAACAACACTGATGTTACCTCTATAAATTGGGATAAGGTTAGCGAACGTCATATAAACAAAATTCCGAAAACAAGCTATATTCCGATGGCCATAACGCTTTGAGTTGTCGTCGTTGCTCGGTCAGGTTCCCAAGTCACCATGCGCTCAATAATATTATGCGGAGGGCATTGGTGTTGGCAGATGTCTCCTGTGTGCTGGAGCCTCCGGGTCTGTGTAGGACTGACGGCAGGAGGCCCGACGGGCTGACTCTATTGCCTTGTAAGAACGACAAGTGCTTAATATGGGACGTAACTTGCGTCAGCAATGTAGCCGCCAGCCACCTTGGTCCCACCGTCAGCAGCGGCAAAAGATGCCGCTGAGGGGAAGAGGGTGAAGTACGCACAGTTGGTAAACCGATACCATTTTGTGCCCATTGCCGTTGAGGCCATGGGCAGTTGGGGCACTGAGGCCAAGAAGCTTATTAGCGAGATAGGGCACAAGCTCCGTGACAAAACGGGTGACCCCTGCTCCGGCTCGTTCTTGGTTCAAAGGTTGGCCATTGGCATCCAACTCGGCAATACTAAGTCTTATTGCGGCACCTTTGCACCGGGGACAGTTAGGGGCGGGTTATTTGATTAGTCATACGACGTGTCGTGGTAGTTAGATTGTTGTATTAATAAGGTTATTGAAATGTTTGGCATATATAGCATAATATTTTTAAAAGTCATGTGTATTTTATCTAATACCTACATTAATATGTATTAAAGCCCTAAAAATTAGCCTGTTCACGATTTAATAAAACTGCAACAATTTAGTAAACTGGTCATGAAACATTACCTAAATCACTCCTCTTAATATTTTCCAAAGGGTCAGGACATACTTATAAACCCGGCACAAATTTAGATTCAGCACTGAGTACTGAAAAAATCCTCATGAGAAAATTCTATACCTAACATTGCCCGAGCCTAGAATAGAACATTGGACTATACGCTCAGCATTCGAGTACATGCTACAACTACATCTATGCCGTATGCGGCAGTCCAACTTAAACTCGAAAACTTTTTATAATAACCTATAGACAATAAGTAAATAGAATTAATATTTGTTTCGGGATATTTACCATGTCCCGAAACTAATATTAATTCTAATGATAGTGACCATGTCAGCTTAAAAACTTATAATAAGTAAATAGTAAACCTTTTTTAATGAAACCATAAAGAGTCTTCAGACAGGAAAAAAAGAACTATTATTAAAAAGATAAAAATATTCAAAAATTCAAATTATTTCAGTAATGTACAGTCATGAGCCTAAATATGTGACAATTATGCATAATTGTAAAGCAATTCTCTCGTATAGCAGCAATTATAACTTTGAGAATAGATCTACTTTATAATAGTTTAGTTTAAAATCCTATATTCGTAACGCCATAACATATCTAACAATAGGTGATTTAAAAGACAACTGCTATAAAATTTAGCGTAATTGTCACATGTGATTATACGAATAGGAACGGGTAATGTGAAAAAGAGGTAAAGGAAAACATCTCGCATAGTCGTTAATATCAAAATTTAGCTAAACGTTGTCCTCAAACTAATAACATACCTAAGACACCTCCATATTAGGTAATGTGGGATTTCCCCATTAAATTATTATTCACCTTTTAACTTTACATGGTACCTGAATATATGGCACATCATAAATGTCTGTAAAGCATTTGAAGCATGAGTCATCGCAAGTCACACATGACAATATAAAATATTTATATTCAAATAATAAATAGATATTACTAATCAGTGTGCAGAATTATTAATTGAGTGTTCATCTTTAAATTAATACTGAAATATTAAATACTAATATTTTTCCTGAAGCCTTGAAGCATTCTGGAATGATTCATGAATATAATCTTTCGGTACACTCAGTATAATTAGTTGTTGTACCTTCCTTCCTGCGGTTATTGAAATACGGGTTTAAAAAATATCATAGATAAGCAAACGAGCAATTTTCCCGTGACACCGAGAGGCTTCAATGCTTTGCCAAGGTTACACTGGATGAATGATCGTTCTTCCATACAAACGTAGTCTGGCAATTACTCCACTGTTTGACGATGTACGTTCAAAATAAAAAATTATATCAATTTGTCTTATCATTATCTAGCCCTGTATGGAAACAAAAAAGTAAAAAAAATAATGAAAGTTATGAGCGTCGAAAGTTCCATATTTCAACACTATTTTTAACGCATCTTTGGACGGAAATAAATACCATAAGAAGAAGGAAAATTGAAAGACGGCCTCCATACAGGGATAGATTAGTAGTTCAACAATGCAAATAATTTCATTTTGAAAATATACATTTATTCCTTTTTTCATGATATCTATACACCCAAAGGTCTGTTTATAAAATTTCGCGCGCTCGTTTTGGTTCTAAATCATCATTCATTTCGCTAAATACTTGCAAAAGTGCTAATTCGTACGCGAACTAGCTTCTTACTGCTCATCACAGCATCTATCTCTTTCGCACGTGTTGTCAGATGAGATAGTATGCATTTTAACCCCGCGCGCAAAATAATACGTGCCGTCGACTAGGGGAACCTTAAGAGAGAAAATTGGAATGTCTCTCTCATGTGCCGAAAATTTCAGCGGTAGTCAGTAGTCAATATTCATACAATTCAAGCTGATAAACAGGTTTGTTAGGTGGTAGATGATGACAGGTTATTCGTTGATCATTGACTGTTGCTACCATATTTACTGTCAGGTGCCTAAAGTTCTTATCATTAATGCCAAAATGTTTCCCAATTAATTGGTTCTGTAAGCCAGACAACCACTCTCTCTATACAAAATACCTGTATTTAGCTGCATCCGATTACACTTGACCCCTAAATATTTGGTAATAGGCTAGGCAATTTTAATGAAGTGCTATGATTATCCGTATACTTAATCCTGACACATTTCACCCTCGTTGCTATGCTGCTATCTTGCTATTCAAAAGAAGCGGACTTAGCTAACATCTTGGTGAAGATATTAGCCTCGGCATATAAAAACAAACTAGGTATAGTTGGTACTAAACGTATCTAGCTCGTGCCAATACATATGAAAAGAAGTTGGTCAAGAAGTCTAAAATCATAGAATTTGGACCACAATAATTTTAATTAGAATCTATTTCAATACCTCGTAAACCTTGGCTGTCTATCACTATTATGTTTTATTGTATTATTTGCAATAAAATATTACATATTTGCGAAATCTCATGAAGGCGTTTTGATTGCGATAAATTAATAATGTCTATTAACAGAAGAATTGCCAGTTTTATGATAACTGTTATTTTTCTAAATAACTAAGTAAGGAATGTGTTGTGGGATATGTATGTTGGTAGTGGGAATTGCGACACTTCATCGTTCTGATATATTTTCCAGAATTTTGAATTAATGATAATAATTTGTATCCAACTGTGTCCAAACAAAATATTTAACGATAACATTAAATATTTGTACTACATAGCTTATTGTTGCTTTGAGAATACAGAACATGTTTGTATCATTAAATAATGACTGGGCAGACACTGACCACCAACGTTTGATGACTTTGTGTGTGTCTGAATAGTAAGAAAACTATAAAGTAACCGGCCGCGCCGTCAAAGCTCACGGCACAAAGCGCGCGGGGCTTTTATCATGCTTAATGCCTTACAATGTTCTTTCAACACAACTTACACATCTCGATTATAGATAAAACATTTCTTCTAAGCACTTTCTTCGTATTTTATTTCATTGCATTATCATAATAAAGTAACATAAAATAAATACATAGTTTCTTACTTGACGACAATTAAAAAATTGATTTCTTCAGAGGTTTCAATGAAAAATAAATACTTAAAAGGCAGGTGACAGTTTCAAAACCCACTGTTAAGGTACTATGAAATAAAATAAACTCTGTGCCCTGTACTGAGAATTCCAAATTACTTATTTAATTTCAGTTTTAATTAACACTTAAACGATTAATGTTTGTTTCCTTTGTCCGCAGGTGTCGCAGATGTGTTTAGACAGATCTCAGAGTTAGCTCTAGTTGTAAGAAAATGTCTAGAGACAGTTCATGTATGCAAGTAAATTAGTTAGATGATTAGTGACTGGGATTATATGTGCAAGTTCGATATCAAGTGACGGCTAATATACGTATGAAGATTATAAGGTGAGTCTCAAATACCAATTTCAACTTATGACTTTATTTACGACTCAAAGTCCGGAACATCCGCACCGGGAACTGTATGGGCGCTTTCTTGCATCTGATACTAAACCACGGATAAAATCACAAGTAACCTTTCGATAAACACAAATAAATATAGGTAAATAAGGGTGCTATGTTCAAGATTTAGGGGAACACAAAATATGATCTTTTCATCTTTAGTTAAAAGGGTGGGAGAAACTTATTAAAATCAAGGTCTTAGAGAAATCTATTTATTTATTTAAGCAAGCAGTGCCAAGTCAATTTAATTTTGTTTAGTTTTATATTAGAGTTTGCGGAAATATTTTGTTCTCGTACTATGTATTAAACTTATTTTACCTACCTTAATAAATAAGGAAAATAAGCCTGAAAAGAACGTCATACTGTCAAGTTAGTAATGCGTTATCATGGCAAATATTCTATAGAGCAATTTTAGAACTATTTATAGTTCAAGTTGTCGCATTGTCGCGTCAATGAACAAGAATTGTAAGTTTTAACGTGCCCAAAGTACCTATGCAAGGTAATAATGGTTAAAAAGTGTAATGATAAAGGGAAGAAAGGTGTTCACCACGATTACTTTCTAAGCCCTTTTGTTTTTGCGTGTATGGATACTAACTAAAAGATGGAATAGTGAACTCTAGATTTTCTATCGATAGACAAAGAGGTACATTCAATTTACAAAAGAAAGAAACCGGGTTAAATGTGTCGTCCAAACACTCAGTATTTATTTAAATTTCCTCTGTTCTTTAGCAAGTCTCTTAAAAACAAATATCTCATACTTGTTTTAGTGACTATTTGATCAAAGTAACTTTTTTATTGCATTAGTTTATAGTGCAGCCCTGACTCTTGTACTAGGAAGACCTGCAGCCTAATTGCGTAAGTGAATTCTGCAAAGCAAACAAGTCGGAACCTTCCCAAAAACGACTTTACATATTGCATATTACACTCTGAAAAGGAAAGGTTATGCTCCTTTCCATTACCAATATTTTGACGTAGAATTTATGGTTAAAGAAATTTATTTCTCAATAAGAAATTACAAATATTTCACTTACTTGAGAACATTTTTTAAACTTATATTATAAGAACTTTGACACACAAACTAAGCAGGTATCATGCAGGTATTGATTTTCTTTATAACAATATCATTTACGCAATAACATTACACTTCTCCATGCAAACAACATTACAGACACAAAACTCAAAACTTTTCAATCCACCCGCAAAAGAAATAATTACCGCGGTCGCAAGTATTCATAATAAATAGATAATGAATGCGATCCCGGTGCCACAGTAAAGCAACACAACAGCAGGGCAAGACTATTTTTTATGGAAGTAGTGCTTGATCATTAAGAATGTGATTTTTTAATTTAGTTTTGAAAATATTAAACGAGTTTGCATTCTTTACCTCTTTAGGTAGTTTATTATATTGTTGTACTCCCGCAAAAATAATTGTTCTCCCGCCATTTACTGTGCGCACTCGTGGTAGCAAAATGTGATCCTTCCTACGACTGCTACGATTATGTACTTGATGTATTTTTGTGAAGTGTATTTGTGTGTGAATGGACTTGTCCAAAATTTTTCTTATGAGTATGCAGGTACAGTATGCATGGAGTTGTTTAATACTCATGAGTTTCGTTTCCCTGTATATTTTAATTGTAGGTGTAAGGTAATCGTAGTGGAATAATAGTTTTATGATTTTATTTTGAGCGATCTGTAGGTCCTTTAAGTTAGTTTTTGGCGCGTTGCCCCAGATTTCAATAAGGTACATCAGATGTGGTTTCACTAATGAGTTGTAAATAGTCTGGCGTACTCGATGAGGAAGGCAATGAACAACATTGCGCAATGAGCCCAAAAGTGAGGATAGCTTGGATCTAATGTGATCAATTTGTATTTTCCAGTTTAACTGACAGTCTACTCTTAGCCCAAGGTATTTTTCGTACTGTTTTTGCTGTATTATTTGATTATCAAGGGTCAAGGGGGCGTGAGCTGGTATTTTTTTATTTTTGGGTTTAAAAATGACGTAACTAGTCTTAGCAGCATTAATTGTAAGTAGGTTTTGTTGGAACCAAGTAGATAGTGTATTTAAATCTTCCTGCGCTTGGTTAATCATGTCGTCAATCGAAGTGCCATAGTAAAAAAGGCAGGTATCGTCAGCATAAAGGGAAACGTGTCCGTGTAATGAAATTTCGTGCACGGAATTAATGTAAATAAGAAAAAATAGTGGTCCAAGAACCGATCCCTGGGGCACACCGAATGAGCCTGTGCTGTGTGGTTTACTTTGGTATTCCCCGATTTTTACTATTTGATACCTATTCTTTAGGTATGAGTCAATAATTTTGCGTGCCACCCCTGAAACACCTATGTTGTTGAGCTTTTGTAGTAATATTGAGTGACTAACGGTGTCGAAAGCTTTCTTTAGATCTATAAAAAGGCCTAGTCCTATCTTTTTTTGGTCAATATTTGTTTGTGTTGCTGTTATTAGGTCTGCTGTGGCTGATAAAGTGTTGGACAGTGAACGAAACCCATACTGTCGTTTGTAAAGGAAGTTAATAGAGGTGAGGTATTTGACTAATCGAGAATAAACAACTTTTTCAAAGATTTTCGAGATAACAGGAAGGACGGCGATAGGCCGGTAATTGTTTGGGTCACTTTTTGTGCCAGATTTATGAATAGGGGTAACTTTAGCGATTTTTAGGGCATCTGGAAACGTTCCCTCAGCAAGGTGTTCATTAATACAAGTGGTCAGTTTGTCTGATATTAAGGTTCTTAAACATTTTATTATTTTTGTGGTTATCCCGTCAATCCCTACACTACAGTTTGGATCTAGACTAGCAATTATTTTAGAGATTTCGTCCGTTTGGCACGGTGTAAAAGTAGTTAGTTGATGAGTATAATCTGTTGTCAGTGTTGTATCTACGTTGTGTTTTTGTTGTGTCATTAGGATAGCGTTAGCGAGTGTCGAACCGATCGTTGAGAAGAAGACGTTAAAAGTCTCACAGATTTCACTACCATCGGTTACAGGCCCGTCTTTGGTTAGGAGATTTGGAGGAGTACAATGTGTTTTGACCTTGTTGTTGGATAGTGTGTTAATTAGTTTCCACATCTTTTTTGGATTTCCTGAGTATTTCTTGAATGTTTCATAGTAGTATTTCTTTTTAGTTTTTTGTATTCTTTCTGCAGTTTTGTTCCTTTCTATTATAAATTGTTTATTTAATTCTTCGTCTTCTGGATGTTGCTTCAATTTGTGCCAAGCTACATTTCTTTCATGAATCTTTGTTATTATATCTCTGCATATCCAGTCTTGTTGGGGTGGATTTAGGACTTTAGTTTTAGTAACTTTGCTTTCAAGTATTGCACACTTTATATACTGTTCAAGGTTGTCGTAGCAGTTGTCATTTGATGGATAGTTCGTACTTTTGATATATTCGAAGAGTTTTTCGTAGTTCACTGCCTCATAATTGGCATGTTTTCTAGGTGGTGATTTGCTTTTTTTCATTGATAGGTAAATCTGCTTATGATCGGACATGGGTGAGTCCACAATTGCCATATGGAAGCCCTTATGTTTTGAATTTATTGTAAAGAATGAACGAAAGCAGAAGAATCGAGATAAAACTTCACTATTGGTATTGTGTAATGAAATTATGTCCTAATGATTTGGAAATAAATCATTCGAGTTTGATAAAACATAACGCAGTAGATGAACTTCAACTAAAAGGAGGATGTTTGTACTCTTTCCTAATATAGTTTCACAATACCGAAAAAAAATATTCTAATTCTTTGAAGGAATCCACTTGTTTGCTTTGCAGAATTCACTTACGCATTTAGGCTGCTGTATTACAAGAGCCAATTAATCCTCACATGACATGGTTATTGCTATACACATTATAAAAAAGCACAACTTCGAACATCCTGAATATATCTCTTGAATTGTACATTATCTCTACATTGCCTCTGCCTTTAATCTTGGGCACATTTTAACGGACTGCCAAAAAATTATATTATTAAGGAATTTTAAAAACATCTCCGTACTATCCAAATTGTTGTAATGAAAAGGACATTCTCCTCCAATACAGCATGTATATACAATGTGGTAGCCGCGATAAAGCTGTAACATATATCTATCTACCCATGTGAATTACAGGTAGGTAGATATATTTTATGGCTATGGTGACAAATATAAAACAAGCGGAAGGAAAACCAATAAATATAAATATGTTTGTTGCCAATTGACTGATCTTAAAAGGATCCATCCGTCTTCTTCCTTTACCTCCTCTTCATCATTTCAAATACAGGTTTACTCGTAAGTAAACCACCACAATGTTGAAAAATAAGAGATACAGTGAACTATCGGGGGGTACAAAATGATTGCTAATATAAATAAGTAGTTGAAACGTGGTGAAGTAACCGGGCGCTAACAGTAACTAGAACATTATTACATTTTATTGCTCTCATTAAAGCTAACAGTGTTATCCCCAAGCGTATAATTTTGCAATTTATCTTCAAATACAATTACTTAAAACTAGTATTAAGACAGTTTCTAAAATAAGCCGTGAGTTACTGTGTAATTATAATGTACGAGCTCTTTGTGTTAATTATTGTATTACCTAAACATGAATTAGACGGATTTTTCTTTTCGTTTCAGGTATCAACATACACGGCACGAAAGAACAAAGAAGTTCTATTCGAAGTCAATCAGAACGGCTCCCTACATTTGCTACGTAGATACTATAATTGTGTAAACTGTGATATAGGTTAGGTATGAACTGTTTGTAAATATGTACAGATTTAAACGATATTATATGGAATTAACAACTATAATTTATTGCTATAGATATTAGTGAAAGAAAAAATAGAAAAACTGTGTTAACTGTTCTTACTTGTTTTATTTTTATATCTATCTGCTTAAATACGAAACATATGAATTGTTTACGTATTAACTTAAATTAGGTTCCTTAGCAAAAAAGCTCATTAAGAGCTTTTACCAAAAAAATGGTAAAATGAAAGAGTCCTAAGATGTTGTTGTTTCAACATATTGACACCTCCTGCAACAATTAACAATTAATTCAAAAAACATTACCTCATTTTGTGCAGTCGGTGAACATACAGAATAAAGACACGGTCAGTGTTGTGTGTAGAAATGTGAGGGTAGAGGAAATATATTAGCCCCAACGGAGCCAGTACACCGAGACACCAGTCTACCCGGGACCACGGTCGTTGCAACACGGCCGAAACGTCGGGTTAAATAGGTAAATAAATAATCTAAATCATCGCGTTAAATTCCCGTGATATATTGTTTTTAGGGTTCCGTACCCAAAGGGTAAAAACGGGACCCTATTACTGAGACTTCGCGGTCCATCTGTCTGTCTGTCACCAGGCTGTATCTCATGAACCGTGATAGTTAGACAGTTGAAATTTTCACAGATGATGTATTTTTGTTGCCGCTATAACAACAAATACTAAAAACAGAATAAAATAAATATTTAAGTGGGGCTCCCATACAATAAACGTGATTTTTTGCCGTTTTTGCGATAATGGTACGGAACCATTCGTGCGCGAGTCCGACTCTCACTTGGCCGGGTCTTTTTAGGGTTCCGTACCCAAAGGGTAAAAACGGGACCCTATTACTGAGACTTCGCGGTCCGTCTGTCTGTCTGTCTGTCTGTCTGTCTGTCTGTCTGTCTGTCTGTCTGTCTGTCTGTCTGTCTGTCTGTCTGTCTGTCTGTCTGTCTGTCTGTCTGTCTGTCTGTCACCAGGCTGTATCTCATGAACCGTGATAGTTAGACAGTTGAAATTTTCACAGATGATGTATTTCTGTTGCCGCTATAACAACAAATACTAAAAACAGAATAAAGTAAATATTTAAGTGGGGCTCCCATACAACAAACGATAGGTACTTATGCTTTGTTACAGCGGACGGGGGTTGCTCTCCCTTCGCACCTCCGGTTTACACTCTAGGGGTAGCAGCCAAAAGTCTACGTTAAGTCGGGGTGCCCCGATTCAGTTTTGGCCCAGATTTGATCTATTTAACTACAAGCCGGTACAACACAAAAAAAAAAAACACAAATCCAATAAACTTTATCGTCCACTTGCCTATTTTTGTTATAAATGTATCCATTTACACAAAGTTTTTGTCCATCTTTAGAACTTTTGAATGTACTGCAATTTATAGTAGTCATTTTAATTATTAAAAGAAATATCGAAATCGCAATACAATGAATAGTTTAGCTGTATGACAGACAAAAAAATAAAAACTATCCATCCACCCGCATAAAAGCAAACTAACAACAAGCAATATTTATGTGGTGCTTGTTTTTGCTAGCACGGAAATGGCAAGCGTTTAACATTTAATCACTTTTTGCAAAAATATACAAAACAATGTAGACGTTTCTAAATTATATTAAACGTTACTGAAGAGATTTTGAATATTATAGTAAATAACTAAATGAATATTATATCAAAAGTGCTTTTTATAAAATGTTCATTATACCATACAAAATTAGGTAAAATGAAATTATATCAATAATTCATTATATAATTTAATCGTTATATTAAAAAAAGGTATATTAAATTAGGTCATATGATCAATATCATTAGATCTTTTGTTATATCAAACGTTACACATCCTTGCAACAAAACAATCAATAAAAGAGGTGACAATGAAGGGCCTATCAAAATGACAGGTGACAGCTCCAACTGACAGACTGTGAGCCTTTGTAATCGTAGTCCTACTGCTATGATAAACGTGAAACTTTGTGAGGATCGATCGATGGATGGAACTTTCTTACTCTTTCACGCAAAAACTACTTTACGGATTTTGATGAAACTTTACAGAAATATAGCTTATACATCAGAATAACACATAGGCTATAATTTATAAAGATATTGGGAGAAGTACTAATATCACGCAGAATAATCATCCAACTTATCTAGTATAATCATCCAATTTATCTAAGGGTGAATTTGACCAATAAAACTAAGCGCGATCAGCAACATCTAAACGGCATCTTAAAGAGCTGTCAGTGTCCCTATTCAACAACAATGATTACACACACTAACGGCTCTTACCCTCAGTTTCCCACCTTAAAATTATCGCAGAATCAATGTGACAAATTGTCAAGCATACGTTATCTGCTGTGATTGGCTGTTGAAAATTAATTCAACCAATCATAGCAGATAACGCGTGCTTGACAATTTGTCACATTAATTCTGCGATAATTTTAAGGTGGGAAACTGAGGGTGAAACGGGGTTTAGAAGTGCTGATTACGTTCAATGTAATAGGGATGTTTCCTAAAAAAACTGTTTTTCAAAACCTCGATTTTAAAAATTGTATTAAGAAGTAACAAGTAAAGAAACTGATATTGGATTAAAGAAATCCTTAATATTCTAAAAATAAGTCTTGTGGCTGTTATGGCTAACTCCATAATTTGAGTTTTGTCCGAGAATATGAGCAAATCCGTATGTGTGCGTCAGTGAGATTATTAAATAATATTAGACCCGTATTTTTTGCTTTATCAGATAAATAAAAATTGACAAAGACTTCTTGCTTGTGACTTCACTTTGTCAGTATGTGGTCAGCATAAAATATAGCACACTGTGACGTCACATGATATTTCAACGCACTGTATCGACGTAATTTTTTGTTTACGTGGCAAAAAAAAAATACGTGTCCAGTATTTTTATGTTATCTACGGACTAAAAAGATATTACTATTGGTGAAATTCACCATAAACCGAAATTTTTAACAGGCTTCAAAAAAGGAGGAGGTTTCTCAATTCGACCGTATATATATTATTTTTTATGTATGTTCGCGGATAACTTCGTCTTTTATGAACCGATTTTAATTATTCTTTTTTTGTTGGAAAGGAGATATCTTAAAGGTGGTACCATGATAAGGAAACCAGGATCTGATGATGGGATCCTAGAGAAATCGAGGGAACTCATCAAATATTATAGGCATACATACAGCGATTTTGGTATTTTCATCAATAATACAATCATTTGCACTCAGAAAGTATCATCTGGTGAAGAAGACCACATTGGCTACTGAAACTCCCAAATAAAACAATATTAACAGATTAGGATAGTCGTGTTTGGGCTTATTGGAATCGTCATGAGATGTAATTTGGCTTTAAATAATTTTCATGTTCATGTTAATAGGTACCTTTATTGTATAATTGAACCTTAAAAATATGTGATGCAACATTTGTAAACTTTGCAATTCCATTATGAAATAAATAAACTATGAAACCTACCTACCAAAACTAAAAAGTGGAAAATAAAAACTTTTTAACAAAAAATCAAACCGACTTCCAAAACAGAAAACTACGAAGCGAAAAATCCATTAACGGAAAACAATGGGTACAGAAGACACCGACTTCGGAAAAGAATGTTATTTTTCGCTTTGTCGTGTTTTGTGTTGTTTAAACAGTTTTTTACGTTTAGGTAGAACAATTATTTTGGGAGATTTTCAGTTAGCAGGAAAATAACAACTTTCGGGAATGATGTTGCAATAACATCCGGTCGGGTCAATACAATCCACGTTTTAGGCACTCCCACTCCACATCATGTGACCTATAACCTAACTGCTAATCAGTTTACCTCGTTTCATCAGCTCCTAAACCACAAAACTGGAAAACAATGCTTTTCGGTGCTAATAAAAACAGATATTTCCCGGCATTATTGATATATGAAATAACATTTAGTGTAAGGTGCACAGGCGTTGTGGTGTGCTGTAGTTAATAATATTAATTAAAACCACATTTAATCATTAATAATTTTACCACATTTGTGGTTTTCCTCTTCGTTAGTAGCCACATTTTAATTAAATTAAATTTATAAATTAACACTACCGTATCATAAAAGTTTCTAGAAAATTTCATTTATCGGATTATGTTAGATAAAGAACGAAAATATAAATACCTATAACAAAAAAAATATAAAGAATTACATGTGTAACATAAAAATTAAGGAAAATAAATTTGACGGCAAACTAATGATTCCTACACCTGAATGATGTAGTAATCAAAAGTAGTTCAATCACTTTTTCAAAGGCGTTGACGAAATAATTAATAATTTAATTAATTAGTTATTTTCGTCAGCGCCTTTTTCTCAAGTTTTTCTCGTTTAAAGCCTTATTTCAAGGGAAATTGAATCTTCACTTAAAGTTCCATTCATACTAATTACTGAGAATGGATAGGCCTGGGTATTATATAAAATTCTTTTGTGAAGAAGATATAGATTTCCCGCCAGACCGTTTCTCCGACGGCCAACAGATTCAATGGAGTCAATGGATAATGCGATTTTAATTGCTTTAACAATTATGTGAATTATGAGTACGCAGACATTTACCAAATTAGTTACACCCAAGTGAGATTTATACAGGCTTTGTAGTTACACGAACGTTAATTTGGAGAATCATTTTGAAGACAACTTTAACTTTTTTGTTATAAAATGGAACGACAAAAATCCAAATACGTTTTGAGATCTATAAAGGACGATACACGTAATCAATTTATAAGTAAAATAATATGCAATACATATTACCGAATCCAAAGATTTTCATTTTGTTCGTATTAATATTGGTACTAAACGACAAGATACGGCGCACAGCACAGAGCAGGTACAGTTATAAAACGTGCAAACTTGACGATAATTTTAATAAGGGAGCAAGGAACAACTTACCACCAATACTTATCTGGTACTTATTAATATTCTGGTTGCTTCAAGTAGGTATTTTCAATCGATTAGCTAATTATTTTAATATCAAAGCATCCCTGAAAAGTAGCACAATTATGCAGTTTCAGGAAATCTGAATAACGATGGAAAGAAAAACAGTTTATTTGAGAATAATGTATAGTCTATTTTTTCTTTAAATAAATTCAGCATCTTTACCGTTTCAGCAGAAAGACGTAAATATCTAGGCATTAGGCTCCTAGCGTCGCGTCACATCGAACGATCCAGTCTTCCAAACAACCAGCGGACAACCGTTGTAAAAAGTAAATTCAATAACAATCAATCTGCCTAGCCTTTTTCCTTATTATGTTGGGGTCGGCTTCCAGTCTTACCGGATTCAGCTGAGTACCAGTGTTTTACATGGAGCGACTGTCTATCTGACCTCCACAACCCAGTAACTGAGTAACACGATACCCCTTGGCAAGACTGGTGTCAGATATCAAGCTTCTGACTACCCGTAACGACTTTCAAAGATCTTCAAATGACAGCCGGGACCAACGGCTTAACGTGCTTTCCGAGGCACGGAGGAAACTCGGTATGTTGAAATTGTCACCCATCCACAGACCAACCTCGTCAAGCATTGCTTAACTTTGAAGATCGACCCATGCGGCTGTTATTATTTACCCACGAGCACCTCCGCAGTAAAAAACAATTATGTTTTTAAAATATCTAACATCTTCAGGTAATGTCAATTTTATAAACAGAAAGCGAAACATAAGCTGAAATTAACTGAACTTTGGACACGTTGATTTCCAGCCCGTAAAGTCCATTCGTCATAAATAGTTGAATTTAGTAATTACAATAAACGTGCATACATTAATTTTCCTTATTGAAATCGTATATGACGACATGCATACTTTTCATCATTTCATGACGGTATTATTTAGGTAATGAGTAATAAGGATATAGAACTAATATTCGAAGGAAATTATTGCAAGAGCTATAGATAAGGGGTTTCGAGGAAAGAGGTAAGTGTAATGGTTAATTAGATCATAAGTTTTAATAACAGCTAACCGCATAAAAATATGAAGGAAATTACGTCGAAGATTTAATTAAAACTAGCTAAGCATAAGGATAGTGACCTGTACCTACCGTATTTTAGTAGGTAGGTACTTGTTCTGATATGTCAACCTACAATTTATCAACTGGACCTCAACCTTAATCGACGCCTGAAAAAAACAAAAAATATATTTATAAGGTTATCTAAGGAGCAAAATTATGAGAACGAAATCCTGACAACTGACAATTTTCTTTCACTGTATGATTTAAAAAAATCTGCTCACATTGATGATATTTTTTTTCTATGATAATATAGTGTAGGAGCTCGTGGCTAAATTATACAAGTCGTACAGGTGCATCCATCAGGTCAAGCAACACTTGTCTTTGTTGCAGAGCACGCGAAGCGAGCTCAAAAATTTGCGCAATTCGGATAGGTAATCTTTTCAACACTCTGAACAAGAACTACTAAGATGTAAGAGCTACGTCGAATATTTTTAGAACCCAGCCTCGGATAGGCAGGCTTTCTTTTGACAGTTCATACAGAAATAGGTATTGTTATTTTTAGGGTTCCGTAGCCGAAGGGTCCAAACGGAACCCTATTGCTGTCACTTACGTGTACGTCCGTCTGTCCTTTTGTCCGTCGTCTGTCACACAGGTCGACCTACGCATCGGGTGGGGTATCATTGTTTAGAACTCGTTGAGTAAATAAATACTGTGTTATTTGTTATCAAAAATATTAGATAACAAAGGAATGAGAAGCCACCAAAGTCAGCTATTTTTATAAAATATTGATTCCAAGAATTTTCTAACTTCCTATTGACCTATGAAGTTCAAATTTGGTGATATTGTTTATTATTACGTATATTTTACTATCAAATACCAATATATTGATAATTCCGATTTTTTATTTGAAATGCCCTATTTTTTTCTATTACAACCAACTTGTTTTTGCGGTTTGGTACGGAACCCTAAATGTGCAGAGTCCGACACGCACTTGGCCGGTTTTTGTCTTATGCAGACAAATTAAGAGAAACTGGTTGACAGAACGAGCTCAAAAAATATTAAGATTATTCATATATAATATTCTATTGAACTACTGGTAAAATAAAAGGTAGCATAGCATGTATTTTTTTGTAAATCCAAACTAGTGTTCCCTACTGCGCGGGCCCTGTTGCTACACTTTCTACGAAGGAAATCCGGCCCTGATTAATGACATACAGAGACTATCATATAGTATTACTTGAAGTAAACGGGTTATTTAAAAAAATGCATCTAATTAGACGTACCTACGCAAAAAGAAAATAATGTTATCAAAGCAATACAGGATGTCTTAGACTCTTACGGGAGGAGGCCCCCTCCCCTGCTGGATCGGCCTATGGTCACGAACTCACGAGCCAGAAAATCTGACACCAGCAGTCTTGCCAAGAGATAAGCTAAGAAAACTTTTAATTGGCCTTGGTCTTATTATAATAACCAACTATTGGTAAAATTAGCTGTAAGTTTTCCGAATAAAATAAAATAAAATAAATAAATAAATAATATCGTGTTATTCAGTTATTGGATTGTGAAGGTAATTTAGATAGGTAGTTGCTCCATGTAAAATACTGGTACTCAGCATCCAATTTGACTAAACGTTTTGTAGTTCAGCATCCAGTTTGATCCTACCGTAGTTAGGCAAGGCAAGGCAAGTTGCTCTTACCTATAAATCAATTAAGGAAAAAACTAGCGGGAAACTCCCAACTTCCATTTTTATAAGAATTCTGTTTTTGTTTTGTTTTCCGTTTTGGAACGTTACTAAAAAAGCAACTGTCAACATGTTTACACTAAAACCTCACTGTGGTGACGTCAATGTAAAAATGCCTCATCCAACGATTTGTAAACACATAACCGCACGTGTCTACAATGTATAAGAATTCAGTACCTAACAGTTATAATTAGGTACCTACCGAAATTGTTAGACACGCGCGTTTGTACGACGAATGTATAATGCTTAGGTATGAGGGTACAGGAAAAACAAATATACAAAAGAGGGGTTGTTCCAATGATGATAAAGCTAGAAAGGAGACTGACTGTTGAGATGACGGTAAACAGAGATGTAGGATATAAGAAAGCATATGAGATGAGGGCAAGATGTTGTTGAACTCTGGTCAAAAATACTTATTCGTCTCTCCCCGAGCCCATCTTAGGCATACTAGGGAAAGTACTTGAAATATTTTAAAGCATCATTTTTGAAAAGGAAAAATCACCCCTCTGATTAAAACTGTTTCTATGCGAGCGATAACTTTTAGAATTATCCCCAATAGGTTTAGATAAGCTGGTAGGGTATTGCAAAAAGCTTAATTAAAATGATAAGCACAATAATAAATAAAAATGTTACATCTAATAATGGTAATAAGGTTACAACTGGTGAAACCAACAACGCTGACTGGCAAATATTTCCACCAAGGCATATGATATCCATGTACAAAGTGTAACTGAAATAACTTAATGCCTGAAAAGGGGTCTCTCATCATTACGAACAACATGACCAACAGGATCGCAAAATTAATCTGCAGTTATGTACATTTCTTCGAGATATGCAAACATAAATGTGTTGGCTATTGATTTGTTTTTCGCGATATCGGGGTTATTAGACCCATAGTGAAAATTGTTCATAATGATGAGAGATCCCTTTTCAGGAATGGGGTCGTTTCAGTTACATTTTTTAGGAACGCCAGAAAAGAAGAATATAGTGGTAGGTGAGAACGAGGAGTTGAAGAGACCGATACACGTGAATACACACATATACTCACGCCTGTTGTCCATGGGGATAAACAGAAACTACAGAACACCACCTGCTATGACTCTTTCACTTGCTGTAACAACTATTTTATATATATTACCTACTAAAAACAGTTTCGCATATAAATACGACGGTTAAATAAAAATAAGTATCTAAATAGATAATAAAGGAACTTTCACTCTTTGAAACAATAAATTAACCGAAGACCGCACTGCAAAAATCTGCAGGTAATTTTGTTTTTAATTAAACTTAATTTTTATAAACTACTCATACAATAAACAAAAGTAAAATACAAAATTATGCTTAAACTAACTACTTATGCTATATACAAAAGAAAGGTACACTTAGGCGTCGAAGTACTCCTCCACATCGCTGTCATCGCGGTCATTTTTATAAATGATACTTGAAAGTAAAATAGATTGCTTTGCAGTGGGATCTCATACGAATTGTATTTTTTCTTTCTGAGAATTGTTCCTCAAGCAGGAAAAGGGAAATGCATGTAGAAGTGCATGCAGCACTGCATGCACTTCTACATGCATTTCCCACTCTACTCAAGAAAGCTGTCTTAACTGGCACATATTTGGTTGGTACCTATCAACTTGTTTTCAATAAGAACTTTATATGTACAGCATAAGTAGGTACTATTGTGCTGTTTAAAAACAAATAATCATTCTAAGAAAAGAAAATTCATTTATTTTGCACTAAACTGGCGTAACTGCGGTTGCCTGGAAGAGATCGCGGAATGCGATAAGGCCGCCCGTTGTATATTTTTAGTTTTAAGTTTCTTTTATTACTGTATTTTCTGGTGTACAATAAAGAATACATAAATAAATAAATTAAAAACCTACTTGCTACATGCTAAACGAAGAGCCTCTTTTAATCCTGAATGAGAATACGGATTACTCAAAAAATTGTGTTTGGTAATAAATCGATTAGTTTTGATTAGTGGAATAATTAAAACAGCGGTGGAAAGCTTGCTTAATTAATATATGTTATTAAATTAACGGGTGAATTAAAGGTTTATGTAAAACTATTGGTATCAGTGCTCATAGCTTCGTAATTGATGAATAACTGGCGTTTTATTAAATAAGCTGTCTTTAATTTATGTGGTTTATAACTAGTAAAGTTAAAAACGAGGATTTTTTGGCGGGAACGTGATGGCGTCTATGTTGCTTCTCTGTTTTATTTTCCAAAAATTGTGTTAAATTTGATTATTAATATTGTATAAGTAGTGGTTTTTATACTAATAATATTAGTGAATGCACGAGTGTGGGCCTGTAAAACACAGCGGTAGAACATGAGTTTGTACATGTTGTCGACAAAACTCCGTAGACGTAGAAGCTTCCAATAAAGTTACTGCCATTTTATTGGGGCCTAACCAGGACATTGGACTAAAATCTAAAGAAACTAGAACTTCTATTCTAAACGTGACAATGGCTAAATGCACAAACCGTAACAAAAATAAAAAGTTAAACAAAAATAAAAAGTTAAAAACTAGTTTTTTACAGCGGCTTCACTCCCGTGGCCTGTTTTGAAGGACCTTGCAATTTTCGAAGATAAATACAATTTTATCAGTGGAAGCATTTTATATACTCGGATCAGTACTGCCAGAAATTTCCTTTACAAATTTACAAACAAACAGTTTTGCCTTTTTATAATATTAGTTTAGACATCACCGATATTTCAGCCAAAAGAGGACGGCTTTCGGCTGCAATATTGATGATGTATGCTTTGTAGAAATAAGCCAAACATCGCCACCAAGATTTATACTGTAAACACACAGAACAAATATCTCTCACAGTCAGAAGATGAGATACTTATCACTGCCAATGTGTCAATATGATCCTACCGGATAAGAACTGAAGGCTGAGAAGGCGTGGTCTTGAGAGCAGACTATGAATAGTATCATTTGAACTCACTCAGGCTAGGCGGAGCGACGATATTTGCAGGATGGCTGGCAGCAATTGCATGACAGTGACGGTGCATCGACCTGAAGGCCGTTTGATACAAAGGCCGAATAGTAAGTCTAGAAGTGCATTTGCTGATCAGTGGCGGCCCTAGAGTGGTGCGAGCGATGCGACTGCACCGGGCGCCATCATAAAGAGGGCGCCGAAATCAAACAATAAAAAAATGCAAGCGTAAAAGCTAGAAAGATGGACATCCAGGTCTCGTTTCACATTAGTCTTTAGTTGTTTTTAATTTTAAAGCCTTCATAATAGTTTAAATTAATTTTATCAAACAAGATACCCATAAACTGTTATTATTTTTCCTCTGTGCGATTACAACACGTCACCTTAAGATATTTGGTCGCCCTCTCTAACGCCCCTACTGATCAGATCAGTATTGGTGTTAGGGGTGGCGAGGAAAGGCGACTGCCCGGGTGCCAGACATGAATCGCATAGAATGTCCCGTAAAACACGATTTCCCTTCATTTTTGACCATAGGTGCACCCACTTCGGTCTCTTGTAAAACGCCGCCGATGGATTGGTGCAAGATCGATCACTACACTTTGACAGAAGCTGTAATGAATTAGACGCTTCTTGCTCCTAAAAGGCTTTTGCCTTTCAAATCTGTATATGCCTGAAGCTTAATAGAGGGTACACGTAAAAAATACAAACGTTGTAATAATAAAAAACTTTTCTTTACCGTGACTTTGCTAGGGCCGCTAGGGCTGGTGCTGATGAAGAGTTAGTTAAAGAAATGCTAACAGGAAATAAATTTATTGATGAAAGCAGTGACATAGCTCAAATAATAATGCCAATTAGCAACCATAAAGGTAAATCCTGAGTCTTAATTTCATAAATAGAAATGCATAAATGTTATTTCAAAAGGTAAAATAACAACGATATATTTTTGTTACTAAAATGGGCAGGTGACGTAAAAATACTTAATAATATTTCCGCTTTTTAATTATCAATAAATAACACTGTTATTTTCCGAACGAACGCGGTACAAAAATAAGGAAAACGAAAGTAATTCGGATGGGTAAAGTAAAATTATTGATTGAACTTTCATTAATACAATTAGTTTCGTTTTCGAGAACATCATTGTATTTGACAAGAGATATTAATTCAAAATATTTACATTAAAAATAATAAGTACACTCATATTACACTGCCGCCCAAAAGTTTGAGACAACTTTAAAAAGCTTTTTGATCTATGAAATATATCAAAAGAACAAATAAAAAATAAAAATGTAATAAAAAAAAGATAATGGAGAAATCTACATATTCTATTGTTATTAACGAATGTCAAAAATATAATTATTTTGTTTATTTTAAAGTTAAATATAATATATAGTATAGTATAGTATAATATAATATCACATCACTTCATCAGCCTATTAACGTTCCCACTGCTGGGACACAGGCCTCCTCTCTGTGAGAGGGAATGGGCCGTTATCCACCACGCGGGCCCAGTGCGGGTTGGTGGATGTCACATGTCTTCGAATGTTTGGTTCTAGGACATGCCGGTTTCCTCACGATGTTTTCCTTCACCGTTTTGAGAGCAGTGGTGATGAAATAATTTACACAAAGTAAAGCGCCTGCCTGGGCTCGTACCCACGACCTACAACAAGTCGCGGCCGGAATCACTGGGCCACCACTGCTCTCTCAATAATATAATCTAATATAATATATACATAGTTTAATATAATAGACTGTTATGTTGTAACAGTCTATTATTTCGACACGTCAATGAGTACTCATTACTAATCACTATTTACTTGTATTTTGTATTTATTCGCGTTAACCAAAATTCGGAACTATCTTAGCTTCCAACGTATTTATTACTTAAGTATTTAACACTTTTCTTTTTAAGTTAGTCTGAACTTCTGGTTTTTTCAAAAGATGGCCCAAAATTGGAAAAAAAATGCACGAAATACATAATACATGTATAAACTTACGCGTTTTCGAAAGGGGGTAGGCAGAAACTACAGAATGCCAGCTGCTACTGTCCTTACACATTCCTATGGTCCACTTGCAAGAAAATCTATCAGATTCAGAAGTAACATTTCGCTAAATTGACAATAGTGTATGACAATATGTCAATTTAACCTCTACAAGTGGGCCTTAACATATTCTCACAATACAAATAAGAAAAATAAAATGTCTACAATGGAAACAAAATATGTATTTATTAACAATAACTAACAACAAAATCATCATTCATAACATAACTTATATAATTACGATATGTAACCGAACCCACTTGTTTTCGTCTGTCATTTTAGCAAAACATAACGGCATTTGCGGTTTTATTTGGAACAAAAACACATACACCTCACCAGCTATGGACATTTATCGAAAATAAACCTTTCTGTTTCCGTAAAACATAAAGAGCTAGTCTGGATACCTACATAACGTAAACTGAGGTAAAAACAAAATAAACATGATAATAATTTCCTCATAATTCTCGTTAAAAGCAGATATTTTAAGAACTGATACCTACGTGGTTTGGTATTCCCACGAAATTTCCATTTTCGATAACGGTATACAAATAAATTGCCTGAAAAGATAAAAAATAATTAACACGCAATATGTACACAACACAAGGTAGACCAACGACCTGAACAAGGTCATCTGAATAAGCTGAAAAGGTAATTAAGGCGATATTTGTTAGAGACTCTTGTTTACCAATAGCCGAAACAGTTGTTGACGCGTTATTTGGTAGAGGCCGCAAAATAACCGCTTTTCAGTCTAAAATAGTAGTCTTCTGTGTGTGTTACGAAGTTGTAATGGTAATATGTATCTGCCAAAATCTAGATCCAGACTTGGAGGCAGACTGCAGCACCAGTCTCCCATCTGCAAAAACATGCAGTAAGGTCAGAAGATGCAGCAGAAATAATGCAACATGCAACTCAAACCTATAATCCGTCACGTAGAGGCAAAATAACCTTGCCTTCTTCAAACAAGGCAAATTCTATATCTTGACAGTTTTCTGTACTTATACTTCTGCCAGCGGCTTCCTCTGCACCGGCACTCCTGCCGCTGGTTACCTTCGCTGGGCTTCCCAGAGTACGCTCTGGGTCTCACCTGGTGGGGGTGGACCGCCAGGGTGCCGTGAAAAAGTGACGAGTCGTTCAGTAACGCTCGTCACCGCGGCGCGCCTACAGTCACATACAACAAGCCAAACATAGCGAGCGTGAGTTTTTAGAAAACTCCGCTCGCAACATGCTACGCCCATCATGGCCATCCAGCGACGGGTTCGCTGTTACGAGCCCCGGTGTTGCACCCGCGGGCTAGGAACCAAGTTCCGGCACCGCTCGCCTCGCCCCCTAACGGGGGCGACGCGACTTCCACTGAATCCTCTGCATACAAATATTCCCAAGGCAACATACTCCCGAGATAAAAAAGTATCCTACGACCTAATCCAGAACACGATCTACCTTTGTTTCAAGTTTTATCCAAACCCCTTCGGCCGTTCAAACACCGGGAAAAGGTAACAAGCAGACTACTATGAATTGAGCAAGAATTCTGATGATGAAAACAATATAAATTATTAAAACATAAAAGATTCCGACGAATTGAGAACCTCCTCCTTTTTTTGAAGTCGGTTAAAAAGGGTTAAGTGAGTGTGTGTGGAGATAATCTGAAGTTTTGGGATTTTTTGTTGTTAATCATCCAATGATGAAGGTTGGGTAGACCCACTATGGGTGAAGCGGGATATCAGAATTTTAGTGACTAAAACCCACCCGTGTACCTCCAGTTGCTTCAGCAGTTGTCCGTAGCGTTCGTTATGTCTTCTTAAGTAGTGGTGGAGGTGTATGGGCACTCCAACATGTGTGTCATATTCTTCACAAGGGGTTGTATGCAAGTGCTACTTAGCAATCCAATCCACAACCCCAACCCTGCAATCACCCTCGCAGGTATCCGCAGCCTATGAGATAGTAGAGTCTTAATTAATCTAATTAAGAAACTCAAGTTAACCTAGTTGAATGTAATTAATTAACTAAATATCAAAGCTGGGCAACATTAGTTAACTCGTGTGGGAAAGTGTTGTGGCACACATCCGGTGTTGCACTCATAAACGTCTATGAATTGATGATCACTTTGTATGAGTCACTTCCTGGACAAAAAAATAAGAGTATCTACTATACTACTAACAACAAACAAAAATATATATATATATATATATATTATATTATATATATTATATTATATTTATTATTATTATATATTATTTGTTTATTGTTTGTTTATCAGTATTAACAATCAATTATTAGTATTTACTTAGTTATCATCAATTCATAGACGTTATATATAAGTATTTTATTATATATTTAACTAACCGATTTTCCAAAAAGGAGGAGGTTCTATGTTCGAATTAATGTATTTTTTTTTCTTCTAAACTCTGTCAATTGTGGACCGATTTTGAAAATTATTTTTAAGATTGAAAAGATATGTTCAGAAATTTGTCGTATTTTAATTTGGTGAAGATCTGATGATGAACTTCGAAGATATACAACAGAACTCTTTAATAAATAACGGCAAATATCTCGGGGTTGCTGCAATCGCATGTCTGTTTATTGTTTATACCATTTCCTAACATAACATCACGCCAGTACGATCTTAAGGGGTACGCATATCTCTCATTTCACCAGTTATGTTCAAGTTTCATGATATTCGGGTACTCGTAATCTATTCTGGCGTTATAGGTACCTTACTAAACAACTTGCCTATTAGATAGGTACAACTAAAAAGTGAAAAATAAAAAATATTTTTTACTCAAAAAATGGTACCTACGAAAGACACCGACTTCAAAATAAAGTTATTTTTCATGTTGTAGTTTTTTAATTTGGAAGTCGGTAGTATTTTTTTGTAAAAAAGATTTTTTATTACTGGCTGACTTGACTGACGTGGGCCGGTCCAAACCGCGTTCTGTAGAAAAAAGTATGTTCGAATTTCTCAAATTTTCCGGAAACATTTCCATTTTTTTTAAATTGTCCTTTCGTATCGGTCAGACGTTTTCTAGTGAAGCACTTACGAATATCATATTTTTTGTAAGTACAGATTATTATTTCATTAACGTAAACTTTTCCTTTGCAAAAATAGTATGCAACAGATAGCGTAGTTTTTGCCCAGCCCCGTGGGATAAAGATGTGCGGTAAAATGCTAAGTTAATGCTAGTCTTACTTCTTTCTAATATTTTAAATGCGAAAGTTTGGATGGATGTATGAATGTATGTTTATTACTCAATCACGGCAGAACGGCTGAAAGGATCTGGATTATTTATTTATTATATACTTTCCCTCTTTCTCTTTTTTTTCTCTTTCTCTCTTTCTTTCTCTCTTTTTCTACTTTTTTCTTTATTTCTTTTTTTTTTCTTTCTTTTTATTTTCTTTCTTTCTTTTTTTTTTCTTTTTTTATTTCGATCTTGATTATATTTGGTACAGGGATAGATTATAGGCTGGAATAGCACAAAAGCTACTTTTCATCCCAGTATAATTTTCCTTTGGGATAAAAAAACACTTTTCACAAGGGTGAAGGTGTGTTAATCATAAAGGGTTATTAAAGACACAATTATTTTTTTAAGTTTTATTCAGCCTATGTATATACCAGTAATGAAACCTCCACCAAGTTCTTGCTGGTACTAGATAGGTTCCAGGAAGGTTTTCTATTGCACCATGAACATCACCGCGATCTGGGCCTATGGTCATCGCCCCACGTTTTTCTGAGCCGACTACAGCAGAGCCGTTCAATAACGCCACCATGTAATTCAAGCCATTGGCAACTCTTGCTGAACTTCCTTTAATGATAAATAACTATAGATGCTAAAATTTCAGAGAGCTGGGAGAGGCCCATGTCCAACATGAGACATCACATTACTTTGAGATGCTTGATCTAAATACAACTGTACTAGATATACAGGCTGGCAGGCTTCTTAATCAGGCATTGATATTAGTTGCACGTCAATTCAAAATTTAAAGCGTCAAGTCCACCAAAAATAAATAATCACTATACCGTTTTTTATTTTGTATCTACCTACTTAGATTTGAACATTGCTGCAATAAAGTAAAAAGCTGCGTACTCGTATGATACAATTAGAGCTCGTAGCACTTAAATAAAAAGTCGTAGGCTATGACGCGCTCGTAGCCATTGTCTACGGCGTAGCACTACGACGCATTGTATTGTATTCAAGTTTGCAGAAGGAACAAATACGAATGTTTGTATATTTTTTAGATTATTCAGATAATTTTTGTCACACATTATGTGTGATCCCCTATTTACTACTTATGAAATAAGTTGAGTAATAAGTTACCCCAAAAGTCGAGCAAAAACAAACAAAGGCACAGGTAATACCATCATTGTCTCGAAGAAATTCCAGACATTTTGTTATACTTTTTTGATACTTAATAATAAAAAATAATGTTTGTGTTAAAACTTAAACCAAGTTTCAAGTAACTTCTCTGTTATTGAAAATTGTGTTATCTATCGTTTTATTAAGATAATAACTTAGCTCAGTCTCAGCATAATGAGTTTAGCTTTCCGTAAGTATTGCGACATCACGCGTCTACTTAGAAGTGTCATTTCAGCCCATCCTTACATAAACCGCATGAACAATGGTCGTAGGTAATGCCTAGGTGTTGTGTAATTGTTAACGCGACCCTCCTTAACATCCAGCTCATTCAATGGCAACAAAGCTCAGCTCCATAAAACATCGTAAGTCATGGCTCAGCATCGTCGGCGGCCGGCCGACAAACGATATGTCACGGCACGTAGTACAATGCAAACAGTCGGCGTCTGTGTCGGCGCCTGTGATGCTGTGTGCCGGTGTCACAACACTCACAGCACTCGCGACACACAAATGTGGCGGCCGCGGCGCCGCGACTAATCGCGCGACAATACCGCGCGGCCCGCTATGCCGCACCGAGCGATCAAAGACCAGCGGTGGCGACAAAGCCTTTGTGCGCGGGCGGTCGTCCACCACCAACACGCACTAGCTCAGCCACTAGTGCTGAACCACGAGCTAGTGCGGATACGCAGATAGGCGGCCTGCGTCTACGGCGCGTCAATTAGTCAGATCTGTATCAACACTCGTAACACAAGTAGTATGTGCGCTCGAGATACGATCTGTTGATGCAGCAGCGGCGCGATTGCGAATCGAACTCAATCAACTGTCGGGTTTTATTAATCTATTCTTCATTAGACACTACCGTCTGATCTACCCGCTTTCAATTGAAACAATATTTAATGCTTTGCCGGCCCAGGAATAAAATAAAACGGTAGAACCATAAACATTCCACATTTATATTCGACCTCTGCCGGCCGGTCGCACGGCGTCTCGCTCGCTCGCAGCACTGCGTCCTGCTCGCACTGCGCGCCGGCGCGTCTGCGGGCTCCGCGCACCTCTCTGTTTAAAGATCCAAGAGGGAGATAAAAATTGTATGGCTCATAATGTTTTAACAGTCTCATCGTTTGAGCGCATCAAGCCGAGGTCCAATTTAATTTTCATCCTCGGGTTAGTAATAATTGAGTCGATTCGTTCTATGCGGCGCGGGCGCGGCGAGGAGTCAGCGCAGAAGCCGACGCGTCTGCTTCAGGTCCACGTAATCGATTCCTTTTAATTGATTATTCCGACTCTCACATCTGGTACAAACCTGTGCATACGTATTCAAGTGTCTATAAATGAAAAGCAATCTCCATTACCATTAACTTCGTACGAAGGTTAATACGTTACGAGATTGATCAATCAGGTATTAGTTTTGAATTATAAACACCTCTCTGAGGTCTAAGCCGCTAACAGAGCAAGGTGTCAGCAGACGCCGAGGTCAATGTAGGTTAAATTGTTTTATTTGTAAATCTAAAGACGATGTGCAAACTTTTTACATTCTTTAAATAAAAAATAAAGTGAATTTTGCGATGTTATTATCTCACACACAAGAATTGGTCACAGTCGTCAACAATGGCAGCCATACAGGGCTACGGCGAACCACCTACATCACAGAACGTCTGTCGGCGAGCCACAAAGCCTCTCCACATATACAAATAAATAACATCGGAACAACAAATATTTTAATAACCAGCTCTAAAGAATTGTTGAACGCTTCGTTACGAGTACATGCGTGACACACAGACGTCGCGCGTCGCTGTCGCGTAGCGGCGCGTACGCCACCTGCGTGCCTCACTGCGATGTCAACCCGCAAGCAGTTGTCGCCCCAAAGCACACACGCCTAAGTAACGATTTTGTATAAAGTTTTGCACGTGCAGATACGTAAACATGGACAGACGGCATGACCAATGTAAGAATATATGGATTCAGTGGTGAATAGCGCTCTTTTCGAAAACATAAAGTTTTATAGCAGCATAAGAAAGAACCGATGGAAAATTGGAAAGGTGAGCGTGAAATGTGGCAGATGTGTCGTCATAAAACGGACACACGGCCGTCACACGTCTCTACAATACTCGTAGTACTTGTAATATAGTGCGAGCCAACACTGGACTGCCTGCTGTGAACATATCAAACGTAAACATACATCTATAATTACAACAGAAGCTTATGGCAGAGATAAATAATTTAATATACATAAATACAGTAGCTTTTTATATATTCAAATTCTATAACATCTACCCTATATTGGCGTTAGTTTTATCACCCGGATATTAATTAAAATTGCTAGTAAATACGAGCTCAAGTCAAAATTGCGCAACGTGATATTTGAGTCCGTTATATCACCTCCGCATTAATATATTAGATTTGATAACACATAAGAAGTAATAAAAATACTTCGACATATGATTTATGTTGTTGACGAAGCGCAGTCGCAGTCATGATTAAAATCTATCTGTGAGACGAGTCCGGTATAGTTTAGTAGCCGCGGCTCTCAACACGACAATCTTTTATTATTTTTCATTAGTCGTTATTATCGTTTATGGTTCCAAGATTATTAAACAAGACAGGGAAATGACAACCTCTCTACCTAAACATGCAATCAAGACTCTTATATATATTTTTTAAATCTGTCCATCTGTATTTCATTCTCATGTTCGTAGTAATGAACACAAATATATCCAAGTTTGGCAGATTACGGGAACAGTCTGCCACATAACCTACATTTGACATAAAAAAGCAGTATTTTATAAGGAGAGTCTGCATCATAATGAATATGTAAATAATCGGACGTCTCCGTGGGATTGCTTAATTAAGTAGATATTAGACCACTGATGTACAAGGTCTGTCGAATAATATACATAAAATACAAAGCTAATAAACCGGCTACCTATTGAGAGTGACAAGTATTTTGAATATTATGATATTGACAATAAACTGGCTGTGATATGTTACGAGTGTCTACCAAGACTACCTACTACATAATTCTTAAGTGCCTATCTACGACGAATTTTCTATGCATTTAAAACGTTTTGTGTCCGTCTGTCGAACACACCTCAACCAAGCCACTGATGATAGCAATATCTACGGGATGATCACAGGAGGGTCTTGTTACGTAACACAATCAATTGCAATGCCTTTTTGACAATACCACCACATTAGTTGCGTTCTTTATGATGTCGAACAGGCAGACAAATTTTTCAAACGTATAATTCAACGGTTATGTTTTGCTCCAAAATCCTTCAGCAATAGGAGGCTGTAAACACTTCGGTTTTCTGTTCATTTCAATATAGTACAGTGAATATCTATGAGTGTGTTTACCACAAAACACGTAGGTATCTTACTATGCAAATTCTGCGGTTAACAACACAAATACCTGCATTAATGAAATGTCATGACTAATTACTGTATTATTTAGGTATTTACTCATCATCGTACTTATCATCACCTACGTCAAACATTTTTGTAATGACAGTTAGTTTGATCAGTGCCGACGACATATTTTATTCAATACCGAAGGCTGAATAATATGTTTCGGGGACTCCCAGGCAAAAAATTATTAGAATTGGAACTGGTGAACAATTTATTTGAAATAGGTAATTGATAAGTGAAAAGGGGTTATTGGACGACTCACCCAAATTTAACTCGCCCGAATTGGCGAATTGTCCACTATTAAAAATATTCATTTTTCTGTGTCGATTCGCCCGAAATTATTATATCGGTGGGCCAATCGACCACTCCAATATTATTTAGTGGACGATTCGCCCGAATTTTATTTTAGAGAACAGTCGTGCTCACCCGTCTCGGTAATAATATGAAGAATTAATCGAAGTTGATAGATATTGTACTAGAAACTAGGAAAGCAATGCAAACTACCAGGAGGCCAGAATCATGAAGAAGTATTTGCAATTCGCCCGATAAGGAGGGGGGGGTTAATTCGGGCCAGTCGTCCAATAACCCGTGAAAAGGTATCCGACCAATGTAATACGTTGTTATAGTTCTCGCCAAACTTCTTGTCCGCCCTGAAGTTGGCTACAATGGCTGCGCAGTAGTAAATCTCATACAAAAACAGCACTGTTTCATGCCTCACGCATCCGGTAAACGAACTTCAGGGCGGCCAAGAAGTTTGACGAGGGCTATACGCTGCGCTATCGCTGCGTATACGTGACGGTACCGAAGCTATAAGCTGCATTGACTCGGCTTTTCCGTCGCGATTTAGTAACGCTAGTTTCCTTGATTTGAACGTGGTTGAAGCACGGTCAAGGTCATTCAATATATCACCTGATATATTGAATTCCATACTATATTCTTGATTGATATAATATGTCTACAGTCAATACGGGATTTTAAAAACGAGATATATATTATTTTGTTTATTTAAAGGATGCGCAAATAAAAAAATACTTAATAATCGAAATCATTTTAAAGTACATTTGAATCAAACAACAAAAACAGACAAACAACAATCTATACATTAGTACAATCCCATTAAATCATCAATAGCAATCATTCAGGTAACTGATATACTGTGTGATCCCTTGTTCGGCCTTTTTGACGCCACCCTAATCATACAAAGACTGTTACGTCATCATTTTGGCGGCGAACACAAATAGAATAGATCGAGATAGTTATTGTATCATTTTGTTATTCATGCAAATGGTATTTTGAAGTTCGATAGGTAGACAATATATAGGAGTAAACATTATGAACTAAGTAACGCAAAATCCTAGACTTTCTTTTACCTGACAAATTGCCTTTTAAAAACATTAATTCACTTATATCCACATATACACTCGCGAGCAATGAAAAAGTTCCAGTAACATAGCACCAAATTACTCCTAAACGGGAAAGGCTAGCTTAATGACGCCGTCTGCAATATTGAAGTAAGTACATTTAACAGCGCATCAGAATATTACCAACTAAAAACGTAAATATTGTGTTCAAATTTTTAATTAAATGTGAAAAAAATAAATTAAGGTGTTTCTCGGCATTTTGTGGGTGGAACTTTTTCATTGCTCGGCAGTTTATAAGTGGATTATATTTTCAAAAGACTTTTCAACCCTGAACCTCTTAAATATTTTTATTGTAAGGAAACGAACATAAAAGGAATTTAAAAAAGAATACTTTTAATTCAATATACAGATGGCATTGCATGAGCTTTCAATAAAACAATACAGCCGGCCTGTGTAGTTTCATGGCGAATCATTTTGATATCTGCGCCCGCGCCGAAGAGGAAGGTAATAAAAAGAGCGCGGGGTCGGCAGACAGGCCGGCGAGGAGAGCAGACGGGGAGGCACCGCGACACGAGTGTCCTTGTAACTACAATGAATTATATCAATTCGAAGATATAACGACGATCCTGAGTGATAAACCCGCTTGAATTAGGTTTATCTAATATTTAAGTACTGGGTTTGGTACTCTTATGCAAAGTAAAAATCGCTGCAACATTGTCACTAAGGTTTTTTTTTTTACGATTAGTCAAGCCAGAGTGTTGTTGTTTATTAGACTTGTAATCGATTCAGCCACAGACTACTAGTTGTATTTTACGATATCTATCGAGAGACGTGTGCTAGATATCCTATTTTAGTAGCCAACATGTTGCAACCAAACAGTAAATTCCTTTCCTTTCAGACAACTCCGGTCTTGCAAACAAAGCTTATGTGAGCAAATTAGAAAACTCACTTAACACATTACTGTTCAGTTCTCATTAACTTGACGAACCAAAAATAAACAAGTCCAAGGAAAAGCAATAGCTGACCGTAATAGCTTCGCTTACAAATATCGATCACGAAATAGCCCGCTTTCATCTCATAAGGTTTTTCGCGTCTTTTTGGCCCCGAATCCATCAATTCTCGTGATGGATGGACCATTGGACCCGACTCGGGCAATCGAAATTCAAATTCGCTAAATCTTCCCACACGGCATCGAAAACAGGTCGGGTCGTTAACAGTGTACGCACGCCGCACCGAACCTTGTGTTTCTGTTTTTTTCTGTTTGCTCTGGAGATATTCGCCCCGGGGCGGTGCGGGATGCGAGCGGGCGGAGAAGCGCGGGGCGGGGGCCCGGTCGGCGCAGACGCACGGGCAGCAGAGGCGTGATTACAGGGCTGTGCGCAGCTAATCACTCCAGCAACATGGCCCGAACGATACGAGACCTTGCATGGCTGACAGAAATTACTCCTGCCTGTTTCATGTATCTTGAAGTCCTGAAAACTTGAAGAAAATTTATTTCCAGAATATGTCACTAAGACAGCTGCTTCAATTCAATATCTAACTACAAAGTATATTGAAACTTTTTAAAGATTTCTGCATCTAGTCACAAGGCCCCCTCAATTAAGTGCCGATCTCATAATCCACTCTAACAGGACACACTACCTCCAAACACACATCTCCTTCACCAAAACTTCATTCCGTACTTTCTCGCAGCCATGCAAGTCCGTCCAGCTCATTGTTGTTAATAACAAACAAGACAAAAGTCCGCCGCTAACTGCACACGTTTCTCCACATCGCGCGTTTTTACCGCGCGGCTCGATAACGCATGGAAATATGATGTGCCTTGTCTTGTCCCTTACGACCAGACACGAAGATTGCTTAAAGAGTTTCAAATTGCCTATCGAACTTGTTTATGCCTTTGTAGACTTGGCTTTTGTTACTTTTGCATGGAAGTCGCGTATTTGTTATGGGTGTGGGAGAACATGTGGAATGTACGGTGTTCATCGTTCAGGTAAAGTATTAAATGAGTGAAAGAGACTGTGTGTAATGCTTGTTTCACGTGCCGACAAACGTTATTGTAAGTACTGCTCCAACTCTACGGCTTACGGTTACGGCTCTTTGTATATATCGAGATCTGGAGAATAAAAAAATTGTATGACGTAAGTTTTTACAGGTACACCTCTAATCGTAGGCACTGTAGAATAATGGTTAAGGTATCTTGGAAATGGCCGGTTGATGAACACCGAGCGCTAAGAGATACCCATAAACCTGATGCCCTTCACCGACAACCTCTTGGGATTAAAGGTATATTTGTTTTATTACACAAGCCTTCGCGACGCCTGTATAATTATGTATATGAGCTACCTATTTACATAACCCCCAAATTAATATTTATTGCCGCCTCTAAATTATAAAGCACATTAATATTAAATCGAGCTAGACATAAATAGATTGACATTTAATTCGATATTCTGATGAAATGATACTTGAACTTATCGGTTTTCGTTGCAGAGGTAACAGGTAACCTATCTAATATGTCAAAATCGTGCAACGATTGTCGATCTACGTTCTTCGATAAGCCATGTTTATAATATTTATAATGCTCGTAAGTAACGCACATGTTACACTGAAGTATTATACTTTCACATCCTTGCAGTGTATAACATTTTATAAATGTCTAAATAATTTGAAACAAACTGTGCAGCTCGTAAAGCTTTGATAAATTCAGTGTTTTCTTTTAGGTTTCTTCAGTAAGGTGCTTTCTTATCATCGTATCATTCGTATGTAGGTTTTACTTGTTTGTGTGCTACAGTTATCTAATCTGACATAATTGCATTACAACAAATTCTAAACTATAGGTAACATGGATATGGGGATACATTGTATAATGCCAAATAGATATGTACTTGTTAGAAGTGCATGGACATGGTAATTTGCATTATGAGCACTAAACAAATACCTACACAATAAAAGATAAAACCTATGTGCATACACATATATGTATTAAGTATAAAGCATTTACAATATGGTGTCCCACACCCAAGTACGTGACTTTACCACAATATAATATAAAAACAAACTATTGTGTAAAATGCGCAACTAATAAACAAACAGACAAAATATATTGTGTTGTAGATAAATATACCTGTCTATACCTATAACAACTGTTTTCTTTACGAAGAGACTAAGCTAACACTCAAATGTTAAACTGTGCTACCGGAGCTCCTCTAATTTACATAGCACAGACAAAAACTTGATTCTCGAGCATTATAATAGCCGTATTTTAATCTAACTAAACCATAATCTCTTGTAATTTGAATACCAGTTTTTGTTGTGCAAAATTTACCGCGAATTTATGCAATTGCTGTCCCAAACGCGAGCTCTTAATTTAATTTTGTTTAATGTTTGACACAATTTATGTTAAACAGAATTAATCAAGAGCTGTTATTATATATAGGCGCAATAAATAAATGCGCTGACATCGACACAACAGGCAATTTACACAAAACACTTTGTTATTGTAAGCTAGAAACTAGGATAAACAAATAAAAGATAACGTCAGAGATTGCCTTATAATTTATATACAAAAGAAGTTGGAAGAGAAATGTTCATAAATTGAAGTTCTACTTCAGTTGTTTTATTTAAATTCTAAATTAGTATTAGTGTTATGTCAAATATAATAAATCTCATCTTAATTTCATATGATACGTAATAAATGCACATTCTAATTTGATCAACAATCTTTATGCATTTAGGTGCGTCGCCGGAGCTTGGGGCCGCTCACCGCTGCCGCCACCGCCCGTCAACGCGACAGGCGTCAGCAACGCTTGTCAAGTGTCTACATTTTAAAGCCACAATATTGAAGCAATTTTAATTCAATCGCGCGACATTCTGTTCGCATTGAGGCTCCGCTTCAACCGCACTCCTACTCATTACGACTTCATTTTGTTGTAACAACAATGAAAGCCCGCGTTTTGCGTTTTATTCATCCGCCGAGCTTGACAGCGCCTTTGTGTGGGAATCAATCTTACGTCGCTTGTAATGATGCAAAATCGGTTCCACGCAATGACAAAGAAAGAAGCTGCCGCTAATGTTGTTTATTCATTTTTTTACCCACGGAGTTACTTATTGAATACAAATTTTACGGTGTTCTATACAATTTTACTTTAAGTTAAACACGCATAATGCGGTTGATTGCTATTAAAAGCACAAAATTATATAGTAAACCGTCGTATTTTACGAACGAGTTGATAGTCGAGCTTTGACTTGTTCACACTAATTATTCTGCACAGTAATAATTTATAATGTGCCCATGGCCTCTGCAATGAGAGGATAATCTCAATAATAACATGATCAATGATCGGAGTCATCTCGCATTAAAATGTATTAACTCAACGATAAGTAATTGAAGTAATCACTAGATAAGACGCAAATAATACCGAGTGCTCAGATAAATTGTTATGGAGTCATGTTTACAGTAATATATCAGATTTAGACGCTATTATTAAAACTTCAATGACAGCCTCGCATTTTCTTGGTTTATTAATGGGTTCTTCTTCTACGTCCTTCAATTAACGGACCAATCATTAAAGGATCAAACATTCTAGATCAATGATTGTTTAAGTTGTTAGAAATATTAGGAATTAATCTGACGTATTGCTATGAGACAACAGTCAGTGTTGTCACGTTTGAAACAAGATGAATGATTTATGAAAATTTTGTCTCATTTATCTTCTTTCTAAAAGGACTTTAAAGATTTCTGCTTGGAAGATCATCAATAACTCCTTTTAAGGTCCTTATCAAAGAGCAGTTATCGATAAACAGAAGAATCAGCTATACGGTGGGTACGAGGCGATATAAAAGATACAACAAAAGCAAATATAACCGCCTTCTAATTATTCTTCTTCTTCGGTATATCGATGATTCCAATTTATATTATACTAACTTCTGCCAGCGGCTTCGCCCGCGTGATAGTCGAAAATTTTCCCGAGGGAACATATTCCCGGGAACAAAAACAAAAGTATGCGCATGTGCTTTTCCTGACCGTAATATATATCTACGCCAAATTCCATCCAGATCTGTCCAGCAGTTTGAGCGTCAAGAAGTAACATACACACACACTCGCAAATGACAAACTTTCGCCTTTATAATTTTAGTGTGACTAGCTTCTGCCAGCGGCTTCACCCGCGTGAAAAGTGTTTTCGTATCCCAAAGGAACATTATACCGGGATGAAAAGTAGCCTATGTGTTATTCCAGACTATAATCTATCCCTGTGTCAAATTTGATCCAGATCCTTTCAGCCGTTCCGGCGTGATTGAGTAACAAACATACATCGTCGTATTTTGAGGCGAGGGGTGCGCGCGCGCCCACTATTCGCTGTTTCTTCCTGTCGAACAAACGCTGGAGCCCGCGCACCTCTGCGTCGTATTTGTAATGGTTTTAATGAACATTTTAATGACTTGGACATATTTGCAATGCCTTCGCAACTACCTTATTGAAGCAATAAAGAGCCTTTAAATTGTTATTTAATAGAATGTGAAATTATTTCTTTCTTTGTTTTGTATCGTTTGCTCAAAACTAACTTTCTACTTTATATGATGTGGAGAACGGTGTAAGTTGCGCATTTATATCAAGTTTTATAGTATAAGTTTTAAATGTGTAACTGTTGGTTATTCCTAAATAAAAAATTAAAAAAAATATATAATATCACAGTAAGATTAGTAAGATAAGATTTTATGTAAATTAAATATATTTCGACCAGAATTCAGCCACGTCGACAGCATTAGGTATTTCCCGACAAGATGTCAGGCATTGTTTGGGTAGCTCCGCAAGCGCATTGTTGGTAATCGGAGTATCTCCATATGACTAAGTTGTGCCTGGAGCGGCCCACCTGACTTCGTAGTCGATTTAGAGATTTTCAGATGGGTCATGGGAGTTGGTGGTCTGCAGGGAGCTCTTCTGCAGGCTCAACATAATCAGCTAGAGCGAGGAGCTACAGCCTTTTCTTAGGCTCACTAGTACCGCTAACTGTTGTACCTTTCTGAAATAATAACTGAATTCGATTTAATCAATCCATCTGATTATACCCAAGGACAAAGCTTTAAATATATTAATATTTCTGTATATCTACACGGCGGCCAGAACATACATCAGCAAAGAATGTATCAGTGTCGATGCAGTAAAACTTTATTGCTTAGACCTCTTGTTACAAATGGGACAATACGACAACGATGCGACAATTATTTTCATAATAAAATGTTTTTCAGATATCGTCCATATATCAACTTCTATGATAAATGGTCATCACATCGTTGTTGGAGTGTCGCGCCGTGCTTATCTGTGTCTACAAGATTCTGAATGGACTACAGGATTAACCAGGCAACCTCGAACCTGTACCGATATCACATAATTATACGTCACATTTGCTCCTTGGCTTGGAGGAGCTCGTGGTTAAATAATAACAGCCGCACGGATCGATCTTCGAGGTTAAGCAACGCTTGACGAGGTCGGTCTGTGGATGGGTGACCATTTCAACATACCGAGTTTACTCCGTGCCTCGGAAAGCACGTTAAGCCGTTTTGTCCCGGCTGTCATTTGAAGATCTTTGACAGTCGTTACGGGTAGTCAAAAGACTGAGATCTGACAACCAGTCCTGCCAAGGTGTTACCCAGTTACTGGATTGTGGAGGTCAGATAGGCAGTCGGTCCATGTAAAACACTGGTACTCAGCTGAATCCGGTAAGACTGGAAGCCGACCCCAACAATAATTGGAAAAAAGGCTAGGCACATGATGATTTGCTCATTGGCTCAGAATAAACACCGTAAGTTCATGTCTGTGGAAAATTAGCTTATAAAATTAAAAGTGCATGGATATAAAATTAAAAGTGCATGGATATAAAATTAAAAGTGCATGGATAGAAAATTAAAAGTGCATGGATATAAAATTAAAAGTGCATGGATATAAAATTAAAAGTGCATGGTAATAGAAGTCTAAATATGTGGCGGGTTCCTGCGGTAATGCTCGCAATCATCAGTGATTACTTAGAAACTAATTTGTGAAGGCGGCGCGAGATGCGCGGGCGCCGCTGAAGGCGTAATGCGCAAATAAAGACAGGGTGCGAGCCTACTACGACGCGCGCCGTTTGTCAACCTGTTCCTAAGTCGTTTGTCAATATTTGTTAGTGGTACCCTGTGTATACAGGGGGATTAGGTGTTGTGTGTCAATATGTAAGCTGATTGTTAGCTTTGGTAGATTTGCCTCTTCAGTGTGTTTGCCTTCCTACTTATTTATACTTGGGGCCTTATTCTGACGTGTCAATAATAAAAAATAATATGGTTCCACTGTGAGAGAGAGACGGAGCTATACAAAATTTATATCAGGAGCACAAAGGTGCATTGAAGGAAGAATACAAATACGAAAAAAACTTTTTTTTATTATTTTCTGTTTTATTGTTGATTTTTTATGTTTAAGTATATTTTATAAGATATAGATAGTTTAATACGAGTATAACATCGTCTTGGAATACTGTAGGATGTTGCCCTATGTTGAATAATTTTCTGTTGGAAAATTAATACATAATTATTATCGTCGTTTATTAGGTTGATAGGTTACTGTGCTATGCTACCTAAACCACTATGCAAAAAAAAAATACCATAATAAAACCGGCCAAGTGCGAGTCGGACTCGCACACGAAGGGTTCCTTACCATTATCGCAAAACACTGCAAAAAAATCACGTTTGTTGTATGGGAGCCCCCCTTAATTTATTTTATTTTAATTTAATGATAATTATTTTTTGAAGAAAATATACAACTAAACATTCTGTGAATATTTCAAGCGTCTACCTGTTGCCGTTATTAATATCGAGCAAAAACCGGCAAAAATATCACGTTTGTTATATGGGAGCCCTCCTTAAATATTTATTTTATACTGTTTTTAGTATTTGTTGTTATAGCGGCAACAGAAATACATCATTTGTGAAAATTACAACTGTCTAGCTACCACGGTTCATGAGATACAGCCTGGTGACCGACGGACAGACAGACAGACAGACGGATCGCGAAGTCTTAGTAATAGGGTCCCGTTTTTACCCTTTGGGTACGGAACCCTAAAAAGGGAACCAATATTTTTTTTTTTTATTTACTCAGTACAAAAGACATAAACGAGGATGTTCTTTCAAAATTGTCTTGTTTTTAATCCACCCTGTATACAGAGATATTTTTATTTTGTCATTTAACTCTATCCTTAACATCAGGATACGTGAGATAACCGTTGAATTATATTCTACTTTATACAAATCGTCATCTGCTGTCCTCAGACGTATAATCAAAGTGCCATAAGTAGACGAGCTCATGTTTAGGATCGCATCCTTTCGCTTTTTTACCAACTTTTTTGTTGTTTCAGAGCTAAGCGGTGCCTATGAGGATATTTTCACACTAAATTAACCAAACTCGTAATGCAAAACTAGTGTCAGTTTGGTAACACGTCATTATGGCATCAGTCGGCACTTCTAAGCAAGCCGAACCCATCAGGAGATTGCAGCTTACGCGAGAAAATAACAGCTAATAACTCTGTTTTTATAACAAGAAAAAAACAGTTGTATATGTAAGAAAATCACCTAAATGATAGCAAGATGTCTGACTAATCGATCCTTCTATTAATCCAGTAGTTATCAAAATAAAAAGCAATCAACATCTCCGAGTTCGCTAATTATAAAAAGCAGAAACGGTAGTTAACATATTTAGTTATTGAACGTTTATAGATCCGTTAATTAATTGCAATAAAAACTAATAAAATCTACACTTTATCACTGTTGTAGAAACGAAATATAACTTACACAATTACACGCAATTTAGTAATGATAAGCACTTAAATTTATGCAAATGTTTCTTTCAACTAATTGATAGACAACATTTATTAGTTCGCGTGCAAACATTAAATAAATCGCTACCCAGTGACTAACATAAAGTTAGCAACCATTTGTATAATGGATATCGATACCCACTTCCTTACATACGGCCATTATCGTGCTGAGAACTTTAATCACGAAACTATTATAAACAAGCGTTGAAGAAACAATGTCGGAATAAGAAATATCACTACGAGTGAAACTACACAATATTGTGCATGTATCGTGTCTACCAAGCAATTAAAATATCAAACACATAAGTTACAAAATTAAAATGTCTAAAATAAAAACTAGATACCTATAAAAAACTAAATCCTGTATCACTCATTCAACGGAATGAGAACAAGATGAGACTAGACGGGTCTGCGCGGCGTCTGTCCGTCACAAAATAGCTTATTACAAGGTAGGAATGCAACAATAACAAACAGGAATGAATTAACAATAGTTACCTACGTGTCAAGTCCCACACACTCGGCATTACAAACATGCCACAAAAAAGAGGTCGCATCCTAAACGCACGCCACAAAAACTACGACGGACAAAACGGTATCGGGCGGCGAGTTCAAACGCACCGGCGACCACTCATTTCACACCATCAGCGGCCGCCGGCAACCATCTCCTACCCTGCCATACGTGACCTAATGACAACTTGACCACGGTAAACCACGCAAACGTCACACTCTACGCACAACAATATAGACTCTAACCACATCGACACAAAGACGCAAGTGCCACCCCAATAACCTACGGTTACGCCATGTTTTACAGTTTTCTCGATAATGGAGCAGACACAATGCCAGATTTGTGCAAAAAGAGTTTTTAGCAAACAATTAGCAGTTAATGGTTTAAGGACGTTCAATCTAGAACGACGATTACTCAGTGGTTTCGTCAGCAGTATTTTAGGATTCCGTACTAGTAAACATGTTTTGGTAACGCATAAAACCACGTCCTGTTTTGTAAAAAAAACCCGTAAACACTTTTTAAAGAAACAATTTTTACAGCCGGATGATGAATTCCATAGTTATAGACAAACCGCAGTTTTTTCAGTATATTTTGACGGTAACGTAGCACTACAGGAAAATTCTGCAAAAATGTGAAAATAATTTGTTTGTTATGTTTTGACGAGTCTAGGACAATGGACCGATTTTCTTGAAAACTGAATGCGCATGTCGATGACACCTGAAATCTTTTAAAGACAGGTATATGTTGCAGTATATCATTTTGCCTAATTGCTGGTTCTTGTTAAAAGTCCTGGATTATGGGTCCAAGGTTAGGGAATGAAAATACATGCGTATTTGTAGAATGTACTTACAGGAACTACCAAATTATGTACTTAATAAAGCAGGTAATTATGTACTTAATGGACACCGGACGTGTTTGAAGGGCTTCCAAAAAGAATTGATTTTTCGTAGGAAATTATTACAAGGTACTTCTTAATAGATAATTAGGTAATAAAATAATGTATTATATACCGTAAAGTTGAATCGCCAAGCGTGAGATGTCAGTAACAGTGTTGACGGAAGCGAGCCGGAGGAATAACGCATGACTGAGCCGAGCCATTGTGGTTTCGTCACAACCAGCCATTTAACAAGACAAGCTTACCTAATTTCACCAACTTCAATGTTTATTGTGAGTAATTAATTAGAAATCTTAAAGAGTGCCAAACAAGGTGTTTGCAATAATATTTATTTGTGTGTCAATAGTAATAAGGCCATGTTTTTCTTTTTCGTCGCCATTTATTTTTCGCGTTTGTTTGCCTGTTAAAATTGCGCATTTGTTATCATTGTGGCTAGTACGCGTATTTTTGTGAATTTTTTCCTATTTGTTTTTTTTTTTTGGCCGGGGTTTTACCCTGATATCAGTATGTTTACAAACATCGAGTGAATCACTTCGAGCTGGATCAGGTTGACCTGTAGGTATATAATTAGGTAAGGTGTAATAATACCCAATTAATCATTTATTAATTAAACGTCATAATATTGTATGGTTTCCAATTAAAGGTGCGACAGATTATTTCAATATATTATATACGATGTGCAACAGTTGCTAACAACATTTTATGTTACGCAACTGTTGCTCGACGTTGGTTCCTGTGAAATGTGTGGGCTTAAAGCTCCGGCTGTCAGTTACCTATTTTCATAGGATAACAGTTCAACCAAATATTGCAAGTGTCTTCATCCAACTGATGACTACACAAACCCTCAGCAGCTAAATTACCTACCATTCTAAAAGAAAGCAGACTCAATAAACAGCGGGGTAAGAAAGAGTATCGAAGAGAACACATAATCAAAACAAGGACAAATAATAAATAGATGCATATGAATCAGGTTTCGGCCAAGAGTTGTAGGGTTGGGGGCGTGCCCTCGATACAATCGCCGGAACCACACGGCGGGACACCGCCGCGCCGCGCCATGACGCCGACATTCACCGACATTCGCCGACACTCGCCCATTCACCGACACACACCGACACCGGTGACAATACGCCGACACCCTGATCACCATGACGACATTGTTCTTTCTCTATTGGACGATTGATACGGAGAGATGCGACACATCTGTTGATATTATACTGATAGGCGGATAAACATGAACAAAGGGCTTGAGTGTGTACGCGTTTAAACTTATATGACGTCTTGAGTTCGTCTGTTACAACATTGGGTGTAATAGAAAATCATAATGACAGTATGTCTTCTATTAACTTTCTTTCTTCACATTTTTAAAGACACCTTTAATGAAACTCATGGAAAATGTTTAAGCAAAAACATCATACATGAATCACAAATTTGTTTCACACAATACTCACAAACACATATTACTAAGCAATTAACAGATATTCAAAAGTGATGATTATTAAAGTAGAGATTAAAACATAAATTAAAATAAAGGTGTCAAGAACAGGGGGATACGAAGATCAGGATGCATTAAATTATTGAAATTAATAGCTTATATGATTAAATAAACTAAATTAGCAATTATATAAAAGAAATAAATAACATAAATTGTGGAGATTTGATTAAAACAAAAGTTTGTAATTAAATAATAAATTCATTGATCATGTTACTCGACACGGCTTCTCTGACAGCTTATAAACTGTACAAGCAAATGAGAGAAGAAGCTGCGTCTACTTAGAATTCAGGCAACGTGCTTATTGTCCGAATTCGAAGCGGATATCGTTAGGTAAAGGCCAAAAATTCCGTAGCGAATTCACATTTAACCCAGATTGCTGATTAAAACCTTTTTGGGGGGCTGAACTTGAACCCTACATCAAAGAATTACAGTCCAGATTGATTCGCTGATAAATTCGGGAAAGGCTCGAGGCGATGCCGCGGCAGATATAATTAGCAGTTACGGTGTTGGGAAAGCTATAAAAACGGCAAATCGAGGGACGGACGGATAGGCACAATGTGTTAGATATTAATTTCGAAATTATAGGCTAGCGTGGCATGCAAAGGTGTTCGGAGCAAAAACATCAACAGAAGTGCTAAGAGAGGACGATTATTATTTTAGGTTCGTGTAATAATCCGTCCCGAACAGCTGCCTCTACAAATATTTATTGTTTGATGTATGATTTAGATTGTTTGTAAAAACTTTGTAAGTAAACACCTCGCACACAGACGAGGAAAAAACTGTCTGAGTAGTACTAATATTGGCAGACACACTGTATTGTTATCATTTATTAGTATTATGTTTTCTGCTTTAATCAGTTCATGCTTCTTCGTCTCCATAGGAATTATTTTTAAATGACAAGACTTTATACACAGCAGTTGGATACTGGAGCAGTTTATTTGTTGCCAATTTTTTTCTTACTTGCGGCTTCTTTACTTCAGATGGTACAGAATTATCCAATCCCACACGGAGCTCAGTGTTTTTGAACTTCATCTTTTGAGTCTAGTGTAGGAAGGGTGCCTACTTTTTAAATCGCAGAGCGCAGTAGTTGGCCACGTTAATAGCAACCTCTCCTCCAAGGTCCATGTGGGTCATATTCTGGGGTCTCATTATGAAGTGACAATTTCATCATGATTCCGTTCTGAAGTGTATTAGCCCTGTATAGCTCCGTCTCTCTGGCATACTGGAGCCAAAAAACCAGCCAAGAGCGAGTTGGACTCGCGCACGAAGGGTTCCGTACCATTATCGCAAAAATCGGCAAAAAAATCACGTTCATTGTAAGTGGGGCTCCCCCACTTAAATATTTATTTTATTCTGTTTTTAGTTATTAGGTATTTGTTGTTATAGCGGCAACATATATAAATCATCTGTGAAAATTTCAGCTGTCTACGGTTCATGAGATACAGCCTAGTGACAGACATACAGACGGACCGCGGAGGCTTAGTAATAGGGTCCCGTTTTTACCCTTTGGGTACGGAACCCTAATAATGATAGTCACTACGACGGATGTTACGATATTTCGCTTGTATAGAATTCGAAATGTGTGCTTTTTTTTCTGTTTGTCTTACTAAAATTAAATTAAAAATTTGACGTAGTGATTTTTAATTGAATTTAAATTGTGACATAGTAATTTTACTTGAATTTAAATTGTGATATAGTGATTTTTAATTGAATTTAAATTTTAATATTGTATTTTATTTCGGTATTGTTTGTCCAGTACAAAAAATAATTTTATACGCCATAAATGGCAAAACATGTAGCTAACTCATATTAATATAAGACCTTCATACTGTACTCATATTTTACAAAATAAATATATCTTATCTTTTTTACTTCGGCGTACCTGAATCCTTTACGCATAGTCTAAATACACGACCAGTTACAGCAGCAGATATTCCTGGGGTTTCATGAAAAGGTGCTGGATAGTGTACTTTCAACAGTTTGCTTCTCATTGTAAGTGTAAATTCCTGAACGGCCTGTATTTCTGGACGATTTGAAGGTATCAAAGTAATCGAAGCTGTGACTGGTCGAAATAATATAGTGGACCTCCTTGGTCATAATATATAGACATACATTGGATGAAACATACACAAGTTTAGATGTAAGCAAGAATTAAATTATATTAATATTATAAATCAAATGTATGAGAGATACATAGGACCGATCAGAGTGGTGAAGCTTGGGGAAGGCTTATGTCCAGCAGTGAACGGCTTTCGGCTGAAATGATGATTACGATGAATAATAAAAATATGAAAGTTTATGGATGGTGAACGGATGGATGTTGGTTACTCTTTCACGACAAGACTACTGAACGGATTTTGATAAAATTTTACTCACACATCCTATCCTATAACTACTATTAAACGAGCAATATTTGTAAACATATAAATTTGTAATCACGTTCTCGAAAACGGCTCTAACGATTTCGATAAAATTTGCGGGGGCGAAAAACCGATCTAGCTAGGCAAACACTTTTTTTTTGTTGCTTCCTATTTTTTTTCCCAAATATTCAAAACAGTAACAAACAAAAATATTATTAATTTTAAAGTTTGGGTAAACCGATTTGGATGGGATTAAAAAAACACAAGTATCTATTTATACACCCAAATTATGTCTAATAATATACAATACATAATTAATACACTGTATATGAGGTACTTGTATTTGTCATTTCATACACTCATGACGTAACGATGAACTTTGGCAACGGGAATTACCCAAGGTGAATAAAACCGTTGGCAACAGTTCTGGCCTAGTTATATTACGGTTTGTTGAACAGAAATTATCGCAAAAATAATGTGGCAAATTATCAAGGCCACGTAAACAGCTATCTACAACCAATAACAGCAGTTATTATGAAAATAAATAAATGGGTTATTTTATTTCTCTTAAAGTTTTCTCATTTAGCTTTGATTCCGGTGTTCTTGTCTTGTTAATAGCTTTGATATCGATATGAATTAATTATTTGTTTATAAGTTTCAAGAAAACAACAAATTCACTTTGTCGAGTCATTGAACCCGCTCGGTCTTTTTTCAGAAGTCATCTGTAATGACTTAAAGAAAAAAAAATTAAATAGACTTACCACCTTCCACCTCTCCCCCCTTTCCACCGAACGAAAAAGACGTAAACAAGAAGAAAATCATGCTGTGCAGTCGAAGGATACATATTCGCGAGCTGGCTGACCAAAACCAGATTTATCCTCCGACGCCCAACATGATTATCTTCTTGTTTTCGTATTTTAGTTCACTTCTTAAGCAGTCGGGTTTTTTGCTTTTTTTAATTAACTTTTTTTATTTTTACTTTTTTTTTTCGTATTTGGTACATTTAAACTTATAAGTGTTATTTATTTTTGAAATCACCTAATTTTGATATCCTACACTTAGGGATCGGATAGTAAAAAAATGGGGCCCCCACAACATGGCGCCCAAAATTAAAATCGGCCAACGCGTTTGGTCTCTAGAACGCCACTTAGGAACAAACATATATAGACTGATAAATACATTACCGTCCTAGGACAGTAGGGTACAAATCTCTATGTGTAGGTTTGTGCCTAAGATAACATAACATAATATCACGCATGTATTCTGCCAAAAGTTTAGGCAAAGGTGGAGATAGATTTTTAATTGGATCAGTAGGTACTCTCGCCCAGATATTAAGTACTACAAACAATTCAGTAAACAATTTCGTTAATATTATCGATAATCTAAAATTTTAATAAGCAGAATCGGTAGATTCAATATTATTTTAAATATTACGAATTTCAAACATACTTAACGTTTTTAAAACAATCAAATTGCCAAAAAACCTAACATTGCCTGAAATGGGCGAATTAATTAAAACATAACATAATTTGGGCATATTTGCCACAAAAGCCACGAAAATGGTTGTATGTTTGCGTGACGTCACCTCAAATATTTATATGTACCTGTAGTGCCTAACAATCTTTATCAGTTTGTATATTATACGTTATTAATCAGTCCATATTAAGTATTATTTAATAAACAGGAATCAGAAAAGGCACAGTATATTTTTATTCACACAAACTTCAATTACGTTATTTACATAGATAACATGGATAATACCCTCTATGAAATATTGCTATTGTTCATATATACAGTGTGTAACGGAAATGTCCCATCATATTTTAGGAACTGCTTCTGCCTATGTAAATGAAATACAAATGTTACTCGAAGGCAATCATACGATTTTCCCAAAAAAAAATGGATTTTCCGTACAAAGTTGACCATAATTTGTAAGGCAGATACAATTCTTTTTTGAGAATTTATCTTACGTTTCCTTTAAACCCTGTATGTGTGGGTCATACACATACATGATGAATTAATAAATAAAAACCGGCCAAGTGCGAGTCGGACTCGCGCACGAAGGGTTCCGTACTATTATCGCAAAAAAACACGTTTGTTGTATGGGAGCCACACTTAAATATTTATTTTATTCTGATTTTAGTAGTTTGTTATAGCGGCAACAGAAATACATCATCTGTGAAAATTTCAACTGTCTAGCTATCACGGTTCATGAGTTACAGCCTGGTGACAGACAGACAGACAGAGGGACCGCGGAGTCTCAGTAATAGGGTCCCGTTTTTACCCTTTGGGTACGGAACCCTAAAAAAGAAAAAAAAATGTATTTAAGTGGGGCTCCCATACAACAAACGTGATTTTTTTGCCGTTTTTTGCAATAATGTTACGGAACCCTTCGTGCGCGAGTCCGACTCGCACTTGGGCGGTTTTATTCAGGATGTTTTACTACCTAAGTTTATTTCAGTACATCCAAACTCCATTTATTTTAACATTTCAGTAATTAAAAGGAAATATCGACATAGGTGTTGTGATATGTTGAAATTACCTACTGCGTTTCAGTTTCAGTGATTATGAAATAAGACATAGAATATATTTCGACATGGCTTTGTATTCATAGATAAATAACGGAGCTTATATATTATAACCTGATATGGTAGTAGGTAATGATGGAGGAGTGAGAAGTATTTTGCTAATGTTAGGTACACCTAATAAATGGCGTTATATGTTAACAAATCTGCAAACTCAACATAATAAATTTTCCAATTTCTTAATTGAAAAAATCTCTTACAGTTGGATCGATAGAGCTCATAATCTTGCCTCAAAAGATTGAGCGTAATAATTTTATGAATGAATGTGAGTAATAAGATTGAAATTTCAATATTATTCTTTTTAATTTTGCCCAGCCAACTTTTCTTTCCATACATTCTTATTAAAACGAACATATTGGTCGAATCGTTCTTATAAGTGATGTAACGTTAAAGCTGTTCAAAAAGTAATGATAATATTTTTTTTTTGGGACACTAATCCTCTCACTATTCCCAAACCACTGCAACTACTGAAAGCCAGAATCAACAGTGGCGATTACCAGAAAAGCGCTGAGGCAATGAAGCTCAATGAAGTCTCTGAGAATGAATTTAACTGTCTTGGAACCCGCAACGAAAATAATCAGAAAAGAATAACTGAGGAATAGGAAAAAATACAATTTTAATGTTCATTTATATATAATAAGATTATACTTATTATTTATATAGCTAATAGTACCTACGGCTGCTATATGTTACCTCACCAAACTGGGTTTTCTCCAAATATATATAAATAGAACCTATGTCGGAAACCAGTCGCCTGTCCGTGTATTTGGATTAGGCTTTAAAACTTTTTGATGAGTTTATAATCTATCTATATATATAAAAGGCAAAAGTGATTGACTGATGTATCAACGCACAGGCCAAACCCTTAAGGCTAGAAACTTAAAAATCGCACACGTATTTCTCTTATGACGTAGGCGTCCACTAAATAAGGATTTTCAAAATTCAACCCCCAAGGGGTTGAAATAGGGGATAAAAGTTTGTTGCTCAGAGACGAGCGCAAATAACGACACCAATCGGAAGAAGATTAATCGTAAGAGGAGCAGGAAAAGTCAGAAACACTTGTCCAGTCAGGCGCTGGCCTTGCACGCATCACGAGATGTACTTACGGGTGAATCAACCTGCTATTGACCTCCGGTCTACAGAGGGGAGTGATGTAGCGGCACCAACGCCGCCACTTACAATCTAATGACATGACGTCACACAGATCCTGCATCGCGAAAGCAAAGCTTTCAGCGCGATTTGAACACATACAACAGTCCGACAATAACCGTTCGGCAGTTGCCCGGACCAGACACAACACCCGTCTGGTCGGAGGATCCTCCCTTTTCAATGGAGATTTGTGGGACTTTAGACCCTTTTCCGCATGCCTCCAAACTAAAATGATACATCCATATCCATCTATCATCATATATAAAGAATTATCCCACGTGGACATACTACTGAGATAAAAAGTCTTTGTGCTATTCCAAACTATAATCTATCTCTGTGGCAAATTTTATCCAGATCCGTTCAGCTATTCTGAAACATCCATCCATCTAAACTTTCGCGTTTGTAATATTATCTATAATAATATTATAAAGAGGTAAAGTTTATGAGGTTGTAGGGGGTAATCTCTTGATGACCCCATATTTGGCATGGAGATGGTTTTAGACCCTGGGAAGGACATAGAATAGTTTGTAATCCCTTGGGATGATAAAACACTTCTTACGCAGGCGAAGCCGCGGGCAGAAGCTAGTCGCTAAATAAAAATCGCGTCGAACCATCAGGAAGGTCGCTTACTGAATGGACTAAACAAGTAATAAACTATGCTGGGCCATTAAGAAAAAAAAAAGTTAATTAAAAAAATCAAAATACCCGACTGCTTAAAAAGCGAACTAAAAAAACGCAAACAAGAAGAAAATCATGCTGTGAAGTCGGAGGATACATATTCGCGAGCTGGCTGACCAAAACCAGATGTATCCTCCGACTGCACAGCATGATTTTCTTCTTGTTTGCGTTTTTTTAGTTCGCTTTTTAAGCAGTCGGGTATTTTGATTTTTTTAATTAACTTTTTTATTTATAACTTTTTAGTTAACATTTTTTTCGAATTAGGTACATTTAAATATATAAGTGTTATATATTTTTGAAATCACCTCTTGAAACCCTTTATTTTGATACCCCACACGATAGGTTTGGACGAAAAAATAAAATTGGCCCCCCACAATATGGCGCCCAAAAGCCGCCATTTGTCTATTTTCCAATTTTAATGTAGCCTATGACACTCGCAAGGTTAAGACGAATCGATTGACGTATGAATCATCAAAATCGGTCAACGCGTTTGGTCTCTGGAACGCCACATAGGAACAAACATACATACATACATACATACATACATACTTACATACATACATACATACATACATACATACATACATACATACATACATACATAGACTGATAAACACATTACCCTCCTTCGGCAGTCGGGTAAAAAAGACGGAGTCTCTTTAAAGGATGGCTATATAAAGAAAACTAGTAGATATGTAGGTCATAGAAAAAAAAAGTTTGGTACCTTTGTGGAGAATGCCTATACCTACTCGAAGAGAGGTCTTCTTTGGCAAGTTTTAAACCAAGCTGAAGTCATGACGGGCCACCATGTAGGTAACTCTCAGTAAAATAATCCTACATCTAATATAGTTAGAAATCTATAAATAGTGTAAGGGAAGGTCCCAGATGGCGCGTCGCTATTTAAATTGTGTCAATAGGCGATATCGGTCGGATGACGCGTTAACGTATTTTCTAAGAAAATTTTAAGTGAAAATCGGTCGAATTGCATCGCATAGTGTCCATGTGAACGTACAATTTAAATCGCCTATCGGTATGATAAAAATCGATTCTTATCGAGTCATCATCAGGAAGCTCGCTTAAATAACGTCACTTTTTATGTTTGTGTGTATTTTCTTAGTTCTGCCAAACTACATTGGATTTAGATGCGTTCTTTGACATAGTTTTCAAATTTTAATCTGAAAAGTTTGTCTTAAAATACTAACATTTTTACTGAGTATCTCACAGAAATCTCTGTGTTTTGACATGTCGACACTTTAGTATATTTCAATCATACGAAACAGAGCCGAGTCGCTAATAACACTTACTTAATTTAAGAAAATAGTGCTTCTGAGTTACACATACAATTTGAAGTTAATTTTTTTTCCGTGTACCATAAATTGCAGAAGACTCTACATTTGCTTCTTTCCTTAAGGAAAAAACAATTTCCTCTTTCCTTATATTGATCCAGGTAGTTAATATGTATTTCTTCCTATTTTTATGTTTGACTCAAATCTACCAAAATTTTAGTAGTCAACATTAAATAACATGCACTTCTCTACTCACACTTCAGAATTTTTACAGTGATTTATTATTGTTAAACTCGCATTTGACCACTACCACATGGTGGTAAGCGATGATATGTTCGACGAAGGAGCACGCAGACATGATTCCCTAGAAGTAACCTATGCATTCTTGAGTTAAAAAAACCCATTATTGTAATTCTCAGGATATATTTGGCCCTTGACTTACATCCTTCAGTCCTTACTTCAGTCTAATGAATGTAGGTAATTTCATAAGGTAAGCTTAACCAACATAATACGATAGTTCTCTTACGTGCTTCATTATTGTAAACATAACATTTCCTTCCTTATTTGCAAAAATACTTAATGACGCAATTTGCCTAATTTAAATGGCCAAATATGTTAAATATCAGTAATATGATAAACATGTTTTGTTGTTTTTATGACGTCCTGCCGGAAGCTGTTATTTGGTTCAAGGGATAGCAAAAAAATACTTTGGAAAAACAAAAAGATATATAAATCGGCCCCTTTAATGTTTCTTTATTTCCCAAAGTTCTGTGCTGGCAGAAATCTAAATCACCATTCAGCAGGTACTCATCCTACTGTAATATTAGTACCAAGCCTTGAAACATTTTTTTTTAACAAATATTTGTGTGTTCTAAACGAAGGCTTTATTACAGGTTGAAAAATAATTGTATCTGGATCATAGATGTTTCCTTGTAATGTAGATGACAGGCAAGTTGCTGAATATTAAATGGCTTTTTTCCCCATTTGAAAGCCAGAGCGCTGCTACAGTAACCAAACGAGATCCTTCTGTTTGCTCCAAACGATTAGTATCAGGATTTTGTATTATACCTACTTACTCAACATTAAAAATCAACCTCACGTTTTATTTCTCCATTTTTTTCCGAATCCTAATTTCATAAATTGATCCCACAAAAAGGAACAGAAGAAAGGAACCGCTCTATTGTGTCCTCCATCATTAGATTAAAGGTTTTTCACTGTGAAAGAGGGTCAAAATGTTGAACAAGCCTATAATGCGCATTACGGTGTGTAACGAGCCGGCGGGTGAGTCAGCACATCAGGCCAATATCAGGATCTATTAGCTCACAAGCGAGCCCCGACGCGCCGCGTTACACCGTGAAACAGACCACCACGAATACCCCTTTTTTACAATTTTCTACCACTTTTTTCCATCACCCCACACGAAGAATATCCCAACCAACGAAATTGTGTGCATACTCCCAAGTTAATCTATATATTTCAATTGTTAAATGCCGTTAACGACACCATTGATTATTGTTACCGAAGCGGCAAATCATTCCGTTACATTTGAAAAATTTGGAAAAGTATGTTTAAATAAAACCAGGAAATATAATGAATTCCATTTAATATTCCTACTCAATATTTATAACAATTTAACCAATATTTACACAAATAATTTGTTCTACACTATGAACGAGAAAACAGATCAGTTCTCATCACTAAATAAATAACAATCTTATTCTACGCTAGCTATTATAAAACAATAGATATGCTTTTCACATTTATTGCTACTCATAATAGGTAGGTACCTATAATTTATTCCTATTAGAAAGAAAGAGTGAATCTGTAATTAGACAAATATAAAACGCGACATATTTTGCATTTTACCAAATATTTGTAACATTGTCTGCCGTCATAGTCATTTACTTGCTCTCTGAATTTGTTATTTTATATTTACATGATTTTTTCACAATGATACAATTATATTGAACAGTTTTCACATCTTTCGTTTATCTAATCAACAATAGTTACATAAACCTTAAAGTGAGATCACTTAAAACACAATGATGATCCGGTCTACGTGAGATGAATCATCTGCGGAATGTTCAACAGTAGGCCAATCACACTTAGCCTCGCTTTGATATAATAAATAGTTATAATACTAAATGCGTTGTAGGTATGTCATGACTATTGCCTACCTAGAGTTTTATTCAGAAACCAGAACACCAGCTCATGGTAGAGACACCAAGAACTGGAATTAAATAGTCCTGTTTACAAGTATTGAAATCAAACAAAACTTTAACAATTAATTACTACAAAACGTATGTTCCACATAAAAATTTAAACACTATACAAAATGATGAATACTAGTGGTGTACTTACAGTCTAACATTGCACGAAACATTGTCGCAGCTGATGTGCGCCGGCGGCGGAGGTCACGCGACAGGCAGCAGCGGCGGCGGCAGGTAGCAGGGGCGCAGCGCGTGCGCCGCCGCCAGCAGCTCGGCGTGGTAGCGCGCCACGTACGCGTGCTGCATGGGCAGCAGCAGCGGCTGCGGGTGCGGGTGCTGCACGAGCATAGGAGGTGATGGAGAGGCGCGCGGCACGTCCGGCTGCAGCAGCGCCTCGATCGTAAACGCGCGGCGTGGCCTCTCCCGCGGTAACATGGTGATAGTAGCCGTCTCCGCCAGTTCCGCCGGCTCTGGACTTAGTTGTGGACCCAACGGTGGACTGTATAAACTTGCACTAGACATCGGCGGTGGTGGTGGTGGCGCACTCGCTTGTCTCGCCAAAAATGCTCTATTGAAACTTGCCAGCGCTGCTAACTCTGCGTGCAGGCTCTCTTTGTCGTCTTTCATCAGCTTGAACCTCTTGCGTCTGCGGAGTAGCGAGCCGTTCTCGAACATGTCGAAGGCCTGCGGGTGCAGCGTCCAGTAGGCGCCCTTGCCGGGCCGGTCCGGGCGGCGCGGCACCTTCACGAAGCAGTCGTTGAAGGAGAGGTTGTGCCGCAGCGAGTTCTGCCAGCGCTGCGTGTTGCGCCGGTAGTACGGGAAGCGATCCGTGATAAATCGGTAGATCTCCGACAGCGGCAGCATGCGCTCCGGGGAGCTCCAGATAGCCATCGCCGTCAGGGATATGTACGAGTACGGGGGCTTCTGGTCGCCGTAAGATTCACGCGAGGGTCGCGGCATTGTGACTTCCCCCAAAGTCCAGGGAGGACAAGTCAATGTTATTAAAGTCAAAAGCAACAACACGCGGATGTACTAGCACGTCAGTCCGACGCGAGGTGTGAAGTGGAACTGAGGCGCGGCTGAGCCGGCCCGCCCGCTGCAGCGAGCGCGGTGGCCGCGGCGCGCTCACGCGATTGGCGCGCACGTCATCCAATGGGACTCCGCCACTTTCAGGTATGATGTCGGCTTTCGCTCCACTAACAAGGAATTTAAATTGATATTATGTTTATATTGCCTCCAAAATCTTTTGTGATGACACCGCTTTTTATTTAGCATATGTAAATTACGATGATACAGAAAAAGAGATTTGAATTATACACAGATTTAATTATGAATGAGTATTATAAAAATCTTTTGCATTGTAATTTTACAAAGCGAGATTAGCCAGTATAAAACTGATTTGATTAGCCTTTTGTCAGAATCTAACCGTTTCGTTTCCTATATTATCGTATGACTACTTACAGATTATTTAAATATTCACAGAAATCTAACAAAACCAAAAAAATAATTGTGCCCACAAAAATATGAGTTTTCAGGAAAACGAAATAGTAATGAAAAAAAAACAAACTCTCAAGAACGAAATATCATGAAGCCAACAGCTGACACAGTATATTCACAATCGAGAAAACCTAGAGCGTGACGCGTTTAGTCAAATCGATATCCCGTACGTAGAAGGCCAAGGACTTCGTGTAACGGTCTCCTTATCACGGGGACAATAAAATAACCATATTGTTATGAGTCCAGTGTTACATTTATTGCCTAGTTTTAGTATTCCTACTGCTAAATAGCTTTACAGCCCCAACTAGTCTAAATTATGATATATATTAACAATAATTTTTTATCTCTCGATTCGTAAAAATATCTTTCATAATTAATGAATAATAATATAATAATTCATTTTTTTTCACACACACAGTCCATAATATTACATTCATAAAAATTAATCAGTTCGAAATTTAAAAAATATGTCATTCATTAGCATTAGACTTAATCGAATACGACTTTATTAAGCTATTAACCGCTGTTATTTCTACATGAAGACTAAGTACTCGTAAAACATAAGGCAGTGATTCCGAAGCTTTATAACATTTTAATGATGCCTTGTTTAAAACAAACAACGAAACGTCGAGTGTCGTCTTAAATATCTTAGCGCATTGTTTGTTTGTCTTTCAGTGCTTCATTATCATTTTAGATTGATACGTTAAATCTGCTCTGTCTCGAGTCTTATTCTTTTTTTTCTGAAACAATGACGATAAATATTTCGATAATTGAGCTATTTCTGTATCTACTATATATTGTCTACCACCTATGCCATTAATTTAACTGGATACTCGTACTGTGAGAATATTTAATTGAGTAAAATGAGGACGACAGCTCTCTCTTTGTGATATACGGACTATAATAGCACGTATAGCTCTTTTCTGAAGGATAAAAGCTCATGATTTTTGATTATTATTAAAGGGTGTAACCGCGGTTTCTCGCTCGATGCTTCACAAGTAGCTAAAATAAGGTATTTTCTGATTCCAATATTGGATCAATCAGTATCGGAATTGTAATATCGGTATTACGAGATTCCGAGATTCCGATATACATGCCCTAATGCATTAACTAAAATTTAATACATATTTTTTTTAAATCAACAGGGGACATTTGTACGACCTCTGACTGGATGAAACCTAAAAAAATATGTTGTACACATCAGTGTTATCTTTCACAGAAATCTTATTGGGAAATACGTGATTACGATGATGAGCTTGTTGTAGAATATCGTAACACTGATTATGATGATGAGCTTGTTGTAGAATATCGTAACACTGATTATGATGATGAGCTTGTTGTAGAATATCGTAACACTTAATCTCCAAATATTGGCATAATCCCGTGGTCTCTATTGCCGATACAGTTGGCCTTTCTCAGCGTCATTAAAATATTACCATAATCGCACTTAAGTTAAGAGGCATCCATAAAGTGCTAATAGAATACTTAATTGGATAGATATTCTAATTGGTTGCGTGGTTGGTGTTACTTGGCATGCTAATCTAACCTAAATCGTCCAATCCAACGATTGGATGCAGTATTGACTTTTAGAAAGCAAAAACGTTAATAGTCGCATCGATCACGAAGTATCGTTTTTATATTATTTTTTATTGTTATACCGTTTCCTAAATTCGTGAATGGTTGGGAGGTGAACGATCTGCTACAAAAACATGGCGGTGACATCCGTCTGCCCCACTGCATGCGCCAGCGCAACTCGACCATAATCTACTTACATATTTTTTATGACAGCTAAACATAAATAGTGGCTAACTCAGAGGTGGATGAAAGTAGGTTTTTGTGAGTGCCATCGCGCAGTTCAACCGGTAGGCTAATTACGTATCTTTTGCAAGAGCAAAACGATAGCGATCAAACGCTTTATGTCATAAAAGTCGGCATTACCTGCAGCGTAGGTATGGTAGGTCCTACACAATCATTTGCTAATCGCTCGCTGTTTGTCAAATGCACTTATTTAAAAACGAAACCGCCAACAGCTCTAAAACTTTTGTATTGCAGAGCAATTATTGCGCAAAAATCGCTATCGTTTAGCTCTTGCAAAAGATAGGTAATAAGCCTGCGGGTTGTCTACTGCTTAACACGTTCGCCGCCAAGATCTAATGGCTTTTTAATTGTTTCAGGCCTTTTCTGTGGCAATTTTAGTAAACTAAAGCCTTCAGCCAGGACAACAAAACTTAAAAACTAAGCGACCGTGTTTAGGGCACCCCCTGTGGGGTCCGGACCTCGGTTCAGGGCGTCGCTCGAGGGGCAGCAAAGAACGGGCTTGATCTGATTTTAAATGTCATTAGGTTGGTATATATATGTATTTTGATACTAGGTACATATTGTTCACCTTCACCTAATTCACCACCAAAAGCAAGTGAATGCGCTTAGTTGTATAAGTTGCGGTCTCTTTCATTTATTGTATAAAGCCATTGTTTGTAACTGGTTCCTAACTAATTGGATGATTAGTTAGTTATCATTAGTTGACAGGCAGGTCAAAAAATAATTAGTTCGGTATCCATGCATCCTTAATATGACGTATTTCTACATCCGCTTACCGACACCCAAATTCATATTCCTGTATTGCGCTCGTTCACTTCTGTCCAATGGTTTCTTTACTTTTATTATAGATTGTCTTCATTTGAACATCATAATCCATTGTATGCACCTCTGCATCACCGAACTCTTCGAAATTTCGCCTACTGGGAAATTTCTCAGCACTGAAATCGTGTATAATTTTATCAGATTGGTCGCGGTTCTCGTCTGCTCTAATTTCTTTTATATAATTTCAAATCCATTTTATTAAATCATAATTCTGCTTTGTTGTCATCGAAATTGCAATTATTTGAAATTTTCCAACAGCCAAAAGTAAAAACCGTGACGTTATATTGTACCTACAGGAAAAAACTATGTAACACAAAATTTCCTTAATATTAATAGGTAATATTATAATTGGAATTAAATTTGTATCGATACGAATATCTCGGACGTTTTCCCTTAAAAGGCAATTAACCAACCTAAGCATGATAACCTGACTTTAAAAATAAATCTTGGCAGTTCAATTTTATGATATATTTTTGGTTGTTCATGGTGTATTATTAGTCGTTTTAATAACGTGTTTACGCGGCCATACGAGTATCGTAGGTCCGAGGGTTCGTCGCTGGAATGGTGCGAATTCGTCACGGATGCTTATCGAGAAGGCAGTCGATAAAGGCGGCCTGTCGATGTTTTATTATTACAGGGTCGTCAGCCGTGCGTCCGTGGTAATCACAAGAGCACGCTCTGCTCGCGACGCACGACGAGACGGGAGAGGTCTCCCGACTCATTAAACTGTTCGCCGGCTCATTTACAACGGAAACCTTCTCGAAATATAGGCTTAGTTACGTTAATGTTCGCCGAATTCGTTGGTAATTGATGAAAAAGCATCGAATGTCGATTAATTCCTTATATTTATAATTTGTTGGCTGAAGAGCTTGTGGATAATAGCCCCACGCATCGATCTGCTAAATTGCTGCCAACCATTCTTTTTCCAGCAGTTTTTAGAATTTCTTACAGCAGAGAACAAGCTAAACAACAGGCCCCACAAACTGTCACAAGGATATAGATGTCTGACAGTCTGACAATTGAACTTAGGGTAACGGCAGGTCTTACCTATAGACTGTAGTCCGATTTTTCTGCATGTAAAATATTGGTGGAAAAATTCTAGAAGGATGCAGACATACCTAAAAACTTACTACACATTTTAAACATAGATATAATTTTTCCTTTTAAGCTGAACTATTTTTTGACAATGTGATAGTTAAGTCCCATATACATTTTGTTGCAACAAGGAAAACTAAATAATTGGACCAATTACACAGTATCGGGTTCAATTACTTAATTTTTTATAATTTTTTGCTCAGTACAGTTTATAGATCGACATATTATTCCCATATTTTGCGACATAATGACGCGGACGTGAAGTTATTTGGGACTCAAAAAAACCCAGAACAACGAACAAGTGTTGGCACTTGACGACAAATATTTTAGTGACGGCGGCTATTGAGTGGACTCAACACAATTAATTCTAAGCAAGTCCGCAGCGACTCACAAAAGCTCTCAGGGTGCTTTCGTCATTACTTGCATATTTTTTGTTCCAAGTAGATCGAATTTTTTCGCGCGCCCTCGCGATTTAGCCACAGGGTGATTTATGATAAAAGTTATAAGCGGCATTTTTAATATCAACGAGCCTTTTAAGCCTTGGCCCTTTGTAGATGCCGACGAGGAGATAACCTAATTAACAAACGTTATATATCATTGGGAGAGCGAGCGCAAATATGAGATTTTATTTATTAACAGGTCTCGGAAAAGTGGTAATGTATGTGGGGGATGTGCGACAGGGTCGTATATTCATGGACTCTTAATTGCTTCTTATCTTGCATCTGCAAGTCGGTGAGATCACAACTTGTATGTATAACGTGGTCGATCTCGATGGGTCCGCCTACGCCGCGCGCTGCGAAGCCCGAGCTCCTCCGAGGATACTCCCCCTGCCTGCGGTTTTATATTGACCAAAATATACATACCTATCTAAACAACAAGTATTCATTTCCGAAACCTATTGTAATTTAAAATTAAACGGTGATTCAATTGGTATTTCCACACAGTAAAAATGTTACCTACCATGTATAGCTAGGTAACTAGTCATTTAAATTCAATTTATCATTGTTAAAAGCATTGTTCGATTTAAGCATTGAAATTAACGAAACTAATGAAAGACTTGGGTAGGTAAACGAAAACTGTATCTAAACAAAAAACAATGACGCTCTATTTAAAAGCACTCACTGTCTATCTAATATATAATACCTTTAAACGAGTACCTAATTCTTGTATCTAATCTAATACCTATAAACGAGCAATTCTTATATATATATATACATACTAGCTATATATAGATATATATATACTAGCTGTTGCCTGCGGCTTCGCTCCCGTGGACCACCCCACAGGACCCGTTTTCTGGATAAAAATAGCCTATGTCACTCAGGAATAATGTAGCTTTCTATTGGTGAAAGAATTTTTCAAATCGGTCTAGTAGTTTCGGAGCCTATTCGGTACAAACAAACAAACAAACAAAAAAATCTTTCCTCTTAATAATATTAGTATAGATAATCTGAATCTCGAAAACGGCTCCAAGGATTTTGATAAAATTTAGTATGCAGGGGGCTTCGGCGGCGATAAATCGATCTAGCCAGGTTATTTTTTTAGAAAACGTCGTTTTCTCTATTTTCTCCCGAGTAGAGCTCGGTCGCCCAGGTACTAATTATTTAAACAGGTTATATAGCGCAGTAAGACAATGGAACCAACAGTATGGAGCAACTCACGTAACGAATCGTCATTCGTAAGCTCAACCAAACCATCCTATAACCGAATAGATCACTCATCACATTACCACAAACGCCAAGAAGCTTTCGATAAAAAACTGAACCTTGATTCTGAAGAAATGAAGGTGAAAATCGTATGTTTCAAAGCTGAGTTAATCATTTTCGCTGTGAGGCAGACGCCGCATGTCGGCGTTAAAGAGAATCCGATTATTGTTATTGAATTACATATCAAGCAAGAGATTGCGTGTACCAGCTCCGGGACACAGTATATAGAGTTCAATTACTCAACTCCACGAGTAATTAATAGGTTATCAAATTAGTTAAATGATTTATTGTCGCTTGCTGTCCAATTGTGTTTCTAAACGTATTATTAAAATTAACTTTATTTGGCAACTTAGTTATATGCTTTTAATTTGTTGGTGGTAACTGCCTCGAATTACATTATGCAGTTTTTGTAGACACAATTACATTTTCAAATTCAACATTAACTCGCTTAGAACCTATGTTGCCATCACATACAAATTTATTGCCTCAATCTGATTTCTATGTGGCCTAGAATAAATTTGTGTATTTTCTCTGATTTTTTACACATATTTTGCATGAGCTTCATTTTACTTACGTATAATTTTAAGTGTTTTATTTTATTTATCACTAGCTGTTGCCCGCGACTTCCGCGTCAAACTCGTAAAAAATATTTTTTATTTTTTTAGTTTCCCGCCGGAACTATGAATTTTCTCGTGATCAAACGTAGCCAGCTATCTACCAGTGAAAGTCCCGTCAAAATCGGTCCAGCTGCTTCGGAGATTACCCGGAACAAACAGACAGACAGATAGACAGACAGACAAAAATCTTAAAAATTGCTTATTTGTTGTTAGTACCGTATATACTTTCACGTGCATTCAATAAAACGTTGTTATTTTGATATTACATACAGACACTTCAATTTTATTTATTTGTATAGTTGTATAGATTGAAGGCACCACCGGCACAGTATCGTGTTAAAAACGTATCATTTAAATAACATCAACAATAATCAACATTGCGTAAGTAGTAGCGGGTTGCTAATTCCTCGCTTCGCTCAGCACCCGATGCCGTCGCCGCCCGCTTAGCCCAGTTGCACGGGCATCATGCAACGCCTCGCAAGCGTGGGATATGTAATTTTGTAATGGATCCTAATGATGCTCATTATATGTTTAGATAATTTGTAAAGTGCCTCAGGTAATTTAGAATTTACTTTATGAATTAGCGAAATTATTGTGCAGTTATCTAAACTAATTTAATTTACCTAACTACACACGATTTGAAAGGTTGTACCCATAGAAATATTGAAAACAGGCTATACCTAAGTAGGTACGTTACTTCATTTGTTTATTACATAGTATGAATAGTGAAAGTTAATGTTGTTTTATAACAATAGAAATAAATAAAAACTGGCCTTTTTTTGGCGAGACAAACACGATTTGGTTTTCATAAAAACAGTGGCAAAATTATTTAATATACATTTATTACAGCTGGTTTTCTCTGACACTCTTATTGGTGAAACAAACCAAATCATATTTTGCCTACATGATAGTTTATGTATCAATCTTCCTTCATTCAAAGATCCGATAATACAGCATAGCTAAAAGAGAGAAAAACTGATATTCAACAACTTGACAATTGCACCACTGCTAGTTCCTCCACTGTGGCGATGTGTGTGATAAGAGCGTGGGTAGACGAGCCGCGTGTCAGCTTTCCACCTGCAACGTTAGTACCCCGACACTGCCCGACAGACAGCCTTATTTATGTATGGCGACCTTTAGAGCCCCTCGAATGCTTTCTGTTATGAAACTCATCAATAAATATGTAACACATAGCAACTATTGTCTGAAAGAAGATGGTATGAGCGCACCTGTTTTCAGGCCAGGTGTTCAGAATAAGAAAGACATAAATAAATGAAGGTTTTATTGGAACTGTGTTCACAGAAATAGTATCGGTAAAAATATGTGAGGATAACGTAATAAACAGAACAGAACAGGTTTAACAGAAGTATCATATTTATCCTGAAAATGCTGATTGTGCAAAATGTGATTTTGAGAATTGATAAAAAATACACTTTTAAGGTCTATCCACACATATCAGGGGCGTGCCCGGGACGTGACAGGGGCGGGTCCCGTCAGGCACGTCCCGTGCACGGACGTGTGTGAATGAGTTCATATAAAATGTTCCCACCGATATTTTTTTGAGCCCCTGACGGGGCACGTTCTGTCCACGTCCCGTGCATGTCCCGGGCACGGCCCTGATATGTGTGGATAGAACTTAACACTTTATTTTTTTATGCTAGATGTGGTCGATGTGTCCTAAGCTGACTTCTCTGAGAAGATACACCAAAACAAACTCAGAGATCAAGGTCTCTTTAAAAGTTCATACAATAGGGATGATGACTAAAAAAATATTTTTTGTCCGTCAGTTAGATTTCCAAAAAATATTGGTCACGTATTTTTTCTTTTGTCACTTTAGCATAAAATAATGACGATACAGTGCGTTAAAATATCGCATGACGTCACGCCTTGGTACACTTTTTACATAGAAGTGACATCACAAGCCCCCACTCCCGAACTTTTATGCGCTTTATCTTGGTGAGTTTTTATTGATTTGAATAAGCAAAAAATACGTTTCCAATAAAAAAATATTATTTAATCGGCGGACGGCGGTGAACCATGATGGTTAATGTCTAAGGTGGTATTTTTAGGAAAGCAGACAGTGCAAGCATTTGCCAGTTATCTATTATAGTTATCAAGTTATATAGCTCAACTAGGAAAAGCCGACCTCATCTAGTTTTAAAAAATATGATCGACATGTAAAAGTGTTTGTACAAACCAACTTACAGAAATAAAATCATTTCTTCTTCTTCTTTCGTGTCGATTAACTCAAACTATACAACCAATCAGATTTTGTCCGACCAGTATGTAGCTACTCGGACAGTTCTTTCATTTGCTACGTTCAAATCCCGCAAGGTGCAGGTGATCGGGCATGAAGGGCAGACAAGGAGGTGGGCCATATCTTGCGAAGTGGCCCCACACTGGCGCTGTGTTTTGGATGTGTCTATGATATTCCATTTGGCCAGGTTGCTTTTACAGCGGCCAACCTGGGTCCGCAATCGGTTTAGGGATTTCCAGATTGGCCACAGCAGTTCGTTTCCAGGGGGCAGATTCTCTGCCGGAGTGATGAAGTGTGGAGGAGTAGGGTGTGTATGTTTCCATAATTCACATCTCTCGTCAGTTGCGCTGGCTTTCGAGGAGGTCGTATGTCTCAAGAAGCTCTTACGACTCTTCAGGCGCACAGGTTGGAGTTGATGCTCATATATAAAATCATTTATAAACATAGAAGTCTAAGGAGCTCAATGATTCGACGAATACCAAGCTAATTATATTTGGGATAGGACGCATATGTACTCAAATTGCCAGACAATCATGAAATCTCGTAAGGCCGTAATATAAAAATCTACATTCACAATACATACTCGTAATTTGAGAACCATAGAGATTAGGTATTGAGATGGTATTTTATTAACCGACTTACCAAAAAGGAGGAGGTTCTATGTTCGACATTATGTTTTTTTTTTTTTTTGTGTTTGTTCACGCATTTCTCCGTCAATTATGTACCGATTTTGAAAATTCTTTTTTTGTTTGAATAAGTATGTTTCGAAATTGGTCGCATTTTAATTTGGTGAAGATCTGATGAAGAACTTCGAAGATATACAACAGAACTCTTCAAAAAATTACGGCAAATCTCTCGGGATTGCTGCAATCGCATGTCTGTTATTGTTTATACCATTTCATAACATAACATCACGCTAGTACGCTCTTAAGGGGTATGCAGATCTCTCGTTTCACCGGTTTTGTTAAAGTTTCATGATATTCGGGTAATCTATTCTGGCGTTATAGGCACCTTACTAAACAACTTGCCTATTAGGTTGGTACAACTATAAAGTGAAAAATAAAAAGTTTTATACAAAAAAATACTACCGACTTCCAAATAAAAAAACTACAAAGTGAAAAATAACTTTATTTTTGGAAGTCGGTGTCCATAACGTAAAAAAGTGGTACCTACCAAAGACACCGACTTCCAAAAATAAAGTTATTTTTCACTTTGTAGTTTTTTTATTTGGAAGTCGGTAGTATTTTTTTGTAAAAAACTTTTTATCTTGAGTGAACCTGCCCAGTCAGTTTAATTTAGAAGAATAGTCTTTTTTTGCTGTTTGTTGCAAGTAATAAATTTCGATGTATTTTCCATAAATCTAAAGAAAGGAAGACGTAACTTCTATGGCACAAAAACAATAGAGTCTGTTAAACAATAAAATAATAACTGGCCACAACTGACGGTAAGTGGAAATACCTATCTTATCGTGTTAGACAGTCAAGCAGACAATAGAGAATTAAAAAAGCCAGTCAAGAGCGAGTCGGACTCGCGCTCGATTTATAAATATTTTGGATATGTTAGTTTACGTACTTACAGTCCTTCAAGAGTAGTATGGATGGGCGGACATGCGGACAGTACTTTACCATTATATCTTTATGATTAATTTTGATTACTGGAAAAGTGTGCTATTTAGAGACATCGTTTTATTTTGCCTGTAATCTTTAGATCAATTTCTAACACATAGAATAATTTCAGATTTTTTCTATGCAAACTTCGGAGATAAGGAGGGAACGGTATTTTTATTTTAAATGTGCTAATAGTGCTCATATGATACCCCACATGCCCTAGTAGCCCCACTTCGAATTTTTAACCGACTTACCAAAAAATAGGCGGTTCTATGTTCGACCTTTTGTTGTTTTTTTTTTATTTGTGTATGTTCATCGATATCTCCCTCAATTGTAGACCGATTTAGAAAATTATATTTTTTTTAAAGAGTATGTTCCGAAATTGGTTGATAATGTGGTGAAGATCTGATGAAGATCTTCGGAGATATACACAGAACTCTTCAATAAATAACGGCAAATCTCTCGGGGTTGCTGCAATCCCATGTCTGTTTATTGTTTATACCATTTCATAACATAACATCACGCCAGTACGCTCTAAAGGGGTACGCAGATGTGTACAGTTCACCTTGGTACACTCTCATTTTACCGGTAACGTTCAGTTTCATGATATTCGGGTAATCTATTCTGGCTATATAGGTACCTTACTTAACTACTTGCCTATTAGGTATAACTAAAAAGTGAAAAATAAAAAAACTTTTTTACAAAAATATACTACCGACTTCCAAACAAGAAAACTACAAAGTGAAATATAACTTTATTTTTGGAAGTCGGTGTCCATAACGCAAAAAATTGGTACCTTCCAAAGACGTTGGAAGTAGGTACTTAGTATTTTTTTGTAAAAAGGTTTTTATTAAGACCTGTTTTCAGTCCCTGTTGCATATATATATGTGTTTTTTTTTTTTTTTTTCTTACTTACAAAATAGTTTTATATTAGCAAACGTCATCTAAAACTATTCCAAATTTTATCCAAAGCTGTGACAGACTGACAGGCAGACTGAGTCGCACCATAAGGGTTCCTTTTTACCATTTTGGTACGGAACCCTAATTAAATAAAAACCAACTTAAATTCAGTAAAATCTAGCAAAAAGTAAGATAGAATAAACTGGCTAATTATACGAAATCTCGTTAGTGCAAAATAAAACAACTTCCACTTATGCAACCAGAAGCCTTATTAAACCATTAACTTACTGAAACACAAAAACACAACTGTAGCTGGGGAGGTAGAAAAAAACATGAAAAAACTAAACAGTAGAATTTTATGTTAGTTTTGCTCAAAGCAGGCTGAGCAAACGAAGTCGCAGTCACGTCAAGTCGATGTTATCACGAACTGTACCAACACACTACCTACCAGCAAGAAATCACTAACTTACGATACTTTAAGAACATGTTTTCCTACATTGCTGTGTTAGAACATGTATAGCCCAGTATTCTCCAAAGAAAAGCACCAATGGATATTAAATGAAACACTATCGTTGCCCAACCTTATGGTATACAATACGGAGGAACGGAAACGGAAGCGCCAGGTTGTGCTGGTAATGAATTTGCGGGGCGGGCGCCGCCCTACGAAATAAATTGCCGCAAGGTTTCCTTGTTTTGTTTCAAAACCTCCGGCTGACTACAATGAATAACGGTCTAGTGTGTATTCTCAAAAGCGTATTGTGAACATAAGATTGCCATCGTAACCTCATTATTATTTCAAATAGAATCTTTTTACAGTTAAGTCACTGAAAAATTGATTTTCACCCAAAAACATAGATTTCTCATCGCATTGTGCAACCAAAACTGCAATAATCAAAAGTGTATTAACTTCTGAATGAATCTCATAACCGTTCACTGAAATAAATCCGCAATGTATTATTATATTTTATAACTTTTTGTAACAGATATCTGATTTATGTTATCGTGGATTAAGTCTTAGTCTTTTTATAGTGTTATAAATTTAATTTGCGCGTTGAAAAAAGGTATTAAATTGCTCTTTATTAAGCTAAACAAAAAGTGGTTCATGTGATAGGTGTATAAAAAGGTAACAAAGCGGACCGTTATACGGCAATTGTACGAAATTCAATTTGTGTAGCGGGTACGCACCGCTCCGCTCCGCACCGCAACTCTAGCGCCGTGAATAACAATTATTGTGTTGATTACCGCACCGCGGCGCGTCTAATAATTCACTCTATGGCCTAAACTCTGTAATTACGCGGATGGAAACGTCGGCTCACCGTTTGAGATAAAAATCGTAGCAAGCCAGTGTGTGCCACTCGCCGCCGCCGCGGTCCGTTCCTGCCGCCGCCCTCGGTAATTGCGGCCTTTCGTACAAACAACATAAACATTTATTTTGTTATGATCAAGCAAACGTTTTGTTCTACACAGATACAAACGATATTATTGTGTTACCTTTACTAATGTGTGTGCACTCGCCACGCTGAAAACGTTTTCAAGACCGCTGTATTGACTGCTGTGGCTGTCTTATTACCTTCTTTTTTTTGACCATTGAACGGTGCTTTGAATTTATCATTTCTATGATATGACACTTGATTTATTGCTTAAGATATATAGACTATGTGTCTAAGCATCTTGTAATAATTTATAAAGGTATTGAAAATAACATAGATGATTTAAGAAGCTACAAGGAAATGTTTCCAAGATCATCGGATAATTGCATCCCGCTACTAAAAATTAAACGATTTGAAGACCAATGCTAAAGTTGTTTGCACATCAACGCCGTCACTATCTACCCTATCCCATATTTGTTGTGCAAGACGAAGTAAGTAACGTCTGGGCCTCTGGAATCTTGGTCCATTGCCTGGGCTCTCTTGTCCAAAGTCGTGGTGGATGCCGTAGTCCACCGCTGGACATAGGCCTTTCCTATAGCACACTTCATTTTAGTGTTTGAAGATAGCGTCAAATATTAAATTCGCAATATGTCCTGAAGTTACTATTGTTATCTGTGTAACTAGGCAAGCCTGTGCACGTAAGCCAAACGGAAGAACCTTATCAAACATGGTCGACGTCAGAGGATAAATTATATTCATCTATGACGTTACAGATCAGAGCTGACACAGAAATACCAATATTAATCACACAATACCCAATTCATTGACTTCGTGGAATTAATTAGTTAATTAAAATAATCCATTATTATAATAATTCAAACGAAACGATTATAATTTTAATTGTAAAGATATATTAAAGTTTTCCTTGAATATTTTAGCGGAAAATACTAAATAATCACTAAGCTAATATTTATGTACTAATGACTTACTTATATGTACAGGGAAAGGCCACCTGGATGTCGTCAATGTTAGTCATTAGGGAATCTGGTGATAAGAACGGCAGGCCAGCGCCCCGGCGCCGGCGCCGCCACTGTAAGACCTTTCCAGATTACTGAATATCGTGAGTTGACGAACTGCGAAGTTGATGACATGTGAATTGTTTTCAGTTTCAGGAAAACTAAGGTTGCGGTACAACGAGAGTTTTTAACTAGTAGTGTTGTAGATAAAAAAAGAGCTACTCTGCTTGTAGATCTAGAAGGTTAGACAAAAATTCCAATATAATAATGTAGTTCACAAGCTTAGAAGTAGAGTAAACTAACAGCTCTCAATGGGACGGCGCCCGAAAATGTTTATCAATCTGTCACTGTAAAAGCCCGAAATAAGGTAAATCCAAGATTTGTCACTAAAATAAAGTGGAAACTACCTAAGGTCTGGCCTGGTCAAAGTCTGGAATAATCGCTTATTGCCGACTTTGTACAAGCACTTACTCGGTAAATATAAATACCTCGTAATGCCTATCACAATTAATTTGCCAAATGAGAACAATGTAATGACTAATAAGCTTAACCGGAGTGGGTATTTTGTTGTTGTAAAAAGTCCTATGTCCTAATCTAGGAAATGGTTTCCCCATGTGCAAAGTTTCAACCAAATCTGTACAGACTATGAATAACAATCTAAACAGACTTCCAGACAGATTTTCATATTTAGATATATCTAATGTTAACGAGTATACTATGATGACGCGTGCTTAATTACAGTTTGGGTAACTAAACAAACCTCAAAAACTTTTAACAACTGTAAGCACATGAGTTTGTTGTCAAACAATCACATTAAAATGCATGTTTTGTTTACGTATCAAAGCTAATAAGTAGTTGGTATCGTGAAGCGTATCATAGTTCCGTAACCGAATAGTTAGTTTCTGAGAAGGTTGGTTTGCGGCGCGCCGCGGCGAGAAAATTACAGGGGCGATGCAGCCGCCTGGCCCAAATCTACGCTGCCCAAACAATCGAATTAGTCGTAATGACTCCCATGCACCTAGTAGTTTAGACCCCTTTCGGGGCCGACGACTTTCACTTGTAGTAATGTGATATCGTTACTGTAAGAAATATTGTTATCGGTGTCAAGAACTATCGAAAGATTTGTTCACTTATTTGGATTGTTAGAAAACAATATATCACGGGAATTTAACGCGATGATTTAGATTATTCAGTGTTGTGTGTAGAAATGTGAGGGTAGAGGAAGAATTTTCTGCCCCAACGGAGCCAGTATACCGAGACACCAGTCTACCCGGGACCACGATCGTTGCAACACGGTTGAAACGTCGGGTTAAATAATTAAATAAATAATCTAAATCATCGCGTTAAATTCCCGTGATATATTGTTTTCCATTACGAAACGCGAAAGTTTTAAAGTTCGATAGGTTCGAAAAAAGCTCTACTAACCAATCTCATGGATGTTTCAGAGTAAAACACACGTGTATCTATCAAACCTCGTCTATTTAAGTTCAATTTACATTAATTTGGTCCGTACACCGATACCCATGATTAATGTTCACGAAGCGGCCTAAACTAAAAGATAAATTAACGTAATTTTAATACCTACTCCCATACAGGCGCTGTATCCATACAAAAAATCCTATTAGCCGGCCGTATTCGTCCAAACATTAGACAAAAAGTCGGCATCGGCTACATAAATACATATGGGCCGCTACCAATAATTACCGTTTATTATAAAGGGTGAAATAAAGCGCATTCCAAACAAACGGGTACATGATACATTCGGTAGTACGTGTCACAGGTCGTGTTCAAACTCATCAATCTTAGCTCCATTTAATGTTGGCATAGAATACGAGTGAGTGAGTGAATGTGTGAATGTGTGAGTGAGTGAGCCGCGGCGTGAAAAGCTCCGGCGACGAAACAAAACTGGCTCGCGTGCACAATGAACGAGTGAACAAGAACGATGCCGCGCAAATGGAATACGCCGGCGACGCCATTGTCGATACACAAAAGAAAGGCAATCATTCGACATGAATAAATATCTTTGAATAATGGGGGCCTCGCTGCTTATAATGAAATGTTTTATGTATTGGAATTATCGTACTTTTATATAACGCCACACTTCCTTGTTAATGTTTGATTCGCGGTTTGCTTATCATATTTGGGCGTAATCCGCGTAGCGGTTCATTAAACAGTTTACGGTACTGAATTAAACACACAATTAAAACTCAGTGTACTTGCCGAAGATGGCATGGTTGAAGTTCATCGTCATCAAAAAGCTCGTTACATTATGCACAAATAATAATGCTTTTAAATACATGTCAAGCAGAACGTCTCTTGTAGTGACAAACTATGTCTACTATTTCTTGATTAGATATTGTTATCCCGCAGCCTAATTGCGTAAGTGAATTCTGCAAAGGTAGCAAGTCGATTCTTTCAAAGAATCAGAATCATTTCTGTCAACTTTTTCGGTATTGAAAAACCAATTTGGAAACCTAGCGTTAGCTTTCCAAATCCTTCTTTGAGTTGAACACAGACTACTTAGAGATACTACGGAGTTGAAGATACACACATTTGCATACACATTTGCATTACACAATACCAATAGTGAAGTTTTATCTCGATTCTTCCGCTTTCATTAATTATTTTACAATCAATTCTACGTCAAAATATTGGTAATGAAAGGAGCATAACCTTTCCGTTTCAGAGTGTAATATGCAATACGAAAAGTCTTTTTGGGAAGGTTCCAACTTGTTTGCTTTGCAGAATTCACTTACGCAATTAGGCTGCCGATGTATCTTAGAAACAACCACAAACTATTCTGTTCAATACTTTGAAAAGTATGCAATTTTTGCTGAAGCTTACGTAAAAATATGTACCTGAATAGAAACCACAGTTCCCAAATTACATCACAATACTATCGTACTTATAATAACATGGCAATTAATTAGAACCACATGACTAATTAACTTTATGAGGCTATTACTGCTAACAATACATAATAAACTGTTCTCAGTAAACAATAGTCATCAAAATTTTAATTTATAATTTTAATCCCAACATTGTTCTTAATAGGGTATCATTGGGCTTTCGTATTACGAGGAAAAAGTCTCGTTCCTACACAGTTGTTGGGTCATAATAATACCTACAAATAGCCCAAAGGAACAATATTCTGTATTGGCGGAAAACTACGAAAAACCCATAAATAGATTAACTACTAAGAATAGACAGTATTTTACTTCAGTCACAGATAATATAATACAAGCATATAGATGCCTCATCCCATACAAAGAAACCGTGCCGACGTAACTAGCGTTTTCATCTGATTATACCGATGATTTTTTGTAAATCGATCGCGTTCTGTTCCGTTCCACGGCGATAAATAGATCACCAACTACATCCGTGGAACGGAACCGAACGCGATCGATGTACAAAAATTATCAGTAGGTATAATCAGTCAGAATCAGAATCAGAATTTTATTTGCTCTAAATGTAGGTACAGTATAAGATAAATAACATAAAAAAATGAGATCAGCTACATTTTACCTTACGGCATGCAAATCATTACATTAATAAAATACAAATAAAAAAACAATGTCAACAATACAAATAGAATTAATAATGTGATAAAACAATAGATAGTCAGGGAATTACAATTAAATGCTCAATAACAATTTGTACTATATAGTGTAGTTTGTTTATATAGTTTGTATATTTAGTCATTTTCTATATAGTCACATCATTTAAGAAGTCCTTTACTGAGTAATAACATTTTCTTAAAAGTAGTGCAGTTACCTTAGATTTAAAAATGTGAACGGAATATTCCTTAAAAATATGAGGTATTTTCAGTACAGTACGTCGGAAAAGTTTCTTTGTATGGGATGAGAAACCACTGGTACTGGTACAGGTAACGTCCAGTCTTGTCGTCAAGAGACTTTGACGACAGGATTTAGTGTAAATTATTTCATCACCATCACTCCTCTCAAAACGGTGAACAAAAAATGACGTGGCGGCCCGCGCCCTCTCCCAGAGGCGACCTGTGTCCCAGTAGTATGTTTCCAACATTACAGGATGCTTATACCTATGCTAACCACCAGTGATTAGCAGTATTGACACGGAAGTACCTAAGTGTCCGTTAGTAAATACCTACGTGTGATTCACATCATATGACTCACTTTGTCTCCTGGTTTATAAGAGTGGAATTGGAATAATATGGCTTAAAAGAGCCAATCATTCGATTCGACTTCTGAATAAATCTTCCAGTATCACTTAACCTGAAACACATAAACTCTACTACCTAGCTTGAAAGGAAATATAAGTAGCGGACCTTAAACAAAATAGCCCCTATTATTACGTACCCCGTAATTTTTGGTTCTTTTATGCACAAACTGCATGTTTAAGTATGGAATATTACGTAAACTAACTTAGCTCTAAAGTTAGCTCCGAGTCTTAAACTAACTTAATGTTCATTCAACTCGCTGAACACAAAACATTGCTTCATTGCTCTTTAATCAAATCACGAAGCATCTCATCTCGTCCATCGGTTAATTTTTCCGGTGTGTTTCCGAATCGAATGGCATTAATTACTGCTGCGCGGGAGAGCAGCGCGGGCGCGGGCGGAACGAAGCGGAGCGAGGAGGACTCCGCTCACGCTCCTCCACCAATAAATCAATTTAATCTAATTTAATTTGAGCCAGGCTTCCTCCGGATGGACGACCGAGGGTTTTCGTACAGTCACGCAACCTCTTTCTACCTATAGGTAACTTTTTTTCAAGCAATCAATTTCAGGCGATAGTCAATATTATTTATTGCAGTGTCTATCAGTGGCTTTCAATTATATTAGGCTCGAAACAAAGTTATATTGCTTGGAAACATGCTGGTCCTCCTCCGTAGGGCAATCTTTAGTGTAGAAAAAATCAAAATGGTTAATTTGTATATGGTATATTCATAATTATTATAGTAACGCTTTATTTTTATTTATTTTCTTCTCTATTTGTTTAAAAAAATTGACTCGCACACTGTTCTGGGTACACTGTTCTCCATATCAACCTGCTTGTCCGAATGCACGGTAGAATCAATTTTTTATTACATGTAAATTTTAACGTTCAAAAGTGCCGCATAATGGCCTAGTTGAAATAAATACATTTGACTTTGACTTTGACTTATTCTAAATGTGAAAATTAATTTCAAAAAGTCTGAAATGTGTGGGATTGACCTGAGGAGCAAACATTACATTATTCCAAACACAGCGATTTGCAAAAAATATTTATCCAATCGCTGATAGTGTCAGGTTTTCAAAACTTTTTTTTTTTTTTAAATACGTTACATTATTGAGATGGACAATATGTCACATAGATCTTTTAGTCTCGTAAGCCTCAAATAATGATAAGGGTGGCTCCCTTATCATTCATAACGTAGATGAATTTGTTTTGTACTACCATAGAAAACCGCGTAGCGTCGTAGCAGCTCGTAGCACGTAGCTCTATAATTAATTTAATCGCCAATTAACATAAGTGAATTGGTTTGCAAATAAATATCCATAATAAATTTGTAAATACTATCAGGTACTACAAAAATAACAATCGGCTACGAAATTAGAATGTATTTGTCTAAACAAAGGCTTGACTAGATCACGTCTCAATCTACTAAAAAACTGCAACAACATACGAAAGTTCCGTTCATGGCTAATTAATTATAATAAAAGCTAGCACAGTCAGGAATTAAATCTTTATTTATCGCTTATGAAAACTTTAAAAATCTATTGAAAACTGTAATAACGGAATTTAATGTAGTACCTACCTAACATCGAATACCAACATCACATTTATCACCGTCATATTATGGATTACTGTGTCTGAAAATAAATGAATTATATATATACCTTGATTTCGTGATTCCTGTAGTCCGTTTCGCCGTAGCTCGTAGCAACACGTTTTTAGGGTTCCGTACCCAAAGGGTAAAAACGGAACCCTATTACTAAGACTCCGCGATCCGTCTGTCTGTCTGTCTGTCCGTCTGTCACCAGGCTGTATCTCATGAACCGTGATAGCTAGGCAGTTGAAATTTTCACAGATGATGTATTTCTGTTGCCGCTATAACAACAAATACTAAAAACAGAATAAAATAAATATTTAAGTGGGGCTGCCATACAACAAACGTGTTTTGTTTGCCGTTTTTTGCGATAATGGTACGGACCCCTCGTGCGCGATTTCGACTCGCACTTGGCCGGTTTTTAAATAACTATACGCTAACAAGACTCATTCATCTTTCTGAATCTCCAAGTTCTTATGGAGAAATATTCAATAATAACATGTCAGAAGATTGACACATTCTTAACCAAAAATTCTCAATACAAGGCTTAAGTAAAAGATACAGGAAAAAGAACCCTATTAAATCTCTATCTCTAATTCCGATCAGCAAATATCGGACGTTAACAAGCTACTGTTATAAGGATACGAAGCAAGTCACGTTTGATGAGATCATGACCAACATACAAAGAGACAAAAAACTTTTAAACAGTAGCACAATCAACACACAACGTTCCCACATGAATCAATACATTGGCCGCTACTTAGATAGATACAAGCTACCAAATAAATTACTCTCAAAACGAATTAGACCGCTCTACTACACGCGTACACCGTCATTTTGCGCTTCATTATAACGTAACAGTACCCCAACAATAATAAGACACACATCAATGGCTAATTCAATTTCATCTCAACAAATTGAATTTGTTCTACGGTGTGAGCGTACATTCTTGTTCGTACAATGAGTATACCAACAATAAAAGGCCGAATACCAACAGCGGGTGCCGGGGGTTAGGAGCTACCAGCGACTAGTGACTAGCTACCAGCGACCACACAGCACGCCGTCACGTTTCCAATGAGATCGGTGCCGCGATGACACCCTTGAAATGTTTTTAATAGCGTGATTTATAGAGCAAATTAAACATTTGACTTGGCGTGAATTTGACGCTGAGTGGATCGGTCACGCACGGACACTGCGCCCGCGTCTCCGTTTCTAGGTACAGGCAAGCACATCCTACTTATCGAGGAAATATATTTTAATTATGTTTACCAGTAATCATATATTACTTTGGTATTATTAGTGGTAAAATTTATTTCCTTTGGTAACATTACATTGGCTACCAAAGGAAATAAATTTTAATTATATCCATTACATATATGGACCTGCCATATAGGTATGTAATTAGTAGTAGTTTTGGCATGTAGGCACATGTGGACTGTTTACAAAAATTAAGGTAAATGTTTCGATGGATTGATAAAACAAACGTTGATCTAGGAAATATATTTTAATTAAATACACTACATATATGAACCTGCCATATAGGTATGTAATTAGTAGTAGTTTTGGCAGTAGGCACATGTGGACTGTTTACAAAAAAAATTCTTGATGCCATATTAGGTAGAACGGTCTAAATTATCATCATAGCAACAAGCTATTTAGGAACGGTTTCGTGTGTGTGTTTTTTTTTAATTACGGGGCCAATACAGTGTGGTTACGTGTGTTTCGACGTTTATCGCTCACAAATAGTAACTTTTGTAAGATGTCTTTTCCTATTATATTATACAAACGTATAACCTGATAACTGAGAACTAACAAAGTGAGAGACATCACCATTTTTTGGCTTAGTATGACTTATTTTCTCCACAACATATAAAATTACTTATATAAAATTATTACCCGGAATTAATCCGTGATCTGTCACCGACTGTCCCAGGTATCCGCGCGCCACAGAGCCTCCAGTCCGGTGGTCGCAGCTGATTAATACGCGCGCTACCGACTTCCACGGAGGGTTTTTTACATCGACGACAGCGTGCGTGCGCGTGAGAACCGATTTCCACCGCCGTTTTCAGCACCAGCTAACGGTACAGCATCGCCTCTGTAAAAGAACCCACTGTGAAAGTACCACAATCTTGTCCAAATCACGTAGGTCAAACCAACCGAGAAAATACGTTTGCATTTCTCTGGGTATCGGCGTGGTTTTGTTAACTTATGCCAAGCTGTTGTGACAGCCTGTTGGTATTGCGTTTGGCGGCTGTCAACGGCCAAGCCTTTGTAGGAAACAATTTCAAGTACAAAAACAACGATCTAAAAATGTTGTTGATGTGAATCACGCTGTCTGTTATGTTATGGGTATTTTCGAAGTACGTAGATAGTTTTATTTTCGTAGCAGTCTATTTTGCCGTGACTCAACTAGTACCTTTAGTACCCACCAGTATGACTTTTTGAAAAATACATTTTTAATTATTGTCTTTAAACTTTTATAAGGAAAAATATGAATTGAAGAATGTATAGCAAAAATACTAACTACTATATTGGGGTCAACTTACAGTCTAAACGGATGTAGCTGATAATCAGTATATTAAATGGAGCGGCCTATCCATGACCTCCACAACCCAGTAACTGGGCAATACGATATCTCTTGGCAAGAAGTTTTCCTGGCTTATGAATAGAAAAAAATAAGGAAAAAAGAAAACTACTTTATTTGGCACACACAGATACACACAGGCACAGATAATACAATACTAGCATACAGATACCTCATCCCATACAAAGAAACCGTGCCGATGTAACTAGCGTTTTTCATCTGATTAAACCGATTATTTATTGTAAATCGATCGCGTTCGGTTCCCTTCCACGGTGATAGATAGATCACCATCTATATCCGTGGAACGGAACCGAACGCGATCGATGTACAAAAAATAATCAGTATGAACGTCGGCATTGTTTCTTTGTATGGGATGAGACACCACTAACACAGGATAGGTACAAATAAAAGGGGACTTAATTTTTTTTTTTACTCCTCGCTACGACTGCCAAAGATAAAAAATTACAGCTGGTAACAACAGTTTAATATACTTTCCGAGGCATTGAGGACATTCGCTATGTAAACATGGATAGATATTACAATCTTATTTGGTTTCGTAACATTCACAAGTTTCTAGATCATACTTTACAAGTTTCTCGTAGCGCAAAAGTACTAAATACTAATTTAAAAGTGGTTTCAATACCCGTGGGCCAGTAAAGCAGGTAGTAAAGTGTGCGTTGTAAAGGAGTTCAATCAGGGGCCTGTCGTCCAATATTTGTTATAGGCTCCGCGGCCGCAAGTGCCCATTGTGAGGCAATATGTACCGAGCAATGACTTGAGCACCCACTCGTTATGCTTCCAGCCCCTGATTTTTAGCTACAGGGTGCATTATTCTCCAGTCCTCGCGAATTTGGCTGACCGAAATTAATAAATAAACATAGGCCAAAAAGTTAAGAATAAAACCTTTAACAGGTCTTATTTAAAATTCCTGAGCTAGTTAGCAACTGATTAGCACATTATAAATTCTGCTTATCAGTCGTGAAACTGTTGATTTTTTTATAAATAAGGAAGCAAAATTGTTCACAAAATTGTATTAATTATTTAGAAAATTGGTCGTTGGAAATTTTCAAGAAAACAACAACAACAACAACATTTGACTGAACATTTCCTGTCGACAGGAAATGTTCCCTTGTTCTTGCATAAATGATTATGTATGTATTTATTAAGTTAGGATTTTAGTTATATTAGATAGTAAGTATTATGTGTATGCATTGTGTGCTGTACACGTATTTGTTTAGTTTATATACATACATCACATCACATCATCAGCCTATTAATGTTCCCACTGCTGGGACACAGGCCTCCTCTCTGTGAGAGGGAATGGGCCGTTAACCACCACGCGGGCCCAGTGCGGGTTGGTGGATGTCACATGTCTTCGAATTTTTGGTTCTAGGACTTGCCGGTTTCCTCACGATGTTTTCCTTCACCGTTTTGAGAGCAGTGGTAATAAAGTAATTTACACAAAGTAAAGCGCCTGCCTGGGCTTGAACCCACGACCTACAACTTGTAAGTCGCGGCCGATACCACTGGGCCACTGCTCTCTTACCGTTTATATACATAGTTAGTAAAAATTTAAATGTTAAGTTATATTGTGCACTTGAGTATGCTGTCCTCATGTAATTAAAAATCTCTATGACACTGAGGTTTGCTGTAAGAGAACCCAATTATGGGTTAAGCTCGCCTTTGTACATAAGCTGTCCTATTGTATTTGTATATGTTTGTTTTGGTGTACAATAAAGAATAAGAATTAAATTTATGTCGCCTACGCGGCTACGGCTATGTGCTACGAAATCGTAGTTGTAGTAAAATTATTCTATAAAAACTTAATTCGTCATCATGAGCCGTCAGCAGTGCACTGCTAGACATAGGCCTCCCCAATCGCACGCCATTCATATAAATTATCGGTAACATATCCAGCTGCTACAGCCACCTTGTCTTCGGTCTTCAATCAGGAACGTTTCACCCCAATTATCATCGGTTCTACGGCTAAGACAGCTAGCTAGCCTATTGCCACTTCAGCCTGCTCATTCAATGAGTCATTGATTGAAATAATAATTAAATTTAAATTTAAAACACCCCCGATTTAGAAATAAACTGCTGTAACCGTTGACGGTTCCCCGACGCGATTACGAGGCTTATGTTTTTGCTTTTTAGAGATTTTTAAATCGGGGTTCTTTTTTATTTAAATTTAAATTTTTTTAGAGGTTTTAAATCGGGGGATTTTTATTTCATGCTTTTTAAAATATATATAATATACCTAGTAGTAGACACGCTTCAATCGACAATCTATCGAAACACGTAATTATGACATGATATCTTGCGAAAAAACCCAGATTTAAAGTAAAATGCGAATTACTTTTGAGTGGTTGAACCGATTTAAATCAAACTTAGCTAAGAACACTCTCGACAAAGTCATCTTTCAAACAAAAAAAACTAAATCAAAATGGGTTCATCCGTTTAGAAGCTATGATTCCACAGACAGACACACAGATACACAGCAACACACGACAAACTTATAACACCCCCATTTTTCCGTCGGAGATCTTTAGGTAGTTATTATTTAATTCTGTCATCACCATAAACCATGTTGTAGATTTTCGTAGCAAAAATATCATATATTAAACAAAATAAAGTGTGTTTATTTAATAAGTTACAATAGTTTCCTCATATTATCGTCATTCAATATGGTATGTTGGTATATTTACTTAATTATAAATTATTCCCAACAAAGGTTCAGTCTAGACGTAATAAGAATTACTCCTGATTAGGTGGCGACGTCATTGATTAATATAATCTACATGTGTAATACCTACGTCAGGAGGAAGTTGTAGCAATGTGGGTTGCTGTGCGAATTTCGTTGACTGAACACTTCGGACTGTAGCTATAGGTACAATGGGGAACAACGGCAAAATCACATGATTCAAGTAAATTATCAGATTTAAATTTCGGTACCGTTTAGATTTTAAAGTGATATGTTTTTTTAGGTACCGTACCCAAAGCGCAAAAACGGGACCCTATTATTAAGACTCCACGATCCATCTGTCTGCCTGTTTGTCTGTCCGTCCGTCTGTCACCATCAGGCTGTATCTCATGAACGGTGATAGCTAGACAGTTGAAATTTTCACAGATGATGTATTTCTGTTGCCGCTATAACAACAAATACTAAAAATAATAAAATAAATATTTAATATTGTTGTATGGACAACAAACGTGATTTTTTGCCGTTTTTTGCGATAATGGTACGGAACCCTTCGTGCGCGAGTCCGACACGCACTTGGCCGGATTATTTTTATTATTATTATTATTTTACACACTAGGCATTTATCATGTATCATGGGTACATTTAGGTACAAACATATAAATACAGTAACTACTCCATTATTGCTAGTGTTGAGTTTTAATGCGTCTAGATGATTTGATTGATAAGTAGTGAAATTGTGCTTATAATTAGCACCATTTACGATCAATGTTGTCATAACTTCATAAGGTAAGTACCTACGTGTTTATACCTATATATTTGTAAGGGTATGTATAAAGAGTGCCCATTAAGGACATAGTAGGTACGTATATCGTGGATGAATCTAATACCTTTAAGCGAGCTTATCTTGTGTATATATATAATCTGAATCTCGGAAACGGCTCCAACGATTATCATGAAATTTAGTATGCAGGGGGTTTCGGGGGCGATAAATCGATCTAGCTAGGTTTCCTTTTTAGAAAACGTTGTTTTCTCTATTTTTACCCGAGCAGAGCTCGGCCATCCGGGTACTAATGATAATATGAGCTAGCCAAAATATTTATGTGTGGCATATAGATACTACACAATCTAACCCTTTTGTTTTATTTTTTCAGATGATTAAAATGTTTAATGCAGTCTAAATTTCTTTTCCATTTTTTTTATAAATCTTTGCGTCACACTAGGAATTTCTTCCTGTATCGTGGGTGCGTTTACAAACATTCAAACTCACACACACAAGACAACTATCTGTACACCCACATACCCCCAGTTACGAAACAACTTTCTGTAGGCCATACAAATATTTATTCCGTGCGGGAATCGAACCCTAGACACGCAGCGCAGCAGCCGATCGCTCAACCACTACGCCAACCGTGTCACCTGCTCTACTTATAAAAAAAGTAGAGTACGCACCTATTGAAAATTAAAAAAAACACAATTAGACAATTATAAAAAAATTGTTTCATGTAGTAAGATGTAAAACAACTTTAAAACCCGCCGTATATTCCCTGAGCAACGTAACAACTGCTCTAATATCGCAGTAAGGCCACGATCTGTCAAACGTGTGAGGTTACTCTCTCTACTAGCAATAGCTCATTCCCCCACAAGTGCACAACCCGCAAATGTCACGCAAACCCGATCCCTACCGACTTTGTACATGGTGTAACGAAAAGGTGCGAAAATATTTTACAACTGCTTCTGCCCCTGTATATGACCAACTTGGTCCAAGGAAGTAATTGATAATTCTCCATAAAAAAAAATACTAACGACTTCCAAATAAGAAAACTAACTACAAAGTGAAAAATAACTTTATTTTTGGAAGTTGGTGTCTCTGGTAGGTACCAACTTTTTGCGTCATGGACACGGTTTTTTTTTAATCTAAGACCTCGCCTCCCGTACTTGAAGTCGTGGGTTCAAATCCAGGCAAGCACAATGTGACTTTTTCAAATTCATACGTACGTTCTATGTTTATATTGGACTTCGACAACGGTGAAGAAAACCTAGACTTACAGTCAACGATTATAAGTTTGAAATTACCAACCCATAATGAGAAAACGTGGTGACCCATGCTCGTGCCTTCTTTGTATGAGAAGAGGCATTTACCCTGCAGTGGCGTAGTTTCCGGCTGGTATTATTATTATCAAATTAGTTTCTAATAGTTGGACATCGTGGAACAGGCTTTTAGAGATTTCCCATCGTTCTAAAAAATTGATAAGCAAGTACTTCTATATCATCATCATATCAGCATGACTTTGGTGACGTTGTCGACGTCACGCGCTTTGACTTCTAAATATTTCCAGAACGCTTATTAGAATCATTAGCTTGAGGATATTATCAAATTTACCTCAAAACGCAACGTAAATTATTACTTTAGTATACACCTAATGTTATTATCTAATGTGACGTCACAATGAATTTTACAGTTTCCCTTAGATAAAGCAGTTGTTGCGGGCGTTTCTGGTAGTTTCAGTTTTAGTATCCTCGAAATTCCAGGTTCATTTTGTTGTAGTTACATGCTTTTTATTAGGATGTAAATGACCTTGTTAATGTAGTCATAGACGCTTTGGACAGTCTCATACTTCTTTAAGACATCGTGATTGGCTCGAAATTCATAGATGTGCTTTTAAGGTCTACTATGATTTTTCTACTCAAAGCATCCCTTTTGTACCTAATTAGTCTGAAGATTTTTAATATTCTCGAAGCTATTTTGCTGCTTAGTTATAAGTTCAGCAAATTCATTGTATTCTTCTGTGGACATTGTTTATGCCTGTGATTGTTAGTGGTTGGCGCGTGACTAGTGTGGACTCTCACAGGTTTCGAAGTAATCGCAGTGGACGTTATCCCCGCTGATTCTTCTTGTTTAGCGGTAGACGCAATCTCCACTGTAGTAACCGCCGAGGACGTTATCTCGCCGATTGTTTACTTGATAAGTAGTTTGTAGCAGTAGACGTGATCTCTGCTGGTTCATTAGAGGCAGACACAGAGAGTAACTCACCCTCCTTTAAGTTAAGTGAAACGTCACAATACTACTGGTTGATGAGGAATCACGACGATTCACAGGATGTGTTCCCGTGACATCCGGCTCGAAGGACCAAAAGATGTTGGGTTTGTCTCGTCGTTGACGAGTAACACGGTAGTTGTAGAAGTTAATTTAACACCTAACCAATGTTATGTTTTAGGTTGCTGTCTAGTAACCTGACCCGCACTTAATATTGAATTAAGTCAACACGCAAATTAGCGTGTGACGGAGTTTTAGTTACGACTAATTTACTTAATATTGTGCAGTACTTAATTAGGCGTACTTTTGTTGTATGATTATTATTGGCTCTTGCAGGCCGTACAGCAGTTTTAAATAGATAATTAACTATTAGGTATATTATGTCAAGGAAAATACGTTATCTTGCCCATTAAAATAATTGGCAATATAATGAAGTTTCGTTGAGGCGGAAATATATCTAGTTAATTAATATACCTTCGATGTTATATCGAATGCTAACTAAATGTTACATAAATAATTTTCCTTTTCTTTTTTTTTCCCTTGCTGAAAAGGATACAGATAAAAGTATTACCGGTCATCTAATGGCTAACATTAGTGAAAATCTAGTAAGCTAATTCTCTCCATATCGGTAAACTATTTAAATCTAACATAATGGTACTTTATTGATCAGACCTCGTTATAGTCCATACTAAATACGGACCTACCAGATAACATAAGGCGACGAAATTTAAGAATAAGTTTATAGAGACTCACCGACCCAACAGTCAAACCATTACTACGGTTTTGTGAAGCTTAGTTTATAAGTTACTTAACATTAAGTGAATAAAAAAAATATATAAATACAGTAGGTCAGTAGAAAACGCGGCAACCAATCAGTGTGTACATAAAGTAGCTCCACCATAACTGAGGGTCTTGTAACGGTGACATCGATGTTAATTCCTCGGCGATGCACACAAAAGGTGTTCGGTGGCGGACAGCGGGAGCGCCCGGGGGTAAACGGCACTCAATTTAAGCATTTCTCTATATTAATTACCAAAACAGCCCCCAGCCGTTGCGCCGAGCATAAATAATAAAAAATGACGTGTACGTCACGCCGCCCGACTCCGGCGATTACATTAACATCCCCCTTTTCGAGTTAAACGAGTTTAAGGGAGGCGATTTATCACACGTTTAAAACGTAACCTCGCGTATAAATTGTGTAAAATCCATAAAGTGGTTCATAGACAACACCTGTCTTTTGGATTTGGTCTTCGTTTTTCCTTCATGCAAATAGAGCATGTGAATAAATAAGGATGTAGCCATGCATGGTGGTAGATACCAACATGTTAAAAGCTTATTAATTTTTATAAACCTTTTCATTTACGGAATCTCTTTTAAATATGGGTTTATTTTTATTAAAGGATTTTGAACAAATTAAAGCAATTAAATTAGAAAATAAAATAATGATTTAATAGGTATATTTATTATTTTACACTTTTAACAAACAAAATGATAATGCTGATGTGACAAAATCAACAATAAAGTATGTAAGATAGCATAAAAGAAAATTTGAAATTATTTTAAACATATTAAATATTTTATTTATATTCTAACATACAATAGACCTTTTAATATTTACATGATATATATTATTGTAACCATACGTTTAGTTTTAATTTATAACTACTTAACCAAGTGGTACATTACAATAATAGTGCAAATAAAAATACCTATGCGAAAGAAAACGGAATACGCTTCCTTCTTTCGACATAGTCTGATGGAACACCTTGCCTTCAATCAACGCACCTGGTTTTCACTCATTGCACCTTTGTTTTGTCTTGTAGGAACTTACCTAGGACCAGCACTTATCTATATCTGCTAACCCCCAGTAGGTACTAAATTGAAAATTTGAATTTTAGAACTTGTCAAACTCTATCTACTTTAAACCACAGATAATATACTTTTATACTAAAAGTTTTCTCAGGTCAAAGTAAAGTTTGACAAGTTCTAATATTCTCAGATCAGAAACAGAGCTGCCATTTGATTTGGATATTTAAAACATAATACAATTTTATGGAGTAACTCCATAATAACCTCCAAAATAAACCTAATGAGGTTAGGTACGTAGGTATGTAACAAAAACGATGACGCGAGTTTTAATTATAATAACTACTATGGATGCATTTTGTTAAATAAAAATGCAAATATCTAGCATTAAACACACTATTTGGTAAGTATGTAATTTAAATCAATGGTTTTATTAAAGTCTTATTAGTTACCAAACGCAATTAAAACACGATTGTTTCATGTATTGTAACAATATTTTATAAATTTTAATTGTTAATTTTATGTAATTTATTTTCAATATTTTCCTTTTACTTGGCACTCTATGATGAAATTACCTAAATTATAAAAATAACTAGGTACCCCATTAGCTCACTATTTTTTTATAATTAATAACTTCGTTTGCGAGTTCGATGTCTCAGGCTTTCAAAAGCACAACTACAGAGCATAATGCCTTATCTAATAATATAGATTAGGTACCTAACTAATTTAATATATATGCCTATTTATTTTTACAATAACATTAAACTATAAATTATAATGAATGCAACGGATGCTGCAAATAAAAATGCAGATTGTCAACTAAGTTCTGAAAGTTAAGTCTTAACTGAAGGTGATCAAGCGGCGATGGCGGCACGAAGCAGGGCCACACGGTTCCCAGTGCCGCTAGCTCGGGCCGGTACACCGCCATCGGCGCGGGCGCAGCACTCGCGGGCACCACACTAGCCTTGTCCACTCCACTGCTCAACAAACTATCGATAGAAAACGACTTCCTCCAACTATCCTTGGCATCAGGCACTGTATAAGAATTAGGAATCACTGGCGCTTCAAACACTTGTTGCACTGGAGGAACCCTCATATTCAACTGACCAGCGAGGAACTGCTGGTTGAAGTTCGCCAAAGCAGTCAGCTCCGACTTGAAACTATCCTTCTGATCCGTGTGCAGCTTAAACCTCTTGCGGCGGCGGAGCAGCGAGCCGTTCTCGAACATGTCGAAGGCCTGCGGGTGCAGCGTCCAGTAGGCGCCCTTGCCGGGCCGGTCCGGACGGCGCGGCACCTTCACGAAGCAGTCGTTGAAGGAGAGGTTGTGCCGCAGCGAGTTCTGCCAGCGCTGCGTGTTGCGCCGGTAGTACGGGAAGCGATCCGTGATGAACCGGTAGATCTCCGACAGCGGCAGCATGCGCTCCGGGGAGCTCCAGATCGCCATCGCCGTCAGGGAGATATACGAGTACGGGGGCTTCTGATCGCCGTAAGATTCACGCGAGGGCCGCGGCATGTTCGACAGTGCTAAATGCTAATGACATGTGCCGGGGCGGCGCGGGCCGGGCGTGGCGCGGAGGGCGGGGCGCACGAGGCCCCGCCTGCCGCCCGCTCGCGTCAGATATGATAACGAGAATGCCACTCGCCGAGCAAACCACATCTCCCCCTGGGACTATCATTACTGACATGATTGACTGTGCACTTACCTCCTGTTGGTTTAAACCTGCATAACGCTAAATAGATGGACGTATTCTACGCGTAACCTTCAACATTAATACCCACCTATCATTAGAAATGTACTAGGCAGATAGGATAGCTATCAAGTCTTGGTACATAAATTTCGAATAAATGGGTACGTAGTTAGATATCTAAATATATAAAATGATTCCTAATATTTTTGCTAATCGCTCTGTTTTAGGTTGCCAAAAAATTATTCACGTAGGCAGCTATCTAGATAGGTAGGTAACCAAATAACTTTGAAATATTGATCTAATAAATTAATAAAAACTTACCTGTAAGTACTTAAAAGACCGTGTACCTAAAATATTATAACAAATTCATTAGAGTCTACCGGAGTCTGTGTTTCCCGATAGCTAAAATCTAGGGGTCTTTAAGTCAAGAGTGAATAGGTTACTACTAGGCAAGCGTGCTCCATCGTAGACCACATCATCGCTTACCATCAGGTGAGATAGTGGTCAAGCGCGAGCCTATAATAGATAAAAAAAAAACAGAGTAAAAGATTTTGCTTTCAGTAAAATGAATCCGGCAGGTGTACGGTATGGTAGCGCCATCTCTTATCGAGTAGCAAAACTAAACGTCTTACCAAATTCATTCATGGAATTTTAAAGTAAGGCAATGAATGACTATTTAAAAAAAAAAATATAATTATGTAAAATCAGTCTTTACAATTTTCCAATATACTTGCATGATTACAATAATGTGTTAAAGATGGTTTTAAAAAAAATACTTATTGTACGTCGAGCCGCGTTTGAGCGTCTAACGAAATCATTACTTTTTATTTCAAAGGTCATTCTTTTATTGAATTACATAGTCAATGTCGTTTATATAGAAAATATTTCTGTTTTGTCTCAGCTACAATAAAATTGTTTCGTTTTCGCGTGTCGCAAACATCCTCCGACTTTGATAGACCGTTAGAGGCATGATTCAAAATCAGAATCAAGTCATTTCCATCAAATTAGGCAGAGCATCAGCACTTAGTGATCATAAAAAATAACAAAAAAAAACCCCAAAAAAGCTGTCCGCTTGTTGGTTTTAACCGGGGAGAGATAGCGAAACCACAGATTAGATACCTCATCCCATACAAAGAAACCGTGCCGACGTAACTAACGTTTTTCGTCTGCTTAATCTGGTAATTTTTTGTACAAAGAACGCATACGGTTCTGTTTCACGGTGATAGATATATGGTGTTAGCAGCGACTTGCAAGTAAAAGGGTTTACTAGGTTCGTGAATATTTTTTTCTTTAAATACAGTGAAGGTTTGTTTTCTATTATTTATTTGCACGTTTTTACAGTTTTTTTTGCACCAAAATGTGTTAAAATGCTAACTTTAACAATCGAGTGGAATCGGCAGGCTTATTACGTATCTTTTGCAAAAGCAAAACGATAGCGATTTTTGCGCAATAATTGTTATTCCATACAGAAGTTTTAGAGTAGTTGGCGGTTTTTTTTTAAATAAGTGCATTTGACAAACAGCAAGCGATTAGCAAACAATTGTGTAGGACCTACCATACCTACACTGCAGGTAATTCCGACTTTTATGATATAAAGCGTTTGATCGCTATCGTTTTGCTCTTGCAAAAGATACGTAATAAGCCTGCAGGAATGCCTCAGAAATTTAAAAATGCCTCATCTATTGGCATCAATTTTAAATGATCTGTCTAATAATCTTTGAAATGTGAATTAAGAGCCCAATATTCCATAATTTTGTACTTAGGAGAGTTGATTAAACAAGAACATACAATTTTTGTGTTCAATTCCAGAAAATGTTAATTTTACACACATTCAATAACAGATGGATGCACCCCATCTGTTATTGAATGTATCGCGCCATCTAGTGAGATTTATTTGAAACAAATTTTCTTTCTTAGCAATGAGACCCCGTGGCGAAACCAATTCCCCGACTTCGCTGCATCCTGATTTTTATCATCATCATCAGCCTTTTAACGTTCCCACTGCTGTGACACAGGCCTCCTCTCTGTGAGAGAGGGAATGGGCCATAATTCACCACGCGGGCCCAGTGCGGGTTGGTGGATGTCACATGTCTTTGAATTTTTGGTTCAAGAACATGCCGGTTTCCTCACGATGCTCTCCTTCGCCGTTTTAAGAGCAGTGGTGATGAAAGAATTTACACAAAAATCCATTACATCCTGATTTTGCTGATATGCAATATCCGAAGAGATTCTAATTCTGTACCTAGGCGAAAGGTGGTCTAGTGAAATATTATTTCATTATCTGCCATTCTGCCTAGCCTTTCCAGCCTATGTTGAGGTCGGCTCCCAATGTAACCGTATGCACCGATTCGTAATTGATATTTTTTGTGTGTAAAGTTATGAAAAAGGCGTTAAATAAAGGCAAAAAATATTGTAACAATCTTTATTTTACATAGGTACATAATTCTCTTACACATGATAAATTACACTGATCAACAATAAAAATTCTCAAATCTCGACAAAAGGGTATAAAAGTCGTATATAAGAATAAAAAGTTTCATCTAAAAAGGTTAGACTATGTACTTCATTCTCTCTATGTCTCTCTTCATCTAAACGTTCACAACTTGGATGTGAGCTCAGGAACGGCCTTGAACAAGTCAGCGACGAGTCCGTGGTCACTCACCTGGAAACAAAATATTTAAAATAAGATGTTTGTTGGTAGTAACAATGGGTTTAAAAAAAAAAGTATAGGAAAATTAAGAGCAACTCAATTAATGTGATTGGCTGTTGAAACTTCATTCAACCAATAGCAGGAGTTCACGAACACTTGACAATTTCTAATATTAATTAATAAAGAACAATGGCAGGCCCATACATTGTTTTGCTGAGATTAAAAAATATCTGGTTTAACTTAGGGTGATGTTCTAAACTAGTTTGTGCAAGATGTTTTGTTCGAGAATGTAGAGAATAATAGATATTCAGTCATAAACTTTTTAGTTTATGTCTGGGTAACTTTTAATAATGTGTTTAATAGGTAGGTATTCAATTTCGTGGAAGTAAAAAGTGAATATCGTATTCGTATTTCCCTTACCTAGTTATTTCAGCATGAAATGCTTTGGAGAGAGTATATTTATTTAAACTAAGCGACTTTGACGTGTATCGGTGTATCAAAAGGTTGTCGTCAACAACCAAGCTATATTTTTTTAGACTTGAGTACTAGTATTTTTGCCAATCATTAATTGAAAGTAATTCATTTATTTCTACTTCACTATAATGTGATTTTTTATTTCGTGGACTAAACTGAAATTTGGGGGGTTGTCACTTTATCGTTACATTAAAATAGTGTCGTACCCTAACTACCCTGAGTGATCGAAAGTTAATCGAAAATCGAAGTATATCGAAAATGAAACTATTTTACGGCATAAAAAAATAATTTGTTTAGAAACTAGCGGCCCATATTTAGTTTCTACTCATTTATGTCAGACTTAATTTTATCGATTACATTTATTTTATTGTTGATTTAGTGTTTAACACAATAAAAGTTCATGTACTATGTGTTTGAATACTGTTATATTTAAATATATTACGTTTATATTCATAAAACATTTATTTACACCAATTAGTAAAAATAAATTCAGGAGTCATGTCACATCGATTCGATGAATCACTTATGATTGAGCCTTACCTACAACACTATGTTCTGCGCTTGCAACATTTTACAAAAAATAAGGTCAATAGCAGCTGTCAGTTTAGTCCACGAAATTAAAAATCACAGTATACAATATTCTTACCTACCTGCAAGTAACATCTATACTTAGACATAAACTGTATTGTTAACTCATTTACTGCAATAAATACAATAATGATATTATTACTTAATATAGTTACTACTTGTCACTTAGAAGATAAAATATATAATGGCAACACTAAGCTAAAGAAATTAACAAAAAATTCAAATAACTTTTTATTTATTGTGTTTTTTGTTATCCATTTTGAAACAGCCCAATTTTACTTTAAAAAACGTAGACAATTAGTAGAATGTCTTTCGTATATAACTCACTTTCAGACGCTCAAATTTAAGTCAGCTAAGATTTCGCCATTGTTCATTCAAATATTCGTTTTAATAATTGGGTATTAGTAGGTACAAATTGCTAACTTTTATACATACATTTTACAACATTTTTTTTTTGTTTTATTCTAAATATTGTGAAAGAGGTGTGGTTCAAAGATTTAATTTAATAAGATTACGCAACTACCGATTTCCTTCCTAAACCAATTTAACAATACTTATTTGATAACTTTAATCAATATTAATCAGCGCTGTATTGTTGCGAAGAAGATAAGGCACTGATAAAAATATATTCATCCTTGACTTGTTGACATACGGATAACATACTTCACATAACTTTGGTTATGAGTTACGAATTATACATGTAAAGAATGTTTTTTATTTGTTGCCAGAATTTCCAATTATATATTATAGTTTCATTTATCTTTATAAAATAATGAAGTCTAGTTTAAAATCTGACAAAAGAGCCAGGGCTAGATCAGCTCTTTCAATTCACTTCTAAAACATATTTTTCCTGTCACTCTAACCAATAAGGATGATAATAGAATTCCCTTCCTTTAGTACTTTCTTAGTCCATATTAAAAATCTTTTTACTATCTTTGTTTACGTTACCTGGAAGATAGGTGCCTCAGGGTCCTTGTTGATGGCGACAATGGTCTTGGAGTCCTTCATACCAGCCAGATGCTGGATGGCACCACTGATGCCTACTGCAATGTATAGGTCCTGTGAAGAAACAAACAAATTTTTCTCAATGCCAAATGGAAATAATCTTCACATGCTTTTATAAGCACAAACCCAGAAAACATGCTAAAAACTAGTCGAAAATATTTTATTTATTTTTATTTTATTGTAATCGGAAAGCAAACAGTATTAACAACTAACAAATTAAACATCAAATTAACCAACTAGTTACACTAGTTTACATGTTTTCGCATTTAATTTACTATAAACAGCAAGCCCGTTAGAGAAAAAAAATTAATTACAATGATGGTATGTACTTTAAACAATAACATACAATCACAATAATACCTCGTCATGAGAATCCTCGTCGTGCAATAAGAAACAGTTATTGAACCAATTCCAACCAATGTTTAGTAAGTATTCGAATGAATACATGCGGCTTAGTAGTGAATAAGTCAAATTCAGAAAAGTCTACCAAAGTATGTTATAATATCACCTAATTTCAGGCCTACAGATAAGGTGCATTATAAGTCTCAAAAATTGACAATACCTGGAGTATATAGACTCATCCTGGGCAATTGGATTTAAAACTTCATCACCAAACTTCTGGCCTACCATACATACATAACAGACCATATACATCATACATCTTTAATGTATATTGTAATGCTTGTGCCAACTCAAAAGAAGAATTTAGTATGTCAAGGTAAAGGTTTGCAAACTTACGGGAGCAACAATCTTGCCAGTTTGGCCAATCTGCAGGTCATTGGCAACGAAGCCGGCATCGACAGCAGCTCTGGAGGCACCCACTGCGGCATTGAGCTTGTCGGCGAGGTCGTATAGCAGCTTGAAGTTTTCGCCTGACTTCAGACCACGACCTGATGACGAATGTTCTTGTTTATTATGATTACATAAATGCATTCCTACTTTACAACAGATTTTTTTTAGAATTTCTACAAAACAATAATCTTACTTGAGGTTATAAGGTTAACTATGGTTGTACTATGACTGTAGTCAGATTTTCGAAAGAGATGTTCCACATAAAGTCATTCATATCACAAACTCATCTTTAAATTTTTATATAGATACTACCTGACCCGGCAAACTTTGTTTTGCCATAAAAACACCTAATATGCATCTACCCTACCTACCCTACCCTACCCTACCTACCCTACCCTACCCTACCTACCCTACCTACCCTACCCTACCCTACCTACCCTACTTACCCTACCTACCCTACCCTACCTACCCTACCCTACCTACCCTACCCTACCTACCCTACCCTACCTACCCTACCCTACCTACCCTACCCTACCTACCCTACCCTACCTACCCTACCCTACCTACCCTACCCTACCTACCCTACCCTACCCTACCTACCCTACCCTACCTACCCTACCCTAATTTTCCATTTTTTTTTTTTTTTTTTGTAAATCTAAACCATTCTCGAATCTCCACGAACACACACAAAAAATTTCATCAAAATCGGTCCAGTCGTTTAGGAGGAGTTCAGTCACATACACACGCACACAAGAAATATATATATTAAGATATGATAACAGTTCATTATTCAAATAGATTCTGTTTGGAATTCAATTTGGCTACCTACAAGATTTTATGTTGGATGTTTTGGCTTGAAGTTCTTATTAGATAAATATATTATAGCACAAACATAAGCAGCTAACAAATCATAGATACATTTCTAATGATTTCCATGATTTTGGTTTATTTCCTTACCGCCAGCAACAATATTCTTAGCAGCAGTAAGTTCAGGCCTGTCAGACTTGGCAAGTTCCTGCGATACAAACTCGACGAGGTCACTCTTGTAGTCACCCTCGGGAGCCTTCTCTGTGGCCGCAGAACCACCTTCCAGAGGCTCAGGGGGGAAAGCCGTGCTTCGGACTGTAATCACCTTGATACCATCTTTGGCTTCCAATGTGAGGATTGCATTACCTAAAAAAGAAGTTTGATTTCATACATATAAGTAAAAAACAGAACATAAACACAATGCAGGATGCATTGTGTTTATTTGGCTCAGTGCAAATATTGCAGAAAATAATAAGACAGACACAATACAAAACAAACATCAGTATGCCAGTAATCATTTTCTTCTATGTTCATTTAAATTCCTACATTTGTAACAAAATGAGTTTTACATAAAAATAACCAAAATTTCTAAGTTTTCTATCATTTAAATTGAGTTTGAATAATTTAGTTTACCTGCATAAATAGTTCTAATGAAGGTATTGGCATCCTTAACACCAATGATATCAGTGATTGGTGAGACGTCAAGCTTGGCCGCTACTCTAGGCAGGACAGCCTTGCCAAAGGCAGTGGCTGGGGCCAGGATATGGGTGAACTTGAACTGTTTCTGAGTGGCGATGATGAGGGGTGTAAGACTCTCAGCTGTAAAACCCTTGAATGCATCACCTTCAGCCACAAAGACTTTGGAAATACCCTTGGCCTTGGCTACAGCCTCAGCAGCCTGAAAAAGAGAAATTAGTGTTGCATGATTTATCAATTGTAGAGTAGCCTTTGTCAGGATTCTTATAATATGTGTGATAATTGGATTTTAGTTCAGTTATAGGACTGATAGTTATTATTAATAAGATTTCATACTTCCAAATAATATATTTTATTATTACATAAAAGTATAATCAGAAAAATAGGCTTGGTTGGGCTCAAGTAGGACTTTTATAATGGTAGAATATTTTTTCAGGTATAATACCAAGTATAAAAATCAACTGTTACAAAACATACAAAGAAATGCAAGTAGTGGAGTGTGTCTGTGAGCTGAATGGCGTGGCGAGCGCAGAGCAGCCCGCGCGACGCAGGTTCGGTACTCAGACTCACCGCAGTCAATCACAAAATAACTTACTAAATCTAATAAAACCTCTATATGGGCCAGAGAATGATGTATAATTAGGTATCACTTACAGGGCCACACTTGGTGCCAGCTACAAGCACTGAAATGTCTCCTCCAATCTTCTTGGCAGCACTCAAAGTGTTCTGTGTGGCCGGCGAGAGGACTTCATTGTTGTGCTCGGCTATCACCAAAGTGCTCTGCAGTCGCCTCAGCTGGAACCAACAGTATTTTGAGAAACTTTACATAATTATGCTAGATAAGTTTATTTAAGGTTGAGATAGGTCATGGTGAAACCGTGAACAAATAATTGACAACTGAAAATATTTTGAAACAGCAATCAGATGAAGTAAATGAACAAATAGTTGTTACTACACGAGGAATAATGATTCCATAAGATGCGTTGATAACATAATTATAAACTTCAGGTAATGTTTTATAAAATTTTGTTGCTGGCATGTACACAAGGTTACCAAAACATACTTTGTATAACTATTATACGCAGATTTTAAACAAAATTATGAAAATTATTAGATAGGCTTTATGTAAACATGGAAATCATGGGAAAATCACTTGTTGGATTAGTAGTTAAATTAACGAAATATAACCAACCTGAGTTGAAAAGCGCAGGTGCCTGCTGCACGGAGAAAACATGTTGTATGATATTAGATGCTGATAATTTGTACACTAACTGAAATTAATACTATTTACAATTAATTTTTCTAAAAGGTTACAAAGTCCAAATCCGAATCACTGTAGAGTAGGTACTTTACTTGTCTAGATTGACGTAAAAATCGTAGATAATACACTTTTTGACGCATTTGACAATGACTTTAGTGGCACAGTGGCAAACAGATAGCTTTCTCTTTTCAACAGCTTTGGAATTCTAAATAAAGAAAGAGACACTACAAGTAAACGCATATTTTTTTTGACGTTTCCAGTGTGATTGTGAAATGTGACTGTGTACGTCAGCAGTGTACAACATAGAATTTGGCTACAAGCCTTAGATAAAGTAGGTATAGATTAAGCCTTAAAATGATCTTGATTGATAGAGCGAGATGGCTAATTGGCAGCTCCATGTAAATGATAAGGACAAAAGATTATTTTTTGTCTTTGTCACCGTGGCCGGTTTCTGTCGTTTGTCAAACTCTAATACAATGGCAGGTTTGACAAACAAACTCGGTTTTGTTTGATTTTCTATGATTTCGTGGTATTATGTGTTAATTGAGACAAGGAATTTGGGTTATTTATAGATAATAAGTGTTAGTGCGATGGTGGGTTGTAGTGTTCTTGTTCTCGTTGTAACACCAGAACTAACTATTGCTGTCTCATGTACGGCCACGCCAGTGCTTAATCTATACCTACTTTATCTAAGCTACAAGCAGAGAGTTTGTATTACTAGAGGTAACGTATTTAAGGGTACACTAGTCGAAAATTCTTCAATACAAACATAGTCTGGCTTTTACTCCACTGTTTGACGATGTACGTTCAAAATAAAAAATTATATCAATTTGTCTCATCATTATCTAGCCCTGTATGGAAGCAAAAAAGTAAAAAAAAAAAACTTGAAAGTTATGAGCTTTGAAAGTTCCATATTTCAACACTAATTTTAACGCTTCTTTGGGCGCAAATAAGTACCATAAGAAGAAAGAAAATTGAAAAACGGCCTCCATACAGGGATAGATTAGTAATTCAACAACGCAAATAATTTTATTTTGAACAGATACATTCAGTCGTTTTTTCATGATATCCAAACTCCCAAAGGTCTGTTTATAAAATTTCGAGCGCTCGTTTTCTTTCTAAATCTTCATCCATTTCGCTACAAATTTGCAAAAGTGTGTATTCGTACGCGAACTAGCTTCTTGCTACTCATAACAACATCTATCTGTTCCGCACGTGTTGTCGGTTGATATAGCATGCATTTAAACCTAGAGATGGGTCGTACTTGCAAAATCGAGTACCAGGGCTTCCAAGTAGGTCTCTTTTAAGAAACCAGGTCCTAAAACCAGGGCTCGGGATACTTTCAAGTATTTTCTATCTGTATGGGAAATTGACCCGTAAAAATGTATAAATAAGGAGCATAATCGCTTTTTCAAATAAATACCTACTTACAGACGATTGAACATCCTACTTCCATTCCAAGTCCTGATGGAATAAAAAATACTTGCATAGGAAATTGAAACCTGACTTCCTATAAATAAGGAGCACAATCACGTTTACAAATAAATACTTACTTACAGACGATTAAAGTTTCTACTTCTATACCATCCGAGAGCCCTGTTGGAAGAATAAATACTTGCATAGGAAATTGAACCCTGAAGTCTTATTTATAAGGAGCACAATCGCGTTTACAAATAAATACTTGCAAAGACAAACCATCAAAGTAAAAATACTTGCATACGAAATTGTTCCTTAGACCCTTACAAATAAGAAGCATAATCGCATTTGCGAAAACTAACTCGGTTATTGAACTACTAATTCAGCGAGACTCGGGCGAGCATCGAGCCCCGGACGGAGCGAGTCCGAGTAGCCGTATAAAATACTTTGAAGTCTTGCAAGTATTTAGGGTCGGTACCTGGTGTACGTACTTGGAAGCAAATACCTGGTGTAAAAACCTGGTCGTGTAAATACGTACCTTCCCTATTTTAACCCCGCGCACAAAATAGTACGTGCCGACTAGTGTACCCTTAAGATGCAATTTCAATATCGGTATTCACTTTCGCACTAACAGATAACGTCAAAAGCAAACAGAGATAGATATACTTTTGTCTATGCCATCTTTTGTGCCAGTGTGACCGAGGATGCTATAGAATAGATACTTATCTATAGACATATATCAGTACTAGACCTGTGCCACTGTCATATCGAGTTTAGTTTAGGAGCGATCTACAAATTTGGTCAAATGTCTGTAAGAATCGTCCCTGACTGCGGCTAATTTTTTCTACGTTTTTTTTTTGTGATTCTTTATAATTACTTTAAAAGTGAATGTGTACTCGTACAGTGAACAATGTAACTTGAATAATTAAGAGTGAACTTATCAGTCATTGTAAGAGTACAATTCTACTCTTTCGTAATTTTTCTGCGCATTATACGCTTTATATAATAATGTTTATTCATACCTTGCGCAAAAACGAGGTACATCATGAGATCAAAGATACAGTTTTTAGGACACTCGTACGACTGTACAAACAGGTACTGATCAATATACTGATATATAGTAGTTATGTATGCTAGTTCTTGTGACTGAAAATAAAGTTTACAGACGAGTAGGTATGTATATAAAAGTAATATAATAACACAATGGTTTAAATAGAATAATTTAATTTTAAAAAGTAAAATGTGAAAATAAACATGATTGATCAACCTGTATCCATAGATGGGTCGAGGGATAGCGATAGTATGATTCATTAAAATGCAGTGAACACAAGCGATAATATGGTGAAAGTGTCCAGTTAACTCGTTATATATTTTTGATCCACTTATTTCTTAAATTACTTATTTCTTAGGAAACCTGTGCACTATCAATATTAGATTAGTAATAACAAATAGCAAATAAACTTTAAGAAATAAATTAAAGTAAGTAAACTAAAAATACAGTATCGATAAATCTTTCTTGTGACTTTTGTCACATCTCTAACATAATAAAAAAATACAGTTTCTTTTTTGTCGTAAATACGTTCCCTCTAGGTAATATACAAACTCTCTGATTCACAAATTATTTCATAGACTATGAATCTTAGATAAAGCTATGAATACAAAACATTAGTCCCGTACTTAAATATTTCATATAGCAACCCGTCAATGGTCGACCTCGACAAAACTGAGTGTTGCCAGATTGGCCGACATTTCGCCAGTTAGGCTACCTTATCAATACCAGTTATTGGCTAACGAAATAAAGTTGGCATTAGCTTGTAGCAGCGTCGGACTGGGACCCAATAAACTACCGGAACTTTTTTTAAACAGCGGCCCACAGTAGGCCAAGACAAAAAATAGGGGTGAATATAATAATTATTGGAGGCTATGTTTGAGTTAAATTGAATTATTATTTACTTATGAGTACACAGAGACACACTTAACTGACATGAAATCAATCAATTTGCCTAGCCTTGTTCCCACTAAATGTTGGGCTCTTCTTTCAGTCTAACTGGATACAACTGAGTACCATTATCTTACATGAGAGGACTGCCTATCTGACATCCACAACATAGTAACTGGGTAATACGATACTGCTATATCAAGACTGGTGTCTGATTATCTGGCATCTGACCATCGATCTGATCCGTCCGCTGAATGCGAGACGCACTCTACTGGTCAATGTGGTGACCATGGGAAGAAGTGCGCCACCTCTACGCGGTGTTATGCGATTGTTGGTCCTTTATGGGATGCCTCTTTGGTCAAGCAGACTACGATGATCCGACGATGCAGAACTAAATAGCCTGCAGCGGAAAATAGTAATTCGTATCGCACAAGGTTACGGAATGGTATCCTTTGAGGCGGCAACACTCCTGGCACGCTTTCCTCTGCTAGATATTCTGGCGGATATGGAAGCGAGGGTTTACAACCGAATTCGTGTCATCCGCCGGAATGGTGACAGGGTGATAGCGTGCCAGAAATCGCTTTATTCAGGCAGAGGCGGCAGGAACGATGACACGCGCTCGAGCGGTGGCGCGAGCGGCTACTGCAGCCGCAATTTTCACGCAAGCGCGTTGTCGAAGCCGTCCTGCCGCACTTCGAAGCATGGCTGAAAAGAGAGGAGCTCATCTCCTACAGGCTCAGTCAGTACTGACCGGGCACAGTTGCTTCGGTGAGTATCTGAATAGGATAAGGCGACACACCACGGCAAATTGCCACCACTGAGGAGGTGACCTTGACACTGCACAGCACACGCTCGAGGAGTGCCCAGTGTGGGCCTCTGAGCGGCAGTTATTAGTCGCCAGGATCGAGCGAGACCTGTCTTTTCCAGCAGTTTTGAGGGCCATGCTGGCAGAGACAGAAAACTGAAGGGAAATGGCCGCCTTCTAGGAGACCGTGATGGTCCAGAAGGAGGCCGTCGTGCGGGATCGTGAGAGGACCGATCCCACTTGGAAAAGAAAGCGTCGGGGAGCCAATCGCCCCGATGCCTAAAACGACAAAACCCTGCCTGCATCATAAGCAGGCGGGACTCCGGGGTCGCGGGTGCTCAGAATGGGGACTCTGTACACCAAGTGTGAATCCAGGAAAGTCGGTGCGACGCCAAGATTGACGGGGACGGCCACGCTTTCTTTTCCCTTGGGGATTCCAGTCCAAAGTTTGTTTGATCGAGACCCCTTTGGAGCTTGTGGCTAATCTATCTCCACTTGCGACGCTTGATCTAGCGGTCGATTGGGCTCTCGTAGCATTTCTCCAAAAGCTCTACGTTGGAGACAATATCCAGTAAATTCCGAGAATACGACCATGCGACGAAGACAGTGGTTGACAAAAACTTGGAATTGGCGTTAGATGTTTTGTTTTGTATCCTTTATGACCTTCCACATTTCGCACCCATAGAATAGCACTCAATCGGTTGCGCACCCAGCTAGGCCCAGCTTGGCGTGTCCACCTACTGGGCCCAAAATATTTAAAGATGTAAAAGTTAAGGGAAAATGAGCTGAGGCCCGACGCCGCACTGTAGATCGAAAAACGGCTCTAGAGGACAAAGGAACTTAAATTTAAAAGTGTCGGTTTTTTTTGCTTGAAATGGATTCTAATAGCCAATATCATGCTTATATATTTCATAGGATGCAGTCTGGTAGGCAAAAGGGCAAGTTTTATTTATTTTGCAAAAAAAATGTATGGAGCTGATATAAAAAATGCATAAATCTACGGAACAGCAAGACTAACCGTAATATCCTTGCACCCGGTTATAGAATTATTTATTTATGATTTTTCGACATACTTCGTATGAGATTGAGTGCGTTTTTCTTTTTAAAAATCCTCAACGTTTTTTACCTAATATATGCTATAGATAGAAATAGACGTGTTATGTGATGTGTCTATCTAACTTAAAAATTTAATTTAAAATAATTGAAGAGTTCCATTGAAAATCTCCGAAGTTCTTCATCAAATCTTTACCAAATTTAACTGGGGCTGATCCGGGACTGTTGGTGACGCAGCCTGCGAAGCCTCAACGTAGTGTGATTTGTGATAGTGTGTATAGACTCAGACTCATGATTAATAGTGAATATGGACTTATATAAGTGTTTAGGACAGTGATAGTGAATATGGACTTATGTAAGTGTTTAGGACAGTTTAGTAATATGTTTTTGATTTATATGTAAACCAAATTATGTAGCTAATATGTTTTGTTAACTTATTGTAGCGAGGCCCATAATTTAAAGATAAATTAATTCGAAATAGCCAGACGGGCCTCGTTACAGTAACGTTTTGTCATGGAATAGCGTCGCGCCCGAATTATGACTACTTTGCGCCGATTGGTCGAGTAACCGCTTCGCTATGATTGGTCGACGCTCGACCGGTGTGAAGTTGCTCGACACGGTGCAATTTGTAGAAGGGCGCGGCGTTAGGAACAATTGTATAAATAAGGGGCCATTGTTGGCAAAATCCCTTTGGATTCGCCCAGTGGTCAACAACGTCGCACGTGTTTCGAGCAGCTGCGGAGTAAACAAGTGTGACGCATCCGCCCGAGCCGTTTTTATGTACCTACCTGTTGTGTTCTCGAAGGTTTTGTTTATTGCAAAGTAAATAAATACTTCTGGGAGCGCAACAGGAAGTTGCAGCCCCGCGCTGCCCGGTTTGGTAAACAAACCGTAGCGGCTGCGGAGGCCACTTTTAACCATGCCGCCCCCAATCCATGATGATGATGATGATGCTGATGGTCGAGGCCAAAGTGGCCAAGACACCACCTCCTCTTCCAGCCGAACTGTAACCAGCCAGATGGGTGACCGCTGTACTTCGCTGCCCAGCGTGAGAGGCGCGTCACCTGTTGCTACCTCGCCACTCAGTATGTACAAAACGCCGCCTACTAGCCGGACTGGCCCCGCATATACCGGATCGCCGCCGACGTTGGCGACTGCGCGTGTTTCGCCTGCGCCGCCGTCGAACCGGCAGCCTGCGGTACCAATCCGACCACCAGCTTTCCGACCTGTGCCTATACAGGCACCGGGAATGACCGGGCCACCGAGCCGTTCACAAGTGGTTCGCGCCGCCGCCGCCGCTGTGCGCCATGCTGCGCCGGGACAGCGCGCGACCGTGTCGCAGTCCGAGCGCCCCGTGGCGCCGACGGTGCGAAGTACAAATGTACAAGCGCGCCCCGCGGTGTTGCCCGCTCACTATGACAATGACAATGTAAATACCACCAAAATCATTAAGACTCCGCTCAATGTGCGCTCCGCTGCGCCAAACGAGCCAAAAAGTGACTCATATGCTCGGGTCGCGAAAACAGATGCGCCTACCACCTGTGCGCCCGCGCCAACTACATACAAAGTGCCGTCGCGTGTATCAATACCTGCTTCGGTTGCAATTCACTCTGCGCCGAAAAAGGGTAATACTAAGAAAGTTAGTTCCGATTTCTGCCGCGCTGCGTCACCACTGTCGCGCCGTCGATTGGCCAGTGCCAGCAGCGCCGCGGCGGATGAATACAGAAGTGCCGTAAAGACGTTGTTTACGTCGCCACCACCAAGAGGGTCCGCCCAGGACTCCCCTGCCATGATGTCTGCATGTTCATCCCGTCAAGGGTCGGACATGTCGACTGCCTCGGGGGGCTCCCGCGTCGATCGCCGTGACATATCGCCTGACATGTCCGGACGAGTCGTCGCAACGGGTGAGTACTACACTAATTCACCAAATGTAAATGCAAGTACTACTAGCGATGCGTTGGGTATCGATTATGAATTCTCAATCGATACCGCTACTAGACCCCAACGCAGACGCAGAAGCCCCGATGAAGAAGAAGAAGAGGAAGAAGCGAAACGCTATTGTGTCGACTCGCCACTACCTCAGCGTACTCAGTGCGGGGGGGGCGGTCCACTTTCGCCCGCCCACGCCACTGACCGACGAAATTCTGCACCCACCCCTAACTTGCACGCGGACGCCACTGACCTAGTTTCCGCTTCACCGACGACCGATGTAAACAATCGGTCGAACATGAATGCGACGCAACCGGCCAGTGCTGCGGCCCAGCAAAAGAAGATAAAGAGCCCACGCTACCCTCCTCTCATCGTGGAAAAGCTGCCCAACTGGGCATCACATTTCAGGGCCGTGAGAGATAAGTTGGGGCACCCTCCTAACGCGCGCCCGTATCAGAGCGGGATCCGTTTTCTACCGGAGAGCGCGGAGGAGTACCGAGTTGTCCAGCGGTACCTCACGGACCTTGAGAAAGAGAGCGGCCTCAGTTGGTTCGCCTACTCTCTGCCCGCTGAGCGGAGCGTGAAGCTGGCAATAAGAGGACTACCAGCGGATACTGAAGTCCAGGAAATTGAGGAGGAGCTGCGGCTGCATGGGTATGAGCCGGAATACGTCCGCCATATCAAGGCGCGTGGCGAGCGACCCGGCTGCATATTCCATGCAGTTATAAAGAGGACGCCCGACTTTCGCAAGATATACGACACCACAACCTTCCTGTATATGCGAGGTGTCAAAATAGAGGCGTGGAGGGGCAAACAGGGGCCCGCCCAGTGTCACAGATGCCAAAAATTTCGGCATAGTTCGCATCTGTGCCACCGACCGCTCGCTTGCGTGAGGTGTGGAGAAAATCACGCCGCAAGGGATTGTCCGCGCCCAAGAACTGAGCCGGCAACCTGCGCCAACTGTGCGGGTGATCACCCAGCCAGTAATCCAAGATGCCCTATATTCATCAAAGAAGCAAAAAATAGGCGAGCGGGCACTGTCGCCATTACAAGACAACAGCGCCGGCAAACAGATGTCATAGAAAAGCAAGTTAATGCTGAGGAGATGGAGACTCCTGGTGAGTCACTAATGGCGGCAGCAAACGGGCCCACGAACAGACAGGAAGCCCCTTCCGGGAGACGGAGGAAAAATAAGCGGGGAGGAAAGAAAGGGAAGATACCCCAAACCTCTACCGATACCGAAACTAACAAAGATGGGGCGACCAACACCGCCACACACAAGGCGCAGACGGTGACAAAAATCGCTCCTGTCGCTGCTGATGCCAATAACCAAGAGCCAAGAGGCCAGAGGAGAGTGCGGCAAACTGAGAGGGCAAACACTGTGCAAATTACAGCGCCCACAACCAAACCTATAATAAATAAAGTTGACGCGCCTTATCAGCAGCGACAACGACAGAATTATAATACGGAAGCAACACCAAATCACACTTTTACAAAACCGAGACAAGAGTTCACCGCCTGCGCCATAAAACTCCTGATGGACCTGATTAAGGCCATCAGGCAGGGCCAGGATATCGAGCTAGTGATCCTCGACGGGCTGGCTGAACTCCTAGCTATGTACCATGGCTAGCTCGTTGAGGATCATGCACTGGAATGCTCGCGGCCTTCGGACTAAGGTCGCTCCCCTCCGCCTCCTCCTCAAGGAGCAGCTCATCGACGTGGCGCTCATAAGTGAGACACTCCTGGGGCCTACAGACAAGATTAGGTTCCCAGGATATCACTTATACAGGAAGGACGAGAGGTCGGCATCCGGATCTATATACCGCGGTCTGGTGGTATTAGTCAAGCGGAGAGTCGTCCACCAACCCCTTCCATTGCCGTCCGTCAGCACGTTTTACGCGCTGGGAGTGCAGGTTCATGTCGCAGGCGCGGACCTGAACATTTGCGCAGTCTACAGTCCGCCCCAAAACCGTTTTAACATGAGCGAGCTGAGGGCGCTAGTGAAAAACCCGCCGCATGCAGTAATCCTCGCAGGTGACATGAACTGCAAACATCCCGCGTGGAACTCTATGACGCGCAACACAGGAGGAAATCGACTCTTCGCTGACGCTGAGGCGCATGGATATGTGGTGTCTGGCCCTGAAGTGCCGACCCACTACCCGGAAAACCCACTTCACTCACCTGACGTGCTAGACATCACCATCCATTGCGGCCTAACCTGCCAGATCGCGCAACAGGTCATTGACGACGAGCTGCTGTCAGACCATCAGCCAGTGCTCGTCGTCCTATCTGAGATGCCGACCCGGCTCTCGCCTCCAGCGCCACGTCGAAAAACGGACTGGAACAAATTCCAGGAAGTGATTGAGACCACCACTCCTTCTTGGCCCGTTACCTCCGCTATCGACGTCGACAGACTGGCAGCGGAGATCACCGCTTGCATACAGCGCGCCTACACCGAGGCGACGACTGAAAGTACGCAGGAGCGGGGGTTAATTATGAAACCCCTGCCTAGCTACTTAAAACAGTTAGTCGCCCAAACTAGGCGCCTTCGCAAGCGATGGCAAGTCACCCGCTGCCCAGTCATGAAAAGAGAACTTAACCATCACTCTGAAAAGGTCCGGGCCAAGCTCCAGGCGTACAACGCCGAGAACTGGGAGCGACACATTGACAACTCAGAAGGAGACTGGCCGGCAATACACAGATTGTGCCGGCAGTTATCCAACGCCCCAGCTCCGGTGCGCCCCCTACTACACAGCGACGGGGCGCCTAGATATGCCGCGCCAGACCGCGCGGAGATTTTCGCTGACCACCTGGAGCGTCAATTCCAGCCGAACCCGACTGATAACCTCGAACATGTCGCGGCAGTCGAGCAACACCTTGTCGAGTACTTCGCAGCACCGATAGTTCTCGACGAAGATCCAATTTTCTTCTCGCCTTGCGCAGTCAGACGCGCCATTCTCCGTACCAAGCCGAGGAAGGCGCCTGGTGCCGACGGTATCACCAATACAGCGCTGCGCCACCTGCCCTACCGAATGGTAGCAGCGTTGGCGCGCCTGTTCACGGGGATACTGCGCACTGGGTCCTTTCCTTCAAGCTGGAAGGAGGGGCGCGTCATTATGCTGCCCAAGGCGCATAAAAACGTGCTGAAGCCCGAGAGCTATCGGCCCATCACGCTTCTGTCAACAATCTCCAAGGTGTTCGAAGCACTCCTGCTGCGACATCTCACACCGCACCTTACACCTAGGCCGGAACAGTTTGGGTTCCGCTCGGAACACTCAACGACGCTCCAACTATCCAGGGTACTGCACCTACTTACAGCGGCGCTAAATAAAAAGGAGCACGCAGTCGCAGTATTCCTGGATATGGAAAAAGCCTTCGACCGCGTCTGGCACGAAGGCCTCATATATAAAATGTCAAAATCTACCGCGCCCCGCCGCGTAGTTAAAGTGGTCCAATCCTTCCTGGTAAATAGGAAATACAGGGTGGTGGTCGACGGTGCGCTATCAAGCGCCCGACCCATAGCCGCAGGAGTGCCACAGGGCGGATGTGTCTCGCCCTTGTGTTACTCATGTTACACCGACGACATCCCCTCGACGCAGGATACCACGCTCGCGCTGTATGCCGACGACGCCGCGTACATCTGCACGTCCATGAACGCGCGTCACGCGGCGTCCAAAATGCAGCGCGTGCTCGAGCTACTTCCCGAATGGCTGTCGAAATGGCGGTTGTCGGTGAACGTGGGTAAAACACAGGCACTTTTAGTCGGGTGCGCCCACCTCCCACCACCCCTCAGGTTGCAGGGGGTAGAGATAGAGTGGACCCCCCGGGCGAAATACCTGGGGGTAACCATTGATCGGCGGATCACCATGAGCGCCCATGTAAAACAGGTCGTCGCGAAGGCAAGAGTGGCGCGCGCAACGCTCAAACCGGTGCTCTCGTCCCGACTCCCGTTACGCACAAAACTGGGCATATATAAGACATATATACGCCCAGTACTAACTTACGCAGCTCCATCTTGGTTTGTCCTCACTAGCGAGACCAACAAGAAACGTATCCGTGCGCAGCAGAACCTTACGCTGCGCCGGATAACGGATGCCCCTCGCTACGTGAGGAATGACGTCATCACACGTGATCTGGGGATTGAGAGCCTGGATAGCTTCTGCGCCCGCCTATCGACAAATATGTTCGCGCGTGCCGACGCCTCTGCCCACCCGCACATCAAGCAGATAGCGCCATGGCACGCGCGGCCACCTGACGCCCGCCGCCTCCCGCGCGACCTGTGTAATACATAGGCCCCGCCCATGCGCCCCCAACACCTCCCCCCCCGCAGCCGCACTACCGGACTGACGCTTGAACGGATCGCACACCATTACACGCGCCCGTTCATACAATAATACTCCACTATACATACATTTATGCGGTGTACATGGTGTTCTAAGTTAATATAGGCATTATGTACATTGTAAAACATACATGCACGATTCCACAACATATAAATACACGTAACAAGTATAAGCCGCGCGCGGTGCGTGCTTCGTTACATACATGAACGGTGTTACACAATTCAATACCGTTCAAACATACGCAAACGGTCCCTTAGCCTGGGGCGCAACCGGCTAGATCTGGAAACGTGTCAGGCGGGGACTTTACATCCTCAGTTGGGCGCGCCAATATAGCCGGCATCTAGTCGCTGATTATTCCTTGTTCGGCCTCTGGAAGTTCGCTTTCAGTCTCACCGAGCAGGGATGTATCGCCTAGGTGCCGTGAAAATTCGACGCCGCGAGGCGGCGTCGCGGCGCTCCCGCTGAACACATAGCATTCACTCTCGGGCGGGTAGAGTAAGCTCGCCCGCCCACTACCTAGGCCTATAAGGCCGCTCAAAATGAGTACGTGCCCGTAGTTACGGGCACGCAATGAAACTGCGGGACAAAGGCTTAGCCTATAGCCCGCCCGCCGCACCCCATACGGGGTAGTAGCGATTATCTTAAGATAAGATGCAAAATCCCTTTTTACTGCGAGCAGCGGCGCAAGCAACACCTGTACACGAGATTGAAATAAAGAAGAATTATTGCCTCGGTAGTTGACCTGGTTTTATTGGTTGAATCCTCAACAGGGACCATACTCTTTCAAACAAAAATGATATGCCCAAATATCTAATCCCAATAACAGGGAACTTGAACATAACTGATGAAATGAGAGTGTAGAAAGGTGAACTGTACACATCTGCGTACCCCTTCAGAGGCTACTGGTGCGATATTATGTTATGGAATGGTGTAAACAATATACAGACATGCGATTGCAGCAATCTATGATGGTTTACCGTCATTTATTGAAGAGTTCCATTGAATATCTCCGAAGTTATTAAACAGATCTTTACCAAATTTAACTGGAACCAATCCGGGACTATACTCTTTCAAACAAAAATCAAATCATCAAGATCGGTTAATAATTGGCGAAGATATCTCCGAATAAACATACACAAAAATTTAAACGAATTAAGAACCTCCTCCGTTTTTGAAGTCGGTTAATAAACATCAAAATATCTTTAATTATTTTAAATTAAATTTTTATGTTAGATAGACACATCACATAACACGTCTATTTCTATCTATAGCATATATTAGGTAAAATACTTACGGATTTAAAAAAAAAAACGCACTCCATCTCGTTATACGAAGTATGTCAAAAAATCATAAATAAATAGTTCTATAACCGGGTGCAAGGATATTACGGTTAGTCTTGCGGTTCCGGAGATTTATGCATTTTTTATATCAGCTCCATACATTTTTTTAGCAAAAAAAATAAAACTTGCCCTTTTGCCTACCAGATTGCATCCTATGAAATTTATATATTTCATGATATTGGCTATTAGAACCCATTTCAAGCAAAAAAACCGACACTTTTAATTTTAATTTCCTATGTCTTCTAGAGCCGTTTTTCGATCCACTGTGCGCCGGGGCGCTCCGCGGGCTGGTCATGCAGTGGCCCGGGCCGGTCCCCTCCATCAGCCAGACCAGCTAAGGCCATAATCTGACCGCGCACATTTTTAAAAAACAGACGCGGTAAAATACCGCCAGAGGGGTCGCTTGTATTGATGACCGCGAGCGGTTAACTGCAATGCGGCCTAGCGCTGTCTCACTAATCACGGATTTACGGTTTGGCTCTAAATAAAAATGAAGGGTAAATGGAGCTGGGTCACTCCGCAGGCCGATCAGGCTGTGGCCCAGGCCGGTCCGACCGGCGTACCGGACCGGCCCACGGAGGGACCGGCCCTCCGGGAAAAGTTCCGGTACTCCCGTATGGCCAGTCCGACCCTGGCTTGTAGTGTATTGAATGATGTCAGGTATTCCAATTCACTTTTATGTACGCTACTACAAAACAATTAAAATTAAAGTGTGGTTTTAGTGAATAGTGGTCGTCTTGTGTTTTATAAATGTCTTTTCTCACAATTTTTTAAAATCTAACTGGAACTAAAATTTATTACACGGGTTCTAATTAGTTATTTATATAAAAATAGTGGTAGGTAGATTTGTTTACCAAAAGTACCTACATATATGGAATTATGATAATTTATAAAATAAAACTAATTTGACTTATTTCTGTGAAAATTTTGCTACTAAGTACATATCGAGAAAGTTACAAAATAATTGTTAAATGGATAATCGAAATCTTCTTTTATTGAAGTTGGTCAAAGTTCAAAGAAAATCAACTCCAAAATACAATATTCGGTGATTTTACTTTGTATTATAATTGGGCGAATTTAGGCTACTTGGGACGTTTGTTTGGGCGACTTGGGGCTCAACAAATCTGGCAACACTAAAACTGACTGACATTGACAAAAGAAAAGAAAAGTAAACTTTTATTGAACACGAGCGTACACAGAGTCACAGACAGACTACACTGTACAGACGAGAGCGGTTTTTTTTTGTTGTGTTCTGCTGTTCTTCATTTCATTAATTCATTTCCTTCGTAAATTATATTTGGTAAACTGCTCCGGCCTCCGTTCTTATAAGCCAGAAAGCCACCTTTGCCAGTAGTCTATTAGCTGTTACTATTAGTAGTTGTCGGCTTTGTTTAAATTTCAATTAAATTATTTAGAAATAACATGACACCAACACCGCTACCGATAGTTTCTATAACCAGGCGTGAAACTTTTAGTTCCTGCCACAGATTGCACAGGTAAGCATATTTTACAAAAGTGCAGTACCTATTTGCGTAACTTGCAGTAGTAGGTACTGCATACGTAAGTAATTGTTATTCAATGTAATTTGAGATGGTTCCACATGCAAAAAGTTCGGCATAGATTCCGTATGGCGATTCCTGGTACCTGATGCGATGAACCAATTCATTATTATTTTCATCATCATCAGCCTTTTAATGTTCCCACTGCTGGGACACAGGTCTCCTCTCATAAAGGGTACCATTTAATCCCAAAAAAAATACAATAAGATTTAATTTTTTTCAGTCCATTTTTGTCTGATGAAGAAAACAAAAAACTATATGGAAAGTGCAACAACCCAAATGGACATGGGCACAATTATGTTGGTAAGTTAAATGTAACTTGAATAATTAAAAAGTTATGGGGTCACAGTCACAGTTGCCTAAATCTTGCCATTTTATCAATGAAAATATTTACTTTTATTTTTTATTATAGTTCTGGTGACAGTTAAGGGCCCTGTCGACCCCACCACTGGCATGGTCATGAATGTGCATGAGCTAAAACAGTATATGCAGGTTGCGATCATGGACCCACTTGACCATAAAAACTTAGACCATGATGTACCATACTTCAAAGCTCAGGTAACTATCTGAATAAACTAAATGGTGCAACTAGAAATTCTTTTGATGCATAGTAACAATAATTAATGTATTTTTAATTATACTATTGTCCAAAGTTGTGCAATTTGTATATAACATAGTGTAATAAGGGCAATAAGGTTAATTCTTATCTAAATAATTATCTTGAGTTTTTTAAGTTGTCTACTTTTAGTGATTATTGAGCAATTTTTTATTACAACCTTTGAACTTGTTACAATTGATTGAGATTAATTTCCTGTTTCTATGAGCATGTGAATTAACTTGATAATTTTTTAGGTAAGTACTACAGAAAATGTGGCAATATATATTTGGGAACAACTCCAGAATGTGATGGAGAAGCCACAGTTGCTCCATGAAGTAAAGATATTAGAGACTGAGAAGAATCATGTGGTGTACCGTGGTGGTAGCACATATCCCAGGAAGAAATTTGACTCTGCTAACATACATCCCAACCAACATCATAATGTGTCCTCTGACTCTGACTAATCATAGACCATTATTTGTCTATGGACTAATACAATAAATTAAGTTAAAGACTTATATTTTATATTGAAATTATTGCAATGTTATGACAAGATGTGTATGGATCTGATTATACTATTATATTGTTGAAATTAAACATTCCAGCCTTAAATTTTTGACTGTTATTTTGATTTGGGTTCATATAAGCAGGGGAAATAAAATAAAAAATTGTCACCAAAATGTTTATTGAGTAGGTTTCCGTATCTTTATGATTTAAGCTCAAAGCAAACTGAGAGTAACCTAAATATTAATTAAAATAAGTCCACATTAACTAAAATTAAAAGATCTAAATATTCAGCTTTTGCTTTACCACACCTAACTTAATTATAGGAAGCTGCAATCACATAGGTATTTAAAATTCGGTATACTGAACGAATTTCATACTATAATTTAGTAAGATTAATATCTAGTCAAAATAGCGTAAATTGCGATTTACGAAATAAAATATTAGCTTTTTAGTTAACACATCTTTACAATTTTGGCAAATCATTGGTAATGATCGTTTGTTACCCACATAAATAAAAAAAATTAAAGTTTTTAAAACATCGAAAATACTCTAATTAACTATGTAATAATTCATAATAATTAATTAATTATTACGTTTTGATAATTCTATGAAATACTAATTTTATTATAAATTTGAAAATACAGTCTCAAAACTAAAGTGTATTTTCCGTATAGGTAATTGATTTTAAACTGACAATGGCATAACGTCTAGATAAGTACACACGTCAAACAACTCGGAGATTTTTTTAAATTAAGGGGCTAAATCTCCAAGGGCCTTATTTATAAAAAATCTCGACGGTGTTGAACAATTGCTCAGATGTTTAATTCAAATCTATACAAAATTTGAATTTAGATTTTTTTAATAACATGCTAAACACCGTCGAGACAAATTGTCAAGCACGCGTTATCTGCTGTGGTTGAATGAATTTTCAACAACCAATCACATCAGATAACGCGTACTTGACAATTTGTCACATTAATTCTGCGATAATTTTAAGATGTGTGTGATGATAATGTGAAACAAATTATTTGGAACATTTGTGTTAAATAAATCAATTACTTTTGATATTACATAAATATTGAACCATATTTAGGTAAGTAGGTTTTTACGCAGAATGCCAACTTCTCAAAATGTAAACACGACGCAAAATGACAACTTCGCATGCCTACTTTTTCACAAAGTGTTTTGTTTTATAAAGTTTAAAGAATTAAATCTAGTATTTTCTAATAAAAATAATAATTATTTTTTATAATCAGTCTGTATTAATCAACATAAGAACATGAATACGCAAACTTTTTTTAAATATTTGTTTTATTTAAATTTATAGTTAATGTTTCACCCTAATTAGATTGTGATTTTATGTGTTGATTTCATTTTCCCGTAAGTTGAATGCAGACTGATTATAAGATATTTAGAAAACGAGAGCATAAATTTATATAATTATTAGTGACTAAAACTGTTTTAAGGGATAATGTATATACAAACAATGTAATCAAAACATCAAAAATCACAATCTTAGTAGGTATGGTGAAGCATAATTATAAATTTTAATTCAACATAAATTTTAACAATATTTTGCATAATCAAACAAAAAGTTGACATTTTGAGATGATTTTGATAACTTTTTATAGCTTACTTTGCATATGAATTTAATATTATGGGCTATTGTGTCTGAAAATAAATGAATTAAATATTTGGTATGTATCACCAAGTATCAAAGTGTAACTGTCAGTTAAAACGCCATCTTGAGACATTGCATCACATCATCAATATCACTGTTGTTTTGTACTACCCACTACTTAAAATTTACAATCTACCAATATATAAAATAAGTAGCTAAACACTTAAACTATCCTACATTAATATCTCAGATATATTTAACATCACATCTTTTTCCATGTAAAATTTTACATATTATACTGCTTTGAAAGCTTTTCTTTCAAACATTTTCTATTTTATTCAGCTTACTAAACTGGCACTGACATTTTGAGCGACTTCATTAAAAATGTTTGTTTTTACTTTTAAAAATAATACAATAGTGAATATTATATTATTGTTTTAAAACAATTATAAAGATAAATTTGAAAAATAATCAGTAAATATTATTTAAAAAACTAACATTAAAAAATAAACATTCTATAAAATAGTACAATACAATCACAGTTAGTAGCAGAGTAGGTTGATCTTCTAAGATTCCTACAAATACAGACTTTTAAAATGACTAAAATATTCATGTGCGCTTGTCTTACAACTGGGACACTGGTATAATATTGCAACAATTTCGAAATTCACTTAATGATAGTAGTCATAAAACCGCTATAAATATATATTTTGGCATTATTAAAATGAACATTTAATAGGTAATACTTACCTAGGTATTTTGTGTTCCCATTACACCATTAAATTTAACTGCTAGATGTGTTCATTATAACCACCATTGCAATAAGGTCAAATCAAAGTTGACAAGTAAAACAACCTTCTAAGAACTGCGGTTAATATAGTAGGGTCAGACCTTGGAACTAAAATTACTAGATGGCTAGATTTTTGTCTGCTTTATACGGATGTTTCATAGTTATGTATGGGATTCCTAATTCGAATTCGTTTACTGGCCAGTACTTGAGTTGTGGTTTTTGTTCTGGGCTCTCTTCGTTAACGTTAAAGTAAGCCAAGAGTACGAGAGCGGTGTAGCCGGCGATGAAGATGAGCACGTGCCACACGCCGTGCATGTAGGGGAAGTCGATGGACAGCCACGCATCGCAGAACATGCGGTCCATGATCCAACAGCATATTGCTAGAAGAGTGACGGCGATGCAGCGCAGACCCAGACGATACACACGAGAACATTTCACTCTGGAATTAAGAAAACCAGTCACCAATCAACATATTATATAATAGGTAGTAGGTAGTCACAGCGGATCTTTGTGTCTTTAAGTTGGCTGTGCCAGTACGAATTAGGAATTGAGCAAGAAACTGTCATCGAGTATACTGCATAGAGTAAGCGAGATAGGACGATGCGACAAACGTTAGCAAGTGAAAGGGACAGTTATACAATGTTATCTTCACCTTCAACATTGACACAAAAGGCGCAGTGTCTTGCAGCCAATTTAGAGACACAAAGATCCGTTGTGAGCATTATACACAATTTATGAAAGTTTATGTCGCCTGGAATGTCTCGTTGGCCTAGTAACGCGGAGTCTTGATTCGATTTCCAGGCCGAGTCTTAATAGATTTTGCCATATGGATTTCTCTGTGTTATGTAGGCTAGAGTCGCGGTTTGCGCCCAATTAAAATGGCAACAAGCTCGCCATATGAGGCAAATGGGACTTTAGGCGATAGACGGGCTATTAAATCTCTATCTGTGTATCTTTATGTGAATCAAAAGATGTAGAATTTTCTTTATTATAAGTTGGTACCTGGCCAGCCCTTCACGCAATAATACGAGAGCAGGCAGAGCGAACAACATCAGCGCAAAGGCGTTAGCTGCCGGGTGCATGACGAGGAAGCCAGTGGACACCACCGACATCACGACCGAGTAGATAGCCAGGCGACGTCTGAAAATAAAACAAAGGATTCTTTTATAATAACGCTATTCAATAACGATTACTCTAGAACCACTTTTACACAATCAGAGTGCATGAATCATAAAATTATCTCGCTTGCCAACCCGTTTACAATAGATTCAGATGCCAAAAGGGTTTTAATACACAACAGACTGATTGGCTGTTATTATGTTATTAAATAAAAAAGTTAATTAAAAAAATCAAAATACCCGACTGCTTAAAAAGCGAACTAAAAAGACGTAAACAAGAAGAAAATCATGCTGTGCAGTCGGAGGATACATATTCGCGAGCTGGCTGACCAAAACCAGATGTATCCTCCGACTGCACAGCATGATTTTCTTCTTGTTTACGTCTTTTTAGTTCGCTTTTTAAGCAGTCGGGTATTTTGATTTTTTTAATTAACTTTTTTATTTATAACTTTTTAGTTAACATTTTTTTCGAATTATGTACATTTAAATATATAAGTGTTATATATTTTTGAAATCACCTCTTGAAACCCTTTATTTTGATACCCCACACGATGGGTTTGGAAGAAAAAATAAAATTGGGCCCCCACAATATGGCACCCAAAAGCCGCCATTTTCCTATTTTCCAATTTTAATGTAGCCTATGACACTCGCAAGGTTAAGATGAATCGATTGACGTATGAATCATCAAAATCGGCCAACGCGTTAGGTCTCTGGAACGCCACATAGGAACAAACATACATACATACATACTTACTTACATACATACATACATACATACATACATACTTACATACATACATACATACATAGACTGATAAACACATTACCCTCCTTCGGCAGTCGGGTAAAAAATCATACATGTTCGCGAGCTGGCTGACCAAAACCAGATGTATCCTCCGACTGCACAGCATGATTTTATTCTTGTTTACATCTTTTTAGTTCGGGTTTAGAAGCAGTCGGGTTTTTTTTATTTTTTAATTAACTTTTTTATTTATATCTTTTTAGTATTTTTTTTTAGAATTAGGTACATTTAAACATATAAGTGTTTATATATTTTTAAAATGAACTCTGAAAATCCTTTATTTTTATATCCCACACGATGGGTATGGAAGAAGAAAAAATTTTGGGCCCCCACAATATGACGCCCAAAAGCCGGCGTTTTTTCTATTTTCTAATTTTAATGTAGCCAGTGACACTCGCAGGGTTAAGTCGAATACAGTAGTAAGAACCATCAAAATCGGCCAACGCGTTTGGTCTCTAGAACGCCACATATGAACAAACATACATACATACACTAATAAACACATTACACTCCTTTGGCAGTCGGGTAAAAACTAGCTGACCCCCGCGGCTTCGCTCCATAGAGCAACACGGACCACCGGCGGACTCCGGTCCGCCGGTGGTCCGTGTTGCTCTATGCTTCGCTCCCGTCAACTGGCTACCTACCTACCAATTTGTTAAACTATTATTTGAATATGAATTAATACAACAATACGAATGTTACCAACTTTTGTTTCTATTATTTAATTAAAATTTTGAACATAAAAGCTGCTATTGTGACTTAACTATGATAGTTAGATATAATTATTCTCTCGTAGTCTTTTTTGTAGGTAATAATGAGTACTTTAATCATGTACTTAGTACATAATTTTGATGTTTTATCAATAATTTTCTCAGCACACGCCAAAGAATGAATTTTATAAGCAACATTTTGCTACTTTGGGTTACATTAATTTATTTTATTATTTTTGAAAATAATTTATAGCTTATGTCACTCAGGAATAATGTAGCTTTCTACTGGTAAAAGTATTTTCAAAATCGGTTTAGTAGATCGAGAGATTACCCCCTACAACCTCACAAACTTTACCTCTTTATAATATTAGTATAGAAACACCTAAGGCAGCTAAGATGTTATTAAAAAATACCTAAATAACGCCCTACAAAACTTACGACCTTCTTACAAGTCGGATGATTTATTTTATTTTTATTGGTTATTCGAGACTCTCGATTAATAATGACGCTTCAACTTTTATTAACATATTATGTGAAGTAGGTAAGTACGAGTATGTAAACAGTGAAAAAAATCCTAAAAAGTTACCTACAAGTTATACCTGATGACTGTAAAACCCGCAACTGTTAAGCTATATTATGCTAGTATTATATTATTTGTGGCTATATAATGTTTGTTAATGGGTCACGCAAACTAACAACATGTTTATTATCAACTTGAGTAACAAATGACCTAGCTTATTAATTAATTTATGAAACAAGTAGGTACCTAGATATGTTTACATACAAATAATTTACATGAGAGTCGTGATGAAACAAACAAACTAAAAGGGTCACAAAAATGTCTAAGATTTAGTACCCACTAGAATAGCTTCGGCCAGCGGCTTCGCCCGCGTATAAATCCAAAAAACCGGCCAAGTGCGACGATTCCAGCCTAGCTTCTTCAAGATTATAATCTCCTGGTACTTAAGTTAGTCTTTACCGGTACCGAATGACCTGATAGCGTATAGAGCGTTACTGCTGTAAATCATAAGAATCATGATCGGTAAAAAGAGTACCGAGCGATTTTTGATTCTGAAGTCCCTAGTACTCCGTTAGTCTCTACCGCTAATCATTATAGCCCTGCAGATACTTCTTCATGATTCTGGCCTCCTGGTAGTTTGGGTATAAATGTCTTACCTAACTGGCATATCTCCACGTTTTAAGTGGTAATTACTTTTTTAATGAATTGCTTGCCTAGTTTCTAGTAAAATATCTATTAAGTTCGATTAATTCTTCATATTATTTCCGAGACGGGTGAGCACGACTGTACTTTTGTTATTTTTTGTACGCTAAAATGAAATACGGGCGAATCGCCTACTAAATAATTTTGGAGTGGTCAATTCGCCCACCGATAAATTAAATTCGGGCGAATTGTCCAATAACCCATTTTTCCTTCATTCATTTAATTAAATAAATGAGTGTTTACGCCTCCAAAAATACTGCCAGGGACTCCATTAACTATGGAATGCCGTAGGTACTGCTTACATTGATGTAGGTAGTAGATTGGTATTATAACACCTGCTTACGAGTAGATAGAAACCTTATCTCAATCGCTATAGGTTTTATTTGTTCCTACCTACCGTAACTAGGTGTTTATGCGAGAATAAAAAGCATTTAGGTATAGTTCTCGCCAAACTTATTGGCCGCCCTGAATTCAGCTACAATGGCTGCGCTGTAGTACCTAAATCTCATACAAAAACAGCACCGATCCGTGCCTTGCGCATCGGAAAGCTAACATCAGGGCGGCCAAGAAGTTTGGCGAGAACTATACACAATAAGTAGGCCGTTATTTATGAAAATGCAAGGTTTTATAATTTCCATATCGCGGCGTAAACATGATGCAATCACAATAGACGCTAAAAGTGGAGCATTAAATTAGGTATACTTATGTTTTATAGCTGTTATTACCCAATTCACATTCTCTTTATAACAAAATGTGTGAATTTGCGTTAATTCATGCTAAGAATAGTAGTTAGGCCTGCTTGCTGGTTTTTTATAAAGAACAGGGAAGTAACGTTTTGTTGTAAACAACAACAAGAGTCGCGAGCCCTATAGGAGAACAGAATCTCATACTTTTGCGCGTAATTCATAGGTAGGTATTTTTTAAAGTATGTTTTTTTAACCGACTACGGCGAAGCAAAAGTCAAAAACAGAACCCTCCGGTTGTGTTTTTGACCGGTATATGGGTGGATATGTATGTATGTTTGTTGACGTGTTCCCTCATAACTTCTAAACTACTTACTTATTATAATTTGACAAATTTAAGAGTGTTGTTGGAAGCGTCTTGTTTATCCGCTGATTATAGGCTATGCGAAGTCCCATTAAATTGAATATGGCGCCCTCTAGGGGGCCCGAAGTAAAGAACAAAAATAAAAATTCGCCTCACTCCATCATGTGTGGTATCATTCAACAGGTATTTTATAATGAAGGTAGGGTTTGGTACATCATAATTTTGTCAAGCGTACCGTTTGCGACACATATCCCGTCAGTCATGAAAATTCATTTTTACCCAACTACGGCGCGGCGTCGCAGTGTTTGTTGATCGGTATGTAAGCATGTATGCATTTATGTTTATTTGTTCCCTCAGGCTCTGCAAAAACCCCATCACATACACCTCACATCATCAGCCTATTACCTCTCTGTGAGAGGGGATGGGTTGCAGAATGTAAGTACCTATAGTTTTATTACGGTAGGTGGCATACGACTACGGTATATTTATGGGCAGAGAGTTTGTTTATGGGATTATTTTCTTGTTTCGTACGTTTTAGAGCGTTATTTTTCAGTAGTTGGGTTTTACTTTTTTATCGATTTTTATTTCTATGGTAAAGGTATGCTAGTATTATATTATCTGTGGTAAAGGTAAGTGTACCAAAATATAATACCTACTTACCTCTGTACTTATATAGTAGGTATATACTCGTACTCTACTCACCTGTTACCATGTAAAAATGTTGGAAAATGCCTCTTTGGCAAGAACATTGCAAAAGCTGCAGTGCAGACCCACAGAATAGCCAACTCATCCAAAAGCTGCCCTGAAAATAAAAACAGCATTTTTAAACATATATATATATAGGTAACTATTTTTAACCGACTTTCCAAAAAGGAGGTTCTATGTTCGGCTGTATGTTTGTTTGTTTTTTTTTGTGTATGTACACCGATTACTCCGTCAATTGTGGACCGATTTTCAAAAAGCTTTTTTGTTTGAAATAGTATAGGTACTCCCGAATTGGTCCTATTTAAATTTGGTGAAGATCTGATGAAGAACTACGAGGCCTGTCACTGAAGATTCAAAGCGTAAGTTTGCAGACCCAGACCAGCCCCAAACCCCCCAACCTAACCTATAGATATCGATATGATATGATATCTAACGTCATATCCGATATAAGTTACGTTTTAATGTATCGGACCCATCCCTACTATTTTGCCATAACTTTGGCCATTATAAGTACCTTACTATAGAACTTGCCCATTATGTAGAAAGTTCATTACTAAAATGTGAAAAATGAAAGTATTATTTTTTTAAGGTTTTGTTTTTTAAGAAACCTCTTTCATACTCTTTCTTTTGTCTCAGATCAGATAATGCAAGATTCATTTACATAATAAACTTTATTTTATAGCTGAATTATAACATAGACACTGCTGTGTTTTTTAAACAAATATTAACATAACTTATAAGTAGTTTCAGAATAAAAGAAGCAAGTAGGCTTGATAGTTCATAATATTTTATGAAATTAAATAAACACTGTTATCTGCAATGATAATTTTACACAATGTTATTTCATTTAAATAGGACAATCCTAATGTTTGACATACATACTCATTTATGGATAGGTATTGTAATATTATTATAGTCAAAAGGCATATTGAGATTTTTTTTTCCTACTAAACATGTATGTATGTACATTTATTTTCTTAAGTTGAATTTAGTATTGTCACAGTTAATATAATACTAGCATACAGATGCCTCATCCCATACAAAGAAACCGTGCCGACGCAGTGACGTAACTAGTGTTTTTTTTTCTGATTATACCGATTATTTTTTGTAAATTGATAGTGTTCGGTTCCGTTTCATGGCGATAGATAGATCACCATCTATATCCATGGAAAGGAATGGAACCGAATGTGATCGATGTACAAAAAGTAATCAGAATAATCAGTATAGAACGTCGGCATGGTATTTTTATATGGGATGAGACACCACTGGTACCGTTACTATTGCAGTTTTATGACTGGGTAACAAAATAATAATAAATAAAAGAAATAGTTTATGATCTTACCTACTAAACTCAAGGTGGCATGGAAATAAGCAGAGCTTACACCAACCACCATCAACAGAACCCAGAGGACATTGATGGCTGGGTTGAACAACTTTGAATACTCTTGGAAAAGATGAATGAGAACCGGTGGGAACAGGAAGAACAACACATTGCTAATCTAGAAAGAAAGAAAAACTTATAAATATGACATCGCACACGCTTGGGTGGGTTGAATAAATTAGAGGGCCAGGTTCATTGACCATTTTGGGCAAGCATGCATGACTAAGACATGCCAGAGAAATTTGCAGTTACTTATAATAAGCACCACGGCTTATCATTTATACTTCATAATAAAATTCCAAGTCCAAGTAACGGGTATAAATATACAAAATAATATATACGCAAGAATAAGCCTTTGTCTTTCCTCAGAAACTAAAATTAGAAAATGCAAAAAATACTTACTGTGTTAACAAATTCGGCTATTACCGGTGAAATAGAATAGTTAGATTCACACCAGTCTATTGGTGAACTACCACGTTGTAAATGCGACCACATTTTTGTCGATAAATAAATTCTTTTCTTTGTTTATAATCTTTAAAATAATAAGACGCACAAAAGTCAAATATTCCAATGAATTGATACGTGACGAAATTAAACGTAAATCACAATGTAGTTATATTAAGTTTTGTATTTTCAGTTCAACTTTCTAGTCTATTTATTTCAAATATTCGATAATACGATATTTTGTTTACGCAGCGAAATATACGTCTATTCCAGAATCAAAGTTGACTTGACACTAATGACAGCTGAAGGCGAACGAATTATAAAAAGGCAGAGAGTTTGTATTAGAATAGAGGGAACATATTTACGACGAAACAGAAACTGTCAATTCTTTCGTTCTTGCTTATAGAAAAACTCTATGAAAAAAAAAGAGACAAACATAGACAAACTCTACCATCCTGAACGTCAAAGAGATAACTTTTTAGTCACTGTTGTAACCCATCGGTTAGCAGCTCTAATTAAAGATTTTCGCTGTTTTCACGCTTTGTTTCGTTTATATCAGGAAGAATTTTGTTGATTCATTATCTACATGAACCATGTCGTTTGTGGCTATCGGTTGCAAGAGTAGAATGAGTGTATTAACAGGACATAATCAAAGGATATCTTTCCACAGGTGAGTTATCGACTAGAGTCTGGCCAACGAAAGCGTGATCTGGGGTATTTTCAAAGTTGGGGTATGGCAACATTATTAATCTGTGTATTGTCTGTGATTGCGATTATTAGTATGACTTGATAATCTTGATCCATGTTGGCTGATTGTTATATATTTACGATATGATGATACCTTTTCTTATGCTTATGTTTCAATGTACCTCATTTGGCCGAATAATTGCAGAAGACTGGAAAAATTGACGGACCATGTAATAAATGTGGCAAATAAATATAAACAAAGAGATCACGTAACAGAAGAAGTATAGGAAATTTATATAAGTGTAGATGATGATTCAGATACAGATGAATACTTAGAGTTTGAATTGTTGGACTATGATTTTGAGTATGATGATTAAGTAATTAATAAATTAAATGTTAAGTGGGTTAATATTATGTACATACTAATAAATAAATCTACACACTCTTTTTTAACTCACATCCATGACAGTCACGGCTCTGTCACACTTCACCAAACGGAAATAAATCAAAAAATAAATTATAATAAATACAAATAATACAAGTATCAAAACTTTTAACTAGAGGTATAGTTGGTGATACCACATTAGGATTTTTTGAATTTGCCGCGTTTTTCAGATCACACTTTCGTTGGCCAGACTCTAGCATACTGAAATTATTGTGCAGGGAATACATTTCATAGGCTGTCCGGAATAAAGGAATCTTAGTTCTAAATACGTCGAGGACGTGTAGTATCATTTAAACCTTTCTATTTAGTGAAATAATTAACTTTTATGCGTTCGCTGATAGAGCTATGACAGTTTACGTACTTACGTTCTGATGTTAGAGATGTGACAAAAGTCACAAGAAAGATTTATCGATACTGTATTTTTATTTTACTTACTTTAATGTATTTCGTATATTTGTTATTATTAATCTAATATTGATTGTGCACAGGTTCCTAAGAGTACTTATTTAAGAAATAAGAGGATCAAGAATATAAAACGATCTAACTGGAAACCTTCACCATATTCTCGCTTGTGTTCACTGCATTTTATTGAATCATGCTATCGCTATCCCTCGTCATGGATACAGGTTGATGAATCATGTTTATTTTCACATTTTATTTATTTATTTAACCATTAATGTACACACACATAATAAATAGACAAGAAGAAGGAACAGAAAATAGGTAAAAAGGTATACTTCTTTCTAACGAAATCTCTTCCAGCATACCTGCAAGAGGAGAGTTGCAAAAAAAGATATTTAGACACCGTGTGTAGAACTTTTTAAAATTAAATTATTATATTTAAACCATTTTGTTATTATTTATTTTGTTACTTTTAAACTTATACATACTCGTCTTTGAACTTTATTTTCAGTCTTGCACAAGAACTAGCATACTATATATCAGTATATTGATGAGTACCTGTTTGTACATACAGATACAGTCGTACGAGTGTACCAAAAATTGTCACTTTGATCTCATGATGTACCTCGTTTTTGCACAAGGTATGAATAAACATTATTATACAACGCGTATAATGCGCAGAAAAATTACGAAAGAGTACAATTATACTCTTACAATGACTGATAAGTTCACTCTTTGTACGAGTACACATTCACTTTTTAAATAATTATAAAGAATCCCTAAAAAAACGTAGAATAATTAGCCGCAGTCAGGGACGATTCTTACAGATATTTGACCAAATTTGTATAAAATCCTCCTAAACTAAACTCGATAATATCGATATGACAGTGGCACAGATCTAGTTCTGATATATCTATAGATATGTCTATAGATAAGTATCTATAGCATCTTCGGTCACACTGTGTAGCGTTACGTATAGCTCAGTTGAACTATACGTAAGCCACGTTAATAAAATTAAAGGTAACTATAAATTAAAACTAAGAAAAGGATATAAATAACAAATTAAGGTCCGGCTTGACACGACGTGGGCAGCTAGGAAGATCCGGACTTCACACGACGTGGGCAGCTACGAAGATCCGGCTTCGCACGACGTGGGCAGGTATTTCTTAGCAGACAGTCAGGTTAGGCAGCTGGACGGACACGAAGGCGTGGAATGCCCGAGGTAGGCAGATGAGCTCGCAGATGAATCGCTTACTCGTGGATAAGCAGTAGGGTAGCCAGCAGGACGAATGGGCTGGCACACAGTTAGATGGTCAAGGCTTGAACCAATTGTCAGGCTAACAGACAGTAGCACAGGTGCAAGAACAGGCAGATGTGGAGTGTGGAGGTCGGGCTGTGGCTTACTATGCCGATCAAAAGAGCCCTTTAAACATGAAGTGGTGTCCGACAAGGTCAATGAAATTAAGGTTCCACACTCTATATATTTATATTTATTGCACTTCTAAGATTTTAATACAATCACATGCCGTATTAATTATAGTTTTTAAGAGTTTTAGATTCAATCGTATACTTCATAGTATTAACAGAAAAACGGACTACCAGCGTTCCATCCAGATTCAAGACTACCAAGCCCTCGGCCTTTCCGTCTTTTATATCCACCGCTTGACAGAATCAGAACCAGAATTTAAGTTAGTGACATCTTGTTGTCATAAAAAAAGTGCAACCTGCCAGTATTCAAAACAGCCAGTAATATTCAATCCAAAACCTTTTCGATGAATTCTGAGAGCGTGTAAATTAATTTTTCAATTTATAAAATACAATATTTGAGCTAACCATATTGATAAAAAGAATTTAAATTATATAAATCAAAAGTAATCTTCATAGACTAAGCTAGTAAGAAGCTCTATGACAGAAAATTTAAAAGGAAAAGTATTGACAGCTTGACAACCTGACGTAGGTGTCATAACATTGAAAAATATGATTATTTTTTATGAAAACGAATCGTTTTAGACCGATTCGCAGAATAATAATGGAAACGTATAAAGGATGCGAAGTATAAGTATATGATGTAAAATGTATTGGCATGGAATAATATGAAGTAAGTATTAAGAGACCTAAGTGTGAATTAGGTGAGAACACCAGCTCACTCAGTGAAATAACTAAAATATGTGGTTTAAAATAGCAAAATACCACAACTGACACAAAAGATGGCATAGACAAAAGTATATCTATCTCTTTTTTCTTATGACGTTATCTGTTAGTGCGAAAGAGAATACCGATATTGAAATTGCGTCTTAAATATGTTACCTCTATTCTAATACAAACTCTCTGTAAAAAGGCGAATTGAAATAGTGAGGCGTGACATGACATTGACAGTCAAGTCAGTAGTGACATGACAACTTTTTACTCGTTCAGTATTTAAAAAAAGTTTGAAATGTTTTACGGGCTGTTCGTTGTAAGACCGTGAATGGGTCCAGCCAGTAATTTTAAATTTGGCACTGATAATATTTTTTTTAGTTATTTTATTTGCTGATTTTCTATATTTATATAACCAATATTACGTTTCCAAAATTTAACCTTCACGTTTACACTGCGATATTTACTGCTACGTAAATTCGATTTAATTGTGAATTTAAATTTGTGTTTATGTGGGAGGAGCACAAAAGTGTTGTGCTTTTGAAGAACGACCTTGAACAGACGGGACATACAGGAAAGCCTTTCTCCACCCCCTTCTACTAGTGATGTTACTGTCTAAATAATGGCATCTTGGACTGTCTCACCGTTAGTACCTTGGCATCGGAGTACAGCTGGGCTGTGGGGTAGTCACTTTTACGGAAATACATCACTTTGAGAACATCCCGCTGAGCTCGTTCCACCCTAAGCATCACGGTTAAAAGTCCCACCCCACACAGGAATGCAGTAACTTAGTATAGACTCACATAGGGAATGATAGACACGAGAAGCCGTTTTAATGTCAGCCGAGTGTTTGACCTCCTTAAACAAACACATAAGCTTACGAAGACGGGAGCACAGAGAATCTGTGTGAACACGCCAATCTAGCCTCTCATGGATATGAACACCTAACTATTTAATGCTTGGGACCATAGTCAGACAGGTACAGTTGTGCAAGACGCTGCATCGTGACAAATATTGTTTTAGAATTTGAAGGTGGTTTAGGTGCGTTTGGTGGTAGATACTGAATTACTTTGGTCTTGGATATATTGAGCGTCAGTAGGTTAGTGGGAAGCCAGTTCGCAAAGTAAGTTCAGTTCCATGCTTAGCTTTGTCCCAGTCCTTATCGCATTTCAACATTTCTGTGTCATCTGCATAGTAAAATGTCACATTGAGTGAGGGGTATTTGACAGAGATCGTTAATATATATTTGAAATAGCGTGGGTCCCAAAATATTTCCTTGACTTATACCGTAACTGACAAACTCTTCCGCACTAAAAACGTAATCAAATTTAACATTTTGGCTACGCCCACTGAGGTAATCTTTGAAAATATTTAGAGCCACACCATGCATGTATTCCCATGTGCTCCATTTTGGCCAAAAGTCTGGGAATGGAAACTGTATTAAAAGCTTTAGTTAAATCTAAGAAGACACCATAGTATTTAAGGCGATTGTCGACCAAGGCGGTTGTAAAATCAGAGGTTACCGTCATGCGGGACGGTAATGTCAACAATCATTGCACGCCTCTCGATTCGGTCCACCACCACTATATCTGGCTTATTAGCGATAATAGTCCTGTCAGTGATGATGGACCGATCCCAGTACAATGTGGCCATTCTCGAGAACTGGATCGGGCACATACCTGTAGTACGGCACCTCCGATGCCACAAGAGTGTATTTCAGAGCAAGTTGCTGATGGATAATCCTGGCTACAAGGTTATGCCTATGCAAGTACTCTTCGTTAGCTAGACGAGAACAACCAGAGATAATGTGGCGGATCGATTCACCCGGGCGGTGACATGCCCGACAGATGTCAACCGTGCCATCCTTCACAATAAATCTCTGGTAGTTATTTGTCATGATAACTTCGTCCATAATTGCACAGACAAAACCTTCGGTTTTCCCAAAGAGGTCACCGAAACGCAGCCAGGCTACGGTCGCTGCTTGGTCTACATCGCACCCATGTAGGGCCCGGAAAAAGCGTCCATGAAGCTCCTTACTCTGCCATACTTCCCTGCGGTCGTTAGTGTCAAGCACTACAGGCTTGCGCCAGTTCTCATTCGCCAAGGAGAGCGGGGTGAGTCCCTTGTCCACTGCTACTACATCTCGATGCATACCCACGAAAATATTCCCTTAGATTGCATATCTCGCGGTTGTGGAGGTTTTTGGCATTTAAAAATCCTCGGCCTCCACACTTCCTCGGGATATACAATCTCATGACCGACGATCGTGGGTGATGCATTCGATATGCAGTCAGCAGTGTACGGACCCGCCTATCCAGGGCGTCGAGTTCCGTTTGAGTCCATTTGAGTATGCCGAAAGAGTACATCAATACGATCCAACCGTTGAAGGCGCGCACCTTGTTTCCGCCTGAAAAAAGGCTATTGAATACCTTTTTCAAGCGGCCAAAGAAGCGTTCCTTCAACTATTGCTTCATGTCAGTAGTGCTGATACCTAACGCTTCCGACATACCCAAATACTTATAGGTTTCGTTTGGAGAGAGGGATCTCAGGTTTATGGAATCCGCGAGTTGAACTCCTACGGAATCCACAATCTCCCCTCGCTTTACATGCATGACCGCACATTTGTCCACATCAAACTCCATCCTGATGGCGTTACTAAAATTTTCATTACCTTCAGTAGCTCCATCAGCTGAAGATTGCTGGGGGCAAAGAGCTTCAGATCATCCATGTAAAGGAGGTGAGATATAACCTGACCACCTCTCTTCAACCGATAGCCTAGCCCTGAATTCTTCAGCAGCATGCTTAGAGGATTCAGGGCTAGGCAAAATCAAAGTGGACTCAAACTATCGCCCTGGAATATACCTCGCTCGATCCTTACAGGTTCGCTATTCATCTGGATATTTTGACATCCTGGATAGCGAAGGACTGTGCTCCATTGGCCCATACACGACATCAGGAAGGTGCGTAGAGTTGTATCTATTTTATACAATTCTAGCACCCTCATGAGCCACGTATGAGGCACCGAGTCATAGGCCTTCTTATAATCTATCCAACATGTCGACAGATCCTTTCGGGAACGCCGAACCTGTTGGCTAATGGCCATATCTATAAGGAGTAGCTCCTTAGTACCGCGGGACCCGTTCCTACATCCATTCTGAGAGACCGACATGATCGAGTTAGTTTTTTTTATTAATTTTAACTCTCAAAATGGATGTAAGAACCTTATAGACCGTTGGTAAACATGTAATAGGTCTATAATTTTTGGGTTCCGCGGTGCTACCAGACTTGTTAAGTAGGTGGGTAAAGCCTGTTGTCAAAAACTGCGACAGCGACCCAGACTCTAAACATGACTGGAATTGAGATGCCAGAAACGCGTGTGAGCTGCTATACCATTTTAGCCAGAAGTTATGCAGTCCGTCCGGTCCCGGAGACTTCCAGTTCGGTAGCGGACAAACTGCTTTGACTACATCTGATGGACTGATGATTATTTTTTCCATTTCTGGTATAGCTTCACACACGCGCTCGACATCACGCATCCAGCCACCCTCAGTGTGACAGACGGGCACCGACCAGATACTTCGCCAGAATGTACTCGTGGCGTCATCATCCGGGCGGCACACGTCAGTCACATTTTGTTAAGGTCGCTCCTAAGTTCTGTATACCCACCTCTCATCACTCTGGAACATGCGATTCTGCGAGTACCGGTCAACCCGCCGCTTATACCACCGGATACGGCTGGCCCATGCACAAACTTTCTGCTTCAGGAAGTCGATGCGCTCCGTGACACGGGACATGTATTCTCGAGGACTGGTTCCAGTCCCCGAAAATGCCCGCATCACGAAGCGCATCACACGTGGTCGTGTATTGCCCTCCCTGAAACAGTATAGTTTGCCGATGAATACCCTAGCCCCATCGATACGCCGTTCGATCCTGCATTGGCTGCATTGCCGGGCTGGCACGGCAGGCTTTGGCCGAGTAGTCACGAACTAGTCGTGAACTTAACATTGGCCAAACGACATGCCGCACCAGCCCCGCAATACAGGATTAAGTGCGTATTAACGAGGTTCTCGCTGCTTCCAAAGATGTTCTTAAGCAGCGAGTCCAAAGCACACACCAGCGCCCTATTCTTCTTGTGCATAGGCGAGCGTGGTAATCGGGGTTTAAGTTCAGTTGGTGTTGACCTATACTCGCGAAGCGCATCCTCCAGTGCGCTCCTCAATCTTTCGTTGCACTGGCTAATTACTGTAACAACCCTATCATCTGCCTCTTCGTTATCATGATTGGACCGCGGCGGGATTACAATAGTGGCTGGCGGTGCCGCGGTCTGTGTCGAGGTTAAGATGATTTGGTTGCTCAGCACTTCTGAGCGCAGCCTATCAAGTGCGGCGTCGTCCAACCAGTTATTATTATTATTATAATTTTTACTGTTCCAAGTACATTTTATAAGTTGGTCGACTATTACTCGTAAACTTGTAAAGCCTACTTGCCTGTGATAGTTATCCTTTTAATTTCGTTATATATACTACTGCCGTGATTTTTAGGGTTCCGTACCCAAAGGGTAAAAACGGGACCCTATTACTAAGACTTCGCGGTCCGTCTGCCTGTCTGTCTGCCTGTCTGTGTGTAGACAGCTGAAATTTTCACAGATGATGTAGTTCTATTGCCGCTATAACAACAAATACTAAAAACTGAATAAAACAAATATTTAAATGGGGCTCCTATACAACAAACGTGATCTTTTTGCCGTTTTTTGAGATAATGGTACGGAACACTTCGTGCGTGAGTCCGACTCGCACTTGGCCAGTTTTATTTCACATAGCCAAGAGCAACCATTTCGCTGGCAGGGACAAGGTGCACACTTGATTCTAACAAAAAATTGCAATTTAAAGCTTAATTTAAAAAAATAATAATTTGTATATTACGCAATTAGGCATATAATGATACCTGTAATCAAACTGTGACTTTTTCATTGCTATTATTCACAAGTGAGTTATAGACTTTTATTTAATTTTATTGGTTGAGTTGATGTTTAGATGCGCGCGAATTAAGTAAGCGACAACGGAAGAGTTTAAAAATAAACTTTATTTGATCCCAGTTACAGCAAGACAGTAATTACCTAATTCTACAAAATGTTGATCTTATATACTAATCTTATTGCTAACCAATCATCTCTGCTAATGACGCATGTCCTAGATATTATATGCTGACATATAGCTGTTATTCTAATATAATATAATTATTGGCTGATGAAGCTAATATTGGGGGATTGGGGTTCCTTAACTCCTCCCTCCCTAAGAGAGAAATTATCCGAAGGCGTCGCAGATGACTTCGGAGAATTTCGGCAAAAACGAAAAACATTTAATTTGTATGAGATGACGACAATAATTATTATGATAATGATATACTCTAAAATGGTCCATACGCTAATTTCTATTGTTACTATTTGGGTTGTATCGTCACTTTCACTAAATTTGGCACTTTGTAACAATTCTTTCACGTCACTAAAGTCCACGTTTCTTAGGTCGACCTTCTCCGTCCTTGTCTGTATGTCTTGTTGAAGCTCTGGCATCTCGACCAATGGGAGCTTGAAACTGGAAATTGTAGTGTTTGTGGCGGCACCAACAATTACTCGTCCTATTTGCGCCTCGCATTGTTGACTCAGTGTCACGATATAGGTCCCAAAGATGTTGTATTTGCGGATTTCCTCATTGCAGTTTTCGGTAATGATCAGGTTGTCCTCTGTGTAGACCAACCATTGGCTATCCGTTATCTTCTGCACCTTAGGCTTTTCTATCTTGATACGATTCTTTACGCAGCTATTGTAGTTATTCTTCATCAACATAATTTGTTCTATACAGGTCTCGACTGGATTCTGAGTTGACTTTCATCACAAAGAAATCTGTCATTTTCAATTTCAGTACATGAGTTTACCACGGGCATGTATTTCAATCGATTCACCATTAGGTAAGGGTATTTGGGAATAATGGTAAAAGTGTCTGGAGAATGGAAAATAGGAATAGGAATAACCTTATAATAATTATATGTTTCGTTGTCTATTAGAGGGACTTCTAACACAAATACTAATCTATTGTTATTTAAATATGATTTGACTATGATATTACGTTCTAGTTTTATTAAATTACTTTTACTAACTGGATATATTGTCCTAGCATGTTTACTAATTGTTTCTAAACTGCTGTACAGTTCTGTGCTATTTATAATAGACTGGTGCAAAACATTTAGTTTGCTAAAGGCGATTGCGGACTCTATTTCTTGTATGTTCTCATAACAAGTTCGAAAGTTGCTTAAAATTTGGTACATAGTATCTATTATTCGTAGTAACTTGTTAAATTTGAATTCATTTTCAGCTAGTTTTTCTATGCCATTAGTGTGTGAGCCTAATCTTTTAATATTTGAATTTATGATTTCTGAGTCATTAACTAATTTATCGAAAGCTTTTTGCATTGATGACACTTTACGTTCGACTGCATGTTCTCTATTCTGGAGTAAAACGATTTCCTTATCATATTTAATTGCATCGTCTTCATCTAAATTACCAGATATAGCTTTTACAAATGAGCCCAGAGGGTTGAACAAAGCTCGTTTGTTTCTATGATTAAGGGGTAAAATTTGATATAATTTATCTTTAGTAAGTCGAAAAATATATATATATATATATATCTTAAATACTCGATTTGGTTTTCTATACCTAAAGTTTCATTACTTAATTTGCTTTCTATAATTTTTGATTTCATATTGCTAAAATCGCGAATATTATTATCTATTTGTAAGCTTAAGGATTCTAAATCTAAAATCTTAAATATAGTCCAATAATTATTCTTCTTCACCGCTACTCCCATCTTCAACGACGCTATCCCCGGATTCCGAGTGCAGTTCTGGAGTTCCAGCGTGAATCCTGACATCACTAGTACCAGAAGTACTAGGCATGTCCTGTGGAGGACGTTTTACATTTTTTATCGCCACTCTAGTTGGTCTTTTATTTAATTCTACAGGCACTATATTACGTTCGGTTTCACCAGTGATTTCGGCTTTTTCATAGCGAGGTTTTTCCTTAGCTTTCCTAGTCCTAGTATTCTTCATGTAAATAGTATCTCCTGTCTTAAGGACTGGTGTTTCTTCACCTCCTTTCTTATCTCTTACCTTAAGTTTATCTGTGTTTAATTTATCTGTTACAAATTCGTATAGTACTTTGAGACGTTTCCTATGATCTAATAATAATTTCTGAGTTAAATTTTTCTCCCTATCGACATTAAATACATTTCCGGCATCGGTATGCCCAAAGACTAGTTCAAAAGGCGTAAAATCTGTCGCTGAGTGTATGGTGTTATTATATGCCATAATAGCATACGTCATAACGGAAGCTGCATCTAAATCGTTTTTTTCATATTTTGCTAATCGGTAAATTTCGATGATAGTAGAATGGAATCTCTCGACTATTGCCATAGAACTGGGATTGTTTGGAGTCCCTATGTGCAATTCTATTTTGTATAGACTTAACATTTCCTTAATTAACATGTTATTAAATTCTGTCCCTGAATCACAACTTATTCTACTGGGCAATCCATAAATACTAAAATATTTAATTAATGCTCTAACTATCTCTGGTGTACTCCTATTAGGTACCTCTATTGCCTGTGCTAATTTACTAAAAGCATCTACAATAGTTAAATAATATTTTCCTTCAATGTATAATAGATCCATAAAAGCTTCTTGGAATGGACTATTCTGAGTTTGGGTTAACTGAATTTGAGGTTTAATGGGCTTTCTATCGTACTTCATTTTTCTACACATTTCGCAGCTGATAATAACTGTTGTAACTATTTCTTTCATGTTTGGCCACCAATAATATCTCTTAAGTTTAGCTAAAGTTTCCCTAATGCCTCTATGACAGGTTTTCCCGTCGTGGTATTTCATAATAACTTCTTTCTGATCCTCTTCTGACTCTGTCAAATTGATCACTCTTTCTGTACATTCTGTTAACTTAACTGAACCCTTTTTAAACAAGTTAATAACCATGTTTGAAAAAGATTTTCTAAACGATGGATGTTCAAAATAAATATGATATTTATGTTTAGGATCTATATATTCTTTTAGAAAGTCTTTAACTAATTTGTCATTATTTGTTGGTAAGTGAACTTCAAAAATTTTCTGTTTATTATTAGAAATATCCTTTACTGTCAATTTATCTTTAAACCATGAGTGAACTAAAATTTGTCTAGCTTTAGTATCTACAGCTTCATTTAAAATAGGAATACCTTCATGTTCCCTATTTGAAACTGAATTAGCTGTGACGCCATCATCAGAATCCGAAAGTTCTATCGTTTCTATGGGCGTTTCGTCAAATTGCAGCTCTTCATCTATAATTTTTTGTATTCGCTCTTTCCTATCACCTACGTTAACAAATATCGAATCTAAATCGTCGTTAATTGCATTAATTTTAATCCTAGATAAGGCATCTGCATTTGTATTTTGAGGCCCTTTCTTGTACTTAACCTCGTAGTCATATTCCTCTAAGCGTAAACGCCAACGCGTGAGCTTACTGTTGGGTTCTTTTAATGAATATAGCCATGCTAATGGTCTATGGTCTGTAAAGATAGTAAATTTATTGCCATATAGATAAGGCCTAAAATGCTTAACTGCCCATATTATGGCTAAAAGCTCCTTCTCAATAGTACTGTATTTTACTTCTGTGTCACTCAGAGTCCTGCTAGCATATGCTACTGGCTTGTCTGAGCCTATTGATCCTTGTGACAATACAGCCCCAATTGCAAAATTCGATGCGTCGGTAGTTAAAATAAAACTTTTACTAAAATCGGGATACTGTAATAAAGGTGCGTTTGTTAAAAGTTTTTTACATGTTTCAAAACATTCCCTATACTCCTCATTAATAATTATTTTACGACCTTTCTTTAAACAAGCTGTTAAAGGTCTAGTTATTTTTGCAAAATCTTTGATGAATTTCCTATAATAACCAATGAGTCCTAAAAAGCTTTTTATTTGTGTAACTGTTTCTGGAATAGGATATCTTAAGATTGCATCAATTTTATCATTATTTGGCTTCAATCCTTCACTTGTAATAGTGTGCCCTAAGTAAAGAACTTCCTTTCTAAGAAAATGTGATTTGTCGAGTTGTATTTTTAAATTTGTCGCCCGAAAACGATCAAAAACTGCTCTAAGTTTTTCTACATGCTGAGTCAGCGATTTAGAAAAAATTATGACGTCATCAAGGTATACCAGGCAATGTAAGCCCTGGAGACCTCTTAGAACGTTATCCATAGCCCTCTGAAATGTTGCAGGTGCTGTTTTTAACCCAAACGGCATCCTGTTAAATTCATAATGTCCTGAAGGTGTACTGAAAGCTGTTTTCGCCCTATCTTCTTTCTGGACCTCGATTTGATGGTATCCACTAGCTAAATCTAAGGTAGTAAAATAGGTACTATTGCCTAGCATATCAAATAAATCATTTATGTTGGGCAAAGGGTATTTGTCATCGGTAGTAATTTCATTGAGACGTCTATAATCGACTACCATCCTCCATTTTTGCTGTCCTGATGAATCTAATTTTTTTGGCACTAAATGTACGGGAGCACTCCAGGGGGAGTGTGATTCCTGGATGATATTGTCCCTTAACATTTTATCTACCTGATTCCTAATTTCTTTCGATTGAATGGGAGGTAACCTATGTGCTTTAATATTTATAGGATCTTCATTCCTTGTTCTAATTCTATGTTTTACTTGATTTGTAAACGTTAATGGAATATTCTCACAATAAAATATGTCCTTATACTCATTACATAGCCCTTCGATGGTTTTACGTTCCTCAGAATTCATGTGGTCTAACTGTAATTTTTTTAAATTATCTGTTAGCATCCTATCTATTTCTATGTTATTTTCTGTAAAATTAATGTGAACAGATGGGTTCTGCCTGTAAGGTTCGACCGTAAAAGGTCCTGTTACCACTAAGGTTCTGGTTTCATCCGTATAATTCTGAATAACGGTTGATGCGTAACCTTTAATACACTTAACTAATGCGGTGGGCATTCGAATCCCTTCCGAAAATTGTTTAAATTGTAGTATAGCTTCCCCGTCTAGTAAGTTGACTGGCAATCTAACTCTTAATTCACTACGAGATGGCAATTGATATACCTCTCTCATAGGTGGTGCGGCAAAACTTGACTTTCCATGTTTATTTTTGCCTGTAACTGTTTAAGTAGGTTACTACCTATTACCCCATCATACCTATCATCAACACTGTAAACATAAAATTTATGAAATTCCTTACTGCAAAACGTAGCTGGTAAAGGAATAAATGCCGTTTCGCTATGAACACTCGATGCGTGAGTACTAACAACTTCGAAGGGTTCATATTGCAACCGATCCCTAAAGTACTTGTTTGCAATGTGTGGGCTTATGAAAGACCTAACACTGCCTGTATCTATCATAAACACTGCATTTAATTCTGGTACAACTATGTGTGGTAAGTTAAGACGTTTATTGCAATTAATTTTTATTCGCTCTCTAGGGTAGAGGCGGTTATACAAAAATTTCCCTGTCTGGGATCTTCAGGAATTTCCTTGAACTCATTATTTGAGTTGTCAAAACTTGGTTCGTTATAGCTATGATTATTAGTGTAATTAACACGGCGTGAACTTGCAGTGCGCATAGTAACGTCAGTGTTCGACTTTGAACCCGGCGGAGATGCTTGCGCTGCAAAAGGTGACGTTCGCGGTGCATATGCCGTGGACTGTTGGCTTTGTTGCGCCATCGGAAACTGTGACCTCCTTGTCCTATTGTTATGATCATTATTATTTGTCCGATTGAAATTATTTTGATTATAATGTTGCCTATAATTCCTAAACTGCTGCGAATTGTTCATCGTAATTGAACTACTCGTGGCGTTATTCGGTGCAACTGCACTGGATAGGCTCTGCGAATTATACTTCGCACTATTGAAATCGGAAAAAATATTTTTATTAGATCTATTATAATTGCGGTGATCGTTTGTTTTAGAATTATAGACTGATTGAAAGTTCTGTTCTTCTAAAACAATTTTCAACGCGTCTTCCAATGTCGAAACGTCGCGTAATCGAACTAACCTAACTAGGAATGGCGGTAAATTGAATAGAAAAACATTCATCGCCCTATTACTGTAGATTATCTGCTTAGCCTTCCGTAAAGAGTCATCAGCAATAGTCTCTGATATTTTGGAAAATAAAATGCTTCTCATATGCTGTATCCTATGACACAAATCTAAGTAACTTTCACCTTTGTTAATTTTACAGGATTCTAACTCCATTGCTAGACAATCTTCAGTACGTGGGTCGCCAAAGTGTTGATTTAACAGCATTTTTAGCTCATCCCACGTATTTATAGAGTCCCTTTCGCCTACCAAACTAGCTGCTTCGCCTGTTAATCTACTTGTTACTACATGAAATAAATAATTGTTTTGTACAACGCTCCCTTGGAATGTTGTTAAAATGTATTCACATTTTTTAATAAATAAGGGTAACGCTCTAACATCGCCATTAAATACTGGAATTATGTTTACCATCTCTTGCGGAACACGGTTTATACCTTCCATTATGAAGTGAAATAACGAAGCTTCACAAAAAGTAAGCACAAAAATTAATAAATTATCCCTAACTATTTACTACAACTAACAATCTATAAAATATTATTACGGCGTTGTCCAATCCCTAATAATACACACAACATAGATTAATACAAGGTTGGGATGCAAATGGAAGAGCTGAGAGGAAGGTGAAAAGGTTTACTCACAATTCCGCAGCTATCTTCATGATCCCTGAATTACCGCTTGGCTCCTGGTCCTCTCCTGGCTTGATGTGGCTTCTTAATGTATTTGTTTGTTCGGTGATCTCTGCTGAACCGTTGAAACGGACGTCGGCTGCTTCCCGTAGATGTGGATACGTGACAGACTGACTACAGAGATCCTACCGGCTGCGCCAATTAAGTAAGCGACAACGGAAGAGTTTAAAAATAAACTTTATTTGATCCCAGTTACAGCAAGACAGTAATTACCTAATTCTACAAAATGTTGATCTTATATACTAATCTTATTGCTAACCAATCATCTCTGCTAATGACGCATGTCCTAGATATTATATGCTGACATATAGCTGTTATTCTAATATAATATAATTATTGGCTGATGAAGCTAATATTGGGGGATTGGGGTTCCTTAACTCGCGCATAGGAAAATAAAAAACTGATTAAACCGCCATTGCGAAAATTTTTTCACAACTCGTTTTCACTGTTACAAATTACACACAAATTATTACTACATACAAATTATTACATACAAATTACAGTTATTTAATAATTATAATGTCTACAAGTACTAATTGTGAAGAAAATGATTTATGTTGTACACCGCGCGATATAAGATGTTAGCCCTTAACGATACGGAATGTTTACTTCCTGAAAACTCCAAGGAAAAATATCTATTATCTACTAAATAAAATGTTTTGTTGTATTATTTTCTTCACAAGTGTGTTGAAAAACGTCGTATGATACACGTGTGTATTGATGATTACCGTCCTCGGCTCTCTTAAGACCCTCACCTAACGGCTCGGGTCCGACCGAAAACAGTGTGGCTGCCACTGTTTTTGGTTCGAATTTGTTCCGACAGGTCAGGGATCAGACGGCGCTAGCCAATACAGGTCGGCCAATCAAGTGCCGACTCAAAATGTTAATGTAAACAACGAAAATAGAAAGAAGAATTTCACTGCCTGCGCCATACAATTACTAATGGACCTAATTAAGGCCATTAGGCAGGGCCAGGACGAGGTTAGCAGGTTATTCTAGACGGCTTAGCGGCTCTATTGACACTTTATCATGGCTAAGTCGTTGAGGATAATCGATTGGAACGCTCGCGGCCTGAAGCATAAGGTCGCGCTCCTCCACCATCTCCTGCAAGAACAGGACATCGATGTGACGTGGCGCTTAAAAGCGAGACTTTCCTGGGACCTGGAGATAGGTGCAAGTTTCGTGCATCTCGTTTATAGGAAGGACGAGCGGTCGGCACACGGATTCAGTTTTCGTGCTGTGCTTGTAAAGAAAAGAGTCGTCCATCAGGAGCTTCCCCTGCCGACTCTACAGTCAGGATACGCGCTGGGCGTACAACTGCACGTAGCCGGCGAGGATCTAGAATTATATGCATTCTACTAGCTACCTACCTACATACTAGACATGTCGGAGTTTAGACAGCTGCTAACGAGAACAGAAAACCCGATCATGCACCACCCCTACCTGCACGCATCTGACGGCTTATTACCGTAAAGAGGCGCCTACGCAAGCAGTGGCAACGTACAAGATGCCCAACTATGAAGGCTGCCCTCAATAAACTCGCGGAAAAGGTGAAGGCCGAGCTGTCATCTCATGGGTTTATCTACCTTCGTTAGGTTGGAGATCCGCAGGTACGAGTGAACTGTGAGGCCGACCTTGATAAATTAAGGAATTCAATCTAACTTTATCAAGTGAACTACTACCAACTCTTATTGTTCCCTAGCATAGCTTGGATAACCGTGTGCATGCGGGTTATTGTTAACCTTAAAGCAATTTTCCATGGATCTTTTTTTAAATTATTTACAGTGTACTTTACAAATATTTATGAAAACCACGCTAAACGAAGTAATTACACAATAAAAACATTTACAACTACCCTCATCTTCTCAAATTCATACACAAGCTCGCCTGACTGTTTTCCATCCCTCCTCAAAGTATTACTCTCAATATTTACTAAATGATTCTACTCTGGCCATTTCTTTCGTTTCTGAAGCCATCACAAGCCTGGTCCATATATTCTTTTCCTATAACATTCGGTAATGATATTAACGATGTAACATCAGGTAACCTTACTCTAAGAGCTTATGGACACCCCGTCCATAAGCAAGGTTACGCAGGCTTAAACCTTACTCTAAGAGGTTATGGTAATCCCCCAGATATTGACAATCTATGTGTGTCACAATTTATAAAAAAATCGCCATCTAAGAGTTTGGTAGTCCTCACTCAAAACATTCGTAGTATCAGTTGTAATATGCCAGGATTCGAAGTTTTGTTAACGAAATTAAAAATTCAATGTGATATTCTTGTGTCAACAGAATATTGGCTTTTGGGCATGTCGGACACTATACCACATTTAGATGGTTTCAAGTCCTTTGCCACTAAAGAAATAATGAAACAAAATGATGGAGTTGTCGTTTATGTTAGGGGTGACCTCAATATAAGTGTGGATGAACCGGAGTTTCATTATGCTAATTGTCTAGTAGCTACCCTCAACAACAATGTAGCCCTGGTATGTCTGTATCGTTCACCATCTATTAAAAATATTGATGCATTCCTATTTTACTTAAATACAGCTCTTCCAATCTCTCCTCTTTTGTTAATATTATAGTAAAATATTCCTATAAACGATAACAAGCTGGACCTATCTGGTTCTCGTTACTTGACCATTGCGCGTCACATGGCAAGAGAGGTAAGTGGAACATGTCTGGGCCATATACAACTCAAGAGTAGGCAACGGTAGTGCAACAAACCACGTTGACTGATCACTATCCTGTAATAACACAACTGTTCACAAAACAATCACAAGTATGTGTAACTACAACCGTCACCAAAGTTGATTCTGAAAGCCTGAAACGAGACATATCCTTTATTAACCTAACACCAATATACGAATCTATAGATCCCAACTATTGCACCAGTTATCTCGTAAATAGCTTACAAACAGTACTGCAATATAACACAACAAATTTAATAGTACCGAAACGTCAAAGAATTATCAAACCCTGGATCACTTCTGGTCTGCTCGGTTGCATGAAAAATAGGGACAAACTTCATAAAAAAACTAAAATGTCACCTGACAACCAAACTCTAAAGATGTCTGTCTCTATGTTCGATATAAAAAAAAATGCACCAAAATTTTAAAGAAAGTTAAAACGACTTACGAAAGGAACCAGATAGAATTAACTAGAGAAAAGCCCAAAGAATTGTGGAAAACTATCAAAACTAACTAACTTACTCCAACAAGTCAGGCGACTTTCCTGAACAGCTTCTTAAACTGTGTTCCACAGGTTCCACTACGAAATCATCTCTGGATAATGTAAATGAGCATAATATAAATTTAGAAAAACCCTTAGCCGAAGATTGTCTAAGAAACCATCGCAACCCTACTCAACCACCTCTTAACCATACCACCCAGCAAGCTAATCCCCAGCTCCAGTCCTTTGCTATGGAATCTGTTGACGAGGGGGAGGTGGAACGAATTATTCTAGGTTTAAAAAATGACTCAACAGTTGGTTGGGATAACATATCCAACAAGTTTCTTAAAACCTTTATATTTAATAAGTCCTTGGAACGCGGTGTTTACCCAAATGATCTAAGGAGATCAGAAATTCATCCCATACATAGGGAGGGGATAGGGATCGTGTCATTAACTGCAGGCCTATTTCGATCCTACCTGCACTGTCAAAAATTTTGGAGAAGATAATACACACTAGGCTTGTCAATTACCTGGAGTCCAGTGGTTTGTTCTCCAAAAATCTATTCGGTTTCGTAGAGCCAGAAGTACGGATGACGCGGTACATAAACTGACAAATTATCTGACTACTAACCTTGATAATCGTAGTAAAAATGTCTCTCCATTTTCCTTGATCTAGCCAAAGCTTTTGACATGATCTCTGTGCCCATTCTTCTGCAGAAGCTTGAGCGATTAGTTGTTAGAAGAAAGCTAATAAAACTTTTTGAAAGTTATCTCTCAGAGCGGTTCCAGTGCGTCAGGGTTGGAGTACCTCAGGGCAGTATTTTGGGACCCACCTTATTTCTCGTATATATTATCGAACTAACAGATCTAAAGTTACCCAGAGGCGAAATCATATCTTTTGCAGATCATACTGCACTCCTCTTCTCAGTTGATACCTGGGGAGGGTGGGCGGGGTATATAATGCTCCATCTTTCCGTGGTGTAACCGTGCCGTTAACGGACCGACTCGTAATTCTCGGTGTTACGTTGACATCGAACCTCAACTTCGGTCCATTCATTGAGGCGAAAGCTCAGTTAGCTGCAAAAAAGTTGGGGATTCTTGCTAAGGTGAGACGATACTTCACGCCTGAACAGTTGCTCAACTTTTATAAAGCGCAAGTTCGGTCACGCATGGAGTACTACTCTCACCTCTGGGATGGATCTGCTAAATACCAGCTTGATGCACTTGAGTCGATTGACAGACGGGCCAAAAGGCTTATTGGTAACGATGCACCGGTCGCCTCAAAGCTCCAGAGCCTTTTACATCGACGCCAGCCAGTTGCCAGCCTGTCGGTTATTTATCGGCTACATTTCGGGGAGTGTGCGATGGAACTGCACAATTTGATTTCGCCTAGCCCTTTCCATCATCGGACTACAAGATGTACGGCAATGCGCCATCTGTACATGGTGGACATCCCTCCCATACGCACAAAGCCTTTTGCTAATACTTTCATTGTGCGCACAGCTAAGGAGTAGAACTCCCTTCCGGGGTCTTTGTTCACTGATAGCTACAACCTTGCGGTCTTTAAGTCAAGTGTGAATAGGTTTCTTCTAGGCAAGCGTGGTTCACCGTAGACCACATCATCGCTTAACATCAGGTCGCTCGCGTTTGACCACTCACTATCTCGTGAGTGGTGAAAGGCGAGCCTATAGATAAAAAAAAAACTTTTCTATTCGTCAATCCACTGTTGCCAACATTCAATTTAACATTATTTCGCATGAATGCTCATCGACTGGAATCTGCTCCTGTAAACCACTTGAGCAAGTCAAGCATATATCTTGGTGTCACTTTGGATCAGAATCTTAATTTCAAAGAGCACATTAAGCTTGTCAGTGGCAGAGTGCGTAAACTGATTTATTTATTGAAAAACATCAGATTGGTTGCTGATCCTACCTTACTAAAAAGTGTATACTACTCGCTTTGCCAATCAATATTCAATTACTGTATATCTTCTTGGGGAGGTGCTGCCAAGACTACTCTCAAGAGCTTGGAGTTAGCTCAGCGGGCTATCCTGAAAGTGGCCACTTTTAGACCCATTCTATTACCCCCAAACGCGCTTTATCAGTCTTGCGAAGTCCTCAATGTGCGCCAACTATTTTTGTTGAATATTGTACTTAAACAACATAAGGACCTCAATTACAATCCAGAGATTAGCTCCAAACGTAAAAGGCATGAAGTTGCAATCGCCAAGCATCCTCCAAAAAAAACATTTGTAAAAAAAATCTACAATAAAATAAATAAAATCTTTGATAGCTATTCGCTCAACAAGTCTCATTGTAAAAAAAGCTCCAGAACTACCTGCTAAGTGCTAACACAGTCTTATGGGGAGACAGAAAAGCTGCTTGCGGTTCAAAATTAGTAAAATATTTTAACCTTATATGAGAGGTAAACACACTCTTACTCATTGGCTCAAATGAAAACATTAATTGCATTCGTTGCGTTCGTTGCATTCGTTGTGTCTCACGTTTAACTTTTTTTATTTTTTTATTTAAGTTCTAATTTTTTATTTAATCTAGCTAGGGCATTTCAGGAACCTTAACACCCTAGCCCACGATTTGGAGGTGGATGCAGTTCGACGGGACGATCGAACTCACCGAATCAGGGACGTTGCGACTTCACCCCGATGCTATGGCTGCCAGGCGTCCCTGCTGGGCAGCAGGGAACTGAATAGACGCCAGGACAAAGGGGCGGGTGCTGGCTGGTGATAGAAGAGCCCCAACAGAACACCTTGCAAGCTGACATTGGATACTGGAGCTTCTCGGATAGTCTTCAGTTGCCAACTAGCAAGACGGTGTCTTGGAGACTTCCTCGGGAACCATGAATGTGTACATGAGAACAGTTACCGGTCAGCACATAACCGTCCGAGGTGAGAAGGAGGTGGACATGAAGTTAGGGAACAAAGTTAACCGCCACAATGTTATCGTGGCCGACATAGTGGACGATTGCATTCAGGGTTTAGACTTGGGTGAGATTGACGTTTGATCATTTTCTAACTTAGATCTGAAGAGTGACTACTGGCAGGTCGAGATAGACCCTCACGATAAAAAAAACAGCTTTCTCTACGGGCAAAGAATTGTGGCAATTCAACGTCATGTCATTTGGATTGTGTAATTCTCCTGCCACCTTTGAGAGATTGATTGGCTGGTTGGTGACGCCTGCCTAGTCTACTTGGATGACATTATTATTGTGGGACGGACGTTTGAAAATCACCGCCGCAATCTGGCACGTGTTCTGTCGAAGATAGGAAGAGCCAATCTAAAGCTAAGTCCAAAGAAGTACGCGTTGTTCAGGCGGCAAGTGAACTTTTTAGGACACGTGGTTTTCGAAGAAGGTATTCAAACGGACCCGGATAAGCTCGTTGCCATCATGGATTGGACAGTTCCGGAGAAAAAAACGCAAGTCAGGGCATTTCTCGGATTGTACTCCTAGTATCGGCGGTTTGTGAAGAGCTTTGCTGACATTGCCCGACCTCTTCATAAGCTAACTGAATAGAAGATACAGTTCTGCTGGAATGAGAGATGAGCTGAGAATGACGTCGCATTTCACCCATCCTAGGCTATCCTGACAATGAACATGATTTCATAGTTGACACAGATGCCAGCAATACTGGAATCGGCGGGGTGTTGTCTCAACGAAAAGGAGATCATGAGGTTGTAATTGCGTACAGCAAAGCCTTATGCAAACCTGAAAGGAACTACTGTGCCACTCGAAGGGAGCTGTTTGATTTCGTAATTCAACATCGTAGCGGAACGTCGCACGGTAATGCTGATGCTCTCTCGCGAGGACCGTGTCCCGACCAATGTAAACACTGTGCCACACAAGAAGCTAAGCAGGTAACGCTAGTGTGAGAGTTTAGAGGACGGATCTTAGCGAAGAGTGGAAACCTTACAGAGTGCTCAGCAAGAAGAGAGAGACTTAAAACCGATCCTTGAATGGAAGAAATAATATAATAATAATATAATTGTAATTTTTTTTAGCGAAATAAATGTCTTAAACCGTAAGAAATCAGGTGTACCTAGGCCTCACTGGAGTGATGTTGCAGCAACGAGTTCCATCACCAAGAGTTATTGGGCACAGTGGGAAAGCTTGATTATACAGGATGGATTTCTGTGCGGGAAATGGGAGAGTGCACGTGGTGACCAGTGTCATCTACAAATGGTCGTACCTAAAGTTAAGGTTACCGGAGGTCCTACAGCTCTATCACAATGGAAGCTCAGGGGGTTACATGGGAGTTAAGAGCATTTTAATCAAGATCCGAGAACAATTTTACAGGATCCATTGTCGAGAGGACGTTGAGGAATGGTGCCGCAAATGCACAAGTTGTGCGGCTGTGAAAGGACCACAAACTCGTAGCAGAGGGGCACTGAAGGTTTACAATGTTGGTGCACCATGGGAACGTATAGCATTAGATGTTGCAGGGCCTTTTCCGGAAAGCCAAAGCGGGAACAAGTACTTCTTGGTCGTCATGGACTACTTCACAAAATGGCCGGTTCGGGGTACCCTTGGAAATCAACAGTGACCAAGGCCGGAATTTCGAGTCAGAAGTGTTCAAGGAGAAGTGTCGTATGATGGGTGCTCACAAAACCAGAACTACTGCTTATCATCCGCAATCAGACGGAATGGTTGAATGATTCAACCAAACGCTGCAGAGGTATCTTGCAAAGGTTATGGAAAACAGAGAGAATGATTGGGACAAACACATTCAACCATTTCTCCTGGCATTGGCCTCATCCTGGATTACCTGCATATCTGATCACCGGTATCCCAGCTGAGTCTCCACGCGGTGTTACAGATTATGCGAATGAACTACGGGACAGGATGAATGATGTATATGAGCACATCAGACAGACAGGTTAACAGATGTCTGAGAGGATGAAGACTCGCTACGATCGAAAGTCGAACAGTAGGGGCTTCGAAGAAGGATCTGTTTTATGGTTACATAACCCGGTACGCAGCAAAGGAAAATCTCCTAAATTGCAAGCAAAATGGGATGGACCATATCGCGCAGTTATCAAGATTAATGACGTCACCTACCGAATTCTAAAGGGACGCCGAGGTACACCAAAGGTTGTTCATGTGGATCGGTTGGCCCGTTATCATGGGTCTAACAATGCTCGGGAGTCTGGACGAGCATGTCTAAGGCAATGTTACAAGATAGAGCAACGCCATCTCTATCCTAGCTCGCTCCTAGCTGCGAGAGGCAACGAAAAAAAAAAAACCATCATAGATCAGTTTCGATTTGGAAGCGACAGAGAGCGATCGGAAAAGGAAAATAATGCGAAGTAATAGAATTGTTTAAGAAGTGTTTATGTAATAAAGTGTGATTAATTGAAGTCTGCTGTTTAAATAATTTATCCCTGAACCCCAGCTCGTAACAGTATGATAAATCGCCGTCATCGTCGACTCGACAGCAATGTGGACACCTCGTATGACGACGGAGATGGCGCTTTTCGGGGCGCGTGGAAACAAAGGGCCTCCGATTGTGAGTCTTATTACCCCTACAGAGAGTGTAATAAGAACGGTACAAAGTCCAATGTATAAAGCTGCACGAGCTCTTGACTGTACAATAAATAAGACTTGTAAACAAAGTTAGTATATTTAATAGAATAATTGAATAAAAATAATTTGGCACAAAATATAGATAGGATAAAATAATAATACTTAGAATAAAAAGATTTTGGATGCAATCAAATGGTTCATCATTGGACCAGTGGATAAATGGATTAGGACTTTGATTTTTTTGCATTTGGATAAATTCCTTTTAATTCTCTAGGGGTGGGGGGCGGCAACTGTCCCCCCTTCTTCCCCTTGGCGACGCCCTTGCCTGGACTGAAAATACTTATACTTAGGTCTTTAATGCAGCTTTCGTTGGTATACTCCCTAGTTATCTAGCTCACAATTTAATTAATAGTTTTACAATTAACTACCAGTGGCTATAGGTCATTTACGTGGCTGTATAGATCTTCCTTTATGATACGATGACATTTATCTGAGTTTATATTTCCATAGTTTCATATAAACTTGTCTGTCAGTGAATATTTATTTATTGCAGTATGTTTTGAATAAATAGCTTCTAAATTATAGAGTTTCCAAACAGCACCTGATAGGAAAGAAATATCACACTTAATTGCAATGGATCGTAATAAATGTTCAGATCAGAATTCAGGTAAGAAGCAGGAATACCTATTGCTCCAATCTCGGTATGAATATCAAAGGCAACTTATGAATTAGTTACGTGCCACGCTAGGTAAAAAGGTACCTATATCATTGAGATAATATGTACTACATACTAGTACATTAATACCTCAATGACCTATATGTAAAAACTGCAGCATTATCAGTAAGTTAATGAAGTTAACGCCAACGGAAGATATCGACAAAAAAATTACTTAGCAGAGAATGGCTTAGGGTGCACAAGTTTTCATAGTTGACTACTTAAGGATAACAGATGTAGGTTCACTGCTGACTCTGGACCTCCTTTATAAGTGTGTATCGACTAAAACTGAAAACTTGTCATAATCACATGTAAAATCTAAGTTAACCAATAATAAAAAAATGCTTGCGTTGAAATGATGTCAATGATGGTTGGCAGGTACCAACGGTTGCCTAGAACTCCTACAAGGAACATTATTCAACTGTGAACATGAGGCGAGTCGCTGCGTAGAGGTGGTAGAGGCAAATTCAGGGCACAACGAGTGTGAGGGGTGGGGTTCTGGGCAGCCAAAAATGTGCTCACAGCCAACATTGAGGTTGAATCTACCTAACTATACGTGTGAACGGTAAGGAGCTCTACTACCATTTCAAATTAGTTCTATCAGTTTCAACTTCCAGATACTGAGGTTATTGTAGCAACAACGGAACTAGAAGGTGAATTGAAGGATAATAAAAATCTGAATTTCGTTGACGACTGCCTCAATGTGAACGTGACTGTTCAAACTGAAATTTGCCGTGGTAACAAGCTCCGTGATGAAAAACCAAGACATACGAAAGATCAGCGCGAGTGCCCCGTCCCCAATTTTTCGGGAGCTTTTGTAAACCAACCCCGTGCAAGGTGCTGTTTTAACATTTATATAAGTGAATCAGTAATTTTTGATACTTAAAAAACAATCTACAGTTAAAGATAGGTATAATTTCATTTTATCATAACTGTCACGTTTGCATAGGTAGGCATAATTCAATAATATGAAAGAAAGAAAACAAAGAAAAAGTGTTTATTTGTCACAAAACGACATACAATATAGGAACATACTTAAGCTAAACCCTTAAAATAGTATTAGTAGTACTTAAATTAAGTTAGTAAAAACGAGAAATAAACAAACAATAACAACATATACTACCCACATTTTGATTATAACAAAAAAGAAATAGGGTGAAAAATATGAAGGCAGATGCATGTCGTGTTTGTGACAATAAGGCTTCCACTCAGCATAAGCTGTACCGTGGAGGACCCACAGCACGGCGCTGATTTTCAGTGGTCGCCTATATAATATAATGTAACAATATAAAGAAGCAAAGATTTACCTGCCTACGTAAGTCTAGATGTTTACCGATGCTGCGGTTGCTATTTTTATTTTCTATTGCAGGCAAGGCCACCTCGAATATTCCAAAAACAATAAAAGGCCAAAGACTCCTAGGTCAAGATGTCCTTGTACAAAACCAATGTCCGTTGCAAGTAGTTATTTGGCGAACTGTAGAATTTTAAAAACAAACAATGTAGAAAAGAAGAATAAGAAAAGTAAAAGATGTCCCTTGCGGGTAGCCGAACTGGCTGTGCCGACAAAACGACAACTAATTGAAACATGGAGAAACAAATCTCGTGTATTACCTGGCTTTATGGTAAGAATAAGAGTGCTAAGGCTGCTTCACGATACAGTGCAACAAAATATAGCTGTTTAATGCGTAAATTGTATTCTGATGTTGCAGGTAGAAAGATTGAAACAGCATGTTATGGACCAGATACCAATTGCTAAAATACCAGACGCAATATATTGTTTCCAAACTGGAAGACGTGTGACATCAAAAAAGTAATACAGAGTTCTCTTAGACATCGTAGGTAGAGATATCTGTCTACGCTTTAAGGCATCGCTTTAATAAGGGAAAGCAGACTACCTACACTGATATTTTATCGGTCTTGGGTTATTTAGGAACAGTCACATCTAGTTACAATGACGTGCCCTTCGGCGGTCGACTGTATTTATTTTTAATACTAATTCTTCTTAATATGCATTAGTAGCGACCCGCCCCCGATTCGTTTGCACGGGTGTAATTTAGAAGCCGGGGCCGTTCGCTAGTTATTACACAAACCTAAACCTTCCGTGCAAAATTATCTAACTGATGGTGAACACCGCATGAAAACTCGTTGCGTGGATTAGGAGGAGTTAGCGGATAAACAGACAGACGCGGAAAGCGACTTCGTTTTATACTAGGTATCTATGCCTAAATATTGTAGTGTAAACCTATTTAATCTATCCAGCCACAGCTAATCTAGTGCCTGTAGTGTAGGTCTAGGTATGCCAAACTGTACTTAGGGTTTTTACAAACGATCTGTATTTGGACTGCGTTTTAGGTAGGTTATAGGTAGATGTAATATTCTGCATCGAGTACTTTAAACACGTATAACGCCAAGAAATAAAATGATAAATTTCCATTCAGGCCATTTCGGACAATGATGGGCGACACCAATATGTTCCGTTCGGGCCGTGGGAGACAATGGTGTCCGACAGTCAGAGCTATGTTTAAACGTCTCTACTAAACTGTCGGTCAACAATACAAGGCAATATTGTACGCAGCATGACCCGCGCGGCCTCCTAGATTAGTGTGATCACATCAGCACTCTAAAAAAATATATAAATAAAAAAGTTACGTCAGTTTTTCTAAAAATATTATTTTACCAACATACAAAAAAATTGTGTAATGCAATTCTGATTTGTTTTTTCGATTTTATGGAAAAATTTTGTGTTCGGTATATAGATAAATTAAAAAATTATGATAGTAAAAATCAAAATCAGTTTTATTGTTTTAAACTTAGGAAATAAGAACAATATTATCACATTTTTAAACTTAAATATTTGAGATCATCGGAAAACGTAAATTTTCAATAATATTTACTAGGTAAATTAACATAAATCAAACAGTTTTTTAGGTTTAGAAATAATTAAAAGAATCAAAATAACAATCATATAAAAAAAGAATCAAAATAACAATCATATAAGAAAGGAATCAAAATAACAATCAAAAATATTTAAAAAGAACGATGTACTTTATTAAAACAATCTAAACAAAGAAACGGTTTATTTGGGCAGTCGTCACAGAAAGTGTTTACTTTTTTTACTTTATTTTTCGCTTGGTTTCTACCTAGAATTTTGACTTTTTCCTTGTAACATTCAGAGCAACCTCTTCTAATAATACTACTCTTTCCTTCTTTCTTGACTAGTCTGTGTTTTCCTCTTTTTGCTCTTTTTTCACGAATCTCTTCCATCTCAGTCATAGGATTCGAACAAAATTCTTGCATTATTTCTTTTCTGAAGTCTACTATAGACATGTGTTTATTGGTAACTTTTTTATATAAAATCATAGCGTTCACTAATGTAGTATTAAGAGCGCGGCGAACGTAGCTCGCAAATGCAATTCGAGACGAGTGAAGAATTCGTTAAGAGCATTGCTATCTCGCTTTGCACACACACGCGGTGCGCCGTGCGCAGCCGTGTGTGTGCGAGTAGATAGGCTTCCATTCATAACGTCTCGAAAGCCGGCAAGCCGGCCAACGCGAACTGCGCCGGCGGGCGTTCTTTTGTCTTATTTATGTAGGTAACTATGCCTTTTACGAAACCTCAAATATGTATTGTTATAATAAATAATGAATGCAAGTAAAATAATACAAATGTTACTTAGGCAAATTAATAGTACAAGACAAATATTCCAATAATTTATGCCTATTTACGCATAAGTAGGTACAGACAAATAACAGCGCTCTGATCTAACCCTCTTACAAATTAACGCGGTATAAAGTTATACCAGGTATAACAAAGGTATAACCATACATTTTCATAGGTTTATACTTGGTATAACTTTATACCGCGTTTATTTGTAAGAGGGTAAGAATATGAAAAATAAAAACAAGAATTTCGTATAAACATTTATTTAGTTATGTTTTACTTTATAGATCATCATTCATCTATTTAAAAAATATAAATCAAAACGTGATAAAGTCGTGTAGGGTGACCATAAATATTATCGACTGAACGAAATACAAAAATACAATAATGATAATCAGAAAACATTTTTACGCACGCTTTTTAGTTTATATGTACAATTGTACATTGTAATAATTGTACATTACGTAGGTAAAGAAAAAAAAAAGTTTATATTCTGTCTCTGATAGGCAGATTTCTAGGTAAACGGGGATCTATTAATTCAGGCAATATACATTTAAAATAAAACTCTTCTAATTTTAAGACTATTGAATTCCAAAATTCGTTGCCTTTTTCAATTTTTTCATATGCCAGTCCTTTAGGCGTCCATATTATAAAAATACAGTATTTGCGGGTTGTTATTTGCAATTGTCCTTGTAACTGGTAAAAATAGTAACTTATTGTATTATATCATTGGGATATAGGTACTTACTGTGAGAAACATCCCAACGCTCGGAGTCCATGTCGGCAACCAAACCAAATCGTAAATAATAAAGTCCGTAAACAACGCAAAGTTCGTAAGAAAGTAGATTACTCAATATCAAAGTTCAAATCACAAGGCAAATCTAAATCCAAGTTCATAGCTTAGGTCAATAGTGTCAGAAATATTACAATAAGTACATACTTAGAAAATAAATAAATACGCACGAGCAGCACAGTAAAGTAATCGTCTAACACTGACAACAAACCACAAAAAAAAAGTTAATTAAAAAAATCAAAAAACCCGACTGCTTGAAAAGCGAACTAAAAAGACGTAAACAAGGAGAAAATCATGCTGTGCTGTCGGAGGATACATCTTCGCGAGCTGGCTGACCAAAACCAGACGTATCCTCCGACTGCACAGCATGATTTTCTCCTTGTTTACGTATTTTTAGTTCGCTTTTCAAGCAGTCGGGTTTTTTGATTTTTTTAATTAACTTTTTTTATTTATAACTTTTTGGTTATTTTTTTTTTCGAATCAGGAACATTTAAACATATAAGTGTTATATATTTTTGAAATCACCTCTTAAAATCCTTTATTTTGATACCCCACACGATACGTGTGGAAGAAAAAAAAATTTGGGCCCCCACAATATGGCGCCCAAGAACCGCTATTTTCCTATTTGCCAATTTTTATGTAGCCAGTGACACTCGCGGGGTTAAGGCGAATCGATTGACGTAAGAACCATCAAAATCGGCCCACGCGTTTGGTTTCTAGAACGCCACATAGGAACAAACATACATACATACATACTTACATACTTACATACATACATACTTACATACTTACATACTTACATACTTACATACATACATACATACATAAATAGACTGATAAACACATTACCCTCCTTCGGCAGTCGGGTAAAAAATATACAATACAACAAACAGTAAACAACCCCAAAGTGCCCCGAACAAAAGTCGTACGAGCGATACCTACTCAACCGTATGAAGCACGACTACACACACATAGACATGACGTGCTCGACGCGACAGCAATACTAGCTATTGAAAATGTATGATTATTTTTATGTGTTCCGTAATACCAAAAATGATGAATGAAAACTTAATGTTTTTTTAATTTTTTTTCGATAATTTGTTTCTTGATAATATGAGCTATGTTATAGCGTTGACAATTTTATAGATATTGTTTTTTTTAAGATAGAAAAATCAATAAGAAAACATGTCATTTACGCTGTAAAAATGTACGAAATGGAATTCGCTTAAACTTCATTTTAGGTAAGTATTTTGAAAAAAAAAAGACGTAGGAACCTAGATAAATACTGTCTGAATCCGAATATTAGCATAATTTGGTGGAAATATGCGCAACTTACAAATGATTTAGGTATTACGTTTGTATGGACAATTCATGCTTCGCCGCGCCCTTAAGTAATAAATTAAAAGCGAGTTTTTTATACCACTTTATTGTTTTTCGCAGTGGTGTAGAGTACGCAGCTAATTGATCAGCCAAATCAACAGCACCTTTGACTTTATTATAGTCTACAACAATCTTTGGCTTTGATATCACATTTCCTCGTTTATTTACATGACTAAACCGTACCGAATGCTTTGTGGACAGAACATATACGTCGCGCTTGTCCCTCCATTTCATCATGGTAATTCCATCGGTGCTTTCGGCTGCAGCAAACTGGCCTTTCTTGAGCTTAGCAGTAACAACATGTTTTGGAAGCTGTCTTCTATTTTTTCGAATGGTGCCTACTAAATGAGTTTCTTTGTCTAATAGTTGCCGTGCCAAATCTACACTTGTATACCAATTGTCGGTATACAATGTGTGTCCTTTGTTGAGTAAATCTTCGCATAAAGACATAACTACATTTGTGGGCGTTGTATTTGTATCGTCGTTTTTTCCCGCGTAAATGCTAATCTTGTAGGTATACCCAGGAATCGTGCATAATTGGAATTCTTTAATTCCGTATTTGTGTCTTTTTTGTTTATTATACTGCCTAAATATTATTCTGCCACGAAATGGAACCATGCTTTCGTCAATACAAATATCTTCACCAGGGGTATAGTTTTTTTTGTAATTCTCATTTAAATTGTTCACTAGTTGACGTACTCGATGTAGTCGGTCTTCTTTGTTATCATCATCTTTATCAGAAAAATGTAGCATCTTCAAAAGCAATTCAAATCGGTTTCTGGACATCACCGTTCTCGGAAAAGGATGCCCGATAATTTTATCTTTAGACCAGTAGTGTGCCAATCTGGGTAATTTTACCAAGCCCATGAATAAAATTAGGCCAAACATTTTTTTAATTTCTTTTATATTCGTCGGACTCCACTGATTAATACGTGCACCTCTTGAAGCTTCAGGCATACTGGTAATGTTATGAATAGCATATTGATTTGTGTTATGCACTATTTGTTGAAACACGTCTGTTGGGGATTCTTCGAGGTGGTAAAATAAAATAGCGGACTGTAATAAAGGGAATGGTTCCGTATATTGAGCTTAAGAACGCGCGCTATCTGGTCCGTGGTTTTTGAGTAAGTGGTGGTGCAGGTCAGCGGCGCGCGGCGGTCGGTGTCTCGTCCCGCGCTCCCCGCTCGCCGTCGTCGCACCCCCGTAGTCGCAGCGGCGGGCGGTGCCGCATTTGTCTCCGACATACTCCCCGGGTTGAAGAAGGTAGTAGGCAGCTGATTCAACAAGCAGGTTCTGGAAGGGGACAAATGTTATTAAACGCCCTTCGAATAATGGTTCCTCCCTTGGTCCTTATATCGGCGACTCGAGCGACTTGATCCTGAGCTCCTGGGAAAACGGCCACACAACGACCCAGGGCCCAACGTAACGGAGGCAGCGCCTTGTCCTTTATAAGGACTAAGGAACCCAATTTGAGTTCGCTTGACGCAGTAGGCCACTTCGTCTTTTGCTGCAGAGTAGTGACGTACTCGTTGGAGAATCGTTTCCAAAAATGTTGCTTGACATACTCGATTCGTTTGTATCGCTCAAGGCTAGTTATCTTTTCCGTCAGCTGTGGATGTGGAACTGACACAAGTGATCGTCCTATTAGGAAGTGAGCGGGTGTTAAAGGTGTGAAGTCTGTAGGATCAGAATTAAGGCGGTGATAGGGCGTGAATTAAGGATGGCTTCCACTTGAGTCAGACAAGTGTGCATTTCTTCATATGTGAAATGCGTAAGTTGGAGAAGCCTACGAAGATGATATTTAGTGGAACGGACAGCAGATTCAGCCATACCATTGAAATGGGGGGTGTAGCTCGGAATGAAGAGGAAGTCTATACCCTGTTGGGCGACTTCGGAACTAATTTCGGAACTTGAGTCCTGTAAGAAACGATGTAACTCGTTACATGTACCTACAAAATTAGTCCCATTGTCGGAGGTTATACTTTGAGGCTTCCCTCGACGTGCCACAAACCGATTTAGAGCGGCCATATAACCCTCTTTAGTCAGATCTGTGACGAGCTCTAAATGCACTGCTTTTGTAGCTAAGCAAACAAAAATGGACAAGTAAGATTTAATCAGTTGGCAACCTCGACCTTTACGGTTAGCTATCTTAACTGGGCCTGCATAATCCACTGAACAGTGTAAAAAAGGAAATTCCAGTGCAGTCCTGGATTCAGGTAACTGTCCCATTATGGGCTGAACATTGCTGGCTTTAAATCTGAAACATTTTATGCAACTTTTCGTTATGGATTTAGACAGATTCCTTCCTCCTAAAGGCCAAAAAGTTTGACGAATATTGGACAACAATAGCTGAGGTCCAGCATGTAAAAGCTTTAAGTGATGCATATGAAATATTATTTTTGTTAAATGATGTTTGCCACACAATAATATTGGATGCTTTGTGTCATAGCTATAAGGTGAATTATCAAGTCTACCGCCTACTCTCAAGATATCATTTGAATCTAGAAATGGGGTCAATGATATTAATCTATTTTTCTTTGGTAACGCGTGACCTGATTTTAAGATAAGGTATTCATTTGGGAACATTTCTAACTGTGCAGTATGCATGATAAAATTAAATGAATTTTGTAATTCTTCACAAGAAAGATGATCACAGAATCTCTTTGTTTTGTTTTTACAGTTATAAATAAATCTTTGTATATAGGCTATAACTCTTTGTAAACGTGTAAATTGTGAATATTTAGGTATAAGTTTTGTAAATAGTTTATCGTCATCGTTCTTGATAACTTTATTATTTATAACAAGACAAGGTTGGAGATCCGGTAGGTCCTGTTTCTGGGATTCATTAGGCATTTTTGGCCAACATTGCTCTGACTCGAGCAAATACGATGGGCCCGACCACCACAACGAGGCGTCGCTGATAATATCAGCCTTCACCCCGCGAGAAACTAGATCTGCCGGGTTCTCCTTGGACGGCACGTAGCTCCACGTGTGACCGCTGGTGCTTTCCTTGATCTCTTTAACACGGTTACGTACAAATTGATTAAGTTGATTTGAAGGGGTGGACAACCACCCTAATACGATCGTGGAGTCGCACCAAAACCGACACATGTTTATGTTTAACGTTAATGAATTTTGTACCTTAGTACACAGTCTTGCACCTAATAAGGCCCCACACAACTCAAGACGTGGGATAGTTGTGGGTTTGATCGGTGCAACCTTGTTTTTCGAGACTAAGAGCTGAACACGCACATTCCCCGAGTTACACACAGACCGAATGTAGACGCATGCGCCATACGCACTTTGAGAAGCATCTGTGAATACATGGATTTCAATCTTTACGCAAAGATCACTAAGAACCCATCGAGGAATTTGTAACTTATTAAGACAGGGTAATGCGTTAGCAAATGAAGACCAGAGATGTAAAATGTCTGACGAAACTTCTTCGTCCCAAGAGCTTTTATTGACCCATAATTTCTGCATAATCAATTTAGCTTCGACGACGCATGGACCTACTAGGCCTAATGGGTCGAATATTTGGCTTATAACAGAAAGTATGTGGCGTTTAGAAACCTTCTCATGAAGTTCAATATTAATTGAAAAAGATAAGGTATCCTGCTGACAAAGCCAATATAAACCTAATGTTTTTGAAGTTTTATTTATGTTATTATCTGATAGATCTAAAAATGTGTTTGAATCTATAATTTTACCTGAGAACAGCTCGTTAAGAATTAACGAGTTATTTGATTTCCATTTGCGAATATTGAATTTTGCTGCATTTAAGGCGGCAGTAATTCCCTTACATAAATTTATAGCTTCGCTTTCAGTACAGGATCCACTTAATAAATCATCACAGTAAAAGTCGTGCGATATACTGTATTTGACGCTATTATCGTTAACTGTGGATGCCAGGCTACTCAAACATTTTGTCGCGAGATATGGCGCTGATGCAGTCCCCTGACAAACTGTGTTAAGTGTGTAGGTTTTTAAGCGATGAGAGGAATCATACCTGAATATTATTTGCTGTAACGATCGTTGATGGGGTACTATGTCAATAGATCTAAACATTTTTTCAATGTCTGCTGATACTACAAATTTATGCTGGCGGAATCTGAGGAGAATCGATAAGAGATCGTCTTGGACAGTAGGACCGACCATCTGAATCTCATTGTAAGAAATTCCTGAAGTGGTGACGGCAGAAGCGTCGAAGACTGTACGCAACTTAGTTGTTGTACTGGACTCCCGAAGTACGCCATGATGAGGAAGGTAGTAGTTGGCAGTGTCACTGTATGGAAAAAGGGTTTTATTTTCAGTCATGTGACCCAACTGTTCGTATTCTTTCATGAAATTTAAATATTTTTCCTTGAATATTGGATCTCGTTCGAATTTTCTCTCAAGCGATAAAAAACGGCGCTTGGCCATATCAAAAGAATCACCCAGGACCTGGGGATCTTGCTTGAGAGGAATGGTAACGACAAAGCGTCCATCGTCATTACGAGTTGTGTTGACGGTGAAACTATTTTCACACGCACGTTCCTCTGCGGATTGAGAATGCACAAGAGAAACACTATCTACTTCCCAAAAACGAGTGAGATCAATATCTAGTTGACCTTGAGTAAAAAAACATTGACTGAATGTACTTTTCGGACTTGTGATGTGACCAGTGACTATCCATCCGAACTCCGAACTACGTAAAATAGGTAGATTCTTGCCTAAGCTAATCTTTTTGCAACCTAGAATATCCCAGAAGACGTCTGCGCCGATAAGAAGATCGACCTTAGAAGGAATGTTATAAGAGGGGTCAGATAGACATAAACCTGCTGGGATTTGAATGTGTTGTGTATTAATATATGTTATTGGTACTGCTGTGGTGACGTTGGTAAACACGTGACAATCAATGTTGGTCCTATAGCTAGAATTCAATGACTCAATTGTGAGATTGCAAGACTGTGTACTATTGGATACATGATTATTAAAACCTGATACCATGGAGCTCACGTTCCGCCTCGGCAAACCCAGCTTACTGCAGAAAGCTTCGGAAACGATATTTATTCCGCTACCGTTGTCCAAGATCGCTCGGGCGGTGTGTTTCTTACCCCTGTCGTCAACCACTCTCACCAACGCTGTGGAAAGGAAAACACGCATCGGAGTAGTAACCGGTAGAACATCTGTTGTCAACACAATATCCTTTGAAGACGAATTAGACGAATCACGAGATGCTGATTGCTCAGATTTTTCTACGTGCAAAAGTGTGTTATGCTTTTCTTTGCAATATTTGCAGTGTGACAAAAAACATTTCTTTGCTGCATGACCGAAACGTAAACAGTTAAAGCATACCTTGAACTCCTTTACTTTAGAAAGCCGAGTTTCTTGTGGAAGACTTCTAAAAGATTCGCAATTGAACAGCTGATGTGACTCATCGTCGCATAATGGGCATGATTTACGTTTGCTATTTTTATTTTTGCTATTTGTGCTATTATTTATTACTAAACTTTTCGCTTTTATGGATTCTGATTTTATTTTATTATTTTTATTGTTTTCCTCTAAGGTTTCTAATAAGTCTGCTCTGTTATTTAAAAATGTTATGAATTGTGATAGGGTTGGGGATGAAGTCAACGTATTCCGATGTTCTTCCCACTCTCGACCCGTCACACTGTCGAGTTTAGTTGACATCATATAAATTACGAGCGTGTCCCAGTACTGGGTGGGTTCTTTCAATGATGCGAGAGCCCTGATGTTTTTGTTAGTTACATCAATAAGATATTGAATTGACTTACATGATTCTGATCGAATAGAATCAATGCTAAACAAAGCTTGTAAGTGGTTATTAATCAGTAAGCGACTGTTATCATATCGCTCGCACAATAATTCCCACGCAATTTTATAATTGTCACTTTTAAAATCGATGTTTTTAATAATCAGAGCGGCACTTCCTTTAAGAGAAGCCCGTAAATAGTGGAATTTATTGATGCTATCTATGCAATCACTGTTATGTATAAGAGAAAGGAATGTGTCTTTAAATTCAAGCCAGTCTTGATAGCCACCACTGAAATGTGGTAAGTCAATTTTCGGTAGCCTAACCAAATTTGTCACTCGCCCACCTGATTCTGCATCGCTGAACTCCATCACAGACCCGCTGCCCTTGCCTCCGGCAGCAAGCAGGTGCTTGGCTTTGGCCACCAGCTGATAGTAGTCGTTGTCAAACTGCACACGCTCCACCGAAACTTCATCGGTTGGTGGCTCATCAGATAGGATCTCGATTTCAGTCTGTAACGCGTCAAATTCCTCGCATAAGGGCTCAAATTTTCGTAAGCGACACTCTAAATCTATGATTTGTAATTCCGTTAATGTTTTAGAAGTTTCTATTAATTTAATATGGTTGCCAAAAATAGTAAGCTTAGATTTAATTGCTGAGCGTTTCTTAATTAAAGTTTTAAGTTCAGACATAATCACAAAACGAACCACAAATCGCAATAAAGGCAGCTGCTTACCTCAAATTAACAAACTTGAGGCACGGTAAGCGTAATAAAGATATTTTAGCAATAAAAAATTAAACCAGGTAGCTGAGCACAATGACTGTGAGTTTCGATTTGAAGTAAACAAGATGATTCATGCGATAGGCGTTCAACGCTCGAGTTAAATATTAGCGATAGCAGTATATGTATATATGTTTTATTCTATGAGTTGTAACGTATGTAATATGCACAAAGCACTGACTCAAGTTTAAGCAAATGTATATGATTCGTATCTATTTAGATGGGAAAAATATTTGGAATAAAGAATATGAAATTGTGAAAATGGGAATACGAATTTGACCAGCTAAGAGAAGAGGGAATAAGAGGAATAAATAGGAACGAACTCACAAGATGTCTTATCCTTTGTCCAGCGACAAAACGGTTTGTTCGTCCTTCAGATGCCCTTCCTTGACCTCTTCAAAGTCGAAATCGTAGCGTAATGGCCGGCGCGTACGACTCGTCAAAGTTTCTTGATTATGACACGGCCTCCAAATAAGCTTCAAGACGTCCTTTGTCACGGTGAGAGGACCATTTGTTGGGGATTCTTCGAGGTGGTAAAATAAAATAGCGGACTGTAATAAAGGGAATGGTTCCGTATATTGAGCTTAAGAACGCGCGCTATCTGGTCCGTGGTTTTTGAGTAAGTGGTGGTGCAGGTCAGCGGCGCGCGGCGGTCGGTGTCTCGTCCCGCGCTCCCCGCTCGCCGTCGTCGCACCCCCGTAGTCGCAGCGGCGGGCGGTGCCGCATTTGTCTCCGACAACGTCATCAGTCACAAAGAGTGAATAAAAATCGATGGGTGATTTGTCAGTCATAGATAATCTGACATGAAGAGGAGCACCCGAAATCTCGGTAAAAGGAATTATTTGGCGTTGTTTACCTGTTGGCTCACACCAAGAACTCGTGGTAGGTGTAACGATTGAAGTTTCTTGTGTACTGACTTCATATTCTGAATTGCTGCCTTCACTATCCGATCTGATGATACGTCGTCGTTTTTGCCTAGTAGGCACTATTTGCCTTTCTTCTTCATCTGAACTAATGTGAAAACTACTGTTCAGTAGTGATATTTCAATATTTTGAAGCTGTGTCAAATCTTCCTCTGTTATTTCAAAAGCATCATCAAAGTCACACATTTTGAATACCTAATAAAAATATATTCTATTCTGTATACTCGTTGCGTGTTTACGATTTGGCGGGAAAAAAAATGTGCAACTGGCGTTCTCGATAATGTCCTGCACAGAGTACATTTCAATATACTGAAATAGAGACCAATCTCGTACCGTGGAACGAGTCATTTGCGTTCTTGAAGAAACTAGCGCCATCTGCCCTATATAGTTAGAACTAAACCTTTGATATAGCTGTGTGTGTGCGTGTGCGAGTGTGCGTAGGTGTGTGCGTGTATGTAAGGGTTTAATTTTATTCTATAGAACTGTAATGTTCGTTAACTGTAATGCACATCATAACATAGTAACATACGTAGTATCTCTAAGTCGTCTGTGATCATAACCTGTGATAATAACACAGAAAGATCACAAAAATAAACAAAATATCGCAAAATACCGGGCGCAAGCGTCAGATATTAGCAGACATTTGTAAATTGGGGTAACCAGTTTATGGTTCATAAAACCACCAAGGGAAATTTACCACCCGAATGAAAATTTGCAAAATGATTGTAAAAGTTATTGCTATATGCGTTTTAATTAATCAAAAAATAATCAAATGTCACACTGTGCGATAAATGTAATTAAAACCAGTAAAAATTATTCATAATTGAAAATATTTTTTGGAAACAATATCACAGAAGTTGGTTAAAAATATACTATTTTAGTAGTAATATGCTACCTACTAGGCAATATTGACAAATTATGATTTTGTTTAGCGCCATCTAGTTTAACAAGTTGGTAAAAAAATCACGATTGTAATCCAACAAAATTAAAAAACACATTATGAGTTATTTTGTACAGTGACTACATATGCTTCGTGATTTTGTATCATTGTACCCATTGCTGTTCCCAGTTTTTTGTACTAAGATTAAACGCCCTGATGTCCTGCGAGGCACTGAGACCACAGACTACTTAGAGATACTACGTATCAGACTGCCAACTGTAGAACAAAAATTCTCATCGTTGAGTTTTAATGTCATATGACGTTTCTTTTTTTTTTTCGTCCGAGTATTGTACTAAGGCAAAGGAATAAAACGGATACAGCATGAAACGTCGAGCCCTATACTATTTTTTTTATTTTATTTGCTATTTCTGCCCCAATGTGGGGGCAAACTTATTAATTTATTGAAATTAATTTTGCGGATGAGTAATTAAAACAAAGAATTATTTATTAAATGATTTATTTTTTAATTTCTTTTTATATTTTACAAAAACTTTTTTTGCAATCTCCGAACATAGAACATACACTCCACACCCTTTAAAATTCTATTATAAATATTGCACAATTCTCATTATTGTAATCCTCACAACTAAGGAAATGATATGATGAAGGATAATTGTCTTGTTCAGTACAGTCAATACAATCAAATGATTATTTGGAAACAAAAACATCATTTACATTTGATGCTACATTATTTTTATGGGCATTGTGTTGTTGCAAGTACGCATTTGATTCAGTTATTACTTGCTGTATCATAACACCTCACTGCACCTTGGGTAGTTTAGGCTTTTTTATGCTGCCGTGTATTCCCGGTGGTTTAACCAGTCGTGGATACTACTTTCATTACTTGTTAGGCTATTTTTTCCAAGAATTACATTTTAAAGTAAATTTATTAAAAAATTTGCATACTATACTACCCATCCAGCAGTGTAGGCTCGCGAGTGGACATTCAATCGTTCTCGGCGAGCCTGCTCCACAATCATTTTAATATTTTGACCTGTACTTGAATGACCCAGCTTGACCAATTCTTATAATTCTTCAGTAAACAAAGACTGCATTACTTGGTCTGCCGGGTCATCCTCACAATTAAACATTTGCGTGTAAAACTTTATGATTCTGGTTATGAATAATGACTTGAAGGTGCAATTGAAGCTGTGGCAGCTTGGGTTATTACGGTAATAATATGCCCTTACTTGACCAAATAGGTTTCTATAGGATCAGAATTAAAATATCTAGGTAACATTATTTTTATATTACTGCTTTTAAATATCTGCCACAGCCTCATGTAACTTTTTAGTGTTATAATAAAATTAACTAAAGATGGCACAAATTTTTCCTTTCCATTGGAATCAACATAACATATTTTCTCCAATTTATTAACTACCTCTTTCTAAAACTGGTGGTGAGGTGATTTTTCTACCACTGCAGGCTGTTCTCAGGATTTTCCCCTTGATTCTTTTTGAAATTGTTGGTCAAAAATAAAACTACCTCTGCTGTATTTTGTAATGTGCTACTGACAGGTCTTCCATTTGTATAATGAGCTGAAAAAAAAAAGGTGTTATGTTTAACATTATAAACCAATCCACCGCCCTGCGTACAGACTTAGTCTCTAGAGTTATATGAAAACAATGTATGTACTACGGAATGATTTCTCTTAATATGATCTACTGACTAGATGTATGAATGTGAGTGAAGCAATAGAAGTATGTAAGAATAGTAGCAGGTGGTGATTGTAGTTTCTGCCTACCCACATGGGAAAAAGGCGTGAATTCATGTATGTATGTAGTTTTATTATAACTGAAGCAATGCCATATGTCTACCTTCTACCGTGCGGGGGACACCTATACTAAATAAAACTATGCAAAACATTTATTTTCATATAATGTTATATACTTACAAAATTTTGCTGTATATGGCAAGGCTGCAGATACAGTTTTGCTGAAGACCTTTACACTATTTTTAACTGAAAAATAAAAATGATTTATAAAATCTGTCATAATATAATCTGGTGGTCACTATAGCAGAATATAAATAGCTAGCTAAATAAAATATTTAAAACCTACCTTAATCAGGAATGACATGCTGGTTATTCAATTTATATAGTAGTCTGGTTTCTGTGTGATGGCACTCCGTTGCATACACATCTATTATATCTTGCCATTTAGATATTTTTGTTCAAAAAGTTGTTTCTTTATAAGGTGTGACGGGTCATATACAATACTGAGATTGACTCCGCTTACTGTGACTGTGCCATCTGAAATTATTAACATATAGAACCAAATTATAATTAAGTGCCACCAAGTTTTACAGTATTCATGTAAATATGGTTAAAAACATTGGTTGTTGTACATCTTTGCGAGGCAAGTTCCTTAAACGACGTGCCCACCGCTGAGCCAGTTGATTAAAGCCAGCAATTTTACCCTTATTGATGAACATTCACACATAACGATTAAGAAGATGAACATTCACCAATGTTTCTGAATATATGGACCGCTAGTATGGAAACGTTAACTAAATAAAACTAACCTGATTCTTGATTTACAAGTAATTGCTCACGTATTGTGTCTGCTTTCAGGCTTCTTAGAGCAGATCGAAAAGCAGCTCCTTGGACACAAATTAATGCAATTAGCTTCAGCCCACATCCTACCTAATATGGCAGAAAAAACTGTCCAGTGTCCGTATATTTATATAAGTTTCTCTGGAAAAACTTATAAATATTTAAACTGTCCTGTAATGTCATTGCAAAATTCAAATGATACAAAAACAAATGGCGGCCTACCGGTGCCTGCGACAGCCAATCACAGCCAAGCAGAAACGTCATGCATCATTAAAACAAAATGGCGCTACGTCGAGCGTTTCGTTCTATGAAGATTATCAGCCGTGACTGAGACTTACGCGCGCACACTGCGCTAGAGCGGGGGTGCGCGGGCGGGATGCTCGGGAGCGGGCGACACTTTGACCCGCGCGGCTTCAACGGAAGAAAACTCAAATAATCATACGCAGCAAGCCATGGTGGACAATGTTGGGCGACATGAATTATCTTCACATTTATAAAGATTTCTGCAGTTATGTCAATGTTTTGTAAGTTAGAAATTCATATTTAATAATACTAACAATAAAACAAAAATTGGATTTTTTGTCAATTTCAAATACTATGGCTTATAGGGTAAGTTAAGTGTCGCCCAGCAATGTCCGACGTGGCGTTGTACGTGTTAATCAATATTGTGACTTGACACTTGTTACTTATCTCTCTCTGAAAGGGGATCTCCTCTTTCAGATGGCGTTCGAACAAACTACAACCTTGTGAAGCCCTTAAGCCCAGTTGCAAGATGGACACAAAGATGTTATGCATATTGTTTGCTCATAGAGTTGCTAAAAGATTATCCAGTAGACCGTTAAAATTAACGTTAAATGCGGAGTTAGTCCTCAAATCTTAATTCCATATTTCTTTGAGAGGTATTGTTGCTAGCAAACCAGAGTCTAGAAGGCCAAAATGAGCCTTAATTCATATCCCTATTCTAGCATACTGGTACTAGATACTGGTACTAGGTACTGGTACTTTCTACGTTTACCACGTCATTCGATGCGCAATCGCTGGAGGCTTCATTTTTGCTAACCATAGTGTCTGTTAGCACCCGATATCATTGTTTTATTGAAATAAAATAATTCGATAGTAAAATAAGTAAATATAATACCTACAACTTTTGTATCTCTTAGTTTGGCAAGATTATCCAAAATAGTATCCAGTGATCTTGCGATAATGATGTCCAAATACCGGGGTACTTTTCAGGATCGGAAATATAAAGCGTTCAATATAGACATAACGAATAAGGTACCAAGAATACTTGAATTTATGATTTTAAAAATAAATAAATAAAATTAACTAACAAGAATTTAATATATTAAAAATTAAATTATCTGGCGAAATTCCTAACCGTGATCATCTCTACGTAAAAGCGATAAAACAAACTGCTCATCCCATATTTTAAGAAACTGCGGGTCAACGACAGAAGGTTAAGTTTTGCCAGCTAATATAATTTGAACCTGTAGGTTTAAGACCCTACCGTAAAATTAGGTTTTAAATTAACGAACCCTTTGCAGATAACATTTTGGATAACAGGTATTCTCGAAGATTCAGCTTTTAAGATACTTGAGGACGATTTAAGAGGTATTTATAGATTAATCGGTATTCTATGGATTTATTTTTTGGTTATTGCAACTTATAATATTGTATTCATTCGATGAAAACAGGTTCTATAATTCTGTAGGTAGAGGTACCCCAGACGGGTATCAAACGCCATTATTCAATTTCAAGGGATCAATGGTAACGTGATCACGTGACTCGCTGAATGATGGCCTGTTCTGGAACTGCACATACTCCTAGAGTGGTTTATCTATCTAATCTAATTAATACCTTTAAACGAGCAATTCTTAATATATATATATATCATCTGAATCTCGGAAACGGCTCAAACGATTTTCAAGAAATTTAGTATGCAGTGGGTTTCGGGAGCGATAAATCGATCTAGCTAGTTTAAATTTTTAGAAATCGTCGTTTTCTCTATTTTCACCCGAGCACAGCTCGGTCGCCCAGGTACTTATATTATAATCTTTATGTACATTTTTTTCTCCATTATAAAACTTTATTCGAACTAGTCCTAGCAAAATCAAAATTTTTAATTTAGAATCTATAGGTAATCAGTGTCTAACCTAATCTTAGGTTTAGAAAGTATTTTTGTAAAATTAGGACCCTTATCTTTCAAGCGATATTTCTAATTTCTTTTAAAAGTTTTTTTTCTTTATTTTGTAGTCAAAATGGAAACTGAAGCTCAAACAGAAAAAACGGTAGAATTTTCTAAGCCGTTTTGCACGATCGCAAAAGCAATTATAGAACAAGTAAATCCTATGAAATCGGAAGGTTTTTAATTTTTGTTTTCCTACTCATCTGCCTTTTAAATAATAATAGGTACTTTATTTTAAACTCGCTCGTGAGATATGACAGTAAATAGTAACTGTGATATTAAACTATATTTCGAAATTGTCACAGACTTGGAAGAGGAAGAAGGCGCGGTATTGGACTTTATTGATGACGTAGTAGATAATGTTATGGTGAGTAAAAATGTTTAAACATTTATACAATCTCCAACATCGTGGGCAAACAAAGCATTATAGCTACGCATCAGCGAAGGAGAGCGGAGAAGGAGGAAGACATTTTATTGCTTGTTATTTCTCTAACCTACGGATTTAATACCTATATCAATAATTTTAATTTAATGAATTTGATATCATTTACAGAATGTTTGTGACCCGCCACAATCATACATTGACTCCGAATCCGAATTGTCTGTATCTATGCAAAGTATAATATCGGGCAAAGAATCGGAAAAATCACCCGAGACTGATATTAAAAAACCGAAAAAAGCTGATGATGCTCTTATAGACAGTAATAAAGATCTGTCAGATTCAGAACATTTCCGAAACGAAATAAATGATTTAATAGATAACATTATCACAGAATCTGGAGAAGATATAAGTAATGGTTTGGGCAAAGACTTACAAAATGGTTCAAGGGATAATACTGAAAATGAGAAAATTTCAAAGTCAGAAACAAAACACGATATAAATGACGAAAAAAATACGGGTATAACAGTCGAAGCAGGAATAGAACACGATAGTAATGACGAGAATAATACGGGAATTAAAGTCGAAGCAGGAATAGAACACGATATAAACGACGACAATTATACGGGAATTACAGTCGAAGCAGGAATAGAACACGATATAAATGACGAGAAAAATACGGGTATTACAGTCGAAGCAGGAAAAGAACACGATATAAATGAAGAGAAAAATACGGGAATTACAGTCGAAGCAGCAATAGGACACGATATAAATGATGAGAATAGTAAGGGAGTTAAAATCGAGGCGGGAATAGAACACGATAGTAATGACGAGAATAATACGGGAATTAAAGTCGAAGCAGGAATAGAACACGATATAAACGACGAGAAAAATACGGGAATTACAGTCGAAGCAGGAATAGAACATGATATAAATGACGAGAAAAATACGGGAATTACAGTCGAAGCAGCAATAGAACAAGATATTAATGATGAAAATAAAACGGAAATTACATTCGAAGCAGAAATGGAACATGATAATAATGACGAGAATAATATTGGCATTAAAGTCGAGGCAGGAATAGAACACGATATAAATGAGAACAAAGATGACATTTTGCTAGTAGAAGAAAAAAAAAATATTACAAATGACGAGAACTTAGATCAAATACATGAAAGTTCACAAAAAGTTGACAAAAATAACGAAGCTAACAAAAACGCTGACGAAACTCATTCAAATGTGAGCGAACGTCTCGAAAAAGTTAACGATAACATTAAGTACGATTCAAACGTGAGTGAACATTTTGAAATAATTACTGATGATTCTGATGATAACAAGAACAGCAAAAAAGATACTAAAACAGACTTAGGTAATTTATTTTTTAATTCTCTACTTAATTTTTATTTTGTTATTAATATGCCTTGCCTGATATATGGATGCTACAGGAATGTGTTACTATTATTATTTTAGTTTATTTAAAAGAATTCGTCCGTACATATTTGTCAATACATTTTAAACAAAATATATTTTTTCCTTTCAGTGAACGCAGTTAAACCTGCCGAGGAAAAGAAAACCAGGTAAGTACATAGTTTAGGTTGAATTACTACTAATATAATCAACTTATTTAAAATATTGTAATTAAGTATATTTTGGACAAACATACCATCCACATAGCTAGACTTTCTAAAAATTTATGCCGACATGTTTATTTAAGCACTACAGAGGAACCGGAACCTAATAAACATAAACAAATACAAACGAATCCCCAAAATAATAAATCTAGCATCGTGTTTGCTGAACCCAATCAAAATCTACTGAGTAAGTAAATAAGTTAAATTTGAATAAATCTTTAGGACTTGTACATTGGTTCCTGTTACATAAAGTCACGGGCGTAGCCAGATTTTAGTCGGGGGCCCGATCAAGAAAATTAAAAAAATACATTACAAATAAATTAGATTACGAGTTAATACAATTTACAATATAAAAGTATTATATATATTTAAAAAAAATCTGTATCAAAGAGCCGTTTCAAAGTAAACTGGACATCTATATATATAAAATGCTTTGTCCTGAATGACTGACTGACGGATCAACGCACAGCCCAAACCGCTGAACGTAGAGACCTGAAACTTGAAAGGTGTATTCTTTGTATGATGTACGCATCCGATAAGAAGGGATTTTCCGAAATTCTACTGCTAAGGGGGTTAAAAAGGGGGGCAAAGTTTGTATGAAAAATCTAATTCCTTCGGCTAATATTTTTGAAACTTGGCACAAATAGTAATCTAAGTACATGATAAAGATTGACACTATTAGTTTTTTGAAACTACCCCCTCAAGTCGATTTAGGGGGTGTTGAAATTTGTATGGCAGAATCTTATTTCATGGGTAACTAAACTTGAAACATTACACAAATACTAAAATAAATAAATAATAAAGGTTGTTATTATTAGTTTTTCGAAACTACCCCCAAAAGACGATTTAGGGGTTGTTAAAGTTTTTTTGAAAAATCTTTTTATTAGGTTAATAAACTTGAAACTTGGGTAAATACTCAACTAAGTAAGCAACAAAAGGTTGCAATTATTAGTTTTTCAAAAATACCCCCAAGAGTCGATATTTTTTTTTTAGGAATTTTACTTCTTAGGTTAATAAACTTGAAACTTGACACAAATATCAACCTAAGTAAACAATAAAGGTTGTCATTATAAGTTTTTCGAACCTACCCCAAAAAATCGATTTAGGGGGTGTTAAAGTTTTTTTGAAGAATCTTATATATCCATACTAATATTATAAATGCGAAAGTAACTCTGTCTGTCTGTCTGTCTGTTACCTTTTCACGCTTAAACCGCTCAACCGATTTATATGAAATTTGGTAAGAAGATAGTTTGAGACCTTGGAACGGACATAGGCTACTTTTTTTTGCAAAAAATGCAAAGGGGTAGAAATGGGAGGGGGTTTAATTTTGAATGAAACTTCTTATTATGGCTTAAGCCGTTGAACCGATTAAGATGAAATTTGGTGTGAAGATAGTTTGAGACCCAGTGCAGGACTTAGGCTACTTTTTTTTGCATAAAACACAAAGGAGAAGAAATAGGGGGGTGGGTTAGATTTGTATGAAACTTCTTATTATGGCTTAAACCACTGAACCGATTTAGATGAAATTCGGTATGCAGATAGTATGAGATCCTGGGATGGACATGGGCTACTGTTTTGTATAAAACAAGGTGCGGGAGAAATGGGGTGGAGTAGTTATAAAATATAAAAATAATGAAAATAATATGAAACTTCTTTTTATGACGTCCTTCTTATTCGGCTGTAGGCATGATGAATGAAATGATAAAATGATATGATATAATTGTTTATGAAAGATTTGAGTGTCAATTTGAAAAAGTCAAATTAATGTCAGTGTCTGTGAAAGTGGTAATCTAAGCAAAACTTTTAAATATTATACTGCTTATTTTTATTAGGGGGATATTTTTATGCTGTGGATATGCCTCGCAAGCGTAAATCTCCTTTGAGCCATAGCTCTAGCAGAGCTCGAACAGCAAAAGTAGCTAGAAGCTAAGAAACAGAGTAGCAGACTCAATCCGTCTAATTTTAGATGCTGAGCGTCACGCAACCCAAAGAGCTGCTGAGACTTTCGATCAGATTCAGGCTCACCAACTCGCAGATGCTGAACGTCACGCAACTGAAAGAGCTGCTGAGACTTTAGACCAGATTTAGGTTCGTCAACACGCAGATGCTGAGCGTCACGCAACTCAAAGAGCTGCTGAGACTTTAGACCAGACTCAGGCTCGCTAACTCGCAGATGCTGAGCGTCACGCAACTGAAAGGGCTGCTACGACTTTCAACCAGACTCAAGCTCGCCAACTCACAGATGCTGAGCGTCACGCAACCCAAAGGGCTGGTGAGACTTTAGACCAGATTCACGTTCGTCAACACGCAGATGCTGAGCGTCACGCAACTCAAAGAGCTGCTGAGACTTTAGACCAGACTCATGCTCGCTAACTCGCAGATGCTGAGCGTCACGCAACTGAAAGGGCTGCTGCGACTTTCAACCAGACTCAAGCTCGCCAACTCACAGATGCTGAGCGTCACGCAACTCAAAGGGCTGGTGAGACCTTTGAGCAAACACAGGCCCTTCGAATTTTAGATGCCGAACGTCACGCGTCATCGATAGCTACTGAGACGCCTGAACAATCCCAAATACGGCGTGTTTTACGAGCTCAACGGCAGTCTGAAAGGAGACGTACGTTTGCAAGAAATACATGGGAGTCGTTCCACAACGCTGCGTCTGATTATGACCCATTGATTGATTACACTAACCATCGATTAGTTCTCATAGGGAACATGGATAAAAAATGTAGATATTGTGAAGCACTCAAGTGGAATGATGAGACAACGGGTATGTGTTGCTCTGGTGGAAAAGTTTCAGTTCCAACGCTTGGTGAGCCAGAAGAACCACTCAAGTCTTTGCTTTTGTATGACAGTGATGAATCGCGCCGTTTTTTAAGCAGAATAAGAAAATATAATACATCCTTCCAAGCAAGCTTGAATCAAGTGGCAGCAGAGTGACTAACCCTGAAACTCTACAGGGTGAGAATCTCTACCCTGTAGAGTTGTTTAACTCTTTAGAATTATCAGGGGTACCGTCCCATACGTTGAGGTTGAAAGTTGGTGTCCCAGTACTGTTAATGAGAAATCTGGACGCACCAAAATTATGTAATGGCACCCAACTACAAATAACACACCTAGGACGCAATATAGTAAGGGCAACAAATATGACAGGAATAGCAAAGGGAGAAGATGTAATGATTTCACGTATTCCGATAATCCCAACCAATATGCCATTCCAATTTAAAAGGTTGCAATTTCCCCTTAAAGCGACATTCGCGATTACCATAAATAAAGCTCAAGGGCAAACACTGAAAGCTGCAGGAGTGAATTTAGAAAAAAAACTGATTTTCCCATGGGCAACTGTATGTAGCGTGTTCACGAGTATCAAGTCCACATAATCAATATGGTTTAGCAAAAGATGGTGAAACTAAAATATTGTTTACACGACTGTGTTAAAGTAAGTTATTAAAAATTACAACCCTGTGCTCACAACCTATTTCCACACTTTTGACGACAAAAACAATATTTATAAGAATCAAAAATCAAATTAGTACCTACTGCATTTGTGCAGGAGGTGGTCATTCGTCGTTTTGAGGATGTTAGTTCTTATTGAAACTCGATGATGAAAGCACAGTACTTTTGATTTAATTATTAAAATTTACAATGGTTTTGAAGTGTGTAGTACTCGGTCGCCGTGATTGTCAATAGTAATCGGTAGCAAGAAGTCAGGCGCGCGCGCCACCCCTCTGCCCCGCTGCCTCACACGTCCCGCTGCCCGTGACGCCGTTGCCCGCGCTGTCCGCTTGGTGGCACGAGGTACTCGTAAACATGCCCCCGGCCTTGGAAGCACCTGGTTCCAATGAAGTTGACGTCACGTTGTTGTCTTCATCAGGAAGCGGGAGTGGGCATATCTTTGAGAATGAGCGCTTGATTATACCCGTCGCAGTTTTGATACTCGCAACGCGAGCTATGCCATCCTTGCCTGGGAATGTCTGCAGAACCCGGCCTAGGCGCCACTTGAGGGGAGGTAGGTTGTCTTCCTTCACGAGCACAAGAGTGTTAGGAACGATAGTGTCCTGGTTGGTCTGCCATTTTGTTCGTTTCTGAAGTTCTGAAACATATTCTTTAGACCATCGACTCCAGAAGTTCTGACGCATCTGCTCCACACGATCGTAACGACGAAGACGCTGCGTAGTTGTTGAGGTCAAGTCGTGACTGGCTGGTGCAGTGAGCGGTCGGCCAATCAGGAAATGAGCGGGAGTTAGAGGGAGAAAGTCGTGGGAATCGGACGACAAAGGAAACATGGGTCGGGAGTTGAGGACAGCTTCGATTTGTGCCAACACCGTGCTTAGTTCCTCATAAGTCAAGTGTGCATTGCCTACTACACGGATTAAATGGAATTTGCAGGACTTGATGCCCGCCTCCCACAAACCACCAAAATGAGGCGAATACGGCGGAATGAACGTGAATTTAATTAAGTTATTAGCAGTGTAATCCAGGATGTCAATCTCTTTATTTACTAGAAATTTAGCAAATTCTTTTAGCGCCCCTACGAATGTTGTGCCGTTATCTGAATAGATCTGCAAGGGTTTACCTCTTCTGGAAATAAAGCGTTTTAATGCCAATAAGTATGCTTCAGTCGTAAGATTTGTAACCAACTCCAAGTGAACAGCGCGCGTTGTAAAACATACGAACAAACATATGTAGCATTTTATTAACTTTGCCCCCCTTCCTGAACGGTTCAACATAAACAATGGTCCCGCGTAGTCGACACCACAATACATAAATGGATACTCGGCTTCTAATCTTTCAGATGGCAAATTACCCATCTGTATATTTAAAGGTTTAGCTTTCATACGAACACATTTCACACAGGTATGCACTATTTGTTTAGCCAAGCTTCGCCCTCTGAGAGGCCACCAAACTTCTCTTATCGTAGCAAGTAACAACTGGGGCCCCGCATGTAATAATACCCGGTGTTTATATTCAAATAACAGACGCGTGAATCTATGTCGACCGCATAACAACATAGGATGCTTTTTGTCATATGAGAATGATTCGGAATTTTCTAGTCGACCACCTACTCTGATTATAGTTTGCGCGTCTAAAAATATGTTTAAGTTAGAAATGTTACGAGGACACTTTAAAGGTTGTTTATGTATTAAGTAATTGTGGATTGTTGAGAAAGACTCTTGCTGTGAAATGCGTGTTAAAGCTTTGGTTGAATTATGTAGTTCGTCGACCGACAGACTACCTATGCGGCGCTGTGATTTTTTTATTTTGTGTCGACAATTATTCGCGAAACGTATAATGTAGGCCATCACACGTAGCATACGATTAAAATTGGAAAACCTTTCGAAAGGAAATAAACTTGGCATTGTTTGATTCACCAAAGCGATTTTAGTGGATTTTAATTCTGGTAATTCATCGTAGTTAATATTATAATTATTATTGTGTCCACCGTCCATTCCATGATCGTGTAAGAATGGCGGTCCGTGCCACCATAGATCAGAAGAGTTTAAAACATCCAATTGCATTCCGCGCGATAGTAAGTCAGCTGGGTTTTGTTTACCATTTATATGAAGCCACGCCTTATCACCCGTTAGTTCGTTCACTTCCACAACACGGTTTTGCACGAATGGTTTCAATTGACTTGGTGACATTTTAAGCCATCCTAATACTATGGTGGAATCTGACCAAAAATATACATTATTAAATTTTAATCTTAACGAAGTAATTATTTTTTTATATAGTTTCGCGCCTACTACGCGCCACACAATTCTAAGCGTGGAATGGAAATCGGTTTCACCGGTGCTACTTTGCTCTTCGCACATAACAAACGTATTGTTATTAGTGTATCTGTATAGCTACGTAAATACGCACATGCCCCGTACGCGTCTTGTGAGGCGTCACAAAAAATATGTAGTTCAACTGAATGTGCGTTATCTCCTATTACGTAACGAGGTATGCGTAAATGTTGCAAATATTGCAATTTATTAACAAAATTCTGCCAATCTAATAAAATCGGCTTAGGGACTGGGTCATCCCATCCTATCTTAGCTAGCCACAATTTTTGTAGTATGATCTTTGCAATAACTATCATCGGGGTGAGTAGACCCAAAGGGTCGTATATTTGCGCTATAGTGGAAAGAATGTTACGCTTACTAGCACGAGTTACATCATGATCACATTTGGTACTAAAATACAGTTCATCCGATGAGTTAAACCATCCCAATCCCAATGTTTTGGTGTGACACGAGTCTCCAAGCGATAATTCTTTAAAGGTAGACTCAAGTTGGGTTTGACAAGGATTCGAATTAAAGATCCACTTTCTTAACGGAAAACAAGCCGATTCTAGAACCTTAGAGACACGACTACATATGTCTAATAGTGTTTGATAATCCTGATGTCCCGTTATCAGATCATCAACGTAGAAGTCATCACTAATGATTTGTGCAATGACGTCATCATCGCATTCTAACGCGAGTTGCCTTAAGCATCGAATACTTAAATAGGGTGCGGATGCTGTCCCATATGTGACGGTGTTAAGTTGATATATGCCAAGAGGTTCAGACGGATTCTCCCGCCATAGAATTAATTGTAATTGTCTTTGATCTGGCTGAACTAATATCTGGCGATACATCTTCTCGATGTCGGCACATGCGACATATTTAAATTGCCGAAATCGTAATAAAATAGCGAATATGTCATTTTGCAATGTCGGACCAATAAGCTGTATATCATTTAAAGACTTGCCCGACGTAGACTTAGCACTCGCGTCGAACACTACTCTCAGTTTTGTGGTAGAACTGTGCTCTCTATAGACACCGTGATGTGGTAAGAAATAATAAGGCGGTGAATATTCAGTGATAAGGCTCATATGCCCTAAACTTAAATATTCTTTCATAAAATTGCAATACATTTGCCTATAGCTCGGCGCGCTTCTAAGTAGTTTACGTTCAAGTGCCAAAAAACGGTTCTCGGCCATTGAAAATGTATCGCGCAGCTCGTCAGCTGATTCACGCCACTGCGTGAATCAGCTGACGAGCTGCGAATACGCACAGAAAAACGACCTTTATTGTCACGTAAAGTGGTTTCTTTAAATAAATTTTCGCATGCGAGTTCCTCTTTTGTGAAATTTGTTTTATTACAAGTAATTTCTTCGAGTTCCCAAAAACGTTTAAGTTCCGCATCCAATGTTTGTGTGAAGTTACATTGTATTTGGTTATTAGTTGAACTTCGTTTTATTTGTTTTTGAACTGAACCTGAGATAACCCAACCAAGCTTTGTGTTTTGCAAATAAGGACCTTTAGGCAAACGTATTAAACCCTCATTTAGCAAATCCCAGAACTTGTCGGCACCTATTAATAAATTTATTTCATTACTCGAATGAAAGTCAGGATCAGCAAGTTGTATGTTACCAGGAATTTGAATGTTATGGTCGATGCCCAGTGTCGGCAACTGTGATGTGATTTGAGACAAAACTAAACAACTTATGTGTGTATTGTATGAGCTTGCTTTGGATCGAATCTTTATTTTACACAACTGTGTGGATTGTGTAATGGAGTTGCCTACTCCAATGATTTGCACAGTGGACTGTATCGTTGGAATGTTGAGGGTTTTGCAAAGTTTTTCGGATATAAAACAATGCTGGCTCCCGTTATCGAGAAGAGCTCGCGTTGTGTGATATTTGTTTTTGTCATCCGCGATCTCCACTAATGCAGTCGATAATAGTACTTGATCATAAAAATTGCGCGTATCAAAATTATCGACTTTGTAAGGCGTGTGAGACGTGTGAGATGCGGTGTGAGACATTACATTTGTGTGTGTGTCTCCTGTAGTGGACTCTGGCTGAGCCACTATTTGTGCTGTGTGTGAAACAGTGGACGATTCGTTAGCGTCAACGAATTCACTGTGTATTAATGTATTGTGCTTTTTGTTACAGTGCTTGCACGGCCCGAACCAACACTCGGCTAATGTGTGTCCGGCACGTAAACAATTACGACAAAGATTCTTTTCTTCGATCAATTTTAATTTGTCTTTTGATGATAAAAGAAGAAAAGTATCGCAAGAATAAATAGGGTGATTCGAGCTACACATGTTGCACTTGTAACGCGGCGATTTTGTGTGATTAGCCGATTTCTTTCCATCTTTCTGAGTTGAAAGATGACTATGTGTTTTTATTGACGGCGAATTTTTCGTGTGATTATTTTGAGTACTTTCTATTTGTTTGCTATGAGAAGGTTTAACCGTTTCTAGAAAATCCGCGCGGTCTTTAAGAAAGGTCATTAAGTCAGACAACGATGTTTTTTTATTAGATGACGTATTTGTGATGGTTCCTTTGAAAAGTTCCCATTCGCGCTCGGTTGACGAATCTAACTTTGTGACGATGAGATAAATAATTAACGTGTCCCATGTGTCGGTAGGCTCGTCTAATGTTTTTAGTGCACGAATATTACGCCAAATAGCATCCATGAGTTTGCGTATTTGAGAAGCTGACTCTTTATTTATTGCCTGAACTGTAAATAACGCTTTAACGTGATTATGAACTAGCAAACGGCTGTTGTTGTATCTATTTTCTAGTAACTCCCAAGCAACGATGTAATTTTGTGCGGAAAATTCCAAAGCCTTAATAACCTGTAGTGCGTTACCTGATAGAACTGAACGTAAATAGTGAAATTTCTGAATATTGTCAAGAGTATTGCTATTATGAACGATTGATAAAAATGTGTCTCGGAACTCAAGCCATTGATCATAAGAACCATCGAAGTTCGGCAAAGTAATTGTAGGTAATTTGATACCGTGTGCGTGTGATTTACAATTGTCATCGCTTTTAACTGTCGAAGTTTCTTTTAACAAACACTTGCATTTGGCCACAATAGCATAATATTGATTCTCAAAACATTCCCTTTCTTGCAATTCTAATTCTATTTGACTACCGGCAACGCACAAATCTATTTCATCCTGAATGCTAGAATACTGGTCAAACAACACTTGAACCTTTTGCAAGCGTTCCTGTAATTCAGTTTTCTGAATTTCGGTAGGATTAGAACCGTCTAGTAACTGCACAAATTTATAGAACAAAGTAAATTTGCCTTTCAAGGAACCGCGTTTTTTCACTAGATCTCGAATAATATCATCATTACTTTCGGTGTCTACGACAGAATGCCTCTTTTTCGTCATTATGGTGGTTGTGAGAGACAAAAATCAAGTAGGTACTTACAGTTTTGAAGGCATCGATGTAGGCAGATACACACTCGTTGCGAATACTGGCATTTTCGAGAAATAAGACAATGTTAGCACAAACTCAGCACGGAATTGGGAAGGAAAATTTTGAATGACCTGACCGTTAACTGCAGATGGTGATCTTCTCGTGTCTTCTTCGTCGCTCGTGTCTCGTAGCTCCGGCTCGTAGGACCAAATTATGTGCAGGAGGTGGTCATTCGTCGTTTTGAGGATGTTAGTTCTTATTGAAACTCGATGATGAAAGCACAGTACTTTTGATTTAATTATTAAAATTTACAATGGTTTTGAAGTGTGTAGTACTCGGTCGCCGTGATTGTCAATAGTAATCGGTAGCAAGAAGTCAGGCGCGCGCGCCGCCCCTCTGCCCCGCTGCCTCACACGTCCCGCTGCCCGTGACGCCGTTGCCCGCGCTGTCCGCTTGGTGGCACGAGGTACTCGTAAACAGCATTTTATGTTACGCACAATACACTATTTTTGTACTACTCTGTGTTTCCTTTTCTACGTTTTACGCGAGCGAAGCCGCGGGTAAAAGCTAGTTTTATTACAATATTTGAGTAAATATTTTATATATTCAACGGATTTCGTTGAATCCACCACTTTGGAGGTGGCGGCAGTACGGTGGGACGAACGAGCTTATCGCATCAGGGGGGTTGCGACTTAACCCCGGTGCTATGGCTGCGGAGGAGAGGCCACATCCGATTGAGCTTCCCGAAGCAAAGGCCTCCGGGATGGTAAGCAATCTTCTCGGACAGTTGTTAGTTGCCAGTTAATGTGTACATCGAGGAGGAGGAGTAGTCGATTCTAGTGTACTTCAGGACTTTAGTTTTGATTATTGTGATAACAATTAATTATTGTGGGCACATTATTTTATATTGTCCAGTAATCATTTGGTTTTTTAATATTGTTACTAACGACAAACAACCAGATAAGTTTCTCTTTTTAAACAAATTTGATGTCCATTAACGTTTCTTTTTTTTTTCTTAATTTGGAAATCAAAGATCCCAACACAACTTCGTCGTCCGACATCTTGACTGAAAATGGCTTGCGAATCTGGAGCACAAACGAGCAAAGAGTTCGAAACGAGCATGTTACACGGATTTTGCACACGGCGTAACGTAACATGTTCGCTGCGAATGGTACATTACGCCCCGTAACACCGGTCAGTACCCACCTTTAGTGTTACGAAATACAATTACAATTAATCTGTATATGTGTGGCTGTATGCGATTTCTACTGTCTTCTCTGTTCTGTGGTTCAACACATAATAATTACAGGAAATGAGGTACCAATCCGCCAGCAACCAAGCAAGACGTGAGCCAGTGGCATGGGAACGTGATGTTGGCGACATGATTAAGGGTAGGTATGTTGAAAAATGGCGTGATGGAACCTTCAACAAGTCCATGGTGTTCACCGGGAGTGTAGTTGAAGAAGAAAGACTGTGGTGTGTAGACTATCGCCGACTAAACGACATCACGAAAAAGGACACGCTGGATACACTAACGGGAATGAAGGTGTTTTTCCAACATAGATCTGAGAGGTCGAGATAGACCCTCGAGGTAAGGAGAATACAGCATTCTTCACAGGTAAAGGATTGTGGCAATTCATCGACATGCCATTTGGATTGCGTAATGCCCCTGCCACTTGGGGGGGTGGGGGCTGAGTCACCCGCGTCCGTAGGAGAGTTACCCCTATTGATGTTACCCTACACGTGGTCCCCGGGTGGTGCTAATCAGGTGACACTACTGGTGGTAGGCTTCGGCCGAAGGCTTGTGACCACCCACCGGGCAAAGACGTACCGCCAAGCGGCCTAGCCGTGTTCCGGTACGATGCTCGGTGTAGCCACTAGAGGAGTTGGGTCGAGATAGTTGTTCCACTGCATGCTGACCAGCCTGGCTCGCGCTGTTTTGGGCGTATCGGGAGACTAGTTGCGGAGGGTAGCGGGATCCGAGGCACGGTGCGCCGCTGGCCGACCGCAGGTAGTTGGGGGCCCAAGTAGTGTGCCAGCCACACACGAAAGGCTGCCCCGCCAACTGTCGAAAAATCCCGGAATGCACCATCGTGCTGGTTGGCGACCAGATGGGACGGCCCGATGGACATCTCCGGGGGGGCTCGGGCGTCCCCGCAGTCTCCGGACTAGTGCCCCAAAGATGGCGTCCTTTCAGTGCGTGTCTGTAGGTTAGTAGCGTGGAACCTCATCTCACTTCCTTCTCCTCTCCTTTCACTCTTACAAATAATGGCACGAAATAAAAAGAAAACTGGAGTTAAACAGCGGCTGCACCCCCTCCCACACAAAGTGCACCTCACTAATATTAGAGGTTTGCACTCCAATCTCACCTCAGTCCACCATCATCTGGAGACTGAAAAGCCAGCACTGTTTTTCCTTGCGGAGACGCAGATAGGAAGTCCGTCAGACGTGTCGTACTTATCCTACCCAGGGTTTACCCTGGAGCACAATTTCAAACCACGCGCGGGTGTATGCATGTATGCCCGAGACGACACTTGCTATCGGCGTCTCCGTAACCTTGAAGACTCCAGGTTCTCAGTGCTGTGGGCTCTGGTGGACACAGGGCTGGATAAGATTATCTACGCCTGTGTCTACCGGTCGCACAGCGGAGATCAGGAGACAACCAGGCTCACAGAGTACCTCAGTGAGGCGGCTGATGCGGCACAGCAGCGGTACCCTTCCGCCCAATTAGTGCTACTGGGGGACTTTAATGCCCACCACCAGGAGTGGCTCTTCCCATACCAGTGCACTGATCATGCTGGACGAGAGACGCGCAAGCTTCCGCTAGCGCTAAATCTCACCCAGCTGGTCCAGGGGGCAACGAGGGTGCCAGATGTTGATTCGCACACAGCCAATTGCTTGGACCTTCTGCTGACAACAGATCCAGACCGATACTCAGTGTCGATATCTTCACCTTTGGGTAGTTCCGACCACTGTCTGGTGAAGTCTGTATCCGTCTACTCCCCGCCCAATCCCAGCCCAAGAGGCTACCGGCGGGTATGGCGGTACATGTCAGCAGATTGGGATGGGATGCGATCTTTTTTCGCATGCTATCCTTGGCAGCCCACTTGCTTCTCTTCGGACGATCCATCGTCGTGCGCTGACGCCGTGACTGATGTATTGCGTCGGGGGATGGAGTACTATATTCCATTTTCTGACGTAGCAATGTCTAACGTCGACAGACCATGGTTTGGAGCCGAGTGTAACCACGCCAACGCGGTCAAACACAAGGCCTACCAGGAATGGGTTGACGCTCGAACGCGCAAGGCAAATGACGTGAGTCAGAAGAAGAGAGCCTTCAACAGGGCTGCAAAGTCCTGCAAAAAGGTGATGCGAAGAGCACGGTTTGACCACATTAGCAGAATCGGGAACAAACTTGCTTCATACCCAGCGGGTAGCAAAGCGTTTTGGTCCCTGGCTAAGTCGGTCGAATCAAATTTCTGTCGCCCCTCACTACCACCACTGCTGAAACCTGACGGGTCATTAGCCCACTCCGCTGAGGAGAAGGCAAACTTGTTTGCCTCCCTCTTTGCGGAATCTTCGCATCTGAATTCTGATGGCGCGCAGCCTCCTCCTTCTTCTGATGGATGTGTGACGAGTATGTCGAACATTCGCATCCATCAAAAGGACGTCCGTAGGGTGCTGCGTAGCCTTGATGTGAACAAAGCGAGTGGCCCCGATGGTATACCAGCAATTGTACTTAAAACCTGTGCGCCTGAATTGTCTCCGATCTTGACGCGCCTGTATCGCCTATCGTTAGAGACTGGAAAAGTGCCGAAGGCTTGGAAGCAAGCCAACGTACAGCCCGTGCCCAAGAAGGGCAGCCGAGCTGACCCTGCCAACTACAGACCCATATCTGTAACGTCCATCCTCTGTAAGAGTATGGAACGTGTGCTCAACGGGAAGCTCCTGGCATACCTAGAAGCAAATGACATCCTCAGTGACCGCCAATACGGCTTCCGCCGAAATCGGTCCACTGGGGATCTTCTAGCGTATGCCATTCACATCTGGAGTGAGGCCATCGAGAGACACGGGGAAGCGCTAGCCGTCTCCCTCGACATCTCGAAGGCTTTCGACAGGGTCTGGCACGAAAGCCTTATTGGTAAGCTTCCTTCCTTCGGTCTGCCTAGTGGTCTGTGTGATTGGATTGCGGACTTCCTGAGGAATCGATCCATCCGAGTGGTTATCGACGGCTGCTCGTCCGGTCAGTTAGATATCAACGCCGGCGTCCCTCAGGGGTCAGTGCTCTCGGCAACATTATTCTTGCTGCACATTAATGATCTGCTAAAACCCGGAACCTTTGGGTACGCAGACGACAGCACTGTTGTTGAGAGATACGTGTCCGACGCGCGGGCTACTGGGCCTCAGATTCGGTCTCTCCGGGAGGCCATGGTTGAACGCTTGAACTTGTCCTTGGAGGCAGTATCCGAATGGGGCGATGCCAATCTGGTCAAGTTCAATGCCGCAAAAACACAGGCGTGTCTTTTCTCCGCGAAAAAGAGACAATTTCACCCGGCTCCTTCTTTCCGAGGTGTAACCATACCGTTAACGGACCATCTTGAGCTTCTTGGCGTAACGTTGACATCGACACTTAATTTTGGCCCATACATTGAGGCAAAGGCTCAACTGGCTGCCAAAAAGTTGGGGATCCTTGCGAAGGTGAGACGATACTTCACGCCGGAACAGCTGCTTAAGTTGTATCAAGCGCAAGTTCGATCTTGCATGGAGTACTGCTCTCACCTCTGGGATGGATCTGCCAAATACCAGCTTGATGCACTTGAGTCGATTGACAGACGGGCCAAAAGGCTTATTGGCAACGATGCACTGGTCGCCTCAAAGCTCCAGAGCCTCGAACATCGTCGCCGAGTTGCCAGCCTGTCGGTTTTTTATCGGTTACACTTCGGGGAGTGTGCGACGGAACTGCACAATTTGATTCCGCCTAGCCCTTTCCATCATCGGACTACAAGACGTACGGCCATGCGCCATCGGTACATGGTGGACATCCCTCCCATACGCACAAAGCGTTTTGCTAATACTTTCATTGTGCGCACATCTAAGGAGTGGCACTCCCTTCCGGGGTCTTTGTTCCCTGATAGCTACAACCTTGGGGTCTTTAAGTCAAGAGTGAATAGGTTTCTTCTAGGCAAGCGTGCTTCACCGTAGACCTCATCATCGCTTAACATCAGGCGAGATAGTGGTCAAACGCGAGCCTATAAAATATATATAAAAAATAAAAAATAAACTTAGAGATATTGATGGAGCGGGTGCTTATTGTACTGATTGGAGATGCCTGCCTTGTCTATTTGGACGACATTATCATCGTGGGTCGCATCTTTGAATATCATCACCGCAATCTGGAACGAGTGCTGTCGAAAATACGGGGAGCCAATCTAAAACTATAAGCCCGAAGAAGTGTGTATTGTTCAGGCGGCAAGTGAACTTTTTAGGACATGTAGTTTCCGAAGAGGGCATTCAAACGGACCGGATAACATCGACGCCGTTAAAGATTGGCCGGTCCCAAAGAATAAAACGCAAGTCATGGTATTTCTCGGTTTGTGCTCGTACTATCGGCGGTTTGTGAAGAACTTTGCTGACATAACCCAACCACTACATAAGCTAACTGAAGACAAGATACAGTTCTGCTGGAATGAGAGCTGCGACGTCGCATTTCAGAAGCTGAAGGAAGATCTGTGCAATACCCCATTCTAGGCTATCCTGACAATGAACATGAGTTCATAGTCGAGTTGACACAGATGCCAATACTCGAATTGGCGGGGTGTTGTCTCAACGAAAAGGTGATTATGAGGTTGTAATAGCATACTTCAGCAAGGTCTTATCCAAACCTGAAATGTACTACTGTTTCACTCGAAGGGAACTTCTAGCTGTGGTAAAGTTATTGCAGCATTTCAGTAAATATTTGTTAGGGCGGCTCCTGCGAACGGATCACGCTGCACTGAAATGGCTACTGTAGTTTAAGAACCCAGAAGGACAGGTAGCAAGGTGGATTCAACTACTGGAAGAATTTGTTTCGTAATTCAACATCACAGCGGCAAGTCACACGCTAATGCAGATGCTATGGCTCGTAGACAGTATTCCGACCAATGTAAGCGCTGTGCCAAGCAAGAAGCTAAATAGGTAACGCTAGTGAGGGTTTTGAGAACGGATCTTAGTGAAGAGTAAAAGGAAACCTTGCAGAATGCTCAACAGGAACACAGACACATAAACCGATTGTTGAATGGAAGAAATCAGGTGTCCCTAGGCCTAGAGACGAGCATGTCTAAGAAGGAAGCAATGTTACAAGATAAGAATATAATAGAATATACTTTATTGTACACCATAAAAGTACAACGCCAACGCCAACTAGTGTCGTGTCAGAGATTGGGGGTAGTGAAGAAGGCATCGCTTCACGGGTCGCCAAAGCCCGAGTTAACTTCGCGCAGCTGAGACCTGCAGCCTTATTGCGTAAGTGCGCAAAGAAGTTAAACTCTATCCAACCGACCAAATCGACAAATCACATGCGAGATGAATGACGCGTCCGTTTTGTGTGAAGAGTTCAACTTCTTTGCGCACTTACGCAATACGGCTGCTGTTTGGCAATCGCGGAAACTGACCCGAAGGATTATTAAACTCAAAATCTTCGGGTCCAATGTCAAATCCGTGCTGCTCTACGGGTGCGAAACGTGGAAGGTCTCAAAGGACGTCTCACGCCAAATATAAGTCTTCGTCAACCGTTGTCTTCGTCGCAATCTCGGCATTTACTGGCCCGAGACCATCTCCAACGTAGAGATGTTGGGGAAATGCCACGAGAGCCCGATCGATCAAGCCAGATCAACCGTCGCAAGTGGAGATGGATTGGCCACACGCTTCGAAGGGGTCCCGATCACATACCCAAGCAAGATTTGGACTGGAATCCCCAAGGGAAAAGGAAGCGTGGCTGTCCCCGTTAAACCTGGCGTCGCACCGTGTTGGCAGAAGCGACGAGCATCGGAATGACATGGAGCGAGGTGAAGCGTGAAGCTCAAGACCGATCGCGATGGAGTACTCCATCTGTGGACGCCCTCTGCCCCATCTAGGGTTTACAGGACATTAATTCATCTAGAAACGAGAGGAAGAACTAGTAGTAGCTAGTAGCGCGATGTAGTGTCGAATAGTGTAACTAATCTTCTCGAAAGTTCTCCTCGAATGGCTGTCTCCACCGTCGATTATACTAGCAGTTGCTCTACGTGTCTAGAACAGTATGGAACGTTCCAGAAACGGCTTCCGTACTTTTAAGGGGCGGTCGAGTTCGTGGTGAGTCAGTTTCGATTGGGTAGCGATACGAAGCGATCAAAGCGAAAATAGTGCGAAGTAATAAAGTTGTTTAAGAAGTGTTTCAGTAATAAAGAGTGATTAATTAAAGTCTGCTGTTTATATAATTTATTCTATTTACTTACTCTTGTGTTTATAAGGCAAATATTTACTCCTGTGTTAACTTGAAGTCAAATCACACAAAAGTAAATGACAAAATAACTTCGTTCACTGCAAATTGCAATCTGTTTTACTAGACTCACTCAGTAGGTAATCGGTAATCACACTATCACACTAATATTATAAAGGCGAAAGTTTGTGAGTGTGTGTGTTTGTATGTTTCTTACTCTTTCAAACAAAAACTAATTAACGGCGGATCCGTCGATTAGTTTTTACGTGAAGATGAAATTTGGCACAGAGATAGATTTTATAGTCTGGAATAGTACATAGGATACTTTTTATACCGGGAATATGTTCCCTTACGATAATTTTTGACATTCACTCGGGCGAAGCCGCTGGCGGAAGCCAGTGAGTGATAAATGCGACGAGTGAGGGTGGTATACGATACGGTACTAAAATATACGAAGTTTGCCGAATGCGATTGGATAAACGACGGCGACGGCGGCGGGTGGTAGAGAGTGAAATCTGGTGTAGAGTGTACCTACCCTATAATTCCCTACACGGGGTCCCCGGGTGGTAAAAATTCAATTGACACTAGGTGGTGGTAGGTTTCGGCCGAAGGCTTGTAACCACCCACCGGGCAAAGACGTACCGCCAAGCGGCCTAGCCGTGTTCCGGTACGATGCTCGGTGTAGCCAACTAGAGGAGTTGGTTCGAGATATCTGTTCCCCCTTGTTATCTATCTTGTCCCCTTTTAGGACAGCCACTGCAGGCTGAACAGCCTGACGCGCGTTGCTATGGACGTATCGGATAACTTTTCGGTAGAGTATTTTTTTTCACAGTGGGGTCCGAAGTAAATAAAAAGTTATGATTTGAGAATGTTTTTTTTATGTAATTCTAAATATTATCTTCAACACACCCAATAAACAACTATAAATAGCATGTCTAACGCAAGGACTCATCAGTACCAATCTAGTGAAAATTATAAATAAGATACAGGTGTAGATTTTTTCGAAATTTAATAAGAATTAGTAAAAAAAGTCAATTTTCGCATAAAAATACAAAATAAATTATAACTCTGCAGGGGTTGACCTTAAGGACCTCTCGTAGAACATTTGTTTACAGCTGATGGCCCCATCTAACCCCTAGTTGCGTTTGATCCACGACTTTTTGGCCAACCTGTATATAATCTGAATCTCGGCAACGGCTCCAACGATTTTCATGAGTATGCAGGGGGTTTCCGGGGCGATAAATCGATCTAGCTTGGTATCATTTTTAAAAAACGTCATTGTCTCTATTTTCACCCGAGCAGAGCTCGGTCGTCAGATACTATAGTTAATGTAAGTCAGAGGCCTGTGGGGTTCCCAGAGGCGGCTTAATTAACTCTAACACTAGAGGTGGCCACATCCTCACACGAAGGGAAGAATAAGAAGGGTTTGAACCCCCTTAAAACCTTAACCCCTGGCTACGCCTGTGACATAAGTAGGTACACCAAAATCCCTCAATCTATATATTTCTTTTAACTTAACTTTTATTTCTATAATGCAAATTATGAAAATAAATTATTTCGAAGCGTCAGTAACTCAGTACCTATCGTTAAACAAAACAAGGGCAGTCTTATAATCCACGAAATTCTAAACTATGTTGTTGAAATAAATACATGCAATATCTGTGCGGATGTCTTATCTCATTCGTTTTATTCTGATCTGAATGTAAACGCAGGTGATGCAGACGAGTCTTGGCCTGCTGATTACAGCAATAGACCAATGTTGAAAGTTAGCGACAGTGCAAGCAAATCAGTTTCATCTCTTGGTAGAATTACTGAAAAAGATGAGACGATAATGTTGTCACCAGAAGAAGATGCAAAAAGTACGGATGATAAAGGTATTATAAGACTATATGCAGTTGTGGACAAATTGGACAGTTTGCTTCCTACCGAAAAACATGATACAGCAAGCCAGTCATGTGAACCACAGATAAAAGAATCAATAGAAACTAGTACAACGAAAACCGATGTGAATCAAGTAAAGAAAAAAAGCCTAGATGAAAAAGACAATAATAAACCTATTCCTTCCTTTCCGGAAATATGTGATGATAAACCCGTTGATGAGTCTTCTAAACAAGAAGGCTCATCAACAGGACATCAAACGGATAGCGGGGCAAGTGAGCCGATACAAAGAGGGAGTACAGCTGATAGAAGCGAGGATGATAAAATATGTGGTGTCAGAAGACAAGCGGCTCTCAGCTGGAGTGAGTATTAAATTTTGCCCCTATTGATTAGGTACAAAAAAATCACAAGTATATGCAGCACCAATTTGGTAAAAATTTATCTACATTTTGCTCTAAATATTATTTGCAACAAGTTGTGTTATAGTGGCACAGAGAGTTTAAAATTTTACGAGTTTCATGAGTTATTTTTTTATTCTCGATAGGCTCGAATATGGTCATGTTATGAACTCTCATTTTGTTATGCGTTTGGTATTGAAAGCTGTGGGTAAAGACCAGCAGCCTAATTGCGTAAGTGAATTCGGCAAGAAAAAGGGGTTTTGACCCCATCAATCGACCAATCACATGCGTTAAAAATGCGATGTGAATTTCCGTATTATGTGTCACCCTTTGCAGTTTTGCACCGATAACCAAAGTACTTTAAACACTTAGGTATATGTTGCGTTTGACACCCAAGTACGAGTTTAATTATATAAAACTAATATATTGATAATTCCACAGAAGTCTGTCCCAAGACAGCACCTCCATGGGTGTATGCGTGGGACCAGGGTCGCGGTGAACCCAGTGAGGATTCTATGCCCATTAAAAGTATGTACTTAATATATTTATTGCGATTTCCTATATAAGTAATTTTTGTGTGTGGGGGAAATCCTCACGCATATCCTCCGAGAACGGAGGGTTATGTGGGACTCTTTCCGACTAAAACCCTCACAGTTCCTACCAGTACCATGAATCGGGGGCCAAGGACACAACGTAGGAACATTTGTGCGGATCTCCTTGTTTATGTACTTAGAAGTTAACAACAATGAAGACTACCAACTGACCTCCCAACTCAAACAATTGGATAGGTGCGTTTGGTGTTGGTGTTTGATCGGTGGAAAAAGTTCTGTAAGATAAAAATCTGCAATCATTCATTTTTCAACACACTTGCATGAAAAGTGGTTCTTATTGCAACGCTTTTAGGTTCACAGTACAGTGTATTTGTGTGGAAGCTGTCCATACGGTCGGGTCTAAGTTTTTCAAGACCCGCCGTACAAATAGGAACAAAAAGCTCTCTGATCCTACTCTCAAGCTAATGAAGGAGAGGCGTGAGATGATCCTGCAGTCTTCAGACGATGCGTTGAAATACCGGCAGCTAAATAGACGGATCTCAAAATCCTTGAAAAATGACCTCCGCCGCTTTAATACTGAGCGTATTAAAGAGGCGATTGAGCGGAATACGGAATACGGGCTCCAAGGTCTTTTCAAGAGATCTGTCTATTGGGCAGAGCCAGCTCACGAAACTGAAGACCGATGATGGCAGGATCGTTTCCGCCAAACCAGAGCTTATGAGGGAGATCGAGAGATTCTATGGGCAGCTGTACACGTCAACCAGTAAACCCGTCGCGAATCTAGCGAATGACCCTAGAGCTAGATTGACCCGACACTATACCGAAGACATTCCGGACGTCAGCCTGTATGAGGTTAGGATGGCTCTGAAACAGCTTAAGAACAACAAGGCACCGGGTGACGACGGAATCACGGCTGAACTCCTGAAGGCGGGTGGAAAACCGGTTCTTAAGACCCTTCAGAAGCTGTTTGATTCCGTCATATTCGAGGGCAAAACGCCACAGGCATGGTGCAGGGGTGTGGTGGTACTCTTCTTCAAGAAGGGCGACAATGCCCGGCTGAAGAACTATAGGCCCATCACACTTCTTAGCCATGTCTACAAGCTGTTTTCAAGAGTCATCACGAATCGTCTCGCGCGCAGGTTTGACGATTTCCAGCCTCCCGAACAAGCCGGATTCCGTAAGGGCTTCAGCACCGTAGACCACATACATACGCTGCGCCAGGTTATACAGAAGACCGAAGAGTACAACCTGCCTCTCTGCTTAGCGTTTGTGGACTACGAGAAAGCCTTCGATTCGATCGAGACTTGGGCTGTATTGCAGTCTCTCCAACGGTGCCAAATTGACTACCGGTACATCGAAGTGTTGAAGTGTTTATACAAAAACGCCACCATGTCAGTTCGACTTCAGGATCAGACTTCGGAACCAGTCCTTCTGCAGCGAGGTGTGAGACAAGGAGACGTCATATCTCCGAAACTGTTTACTGCTGCACTGGAGGATGTCTTCAAGGTTCTGGACTGGAGAGGGCTAGGCATCAACGTCAATGGCGAGTACATCACTCACCTTCGGTTTGCCGACGATATAGTGGTTATGGCTGAGACCATGGAGGACCTCAGTACAATGCTCGATGATCTCAGTAGAGCTTCCGAAAGAGTGGGTCTTAGGATGAACATGGACAAAACCAAGGTGATGTTGAATGCCCATGTTACACCCACTCCTATCAAGGTCGGAGACTCTACACTCGAAGTTGTGGGCGACTATGTCTACCTTGGACAAACGATCCAATTGGGTAGGGCCAACTTCGAGAAAGAGGTCAACCGTCGAATCCGACTCGGCTGGGCAGCGTTCGGGAAGTTGCGCGGTATCTTCTCGTCCAACTTACCACAGTGTCTCAAGACGAAAGTCTATGACCAGTGTGTGTTGCCAGTGATGACATATGGCTCTGAGACGTGGTCGCTTACAATGGGCCTCATCAGAAAGCTTACAGTCACTCAAAGGGCAATGGAGAGGGCTATGCTCGGAGTTTCCTTGCGTGATCGAATCAGAAATGTAGAGATCCGCAAGAGAACCAGGGTTACCGACATAGCCCGAAGAATTGCCAAACTCAAGTGGCAGTGGGCAGGGCACATTGCTCGCAGAACGGATGGCCGATGGGGCAGAAAGGTTCTGGAGTGGCGACCGCGAACCGGAAGACGTTGCGTTGGAAGGCCTCCCACTAGGTGGACCGATGACCTGGTGAAGGTTGCGGGGATCCGCTGGTTGCGAGACGCACGGGACCGGTCAATGTGGCGACGCTTGGGGGAGGCCTATGTCCAGCAGTGGACGTCTTTCGGCTGATATGATGATGATGATATGATGACAGTGTATTTAACATGCGTGATTTTTTACTTAGCAACATAAATGCACCACAGATAACTTTATAATATTAGAGATTTTTTTAAAGATTACCATATACAAGCATGAAATGAATATTCCACCTGATTTTTATAAACATCCAAAAAATATCCAAAATATCCGGGTATGGGGTACCAATAAGACACGATTTATGCAAAACCAAATTAAAAAAAAATAATAATAAATAATTTTGGATGGTGATAAAAACCAGGCTTCATCAAATTATTTAGTCTTATTTTTAGTTGTTGTCGTCGCAAGTGCATTGAAAAACGTCGTTTAATAATCTACTATTGCATCATAATGGTGCCCTACTTTAATGCAAGTGCATTAAGCACAGCAACTGTTTGAGTTTGTTTTCAGAAAGGCCTACTAAGGTGACAGAAAGCGAACTGCGCACATGGTGCAGGGACTTGGATACAGCTTTTACAAATTTAGACATTTGGAATAATTGGATAAGAACCACATGTAAAGAAAGTCTTTGCATATTGAAACAAAAACGTAATATTTTCATGGATACTATTAAGGTTACACTAGTCGATCATTCTTCCATACAAACGTAGTCTGGCGATTACTCCACTGTTTGACGATGTACGTTCAAAATAAAAAAAATATATCGATTTGTCTCATCATTATCTAGCCCTGTATGGAAACAAAAAAGTAAAAAAAAATGTAAGTTATGAGCGTCGAAAGATGATTTCAACACTAATTTTAACGCATCTTTGGCGGAAATAAATACCATAGGAAGAAGGAAAATTGCAAAACGGCCACCATACAGTGATAGATTAGTAGTTCAACAACGCAAATAATTTTATTTTGAAAATATACATTTAGTAATTTTTTCATGATATCTAGACACCCAAAGGTCTGTTTAAAAAATTTCACGCGCTCGTTTTCGTCCTAAATCATCATCCATTTCGCTACAAACTTACCGCCCTTAACAGTGGCCGCCGAGGCACCTCGGTACTCTGTGGGTGGCTATTATCATGATTATACAAACATCGGTTTAAATTATGTTAGTAAAATGTAAATAAAAAAAAACTTAACTTAATATTTGTTAGTGTTGTGTTAGTATTGCCGTTCTGCAAAAGTGCTAATTCGTATGCGAACTAGCTTCTTACTGCTCATCATAGCATCTATCTCTTTCGCACGTGTTGTCGGATGAGATAGCATGCATTTTAACCCCGCGCACAAAATAGTTCGTGCCGTCGACTAGGACAACCTTAATAACGGTGCATCAACAAAGATTGCATGCCTGTCTATATATTTTGTTTACGTATTTCAGGATTGGCTTGTCCGGGGTTGGCTCGGAAATGTGCAATTAATTGGATTAGGCTCCAGAGATGTGTTTATAAAGACGCTCTGCTTTGGACCAAATTGTACCAACGAACGGCTAACAATTTTAAATCCTTGAAAAATAAATATAATAACATTGAGGTGAGCAGAAGAATACGATTTAATGAAAAAAAATAAGGTTATTCTGTATTTTTTTCTCTTTTATTTATATTTTTGAAACCAGACACCATTTTTAGGATTCCGTAGCCAAATGGCAAAAAACGGAACCCTTATGGATTCGACATGTCTGTCTGTCCGTCGGTCTGTATGTGTGTCTGTCTGTCCGTCCGTATGTCACAGCCACTTTTTTCCGAAACTATAAGAACTATGCTGTTGAAACTTGGTAAGTAGATGTATTATGTGAACCGCATTAAGATTTTTACACAAAAATAGAAAAAAAAACAATAAATTTTGGGGGTTCCCCATACTTAGCTTAACTGAAACTCAATTTTTTTTTTCATCAACCCCATACGTGTGGGGTATCTCGTGATAGGTCTTCAAAAATAATATTGAGGTTTCTAATATTTTTTTTCTAAACTGAATGGCTTGCGCGAGAGACACTTCCAAAGTGGTAAAATGTGTGTAGCTTCTAAAATAAGAGAATGATAATGATTAACTAAAAAAAATATATGATGTACATTACCATGTAAGCTTTCACCGATAATTGGATTGAACGAGATCTAGTAAGTAGTTTTTTTTAAAACGTCATAAATCGTAAACCGCAATATACCAAGTACGGAACCCTTCGTGCGCGAGTCCGACTCGCACTTGGCCGGTTTTTTTTAAAGGGGCGCTTGTTGGAGGATCGTGGGCTGGAATTACATAACTAACATGGCAAGAATGCACTTTGCATGCAGATGTTATTTTTATTGCAATGTAATTTTTAATAAGTACCTTAACTTATTTTGACTATGATGTATCTTTTTTTTTTCAGATTGCCACAGCTGAATATTGTGCAATGTGCGCTTGTAAAAACAAACCAAGATATCATTTGAATAAGGAATGCCGAGGTTACAGTACCAACCGAAAACATAATAATACTACCTACATGCCTAAACAACAACAGAAATTAATAAAACTAACATAATAAGTATCTATTAGAAAGGTATATTAAATCTTATACATAAATATTCTTATAACATACGATTGCATGGGGAGTTCACTTAAAGTGCACATTGATTTGATTAAAATCATATTTCCGCACGTGAGCATCTCGGCATCCAGCGAATACCCACTTGCCATTAAAGGAGATGTCTCTTATGCCGTCACAGTCTGACCCTGTCAACTGTACTCGAAGCTTGGAGGCTCCTTCGTCCAGCGACAACACCGTACAAGTACCGTCTTGTCGGCCAACAATGAACATTTGATTCGTCAAACCTGCCATACTGAGTACAGGGCTGGCAGATTCGTGCCATTCTTTCAGTACCGACCCATCTTGGAGATTTAACTTTGTGATCTGTAATCATAATAATGCCGTTTTGGAACATTCTTGCATACAATATAATCCCCGGCACTTAAGTTGGCAAGAGTCGTTAGTTGCTCAGAAGTCGTTTTTTAGGTATCTTTGGTAGTGAAGCAGGGCGCGGGGAACGTTTAGGACCGTTCCGAGTGCGCGATTGGTTGGTCAGTTGACACAAGGATCGACTGACCAATCGTGTCACGTCCACGTTTGGTAAGTACACCCACTACACCAAAACCTTGCCAACTTAAGTGCCGGGCACTATACAAAGGGGAGAAAAAAATCTTTATTTTACACTAAAAAGCTAACTTTATCAGATTTGATCTGGTTATTTATTTTCTAATTCGCTTAGTAACCAACATGGCACATCACAGGACGACATCATTATTGCTAAAGATAATAAAAAATTGGGACAACCTAAACGACACAAAATTTTAAAACTCAGTGCAAATTAAAAACAAGTTCATATTACTTTTCCATTGGTACAGCCTGCAATGACTGCCTGGTCCAAAACAATGATGGCGTTACAAGCCGCGTCCAGCTGCTTGGTGTATTGCTGTGCCCTCTTGGCCACATGCGCACACACTACCAGCCCACTCTCACACCCAACTACTAACAGCTTGTTATTAGTGCCAACCTGGAATGTTATACCACAATTTACTGTAATAAAATCCCTTTTGAACGATACTTGAGTTACTCATTATTTTAGCTTGATAAATTTAATAAAAATTCTAAGATAGCAGTTTTGCCCTGCTTCATCATCAGCCTTATAATGTTCCCAATGCTGGGACACAGGCATCCTCTCTGTGAGAGAGGTAATGGGCCTTAATCCACCACGAGGGCCCAGTGCGTGTTGGTGGATGTCACATGTCTTCGAATTTTTGATTCTAGGACATGCCAGTTGCCCCGCTTATGCAACGTTAAAATAAAAGATTATTTAACGCGCACAACAACAATATCGTAAATTAAGTTACGCTTCGCCGCACCGACAGAGGGCGCCTTCCGGTTTTACCAAAAAATGGCCGTGATGATCGCGTATTTGCGCAATGATCCATTTCTATTAGGAGGACGTCTTAGTTAGAGTAAACATTTTTGATTACAAATAAGGGTTATCCTAGGCGCCATCCTATATTGTGCTTAGTGTTATTCTAAACACCATTGTAAACTCATCTTCTCACATCACGAACGTGGTTCACCTTTTTACATGAACTATTCAAACACTGTGTACTATGTTTGGTTGGTGTACAATACGACACGGTGGGCGCAGTGGTTGAGCGATCGGATGCTGCGCTGCGTGTCGCAGGTTTGATGCTCGCACGGATCAAATATTCCGGATCTGGATGTCTTGTGTATGTTTTGTAAATGCTTTAAACGTGGGTGCGTTTAAAGCATTTACAAAACATACACACGATACAGGAAAAAAATCCTAGTGTGGGGCAACGTTTTTAGAAAAGAATACAGAATTAAGAATAACTAATGATGTGGTAAAATATTAGCCAGTCGGCCTTAGATAAAGTAGGTATAGATTAAGCACTGGCGTGGCCGCACATGAGACAGCAATAGTTAGTTCTGGTGTTACAACAAGAACAAGAACACTACAACCCACCATCGCACTGACACTTATTATCTATAAATAACCCAAATTCCTTATCTCAATTAACACATAATACCACGAAATCATAGAAAATCAAACAAAACCGAGTTTGTTTGTCAAACCTGCCATTGTATTAGAGTTTGACAAACGACAGAAACCGGCCACGGTGACAAAGACAAAAAATAATCTTTTGTCCTTATCATTTACATGGAGCTGCCAATTAGCCATCTCGCTCTATCAATCAAGGTCATTTTAAGGCTTAATCTATACCTACTTTATCTAAGCAGTCGGCAGTAATGGCTGACTACCACATCTGAGTGCTGACAGACAATTTGAGCTTTATATCCATGTTTAAGCAATTGCAGAGGCATTTTAATTGCTACTATATTCACCTCGTTTGTATATTTGGGAAGTATGTTCACAAGGGATGGAAAGATTGAAGAGGATGTAGAAAGGAGAGTGAATGCAGGGAATAAAGTGAATGGTGCTATATATGCGGTTGTGACCAGCAAGTCGATGTCTCCGGGAGGCTCGACTCGCCGTTCACAACAGCGTGCTGGTGCCTACACTCATGTATGGTAGTGAAAGTTGGGTATGGCAAAAAAGACATGAAAGTAGGATTAATGCAGTAGAAATGCGTTCCTTGCGAAGTATGTGTGGTATAATTTTAAATAATAGATTGAGGAATGAGGTAATAAGACAATGTTGTGGTTTAAAAGAAGATGTAGTGACTAAAATTTAAAAGAGTATGCTAAGATGGTTTGGCCATGTTGAGAGGGTGAATGAAAGTCGACTAACGAAAGGTATTTACAAGGCAGACGTGAATAGAAACGCCGGGAGGGGACGCCCTAGAAAGATATACATAGATCTTATTGGTGATGTTCTTCAGAAGGGCCTGGTGCGTAGTACTCAGAATCGGCGTGCGTGTAAGACTAGATGTATAAACGTGAATGAAGCAAAACAAGTATGTAGGGATCGTAGCAGGTGGCGTTCTATAGTTTCTGCCTAACCCCATGGGAAAAAGGTGTGAGTTTATATATGTATGTATATTCACCTCTCGCTCATTTTCAACTTTGACTTCCTCAGTAGATGTTCCAATGGCACAGCAGTTTATCTGTCCATGCCCTTCAATAACGTTGTCAAGGCACTTAGATTCACCAACATCCCATAGTTTTGCTGAACCATCCCTGTGAAACAAAAAGGTATTTCAATAAATTAAAATGTTAATTAATAAGTAGGTGAATGGTAAGCAAAATCATGTTTCAATAGTACCATGATTTGAAAGATAATTTGGCTTGAAAGGAAAACTATCATGTCCGATAGAGATAGACACACTGTGCCAACCTCAATTGCAATAGGCACCACCATGTCTAATGCATCTGGGCATATGGGGCATAAATCTTACCAGTCCACACGCTAACATCCTGGACCGGGCGATTGAGTACCAGCCTCTAATCGCTGCCCCGTGTGATAGAACACCAAACCAACCTACGTTCAACAAAAACTATATTACAAACAGCAGATGAAGAAAGGGATCAGTTAGGAGCCAATGGAGTGCGTATCTACACGGATGGCTCAATAACACAATACGGTTCAGGTGCTGGCATACACTCACTTGACCTTAAAGTTGCCCTAGTCGACGGCACGAACTACATATTATATGTCTAATTAGCAATGTGAGGAGCTGTTGTCTGAGTTAGGCATGCCTGTATTACAAATCACCAGGTCCCCACCCCACGGAAGGACAGATAGTTTTCTTTACAATCCGAAGTTATACTTAATGAGATTCAAAACTAAAAATTTTAAACATCTTGACGGTAGAAGTAATAAAAACGAAGCTATAAACAAAAAGTTAAGCAGAGCGCCTGTGTCTGTGTGTATCTAAGAGGGTGTATGATGTTAGTATCTATGTGATGTCACTGTGTAGTGTTGAGTTGATTGAATGTCAGGTGTAATGTGCAGATGTGTACGTGTGAGGATTTGGGTGTAAGTAATAAACTTTTAATTAAAGACTTTTAAAATCGTATTAATTTAATTTGAATTAAGTAAACTTTCTGTAAAACTATAATCCAAGTTTTGCAACCAGTTAGAGACCACATTTGGTTTTTGGTAAAGGATATATATTTAAGGCCCGGTTTAACTTATTGTATAAGTTTGAACCCTGGTAGCAGAAAAACCGATGTACAAACTTAGTTTTGAATGACGATTCAGAACAGACTACATGTTTGCGACGTTTGTTTCTGGTTCAAAAGTTGTTAGGGAATGTTGTTTCATACCCGTTTTTAGGATGAAGATCTGTCTCACAGTAAGTACCTTCCATTTTGAGTAGAGATCAGCTGTTGGGTGATAAAAAGGTAGAAACAAGCTTACCTTTAGGAGCCCTTTCAACTTTTAGGAAGTGAGTTTTACATGTGCCACCCCATGTGGTAATACAGTATTCAAGCTGGGACTGGCAGAGAGCATAGTAGACCGATTTTATAACAGATTTTGATGCAGTGTTTCTTAAGGCTTTAAACAAAACTGTTAGTCTACGCACACTCGCAGATAGAAGATTAATATGATCGTGTAATTTAATATTTCTGTCAACAATTACGCCAAAATACTTGGTGGACTCAGTATTTTTAAGTTTAGGACACTGACTACTTGTGTCTTTTGCATTTGTGCACGAATGGGAGATAATGCTTAAAGAGGAAACCGGTTTGTTATTGGTTTTAATGTAAAATGCTATGTAGGTCTTTTTATCTACATTAAGCGTAAGCAAATTCTTATTTAACCAACTGGTCACAGTGTTCATTCCCATCTGAGCTTTGGCAAAAACTTCATGCCAGGAGTTACCACTGAAAAGTAAGGCCGTATCTATATCAAACGCAACTATTTTCGAATCGGGTAACCCTAGCTGACATATATCGTTTATGTAAACTAGGAACAGCGTCGGTCCCAGAATACTGCCCTGGGGAACTCCAAAAGTCACTGGGACCTCTTCACTGGTTATGTTACCGATTTTACACATTGTGTTCTGTCAGTTAGGTAATCTTTAAGTAGTTTTAATTGAAGATCCCGGATACCAAGGCTTTCGAGTTTCGTTATCAGGATAGGGACAGACTGTGTCAAAGGCCTTCGCTAAATCTAAGAATATGCCAATGGTTTTTCTCTTTGAATCTAGGTTGTTAACTATACAGTTTGTTAGTTCTAACACAGCATCGGCGGTGGATCTCTTGGCTCTGACCCCAAATTGTGCTTGTGATAGAAGATTTATTTTGCAAGTACTTACAAGTCTTTTGTTAATGATGCGCTCTAAAATTTTTGACATGATAGGGAGAATTGAGATTGGCCTATAGTTATTGACACAGTCTCTGTCACCACTCTTAGGTATCGGGTGAACTCTTGACTTCTTATACATCTTTGGAAATACACCGGTTGTGAGAGACATATTACAGACGTTGGTTATAGGTAATGTTAGAATATCTTTATTTGATTTCAGGATGTCACATCTAGTGTCATCTTGAAATCAAGTCATACAAGACCTACCGAACAATCACTTTTTAACCCTGCTATTAACGTCCCAACCTTATCTTCATCTGTAGGAAGCAGGCAAAATGAATGGCTACATAAGTTTAAGGTGACGGGTTCCGTTTGCAGATTACTCTTAGTGATTTTGTCTGCTAAAGACTTACCAACATTTGCTAAGTATTGATTAACATTATTTGCAGAATTTTGGGGGTCATTGGTGCTTATAAGTTCAATCGGGCTGTCTTTAGGTTTAGTTAAATGTGTTATTTCTTTGACTATGTTCCAAATTTTTTTACAATTTTTTCCTGCGTTTTGGAATTTTAATTTCTCACTGTCTCTAACTATTTCGTGCGCGGTGTAGAAATGCATGCTCTAATCCGACAACACGTGTGAAAGATATAGATGCTGTGATGAGCAGTAAGAAGCTAGTTCGCGCACGAATTAGCACTTTTGCAAATTTGTATCGAAATGGATGATGATTTAGGACGAAAACGAGCGCGCGAAATTTTATAAGCAAACCTTTGGGAGTATGGATATCATGAAAAAACTACTAAATGTATATTTTCATAATAAAATTATTTGCATTGTTGAACTACTAATCTATCCCTATATGGTGACTGTTTTACAATTTTCCTTCTTCTTATGGTATTTATTTCCGCCCAAAGATGCATTAAAATTAGTGTAGAAATATGGAACTTTCGACGCTCATAACTTTCAAATATATATTTCTTTTACTTTTATGTTTCCATACAGGGCAAAAATTATGAGACAAATTGATATCATTTTATATTTTGAACGTACATCGTCAAACAGTGGAGTAATCACCAGACTACGGACTATAGACAGTAAATATTGGCTACACCGAATGTATACCCGCGATTAACCAAAAATCTTCTTAGCCTGAGTAGAAATAACCTAAGAATAATCATAGGAACAATTACGGGGCATAACCTCCTTAACAAATATCTTTTTAATATAGGCGCCAGACAGCCCGCTTTGCAGGGGCTGCCTTGACGCCGAGGAATAAGCCGCCCACGTCATCCTGGAATGCGAGGACAAGCTACGGCTCAACGCTAATAAATCCTCGGAACAATGAGGTGGCTCCGCGAAGCCTGTGAAGCTCCCAGGAAGCTTCTGTACTTTTGGGCGAGTTAGAGTCTAAGTGCGGAAAAGGGAGTCCCCATCATCATCATCATCATGCATAGGTAGATTTCCTGATTTCAACAACTCTATTTTAATTAATATGTTAACTTCAAAATTGTGGTTGCTAAAGGTCGTGGGTTCAAATCCGGGCAAGTGCCAATGTGACTTTTTCAATATGTTTTATCTACGTTTATCTTGGACATCAAAGGCAACGTAAGGAACGTGAACAGAAAAACATCATGAGGAAACCTGCAGCCTTATTGCGTAAGTGAATACGGCAACGCAAAGGGTTTGACCGCTATCAATCGATCAATCACACAGACGGAAATCCACATCGCGTCATTCATCTCGCATGTGATTGGTCGATTTGATAGCGGTCAAACCCTTCGCCTTGCCGAATTTACTTGCGCAATTCGGTTGCTGGACTTATATAGTTAATGTAGGTCTGAAATAGCCAAGTCAGAGGCCTGTGGGATTCCCAGAGGCGGCTCTATAAACTCTGATACCAGAGGTGGCTATATCCTAACACGAAAAAATCTATACTAATAATAATATAGACCGAAAATATATTTATCTACACTCACAACGTAATGTTCCAAATACGAATTCAAAAAATATTGTATAAACACGTACTTTATATTTGTGGATAGGTAAAATTTAAAAAAAAATGCCATTACAGTTCTACATTTTCCTTCGATTTTCAAACAACTGCATCATAAAATAACTTTTTAATTTTTATAGCACACTTTTACTTTTTAATTTTCTGGCGCGTATGGGCTGTAGTAAAGAAGTTTCATTGTCTGTGGATGCGCGCGCTGCGCAATGAGATTCTAAATTGCCCGCCATACCAAATATTTTTCCCTTTCCACTTTTGTTTTATTTCAACTGTATGAGTGAAGATAAAGTAGTGTATGCAACGGCATATAATTAGGTATTAAAACACTCGCGTAATATTATTATCAAATTCGGCTTCGCCTCATTTGATAAACCTACGCTCGTGTTTTAATAACCCCTATTATATGGCCATTGCATAAACTACTATTACCGACGGTCTATAAAGTTCTTACATCCATTCTGAGAGCGAAAATTAATCAACATATTGACAATAACTCCATCATGTCTGCTTCTCAGAATGGATGTAAGAACGGGTCCCGCGGAGCTGCTCCTCATAGAAATTGCCATTAGCCAACAGGTTCGCCGTTCCCGCAAGGATCTGGCGACATGTTGGATAGATTACAAGAAGGCCTATGACTCAGTGCCACATGGCTCATGAGGGTGCTGGAGTTGTATAAAATTGATGCAACACTGCGCGCCTTCCTGACGTCATGTATGGGGCAGTGGAGGACGGTCCTTCACTATCCAGGATGTCGACAGATTCAGGAAAACAGAGAACCTATAAGGATTGAGCGCGGAATATTTCAGGGCGACAGTCTAAGTCCTCTGTGGTTTTGTTTAGCCCTGAACCCTCTCAGTACATTGCTGGAGGGTTCCGGTTCCGTTTGAGAAGTGGTGGTCAGGTCATATCACAGCTCCTTTACATGGATAATCTGAAGCTCTTTGCCCCCAACAACTTTCAACTGATGAAGCTACTGAAGGTGACAGAAACATTCAGTGACGCCATCAGGATGGAATTTGGTGTGGACAAATGTGCAGTCATGCATGTAAAGTGAGGGGAGATTATGGAATCCGTGGGAATACAACTCTCGGATTCCATACACTTTCGATCCCTTTCCTCAGCCGAAACTTACAAGTATTTGGGTATGTCGGAAGCATTAGGAATCAATGCTAGTGACGTGAAACAGTCGTTGAAGGAACATTTCTTTGGCCGCCTGAATAAAGTACTAAATAGTCTTTTATCAGGCGGAAACAAGGTGCGCGCCTTCAACGGCTGGGTCATGCCGGTCTTGATGTATTCTTTCGGCATACTCAAATGGACTCAGACAGAACTTGACGCCCTGGATAGGAGAGTCCGCACGCTGCTTACCACAAATCGTATGCATCACCCACGGTCATCGGTCAAGAGACTGTATATCCCGCGGAAGTGTGGGGGTCGAGGCTTTTTAAATGCTAAGACCCTGCACAACCGCGAGGTATGCAGTCTTAGGGAATACTTCCAGGCCACCGACGTGGGTATGCATCGAGATGTGGTAGCGGTGGACAAGGGCCTTACCCCGCTCTCCTTGGCTAACGAGAACTGGCGCAAACCTATAGTATTAGATACTAATGACCGCAGGGAGGTATGGCAGAGCAAGGAGCTTAACGGACGCTTCTACCGGGTCCTACATGGGCCCGATGTAGATCTTTTAGCGTCCCTGGCCTGGCTGCGATTTGGTGACCTTTTCGGGGAAACCGAAGGTTTTGTCTTTGCGATTATGGACGAAGTTATGATGACGAACAACTACCGGAAATACATTGTGAAGGATGGCACAGTTGACATCTGTCGGGCATGTCACCGGCCGGGTGAATCTATCCATCACATTATCTCGGTTGTTCTAGTATGGCTAACGGAGACTATTTGCATAGACACAACCTTGTAGCCAAGATTATCCATCAGCAACTTGCTCTTAAATACAATACAATCTTGTGGAATCGGAAGTGCCTTACTATAAGTATGTGCCCGACCCAGTACTCGAAAATGGCAATGTCACGTTGTATTGGGATCGGTCTATCATCACTGACAGGACTATTGTTGCCAATAAACCTGACATAGTGGTGATAGACCGACTAGAGCGTCGCGCAATGATTGTTGATATAGCGGTCCCCCATGACGAGAACCTCGTGAAGGCTGAGAGAGATAAGAAAAGCAAGTATCTTGATCTGGCTCGCGAGGTTGTCGACATGTGGGATGTGAATACAGCAGTCATTGTGCCGATAGTCGTGACGGCCAATGGTATAATAGCCAAGAGCCTCGACGAACATCTGAGGAGGCTCTCGTTGGGCACCTGCGCCTTCTGGATCAAGGGCTTGATCCAGAAGGCGGTAATCCTGCACATGGCGCGTATAGTCAGAAGTTTCCTCTCTCAGGAGCCCTGACCACCGGTAGCTTGGACCCTGTTCCCGATACCGGTGGGCTACTATTTTTGTATTTTTAAATGTTTTTTATTTTATTTTTATAGAATAATATTTAAAAATGTAAAAATATGTAAATAAAATGAATAAATGGAATAATAATATTATAAAGAGGAAAGATTTGTTTGTTTGTTTGTACCGAACAGGCTCCGAAACTACTGGACCGATTTAAAAAATTCTTTCACCAATAGAAAGCTATGTTATTGCTGAATAACATAGGCTATTTTTTTATCGCGAAAACGGGTCCTGTGGGGTGGCCCACGGGAGCGAAGCTGCGGGGAACAGCTAGTAATAAATAAACAAAACAAGAACTTAAAAAATAATTGTCAAAATATGCCTTACTTGCTGACTGAAACAACGTTTCTTCCTTTTTCAATTATACAGATATCGTTAACGGCCATAGTATGCCCCTTGAGGGTGACGGGATTTATTCCAGACTCTGCAGACCAGATTCTACAAGAACCATCAGCTCCTGCAGACAAGACCACAATGCCTGACGGGAAGTATCTGCACCTGTATACTGGACCCCCGTGACCTTTCAGTTCTAGGCTTATTTCACCTGCAAAAATAAATGTTTAATTAAACAATTTTATTACTGTTAAAATAAAAAAGTTAATTAAAAAAATCAAAATACCCGACTGCTTAAAAAGCGAACTAAAAAGACGTAAACAAGAAGAAAATCATGCTGTGCAGTCGGAGGATACATATTCGCGAGCTGGCTGACCAAAACCAGATGTATCCTCCGACTGCACAGCATGATTTTCTTCTTGTTTACGTCTTTTTAGTTCGCTTTTTAAGCAGTCGGGTATTTTGATTTTTTTAATTAACTTTTTTATTTATAACTTTTTAGTTAACATTTTTTTCGATTTAGGTACATTTAAATATATAAGTGTTATATATTTTTGAAATCACCTCTTGAAACTCTTTATTTTGATATCCCACACGATGGGTTTGGAAGAAAAAATAAAATTGGCCCCCCACAATATGGCGCCTAAAAGCCGCCATTCTTCTATTTTCCAATTTTAATGTGGCCTATGACACTCGCAAGGTTAAGACGAATCGATTGACGTATGAATCATCAAAATCGGTCAACGCGTTTGGTCTCTGGAACGCCACATAGGAACAAACATACATACATACATACATACATACATACATACATACATACTTACATACATACATACATACATACATACATACATACATACATACATACTTACATACATACATACATAGACTGATAAACACATTACCCTCCTTCGGCAGTCGGGTAAAAAGGCTTGACTTTAGAGTTTGAGGGACACTGAACAGAGTTTATGAGATGCAAATTCACTGCAAGTGTGGGAAGTTTTGAAATAGCAAATCAAGTTAATTAACTGGATTTAAATGGAATGATATTTTATCTAATTTTTTGTTTGTTATCGGGCAAGACAATCACAATCCATTTTCACTTTCTAGAAGTTCAAAGTTTTAGATTGGTTTTCTATGACAATACTAAATTAGTTCACCAGTGATGGAACCTGGTCAGATGGGGGTACTCCGATCAGTCACAATGTGACTGTGGAATCACACCGCAAACGATGCCTCATCTGCTGTCCTGCTCTCTGTGCACAAACACCTGCACCATGAAGGACCTGTGCGAGGCCAACGCTAGGGCTGTCGACGTGGCTGAGTTCTGGTCGAAGCACAACATTTAAATTTAAATATTAAAATGGAATCATCGACACGATGAAGAAGAAGAGTGATGGAATAAAAGTAATAACTTACTTGTCCTGCTATCCCAAACCAACAGTTTATCTTCTTCACATGATGATACAGCCATAGCACTTTCTGCAACAGCTACAGACAAAACTCCTTTATTGTGTATTTTATGAGCTTTTGTGGGTGCCACAAATGCAACTTTAAGGCCAGATGGTATGTGCTTCACTACCAAATTTAAAGGTCCATGAGAAATATACTGATAGTTATCTGAGAAATCAATTTTCACTCTGCCATCAGTTAAACTTGCAACAAGTTTGTCATGGATGCTTGTTTCATTCAGTTTTTTTGAGGAGATCCAAGCACTTCCCTTGGGTAATCTGTAATCATTGTAAATAAACAATGGAATAGAATATACTTTGTTTTACACCAAAAAAGTTGATCCGGTAAAAATCTTAATCCGGTAAGACTGGAAGCCGACCCCAACAATAATTGGGAAAAGGCTGGGCAGATGATGATCTGTTTTATAAAAAAAATATTTTATGGGTAAAATGGCAATCTTATCACTAACAGCAATATCTACCGGTCAACCTTATAATAAGACACAAAGCAGTACCTTCATAGTACTGCATTGCTCCATACACATAATACAGTTAAATTAATTTATGCAGACATTGTTAAAAATGAAGGACAGTGGACATTGAGTTGTCGTCTTGTCGACTTAAGAATGAAAATTTCAATAATTATTTCATAAAAAATCAATAAACATTAACCATTGACCGTGGCATAACTTTGTCGTTCTCTATCTTGGTTAAAAGAGGAATTTGCATCCCTTGACCCAGTAACCTTATGGGTTTTTAACTTTTTTTTTATTAAATGTCTCTGAAGCTTATTTTACAAATAATTATTAAAGCATATAAGCCCGTACTTAACTAGATGTCTATGGCCTTAACACTTAGTTTTTTTTAAATTTCAAGTAGTTTACTGAAACTAGCATACTTTTTCATTAAATTTTAACGTTTGATGTTGCTTTCTGTGCTCTCACTTTTATGCTTAAATCAACAAAGTATTACTGAGGTAGGGCCCAATTTTTTTTGATTATATCGACAAATCCTGGCGCCTACCCTCGTAGAGTAGAGGCCCAGACCACCCACTGACCTTGATGGGTGTCGCAAAAATCTCCCCCAGGGCGCCGGTAGCCCTAAAACTGTTACATAAATTAGATAATATTTTTAAAATAAAGCTTGTTATTAACTTACCTTATAACGTCGTTCCAATCACATTGGATTGTAATAACCGGCAAAAGATTCGACATTTTATTCTATTGCTTTTTGTATTACAGCAAGATGACGAATTTTTGTTCTGGATTCACCCAATATATAAGATATCCTTGCACCACAAGATAATTGATCGTTATACTCATCAAAATTAAGTATTCTGGATTCGTAAAATGATTTGCTAAAATTATAAATCAAAATAAAACTACAGCTGACCGATGACAATTGACAAATGGTGTTGCCAGTTGCTAGTATTAGCTAGAGTTGTCTACTACAGAAACTTTAAGGGCTTATTACACTACATGGTATTCAGGGCCCTGAATACCGGGTCACTTCACAATTCCGTGTCAATAAGGTCGATATTTTGAGAACCCTTACTTCCTAACAGGAATTACACTACCCTAAATTAGACTTTAGGGCTCTGAATACAGTGTAGTGTAATAAGCCCTTTAGTGGGGAATCTAATAAAATATCGTTTATGCGAAATACAGCTGATTGTCTCTCTAACCATTGAATCGTTGAGAAAAGTTTATTGCAAAGTTGTAACGTTTTGAAAAAGTCAACGTCCATTACAAACACATCTTCTCAAATAATTAGTTTTACTGATAATACGCATTAGTTTAACATCGGTCATTGTATACTAGGCCTATTGTAAAAATTTAATTGATGGCCTTGAGAATCAAGAAAGTGGTTCCTTGCTTTAATTGAGGACCTTGAGCTTGCTTTTGCAACAATAAAACAAACTGATAAAACGTGTTGTAAACAGTCTTGAAATTAAAATTATCCTGAAAAGTGTGATGTCCTTGGAGTTTGTGTATGTCAATTTATTAGTCCAACTCCTTTTTTATCGAGAATCGATATAAACAGTATCGATAGTTGTCAAACAGATTTCAAAAATTGCCAGTCTCTAATTGATGTGGAATGGGGAAAGTCTGTGTTTTCGAGGAAGAAACAATTTAAAAAGTGGGCGACTTCTACAAGTTTGTAAAATATTCGGCAGAAATTATTGAATAATCTCGATACTGATACTAATATACAGTTAATTGTGCTAAAATATTATGCATTCTTTGCAATATTAAAAATGCATTTTTCTATTCCTGATTCGCAACAATTTCATGATGACAATGGGATCTCTTACACGGTAATTTTATTTACAATCCATTGTTTGTTTGTTTTTATTTATTGAAACTTAGTGCTGAAATTCCAAATCTATTGTCCCTTTTAATTGCGAAAAGCATTGAGTCCTAAGTTGTATAATTTCTAATTGTTTCAAATGTTTTGTACCTACCTTCTTACAAAAATGTTTGTTATTGTTGTTTTACTCATTATATTAATACTGTTTCTTTTAATTTTTAATAAGATTGTCTGTCATTATTATATTTGCAGCTTATAGGAAATGGTTATGTTATTGTTTGATATGTGTACAAGATGTACCTAATTAACTTTCAACTGTAACTTAAATATGCCTATTTTTAGGGCTACAACATCCACATCGACGGTGTCTTCCATTGCACGGCTAGGTATAAACAACTGCTCAGCCTCCATGAGCAGCTGCAGGCACAAAACCCGTATGTTAAGTTACCACAGTTCCCACCAAAAAAGTTGTTCCTCACTAGCTCTCAACAGGAAGAAAGAAGAATCTTACTGGAAAAATACATGCAACTAGGTAAATATTCATAGTTTAGTAGCAATCATATCAAGCCATAGCTGATATATAATAATTAATCTTTTGTAACATGAATCCCAGTGAAGGGTGTACTTTTTCATATCTAAAGGGCCTTTCATTCAAAAAGAAACAAAAAAAATTGCTTTGTAGTAGATTGCACAATGATTTCAATAACATAGCATTATGTTACAATGAATGAACATAAAGATAACGCTATAGATATATTAAGGACAAGTGCACATTAATACATGTAACCTCTTTTTCAGTTGGCCAGAACCCCTTATTTACAACATCTGACCTTTTGATAACATTCCTGTTTTCGGCTCAACAAGAAACGCATTGTGTTAAAATGCACGAAGTAGAAATTGAAATATCACTCATGAATGGTTATAGGATACCACTATCGGTGTCATCTACTGATTCATCAAACACAATATTAGATATTGCATGCACCTACATTAACCTGCCAAAGGAGTTGGTGAAGTATTTTTCCTTATATCTTTTTAATTGGAGCTGTGCGAAAGACGGACAACCAGCACTGAAAAAGTTGGAAGAATATGAATCCCCATATATATCTCAGAAATATGTAAGGCCAGAGGATAAAATTGTATTGAGGAAGAGGTAGATATTGTTATCAATTAACTATACTTAAAATACACATAAGTATTTCATTATACAATTTTTATTATGTTGTTTTTTACAGCTATTGGGATCCATGTTATGATGATATTTTAATGGTAGACAGGGTGTCGCTGGACCTGTTGTATCTACAAACAATAGAAGACTTGGATTTGGGATGGCTTACAGCTGATCCAGAAACTAAAGAAATGCTTTCTGCCCATGCTGAGAAGAAACAAAAGAAAGAGGTAGGTGAGCTGCACACTCTTTAACTTAAGTTTTTGTACTCATTTTATCAGTAACTAGCTGTTTCTGCAGGTTGAGTCCCATTTTTCCCAAATTTATGCTATGACACAACAAAAGTGTAGTTTTCTAAAATTTAAAGAAATCTTGATATTAGATCATTAATATATATAAACAAACAAATAATTTTACTTTTACTGCTGGCTGACAAAGATGTATTCTTTGTCTCATTTCTATCATGTGTAAGTCAATAAGATTAATCATTCAATATTGTGTATTTGAAAGACATGGAAAGATTTGATGCTAAATAAAAGATATTTTCTTTTGTCCTCAATATTGTAGGTACATAAATTCTCTTAACACCTCAAGTTATCAGTAAGCAATAAGTACTTGAATGATTATGACCTGTATTCACACTGTCACAGGGATGCTACGTTGCGGAGATACTACAAACATCTTTATCTGCATAGAATGTTGGGTCAATTGAGTGTTCAGTTTTGTAATCATACACAAGCAAATAGGTTTATCAAGTTACTAGGGAATGATGTGACGACATGAGAACAAAGACATTGAGATATCTGTACTGTCCAAATTGAGTATTAAGGTTGTTCTAGTCGATCATTCTTCCATACAAACATAGTCTGGCGATATTACTCCACTGTTTGACGGATTACTTTCAAAATAAAAATATATATAAATTTGTCTCATCATTATGTAACCCTGTATAGAAAAAAAAGTAAAAAAAAATATATTTGAAAGTTATGAAAGTCGAAAGTTCCATAATTCAACACAAATTTTAATGCATCTTTGGGCGCAAATAAATACCATAAGAAAGAAAATTGCAAAACAGTCACCATACAGGGATAGATTAGTAATTCAACAATACAAATAATTTTAATTTAACAGATAGATACATTTAGTAGTTTTTCATGATATCCATACTCCCAAAGGTCTGTTTATAAAATTTCGCGCGCTCGTTTTCGTCCTAAATCATCATCCATTTCGCTACTAATTTGCAAAAGTGTTAATTCGTACGAGAATTAGCTTCTTACTGCTCATCACAGCATCTATCTCTTTCGCACGTGTTGTCGGATGAGATAGAATGCATTTTAACCCCGCGCACAAAATAGTTCGTGCCGTCGACTAGGGCAACCTTATTGAAGGTTATAGGTATTAAATAACTAAAATTTCTGGATTAACTACAATCAGTCACCAGTATGTGTGGATATACATCTACAGTCGTTTGTTTTTGGTATTATAGTAGTTTATGCAATGGTCATATAATAGGGGTTATTAAAACACGAGCGTAGGTTTATCAAATGAGGCGTAGCCGAATTTGATAAACTCTATCTTCACTTCACACAACATACTTTATCTTCACTCATACAGTTGAAATAAAACAAAAGTGGAAAAGGAAAAATATGTGGTATGGTATGGCGGGCAATTTAGATTCTCATTGCGCAGCGCGCGCATCCATAGACAACTGACAATGACATGAGCCCATACGCGCCAGAAAATTAAAAAGTAAAAGTGTGCTATAAAAATTCAAAAGTTATTTTATGATGCAGTTGTTTGAAAATCGAAGGAAAATGTTGAACTATAATGGTTTTTTTTTTTAAATTTTACCTATCCACGAATATAAAGTACGTGTTTATACAATATTTTTCGAATTCGTATTTGGAACATTACGTGAGTGTGAGTGATAAAATTTATTATATCACATAATATGATTAATCATGAATATCGCAGTTTATTATTTCCTACAAGCCTTGTTAAAGGTTGAAATTGATTGGAACTGGTAGATATGACGCCTTGGCATACAAAATAATGGAAAATACCTTTATCACAAGTATCTATATTGCATTTATACAAACTGCAGATTAGTCAGTAATAATACTGTAGATTATGTCATCAATACATTATGATATCAGTCACAAAGTTAACAAAATGAATCATAGCTCATCAATGATATTATATCACCAAATTTTCATGGAATTGTTTGAATCAACTGAACTAAACAGTCATCTGTTCCAATAAGTCATTGTTTTTTTTTTAAATCTTGTAACAGGCAAATGCATTTTGAGGCAATACAATTAACCATAATACAGTGTAAATACAAGTATCTTTTTATAGCAGTAGTATATTGTTTGGATAAATATTATCATCACTGTCAAGGATAACTCCTTTGTATTCTACACTTATAGCTGATGTTATTAATTCTATTTCGCCTGCGCCTACTATGATAATCATGTTCCAATGCCGGAAAGTATACTATCCCCAGCCCCAACCAAATTTTATGGATTAGGCGATCAATTTACCTTATTTGATTGAACGTCGACGACAATGATGAACAAGCTACTATCATCATCATCGTCATATCAGCCGAAAGACGTCCACTGCTGGGCGTAGGCCTCTCCCAAGCGTCGCCACATTGATCGGTCCCGTGCGTCCCACATCCAGCGGATCCCAGCAACCTTCACCAGGTCATCGGTCCACCTGGTGGGAGGCCTTCCAACGCAACGTCTTCCGGTTCGCGGTCGCCACTTCAGCAGCCGTATTGCGTAAGTGAATACGGCAATGCAAAGATTTTGACCGCTATCCAATCGACCAATCACACAGACGGAAATCCACATCGCGTCATTCATCTCACATGTGATTTGGTCGACCTTGATAGGAGTGGGTGTAACATGGGCATTCAACATTACCTTGGTTTTGTCCTTGTTCATCCTAACACCTACTCTTTCGGAAGCTCTACTGAGGTCATCGAGCATTGTACTGAGGTCCTCCATGGTCTCAGCCATGACCACTATATCGTCGGCAAACCGAAGGTGAGTGATGTACTCGCCATTGACATTGATGCCTAGCCCTCTCCAGTCCAGTATCTTGAAGACATCCTCCAGTGCAGCGGTGAACAGTTTCGGAGATATGACGTCTCCCTGTCAAATTAAAAATTTAAATTCAAATGTATTTATTTGCTAGAATGTAGGTTAAAGTATGATCTTAAATCTATGACGGTCCCTTTACATTCTACCATTAGTCTCACACCTCGCTGCAGAAGGATAGGTTTCGAGGTCTGATCCTGAAGTCGAACTGACATGGTAGCGTTTTTGTACAAATACTTCAGCACCTCGATGTACCGGTAGTCGATTTGGCACCGTGGAGAGACTGCAGTACAGCCCAAGTCTCGATCGAATCGAAGGCTTTCTCGTAGTTCACAAACGCTAAGCAGAGAGGCATGTTGAACTCTTCAGTCTTCTGTATAACCTTCCGCAGCGTATGTATGTGGTCTACGGTGTTAAATGCTCAGAATTAGAGCAGCTACAGAATCCGGCTTGGTCGAGCGGCTGGAAATCATCAAACCGTCACCATCATCAAACATTTTTGATGATGGTGGTAACGAATTCTGTTTAAAGGTCACGGTGAAGATCGTCATTTCTTATGTACCAGGGTGCATTTACAGCATCCCTGAGCACTTTATTTTGGAATTGTTCGATTAATTTTACGTTGCTTTGTTTAGTACAGTCCCAAAGTTGGATACCATACGTCCAAATTGGCATCAGTATATGCTTGTTTATGGTTATTTTATTATGTATTGATAGACAGGATTTCCTTCAGAGTTCCTGCCTTTTCTTTTTGATACGAGCTTTCCAACGCAACTTGGCGTCGAGAGTTATGCCAAGGTATTTGGCTGTATTAGCATAAGGCACTTGCATGCCATTTATGTAGATTGGGTGATAGTCCAAGTGTTTAATTGTGAAGTCCAATGTGAATTGATTTTGACTCATTTGGCTAGTTTAACTTTTTCTACTGCTTCTCTGTTGCTTGATCCGGTAGCCATAATTGCAGTATCATCTGCAAAGGTTGCAATGGTGTTGTTTTCCAGTTCTGGATTGTCACATGTGTATAACAAGTACAAAATTGACCCTAGCACACTTCCTTGAGCTTTTATAGCTTTTAACTCGGAATATGCGTTTTCTTGCCGTATTCTAATCATTCTTTTAGTTATATACGACTCTAGGATATCTGCAAATTCTGGTAGCATGCGTCTGAGCATGAATATTAGACCCTTATGCCAAACTTTGTCAAAACACGGTGGCGCAGACTTCCTTATTTTTAAGTGTTTTTTTATTTTAATATGGGTTATTCTATGTACCTGGTCTATTGTTGAGCGTTTTTCCCTAAAGCCAAATTGATGATTTGGAACAAGGTCTTTATCTTCTATTACTGGTTTTAACCGTTTCAATAACAGTTTTCGAATGGCTTTGATAACACGGGCTTAAATAGGTCTATATGATGATGCTTCATGGGGTGGTTTTCAGGCTTCGCAGTCATAATGACTTCAGCGACCTTCCATGGCTCAGGTACATATTTTAAGATAAATGCAGCATTGGTAAGCTTGGTCAGCTTTACTATGGCTGTACATGGTAGGTGTTTTAGAATTTCCCCTGTAATGAGGTCGTAACCTGGAGACTTTTTCGAGCTAATGTTATTTTGGATTTCTCTCATTACTTCTTTAGGAGTCACAAGCTTAATTCTTTGATTTGATCTTTCACACTCAAGTATTTATATCGAGCTTTTATTGGGTTGAAAAGATTCTTCTAAGTGTTGAGCAAACCTTAACGCTTTTTGGTCATTGCTTATGGCCCATTTTCCGTCGCTATCTCTGATGGGCGGTATTTGTTTAATTGGCCTTTTTAGATTTCTTGTTGCTTTCCAAAGGGAGTAATCAGTTGATATGTCATTGGTTAGCTGCAGAAGGTTGATATTTAGAGATTCATCCTCAAACTGTATAATTTTCCTCTTGAATCGTTTAGTTAGGTTATTTAGTGATGTTTTCTCCCTCGGGCACCTACTTTGTTTGCTGCCAAACCTTGCTTTGTTTCCTTTTTTCAGATAGTACATCTAGAATTGCCTTAGGATAGAGAAATCCCTTATATTTACGTTTTAATTGCGGTGTGTTGTTCCACGCACATTGTTGGATATTAACAATATGTTTGTTTACTTCTGAGTCAAGCTGATCTTGCTTTTTTATCGGAGTTTTAAGGTCGATAATATTATCTAGATCAAGGGCAAAACCTTTCCAATCTGTAAACTTATTAATCAGGATTAAGTGGCTTTCTTTGAGTAAGATTTTTTGACTCAGCATTAGTATAATTGAAGAGTGGTCCGAGTTAGTTAGAGAGAGAGGAACTGAGGTAGTTGGCGGATATATTTTTGCATATGAAAAAATCTATAAGATCCGGTATTTTCTGGTGGTCAGTGGGCCAGTATGTTGGTTTACACGTGCTCATAACTTCTGAATGTGTTTCTTTAACTGCACTTACGAGCTGCCTTCCCTTAGTTGTAGTAAGTCTTGACCCCCAATGCGTGTGCTTAGCATTAAAATCGCCGCCTAGGATAAATCTCTGGCCTAGTAGTTCAAAGAGATGTAAATATCGCTCTTTTCTTATCATATGCCGTGGAGGACAGTATATGGCTGCAATAGACACGTGACAATATTTGGTTTTAACAGATATTGCCACAGCTTGAATGTCTTGTTCTTCATATTTACACTGCACGTAGTGACTAATGTTGTCTTTGATTATAACCGCGCTACCTCCTCTGGCAGAGTTGTCAGGGTGGAGCGAATTATATACCATGTATCATCTAAAGTTGACAAAAGATTGCTTAGTGAAGTGCGTTTCGGAGACCAAACACACGTCTATATGTTCTTTGTCTAGGACCGCCTGCAACACATTTTGATGTTTAAGGAGCCCATTAGATTAGAGTTCCACGCCATTATTTTAAGAGTATTAATCATTTTGGATTATTTAGAACAGCTGTTTTAGTGCTGGATTCTAGTTTCTCTAATCTCTTGATTTTCTAAATTTTCTCATTTTAAGATCTGATTAATATTATCCTCTAGATTCAAGGGCTGTGACTTTTTTGTTGCAGCTTCCGCATAACAACAATAACAATAATTTATTTTCGCAAAAAATGATGAAATACATAGTTTCATGTTAAATTACTATAATAATATTATGGCATATTTCTGCAGCATAGGATCCAATGTTGGTTACTTGCATCGGTTTTGCAGTTGACTGGACACATGCTTTCTGTGCCTTTACGAGAAGAGATTGCTGGGTAGTTGGTACCACAAGTTTCTTTTTAATATTTTTATTTTTCATAATATGTATCTGTTTAGCTACTTCACACCCTCTATAGTTGGCAGGGTAAGAAAGATTACAGTGAACACATTTTGGCTTCTCTTGCGGAGATTTGGTACAGTTGGCTGTAAGATGCATGCCAGTGCATTTTATACACCTTGGCTTTAACGTACGGCGGGTCTATAAAAAAAAAACAAGCTACTACTTACTTTGTAAATAGAAAATAGTAGTCATAATTGTCGTAACTTATTAGGTCCCAAGTTAAAAGTCTTGACCTTCTATTAAAGAAGTCCAGACAGAAGCCCATCTTCATACAAGTACAGATTCGTTGCCCCAATATATTGCCATTTCCGCAATTCCACGGCTTCATCGGTAGCAGCGCATGGGTCGCATTCGCATTGACCTCCGGGTTAGGTAAATAAAAAAGTATCTTGTTTAAAATTAGATGTTTCCTTAAGTTTGCCGTATGATGAACAAGTAAACTTGCCAGAATTTGATACTTATCGACAATAGCAACACTATCGGATAATACAGACTGTAGTTTTTTTTCCAGATCAATGGGTTCGATTCCTGGCTAGGAATATTGATTTTTCAAAAATCGAATGATTAGTTTTAGTTTTCATAAAAATCTTGCCCGAGACTCCTTTGAGTGTTTTTCGCTATGCTTCATAATTTCTGATTTGGCCATCCACGCCCACTTGGCAAGCTGATCCTGTATACTGCAATAGTTTACACCTATGTCTGCTGTATCGACTCAAATGAACGCGTTCATGAACATGATATATGTTCACTTCTGTATCGTCACACTGACATAATACAAAAATTTCTTCCAGTACATAGATCTAGCGAAATCGTTGAGACATTACGGGAGGATACCGGCAGGGGAGGCGGTGACGGAGACAAGCAACGTGACGGACAGCGCCGTCGAAGGCACGTGTCGGGTACGCGTGTCCCTCGCGTGCAAGGAACTCACGCTCTTGAGCCTGTCGCAACCCGCGCACGAGATGCGGTACAAGGTCACCAGGATGCGGTGCTGGAGAATCACTACCTTGCATACAGTGAGTATCACGCGGAGATAAACATATTATCACGCATGTTTTTACCGAACGTTTAGATAGAGGTGTACGCGGAGATTTAGGCCTGAATCACATTTATCAGCATCGATCCGCATTTTATCTGTTGTAAATAGCTTATAAGGTGGGTGGACCATACAAGGCCACCATAACGAATAAACAATTTACATTACACACATAACACACACACATTATTACACATTTTTTATTTTTTTATTTATTTTATTCTTTTATTTACTGGTTAAATGAAACAAACCGATTACTAAGTAACACTTTTTATTGCAGATTTAATCACTATTTTATTAAACTTAAGTTTTGTTAAACTTTTCCAAACGGCCTTGCTAGGAGCAAGGCTCCATAAAAAGCTAATAAATCTGTCGTTTAACTTAAAACCAACGTGTATAGTTAAACTACATAAAAAGGTCTTTCAGTAAAAATAAACCTTAAATGATTACCATAATATTATATCTATATATATATCCCTTGGTCACGGCATCACGCGTGAACGGCTGGACCGATTTCGCTTATTATTTTTTGTTGTGTTTGTTATTGTTAGGAAAAAGTTATTATGAAAAAAAAAATACAAATCCGGTACCTTACCTACATAGGTAGGGTATGTAGGTAGGATAGGTAGGGTAGGGTAGGTTGGGTAGGTACGGTAGGGTAGGTAGGGTAGATGAATGTTTGGTGTTTTTATGGCAAAACAAAGTTTGCCGGGTCAGCTAGTTCACTGATAAAATAGTCAACGAACATTACTTGAACACAATCGTTGTAATTAAGAATGTATTCGTATGGATTGCCCTTACAAGGAACCATTGGCTTTTCTAGGAAAGCTACCGATATTTTAACTGAAATCGAAATAAGGTAATATTTTTTTCTGTATTACCATAGCAAATCCTTGTGTATTAATTATTATAATAAAGAAAAATAATAAGTTATTTAACTAAAACCTAACGTTTTGCTGTGAGCACGAATTACAATTTTAACGTCGACGACCGAAGTCAACAAAGCGAGGGACCTCACTAACAAAATAACGCCGCGATTTCGATGGGTGTTAGTGTGAGTAGAAGTAATTTGCCTTCACATGGCAATAACTACCTACGACTTCTTAATAATTGGCCTTCGAAGGAGCATGGCCTTCCATGGTCTACCCATCTTATTTATATATTTCTTAAAACTTCATGCAACATACAGCAGGTACATAGCCGGACTTAACGCCTGAGGCATTCTGAGCTTTTTTGTATGAAGATGCAAAGTAAACAAGTGGTTCCGGCCTTAATATTTATTTTTCATAGGCTTGAGTTTGCAGGGACGAATAACAGGAAAAATCCCTGTTTTAGTTATGCTACATCATATTAAAATCCTTCCTTATCAATTAACATCCGAGCGTTTACCGGGTTAAATAGGTACTCTCATTTTCCCTGTAGGTATGTGTCAATTAAATTATGGAGATGGAGCTTAATTACTCGCAAGATGCAGGGCGCTTTAAGTTGGGAAGTCAAATGAATCATAGAATGTATATATATGATTCACGGCGTTTAACGTAGGTATTGTGTCAGGAACAGCTAAGCTTTAAAAAATAATTTACCGTCAATTACGTAACATGTTGGTAATTTCTCTGAAATTGGTTAGTTCTTTGAAATATATGGTTTGTATGAGCGCAAGGTTTCCCCAGGTCGGGCAATATTATAAGGTTTCATTAAGTAATTCTCAGTCGGGTTGCAACTAGGGAATCCAATCCCACAACATACCGGGGATTTGCGGGACTGTGTATTTTTTTTTTTGTAGGTTCCTGTATAGTATTTTATTTTTTAAATCTATATATATATAAATGAATCCCGATTTCCCTTGATCACGGCATCACGCGTGAACGGCTGGACCGATTTCGCTTATTCTTTTTTTGTTGTGTTCGTTATTGTTAGGAGAAGGTTCTTATGTAGGGTAGAGTAGGTAGGGTAGGGTAGATAGGGTAGGGTAGATAGGGTAGGGTAGGCAGGGTAGGGTAGGGTAGGTAGGGTAGTGTAGGTAGGGTAGGGTAGGTCGAGTAGGGTAGGTGGGTAGGGTAGGGTAGGTAGGGTAGATGAATGTTTTATGTTTTTATGGCGAAACAAAGTTTGCCGGGTCAGCTAGTATGAAATAAATACAAGTTTAAAGGTATAAAAATCAGCTTCTTTTAAGGGTCGATATAATACAATAGGTATTTAACCATTCATCTTTTAGATTTGTATTGACAATTAAGCATATTTATTAGTCTTAGAGGCATATAAATCAGTATAATTTCTAATACCTTCGAAGAAATCATAATGTAGACATTTCATCTTTTAGATTTGATCTAATCTTGTTGCATAAATAACCAGTGACGAAAAAGTACGCTCGGCTTCCACACCTGTGGGTGGAATTGACTTCACTTCACATAAGTATAAGCAAGTTCCAAGTAGTTTTTAGGGTTCCGTACCCAAAGGGTAAAAAAAGGGACCCTATTACTGAGACTCCGCGGTCCGTCTGTCTGTCACCAGGCTGTATCTCATGAACCGTGATAGCTAGACAGTTGAAATTTTCACAGATTATGTATTACTGTTGCCGCTATAACAACAAATACTAAAAACAGAATAAAATAAATATATAAGTGGGGCTCCCATACAAAAAAACGTGATTTTTTTGCCGTTTTTTGCAATAATGGTACGGAACCATTCGTGCGCGAGTCCGACTCGCACTTGGCCGGAGATTTTGTGTTTGTTTACTAGTATAGACGTTTATAGATATTCAGGGATGAAAATTTCCACTTCAGGTTTTTTGGATATATACTTCATAAAGATCAACGAAGTGCGAGAGATATGCCATTATATTACTAGGTGAGCGACTATACTGCAAACACTTCTGCCTACCTGTTTATGGAATGTAGGCGTGATGATAAAAACTGATTACGTTAGTCAAAATTGGTGTTGTTTCATAGCTATTTGGTTGTTACCGAGTTGTTCATTAGGTGCACCACATGTGTTATGTTGCTAGCTAACAACACATAAAACCATAAAAGGTGATATTTATGATTAACATGCCTACATCAACGGAGATAAAAACTCAAGTCAATAAATGTTGTCTGTTGTTTAGGTATCTCGAAGCAAAAACTTCATTTTTAGGGTTCCGTACCCAAAGGGTAAAAACGGGACCCTATTACTAAGACTTCGCGATCCGTCTGTCTGTCTGTCTGTCTGTCTGTCTGTCTGTCTGTCTGTCTGTCTGTCCGTCTGTCTCCAGGCTGTATCTCATGAACCGTTATAGCTAGACAGTTGAAATTTTCACAGATGATGTATTTCTGTTGCCGCTATAACAACAAATACTAAAAACAGTATAAAATAAATATTTAGGGGCCTCCCATACAACAAACGTGATATTTTTGCCGTTTTTTGCTCGATATTAATAACGGCAACAGGTAGACGCTTGAAATATTCACAGAATGTTTAGCTGTATATTTACTTTAGAAAATATTAATTATTAAATTAAAATAAAATAAATTAAGGGGGGCTCCCATACAACAAACGTCATTTTTTGCAGTGTTTTGCGATAATGGTACGGAACCCTTCGTGTGCCAGTCCGACTCGCACTTGGCCGGTTTTTATTATATTGTCTTTAGTAACAGTATGCCCTTTACTTGGCTGAAAGAACAACATGACGTGTTTTATTTTCAAAGTTACAATTACAATGCATTGTTATTTTGTTCTCATTTTTAGGGTTCCGTACCCAAAGGGTAAAAACGGGACCCTATTACTGAGACTTCGCTGTCCGTCTGTCTGTCACCAGGCTGTATCTCATGAACCGTGATAGTTAGACAGTTGAAATTTTCACAGATGATGTATTCCTGTTGCCGCTATAACACCAAATACTAAAAACAGTATAAAATTAATATTTAAGGGGGGCTCCCATACAACAAACGTGATATTTTTGCCGTTTTTTGCTCGATATTAATAACGGCAACAGGTAGATGCATGAAATATTCACATAATATTTAGTTGTATATTCTCTTCAAAAAATAATAATTATTAAATTAAAATAAAATAAATTAAGGGGGGTTCCCATACAACAAACGTGATTTTTTTGCAGTGTTTTGCGATAATGGTACGGAACCCTTCGTGTGCGAGTCCGACTCGCACTTGGCCGGTTTTTTATTTGCATTAACACAACCTTATATTGTTGCAGATTGAAAAGCCACAAACTCAAAACGGCCATGGCTCCCTTCTAGAAGATCCTAACAGGAACTTCGAGCTGTCGTTTGAATATCTCATCAGTAAAGACAACTTGAAATGGATAACCTTGAGGACGGAGCATGCAACATTTATTAGCGTTTGTTTGCAGGTATTGTTAATTAATTATTCTGCCATTAATATCCTACATATTTTTAAAATCTTCAAAAGGTCAAGATTTTATAAGGTTAGATTTTAATCCATCGACTGTCACAAATTTTTTTAACATTCTTACCGATGCCGATTTTGTATTAAAGTAATGTATATGTTATGGATCAAGTGATTAATACGACATTATTCATAATACCCGGGCAATTTGAAAAATGCCTAATATGAGTAGGCAATATAATATGATAAAAGCTATTGAAATAATTTAATTGACCGATGCTTTCTGAATAAAGCCCATCACTTTTTGGGCCGGGTAATAAGAAGCAGTGTTTTTATAAAATTATTTTTATGTTGACATTGGTTTTAATATAGAACTAGCTGACCCGGCAAACTTTGTTTTGCCATAAAAACACCAAACATTCATCTACCCTACCTATCCTACCCTAAGAACCCTACACTACCTACCCTACCCCAACTACCCTACACTACCTACCCTACCCTACTCTACCTAACCTATCCTAAACGGGATAAAAGTATCCTATGCCCTTCTCCTGGTTCTTAGCTACCTCCCTACCAATTTTCAGCCAAATCGGTTCAGCCGTTCTTGAGTTATAAAAAGTGTAACTAACACGACTTTCTTTTATATATATAGATAGATAGGTAAGTACGGCAACAAAGTATGTCAGTCTGCAGAGTCTAAAGTAACCTAACATGAAGGAGATGACGGGAGCTGAGTTCGCTCGCTTTGTTTGCTCACTTCAGCTCCCATCATCTTCTTCGAACCTAACCTATCCGTGTCGGGGTGCACTAAACTCTATCAATTAATTCATTGACCATAATTATCGAATTGCCCAACCGTTACGTAGCAATATTCATAATGACCAGACAATGTGATAAATATAGAAGTTTAAATCAGTATTCAGTACATTTTCCTATTTGACTTGACTAGATTCATAATGCACGGGCATTATAAAGGGTCTTTCAACAAGGACGGGTCGATGTGAAAATTTAATAAAACAAGATGTGTGTGAGATATTAACGAAATTTATTTATTATTTAAAAGGCCCATTTATGCCATTATGGATGGAATATGACATCGTTCAAATGTCCGCCGCGGCTTCGTATGGTGGCACGAATCCGAGAGGTCCAATTTTTAATGACTCTGCTGCATAGATCGAGCGAGCGCTACAGAGTATATGAATAAAACAAGATGTGTGTGAGTATCTCACACACATCTTGTTTTATTCAATTTTAACATCGACCCGTCCTTGTTGAAAGACCCTTTACATTATACATGCCCTGATTAATAACTTGGTCCATGACATCATTCAATCATGATTTAGTGTCTTCAAAAAATGTTATTGTTATTTTAGTCTCAACTTACCCAGGCGACGCACTATCAGAGTTGCAGCGGCGGGGACCAAGTGTTACTATCAAGTGGCTTGTTTGCCACTATCAAAGCACTCGGAACGAGATTGTTAAGAAAAGTAAAATAAACTTACTTTGCCTTAATCTAGTGTATATCTGTATTCCAGTCGATAGTGGATGAGTTGATGCGTCAGAAGGCAGGCGCGGGCCCCGTGTCACCGAGGTGCAGCAAACGAGGCAGTCTCACGTATCTACGTCGTGATGGCTCCAGCCAGGTCATCACACCCTCTTCCTCCAGCGATACGCTAAGCTCGACTGTGAGTATCCATATTTATTTATATATAAAAAACTGTACAAACGCGACATTTATGTTTTAGGTATTTTCTACCAGACGAACTTAGAGTGGTGTAGAGACCAAGGCTAGGCAACCGGAATAAAAATCGAACCGGTTAACGCCTAAGTACATAGGGAAGTTTTTCTTTCGGTTTTGTTCTTCAATTAAAACTTTTTAGGCCACAAAAGTTCGTAAATAGGTTTTGCGGAATTAACCGGTTCTTTACGCCTACCTTCAATGCGCAACCGTGCTGAAGTACAAAAATCATTCAGATTTAGGCGAGGGCCTCTCCTAAACCGATTAATTAAGGTTTTCAATAACTTTCTTTTAATGTTTAGACTCCGACCAAAATAAACGATAAAACCGATTATAATATTTAAGAACCGGTTATTTTTAAACCGGTTCCAAGCCTTGGCTAGAGACAGCAGGTGCAACTTAAAGGAAATACAAACAGAAATAAAAATATTACTAGCTTTTAGCAATTATCTGATATATAATATATTTATGAAACTGTGCCTCAGTTTGGATTGCATTTTTCGACCTTAGCAGAGCCTCCTAAGACTGTTCAAATCCACCATGAAAATATTATCATCTACTGCTCCACGCTGTACCACATCCTAAAGATGGTGTTATTTCATGTCTTCACACTTCTATTAAGTTAACAATTCAACCAACAACAAATATTACTACAGACCACCGACGCCAATCGCTTCAATATTTGGTAAATAATTACTAGGTACTCAATTGGTACCAATTAGTACTCGAACAACCCACCGCACTATTCCCAAAACACTGCAACCCCTGAAAGCCAGAATCAACAGTGCTGACCACCAGAAAAGCGCCGAGGCAATGAAGCTCGACGAAGTCCTGGAGAATGAATTTAACTGTCTTGGATCCCGCAACGAATTAATCAAAAAAGAATAACGGAGTAGAAAAAAATACAAATTAAAATACAAAAATACCCTCCATATCAAGCAGGAGACAAAACAAACAAGGCCAATAGGCACAAAGGGTCTTTTACAACTGGGATAAGCCCAGTTGCCTAGCACCACGGATAAAAATTAGCATTAATATTAATGGGTACTAACATTGTACAGTACTCGAACAACAAAATTGGTTCTGAATGTTGGGTACTAATTTAACCTTGCAGGGTAGTAATTTTCTATGTAGGTTCAACGACAAGCTCCTTAAACTTAAAATCAACATTCAAAGTCGTGGTCCTGCTGAACGTGCGCGCGTTGTCATCGTTGATTACTCGGTAAATACAAAAGTTTCAGTTCTGTTTTTTTACGAAATGAATCACATATAAGGGTAGTATTTATTTGTATACTTAGAATAGCTGTAGCATGCCCTGTTTTTCGGCGCTCATGGTTGTCCTGCTGAAGGGAGCGTGACAACCATCGGACCACTTTCACAGTAAATTTACTCGAAAACTACTAAGGTACCAATTTTGATGTTTGAGTACTAATTAATACCAATTGAGTAGTAATTATTTACCAAATATGGAAGCGATTGGCGTTGGTAGTCACGGACATGAAATAATCTCAAATTTAATAAGTTTTGCCCGTTAGTTTCGTATTACACGTATGTTAATGAGTTTGAGTTGATTGAATTTGGGATTATTTGTTGTTGATTGAATTGTCGCTACGTAACTTAGTAGAATTTCTTAATTTACAAAATTTATAGCTTCTCGTGACGGGGACTTTAGACCTTAAGGACGTCATAGAAAATATATTACAACTCAGCAGATCCTGCATAATGTACCGATCGATGTGTGGTTTCAGTTCGCTTTTTCCGCGTTCTGTTTTTAGCTTTAGTCCGTTGTTAAACAAATTCATCGATCTTTTCAGAACGGAGATTCATATAACTCCGGTAGTTCGAGAGAAATATTTTCTGTTCAGAAGTTGACAGAAAAGTTCGCAACTGTCTCCTTCAAGCCCGGCAGAGAATGCGTGGAAAACAACGCCTTCGAAGCAATCGGAGATGAAGAACTATAAGGGCTTCTCCTTCACTCGAATTTAAATACAATAATGTTTTCCAAAGAAAAATTGAAACTCGGAAACAAAGTTGCCAATAATGTATAAAAAAATCTGTAAAAATTGTATACATATTTGCATTTTTCGTATTTGTACAGAATATTTTTTTATCTAACTGTCTTTATATATAGTTATACATTTTACCTACTATTATAAGTACGTGGCTATGAATACTGTTTATATCAAATTGTACGTCATATCATTATTATTGAACAGTCTACTTGCCATATTATATAAGTGTAAGTTCTAGTTACTAAGTAACAATTTCTTGTAGTAAATTGCTCATGAATTATTTTGATAATAATTATTGTATTTTTCTTATGATTAGGTAGAGATCAATTCTATTGATGCGTCATTGTTATAGTTCTCGCCAAACTTCTTGTTCGCCCTGAAGTTAGCTACAATGGCTGCGCAGTAGTAAATCTCATATCTCATACAAAAACAGCACCGTTTCGTGCCTCGCGCATGCGGTAAACCAACTTCAGGGCGGCCAAGAAGTTTGGCGAGGACTATAAATGCATATTATGGGTTTGGGATTGTATTATGAAGTTTTAGAGTATTTTTTAGCAGATACCGAAGTTATGATGAATAATGAAATTGAAACCGACCGGAAAATTGCTGTCCGTCCCTCCCAGGTGACTCACTGAAATTATGAAAGTTAATCATACAAAATTTAAATGAATTTTATAGTAAAATTATGTCTTATTCCTTCGTCATTTAACTCTCACTAAATACCTTCGACATATCTATAAAGTACTGTAGTAGCTTATCCTCTTGACTGTGGTTCGAAAAAGTTAAACATTATTTTTTTCATTTAGTGTATGTAGCCATTATGTCTGTACTGTATTTAGAACCATGTTTAATATTCAATGTATAAAGGTATATGAGCATTTAAATGTCACAAAAACTCGAGCGGTATTATTTTACATGTAAATTATGTTTTCCAATTCACGTCAGCACAAAAATCGCCCATACTGCCATGATATAAAGGCGTTGTCAAAGTTATACTGTCAGCATGGACGTGCAGTTCAGTGTACGAATGCGAACACTTGTAGATCTCACCTTATTTTGTATTTTATTTTTTATCAGATCTGAACCAATTTTCCACTCTATTATAAATCATAGCATAGTTTTAACATTAGCGTTAGTCGTACATACATAAGAAGCGGAATTATCGATAACTATTCACAAAATAATCTTACTTACAACTAATTCGAGCAAATACAGTCAATAATTAGACTTTAATAGAGTGTTTGACAATAATAATTTTTAATTAATATTTAGTAAGAACTTTTCCAATTCTGTCTTACAGAAAGCGACCTCATCTGAAACTTTGAAAGAGCACAACGTTGATCGTTGTCAAACACACTATTTATCACTCGAAACATTGACTCTGTAGTTTTGCTACTTTTCCTCAGCATTAAATTATTATGTAAAGTTCATGTATAGTAAATTAGTGAATGAATTTGTGTGTACAGAAGAAGTCTTCCGTGAAATACACTACTTATATGAGGGGTTATCCACACATCTATCTATCACGTCCCGCCAGGATCAGGGAAAGATTACTGCCACACATATTTTTGAATAACCGGCCTATTCCGTATAGCCCAACCAAAAGTTAGGTGAAGTGAGCTTCACTGGTCCAGCTGTTCGATTCTGAAGACATCTCACCGTAATGATGTAGGTGAAGTGGGCTGTCAATCCAACCAACAATACTAGGGATTGACAGCTCGGTGAGATTTTTATAGAATAACTTTACTGATCCTGTAAAAATGGCCCGTAGCTCGGCAGTTTTTGACGCGAATCAGTGGACAGTAAAGTCGATTTGCAATTAGCTTTGGTAGCCTCAGTAGGTATTGAAGTTGAAGTCGAAATGGCTGCTGCGCATTTTTATATAAAGACATTTATTTTTCCGTTTCCCCATTCGATTGTTTGAATTTTCTTACATCCTTTCAGTTACTAATTGATTAATATTAAGTACCTAAATTTTATATTTTGGATAAGTCTCCAAAGGTACCCAGATCTGAACAGGACACTCTAGAGGAACATACTATGGCCTTATTGTTCATCGGAAAGGTCAGTTGCGTATTAATAGCAACCGGGCATGCCGCATGCGTGTAGGACCAGCGTGCTAATAGCGTAACAGACAAATTCATGCAATCGATCGAAAAATCTTTAATTTTGTCAACAAAACATTATTTTGTCGTACGGAAGAATTTTTAAACATGGATTGAAACTGTGATTTGTGTGTTACGCAATTACGTGCTGGTGTATGAACGCAGGTTTACTAGGGTAGTTGTAGTTTCTGCCTACCCCACAAGAATAAGACGTGAGATTATGTATGTATATCTCCAAAGGAATGTGATAAGGTGTATAATAATTCTAGTTCAAATGACGCCTAAGTTCATAAAAAAATAAAATTAAAATATTAGTATTATCTCCACTATGGAACAAATTGGAGTAAAATGTTGGTTAAAAATCCCATTCTGGTCAAACGCTCATATGTATCGTATGTACTGTTTACCATACCTAAGGTTTTAAATACCTTACTTATTTATATTAAGTTTTTTATGTGGGCAAAACATTATCTTTATTTTGCTCAAGGTTAGAAAGAGGAAGTTCACTAAAATTATCAGTATCAGCATTTTCTGCCTATAGTTATTACCATATAATTATGCCAATTGTTGACTTGCAAACATGGAATTTAATTATTGTTATAAAAACTTTCGTGTTATTTTAAAGGGACCACATATTTATGTACTATTGTATTTGGAAAAAGTATCTTTCTTAGTGGCCATAATATATTTGTATTGTTGCCATACCTTGTTTTTATGATTCTCCTATTTAATTATATTACATTCTTCGAATTCTGTATATTATTATTTTGTACTTTGTAAATTTAATAAAATCGTTTATAAAATCCAGTGTTTAATTATGTTATTAGTGTAGTTTATACTACAATCTTACGGTGCTTACTATGCGTAGTGACGCCATGTGTAGCTAAGTGGTGCACCCATCCCTCGCTTTTGACCCGTCTGCCGAAGGAGAGGCCAATTTTGATGATTCTTACGTCAATCGATTCGTCTTAACCTTGCGAGTGTCACTGGCTACATTAAAATTTGAAAATAGAAAAATGGCGGGTGCCATATTGTGGGGCCAAATTTTTTTTTGTATGTTTTCAAAATTAATCGCGTGGTGTTTCAAAATAAATGGTTTTAAGAGGTTATTTCAAAAATATATAACACTAAAAAGTCGGAGGTACACTGAAAGAGACCTGTTCAGCTTATTATACAAATTGGAACCCTGGTAGCAAAAGAATCGATGCGCAAGTTTAGTTCTAAATGACGCTTTAATGCAAACCAAATCCTTGCGTCGCTTATTTCTAAATTTATCTGGTTCATATTTTAAAAGAGAATGCTTTTTCAGAACCGTGAACAAAATGAAAAGTTGTCGAACCGTTAACACCTCACATCTCGTAGATAGATCCACAGTTGGGTGATAAAATGGCAGGCACAGGCTAACCTTAAGAAGTGCTCTTTGCGCCCTCTCAATCTTCAAATAAAAAAAATGTCAATTAACAAAATCAAATCTCATTTTTTGATTTTTTTAATTAACATTTTTTATTTATAACTTTTTAGTTATTTTTTTTTTGAATCAGGTACATTTAAACATATAAGTGTTATATATTTTTGAAATCACCTTTTAAAACCCTTTATTTTGATACCCCACACGAAATTGTTTTATTTGTCGCACAGCCGGTATATTTAACTAATTTAGATAACCTGTCCTATACCATCCTCCTAGTTATTTACCCTAAGGGAAACTAGGTTGGGGGACCACGGGCAAGTACCGTTCCTACATCCACCCAGACAGGCGACAAGGAATGAAGTAAGTCTAAAAAAAAACTAAAATGAAAGAAAACGTTAGGAAAACATTATTTACAATTTTAACATTGCTAAATTTATTTAAATAATAATACACCAGACATTACATAACTGAAACTATTTAATAAATCTTCTCCCAGTTCTCACGTTCTTCTCGCTCTTTCTTGACTTGGTCTACAATGGGTGAGAGGTAGAGCTTGTCTTCCTCGTATTTGGTCCACTCATTCTTGGGAAGGATGGTCTTGGTGAGGGACAGTTGCATGGCGCGCACGATGCGGAAGTTGCGCTCATCAACTACGTGTTGGGGGATGCGGCGGAGTGCTTCCTGGACATCTTCGGTCTCATGGAGGCAATCGTCACGAAGGAGACCTGTAACAGATTATTAAATTGTGTTATAAAAAAAACACTAGGTATACATTATGTAGCACTTGGTACTTATCAAGGTAAAAATTTCATTGGATGATTAAAGACAATTTTTACACTTTTATTCCATTTGAACGCTATCGCCAGAGCCTAAATGCACCGCCGTCCCCGTCCACGCCAAGCCACAAAATCAGCGCAAATACCTACAAAATAATGGCCTAAGGCGAGTTTTTACTCACGCTCAATCGCGTTAACGTAAACGCCAAATTGTATTGAAACTTGATAAGCGCCGTCTGGTAACGGTAAGGAGAAACCTCTTTTTAGGGTTCCGTACCCAAAGGGTAAAAACGGGACCCTATTACTGAGACTTCGCGGTCCGTCTGTCTGTCTGTCTGTCACCAGGCTGTATCTCATGAACCGTGATAGCTACACAGTTGAAATTTTCACAGATGATGTATTTCTGTTGCCGCTATAACAACAAATACTAAAAACAGAACAAAATAAATATTTAAGTAGGGCTCCCATACAACAAACGTGATTTTTTGCCGTTTTTTTGTGATAATGGTACGGAACCCTTCGTGCGCGAGACCGACTCGCATTTGGGCGGCTTTTGGAAACATTTTGACATAAGAGATCGTTTACGTTATCACGAGTGAGTACGTTAAAAAACTAGGAATAAGCACTCTGGGTTACTTACTGTATGCGTTCTTGCATAAGGGATGCGCGAGAGTGGCCAGTAAACTATCGATCGATAGAAATCAATTATGAATTTGTTACTACAGATCACAATATAATTTTATATTATGCTTCAGGAATATTCAGATACGAATAATTGTTATAAAAACAAACATAAAGGCAGTTTACACACGGCGCACCGCCGCGGTAGGCGGTAAAGCGGATCTCATGTCGCATTGGCCTCTAATAAATCCGTTGAAGCCTAACACACGTATAAGATCTCGCCAAACTTCTTGGTCGCCCTGAAGTTGGCTACAATGGCTGCGCAGTAGTAAATCTCATACAAAAACAGCACCGTTTCGTACCTTGCGCATCCGGTAAACCAACTTCAGAGCGGCCAAGAAGTTTGGCGAGGACTATACACCGACCTACCGCGCGGGTCGAGCGGTGCTCTCCCCTCCGCGTCCGCGGTGGTGCGCGGTGCCGTGTCTAACCCGCCAAAGTCGAACATACAACCTCCTCCTTTTTGGAAAGTCGGTTGAAAATAATGATCGAAGTAGTACATACTTTCTATTAAATATTTTTTTAAATTTCAAATGTAAATTTCCTTACTGACCCATCACTAGCTGTCGTGTCTTGCTGACTGTGGCGTGGGGAGGCACACCTCTTTATGCATTATGATTAGCATTTTTTGATGATTGTTTTTTCTAGTGTAATGTAAGCAATGGATATATCTTTGCGCCTTTTTGCAATATTTCATTAATGTAGTATTAAATAATAGGAAAAAGAAACACAAACTTGTTGGCTTTAGCCGATGGTGGTGTGTTGGTCACGTTTTTATTTGTCGGCTATATCCAACCGTGGAGTTTAAAAGGTTAAATTATTAGATTATAATAAAAAACACTGCTGAGGCAGCATAAGAACTAATTATGAATAATCATTCAGAATATAATATTAGTGTTTCCAGATTAGCGTTCAAGATATTATTCATGATTGTTTCCCTTTTAAAATAAGAATATACATATTTGGCGGTCTTTGCCGCTCAAGTTTTTCTTTTACCAAAAAATACTATTTACAGTTTTAAGCAAAAAGAAATACATAGCATCTCAAACTCTGTCATCATGCAGGTTGGCCTTCATTATGTGATTCCTGTCCATTATGCTATTTTGGCCAGATAGAGTAGACAATGACGATCTGGTTGTTTAGGTACAAGTCTTTGGAAAACCATTAAGGATAATGCTTTGGAATGTCATACGAGGTTTTAACCTGTACAATATTATCATCACAGATAAGTCAACATACAAGTACAGACATATAGGAAAGTAAAGTAAACGATTCAACGTACCATATTTGTTAAATCCAGACATGTTGTAGGCCCATTTCTTCATGCCGTCTGAAAATATATAAGTTACATAATGTAACAACTGAAATGGTAGTACTAAGTAGGTATTTTGTTGAATACATTCTAGCACAAATTCGCGTGTTTATACTTACTGAAGCGAACAAGAGTAGTCCTAAAAGCCATGTTTTTCGAAGCTGTGAAAACTCAGTGACTGAAAATATCACAATTCGATCGAAGATCGGTCGTACTTGCGTGCAAATTCCGTCAATCAAAATGACAGCGACATGACATTCCGATGACAATCATGACAGAGTCAATGACGTTGACTTATGGGATTGGGTTGCTAGACGACAGACAATTTCTTTGCCTTATAGGTAAATAAAAAATCTACTAAAATAACAAACTTATTATATTCCGTCCAGCCAATAATTTAACATTTGACGCAGTTCCCTAAATAAATTGTGCAAACTATCAGATGCAAGTCGCGGACTTAACCTTGGGCGTTCGGACGTCCGATAGACATCTGGCCCGCTGGATGTTTATGTCAGCCGAAAACGTCCGCGGATGGCGTGCACGGGGTGCGGGACGCGTCCCTGCCGTCAGAACAACTCCGACTACGCGAACCCTTTTTTTTACTTGAAATATGTTCTACGACAACATAAAGCAGCCGCCGCTAATTCCAGAAAATCGTCCTTACTTTCACTACTCAACATGTTTCTTCGTTAACATATCTTCGTTGTATAAGCGCTCGTTTGAGTCCGCAATCCGCAAGCCGCGTTCCAAACGACTGTGCACACATTTAATCCGTAGCGGTCAGTCACGTCTCAATTTTTTTTCCAGCTTTAACACTCCTACGTTCGACTTTCGGCAACCTGGAGTGGGGTCGTTTGATATATCTAGTGCTCAGATATCCTAACCGAGCTATAAAATGTACATATAAATAGATAAAAGTTGTAAAAATTTAAAGTTGTTTTTTTATTACATAGTCATTTAAACGCCTGGGTATAAATAAAAAACAATATAAAATATTGAGTAAAAATAAAATACTAATGTTTTAAATAGATTAAAATTTCTTCGTAAATAAAGTTGATTAATCGAATCGGTAACGCCTTAGGACATGACTAAGGCCCAGTTTTCTAATCCGTAGTTTACTCAACCAATGGTTTGGTTAGCATATTTAATAAATAATATGCTACCCAATGGTTACAAATTTCGGTATTATGTGCTTTTATCCGACTACGGCAAAGCCAAAAGGAAGGGGTATGATTTTAGCAGCCTATACGTACTATGTATATTTGTATTTACGTATGTTTCTCCGTAGCGCCTAAACTATTCATCTGATTTTGATGAATAAGGTGACAATCGATTCGTTATTATGGCCCAGATAATTTAGGCTAAAGAAAAAAAACCGTAGTCGAGTTACAGTTTTTTAACTTTTTGTTTCATTACTTTTAACCTTACAAATAATCAAATAAGTTGGAGATTTAATTATTTAATAATTTGTTTGTTTTGTCTCTAGGATAAAAAGTAGCCATTTAGCGAATGTGTAGCTTTCAATCTGTGAAAAAATCTGTAAAATTGCATTAGTACTTCCAATGCAAAGATTACCTAGATATATTATAACATATTTTATAGAAAAAACCAGCCAAGTGCGATTCGGACTCGCACAAAAAAGGTTCCGTACCATTATCGCAAAAAAACGGCACAAAAATCACGTTTGTTGTATGGGAGCCCCACTTAAATATTTATTTTATTCTGTTTTTAGTATTTGTTGTTATAACGGCAACAGAAATACATTATCTGTGAAAGTTTCAACTGTCTAGCTATCACGGTTCATGAGATACAGCCTGGTGCCAGACAGACAAACGGACCATGGTCCACGGTCCACCGTCTTAGTAATAGTGTCCCATTTTTACCCTTTGGGTACGGAACCCTAAAAAGATTTTTTTTATTATTATTGATCGGCTCGCGTTTGGTTACACAGTTACTACTACAGTGGCTACTAGTTTGACTAAGTTAAGTCTGCAGAAGTCAATAAATGCGGAAAATCTAAAATTTTTGAGTAATTTGTAAAACATAGTCTGTACAACGAAAAAAGATTATTATAGTCTGGTTAACGAAAGCGTGACCTTAGACTATCAACAAATTTAGCTAGAGGTATACCTCTAGCTAAATATTTGATACTTGAGTTTTTTTTTGTATTTAATATCACTTGTTGTTTGTTTTTAATGTCTCCGTTTGGTGCGACGGAGCCTTGACTATCACGGATGTGACTAAAAAACCGGCCAAGTGCGAGTCGGACTCACGCACGAAGGGTTCCGCACCATTATCGCAAAAAAATGGCAAAAGAATCACGTTTGTTGTATGGGAGCCCCACTTAAATATTTATTTTATTCTGTTTACAGTATTTGTTGTTATAGCGGCAACAGAAATACATCATCAGTGAAAATTTCAATTATCTAGCTATGATAATGAGATACAGCCTGGTGACAGACGAACAGACAGACAGACAGACGGACCGCGGAGTCTTAGTAATAGGGTCCCGTTTTTACCCTTTGGGTACGGAACCCTAAAAACTACTATATAGATTTATTTATTAGTATGTATATAATAATTACCTTCTTAACATTTAGTTTATTAAATTTCCTAAACAATATTATTTTTAATCGAGTACATGCTAAATTAATTGTTTAAAGTCGTCAAAATGTAAGAAGTCCGTTGACGTTTCACATTACATGCCGCGATAACTTTCTACGTAAGAAATTGAAAAATCAAATTCATAATCCTAATTAATTACTATGTTACCCATACACTATAACAACGAGTATCATTCGCAAGCATCAAGTTTAGTTATTATTATGTATTTTTATAGCTGTCAAAACGAACCTTTTAATTGTTGACAACTTTAATAATCATATTATTCAAAATTAGAGCCTAAAAATTTAACCTCTTAGGATTCTTTTGTATCAGTAGAGTCTTCATCACCTACACTTATTATGAATTTTTTTAATACTTCTTCTGTAATTCGGCCAAACGAGGTTTTTATCAGTGTTTCTGTGAAGTGAACATATTTCTTCTAAGTTTCTGTTATAGTTTTATATTTCTAATTTCCATAACGTATCAACAGAGACTTGTATATCTGCCAGATTATCTAGAAACATAAGAAAAGGTATCATCATTAAATAACGTAAATATATCAAATAATCAGCCAACAAGCATCAAGATTACAAACTCATACTAACCTAACCTTTGACGTGCCTTTGACAGTTTAATAATGTTGCCATATTAAAAATTTAATAAAATCCAGGTCACGCTTTCGTTTGCCAAAATGATCTCATCTAGATAAAATGCTTTTTTTTTGTATTTGACAGACCACTTTGTTCATATTATGATTAATTCCTGGTGAATAGTCACTTTAGTACAATGCAGTATTGGTGGATTTGATACTGTTTTGTCGCTGTAAGAGAACGTTTTCACAGTGTGTGATTACCGCAAAACCACAAAGTTTATTATTTTTCGTTATAATATTTTAATTTGACACGATCTTCTTGTAAACAACATAAACAGGCGTATGAGTATTTGAAATAATTTTCTTAGTTAAATAGAAAGTAACTGATATAAAAGCATACCTTAGACAAAAGGTTTTGGGGATACCAATTAAGACTTGTGCAGACTTAGCTTAGCCAGACTATATCTCAACTGATGGTAAGCGATGATGTGGACGACGGTGATTTGATTGTCTAGAAGTAACCTTCTCACTCTTCACATTTAAGTGAAGAGTGAGTAGGTTACTTCTAGAAAATTGAGACCCCCAAGTTATAAAAACAGACTCCGGCGGAATGCTTGGAAGCCGACAACGCGATAAAATATTTACCTTTTTAAATAAATTGTGAAACGAAATTTATTTTCCCTTCGCAGTGCGAGAATTCTAGTATATTGACAACATCATCGCTCTCCATCAGGTGAAATGGTGAAATAGTGGTCAAAAGTGAGCCGATAAAAAAAAAATGGTATTGTTCACAGAGTCGAAATTATTATCCGCATTAACGATTAAAATTCGTAATGCGCCTACTTTGTCGGGTAAACTTACAATCTAATACGAGCTTTAGAATTGAACGCGCGAATTTAATTACAATAAAATATACAAGCGGTTCTTGCTCAGGCAAACTTGGCGCCAGAACGTTTGATCCTCGCGCTCCAGGCTATAGCTGGCTGGTTAGCCTGTGGGTAAATCAGGCACTTGGCATTGATGACGGTGATTGGTGAATAAAATTCACCAGAGCCAGCGCTTTTGTAGAATTTCGAAGTCTAAACTTTTTGGACGATATCCAATCTGAGAAGCAATGCCCGTATTTATAAGTAATGTTCGCATTTGCATCTTCTTCGTCTTAGCGTGTCTATGACAAACAGACTCATTTTAGTTAAATACCTTGCATGAACCAGAATTCAGCCAAGGCAACGCCCTCCGCTGACGTAGTCATGGCTCTCACGTGAATAGGCAAAGGGACATTCGGTACAAGAGGAAAGGTGGGCCTTAGTCTGCAGAGAGACGCCACACATACACTGACGATCGGAACCATCCGAGAATCCCCATGGAGATTGTCTTTAATGTCTGTAATATATACATAAACTCACGCCTTTTTCCCATGTGTGTAGTCAATAACTACAGAAGGCCATAAGAAAATAAAATTGCCCTTCCGATTTCTACCGAATGAATATGGTTATAATAATGTTTCTGCTATAATATCAAATAATAAAAACAGTTTTAAAATAAAATGAAAGTTTTATGTTAAAAACAAAACATTGTACATATTTTTTTAAATTGTCCTGATTTTTGTGTTCCCCTCGACAGCTGTTTTTTGCATTTTTTGACTGCGCTATTGCCAATGCCAAAGCCAAATGTCATTTGTCAATATGTTAGTTGTCATAATTTCTTTGTCAATGGTAAAAAATTGTGATGAAAAGGTTGAAAATTTACCAAATAATGAAAGAGTAATTTTTTAAACGTAATTTCTTTGGAGTAAAATGGCTTAAAGAAACACAGTACTGAGCTAGTCGACACTCAATGCTCAATTATTGGAGAAATATAAATAATTGCGAAATTAAATGGTATGTACGCTGGTACGATATAAATTGCTTTACAATAATTCTGATTAGAAGTTACACACGACTTATCTGTTTTAATATTATATGTCCAAGACGAATGTGATAAGGTTGCGTGCGCGTGGCTACTTCGTGCTTCTTATCAAGTTGTTTGTTTTCTTGTCTTGGAGTGAACTTCGAATGACCTCGCTCGACCTCCTAGTTCCAGTCCGCTTATCATTATCAGCACGAATAAAATGAGACGGCGGAAGGTATTTCATTTAATTCATCCGATATCGTGGAGCGATCACATAGTGTTCTCGGTTCTTACTCGACAATCGTCTTTGTGATACATTGTCGTTGTGTAGTACGCGTATAACTCTATAATATTGTATACTTTCGGGTTTCGTTTTTGTGTGTAACAGTGTAGTGGTTTTTTTGTTCATCCTGCATTCAAGAAGAGGAATGCCAAGTGACTGTCGAGACTGTTTGGGAATTCGTTATCGAATTAATACCCTGCACCAAACGTGGAAGTGGCTGCATCAAACAATCGCCCTTCACGAATATCTGATCTCCCTCTCTTCGGCTGATACTGACGCCTGCAGCTATTCTATGCACTAGGTTATAATATTTTATAGACTATCTGAACTGTTATTAGTCAATTTACTTAGGTATCAATAACATTTAATAATTAGCATTTAATAAACTGTGGTTATAAAGTTCATACAGAAAAGTATCCGTTTGACAAATTAATTTTGATAATATAATATTTAAAGATGGCTCAGACAATGATGAAGAAGATAGTCGCAAGCAGTGCCTGCCTTGTGGTGGGTTTAACAAGAAGAACCAGCTCTCGCAGCTTGGTTACTGCAAGCACCAACTTGAGTGCAAAGAAAGAACGCGACTTACCGTCTGAGGGGGAGATCACCAAGTCTGTCTTCATGTCCCAATCAACTGACATCTATACCAACCTGGCTCTGGAAGACTGGATGTACAAGAACATGGATTTCACCAATCACCATGTGATGATGGTTTGGCGTAATGAACCATGTGTTGTGATTGGAAGACACCAGAATCCATGGTTGGAAGCTAATGTTCCACTCCTGAGTGAGAGGGAGATAGCTCTAGCAAGACGCAACAGTGGTGGTGGTACCGTATACCATGACCGTGGAAATCTCAACATCTCATTCTTCACTCCTCGTGAGAGATATGACAGGAAATATAACTTGGAGTTGATCAAGAGAGCACTCTTCAGAGGGTTTGGCGTCAAATCCATCATCAATGAACGCCAAGATATGATTGTTCGAGATAAATACAAAGTATCCTTTTTAAATTAAACAATATTTTAATAACTTTTTTCTAGTTTTCGGCATTTCGATTCCATGTGTAAGCTTTTGTGATTTTAATACTTGCCACATATTATATGTTAAGATTGCTAAACCAAACCTTGTGTTGGATGCCTTGATCCAGTTGCTGAAAGCACTGTGTGAGATTCAAAGTTTAGATTCAGACCAATGAACCAGTATGGTTGTTGCATACAATATAATGTTTCTGAATAATTTTTGGTATTTTTGTTAACAATGTTATACACAAACTAGTTTCCTTAGCAACAATTCTATTAGGTATCTGGAACAGCTGCTAAGCTCGGCCGTCTGACAGCATACCACCACTGCACACTTCTAGTCAATGCCAATAAGGCAGATCTCAGCAGGGCCCTTGCTAAACGTGAGGTGAGTAAATACTACAACTTCCGAACGAGACCGGATCATTCTTTATTTGAATTATGCATGTGACAGTTTCTGGGTGAAAAACTTAAAAAAAAAAATGTTTTGATTTACTAATATGATTCTTATAGTAATTTGTATATGTACAACAAATAATAAGGTTCACTTTCTCAGTTAATGTCACAAGTATTGTTTTAACTCTCTCTGACTTCTTTTAACTATTTTCCAAATAACCTTTATTGCTTGTGTGCTTTATTAATGCTGTTTGTTTGTTGACCTAGTTAACTATCTGTAGTTGAGAATCTTCTAATAATTTATTTTATCAGACATTTTTTATAACAGTTTTAATGTATTGTTATCTTCACCTAATTTTAAAAGAACATCAATTTATGATTTGCCCTCTTTCTTTTCATACCTTAACTTTTTTACGGAATATTCATACTAATTTAAAATGCAAGCATAGTCAAATTATAGCTATGTATTCAGTATGCTGGTACCAAGCAGGTCCAGTGTGCTTTTTTGCATATTCAATAATGTCACAGGTCGTACATGTTGCATTTCATTGTTTACGTGTGATTCATCACTTTACATTGGGGGAACAAAGCGACAATACCGAATTGCACACGACCAGCAATATTCTAGATTACACAATGTTTACCGAAACAATTGTATTCATAAAATTCATTGTTTTATTAACCTTTTAGTTGCTTTTTTTTCCACTAACTCTTTGTAACTGACCTTGACTCGACAGCCCCCTCCAGTTTTTAAGTTAAGGACGTTTTAATTCTATTTAGCATGGCATACAGACTCAGGCGACCGCGTCGACGCGCTCTGAGGTGACCAACCTGGCGGAGGTGGACAACCGCGTCACCGTGGACAGCCTGCAGACCGCCGTGGGTTACGAGTACCTGCGCACGCCGGCACTCAGCCTGCAGGACGGTGGACACAACCAGATCTCAAAGCAACGAGGCTTCCAATTCGTCAACCCTACTGATGACTGGTTCCCAGGTATGATATTTAACATCCAATAACAGTCCCCGTTATTTGCAAATATTATTTTTCTCTTTTGGAACATAAGTAGGTATCCCAATTTTCGCTTCTTGATATAATTTCGGCAATTATTCAATCATATCATTTTCCCCAGGTCTTGCGGACTTAAGAAGCGAGCTTCAGTCTTGGGACTGGTGCTACGGCAGAACACCCGTGTTTACTGTGAGCCGCTCCTTCCCCGTCCCGGCAGAGCTGCTAGCTCCGTCCAAGGTTTACTCTGCCACACAAGAGCTCGTCATCACCATGTCGGTTGAGAAGGGTCTTATCGATGACGTCACCCTCAACATCCCACCTGGTCTTGTTGAGTCTGGATTCCACGGAGAAGCATCCGTCATCACAACCCTGAAAGGAAAGAGGTTCACCTCGGAAGCCCTCTCCGCGTTGGAAGACGCCATGTTGACGCGTCACTTGAGCAGTGACGTCAGAAAGTTAGATGATAAGGAACAGTTTGTCGCGAAGTGCTTCGACCAAGTGGTGAACACAATGTAAGTCTCACTGTCTGAGATTATGTACATTGAACGTTGTAGGTGCTATGAGTACTGTATGTTAGAATAAGTACCATTAAAGAAAATATTGTGGAGTCTATAAAGTAGACTACATTGTATAATATTTTCGTGTTGATTATAATTGTATAGTCACCTCTAATCGTCAACATGAAAGAATTGTAATAATGTAAATAAATCTGTACATTGTAATTATATTTTTTATACAATTGAAATTGTTAACGTAATTAACGATATACTTGTTAGCTTCTTGTCTCTTCCAATAACTCCTCGAAGCTTTATCTTCGTTATTAACTTCCAGTCTGCTTTATTACATTACTTATGTGTTTTTTTAGTTTAGTATTATATTTATAAATATCTAGACTCTTAGCGTAATATTGCTGGAACATTTTGAAGGATTGTGAATCTCCTACCACAGTTATATGAGGGCCTGCAAATGTTCGCCACAATATTACGCTACCCGGCTAGAGTTTGTTCACGCGAGTCGCACCTGTGCCGAACGCTACAAGAATGCATCATATCATTTGTTTTAATTAATTAAATTATAATTTTGTTACAGAATTAACTTACCCACGTAATGTTACTTATCAAACATTTTGTGTAGCTTGTATTATTTACTGTATTGTAATCATTGTGTAGACTTCGTTGAATAATTTACCCATTTCATAATCCACGCAACCTTGTTTTCGTAACACCACTCGGAAACGGGGACTTTTTTGTATGAAATGGACTTAGAATAATTTAATATAATTTTAGTATTGATAAGTAGCTTCTAAGTTTTGTTTAATGATGTCCAGGAGGTTGCTTTTTAATAATAACAACATACCTAGTTTAAATACGCCAAGTTTTGAGTTTCATGACTCATCAGAATTATTTAGTTATAAAATAATGGCTTAAGAAATTGGACACAAATTTATGTTATTATTATTATTAATGGGAGATTGGATTTGAAAGTTAACTCATTGAAATAAAAAAGTGTGATAAAAAGCTGCCGTTTTTATTAAAACATCTATTCCTAATACACTCACTTTCGATCTCAGTTGGCTTAAATTAGCCCTGAATACTAATTTTGGTATGACACAATATTACGTAGACAAATTAGGTGACGATGATAAAACGAACGACGTCTCAGGACAAATACACGCCAAGGCCGCTCAGAAGCCTATTCAAAGAAATCTCTGCATACTCAGATCCGCCCAAAACTTATTAACCGTTAAACTTGTGGCGGAAGTTACATAACAAGTGTCTTCAACTTTACAGGTTACCACATCATCAATCAATTATTAAAGTTATTCTAATTTGTTTGAAATAAATGAGGGACGTCGCGCTAACAGATCGCCGGTGTAGGCGCACTATGCATACAAATCAATGCTACTAATGGAAACGTGCACTTGTCCTCGCACAACTAAAACTCGCTTGGAGCCTGGGCTCTTCCTCTCGCTTTCTGAAGACCCGCGGTGGTGGTCGGCGTCGGCGCAGACTCAGCCAGTCTACGTTCGTTCACAGAGGCGCGCGCGCATTCGCCGCCATATTGTATTTACATACGTTACCATGACGACCGCGTAAACACTCGTACATAAGTTTTGATTGAGCTTTACCGGTAAAGTTTAGTTTTCTTATCGGTTGTATTATTAGACTGAAAGTGTTGTGAGTCAGTTATTGTATGATTGAAGGGTTTACCTGTAGTTTTTGAACGAATAAAAGTAAGTATTAAAGTTGTTATTTTCCCAGCTTAACATTTTACAGGTGTCTAGCTACCTAGATACTAACGCAACCGCGTGTAGGTACGTGCCACTAAATAAAATTAGGCGACTTTATTAACATATTTTGTTTTTCAGAATAGTATCTACGATAAAATATTTAAAGAATCTATCAACTTAGACCTTTTCTTTGAACGAGATTTTCAAGCCGAACCACCTTAAAATAACTGTGGTACATAAATAAGTAGAGTAACTATAAATATTTTTACTTCATTCAGCGAAGGATTAAAATAAATTCAAATGTTTGGTAATACCTACTCATACTAATTGTTAGTTTTTGTTCGTATTATTTGTCTACTTAATTTGAGGTGAAGGATGGAGTTTTGCAACCAATTATAATCTCTCTAGCTTCTGGCAATTTATGGTGAAAAACCTTGCCCACGTTTATTGTTCCTTTATTTTGCTTATTAACAATAATTACTCAGTAACTAGGTTAGATACATTAATTAAACTAAACTAACTAATTTAATAGGCCTACCTACCTAAACAATCAGGTAGGCATTATAAATGTTAACGAATGTAGAAGTATATCAGGTTAATACATACATACATGTTTCTGTTATTAGTATTGTTAGTGACGACAATAAATAAGTAAGTATCAAGAAGTTTTGAACCGGGTATCGAACCCCCAACTTCCGTGCACAACAACCACGTATGCGATGATTTTATCAAATGTCTCGGAGGAAGCTATTGGAGCAATAATAAGATTCGAAGATGCTGCTTATAATACCTACTCTGCTCAACTATTATAGACGAGTACTTAGCTTTCCATGGTGTCCGGTAGGCTTATTACGTATCTTTTGCAAGAGCAAAACGATAGCGATCAAACGCTTTATGTCATAAAAGTCGGAATTGCTTGCAGTGTAGGTATAATAGGTCCTTACAATCGTTTACTAATTGCTCGCTGTTTGTCAAATGCAATTATTAAAAAAAAAAACCGCCAACAACTCTAAAACTTTTGTATTGAAGAGCAATTATTGCGCAAAAATCGCTTTCTTTTTGCTCTTGCAAAAGATACGTAATAAGCGCGGGTACTTTTGACCCAACCTTTGCATTAAAAAGGATAGGTACTTATCTAAGTTCTTATCATGTAGGTATTGCAGAGTAAATAAAGCACGGACTAATAAATTCTCTTACAAATTGTTAACATCATAATTATTAGCAAAAAGTCTCATGAGCCATTTATTACAAAGGTTACCTAATTATGTCTAAATGGCGATGGTATTCCCTTCACATAAAACCGTGACCAGAATGAATTGATTATAAGTAATAATGATTATTAAGCTAGGTGGCCAGTGCCGTTGTGTCTGATGGCCTTGATTATGATGAATTAGCTAGCTTCCCGCTTAGAAAACCGGCATCCTTTTCATTCCGGTAAATCGTTATCACGCAGTCTGAAGAAACGATTTCATAGCGATTGCATAACACAGGGCAGTGTTATTAATTTCATATTAGTAGATATTAAACCGATAAAACAAATTTAACTTGATAATTGAGTTGCAATTAGGGTTCCTACCATTCGTCCAGATTTGTCCGGACATTTGGCCTACTGTCCGGACTTTGTTCGGTCTTTTAATTTGTCCAGATTTTTCGCTTATGTGTCAAAATTTTGTTTTTTTTATACGACCACGGCTATATTAATACTGTCTTGTTTCATACTTTTTAAGCTTTTTTAAACTTATTTTTGTTATAACTAGAATGTCCAGACTTTTTTTTAAAGACCGGCTTTTTGTCAGGACTTTTCAATTTTCGAAATGGTAACCCTAGTTACAATAACACATGTTCACTAGTTTCCTATTTAATAATCATCGTTATACACTAAAGAATTAGCATTTTCCGGTACCTACAAATGGGGAACTTTTCACTTAAACGGCAAGAACCTCCAAGCTTCCGAATCGAGCCTAAACTAATTGACTGTTTAACCCCAGATGTAGTCTTCTATATAAATCAAATTGTGATAAGAAAAAAATTGGCCTTGTACAGCGTTGACCACTAAATAAGCACTTGGCTTGCTTAAGGAGTTTCTAGATTTAGACCAAAGAGTATTTATTCGGTGTATCGTGGCCAATATAATAAGTAGATATAGCAACAAGTAAAATAAAATAAAAAAATCTTCCGACACATTTTTATTTCATGCTACATAATTTATCTAGTAGTAGACGCGCTTCGATCGACAATCTATTGAACACGTAATTATGACACGATATCTTGCGAAAACACCCCGATTCAAACAGTTAAACGCTCATAATTTTTGAACGGCTGAACCGATTTTCATCAAACCACAAAATAAGAACACTCTCGAATAAATTACCTTTCAAATAAAAAATAACTAAATCATAATCGATTCATCCGTTTAGGAGTTAAGATGCCACAGACCGATACACAAACACACAGGTACACACGTCAAACTTGTAACACATCTCTTTTTCCGTCGGGGATTAAAAAGAAACAAGTTGGAACTTGGAAACCATATAAAAGCGTTAGAAAAAACGTATTAAACATACCTAACTGCCGCACTCAGAACCATTCAACGGTTACTTAAACCACTCCTTAGTATAGATTTTGTACTAAAAAACTGGCCAAGTGCGAGTCGGGCTCGCGCACGAAGTGTTCTGTACCATTATCGCAAAAAAACACGTTTGTTGTATGGGAGCCCCACTTGAATATTTATTTTATTCTGTTATTAGTATTTGTTGTTATAGCGGCAACAGAAATACATCATCTGTGAAAATTTCAACTGTCTAGCTATCACGGCTCATGAGATACAGCCTGGTGACAGACGGACAGACAGACAGACGGATCGTGGAGTCTTAGTAGTATGGTCCCATTTTTGCCCTTTGGGTACGGAACCCTAAAAACAATACTAAGGATCGCCTTAAGTAACCGTTAACGGCTCTGAGTGCGGCAGCAAGTGTATTAGTTGCATAGTAAAGTGCGTATTCGAGCATTACAAATTTATATAGGTTGGCAGATTAGCTGACAGTTAGCAGTTAGCAACGCCAGGGTCCATCGGTATGCGTTGCACAATTATTGGCGGTAACATCGCATTACGTAATGCTGGACATGGCGGATTCTTCGAGCGAATGGCTGCAGATGCGTCTAAGTAGGTGGTACTTAAGTAAGCCGTGTGGACATTTTGAAAACAATTGCCATCTCATTATTTGTTGTTTAGAACAATGATGCCATTAAATGCAGGATTTATTGAGCTTGTAATAATAGATTTTGTTTTTAGGGTTCCGTACCCAAAGGGTAATAACGGAACCTTATTACTAAGACTCCACGATCCGTCTGTCTGTCTGTCTGTCCGTTTGTCACCAGGCTGTATCTCATGAACCGTGATAGCTAGACAGTTGAAATTTCACATTCACAGATGATGTATTTCTGTTGCCACTATAACAACAAATACTAAAAACAGAATAAAATAAATATTTAAGTACGAAGGGTTCCGTACCATTATCGCGAAAACGGCAAAAATATCACGTTTGTTGTCCATACAACAAACGTGATATTTTTGCCGTTTTCGCGATAATGGTACGGAACCCTTCGTTCGCGAGTCCGATTCGCACTTGGCCGGTTTCTTTTTTGTGATTTAGGTGTACCTAAAAAGATGTGGTGTCTAGGATTTCAAAAACCATAATAAAAGCACTTGTGGTAATCTCCTTAAGGGCCTTCCACCGCTTTAGTGCCGTAAACTTTCTAAATCATACTTCTTACAGCTAAGTTAAGGTTTGAAAAAAATATTTAATTATTCATTCATGTACATTATTTGTGAAACATGGTTTTTTCGTGTAACTAATAGTTTTGCTTTAAAAAAATAATTAACAATACGATATTATTCCGCTACTTTTGGATACTCCTACAAAACGACTTGGATGTTTAAAAATATTTTTACACAGAAAAATTTTTATATTTATTTTGCAAACAAAACTGTCCAAAAGGAGGTTCAATATTGATATGCTGGCGCCGAGCGGACGCACGGCCGGTACAGCGTTAACATTGGGGAATATATACGCCTTAAGTAGTGGAAAGCTAATCCTTAAGATCTGAGGTTGAGCAAAGATACGTGCTAAAGCTTTTCTTGGCACATATGACGACGTACGTCTTAGTCGGTTGGAGACTAAAAAAACTACAATATCTAATAGTACCTAGTTTTCTATATTATCTACCTTTAAAGATACCTATATATTGGCAAAAGGAAAATATGACTGTTATTCCCATCAACTCCCATGGGACTCAAGATAAACTAAGATAGTAGGTATACCTATATTAACATATTTGTACTGCATAAGAGGCACTAGCTCAAAAACTGATGACCGGATTCGGCCGAGAAGCCGTGGGTTCGAACCTCACAATTCGTACCTACCATTGCCATAAACGTGCTCACTCCAACCACAAACATATACCCTCGTACAAATAAACGCGGAATAAAGTTATACCAGGTATAACAAAGGAATAACCATACATTTTCATAGGTTTATACTTGGTATAACTTTATTCCGCGTTTATTTGTAAGAGGGATAGGATTTATAGTTTTGTTTAGAAGATAAGGCAAATCTTAAAATGTTTTCACTGTTACCTTCAGTAGCCTAATTGCGTAACATAGGTAGAAATACATGGAATCGACCGCCAACGATTTCATTTTGACAAATCAACAGAATTTACTGAGTGTTTTACACTGTCGAGTAGAAGGATTTTTAGACACAATTATGAAGGAACTGAATTAGGAATTCCTTTCGGTTGTGATGGAAACTGTGATTTAGTGCATTATGCAATTAGGGTGCTGGTCTTCCGCTTGCCAACTAAAGTTTAAGATACATTCTAAAGAAGGTAAGAGCACATCAGGCAATAATTGAAGTCGTTAGAAACTTGCAGGAAGAACGTGCACCGTGCACAATTGACTTTCACCGTGCAACATCTTCATACTGCGTTTAAGTCTCGTTAAAGTATCCATTTTCCTTTTAACTTATTATGTTTGTAGGCTACTTACTTATTTTGTATTCATCTTTGCTTGTTTCTGCAATCAAACATAAAAGCTCTATTTTAAATCAATTTTGATCCAGGCATAAGATAAGTTCATATGGTCAATTAATTTTATTTATAGTTTTTATTAGTGATCGAAGTATTCACACTTATAAATCCGAAGTCGATATTATTGTTCATTTTGTAGTGTTTTTGCAAGTCATTTGTATCTTTTTGTAAAAATAATTATTTTTGACTTTTTAGTTGTGGTAGGTACCCGGTTACCTATCATCAGTTCGAAAAACATTTGACCGAATTTCATTTCACCTAAAACTTCAACTATTATCGTTTCGTTTTTTTTTACTTCATCGAAGTCACGTCTGTCACTGTCTCAGTTGACCTAATATTAATTCGATTTTTTCGTTACTCCGACGTTTCACTTGGTCGTAAAGCTTTTTACCGAAGTTACACTTAGCCGAAATAACATTTGTTCGAAATATTTATTTTTAAACGCATATCAAAATACTAAGTGAGAGAGAAACAGTGGACGAATACAAATGTTTAAAACAGAGACTGGATAAAGAAAATTGAGATTGACCTATTTCTGTCTGCAGGGTCTAAAGTAACCTAACTCGAAAGAGATGACAAGGAGCTGAGTTCGCTCGCATTGAAGCTCTGAGCGGAAGTGAGCGAACTTCCGCTCCCGTCTTTCTCCTAACCTAACCTATCCGTGTCGGGGTGCCCTAAATTCCCACCAAATTTGGACAAATTTTTTGAAAAAATTAATTAATAAAAATGTCTAATGCAAGAAAGCTATTAATAAATCATTTGCATGAAAATTCGAAATAAATACGTAAACACAGACAACACTACGTGAAGTCGATTTTGCAGCGATTCGTTTCTGTCACTTAATTTTGTAGCACAACATATTGACTTTTTATGACACTATTTCAATTTTAAATTGAAAATGCTTCCAAGTTACCGGCTATATATTTCACAAATATAAATATAAATAATATTCCCTAAAATGTTGTTTCGGTTTGGTGAAAAAATGGCAAATGAAAAAAAAATCAAAAGAGGCTTCGGTCAAAAGCAAAAAGTTATTTTGTATATTGCCGAAATGTAGTTCGGTAAAATAATACATATGGCAATTGACACTTCGATGATCTGAAATTATGTAAAATAATGCATATAGCAAAAAAGACGTCGGTGAATAGTTTTCGGTAAAATGAAATTCGAACAAAAAAGATTCGGAAAAGTGATCGGTTCCCGTGGTACCCACCTAAATAATGGGCAAGTTCTATAATAAAGTACCTATAAGGCCCCAAGTGATACCAGAATAGATTAACCGAATAACATGAGGCACTATCCTAATACAACGCGATCATCGCGCCTTCGCGCGTTCGTTGCGTTCATTTGTATGACAAACGCGAACGCGTGGTCGCGCTGACAGAGGGCGCTTTTCGATTTCGCCATACAAATTAACGCGACGGGTCGCGCGAAAGCGTGATTATCTCATTCTATTAGGACATTTGAACATAATCGGTGGAATGAGAGTATACCAGGATGAACTGTACATGTACACATCTGCGTACGCCTTTAGAATGTAACGTAACGTGGCGTGATGTTATTTTATGAAATGGTGTAAACAATAAACAGACATGAGATTACATTTTTATTTTTTTTGATAGGCTCGCGCTTGACCACTATCTCATCTGATGGTAAGCGATGATGTGGTCGACGATTTAGCACGCTTACCTGGAAGAAACCTATTCACTCTTGACTTAAAGACTCCAAGGTTGTAGCTATCAGGAAATACAGACTCTGGCAGGGAATTCCACTCCTTAGCTGTACGCATAATGAAAGTATTCCCAAAAAGTTTGGTGCGTATGGGTGGGATGTCCACCATGTACCGATGACGCATCGCCGTACGTCTTGTAGTACGATGATGGAACGGGCTAGGAGGAATTAGTTCATGCAATTCCAGCAACCCCGAGAGATTCGACGTCATTTATTGAAGAGTTCTGTTGTATATCTCCGAAGTTCTTCATCAGATCTTTACCGTGAAATCGAGTCAGATAATCGGATTAGAGATTCTCTTTTTACAAATATATAAACAAACCATTTTATATCTTATGATATTAGTTTAGATAAGTAAGTAAGGTTTTCAGGACCATCACTTCCCTAATCTAACCAGCGATTTCGCAACACAAATTTCGATTTGCGGTCAACAGAAAAAAAAGACTCTTCAATCTTCACTGATGTAAATGTAAGTGCGCAATGATTTTAGTCCAGTCACGCGCACAGACTGCGTCTGTACGCATAAGTATGAGATATTAATTAGTAGTTAAGAAATCGCCCGTAAATATCAGTTGCATCGTTACCGTTTTATATAAGCAGAGCTAGGATTAATTACTTTCTACAGCGCTGGTTTTATTGCCGTGGGAAGCGTCTTCTTGTTCCTGAAACTGTCTAAACTAAGTATATTTAAAGGGGTCACTATGTTATAACCAGTAGGCAAGCATAAAGTCTGCCTTTGTATTGAGTAAATTAACGGCACAGCGGACGTTACGAGATGTCTGTGAGACGTCTACGAGACGCCTACGAAACTCCTACGAGTCACTACGAAGTGTCTACGAGCGGCCTACGAGGCTGCTACGAGACGCTACAAAACTCCTACGAGACTTCTACGAGTCTGTACGAGGCCTCTACACGTCGCTACGAGTAGCTTACGAGAGGCCTACGAGGCGCCTACGAGATATTTATGAGATGCCTACGATAAGTCTATGCTGTGTGATCATCATCACCCGCAGCCTGACTTCGCCCACTGCTGGGTGTAGGCCTCTCTTTTCATGTGACAATCCCCATGCTCTTGTGTCACTCTTATCCAGGCTGTGGCTTGCTTCCAACTAATGCCTATTCTGGACGAATATGTTCTCTGTTGGTTTGCTGGATGATGTCCGTTCTAATCGATTCTGTGCCTGGGTCTATGTCTAACACCTTTATTGCTGCAGACCACACAATTTTTATGTTAGGATTTTTATTAATGTTCATAAAATCGTCACTTTTTTTTTTTTTTTAATCTTTATTTTTTATAAGGGGTTTTATCACTGAGTGATAATGTCACCCCCATAAAAGAAAACATAACATCTTAAAACTATACAATGGATAATGAACAATTAATCTTTACTTATAACACTACTACTAATCTACTAGTATATTAAACTTAAGTGGGTATATCCGCCAGACATGTCATAACATATTTAGCAGACACCCACTCATGCTCAGTCCCTCTTTAACCGTCGACATAACATCCTAGCCTCCTCCGATAAAGGAGACGCTAGGATGCTATTGCATACCCCCCCCACCTCAAATCCCCCACTAAACAAAGCATGTCTTTCTTGTATGTTCCGGTCACTCAGGCTGGCTGGTAAATACACACAAAATTATTAGTTGTATCAAAATAAAAAACCGGCCAAGTGCGAGTCGGACTCGCACACGAAGGGTTCCGTACCATTATCGCAAAACACTGCAAAAAAATCACGTGTGTTGTATGGGAGCCCCCCTTAATTTATTTTATTTTAATTGAATCATTATTATTTTTTGAAGAGAATATACAACTAAATATTCTGTGAATATTTCAAGCGTCTTCCTGTTGCCGTTATTAATATCGAGCAAAAAACGGCAAAAATATCACGTTTGTTGTATGGGAGCCCCCCTTAAATATTTATTTTATACTGTTTTTAGTATTTGTTGTTATAGCGGCAACAGGAATACATCATCTGTGAAAATTTCAACTGTCTAACTATCACGGTTCATGAGATACAGCCTGGTGACAGACAGACAGACAGACAGACGGACAGCGAAGTCTCAGTAATAGGGTCCCGTTTTTACCCTTTGGGTACGGAACCCTAAAAAGCAATAAAATTTACAATATTTGTTTTCTATCATTATTCGTTAACATAAACGCATTTAATATTTAAATACGAGTAGCATCCAGCGTATAAAATGTTAGATTTTTAACGAAGTCCCGGTCAAAGTTCAATGTTGCTTACATTCGAATCAATCTGTACAGCAAAACGAGTCTTGTTAATACTAGTCGTGATGTTACAGTCATTCCTAAGTAACTATGGTCGTGTGCAATCGTATATTTTTATAGAGGTTCATTAATGGCTATTAAAAGCCGTGAAACGTTATTAAGTGATTATAGCTATTACGTGATCTTTATGCTTCTAATTTGAATGAGTGAAATGCTTTTATTGGAGCACTAGGATTTGAAACGGCTGTCGGTTTATAGATTACGAGTAATTGTTGGCAATGAGTAGGTATCTAGGTATTCGTTTCTATTTTAAGAGTAACTCAGACAATAAGTCATGTTTTTTTAGATAGCTATGCTATTCTACAAATGGCTTCACAAATCTACGCAATATTAATTATTATTATTTCATTCATTCATTATGTAAACATATTTCAAACATTTTTAAATATTAATCTATCTATACTTAATAATATTATAAAGAGGAAAGATTTTTTTTGTTTGTTTGTTTGTACCGAATAGGCTCTGAAACTACTGGACCGATTTAAAAAAAATCTTTCACCAGTAGAACGTTACTCCTGAGTAACATAGGCTATTCTTTAATCCCGAAAACGAGTCCTGTGGGGTGGCCTACGGGAGCGAAGCCGCGATGAACAGCTAGTAAAAAATATAAGGAACAAGGGAGATCGGACCTGTGTAATCTCATCATGTCAAATAGTTTCTTTTTTTATTCATTCAAAATTTGTTTACACTATAACATTCATACATTCTGCCAAACTGTAAAACAGTTTTTTTTTTTTTTTTTTTTTATTGTCTATAGGCTTGCGCTTGACCACTATCTCACCTGATGGTAAGCGATGATGAGGTCGACGATGAAGCACGCTTGCCTAGAAGAAACCCATTCACTCTTGACTTAAAGACCCCTAGATTGTAGCTATCGGGAAATACAGACTCCGGCAGGGAATTCCACTCCTTAGCTGTACGCATAATGAAAGTGTCCCCAAAACGTTTTGTGCGTATGGGTGGGATGTCCACCATGTACCGATGACGCAACGCCGTACGTCTGGTAGTCCGATGATGGAACGGGCTGGGCGGAATTAAATCATGCAATTCCATCGCACACTCTCCGAAATGTAACCGATAAAAAACCGACAAGCTGGCAACTCGGCGACGATGTTCCAGGCTCTGGAGCTTCGACTTGACCAGTGCCTCATTGCCGATGAGTTTCTTAGCCCGCTTTTCAATCGACTCTAGAGCATTAAGCTGGTGTTTGGCAGATCCATCCCAGAGATGAGAACAGTACTCCATGCACGATCGAACTTGCGCTTGATACAAGTTGAGCAGCTGTTCCGGCGTGAAGTACCTTCTCACCTTCGCAAGAATCCCCAACTTTTTGGCAGCCAGCTGAGCCTTTGCCTCAATATATGGCCCAAAGTTGAGAGTCGATGTCAACGTAACGCCAAGAAGCTCAATATGGTCCGTTATTGGCACGGTTACATCACGGAATGTTGGAGCCGGGTGAAATTGGCTCTTTTTAGCGGAAAAAAGACACGCCTGGGTTTTAGCAGCATTAAACCTGACCAGATTGGCATCGCCCCATTCGGAGACTGCCTGCAAGGACAGGTTCAAACGCTCCACCATGGACTCACGGAGAGAGCGGATCTGCGGCCCGGTAGCCCGTGCGTTGGACAGGTATCTCTCAGCAACAGTGCTGTCGTCTGCATACCCAAAGGTGCCGGGTTTTAGCAGATCGTTAATGTGCAACAAGAATAATGTTGCTGAGAATACCGACCCCTGAGGGACCCCGGCATTAATATCCATTTGGTTCGACGAGCAGCCATCGATAACCACTCGAATGGACCGATCTCTCAGGAAGTCTGCAATCCAATCACATAGACCACCGGGCAGACCGAATGAAGGAAGCTTACCGATAAGGCTTTCGTGCCAGACCCTATCGAAAGCCTTCGAGATGTCGAGGGAGACGGCAAGCGCTTCCCCGTGCCTCTCGATGGCCTCACTCCATATGTGAATGGCATACGCTAGAAGATCCCCAGTAGACCGATTTCGGCGGAAGCCGTATTGGCGGTCGCTAAGGATATCGTTAGTTTCTAGGTATGCCAGGAGCTTAGTGTTAAGTACACGCTCCATACTCTTACAGAGTATGGACGTTACAGAGATGGGTCTGTAGTTGGCCGGGTCAGCTCGACTGCCCTTCTTGGGCACGGGCTGTACGTTGGCTTGCTTCCAAGCATTCGGCACTTTTCCAGTCTCATATGAAAGGCGGAATAGCCGTGTCAAGATCGGAGACAGTTCAGGCGCACAGGTTCTAAGAACTATAGCTGGTATGCCATCAGGGCCACTAGCCTTGTTCACGTCGAGGTTGCGCAGCACCCTACGGACGTCCTTTTGATGGATGCGAATGTCCGACATACTCGTCTCGCATCCATCAGGAGAAGGAGGGGGCCGCGAATCACCAGGATTCAGACGCGAAGATTCCGCAAAAAGAGAGGCAAATAAATTTGCCTTCTCCTCAGCGGTGTGGGCCAGCGAACCATCGGGTTTCAGCAGTGGTGGTAGTGAGGGACGGCAGAAGTTCGACTCGACTGACTTAGCCAGGGACCAAAACGCTTTACTACCTGCTGGGTAAGAAGCTAGTTTGGCCCCTATTCGGCCAATGTGGTCAAACCGAGCCCTTCGCAACACCTTCTTGCAGGACTTGGCAGCCCTGTTGAAGGCTTTCTTCTTCAGACCCACGTCACTCGCTTTGCGCGATCGAGCGTCGACCCATGCCAGGTACGCTTCGTGTTTAAGCGCGTCGGCGCGACGACATTTGGCGCCAAACCATGGCCGGTCAACGCTGGACATTGTTACGTCAGAGAACGCAGTTTGTCGGCAGTTTTTATTTTTTACTTAGAAACTAATATTCTACATTCTTCCATTAATGGGAGAATGTAGAATATTAGTTTCATAATAAGCCTCCATATACTCAGTAGATGACAGGCTGTATCAATCTATAGTAAAAGAGTTATATAAACCATGTGTATATGACAACTTTAGCACTAAGTAAGTCTTATCAGTAGTCAATAAAATGCTAAGTATAGCTCTTCTACGAGTATTTTGTTTGACTTGGTTACGTACGTTGGTATTATACTTGGTTTGGTGAGCGAATTAACAAAATTATTATAATTGGAGCTTGGTTATAATTGGCGAGTCACCTGTACACGAGTATGATGGATTAATTGGTTGTCAGTCTATTCAAGATTTATTTTAGACTAGCTGTTGCCCGCGGCTTCGCTCCCGTGGACCACCCCGTAGAACCCGTTTTCGGGATTAAAAAATAGCCTATGTCATTCAGGAATAATGTAGCTTTCTATTGGTGAAAGAATTTTTTAAATCGGTCCAGTAGTTTCGGAGCCTATTCGGTACAAACAAACAAACAAACAAAAAAATCTTTCCTCTTTATAATATTAAGTATAGATATATAACCTAATTAAATTATGCATCCGTTGATGCTTATCTATCGGGATTTAATAAGCTACGAGTATCATGCAGTTTTTTTATGGTCTGTCGTGACAAATTTTATAATTAAAAATTAAAATATATGATAGGTGATATTATCAGCAAACATTTTTTGCAATAATTTAGGAATTCATTAATCAAATTCATTAGACAAACATGTCAAACTGATATTTTTTAATTCACTTAACGTTCTAAATCAAAATCAAATGTTTTTTATTTCACATAGGCATACATGGGCACTTATAAAACGAAGACAAAAGGTGCACGGTTCGGGTTGGTCGTTTCCTATGGAGAAGAACCGGCAAGAAACGCCACGGTTACTCTTAAAAAAAAACTTTTTTTTTACAATATTTCCATGTTACAGCATTAGTGCTTAGATATGGGGGGACAACGTAGGCCCGACAATAAGAAGTGAGAAAAAAAAATGTTTGTATAAACGAGATAAAGAGTTAACAAATGTTAACAAGCTTCTAGAAATCTAGAAGGCCTACAATGTTCACACATTCACAAAACAATCGGTAAAAGAATATATACAAAAAAAAATATAACATTGGCTTTCTTCCTTGTTACAGAATTGCAGAATCTAGCCTAAGAAAACAAGATGGAAATGGAGAAGGACAAAATTGTGTTTAAGGTAAGTTTAGATTTAGCCATTTTGTTGCACTTGTTAAATTTTTGTTCTAATTTCGCGAAACTATAACAGTTTGTTTTTATCTTGTGCCATCGTTGTCAAGAAAACGCGTGAAACCGGTAAACATCCGTGTCGGGAAGTTTTTTTCGTATTGTCCGAGACACATTGAACCAGTCAACCAGTGGCACGGTTATTCGCTGCGACGAGCTAACCACACCACTGTTTTTATATGCGGTTTGACACTGTAATGTTTTGAAGCAAGTTTTTGGTTTTAAATTAGGTCTAACTATGTAGAAATATTTAGTAAAGACAAAATAAATAATGCCGCTGGACATCCGCGTCCGTATGATTTCAGTCACGAATATAGCGCATCCGTAAGACAAGGCACTTTAACTGACGGCTTTAGAGTTACTGAAATATGACAAGAGTTGCAGGAATCGTTCGCTTCATAGGCAGCTTAAGCGGACTTGAAAAAGCAGTATATTCTGCGACCCATAAATAAGGCCTAATACAATGTTATTAAAACCGGCACTAATAGCAGTGTCATTTATCATATCAAAACCACTTAAAAGGCACTTGTATGAACTTAATAAACAATAGAGCAGTTTGTATGCAAATCCGATTGCGCACATTATTTCTAAAGCAATTCAACCACGTAGGCATGTCTTTTCGTGCTCGCCATTTTTATCTCTTAGTGATCTGTTAAGTTTATTTATGGAAATTGTGTAATTTCACGTACACCTGTGGTCAGCAATCACTGGCTATGTCGCAATAATAGACAGTCTGTACGCCATCCTGCGTGTGACCGACGCGACGGCTTGCGGAGGCCGATTCTATTAGCGGATCATGATGAAAATCTTTCGACAGTTTCTATAGGTCACACTTTCAACAAATCTGAAAATTCCGATCCTACTTCCTAAAGCATGGAGGTGCAGCCCACCAGCACCAGCCTACATTGAATTCCTCCCACCGTGGTGTGTCACAGTAGGGCATGTCGTGCGCCTGTGGCATTCCACTCATGCCATGCCATACCTACTCATTAGTCGTCATCAAGGCTTCCCGTTCACTATTGTCGTTCCTACCAGTTCCTGTGCTCGCCTTCATGCGTATTTACCCTATATTGTTAACCTTCACGAATCAAACCAGCCTTCGTTCGGGCTCGACCGCTCGGCCATTACTTATGTAAGCTGTATTGTGTTAAAGCGCAATCATCGCAAACGTTTAACCTGCAATCAGCAATCCAAGTGTCGTGTCGTTGAGAGTCAAGCGAATTAATTTGTTTCCCACATTTTTGTTGTTTCATAAACTAGATACGACGCGGTGAGATGATTGCTGGGAAAGGTATTTGTCCCCATTAGTTTTTGCTTGCTTCGAACTGAACGTCACGTTAGTGCGGTAGGTTGTACCGCAGCTGCTAGTGACGTCGCCTTGATGATCGACTGATCAACTCGACATGTGGAGAGATCGAAAACAGGTTCGATGTCACGGTTGTCGTCGTGGGTCAAGGTGTCCGTAATCAGGCGCCGATCCCGAATACAAGTTTTGGAGGAAAGAAGGTCACGTGCTCAATGGAGAAGATTGCTTTTATAACTTTATAACAAAGATATGTTCAACACCTCCACTGTGCTTTGTGATGTTTCGAATATATGAATTAATCATCTTTAATATGTATGAAGTCAAACTTTAGGCTATGATTTCTCGTCGTTACGACGTACCGGTTATTTTTTTGAGAAGCCACACTGTCTAAGCAGATAATGTAGTTTAGTAATGGCGCACTGCATGTAATCATAATCACGTACAATAAATCAGGTAACGCGCAATAAGCGGGCGGAATGTTAAAATATACAAGAGCGTATGATTAACTGGATCGCTTAGTTCCGACAGGACGTTTTTATTAGGTGTTGGTTATTTGCAACGTGTTAATATAAGGTGTTGGGCAAGCGGAGCGTGATGGTCGGCAGCACGGCATGCGGTAGGCGGTAGATCGATCACGACTGTTTCGTGGCCCAACGATATAACCGAGCCGGCGCCGAACACTGACACATCTCCGACACATTGAAGATGACATGACATGGTAATTGGAGCTACCAAGGCTGATATTATAGTCTTCTGAAGAGTTGTTTGTGTCACGTCAAGTTATTCGTACTTAGGATAATAGTTACTTAGAGTTGCCTCATTGATATGAGTTGAATGTAATAGATCATCGAGTTTTAAATCCGACTGCAAATGTTACATTATGAAATTGACGTGATCTTTTAAACGGTGTAAAGTACATCGTATTTGTACAGCTACAGAAGTACTTACGGACTTACTAAAGGGGTTGAGCACTGCGTGACTAACAGTAGTCAAATATAATTGCGGTACCATTCTCTTCGACAGGTTTCGGCATAACATGTATAGGTTCCAATACATTCGCATATTAATTACTTGTAAAATGGATATGTCTATTGTATTCTAATGTGTCTAGCCTGTTCGTGATACGAAGGCTGCTCTCGTCACGATTTTGTCCCGGTGACAAAGACAAGATAAACTTGGATAAGCTACTAATTCATGCGCCAAATGATGGATGGACGATTATTATGTAGGTATGTATTATTCAATCATCTATTAGGTGTTAATTCTGCTAGTAATTGCTTCCGCTATTGAATTACCTATCACGTTACCTACCTAATTAGACAAATTACAAAACTGTTCATTTATTACGTATCTACTTAAATGTCTTAATAAGGCTAGTAGAGCTACTAAACAGAATTATGAAGCTGGTTGGTTTGGGTGAGTTATGTAAATTCATAGATAATATTATATCAACGGATGTTATTCTTCCTGTCCGTTTGAGTGGTAATAGTGACATTTATATCTCGATTGGATGATACACGATACTAGAAATTCCTTTCACTTTCAGTGGTCGTCGCGGTCGAAATTAGTTCTAGATACCTACCTACATGTGTCCCTTACGTGATGGACAAGACTGAATAAGTTGGTAGGGTATTTTATTTCAGTAAATTTCCAATCAAGCACACGATCTATGCAGAAAATTAAAAAGACGTAAACAAGAAGAAAATCATGCTGTGCAGTCGGAGGATACATCTGGTTTTGGTCAGCCAGCTCGCGAATATGTATCTTCCGACTGCACAGCATGATTTTCTTCTTGTTTACGTCTTTTTAGTTCGCTTTTTAAGCAGTTGGGTTTTTTGATTATTTTAATTTATTTTTTTATTTACATCCTTTTAGTTATTTTTTATTTAGAATTAGGTACATTTAAACATATAAGTGTTATATATTTCTGAAGTCACGTCTTAAAATCCTTTATTTGAATACCCCTCACGATGGGTTTGGAAGAAAAAAAGTTGTTTTTCCCCCACAAAATGGCGCCCAAAAGCCGCCTTTTTTTCCTTTCCCATTTTAATGTAGCCAGTGACACTCACAGGGTTAAGACGAATCGATTGACGTAAGAATCATCAAAATCGGCCAACGCGTTTGGTCTCTAGAACGCCACATAGGAACAAACATACACACATACCTACATACATACATACATACATAGACTGATAAACACATTACCCTCCTTCGGCAGTCGGGTAAAAACTCTTAAAAAATCAGCTGTCCCCTACATAATGTCGAGTTACACGAGCAAAAATGTGCTGAAAAGCCTGGAAAAAAAATTGGATGACGACTAAAAATCACTTTGTACTAGAATATTATCCAAGATTGTTTTGGATACTCGAGATGCTTCACAAAATCATAACATTGATTAATAAAATATTGTTTCCATATATGATATAAGCACAACCAAAGACTCGATTTAGCCAAATGCCTGTCAAATCTGTTTACGAATCGGGACAAGTCACGTTTCTGTTATTATGTATTTCAATGTCAGTACCTCAGAACATAATAGACTAGTAAATTCAATTCATATTTAATAACGGATTCCTTGCGACTTCACAATGGAATCTTTGCCAGTGACCCTGACATTTCTGTGGCGTTTAGGTATTTTTTCGGTTCAGTGATCACTGAGAATCGCTTGCCCTTTTTATGGAGATGCATGATGTAATTTTGGCAGTAGGAAATTCCGTTATAAAGTTTATAGGTTAATGATAACTTGACAGCTCTATGAAATGTCATAACTTCGCGCTTATGTTCCTCCAAGTCAAGGATTCGGCAGAATTTCGAATATGGGGCGAATATTGCCAAAATCGGGCACAGATCCTGACACCAAATGCTAGACATAAAAACCTAAGTAACTACTAACCTTCATTGCCTGGTCCCGGCATCATGCTCAGCGTTTACGACCGGCGAGACAGATTCTCCGAAATACAGTTTGCAATGAGAGAGTTTACCCAAACGTTGTGTTATTTAATTTCCTGTTATCATTCCGCAATAACATTTCCTTTTGATACAAAGTCCGTAAAATAAGTTGAGAGCTTTCATTAGTTACATCTTTACGTATAAGAACCTAATGATAAGGGTACTATCTCCTGAGAGATCGGTATTTTCCGTTCCTTTGTTGCGAAAGAAGCAGACTACTGACGTATTTATAATTAGCTAAACTCCATTTGAAATAACATTAGACATGTTTCCAAATCTTTTTACAGTCCGTTCAACTGATTTTGAGTTCTATCCCGTTAACATAAGGATGATATAAAAAGCATAACCTGTTACCAGAACCAACTGTTTACTACAGCTACCATTTGTCGTATCACCAACGCAATAGAATTCAAAATCGGTTGAAGGGGCTGTAAAATGAGCTATTTTTAACGTCTAATGTTATCGCAAATAGAATATAGTGTAATAGATAGTGCATTCACTGACGATTTCCTACCTCTATCAGGGCATATAACCTTCATACATAAAACATAGAACACGCCCATACATCTTTATTTGTTAGTTCCTTGTACCAGGAACTGATCGCCGACCAATATAATATGTTGAATTGTTGATAGGTACATAATTGTTGGTATTTGCAAATCATCTCGCCTTTTTATCTTTGTTTGTTACGTTTTTTTTTGATAGTTGATGTAGAGCAAAAAGTTGTTATTGTATTAAAATTATAGATAAATGTTTGATTCTAAAGTCTAAACTGTAATCTTTAGTAAGCGTGGAAATATTTCTGCATAACTTCTGCTTCCTACAGTTCCCGCTTTTAATCAATCTGATTAATTTTAGGTACCTACGTAGGATTTCGTAACATCAGAATTATTGTATCTCTATGACTACATGGTTATCATTTAGTGACATTTTGATTTTGTGGGGACTTAAAGCAGACTAAACTTTTCAAGACATTTTGCCATAACGAAGCATTAAATAAACCTCCTGTAAGGTTACCAATGAATTAAATGACCTCGTATAGTGCAAAAGCACTGAGCAGACGTGTCTGCGCAAACAAAGCACATTCATCTGAGTATTACGCTTTCAATAGTCTGCAGAGATAAGGTTTGTCATCGTAAACTACGAATGGAAAGTCTTAGGGCTCAATGTCTCTATCTTGTTCATGTCTCTGTCTTCGCTCACATGTCCGGTATCAGCCCAGCCGGCCTACTTGCAAGAGACGGCCTTATCAGATAATTTTTGTACCGATTTGTAGACCGAGCCAAGATATCAACGGCTTTTACAAACATTACGTTAAATAAAACGATTATTTATACTTATTATTATAGACTCTTTTCAATTAACCTAAATGCTTTATCGCCGTTGATTTTAGATTCGGTGTGGCAGAACGAGATTATAAATATTGTACTTAATTATTATCAGTCTGATATATTTATTATTATTCCCTTTATTTTCTAGATTGTTAATCGTTGATTTGTATTGCCTACTTACCTATTGTTGAAATGTTTTGTTTTGATTGTCCAAAATAATCTTATATATAAAATTCTCGTGTCACAATGTTCGTTCCCGTACTCCTCCGAAACGGCTTGACCGATTCTCATGAAATTTTGTGAGCATATTGAGTAGGTCTGAGAATCGGCTAACATCTATTTTTCATACCCCTAAGTGGGTAGGGTAGGGTAAGTAGGTAGGGTAGGGTAGGGTAGGTAGGGTAGGGTAGGTAGGGTAGGGTAGGTAGGGTAGGGTAGGTAGGGTAGGGTAGGTAGGGTAGGGTAGGTAGGGTAGGGTAGGTAGGGTAGGGTAGGTAGGGTAGGGTAGGGTAGGTAAAACAAAGTTTGCTGGGTCAGCTAGTCTATTGTAATCATTTAGCATAAAAAGCTTGAACTTTCCCATTCAAAACTGATTGAATCTTGTTAGTAAAATTTATAAGTATAAGAGCTATAAAATGACGCCTCGTCTTTTGCAATGCATTAAAAAAGTAAAATATTACTTCTGGTTCTATTGTTACAAGGTATTCTTCCAATTTAACAACTTCTATGTAATTTTTCGGTTCAGAATTCGTCATTAAACCGTATGTTAAATTCTCGTGTGTGTGGCAGGCACCTGGCCAAGTTTCGATACAATTTATAGTGGAAGTCTCAGGGACATTAATGTTGGATAATGTTGTACAATGGACAGATTGCGAAATGTTCCTGTTTGTTAGGACTTTAACTGCCTATTAGTACTGTGACATATCACTTATATTAACCAGCTGACAACGTATTTAACCCAATAATATATTAAGATTTAATGACTGTCCTTCGCTTAATGGGAATTTAATCATGTGCAGTTATGATTTTCGAAGGGCGTGCTTTGCACTTTCAAATGCAGTACCCATACAATTAACGCAGTGGGAAATACGAATGCCACTAGGCTACCTGCATTATATTTAACAGTTATTGAATTGATTGCCAGATAAAACACAGTAGGAAAACAGAATAAATACAAAAAACCGGCCAAGTGCGTTTCAGACTCGCGCACGAAGGGTTCCGTACCATTATCGCAAAAAACGGCAAAACAATCACGTTTTTTGTATGGGAGCCGCACTTAAATATTATTTTTATTCTGTTTTCAGTATTTGTTGTTATAGCGGCAACAGAAATACATCATCTGTGAAAATTTCAACTGTCTAGCTATTACGGTTCATGAGATACAGCCTGGTGACAGACGGACAGACAGACAGACGGATCGCGGAGTCTTAGTAATAGGGTCCCGTTTTACCCTTTGGGTACGGAACCCTAAAAACACGCTTTAATAGATAACCAAACTAAAAAATAGAAAATAATTTTCAATAAATTTAAGATATTTTCAAAATGACTCTACTTTTAACAATATCTGTCACAATTGATATCAAGCACCCCACGCTATTTCTATTAAAGCTTGTTTTGTAGTTTTTTTTAAACTATTATTATTTTTTACTTTTTTAGTTTAATCGCTAAACCTGAAGATCCTGGTAAGGATAATGCGACAAACTATTTAAATTATTGCATTGTCATGCGGTCCTTGATAAATGTGCAAAGTTTCAAATTAATCCGACGTTTTGAAGGGGGTGAATATCACGATCAAAGATTCCGTTACTTAGATACAAAGTTAATAAAAGCTTGTTCAAAATACATATAAAAAATCAGTTAAGAAAGCTTGTGACTGTAATTTGAAAAAGAAAATCTAGCTCAAGCTAGCTTCATTTCATGTATAATGGTTGATCTTTGTTTATGAACGAGATGCAGACAACAGCGAAATACGTTACTTCCTATTAGAGAAAATAAATAGCTCTTATTTTCACCATCACGTGATTCAAGACCTACCTTTGGGTTACCTAACTTTTTCCAAGCGCCTGACATATGATAAGTCACAGAACTCGTCTGTGATTCTCGTAAAACTTTCTTCAAGATCTTACCACACGCTTGATTGACAAGTCCGCTGGCTACTGAACAGGCTCGTCAGCTGTCCGGTCACTTTTCCTGCACCACAACGTGTACATAGGAATTTTATAATGTCTCTATTACATCTGTCATCGCCCAATAACCACTAATCATATCCATCAATTAGTTGATCGGTACAGCTACCTACTTCCACTAATTTAGTGAGAATAAATTCCTGACATCTTAAAAGGAAATAACGTATACATTTTTGCGATATTTCTAGAATTTCTTACGTATATATTGCGTCGAAGTATTTGTCAATCCCTAATTGACTCTTAAAAAGTTGTTAAAAATTGATATTCCGTTTTAAACGAAAATTTCTTCTGGCCCAATAAACTTAATGAAGTAAGTACCTACGGTCCGTTAAATTAAGTTATAAATGTTATCAGGCTTTTGTATCTTTTGATTAAACCTTATTATTATTGCTAATTAAAGAGCAAAGGTTTTGTCTGAAAACGATGATTGAATAATGACCGCAGGTATCTTTTTACGAGCTCGTTTATGTGGATACTTATAGTCAATTAATAATGACGTCATAAATTATTATATCACAACTGTTTTATGTGAAGGTTGTTAAAGAACCGACTGGAAAACAAACGAAAGAGTGCTTACGTCAAATTTAACTAAAAGTGCACGAACTAAATCTTTTTGTACGAAAAAATTATATAATCAGCCAAATTATTGCAATGTTTCTCCGAAGTTCTTCATCAGATCTTTCACAAAAAACGGGACCTACCTTGGGAAAATTTTCTTACAATAAAAAAATGAATAATCAAAATTGGTAAACAAATTGCGAAGATTTTGCTGAACAGACATAGTTACCAAAAAAAACGTTCAGTTGAATTGAGAACATCCTCCTTTTTTTGAAGGCGCTTAAATGTATAGTAACACACGTACATACGTAGAGGCATAAATTAGAATCACGTTTTTCTTGGTCATCTTAGTAAAATTATATACCTAGACATATATTTCATATGAATGGAACAACAACATAATCAACTTATTTAAAGCCAAACAAGTTTCACACTTTTGTTTTTATTATTATTATAATATACCTACGAGTATTATTAAATAATTTTGTCAGTGTGCTGATTTTATCATCTTGCTTTTGCGCATTTTATTTTATTAAACCTCTTATCTATTTTAATTACACACGCTACTGTAGAGCCGTTGAAGACATTTAAACAAGCGTATTTTTAAGGCTCCTGCAGACAGGTGCGATGACGCAACAATGCAACATCAATGCGATGACTTGTTACCATAGAAATTGAATTTTACTCTACAGAGAATTTATGTATTTATTACCGATATATTTTACTTACAAGGTAAAAGTGGGTAAATCCTTTGGAAATATGATAGCTTATTTCATAGCGATTCTAACAACATAAATTTCATACATGGTCCCCATACAAAACTTTCGAGAAATCGGCGTTTTAGTGAGACCGGGCCGAAAGCGCAAAATTGCGCCGGGGTACCTTGACATACGCACAGGTAGTGTGAATATTCGGGTCAGTCCGGGACCTTCGAGTGGATAGTATACTTAATTAACAATAACTACCTATATATACATTTAAATAAAAATAAAAAACTACGAGCGCGTTTATAAAGGGCAGGGATCATTGGACGTCAAAAAATTCGTCTTAAAGTATTAAATTTTCAGTTCTGTGGTGCGAAGACAGGAACGCCGGTAGGTTAGACTAGAAATTTTGCGGATGTCGAGCCCACGTGGCTTGCAGCCACGCTCGGTCATCCAGGGCCACATTTAGCGTGTAACGAATAATTTGGTCAATTTTGTCCTGAAGATTTTGTGAATGCTTCCATAATGGCGAAGCGCGAAGATAGTACGAGAAATTTGGATCAAAACAACAATAACGAATGGGGGTGATATCCGAATGTATATTAATTTTAGAGAGTCTGTCCGAAATATTGTTGAAATGTGTTATTTTGGCGTTAATGAATGGCGATACACTATCTTTCAAAATTGGGGAACTTCGTTCTAGAATTTTCATCTCTGGTGCTATTGTATTAAATTTTTGAAGGGTCTATGGTCCGTCCGTATTGTCACAGATGAAAATTTCGCATTTGGAGTGGTTGAGTTCTAGGCTAGTTTTATATGCAGCATATTTTGCAAAAGTCTTAAGTCAAAGATTACCATAGTCAGATAACTTATATAATCTGTGACAATACAGTTGTAGAAAACTATGGATCAATTCAGATAAGTCCACACAACGCTGCCAGAGCTCTCTACAGAATATTTCCTCAAATAAGCAATTTTGTATCACCACACGACCTAGGAACGGATGAATCTTTCGATCGTGTAATACTTTTCTAACAACTATATGTATCCGTATCGTATTAACAGATATATAAGTCAAGACCCGGCCTCCCGACGAGGGTTATCGGCTCTGATAAAAGTGCCCCCGATGTGCACCAATCAGTGGTCGAGACAGCCGTCCCACATAATGATGTAGGTACCTTATTATAATATGAGATACTATTTGATACCTACAGTTATTTTAAGAATAAATCACCGTCTTAATTAAGCGTCTCGGTCAAAAGTTCACAATGTTTATAAGTGTGGAAAGTTCGATAGCTATTTTTAAAGATTTTTCAACTTCCAGTGTGACTTTATAAGTGAGAATCGTAATGATATTGAATGTTTATCACAGACAAAGCTATCGCATATTGAAAACACGTCAGTATTCATTGGGCAAACGACATTTTTGCCCAAAACCATTGGCTTGAGGAAAATTCAAGCAATCACTGATTTCATGGCACGCCTAACATGTTCCCATGACTAAACTGAGAGATGAAAATGGGAACACTTCCACTTGCAACCTTACCAAAGAGTTGCGTGACACTTGTCACGCGGTCACGCAGTACACATAGTCTTCTGCATGGTCTAATGTGATCGGATGATCGGAGGCACAGATAACACTAACATTTATGTAACGTCGTTTACAACGTCTAGCTGTCCGTGGGATGACACACTTTATTGTTTTTTTTTCTACGCGATTGCATCGGAATGCTCTTCATGTTATAATTGATAATTGGGGTATATAAATCACCAGTTAGATCCACGTCTGGTTGAGACACAGCCTGGGGCAACGTTGTAAAGCCATATAATCTTCATTAAGCAATGAGAACGGGTCATCACTCACAAAATTTACATGTCAACAGCGTCCAAAACATCGTGTACTGTTGCAAGATACCACAATCTACAATAATAAATAATTTTGTTCTCGAAGGAATTTCTACACGAGTAGGTATAATGACAACAGTGATTGTTGTAGGAAAACTGATTAATTGCCAAGAATTTAAAAAGGGGTCCGATAAGGTGACAATTAGGAAGTTTCCATCAGACATTGTGTAGGAAAGGATAAGATTAATTCGGGGATTTTATATCATTCAACGACCCATGCATTAGGTGCATGAAATGCTGTAACTGAGCAATGATAAAACTAATGAAATTAATCGTAATGATTTTGAAACCGGTCTCTTGTTAGTCTTAACAGCAACGTATAAATTAGATTTGTTACTAACAATGATTCAATTGGCGCAAATGATTTGGGAAGCAAAATGTAATTGATGAGCAATGGGCCGGGTCACGTAACGTTCGCTTGCCAAACTACTTGCACAACGATCGCGGTTACCATAGCATACGTTGACCGGTGATCACTGAACCCAATGTGAAATGTCATGACGGTCAAATACTAAACAAAAGGAACTGCCTATTCCTGTCTTTATTCTAACGGTTTCCTAACCTCTGTGTGGTCAGACTTCAATCCTTTGAACCATCCGTTGTGGTACCTTTTGTTCGACTAGCGCTAGACCAGGTTTGAAGGATTTATCCCAAAGTGACTAATGTCTAAAACCTCTCAAGCTTTTTTTTTCTCAGTAACTTGAGCATCAGCAGAACTGCATACCCATATAGACAAATTACAGTTTTATATTTTAGCAGCTGTAACCAGTAACCACACTTCTCTTGCGTGATGTCCTGAGATAACAGCGTAGAAACATGCCATAAATGAGTAATGAAATTCAAAAGTAATGAATTAGATTACGATCAAAATGCTAATTAGGTACAAAAGGAAGGCTAAAATAATCATAATTTCCAGACTGAATCGCTACCAGATAATTACAATCGACCTATCTTTATTGATATCTCTCACTATCGTGGCGCGTGGACGTTATATATCTAAGTACAAAGCGAAAACAATATATTTTGCTCATTCTTTATCTTCAGACGGACTATACTTAGCGAATATCGTACGTAGATGGCAACAGATAACAAATAATTAGTTCACTATTCATTGGGTTTTAGCTGGTTTATTGATATTATACAAATCAGAAAAAAATAATGTCATGGTGGTCTAGTGGCTGAGGCCTTACCTCTCGTGCTCGTGGGTTCAAATTCGGGCAACTACCAATTTGACGTTTTTTAAATTCATAAGTACTTTCTAAGTTTATCTTGGACATCACAGGCAATGGTGTAGGAAAGCATCGTGAGGAAACCTGGACTTATATAGTTAAAGCAAGTCTGAAATAGCCAAGTCAAAGGCCTGTGAGGTTTCCACAGGTGGTTTAATTAACTCTGACACCAGAAGTGGCCACATCCTCACACGAAAAGTAGAAGAAGAATTCCGAAAATATCTGAAAATCCAATTTCACTCTTAGCCCGTGTTTAATAACAGACCGACCAATCCAATACGCTGTTAGAATTATACTGTTTCTGCTTATTTATCAGAGAGCAGTTTCTTTAGTGTTAACGGCACCTAATCAACTTAATTTTGAATTTTGAGGCTGACTGAGTCATTTGTCCTAAATTGGCTACGCCGGCGCATTCACGTCGCTCATAGCACAATCTGTTGGCATAGCAGGGTGAGTAAACTTTACAAATTACAAATCATTTCATCAGGAATGAACGTGCAGAACCTCATACAGCTAAAATTACACGGAAAGCAGCCTTCTGATAAACCAAATGATTGCTTACATGATTAGGCATTCAGATGTCTATCTATAAACATATGTGCAATCGCGATAAAAACCAGAATTAGCTAGAAAATATGACCTTCGAGACGGCTCTACGAATCGTAAAAATCCTTTTGTATCAATGTTATTATCAACAGTTACTATGCGGTAATCAAAAAGTCTTGTTTTTGTTGAAATATCTACTTTACAGTCACGTGCTGGTTTATTTTTTGCCAGATAAACATATCGCTCACTGTGATATGTCTTTTAATAAGGGTCAAAGTTGATCAGAATGAAAATAATAGAACGAAGTATTTTAAGACTATCAACTGTTTGTTTGCCTGACATTTAGTTATTTTGAAAATAAAATATCCACAAAAAGCATAAATTTTTATTTATCATGTTTATTCTGCGAATTGTAGATTGTAAGTGCGTAATGATATTCACAAGATGGCAAAATACACCATCGAATTGCAGCCAGCCTTGGAATACCAGATATCACTTTTAAAAAGGAGTTAGTAGGCGCTTACTTTTTTAAAATTGCTTTAGCAAACGTGCATGTTTAGAGTCTATGTTTGTTTAATAATGCTTTAGTATTTACGACATTCTTGATGCGTGTTGTAAGATGCAGGAGATCTGTCTGCGGGGCGTGGCGGCTGAGAGTGCGCAGGCGCACTGAACTTTACCTGACCTCTAGTTACTAGTTTGCTCTTCGGCTAGAACTTTGAAACACTCAATTAGCTTATTTACTGCACGTGATATACAATTATAAGAAAGGGGCTTTGTAATTAGGGTACAATCTAACAGTAATTGTAATTAGAGCAGTCCTGGAGGGAAATATAATACCGTAGTACATACTACATTTTATTGTAAAGTACCATACCAATCCCTTGCCCTTTATTTGTCTAAGTATTTATTTGTTGAACAGCTCATGACTCTATAAATGCAGATGCAATTGAAAATATTCTCATAAATATAAGACAGAGGTGAACTCGTGTTAGTGTTGACAAGGTCTCAGGACCTTGACATGATACGCACCTAGCGCGCCTGCGAGACCTTCAGGGAGCTTCTTTCGATACCATTTCTGATTTGCATACACTGAATTTTACGATGGCTTACATGTATAATGGTAAGTTGTTTTTATATTTATTAATGAGGCCGTATTGCGCCACAAGCGTGACCCAGGCGGCAGCACCCTTTGTAAAGGCTGCCGCGATTCGCCACGGGGATTAAACACCAGTGTCATAAGTCACAAGCCGCTTGCGAAACTCCCAAATGTTGCTTAGCTTTAATTATAGGCTTTTAACTACTGTACAATTCATTATAAATGATTGTCTTTGGAACGTAAATGTCAACAGATTGGCGTTTATGTCCACACCTTTTGACCGGTAGCATCAATCGTACGGAGCTCTCTTTTGTAATAGTTTGTCATTTGGTTCACGTAGAGGAAAGTTTTTTGTTAGACAAGGTAAGTTTTCTACGTATTTAAAATAATGAATAATATTATGTAGGCTCATTTGTACGAAACATTGTACAATAAAAAAAAAAAATTACAGTAATTATATCAGTTCCCGTAACACGCGTTCACCATTGGGAAGTAATTATAGAACATATCAGTTATGTTTACATAAATATCGTCTATTCTTATAATTGCGATTATTCAATGGTCGAAAGCTGTTGCACAAGTTATGAGGCTACAGTAAACCCACATAAATCACATCCTCTCATTTAACACATAACATAACTATAGCGTACGGTAATCGTATGATATGGATCCTTGAAGATAGCATCTTAAATAAAACGTCAGATGATAAATGATAAGTAGTCGAAAAAAAACCAGTACCAAAACTGTACGCTGCAAATATTTTTTTAGCTGTTAAAATACCCACTCAGCCTCAGTCTTTAAATTGCGTAAACATAAAATCAGCATACTGATATAAATCGTGAGAACTTAATCATTTTGCTTGCACAGATAATTATCTAAGTTAAATTAGAATGATTTTACTTAGATAATTATTATGTGCAGTTCTTAATTCGACAATTTATGGGTCAGTAAAATAAAAACATAAATTAGAATTGGGGCTAAAATAATTTAGAAAGTCGGTTTCTGTGGTGTGGACGTGGAATCAGTCAGACAGTCTTCTCAGAAATTGCAACTTGATTGACAATCATAATGTTTGACATTTCAGCGAGCCGCCATGATGGTTTTGTGACGTCACCCAATATAGATAAGGACGCCCGTCATTTGTCTCCGTGGTTCAAGGGCTATCGGGAAACTTATTGACCTCTAGAATATTCCGCGCACTTTCCTCTCGCTCGGAAACGGGGAGATGCATTGTTACCATCAGGGCATGTTGCACCAGAACTTACTATAGCATTACATACGTCAGCTGAAAGATTATTCTTCGTACGTAGGTAGTAGTTTTACTGATCCGCTTTCAATTAAATTAATTAACTGCAAAGATTATCTGTCACGTTTAGAGTAGACGTCTATTTGTAAGATGTGGGTATGTAATGTAATGTTACACATTTAAATTAGCTGCTCATAGCCTCCATAAGAAAACTCCCATTCACACATGCCCCTTTAAAGCAATACGAAATTACTAGTATCCAAATAAAAGTAGGTATGTTGGTAAACTCGGTTCTTAAACATACAGATACGTAACAGTTTAATCTCATACAAAGTACACAGCAGGCTGACAAACAGTTCAAATAGCATAATGAAACGGGGGCACCTTTATTTGGCTTCTTATATAACTAGATCGATCTTCTGCTTGGACGTGAATATCTATTAGTATTCCATTGGAAATGTCATTGTTCGCCAAAGTTCCGGGGCACCAGCTATCTTAGTAAATATCTGTAGCACATGTGAAAGTGAATGCAGAACAATGGAATCAAGCACAGGTCGAGAAATTAATCGTCGCCCATCTGTCTAAACGAATATGGATGATATAGATCACTATGATGGATGTTAGGCATCGGTTTACACCAGTACGGTACGCAATTAATTATGAAACCTTCGAGTTTCTGTTGCATAAGAATTGGCTCATGTAAATACTTTTTAATTGCAATGCATATTTTCTTTAAGGTTTTCAATTAGTCATGTTGTCAATTTCTAACGGCATTTTCACAAGAATCTTGTGTAAGTTAATTTGTCCAGAAGACCCCTAGGCCTATGCAACATAAAATTGCTTATCTATTAGGACATTTGTGTTTCTAGCTGTAACAGGCCAGGCGCGCCTACTTTCAGCAGGTGCAATAATCAGAAACCAGAACGCTTTTACGTTAGATTTATTACTCAAGTGTGCAATTAATCATTTAGGTCGCGGGAGCGTCTCCAATCGATTGTGTTCGGCTGGTTCTGTGCAAGGCACACGATTGTTAAGCTGTATTAGTATGCCTTGATAGACAAACAATTATCCGTTAATGTCATGCTACGATTTTACTATTAATTTTGTTAGGGACAGCCGTGAAAAGGTTTGTTTTGAACTTCATCAAACAATATGGATGTAAATAAACATTTAGGTGTATCTCCTCTTTGTTTAGTAACAATTACTGAATGTAAGGATAAATCAAGCGGTCTCGCCCTTGTGTCATGAATGCCATGACATTTGTGGTCGTACCAGAACTGTGGCCCAACCTGCGCTTGCGCGGTTTCCAACCTCATTCGCAGAGTATTGTCGACAATAAATGAGGACTAGCATTGCATGTGTTCATTAACTAGCCTTTTCCTGCGGGTTCGGTTCTGTGCCCTTGGAAATCCACATATTTTCGGAATAAAAAGTGTAGCCAATGGCACTCAGCAATATAGTAAGTATGTTGCAGAATGTATCTTTCTATCTGTAGTATATTCTGACCGATTAGTCATTATCAATGAAGAATTTTCGGAATCGGATCAGTAGGTAATTCCTAGAGATTAATTGTACAAACATATAAACAAACAAACAGTTTAGGTACCTCTTTACGATATTAGTTGATTTTTTTACGTAAGGGAAGGTCCCTTACGTAAAAAAAGTCTATCTGATTTTTGTATTCGGATTTTCGGACGCTCATTCCGGATTGTTGCGCTAGTATCAGTAATTCCGTACGTTACAACTTATAACTATCATTATAGTACTACTTATATGCTATTACGTGAAATGTCAGGAATGTACTAGCGAGTGGATTACGGATATTCATTGAATTGGTTTGTTGAACCAACTTTTTTTTTGTAATAAATGGAAAGATCATATATAAGTTTTCATACAAAACTATTTTTAGTTTTTTTTTTCATTGTAATTACATAGTAAAATCCAGTCGAAAATATTTTTTTGAATCCATTACCGAAAACACCCCGACCGTTTTCCGAACAAAGCCGAGCCCGTGTGACGTCACAACGTTCATTTCTACTCATTGTGGCACATAGCTTATACAGTGTTTTGACTTATAACCAATTCCATCTTGTTATTATCGTCAATATATTGATGAATATCGAATACATTGATCATAAATATCGAACCTTAAAAGTTATCATGCTTGCTTCGCATCATTATGTACGAATATTACAAATAACTCCCCATTATTATGTGATTCGCGCAATACCCAACCTAGCAAACTGTACTAAAGTTTTGAGAAATGTTAGATTCCAATTAGAATATGTTAATTATGTCTTGTTCTAATTTAGTATTAGATTCTGATTAATTTCTTAATTTGATCATTAAACATTGAGAAAAGTAAATTTTTAAGGGAACTTTCGAGCAAAGTTGACATTTTTGTATAATTACGTAACTTGAAGACATGATTTTTTGTTTATGGAGATATATTCATTATTTTAATTTTAAGTGACGGATATAGGCGTTAAACTAATATTTCTGTTTGAATTGTGAAAATCGGTCGACGCATTTAAGAGATATTTGAAAATGTACCGAATTAATATTTTCACGTTTTTGTTCTACAAAGTTTTTTAGTGTTTGTAATTATATTATATAGATATTTGTGTTTAATATTATAAAGGGATATGCAAATAATGAAAAATACCGAAAATTTTAAGGATGTTATGCAAAATAAATAAATAAAAATAAAGGCTCCACAGATTTCGGGTTGTATAATATTTAGTGGTACCTATGAAGTTTTTTGATATCTAAAGTGGAAGTTGCGCGCCAATCGTGTTTGTTAGCTTTTTATTTTACACGAATATCACCTACCCATCATCATCATCATCATTTCAGCCGAAAGACGTCCACTGCTGGACATAGGCCTCCCCCAGGCGTCGCCACATTGACCGATCCCGTGCGTCTCGCATCCAGCGCCTTCCCGCAACCTTAACCAGGTCATCGGTCCACCTAGTGGGAGGCCTTCCAACATATCGTCTTCCGGTTCGCGGTCGCCATTCCAGAACTTTTCGGCCCCAACGGCCATCCGTTCTGCGAGCAATGTGCCCTGCCCACTGCCACTTAAGTTTGGCAATTCTTCGGGCTATGTCGGTAACTTTGGTTCTCCTGCGGATATCATCATTTCTGACGTGATCACGCAAGGAAATTCCGAGCATAGCCCTCTCCATTGCCCTTTGGGTGACTTTAAGCTTTCTGATAAGGCCCATTGTGAGCGACCACGTCTCGGTCCCATAGGTGATCACTGGCAACACACACTGGTCATAGACTTTTGTCTTGAGACATTGCGGTAAATTGGACGAGAAGATACCACGCAACTTTCCGAACGCTGCCCAGCCGAGTCGGATTCGACGGTTGACCTCTTTCTCGAAGTTGGATCTACCCAACTGGATCGTTTGTCCCAGGTAGACATAATCATCTACAACTTCAAGTAAACAGTCTCCGATCTTGATAGGAGTGGGTGTTACATGGGCATTCATCATGACCTTGGTTTTGTCCATGTTCATTTTAAGACCCACTCTTTCGGAAGCTCTATTGAGGTCATCGAGCATTGTACTGAGGCTCTCCATGGTCTCAGCCATGACCACTATGTCGTCGGCAAACCGAAGGTGAGTGATGTACTCGCCATTAACGTTGATGCCAAGCGACTTCCAATCCAGAACCTTGAAGACATCCTCCAGCGCAGCAGTGAACAGTTTCGGAGAAATGACGTCTCCCTGTCTCACGCCGCGCTGGAGAAGGATTGGTTTCGAGGTCTGATCCTGAAGACGGACTGACATGGTGGCGTTTTTGTACAAACACTTCAACACCTCAATGTACCGGTAGTCGATCTGGCACCGTTGGAGAGATTGCAGTACTGCCCAAGTCTCGATCGAATCGAAGGCTTTCTCGTAGTCCACCTACCCATATGTAACAACAATTACATTATGACAATTATGTTTCTAAATGTATTGTGTAAACAACAATGACAAACACCGGTCGCGGTCCATTAACACGTAATATTCATTACGACTACTTTACTTATGCTCAATTTTTCCAAATCGTCCATCAGATGGATATCTTATCGAAATTATCATTTATGAATCCTTTATCACACATATCTAAATAAAATTTGCTGTTATAAATAATATTTTTGCACTAATTTTCGGATATTTTTAGTCAATTCACGTGACACTGTACTATGGTGAAATTCCTTGAACGTTATGACGTCACCAACATTGCGACCAATCATGGCCCGTTCGTAGACAGGTGGTTCTTTTTAAAATATTATCGATTTTCAATTGCTTATAATAAATTGAAAAAAAATATTCTTGAGATTTTTGCAACGACAATATAATTTATGATATGTAAAGTTTCAAAATAAATTTTAAAAATCGTATATTTTTTAAAATTCAACAACCCAATTAGAGGGGCTAATGTATCCGAGAGATAAGTCTTTGGGTATAGCATCACACCATTCTACGTAAATCTATATATATATATATAAATACTAATATTATAAAGAGGAAAGATTTTTTTGTTTGTTTGTATGTTTGTTTGTTTGTACCGAATAGGCTCCGAAACTACTGGACTGATTTGAAAAATTCTTTCACCAATAGAAAGCTACATTATTCCTGAGTGACATAGGCTATTTTTTTATCCCGAAAATGGGTCCTGTGGGGTGGCCCACGGGAGCGAAGCCGCGGGCAACAGCTAGTATATATATAAAAGGCAAAAGTGATTGACTGATGTATCAACGCACAGGCCAAACCCTTAGGGCTTGAAACTTAAAATTTCGCATACGTATTCCTCTTATGACGTAAGCATCCACTAAGGAAGGATTTTTCAAAATTCAACCCCTAAGGGGATGAAATAGGGGATAAAAGTTTGTACGAAACTTTTTATTAAAAAGTCATCTGTAGGATAAAACACGGATCACGCGAACGAAGTCGCGGGCGAAGTGCTATATTAAATAAATGTTATCTACACATCGGAACACGTTGGCAGAATGTGTTAATTGACGTTTGTTTATATTATTAGTCAAAGGGGGTTAAGAATGGAAAGCTACAGAGATATAGATAGTGATAAATATTAATTATAGTGTTATCTTTATTTGTATTAATCATTGGGGGCGCATGCGCCGGATGCGTGTGCGCTGGTTTAGTGCGTTGATATTGCTGATATAATTGTGTTAGTATATTGCGAACTGTTGCATATTTGCGTCATACTGTGATTTCTATCATGTTGGTCTTATAGTATCTATATATATGAGGAGTAAACAGATTGGCTGACTGTCACTACACTGCCAGATACTATTGCAAATAGGGATTTCAAACGCATCGAATATAACTTTTTGTCACTTCACCCTTAACGAGGGAAGTCTTGGGTAGTACCGTATCAATTAGAATTCATCATCATTTGCTATCTTTTTGTCATTATGGTTCCTAATATATTCCATCCATCTTTTCTTTGGCCTCTCCAATCAATCTGCCTAGCCTTTTCCCAACTATTTTGGGGTCGGCTTCCAGTCTTACCGGATTCAGCTGAGTAACAGTGTTTTACATGGAGCGACTGCCTACCTGACCTCCACAACCCAGTAACTGGGTAACACGATGCCCCTTGGCAAGACTGGTGTCAGATCTCAGGCTTCTGACTTCCCGTAACGACTGTCAAAGATCTTCAAATGACAGCCGGGACTTAACCGGGCTTAACGTGCTTTACGAGGCACGGAGGAAACTCGGTATGTTGAAATGGTCACCCATCCATGGACCGACCTCGTCAAGCGTTGCTTAACCTTGAAAATCGACCCGTGCGGCTGTTATTATTTAGCCACGAGCTCCTCTCCTTTTCTTTGGCCTCTCCATCCATCCACATTTATATTCATAATTAATTTAACGGCATGCGTTTATTTTTTTATCATAAATCAATTCGAATTACTTATAGCAATTATAATATAGTACCTAATTAATTTTAATGTGCGGAATAACCCAACATTTTCTTTCTTTGTTATAACAATATCAGTAGGTATTTAAGGCGATATATACGCCCCACTGTTAACGCAGTACTGGCCGTGCGCCCGCTCGATGCTAAAATGTCAATATTGAACCTCCTTTTGAACAGTTTTGTTTGCAAAATATTATTTGATTTACATATGCTATTTCAGTTATGAAGAAATGCCAGCCATAAATTTTTCTGTGTAAAAATATTTTTAAACTTCCAAGTCGTTTTGGAAGAGTTTCCAAAAGTTGCGAAAAAATATCGTGTAGTTAATAATTTTTTTAAAGCAAAACTATTATTTACACGAAAAAACCATCAATAATATTTTATTTTTTCAAACATTTTCACCTAGTTGTTACTAAGGAGTATGCTTTAGAATGTTACCGTTTTACAGCACTAAAGCGGTTGTAGGCCCTTAAGTAGAGACCATAATCGTACCTATGGATACTATGGACCACGATACTTAGACGAGAAGTCAGTGAACATCCTGTCTAGTAAAATTATTGCGTATAGTCTATCTATTAATAGGAAGTATTGTTTGATTTGAAATAATCATCATTGTTGGTGAATATCTAGGTTTCTGAAACTTATAGGAGATGTAGGTTGGTCTTAGTACTAGATGTGTTTAGTTCCTGGAAAATATATGGGTGGTTCCCTACTTTTTAAGCTATCATCTATCCAGGTTGCCCGGTTTCTCGAAGCTCGATTCTCGTGATGTTAACGTAATCGACGAATAATCGCCGGTTACCTGCTGTGATTAGTTGAACGAATTTTCAACAGCCAATCAAAGCAGATAACGCATGCTTAAACAATTTGTCACATTAATTTAGCTTTGAGAAAGCCGGTGTTAGATGTACAAGGGTTACACAAAGCTTAGGATTTGTTGTGTGGACTGAGATTCAAAACGGAAAAGCAATTTTATTTTGTGTAATTTTAATCTCGGAGTTTTATTTGAAAATTTGCTTGCATAAGAATCCAATGATGCTATTTGCCCAATTGATTGCAGATTTCAGGACATGGTCTAGATCAGATACACTTGCGTCAGACTCCAGTTAGTTTCTTTGATTCATAAATCTAATAACAAATTTTAATCTTACAATAACTCAATTTGCAGACAACATGAAATACTTCAATTATTTTCATGAAAACATTCAATTTCATGCAGACGTTGCGATGTCAAATGTTTTTTTAGAAGAAATAAAAAGAAATATTGTCCAATTTATGTGTATTTGGAATACCTACACCAAGAAATATTTCGTAATATCAACCAATCAAAATTTGCCATACGACCTAAGTTTTTACTGTGCATACAATGATGCAACCATGTTGCAAGGTTCATGAGTTACTTGGAGCTTATTTTTATTTAGCAAAAACACCTCCAAAGTAATTCAAACTCCATTCTTTTCGACACAGAGTGGAATTTAGAGAAGTATGATGATATCTATTAACCCCATGTATGGGGTTATGCATGCATAAGGAATTGTGAGAGATAAAGATGCTATGATATGCATTATGTTGATATGGATCATTTAAATTATTATGTACGTCGTTGCACCATATATTAGTGTGTTACCGACATGGTTCGAAGAATTGCCAAACTTAGGTGGCAGTGGGCACTGGGCAGTGCACTTTGCTTGTAAGACGGTCAGGTGTTGAACAGGGCTGAAAAGTTCTGTAGTGCTATGCCTTGAAATAGCACTAATGGAGTGGCGACCGCGTACCTAAAGACGCTACGTTGGAAGGCCTCCCACTAAGGTTGACCGATGATCTAAGATGGTTGCAATGAATCCGCTGGATGCAAGACCCACAGGACCGGTTGAAGCGGCCACACTTTGGGCAGGCCTATGAAGTAGTGGACGTCTTTCAGCTGAAATGATGACGATGGTGTGTATCGTCTGTGGTATTGTTAACCTATGCCAAAGCATGCCACAGACACTTTACATATTCTAATGATGGTTTTATTGAATTTTATCCGCTACAAACTCTGTTACGAGTATTAGCACGGTTTATAGTGGTCATAAACATACTTAGTTACGCTAATGCAGTCAGCGAGTGATTATTTGAAGGAAGATGTATGAGATATATGTGAGATATGTAATGATATTGCCGTTGTTTGACTATTAAATAATGGTACCGGAACGAATCACTGGGGTTGGGTTTTTGGCATATGGATATATATATATGGCGCAATACAAATAAGTATATCTTTAAGTGCATCATTATGTTTGAAAATCAGTAGGCCTGAAAACTTTACCTGTTGTCACAGCTCAGCGATGCCTGTTGATTTAATCAGGTCAATCTGGCGTTGCTAACAAGACAGTTACAAGCGTGAGAAGCAATTTAGCTGCAAAAAATATAGGTACAGGCTGGCATTGACTTAAGTTTTAAAAACGCAACCTAATCATATCATCAAAGCGCAAGTTAACCACAGCTTCCACATCTGCTTAACAAATCCGGTGATTGTGCTAACGATCATTGCTGTATGGCATGTTACGCCTAAAACAACGCATTACCGCCAGTGGTTGCCCGTGACCGCCACTCTTGCATCATCACGCTGTTTATCGGCTACGACTATCAGCAGATATAGAGTTAAAGGTCCTTAAATTCCCACGATACAGCTGAATACTCATCATTAAGCATTGCACTTGACATAAGAGTCCCAAACGCGGCTATCTCTCACCAATCTTGAGCACCATTGCTCCGGTTCTAATACTTTAGAAGATTCTATCTTCTTTTAAATTTATTACCCGAAGTAATTGCGAAGATTACGAGCGTATCGTATGAACTTTGCGATTTCGGTCGTAACCTTGTCATTACTGTTAAATAATCGCACGTTAATAACACGGAAGACGAAACTTTATAGATGCTTTGAAGACCTTCTTTGTTGATATAACTGATACACGGGTTTTATGAAGCGATTTATTACTTTCAAACAAACTCAATGTCGATTTATTGTATGACACAACAAAGCATTAACTTTTGGAAGGTTTGAAAATCAATTGTTGTTGTAGCATAATGCATGACTTTGGATGTAAATATTCACGGAATGTTAGGTAGGGAGGTTGACTAATGTTTTCAATTTATAATTCCAACAATTAAGCAGATAATCAATAAAGTGTGTGCTTGGAGTATGTAGGTGGGATGTCAAGGTTATTTATTTATTTAATAAACATAATATTATCTAAGACGAGCCTATGGCGAGGCTCGATGTGCATGTTAAGGCCGCCCGCGTTTCTTGTCGGAGATGCGACCCGCTTTAATTCACACCTGCACGACTGTGTGAAACTTTACTAATTAAATGGTGTACTTACGTGTTTTATGATCTTGTCAAGGCACCATCCATTACTCAGTTTATGCTACGCTAATGTTTTCGCATTAAATTCGGAACGCCTTAATTATGCTCTTCATAGAGTTGTCATACTACTCAAGATTTTAGTTGGTACGTTGACCTGTTTGTGAATTAAAGCCGTTCGTACAGTGCACTATAAGATGAATTTGCATACCTAAATATCTGTGTTAGAGGCCCTTAGATTGTATTGCACTGATTTCCATGGCAAAAAACCCATAATAAAATCGAATCAATCTTATCTCATCGCCTTGGTTGGTTACGATGCAATTGACTGGTGACGTGTCCGTTATCTGTCAATGATCTGAGGGCTCAGGGACGATGGACGTGTTTATCAGACGGCGGCTGCACGCCGACCGGTGTCCGTCGCACCCGGACCCAGAGACCGTTGAACTTCTCGATCGAGATATAAATAGTTAAGTACCGAATTACCGATTTCGGATCCATTCATTACGTGCGTGCGTGATTCTCAGCGTTTGCAATCTCTGACTATCGACTGTACTCGTAACCTCGACAATGCTTCTAGAAAACAATTAATGTACAATCAGATTACAAGTTACTGACCTGGCTGTCTGGAGCTGGTATTTTCGCCGGCATTCCCAGAAGATATCATTCTTAAAGACTTGTAAGATTACGTGGTGCTTTAAGAAAACCTAGTATTGGTAGCTAATAGTGGTCACTGGGTAAGAGATTCCCTATTTATGGGCACTTTGGATGGTGCATAAAGGATCCAATTTGGGTCCGCTGTTCTTTACAAAACAGCGTATCAGATAATACTGTAACAAAGCAATCGAAAAACTCGTTGTATGATGACTTGATGAAAAATTGCAACTCTATAAAGGTTTCCTTAGGCCCTTATTTGTAAGTGTTTACTGCTTAAGTAGAATAAAATAATATTTGTTCTATGGCCTTCTAGAATCTGCATATATCCAGCTGTACGTAAATCCGTTTTTACAGAGCTAATCCCCGAATACTTGGCACAAGCAATGATGGAATGCTGATAATTTTGTTTTCCTTTCTCCTAAAATAATCCTCAGATTAAGTTAATTCGTTGATATCGATATCCCACATAAGCATCTACATTTGCAGTTCGTTTAGACCTTTGTACTGTACAATATACACGTAGATTCCGTTACAAAATCCGGTCTCTCATTACGCAAAACACTTTTTCTCGATCCTGTCTTACTGGAACGCTACAGAGGACCTACCTTAATCTGATTACTTTGAACAGCATTAACATAAAACAAAGCATGACATTTGTTTCCATTCACAAGCAACAGGTATTATGTACATACTTGAGTACAATACGTGTTAAAACATTTGCCATTTGAATGTCTATGAAGCATGATATTATGTTCTTACATGTCGACCAGCGCAGGCGCATAGGGTGTCGTTGCGAAATGATCTATTGTGCTCAGGCGCCACTGCCATACGTCAGCAATGCCCCGCCCCTCAACCACTATCAGCCTATTTGAATTTCGAACACGGGAGCCTTGATGTGTCCATCATCCAAAGATGAATGATATTATTGTCACTCACCTAACCCTGTACTAGTCATCAGAACTAGGTGATCAATGAGGTCTTACATGCATTCTTAGCACTTGAGTCATTTTGTAGTTTCGTTTCGATAAACATGCCAAATGCGTATGCAAGTGCTGTAAACCGCAAAATGAAGTTGTTTTAGGTCACTCTGTTCAATGCATATTTAAATGCTTGTGAGAATATGTATAATATTAGTGCTAGCACTTTGGTGTGTTAAATTAAGGTCTAAGATAATTATAGAATAAATTATTCGCTAACGAATACTACACCAGTTCAAAGATTACCGAGCACACGTAACGAAATGATTACAGTTTATATTTATGTCTGTTTCATTTCTTTCTGATGATGTTACGATAAAAGCCGAATAAAATGGTACTTAGAGATGATAATATAGTCGTCACGGTGGCTGTGGATGCACGACAGTGTGACGAACGAGGATTTTATGGCTAAAGATGAAGATTTGATGAAAAAGCATGAAGCAATAACATAAAAGCGAAAACACACAGGTTACGTGAGCACTTTGGATGTAGACAGATGTGATATTACAGTACATTAAATTATATATGGCGATTGCATAGAGATGCTTCTGTTTTCCTTAAAGATGTTATTTTGCAGAACTATCCATTGTTTTCCTCCTAACTTAAAGATTTGCCCTGAGAACTACAATACTTGTCAAGCTATAATTACACAAAACTACACTCAGTAGCAATAAGTGTGGGTCAAGCCCAAAACGCGAATTTGTGACTTAACGAACAACTATTAAGCTATTAACCACCTATTTTTATTAAAACAGCTTCAAGGATATGTTTGGTTTGTTTCACAATACACGTTTAGGCCTTGGGTGACATTAACAGCTACTGAGTGCATTTGGTACTGAGTGTAAGCAATCCCAGACGCAAGTGACCAAATTCAGTTCTGCATAGTAACGATGAACAACTAAGTCCTATAAACTATTCCATATAATTTGCGTCATACAAAATATGCAATCATCCGAAAAGATAAGTCCAAGACAATACGCGTATACAGATCATGAATCATTTCGACTTTACAGCGGATAGTAGAAGTTCAATCCTATAGAGCGTGTAAGTAACACTTTTATATTGAGTGATACTACGATACGATACATTGGCCCATAATCAGTACCAAATAAAAATAGAAATCACATAATGTACACGCTATCACAGCTCGTGGTAACATGATAAATGCAAATATACTCGGACAAATATTTACATTTTTAAGTGGTTCAATAAATATGAGCACTGATATAGGTACCGGGGTCGAAATTTGTTGTAGTTATAGGTACTTAAAGTATATATTTTTATTGTTTTAAGATAAAGTTGTTGACTGGGGGTCTTTTTGGATAACAGTGAATTCGCAGTAGGTAGGTATGGCAATTAAAATATGAATTTTAAAAACAAATAAGAATGTAATAACGGACATCTATAAACCTGCAGAAAATTTGAAGTTCTTCTCAGCAGTAAACTTGAAGACTGAAGAGACGAGAACCACTAAAATGCATTAACAGGTTTACCGAAAAAATTAAAAGGTCTTTGTGTCTCGCGCGGATCCACGTATTGGGCACTCAAGTTAATCATACGCTAACAAGTGATACCTGGTCTACATCATAAAATAAATTACAGAAATTAATACATAGAGTTTCGTTGTATGCATAATTATGCTACTATTCTCAACTAATATTTGCTAACAAAATAACGATTTCTTCGACAACTTGCTTGTAACTTTAGAATTTCTCTGTCCAAATAAAACTTTATTTTAACAATCTTTGGATACCTACTTATTTTCGGCACTCAGGTTTATCATTGAATTGACCCACCTCTTATTGTTTACTTCAACAATTCTTATCACGGCTCGGAATTTTCCAGCACTATTAAAGTTTGAAGTTAATTAAAATTATTGTCAATAATTTAGTTTATGAGAGAGTACACAATGACAACATGGACAGTTATAAAAATAAAAATGTAATACGATCGATAAAGACCAAACAGCCTACACAATGCACACTTCGCACCGACGAGAAGATCACCGAACTCGAAGAGGAACCGAAGTCCGACGAGAGGGGGAGGACTCGATTATCCTCAAATCCGGTAACTTGCGTATTCCCGAGAGGGTGACCGGCAGTCCCAGGGTGGTGTCGGGTTTATTGTCCACAAGTCCCTTGTGAATAACGTGGTGATGATGGAGAGTGTGTCGACCAGGGTGGCGTACCTTATACTCAAACCTTACCTACCTACCTTACCTAGTGTATATATAAATTGTCTATTTTACGCAGAACGACAGTTTTTACGAGCTTTCCTTTCTTTTCTCGCGGCTTCACTCCGGTGGCGTAATCCACTGGAATCGTGCACTGTTTCTGGATAAAATAATTTTCGTAATCGGAGTCGTAGGTATATAGATACTTCCAGAGATTTACCCTAAACAAAAATGTTTGGTTGGGGACTCTGTCCGCCCACCAAGTGACTCCAGGAAAGACGGTGGCACAATATTCACGTGATGCCGTGCACCGCGAGGCTCGATGAAGCGCTTTTTCAGTCTCCCCTGGGATGTGCCCTAATAGGCGTTGCACAAAGGGGACTCCAGGGTGGTATTTTGAGAGGTCACGTGGCCTCTTCTACGTGCTGGTGGTGATCACCGGGGTGGTTTTAATGAGGTAAAATTCCCACACTCCCTGGTCTTTTCCCCAAAAGTCCAGGCGCCTTTTGAAGGTTTTCCCTAGGCAACAAAAAAAAAGGTACCTCTTCTATTAGTTTATTATATTACTGTAGATTATGACTTTTTAGGGGTTTACTTACGTTTTGTGCCGGAATTTTCCGACGGGTCGATAGGATCCCATTTTCATGAGCTCATCACGCGGCGGGGTTGCGGTTCCAACTTATGTTATTAGTGAACGATTTTTAATTTTTCCCGGAATTAAACAACCACTGATAAATTTGAAGTCAAAGGTCTCGATGTTTTTTTGTTTATTCGTTACCATTAGCAACAACTTTTAGGTACTACAAATTATCGGAACCGGAATTAACAGTACGAATTCGTCATTATAAAGGTTATCTGTAAGTGGCATAGTGATTGGAAAGTGATGTGTGAATATGTACAACTACGTGCAAATTGATGTGCAAATTTATGTTACTATAAATTTTGTAGTTATTTTCAGTAACTTAGGTTACATAATTAACCAAGCATCGACAATACTTCATTGAAAAATTGCTGTCTGCACTTTTTCTTCATATAAACTCCAAACCACCAAACCAAACCAAGCCACCAAACCAACCACACCACCAAATCAAACCAAACGTTTTGGTAATACTTTTTTTTATTATGCGTATAGCATGCTAGTATTATATTATCTGTGGTACAGCCAAGGAGTTGAATTGCCTGCCGGAGTCTGTATTTCCTGATAGCTACAACCTGGGAGTATTTAATTCAAGATTGAATATGTTTCTTCTATTCTAATTCTATCAATAATAAAAAATAGCAAAAAACTTGTATGCCAAATCTTCCTCTTCTCCGTGCGCTCAATATGAATAAAAGGGGTAGATACAAAGTTTTCTCTTTATATATGTATATGATTTCATAGATTCTTGGTTAGTCCCTATAAAATAACAAACAATTTTAAGTTATTGAGACATAGCTAGCCAATTCTTCGACAAATTTTGTATAGAATCCCTTTAATCAAATACTTTTAGCAATGATCCATTAGTAGTTATTTTAAAAAACATATCAGTATTTACCTTAGTACCCAACAAATGTATCCTATTTATTGTGTACGTGTATATGTCAAAGGAAAGCAGAATGTTCATTGATGCTTAGGGTCAGCAAAATGAATTCCGTGAGATATCGCAACCGTGTGATGTATATGTTATTTACAATACAGATTTGTACAATTGGAAACATATATATTCTTGTAAACCTAGGTTCGGTTCAAAACTTCGTAGATAATTGCAGGCCTCATTGCAAGAAAAATTGGTTTCACTTCTCATAACTCTCATAACGCTTGCGCCGAAATAGTGATATCAGACCGAACAAGACAAGAGAGTAGAAATCCCTATATATATATTTTATTGAAATAAGTTGAGAGCCTAATGTAAAAATATCTACATATCAAGAACAGTAGAGAAGTTCAACAATATGTTTTTTTTAAATCCGAATGACTACCTACTGATTCTGACACACTTACTACATACAGCGCGATAGTGTGTTCAAAATTTTCCGCAATGTTTTAATCTTGTTGCAGTGTAGGAATCTTACTCGTGTAATTTTATTCATCATTAACTTATAATTGGTATGATTTCGAAGCTTCTAGATCAATATTCTGAGATATAACGTGGTCCTGATTGCAGTGATTACTGCAAATAATCTATTATTATCTAGACGATAAGAACGCTTTCCGAATAAATTGATAAAGCAGAACATTGCATCTGCTAATGTGTCGAAGATTGTCTCTTGAATAAGTTTATAGCTACCTTGCACGTTGCTTAAGAGAAACATGAATGCTAAATGTTTACGAGGCACGGCTGGCATTCAAACTTCTGGTATTCCATTAGATCAACCACCTCCTGCCCCGATTAAACTCCATTTCACGTTCCCTCGAATGGTTTGTGCTTTTCTTCTACAAAAATATCACGAAGAATGTTTTTAAAACATTGTTATGTAACGTGATACATAGCCGAACAAAAATAAATCACAACCCTGAACTTTTGAACGCCAATATCAATCGGCTTAAAAACAGTGCGTTCCTACGTAGAGTTGAACGAAATAATTAATTAGATGTTTAAATATTCATTCACACGTCTTCAAGGAGCATCACACTAATGCTACTAATGACTGTTTATTTAGTAGTATCGGTACTTAGTCGATCGCAACTGAGGGAGTGTGCCAAGGTGAGAGCATTAATCTCGCTCGACACGATGCCACCGATCTGCGCTTGCGCCTACGCACTGACTCATCCCGCGACTCTGCCCGTGGGCTCCACAATAACACCTATTGTCTGATAATTTTGGCAGGTGCACTTCATTATCCGTATCCACCTACGAGATTATATTCACCACATATGCAGCAATGGCGTAATTTTAAGCCGAAAATGTGTACTTACAGACATAATATATGGTACGTGGTACTATTTTAAGAATATTATTCCTAAAATGGACAGGATTAAGCACACCAAAAGAGAACATTGATGAAATACCGAACAACAACATATTCAGACAATGATTTTTGTTTTTTTTGTTAGGGACTTAAAGATTAATACACTTGTGGTATGTTTCGTCACAATGCGCACCAAATTTTTCTTCGGTGTGAAATTTCAGTACTCAACGACATTTCACAAAAGAGAGACAAACTGGATTCTGATTAACGTATTTGTTTGTTTGATTCCTATAATTATACAAAACAAGTTCCTATATTTTATAACCACACTCATAACTCTGGAATGCATATTAATGTAAGAAATACAATAAAACATTTTGATTTGATTTTAGAACTATATTTTTTTATCTGCAACTTTCTTGATTCCGCTACCAAGCGTAGCCGTGTAGCTACATAGCACATTTTTCTAATGGTGATTTGCAGATCAGGGGGGTGACCATAAGCTCTTAGAGTAAGGTTATTTTGAGTGTGTGTAAGGGACAGATGTATATGACTTGTATACATCTGTCACTTACGCGATCTCAAAATAACCTTAAGACCATAAGCCCTATAAGGGCACCCCCCTGGACATTGTCGCAATGATATTGCAAGTTTTTGGAGTTCCTTTATGCCTGGTGGCATGACAATAGGTACACCCACACAGAATTAAACACTTCCAATAGTATCATATAGATACCATCCTTAACATAATGTGCATGAATGTATTCATACATTAGCAGACTGTCTTCCGATCCAACGTAGGTAACTGCGCTCAATTCTAAACCGTACGTACGTTCAAGGGTATATTAGTACATTCCAGTGTTTATATTTTGAGCAAGGCTATCTAGGGTCGAGCGACCCCTACATGCGGACGACGATCCCACCGGGGCATCACTTATCAGTATATCAGTATGTTTGAGGATTTGGCGACCTCGGAACATGCAGCACTTAGATGCCGCCGCGATGACACAGTTGTCACACCACTGTTGAAAATAATGATAACGACTTTGTTTTATATCAATTCAACATGGTGATAGTTATCGCGCAAAACGTAGCATAGTATAATCAGACAATAATGTTCCTAGTGTTCAGGCACTAGCCACCTCTCTGTCAGCCTTTTCCGCAGAAGTACTAGGTCGAAATCCACGAGGAACCAGTGCGGGTTGATAAATGACACGCGTCATCGAACGACGCACGGAATCCTCCCGAAGTTTTCCTTCACCGTTTTGAGAGTAGTGGTGAATGTGGATGAATTAATTACACAAAGTAATGTAACATTATCTTTAGTTGTCAAGATAGTTCATTATCCTTATTTAGGTCGGTTACGCATTACATCCGATCCGTGTCCGTGAAACGTCGGTTCCGAAATAGCCGTAGTACTTTTTGTAAGGAAGCTTACGCACTAATTCCGAACTCTTTCGTTATAATTCAGAACATTTTGAACTCGGAACTCAAACCACGGACACGGACGTATAGTGCGTAATCGCACTTATCCTACTTTATTTAGGGTCAGCGCGGCATGTCTTCTTCCATATATTTCTATTCGACATTATCTCATTAGCCTTTTCCAATAAGATACTTCACAGTAAGTAAGTGATAGTATCTGCTTTCTCAGCTGCAGTAAGATAATATCATTGAAGTTGGAACTTGCTACTCGAAGCATGCTTATAAGGTATCAAGTGACGTTGAAGATGACAAGCAAGTGCTGTATAAATACGGATGACCACGTTTGATCATATTTTCATATACCTTAGATTATTTCTATCGCTTGACCAGAGACTCTTGGCCCATAAATGTTAGCTTTGGGATATCAAGCAACACTTGCTTGATCAATAATTTTGTAAGGCTTTGCCACAACGATATTTATTAAATCTTTTACGATTCAAGTGCTTATAAATATTTAAATTATTCAACATTTCATAAAACGATAATAATAATTCGACCTTTCTTTATAATTTTATGAACAGTTTGCGCCCGCGTCGGCGCCGTGTGTCCCCGACTCTCCGTACATGACGGCTGACCCTTTGAAAACTAATTTACATACCTCAATGTTGCATTTTTTTTAATTGTTACATTTAACGTGTATTTTTATTTTATTTCAATTAATATTTACATACTATTAAATACTTAAATAACAATAACTACCTATATATACAGTTAAATAAAAATAAAATAAAACTACGAACGCGTATAAAAGGGCAGGGGTCATAGGGCGTCAAAAAATTCGTCCACATCGCTGTCAACGTGAAAAGTGTCCAGAACGCTGGCAGCATTGCCACGTTGGATGGCAATGTGCAATGTGTTATGTTGCTGTTAAAACAGTTCTTATTATCTCTTTATTATATTCCATAGTTTACCTGTCCCCACTAGAATACTGTGATTAACTAACTGGATCGCACTAATTACAAATAGATTGTATCAATCTTCCTTATTTACCCTGAAGTTGTCAGCCTACCCAACTTTGCATAACCGGTCAACTAGATACTTGTACAATCAAGAGCACGACCAGTTCTTCTATTTCTATCTATGCTAATGTCTGATGTACTAGGTTTACCTGTCGTCTGATCTTATATGTTTATAAAATATAGCTGTTCCCCGCGGCTTCGCTCCCGTGTGCCACCCCACAGGACCCGTTTTCGGGATAAATAAATAGCCTATGCCACTCAGGAATAATGTAGCTTTCTATTGGTGAAAGAATTTTTCAAATCGGTCCAGTAGTTTCGGAGCCTATTCGGTACAAACAAACAAAAAAATCTTTCCTCTTTATAATATTATTATTAGTATTAGTATAGACTAGCTGTTCCCCGCTGATTCACTCCCGTGGACCACCCCACAGGACCCGTTCCCGGGATAAAAAAAGTCACTCAGGAATAATGTAGCTTTCTATTGGTGAAAGATTTTTTTAAACCGGTTCAGTAGTTAAGGAGCCTATTCGGTACAAACAAACAAAAAAAATCTTTCCTCTTTATAATGTCAATAGTATAGACTAGCTTCTGCCAGCAATGTCGCCCGCTTGAAATTCGGAAATTATCCTACAGGGATGTACTACCGATACGAAAAATCTATATTCTAATCCTGGTCAAAGTCTACCAGTGTGCCAAGTATCATCCAAATCAATTCAGCCGTTGGGGCGTGACGTGATTGATTTACAATACACCAAACATGCAGACTTTCACAATTTTAATATTAGCAGGAGTACTAGACTAGTAGGATGCACTATTTATAAGTCCTTCACACATTTGTAATGAGCGATGCAATCACATATCTGTCAGTTAACTATTGACCTCTGAACTCATGTTAACGACGCAAATTGGCAAAAAGTTTACCACGACACGTTCGTAAACGTGTTGAATCAACTTGAATTGAAGAACTCACGCTTTAGCAATTACATGACGAACCACACCACTGGGCCATTAAGAATATCAACTACTATGAGTACTGGCATACCTGCACGGATCACTACATAGTTGCTACGTTAATTCAACTTAATAGCAACTATTATGGATACTTCGTTAGACAAATATGCGAAGACTTTGAGATGTGTAAAATTGTACAGTGTGTTAGTTTGTTATAACTTTTAGCTCTGTAAACTCTCCGAAAACTGACCAAAATTTATAATATCAGTCCTGTATATCTCAAATGATTAGGCAGGAAGTACCTCTATATACTACGCCCATATTTCGTCAGTTATGTTCTCCTGCAAAATATATACAATCCATACTACTAATATTATAAATGCGAAAGTAACTCTGTCTATCTGTCTGTTACCTTTTCACGCTTAAACCGCTGAACCGATATAGATGAAATTTTGTAAAGTTTGAGACCCTAGGAAGGACGTAGGATAGTTTTTATCCCGGAAATCATCCGTTAAGTGGGGAGGAAAGGGGGTGGAAGTTTGTATGGTGAACTAATAATTTCCCAAGTAACGCGGCCCAAACACTTACAATATTATTGAGCGATATAAAAAAAAGGGTATTAGATGTACTGATGCTACGCAGACGAAGTTGGCAACAGTTAGTCATAAATAAACTAACTCAACTGGTTGCAATATATGTAATATGTATGTACCTAGGTGTGGATGTTTTTGGCATTTGTATTTAAGTGTAAAATTACTACTTATCTGGTGCATTGTGCTGCACAATAATTCATAACCCCCAGGGCTCTATTGAACTACACTTTTGATCTATGTAGTACTACTGTAGTATTATATGATCTGTGGTAGCACTAAGTTACACTCTGTGTTTACATTCAAAATTAAGCCGTCAGTTTGCCTAGAATTCAAATATTTGATACTAAAAATTGATAACTCAAGTTTTGCACGGAATATATTTTGCTTTAGCAACTGTAATGCATTACGTTTTCCGTTTTCGTACTAAAATTGGCATATAAACTGACCACCACATAATTTGGTTTAATCTAATCTAATAACCCAAATCTGTGTCACAAAACTGAACACGCGTGTTATTACATTACATACATTTATCATTTGCAGAATAATTTACTCAAGCGGTTCTGTATATTGTGAAGTAGGTCAACATTATTTAACCTGTACTGTTCCTTTTGATCTATTTATGTCCTAACCACTGCAGCGAAAGTCTCTCGATGAACAAAGATGCGCTGTTTAAAGTAGGTCGAACTGTTTGTTGTGTTACATTATGTAATGAGTATTACATTCTGATTATGCTTAGTAACTAGGTATCGTTAATAGAGTGATGTTGAACTGAGTAGCCAAATAGCGCTATTGCATGACTGCATGCAATACCACAATTATTAAGATGCAGACACTTAGTGCTAAGTATTCTTGTTAAGCTCACTGATATTATTGTTCAAAGAGTACGTTAAATCAGAGCCAAGTACTTTTACAGCGTTCGTAAAGAGCTATCCAAACATCTAACTGCCTGCAGTACATGAAGCTACTCGTAACGAGCCCGTGATATAGCATATGCTCAAGGATTTTGCCTTATTTGGATTGTATAATAGCAGACAAAAGAATCAACACAAATGAAATTAAGCTTTAATATTCATGCAATTGAACTCAGTTTCAATGGGCAATTGGGCATTGAATAGGGATTCTAAAGAGGTGCACCCTCTGACCCGCGGGTCACGTCGGCTCGTGTGGGGTGGACGATAATTGTTGAAGGTTCGTAGAATACACTGAAATGACGAATTTATCTTAAATGGCGATCTGTCCTATACAAACAATAAGATCTAGTCTATCCTATTTAACTTCATACAAAATTATAATTATAATTTGTACTACCTGAAAAGGATGACACTATATTGCTAATTATTTGTATTAAATTCATTATTCTTGACATTTAATTTTTTGACATAACTATATTTTTCTCAATTTAATTCTAATAATGTTAAATAAAATAATAAAGTATTAATAATGTTTAATGCATGCTAATTTAGGATGATAAAGACAGGATAATGATAATTGCAATGCTTGTAAAAGGCTGCTAAGTCTTAAGTACTAATATAACATAACACCAACATTATACACTTAGTTCGCAATAAACGTTTTGACTTTGACTTTGACTGTATTGTGCCCAATATGCACATACAATAAATTAATAACAACGGTATTCATGCTCGGCCACGCGCGGAGATTAATGTGGTCGTGTACGAGATGTCTTGTGTCTCATAGTTAGTTATTAATAATGCAGAATGTCTAGTATGTTACCACTGCAAGCATTCTGGAGGTGTCGCAGTGCTCGATGCACATTACTCACGAATGCGTTACAGGCCATTAGCATGTGAATGCGTATTGTTGCGGTTTCACAATATCTGGAGAAACAACACTTCGATCAGTGCGAATAATTTGTTATACAAATTTACAAAATTGCGTATTGTTTTTATTTGTAAATAGTGGAAAATTCAACAACCTCTAGCTGTTGTTCAGGTAAGAATGCTGAATGTGAGGTTGTCGAACTACCTTCAGCTTCATGAAAAGTAGGAACTTTTTGGTTTATATACATAAGGTTATCGAAACTTCGATAAAGGCGCAGCTGTCAACAATTAAAACCAATGTCATGAATATTAAGTTAAATAAGTTATGTCCAGAAGCTTTTATATTGTTGTTTATGTGACTTATTAACAGCTGCTGTTGCAGATGTCATGTTTCAACAACATCTTTTTTGGTTGTTCATATAGGTACATAGTCTCGTGGTTGTGGGATCACTTGCGTCGTGTCATGGCCTGAACACTTGCGCAATTTCACAGAGATGCCGCAAATGCGCTGGAACGTAAAAACGTCAACGATGTTATTTTAATTGATGGTGTAACACGGTGTAAGGGAATAAAATACACGTATAAACGTTTAACTTAAGAGTACCTACGGTTTGATATTGCGTTACTGATAAAGTACGTTACTTACTACTGTTTGTGCCTCACGCATATTATTTCTGTTTTATTTGCATTTTCGCGTCTTTTGGACGCATTTTATGATGCGTCGTATTTCAGTTTGAAGTTTACTTCCTTCTTATAAGTAAGTAGATATTATTGTAAATGTATATGTTCTCATATTTTGTTACTAATATTAATATTTAACAACAATATAAATTATGTTTGTATTATAAACGAAACCTTAAGGGAAAGATGGCTCCGCGTGTGAAGGATTGGCTCACACCTGTCGCGAGATAATGTAGGACAATAATGTATTCCGGCGCAGACCATTTATAAGCCATGCATTCGCACATCTGCCAATAAATTTTATAACTATTGTCCTGTTATTATTTAATAGCAAGACTACACTCAACGTAATTACTCATTCGTTTTGATAATGATTGTTTTAGCAAGATTTTGCAATTCCATGTAATTTCAAACATTAAACAATTAACATCAAAAACCGAAGGTCCTCATCAACCACAATTAGTCCTTAAGACAAGACAATCCCTTGTGCCTAAGGTTTATGTTTTGTAATATTTGTGTATGTAAGTATTATTGAAATGACAATTGCTGTCTCGTGGCTTCATGCGTATGGCAGCTAGTGCCAGCTATTATGCTGTCATCTAAAATATTGGCAGTTATGGCCATGTGAAGGTTAATCCGCTGATTGCCGGAGCCTCGAATGCCAGCGTGAATAATACGCCAAGTACTTTGCAGTTGCAAAAATTTTATGAGATAATGTTATGATCCGTGTCGCCTCTTTTTGTGCATCCCACAATCAACGCACCTTGAAGTAATTGTATAAGCTATTATGTGGATCTATGAAAGAGTTGTGATACTTGAAGGATACTAGCATTGCGTATTATTACGAATAAGTTATATAACTTTACGTCCATTGTCAGCAATTAAAGTTTATTGTAAGTGGGTAAAGGATTTCTATGTTGTGTTAACGATGTTTGTAATAAGAACAATTATCTCATCGAGGAATTTGTTTAAGGTCACCCGTTCGTTCATTTAATGCTTTTATTTATTACAGATAATAAAATCGATACTTTCGCGAAATAATGCAGTTTAGCCTTCTCGTAGGTCGAAATAATTCTCCTTCGACTTTTTAATTATTTTTTACGACGGTGACGTAATCCTTGGTTGTCAGAATTAATACTGGCTGTTAATATAAGGTTCATAAATGCCTGTTATTTATGCATATTGGCAACATTGCTTGTGTCGGTGGTAGCCGGATGTTATAACAAGTTGACCCCTCTTGCCATGATGGTTTGCTCTCGTTTATATTGTAAATCACGACTCTTTGTCCATTCCATTCATGCAAATGGGATCTTATGTCGTGACCGAAGATAAAAAACTGAGTGGTAGGTATGAGCACCCACCCGTTCTTAGTCAACTTCTGTGGATTTAAAATGATAAGCTCATGAGTGCGCACTGACTTTGTATGACCTATGTATTATGATTTTATGAATCGTGTTTTCAGTTTTTTTTTATTTGAGACACAGGAAAACACGCAGTGTCAAAGAGTCACGAAAGGTTTTGAAACTGAAATTTTAAAAGGCCACAAAAAAATTAAAGAATGATTCCATCATATTACATAACAAATACACCTAAAAACATTTACTAGCCATGATTAAACAGGGGTCAATTCACGTTCCCGCCTGATAAAGATAAATTGACCAAGAAATAAGTTTAGTTAGTGCATCAACCGTATAACAGCATGACTGTGAAGAAATCAAATGACAGACTTCATTGTCAACAAAAAACTGAATAGTAAAAAAGAACACAAATGTTCTTGTGCTTTTTCGAAATGGATTGCATGCCTTCTAGAATTTCGTGTCATCTTTTTGTTCGACTCACATTTGAGTGGATGCAATACTTAATTTAATGTCAATGGATTTTGTAATTGACATTAACCGCCATCGGGATGGTAAAACTGATAGCAATGTTGCGGTATGAATAATGATTGCCACGAAGTAGCGGCTTCGAGATAATTTGTATGATTTTATTTATTATTATGTTATGTTACGGATAGTCAGAAGCCTAAAAGTCAACCACTAGTCTTGCCAAAGGATATCTTATCTATATGTTACGAAGTTACGAACCCGTCAGATACTCCAGAATTTCGTAGTGAACCCTACTCCATAATGATTCAATTTTTCGGACGGGATAATCACATCGGGAGTAGGTTCGATTGTCAAATTGTGTTGTCATTCATTAGTAGTTCGGGCCCCGAACGAATCATGCGTCCGTATGTGATACGGAGTAGGAGACGCCCGTAACGAGGGCCGAAACTACGGAGTTCGTGCTTAGGGAGTAGACCCTCAGATATTTTTTTTTTTACTCTCTCCAGTAATCAGCTGCATCATTAGATGATTAGGCTGGAACCTGTCTCCAAAATTGTTGGAAAATGGCTAGGAATGTTGAAGAGTCGTATCATTTTCTAAATGTATTGCAACTCCTTGTCTCATGCTCATTTTGACTGAATGCTACAAGATCAATCGGCGTTCGTGCTTCAATAAGCACGAAAAATAAAAATTACGAATAGAGGCATAAATCACAAAATAGAATAACAGTTTTGTGACACTGCATTCCTCTGTGTAATAAATATAAATACCTCGATGTTCTGAGTCTATACTTTGTAATAATTACTTAACTTCTGTACTGCAGTACTGCGGTAAGTCGTGGTCGAATCAAATAGCCTGCCGATGCGACTTGAAATGACTTTAATTTCGATTTCACTTTCAGGTTTCAGGAAGTTATTATGGTAAGAGTTTTAATTATGAAAATAAATTCTTCACGAACTAGCTTGATTTAAACCGTTTTCACAAACCAACGTGAATGTAGCTTAATGGAAATAGTTATTTGGTCGTAAAGTAGGTAGTGTTGGAATGCCAAGTTAAAGGTTCTGCTTGAAAAGTCTTTGCTATTGTGTTTACTGATAGCTATAGGACGCTAAAATTAGTTTATAATAAGATACCCACGACTATAAGAGCTGAGAATGATATTAACAAATTCAAAAGAATGCTAACAGATTTTATGGTTAAGAAAGCGTACTATTCCATTGGTGAATACTTAACAGACAATTCAAATAAATATTAGGTATGTCGTTGTGTGAGTCAAATGTCCGATAAATTTATGCTCAATTCGATTTTATGAGATTAATAGTATCTAATTTAATTTGAATAATAATTTAAATAATACAATGCATAAAAAAAGACATTTTAAAATTAGTATTCCGAATTTGGATCATTAGGTTAAACATAGCGATCCTGACATTAGAATTACATCTTATTATATTGTACCTATGTTTTTACAAATAAATAATTTGAATTTAAAATCCTTAACTTTAGTTATCAAGATTAATTAGCTGTTTAATTTATTGACTCCGAACGAACTGACAATTTGCAAAGGCATATATGTTAGTAGCAAAGATTCTTCTTGAAAACTCTTTCCAATGGTGCATACCTGATAAAAACGATAGGACGCTAAGTATAAGGTTTATCAACTTGAGAACTGATTTATTTCGTGCCATTACCGTCGGTAATATAAACCCGATAATTTAGATATTCAACGATACCGTATGTCAGGAATCGACTCCACAACAATGCGGACAGCGTTCGTATTTTCATCAGGTACACAAAGTTCAAGCTTAACTAAAGAATTCGTGTGTAGCACAAATGCCAGACAAAGGTCGCAGATGATCTGGTGCCATTATCATAACCTAATGTACTTACCTACCATGATACAGGTTATAGGAACTCGTGACTTGTCGACGACAATTGAGATTGAGCGATTAAACCCTCATTTATTCAGTTATCGATAATCGTAATTGATGTTTGATGTCGCTCAAGCTGTACGGTCAGTTTAACAAATTAGGTTTCAAAGTCAAAGTCATCATGTAAAAGTTGTAAAGCCATTTATCAAAATGTTATGGTTACGTCGTCCTCTCTGCCAAGAATGTGACCTTAGGTAATATTTTGTTATTTATTTGCGCAGTGACGTGAATTATCTATGACGTGTGATATGTCGGGTGCTCTGATAACAGTTTGATCAAAGTGCAAAAGTATTTTGTATATTTATTTTTCTTATTACGTGGATTATTTGTAAGTGGCCACGTTAACGTAAACAAAATGTTCAGTAATTAAATTATCAATACAGTTGTTGAAAATGGCGTACTTTCAGAGGCTATAATTATGATTCGAAAATTAAATCTTATGCATAGGCATCTTTCTGTTACTCGGTCGTGACTTTTGTTTACGAGCTCGATCATTAGTTTAGTAATTTAAAAAGTTTAGTAGCAAAGAGTTTTCATACATAGAATAAAATGGGATGGATTTTATACGAGGAAAAATGTAATTTTTCCGTACGTTTTAGCATTAAAATCTCAAAAGTCTTTTAAATGGTTGTTTAATATATTTAATTACCAGTTTCAATTTAATTGTTTTCACATCAACATTTGTCAAAAATCGAATAGGCTGTGTAGGCTGTTTTCGTTGTAAATAAAATATGTCCAGTTGCAAAAACGCGTTATGTGAATTAAAAAATCTAATTCTTTGATTTGTTTTTACTATTTCCCACAACTGTATTAAAAAATATTGTGTGATACACGGGCGCGTAGGTTATTGCAAACTCGTGTCATTAAAAACCCTCGCCTTCGGCTCGGCTCGTTTGCAATAACCTACTTTCCACCCTTGTATCACAATGTAGTATTATGATACCTACAATTAAAAAATGAGTACCAATGCACCACACATTTTTTTTTATTATTTATCATTTAAAAATATTGTCAAATGAGATCGACTGTTCAGATCGCCTGCATAAACTGCATTTCAATGTTCCCCAAAGATCAGTAGGATTTAATCCACCTATCTCCATCCCCGCCTCTTCGTTCGTTGCGAGCGAGTAAAGATCTTAACTTATTGTGTAAGGAGTTCTGGTTTGATGTGTTTACCACTAAAAGATCAATGCGTAAGCAGCTTAACCTTGACTTTTTTTAAAGTGGATAGTGTGCAATATTGTTTAGCGTTAGTGATTTCATTTTTAGGGTTCCGTACCCATATGGAAACCCTATTACTAAGACTCCACGGTCCGTCTGTCTGTCTGTCACCAGGCTGTATCTCATAAACCGTGATAGCTAGATAGTTGAAATTTCAAAGATGATGTATTTCTGTTACCGCTATAACAACAAATACCAAAAACAGAATAAAATAAATATTTAAGTGGGGCTCCCATACAACAAACGTGATTTTTTTGCCACTTTTAGGGTTCCGTACCCAAAGGGCAAAAATGGGACCCTATTACTAAGACTTCAGTGTCCGTGTCTGTCTGTCTGTCTGTCACCAGATTTCTGAGAGCATTTCTATTGCCGCTATAACAACGAATACCAAAAACAGAATAAAAAAAATATTTAAGTGGGGCTCCCATACAACAAAGGTGTTTTTTTGCCATTTTTGCGATAATGGTGAGGAACCCTTCGTTCGCGAGTCCGACTCACACATGGCCGATTTTTTTTATTGTTGTGCCTGCTGCTAGTGATCCCTAGAAGAAGAAGAAAGAAGAAAATCCCTGGAAGATCACTTTAAAATGATTATATTTCTAGCCGTGAGAACCTGTAATTGGCATAATGTAACGTACTCAACTTGTTTTAATCATTTTATATATAACTGTTAGTTTTCCATCTAATCAATAAATACATTCTTCACGGTATACCAATAATTTAATAAAATACATATATTTTTTATGCTCACATTGTAATTATTATTCATGCATCGTTTATGGTTATGACATCGTAGCAATAATTTATAGATAATTAACACCTACCAGACATTCATGGTTTTCCGCATTAGAGAATGTCTTTAATAAATAGTATAATACAATGTTTACTACGATATTTAATTTTACATTTTTATATACAGGAACCATAGTTCACACCTTATGACAAATGTCTAAAGAATTTAGCTTCGCAATAAGGTAGTTGAAGTAGAAATTACAGACGACGCCTACACCTGTTTCTAGTCTAAAAGGTAAGGTAAATAATTTGGTATAATTTAATCAACAAAACAATAATTCTTCCGGTCACTAAGCTTATAAATAAGCATAAAACCACGCAATCATGATCACAGATGATGACAAAAAAATTACAATATGATTAGCATGACATTTTGAGTCGTAGACACTCGTAGTAATTTAATAATCGCGTGTTTGTAGTGAAAACCGCCGGCGACTCCCGCGCAGCTTCCGATTACATAAACCTCGTAACAACAACATTCTAGTCCGCTACGGTAATGAATATTTGACTTTTGACATTGTCGCCTATTTTATGCTCTCTAGATTTTCTATTCCGTGTCATCGTTTGATTGCAATATATAAAAACGTTGCGACATCATGACACATGAACTGATACCTAGAAGATTTAAGTAGACATTAATTTGAACTTTAATGTTAAAATGTCGTATTTACGGCGATGATGGTGGGTATTATCTGACTCGATCTATAATTTTTCTTGGTAAACATCATAGAAATAATATTTTAGTCATGACTACTAAGTTTTGTCTTTGTTTTTGTTTTTTAAAACGTTGCCCCACACTAGGAATTTCTTCCTGTATCGTGGGTGCGTTTACAAACATATAAACTCACATACACAAACACCCAGAGCCGGCACAACTATCTGTAGGTCATACAAATATTTTTTCCGTGCGGGAATCGAACCCGCGACATGCAGCGCAGCAGTCAATTGCTCAACCACTGCGCCAACCTTGCGCCCAAAGTGTATAGTTCTCAATTCTTCCTTTTCTATATACAGTTATATGGCATGACAACAAAGCTCAAAGTAAAAGCAGTTTTAAATATATCGATTAAAATCACATAATTATTTTAAGTGCTCCGGTTCGATACATATAAAATATAGGCATTTATCCTAAATCAATCTGCCTAACCTTTTCCTAACTATATTGGGGTCGGCTTCCAGTCTAACCGGATTCAGCTGAGTACCAGTGTTTTACATGGAGGGACTGCTTATCTGACCTCCACAACCCAGTAACTGGATAACACGGTATCCCTTGGCAAGACTGGTGTCAGATCTCAAGCTTCTGACTACTCGTAACGACTGTCAAAGATCTTCAAATGACAGCCGGGACCAACGGCTTAACGTGCTTTCCGAGGCACGGAGGAAACTCGGTATGTTGAAATGGTCACCAATCCACAGACTGACCTCGTCAAGCGTTGGTTAACCTCGAAGATCGACCGGTGCGGCTGATTATTTAGCCACGAGCTCCTCATAGGCCTTTTGGTAATAGAATGGAATAGTTTTTTTTTTTTTTTTTATCTTTTTTAGGCTTGCGCTTGACCACTATCTCACCTGATGGTAAGCGAAGATGTGGTCTACGATGGAGCACGCTTGCCTAGTAGTAACCTATTCACTCTTGACTTAAAGACCCCTAGATTGTAGCTATCGGGAAACACAGACTCCTTAAACAATTTATTAATCATTACGGATATTCGTGTAGTTTATGTTTTAACGAAAACTTAATATTTTCCAGTCACAAACGAGCCCAATTTTATAAGACCGATAACACTATTAAAAGCCCGAGGATTTATAACTTTAGTGGCCATTTCTGTTTGATGATGTGTCCGGTTTTCATGTTATTTTCCTGTCTCCTCCAATTTCACCGAACTACACTAACGACCAATGAAAAAGTTCCAGTGACATAGCACCAAATTACTCCTAAACGGGAAAGGCTAGCTTAATGACGCCGTCTGCAATATTGTAGTACATTTAACAGCGCATCAGAATATTGTCTACATTTATTAAAATTTGAACACAATATTTACGTTTTTACATAAGTATTGTGTTCAAAATTTAAATTAAATGTGAAAAAATTAAATTAAGGTGTTTGTCGGCATTTTGTGGGTGGAAGTTTTTCATTGCTCGGCAGTTTATTAATGAAGCTATAAATCAGTGAATCAAGACGTGTCACAATCATAATGTAAACCAGCTTTTATCTATTCAGCGTGAGGGTGTAACCGGTCTCTTAACATGATACCAGTGATATATCGAGGAGACAAGATTAATAGCCCCCAAACGTAATACCAAGCTAATTCACACATTTGTACCTCATCATTAGAATCGCCCAATCAATTATTTTTCTAGTTTACGTAACGACCGCCGACTGTTCCGCTTGTTTATCTGTTTTGATTATAATTGAGTAGGAAAATAAATTATTTTGCGATTCGGTGGTTTGATGTCATAATATTGGTTTATAATGTACTTTTTGGTTGGATGTTTCTTTCTTTTTTCTTTGTTATGAAAGTTTGAGCAGATTGATTGAGAGCACACAGAGATCTTCGGAAATTGAACTTTTTTGCACATATATCTGTATACATAAAACAGCTACCTGACCGACTCACTAACTTTCTTATCCTTTATTTCTTATTCTTTATTGTACACAAAAACATACATTTATCAAATATAGTAGGACAGCTTATGTACAAAGGCGAGCTTAACCCATAATTGGGTTCTCTTACAGCAAACCTCAGTGTCAAAGAGATTTTTAATTACATAAGGACAGCATACTCAAGTGCACAATATAACTTAACATTTAAATTCTTACTAACTATATAAACTAAACAAATACGTGTACAGCACACAATGCATAAACATAATACATACTATCTAACTAATATACAGTGTAGAGCCTATGAAGACAGGAACATGTAAATAGTTATTTATTTTTTCTTTTGTGATGCGATCTCGCCTGATGGTAAGCGATGAATGTCTGCGAAGAATGATATCTTCGATGGAATAAGGAAACCCAGAAAATGATTGCTGATTTTTGTTGTGAAGGCTGGCGAGTTATATTGATGAACTACATAATAAAACATAAAAATAAATTTACCTAAGATACTTGATAAATTGTGATTATATAAAAAAAATATGTACCTCTACTCGCCTGAAACACAGGATAGATACCTAGTTCAGGTACATAACACGTGTGAGCTTGTACTTATTGTTTTACCTTTAGATTTTAAATAAACTTATTATTATTATTTCATTTATCAAATTTTATACATATTTGTTACATTTTTAAATGTAAAAAAAAAATATTTATATATCTTTTATTATCATAGTTTTATTATTTTTTGAAATGTCACCCTACTGAGGGTAAAAGCCTTTTTATGCTTCCTACGCGGTGGGACAGTAATTTAGGTTAGTAGTAAATGTCGCATGGCATTAGCAATTGATGGTAGATAGTGGAGTTCGATTTCCGTGTAAGTACATCATCATCCTCTATGATGTATTGAAGCTGGTTTTTCTATAGGAACCGGTAGAACTCGAACAAGTAGCCGCTACTGTTGACGCGGGTAGTAAATTACTTTTATAACGTGAATAAATTATGGCAAATTAAATTACAAGATTACCACATGAATAAGTATAGTTTTCTATTAGTTATTCATTATTTTTCGTTATTATTATTATAATTTTACGTTTCGACACTATACTGTTTTGCTTTCGATATAAGACAAAAATATTTGTATTTAGCCGAATAATAAAATTAAATCTAATAACTATAATAAAAAAAAAAAACAAAAAAAAATTGGTCCATCACAGAGTTGATTTGTTGGATTCGGTTTTTCAATAACATTATTTATATGTATGTATCTAAGTATATATATATTAAAATCTTTTATTTGTATTTCTTTTCTGTATTTGTTTTTTCATTTAGTTACACCTGCTATATTTTATCTCTGCAAGGTCGGCTGGTAGAAAATGCCTAAGGCATTAACTCCGTCTTTGTACTTGTGCATAATGTTTAAATAAATAAATAGTAATTTGTGCATTCAGTGATTAAATATACTACTAACTAAATCATTGTATTCTTTCTGATGAACTTTTACGATAATATCAACTCAAATATAATTAAAAAATACAAATAATTTGTGATGTAAAAACCATAAATCTGTAAATAATTTAACGAAAAATATTGCAACCACAGTTACACACACAATTCATCATCTAGAAAATACCTAGGGATTTCAAAGGTGTAAAACATAATTAAAATAGCAATTAATTGCTTCAGATCAGATAGCATTATTCAGGGTTCTGTGTGAGACGTATAGACAATAGATTTAGCAGTAGATATTTCTTTAACACTGATTGCGATACGTTGAGTAAGGGTCGTAAACTTAGCTATGAGAAATATACAGGTATTTCACTATCACTAAGCAAGTATAGACATAGGTTTAACTGCAAAATAGTTTACTGGCCACTCCTATTAAGGGTACACTAGTCGAAAATTCTTCCATACAAATGTAGTCTGGCTTTTATACGATGTACCAGTACGTTCAAAATAAAAAATGATATCAATTTGCCTTATCCATTATCTAGCCCTGTATGGAAGCTAAAAAGTAAAAATAAAATTTAGTTGAAAGTTATGAGCTTGGAAAGTTCCTTATTTTAACACTAATTTTTACGCATCTTTGGGCGCAAATAAGTACCATAAGAAGTAGAAATATTGAAAAACGGCCTCCATACAGTGATAGATTAGTAATTCAACAATGCAAATAATTTTATTTTGAACAGATACATTCAGTCGTTTTTTCATGATATCCAGATTCCCAAAGGTCTGTTTATAAAATTTCGCGCGCTCGTTTTCGTTCATAATCATCATCCATTTCGCTACAAATTTGCAAAAAAGTGTATTCGTACGCGAACTAGCTTCTTACTGCTCATCACAACATCTATCTGTTCCGCACGTGTTGTCGGTTGATATAGCACGCATTTTAACCCCGCGCACAAAATAGTTCGTGCCGTCGACTAGTGTACCCTTAAGTGTGGAATTTATAACCCTACTAGCTTCTGCTAGCGGGTTCGCCCGCGCGATAGTCAAAAATTTTCCCGAGGGAACATATTCCCGAAATAAAAAGTATCCTATGTGCTCGATTGCTTTATTCCAGACTATAATCTATATCTGTGCCTAATTTCATCCATATCCGTTCAGCGGTTCTGGCGTGAAGAAGTAGCAAACATACAAACACACACTCACTCACAAACTTTCTCCTTTATAATATTAGTGTGAAATTTATAGTGTGATTAATTGCCAATTAACGAAGGAATTTATTATAAGTCTTTCCATTCTAGGGATTGCCTAACATAACCATTTTTCTTTAGATTCGATTCAATCTTAGATTGCAGTTCGAAAATCTTTTTCTTTTTTGGATGGGATATCATCCAATGACTTCTCCCGCTCTTCTCCGGGCGTGTCAGACTTTTACTGACTAAAACCCACCCGTGTTCCTTCAGTTGTTTGTGCCAGGGCCGGCAACTCTCTTTCAAATTTACCCGCGACCCAGACAGGCATCGGCCCTACCGGACCCCGTCAGTTTTTGCTGACCACCAGCTACCCATTACTCGCCGTCCGCAAGCCCACGCCTACGGTGGCCGGGAACCGGCTTGCGACTCCCGACGCCCAAGTTTCAGAACCCTGCGATCTGATTGGAGCTCACCAGACGATGTTAATTCCGTTGTTTTGTTTGCTTATTACCTACGCGACGTTATTTCGTCGTAAATCATTCAAAAAGATTTTTGATGTACTGAACTTTTTTAACTTTTCTGTCCGTAGCAATGTGTCATACATTTGTATTTTATTCCTTAATGACTTGGACTCGTGACTTTATAATTTTGATTGACATTATTATGATTTTGATATTTGATTTGGTTTCTTTTTAAATGGTTTTATTTATTTTAATTTAATGTGTTCTATATTTTTTACCAATATTAATTATTTTAAAGATTTTAAACTATATTTGAGAAACTAACTTATACATTTACTTACAAAACTTGTATAATTTATCAAATAATTATCGTGTAGAAATTATGTTAAATGAATACTAGATTTGTTATTACTGGGCGGAAATGTTATCACAAGTGCTATGTACGCCGTACTTGTCATTTGCATTGGTTCTAAAGTTGTCTATATTGTTCTGTCGATGTTTAATGCATGTGATGTGGCTGTACTATCTATATATATAAAAGAAAGTCGTGTTAGTTAGTGTAACTAACACGACTTTTATAACACAAGAACGGCTGAACCGATTTGGCTGAAAATTGGTAGGGAGGTAGCTAAGAACCAGGAGAAGGACATAAAATTATGCTTTTTATCCCGTTTAGGGTAGGATAGGGTAAGTAGGGTAGGGCAGGTAGGGTAGATATGTAGGTAGGGTAGGGTAGGGTAGGGAAGGTAGGGTAGGGTAGGTAGGGTAGATAGGGTAGGGTAGGGTAGGGTAGATAGGGTAAGGTAGGGTAGGCTAGGTAGGGTAGGTAGTTAGGGTAGGGTAGGTAGGGTAGGGTAGGTAGTGTAGGGTTGTTAGGGTAGGGTAGGTAGGGTAGATTAATGTTTGGTGTTTTTATGGCAAAACTAAGTTTGCCGGGTCAGCTAGTTTTAAATAAATAAATACATTTAAAGCAATTTCAACAACCTATTGCTTATTGCGTAGTAAACACCGAGTACAACATAGCAATATTTTAACAGAATAACAAAATAGATTACAAACGAAGAGGACAAAACACTTGTCGTAGCATCGTCGTAGTAGCCAAAAGATGACGCAACGCGTTGATGTCTTTTGTTCGGCCACATGACGAGTGCAGTCACTTCTAAAGCACACTCACTTTGCACGCGTGAATTTCAAATGCTTGTTGAAAGCACACGTCCAATAACATATCATTGTAGTATGTGCTTCAATGATTGATGTATGTCCGTATGTATAGGAGATTATGTGCCATTTGTTAGCAATTATGCAAACCTGTGCTGCGCCTTACGTTTTCTGAATAGTTTTTTACACCATTGGCTATTGGGTTTCGTTGTTACAGGCAATTACGAATGTTTATGCTGTGTATTTGTATTGATTAAGAAAACTCCAACAATATTCAAATTTTATTACTATAATACTGCAATACAATGAAAACCATTGTCTAAAATATGGAATTGTCTTCTAGTTTTGTTTATTAACAATTAAGACATGAGTTATATTTTTTCCGAATATAAAGTTAATTAAGTGGTAATTATACATTTTTAGATCCTATTTACTACTATCCAAGTTATTCTTTCCTACTTAAGTTATAAATGTAAAAGCCTATGTTTGTATGTTAAGGTCACACCTCAACGCATTTAGATGAAATTTGGAAACCGTGTAGCCCATGGCCTGGATTAGGACTTAGGAAATTTGTATCCCAGTAGTACGTTCCCGTGTGCTAAATTTTCGACTTTCAAAACCACTGGCAAAAGCGAGTTAGAAATAAAATTGGCACAGCGCATCAAGCTTTTTTTCTGTACCTATGGTTGCACAAGTGGTGTTTTATTCATCTGTTACAGAGCTTGCGCGCTGTTTGCGCGTGCGACTGTTAACTTACACGCGTTTCCACTACACAATATAAAAATAAAAAATAAATTGAAAAAAAGGTTTACCATTTGGTCTTTAGTGACTTAAAACTAAGTACCTACAATTATAACCGTCAGAGGGGACCTCTGCAGCTGAACTAGAGCCTGTATTTCGGCATCCAGCTTCACTTATAAATACCCGTTTAGTCTACATTTGACAGATTCTACTTTTGACATCATAGTCTACTTTTGACAGATTCTACATAAGACAGATTCTACTTAGGACAGATTCTACATATGACAGATTCTACTTATGACAGATTCTACTTAAGACAGATTCTACTTTTGTCAGATTCTACATTTGACAGATTAAAAAAAAAGTGAGACAAGTAAGGAACATTGTGGCATTAAAAATAATAGTGTTATATAGTAATCACTATATTTATTGATAGGCGTATTTTGTTTTTATACCTAGTATTAAATGTTTATATTTATAGTAACTAATATTTTTTGTTCAAGTTCAAGGAGAAAATAAACTGTCTACTCATTTTATTTTCCGATTTCGGTGTCTTTTGTACCCATTGTTTTCCATTATCCGACACCGACTTCGTAAAATAAAGTTATTTGTAGCTTTGTAGTGTTTTGTTTTCGAAGTCGGTTTGATTTTTTGCTAAAAACATTTTTATTTTGCTCTTTTTACTTTTGGTAGGTACTCTCCAATTAACATGAAAATGATTTATAGCCAAAGTACATCTCATGACGATTCAAATAAGCTCAAACACGACTAAGATACATTGTTTTATTTCGGAGTTCCAGTGCCCATTGTGGTCTTCTTAATCTGTTCCACTTCACCTAATGATACTTTCTGAGTGCAAATGATTTCATTATTTATAAAAAATTCCAAAATAGCTATATGTATGCCTATAATATTTGAGGAGTGCCCTCGACTTATCTAGGATCCCATCATAAGATTATGGTTTCCTCATTGGAATATCTCCTTTCCAACAAAAAAAGAATCAACAAAATCGGTTCGTAAACGACGAAGTAATCCGCGAACACACATAAATATATACATATATATATATAATACGGTCGAATTGAGAAACCTCCTCCTTTTTGGAAAGTCGGTTAGTGAGGACACAGTTCATTTTCTCATACATTTTGTACGGAACGGCTTTAATAAAAGAAAAAATATTATTATTTACTATATAATTAATACAAACGTTTAATACTAGGTATAAAAGAAAATATGCTTATCAATAACTAATACCTGAGCGAATTAGCTCTGCTTGGACAAAATAGAGAAAACGACGTCTTCTTAAAATAAAACCTAGCTAAGATCGATTTATAGCCCCCGAAACCCCCTGCACACTAAATTTCATGAAAATCGTTGGTGCCGTTTCCGAGATTCAGATTATATATATATACAATAATTGCTCGTTTAAAGGTATTAGATAGTGATATAACAGTATTATTTTTGATGACACAATATTCCTTACTTGTCTAATTTTTTACAAAATCTGTCAAATGTAGAATCTGTCTTAAGTAGAATCTGTCTTAAGTAGAATCTGTCATAAGTAGAATCTGTCATAAGTAGAATATGTCATAAGTAGAATCTGTCATATGTAGAATCTGTCCTAAGTAGAATCTGTCTTAAGTAGAATCTGTCATATGTAGAATCTGTCAAAAGTAGACTATGATGTCAAAAGTAGAATCTGTCAAATGTAGACTAAACGTAAATACCTTGCAACATCAAAATAATAACATATAAAATATTTTCAAATATTTATCAAATGATGCAATCAGTGTAAGTGGTTGCCGGGTCGTGGTCCGATCAGGAATTTTTCAGAAAATTAAAGTTTTTTTTTTTTTTTTTTTTAACCTCCTCGGAGCTTGGTTTTGTCCCCGATTAATGGGAGCGGTCGTGATCACGATGAATTTTGTCCGATCGCTGGTGTTCTTGTCTCTCCCTTAACGATCTCTCTCCATTTGAATCTGTTAGATGAACTTAAGACTTAAACCTGTCAAAATGATTGTGTGCCATCAATTATAGGCACACCGCCTTTGGGGTGATTGTATTAATAAAATATTACAGCATGATCTATACAATACTACAATACAAATAAATAAAATTGAAGTGTCTGTATGTAATATCAAAATAACAACGTTTTATTGAATGCACGTGAAAATATATACGGTACTAACAACAAATAAGCAATTTTTAATATTTTTGTCTATCTGTCTGTCTGTTATCTCCGAAACGGCTGGACCTATTTTGACGGGACTTTCACTGGTAGATAGCTGATGTAATAACGAGTAACATAGGCTACGTTTGATCACGAGAAAATTCATAGTTCCGGCGGGAAACTAAAAAACTAAAAATATTTTTTACGAGTCTGACGCGGACGAAGTCACGGGCAACAGCTAGTATGTAAATAAAAATAAATAAGCTGTAAATAATCTTAATTGTTACTGTTTATCTACATCAACTACTTACAAAATCATTCCACGAAAAGTAATTTCGCTTGGAACGCAAGTTATGCGACCAATCATAGACATTAGTTCCAAAATGAAAATCATAATTCACCACTACGAATGCAGATTGTTGAAACGTTCACAATTTACCGTTCACCACTCACTTGCACTTTGACGAATGTGTCATTTGTTTTTATCATTGTTTGCCAATTTGAGAACGTCCGCGGGAACTGTATAATTAAACTTAAACTTTACTTTTACTATTATTGCAACATTCTAAACAATGCAAAGTGACAGTAATATATAAAGCGATGCTGAATAAATTCTCCTTTGAGAATAAACGCCATGTTTTTGCCAAATGAAAATATGTTCTTTTACAGATTGTTCCGCGGAAACAAAGTCGGTGTGCAATGGACACAGTTCACTCCACATGGGAACTGGCACATATCTTCTGGGAATTGGCGTCTTTTGAATTGTTTAGAACAGTTTTTACGTTGTAATTATTGTTGTAACATAATGTAGTGTTATGTACTGTATTTCTGAAAACATAAATTTGTGTGTTAGTTAACTGAATATCATTTTGTGGGATTGTTTTGCTGACCCTGAAATACTAATCTTTTGTGAGTGTATGTTTTTCAGCAAGCATTCGAAACTGTTGTATTGATATTTGTTATAGCATGTTAATTGCTGTTTGAAGTTTTGATTGATAAATGACATATCTGGAGGCTTACTTTTCAGTCTTTACTGAAAACTGCGTTTTGCATTTCCCTTTTAAGGCGGCTTTTTACCCGACTGCCGAAGGAGGGTAATGTGTTTATCAGTCTATGTATGTATGTATGTATGTTTGTTCCTATGTGGCGTTCTAGAGAACAAACGCGTTGGCCGGTTTTGATGGTTCTAACTTCAATCGATTCGTCTTAACCCTGCGAGTGTCACTGGTTACATTAAAATTGGCTACATGAAAATAGAAAAATGGCGGATTTTGGGCGCCATATTGTGGGGGCCCAATTTTTTTTTTAATTATTTGTTACATCTGGTTTTGGTCAGCCAGCTCGCGAACATGTATCCTCCGACTGCACAGCATGATTTTCTTCTTGTTTACATCTTTTTAGTTCGCTTTTTAAGCAGTCAGGTTTTTTGAATTTATTAATCAACTTTTTTATTATTTGGTAGCAAACATTAATTCCTGACGTCATCTGTAGTCACTCAAAGTATTGCGTACAAGTTCTCAGTAAGTTTGCTGTTCACCAGACATCTACTCAGCCACATCCAGTTCCCACCTGATTTTCTTAACACTTAAACATTCAAACGAAAACTATTGTTGTGTTACCATTTAATCCAAGACTGAGCAATAATAATCGCGTTCATAATTATCTAGTATCTTCTGTGTATAATAGATTGCGTAAAAGTGTAGTTAGCGGGTTTCCACGGTTCTGTTGACAATGCGAGGTGGTGCAACGGTGGTGGTGATGTGGCTGAGCGGCTCAGTCGCACGCGCAGCCTTGCACTGTCAACTGCACATGCCAATAAACCTACGAACATAGTGTTACTTGGGTATAGTATACCACAAACGTTTCAACAGTACCCGGGTGCAGTGTGCCCAGTTCGCGTTTCATAACAAACAAAAAAGTGTGTTGTTTTGTTTTTCCAAGTGTTTGTGGTGTTATCGAGTGTTTGGTAACCATATATTATAGAATGCTGGTTGTTTTGTTTGTTTTTACATTCTTATGTGATTGAATTGTTGATCAATGAAAGGAGTTATGGTCGATTTGGTTCATGGATTGAACTTTACTGTAGAATATGTAAATGTACATCTATCTAAATATAATGTACATAATGTGTGACACTTAGGACTATTCAGTTTTGACTTCAGAGGCTTTTTGCGGCTACGATGGGCGGGCGCTTTTAGGGCGGCCGTTTAAAAAGAGATTAAGTTTAACTAGCGAAATGAGGCCGAACTATAGCTACATTTCTGTCTTCCCTTTCGGGAAAAACAAGCGTAACGTTATGTATCGTTTACATCTTTGGTATTTGTCTAATCTTGACCTACATTAATGCAGCTACACTATATATCTTTTAATAAAATATAATAGAAACAGAATAGTTATTTATAAATATAAACATCCTCGCTGTTTATAAACAATCACTCTTTTATACATAACCGTATTGGATTTCCTCAGTTTACGTTGAACTAGTAACAAATTAATATTTGCGTAGAGTCGTTGACCGTGCATCGATTTCTCCTGAACCCGATAGTGTACTAGTATCGTACTATTAGTAGGAGTACTAACGGTCAAGTGGCATGCTAATTGAGCATGTCACAGTTCAATGGTCTAATAACTCTGTGTATATCAATCAGTGCGTACTAATGATACATTTATTCGTTCTGTGACAGACTGACAAACGTTGGCGCCAACATTGCGTAACGTATATTAATTAAGTATAAATGCCATTACGGTTACTCATCGACTATATTGGTTGTATTGACATTGGTTTAATTGAGAACTGGCTTTTTTTCTGAGAGCAGTGGTGGCCCTGTGGTAATGGTCACGACTTACGTATCGTAGGTCGTGGGTTCGAATCCAGACAGGCGATTTACTTTGTGCAAATTATTCCATGCTCGAAAAACGGGCTAAGAGGCTCATGCAATGAGCCGAGGAGGAGGTCGAGTCCAAAGCTCCAGAGCCGTGAACATCGTCGTCGAGTTGCCAGCTTGTCGGTTTTTTAACGGTTGCATTTCGTGGAGTGTGCGATGGAATTGCATGATCTAATTCCACCTAGCCCGTTTCATCCTCGGACTACAAGATGTACAGCGATGCGCCATCGGTACATGGCGGACATTCCACCCATACGCACTAAACTTTTTGGAAATACTTTCATTATGCATACAGCTAAAGAGTGGAATTCGGGGTCTTTAAGTCAAGAGTGAATAGATTACTTCAAGGCAAGCGTGTTACACCGTCGACCACATCATCGCTTACCAACAGGTGAGATAGTGGTCAAGCGCGAGCCTATCTAAAATAAAATAAATAATGCTCTTAAAACCGTGAAGGAAAACATCGTGAGGAAAACGGTATATATATCCTAGAACCAAAAATTCGAAGACATGTGACATCTAACAACCTGCACTGAGCCAGCGTGGCGGAGAGAGGCACAGAGAGGAGACCTGTGTCCCCGGGAGCGTCATCATCATCCCAGCCTGATGATGATGACGCTCCCGTGGCCTCTACAGGAGCCATACATATTTTAGGAATAAAACCTATGATACTCAACAAACAATTTTACCCAATATTGTAGTTTATATGATGTTGATTGTCCATAATTGACTTATATTAGTTTTTGCGTTGACAGTCTTTGTTTTAAAGACCTTGTAGGACTGAAATGTACCGTGACATTTTTATTTTAACTGGGGCGAGGAAGATCGATTATAAATGAATATTTTTTTTGCAAACGTAATTGTAAAATAATAGTACAAAAGTAATATTTCTAGTAATTATCTTATTATTTACATTGACGCAGCAAATTACTTACAAAACCACGTATGCCAATAAGTGGTATTAAAATCCGCTGTTAATAAATCCATCCAAGTCAATTAACATGTCTGTTAATGCCGGTAAAGACACATGTTGTTTAATTTCTAATTAGACGCAGTGTTCACTGTGATAATGCATTGTTAGGAGCAGTGCACACGACTGCGGCGCGCGCTCGCTCGTGACGACTTTACAGTTCGGATACCGCTACGCATTATGGGCTATTTGACGCCTAGCGTACTCTTCGAATCAGCCCGTTGAAGACAATAAACCTAACATTACTGTCTCTTAGCAATTAGACATTTGTTTTGCAATAAGCTTTATAGTATGTGCTTGTGTAGGTCATGATTGGCACATTTTTCTTTTGTTTTCTTTGTAAGGTACGGTACTATCTTATCGAACACAAACATTATAGCGACATGTATTAAAATAATTCCTACATTCGGTATTGTCTTATACAGTTAAAAATAAATGTCAACAAGTTATATTGCCATTGAAGAAAATACTAAACGATGCGCGAAGTATTTATATTTTTTTTTATATTTTGCTCCACACTAGGAATTTTTCTTGTATCGTAGGTGCATTTACAAACATATAAACTCACATAAACAAATTCCCAGAGCCGGAACAACTGCACACGACGGAATCTGTAGGTCATACAAATATTTGTTCCGTGCGGGAACCGAAGCCGCGCCACGCAACGCAGAAGTCAATAGCTCAATCACTGCGCCAACCGTGCGCAATTCTTTATTGTACACCAAAAGTAATATTCAATACAATGTGATAATAAGTACATGTACAAATGCGAGCTTAACTCAATGTTGAGTTCTCTTACAACTAATCCTAGAGTGAAAAAGAATGATGACAAAACAGAACCCATTCCAAAACATTCCGTGAAAATAATTTCAATTTAAATTCAATGAACATTGATTTATTACGCACAGAGTTACGATTCAGAAATTACTTAGTTCGAAAAGGTTTATTGTGTGCTGAAGTGCATAATGCAACAGTCCAACAGGTTTGAAAGATTGCGCTACCACACTTAACTTACTTGGCTTTTTACTGCTCAACTTAAACTATGGCCATTCATTAGTTTTTTTAGTACCTACATAAAACGCGGTTAATACGAAGGCAAATAATTGTAAAACACCGAAAACATCAAATCAAATCAAAAATATTTATTTGCTAGAATATGGTACATAAGGGGTTACAGTAAGTCTATTTCAGTATATCCTGCCATAACATGGCGTGCAAATGTATTGACAATCAGCGATGTCACTTAATCTAACTTACAAATTACAGATTCTATTGACTTGTCCTGTTTTCGTTTCTTCGTTTTAATATAAAAAAAATACATTCGAATTCTTCTTCTTTTATTGAAGTCGGTTAAAAATACAAATTTTGGTGATAGTGCTGTTTAATAAAGCAGTAAGTAAATGTATTAAAGAAACTTACAAAATTGTCGTATTGTAAGAATGTCACGGCCCTAGGCAAGTGACATTCTATGATAGAAAACTTGGCGATAGCGATTGTCAAAAAGGCAAAATTGTATGGGATTGATGGAGGACCAGATTAATTGACCTCCCACCGGGTGGACCGATGACCTGGTGAAGGTTGCTGGGATACGCTGGTTGCGAGACGCACGGGACCGGTCAATGTGGCGATGCATGGGGGAGGTCTTTCGGCCGATATGATGATGATGAAAAGCGATATCGAAAAGTCACGTGATTAATCCCACACAATTTCATCTTTTTGACAATCGCCTTTGCTGACATCGAATGCAACTTGTCTAGAGCCACGTCAACTGTCAGTTTTATCAAATAGTTTGAAACTAAACGCAAATTTCATTTATTTCTTGACTGATTTGAGACTTACGCCTGTCACAGTTCAGCCTCTCTTTGAGGGTATTTTTTTTCCGTCAGGTAGATTAATAAAAAATATTGGACACGTATTTTTTCTTTTGACACGTAAACATAAAGTTAGGACGATATAATGCGTTGAAATTTCGTGAAACGTCACGCCGCTAGTACACTTTATACTGCCTTAGTGACGTCACAAGCCCCCACTCCTGAACTTTGATTTTTTAACTTTGTATATTTTTATTGATGGTAAAGCAAAAAATACGTGTCCAATATTATTTGATAATCTCACTGACGGACTAAATATAATTATCATTTTTCTACCCAGGAAACATCCCTATTACAAAAACAACTAGGTTGCCCAACGTTTAGCTAGCAGGTACCTACTTACTCATACACAGATGTATTGTTTTTTTTTTATTATTTAAACCTAATTGAGTTAAATAAATGCTGAATGGAATTAACTGCGGCGCCTTACTAATCCTCTCCATCTGATTCAATTCAGCGCCACAATGAGTAAATCCTAAACAGTACGTTAGAAAACAAACGCTGTGGCATTGAAGCTCAATGGAATTCCATTGTTTTTTTACCTATACATTCCTAGGCATGAAGTATTTATATTATTATTGCGATTGCAAACGATCCAAATCGTTCTTTTTCCAGCAACCATTCCTCTCAGGTCATCAGATAAATTTGATCCTCACCTCGACATTTAGGAAAATTCGTTCTCCATCTAAATTCCAAACAGTTTTTTCACAAACTCGATTTACCAAATTACAGTTCAAAGTAACATTCAAACGTGAACAAAGGAATGAACTTTATGATATCGGAATTCTCAATGGTGTGTAGGGTTAGGTCACAGATACAATGATAAAATACCATGAGATGAACCGACGAACTTCAAGTTGGGTTTGTATTAAAGTAATAATAGGTTACGAAACGCCCGCCTGCCTACACATAGATCAAGGCCTAGGTTCGTCATTACTGATGTTACAATATGAACGATTATATGAATTGTAGGGTTTTGTCTTCCATAATTATATAAGTGGTAATGGAATTTGCATTTCGATAAATATTTTATTTGCTTGATCATTGCGCAGACGCATGTTTCCTCTCACTGCTGATGGTTATTTTAAATCGGATATCAATCTAGACATCATCTTTAATCAATTTGCAGCTGGTACTTATCGGGCGTGTCGTAACTATACGAGAAACGTGAATTACAATGCGCACTGACATTAATGCCTTGTTCGATGCACTTCAAAGGATTGTTTGTGTAGTTTAGCAATCTTTTCGTCTGTCATTCGTTTAATTCCTTTGCAAGTCGTTAAAACAAGCAACAAGTACATAAACACTAGAAATATTTTCGCGTATAATTAATCTTTTTGCGCCATTGCAATTTGCAATTGGTAACGAGTGTGGGAGCTATATCATAGTGCGGTGGATTTTTTTCATAGAACTTACTTACTTTGAAACTAGTACAGTCAGTTGAAGTTATATGTAGATAATAGCTTACAGTTGTCCTACGATGTTCTTATGATGTCCCTGAGAATAGACTTAGGAGCATCACAGATAGGACAAATTTTAGCAGTTGCATATAACTAAACTATTTGAAATAACATAACACATATGCATTTCTATACACAACTATGCATTTCTATATGACTCTAATTACGATCTACCCTACGATTATACAATGTTTTCTAAGCTAAATGGTGTGATTAACAATACTGGTATGAACAATATTTTTTGCAATGTAAAATATGATATTGACATGATCTTTCATAATTGTTTTTCCAAGTCGAATAATATAGACAATGTCTCTCATAAAATTAATACTCCTGAGACTGTGAACAATCAAAATTTTTTTCTTGTATAACCATATTCATGTTATTCATCAAAACACAAACGGTTTAATAAGTAAATCGGACTTATTAAGCTTACATATAAATGATCTTGCTAGCCTTGGGAAACATGTGGATGTACTTTGTGTTACAGAACACAATATGACAGAAGAGGACCATTGCAATCTTTTTATTCCAAATTATACTCTTGCTACCTTCTATGCAAGAAAGTCGCGGAGAGGTGGCTCATGCATCTTAGTAAATAATAAACATCCTTATAAAATTCTCGACTTAAAAAAATATTGCAGTTCTTGTGTCTTAGAATCTTGTGCAATTGAATTAATTAAACATCAAATAATTATAGTCTGTATTTATAGATCTCCTAAGAATAATATCGACTCTTTAACTTCATTTTTCTATAACTTTGATGGAATCTTAAGGAAAATATGTCTCAATTCCAAAAAAAAGGTGCTGATTTGCGGAGACTTTAACATTGATATTCTCAATAACACGAAAATGTCAATGCAGTTTCAAAATCTCTTACATAGCTTTAATTTGAAATTAGGTGTGCGTGAACCAACCCGGCTAGATAGCGGTACATGCATCGACAATATTATACACAACGTAAGAGGAAGTGTATGTGAGGTAATGGAGCTAGCCGTCTCTGACCATACAGCTCAAATTATAAAATGTCCCGTCAAAAAGACCTGCACGATAACACACTGGTTCTCTTATAAACGCGATTTTTGCCAGGAAAATATCAAAAAATTTAAAGATGCTCTCCAAAGTCTTAGTTTTAATGGTGTTTATGGCTGCAAAGATCCAAATAGCGCATTTAAAGAATTTCATAACTTATTCAAATTATTTTACGATCTGTGTTTCCCTTTAAAGAAAATAAAAAATGTAACTACTAAACCACAGAAATGGATCACGAAAGGAATTAAACTGTGCTCTAAACGTAAACGGGAGATGCTATGGACCTTCAGGCGGCATCCAAATGTAGCCAATAAACAAAGATATAATTCCTATTCCAAACGTTTAAAAACAATTATCAAATTGACCCAAAAATCGCAAAATAGCCATTATATCAATAACGCTGTAAATAAAACTAAAGCAACCTGGAGGGTTATAAACTCATAAAAAAATAACATTCCCAAGAACAGTCCTTATAAACTCCTTATCGACAATAAATACGTAACAAATCCAACTGACATTGTAGAACTATTTAATAATCATTTTATTGACCAAATACAGCCAACAAACAATTCTGACCATAAAATAACAGTAACATATTCGAACATGAATTCATTATTCTTATCACCCACAGCACCAATTGACATTTATAAAATAATTACGACTCTGAAAAATACGAATAGCTCTGGCTTCGACGACATTGAAACTAAGATAATAAAAAGCGTAGCTGTTGAAATTTCACCGGTTTTTAGCTTTATTACAAACCTATGTATAGAACATGGTGTTTTTCCCGAAGACTTAAAACTGTCCGTAATAAAACCACTACTTAAAAAGGATGATCCTCAAAATATACAAAACTACAGACCCATTGCTCTTCTTTCGATATTTTCCAAAATAATTGAAAAGGTTATTTATAACAGTATATACATGTTCCTTGAAAAAAATGGCATTTTAGCTAAAGAGCAGTATGGTTCTAGAAAGTGTAAAAACATAAACATGGCCATTTATGAATTGATCAACGAAATAGTTACAAATATGGACCAAAAAATACCTGTAACAGCCTTATTTATGGATATGACTAAGGCTTTCGATTTTGTTGACTATGAAATCCTTATAAATAAGCTATATAAGTATGGCATTAGGGGCAAAGTTTTAGACTTAATAAAGTCGTACCTTACTGGCAGAAAACAGGTAACTTGTATTTCAGCAGTCGATGTTCAAACTAAAACTGAAATTAATTACCAATCGAGAGAGAGACACATTTACTATGGTGTGCCTCAGGGAAGTGTGCTTGGCCCTTTATTATTTTTATGCTATATAAATGACCTTCCGAAAACCATACCACATCCTATGACCCTATTTGCTGATGACTGTACTATAGTATTTTCTGGTGAAAATATTGATTCACATGAAAACGACATAAACAGTAGCTTAAGTCTAATAATTCAATGGCTAAATAATAACAACTTGCAGATTAATCTTAATAAAACTCAAATAATGACATTTAAACAAAGAACTGGTTCTAAAATTCTTGACATTAATTATGACCAAAATAAGATTATTAAAACGGAAAGAACCAAATTTCTAGGTATTTGGCTAGACGAAAGCATGACATGGAAAACACACATGGAGACTATGATAAAAAAAATTCATCAATTTTGCTATGCCCTACACAATTTGAATAAGGTTGTAAATCGTAATACTGTCCTTACTGCATATCATGCATATGTCTCCTCAACTCTTCGTTACGGCATAATATTTTGGGGCAACTCTACCAACAGAGAAATGGCATTTAAAGCCCAAAAACAATGTCTTCGAGCGATATGTTTGTTAAAAACCACCGAAAGTTGCAAACCATTTTTCGTTAGTTTAAAAATACTTACGCTTCCATCCCTCTATATTTATGAAACATCAATATTTATTAAGGAGAATCTGTCTAAATTTGAGAAACTTAATACTAGACGTCACCAAAGCATACTAAAGTCAAAAAAACACAGTACTGCACTTTTCTCGTAGAGTTGTCTTGGCATGGGTCCAAAGATTTATAATAAACTACCAAAAACCTTAAAAAGCATGACCAATATAAACCATTTTAAATCGCAATTAAAGAAATTATTGATTGAAAAGGCTTACTACTCTATCAATGAGTTTTTAGATGATAGAACCTTAAAATAAAAAATGTCCGATCCACTTGTTATTCTATCTTGTTTGTTTGGTTTGTCGTTTTATTTTTATTTTTCTTTTACACCTACTTTGTACGCCTTGCAAGGCAAAACATAGTGATACAACACAAATTTTATACCATGTACCATATTACCTATGTTAAACAAATAAAATACTTTGACTTTGACTTTGACTTTGACATGTTTCCAAATCTTTTTACAGTCCGTTCAACCGATTTTGAGTTCTATCCCGTAATCATAAGGGTGACATAAAAAGCATAAACCTGTTACCAAAACCAACTGTTTACTACAGCTACCATTTGTCGTATCACCAACGCAATAGAAGTCAAAATCGGTTGAACGGGCTGTAAAATGGGCTAATTTAAACGTCTAATGTTATCGCAAATGGAGTATACAGAATCAAAGGTGGGAGCTGTGCTTTGATTTAATTGCATAACAGGTAGTCGATACTAACCTGAAGAAGATAGATTACGCGGGAGATGTAGCAACACGCGTCGCAAGTTCACAAATGCAGTTAGCCTCCATTTCACTTTACATAACGTTTTCTAATGAAGAGAAGAAACTATTTCGCTGGTATGCATCAGGAAATACTAGTCTTGTAATAGATGAACCGAGTTATCAGTGCATCTGTACCATTAACGGCACATCAGTTGCATAAAGTACTGGCGCAATTGCACAATCGCAGCAATTCACTCTCGTTGCGTGTCTCGCGGCCGCCATTGTAGCGCACGCGCTTTACTGAGAACGTTCCCGCGTAAAGGGGGCAAAAAGCGCGGGAACTGCGCCCAAACAATAATGGCCGACATAACGCTACGAATGTTATCTGTCTGTATGTACTTACTTGACGTTTACAACATAGCGAATGTTCTCATTGCTTGTTTCAATGCAGCAGCTCATTACGAACGTAATGTAGGTGTCCGCTAAATGAAACAGTTTATAAAATACAGCTGCAACAGATTTGGTGATGATTTCAGCAATCAGCAGGCTCACGATTTAAAAACACAGTTCATGACCAAAAAATGTATCGCAATGGTGATATTGATTCTCTTGCTTAAGTTGACAAACAAAAGTTAACAGAATACTCTACATCCGGCCATTATCTCAAATTCTGTATAATTGATGCATATTTTACAGTTAAAGAATCCACTGTTTCGCGAAACATAACAAACAAACAATCAACATTACTAATAAGTGATTTCATTCAAACTCAGTGATTCCAGTTTCGTTGTGGACTTAACATCATTTTGTTGCGAACAATCCAAATGCAGGCATCAGTGTCACGTAGTTAGGCTACTTAATTAAATTTACAATAAAATATTATCAATGTATAAATAAATCTATAAGTGAAGTGTAGAATTAGACAATGATTGTAAGAAGTGAGAAATATTCATAATAAGATCATTCATTGAGTGATGAACTATTGTTCAACATGGTAAACGGGAACTACGTGTTGTACGGGGATCGCCCATCCTCTGAGTCAGAGATAGTCGATGACCATGTTCATTCGCGATCACACGACCGTAAGAACAAACGCAAAGCGAACAGGACAGCAAATGAACTGCAGCACTCATTGAACTTGGCTCAACTGGACAACGATACGGATTCAGTTAAATATGAGAAGAAAATAAATGAGCCAAGATTGCTGCGCTACGTTCCGACTACAGAAGTAAAGGAAAATTTTGTTACTGAAAAATTTGAGACATACGATCTGAAACCGACAGAGGAACGACCGAGACGATACGCGTTTATGAAGAAGCCGAAAAATCCGGCGGACGGGTCTGTGAACTACGCTTATTCGCGCTCCAGCAGCAGTTGCAGCTCTCCCAACGGCAACCTGCCCACCATCTCCGAGCACGGCGAACAGTACGGCACGTACCGCGTGCGTAACTTGCCTAACATGCCCAGCATGCCCAACATGGCCAATATGCCCAACCCGAACGTCAACGAACTCATCCCCGGCTACGACACCAAGTTGGACAAATACTTCGCCAAACCTCGAGATGTGAAACCATTCTCTGCTAAGGTAGGGTACAACGTAAGTTTAGTGTACTTTTGAAACTTTTTAATACTTATACAAGAAAATTTCTTATTATTCATTTAATTTTATAACTGCAATAAAACTCTTGCCCATTTTATAAAGTGATATATCACGGAGAAACCAATAAGTATTAATTATGTAAAAGTTAATTTATGTACTGTGAAATTCTTTCATTCCATTTATATTAATGCAAATAATAAATTTAATTTTTGTCAGCGGATAAGAATGTATGGTTATCTAATAGAATCATTATGCAAATGTGTTCTACCTCGATTATTATAGGTAACTTTATATTTTCAGTTCGTGTCTTATGCTGATCACGAACTTATAATAAAAGAAACGATATCAATCTCCAGTGACATTAATATTTATATCCGTGTATTGCATTCTTCTTAACATGACGTTATAAACAGATCTTAAAATAAATAATTCGTAAAAATTAATAACTAAAAGTAAAATGTATGCACAACCGCTAATAAAGTAATTATATCTTGATCATCTGGAAAACAGAATATTTTTAATAAAATTCCTAATCCAGATTTATGGCTTTATATTGATTTCTATCTTTTTAATTGGAAATATATGGTTATGTAAAGAAATGTTTGAGAAGCCGCAGATTAAACCCACTCTTAAATAGATGCCCGTAGAGGATCGATTATCAATTATTAATCATCTTTTAAATAAAATTGCTGAACCCCGGGGCTTCGCTCCCTTCAATTGGCTACCTACCTACCCTACCTACCATACCTACTCTACCCACCTACCCTACCCTACCTAATCATGTAGTACATAATTTTGATGTATGAAATCAATAGTTTTCTCAGCGCACGTCGAAGAATGAATCTTATATGCAACATTTTGCTACTTTGGGTTACATTATTGCAATTGTCATAAGGATCTCTATTTTTTTGAAAATATATTACATATTATTATTATATACCTATGACACTCAGGAATAATGTAGCTTTCTACTGGTGAAAGAATTTTCAAAATCGGTTCAGTAGATTCAGAGATTACCCCCTAAAACGTCACAAACTCACAATTCACAAACTTAACTCTTTATAATATCTATACTAATATTATAAAGAGGAAAGTTTTTTTGTTTGTTTGTTTGTACCGAATAGGCTCCGAAACTACTGGACAAATTAAAAAAAAATTTCAGCAGTAGAAAGCTACGTTATTCCTGAGTAACATATGCTATTTTTTAATCCCGAAAACGGGTCCTGTGGGGTGGCCCATGGGAGCGAAGCCGCGGGGAACAGCTAGTGGAAAATAAAAGAAGAGAATAGTGTAAAAAACTGCAGACTCAGCTCAAATATCATGTATAAATTCCGATTAAACAAAATATTCAAACGCGAGCTTTTTACATCCGCAATAATTATACATGCAAAAAGGTATACTTACGATGTAGTAAGAACTTAACCGGTTAATTAAACTATCTCATATACCGGGTTTTAATATCGTCTAAGTACCAAATACGACGTTTTATAAGAGGCTTGGCTATAAACTAATTATGATAGTAGTATCTCGTCGAGTTGAAATTAGAACATATGTAGTAGGTACGTTGATAAGCGACAACGTAACTTTAGGACTAAATGCCTTCCGCGTCGAGGCGGCACAGATCGAACCTAACTTAAAAGCGGCTGTGAAGTGAAGAATTTGCTACTGCGCAGCGACTTATTTCGTGTTCCGGATCGCCATTAGTTTTGAATCTACTTGTTACTATATGCTCCTCTTGCTAAATTAAACACTGATACAGCTACAAATTAACATTTTGATTTATGATATGATGAAAACGAAGCTACTTTTACAGATGTCTGATTTGCGATAGCTGTGCTAATATTTACATAATTCTAAGTTAACGATGTCGTGATTTATTGGTCGTAAATGTTATAATTGGCTGTCGATGTTACAGAAAAAGTTACAGGAACGGACCGTGATCCGTATTTCTAAGGAATGTTCGCATTCGCATCGCCAGTCGTAATCTGTCAGAGGCAAAGTGACATACTATCATCGAATTTTTTTTCACAATTTGACTCACACACTGTTCCGTTGTTGTTGAATTAGGTATTTTATCAAATTAATGAATATACCTGTTAATGCTTTTATTACTTTATACCTGTACGTAGTCTAGTGTGTAGTGCTATTTTTGGGTGCATCGTCCTCACATATATTTATTAATGTATGTACATAAGTAAACATTGTAAAACACCTATTTTTTTAAAAAGAGTATGTATGGAATTTGTTGTGCGTTCTTCTCCATAACCAGCTACATTTTCGAATGCACGGTGAATCAATTTTTATTACTTTTACATTTTTATTTAGATTTATTATTGTTTGACGTTCAAAAGTGCCGCTTATTGGCCTAGTTGAAATAAAAATATATTTGACTTTGACTTTGGCGTGAAGCTAAAGCTTTGGAGTGAAAGCGTGGCGATAGCGAAAAAAGGCAAAATTGTATGGGTATATTGAAAAGTGATATCGAAAAATCACGTGATCAATCCCTTACGTTTTGACATTTCGACTATCGCCTTCGCTGACATCGAATGCCACTTGTCTAGAGCCTGAACACCTCTAAAGGTCTATCCACACATATCAGGGCCGTGCCCGGGACGTGCACGGGACGTGGATAGACCGTGCCCCGTTAGGGGCTCAATAAAATATCAGTGGGAACATTTTATATGACATCGTTCACACACGTTCGTGCACGGGCCCGGGCACGTCCCGTGCACGGACGTGTGTGAACGAGTTCCGGGAGTCGGGACCCGGCCCTGTCTCGTCCCGGGCACGCCCCTGATATGTGTGGATAGACCTTTATTGCCCTAAATTTTGACAAGATTTTGACATTATTTTCGCTGGAACGAAACACGAAATTGTGACATTTTGTACGTTTTGTTAACTAGAGATCAGATTGAATACATCTTGACAGGTTTCCACAAAGAGGACAAATTGAGAAATAATAATCTTTTTCCTTGAGATATACCTATACCTACCAAGCAGTATCCGTAAGCTCACAAGTTAACTCAACCTATTTTCCAACAAAATTACCAATTAAATCGCGATAAAAATCATAAAAGCGAATCAAATGATTCATCGCTGCAATATCTTTGTTATTTAACACCTTATAAAGTTGCCGATTTGTTAATAACTTCTCCGAATAACGTATCGCAACAATAAGCAATTAAAGAAGTTTATCGATGTAACAAAAACGTGGATAAGACTTTTATACAGTCATCAGGCAATCAAGATCACTGTAAAGCATTTAGAAAATTATAATGCATTACGTAACTGAACAAAACAGAATGATTGTATAGGGTTGAATTGAATATGTACTATTTTTCAATTGTTCTCGTAGGACATTGATTACGTTTGTTAATACATACACAGCATAACACATAAAGAAATGACAATAAACAAACAAGTGATATTCGCTTTTTTGCTCTGCTTGTTCATTGTGAACGCGGCTACCTGTTATGCCGGCTGTATACTCTCGCGCGCGTGCTAGAGGATACGCTGTACATTGAGTTTTTAAACAAAATACTTAATTATTGATATCAGTACTGAGAGCAATGTATGTCATCATCGAGGGCTCTCGCGCGAGTGTGTACAGCCAGTATTAGTGTTGTGTTCTCTGCGGACAGTACGAGTACATCTGTTAAAAATAAAAAAGTGAATGGATTATCACAAGGATCACTATAGACTTCAGGTATATACTGCCTGTATGTTCTTGCTAGCACTACGCAATACCAATCTTTCCATGTAAAATATAGTTAATATAGTTGGGAAAAGGTATGGGAGAGTTATTGAGATTAAATTTCATTCAAATAAATCTCACTAGATGGCGCGATATGCACCGATTTGTTATTGAATTGTGTGTAAAATTATCATTTATAAAAATTGTATGTTCTTGTTCAACTCTCCTAAGCATACAATTAGGAAATATTAGGCTCTTAATTCATATTTCAAAGATTATTTGAACGGATCATTTAAAATTGATGCCAATAGTTGGCGTGGTTTTAAATTTCTGGGGCATTCCACTCGATTGTTTATATTTGTATTGTAACACATTTTGGAGCAATGAAACAAAAATTAAATGAAATGTAAAAACGTGCAAAAAAATACTATAAAACAAATCGCCACTATATTTAAAGAAAAAAATATTCACGAACCGAGTAAAAACTTTACTTGCAAGTCGCTACTAACACCATCTATCTATAGCCGTGGAACGAACCCGAACGCGATCGATGTACAAAAAATAATCAAATAATCAGACAAAAAACGCTAGTTACGTCGGCACGGTTTCTTTGTATGGGATGGCGCATCTGTATGCCAGTATTATATTATCTGTGATACCGTGTAGCTTTTGAATGAATTAATTATCTCTCTAGACCCAAAGAGATTAGCCAACATTTCTCCTTCCTTTAGCTCAAAACTTATTACGTTTGAGACTGCTAATGACAAATCATTATACCAAATTAATATGTAAATTATATATATGCCTAAAGCCGTAAAATTAAACGCTTTAATTACTATAAAATTCTATTTAACGTTTATAGCATTAATTTGGTTTAATTCATTTAAAACGAAGCCCGGTAGCAGTGTTGCATACATTTGAGTGAACATCGCGATGGAGTATTAATAATGAAAATGTTCGTGCAACTGACAGTTAATATGTAATTTGTATGGATTATGACGATACAGCACTGCGGGAGCCCTAATATTACTCATAGATTCTACTTAAGATTATAATGGTTACCAATAATGATGGTATTTATAGCCTGTTTCATATTTGGAATGGCATTTCCTAACGCATTTTGTATCATGCATAATTCAATCAAAATGCAACTTTCCTTTATAAGAAAAAAAATCCAGTTCCAAAAATTCCAGTTACCATTTTTTATCATGAATTAAATATTTTAACAGCATCGATAAATCACAGTCGAATTACAATCGATTAGAGAAATTTGAATACCGCCCACATGCCTGTGAGTTCTTTATGGTGATAATAATGTGAGATAATTTAGCCCGTGGCCAATAAATGGATATATTAATAACATAATATAAGGGTAATATTTACTGACACTTCCGATCGTTCTCCATTTGCCACGTATTTATGCCTTATAAATATAAATATGTAGATTATGTTATTTTCCAAAATATGAAGTTGGATATTAGAATGATAACTAATCTGTTAAATATGAAACTCTGTTAAGGGGTAGATAATCCTCTGTAAATGATTTTAAAGTGAACATCACGTCTTAAACGGCTAGTGGCAATTGTTTGGAAAAAAAATACTATTCCATTTTTTAGGATTCCGTACCCAAAGGGTAAAAACGGGACCCTATTACTAAGACTCCACGATCCGTCTGTCCGTCTGTCACCAGGCTGTATCTCATGAACCGTGATAATAGCTAGACAGTTGAAATTTTAACAGATGATGTATTTCTGTTGCCGATATAACAAAAAATACTAAAAACAGAACAATTTAAATATTTAAGTGGGGCTCCTATACAAAAAACGTGTTTTTTTTGCGATAGTGGAATCCTTCGTGCGCGATTCCGACTCGTACTTGGCCAGTTTTTATATAAAATAATCTGTGATTTTTTTTAAATATATTGGTATGTAACGAGGATAAATAATAACAATCGCACCGAAACCACCGAGCGTATTTTTATGAAATGTTCACCATCTCAAAGAATATTTAATTATATACATTTCATATATACAGCTTTTTTTAATTAAAAAGAATAATAAGAAAAGTACTAAAAACTACTAAATTTTAGGGCCTCACGGGCGGAAGCGGGTGTCCCTCAAGATCGTTGGCATCTGTCGTCGCCTTAAGTAGGGCAAAGCGTCTTCAATCTCACGACGAGTGAGTTAAGTTTGTCACAGTGGTATCTCTACCTTGCATAAATTATTTCAAGCTGTACATGGTACTTAATAAAAGTGATATAGGCGTGCGCCACCAAGGCGGCAGCTTTCTTCAAAATAAATGACATTATAAAAAAAAATACAACCATCACGTAACCTTACAGAGATGAACACAATATTTATTTTGTCGTGAATAAATTCAGTTAATCTACCTGAAGCGTGGGTGTATCGACTTATGTGTTTACACATAAAACTGTTAAATTTTATTGCTAATCGTTCTCTTGGAATTCGGTACAGCTATTAAGACCTTATTAATTAATATTAATAACAACGCGAATGTATAATATAACGATTGGCGATTTTTATGATTTTTATGCACTGCAAAACTGTCAGAGAAATGCCAATAGGTAATTGTTATCTATGAATTAGGATTTTCTAGAAAACTTGTTTTAGGCAGTAAAGACTCCACGACGGTTGTCATTTTATGTACCTTCGTAAAATCTGTTAAAATACAATACTAATTTGCGAGATAAGATTCATTATTTATTTATTTGGGAAAACAAACAGTTACACAAAACAATACAAAAGATAAAAAAATAAAAATAAAATCTAGAGTAACATATGTGTAACCCACGACGTTATCCACATCTTAATTAAACAATATTACCAATGCCCATGCCCTGAGGCTGAGAGATAAATAAACAAAGTTAAATGATCAAAATTGGAAAACAATAAATAAATTGCTTTTAAAAAAATAGAGACAAAATCCAAAACATTCTTAATCAAAATTCAAAGTAAATTATAATTCAGCAAATAATTAAAATTCATAAGGTACTTTCTTAAAAAATCCAAAAGTAATTAAATTCATAAAATATTCAAAATTCAAGAATAACTAAAATGTCAAAACCAGACAACATAAATGTCAAAAAAATAATATTTAAACGTAAAAAGTAATTAAAATTTGAATACAATTTAAATGTCAAACGTATATAAAATCTAAAGGATCATTAAAATCGTATATAAAAAATAAAATAGGAGATAAAAAAAAACAATTAAAATTCAAGCATTAATAAGAACAATAAACACATAAATTGAACCACATTCATACAAATACAATATATAAGAAATTCAATCAAATTAGCTAAAACCACAGTTCTTGTTATACTTATCTGAGCCACTAACTAAGTTGATCAAGGAGATCCTGAACTTATTCGATGGCAATGTAAACATGTCCAAGTCTACAAAAATGTCATTGAAATTTTTTGCCATACGTCGAACAGGCGCGCGAACTCCAGCATTGGTGCGGCAGGAGGAGACTGCGAGTAGCGGACGTGCGCGCACCCCTCGTACATTGACAGTCCTTGGAACAACGTAGCTTAACTTATTGGCAAGATCTATGCAGTCTTACCTGCCATTACATAAGTCATAGAGAAACATGGTTTCTAGGAAAAGGCGTCTAGATTCCAAGCTTAACAAATCAATATTCTTGTGGGGTGAATTGGGCTAAGTCAAATCGTAGCAGCACTGATACTTTAGGGCTTTTAGGAATTTGTGTTGTACCCTTTCCAAACTGTCGATGTATTTCTTATAAAGGGGATTCCAAACTAGTACAGCGTATTCGAGTTGTGACCTATTTAACGAAGCTCTCGTGACGAAGCCATTTTATTATATTCTGAATATGTTGATCAAGATGCAGTTTAGAGTCCAATAGGACGGATATTATATGGTCGGACATCAGCTTTACAAATTGTAGGTTGATACAAATCCGAAAACCTTTCTTCAACCAGACGAATCGTAACTCTCATTACTGCCTTAACATGCCCTATTTACTGACAGTGGTCCTCTTTTGTCCCCAGGGTTCCCACCCCGACAGTCTGTACCGGGTGTCGGCGGACAGCGATACAGGCTCGAGCAAGGTGACGCGGATGCTGCGCGTGATCAGATGGCCGGTGGCACTCATCCTCGTGTGTGTCGCCCTCGCAATATTCGTCTACTTCCTCATGCCCGGTGAGTACTACATGGTCATGACTTTTTTTTTTTTTTTTAGCTTGGAGAAATGCTCATGCATACTGCGCTACCACGGGGAGATAGCGCAGTTATGTGGGACTCTAACCCACTAAAACTCCACGGTGTCCTCCTGTGCCGCTTATGGCGGGAACACGGGTACGCGTTAGCACTCACCGCGAACCCGCCGCGGCTGTCTGTCACCGGACGCTCCTCTGGGGATTACCCCCCATCGCCGGCGCACCAGAACACACTGTGCGCCGTGACCACCCCAGGGACCAAACCAGTACATGGGTGCCAGACGACCCCGTGTATGGCACCCTTGGTCCCCTTGTGACGGGTCAAGGTCAATGGCCCCGCCACCTACCATGTTTCGGCCGTAGGGGATAGGGAGAGCTGCCAACGCTATACCGACACTCCTCTTCCCCTGCGGCCCCACCGCGTCCGCCATCAGACGGAGGCGACCCCATCCAGGCCGCGGAAGGTAGGGAGAGCGGCGCACCGCAATACCGGCACTCCTCTCCCGCCGCGGCCTTCAACCCTCAGCCGTGATATCGTATGGGTTTGGGAGACCCCATATGACATCACGGCCCGCCTCAGTTGCGATGTTGCCCAGGCAGCACCGCAACCTACATGTTGGCCGCTACGTCGTCGGCTTATCGGCAAAAACCCTGACGAGCGGCCCGTCTTCGGGTTCCTCTTCGCTTCACCGTGGGTGACCAAGCCACGGTTACTGAGCCCCCCCGCCATCTGGTTATGTCTAGGGTTACCATCCGTCTGGATTTGTGCTGAAATTTGGTATGTTAGCTAGTATTAGTACACAATCTACAAAAAAATCTAAATCTTGGAACTTTTACCCCCTAACTCTTTAAATTAGGGGATGGAAGTTTGTATTAGACTTCCGCAGATTTTGATGCTAGAATTCTGAAAATTTATATTGGGGCTCCTTGTTATTAATAATAAAATACACATTTAAGGAAAATGATTGTGATTTTTTTGCAGTCGGGTTTTATTTTAAAAAAATATTTATTTTGTAACTAATGCGTCCGATTCTTTTTAGTATTTTTTTTTGTTAGGACTTTTCAAATTTCGTAATGGTAACCTTAGTTATGTTGGACTCCTAACGATTAAAGTCGCATACTTCCTGCCGCATGGGGTATCGCCATGGTTCATGGGGTATCGTCAATAGGGTTATCACTTACTAGCTGTCTCGATGGCTTTACTGTTGGTCATCAGTGATCGGTTACTGGCTTTCAAGAATTGCGGTGGTTGCACATAATGTGGCATGACTGGCGGGCTAGCTTTTCCCGGAGCTTCGCCCGCGTGGAGAACGGAAACCGACCTCATATCAGAAAATAATCCCTAAGGAACGTTTTTCTGAAATAAAAGTATTCTGTATAGCCATAGGTCATGGTTTACCCGTGTAACATTTTCATCTGGTTAGAGATTACCTGAATTTCTGCGAATAATACATATTAAGAAAAACATAAAAATCTAAACCACGAATGTAATTGAGTAAAAGTATTGTAAACTATAAAGCTGTGCTGCTGTCGTAAACAATTACATTTTGTTTGAGTCAGTAGTTTGGTCCTACTCGTAGTAGGAGCTTCGCTTGTAAGTAGAATCAACCTGAATCAAGCAATACGTCAAAGTAAAGTATTTACTTAACGTATAGCATATTTCTATCGCTACAGAAATATATTGTTTTTATTTGATATATTGGAAATAATATATCTCATCTGATGAGGAGGGATGAAACGCTTGTTACTAAAAGAATTATGAATATTAATGTGGATGGATGGAGAGGGAGGGGACGGCCAAAGAAAAGATGGATGGACTGTGTGAGGAGTGATATGAAAGAAAATGGAGTCAGTGATAGCGTGACGGGGGACAGGACGGTATGGAAGAAGAAAATGTGTTGCGCCGACCCCAAGTAACATGGGACAAGAGCAGGAAGATGATGATTTGATATATTGGATAAAATGGCTAATGTTTCTACATTAACTAATTTGTAAATCGTTAGAAGCTAAAGTAATTTTAAGGGAAAGTTAAACAAATAAAGAAAGCATAACTTATCTGGAACTCCATTAAATTATAACGTTGATATTTTTTATTAACTGCTCGTAAAGCTCCTATCTCGAAGTTCTATCTTTTTGTTACAAATAAATACACCTTTTTGTAAATTACCGCCTTTCTATACCTTTCACCCATTTACCTTATATTTACAATCTCGTGCAATTCTCCTCTTACCGTTCTTGTTTGATATTATCTGTGTGGTTTATTCGCCCTATGTTTTATTTTGTTCGACACGTATAAAGCTCAAGTTTACACGCTACGCAAAAGGTTAAAACAAATCAATAGTGCAATTAAAACAAAAAATTTCATTCAACAGGTTTAGACAATCATAATCTGTAGTTATCAAAATTGTTCACGGCTATAAAAGGAACAGAGCAGAGCCCCGATTAGCCGAAGTTATGCCATGAGTAAGAACGTATATGGTCCGCACAAGGCTTTGTTGGATTGGTCACGTCGGAACTTTCAATTTCCCAAACATAATGCCCCAATATCTACAGCTTTGCATCATACTGGGCATATTTGTATCGTGGGTATCGCTCGAAAGCTGTTATTGACATCATTGTTGGTTATGGCAGTAACAACTGGATGTGACAAGTTATCAATGTTCTCACAGCTAAATCAGTAATGTTTATGGACGCCGGACACTTCCGAACGGTCTGCGGACCATTCTAAAACGATTTATATTTTAAAACAGTTTTATTATGACAATGATTGTTATGATTTCCGTCGAGCAACCGAAAGTTGTATTTTGTTATCTCTTATGTTTATCTCCTTTACAGGACATTAAAACAATATGGATATTAGGTGTATCGGTAAAAGCGTGTGAACCCACTTAAGAATGTTAACATGGAAATATTGTAAAACCAAACCATTTTTTTAAAAGAGTAACCGTGGAGTTTCTTGCCGGTTCTTCTCCATAGGAAACGACCAACCTGAACCGTGCACCTTTTGTCGACGTTTTATAAGTGCCCATGTATGCCTATGTGAAATAAAAAAAATGATTCTGATTTTAATTGAACACCATGTATCACCTCTTAATTAAACGCTTTCAGTATTAGTTAAATTAATGTTTTCAATTAAATTGAAACGTATTCGATTTGACTACAATATTGACTGAGCCAGTGAAAATAAGATAAGGTTATTTCGTAGATCAGGTGAACATAACTAACATCTCTTAAGTTGATTTTTGTCATAATTTCGATTATATCAGACGCTGTTCAACATTCTTGATCGAAAGTCGTTATTATAATGTAATAGAGTCTGTTCACGATTTGGGCGGAGATGCGCCGGACGGTCGGCACGAGCGCGAGCGATGTCAGGGGTCAAGTCTACACGTAACAGACACTAGTAGAAAAGCTCGACAACACCGAACATGTAATAAATAGCTTTGTTATATCAACGTCACAATCACAACGACGTGTTTGTCATAAACTATACACACACTATTTTATCGACATTCTGACTCAGATTTACCGACATGTAATAGATTTTTATTACTGTTATCACCTAATAAACGTAATTGGATTCTAGTTGACTAGACTTTTTATTGACAAATCTGTCATAACTGTATTCAATCTCTATTTCTGATTCCTTTATTGATATGACCTGATCTACAATAAAAGAGAATTTGCATGTAGAAAGTCAGTAATGTAATTTTATGCATTAAAATCAGTAATTGATCTCGAAGCGGAAGCTGAAATGCATCGTAAAATACCTTTCAAAGCAATTATAGTCCTTTTAATGTGCAAATTGTACTTTGATAAGAGTCCGTGGCACTCGAAACTTTTGATATCTTCATAAATATTCAGCCACTTTCACATCTCACACGCGAAGGGATTTTTAATAACAGATTTTAAATGGTAAAGTAAAATCGTGGTGAGCAATAATTTTATTGCGTGGTGAGTCCATATTGTGGTCCGCTACCGCCACCGAGCCGCACCGCGTCGCACGGCGCACCGCATGTGACCGGATGCGCTCCAGTCTCCTTTGTTGCTCTCATAATGTGTTTTTATTTGCCAAGGATCCGTAAAAACGAAAGTTGACCTCGCGAATACTTTTGTGCATCCATAAAGGATGTAGGTAGCTTTATTTTTATACTTGCTCCGCTTTTTTCGCATTTCTTTTCCTTTTTAGATAGGTAAGATGAATGCTTATCGTTTATGTCGCGGTTTTTATGTAACTTGCATAATTTTGCAACATATAAAAGTATGAGAAGTCATCACATAAATAAGATCACATAGATGCTTATGCTGCTGCATTATTATTATATAATGTGCATGATGTTAGTATACTTACCTAGTATTAAGTACAGTATAGTGGTAACGGTCCCGACGTACGTGTCGTAGGTCGTGGGTTCGTACCCAGGCAGGCGCTGTACTTTGTGTAAAATAATTTCATCACCACTGCTCTAAAAACGGTAAAGGAAAGCATCGTGAGGAAACCGGCATGTCCAAGAACCAAAAATTCGAAGACATGTGATATTTACCAACCCGCACTGGGCCCGCGTGGTGGATTACGGCCCATTCCCTCTCACAGAGAGAGGAGGCCTGTGTCCCAGCAGTGGGAACATTAATAGGCTGATGATGATGATGATGATATTTTAATTTAAATTGTATTACTTTGATATAATCTGTGTTTTTTAATTTTATTTGGCTCCTGTATTTAAACATTGTTTTGATTTAATTTGACATCGTCTACATTTAGAGCTAATTTGCCATAATCTTAATCTAAACGTTAATTGAATCTAATCTGTATTTCAATGTTATTTTGGTTTTAGTTTAATTAATTAAATATGTATTATTTTTTATGTAGAGCATGTATACTCAATAATGTGTAAGCTATAATTGAGTGTGCATAACATGATAATGTTTTTCAATTTATATATTTTCTGTAAGTTTTTGTTATGCCACTCGTTTGTGATCCTAAAATAAATAGGCTGATGATAATGATTAAGTACTTTTACTATGTAATCCTTGTTGCTAGGCTGGTGAGAAATAAACAATTTATTTTTTATCTAGCTAATGAATTGACGTTTATTAACATTTTCGCTTCATGTATTATTGTTGATGATTGTATCTATTGTAGTATATGCATCATTACGTCTAATCGATGACAATAGATGCTTATAAAAATACGCAAGTGAAAACATATGACATGTGCTCACCCCGCGGCGTCACTTTCTTTTTTTATATTGAAACTACAATTACAGTCAGTAAAGTTTTTATTGTGGCGATATAAAAGGAGGCAAGACAAACCGTTAATTACAGTATGCAAATGTGAAGATGTATGCGTATAATCACGCTGAATACACGTGAAATCAATTATGAAATAAATTGAAGGTTGTATTGCTATCTGTTGATGCTAATGACTGCTTCACTGCACTTCGAATTAATAATGCCTGTTTATGAATTGTAAATTGTTTAAATATTGATCCGAAAACAATATAAGGACATAAATCAAAACTTCTGCAAATTTTTTGTACATTTGTTGGTCCTGTCTATGTCCTGTCCAATAATTTGATATGAAAAAGTCAAGAAGATCCGATTACAAAAGTTTCTTTAAAAATTGTTAAATAGCTATTACACTATCGTTACTCAGCACTATATGTACCAAAAAATGCACGGTCTTCTGGTATTAAGGCCCTTACTCAACGTTAGTGCTGTAAAACGGTTCCTTTCTAAAGCATACTCCTTAGTAACGTCTAGGTTAAAAGGATTGAAAAAAATGTATTATTGATTCATGTACAGTCAAGGGTCAAAAGTGCAGTCATACTCTCCCAAAACTCAAATGGCTAGTTTTTGTAGAAGAAGTTAAATTATCCACAACTGATTTAATATTTTGTATAGAAATTAAAGTATAGATTATTCCTACTAACCGCGAAATGTTGAAATTCTGCTGCCTACAAAAAAATTGCCTTTTCTGTTTTGGTAGAGTGTGACTGCACTTTTGACCCTTATAGTACATTATTTGTTAAACATCTTTTTCCGTTCGTATTTTTCGCTTCTTTTGCATACTCGTCCAAATCGACTTGGGTGTTAAAAAACATTTTTACACTTAAAAAATTATGGTTAGAATGTCTTATTAACCTACATGGGTTGGGTATGTAAATCAAAATATATTTTGCAAACAAATCTGTCCAAAAGGAGGTCCTATATTGATATTCTGGCACCGAGCGGACGCAAAGCCAGTACCGCGTATATATACGCCTTAACCACGGAAGTGAAGTCATCAGAAAAAGCTAGGCTGGTTGCAAGACAAAATAAAAAAAAACAAGAAAAATAGAAAGAATAAAAAGAAAACAATAAAAAAAAGAATGAATTATGGTGTAATTAAAAGTCCATTAAGTTTTTCCAAATTCTCTGTCACCATCGCCTTTATCTTATAATTTATTGAATATACCCATGTAATTAATATTTATAAGCACCATATTATAAATAAGGTATTTAAGCTTGTTACATTCGATTTGCAAAACAATTTATCTCGGTAGAATTAATAATAAATGCTTGTAATTAAGGACGTTTATAACTAGTAGGACTACGGCGACAGTTGATATGTTTCGAGTGTTTCGACCATAGACTAGAGAATCGACTGAGTAGGTAATATCCTCAGAAAATTTCTTTCTCTATATAAAGAGACAAAGCAAACTTGCATCCAATTTACCAAACCAACCACTTTTCACTTTTTATATATACTATCGCCGTGGAACGGAACCGAACGCGATCGATTTATAAAAATAATCGGTATAATCAGATGTAAAACGCTAGTTACGTCGGCACGGTTTCTTTGTATGGGATGAGGTATCTGTATGCTAGTATAATATTATCTGTGGCTTGAGTCACGAATTTTATCACGGTTTTTGCTCCCAAACTGTGATAGAAATGTGACTCAAGCTTGTCACAGTAGGCCGTGCTCACCCGGCAGGAATCAGAATTCTAGAAAAATTCTAAGAAACTACTGGGCGCACAATAGCTATATCTTTCTCATACATTTCTATCCGTATTAACTTTACACCAGAGGCTCAAGTCAAGTGGCATTCGGTGTCAGCGAAGACGTTAGACGAAATGTCAAAATGTAAAGGATTGATCACGTGATGTTTCGAAATCGCTTGACAATTCCATAAAATTTTGCCTTTTTGACAATGGCTATCGCCACGCTTTCGATGATAACACTTGTCTAAGGCCTCTGTGGCTTAATAATTATGACAAGTAAACGTCTCAGACAATGCCTCACCTGTTGTCGTTGTCTCTGTGCAACAACACCTGCTCCCTGAAAGACCTTTAAAGCTACTGACGTGGCTGAATTTTGATCAAAATACATTTAATTGCAAAAAATAAAATAAATAATTGGGAATCATTGATACGACGAAGAAGAACGTGTTGAAACCATTAGAGTGTAAGAGAGACGAAGCTTTATAGCTGGAAATAAAAAAAAAATTCAAGACGAGCCCCTAAATATCGCTATCTATGTCCATGGTGTCGGCGAGGTGTGGCCGCCTAGAGGTACGTGTCGCTTGAGCGTTTAAATCTCATGTGTAGAATACATAGTTATCTACTAAATTACCTCCTGGATACGTAGTTAATAGCCTCCTGCAGCGACTACAGCACTAGTTCACAAATTGCATTTATTTGGCGCACGCCTTACAGCCTTATGTAACGTGTAATCATTTTAATTACTGACAAAGTAGGATACGTGTTACAGGGAGCCTAAACTACATCCCGTACGTATCGGTTAGGTCACTTTTCTGCGAAACTGTTCGGTACGCGGTGGAGTGGAGAAACTAAGCGGAACGCGAGGCTACTGAATTCCGATTGCTTACGAAAAAGTTGGAGCATCTGATGGTCGAAACACATAGATTGAGCATTTATCTAAACACAAATGCGATTCTACAGGGTTACATTCAAGTAACTAACGAAAAAGTTTTAGTATTTTGTATGTTTTGTTTTTGGTCGTTTTATTAGCCATATTTATTTTGAATTGGTTCAAAAAATAAAACACTTAGCAACAATAATCCGAAATCATATGCAACAAACTGCATGCATAACCAATGATGAGTCGACATAGGAAGTACCAGAGCTCACCTATGACACTGACACAGCGGAACTGGAGCGTGATTGCCTATTACTGGCACATCACTATTTGAATTTAGAATTCAAGTAATGATCAAATTTTTGAACAACAAACTCTATGACATACTAGACAAAGTTCAGATTCCATTGCAATCCAAATTTTTGTAGGGTTTTTTTAAAACAAATTGTCACTCAAAAATCAACTTAAAATACACACAGTTATAGTCGATATATGAGTTGGTGGCGATGGATTATAAATTCAAGTATATGTATGTATGTTGTGCAACCGCGATAAGGATTAATGGCGATACTAGGCTGACACGGCCGGAGGAGTGGCGTGACATCTTGAACCGAGCTTTCACCAGCCCGCGTCTTCGCTCAGAGATTCTCTGGCTTCCTACTATATTTACCGGTATGACGACGTAATGTCGTAGATTAATCTTCTTTAGGTTAGTCTAGCTACCGGTTTCTAAAGACTAGACGTAATACAGTACAGATAGTGTTGTTACCTTTCCAGTAATCTGAGTAGGTATCTCTGAGTTATTAGGTTCGAAAGGCCCGGTACCAAAAAGCTAAAAAATTTGAACAAAAGACTGTGTGTGATTCAAATGCTTATTACGATAATCGTTAAAATGTAATTTTATAGAGATGTTGGTTACCTATTTTTATTTAAATTAATAGTGGTGTTGCATTCAACAAAATCATAATTTACAAGAAATTCATTAGAATCAATTAAGTTGTATCCAACGTTAGATTAGTTTAGAGCAATATAACATAAATTATATACAGTATAAATTACATTTCAAACATTCTCGTTCACATTTGTAGGTTTTTGGCACGCGTCAGAATTTATCTGTGCATTTAATCAGTGGAAGATAAAGTTATTGATTTATTACTGTGTATCCTGAATATCGTTCACTAACGACTTTAAAGGCATTAACCCGTTCACTCCTTAATTGCCCAATCACCAGACTGATCTAAAATGTAGTGAAATTGAATACATTCTACGTTTTTATGAGATTTGATTTTGTTTATGATCCGGAATTCAATTTGTATTTGGAATAGCTGATTGACGTAATGCAGTTTTTTTTTTGTTTTTAGCCAGTCTTCATGCCATTTGTTACTGGGATATCATTAAAAATTGCTACACTAGTTCAATTTGATATTGTCTATTACAATCTAAACTATTATCGCTCTACATAGCGCCTGTCATAACTCCAGAGCAACACAAATAATATGACGCGAGTTCGTTACTCGCAACCTTTTTAAAATGTTCCAACCTTGTTAAAATACGAGCATCAGTATTTTTATCATACATAAGTATATTTATTTCACTTTGCATGAGCTGTGCGAGGATAAACTGGTAGTAAAAAAATAGAAAACCGTAGGAAGTAGTTTTTTTCTAATTTCCTATCTCAACTTAATATAGCAACGAGCCATACTTAACCGATCGTTAACCTTGCAATTCCAGACAACTTGGAGTCCCGGACGAGTGCGAACGGCACGTACTGGGAGCCGGTTGTAGCTGGCGTCCGGCTAACCGACAAGACACGGCAGCAGCACGACAAAAAACCGCAAAATACTAACAGTGGTAAGGTTTCTGAAACTAATTCACATATTGAGCACTTGCAATAGATGGCTTTTACATTTGAAGGCTCATTTTTGTGTATTTCAATATAGCTTAGCTGTATCCGATGTACCAGATTGAATCTAAAAGTCATTATAGTATCTTAAACTACTCTGGTGAGAGGTCCTACTGTCTTTTATTGATGAATGATAATAGTTGAGAGCAAACTAATGAATTTATTTCTAATAGTGCGCAGAACTAGTGAAAAGAAAAACAAATACCCCAATTTATTTTTATTTTTCTACAATACGGCGTTGTTGACTTGATCGGCCTGCATCAATGGTAGGCTAGGTACTTATATACTGTAGTGCAGGTATGTCGAACCAACGGTACGCCGCTTGTCAGTGGTGGCACGCGACCAAATAATTCTGGCACTCCTTCTTAACAATAAATGAGTCCAATTCTCCTTGCATACCGTATAAAGTAATAAATTGAGCCTGCTGCCTATAAGACATTTAGTATCTAATTTTCAGTTGCAGAACTTAGATAGTCTTTTATTCGTTAAGAAATATTATATTTTTGTCTATTAAATCGCTTAGCCAAAATTCTATAATATGGCACCCTATGGCCACAATAACGGCCACATAAAGGTTCACCATCCCTGCTGTAATGTAACTCATTTCAATAAGGGGGAAGCAAAAAAATAAGTGTTTTGTCATTAATTATTACGATGTGATGCACGAACCAATGTGTTCATGTGTGTTTTGTTTCCACTGATGATAACGCCTTATGTGTTGAACGATTGTCTGGTGAACCATATATAACTTATTTAATTTAAAAGTTAATAAAAAAAGTCCATGTTATAAGATGTAGGCCCCACATAATACGAGTATCACCAACTACACTGTTCGTAGATATGGGGAGCACAACTTAGGAGTATTACTGTTATATCACATTTAAATGTTTTATTTTACACAATACACCACACGATATCATTGCGTGCTCAACGTTTGGGACAAATAACCATGCATGTGTACTTGTATTACTAAACAAATCACTATTCCGACGAATATTGTTGAAAACACATAATTGCAGGTTCGAAAACATCGGAAATAGATTTCTACGACGCCGACGTCGATAGAAACCCTGGTGTCGATGATATTCCTAAAAGCAAACTACCCATACCTCCAGTCTTCCCTACCCACCTTACACCCGAAGTCCAATACGGAAACGAAAAAGCGGACACCGACAACATAAGAACAGCCAAGGTATTGGAAGATGCTGCCTATGACGACTCAACATTGAAACCGCATATTACACAAAAGCCAGAGAAACCGCTAGCGATTTACTTCAAAAATTTCAGTGCAGCGACCACGGAGGTCATAACAAGAGCAGAAACAATAAATGATTTCACTAATTATGATCATAAACAATTAACCAATAAGAACTTGGAATACGCACAGAAAGATAAGAGCCAAACAGGATATCAGGAACATCACGGAGCAGACAGCCAAGTGCCGATAGAAGTGCAAGAATTCTACGTTCGCCGCCCCAACGCCGATGTCAGCTTTACCTCAGGTCATTCAAAGCTCTTTGGCATTTCTATAGAAGACGCAGAAAAAATGAAATCAACTACTCAAAGCTCTCTGTATAACACAAGAGTGTCCCCTACGCTGCCAACGTGGCGTGACGGCGACGACACCACCACGAAAAAGTATCCATCCAATATCTACTCAGAGGGTAAGTCTTTAACTTTTGTATGGGGAGCATGCGGCTCATCACTAACGCTCAAGGTAAATGGTACGAACCAAGATATTACTTACATTTCAATGTTCACTTTCACATTGTAATCCATCGACAAGCCGATAACATTTTTAGTGCAGTGGGTGGGTGTAACTAACTATGTTTCTTTAGCCCTGGTATTTTGATTACACAAAATCAATTTTCTTATTGATTCTTTCAGTTCAATGTCGTTCCACCCGCATGTCTCTGTGCCGAGGCATCTTACCGTATGACTTAGCGGGAGCACCAGCGAAGATTGGGAATGTAGAGGCGACATCTCTGCTTTCCCAGATTGATTACTTGGTGTCAACTAACTGCAGTGACCGTGTCAGGCATTTCATGTGCGCTTTGCTGGAGCCTGAGTGCAACCCGCCACCCTACCCTACGCAGATGCCATGTTACGGTCTATGTAAAGGTAAATAAATTATAGAACCTTTTTATATCCATGCCGTAACATCTCGATATCAACCCCTCAATTCCTTTAATTCCAGCAATCGTGGACTCGTGCGACGGTCAGATTCCTACGGAGCTGACGCCTGCGTTCAACTGCAAGCACTACTCACGTACCAACTGCGTGGCGGCCAAGGCACCGTGCTACCAGCGGGAGTTCTCGTGCAGCGACGGCACGTGTGTGCCCCGGGACTGGCTGTGCGACGGCACCAAGGACTGCCCCGCCGGGGAGGACGAGGCGGCTGCCTGCATCAAGTGCGATCAATCCGAATACCGGTAATGTCCAATTCAACATTTAACTGTCTCAATTCTTTGAGAATAGATTTTTGATCTTTCTTCTAACAATATTGAACGCTAATAATTTGCCTCACAGCTGTAGTAGTGGTGGGTGCATCCTGAAGCGTTGGCTCTGCGACGGCTACTCGGACTGCCCGAACGGCGAGGATGAGCACGTGGACAGATGCGGCGCGCGCACGCACCACGCGCCGATCGCGCACACCGTTCCCGACGCGCACACCGGCCCCGACGCTCACACCGGCCCCGACGCTCACACCGGCCCCGACGCTCACACCGGCCCCGACGCTCACGAGCCCGGCGAGGAGTCTGCTGGCTCCGCGCCTGCACCTGCCATCCGCAGACCCAACAGAGTTCCTATTTTACAAAAGGTCTCTCATCACCATGCTGGTATGTTAAACACTGCAACGAGTTTATCACTACACAGTAAGAAGTTTATCATCCTTACAATTCTCTTGTACCATTTGCACGACACCAGTCGACAGCCGTGCGAAGGAATATTGTACCTTTTTAATTAGATGAAATACAAGTAATTCCAATAGAAACGTTTCTTAATAGCTTTGTCATTTTACATTTGTTTTAGGAGACAATGAAAGTAGCAAGGAGCTACTCATGACGAGCGACAGCAATAATTATGTGAAAAGGAACTTCACCCGCCGACCGCTACCACCCCGACTATCGCACTATTATCACTCCCAACCAACGAGACCAACCAAGGATGACATCAAGTCACTCACCACCGAGCCCACCGTAGTGAGACCTGTTCCAAAGAAACCCAAGGAAGAAAAAGTTGTCTCCCAAAAAGATACTCCCAAAATGATTCCAGAAAAGGAATCCGTCGAAGATGTCAACATGGGAGATCTTGGGTTTTTTGATGAGTTTGAAAAGGAACCACAAGAGGTTACAGCTCAAAAGTCCGGGCAGCGTACAAATATCATGAGGTTCGGAGTGCCTCCACCGAACTCGCAACCCATACGACCAGCCGCGCCAGCACCAGCAGCAGCAAAAGCCACTCCTCTGGACAAAACTGGCAGCAAGCTTGATAGAGTCATCGATGGCGCCGCCCTGCTGAGGGTAACTCACAACTAGATTTTTATGCTAATCTAATTTGTTTCTCTGTTTGTGCAATTTATATTCATGCCGAACCATGCCCGTCCCGGCAATACATCTTTGCAGGTTCGGCGCTTCCGACCTTGAAAACTATGTTCCTTCAGATGTCCAGAATTTGGACTAATATGACCAGTAACCAAAATATATTCTAATTCTATAAGTTCTATTTGTTTTATGGATGAAAGTTTTATGATCCCTGTAATGAATTCAAAAATATTGGCTTCGCAGAAAGCAGAGGCGGAGCGTGCAGCAGAAATTGCAGAAGACCTTGCTGCAAACGATACATCTGCGTACGCAGATGACGCGCCGGACGTGCTTGTCCCGCCAACCCGACATTTCCCGGCCCCCAAGCCGGCCCCGGCTGACAGCCCCAACAAACCCTTCTTAACCATATCCAAGAGTCCCGCCATCAACCAACTCGCGCCATCAGCGGATCAGTATGGGAGCCCGATGACAAGCAATAACGTGCGGGGTGGCGGCGGGTCGCGCGCGCACTCGTCTCCCTGCCCCAGCGGCGAGCTGCGCTGCGTGGACGGGCGCTGCATCACCCTGGCGCAGCTGTGCGACGGCACCATCGACTGCACCGACCACGCCGACGAGGACAACTGCTACACGTGAAGCCGCGGCCACGCGCTCGCGGTAAGAGGCAGTGAGTGCACCTCACTCGAGGGAGCTCGATATTATTCCAGTGACTGATCAGTGAACGATGACTTAATACTATATAGAAGTACATTTTACAAATGAAATAAAATTCCGGTGTGTTTTGGTAAATATCTGCTGTGTCATTAATGTGTATAAAACTTTTATAATTAATTTTAAATGGCGACCGAGTGACCAGTTGATTTATATATCCTTGTCAAATGTTCATAAGAAAGTAGTTGTCTTAATATCTACCTAACAAAACAGCAATGATAATGTTACAAAGTAAGTGTAGTAAGTGCGTTAAGTATTAATCACTTGAACTGCAGACCATCAGTTACAGTCACTAAGTACCACGCTAAAGCTGACACCACCGAGTGGCTTTCTATTACTTTCATCAGACAGTTGAAATGTCATCGATTTGCTGAGACAGTCTTGAGTTCACATACTAGACCAACCAACACTGGGAAAATACGGAGTATACATGACCCTCGTGGAGTGACGTTCTTAAGTTATGGTATATGATAGTATACGCTGTGATAAAGCAATGCATGATTACGGTGGATTAGTATTCACCTGGCTTGGTAGTTTAACTCGTACACCCGGTTTTAGGAAGAAATTATCGACGCGTCACAAATCATCGACGCGTCACAAATTATCGACGCGTCACAAATTAACGTAAGTCAAGTGATGCAATTGACTGTTGATAACTATTCATTCAACCAATCACAGCAGGTAACGCGCGTTAAACAATTTGTCACATTAATTTTGCGATAATTTTCGTTCTAGAATCTGGGCCGTGTTGCCGTCCATTATAGATTTTATTAAGTACCTGTGGAACAAGATGTTATGTATTTAGTTATATTATTTTATTAATTAGGCTATATTATAATTAAGATAAAGTCCAATTCGTAGTTCGTAGAAAATTCAGGCCACAAAATATTTTCAAAAATTTTGTTAAGAAGAGATGTATTTTCTTGCATTACTTAATGTTCATCATTGGCATTCGTTTTTTAGGCTTTATTATCATCATTACTTATTTTATTGTAAATATTTTCATCTAGAAACTTAACTAAGTAATTATAAATCATGGTTGTTTTATTTGTTAAATATACATTTAAAATGTCGATTTAGTTGAGCTTGAATCTTTAAAAATATTCGTAGAGAGTATTGTTTAATTGCATGCATCATCATTTTGCTTATTTCATTAAACGATTGGAGGTGCGCATTTGTAAATAGGGCCGCAATGAATTATTTATATCGATAAGTATTTATATGAAGGTAAGTGTATTGATTAGAATATAAATAAAAGTTACTGTGTTGTTATTTTAATGTAATTTTGGTGTAAGGTATTGTACTTACCTACTTGTCAAGCGTTCTCTTCGTTTGAATACCGAATGTATAATCATTAAAAAACTGGAAATTAAATATAACTTCTATATCTATAGAAATATCACAAACTCATAGTTTGTTACATAAAAAGCCTCAATTACGAATTTATTAAATATTTTCTGGGATATCCCTAAATATTTAGGCATAGGAATTTGTTTAGTAATGTAAGGCCCACCGAAAAACTTAACTCAGAGTTAGTTGCTGCTAACACGAAGTTAAATTGAGAATGTTGTATGATAAACTGTCAAATTAACCTCGTGTTAGGCACTAACCCCGAGTTTCTCAGCGCTAAATTATCGCAGGATTAATGTGATAAATTGTCAGCACGCGTCATGCACGCGTTATCTGCTGTTGAAAATTCATTCGACCAATCACAGCAGATAACGCGTGCTTTATTAATTCTGCAATAATTTAGAGCTGAGAAACTCGGGATAACTCTGAGTCAAGTTTTTCGTGAAAGTGGGCCTGTTTAAATAAAAAGAACATCTTAAGCTTAAAAAAGTGACTGAAAAATTAAGAAGAGTGAAAAATTTGTAGAAAATCTTTTGTTTTATGTTTTATACCTTTCGAAAATTTCTGCTAAGACCATGAAGCTTTCTATATCAAGCATAGAGAATAATAAAAGTAGTAATAAAACTTTAATACATAAAATATTATTCCTAAGTTATCCGTCCATAAATTAATATACTAGGTTAATTTAGTTTATTGCTTCATATTGTCCAAAGTAATGTCATAATAAACTAACGTAAATACCGAAATAACTAAAGTAACCATTCGGTTTTTCTCCACTCTCTGTATTGAATTTCATTTCTAAGGAATAAGGATTATAATTGTAAATTAGTTAGAGTATTAAGTTATCTATTGTTTTAACTGTATTAAAATGATTACGATGTAATTTATCATTTTTATGATATAAATACTATGCCATGTTATAATCGTTCGTTTTATTCCCTCTCCACAATTCACAATACCTGGCGTATTTGTACAAATATTTGATCCAAATCTCTATTACAAAATGAACTTTATTTAAATAGTAGTTACTATGGTTCGTTTTACATTGCCAAAATTTCGCAAATATTTAGCCAAATATGCCAAGGGTTAGTGCCAAAACAAAATGCATAAAAAACAATAATACTGCCATCCTGTGTCGGACCAAGGCTTTTTCTCATACGGAAAAGGCACGAGCAATCAACAACAGTTGCTCAAGCCAGGTTGGCAATTTCAGACTTACGTATAACACCATTTAAAGACAAACTGACATTCCATCACCGATAAAAAGTGCTGAAGAGTGAAAATAGTACATTGTGATACAAGGGTGGAAAGTAGGTTATTGCAAACGAGCTGTCATTAGCAAGCCCGAGCCGAAGGCGAGGGTTTTTAATAACACGAGTTTGCAATAACCTACACGCCCGTGTATCACATGATATTTTTCAATACAGTTGTGGGAAATAGTAAAAACAAATCAAAGAATTAGATTTGTTAATTCACAAAAAAATAAAACTTATAAGACATATTTTTTTTACAACGAAAACAGCCTACACAGCCTATTCGATTTTTGACAAATGTTGATGTGAAAATAATTAAATTGAAACTGGTAATTAAATATATTAAACAACCATTTAAAAGACTTTTGAGAATTAAATGCTGAAACGTACGGAATCATTCATTTTTCCTAGTATAAAATCTATTTCATTTTATTCTATGTATGAAAACTCCTTGCCACTAAACTTTTTTATATTGACTTATAACTAAAGGCGCGTTTTTGCAACTGGACATTTTTTACAACGAAAACAGTCTATACAGCCTATTAGATTTTAGACAAATGTTGATGTGAAAATAATTAAATTAAAACTGGTAATTAAATATGTTAAACAACCATTTAAGACTTTTGAGAGTTCAATGCTAAAACGTACGGAATCATTCATTTTTCCTCGTATAAAATCTATCCCATTTTATTCTATGTATGAAAACTCTTTGCTACTAAACTTTTTAAATTGACTTATAAATTTAAAACTAAACTGCTAAACTAATGATCGAGCTCGTAAACAAAAGTCACGACCGCGTAATAGAAAGATGCCTATGCATAAGATTTAATTTTCGAATCATAATTATAGCCTCTGAAAGTAGGCCATGTTTAACAACTGTATTGAAAATGTAATTTATTTATTTCAGGCACATCAACAACACAAACAAGGATCATTTTATGAGTTTTTATACTAGTATTTATGTCAATAACAGACGTGCACAACAATTACAAAAATAATATCACATAACTAATACAATTAAATTCTAATTTAGAAAGAGGATGATTGAATAATAGACAAAATTACAATATAATATAAATAGATGTCAAAATTTATGAAATTTAATATAAAATAATAATAATTTAGATATATTAAAAATAAAACAATAGCAAAACAAAAATAGTATTAACTTAATAAAATAAAATAAATTGCAAATATTCACTTTCTTTTCCAAAAACTTCCGTTTGAGCCGAGTGGGGTGGTCATAAAAATGTCTAGGTCTAAAAGGTCACACCAAGCATTGTATATTGCAGGCAGCCTTGCTATAGGAGAATTCAATCCGAGATTCAGTATGTATGGGATGGACATGTCATAACAAAATTTGACGTGATCAATACCAAATATTTTGGCATCCTCTTGATATTTTCCTTCACCTATATCAGTAACTAGCTGTTGCCTGTGACTTCGTCTGCGTAGCATTAGTACTTCGAATAGCTTATTTTTTTTTATATCGTGCAACAATATTATAGGTTTTCCATACAAACTTCCACTCCCCTTGCCACCCCCTTTAGGATTATTTCCGTGGTGAAAATTATCCTATGTCCTTCCCAGGGTCTCAAACTATCTCAATACCAAATTACATCTAAATTGGTTCAGCGGTTTAAGTGTGAAAAGGTAACAGACGGACAGAGTTACTTTCGCATTTATAATATTATTATTAATGTCCAAGATTAACTTAGAAAGTAGATACGTAAAAATTTAAAAACGTGCTTTTGAAGGTATTTATCTGGAGTCCGATGGGAAGACGAAATAAAAAGAGTAGCTGGATGGACAAGAATAGCAAAAGATAAAGTTGAATGGAAAGCTTTTTTTTAAGTTATTTAGTTTTAAGGCATACAACAAACATTGTAAAAATTGTACATATCTATGAAAAAACAAAAATGGCTATTTTTATTTTATTTTATTTATTATCTGGAGTCCATGTAATCTGTATAAAATGTTAATAAGTTAGCTAATCTAGATAAAAAGGCGCAACTTCTTATAAGGGCTATTTTATTCCTAGTATAGTTAATAGCCAGGCTGTCTACGCCGTCTAACACAAGCACTCATTACCCGACCAGTTCGTCGGGTAATTATAGCTGAATGTAAAAACTAAGATTGCGCAGACTCGTGGGTAAGTGTTAACACTGTGATATTAATTTACGCAACAGTAGAATGGAGGGAAATGTTTCCCACAGATTGTGGTGGAAAGTTTGATTACCCTGGCAGGTGGGGTAAGATCGTTCGCTACAATAGAAAAACACCTTAAACTTTGGTCGAGCTGATAGGCAAATCATCCAATCATAATAATATCTCTGGACAGTATTACAGAACTTTACGTACTGATTTTCCCCCACCCGATCTTTCTTACAAAAAAGTAACGGCGCTGGTTCCAGGCTTTTGTCTTTTTCCAGGCTATGCCACCACTCATTGTGCAGTTAGTGACTGAGATAAAATTACTGCAAATAAAGTTTCAGATATAATACAAATAATAACTTAGTCATAGTAATCTTTTTCTGGTCAACCAAGCCTAATAAACAGTAGTCGTCCGAATCTAGTAAAACTTTCGCGCAGCACACGCAGCTCTTGACCACACACACACATCACATCATCAGCCTATTAATGTTCCCACTGCTGGGACACAGGCCTCCTCTCTGTGAGAGGGAATGGGCCGTTATCCACCACGCGGGCCCAGTGCGGGTTGGTAGATGTTACATGTCTTCGAATTCGAATTTTAAAAAATAAAATTTACGCGTACGTCGCGCGTCGCAATTTCGCAAAGCAGCACTACGCTGTGTAGCAGAGCCACGATGTGTAACAGAAATATGCCGTGCAACAGTGCTATGAAGCACAGTCAAAGTAGCGCTATGCTATATTAACACAGGGAGTGTGCAGTGCTACGACGCGTAACAGCACCTCGACGCGTAGCGTAGCAGTCCTACGTTGCGTAGCAGTACTACGCCGTAAGCAGTGCTACGTTGCGTAGCAGTACTACGCCGTAAGCAGAGCTACGACGCGTAGCAGCACTTCAACGCGTAGCGGTCTTACGAAGCGTAGCAGTTCTGCGTTGCGTAACAGTCCTACGTTGCGTAGCACGGCTACGCTAGGTTGACGTACAATCACAGAATAAATAATACTACAGTACACTACACTGTCTACGCTGTATCAACGCAGCGTCTACGCTACATAGCTGAAGAAGACATATCAACATTCATAACTAAATACAATACATACCTACTGCACATACACGAGCCGGGAAGGATTTAAAAAAAAATCGCTCAGTTTGCGGGAAGGCGCTGGATGCGAGACGCACGGGATCGGTCAAAATCAAAAAATCAAAATCAAAATTTCTTTATTCAATTAAGCCATTAGGCGGCACTTTTGAACGTCAAAAAAATATATTTTAAAAGTAACAATAATTTATTCTACCGTCCATTCGGAAATGTAGCTTGTTGTGGAGAAGAATGGACAAGAAACTCCACACTTACTCTTTAAAAATAAAAAGTGTTTTACAAGTATTTGGTTACATCATTTCTTGTTAGAAAATAATAAATATATGTGAGAACGATGTAAAAAGACGTGCACGTAAAAGCGTCTAGAGCAAAATAAACAATTTAAAAAAAAAAAAAACAATACATAGGCAATTAAAAACAGGCCGAGGCAGCTAAGTTATGACCAATCCCAACTGACGGCGCCCGTTCACGAACATGACACATAGATCGGCACCACTCAGATCAACCATCATGAAGGGAACCGAATGATCCAACATACGTGCCACCATCAGAGAGACATTAGAGAGAGCATGACACACTATTCACTGCCAGGGCACACTAGTCAACAAACGACATATAGGTACAGTAAATGGTAGATTTACAGTTGGTACATGGTACTCACATATGTGCTGTGCAGTTATATAATACTAAAATAAATTGAGTTTATACAACACAAATATATTCATACAGTCTTCAGTAGGTCCAACAATACTTCAGAACTTTTCTGCTTATCACTTGTTTTTGTGCCCTAGTGGCTGTTGAGCAGGACTAGCGTTGAGCCAAGCATTTTTATCAGCGATGTAATCCCCCAACCTATAATATGCCTGCCTGCATAGTGTGCGTTTTATACAATTTTTGAATTTCGACTCATTCAGTTCTAGAATGTGGGGAGGTATTTTATTGTAGCATTTTATACAGTACCCCATAAAAGATGACGCTACTTTAGCCAGCCTGAAACCTGGTTGAATTAATTGGTCCCTATTTCTAGTAACATAATTATGTCTATCGCTGTTTTTACTAAAAAGATGTATATTCTTTCTAACGTACATGATGTTTTCGTAAATATATTGACAAGCTACCGTCATGATGTTAATGTCTTTAAACAGTTCCCTTAGAGAATCTCAGCGGCGAAGATTGTATATCGCTCTGATGGCTCGTTTTTGCAGAATGAAAATTGACTCAATGTCTGCAGCCCTTCCCCATAGTAAAATACCGTAAGACATGATACTATGAAAGTAACTAAAATATACAAGCCTTGCGGTATCTACATCAGTAAACTGACGTATTTTTCTAACAGCATAAGCTGCCGAACTTAGCCGCCCCGCAAGGGATATCAAATGAGTACACCATTGCAACCTCGGGTCTAGCATGATCCCCAAGAAAACCGCTTTATCTACGAATTCTAGCTTCTCATTGTTTAATATAATGTCACAATCATAAGTTTTGACATTTGGCAAGGCAAATTTTACACACTTAGTTTTTTTAGCATTTAAAACTAAATTATTAGCATTGAACCAATTTTGAACTTGACGCAAGGCATTATTTACGTCGGCAACGTTACACGTACGTCTATTTATCTTAAAAATCAAAGAAGTATCATCAGCAAATAACACCATGTTTAATTGGTTTTCCAATAGATGGGGTAAATCGTTAATGTAGACTAAAAATAAGAAAGGACCTAAAATTGAGCCCTGGGGTACTCCCATTTTCACGTTCAACCCCGACGAATTGACACCGTTTATTTGAACTAATTGCTGTCTATCATTCAAATAGGATTTTACTAAACTTAATGCTGATTGGCCTAGCCCGTAATGCTCAAGTTTCAAAAGCAATGTTTCATGATTAACGCAATCAAACGCCTTCGTCAGGTCGCAGAAGATACCTATGGCATCTTGCCCTTCCTCCCACGCATCTAAGATGTGTTTTAATAAGGTGACACCAGCGTCGGTTGGACAAAGTCCTTTGGTAAAACCATACTGTTTGTCGTGTAGGATGTTATTCGTATTAAAATGAATGAGCATTTGATTTAGCATTATCTTTTCAAATACCTTGCTGAAAACCGGCAACACGGATACTGGTCTATAATTATTTGTATCTTTACTGTCCCCGGATTTAAAAAGTGGTATAACCTTACTATGTTTCATTAGATCCGGAAAGACTCCTTGATCTACACACAAATTAAAAATTAAAGCTAAGTTCGGCGCTATAGTCTGAATAATGCAGGTACAAACTTTGATGGACATTCCCCATAGATCTTCGGTCAGTTTGATCTTGATTTGCTTAAAAGCTTTTATTACTGTTATTGGATTTATATGTGAAAAGTTAAATACAGTCGGGCAGGCTGAAACGTTAGCGTTTAATAAACCAGAAGCGAGCGACGGCGAAGAATTTAAGGTTTCAGTAGTTTTAATTGGGATGCTAGTAAAGAAATTTACAAATTCTTGAGCTACTTTTTTGTTATCTCTAATAAGGCCATGTGTAGTCTCAAGCGTGTAACCAGTATTTTTTTTTTGTTCCTGTTCGTTTCATTATTTATAATTTTCCAAACCGTCTCAATTTTATATCCTGCGAATTTAACCTTATTGCTAATGTATAAAGCCTTAGCTAGTTTACACGTATTTTTAAATATTCTTGAGTAAGTAGCAACATACTTATTAAAAGTTTCAGTTTTAATATAAGGCTTAAGGCCATACAGCTCGTAAAGTCTTTCCCTACTTTTCCTGAGTCCTTTAGTCGCCCAGTCACTGAATAAAAACTTAGGGCATATAGTTTTAGTTTTCTTCTTAAAAGTATTATTGAACTCTGTTTGAACCACTGAGAAAACTTTTGTGTATAAAATATTACCGTCGTTCACTATGAGGTCCTGATAACTTAACTTACTGATTAAAGTGCTGTTAAATTTATTTAATTTACCGGAAGTTATTGGTCTGGATTGAATCTGCACTTGTTGTATTGGTATGTTGGACTCAAATGTTACCAGTAGCCCACTATGATCCGAAGGCAGACAATTCATAATGGCTTTGTCTAAGTAGTCGCAGCAACAAAAAACATTATCAATACATGTAGCAGTAGTCACAGTTGTACGGGTTGGTTCCTCAAACACATGTGACAAATTAAATGATTTGAAGAGATTTAATAGTCTACTGCTATCTGAATTATTTTCTAAAATATTTATATTAAAGTCACCACAGATTATGACTAGTTTATTACCAGTTGCAAGTTTTGCCAAAACATCTTCCATCACTGACTCAAATAAACAATAGTTTCTATATTTTGGGGGTCTGTAAACGCACACTATAACATGCTTATCAAGCTCAACACAGGACAGTTCAACACTATGTTCAACTGATAGATCTACGATCTGATGGATCTAATATCTTTACGAGGTTTTGATTTAATACCATTTTTAACCAATATAAGTGAACCTCCACGCAACATAATATTTCTGTTAAAACAACTGCCCACAGTATTGTTTTCTTAATTAATAAGCATTGCATAATCTTTCAGCCAATGCTCAGGAAAACAAATAATTTCAGAATCAGAATCAGAATCAGAATCTTTATTTGTAAACATAGGTGGTACATGGTATGTGAGATGTTACAATATAACGTAGATTCACTATGTTTTGCCGTGAAGCGTACAAATATCAAACATTGTCTTTTCTAAAAATAGTTCTATTTCCAATTGCTTTGCAGAAAAACCTTGAATATTTTGATGGAATAATTTCAAGGAATTCTGCTTAGCCCCTTTTTTTGTATTAACTAAGTGAGAGCAAGAAGGTACCTTCTTGTTGGTGGATGTATTCCTAACTATTTCGTTATTGGTACCCTCCCTTGTCCTAAATCAATGTCAATGTGGCGACGCCTGGGGGAGGCCTATGTCCAGCAGTGGACGTCTTTCGGCTGAAATGATGATGATGATACACGAGCCGTGTCTGGAGCCATGAGCTCAAGCATTCAACTGGACTTGTTTAAAGTTAACGTAACGTGAAACAACCAAATCCTATTGTTTTTGTTATGTCGTATTAAATCGTTTTGTAAAGGTACTTACTACAGTGAGTCACTCTCCGTATCTTGGATTCCCCAGTTGCGGATTCTCTGCCTACAGATTTTTGCCCAGTTTGAACAATAGGTCATTAATATTAATATTACCCATATTCCTTTATGAACTATTATAAACCTTCCCTTCAGTTTGCAAAACCCAAGTCCGTAGACCCTAGTTCCTGATAGCCTTTTAGTTCGTGAACATTCTAAATATAGACTGAAATCTTATACCGAGAACTTAAACTCAGCTTGAATACCTAAAGTTCACGCTCAGTGATCTCCTCAGTCCTAGTCATAGATGAGTCATGTTCTGTATCTGCTACATCTATTCAATGGCTGTCTCAAAATAACAACGCGCTGCTTCACGATCGAAAACTACTTCTATACTTGTGAGATACGGTTCGTTTTTCATTGGCTCGTCGTCGACCTTACAGTTAGCTTATTTTAGATTTTTTATATATTTTTTCATTCATAGTGTGATTACCTCATCGGCGCTACCGTTCCGTTTGGTTTCGGCCCTCGTATTCGTTTTACTTTAGTCATTTCGCACTTGTTTTTGAGGTCGGCCGGCTTCGTGGCGTTTCCTTATCGATTGTAGGGTTGCCGCGATACCTAACTAAACAATGATAACTAAGAGGAAACTCCTTAATTTTAATTTGGTATATATTTGTCACCAACTAACCTACTTCTGTTATCAATATTTGGCAGGAAATAATCCACTGTTTTTATTTCATTTGTATAAATTCATTAATACAATTATATTTACATGGAGACCTTTGTTTGACCTAGTGTAATATAAGTTACATTTCATACGACTAACTTTAAGAAGATCGCTAGTCTACAAAGTAGTCTTATATAAACACCAGTTCAGTATCACTGTTGAGTATTTTTGTTAAATTTGTCTACTTTAGGCGGAAAACCTGTCAAACTTTGGCATTACAGAAGAAGAGTTTATTAAATTCCTAACTTCAAATTCTGAAGCCCTAAGACCCACCCACCGAATGTAAAACATTTCTTAGTCACTTGTTTACGACATTACAATTTTAGCACAATAGGTCTAGTACGAATGGGGAATAAACAGGCCTGGTGTCATCGACCGCTGCCCACCGGCTCAGGCAAGCTGGTAGAAAGCGCCGTGAGTCATCGAGCCCAACGCGAGCCACTCCAGGCTGCCTTGACGAAACAGATATGCTGTACCTACCTATGTTGTATCAAGGACCTTTATAACGCAAGGAGAAATTATAGCAGTTGAAAATGAAAAAAAAAAATTAGTAATTAAATATTAGTGATAAATTATATATTATTATATAGATATATTTCCTACGTAAGTAGGAAAGTTATAAAAAGGCAATATATCTAACAATCTAATAAAAATAATAAACTGTCGAAAAAAGTTTGAGGTTTAGAAAAGAATAATCAGTCTTAAACTATTGGTACTGGCACTGTACGCTGCGAAAAATTACGAAAATTACGAAAGCCATTAGAGATTTTTCTTTACGTTTTACTTTTTCAATGTGAGATTTTTTTCAGAGATTCGGCCAGTATTGACAGTCTTTATTCCAAATTTTTAAGGTTTGGTTTACAATAGTTGATTGCCAGTACTTAATGCAAATATTTATAATACAAAATGTTGCAAGACGAGAATTTCAACCACACGAACATTAAAACAACCTGAATGGGACAGAATTTTCTTATGGCTCAGACAGGCAAGATACAAAGAAATACATTCTCTCGAATACAATGGCTGGCCGGGCATTCTATGCAGAATGTTAGACAGGTTGCTGGGAGACGAATGAAAGTAAAGTAAATAAACATTCGCGAGGTAAACAAACTGTGCGACTGGTTTGTCCACTCGGTGCACTAGGTAGTAGGTATAGCGAATGCTTTCTAAATAGTTAGGTCGAACGTTTATCTAATCAGAGGCCGAGTACACATAAATTGCCATCAGGCTGAATTATTGTAGATACAGCCCTTTTGTTTATCTCGGCAGGTTTATGGCTCTGAATGAAATTATATTAGACTAGGTTTTTTCCCGGGGCTTGTCCATCAGAAACTATGCATAATTTTTTATAAAGTTGTCTATGGCACTCTGCTAGCAGCTACTGTAGCGATCTATCTGACAATCAGTGACAGAATTTTCGTAATCACTTAATCAGGTAGTGCTTTTAGATATTAGGTTTATCTTTTACAAATAGATATATAAACAAGCAAAGAATCATACCTCTTTATCTTACTATAATAATTATAAACGTGAAAGTTTGTGAGCATAAATAATAATTTAAAAAATATCTCTTCCACAAAGGTTTCTTATAAACTATTACATAATGGTGCAAGGTTAATTTGGTAAATCCTTTGTGGGAAGTCTCCCATTTCATGGATGATGGATGTTTGTTACTCTTTCAAGCAAAAACTACTGTGCCGATTTAGATGAAACTTTACAAAAATATAGCTTATACATAGCACTTATGCTATCATTTATAAAGATATTGGGAGAAGTACTAATAGCACGCGAGCGGAGCCGCGGGCGGCAGGAATTATGCATGTTATTCTCACATTCTATAGACAAAACCTCTTGACAAAAGGGTTATAGGGACTTGTGAACCATAGAGTCAATGAAACAATACCTAGTATGACTGTATGAGGTAAGTGCCTGTTTATTATCACAGAAATGCCTGTGTTAAGACATTTCTAGATGACTAAGAAGTCAGTTATTTTCCTGTAAGTGAAACAGTTACTGAAGTTATATAAGTAACAACCACTTTTACCATTTCAGCTACTTAGTGAAAAAAATTGTGCTGTTTTTCTGAACGACTATACTCCATTTGCGATAACATTAGACGTTTAAATTAGCCCATTTTACAGCCCGTTCAACCGATTTTGACTTCTATTGCGTTGGTGATACGACTAATGGTAGCTGTAGTAAACAGTTGGTTTTGGTAACAGGTTTATGCTTTTTATGACATCCTTATGCTTACGGGATAGAACTCAAAATCGGTTGAATGGACGGTAAAAAGATTTGGAAACATGTCTAATGTTATTTCAAATGGAGTTTAGTTTAGTATAAAATATAAGTACTTAATGTGCTTTGGTGTTGCTACAAATCGCGCAGTAGTTCAAAATTTGCTTTTTCCTCCTCCTTCATACTCCACTATTTCACGCGATACCCTTACCCAATTCAAACAGACCACTAAAGTACTATATATTTTCAGCATTGAATTTGTCTTAGGGGCTGATGATGTTGCCTAAAAGTAACTAATGATTATAATGACGATGATAAAAAATATAAACTTTTTTTTTAAATTATTTTTCATAGGCTCGCGCTTGACCACTATCTCACCTGATGGTAAGCGATGATGTGGTCGACAGTGTAACACGCTTGCCTAGAAGTAACCTATTCACTTTTGACTAAAAGACCCCGAGGTTGTAGCTATCTGGAAACACAGACTCCGGCAGGGAATTCCACTCCTTAGCTGTACGCATAATGAAAGTATTTCCAAAACGTTTAGTGCGTATGGGTGGGATGTCCACCATGTACCGATGGCGCATCGCCGTACGTCTTGTAGTCCGATGATGAAGCGGGCTAGGGGGAATTAGATCATGCAATTCCATCGCACACTCTCCGAAATGCAACCGATAAAAACCTACAAGCTAGCAACTCGACGACGATGTTCAAGGCTCTGGAGCTTTGACTCGACCAGTGCCTGATTGCCGATGAGCCTCTTGGCCCGTTTTTCGATCGACTCTAGTGCATCAAGCTGGTACTTGGCAGATCCGTCCCAGAGATGAGAAAAGTACTCCATGCAAGATCGAACTTGCGCTTGATACAACTTAAGCAGCTGTTCTGGCATGAAGTACCGTCTCACCTTCGCAAGGATCTCCAACTTTTTGGCTGCCAGTTGAGCCTTTGTCTCAATGTATGGGCCAAAATTAAGTGTCGATGTCAACGTTACGCCAAGAAGCTCAAGATGGTCCGTTATCGGTACGGTTACACCTCGGAAAGATGGAGCCGGGTGAAATTGGCTCTTTTTTCCGGAGAAGAGACACGCCTGTGTTTTTGTGGCATTGAACTTGACCAGATTGGCATCGCGCCATTCGGAGACTGCCTGCAACTTCAAAAGGCAAAGATCCCTTAACCTTAAGGCCAGTTTAACTCACCTTAGTTATAAAGAATAAGTATACTTACCTCATAGAATAAAGTTTATTCAATGTTACAGGTAGTATATAAAATAAAGCTGAAAGGGCTCTTTGGTCTTCTTTTTTCGCTTTTAGGGCCACCTTAGCGCAGAGCCAATAAAAGTGTGGCAACCTATCGGTATGCGAAAGGCCCAAGCGACTATACAAGTGTTTCTTAATCTAAGATTCGTACTTGGACCCTTGTACAAGCAACTGACTGCTGCTCTCGTAACTATCAGACTACACAGGGCCAAACATAATTTAGAGGCGAAACTCCACACACAATATGATGGGTACAAAGATGTCTCAAAATACTAATAAATAAGTATTCTAAAGAGAGATTGCGAATCTTGTGCATCTGTGGAAGGTTCCCCCGGATCCATTACACCTACCTTTTTGCAATATTCATTCACAATTTTAAAGTTACATTATTCCAGGTGGACATAGACTATAGGTATGGTATATTATAATATGGTTAAACCTAAGCCGAGCTATATTTTTACCCGACTGCTGAAGGAGGGTAATGAGTTTATCAGTCTGTGTTTGTATGTATGTTGGTGTTGTGTCTATGTGGCGTTCTAGAGACGTTGGCAGATTTTGATGATTCCTAACGTCTATCGATTCGTTTTAACCTTGCGAGTATCATTGACTACATTAAAATTGGAAATTAGAAAAATGGCAGGTTTTGGGCGCCATATTGTGGGGGCCAAATTTAGTTTTCTTCCATATTCATCGTGTGGGGTACCCATTAAAATAAAGTGTTTTAAGAGGTGATTTCAAAAATATATATAGGTAACACTTACATCTTTAAATATTACATAGAAAGTTATAAATAAAAATAAATGAAAAAACTCGACTCTTTAAAGAAGTTTGATGATTTTAATTAGCTTTTTTAACTCATAATTTAAAGTAACTAAGCCTTTGACTTAGTAGTTTCTGTTTAGATTTATCGTCTTTTATGTTGATTTGCAACATGTCTGACGTCTGTGGAGTTTTACTAGCTAGTTTAAATTAACCCTGTACTTGTGTGAGTGACTTACTTACGGAAATTGTGAAACTAAAACAACACATAGGTACTAAATTTACTGATTATTAAACAAGATGAAGTTGACAAAACTATTTCCTTTGACTTTCTCTGCTCTCCCGCCTAATTGCGTAAGTGAATTCTGCAAAGCAAACAAGTCGGAACCTTCCCAGAAACGACTTTACGTATTGCATATTACACTCTGAAAAGGAAAGGTTATGCTCCTTTCCATTACCATATTTTGACGTAGAATTGATAGTAAAGAATGAACGAAAGCGGAAGAATCCAGATAAAACTTCAATATTGGTATTGTAAATAATATTCTAATGATTTGGAAATTAATCATTCGAGTTTGATGAAACATAACGCAGTAGATGAACTTCAACTCAAAGGAGGATGTTTGTACTCTTCCCAAATTAGATTCACAATACCGAAAAAGTTGAAAGAAATGATTCTAATTCTTTGAAAGAATCGACTTGTTTGCTTTGCAGAATTCACTTACGCAATTAAGCTGCCGAGCTCAACAGCCCTAAGCATAGCAGTAATAATTACCCGGCTGCAAGGAAAGGGTTATGTTTTTCGCGCGTATCTGTAAGTTTGTTTGTTTGTATGTATGTAATATTCTTTATTACCTCATATCTTTCAAACTCCTTGGCGGATTTTTATAATTAAGTCATCGTTAGATAGGTCTTGACCGCCCAAGTGTTCTTAGCAAAGTGCCTTTAAAAAAAAAGGAACATGGCGGATTTTGGCCGTCATATTGTGGAGGCTGCTTTTTTTTTTCTTGCTTACCCATCGAGTGGGGTATCAAAATGAAGGGTTTTTAGAGGAAATTTCAAAAATATATAACACTTTTATGTTTAAATGTACCTAATTCGAAAAAATATGGTAACTAAAAAGTTATAAATAAAAAAAGTTAATTCTAAAAATCAAAAAACCCGCCTGCTTAAAAAGCGAACTAAAGACGTAAACAAGAAGAAAATCATGTTGTGCAGTCGGAGGATACATCTCGTATTAGTCACCCAGCTCGCGAATATGTATCCTCCGACTGCACAACATGATTTTCTTCTTGTTTACGTCTTTTTAGTACGCTTTTTAAGCAGGCGGGTTTTTTGATTTACCCCACGGTGCTTGATGTCAATTGTTACAATATTTTATTGACAGACATTGGTAAAAGTAGAGTCATTTTCAAAAATCTTAAAAAGCACATCACGCATTTTTACAATTTTTTTTTCACTCTTTTTAATTTAAATTTATTGAAAATATTTTCTTCTTTTTTTTTAGTTTGGTTTTCTATTAAAGCGTGTTTTATATTTTTTTTAAAGTATATATTTTTCTCTTGTATAGTACATTTTTAGTTTCGAGTCAGGGTGAAGTAAGGGTGGGGCAGACTGCCCCATCTGCCCCACCCTGGGTATGCCCATGTATATAACCACGCTCTTTAATTAATGCCCGACTAAAGGCAAAATTAGACTCACAGGACTTAAACATAGGTACCTGGTAAAATGTGGGTGCAGGTAGAGTTCAGTCGTACATCTACACCTCTGTCTATCTTCAAGGAATAAAGCGTAATGTTATGTGTAATAGCCCCTTCTGGAAAAATAATGTTTCTTTGATTAGTTCCACAGATACCTACTTAGGTGTCTGACAATATTTGCAGATCTTGTGAGTATGACTGTGAGTCATTCGCGTCTTATTGCGAAGTTAGTTTGCAGAGGCAGGGTTGTCTCCGCCACTTGTTACAACATACGACGTAGATAACCATGTTTTATACGTCAATAAAAATGAAATACGTACCTACCTTTATCGATTGTTTTTCAGAGATAAGGTATTGTGGGTATTGAGTAGCCTTGCTCGGTTAAAATTGGTTTCAGCTTTCCTAAGTTCCTAGATTTCTAGTTAATATGAAAATTCACCTTGGCTAGTTACAATAGTTACCTATCTACCAATATTGCCTGTCTGTATACCTCGATTTTATTAAAAATAAGAGATTCCTAATGCTCTATCATTTCTGCATTGTTGGATTTTCAACTCTCGCCGCTTAGCTGAACATTGAAAATGCTACAGTAAATAACTACGCTATTTTTCAGGCATTCATTTACGTGTAAGTTGAAAATTTTCAGGTTGAGGTTTGTATATTTGCATTTATGATGTAGATGAACCCCTTGAAAGAAACGTAACTCAACCTGCCTAATCCTTGTGAAGTGAGAAAGAAGAAATTAATAAAAATTGGCATTGCTCGTCCATTCCACTACCTACCTGAATTTAGGTTCTGATTAGGTAGGCTAAAACCAGCTTTTTGTGGACTCTACTTTACAGAAGACCTGTAAATATTTTTTTGTTTAATATCAAAATAAAATTCATAGCATAATTATGTATTTAGGTTTTATCTGGGTTCGCTATTTTGTTAAAATTCTATTCGAGGACTAAAACTGTACCTATATAATCGGACGAACTTAAATATTTAACTAAATGCCTCTATCTATTACTATCTAAAGGTAATTTATGTCTTTATTTACAAATTACAATAATGAAGCAGTGTTGTGGGGGAATGCGTACTACATACAGCATTGTAGAACTGAGTACGTTGGTGATTCATTTCTCGGAATTGACCTTGCTATGAGTCATTCGATGGAAGGCAGAGTCGGGGATACCGCGCCTGTCTGCCGGCTGCTTGCTAGACGCACTCCGCTCACTGTGCACAGCATTTTACGGAATACTTTGTGTTAACAATAATAATCAGTTATATTCGTGATAAATATGTGTGTTTTCAAGAAACGAAGAAGATTTAATTAAAAATTCTTCTTTCGAATATTTGTAAATATTTTTGTGTTTCCGAAGTTGGATATCATGATAACAACCATGACGTCATTCATACTGTTGAAGGTAAGTAATATTTAGATACTACTAATATTTATAAAAGAATTCGTGATATATTCTGTAAAATTAAATAAGATTTATAATGTGGATGAATCATCCTAAAAACTCTTATCAGTTTCTTATTTGACCATTGTAGTTGTTCTGACGTTTACAATATTATGCGGATAAATTGAAAACAAATGTTTTACTTATAGCTATCTCTGTTTCACGTAGTAAAATAACATGTATAAGAAAGAGAATGATGTATCATGTACAAGAATTTCAAATTATTCGCTTATTTGAGTGTGATTTGTGCTGTGCTAGAAAGAAATAGGGAGAAACATGGCGACAAGTTTATAAAAGTTTATGTTGAAACGGATAGAAGTCTAGTGTATTTATTTAAATAAATAAAGTATAATAAACAACAGTTCCATAAATTAATTATGATATTTTCGTGATAATAATTGAATTAACATACCGTGTCAGCAAATCCTCACTTATACAAGAAATGTTCAAGAAAAGTTTTGTGTCGTCTGTGAAAATACTTGTTGAACAAGTTTTAAATTAACTTTTCAGACAAACTCTTTTTTGTTGAGAATGAACAGAGAAGATAATGTCAACTGGTTTCATGGGAAAATATCTCGAGACACGGCTGAGAAACTGTTGAAGGAAGGTCTGTTGTGATTATTATTATATGTTGTTATTGTTGTCCCAATGTTTTGTGTTATTGACTTATTGTAATTTTGTTAAAACTTGCAGAAGGAGAGGATGGAGTGTTTTTAGTACGTGAAAGTAACACTTCCCCTGGAGATTATGTGTTGTCAGTTCTGCATCAGGTCAGTTTTAAAAGTTTTTATAACCTCAAAGTAAAACTTGTTTTCTTGTTTTTAAGACTACCAGTGCTATTAGTAATGTTTATCTAAATATAAATCAGAAAGAAATTAAATTAGCATTACTATTTCATATCGCTAAGGTTTAAAAGATTATTTCTACACCCTATTTTTGTTGGTCTTAGTTCTACATCTATAATTTGTATTGTACCATTGTGTGCAGCTCTCAAGAAGTTTTCAATGAAGTCATAAAAGTAATCTGTTTTACAGGGAGAAGTAGTGCACTATCAAATTCGGAGACATGGTGAGGATGCATTCTTCTCAATTGAAGAGCACACAACAGTGCACGGACTGGATACACTCATACAGCATTACCGAGGAGACTCCAATGGCCTCGTCACCAGGCTATCGGTTGTGTGCAAGGGACAGCCCCCACCTCATGAATCTCGCACTCAGGGCACTACCAACCTGTTGCACCGGTAAGCTTTTTAAACCTCACAATCCCAGTTATATTCTGCTTCTTTTTTGCACATTCTGTCTCTTTTATGCAGTACAAAACACAATAATTTTTAAATAAAATATTTTGTTGTACCAATAATTACCTACATATAAATAAGAAAAGGAAATCCCATTTTATTTATCATAAAACATTTTATTTCTTAAAACCTAATAAACATAGGTTATATGGAAGTCTGGCTTTACACTTAGGACTTAATTTCCACTGGTATGAGCACTTAAGTATTCTATTTCGGTACTATCAGGTGTAGTATGGTGTCATAATATTGATAATGGTTTGGACTCAAGTGGGACAATGCTTGATGTATGACTAGTTAGATTGTTTTGAATAATATTAGTATGCTTGTAAAGTCTAATTGACTAATTGTTTTTTTAATTGCATTATCCTTATTGAGGCTCTACATAAAAACAATAATTAATGGCCTCAAAACAATGTGTCTATTGTGCTACTAATTGGAAATTTTCCAATATTTTTTTTATGTTTACACCTACATATAAAAAACAAAAATTATAAAATATTTATCATATGAAAATAATCAACTTATAAATGTTTTTGTTTCTTAAAAATTTTAATAACTTCAAACTTTCTAATAAGTAGTATACTTTCCCACACTAGTAAAAAGTAAATTGGTCAAAAATAATTGCTAGGAACATGCAATGTCAATTAGAGATAGAACATCTAGTTGAAGGAGGAAGTCCCATTAAGATGAGAGCCACCTAAATTGCCCTTAATTCATATGTACTTCTTGTTTTATTACCAAGCTGAATGGAGTTTTGAAACATTCTTTTGTCATCTATGGATTATTTTTCTATTGTACTGAAAGACTGAAACTTGATGGAATGTACTGTATATTATTATAAACATAAATTCCTGAGTTTCTGTGAGGGTGAGCTTTGTATTTTTTTATATAAAATTCTATTATCATCACATCACATCATCAGCCTATTAATGTTCCCACTGCTGGGACACAGGCCTCCTCTCTGTGAGAGGGGATTGGCCGTAATCCACCACGCGGGCCCAGTGCGGGTTGGTGGATGTCATATGTCTTCAAATTTTTGGTTCTAGGACATGCCGGTTTCCTCACAATGTTTTCCTTCACCGTTTTTGAGAGCAGTGGTGATGAAATAATTTACACAAAGTAAAGCGCCTGCCTGGGTTCATACCCACAACTTGTAAGTCGCGGCCGATACCACTGGGCCACCACTGCTCTCCTATTATCATCATCACTTAACTGTTTACAAATGACATATCTCAGTCTTCCTGCAAATCCATATTCAAATACCTGTTTCATTATAAATCTATAATTGTGCTTCAAAACTCTTGTTTATTCCACTAGCTCATATTTTAAAGAACCCAGGACCTTGCACAAATTTTATTAATACATTTGAGTCCATTTAAAGTGCAATGACCATGAGTAAAATTAATTTCTTATCAAATTTTAATGACTCAGATTTTTCACTTATATTATAAATTTAATTGTAAGTAAGTCGGATCAGCCATATAAGGGGTTATTGCACTGATTTTAACATGCACTGCAGTTTATAGGGCTTGTAATTTAATACAAGTGCTGACAAGCTTATTGACAATTTCCTGTTGAGCGCATTGTTCAATATGTTTATCCAATAAATATCACGAGAAGGCCAGTAGCTGTGGCCATATACTGACGGCATGATAATCTCTGCAGCATGATGCTATGTGTAGGTATAACATCAAAATTCTTTGCATGTTTTATGACAAGATGTGTTTGCAATGTACACTGATTGGAATACCAAATGTGGTCCGAAATAATTGAGTCAGAAGTCACATGCCATGCCTAGTTTTGTAATCACATTCTTGAATCTTGTGTAAACTTATTTTGCTAGGAATACTTATTGGTTTTATGACTAAACTTAATTAACTTTTATATGAGATTTTTTTTTTTTATATTTAATTTATATATTTTAGATTTAAAAGTATTAATGCTGATTGGGTAACCTAATAAATTTACGAGTCATCATCATCAGCATTTTGATGTTTCCACTGCTGGGGCACAGGCCTCCTCTCTCTGAGAGGGAATGGGCCGTTATCCACCACGCGGCCCCAGTGCGTGTTGGTGGATGTCACATATCTTCGAATTTTTGGTTCTAGTACATGCCGGTTTCCTCACGATGTTTTCATTCACCGTTTTGAGAGCAGTGGTGATGAAATAATTTACACAAAGTAAAGCGCCTGCCTGGGCTCGAACCCACGACCTACAACTTGTAAGTCGCGGCCGATGTCACTGGGCCACCACTGCTCTCAGAATCACGTATTTACGTGTATCACTTTATTATTATTATTTAATTGCACATCATTGTCCCAATTGTAACGAAATAAAATGTAAACAGTAGTGACTCAGATCAATATACTATGTTTGTCAAACTATCTACATAAAATTTAAAAAATATATAATAATTCTGTGTTAACTAATCCAGATCAATATTAGTTCAAGTGCTATGTACCATAGAAGTTGACATGAGTCAGACCCTGGGAATGTTTGATGGTGTCTGATATGATGACAACTATTATTAGAGCCATCTGTGTTTGGCAACGGTGAATCATTGTTTATGCTAATGATTCATTGGTGCACACATTGTTCCTTATTGATATTTAATTAAATATTTCTTATGAGCTACTATCAATTGCATTGTCTTAATTATGTTGTCATTAGCTATGGTAATGTGTTTAAATTAAGAGACTGATTTATAAATAATAATGTACTGAACTTCGACTTTAAAGATAAGTTTACAATAACTATTTAACTACATATACATTTAAATCAAAAACTACTAACTAAGCTTAAAAATAAACTAAACTAAAATATGCCGACGAAAAACGCCTCCGCTTCGCCGTCCACCGGTAACATGCCCAAAAGACCAATGCAAAGTTCTGTAAAAATCTTTATATAGTTTAGTTATCTTTGTCAAAGTTAATATACAATATAATGTATGTGTGTGTGTGTATGTAATATAATGTTATATAGGTATATTAACCTACCACAGATAATAAATACCGCCTGCAGGGCAAAGGCCACTCAAAATAAAATTCCATTCTTTTAAGCATAAAAGAAATGTTGGTTCTGTTTTTCTCCATTTTTCCTTGGGCTAGTTAAAGGTTCTTGCTTCAAAGCTAACGTCATATTCCATTTACAGGGCGACGGAAGCCGGAGACTTCAACATAGTGTCTCAAATGCTAGCATGTGGCTACCGAAGTCGTGACGCTAAGAACCAGGATGGCCAGACGGCCGTACATATTGCCGCGAGGGCCGGGAGAGACAACATACTTGCCAAGCTGATAGAGAGTGGAGCCACTGTCAATGTTAGGGACTCGTTTGGATATACGCCTTTACATGTGAGTTTTGTGGTGTTTAACTTTTTCTTATAAAACACTTTATTAATGGCGGCAAAGTGACGCGTCCGCGTGATTCCCATTATAATGTATTTTTTTATTTTGTGGACTAAACTGACATTTGGAGGGATGCCACTTTATCGTTACATTAAAATAGTGTCGTACCCTAACTATCCTGAGTGATCGAAAGTTAATCGAAAATCGAAGAAGATCGAAAATGAAACTATTTCACGGCATAAAAAAATAATTTGTTTAGAAACTAGCGGCCCATATTTAGTTTCTACTCATTTATGTCAGACTTAATTTTATCGATTGCATTTATTTTATTTTGGATTTCATGTTTAACACAATAAAAGTTCATGTACTATGTGTATGAATACTGTTATATTTAAATATATTACGTTTATATTCATAAAACATTTATTTACACCAAATAGTAAAAATAAATTCAGGAGTCATGTCACATCGATTCGATGAATCACTTATGATTGAGCCTTACCTACAACACTATGCTCCGCGCTTGCAACATTTAAAAAAATAAGGTCAATAGCAGCTGTCAGTTTAGTCCACAAAATTAAAAATCACAGTATAGCTTACATTAAATACCCACCACGGGTTGCGAATCCCTCAATGATAATCCCTTGCATCCTGGCTAGTCAGTCCTGAGAAGAATTACTAGACGGATTTGCAGGTGAGTATGGCTGCGGACCGTTCCGCCGGTACTTACTACTGTTGAACAGCAAAGAACATCTACTATACTATAGTAACGAGGTCTGTAAGACAGTATAGGGAGTTCTCCGTTTTACTACTTTACTTATTGGCTAAAATTTTTACAATGTTATAAGCTATTTATTACTTCAATTCTATGTGGGAGTCCCCGCTATCTGTAACACATAGTGACGCATTATACATTGCACCAACTTTGCCTTCATTCATGGAATTTGTACCTAACTGCCTATCATTTATTTTCATGTTTTTTTATAAAGTGAAATATTCCATTTTTCCCTCACAGTACACATGCCAGAATAACTTGCCGAGTACGACAGAGCTGCTGATCACGAAGGGCAACGCTAACTACCAGATGAGACATGCGCCGACAGGCAAGGTGCCGCTACACGATGCTGCGCAAAGGGGACACATTGAGTGCATCGAGGTATGTAGCCCTGACTTCGAGCTACAAGAAACTATCTAACCTTACTTCTTGCTAATATTATAAATGCGAAAGTTTGGATGGATGGATGTATGTTTGTTACTCAATCATGCCAGACCAGCTGAACGGATCGGGATGAAATTTGGCACTGAGACAGATTATAGTCTGGTATACTTTTTATCCCCGGAATATATAGGATCGCGTAATCAAAGTTTTCCGCACGAATCGAACAACGATGAGGTTCGAGTTTCGTTTCGTTTTTCGAGTTCAAGTTGCCCACCAGACACAACAACCGTCTGGTCGGATAATTTCTACCCTGTTTCACATACCTCTATAGTCACAATATACTGATTTTCCAAAATATACCCTAGAGCAGGTCGATCGAGAGTTGAAATTAGTATGCGAACGAAATTGCGGTCACCACAGTTAACTTCTTGATGTCCTGCGCAATAGCATTACAGGAACAACAAGCACGCGAATACGGAAGACGCGCGCTGTCACGGTCGTCCAAAGTATGTTCTACGTGAGTGTGCAGCATGCATACGGATTATCTTTTTGCTTTGCGACCAGCGTGAATGATGTGGAATGAACCCCATCTTTCTATTATGATAACTGAATTGAACATCGAGTCGTGGAGGGTCACTAATGGAACTTTAATTAGTTAATAATAAAAACCGGCCAAGTGCGAGTCGGACTCGCGCACGATGGGTTCCGTACCATTATCGCAAAAAACACAAAAAAATCATGTTTGTTTTATGGGTGCCCCACTTAAATATTTATTTTATTCTATTTTTATTATTTGTTGTTAAAGCGGCAACAGAAATACATCATCTGTGAAAATTTCAACTGTCTAGCTATCACGGTTCATGAAATACAGCGTGGTGACAGACAGACAGACGGACCACGGAGTCTTAATAATAGGGTCCCGTTTTTACCCTTTGGGTACGGCACCCTAAAAACGAAGCATTTGTATTGTTGCCCTACTAAGAGGCCCGACGTTCTATCTATGTTCTATGTTAGGGGGGTTTGGTTTCTGCACTTAGTCCCTCAACTGGACCTTTGTATGTGGGTGTCCGTAAACCTCCTGGCTTCTAGGGCATGGACCGCTTGTATGATGCCCACACACTCCGCCTGATAGACGGTGTTGAACCCTCCTAGCGGTCTGGGTATATTTATATTGAAATCGTATGAGAAGACTCCGACTCCGGTACCTGAGTCAGTTTTCGATCCGAGAGGCCCGACGTACTGGTGAGGGTCGTGCGTATCCGCTGTTTGCCGGCAGCGTAAAATCTATCTGACGAAAATACAGTGCTACTTTTAGTCCATCCACACTGTAAACATTATTTGTTTACAGGTTCTCCTAAAGCTCAAGGCTCCAGCTCATGCCAGGACATTGGCACACGACACCCCTGCTGACCTCGCGAAACATTATGGACACACAGAATGCTACCAGCTACTGAGTAAGTGACTTACATTGTTAATCTGTGTTTGCTGCATGGTAGAATCACCGAACATTATATGAATTAGCTTTTTAAAAATAGTGTCAGCTTTCAAAGAACTTGTTTTGTGATAAAGTTGAAAATACATTAATGTTTACTTGCAGAATATTAGAAGCTACAAACCGTTCTACTTTTATAAATGAACACTTCATTAAATAAAAATCCATGATCATTAACATGACATCCTTCACAGAAAACCACCAGCCAGATACCCCGAAAACATCTAAAAAGTACTGGTACCACGGGACTTTAAACCGTGAGGAAGCAGTGAAGACGTTAGAGGAGTACTGCAAACACCACAAGGTGGAGGGCAAGGCTTCGGACGGCGTGTTCCTGGTGCGCTACAGTGAGAGGCACACCGGCGCCTATGTGCTCACCATGCTCAGCGAAAATACGCCTTATAACTTTATTATTAGGAAAGAGGTGAGTTTCAACTTTTAATTAAATCTCTTTTTCTCCTATAAATTACAGTTTGCATGCACTAATAAAAAAAATATGACTCATGACTGTATTTGATCAATATATTGTTTAACTTCCAAGGAAATTTGTAAATAGAATGGAGAACCTTGTCCTGTTATGTTTAGTCATATGCATTAGTAAAAATGTGTAAATAAATTATTGTTTTCACTACTAATATTTGATAAATTATTTATATTTTATGGTTATTTTTTAGTTTGTGTACCTACCTAAACTCAAAGCTGGACTGGTACAGAATGCCTTGTTGCATTATATCTGCCATTATATCTGTTATTAATTTCAGACAAACTGGCTGTTTATAGACGACGGACCTTATTTAGAATCTCTGGAGAGGCTGATCGAGCACTACAGCACAGTGCCGGACGGTCTGCCGACTCGCCTCACTACCGCTGTGCCGCCCAAACCTAAACCACCCCTACCTGAAGTAAGCACACTTAAGATAATCTTACTTTAATTATTTATTTCTCCTTCACAGTTGAAGATTGAGACTCTTCAATATTTTGTGTGTTCCTCTTTGTATCTTTGACATTTAAGGGTACACTAGTCGAAAATTCTTCCATACAAACGTAGTCTGGCTTTTACTCCACTGTTTGACGATGTACGTTCAAAATAAAAAATTATATCAATTTGTCTCATCATTATCTAGCCCTGTATGGAAGCAGAAAAGTAAAAATAAAATTAACTTGAAAGTTATGAGCTTCGAAAGTTCCTAATTTTAACACAAATTTTTACGCATCTTAGGGCGCAAATAAGTACCATAAGAAGAAGGAAAATTGAAAAACGGCCTCCATACAGGGATAGATTAGTAGTTCAAGAATGCAAATAATTTTATTTTGAACAGATACATTCAGTCGTTTTTTCATGATATCCAGACTCCCAAAGGTTTGTTTATAAAATTTCGCGCGCTCGTTTTCGTTCTAAATCATCAACCATTTCGCATTTTGGGTAGCAAAAGTGTGTATTCGTACGCGAACTAGCTTCTTACTGCTCATAACAGCATCTATCTATTCCACACGTGTTGCCGGTTGATATAGCACGCATTTTAACCCCGCGCACAAAATAGTTCGTGCCGTCGACTAGTGTACCCTTAAGCATACTCGATACCTATCAAGTTTTCCCTGTTGGGACAAAGGCCTCCTTTCAGAGTGTGGGAGTGGGCTATAATTCGCCATGTGGTTCAATTATTTATTCCCACATTTTATAAGTGTGAATCACACGTTTTTACCCGACTGCCGAAGGAGGGTAATGTGTTTATCAGTCTATGTATGTATGAATGTTTGTTCCTATGTGGCGTTCTAGAGACGAAACGCGTAGGCCGATTTTGGTGATTCTTACGACAATTGATTGCGAGTATCACTGGCTACATTACAATTGGAAAATAGAAAAATGGCGGCGTTTGGGCACCATATTGTTTGGGCCCTATTTTTATTTTCTTCCAAATTCATCGTGTGGGTTATCAAAATAAAGGATTTTAAGAGGTGATTTCAAAAAATATAATATTTGTATGTTTAAAGGTACCTAAATCGAAAAAATAAAGTTATAAATAAAGTTAATTAAAAAGTCAAAAACCCGACTGCTTAAAAAGTGAACTAAATAGACGTAAACAATATGATTTTTTTAATTAACTTTTTTTTTTATAAGTATGAAGGTTTTGTGGATTAAAAACAGTGTATGGTTTGATCCAGTGCCACATTCTCTTGTACTTTAGTTACTACAACAACAATCCTAACTGTTTTATATTGAGTACTATATTCCCCCTTCTTGTTTCAGTTCTCAACAATGCCACGAACCAAAAAGCTAGCATCAAGCCGAGCCGCCATGAACCAGTCACTCTCTCTAGTGAAACATGACATCCTGAGCGACAAACAAATGGCGGCGCAAACATCACCACCCAATTCCATACAATCCAACAACAATATGTTCGAGCTGCTCACAAGGAATCTGTCATTCTCGTCGGACTTCAACAACGATAGTATTAATAACAACGAAGAACCCGCTGACGATAATGACACATATAAGGTTCCGGGGAATAACAGTGCGGTTGTAACGTTAGCAGAGAATTATAATGAGATATCTATCGATTCTGATGGCCAGCTTTCCACGCTACAGGGTAAGTTTTTTTTTAAATGTTATACAACAAAAATCGTTACTCTTTATATTGAGTACTATATTTATTTGAGTATTTTGGTAAAGATACCAACATAATTATTTGTAGTAGAAATTGGAAATAGGACTAGGTGTTTACGAAGACGTGATGGCTCATTAATAACTCATAGATGATCCTTGCACTTACTCTGTTGTTGTATATAGTAATAAACACAGCAACCATGACCCATTTAATTTACTCACAACCTTAATTTAATGATATAGTTCTCGCCAAACTTCTAAAGTTGCACAGTGTGTATGGCTGCACAGTAGTAAATCTCTTACATAAACAGCACCGATCCGTGCCTTGCGCATCGGAAAGCCAACTTCAGGGCGGCCCAGAAGTTTGGCGAGAATTATACTAGCCTGTGACACTTCAGGGAAAAGGAATCATTTTTTTTAAATTATGTATAGGCTTGCGCTTGACCACTATCTCACCTGATGGTAAGCGATGATGTGGTCGACGATGAAGCACGGTTGCCTAGAAGAAACCTATTTAATGTTGACTTAAAGAATTCCAGGTTGTAGCTATCAGGAAATACAGACTCTAGCAGGGAATTCCACTCCTTTGCTGTACGCATATTAAAAGTATTCCCAAAACGTTTGGTGCCTATGGGTGGGATGTCATTCTTCTTCTTCTTATACGCAGAAGGCACAAGCATTAATCACTATCCTTGCTCAAGGTGATGGCGAGGCAATTAACTATCTATGTCCAGATTTCCTCACCATGTTTTCCTTCACCGATTTCTAAGATTACAACGTTATTCCCCCAGAATTCATCCCGATGACGGAGCTAACGCTAGGCGCGGTGCTGGGCGAAGGCGAGTTCGGGTCCGTGCTGCGCGCCAGCTACCGGCCGGCCGAGGCCGAGGCCGAGCAGCCGCCGCAGCACGTGGCTGTGAAAACGCTGCACATGCAGCACACCGACACTAACAAGATGGAGTTCCTGTCCGAAGCAAAGCTCATGATGTCCGTCCGACACCGGTGCATCGTCCGGCTTATCGGCGTATCATTGGTAAGAACCAAATGTATTGACCGCTCCGAACACTCCGTGAGACGCTGCGCAGTAGAAAACTCATGTTACAGGGCTTTGATCGACGTCATTACCTACAAGGCTGGTGTAATTGAATTGAAACATGTTAATTTAATAATCACAATACATATTTTGTTTTATCGGTCAGCTTAGCAGCGTATTGTCGACCTCGTATTTCTCTCCTGTGGAAACTATTAAAAACGTGCGGCGTAATGTACTTACGTACGTGACCGCAACCTTAGGGTGATAAAGGAATTACGAGGTCGACAATACGTTGCTATGCTGTCCCATAAACAACTGAAAAATGTCGCAGTCGTCGCCATAATACTAAAGAAAAATAAAACATGCAGTACAATGAGAGCCAACTCCAAATGAAATGTGATCAGACTAAGCAAAGTGAGGCAATGCCGTGGGAATGTACCGTAAAGGTGATTGCACTTATCTGTCTACGTAGCAGTTAGATTTTTTATTATTGAGGCACTTGTCCCACCCCCGCCGGGAGTGCCGGGACGAAGCGATTAGCTATCGAATATTTTCTCGTAAAAAAAACGAACAAAAAATACAGATCCCGTGTCAATAAAAGAGACGATATATTAATAGTTGATCGCTGGCTGTTCACACTGCCGGCGAGTACTCTCAGCACAAGTTTTTCGAAGCGACAAGCGCCTCAGCGATACTCGCTCGGCAATGCTCGCTTAGCGGTCAGAACTCACGCCGAGAGACGAACCAACCAACGCGTGCCGACTGACCGCCCGAGCGAGTGGTGCGAGTAATTTCCCGTCGCACAAAAACACTCACTCATAGCCGAGCGGTAAAACTGTCGGCACTACACACTCGCTTCTCGCTACTCGTTAAGGCGTATATATTCCCCAATGTTAACGCAGTACTGGCCGTGCGCCCGCTCGGAACCTGAATATCAATATCGAAAAAAAAAAGTTAATTCAAAAAATCAAAAATCCCGACTGCTTAAAAAGCGAACTAAAAAGCCGTAAACAAGAAGAAAATCATGCTGTGCAGTCGGAGGATACGTATTCGCGAGCTGGCTGACCTAAACCACTGGCTGACGTATTCTCCGACTGCACAGCATGATTTTCTTCTTGTTTACGGCTTTTTAGTTCGCTTTTTAAGCAGTCGGGATTTTTGATTTTTTGAATTAACTTTTTTTATTTATAACTTTTTAGTTAATTTTTTTTAGATTTCGGTACATTTAAACATATAAGTGTTTATATTTTTTTAAATCACCTCTTAAAACCCTTTATTTTGATACCCCTCACGATAAGTTAGGAAGTAAAAAAAAATTTTGTCCCCCACAATAAGGCGCCCAAAATCCGCCATTTTTCTCTTTTCCTTTTTAGGGTTCCGTACCCAAAGGGTAAAAACGGGACCCTATTACTAAGACTTCGCGATCCGTCTGTCTGTCTGTCTGTCTGTCTGTCTGTCCGTCTGTCTCCAGGCTGTATCTCATGAACCGTGATAGCTAGACAGTTGAAATTTTCACAGATAATGTATTTCTGTTGCCACTATAACAACAAATACTAAAAACATTATAAAATAAATATTAAAGGGGGGCTCCCATACAACAAACGTGATATTCTTGCCGGTTTTTGCTTGATATTAATAACGGCAACAGGTAGACGCTTGAAATATTCACAGAATGTTTAGTTGTATATTTACTACAAAAAATAATAATTAATAAATTAAAATAAAATAAATTAAGGGGGGCTCCCATACAACAAACGTGATTTTTATGCAGTGTTTTGCGATAATGGTACGGAACCCTTCTTGTGCGAGTCCGACTCGCACTTGGACGGTTTTTTAATGTAGCCAGTGACACTCGCAAGGTTAAGACGAATCGATTGACGTATTAATCATCAAAATCGACCAACGCGTTTGGTCTCTGGAACGCCACATAGGAACAAACATACATACACACATACATACATACATACTTACATACATACTTACATACATACATACATAGACTGATAAACAAATTACCCTCCTTCAGCAGTCGGGTAAAAACAATAAGAAAATGAAAATGGTACCTTACCTACATAGGTAGAGTAGGGTAGATGAATGTTTGTTTGTGATTTTATGTCAAAACAATGTTTGCCGGTTCAGCAAGTAATAAATATATATTTTTTCAAACCTTTTGAACTAGCCGTTACTAAGGAGTATGATTTAGAAAGTTATCGTTTTACGGCACTAAAGCGGTTGTAACCCTTTAGCACATATCTAGGTTCTAGCTCTGCTCGCTGATCGTCGGCGGCGGTGGAACAAATGCCTAAAGTCGTGACAATCTAATGAAGTCGGATTTGACAGCTATAAAAATACTTAAATAATTAAACTTAATGCTTACGAATGATACTCGTTGTTATAGTGTATGGATAACACATAAATTAATTAGGATTATGAATTTGATATTTCAATTTCTTACGTAGAAAGTTTATGAAGATTGTCACGATTATAGTGAAGCTTGAACTAACAGATTTTTTTTTCAATAGTGGTAAAGCAATTATAAGCTCGACTTGATACTTGCAATGCCTTTGTTAGTGCAGATGTCAGTAGACGGTCCGTGATGACATCAAGGGGACTGGCCAATAACAAAAAAAAACGATGTTCCTTTATCGTTATCTTGCTATCAGTGAATGAACTGTACAACTAACATGAATGTGTCAGATAAAATAGCTTGTATTTGTGTCAGCTACTGTGCTAGCTACCTACATATTTTGTGCACATCATTATAAACAAACAATATTGTTGTGAGTTTGAATGGATAATGGAAGACAAAATCAATAATGGATAAATTTTATGAAACAATAAAGAGTAACTGACGTGAGCTTGATTGAGATGTATAAAAGAAAAAAGATTATTTACAAAAAAAATTACCGATGAAGAAAAGCAAAAAATATCGTTTGGTCCCACTAGTACCACCGAACTGTACCATTGGTGTCGATAGCATTTTGAGTTGGCGCCAAATAAACATGCAAATTAATGACCTAAAGCATTGAATGATTGTAGCTAAGTTGATCATCGTTGATTGTTTGTTTGGCTCCGCCTTAATATGCTAGACTAAGGCTGCCTGTCCATTTCGCGCGTCCCTATTACTAAGACTCCACGATCCGTCTGTCTGTCCGATTTCAAAAATTATTTTTTTATTGGAAAAAGTATACCTCAAAGTTGAGAGCATTCTCCTTTTTTTTCATCGGTTAAAAAGATTAGTGCCGACCTCAATTTATTTGGGACAAGAGTATCCTACTCTCATGATCATACACATAACACAATATAGCATCACGCCTATACTCCCCAAAAGGTCCGCGTAAATCGCCACTGGTAGCTAGCGACAAACAGTTTATAACTTTGTTCATATAATTTGTATGGACTCGTAGTGAGAGGCGGTCACTCGCAACTTAGTGAACACTCTACCTTTATTTCTTATTTTATTTTACTCAACTCTCTTAGTGGCGGCCACCGATCACCTTCGTTTGCGCGGTACCAAAGGACATGGCCAACCACTGGTGACTGTGGTCGGTGGCCCGTTTGCGCGGAGCCTTATAGAGGTTTATGTTTTTTTACACATATATACCTATAGAACACCAAAATGAGATATGTGGGTGTTCCATAAATCTTACGTTTGAATCCCTCCCATATAAAGATGTTACACCAAAAAAATATTTCTACTAAAATAATTATTTTGTTGTTTATCCAGGGTCCGCCACTAGCAATGGTTCAAGAGCTAATGCCTCTGGGATCATTACTAGAGTTCCTAGTTCGTCACCCGGACAAAGCATCACCGGGGTACGAGCTAAGATTGTGGGCGTGCCAAGTGGCGGCCGGTATGCGGTATTTGGAACGGCGTCACTTCGTTCATCGCGATTTAGCTGCGAGGAATATTCTGCTGGCTAGCAGGTAATTATTACTATTATTTTGTAACTAAAAAGTTTGATAGGTATAGTAATCGGTCAGGTTTGACGACACGGTTGGCGTAGTGGTTGAGCGATCGGCTGCACTGCAGCGCTGCGTGTCGTATTGTATGGCCTACAGACATTTGTTCCGGTTCTGGGTGTCTTGTGTATTTGAGTTTAAATGTTTGTAAACGCACCCACTATCCAAGAAAATCATAGTGGGGCAATGTTTTTTTTAAAGAAAAAGAAGCCCTAATCTTTTTGACTGGTTTGGACGTAGGCTTTCCGATGCGCATGACATGGCGTGTTGCTATTTTAGTATAAGACTAGCTTTTGCCCGCGGCTTCGCACGCGTAGACTACATGCTTCTCCTTATCATATTTTAACATTATGTAGAGAAAAAGTAAAAAAAAATGTAATGCGAGTGTTTCTTAGGTCAGACTTATACTTACCTACTTTATCATCAATACGCTCTATCCTTCTCCCGTCCCTATCCCTTCACTATTTCTGTGTTTATCCATGACTAATAATAAGTAATCATACGCATAAGTATGTAATTAAATTAAAGTATTTCCTTATAAACAACATTTTAAACCATTTTGCATGTCCACGCCAATATCACCAGACTATTTGATGAGCTAACACGTGAACACGCTACCTAGAACTGTCCATGGCAAAAGCAATTCTCCCTCAAATCTACACCAGCATACGTCAGAGTTTGTCCTTGAGCCTTATTAACACGTTCAGACTGGCACCTCATGAGTAGGTACTTGGTATCATACGGCGCAAATATTCATTTGGCCACCGGTGGTACATCACCGCCCCATGAACCAAAAGTCTTGCCCGGACGGGGTGCGCCACCGGAATTATGCTTTCTCTCTCTTGTTTTGGATTATAATAATGCGAAAAAGGGGGGTAGATATTTCTGATCAAACGGCGTCGTACTATACCAGCCTTAGAAAACCCTAAAGTGGTACCGCAAGCTGATCATTGAGATTGTCAGTGGCACAATGTTAGTAAATGCTTGGGTTATTCACCAAAAATTTGAAAAAGGAAAAAAAAAATAAGTATTTTAGAATTTCGGGAACAAATTATAAAAGAGATGATTAGCAAGCCCAGCACTGATAATCAACCCGATGACGCTGCAGCGGAGGGTGGGCTCCATGCACAAAGAAAACCAAAACACAAGTTCAGAGATACCCGAAAGAGATGTAGACCTTATTACGACCATTTTACAACAATCGAATCTGCGGTGAAAAACCAATAGATGGTTTGGATTGTTTCAATATGATTCATACAAAATAATTTTCATTTAATACCATCCATGATAGCATTTCATTTTATGCCTTTTTCAATTTTGATCCAATTTCGCTCATTATTTTTTTGTTGTGTTTGTTATTGTTAGGAGAAGGATATTATGAAAAATAAATAAAGAAAAAAAAAATTTGTACCTTACCTACACTGGTAGGTAGGGTAGGGTAGATAGGGTAGGGTAGGGAAGGTAGGGTAGGTAGGGTAGGGTAGGTAGGGTATGGTTGGTATGGTAGGGAAAGTAGGGTAGGGTAGGTAAAATTCGAAGATCCTAACTTCAAAACTGACCGACTTTCATACAAACTTTCATCCCCTATTTCACCTCCTTAGGGGAGGAATTTACAAAAATCCTTTCTTAGTGGATGCCTGCACAGTATAAAGTATCTATGTGCAAAATTTCAAGTCTTTAGACGATTTAGTTATTCCCATAACTTCATCCCCCTTTTCACCCTCATGGGGGTGGAATATTCAAAATCGCTGAGACACGTTTAATTTATTTTATAATCTTCAGCCTAAACCCAAAATATGAAGATCCTGACTTTAAAACTGATGGATTTTTATACAAACTTTCATCCCCTATTTCACGCCCAGGGGTGGAATTTCCAAAAAGCCTTTCTTAGTGCTCACCTACACTAACAAAGGAACCTACGTGCCAAGTTTGATGATTGAAGCTTCAGCCGTTTGGCCTGTGCGTTGATGGTAAGTGAGTGAGTGAGTCAGTCAGTCACTTTCTTCTTTTATATATTTTATTAGTATAAGATTTACTACAGCGCAGCCATTTGTAGCCAACTTCAAAAAGATTGGGAGTTACTGTATATCTCTGCATAACCCATTTGGAAGTACAGGCATTTTGTTAATTTGAATAATTTATTATTATCAACCCTCGTCTATCTATAAAACTTCACTGACTAATGCTTTACAGTAAAAAGAAAGGCTGATTATCAGTTTCGTTATCACAATAGCAACAGATTTCCAAATTGTAACTGCTTTGTTCTGCAATTACTAAGCATCTTAGATAAGTATGGCGACTTATAGATTCAGATATAATTTAATAACGTTTTTTTGTATAATTATAACAAAACAAGCTCTTCAGTTCAAGCTTAAAGCTTTGAGCCACTTTTTTTATTTTAAACTTTGTTTGCACAAATATAACGTTCATAATATAAAATTGTCAACTTGGGCTCACGTCTGCGTTTTTATATTGAACACGATCTTATTCGGATTTAAGTTTAAAATAAGCTAAAAAGACGTATCACTTATCACTATAATTTTTCCAGACACCAAGCCAAAATAAGCGACTTCGGTCTCTCCCGCGCGCTCTCCACGGACAGCTCGTACTACAAGGCCAGCCGCGGCGGCAAGTGGCCCATCAAGTGGTACGCGCCGGAGTCCTACAACTACGGCAGCTTCAGCCACGCCAGCGACGTGTGGGGCTACGGCGTCACGCTGTGGGAGATGTTCTCGTACGGCCAGCAGCCCTACGGAGATATGCGGGGCATTGAGGTGAATTTATTATAGGCGCTTTTTTATTGTCATCTTACGTCAGTCTTTACGTACTAAAGACCGACATGATATGACGAAAAATAAATTGTTTACTAACAAGTTTGTGATCAGAACTGTGAACATGGTTCTTACCCCGAGTTTCTCAGAAATTTCAACAGCCAATCACAGCAGATAACGCGTGCTTGACAATTTGTCGCAATAATTCTGCGACAATTTAGAGCTGAGAAACTCGAGGTTAGACTATTTTCATAGTTTTTTTTTCTTTTCTAATGCTGCTGGCAGAATCTCTTATCTAGGCTAGTAAACTTTCAATGCCATTGCATTTTCTTCTCTAGTCTCGTAAAAGCATCAAAATCTCGCTTGGGGGATGGTCCTGCAATAGTAGTATATTAAAACCAGTTCACCTTATGTGTAATACTTGTTACAGGCTATCCAAGTAGTGGAAAGCGGTAAACGCCTAGAACGACCAGATAACTGTCCTGATGAAATCTACCAAGTGATGCTGGACTGCTGGGCTTATACTCCAGAAGTGAGGCCTACCTTCAGCAAGCTAGTGGACGTCTTCTCTCAACACCCGGACTACGTGAACATTAGCCAACTGGCGCTAGAGAACGAAGACGTTAACGTGTAAGGAATAAGGAACAAAATGTATTTATTATGTAGATTCAATGTATTTGTAGTTTTTGAACAATGCCTCGACGCGTTCTAAATGATCACGTTCACTGTGTCTTCAATAGCAATAATATACGGTTTACTTATAGATGACTCAACGAAATTCCAATAAAGGTTATTGGATCAATTTGGTTGTACAGTATATTGTTGCTAGTAGAAATAATTAATCAAAGATTTGTATTTTTTTACCTTCATGTAATCAAATTTGGAAACCGGGTTATTGCGCAGACCGTCGACGTGCCTCTGATTGTATATTTATACCTCTCTACTAGTATATCCCTACACTTTCCATAAGCTAGACATGCACAAATATTGTGTACAACGAAATATATTAGTATCAATTTGGGTAGTGGAAATATTCGCGTGATAATCAGAAATGACATGCCATGATGTGCCTGATTACGTATTATATTATAACTAGCCGTAAAATGTGTAAATAGGTTAGTATTTGTATGTCGGTTAATATCACAGAGCACAGATGCGGCGCGCTGGCAGCGTCTAAATGCCAATAAAATAAAAACATGGCGCAGAAAGTACGTTGAGCACACGTCTGTGACAGAAACTCTTCAAAGCAGTGGGTTTATTCCGAGTTTTTACTCATGCTCGATCGGGTTAAAGTAAACGTATAGTGCCCGGCACGTAAGTTGGCAAGGTTTTGGCGTAGTGGGGGTAATTTCGCGCATATTCCGCGAACTGACCAACCACCATATAGAGCGAACGGAACGTGGACGCGACACGATTGGTCAGTCGATCTTTGTGTCAACTGACCAACCAATCGCGTGCTCGGAACGGTCCTAAACGTTCCCCGCGCCCTGCTTCACTACCATATATACCTAACGGCTTCGCCTTACTGTCACCAGACGGCGTTTATCTAGTTTCAATACTAATTGACGTTTACGTTAACGCGACCGAGCACGAGTAAAAACTCGCACTACACCCAGTTTCTAGCTACATATCGTAGTGAGAGAAGACTGCGACATGCTTGATTTGTATGAAAAGTGTTGACCGTCGAGGCGTCTCCGTGCTCTGTGGTTATTATAAGGGACTTTTAACCATAAACTTTACGTCTGGTAGTATATTGGAATAGCATTTGTTTAGGTTAAATTGTATTCAGTTTTAGTATTGTTTTTGGTTTATTTGACTAATCATGCATTTCCAGTTCATGTTCCTTTGATAGCCAAAATGGATGTATATAAAACTTGTAATGATATTATTTTTATTGTCTTTTTAACGCTATTTAATTGAACTGTACATTCCATTTTCTTACAAATATACCTAATTACCTATTTATTTATAAATCATTAGATTATGTCGAATATGTGATGCTTGCTTTTCTGTTTTTATCTGAATTTGATTTCCAATTAATTTTATTTTCACTAACGACAATTTGGGCGCCTGAAATAGTTCAATATTTAATTTTACCAGTGTTTGGGATCTATATGCCATGGGAATGCCATAGTTTACAAATACGAAATTGCCACAAGGTTGTGTTATGTAATGTACAAAATTCTATAGAGTTACCCAAATTATATCTATTTTAATTTTAGAGAATTTATATTAAATTCTATGAGTCTGACTTAGCATATTATATTAACTTTTATATTATGACAGATCATATAATTACGTTAATGAATCAAATGTGATAATGGTATTTATAAAATAAATAACGATTTTATAAAAAAAAGTCTTTAATTTGATTTACTTTACACTCCAATTTAGTATTAACTCCAACTAAATCTTCCACATCCTCGGCCCAAAACATATTTTTTACATTAATCACTTCAAACAGACGCAACAGGTCCAAGAAAGTATGTATTTATAAAATTACCATGAAAGTCATACAATCTTATCTATAACGTCATAAAATCACAAAGAGTCAGTTCCGACAACTTAATTCGAAATATCACAAGAGATAATGAACACTAGAACACAGCTCAGTCTGTCGCTCATATATTAATGCGGCAGTCGTTATAAGGTGGTGGCGGTGTCTCCGCGCGGTTAGGTAGACGAATCGCGTCTATTTGTAGAGGAGCTTCAGTGAAGCCCGGCAGCCCGTACGTCGGGAACGGCGCTCGTCTATCAGGCAGGGAGAGCTGTCTGCGGAACGAAGGGGGAGTCTCCAAGTCGGGGTTCACGATAGTACTCCACAGTAAATTAGTCCTCATGTCTCCATCTAACCTCTGCATCCTCCGTCTTCTTTGTCTCCTCGTCTGCGGCCGCCCGCAGTGCAGCGCACTACATGTACAAAACTTGCTCAACCAAATATAAGTTCCCACTATTCCTATTGCTAAGCCTATTTCAATACCAATGACGAAAGCTTTTACGGATGAAAATTCTTGGTCAAATTTCTCATACGGTGTGAGTGGCGTAGGAGGCAGTTCTGTTGGCACCGAGTCATTTTTATCAGTAGTTATATTCCAGATGTCGCTCACGTCGACTTCTTTTTTCTCCACAACCGGAACTATCGATATAATTTTCTCAGACATTTGCGGCAGTCTCTTCTTGCATTGTTTCTCATAAGTGATACCTCGTGATGTTATCCAATTCTCAACCGCCATGAAGTCTGCATTGCACTGCCAATAGTCATTTCGTAGTTCTATTCTTTCCAGCTTACGCAGAGGCAGTAAAAGTTCAGTTTTCACAGTAACTACATAATTTTCGCTAAGATCGAGTTTTCTTAGATTAGGTAGACGGTTGAACAGACGAGTCGGTAAAGCTTTAATTCGGCAGTTGTTCAAGTTTAACACCTGCAAAGACAGAAGTCCGTAAGTTAATTGCTTATATTGACAAAGACTTCTACAAATCTATTTAAAGATGCTTACCTTAAGTTTGGAATGCATAAGAAAAGGTTCATTCTTAAGACTTTCAAAGACGTTGGATGACAAGTCCAAGGTGTCGAGTTCTGGCGTATCCCAGAAGAGATCCGAGGGGATAAATCTCAGTCGATTGCTGCTCAAATCCAAATGGACTAGTTTGTCTAATCCCGAGAAGGCGTGCAGGCCAATCCAAAATATCAGATTGTATGAGAGATCCAGTACTTCCAGAGAGGTGTAGCCAGTTTCCTAAAATCAAAAATATAATAGTACAATGACACAGCATTTTCAACCTATTTTGTTCCTACTGGCTGGGACAGGGTCTCTGCGAGAGGGTGTAGATCGTTATCTACCGCGTAGGGTCAATGCGGGCTGGTAGTTGATGTCTCCGATTTTTTTGGTTCTATTACATGTCGGTTCCTCACGATTTTTTCCTTCAACGTTCGAGAACAATGATAATGAAATTATTTACATAAAGTCTGCTTAGTTACGACTCGATAAGTCGGGGCTGTTACCATTGGGCCACCATTTGCTCTCCAATGACACACACATGTATTAAAATAAAATACGTACCTATAATATTCAAAATATTTGCTATGAGTAATATCCCTTTTCATTGAGTTTAGATCAACAACAGACAGGTCAAGCAATGACGATTTATACATATCAGGCATTGGTTTCGAATCGATAAATCATAAAATACGTGAGTACATTTTTGATTGTAAGGAGTGTTTCATTGAGCTCAAGTGGTTGGTACATCTCGAATACCTTGATCTGAAATATGAGATTTAACGAAGCTGGAAACTTGATTTCCAACACGAATCGTTTCTTTATTTAAACAGTGCAGTTTCTTTGTTGCACCAGACAAGTATTAAGGTTGCTATACCATAATTGTATATGCTGCATTGACCTGGTTTTTAACAAAATCTTGGGTACACAGATACTTTGGGTACACAGTGTGCAAAATTAAGTTTCCAAAGCCTGAAATCTAGACTAAGGTAAGCAATTAAATTACTGAAACTCTTCTCTAGTTCGTCTAACTCGCTGTAATCAGTGATGCTGAGTCACCAAACAAACAAACATCACTATAACACGCAAGTATGACCGACTACTACAAATGTAGGATAATGTTGTTTTATTTTTTACATTCATTTCAACAGCTTACTCATAACAGGGTTCAATGACTCTATGAAGGAAAACTCCCTAAGTTATGCTAAACGGACTCATAAAAATAAAATAACAAAGGATTTACCTTAAAACAAAAGTTGTCCAGTTCACTTATAACATTGTGACTCAGACTGTACACTTGCACCGCTTTGGGCACTCCCACTTCTATGTTGATAATGTTCTGATCGACACACACGGCCCTGTTCAACCCATTGTCCATATCGCAGTCACATTGCTTCGGGCACTTTTCACTCCACACGCTCGCACTAAATAGTACCAACACTAAAAAACACTTCAATTCCATCTTTAAAAAACTCTTTTATCCCAACGTGTGAAATTTCTCGCATTATTGTACGAATATTTAATATCAAAATAACACGATGTACTCAACGCGGCTCTGTCCGGTTCACATGAAAAATGGAGCAATGATACACGATTTGATAAAACAATCACTATCAGTGAAGATAAGATAACTACGTAGAATATAATCTTTCACTACATAAACACTGCTGTTCTTATAAATAAAACAGGATGAATGCAGTTTATACGAGGAAAATAAAAAGCCGAAATCACTAAAGTAATATCTTATTCATAAAATACAGCTGTTGTCATCATTAATATTCATAAAAGGTTACAATACGCTATGTACAGGTCAGATTACAAAAAATCAGTCTGTATGACAATAATACTAAATGCCTACAACTTAAAGTTCATAATGGCATGTAAATGATTTCAAATGCACTTAATACTATCGATAAATTATGAGATCACTATTAACTAGAATATATTTGAGTTTTGCCGCTGCTGCGTTGCAGTTGCTGGGTAGCACCGTTTCATGGTATAATCGATTCCTAAGATGGCGTTCCTGACGTCATGAACTGATGCGCTGATGGTCTCAAATGTCCCAGCTAGTCTGTCTACTGCTAGTGCCTGTGGAAAAAAAAAACTGTGTTTTTAATGGCTAGGATGCAATACATTGCCTGGTTACATGGTCTTAAGATCCGCGAAAATTAACTTTCTTATATTTTTAAATTTTTAAAGTTTTTAGCGATCTCAACCAGACCAGTTCGTGTGTTTCGCTCCTAACACGCTATTCACATTTCCGGGTCAGGGTCTTGTTAGTTTTCCGTCAGGGTCGGAAAAAATGCAGCCGCGAGAACAGACGATCCAAAGTCAAACCCCAAAAAAGAAGGACTTAAAATTTAATGTTGGTTTGTTAAAAACAGACGACCACATCTTATCATCTCACTGTAAAAATTAAAATGAATGCGAAACAAGTTTGAGAATTTGAAGTAATGTTATAGCCTAGGTATGTATGAACACTTACTTGTAAATGTGATGCTTCTGCTACTCGTTCTAAGGCTTTTGCGTTACTGAGTGACGCTTGCGCCATTTGCGTGAGAGCTGCTGATTGTTGATCCATTACTTCTACCTGAGAAGCAAGGAAAAGTAATAAGGAAAGAAGTTTAATCTGAAGAATTGGTGCACTAAATGACCAAAAAAAACACAAAGAAAATATTTTACGGTGGTTTTACGCCGGCGAGGCGAGGCGTGGATGGAATGGGCGAGTTTTGATATTTCTATGGCAAAATTTCTATCCACGCCCTGCACATCTTCGGTGTAAAGGGTCTAGACGCGGGAGGATGTGCGAGGCTAGAATTGAAATATTTGTTAGTACAAATTTGAACTTTATTGCTCTAAGAATAGAGTATTTATTTACTGTGTAAAACGGATATACAAACCTCGCACCGGCCATCGAGGACCCGAGATAGGTGGCGATGAACATCTTTCGGTGTAAAGGTAAAAAAAAACCGGCCAAGTGCGAGTCGGACTCGCACACGAAGGGTTCAATACCATTATCGCAAAACACTGAAAAAATATCACGTTTGTTGTATAGGAGCCCCTCTTAATTTATTTTAATTTAAAAATTATTATTTTTGGAAGTGAATATACAACTAAACATTCTGTGAATATTTCAATCGTCTACCTGTTGCCGTTATTAATATCGAGCAAAAAACGGCCAAAAAGTCACGTTTGTTGTATGGGAGCACCCATTAATTTTTTTTTTTAATTTAATCATTATTATTTTTTGAAGTAAATATACAACTAAACATTCTGTGAATATTTCAAGCGTCTACCTGTTGCCGTTATTAATGTCGAGCAAAAAACGGCAAAAATATCACGTTTGTTGTATGGGGGCTCATTAAATATTTATTTTATACTGTTTTTAGTATTTGTTGTTATACAGGCAACAGAAATACATCATCTGTGAAAATTGTCAGCAAAAACTGTCTAGCTATCAGGGTTCATGATATACAGCCTGGTGACAGACGGACAGACAGACAGACAGACGGATCGCGAAGTCTTAGTAATAGGGTCCCGTTTTTACCCTTTGGGTACGGAACCCTAAAAAGGGTAAGCGTGATTTCCATCCCATCCACGCCTCGCTTCGCCGGTGTAAAACTACCTTTAGATTGGATATTCATTGCTGACAGGCTTAGCTAGGATGTATACAGAAGTCAAAGCATATTGAAAGTACATCATCTGCATAGTCTTTTCCCAAAAACTTAGGGATCGGCATCGGAAATCCACACCGTCTTTCATCTCGCATATGATTGGTCGATTGATGGCGTCAAAACGCATTACTTTGTCGAATTCACTTACGCAATTAGGATACTGGTTTCCGTCTAAGTAGGCCCAAACTCCACCGATACGGAGACATGTGAAGCAGTGAGATGTGTTGTAAAAAAACCAATATAATTTCGTTATTTGAAATTAACTCGTGTCCAAGTTTCAGTGGATACGGATTGAGCAGCGAGTAGAGAAGATGTCTCATATATTTTTTAAACTGCTGTGCAATCGGAGGATACACATGGTTTTAGTCAGTCAGCTTGCTATTTTTCACTGCATGTTTTTTTTTCTAGTTTTCTTAAGCAGTCGGTTTTTGAATTATTTTTTTTCGGTTTACTTTAAACATATTAAACATTATATTCGTGTTATGTGTGTTGTGAGGTCTATGTCCAGCAGTGGAAGTCTTTTAGCTGAAATGATGATAATGATGAATTGAGGACGATGATATAAGTGTTATTTATATTTTTGAAATCAACTTTTAAAACACTTTATTTTGGTACCCCACACGATGGGACTGGAAGAAAAAATAATTGGAACCCCACATAATGGCCCACAAAAGCCGACATTTTTGTTTTTTCTATTTTAAATGTCCGTGACTACCGCCGTACCCCCAACGCCAATCGCTTACATATATTTGGGTAATAATTACTACTCAATTGGTACCAATTAGTACTCGAACAACAAAATACATACCTTAGTAGTTTTCGAGAAAATCGACTTTGAAAGTGGACCGGCGCGGCGGTAGTCACGCTCCCTTCAGCAGGACCGCCATCAGCGCCGAAAAAAAGGGCATGCTACTGCTGTTCTAATTATACAAATAATTACTACCCCTTATATGAAGGCGTATCGGTCCGTCAGTACGGCAGCGCTACCTGTCTTGGCAGGGGTGTTGCCGGCCGACCTCGAGGTGGCTCGTGCAGGCATGATCGACGACATCCGCCACCTACCTCGGGATGCGTTCAGGACAGGGAGAAGGGTCATCGCGGACGAGGGTGTAGCCAAGTGGCAGCAGAGATGGGAAGCGGAGAACAGGGGTAAGGAGCTTTATCGGTACTTCCCGGACGTGACGGCAAGACTCAAGGCGACTTGGGTCGAGCCGGACTATCAAGTCTCGCAGATCCTGACCGGGCATGGATGCTTCCGAAAGAGACATGAGATGAAGTTATGCGTGGTTAGCGTATGCTACTGCGGAGAGGAAGACGAATGTTTGGACCACATATTTTGGAGATGCCCCATGTATGACGATCGGCGACGAGAGATGATGGGTGGGATCACTCGCACGGAGGAAGGCCCAGTCTTCTACGGGGATCTCGTAGCCTCGGAGGCCAACTTCCGGCGGCTCAGGGACTTCGCCCATGGCTGGCATACTATAAGAAGCAGTCTGGAGGACGAGGGGAGGAGGAGTGAAGAAGTTTTGGATTAGGTTAAGGAAAAAAAAAAGGGAAAAAAGAAAGAAAAAAAAGAGGAAAGAAAGAACGGTATAAAATGGGAAAAAAAATTGTATACAAAAGAATTGGTATACAGAGGAAAAGAAAAAAAGAAAATATATATATATATACTTATATAGTTGATCTGTTAAGATTATTGTCTAATTACCCGACTGCCGAAGGAGGGTAATGTGTTTATCAGTCTATGTATGTATGTATGTATGTATGTATGTATGTATGTATGTAAGTATGTATGTATGTATGTATGTATGTATGTTTGTTCCTATATGGCGTTCTAGAGACCAAACGCGTGGGCCGATTTTGATGGTTCTTACGTCAATCGATTCGTCTTAACCCCGCGAGTGTCACTGGCTACATTAAAATTGTAAAATAGGAAAATGGCGGTTCTTAGGCGCCATATTGTGGGGGCCCAAATATTTTTTTTCTTCCAAACCTATCGTGTGGGGTATCAAAATGAAGGGTTTTGAGAGGTGATTTCAATAATATATAACACTTATATGTTTAAATGTACCTAATTCGAAAAAAAATAACTTAAAAGTTAAAAATAAAAAAAGTTAATTAAAAATATCAAAAAACCCGACTGCTTGAAAAGCGAACTAAAAAGACGTAAACAAGAAGAAAATCATGCTGTGCAGTCGGAGGATATATCTGGTTATGGTCAGCCAGCTCGCGAATATGTATCCTCCGACTGCACAGCATGATTTTCTTCTTGTTTACGTCTTTTTAGTTCGCTTTTCAAGCAGTCGGGTTTTTTGATATTTTTAATTAACTTTTTTTTTTGTTATTTTGTTTCTTTTTACTATGATTATTATGTATATATTAGTTTTTCCCTCGTTAGGTACACGACGGCAGCGAAGGCATACCGTATCGTCCGTACCCATGAACGGGGTACGCGCTAGTGTAGTAGTCACGGACATTAATTTTAATGTAGCAGTGACACTCGAAAGGTTAAGACGAATCGATAGACGCAAGAACCATCAAAATCGGGGTTTGTTGTTTAGAACACCACATAGGAACAAAACATACTTACAAACATACATACAGACTGATAAATACAACCCGACTGCGCTACCTTTGCGTCGCGCAGTCGGATAATAAAAGAGACGCGTTTCTCCGCGTCGCGAGAGGAGACGAGAGTTGCGTGCGGCTAGATTGTTAGGTCGGAGGCTTGGACAAAATTAATTTAATTTCGCATTACCTATCGATGTCTCCTTATATTCAATCTGCCAAGCCTTTTCCCAACCATACTGTGGTCAGCTGCCAGTCTAAGCCCGTTATCCACCAAAGCATAGAGAGAAGAGATGTGGAAATAACGAAATCGGATTGGTTTATTCAAACACATCTCCTCTCGTCTCCTCTCCGCTTTGGTGAATACCGGGCCTAAACGGATGCAGCTGAAAACTACATGGAGCGATTGCCTATTGACCTCCACAACCCAGTATCTGTGTAACGCGAAAACCCCTGGGCAAGACTGGTCCCAGATTTTCTGAAATGTGACTACCCAAAAGGAATGTCAATCAATCTGCCTATAGTTTTTTCTCAACTATGTTGGGGTTGGCTTGGAGTCCAACCAGATTTAGCTGAGTACCAATATTTTACATGGGGCGACAGCCTATCTGACCTCCACAACCTAGTAACTGGGCAACACAACTTGGCTAGACTGATGTCAGATATCAGACTTCTGACTACCCGTAACAATCTAAAAATGACAGCCGGGACCAAAGGCTTAACATGATTTAGGCATGGAGGAGTCTTGGTATGTTAAGTCACCCATCCATGCAATAACCTCAGCAAGCGTTGCTTATGCTTGAAAATCTACTATAACTTAGCCACAAGCCCTCACATGCACATCCTCTTCACAATACAATGTTTAAAAAATTTTTCTTCAAATCCTACAGGCAACAGATACTGACAGCATAATAGTGGAAACAGAGTAATTTATAAAATACGAAGTACCTACCAACTTATCAATCATATTCAACTGTCGTTCTTCAGATTCCGTTGGGTAGAGTCGACTGTTGTCTTCAGGGCTGTAGTCTTCATCCTTTGAGCCTGACTCATCAAATGAGTCCTCTTCATCACCATTACATGGTTCTTGCTTCACAGCTCTTTTTTTTCCTAGACAATATTTTTGAAATACTTTAAATCGGGTGATTTGATTTCATTAATATTATTAAATTTGAATAACAGCAGACTGAAGAATTAAGTGAAGGGGTAGTTAAATAAAGGTATATTTTCTAAAAATATTGGAGTTTCTGTATAAGTGTTATCTTATATTGTATTTAGTGTTAACTGAGACAATGCTTAAATGGCCACGCTGATGGATCCCGCCTGCTGATGGATATACCCCTGTAGCAAAGAACAGCTAGCTCGAGCACCATTTTGGTTATGGTAAGCCTGTAAATTTTTCTATCATCAATATTAGGTAATCAGAATATGGCGGTTACGTACTTGGTGTGGAGGATTTATCATCACTAAGCTGTAAAATCTTAGCTTCTAGTGGTGTCAGGTTGCCTTGAAGTTTCCCTTGATCAATCTGCTTTTGTTTGAGTAGTAAACTTCGTCTTTTGTCTGACCAAAACTGAAAATGTATAAAATATACAAAACCGTGTAAAGATGCATTACTTCTTCACTTCATTTGCTTAGTTATGGAACTGATTACTCTTTTTCAGCTATAAGCCGACTGCTTAACTAAGACCATTCTGAAGTAGCTGCGCTGTACGGAAGGGGTGTATTAATTTATTTGGTAAAACTTCATGCAACATAAAAGTACATAGGTGGACATAGTGTCGCCATGGGTGTAGTGTCCTGTCAGTTAATAGTTAGCTGATGGGCATCAACATCTCTCTTGCTACTTTAGGAACAGTCTCAGTTAAGCAGTGGGCCTATAAAATATGGTAGCTAAACTTTTCCCAAAACTTATAAACTCCTGGATAGTACTTCCTCCTGTTCATCCGTTCCTACATTCTACTAATATAATCAATCACACACACCTAAATGGATTTGGAAACTTGGCACATATGACTTGGATTAAGTATGATTTATAATACTTTTTATCTTGGTAGTTTATTAGCCCCTCAATGGCCCTTCAAATACTTGAATCAGGAGTAAAACAATAGATAAAACAAAACGGCCATGTGCGAGTCGGACTCACGCACAAAGGGTTCCATACCATTATTCCTAAAAGAAGCAAAAAACACACGTTTGTTGTATGGGCCCCACCTAAATATTTATTTTATTCTGTTTTTAGTATTTATTATTTATTTATTTATTATATACTTTACTGTACACCACTTAAATAATAACAGGGTAATTTTTTTAAAGATAATTGTACTATGGGCAGTCTTATCGCGCAGGGCAATCTCTTACAGACAACCTTTGATTTGTATTGTATTTGTTGTTATAGCGGCAACAGAAATACATCATCTGAGAAAATTGCAACTGTCTAGCTATCACAGTTCATGAGATACAGCCTGGTGACAGACAGACAGATCGTGGAGTCTTATTAATAGGGTCCCTTTTTTACCCTTTGGATACGGAACCCTCACGATTGTTTCACTAATTATGACTGTTGTAGGTTTAACTTTTATATGGACAATGCCGCTGATAAGTAATCAAATGTTACCTTGATCCATCCTTTTGTAGATTTCATAGCTCCGTCAATAGCATTGGCAATGTTTGACAGCTCTTGCCACAACTTCTTAAACCTGGCATGACCTATACCAACTCGAAGCTTCCTGTTTGCCAGTTCTGGGTGCTTTTCCATAAATGCTATCACTGCCCTAACTTGGGCCAATGATGGTCTCATATTCTGAAAGTAAAGAACCGTATTTAGTTATGTGGCAGCGAAAATTACAGGATGAAATTGGAGCTACGAGCTAATGTTATGGGTGGGATACATATCGGTTTATGGCTTTAATAACAATGCCTTGTGGACTTGAATGAATAGTGCATCTGATGTGTGTACTGCTACTATTAGATATTAAGACACGAGATTCATGAGTGCTTTATTTATGGTCATAATAATATAGATAGCATTAACATCTAAATTAAACAAAGTAAAAAACACAAGTTCAGTGTTAATGGTACCCACTCGTACAGTGCATTCACCATTATCTGTGTCATCTAATAAAATATCAGACATTTTTACCAATCTTTAGACAATTCTAATTCAACGTTTACTTAGTTTTCAATTTTTCACCGCGTTCCTCACAGAGAAAAATAATATATAGGGTATAGAGAGCCCTCTCCGACTACAGAGTGAAGACCGCATATGTCAATTGATCGGAGAAATAGCGCCGTCTATTAACGCCATCCGCAAACTAAGATGTGTGTGTGTGTGTAGCGCCGTACTTTAGCAATGTGCATGTGTGTGTGGTACCTGTACTTTATACATGTACGTGTGTGTGTGTGGTGCCTGTACTTTGTACGTGTGTGTGTGGTGCATGTACTTTATCAATGTGTGTGTGTAGTGCACACATGGATAAAGTACAGCCTTTCCTTGCTAATTTGTTTGTTTTTAAATTTTATAAAGTTTTATTTTATTTTATTTTTTCTCATTATTAACAAAATCATAGTAAAACTTTATCAAGTTAAAACAAGCAAATTAGTAAGTGTACCGGTCGGTTGAGGTGTGAAGGCTTCTTATGTTGGAAATGAAAGACTTGATTCTTCATTACTATTTACTTTGTAAACACTCGCTAGATTCGATACGATTTTTGGTAACACCTTTCACAGATTGACTGATTGACTAAATTGACTATTTTCCCTAAGATCACAACACTCAATCACTGCACTTTTCACTTTGATTAAAGATTGCCTTTTATTAGAATGGACAACGAAATTGTCTGTCTTTATCATACGGCCTTCCTCCACATTCAACAGACCTGTATTCATCAATTTAACGGCGGTAATTTCGAACAAAAATAATAATATTTATTATCCACTGTTAATTCCTTCCAAATGTTTTTACAAGGGGTTCTAATAGTTTCACAGGTTCTTATGTGTGGGATCGTTTTACACAAGCTGTGATCATCTTTTAAGATATTTATAGGGTTTTTTGTATGACATAAAATTATCCCAGGATTTTGTTTTCTAACCCAAACATTGAATATATGGGCGTGTGAACCTTGAAGCCTTCTATCCAGCGAACTCTTATCCAGGTCCGTAATTGTACACCCAGAAGATATCCTCTAGGATGAATGAGGGATGTTGGGAAATTTTGTTGATTTTACAACTTACAAGAAAAAATTGACAATGAAAATTTGACAATCAATATCAAAAATACATTTTTTTTCTTTTATTAATGTTTTATTCATGACCATAGATACAAGTCTATCAGTCTTGTACATAGAGTGAAAGTGTCAAAAGTCCAATCATTCACTGTGTTGCAATCGTAATTATTACTTAGCTTTTGAAATCAACACAAATATTTGCAAATAATTATAGTACGTGTTAAATAAAATCATAAGGTAATTAAATAATTATTTAGATTAATATTTATTTTATTATTGTTTAGTGACAAACCTATTTTATCGATGGTCTTGCCATCTGTGGTGACATAGAGTAACTAATTGTTTTTGTTGTTAAGATGGGGTTATCAGATGACGCATTTAAAAAAAAATGCTTCCTAATCTGCCACTGTATGGAACTGTCCTACCCCTGGCGTTCCTAATCAATGTTTTCCCTGATCAGTCAAAAGGAAATTATGACCACAGAGAAAATAAAACTATTATGACAACAAGTTAACCACAGACTACTTAGAGATACTACGTACACAACCGCAACAATCAGTATTGCCAGGTCTTGTTTTTGTTTTACCCCAAGTCTGATCTCAATTTACTCTAGATTTTAAGTTAAATGAAAAAATTACCCTACATTTTTTAATTTGCTTTTCCTCTCGGACTTGATATATTTCATACATCTACTTGATATATTTCATCCAGGGTAAAAAAAAAACAAGACGACAAAAAAAAACAATCTATAATATAATTACACACAAGTTTTACTATAAGAATATTTGAAACCAGAATGAATCTGGTGTTTTCCGAAGATCCTATTTGTACCATACCTAGTACTTGGCTACTTTATTGAGGCTATGATAGGCATAGGCGTATCGAGAAAGAAGTTTTAAGAGATTGCGGGTTCAAGGCTAATAATTAAAACATTTAATTACACATTTTTACTCAATAACAATTTCTAATATAGGATCAACAAAAAAATTACCCTAAAATTACCCTCACAGAGTTTGTACCATAAAAATTACTGTGGTGATTAAACTTTTCTCAAAATCTAGGGTTCCGCAAATGTTTACCTTCAACTTATCCGCTAAAAGTTTAAAACTGATCGTGGATCAAAAATAAAAAAGGCTAGTGTAAATTACCCTAATAATGCTTACACACGTTCGAGTTTGGTCCGGCCGGACCACGGATTTGTGGGCGGAGTTAGTCCGGCCCGGACCAAATTCGAACGTGTGTAAGTATGTTTGTTCACGTATATCTCCGAAACTAGTGACCGGACCTTGATCATTTTTTTAAATTGGTTTAGGTATCTCTCAACTTAGAGAACAATAAAAATTTAATCAAAATCGGTTTAGCAGTTTTCAAGATATGGAGCATACAACCGAACTCTTTGGTGACAAACAGCAAGAATGTGTAAATTGAGTTATTATGGGTATTTTGTCAATCCTTTTAAATTGCTCATTATTTGTGATGGTGTACAAAAACAAAAAGGGAGAAATAAAAACTTTTTCACAAAAAATAAACATATTCGTTTAATCGTTTTTAGGGTTCCGTACCCAAAAGATAAAAACGGGACCCTATTACTAAGACTCAGTGGTCCGTCTGTCTGTCTGTCACGAGGCTGTATCTCATGAACCGTGATAGCTAGACAGTTGAAATTTTCACAGATTATGTATTTCTGTTGCCGCTATAATAACAAATACTATAAACAGTATAAAATAAATATTCAGGTGGGGCAACCATACATCAAACGTGATTTTTTTGCTATAATGGTAAGGAACACCATTATAGCAAAAAAATCACGTTCGTACCTACCTTCGTGCGCGAGTCCGACTCGCACTTGGCCGGTTTTTAACTACACTTTTCCGCAGTCCTTCTATCTTTGTCTGTCAGTACCCGAGAGTTCGTATTCTCTAAGGCGGGCGGGCGACCGCGGGCGTTAGAGTCCGTCCAAAAAAAAGAAGTTCTGTAGACGCCGCGCTAGTTTCTATGCGACTGTACGCTATCCTCTAACAAATCTTGTTAGTTCCGTGTATTTCCGCGGGACTTTTTCCGTTGGACGGACTCTATGAAATACTGCGCCGCCGCACCCGCCGCACTGGGTATGACGTCATACCCGATGCGGCAAGTATTCTGTGGCGGGTGAGTGGTGTAATCGGTGCGTAGCTTCACATTATACCTACCGGGTACGGACCGGGTCTCAGCTGTACATACCCGGTCTGCGTACTGATAAAGTCGTACTGGGTTTTTATACCTGTACCAGTAAATACGCACCATCCCTACCCGAGACTAGTCAGGCAGGAACAGATTTTATAGACTAGACTAGCAGGTACTTTGACAATACTCGACGCGAATGAAGACTATATTAAGATGCAGTCGAGTACGTCAATACCAAGTATGGACTCAAGCGAACGAACGTGATATCGGTGGTTTACGTATTGATACTTACTCGACGTCACAAACGCGAACATACATATCGACGCTTTCAGCTACAAAGGGCGTAAATCCAAATCCCATACTTTTGGCTATGAGCAAAATATATAAAAAATAAGTTTTCTTAAATAACTCTCTTTTTATACTTATAAAATTGAGTTCTAGGATGGAATTTCTTAAATTTTATCCGTCTCTTGCCTCGTTTAATTACTATACGATAGTTATTTACGAAGTTAGCATGGCCCCTGAAAACCTTAAAATTAAATAAAAACAACCCACAATTAAATAGCCTGGCAACAAACGTCGCCAGTAAAAACTTTTTTTTGTTTTTATTTTATTTTTCCCATAAAAGTGCATTTTAAGTGGTAATTTCTATAGTTCTAAAGACATTTTTTTGCAAAATATGTAGATACACCCTGTAAAAAATCCATCCTAATTAATTAAATTTTATAGCATTAATATTAATGCTCTGAGCAATTTTATTAAAAAGGATGGATAAAATTTAATTAATTAGGATGGATTTTTTATATAAATAATGATAAGTTGAGTAAAAAACCGGCCAAGTGCGAGTCGGACTCGCGCACGAAGAGTTCCGTACCATTATCGCAAAAAACGGCAAAAAATCACGTTTGTTGTATGGGAGCCCTACTTAAATATTTATTTTATTCTGTTTTTAGTATTTGTTGTTATAGCGGCAACAGAAATACATCATCTGTGATAATTTCAACTGTGTAGTTATCACGGTTCATGAGATACAGCCTGGTGACAGATAGACAGACGGACCGCGAAATCTCAGTAATAGGGTCCCGTTTTTACCCTTTGGGTACGGAACCCTAAAATTTTAAATAAACGGTTTTATAAATCAATATATATTGATTGTTCGCTGATAGAGCTATGACAGTTTACGTACAGTAGTCTCAGTGGAACAGTTTTCATCGAGTATAATGCATACAGTAAGCAAGACAGGACAATGCGACAAACGTAAGCGAGTAAAAGAGGCAGATATACAATGCTATTTTCTACTTCAACATTGACACAAAAATAGTAACTGCGCAGGGTCTTGCAGCCAAATTCAGATACACAAAGATCCACTTTGACTACTGTTTTGATGTTAGAAATGTGACAAGTCAGAAGAAAAAATATCGATACTATTTGTACAGTCGTACGAGAGCATAACAAAAACTTATAATAATGTAGTAGGTATTTGCAAGGGCGTCGCCAAGGGGGGCCAGCCCAGCTGTCCTCCCCTAGAGATTAATAAATAAGTACCCAAATGGAAAGAAATCAAAGTCCTAAGTCAACATAAACCCAACCCAACGAATTTAGCCATTTGTTGATGTCATTTGTAAAAACGTTGGAAATTTTGGGCGGTCTACCAAAATCAATCGTTAAGCATCCTCAAGAGACTAAAAACTTGATTAAGAAGTACTATGGGTGAAAATCGCCTCAATGGTCTGGCCATGAGGCATGATGAATGTGCACAGAAAACTTATTAATGAAAACTTATAAGATTTACATAATTAAGTGGTCGAGAACTTTACCCAAACCCCCGATGATTGAGCTCGTGGAACGTTACCCATTGGACTTTATACCGTTCTTATATCAATCGCCGTAGGGCTAAGACTCGTACTACCAGTTTCAAGCTTCATATGCTTTTGAGTGTACCTTATTTAAAATTTATTTTCTTTTTCCCATCCTCCATATATCAACTTGCCCCACCCTGGTCCATCGGCTGGCGACGCCCTTGGGTATTTGCGTTATGTTTTAAACATTATATAAAACATCTCTAAAGAAAACGTAAAACAAAACCCCCCAGTCATTCTTACAGATTATTATAACTGAGAAAATTTGTGGATCGGGGCAAAACCTACACTTGGTAAAATATCGATATGACAGTGGCACAGATCTAGTTCTGATATATGTTTAGATCTTAGATAAAGTACCTATAGATTAAGCCTTAAAATGAGCTTGATTGATAGAGCGAGATGGCTAATTGGCAGCTCCATGTAAATAATAAGGACAAAAGATTATTTTTTGTCTTTGTCACCATGGCCGGTTTCTGTTGTTTGTCAAACTCTAATACAATGGCAGGTTTGACAAACAAACTCGGTTTTGTTTGATTTTCTGTGATTTCGTGGTATTGTGTTAATTGAGACAAGGAATTTGGGTTATTTATAGATAATAAGTGTCAGTGCGATGGTGGGTTGTAGTGTTCTTGTTCTTGTTGTAACACCAGAACTAACTATTGCTGTCTCATGTGCGGCCACGCCAGGGCTTAATCTATAGGTACTTTATCTAAGCTTAGATAAAGTACCTAGTTTAGATACAAGTATCTTTATAGCATACTCGGCCACAGCCAGTACAAAAGATGGCATAGACAAAAAACCGGCCAAGTGCGAGTCGGACTTGCGCACGAATGGTTCCGTACCATTATCGCAAAAAACGGCAAAAAATCACTTTTGTTGTATGGGAGCCCCACTTAAATATTTATTTTATTCTGTTTTTAGTATTTGTTGTTATAGCGGCAAAATTTCAACTGTCTAGTTATCACGATTCATGAGATACAGCCTGGTGACAGACGGACAGACAGACAGACAGACGGATCGCAGCGTCTTAGTAATAGGGTCCCGTTTTTACCCTTTGGGTACGGAACCCTAAATAAGTATATCTATCTCAAAGATTACTATTAGTGCGAAAGTGAAATCCTGATCCGAAACCGAAAATTGAAATCGCTTTTTATATAATGTTCTCTCTAGAAGTATATAAAGTCTCTGCATGCCAACGGCAATGATATATTGGAGAAAGGTAGGTAAAAATCTTTGGCAAGAGTATGAGGGGGTGGGGGTGATGCCCGTTCCCCCTGGCACCACTCCCATGAAAAGGTAACGCACCGTTCTTGAGGAAAACAAATAATTGTAACCTAACCTCTAAACACTTTAAAGTTGCTTCTGCATCGTCTCCAGCGCTGCGGCATTTGCAACCCCTTTGCCCTTACGTAACAAAGGATAGAGATCCATGCTCACCTCCGCAGATTCGGCTTGCTACCGAATCCGGCAACTATCTTCACCCGCTACGGCTCGCACGGGTGCCTTGCCTTATGCTTTGTTACAGCGGGCGGGAGTTGCTCTCCCTTAGCGCCGCCGGTTTTTATATACACTCTAGGGGTAGCAGCAAAAACGCTACGTGAAGTCTCGGTTTTGGAATAGATTCGACCTATTTTAATTATGAAGTGGGTGGTACACTAACTTTCTGCGCAGATTTCTAGGTTGTTATCTATACCAATATTATAAAGAGGAAAGCTTTTTTTGTTTGTTTGTGTGTTTGTACCGAATAGGCTCCAAAACTGCTGGACCGATTTTAAAAATACTTTCACTTATGGAAAGCTACATTTTTCCCAAGTAACATAGGCTATAAATTATTTTCAAAAAGTTACGAGTTCCTTATGAAAATTCCAATATATAACCCAAAGTAGCAAAATTTTGCCTATAAAATTCATTATTCGCCGTGCGCTGAGAAAACTATTGATGAAAATAAAAACAAAACTAAACTAACTTTAACTAACTAACTTTTGATAAAAATTATGTACTACATGATTAAAGTACTCATTATTACCTACAAAAAAGACTGCGAGGGAATATATCTCACTCTCATAGTTAAGTCACAATAGCAGCTTTTGTTCTAAAATTTAATTAGATCGCTGGTAGAAACAAAAGTTGGTCACATTCGCATTGTAGGTAGTATTCATTCTTATTCAAATAAATAGTTTAACAAATTGGTAGTTAGGGTAGGGAAGGGTAGATAGGGGAACAAGATCACGAGAACGTAAAACTCATACGGTGTACCACAAGGAACCGTTATGGGCCCGTTTTTGTTTATATTATATGTCAATGACATGCCCATGTCCATAGAACAACCTATAACAATGTTTGCAGACGATAGCACATTAACGATCCCTTGTAAAAACGTAATTACGTATGAAAATGACATTAATAGTTCTCTTGACTCACTAATTAAATGGCTAGACAAGAATAATTTAATTATAAATTTAAATAAGACAAAGATAATGCACTTTAGACAGCGTACTCCCGGCTTAACTAATCTTCATATACACTACAAAAATGACAATATTGAGGAAGCAGGAGATACGAAATTTTTAGGATTACAAATAGATTACAGCTTAAATTGGAAAGCACATATAGATATATTGTGTAAAAAACTGAGTTCATCTGCATATGTTTTATTTAGATTATCCTCCTTAGTAGATACCAAAACATTTCTAACGGCTTACTACGGCATAGTTGAATCTCACTTACGCTACGGCATCATTTTTTGGGGGAACTCAACTGATAGAGACACGGCATTTAAGGCCCAAAAACGATGTCTCCGGTCAATGTTTAAACTTAAAACTACAGACAGTTGCAAGCCCTATTTATACAATACAATATCTTGACACTTCCTTGTATTTATATTTTCGAGGTGGCTGTGTTTGTAAAGCAAAATCCAAGTCGTTTTGAACGCCTAGCTGATGTATTCCCAAGGAATAGGCGTGACAATAGCAAAATATGTCAAGTATCATGTCAAACCGCTTTGATGCGCAACAGTGTTTATTGCATGGCCCCAGTTGTTTACAATAAATTACCAAGTGGTTGGAAAGATTTAAATACAGTGCTGTTTAAGAGTAGATTACGTAATTTTTACGTTTGACTTTCACTTTAATTGCTCTTGAACTATAACAGCGTAATAATTAGATAATTTGAAATAATACAAAAAGAAAATTACTATCTAAACATCACTTACAAAGTCATTGAGTCCTTTTCATCCCATATAGTTGGATAAAGTAGATTGTTAACACTTTTTTCAACTGTATCTTTATACTGTTGATAACATTAAGTATTACAACAATTAATTTCAAAAGTATAACCATGATAATACATGATTAATGTTACAAATCATCCAATGATCATACAATGACTTTGCAGTTTTCATTGAGTTAAGTTGCACCATGAATAGTAATGTTACTTGTTTTAAATATTTTGGTTCTCTTTTAATAAACATTAAAAGCTCATATCCTACTAGAAAACCTAATCTTTTACCAAATTTAGATTAAAAATATAATCTCCAATATTTTTTCAGGAGCACAGAAAACGATTGAATAGTACAATAAAAATCCAAGCTTATGTGAGGAGTTATTTAACTAGAAAACACTGTAAGCGACATGAGAGGGAGCAGTTTGACAGCATATTCCCAAGAGTCAACCCTGATGACCAGCAAATGATGTGTGCACTGGTTGCTAAACTACTGTTCTTTTATGATGAACAACAGGATTATTCTAGACTGGTATGTTCATATTTCATTTATATGAACTTTCTGGAACTGATAGAGGAACCCACCAAAAAACAAAATGTATCATTTGTTGCCTATTTTGGAAGGCAGAAGCAATGGAATGCCTTTGTAGACATCATCTATTATATTGTCTCTTTCTGGAACTTTCTTGAAAAGCTGTCCTGCGTTTTTTTAATAAAATAGTTTTGATATTGTATAGTGGGAGCAAGGCTTTTAAAAATACCTTGTCCCTTTTAAAAACACCTTGTGAGTTTCTTCATTTCCTTCTTAGTCAAATAGGAAATTGTATTAAAATTATGGCTCCATGTAAATTTTTCATTGCCAGAGAGACAGAGCGGCCTTTACATAGCTGTGGGACAAAATGGACTAGAATACGAGATAATATATATATAAGACCTATATATGAATATAGGTCAAATAGAGCAAATCATATATCGTGCATGTTTGTTACTCAAACGGCTGGATGAAAGCTACATTTTTCCCAAGTAACATAGGCTATAAATTATTTTCAAAAAGTTACGAGTTCCTTATGAAAATTCCAATATATAACCCAAAGTAGCAAAATTTTGCCTATAAAATTCATTATTCGCCGTGCGCTGAGAAAACTATTGATGAAAATAAAAACAAAACTAAACTAACTTTAACTAACTAACTTTTGATAAAAATTATGTACTACATGATTAAAGTACTCATTATTACCTACAAAAAAGACTGCGAGGGAATATATCTCACTCTCATAGTTAAGTCACAATAGCAGCTTTTGTTCTAAAATTTAATTAGATCGCTGGTAGAAACAAAAGTTGGTCACATTCGCATTGTAGGTAGTATTCATTCTTATTCAAATAAATAGTTTAACAAATTGGTAGTTAGGGTAGGGAAGGGTAGATAGGGGAACAAGATCACGAGAACGTAAAACTCATACGGTGTACCACAAGGAACCGTTATGGGCCCGTTTTTGTTTATATTATATGTCAATGACATGCCCATGTCCATAGAACAACCTATAACAATGTTTGCAGACGATAGCACATTAACGATCCCTTGTAAAAACGTAATTACGTATGAAAATGACATTAATAGTTCTCTTGACTCACTAATTAAATGGCTAGACAAGAATAATTTAATTATAAATTTAAATAAGACAAAGATAATGCACTTTAGACAGCGTACTCCCGGCTTAACTAATCTTCATATACACTACAAAAATGACAATATTGAGGAAGCAGGAGATACGAAATTTTTAGGATTACAAATAGATTACAGCTTAAATTGGAAAGCACATATAGATATATTGTGTAAAAAACTGAGTTCATCTGCATATGTTTTATTTAGATTATCCTCCTTAGTAGATACCAAAACATTTCTAACGGCTTACTACGGCATAGTTGAATCTCACTTACGCTACGGCATCATTTTTTGGGGGAACTCAACTGATAGAGACACGGCATTTAAGGCCCAAAAACGATGTCTCCGGTCAATGTTTAAACTTAAAACTACAGACAGTTGCAAGCCCTATTTATACAATACAATATCTTGACACTTCCTTGTATTTATATTTTCGAGGTGGCTGTGTTTGTAAAGCAAAATCCAAGTCGTTTTGAACGCCTAGCTGATGTATTCCCAAGGAATAGGCGTGACAATAGCAAAATATGTCAAGTATCATGTCAAACCGCTTTGATGCGCAACAGTGTTTATTGCATGGCCCCAGTTGTTTACAATAAATTACCAAGTGGTTGGAAAGATTTAAATACAGTGCTGTTTAAGAGTAGATTACGTAATTTTTTAATAAATAAAACGTACTACAGTGTGGCTGAATTTTTGGAAGAGAAAAATATGTTTGTTGATTAATTGATTTATTGAATGATAATTGTAATGATATTGATAACTAGCTGTTGCCCGCGGCTGCGCTCCCGTGGGCCACCCCACAGGACCCGTTTTCGGGATTAAAAAATAGCCTATGTTACTCAGGAATAACGTAGCTTTCCATTGGTGAAAGAATTTTTTAAATCGGTCCAGTAGTTTCGGAGCCTATTCGGTACAAACAAACAAACAAACAAAAAAATCTTTCCTCTTTATAATATTAGTATAGATTTATAAACTGATTTATTGTACGATAATTGCAATGTTAATGATAATTTAAATATGATCTATTGAGTGATCATTGTGATGATAATGATTGTTTATTGATTGATCTATTGAATTGAAATTGTGAACATAATGATAATTTAATCTACTGAATGATAATTGTAATTATATTTTATTAATTGATCTATTGAATGATAATTATAATGATAATATATTAATTGATCCATTGAATGATAATTGTAATGACAATTAGTTAATTAATCTGGTTTTTAAATGTAAGTTCATGTTGCATAAATAATGTAAATGTTTGCATGCCGAATGGTAAAATATGGCTGAGCCTTGATATCATAACAACTTTTGTATATTACCCATATTTGCAAAATAAAATTCTATTCTATTCTATAGGGAAGGTAGGTAAATAGGTACGTAGGTGGGTGGGTAGGGTAACCTACCTAGGTTAGGGTAAGTAGGGTAGGTAGGTTGATCTGTAGGGCAGGTGAGTAGATAGGTAGGTAGATGGGTAGGTAGGTAGGGTAGATAGGTAGGTGGTAGATAGCCAGTTGACGGGAGGGTCAGCTAGTAAAAACAAATGCAACAACAAAAACACCAAGAAACACAAATAGCACATTCACGCAACTAAGGAAACGGAATGAACGAAAGCAAATGACACTGACACATGTCACACATGACGCAAAAGGTGTTGTTTATATTTTTTACGTTCCTTTTCAACAATTTTGCTCGAAATATTACACCACAGACAATATACCGGTACTGATTTGGTTGTCAATCGCCCATTTTAACGTTCCGTTTTCACTTTTTATCTGATTGAGTTTAGAAACAATTTTCGTTATTTTCTCGAAAAATTTGGATTACCTTGTAATAAGAGTGGTAGCGTTTTAATCAGGGACCCATCCCCTACCAGATTTAACCACTTTAAACCCCCTCCTCCTGCCATCCGATACTAGATCCAAGCCGAAAGGTAAAACAAGCAATAAACTTATTGCCAATTTAAATTTTTTGGTTATTGTAGCCATTTTGTTTACGTAATAATAAGTTTACTAAATATCTAATGAATGTAAACGCCTGTATTCCCCCCATTTTTCTCGTAGCAACGCATTTTTCTCTTCACAGTTTACCCGTAGACAGAGAGATTACCCAATAGATCTGAAATTCCCCACATTTTGGGGAACTCCCCAAACATTGGTACCACAGTGTGGCAGAGAAAATTTATTAGCATGGAATTACTATGTAAACGCTAGACTAGCTGGTGTCTAGCGTTATTTTATTTTGTCTGTGCGTTGGACATTGGGTTGCTAATAATAACAAAAGTTCCCCTAACACAGGAAAATTACGATTAAACTGGCTAATATTTGAACGATTAAACTTTCTATTAGTTTATTTTTCAGATAACAATAATTTGACGGCATGGTTAGCGCAGGTGGCTGAACGCTTGGCCGCTATGCTTCGTGTCACAGGTTCGAATTCTATACGCAACAAATATTTGTATGACCTACGGATATTTTTTGCGGGTCTGGCTGGAGTTTTAAAATGTTAGGCATAATTAAGTACAATTGTAAGGGCGCGGGGCATTTAAATGAAAATTCATTGAACAGTTAGACTACTGGTACATATGCAGAATATTGTTATACTAGGGTATTTCTTAAATATAAAAGATTTTTTATGACGACTGGTTGACTACTAAAATAAAGGAAATAAAACGTCTCCATCTTAGGCAAATTTTATTCTTGGACTGGTAACACTCAAATTGTTTGCTGTCAAAGCTGAAATAATACTCTTCTTTACTCATTGCGTATGAAGAAAACCAATAAAAACTTGTATTTCATCAATTTGCTGTAATTTTATGTAGAGTGCATTAAATTCATAGAAATCTATTATGACCTTGTTTATTCATGAAACATTAAAAGATTATTGAGTTCATCTAAGGTAAGCATGAATGACGATTTATTACAGGGAAAAGTTCAGCTGATTGTTGTTTACAAAATGTTTTTAGTTTGTGTGTTTAAAGGTCGTGTCTTCTGTTTTTAGCTATGTATTCGTTTGAGGGGGACTTCAGGCGCAAGCCCCAGCAGAACTTGGCCGGTGCAAGCGCGCAGCACAAGACAGACAGAGATGCCTTGATTCTGCAGTCACAACAACAAAGACAGAAAAGAGAGGTTAACTTGTGCTATATTTCGTTTGACTTTCACTTTAATTGCTCTTGAACTATAACAGCGTAATAATTAGATAATTTGAAATAATACAAAAAGAAAATTACTATCTAAACATCACTTACAAAGTCATTGAGTCCTTTTCATCCCATATAGTTGGATAAAGTAGATTGTTAACACTTTTTTCAACTGTATCTTTATACTGTTGATAACATTAAGTATTACAACAATTAATTTCAAAAGTATAACCATGATAATACATGATTAATGTTACAAATCATCCAATGATCATACAATGACTTTGCAGTTTTCATTGAGTTAAGTTGCACCATGAATAGTAATGTTACTTGTTTTAAATATTTTGGTTCTCTTTTAATAAACATTAAAAGCTCATATCCTACTAGAAAACCTAATCTTTTACCAAATTTAGATTAAAAATATAATCTCCAATATTTTTTCAGGAGCACAGAAAACGATTGAATAGTACAATAAAAATCCAAGCTTATGTGAGGAGTTATTTAACTAGAAAACACTGTAAGCGACATGAGAGGGAGCAGTTTGACAGCATATTCCCAAGAGTCAACCCTGATGACCAGCAAATGATGTGTGCACTGGTTGCTAAACTACTGTTCTTTTATGATGAACAACAGGATTATTCTAGACTGGTATGTTCATATTTCATTTATATGAACTTTCTGGAACTGATAGAGGAACCCACCAAAAAACAAAATGTATCATTTGTTGCCTATTTTGGAAGGCAGAAGCAATGGAATGCCTTTGTAGACATCATCTATTATATTGTCTCTTTCTGGAACTTTCTTGAAAAGCTGTCCTGCGTTTTTTTAATAAAATAGTTTTGATATTGTATAGTGGGAGCAAGGCTTTTAAAAATACCTTGTCCCTTTTAAAAACACCTTGTGAGTTTCTTCATTTCCTTCTTAGTCAAATAGGAAATTGTATTAAAATTATGGCTCCATGTAAATTTTTCATTGCCAGAGAGACAGAGCGGCCTTTACATAGCTGTGGGACAAAATGGACTAGAATACGAGATAATATATATATAAGACCTATATATGAATATAGGTCAAATAGAGCAAATCATATATCGTGCATGTTTGTTACTCAAACGGCTGGATGAAATTAGGCACAGAGATAGATTATATTCTGGAATGGTACACTTTTCATCCTAGTATAATGTTCCATTCGGATAAGAACTGATGCTGGCGAAGCCGCTGGCAGAAGGTAGTTATTTAATAAAAACCCAAAAACAATTATTTTCCTGCCTGTTTGTTTTCCTGTTTTTTATTTGAATGTTGTAAGAGAATGTTATCAGTGAGCTAAATGAATGTATCATTGGGGCTTTTTTATCAGTGAAACCAAACAAACCACAATTATAAACAATGATTCTGATTGTTCTTTTATTGAATTTAGAGTTTTTAAATATGATTTGTTAGTTTTCTTATTAGTATAATCGGATTATTGAAACTTTATATCAAATCTAACTAGGGATTTTTGGGCACAGGTCTGTCTTTTCCCACACAATCATAATCACTTTTTTATAATTATGGTTCTGTTTATTACTACTGTAGACTAGTCCTTTCGGTAGAAGTTGAGCTTGACTCGCCGCTATCTTCGCCTTGGTCTGCTACAATGTTGATAAGACCAATGCAATGGCTTTTTACCCGACTGCCGAAGGAGGGTAATGTGTTTATCAGTCTATGTGTGTATGTATGTTTGTTGCTATGTGGCGTTCTAGAGACCAAACGCGTTCGCCGATTTTGATGGTTATTACGTCAATCGATTCGTCTTAACCCTGCGAGTGTCACTGGCTGCATTAAAATTGTAAAATAGAAAAATGGAAAAAAAAATATTTTCTTCCGAACCCTTCGTGTGGGGTATCAAAATAAAGGGCTTTAAGAGGTGATTTCAAAAACATATAACACTTATATATTTAAATCTATATATACATCTGGGTTTGGTCAGCCAGCTCGCGAATATGGATCCTCCGACTGCACAGCATGATTTTCTTCTTATTTACGTCTTTTTAGTTCGTTTTTTAAGCAGTCGGGTTTTTAGATTTTTTGAATTATTTCACTTCTCTTGCTCAAAAAGTGCGTCATTGTAGCGTACCTGAGCGGGGATAAAATAGCATGTTTTCCGCTATTGGAAAAAGTAACCCATTGTAACTCGGATCCTATTTACTCCCTCACTATAGCTCGAGAGTAAAACTGCCTAGTATATAATATGAATACTTCCTAATGAAAAAAAGGTATCATTTGATGTTTAGTTTTATTAACATTGTTTTAGGTTGCTATTTCACAATTTCTACTTAAACAATGGAAGAAGGTATATCAAATCTGTGGCGCCTGCATACAGATCAGAAGGCTGCTAGCGTTACATCTTCGTTTGTTGAGAGAAAATCATGAGGTAAGTGTTCACAATTCACCTGTAATCTTCCCAATGCTGGGACACAGACCTGTCTGTGAGAGGGGGAGGGCCCAAAAAGTGATGAAGGCATAACACGAAATTAATGGCCTGCGCACACAGTGGACGGGACGGCAGAAGATTTTAAATTGAATTTAATAGTTATCCAATCGAAATAAGGTATATATTTCAATGCTCGGTGATCGGCTCAGTTTTCTCTGGAGCACCGAGCATTGAAATATAAACCTTATTTCAATTGCACAAATAATAAATTCAAAATCCTTTGCCGTCCCGTCCACCATTAGTGTACACAATCAACCTATATTGTTTCTACAGTTTGCCCATAGACTTACTCTCTCGTCCCAAAAGTGGTGTCAGCCTATAATGTTCCCTCTGGGACACAGCGGACTATGTCCCAGTAAAGACGAGGATATAATAATATGATGGAGTTATGACTTTATTCTCACAACACTTGCATGGATCTTCACTCTACTTTTTTAAGATGTGAAGATCTATTACATCTTGTCATTACGAGGGAAGGAACAAAAGTTCGCTTATAATTTCCTTAAAAAGATGTATTTGTCATTGCTATTGTTTCACAGGTACCACTGGCCGTTCCTCTCAGAATGTTTGAAGTATTCACTTCTACAAACACTGCAGAGGCTTCCATCAACTGTGACGAAGCTCTCAGTATTGTGGGGAACACATTTTTATATCTTGTCAAAAGAGGTAAGAAACATCAATATATATATATCTGTAATCTCGTTCCAAATAAGTATGAAACAAAATCGGGGTCTGTCTGTTTTTCTGCTTAAATCTTCTAAACCACGCATCGGATTTTGATACGGGTTTCACTAATATAAAGAAAGATAGACTCAAACCTGTCTTGGTTTGAGTGTATTATTTGTCACATGCAAAGCCGGGGCTGTATGCTCTTATTTCTCCTGTTTTGCAGGTTACTTCCAAGATCTGTGTAAACTAATGTGTCAGAAGACGCCGCCCCTATACGGGCCTTCGCCCAACCCGCCGACGCCGTTCAGTGGAGCCCTACTTGATCTCATACAAAGACCCCTCACTCTCACCTCGCGGGTCAATATTCCACATTACGAGTAAGTTTTACTTATTTAAATTATGTGCATAATTTTATTACGTTTTTGTTGAATTTGTTACACTATATGAGACTTGGAATTGTATAATTACTTGAAAGTGACTTTATCAAGGCAAGAGTGAAAAACAATATATTATCACGGGCATTTAACGCGATGATTTTGATTATTATTTACCCGACGTTTCCATCGTGTTGTAACGACCGTGGTCCCGTGTAGACTGGTGTCTCGGTGTACTGGCTCCGTTGGGGCAGAAAATTCTTCCTCTACCCTCACATTTCGACACACAACACTGACCGTGTCCTTTTTCTGTAAGTTCGCCGACCGCACAAAACGAGGTAATGTTTTTTGATGATTCTTACGTCAATCGATTCGTCTTAATCCTGCGAGTGTCACTGGCTACATTAAAATGGGGAAAAAATAAAGTGGCGGATTTTGGGCGCCATTTTGTGGGGAAAAAATTTTTTTTTTCTTCCAAACCCATCGTGTGGGGTATCAAAATAAAGGATTTCTAAAATATATAACACTTGTATGTTTAAATGTACCTAATTCTAAAAAAAAATAACTATAAAGTTGTAAATAAAAAAAGTTAATTAAAAAAATAAATTTTTTTGAATCACTGGATTCCACGTCGCGGATAATTTGTAACCGTTATCCCGGTTGAATGTTTCGTGTTTTTTCATTTTAATCGTACAATTTTTTAATAGAAGTGGCGTGCCCGTGATATATAGTTTTTTTATTATGAAACGCGAAAGTTTTAAAGTTAATAAACCAAGAGTGGTTTCAAAAACAAATCTCATTTTACGAACATTACCTTTCTTCAAATTTTAGAAAAAAAAAATACCTTATTTTCTTTTTTTTGAAAGCTCTTCCAATGTCACGCTTCCCGTTTTAAATTAGTTCATGCTTTTCGTCGATCCAGTGCCAATTCCTTCGTTTCATCCAGCAGTTTTACTAACATATTATATTCTTTATCTTCCAGCAACAACATAATGACAGAATTCGCGTCCGCCTTCCTATGCAACCCTTACCCCGAGCCGGTGGAGATGTACATCATCCCGGCGCTGTCGCACGACCCCAACAAGAGGTTCCCGTTCCTCCCGCTCATACAGGCCCTCCGAGATGACTCCAAGTTCAACACTCATGTGCTGACCAACGACTCCTGGTTACTACACTCCGTGCTGTCGTTGGAACCGCCGGATTTTGGTAAGTCTGTTGATTACAAGTCAAGTGGGAGACACAGACCATAATGTCCATTACACATTAGGCGTATTTTTGACGCTTTAACCTCTTTGTTATGATTTTATGAGTTGTTTATGAATACACAAGCTTGGCTTTGTGGCTAAATGCGTGGAAAAGTCCAATCATTTATGGCTCTAATGTGGCCTTGATAAGTCTACATGCTAAAGGGTCTTTCAAGAAGGACGGGTCGATGTTAAAATTGAATAAAACAAGATGTGTGTGAGATATTAACGAAATTTATTTTTTATTAAAAAGGCCCATTTATTCCATTATGGATGGAATATGACATTGTTCAAATGTCCGCCGCGGCTTCGTATGGTGGCAAGAATCCGAGAGGTCCAATTTTTAATGACTCTGCTGCATAGATCCGGCTGAATCCGAGCGATGGCCTGCGTTATGTTGGCTTTCAGGGCAATGGTCGAATGTGGTTTATTGGCATAGACCTGCGACTTCAGAAAATCCCACAAGAAAAAGTCTAGCGGAACTCTAACTCTACCCTCAAACCGTTCATGCAGAATGTCGATTGTGTTGTTCGCTGTGTGGCAAGTAGCGCCATCTTGCTGGAACCACATGTCGTTCACGTCCATATTGTTCAATTCAAGCCAAAAGAAATTGTTTATCATTGATCTGTAGCGTTCGCTCGATCTATGCATCAGAGTCATTAAAAATTGGACCTCTCGGATTCGTGCCACCATACGAAGCCACGGCGGACATTTGAACGATGTCATATTCCATACATAATTGGCATAAATGGGCCTTTTAAATAAAAAATAAATTTCGTTAATATCTCACACACATCTTGTTTTATTCAATTTTAACATCGACCCGTCCTTGTTGAAAGACCCTTTACAATAGGGATGTTTCCTGGGTAGAAAAATGATAATTCTATTTAGTCTGTCAGTGAGATTATTAAATAATATTGGACACGTGCTTACCAAATCAATAAAAATTGACAAAGTTAAAGCGCATCAAAATTTAGGAGTGGGGCTTGTGACGTCACTAAGGCAGTATAAAGTGTTAACGGCGTGACGTCACACGATATTTCAACGCATTATATCGTCATGTCAATAGAAAAAATACGTGTCCAATATTTTTATTAATCTACCTGACGGACATAAAACGAATTTTCAGTAAACTACCCTATTACACAATACATTTTTCATTTCTAATTAGAATTTCAATGTGGTGCGAAAATGTTAAGAATGGCTGACACAGGACACTGCGGTAAAAGCGTATGTTACTTATCCAATCACAAACGAGAACCAATATCTAATAATACAACATTTGTTACAGTAAACATCGTACGAAGCATAGACAACTCAAGACTGCCGAACAATCCTATTGTTTTAGACTACTTTAAAATTATTGCTAAGTTAACTGTTAATGTTTGTAATAAGCAAATTACCTACGAGTATGAAGACTCGTTATATAGCCAGGAGACGTCGGCTAATAAGGACGATGACAGTGATAGCGAACAGGAACCCAATCCTACGTCGGTCAGGGAACAGACGTTGCTGACTCGCTGCATCGAGTTGTTGAACGAACCTGACCGGTGCGTCATGACCACTTGTTCGCAAATTACGGAGGCTGACCTGATTGAAGAGTTCCTTGACAGTGTGTCTGAGATATGTCACAATTTGTTGCTGAGCCACAGGATGGCGTTGCATAAATATAGGTTGGTTGATTTTTGATAACTGGTAACACTTTTGTGTAGTTGAGACCCCGTGGCCCCGCCGTGGAAATCGTAGATTGAGTGACATAAAACGTTCAAATGTTTTATACATTAATGAACTGAAGTTGACTTAGTTAATTGCGCTCACGCACCACTGTCATTCAGTCCTCTTTAAAGGCCTCGACAAATAGACAGCGAATCGATAGCGTGGTGAAGCTTTTTTATTTTGTAAATCAGCTCGCTTTCACTTTTCTAAGTGACTAAATTCAAACAATACCATACATTATAAAATAAAAACTCGTCGCCACGCTATTGGTTCGTTGTTTATTTGACGAGGCCTTAAGCAAGGAATATAATACATACCCGTAGGCCGTATGCCTGCGGGCCATGTCCGCCGGACTTCGCTACTCTACAGAAGCGAGACAAATCTGCTTGACATCTTGCGACAAAGTTAGTCTACTAGTAAATTCCCCGTTTTAGCTAAGCTGTACTATTGTATTATTTATTTCTTACTTCCCTTGACAGAAGAAAAATCTTTGCCATATCAAATATTTCGTGTCCACAGACTACTGTACACGCTAGCCTTCAAGCCGATGTTCCTGCGCGGCGTGTGGGTGTGGGTGTCGTCCATGTCGCACCTGTCGTCGTTCGGCGGGCCGGCCACGCCCCTGCTGCACGCACTGTCGCGCGGGCTGGGCGCGGACGCGCACGCACTCAACGTGCACAGACTGCTGGCGCCGCTGGCGGTCTTCTGTGCCTTGTTCTCGCTGCTCATCGGGACGCTGCATGACACTGAGTTCTGCAGGGATCCTGAGGATGAGAAGAAGATTAGTTGTGAGTACATTATATAGAATTATTCGGCCTCATCGACCATCTGTTCTGCGAGCTATGTGCCCTGCCCACTGTCACTTAAGTTCACAAGAAACTGCTGGATGCAAGTCGCACAGGACCCGTCGATGTAGCGACACTTGAGGGGATGTCCAGTAGTGTACGATTTTCAGCTGAAATGATGAGCATGATGATATTATTTAGCGTCAAGCCAGCGTGTGTTTTAATTTGACCATTATTTTTTAAAGTCTTCTCTGGAACAACTCGGGAGACAGAAATGTCACAAGATACGAGGCTCACAATTTTTTATTACAAATTATCGGATAGTGAAAAATATACCAATCATGTGTCTACAATTTAAGATCTTGAATTTGTACTATTACAATTTTTGTTTAATCGACTGTATTCTGTAACTGAGTATTTTTTTTTTACATAGTTTTCAATTATTATATGATCTATTATAATTTATTGCGCAGTGGGCATTCAAAACGTGGTCGTAAGCCCAACACAAGGCATGGGAGGCCGTGTTCACGCGTTCGAGTTCAGCGAGCTCGGGGGACTGTGCCGCACTCTGCGCACCGTGTGCCTGGGGCTAGTAGAGCTGGCTTACCCGGAGTCACGACCTGCAGTGACGGGGCACTACCGGGATGCCGTGCACACTGACCACATACAGATCTCCGGAAAGAACCAGACGCCAGCCTGGTCGCATCTGTTTAAGGTAAGCAACTCTTTTGTAAATTCGGTTAGCGCCCAGTTAGTAGTTTGCACATGCATATTTCTTCATGCTTAAATCAAACTGATAATGAACTAAGTCTCAACTAAACTAGTTTTCATTCTTTTAAGTTGGAAATGTGCAATGAGTTTCCATAAGAACAGATTAAGAATGTAAAACAATTCTGTGGGTGGATTTTTTCCTTGTTCACTGTTCCTCTTCCACACAGCTTTGTTGAGAAGCTATCGTTGGACTGGATGACTTTATTAATAAGGGTCAAAGCACACTCGGACAAGAGCCGAAGTGAAGCGACGCATCAATCTTAAATGTACATAGCATAATATGGACACAGATAATATAATACTAGCATACAGATGCCTCATCCCATACAAAGAAACCGTGCCGACGTATCTATCGGTTTTCGTCTGATTAAACTGATTATTTTATGTACATCAATCGCGTTCGGTCCCGTTCCACGGCGATAGATAGATGGTGTTAGCAGCGACTTGCAAGTAAAAGGGTTTACTCGGTTCGTGAATATTTTTTTCTTTAAATACAGTGACGATTTGTTTTATAGTAGTTTTTGCACGTTTGTACAGTTTCATTGCAACAAAATGTGTTACAATACAAATTTAAACAATCGAGTGGAATGCCCCAGAAATTTAAAACCGCGCCATCTATTAGCATCAATTTAAAATGATCCGTTAAAATAATCTTTGAAATGTGAATTAAGAGTCCAATATTCCATAATTTTGTGTTTAGGAGAGTTAGTTAAACAAGAACATAGAATGTTTATGTTCAATTTCAGAAAACGTAAATTTTACTCGCAATTCAATAACAAATCGGTGCATATCGCGCCATCTAGTGATATTTATTTGATCCAACTTTTCTTTCTTCGCTCTGGGACCCCGTGATATGGATTTCTATTATACATTGCATACATTTCAATCAAGGTAAACAAAAGTGTGCTTTGACCGTAAGGCTGCGGACGAGGAGCGGTGATGACGACGTATCAAAACTATTCCGTCGGCTCCGCTCCGCTTGACCGATGCCCCTCAGCTCGTGTTAGCAAGCGTCATGTTTCTTTGCTCTATATAATTTATGTACGGATATTCTTCATGTCGATACCCAGGTGTGCACGTCTCTCCTCCGCGCGCTGTACGCCCGGGACGGCCGGCTGCAGTTCATGGGCGCGCACGCGTGGCCGGCGGCGGGCTGCGTGCCGGAAGGCGGCGCCGCCGTCTTGTTGGTGGCGGGCGAGAGGGCTCGGTTTAACACAAGGCATCTACGCAGACCACCAAACCTTAATGCTGCTTTAGCATTCTCACAGGGTGGGTATCCTTTTCTATTAAAATGTACAGGCTGTAAAACAGACACAAATTTAAAAGAGTATGCTGGAGAGAGAATGTATGAAAAGTGACAAACAAAGGCATTTACAAAGATCTTAATATTGATGTGTGTGTGCAGTACTTATAACCGTCGTGCGTGTATACGACCAGATGTATGCACGTTAATGTAGCAAAAGGAGTATGTAAAGATCTTAGTAGGTGGCGTTCTGCATACTCTCATGGGGAAAAGGCATGAATGTATGTGATAGTCTATCTCCGTTGATGGTAAGCGATGATGTGGTCCACGATGGACCACATCATCGCTTACCATATATTCATGAGACTACAAAATATAAAGTAAAAAAAAGCTTAGCTATAAATTAAAAGAAAATGTAGTAAATTAAGACTTCAGTAAAGTTGAAACTATAAACCACAAACAAATGAAGTTTGTTTTTTTAAAAACAAATGAAGTTTTTTTAAAAAACAAATGAAGTTTGTCGTTTAATGACGTACAAGTGACTTTCAACAAATAATAATAAATTCTCATCTTTTGTTTGTGGTTAATTTAGTTTTTGGGTACTTATGTAATGTTTTGTTTGTAAGCTACTTATTGTACCCAAATTCCAAATGAGATGCCCGAGTCCAAAGACGTTTGTAATAACTCTCATAGTAACTGTAATTTTTTATTAGAATGGTCAGTGACAGAACGTAACACACTTATTTATCTGTTATCTTTTATTTCTAGATGAGGGACCACCCTTAACGATCAAGGAGCTAAGGACAGTCACTATTCTTAGAGAAATTCCATTCGTCGTGCCTTTTTCTACGCGTGTTCTTATATTCCAAGGATTATTAGCAAGGTAACCTATTATTAATAACAAGCTCATCATCTGCCTAGCCTTTTCCCAACTATATTGGGGTCGGCTTCCAATCTTACCGGATTCAGCTGAGTACCAGTGTTTTACATGGAGCGACGACCTCCACAACCCAGTAACTGGGTAACACGGTACCCCTTGGCAAGACTGGTGTCAGATTTCAAGCTTCTGACTACCTGTGACGACTGTCAAAGATCTTTAAATGACAGCCGGGTCCAACGGCTTAACGTGCTTTCCGAGGCACGGAGGAAACTCGGTATGTTGAAATGGTCACCCATCCACGGACCGACCTCGTCAAGCGTTGCTTAACCTTGATAATCGACCCGTGCGGCTGTTATTATTTTGCTACGAGCCCCTCATTAATAACAAGCTATTATATTAAAAATATTTTATTTAAACAAGCTTTTATATTAATTAACTCGCTGTTCCCCGCGGCTTCGCTCCCGTGGACCACCCCACAGGACCTGGTTTCGGGATGAAAAAATAGCCTATGTCACTCAGGAATAATTTAGCTTTCTATTGGTAGAAGAATTTTAAAAATCGGTCCAGTAGTTTCGGAGCCTATTCGGTACAAACAAACAAACAAAAAAATCTTTCTTCTTTATAATATTGGTATAGAGTATAGATATAGATTGCATTGTCGCGATAAACAAATGTGTGTGCTCAATGAAGTACCGGGAAGTTGGTCAAATTTAACATGCAAGTTTTGGTTACATATGTAATACACAATCTCAGATGAAACTTTATAATTAAAAGCTTGTTATATCGTTATATTTATTCATACGTTCCTTTCCTGGTAACTTAATTTGTGTCTTTATTTCAGAGAGAAACACGACCATTGGTACGAAATGACAAACTTTAATGAGGGGCCTTCAATAAACATCAGTGTGAGACGGACACATTTATATGAAGACGCATTTGACAAACTTAGTCCTGATAATGGTAATTATTATTATATTTATTTAGTATTAAATGTAGACAATGGGATTTTTTTTTTTACGAAATTAGCACCTAATACTGAACGAAATAAAACATATTTTCGATTACGATTAGACATCTTCTAGTCTCCTATTTGCGCTGTTTTTTTTTACCGTTAGAATAGAAGTACTAAATGTTGTCTTTTCTTCTAGAGCCTGACTTAAAACTAAAGCTGCGAGTACAGCTGATCAACCAGGCGGGTGCGGAAGAGGCTGGAGTTGACGGCGGAGGTCTATTTAGAGAGTTTATCTCTGAACTTCTCAAGTAAGATATTCCTTGTGCACTTAATTAGAGAATTTGCAATCACTGGATGGATCATCCAGTGATTTCAAATTGCCTGGATCAATCAGCCCTGACCCCAAGTTCTTGAAACCCGGAGAACATCACAATAAGATTATTTTCGAATCGATATAGATTCGCTCTAGCAGGAAATCTGGGTGAAACAAGATTTAAAATTTTACGTACAATAGATTTTTATTAATTTTATGTAGACTAGATTTTTATCGGTTTCTCAGGCAGTTTTAGCTTGTTGATATTAATGAAATGTCGTCTCTTCCAGATCCGCGTTCGACCCGAACAGAGGCTTGTTCCGCCTGACGATAGACAACATGTTGTACCCCAACCCCGCAGTACACCTGCTGTACGATGACTTCCCCATGCATTACTACTTCGTCGGCAGGATGCTGGGCAAGGTAAGAAATAATTTTATTAAAAAGCTATGCATTTTTCAATATACTTTTATGAAGCTTGATTGATCTGGGTGAAAGCTATAAGGTTTCTGAAGAAATAAAATAAAATTTTGATTACTGACCGTTATTCATAATTTAGAACATTAATAATTAGAATACATTCTTAGGATTAATGTCCTCTTATACAATAGGCACGATCTGTTCCCAAATTCCTTTTTTTTTAAGTTTTTTCTATGATGTCGAACAACTTCGTATATGGGACAAATACTTTTAGGATTATTAGCCATGTTTGAGGCTCACTAGGTTTATGGTAACAAAAAAAACATACATCAATCTAAGCTAAAGTCTCTCTGTAAAACGACACTGCATTTCTCACATTTAACTTTGCATTTAAGCGTCTGCTTTTGGAAAGAAAACATGTCTTCTTCAGAGGAAGAGGAGTTCTGGCTTTGGTTCTACTTGCTAACATTCAAAGGTATATACATCGGGGTATATACATGGTAAATATCCCGAAAAGAATATTACTTCTAACATTCAAAGGGTTCAAAGTAACTCCCCGCGCACCCCTTTCTGCCGCGTCTTGCCTGCGCCTCGCGTCTTCCTATATGTTTTCGAATAGGGGCTCTATTATAGGGCGTAGACGTCGACGCGTCGTGTCCGCGACTCGTCCGCGCCCTGTCTTTTCTGTTTATTTTGTGTCGCGACGCTTCTATACATTTTGTATGAATATTTATTGAAAGATGTCATACGAGGACAAGTTGCAGACGAACTTGTCCTCGTACGACATCTTTTCTGTTGGACGAACTCAAACCTACTAACATTTAGGTGGCTACCGCGTATGAATTCGCAGCTAGAGGCGCTGGTATGGCGTGAGGTCTCCGATTTGTTAAAGAACAATGGCAGGTGCCCATACATTGTTTTAGCTGAGATTAAATTCGAAAGTCTTTAAGTGAAAAATATCTGGTTTAACTCAGGGTGATGTTCTGAATAAGTTTGTGCAAAAATTTTTGTTCAAGAATGTAGAGAATAATAGATATTCAGTCATAAACTTTTGTAGGTTATGTCTGGGTAACTTTTAAAAATGTGTTTAATAGGTAATATTATTCAATTTCGTGGAAGTAAAAGGGGAATATCGCATTAGTATTTCCCTTACCTAGTTATATTAGCATGAAATGTGTAGTATACTCTTTGGAAAGAGTATATTTATTTAAACTAAGCGACTTTGACGTGTATCAAAAGGTTGTCGTCAACAACCAAGCTATATTTTTTTTAGACTTGGGTACTAGTCTTTTTGCCAATCATTAATTGAAAGTAATTCATTTATTTCTACTACTGCAAGGAACATCTACACTTAGACATAAACTGTATTGTTAACTCATTTACTGCAATAAATACAATAATGATATTATTACTTAATATAGTTACTACTTGACACTTAGCAGACAAAATATATAATGGCAACACTATGCTAAAGAAATGAACTAAAAAATCAAATAACTTTTTATTTATTATGTTTTTTTTTATCTATTTTGGACCAGGCCTAATTATACTTTAAAAAACATAGACAATTAATAGAATGTCTTTCGTATATAACTCACTTTCAGACGCTCAAATTTAAGTCAGCTAAGATTTCGCCATTGTTATTTCACAGTTTTTTGGCTTTTAGCGCGAGTTTACTTACATTTTTTTTATCGTTGTGAATATTTTCCATAAATGGCAGATTATGATTGGTACGGGATCATACGGGATTTACCAACTACTTCTTTAATAGAGTTTTATGTTTCGGCAAATGTTATTCTCCTTTTATATTAAATCGCACTTATAGGGCATTAGAAATGATTTTCGTTCAAACTTTGCTTCCGTGCGCGTTATAACAACGTATAACAGCTATATTTATGGACCTCATGGTTCCAAATTTAAACTGACGTTGATTAGTTCATCCTCATTATGCTCCTTTTCCACCAGGCGTTGTACGAGAACCTCCTCGTAGAGCTGCCCCTCGCCGAGTTCTTCCTCGGCAAGCTGTGCGGCTGCGGCGAGGCGGACGTGCACGCGCTGGCGTCGCTAGACCCGGCGCTGCACCGGGGACTGCTGCTGCTGCGGGCGCACGCCAGGAGGGACGTGCCGGACTTGGGACTGGACTTCACCGTGCTTACTGACGAGTTGGGGGAGCAGAGGGTACGTAAACATGTGGCATAAAATGCTGTTTCTTTTAATATATATATTTCGGGTAGCTGCGAAAGCTGTGTCACCTGTTTGATCTGATATATATGTCGCAGATAATTTGATCATTTGAATCTTAACACGCGGCTAATTGGTTTGTTGAACCAACTTTTTTTTTGTAATAAAAGGAAAGATCATATATAAGTTTTCATACAAAACAATTTTTAGTTTTTTTTTCGCTATAAATACAAAGTAATATCAAATTGTTTTTTTTTTTAATCCAGTACCGAAAACACGCCGACAGTTCACGAACAAACCCGAGCCCGTGTGACGTCATGACGTTCATTTCTACTCATTGTAGCATATAGCTGGTACAATGTTTTGGCTTTTAACCGATTCAATTTTGTTATTATATATATTGATGAATATCAAATATAATGATCAAAAATATCGAACCTTAAAAGTTATCGTGCTTGCTTCGTACCATTATGTACGAATATTACAAAACACCCCATTATTTTCGCGCAATAGCCAGAAACACCCCATTATTTTCGCGCAATAGCCAGGTACCTGGCAAACTACACTAAACTTTTGAGAAATATTCTATGTCTAACTAGATTCCAATTAGAATGTGTTAATTATGTTGTTATCTTGTTCTAATCTATACTAATATTATAAAGAGGAAATATTTTTTGTTTGTTTGTTTGTTTGTTTGTACCGAATAGGCTCCGAAACTACTGGACCGATTTAAAAAATTCTTTCACCAATAGAAAGCTACGTTATTCCTGAGTAACATAGGCTATTTTTTAATCCCGAAAACGGGTCCTGTGGGGTGGCCCACGGGAGCGAAGCCGCGGGCAACTGCTCGTAAATAATATTTTTGCACTAATTTTCGGATATGTTTAGTCAATTCCCGTGACACTGTATTTATCATGAAATTCCTTGAACGTTATGACGTCACCAACATGGCGACCAATCATGGTCCGTTCGTAGACAGGTGGTTCTTTTTGAAATTTTATCGATTTTCAATTGCTTATAAAAAATTGAAAAAAAAAAATATTTGAGATTTTTTGCAACGACAAAATAATTTATGATATGTAGTAATTTATATATGTGCCGGTCGGAGCGCCCAAAACTATACCTCTCATTGGTTGACATTTAAAATGTCAATCTTACCTACCTCAAACCTATCTTTTGCCAGTAAGATTGAGAAATGTTCTCACCATTGTCTAATTATCCGTGTTTTCGCAATATCCCTAGGGATTTCGCCAAAATTCAGAATGATCAAATCTAGGATGATTTGATAATTCTGAATTTTGGCGACATATACAACCGATCTATAATATTGCAATCAAATGTTAAGTTAAAGATGCTGATCTAGAACTGCTACTTGCGAATTACGAATAGTGTGAGACGGTGTGACTTTCAACGGCTTCTAAACAAGGTATTATATATTTTTTGTTACAGATAGAAGAATTAAAACCTGGTGGTGCAAACATTCCTGTGACTGCAGAAAATAGAATAGAATACATTCATCTAGTCGCCGATTATAAGTTAAATAAGTAAGTTAATTTTCTTCTTTTTCACTTAAATTTGTGCACTAATTAGTCACTAGTTTATGACCGTTCACAATTTCGCGCCACAACACGGAGATAATATAAAATGTCGACGTTGGACATTTTTGACAATTTTGACATCACTAAAAATAATTACAAATTAAAACACTCATGTGATACTATTATTACACTAGGCTTCGCCTCGTGTGATAAACCCACTTTCGTGTTTTAATACCCCTTATTTTATAACAGTTGTATAAATAACTATTAGTGTCCACAATTTATCGAGAGTTCATAATCTCTCGAGATAGTTTATAAACTTATGCAGTTTGCAATAATTCGGCGACATAAGATTTTTTTTTGTTATCGACATCCATCTTTTTCAAATTAAATACCAGTTTATTTCTTTTGTCCAGACAAATAAGGTCTCAATGCAACGCGTTCAAGCGTGGCCTAGTGTCTGTGGTCAGCGCTGAGTGGCTGCGCATGTTCTCGTGTCGCGAGCTGCAGCTACTGATATCCGGCGCTGAAGTGCCCATCGACATCGATGACCTCCGGAGATACACGCAGTATGCTGGTCAGTGAAAATTTGTATAGTCTAGCTAAACTGTGATTTTTAATTTCATAGACTAAACTGACAGCTGCCAATGACCTTTTTTTTTAAATGTTGCACGCGCGGAGCAGTGTTGTAGGAAAGGCTCAATCGAATCGAATCGATGAGACATGACTCCTCAACTTAATTTTACAAATTGGCGTAAATAAATGTTTTATGAAACTAAACGTAATATATTTATATATAACAGTATTCATACACATAGTACATACACTTTTATTGTAATAAATAAGAAATCAATAATAAAATAAATGTGATCGATAGAATGAAGTCTGACATAAATGAGTAGGAATTAAATAAGGTCCGCTAGTTTCTTTACAAATGTTTTTTTTCTACCGTGATTATTTCATTTTCGATCTTCTTCGATTTTTGGTCAACTTTATATCACTTGGGATACGACACTATTTTTATGTAACGATTAAGTGGCAGCCCCCTAAATGACAGTTCAGTCTACGAAATAAAAAATCAGAGTATAGGTCCTTCTTAACGGTTGAATGTCGTATTTACCGAAACAATTAAAAAGCCATTGTGTCTCGCGTGGATCCACGTTTCTTACTAAGGGGTTAATGGACTTGTCGAGGAAGTACTACCGCCAAACAGAATTTGGATTTGAAGGGTGCTTGTAAAATTATACAAGGTTATATAAACAAGTTGGTTGGTTACTGTTATGTTTTCGTTAGTTTGCCAATGATGTGATGATGATACCTGATGATGAAGTGTGATTTTCTAAACCACCTTTAATTTAGTTAATCGTAATAAAGAATATTCTATGTTTTATCGAAATCCATCAAGTTGTGTAAATTCCGATACCAGATGTATGTTCAGTCCACTCCCTGTTATAATATCTCTAACTTCATGAACAGCGTCTTCTGATATTTGTATTCACGTCCAAACAGGTGGTTTCTCAGCGCAGCACCCGACGGTACTATGTTTCTGGCGAGTGCTGGCCAACTTCACGGACGACCAGAGACGACAACTACTCAAGTTTGTTACCAGCTGTTCCAGACCACCACTACTTGGATTCAAGGTAGGAAGATTTCTAGCTAAGGAATGATATATGACGATAGGGCAATGGAAGATGAAAACATGTTTCGCCGACCCCAAGTAAAATGGATCAAGGGAGGAAGATGCTGGTGTCTATTTTTAGAACTGCTTCTTTAGATTACCTAATTTTATTTGTATTTATAAACTTATTAGGTGATTCAAAGTTTATAGCCTAAAAATTACTTTCGCTCTGCTTGCCTGTATATAATTATGCTGATTTGCTTTTTTACGCTAACACTTGTTTACTTGCTTTGCATGAACGCTCATATAACTGATTTGCTTAACTCAGCCTTTAGAGATTGCTTACTTTAACCTAGTTAGTATTTAATTTGTAGTTTTGAGGTATTTAGGTGTTCTCGTAGTCCAAAATATAATTTCTGCCCTAGGACCTGCAACCTCCCTTCTGCATCCAGTCAGCGGGAGCATCAGACCGGCTACCTTCCTCGTCCACGTGTATGAACCTGCTGAAGCTGCCCGAGTTCCACACAGACGAGCAACTCACCGAGAAGCTGCTGTACGCCATACAGGCGGGCGCTGGCTTCGAACTTAGCTAGAGTAAGTTACCAAATTTTATTTACATATACAAGTAGTTAGCATAAGCATAATGCAGAAAGCTTAAAATTATATCCTGAAACATATTTCCAACCCACCATGGTTCTCAAGGATCTCTGAAGTACAATATAATTGGAACATCAAGACATTCAATGATCATCTTGCTCCAAATACAAAGCAAGACAACCCGAACCAACTATACTGTGATTTTTAATTTCGTAAACTAAACTGACAGCTGCCAATGAGTTTTTTTTTTAAATGTCTCTAGCGCGGAGCATAGTGTTGTAAATAAGGCTCAATCATAAGTGATTCATCGATTCGATGTGACATGACTCCTCAATTTAATTTTACTAATTGGTGTAAATAAATGTTTTATGAATATAAACGTAATATATTTAAATATAACAGTATTCATACACATAGTACATAAACTTTTATTGTGTTAAATATGAAATCAACAATAAAATAAATGTGATCGATAAAATGAAGTCTGACATAAAATAGTAGAAACTAAATAAGGGCCGCTACTTTCTTAACAAATATATTTTTTTTTGCCGTGAAATAGTTTCATTTTCCATCTACTTCGATTTTCGATCAACTTTCGTTCATTCAGGATACGACACTATTTTTATGTAACAATAAAGTGACAACCGTGAAATGTCAGTTCAGTCTATGAAATTATAAATCTGAGTATAGCATTGCAATTGACTATTCCAGAATCAATACGCAGACTGAAAATAGAACAACTGCATATTTTGGAAACGGGCAGCAAAGTCATGAAGTTAATTTCATCTCATCTGCCGACTACCAACTGATTGCAAGATTGTGGATACAAAAAAAAATGCTATAGGCCGACCGCTTAACTGAGACCGTTCTTAAGGTAGCAAGAGATATGTTGACACCCACCAGCTAACTAAAAACTGACAGGTTACTACATCTGCGACACCTAAGTCCACCTATGTACTTTTATGAAGTATTAAATTTAAAAAAAAATATACCTCATTCATTACCGCGCACCAGCATCTGTGCAGTTCGAGTCAAACGGGGTTAATAGAAACAAAATTTTGAAGGGAATTTTCACGTTATTTAAAAAAAAAAATAGCATTTTAGTAGGTAAATAATAAAGGTATAAGGTATATATTAAATAATTATTTAAAAAAAACGATGCCTTGCTTGAAACCTATGAAGTGGAATCGCGGGTATCTCAGTTAAAAATCCCTTCAGTTTTGTTTCTATTCACCCAGTTTGACGGTACTTCAGAATGGTCTCAATTAAACGATCGGGATACAAAGAGAGAGTTGTTTCGTAGATATGCCCACACAATTTATATGTGAAGGTTTTTTATAGCTTCTCAGTTCAAATACTTTCACCCCTGAATTAAAGGGTACCAAGTCTTATTTATCGGGTATTTCGTATGCAAATTATTATGGCTCGAAATACACTGGATAGAATCGTAAAGCCACGCAACTTATCACGAATATTTTATTTTCAGGTACAATCACAAATACCATATATTTACGTAGTGATCTATTAAATATCTGGCGGTATGTTGTTAGTTTTTTTCCATTGTAGTAGTTCATTTACCACTTACAAATCGCATATCTTGTGATAATAGAATATCTGAAATACTTTGTATTGAACTGTGCGAAGTGGTTGTGTTTCTGTAAATAAATGTTACCGTTAGTTATTTTCTCGAGTTCTAATGTTTTTAAGAAACATGTCTTATGTATCCTAATGTACTCAACTTTTATTCACATTAAATTATTTATTAATATCAAATACATAACTCATTTCTTCTTAATTGGTATTATAATTTTAGTTTATGGAGCATAGGGCGTGTTGAGGTTCAATAGATAAAATCTTAGTGCAATGTTGTTACATGTAAATAAAATAAAATGAAAAACATATTGTGTCGAATTTATACACTATAGCTGTTCTAGATTAGGTACGTGGGATTGTGTAAAAGAGTAATAATATTTTATTTTATTGTATTTTGTAAATGTCCGAATAGATGAGATGGACACAGCAATGTTTCTGTCGGCTATTGTGCGGTGTGCCCGGTATTGTACAAAACTATTCAGTCGTGTCAAATTTGGGACTTTATATTTTAGTACCTATTGAATAAAGTTATCTGAATCTTAAAACATTGTTTTTTATCTGACCCCTAATCCGCTGTTAAATCTTTGTTCTGAACATCCATCTGAGTGTAACACAATCTTTCTCCATGTAATGGTATGGCTGATAAGAAATACGAAAAGTAGATGACTATCAGAGCTCAGAGCACGTACACAACACTACCAGTGTCACAGCGCAGCGCTAGAGAAAGATAATCTTGATAACTAGCGCGTTGTTCTAGCGGAGCGGCGCGACGTGACGCGAGGCGACCACCGACCACGAACACGTCACCACACCACACGGACCCCTAATATCAATTTTACAACTCTTGGCTACCTATGGCGCGCACAATGCCTTGATTGACGCACGCCACTTTATTGATCGTCGTAATTTATATCACCGGAACATTGAATGCCACCTTTTTAAACCTGCAAGATTGATGCGCGCCGTACACAACATATTTATTGAAGTTATACCAATTCGTCATGTTTCACCGATGGATGTACGGGGAACACATAGGACTTCTCGGAGATCGAACGGCCGATACGAATTCAATTAAAGATTGATTGCCGCAATCAGTTTTACGTGACTGCCAACATCGTATCTCTTTAAGAGTTTAAGTGCAGGTGAGACCCAAATGCGGTTGTACGGAATCCTGCTTACTGTACCTAGTCAGATAGGTGTAGGTGTGCCTTTAAATTAGTATTGAGGTTGCAAATAATTAGAAAACAATTGAAATCCAAAAAAGTATGACAATGCATTTGCCTTTAAATGGAATTGGACGAGCCTTGTTTGTTGAGTGCATCCGAAAAGTTGGGTACAATTTTCACGTAGCGAGTACCTACCTTACGAAACTTCAAGACTACGGCAGATTATTGTGAAAATTATTACGAAAAGTAATCACCGGATATACGCTGCATGAGGATACAGCTGTATTGGAAGAAGGAGAAGATGTCAATTTTAATTAATATGACAATCTTGGATGAAGACTTCTCAATCATGATTAGAGCCTTTGTCTTTCTTTTCTGATAGCTACAACCTAGGTGTCTTCAAGTCAAGAGGGAATAGGTTACTTCTAGGCAAGCGTGTTTCACTGTCGACCACATCGTCACTTAACATCAGGCGAGATAGTGGTCAAACGCGAGCGTACAACAAATAAAAATTAAAAAAAAAGATGCTTAAAATAATCTAAGACCTGGCAATCAGACACCAAATACTTAATATAAAGAAAGTATGTTGAACCCAGAAAACAGTGACCTAAGCTGCTAGATCCCAGAATATAAACGGTGAGTCGTATCTCAGGAAGACTCCTACCATATTTTGTATGTATTACCCTCCCCTCGTTAACAAGATGTTACAGCCAGCCCATTTCCCTCTTTCTAAACACGTATCCACAAAGTTTAATAAATTACATATCTAATAAGTAACCGTGAACTTGGCGGCTGCCCATCAATAACGAGCATTAATATTGGCTTAGTTGCATTCATCGGGACCAATATGGCCGTACTCGCCGCCATTACCGTTTTGACAGTTGCAATCAATCAGAGCTGATGAATGAGGTTCGCGAGCGAGAGCCGTGCGCGCGTGTGCGGTAGCTACACACAAAAACTATAATAGTAGTTTATGAAACTGTTGCATAATAAGGGGTATTAAAACATGAGTGTGTTTTTAAAAACCGAGCCGTAGGCGAGGTTTTTAATAGTATTCACACGAATGTTTTAATACCTAGTTATGTGCAGTTTCATACACTACTTTATCTAAACTCATACATTGGGATTGGACCTACTAATTACCTTTTTTGCATTTTCCATGCCATAAAGTCGTGATAGCATTTATCATATAATTTTCTCGACTTTGCTGGTAATAGATTATGAGTAATTTCCTTCACCGCATCTAAAATATCGGCCGATGTCAAATTTTCTTCACATTCACTGATATCAGACATTTTTAAGCAAGAATTAAAAAAAACTAATGAAATTCAATACAGCAAAACTTGCAAAACGTATGAATGGCGCCAAAACCCAGTACATCATAGCTAAGGTTTAGCACGCACTGCGATTTTTATTCGCGCGAATTTTTTCCTCCCATTCTGCGACCTATGGAATTGTATGAAGGTGCTAGCATTGCGGTAAAAAATAGTGCAGAAATAATACCGCAAGAAAGCCGTGTTTTGTTACAGAATCCACCGCACCGCGGCGCGAATTTAATTCGTGCGAATATTTTGAGCTTTATGAACAGTTAGAAAGAGACAAAATTCGCGCGAATAAAAATCGCAGTGCGTGGCGGGCATTGTCATAGACAAGTATAAATAGGAATCAAATCTTTTTAAATAGGTACTACAAAAATGGCATTACAAAAAAATTATTAATGAAAACTCCTTAGTGATTAACTTCTTGGATTTTTCCTGTATCGTAATAGAAAAAAAATTGTATTATAGCATTATTTTGTCAGAGAAAAAGTGTTATAATAAGATTCTATTTTTAAATTTCAGTATTGTGTTTATAAAGTATGTCAATATAAACTCGTTTTGAAGTTTATAATTCGAATATTACGCTATGAGAGTAGATAAACTACATTAATGTTTTGATTTCGAAACTGTATTTAGACATGCTATTTGCCGTATAAGTCCTGAGTGTCTTTCCCTTATAAGCGTAAAGAATCTTGATCGAAAGCGTAGGTTGTGGAGAGAAATAATAGAATTGCTACTTTTTGATTTTGCGGTGGAGGTTTCATTTTAAAAGTATGGGTACAGGTGGTCCACAATTTGGAAAGACGAACTTTTATCTGCAGCTCCCAGATATGATCATATCATAATAACTCCGAAACTACACTCTAGTAATAAGAGATATCGTAGTCTTAGCACTTAATTAGGTGAGTCCCTTTCATAAAATATTAATCCTGTTCGCATGAAACTGTGGTCTACATCTCGTAGCAGCCCTAATGCGTCTATGTCTGCATCAGTCTTTGTCGTACAGTTGTTGAAGATGAAGGATTGAGCTGACAGTCGGTGGCGTGAGTCACCTCGGGCTCGGGCCACCGCGCTCGGTTCATTCTCTGCCAATGAAAAGATTAAACGACTGTCCGTCAACCGAGTCGTACCTAATGTGAATTAAATTACCGCTCCATATATTACTCAATAGTCTGAATACTTCGTGCAGCCACTTTCGCAATCTTGTATGAATCATAATCTCTTAATTGTAGGTGGGTACTTTTTAATAGCACAAATAATTAAGGAGAGGTTTAATGCTCAGCTAGGATACTTTTCTATACAACGAGGGCAACAGAGCAAATGAAATCGACCAATTAGAATGAAGAATGCCACGTCAAAAACGCTTTTCAACTTCAAAAATAAAATGTGTTCTCAAAACTGGTGTTGTGGTTAAAACAAGGCGTTACATTGTTAGTGTTCGATGCACTCCGGGATTAACCTCAACGACTTTCAAAGATGGATAGCCGTCATAAAGGCCGAGCAACACCGGCACTCGGTAGGCAAGTCACGCGTGCGTGTCCGTGCCGATTGTCGCGCGAATTCGACGGACGCCCATTTAATTTGCAACATTGTTCACCAAACTGCAACCATGGAAAGTTACGAAGCGTTTCGGGGGCTGAATAAGAAATCAAAACATTTTTGACTTGCAAATTAACACGTTTTTGTGTGAGCTGCTTTAGGCCGGTTCTTTGGTCCTATAGGTATCTATATTACTGGCACATCAGTGCCGCACAGTAGGTAGTAGTGGAAACCGACACTAGATAACTTGTTGCGTAGGTTTAATCTGAGATTAAATACACTTTACGACATGTTGTAAACTTGTTGTAACCGACAGAATGTAGAGCAATACCTAGATTTCTATCTACAGGTTCCTACAGTAGTTTAAGCCACACTTATAACCGTTGAAAGGGTGGAGCAAAGAGGCAAGTGTGAAATTGCTGCTCAAAACAACTTATGTAAGAGCCAGTATGAACGTAATTAACTAAAACTGCATAAGTAGCTTTAAGAGCATTAAATATGAAACCAGGAAATCCATGTACCATAAAGAGCAAATCTCTTAACAAATAAGAAGATGAGACGGCTTATGAATGTTGTTCAGTGAAATAATAGCGTCAAGTGTCGTACAAAAGATGACAGCACAACAATACGTCGTGGGTGGTCGCGACTCTGTTCAACTGATACACTTCTCGGAAGGTGCCTACACAGCCCGAATGCCTCCGAGCTCCTCCGAAGCCACTGGGACTAGAAGCTCGTAAACCTCTGGAGCCTATAATTACGCATGCGGAACTCTGTCCTGCATATGAGGAAGGCTTTGAAGGACAACCCTAATGACCGTGTTGAACGTTCCGGGAAATATTTATTGAGTTTGATGCGTATTGTTTAACTTAAATTAGTAATTATTGAAAATGCTTGCTTGCAGGTATATTGAAACATTGGCAAAGCTTGCGAGTTGCTTTGCTCAACCTATACCTAGGTAATCTACTGGGTTATACATTTCTAAGTATTTAGATATGGGTTTTGTCCTGAATATGTATTGAATTAATAGCAATGTGTGATTTGAAGAGACGGCGTATTGTAGATAAAGCTTATCTACAATAATTGTATTTGTATTGCTTATTGACACGCAGCTATCTGAGGGTAATAAATATAAAAGCTTCTAATTAAACTTTATAATTATGCAGGTTTGAACCACCAGCTATGTGGAACATGTCGTAAAGCAAAACGTTAATTTTATTATCACCTGGGCGTTTCTGTATATGGTAAATAATTAAAAGCCTGAATGGCGGCGGCGTTTGTTTAGTACCAACAAATTTTGGTATGAATAAGCAATTTAGTGTGGGAGTAATGATCATAAAATGAAAACGAGTGACAATCGACTCCATATCTTTTACCCTTTGCAACACAGTGAAGTAGGTCTAAATACCGTTTAAAGGGAAATTGCCCAACGCTTGACAAACATTAAATTTATTTTAATGGCAATTCTACCGGCTATAAAGTAGCTGTTGGACATAAAATTAAATCTAAATTGTAATCTTATACGATTTCGTCACGGCTTGTTGGTTGTTCGCGCCGGGCCGTAATGGCGGCGGAGATATGGCTGGTAAATGTCCCGAGGTGACATATTATCTAGGCGCACCGGTGCACTAGATTCGATGTGACGCGAGATAAATCCCGACTCGCTATCTATTTCAATTTCATTGGAGCGCGCGATATCGTACAAATCTCGGCCTTATTCTGTCGGGCCGCCAGCGCTCGCGGTGCGCCCGCGCCGCCGGACCACCCAACGCGATTCACAACCACTCCTAAACATAGCGGCTGTCTATCTATCTGTTTATACTAAACGATACCAACAGATACAAGAATAACGAAATCCGAGATGAATGTCAGCTCATTCGTTTTATTATCGCCGTATACGTACATTCGTATTTTCAGCTCGTGGAACGTCCGAAATTATATGCAGGTCTTTTATTCTCTTTGCATGTTCATTGTGACGGATCAAATGATTATAAAACCTGATAATCACATCATAATATCCACTTCTGGGATCAATAAAAAGAACGTGTCATCGTAAATAAGACATGTATAAATCTAAAGACGATTCATTATTATGAGGTCGTAAGAACTTAATTTACCCGAATAATAAAATGAGGTATGCGCCTTAAATCGAGCTTTTGCGGTAGGTAATTTTAGGCTTTATTATATACAGCAACTTTTTGTAAATTTGAATGTGATTGTTATACACTGTTTTATTTTTCGCGAGGTGGTGCGGCGACCGTCATATTTCACGATGTCTGGTCAAAGGGGATCGCGGTCGCCGGCTCGTGTTATACGGTCAAACCTCTGGAAGTTTTGATTGAAAGCATAGCCGAATCATACCTTAAATAAAATATTTGTCGATGAAATATTTTATTAATTTGTTAGTGGCATTGATAAATTAGGGAGGATCTCGAATTACCAGTACTTATTGTTCGAAAATCGTCCAGAGGTTGTTTGCTAAGTAATTTCGACATCTACTTGGTTGTTTTGTAAGCCATTCTGATTGGCTTGTGAAGCGGTTACTGAGAATATCTTCTGTAGTATATCGTAAAGGGATAAGACGTAGTTGGCAGAACATCGGCAGACCGAGTCGGAGTGATGGGGTAAGGTACTGTCACATACCAATCGCCTCTCTTCCGTTATCGCGACCTCAAAGTCACATGTCGCTCGGTACACCCGATGTGAAAACTGTTGCTACAGACAGAACAGGCATCTTATTCTTTAAGTAGCACTTACTTACAGATTTTCTTCAGTTCTATGACCTATGGAGCTTTTACTGACACTTGTTTAAAAGTCTTGACCACTTTTAGAATAAAGTAAGAAGGTAGAGCAAACTGGCTGAAACAAATAAACTGCTACTGGCAGAAATAATTTAGTAAGTTCATCCTTCTCCAAGCTATTTGGGCATCTGTGATTTTCCGGCTTTTGGATTTTTAATTTTAAATTCTTCAAATATGTTCACTTATGCACCTGCCTGTACCGAGCTTTAACTTGACGCAGCTCGTAATATCCGTCTTACTCAGTGTCGTTCAGAAACAACAGTGTTAACAGCAATGCTTTTATTTGACTACATCACTCACATCCATGCGAAGCCTTCGTAAATCGTCGTGGGTGGTATCTCGCTCTTGTTTCCTCACAAAAACAAAAGAAAAAAAGTTAATCCCCAAAGGAAATTAGTCCCTCTAAAACATGGTTCGGACATGTGTTACTTTTTTCGCTTTAAACACGTCTCTTGGTAAGATTTATGTTTTGGTTCCTCTCCGACATAAAGTTGTGGTCAAGTAAACGTAAAACTTTAGAAGGATTAATTTAAAATAGAATGGAACTAAGTCTACCCACTCGTTGGTACTGTGATCTTCAAAATGGTGTTTTTATTGCGTTCGGTTTGTTTGATTTCAAAATCCTCCTTTGAGTATTTGCTGTTGGATTTTGTTGTATTTTATAGAATGATAAGGATTGTGTGCGCTGTGTAGTGGCGCAGGTAGAGCGTAGTACAGGTAGCACAAACAGCTACTGTGTTCCGTCCTGAGTACACACTGCTCGGCTACTCACACATAATACAGGGTAGGTTAACAACGAGACGGGGGCAAAAACAAGACGAGCTTACTGCTCACCCACCCTTAACATATTACGAAGTTGCGTGTCGCACTCACACTCATTGCTATGCAGATGTAGGCATGCTACGGTTTGTTTAACACGTTATGTTTACTTAATGATATTGTTTGTAATTAAACAGCTTGTTTATTTAATTATTAATGTCAGCGAGACTATAACATGCGACGCACAAGATAATTAGATAACTGATAATGTTAGTGGCAATGTTTAGGTAATTAACTGAGCAAATAAAAGACTTTAACGACATGCATACAATTGATGGTTTAAAATTTAAAAACTATTTATTCAGTCGTAATATCCGATAATCTTTCTTAAGAAATTTCAACAATGGCGCTTACCGTAAGCAGTTTTTTTAATAGGTACTCAAGTTTCAAGAGTCCAAGTATGTCCCATTGTGGTCGTTATCTATGGGCACAACATCATGTAACAATGCGAAAGTGTCGGGCAATTGGTCCGACACCGTCGTCTGTTATTGTTTATCCTGTGGCTGGAGAGGTAACAAGCAGCCGCTAACCGGGCCTGCAAACAACACCGGTCACTGCCGACGCCCGGCGGCTCTGTGCTAATAGTTCCTCAGACAGACTGTTGATTCAGGAGCAATTTCTCACAACTAACGATTACGACTCACCGAGCTACGCGACAAAAAATGATGCGAAATTTTTGTGTCGCCCCGAAGTTAAATAGATGTCGTATAAGTCCGTAGCTTGCTTGTTACTGCGCTGCGGGACGAGTGCTATTTATGGTGAATTTCGGGAGTAGGTTAGATGCCTACAGGTAGGTATTTTATGATAAATCCTTTGTTGATGGTTTCCTGGAAGAAAGGTTTTAATTTATAGACTACGAACGTTTGTGCATTCACTCTTATTCGTGTTTTGTAACGAACATCATAATAACGGATACCCACAAATATTCGGCCTGAATTGTCCCACTGCAGGGCAAATATAGTTCATATAAAAAATAACAAATACGAGTGACGTACAGATAACCTGCAACTAGCACGAGTCGTAATAGATCCTTCAAAGCAAAGTGTTTCAGAGGATCATTCAAAACTACATACTACACCACTTTAAAAGATCTTGTTCAGAGACGGAAAGTGCGAAGTTTCCTGAAAATAATTCCGATGAGCCGGATGCTGAGACTACATATTACATAAGTACTTATATAAAAAGTAAACCTATACCAATGAAATCACTATGTGAGTAGGCAAAAGAACGATTGTCCAGTCTATATTAAGAAAACCATTGACTTTGAAATTCAGGATGAGCCGCACATCAAGAAAGGTCCAGTTGCACTATTTTCAGCCGACCCATTCAGATCAACCGTCAGAATTTAAATAAATATAAAATAAACCTTGAAAAATCAGCATTCAGTAGCTTGGCCCGCTCATCATCAGCTGTCCCGTTGTCGGTGAGGCGGTGACAGCGCGACGGATTAATGTAAATAATCGCGCCGAGATCGCTCTCCGCGGCGCTGACTGGACTTACGCAGGAAGTACGCTTATCCTCGAGACTTGCTGCCACAGAATGCGGGTTTCCATTCGAACACCCGCAGCCTAATTGCGAAAGTGAATTCTGCAAAGCAAACAAGTTGGAACCTTCCCAAAAACGACTTTTCGTATTGCATATTACACTCTGAAACGGAAAGGTTATGCTCCTTTCATTACCAATATTTTGACGTAGAATTGATTGTAAAAGAATGAATGAAAGCGGAAGAATCGAGAATAAACTTCACTATTGGTATTGTGTAATGCAAATGTCATATATCTTCAACTCCGTAGTATCTCTAAGTAGTCTGTGTTCAACTTAAAGGAGGATTTGGAAAGCTAACACTAGCTTTCCAAATTAGTTTCGCAATACCGAAAAAGTTGAAAGAAATGATTCTGATTATTTGAAAGAATCGACTTGTTTCCTTTACAGAATTCACTTACGCAATTAGGCTGCCGTTTTCCCTGTCGTTGAGAAAACTGTACAACATTTTTAGCCAATAAAGTGCTCTTATGTCTTATACGTTGTGAAAATAACAAAGAATTATAGAAAAGAATAGCTAGTCATAAATAAAAACATAGAGCTACCGAAACTGAAAGTTTACTACAGAACTGAAAAGAATAATCTTTTATTTATAAAACAAGTGAAAATTGAACCTAAATTAGACTGAAACTTAGTTATATTGAACTTGAGAGCTTCTCCAAAATTCTGCGTAAAGCTCATAACGTGACACAATGGAAACAGTCGATGAGATGTAGCGTAGATTGAAGAGTGAATTATCGATGTCGCGCTCCAAGCTAAGTTTGTTCGGCCGCCGAATGCCACCTTGACTAAAGAACGGAAAAATATATATAAAAAATCCTCTGGGAACGGACGACATCCTGTCCTTTCATTAACTTTCAGTTTTTCTCAGAGCTGACCTGCGCCGTCACAATTATCCGTTAATGATTGATTATACTGTTTACTTTCCATTTTTGTAACGTCACTGTTTGGTTTATCGTGAGATAGTTTGTACAAAGTTTCAACTTTTTATCGCTATTTAAACATCTTTTTCCATTTAGGATCATAATCTAGTTGTCCCCCGTCCCAGCAGTGACCAGCTCAACCCACGGCAATTTACAGCCCATTGTGTAGCCGGCTTTATCTCGAGCGTTCTGCTAATTGAGTCATTCTACACTAGGAATGGCATTGTTTGCAAAACTTGACCATAAGTTAGCCGCAAACTATTCCACGTGGGTGGTCTTCAGTAAATATGATCCGGACGTTGCTCCTATTTTATGATTATATTTTGCATTTACTTACAGTAAATGGAACATTCAATTTTAATATAAATTAGGAGCTGCAAGCAGTTTATATTGTAGTTGACAGACCATAACAAATCTAAAATGATATTTTAGTCATTAGAATGAACATTATAGGACGCGAGCTTTCTTGTCTGAATTTGAAGCTAGACTTTAGAATCACATTGTAATTATGCTTTTACTAAGTTCTAAAGCGCCTATTGTGTAAATTCTATTTCTATAGGGGCTTTCGAGGCTTAATTATGTGGCAACTTTTTGTACTGCCATTCTCTCACAGCTCGTCTTAGAAACATATTAATAGACAAATGCGTACAGGATGCGTGACGAAAAGCGCATGTATGATGCGCGTCGCGAGTATCGGGGAGCACGGGGGAGCAGCGAGCGCCGAACAAATTGATTACAGCGCGTTGAGTGACAGCCGGCCACCCACGACGCTGATGCAACTGCATTGTGACTTGTGAGCCGACCGACTGCAGCCATTGTGGAGCTGTGGGCACACAGCTAGCAGCAATTTGCGACCATTCAAATGTCATGCATTGAACATTTGAAAGATAATTCAGTTTATAATCTTATTAAGTATGAGCACGTAGGTTGGGATGTTCTTCCTGAGATTTAAGACGAAAACCCTGAATACTGGTTAGGTTAGTTAGAGTGACCACACCGCGCATAGCTTCGTAGTCTTTAGTTAAGAAATATCACGATGATTCTCATGCTACGAACATTCGTAGTTATGGTTCTTGCTGACGAAAAAGCCAAAACAAAATCTCCTTTAAACTCCTATTTTATTTTATTGTACATACGGTACTGCACCTTGGAAAAATTGCCTAGTATTTCAGGTTTCGTTGCACCTAAATAAAATCTAGACTAGGTCGTAGCAAGTCGTTTGACCAGGTGGCCTCTAAAGGAAGCCTAATGGCTCTATCAAATTGAAACCTATTTTCAAAATGGAAAGCTTATGTAAATATTTATTATCTCTAGGATCATAGAATAAACATGAAGGTTAAGCGGCGGCGGGCGCGGACGCTCACGTACCTTGCTATCCTTTCCTGCTATTAGACTCCTTAATTGCTCTCAGATTGGTCATGTTACTCTCTTTTATGGCAATGCGGTCAAACATAATTGTTTTTATGTGTGCCTGTTTTTTAACTCTGTATTATTAGTTTTGTAATCGGACGTTGGTGGTCTGTCATTAGTGCGGCACGGTTCGTCTACGGCATTTTAATAGTGTAATCGCTAATTAATTGTTTGAAAACGATTTCAATGTCTGTTTTATGGAAAACGTGTTGACACTGAATAAATATAGATATTTTATAGCATGTTTATGTTTTACCGTTAATTTATTCAAGTCTCGCGTAACACAATGTTCGCGAACATTGTATCATTTTTATCGGAATGTATCCGCTGTGTTCATGGTTGGGAATTCCTCGCATAAGCTAGATCTGTATCGGGAGCATGCCTATGTTTTGTAATAATGTTGAATATTTATTAGCGTGCAGATGATAAATAAAGATAATTCATTTTGCAGAAAGCCCTTTTATGCTTATTTATAATCTTAGCCACCGACTAAGAATTTTCTAAAGTATATTTATTTATCCCGTAAAATCTTCGTAGTGTACAAGTTAATGGTGCCTGCGTGCCACGAGCGTCACGGAGAGTGAAAGTTCAATGACAAAGTTGTTTGAACTTAATATAATCTGTGTTAAATTGAGTATACTGCAGAAGTCTACCTACAACACTTATGTATACAGCGCGCCGCTTATTACCTTTAATGAAGCTTGACGAAAGAACCAATATGAGTGGAGGCACGAAGCTCAAACAGCGAGCGTGCGACATTTAGCGTGCGATTTGGTACGAGTTTAAAACTCACACGTAGCGGTATTCCTTTGTTCCGCTGTCGTCCTGGGAGGCTACTGAACAATAAAACAGACCGTTGCGAACAATGGCCACATAAAAATTGGGAGTACTGAACAAATGACGTACGAGTATGACGAAGTGATTCGTAGGCGACGACTTTTACGCGTTCAGTGTTAGGCAGTAAACCCACGTAAAACTCAACCTACTCGTATAAGGTGTTATACATACTTTTCAGCGATTTCAGAAGACTGGTTCGTGTTACTGGTTTTTTTTTTTTGACAAATGCTCGACATAAGCCTTTGTACGATTTGATGAACTTATATATGTATATATAACTTGCCATATGTAGGGAAAAATAAAGTAAAATTTAAAAAGCCCCGAACCTCCGCCGACACGTATGGGTTTGATGAAAAAAATATGTTGATTTTCAATTAAGGGGAACACCCAAAATTTATTGTTTTTTTTTTTCTAATTTTGTGTGCAAATCTTAATGCGGTTCACAGAATACATATACTTACCAAGTTTCAACAGCATAGTTCTTATAGTTTTGGAAAAAAGTGGCTGTGACATACGGACGGACAGACAGACAGACATGACGAATCCATAAGGGTTCCGTTTTTTGCCATTTGGCTACGGAACCCTAAAAAGCCCTGTACTCACGTCGGGGGACCGCTGAAGTTAAGTATTTATAATACAAATATATTTTTTGTTGGTATTTTGTTATTTTTTTATTAATTTGTTTACTTAGCGATCCCCTAAACAAAGCACTCTCGACAAGGTCACCTATCAAACAAAAAAGCTAAATCAATATCGGTCCATCCGTTTAGGAGCTATGATGGTGCCACAGACATACAAGTGAAACTAATGACACCCCTCTTTTTCCGTCTCGGGTTAAAATACAAACTGATGATATGATTTCGTACTATCATCTAACACCTACTATCTAAATAAAGAGCCTATTTCATCATTTCCGTCCATGTATCACAAGAATTGATGCAAAACAAGAGTACGGAACCAAATGCCTCAAATTGTAATAGAATTTGTAGCCACATTATTGCTATAAATGGAGATGAAAGGATCTACAAGTTCTACAACCGGAATGAGATATTAGTAAGGATATATATGGCATGGCAGGAACAAATCCCGATCAGAGTCTTCTACGAGTTAAATTGTAATAAAATCGTATTGTGTGCTTTTCCATATTTGGAAAAATTGTCTAGTAGACAAAATAATTATATACACATGCTGAATAAGCATGTTCATTTCCTTGTCAGCCATTACAGCGACAAATTAGTTTTTTTGGACATCAACATTTTTGTTGATAAATTAAAAACGACAGGCAATACAGTTTAACTGCCTATTAGGGTAAGACGTCAAATAGCGAGGCTATTATCTTTTATTATAAACTCAGACATAAATAGTATGTCGAAGGCATGTACTGTAGTTGATATTAGTAGTAATACTAATATACAGGTAGTCAATAAGTTTAATAACGTTAGCACTTCTGCTATTAATATTTATAGTTTAAACTAGTTTATAGGACAAGGGAGGGTACCAACAACGAAATAGTTACTAGTACATCCACCATCAAGAAGGTACCTTCTTGCTCTCACTTAGTTAATTTAAAAAAAGGGGCTAAGCAGAATTCCTTGAAATTATTCCATCAAAATATTTAAGGTTTTTCTGCGAAGCAATTGGAAATAGAACTGTTTTTGGAAAAAACAATGTTTGAAATTGTTTGTTTTACTGAGCATTGGCTGAAAGATCATACAATGATAATTAATTATGAAAATTATACCGTGGGCAGTTGTTTTAATAGAAATATTATGTTGCGTGGAGGTTCACTTATATTAATTAAAAATGGTATTAAATCAAAACCTCGTAAAGATATTGTAGATCTATCAGTTGAACATAGTGTTGAACTGTCATGCGTTGAGCTGGATAAGCATGTTATAGTGTGCGTTTACAGACCCCCCAATTATAGTAACTACTCTATATTTGAGTCAGTGATGGAAGATGTTTTGGCAAAACTTGCAACTGGAAATAAACTTATCATAATCTGTGGTGATTTTAATATAAATATTTTAGAGAGTAATTCAGATAGCAGTAGATTATTAAATCTCTTCAAATCATTTAATTTGTCACATGTGTTTATGGAACCAACACGAACAACTGTGACTTCTGCTACATGTATTGATAATGTATTTTGTTGCTGCGACTACTTAGACAAAGCCATTATAAATTGTCTGCCTTCGGATCATAGTGGGCTATTGGTAACCTTTGAGTCCAACATACCAATTCAACAAGTGCAGATTCAATCCAGACCAATAACATCCGGTAAATTAAATCAGTTTAACAGCAGTTTAATTAGTAAACTAAGTGATCAAGACCTCACAGTGAATGATGGTAATATTCTATATAAAAAAGTTTTCTCAGTAATCCAAAAGAAGTTCAATAATACTTTTAGGAAGAAAACTAAAACTGTATGCCCTAAGTTTTTATTCAGTGACTGGGCGACTGAAGGACTCAGGAAAAGTAGGGAAAGACTTTACGAGCTCTATGGCCTTAAGCCTTATATTAACACTGAAACTTTTAACAAGTATGTTGCTACTTATTCAATTTTTTTTAGAAATACGTGTAAAGTAGCTAAGGCTTTATACATTGGCAATAAAGTTAAAACCGCAGAAAATAAAATCAAGACTGTTTGGAAAATTATAAACAATGAAACGAACAGGAACAAAAGAAATAATACTGATTACACGCTTGAAACTACACATGGACTTATTAGAGATAACAAAAAAGTTGCTCAAGAATTTGTGGATTTCTTTACCAGCATCCCAATTAAAACTACTGAAGCCCTAAATTCTTCGCCCTCACTTGCTTCTGGTTTATTAAACGCAAACGTTTCAGCCTGCCCGACAGAATTTAACTTTTCACATGTAAACCCAATAACAGTAATAAAAGCTTTTAAGCAAATCAAGATCAAATTGACCGAAGATCTATGGGGAATGTCCATCAAAGTTTGTACCTCCATTATTCAGACTATAGCGCCGTACTTAGCTTTAATTTTTAATTTGTGTGTAGATCAAGGAGTCTTTCCGGATCTAATGAAACATAGTAAGGTTATACCACTTTTTAAATCCGGGAACAGTAAAGACACAAATAATTATAGACCAGTATCGGTGCTGCCGGTTTTCAGCAAGATATTTGAAAAGATAATGCTAAATCAGATGCTCATTCATTTTAATACGAATAACATCCTACACGATAAACAGTATGGTTTTACCAAAGGACGTTGTACGACTGACGCTTGTGTCACTTTATTAAAACACATCTTTGAAGCGTGGGAAGAGGCACAAGATGCCATAGGGGTCTTCTGCGACCTGTCGAAAGCATTTGATTGCGTTAATCATGAAACATTACTTTTGAAACTTGAGCATTACGGGCTAGGCCAATCAGCGTTGAGTTTAGTTAAATCTTATTTAAATGATAGACAGCAATTAGTTCAAATAAACGGTGTCAATTCGTCCGGGTTAACCGTGAAAATGGGGGTACCCTAGGGTTCAATTTTGGGTCACATGGGCACATTAACATCATGACGGTAGCTTGTCAATATATTTATGAAAACATCATGTATGTTAGAAAGAATTTACATCTTTTTAGTAAAAACGGCGACAGACATAATTATGTTACTAGAAATAGGGACCAACTAATTCAACCAGGTTTCAGGCTGGCTAAAGTAGCATCATCTTTTATGGGGTACTGTATAAAATGTTACAATAAAATTCCTCCCCACATTCTACAACTAAATGAGACGAAATTTAAGACTTGTATAAAACGCACACTATGTAGGCAAGCATATTATAAGTTGGGGGATTACATCGCTGATAAAAATGCTTGGCTCAATGCTGGTCCTGCTCCGCAGCCACTAGGGCGCAAGAACAATTAGTGGTGGGCAGAAAAGTATCGAAGTATTGTTGGACCTGCTGAAGACTGTATGAAAATTTTTGTATTGTATAAACTCAATTTCTTTTAGTATTATATAATTGCACAGCACATGTGTGAGTACTATGTTCCGACTGTAGATAAATCTACCATTCACTGTACCTATGTGTCATTCGTTGACTTCTGTGTGCCCTGGCAGTTGAGTGTGTCATGCTCTCTCTAATTTCTCTCTGATGGTGGCACATGTGTTGGATCATTCGGTTCCCTTCATGATGGTTGAACTGAGTGGTGCCGATCCATGCGTCATGTTCGTGAACGGGCGCCATCAGTTGGGATTGGTCATAACTTAGCTGTCTCGGCCTGTTAAAGTGCTTTTTTTAAATTATTTGTTACTCTGGACACTTTTACGTACACGTCTTTTTACATCGTTCTCACATATATGTATTTTTTCAACAAGAATGATGTAACCAAAAACTTGTAATTAAAACTGATGGAAAAGAGTGTCCGGGGAGTTTCTTGCAAATTCTTCTCCATTGAGACCTACAGACGCTTGCGAATTTGCAACTAGAGTCATCTTTTTATTAATTTTTTGTTTGACAATTCAAAAGTACTTCTAAAGTTTACTTGAAATAAATACCTTGATTTTGATTTTGATTTTGATTCTACTAACAACACTCTCTGTATCAATCTAGAACAGGCATCATATTGACGAGACGCAACCAGGTCTTTGATACTGCTGAAGTTATCGAACTGGTCAGCAGCCTAATTGCGTAAATGAATTCGGCAAGGCAAAGGGTTTTGACCCCATCAATCGGCCAATCACATGCGAGATAAAATACGAGATGCGGGTTACCGTCTGGTTGACATGTTTCCCATCGAATATGCATTTATAAGAAGTATTCTTGTAACGTAACATAAGATAGCCTCATTTATGATGACAGGCAGTAAACGTGGATGCCTTGTCCGCAAGAGATGCCTCCTTTCGCCGATACTCTTTCTAGTCGTCATTGACGGAATTATGCTTCCCATCTCAAATAACAGGTGTCGCGGGCAAAATAGGACTTAAAATAAACACCCGGCAGACACAAGAGTTGAGAACTAGTGTGAAGAATCCGTTGCCGATTGGCAAAGAAGTACTCTACCTTCGTGCCAATCAAAAACGGTGACAGACTCTCGTTGCGGGTCCACAGATTTACATACCTCGCACTAGGGAGCGTCGTGTCAAAAACTGTAGGTAGTGAAGAGGACATCGTTTCATAGATTACCAAGGCCCGAATTACTCTCGCACGATTTAGACCTGTTTAGTAATCGTGGAAACTGACCCGAAAGATTAAACTTAATTTTTTTCCGCAAGTGGAGATGGATTGGCCACACGCTTTCCAAGGGATCCTGATCTGGATGGAATTCGTTTCCTCATGGGGAAAAGAAAGAGTGGCTGTCCCCATTAAACCTGGCGTTGAACTGTGTTGGCCGTGTAGCATCAGAATGACGTGGAGCGAAGAGTAGCGTGAAGCTCAAGCAAGACCGTTCGCGATGAAGGATTTCTGAGGGCGCTCTCTGCCTCATCTTCCTTAGTTAGTGTCCTTACCTAGGACACTTAAGTCAAGTAAGTCATTGCGTTATTTAAATTGTCGAGTTGACGAATTTATCAAACAGATGAAATAGAATGACATGGATGAATGAATAGATGAAGCAATTACATTCAAAAGCCGTGAAGATTGTGATGGAAAGTGTGTTACGTAATTGGAGTGCAGATAGGTAATTTTGAGAGCAGATATGCAGATAGGAGTGCAGATAGGTTTTCCGATCGCTTCGTTCAAAATGTTGATAAGTAGTGAAACGGCAATGAATAATGAACATTCGGGGCTGGTATCGTAGACTTATACTATGTATAGTAAATCAGATACCAAGAGACAAAAATTTATCTTACTAAGTAATAGCAGCTGGTCTCCGATACATTTTACTGATTGACAGATATAGCAGTTTACTTTAAAATGCACCCTTTTATGGACATATCATTAGGGCAAACGAGTTCTAGTTCCAACTAGGTACGGGTAGCTACAATTTACGCTGTGGTCGCCATCGGCTGGTTTTACTGCTTATTCTGGAGCTCGATTACGTTTACGATTGAATATTAAGTTATAAATCAAGGCGCCCGCGCATGCACCAACAGGCGTCAAGTTTTTGCGCCAATTAACTTCGAAAATGCGGCAAGATGAATAGACACTTTACGATATTTTGTATTTTCTATTGAAGATATGCATCCCTGTGAAATGCGCTTTGACTAATATTTATTTTATGGCAGATTTGCTTCATTTACTGCGATTCCACTTCGAAAACAGAATAAGCCCGTATAAACAGAGCACTCAAGACTCCATCAGTAGATATATCTTACAGATTACGGACATTTTGTTCTGTTTACTTCCATTTATATCGATACTGGTAATCTAGTAGATGTCGGTGGTCTACTGGATTTTATTGTTAGTTCACACAACAAATGAGACAAATCGTCGATTTGAAATGTGATACCAAACTTGAATGTTTACTTTGTGATTTGGAGGAGGTTTACGATCCTTAAACGCGACTTCAGACACTTGTGTGTCTTTGAATAGGAAATTTATTCGTAGAATGTAAGCGGATTAGAAAATTAGCGTGCTTGGATCAGCTCGGTGCGTCGTAAAGTGGGTAGTATGCGTCCTCCTACGCAGTCAGGGCGCGGAGGACGCGGGCGCGTGTCACTCGCCGCGATTCCTGCAATAATCTCCCCGAGCGATTGCTCTATCCGGTGACGGAGTAAAGTATCGCTAGTTGATTATTGTGTTTATTTGCGCGTCGGGAGCGTGTGTTGGTGCGCGGCGCGTGTGTGCGATGCGTGCGCGCGGCAGCGGCCACCCAGCGCGCGGCCACACAGAGCGCCCACCCACGTGGCAGGGGCGCCGCACTCACGGCCGCGGCCCGCGCCCTGCCTAACATTCACCAATATACGAGACTCCCCTTACGGCACGCTAGCTACCGAACGACGACCATCGATATGGGCCTTTGATTGACATGTGACTGTCTCCGATACAACCATCCTAATTGAAATTTGATTGGTGGGAGCTACTGTTACGCTATGCATGAGGAAACATGCATCTTCTCAGCGGGAAATGATTTATCACCCTTATTTCTTTGAACGCATCTATCATGTTTACTTTCTAACATCATTTAAGTTAAGGTTAAGGCTCCATTAATGTGTCTGTTAAATAATGTAGGTACTATTGTATTAAAACAACTCAACGTTCGAACACAAAGTTCAGACGAAAGGTCGAAACAAATGTTAAAGTCAAGTGACGTACGCACAAGTTTGTAATTCATGTCAAATATTAATGTTATTTTTGATACACACTTTTAAGAATACAGTAATGATCGATCTACAAAAAGACTATGTAGAAGTTGAACTTTAACACAAAATTTTTATTATTTACAGGTTTATTAAAATTTAAAATGCAGAAAATTTAAATGTGTAGTTGCAGTTATGAATGCGACCGCGGATGTGTAACACCTGCCTCGCTACGAGAGCGCGCGTGCGCAGTTCGCTGCCGAATTTCGCGAGCGTCGTCGCCTGCGCCGGCGCACCTCACCTTCTAGCTCTCATTCACTATTTCGCTAATCCCTGGCGCTGGCACTTCGCAACACATCACGTTAGATATGGCCTATAAAATATTAATGTTTATATAATTTAGCGAGAAATATTGTTCGCGCCTAACGTTTCGGCCAAATTACTGTGAATAATCTTTAATATCGTTTTATGAGATTTTTTTCGACCGATGCGTGTTTCTTACTACACTATCAAAATTTATTAGGTGCTAAGCATTAATTTATTTTTGGCTAATAATAATAAAAACGTCATAGAATGAGACGCAAATTAATCTCATCACTCAAAATAATTACTATCTTCAACCAGTAGAAAGACGTCCCCAGCTGGACAAAGGCCTTTTCAAACGTCGTCAACTCGTCACATGGACGGGTCCTCCAATCCAGAACATGGGCGCGGTTTTCACCAGTTTAATAAAATATAAATATTTTACGTATACTTCAGCTGAAACAAAATAATCTTCTTAAAACTTCAAAAGATCATGTGAAACCAAAAACAGCATCAGCAGTCATAATATGGTCCAACAGGCAATTGGAAACCATGCAGCTGTGTTGAGAGAGATTTTAACTCAACAAGAGTTCTTAACTCCTGAAAAATGGAATGGTATAAAAATCCAAATAAAATCAATTGTATCCCTTCACACATACACTTGGTATGTCAAGAAAAACCTTGTAATTTTATCTAGATCCCATTGGCAAAAATTACGTTTAAACTAGGGCATGACTTTTTTTAACTTCACTAAAGAAGTGGCCACTTCACTGTTATGCGAAATTTTATGCTTCTAGATCTAAACAGTTAAGGCTGTGCTTTGTTATTCGGTGTAGAAACAGAAGATTTTTAACATATCTTGTAGATGTTGGAAACGGGATCGATGGGCAGAATGGAGTATGTCATTGTCCAGCTGTGGGACGGTACAGGCTAGTTATAATTATAACAGCAAACTTATAAATAAGCTTTAGGTACTTCGGAACCTATGACTTGGACATAGGATATCAACATCATCAATACCTTTAAACCCAAAAAACAAATTATTTTCACCAATCGCCATCTTCAGAAATAACGTTAACATTATTTAGCACACAATTACAACATTTACAACTTGACAAATCGCAAGAATCCTCCCTAAACGCGGTACTTTGGCGGCGAGAGTCAAGCAGTCAATATTTATTGTGATCATTACCTGCGCCGACGCCGATCTCCACTTCACACCTTCCTAGAACTTGCTCATTAACTCCTGAAGTCTTGTAACATTACAGTTAGGGACCACCGTAGTGTCGTGACTCAGACAATATTTATTTCTAACCTTAACCTTTTATTGCTTTGATTTGAATGTAAGTTTGTACCGCACTTCGTAGCACTGTTCCGTTAATGGTTATTGATGTTGGAAACTGAACCTTGTGGCTGATATCACCATACATTACACTGACTGATAGTAATGATGTTGCATTAGAGATCTACTACCATAATAAGTGAAGGCCTTATTTCATGCGCGTTTATTCGTCATCGCTATAAGACCTTTACTGGAAAAATAAGTTTGATAGATTTTAGGATTGACACATGGAAATTATTAATGAGTACCCGTCATTAAATTATCATCTTCATTTATTTGAAATCCCTTTTCTAGGTCTGGAGTAAGCTCTAAAAGGAATCATTTTTCATACTGAAGATTTCTTCGAAACTCCCTGACAAACAGCCTTCGTATTCCTCTTGTTCCTAGAACGGTCCACAGTCCCTACCACATTAATAAGTGGCCAAACATTGCGAAGACAAACATCCTTAACCATTCTAGGAAGTGATGAATGCTGATGATGATGTCTCTACCTTAATGACAGGTTGCATATGACCGGCGATAATAACATTGTTATTGGACGATATTTTAGTAAGCTCATCAGTTCAGGTAGAGGCTGTATGGCCGGTAATAGGGCCTGTCGCCACGTAATCGCCGTGTCCGTAGATAGAGTATTTTGTTGCTGCGGATACCTACTTATGTCAAAGAGTATAAAATAGGCGAAGAGGAGACAATCTGAGTGTCGATTGATTCTTTTCGATCTTTGATTCAGATTAGACGAAACCAAGTGATAAAAGCAAGAAGATCGAAGAAGCTACTTAGAAAGACCGTTGATTGGGCTTCATTATTAATCTTATGTACTGCAGAACATCATAGGTAAATACATGTCTCTTTGTTATCTGGAATCACTACGTGACATAACAAATGAGTCAGAGTTAGAGGCAGCTTTTTCAACTTTGCCTAAGAGTACGTGAGCAAAATGCGGAAAGCAAGCAGATTGTTGCACAAAATGCAATTAAATTAGCATAATTATGAGGTAATTTTATAGCAGGAAGCTAGCCCTCACATCTATGATGCGTTTATAGCTGAATCTATGTAACGTATCGAAGGCTGTGTGTCGTTTAATGTAGCCGCCAGCTACCGAGAAGCGCTCGCCGGGGCCAGGGCGTGCCCAATCGCCGACCCATCAATCTGCGCCACCCTATGGAGACATTAGCTCGACAGACATTTTCGTTGTGCGATTAGTCTGGAATCCGTTTCCGCTCGTTTTTACCTACCTTCCTTTTACATTTTACACCGCTGCTTTGTTCTTTGTATAATTTTGGACAAATTTTCAAGTCCATAAATAAATGACGGCCTAGCCTGTAGGGATGTTGCGAAATTGTTATAGATATCGTTAACTGATACATTTAATAAGTGGGTACTCACTTTCATTACACTATAAATGTTATCTAGTTTTCAGTTTTTTTGTTATTATTATGATCTTCTTTAGTAGGAAGAAATTAAGTTTTAATTCTGGCTTGTATGAGAACTTACTTTACATGGAATGATAAAACTCATATTTTTTAGCAAATGCGACATTAAAGTAATTCCAGGTGTAATAAATTCACACGACAACGAAAGCTTAGTTACAAAACACGACTCCAGGACCTATAATTATTGGCAATAGAAACTTTTACAAGTAAGCAATAAAGTTTTATGCAGTTATGCTTTTTGCTAGGAAAGATGCAGGTTTGACAACAAGTTTCAGGTTTTTTATAGCTGTTGTAACAAAATATTGCTTGTAAAGTTGTAAGACGTAATACTAAAAACGTTAAGAGCGGACACTCGTGCGCATTTAAATTTCAAAGTACAAAGTGAGTTAATAAACTCAGTTGTTGTTCCGTCGAAGTACAAAATTAAGTCATTATATGGAACGACAAGTATTATTTAATTAATGCGTGGTTGGTACAAAACAATGGCTCGATTGTTCCGCAGAGCGTCTGTCAGCGGGGCCCGTCGCCGCGCGCCCACTGCGCCCAATGTGCCCAGTGCGCCGGCGCAGCTTCGGACAAAATTGTACATTAGACACGGATGAACTCAAGCGATTACATAATAACGATGAACCCAAATGTATGTTTCTATAATTTATAAAGAAATTAACTTCGAATTAGGTAATTATAATTGTAGAGCCAGGTAATTTTAATTTATTTGTCTGTTTATCTACTTAGGTTGAATAGTATTGCGGGTAGTTTTAGATTAATATCAAATGCTTGATTGCTTTTTAACTGCTATGTTTACATAGTTGTCGTTTACGAGTTTTGGAATTGGCTTCATCGCAATCCTGCTGGGCGCTAGTAAAGTTGTATAAAGTGACACTGTAAATTGAATTATATTGTAAGTTTGACTATGTATTAATATGTTTTAGATCACGATGTTGCAGCACTGTGTGATACAGGCGGGGACGCGTCTCTATGGCAACGGCTTGTTCCGCCATCTTGCCCGGCTTTTTGTGCCGCCGACCACCCAACACGAACTCGCTACATTATTTTATTGTACAATAAACAAATTTATTGCTCCATATGGCTATTTATGTTTTTATTTATAAGGGTTTTTGTTAACAACCGAAAGAGATGTTAGTAATCTTTCGTGGGTGATTGCGTTTTAACGTCGAGTCTACGGTTGTAACCATGACCCTTCATAACGCGAGTAATAAATCTTCAGTCTGTACTGTTGACACAACTGTGACGAAAACCGATGATGTTTTAGCGAGCATGGAAAGCTGTTTGAGTTGTAAAGCCCCTAGCACAAGTTTCTAGCGTATTCGTATCGTCATCGTGACGTTTTCACCAGACGTTAACGTACTCGTAGCTACGTCAAGTTATTTTGGTAGCACGAGTTCAAAAAAACGTCTTGCGACAACTCGGAAGTAGTAATTGAACGATGGTTAATTAAGGCCGAGAATCCAATAGCGTTTGGATTGGTTTGTAGTGAATGGTGCGTTCTGAAAATAAAAGATAAAAACGGGTAACTTTGTCTTAAATAATTTAGAGACCAAAACTGAAAAATTATTTGTTATAAACACATGTTAAAACATATTTAACATTTTTATTAATTCTTTTTTTAATAAGTCATTAAAAATTTCAGTTTAGTGTAGTTTTAATTTATGATAAATTATTCGGTTTCGAACGGTCCCGTACATGACGTTTGACAGTTGTCACTTAATGTTTGAAGGTATCTTTCAAATTACAAAAATATAAAACCGTTAGCACACTGATGCAAACGCGTGTAGAAGCGAAATTCTTCCGACGAACTTTCCGAACACAGTGATTGGTAAAAATAGGTATTTTGCACGTCCACACCGAAACGTTAAATACCTTGTTATACTTAATTATTAATTTATTTATTAAAGGCAATAGGGCCCACAGAATAACTTAACCATAATAAATATTATATTAATAGTGTCACTTAATGTTTGAAGGTTTCCTTCAAATTCTTCTTTTCGTGTGAGGTGTGGCCACCTCTGGTGTCAGAGTTAATTAAGCCGCCTCTGGGAACCCCACAGGCCTCTGACTTGGCTGTTTCAGACTTACATTAACTATATAAGACCAGGTTTCCTCACGATGTTTTCCTTCACCGTTGCCTGTGATGTCCAAGATAAACTTAGAAAGTACATATGAATTTGAAAAAGTCACATTGGTACTTACCCGGATTAGAACCCACGACCTCAAGCACGACAGGCGAGGTCTTAGCCACTGGGCCACCACGACATTCAAATTACAAAAATATAACAGTAACAATATAAACTTATCAAAATCAAAATACTTTATTTCAACTAAAACATTTATAGGCATTTTTGAATAGTCAAACAAAAGATGAATCTAGTTGCACATTCGCAAGGGTCAGTAGGTCTCTTTGGAGAAGAACGTGCAAGAAACTCCATGCACACTCTTTTCCATCAATACAGTACAATTACAAGTATTTGGTTACAGGGAAATTACATAGATATGTGTAACACAATAACAACGAACAACATTTATACACACAAACATTTAACACTTACACACAGGCAACCATCATTGCTTCAATATTCTAGCTGAAATAATGGAGCAACGATTCTATACAACACAGCCAGTCAGCAATCATGCCCAGCTAACTAGACATAATAAATATACCTCCATTATTACTCACCAGGATTGTCCACATAATCATTTACATTTTACGCATAATAATATCATGTATGTTATTAAATTAATATATGAATAAATAGATTGCAATAATGTATCCACCGGTTGGAGGATTTCATCACTTTTTTTTTATTTTAAATGCCGCGCGGTTATATGTACTACCGCATTGCTTCTCGGTGTGAGCAGACCCTAAGGTGTAAACGTCTATTGTTGTTTGTTGTCATTTCAAATAATTATTTAAATTTACCAGTTTTATACGAAAATCTGTTATGTACGACGGTTCAGTGATTTAAGAATTAACGAATCCATAAAGAACTTGCTTCACTCAGTTCATCATCATGGTGAACTTCATAAAGAAGCAAAAAAGTAAGTTTATTTTATAGATTCATACAATTATGCAAAATGCGCTTCATCCGCTTAATTCCATGAGGTCTCATGTAGTAAGAAGCGGGACTATTGCCGTGCACAGCACACAGAGTGAGACTCCGGGTTGCTACTAAGAAATTCCTAATGGAAAAGTCCATTATCACTGGACGACCGACAATGTTGTATTTAGTTTCAGAATCTTTGTATTTTGTTCTTTATCAACTTCTTTTACCAACAGGAGATGACGAGTAAAATATTCCTGGTACTAGCCAAAAGCCTTTGTCGACACCGCAACAATATAAGCCAGCATTGCCACTAAGAGAAGACAAGCCATTCCGATCGATTGCACCACCGTCTACAAGACTGCAGACGTGTTTTCTTCAAAGCCCACGGCAAGCTATACGTCTCTTTGTGCAATAGTGACATCCAACGAAGGAATCGGGGGAATATTATTAATACGACGTTAAAACTACACCGTTTAGGTACAAATGCTCTTCATGCTATTTCAAGCGTTCGGAGTAGCTATGAGCTATGGTTGGAATCTTAGAAGCTCTGCTAATTCATTATGATGCAAATTTGAAAGAACATTATGTAATATAAAGTTATGTTAATTAAATCTGTATTTTATTTCATCAATGCATAATATAGATTCCTACCACCTACAACAGCTACATATTCTACTACTTATTCTTAATGCAGCTGTTGCATGATCAGCCCCTAAAGTTTTTACTGCTACACCTAGCGGTAGGAACGGCAGGCGTTTCCTTACAGAGATATTATACTTGTACCTTGTACATATAGTAAAAAAACCATTTTACGATTTTCGTTTAGAATAGGAAGTACCTATGTGAAGTAAGACAACGTTATGGTTTAAACAAAGATGTATCAATTAATTAAAACTGAAAATAGTAGGTATGCTTAGATGGTTTGACCATTTTGAGAAGATGAATGAAAGGAAACTAACAAAGGGTATTTACAAGGCAGAAGTGATTGAAAACGCCCGTTGGAGACGCCCTAGAAGCCCTATTTGCAAGCAAACTAGGTAGCCAGTACATAGGTAATAACGGGATTCATGCAATACCCAAATTTCTAGCATCGTAATTGTTAATTATTTATAATTAGATAGTTTCCAGTTAGAAAATATTACGAGTATTAGTTTATTATATACATACATACATACATAAACTCACGTCTTTTTCCCATGGGGGTAGGCAGAAACTACAGAACGCCACCTGCTACGATCCTTACATACTTCTTTTGCTTCACTCACATTCATACATCTAGTCATACACACACGCCGGTTATAAGTACTGCGCACCTGGCCTTTCTGAAGAACATCACCTATAAGGTCTATGTATCTTTCTAGGGCGTCCCCTCCCGGCGTTTCCATTCACGTCTGCCATGTAAATACCTTTCGTTAGTCGCCTTTCATTCATTCTCTCAACATGACCAAACCATCTTAACATACTCTTTTCAATTTGAGTCACTACATCTTCTTTTAAACCACAACATTGTCTTATTACCTCATTCCTCAATCTATCATTTAAAGTTACACCACACATACTTCGCAAGGAACGCATTTCTACTGCATTAATCCTACTTTCATGTCTTTTTTGCCATACCCAACCTTCACTTCACTTCCATACATAAGTGTAGGCACCAGCACACTGTTGTGAACGCCGAGTCGAGCTTCCGGAGACATCGATTTGCTGGTCACAACCGCATGTATAGCACCATTCACTTTATTCCCTGCATTCACTCTCCTTTCCACATCCTTTTCAATCTTTCCATCCCTTGTGAACATACTTCCCAGATATACAAACTCGTTCACTTGCTCCACACTCTTATCATGTATTTTTACTTCACACTCCGATACATCGTCTTCTCTTTCAAACACATTACCTTAGTCTTGTTCACATTTATACACATCCCTTTTAACTTAAATGCTTCATTCATCACAGTCACCATGTCTTGCAATTGTTCTGCTGACGATGCAAGTAGAACTTGATCATCTGCATAGAGAAGGCATTTGACAGGCAACTCATTCATCCCCAATCCGCACTCATGTTCTTTCAAACCTATTAGACAACTATCCATGTACAAGTTGAACAGCCACGGTGACGCTACACAGCCCTGCCTAACACCCCTTGAGATGGAAACCCAGTCCGTATTCGCCCCATTAATCCTAACACAAGCACTGGAATCCCTATATAGAGATTTCAGTGCCCGTACCAAGTCCACACCGTACCCGGATAGCGTCGACCACAGTTCATCCCTCCACACACTGTCATAGGCCTTCTCCAAGTCAATGAAAGCACAGTAGACTTTTATGTTTATTATATAGTTAATGTGATTCTGAAATAGCCAAGTCAGAGGTCTGAGGGGTTCCCAGAGGCGGCATAACTAACTCTGACACCAGAGGTGATCACATCCTTACAAGAAAAGAAGACGACGAAGTGTTCTAATTATTTTATTTCGCTTTTAAGTAGCAGTCATATTAGAATCCTAACGTTAACGTTTAATGATTGATGAAGATAGTTTTAAAGAATTTTTTTACGAGTTTATAGTGTCGTATAATTACGTAACTTGAAAATATGATTTTTGTTTTATGGAGATATTTCAACGATTTTAGTGTCAAATTAAAGGTCTAGATGTAGAACCATTTCATCTGTTTGAATAATATAAATCGGTCCACACGTTTACGAGATATTCGCTTATCCAATGTAATGAAAGTGTACCAAACCGGAATTTTCGATGTTATTGTTCTACGAACTTTTTAATTAAAAAGTTACACATACACATTAAATTACACATTTTAAAACAATTGTTTTAAAATGTGTAATTATTATCGCCGTATGTCAATAAGGGGTTTGAAATGATTATATTTTTTTTTTAGTTATGGCTCTTAAGATTTCAGCTAAGTAAATATGAACGTAAAAAATACGTGCAACAAGATATTTCAAGTTTTTTTTTTTGTCAAAACGTGGATCTTGTATGTGGGTCTTCCTCGTACCTACCACCCTACATACGCATTCAGGGGTGCGTGGTGGCGTGTGCCACCAGCAGAGTCGCTTGACTCAGAACGTATGGAAAGCACGTCAAACAACAGTGCAATACTGTCCCAGGGCGACCGCGGGTACTTACACCACCCGGGTACCGTCCGCAACAGATCTTGTTGTGATGTTCTTTAGAAAGGCCAGCGTGCGTGCATGTCAAAACCCGCGTGCGTGTAGATGTATGAACGTGAATATAATGTAGCAGGTGAAAAGCGTAAGTTTATGTATATATGTTTAGATTAGGAATACATATAGTTTCTCTTTATTTAGGTTTTTATTATCACATTAATAGCTTAGTTAGTTATTTGTTCGATTCACGGATACTTATGTACATGTTAGAAATATAATAAATTCAATAAACATCAACAACAAGTAGGAATTTTAAATGATAATAGGCTGAGCCAACAAGGCTTTCCATGTACGAAGGAACGATATGACTTAGGATCCGATTAGTTTTGAAGGAGAGTCCTATCACAGTCCCACTCTCTGCATCGATTTCTCGTCTTATAAAGGTTACTCTGGATTCTGGAACATTGGCTGTCAGGTGGCAATTACGATGGAAGGACTTTATAATAGACCGTTCGTCGCGCGAAGGGATTCTATTTCATTTATGTCCTAGTTTTCTCTCTTTCGTTGTACATCTGTCTCTGTTTATCATCGACAGACTAGCTAGACTTGTAGAACGGCTTACGGTTTTTGCTACTTAAAATACTGCAACCATTGCCATAAGACGTGCTGAAGAACATGTGTATTAATAAGTTTTAGATTTGTATTGTTGTTAATAGGGTACTCAAGAACATTTTAGCTGCCGATAAATGAAAGGGCTTCAGTTGCCTTGAAGCAACTATCAATGTTGTTTATCCCAAATTCTAACCCATATTCCCAAACTAACTTTATATACCGATATAAACCGGTTACAAAATATATAGGCATACGTGCATACTAGTATTATAATGTATAATATATAAAGCATATCGCCGTTTTGTTCTATTCTTAAATCTTAAAATGAGTCATGATAATTATGGAGAACCGCAAGAAAAACGTAGAGTTGCGGCGAATAACGCGCTAGAGACGCGTACTCCACCACGGCAGGAAGGCAGCGCCGGTGTGCCGCGCCGCTCTATGTTTGGTTAGTATCAATAACTTACAGAAATGGTTTATTATAAGAAACTATTACTGTTTGTTTACAAAGAAAATGTAAATTTTGCCTACCACGTTTAACATCTTCTCCTAGCCTCTTTATTAAAATAGGAGGTAAGATAATCAATAGAAAGCATGCCTTCCCCTTTTATTCATGATTAAATAGCATATCATTGCAAAAATACCCAAATAAATACGGAAAATTGTTTGACGTGAAATGTCTCACCGAGAAAATGTCAGTGAGATAGTTTTCGACTTGCTTCCGTCACACTTAGCGTAAAATTCGATACTACATGTCAAAATGAAAACTCGTGCTACCGATTCCCATACATTTGGAGCGTTAACGCAACGTAAATACGTGAACTCGATACGAAGGCAATTGTCAAAAACTTGTGCTACCGATTTGTTAGTTCCAAATACGGACACATGGCGCTGATTAATTTTGCATACAAAAATTGTCGGAGGCGATACGTTAACGTAGTCGATCCAATTACGCAGAAACTCGTGCTAGGGCCTCTGTACCTACGAGTACGTCATGTGTCATGTAGGTAGGTATATGTATAGCATATTCAGCTTTTATTATAGTGATCCCACTGCTGGGGGGCACAGGCGAAGTATAAGGATCAGGTCCAAATTTTTGCCGGATACAGACACTGTGGTTTCCGACTCATAAGTGACAAAATATTGAGAACTATACACGCCTTAAAATAATTTTAGATATTTGCTAATGATTATCTTTATATATTGTAAACAGTCTCATTCATTAAACAACTAAAGTTGAAGCTTAATTTCTTCAAGTAAAATATAATAACAAGCTCGGTGTCTTTTTACGCTATGTACAATACGCATGTCCTTGCTTGACTACCTAAGAATATTTTTGCCGCTGTTTTTTTTAGTTTGTGAATTGTTGCAACTTGTAGGTTATGTCGTGAATAATTTTCATTCCATTGTGCGATTTATTTTCGAACAATTATATTCCAGTGTGACACATTGTGATTTCCGTTGTGCAATTACGTCAAAAATTTGGTCCTGGCCAATAAAATTGTACGCACCGTGAATAACTAGGTAAAGTCAGCAGTCAATCCATAGCTTCAGGGTATAATGACAGTTTACTTCGTGCTAATTTCACTTAAGTTTCCACGGTGACGTTTTTTCAGGATAGTTCGGCTGGTGGGATTACATCCACCAAACGGGCCGAGGACGGGTTGGTGAATATTATCATGTTGCGTTGACATTACCAACGTCGAGTGGTAACTTTCTGAACCATGCTCTTATCCGGAGACAAGCTTTTAAGAATGATTGATTATTGCAGTCTGATCGACTGATGCCAATTTAACGATAAGGTTATTGCAGTACCTACCTATATACTACGAGTTGTTTCGGACAAAAATACTCAGAAGAAAAATATATTACCATCTTAACCATCTTTTGAGTCAAGTATATTTTCTGGAAAGCTACGTTAGCTAAGCATGCGATATCATGGTACCAATTGAGTATAGAATACCGGCAAAAGTAGATAAGGCTATATAAACCATGTTTTCTTAAAGATCTTTTATCTTACGGTTAACCAATGTTAATAGTATCTGGAAATATGAAATAAGGGATGTTAGTCACGATTTATCTGATGAGTACAAAACAAGATGGGAAATAATGAGCTAGGAGACACCAATGATAACATTGTAGAACTGGATGAACACACAATTTTCTAATTAGGTCTTTGGGAGCTTGTCGCCTAAGGAACAAAGCTTAATCATGGAAATATCTATCGTATAAAACGTACATTTTCTATATACATCATAAATGTTGATGAGGGCAGGAACAGCCTCACACTCAAAGGACTAAGTACGTGTCACGTAGTGATGAGGGTTGCCACAGAGGTTTGGCGGCGCATGCTCGAGGTCGGGTCGGTGCATGTGGAGTTTCAGAGGGTGACGGTCGAGGACCAATCCCCGCTGGTCCAGTGCTAGCTCTGCCTCGGGTATGGGCATAGCCGACGTCTTTGCACGGACTGGCCACTGTGGCGGTCCCCACATGAGGACGGAATGCGCGGACTGGGCCGCTGGCCTACCTGGAAGTGCTGCAATTGCGTGCGCGCTAAGACTGACAGCACAGACCATCATGCTTTCAGCTCGGAGTGCGTAGTTAGGAAAAGGTGGGATGCTATAGCCCGATCTGTTATAGCGTATTGCTAAGGGCAACACGGAGACTCCTGCCCAACAAAACGCAAGACCATTCTGTGTGGCCCAAGCAAATCTACAACGTAAGGACCTGGCAACGACCGAACTCTTTTTAGAGACCAGTAAAAGGAAGATCGCGTGGGCGCTTATCTAGGAGCCGTACGTGGGAGGGGCGCGAGGTATAAAGAGCTACCGAGGTTCGCGAATATACCAGTGCGAGGTTGATGGAAGTGGGAGGGTAAAGGCGGCAATTCCCGTTTTTAACGATGACGTAGATGTTATTCCTTACCCGAAACTCACCACAAACAACATCGTTGTGGTGGGGATCCGGACCAAAGCTTGGGAGGTCGCAGTAGTTTCTTACTACTTCGAGCCAGACCAACCCATAGGGCCATACCTGGACCAGTTGACCCGGATCAAATAGGAAGTGGCCACCGGTAGATTGCTTATAGGCGGCGACGCGAACGCCAAGAGTCCTTGGTGGGGTAGCATCATCGAAGACTCCAAGGGTGAGGAAATATCCGGAACCTTGGAGGACTTAGAGCTTCAGGTACTGAACACTGGTGACGCTCCCACATGTGACACTGTCCGAGGTGGTCGAGTGTATAAAAGCCATGTGGACGTCACGGCATGGTCGCTCGACCTTTTTGACCTAGTGGACGGCTGGCGGGTCGACACAGGAGCAACATCCTCGGACCATAACACAATATTTTTCGAAATTAAAGTTAAAAGGGATAAAGGGGTAAATATCACCAGGACGACCAGGAAATTTAACACTACACACTAACAAGAAAGGCGGACTGGGATACATTTAAAGATAAATTAGTGAAAATTAAAATTAAAAATAATATAAATTTGAATAGAATAAGGGGAATAAATAGTAAAGTAGATTTGGAAGAATTCATTGTAAATTACAGAGATAGTATTTTAAAAGCATGTGAAGATTCTATTCCCAAGACTAGTATTAAAAGTAAAATCACTTGTCCGTGGTGGTCCGAGGAGCTCACTGTGAAGAAGAAGGAATTTACCAGACTCAAGAACCGCATCCGCAATGCCGCGCCGGTCCGGCGAGCGATGGTCGTAGACGAGTACCTGAAGGCCAACGAAGAGTACGAGATGCTAGCGAAGAGCGCTCAATTCGCAAGTTGGAAAGAGTTCTGCCGGAAACAGGATCGGGAAGGGGTCTGGGAGGGAATCTTCAGGGTGATTGGTAGGACCGCCAGAAGACAGGAGGAACTGACCCTACGCAGCGATGGTGTATTCCTCAACCCAAGCAAATCGGCCGCCCTACTCGCAGATACGTTCTACCCCGAAGACAGAGTAGACCAGGACAACGCTGACTACAGGCAAATTAGAGAAGCAGCCAGTCGAGTAAATGAGTGGGTTCATGATGAATATCATGACCGCCGTGGCAAGTTTCAATCCCAAAAAGGCACCAGGAGGGGATGGACTGACGTCTGATATCTGCAGTCGAGCGATCCACCAGGACCTGGAGGCGTTCCTTGCCCTCTACAATAAGTGCCTTGAATTGGCACACTTCCCGAACATCTAGAAGGAGGCCACAGTCGTGGTCCGCAGAAAGCTGGGCAAAGACAATTACCTAAACCCCAAGGCACACAGACCAATAGGTCTACTGCCGGTTCTGGGGATGGTCCTGGAGAGGATGGTAGTAGCGCGTTTAAAATGGCAGCTTGTACCGCGGTCTGAAGAAGTTAATTGTCCTGGTGTCGCTGGATATAGAGGGGGCCTTCGATAGTGCTTGGTGGCCAGCCATTAAGGTCAGACTGGCTGAGAAAAATTGCCCAGTGAACATGGGAAGGCTGCTAGACAGCTACCTCGACAGTAGGAAAGTCAAGGTTCGTTACGCTGGGGAATGCACGCGAGTGACTAGCAAGGGCTGTGTTCAAGGGTCAATAGGTGGTCCCATCCTGTGGAATCTCATTCTAGACCCACTATTGCCGGAATTGGAACAGCGCGGAATCTTCAGGCAGGCGTTCGCCGATGATATCGTCTTGGTTCTGGATGGGGACTCAGCGACCGAAGTTTCAACACCAGCCAATGCGGCCCTTTTTTTTTGCGTGGAGAAATGCTCATGCGTACTGCGCTACCACGGGGAGAAAGCGCAGTTATGTGGGACTCTAACTCACTAAAACTCCACGGTGTCCTACTTCGCCATAATAACGTACGCGGCCGCAGCCTGGGCTCCCGCTACGAAGAAGCTGGAAATACGCAAGAAGCTAGGCTCGGTCCAACGAGGATTCGTCCAGAAGATCTGTAAATCTTACCGTACTGTCTTCCTGAACTCGGCACTGGTACTGTCCGGAACACTACCTCTAGATCTGCGCATACAGGAGGCAGCCGCCCCTTCATACAGAAGCGAGGAGAGGGCCATCTCGGTTTGTGCCAGGAGATAGGGAGATCGAAAGTGCGGTAAGGTTTGCAGAGGCTCCTCATCCAGCTACGCAAATGCCCCTGGAGTTCATGTACTTGGCAGACCAACAGTTTCTAGACAGCAACAATGTGCAGGCGGTGCGAATCTTCACCGATGGCAGCAAGATTGAGGGGAAAGTCGGAGCCGCATTGTCCATTTGGGATAATGAAGGCGAAGTCCGGAACCTCCAACTTAGCTTAGCCGCGTACTGCACAGTCTACCAGGCGGAACTCCTGGCCATCTGCAAAGCGACAGGCGTGATCCTCACGCGACAACAGACGAGCTATGGTTTGTACAGTGACTCAATGTCAGCATTGCAGACGCCTTAAAGCCATGGCTCTCTCCATTCCCTGGCGGTTCACGCTCGTGCCAATTTGGCTCAAGCCCTGGGCCAGAGCAAAGCTGTGTCTTTGTTCTGGATCAAGGCCCACGCGTGCCTGCCGGGGAATGAGCGAGCGGACGAGTTGGTAAAGAAGGCAGCATTGTCGTTACGGAGGAAGCCGGACTACGACCAGTGTCCGGTGTCATTTATCAAGCGACAGATCCGTTTGGAATCGCTTGATGAATGGAACCGAAGATATGTGTCAGGCGAGACAACCTCTGTGACGAAAATATTTCTTCCGGATGCCATAGCGGCTTTCCGTATTATAAAACAGGTGCGGCCCACATGCGTTCTCACGCAAGTTTTGATGGGGCACGGCGGGTTCTCTGAATACTTAAATCGCTTCAAGTGTAAGGAGAGCCCATTGTGCGTCTGCGATCCAGGCGTGGCAGAGAATGTCCAGCACATACTTGCAGATTGCCCGTTATTTATCAGGGAACGCTACCAACTCGAATGTGAGCTGAACAGGAGACTGACGAAGGAGAGCCTGCATGGGCTCATGAGTAAGCAACACAGGGAAAAGTTCCTAGTGTACTGTGTTAATATGGCTTCCACCGTCATTGTACGAAACCGAAACTGAAGCGGCACTATGCTTCACTAGTATTATAAGAATATTTTGTAAGAAGCATAGGATAGCACGCACAAAACTGCAATGACGAACCGTGCACTGGGGTAGTACCTAAGAAAACAGATTGTCTGTATGGTGAAAAGCACTGTTGTGCTTCTCATCCCTAAATGTAAGGCATTATTTATATTGTGATTTTCCTGTGATAAATAGCTCTTCTTGTTTTCTGACTGTGATAAACTGCACTTCTTGCTCATTTTTGAGATAAACCGCACTTTTTGTAAATTATTGTATTTTTTTGTATTATTAGTCCTACATATTTTTTTTTATCAATAAATAAAGATGTCCCATAAATATTTGAGTTTGCACAGAATGGGCACCAGCTTCGTTGGCGGGATTATGTAAGGCAGGAGGGGTTTTAGTCATTTGGAGTCTGACACTATCCAGATTGGCTCACTTTTTGAGGCACTTTGGGTGTAAGTCCGACCGGATTACCCCTACTGCCAATGTAAAAAAAAAAAGGTCTAAGTACAAAATATCATCTTATATAACGATTCAGTCTTTGGTAGCCAACCGTACATAGCAGTCAAGTGAAAACTATCACCACCAACTTACAAAAGCTGCGCACGAGTGGCGGTTGTCAGACTCTGACGAATGATTGACATTGACAGGTATCTGGATTTCGTCCAACTTTATCGAGCAGTTAAGTTTGATGCCCTCACAATGGTACGTGTTTATGAATACTAACTTGCTTCCTGCGTACTAAGTTATTGTTCTTGTCAATGACTATTACTTGGCGGGTCTTGCGCAAGCGCATTGATGAGTCATTTGCAGGACTCTGAGATTGCATGCAGTTATGACCTGCTGTATCAACTCCGAATAGCCTCAGGAAATTATCTGTCAGAACATAACGAATCAGGAACTTGGGAAGATGGACCTCGAATATTTATTAATACTTAGAATATTTACAGTCTCACGTAGTCATACAGATTTTTAGTCATTAGAAAATAAATTACATCAGCGAATACCACTGAAAAAAATAGCGTGAAAGTGAAATTGCAACTATTGTGGCACAGAAATAGTCCGTGAAATTATTTTTTAATCAATTTCATAGCCGGACTATCAAAGGAAAGGACGTTAAGCGTGACCCTTCTAGGTTCCTGCTATAACATTGTAACCCTACCGGTCTGAAATACCAACGCAAAAATCATTAAAACAACGATTAAATGCTACTAACAGCCTCTTAATTGTCATCTTAATTGCCCAGTTCGTAAACAATCATACTAGAAGTGGAAATAGTGGAATACAAAGTACGCATTATTTACTTATACTTGGACTGCGGATAATATCGCCCAGATCATTGTGCGGGCATTGATTAAAATAATTAAACTATCTGTGAGTACACGTTAAGGTATTATAAACATGCATTAAGTATTAATTAAGTTGGTTATAAAAAATTGATTCAGTATCATTAATGGAAAATATCGTTCGGGCTTGCATTATGGATGCGCCTGCGACGGTGACCATGCGACTGGGCAGTATTCACAGGATATGTATACGTTCCTAATTGTTATTTCAACTACGTACGACTATTAATAACTTAGGGAAAATACTGATAAAATCTCAACGTTAATTTAATTTAGTATCGTAATTAACGTGTCGTGGGGCAAACAAAACACAATAAATCGGCCATGAATGAATAAACGATAACTCAATTGCACGTCGCATTGTGACAGATGAATAGATAACTATCCAAATATAGTAAACAATTGAGTAGCATCGTAAGACAATCCTCCGCTATAAATTTACAACAAACACTACAATGAGATCGCAATAAAAGATAACCCAGGAACGGTTGTCAACCCAATGCTCACGGATACTATTGCAGCCCGTTTTTCTTTTACTTACGCAGAATATAAATTAGCTGATTCATTTTACGTTTCAGTTGACAATAGAGGCGGTCTGCATGTCCTGAATACATGTGGAATGTTGGTGCTCCTACATTGGAGCAAAGTGGCAGATGTAGTGAATTATAAGGACATTTAGATGCATGTCCGTAGGCCGGCACATAGAGACGTCAGAGGACCACCCACCGCGCACCTGGCTACTAGCTAGGCCCGTGATACTCGGCAACAGACTTATCTTACAAGAGATATTATTAAAATAACACTTAAAACAAGCTGTTATGATTTGTTTGAATTGGACAACTGATATGGTGAAAAATTGTTTATTTTATAGAGCAACAATTCATCTTTTTAAGTGGCAGTCGTAAAAACAAACCGACTTCCAAAAAAAACACTGTTAAGCGAAAAATAACTTTCTTTTCCGAAGTCGGTGTCTTTAATTGTTTTCCGTGTTTCGACACCGACTTCGGAGTCGAAACACGGAAGTTATTTTTCGCATTACAGTGTTTTTTTTGGAAGTCCGTTTGTTTTTTTGTTAAAAAGTTTTTTATTTATCTTTTTTTAGTTTTGATAGGTACCTCCAATTGCCATAAAATTCATATATAGTCAAAGTACATCTCATGAAGATTCCAATCAGCCCAAACACGACTAGGATACATTGTTTTATTTCGGAGTTCCAGTGCCTACCTGCCGGCTTCATCATCAGATCAGTTCGATGGTACCATTTTCATCAGCACTATTTATTTATAAGTATTTGCTTCATCATAGTCGTTAAACTATTCGAGATATCTTATACCCCATCACATACTTTGCATTAAGGAGTTCTATTGGCCATCTGTGGTCTTCTTCACCAGTACCACTTCACCAAATGATATTTTCTGAGTGCAAATAATTGCATTGTTGATAAAAATACCAAAATCGCTATATGTATGCCTAAAATATTTGAGGAGTTCCCTCGATTTCTCCAAGATCCCATCATCAGATCTTGACCTAATGACTATGGGACGAATTGGGAAGTATACCCTTTCAAACAAAAGAACAATTTTCCAAATCGGTCCAGGCGTCTTTGAGTAATCGGGGAACATACCTCCTAATTTTTCGAAGTCGGTTAATTAATAAAAAGGTGATACTTTCTTTCGAAAAGTTAGTTTTAATGCGTGCATTACACGTGAAAGAGCTACGATCTTGAACCGCGTCCCGGTTAATATATGTTTCATATCAAAGTTGACCTTTATTAAAAGCTAAAGTGACTAAGAGCACGGTATAAACGTATAGGTGATTAATCAAACAGTGTGAGAGATATCGCAATGAATTATTTTATTGTGTCAATCGAAAACAAATTACGATCGCGCGGTTGTAGCCATTTATAACAAAGTAGGTACCTATTCAACTAGTCGGCCAATATTTAAGTCAAATTAAAATATTATTGCTGGATTGAATAATTGCAGCTACAGTTACTAATAAGAAACTTGACATTAGGTTTCATGATCAGAAGCCTTAATTTTTCAGGTTTCCTTTTTATTTTACATTTATAACTATCACTTTGTCAGCGATTACTTTGGTTTCTTCCACCCTAAATTACTCATACTGTAGGAATTTCGAAATCCAGCCTTATCCTAATTTCGGTTTTCTAAGTTCAAGTCGTCGGACTGGGCGACATGAGTCAATCAATGAGTGAGTCAGGACTTTTCATTTTACATATTCATAATAATGTATTGTGCACAGTGTATAAAATACTAAATTAACTAAGACTACAAACATAAACACTTAAACCAAAAACTACTCACTAACCTAATCTAAAATATGGCGTCGAAAAACTCCTCCACATCGTTGTCCACTGGTAATGTGCCCAAAAGACTGGCAGCATTGCCACGTTGTATGGCAATGCTTATTCTCTGACCGAGATAAAAGCCAGCCCTTGGGTCACGCGAAGTGTCAACTAAGCGTTTGGAAAGATCTTTAAACAAAGCGTGAGCACTCGGACCCCACGGACCAAGAGTTTCAACCCCAAACGGCGCGAAAATATAACTACCGATGAGGTTAATATATTTCCGCCGCTTGAGGTTCTTGTGCACTAGTTAATATGGCATTTTTGCTGAACTGGGCCTTTTTGGCGCAGCCGTGAGCCACATTTTTCTGCTAATTTCTTACATCACATTTTATTAGTATTTTATCTTTTTATATTATTATTATGTATCTAGTATATTGTGTGACTTTTAGTCTGTGCTAAATAGATGTATTTTCTTTCTTTATTGATGATTCGTATTTACAGATGTTAACTTAAACCACGGTTAGTCAACCGACCGTTAAAGTAACAGTTAGTACACGTTACCTGGAACACTCGTGGCGTAAATTTTATGTATTTATTGGTCAGCAGCTGATAAGATCACTCCACGTCTCACACTTGACAGCACCATCTACTAGTACACTACTTCCCTTTCCTTTTGTCCACCTTTACGACTTGTATAGCATGATAAGCAGGTGGTCTGCTTTTTAAAACAACAATAATGTTTACGTTCTTGTAATTTTTATTTGTTTAGTCATTTCAAGATACTTATTAGCAGGCTTCAAATCGACTTATTTTAAATTGAGAATTGGTGGTTATATCTCATGACAAAATAACATGAAGAAACTACAAGCACTCGTAGGTACCTTATCATACCTGTGTAAATTATGCAATTAAAATAAAATAAATATACGTTAAAGTCTTGCAAAAGTACATTGTCACCTTTATGTTTAATTCCACCGCGCTGTCACCTGTCGCCAACTAAGTTGTCATAATAGCGCACTATTACGAATATAAACTGCGGGATATTTTATAGGCCAGCGAATTGCCTAAAGTATAGGCCTACGAAAGCGTGCTACGCGGCTACGCAGACCATTAGAAAAGTTGCATGTTTGTGTAATTGCAGCTACGCCGTAGCCCCGTAGCAAGTCTGATATACGATAGATACTCAACAACCTGCAGGTAAAACAACAAATTGTTTAATTCAGTGTATCGTGCGTCTAACTCGGCAATTTATCCAATTAGGCGTCCGCCGGACCACCCACCGCGCTCCACTATTAAACATAAATTATAAATAATTTGGTAAAGTTTATTTTGGCTCTCCGTCCTCACTGATTGCTGCGGTTAGGAAGCTAGTGGCTGAGATGTGTTCGGAGGATATAGTTTTGTTTGGTTTATTCTAAGTTGGGTTTTATGGCTTTGGAGTGCTATGATTGTATTTAAGCGGAGAGCTTTATAAATGCATATAGCCGGTATATAAATGGAGGATCGATATAGACTCACTTCCGTGTATCTTGAAATTAAATTACTATGCCGTAATGGAGCCATAAAAAAATTCAATATTGCAAAATATCTCAGGAACTGCAATCATTTTACGACATATTTAATGAATCCATAAACCGTCATAATCTCAATAAAACCTCAGAGTTTGTGTTTATTATATGACGTAACACTATACCGGAGAACCATTACTTAATTTGTTGCATGGAATCAAATACTTTAATCCATAAACATTAATACTGTTAATGATAGAGTAAATGATACTATATGGCGCCACATAACAACGTAGCAGCTTTATAGTTGGCACGTCATGAAGTGACAGTTCGTTCTAAATCACACAAGTTATCGCGGTAAGTACTACATTATTTAACGAGGGGCGGCGTGACATGTTTTTATCAAGATGTCGAGGCGCGGCTCGCGAGGTGCGAAACCGAAGAGCGCACAATTAAAATACTCCAAGTGCTTGATTTACGTCCATGCGCCTGCGCATACATACACCGCCCTCGTGCCCCTCTTCCCCTTGCCAACAGAACTAACGTACGTATGCATCAAGTGCAAACAGTCAAACGTTTTATTGTTCACCCATTCATAATGGATTAAACATATTTTACGATTCACCCGCAGCCTAATTGCGTAAGTAAATTCTGCAAAGCAAACAAGTTGGAACCTTCCCAAAAACGACTTTTCGTATTGCATATTACACTCTGGAACGGAAAGGTTATGCTCCTTTCATTACCAATATTTTGACGTAGAATTGATTGTAAAAGAATGAATGAAAGCGGAAGAATCGAGATAAAACTTCACTATTGGTATTGTGTGATGCAAATGTCATATATCTTCAACTCCGTAGTATCTCTTAGTAGTCTGTGTTCAACTCAAAGGAGGATTTGGAAAGCTAACGCTAGCTTTCCAAATTAGTTTCGCAATACCGAAAAAGTTGAAAGAAATGATTCTGATTCTTTGAAAGAATCGACTTGTTTCCTTTGCAGAATTCACTTACGCAATTAGGCTGCCGGACGAGGGTTTTGGATGACTATCTATATATCACTGACTAATTCTTTATTGGAGTCCTCCAGCGTATATTGCCTGCTAAGAGATTTTTCAGACATTTCATAAAATATCACAAAAAAAATTGAATTTTTTTTTGGCCAATAGCCAACAAATATGACCTTAACCGGTTATGAGAATTTGTCCGATATCATTGAACCTACGTATTTTTCAGCTTTGCTTTGATTTCTGAATGATGTTTCAGCTAATAAATACTGTACTACTTACGAAACTAAAACGTGAAATGTGCATTCAGATTTTTAAAGACAGACTATTTAAATACCCATTTGCTGTCAAATAACTTACTCGAAGTGCCATTGTGTCCTTGATCTGTCTAATAGAGAGTGTGTGCAGAATTACTGTATTTCTGTATTGTATCTAAATTCATCTCGTGACACGTTTCTTAGTTTACGAGGACTATAAAATGGTATGGCGACATGCGCGTCAGTCGCGCGCAGTCACTACATGTCAATGAGCCGCCGATACTTCCACTTGGCGCAGTCAAAAACTGTCTAGAAGAGTCCAACGGTCGATAATGATCTAACCACAGTTTTACTTACACGGACCTACAAGTTAATAATGATAATGCGTATTTAATTGGCCTCCAGGATGTCCGATGCCTTTTCCAGCGGTGTCTAACTCTGTGTAGATATGCAACGATTGGCTAAAATTCAGGCACGGTGCAACACGGCGGCGCCATAAATTTGTCAATGTCACGCCTGTCGACAGCACGACTACTACTAATTTTTATTAGGCATCGTGATCGCTGACTGGAATGCCAAAAGGTAATCACGAATGCGAGTTAGATGCATATCGCATACGCCATTTTAAAGGATTACATCCTTTGGTGTGAAGATTTTAATCTATCTTTAGTATGATTAGACAGTGAAACTCATTTTTAAATAGTCAGGTGTAGAGATTTTTTTATCAAAAGTTCTATTATCCAGCAATGCTTATTCCCAAGGTCTATCTCATAATTGAAACATTTCACAGGATGGTCTCAATCCCGTACCTCACGCGAGCTTCTAAGAAGATGTATAGAGCGACTCCCCGCTGTGTCTTCGCCCGAAGTGTCAAAATGTCCAAGTTTAGCCACCCTTACGAAACCAAACAATATGAGAACTTAAGAACGGTCGGCTGTAGAATATACGACTTTATGTTTAATGGAATACGATGTATTGTTTGGTGTTAATCGGCAGAGCTATTATGGTGGTAGTATGTTTGCGGTCCCTAATATCGCGAGATCGATCTATCTGTTGCATTCACATTATGGTTGGAATAAATTCAATAGTTACGTTTACACCTCCACGGTTTCTAGGAAGGTTGTCCACCCCGTGTCCCCGTGAAATCGAGTTGTCGTCGGGTGTGGTTCGAGATGTTAATCCGATCGACTTTATATTATCTCTATAGTGCAGTAAAGTTTTATTGTTGTTATTGGATCTTATCAATCAGTGAGATATCTTTTATGCTGCCTCGTTAAAATTATCTATGTAAATTCGAGATGTTGGAAATAATATTTTAGAACAATAATCTTTTAATAGGTTTATCTGAATGAAATAGGAGCGTAACTGTGTGTTGGCTCTCATTTTTATATCCTTTTATACTTTACCTTTTAAAAACCTTTTAATGCTTGATGTGAAAAATTATTTCTTAATATGAAACTAAAGCATTAAATATGTGCCCAAAATTTATACTTACTAAATTTATTTACATAAAGCATTTTTCTTGTATCTGTATATTATTTACCTCTGGCATTTGATTTTTGGTAGTTAACTAACGCTTAGATTACGCTTAGATTTTTGAATACAGCATTTAAAATTGCAAGTTAATTGCAATTTTAAATGCTGTAAAAGGGGAGAATCGGTAACGTCAAACAACTATAATTAGTTGTATTTCTAATGTTATATTATTTATTTGATTTCTTTTCACCTACCATGACAATTAGTACCTAATACGTTATTTTTTACGAGCTATAGGTAAAAATAAGATATTCTGTGCGAATTTCTGTGTTTTTTTTTCTGGACCATGCATTAAAACATAGTCAATGTCACACATTTCACATAATTGTGCCAGGCACAGGCTGTAATGCTTCCTAATCTCAATCAGTGTATGTAGATATGTGGGTACGTCTAGCACTTGGCAACAGGCCAAGTCGTACAACTTAGAAACAGTCAATACTTGAAAGAAACACAGCTGCCTAGCTAGATAGCTTAGCAATGTATGCTAGACTAGAAAGTTATCTACTAGTATGTGAAAACCCAAATCTTTTGATCAATATGAGGCTCTTGTTTGGTTATATAATAATATAAAAGTTATTGTAAACTAAATCCTTTTTATATTAAACGATTTCAGAATTCAGAGTACATAGGAGGACATTTCTAAGCTCTGGACACAGAAGTGTTAAGAAGAGCCTACTTTCAGATTACTATGTCCAAAGACCTGAACAATTCTGTGTTCAGAGCTTAGAGATATCCTCGTATTTACTCTGAACAGGAGTGCCAGAAAGTATACACTTACATAGTATATCCTGAATCAAAATTTATAACGTCTTTATTTTTGTAAATTTACTTGAAAGCGTTAACTTCATTCGTTTTCTATATGTTCTTGAGATTGGCATATAATAAGAAGGATCCATCTCTCAGGAATATATCAAAGTTTTAATTACCTGTATAAGTGCACACTAATGAAATGTTTGAGGCTTATGGCTCGTTTACGTATAACATCTGCTTTAAGATTTCAAGCACAGCTTATAAACGATGCTTTAGCATACTAAATAATATGGCGTTCAAATTTGGAATCCCCGCGATTTTTGATTATATTCATGTCGCGTTTCACGAAAACATGGTACGGTACACTTGGCTAGTTGAGGATTCAGCCTGGGCCTCCCTTCTGCGCATCACCATTCACCTGTCACATTTGTCATTTGAATAGAAGATTACTGCTGTATTGATCCATCATTAGTTATGGATTCTTGCGTCGCACTGTATGGCTGCACATATGGATGACTTAACTTCAACACAGGAGGTTTGATGCAAAAACTTTTTGCTTCTGCCTGGTGGACCATGAAACTCCTCTTTGTGGTACTCGTAGATACGCAACGAAGTATTACTTTTCTTTAAAGGTTCTTATTGTGCCAACTTGACCAGCATGGGTAAGCTACTTGAATCACCGGGCCGTTTAATTTTCTCATCGATTGAGGAACAGTTTCGTCTTCCAATCTATCCTTTCTTTTGTATAATTTTCCAACTGTCCCCATTCTTCGTGTTTTGTTTGATAATTGTGCAACTTCCTGATAATCAATGATCAATTACAACAGTTTCTAGTGTCGAGTGCATGGGGACAGGGCGGCAATCATTCAGTGCGGCCGCTAAATAAATTCATTAGTTAAATCACCGCCGGCGGCGTTTTGTGTCGGCAACATCAAAGGGCCAGCCCGCCGCCCTGCCGGGGGCGCGCTCGTTCGACTTTTTACTCAGAAAACTCTGTAAACAAAATGATATGGTGCGTCCGAATGTTTGATCCGCCTTTATTATCTGTATACAGAGAGAATGTTTGGCTAGCAAACGTCTTCTCTTTGTGGTAATTGTGGGGATGTAATAACTTGTGAGTGCGGGCAAACAACGCTTTGAAGTGTTTCTGAAGCTCTGGATCCCTCTGGTGGACACCTTTCCCGTTTGTCAATAAAAAAGTTCCCAAAGCTCAACTGTTTGCGTTATGCAAATGCCAAAAGCCACTTGAAATCTTTATTTGGTTTGCCGTGCCCTAATTTCCATCAATGTATCAAATTATATCGTCGATATCGGTAATGATAGTGTATTCGTTATGATCCGGTGGCATTCGTAGCAGCTTCATTCAATGCTTTTATTTTGCCGCACAGCTTCCCTCTTCCTCTCAATTGTGTGAGCGAGACAGCAACAACATGTGTGTGGTCCTCCGGCGAGGGGGCTCGGCCGTTTCCGCCGGGCTTCGGGCGCTCTCGGCCCCAAGACGGCAACATAATCGTTCGAATCATGATGGCGGCTCAACAAACATGCAGTGTACGCATTCGAAGCTCGAATCAGTATTGCCCGAGTCGCCTCGCTGTCGACACGCAAACGCGACGTAACTTTTGTAATGAAATTCGGTATCGTACCGTGTTTCGTACGGTAAAGTGATTGATAGAAGTGACGAATCCTGGTGTACAAGTGTGTGGTTATGTGGCGGCGAGTGATATGACAGCGTGCGCCGCCAGACGGACCCCGGCCGTCTTCATGAGGATACTGGTGACAAGCCTGGCCCCGAGATCATGGTGGCTCCCGATTCCGAGGCTCCTGCGAATCCTCGGATAGCGGCCGCCGCGCACGAAAGCCCCTCCGCCGCTGAGGCGCGCCACAGTGCCGACCTGTACATTCGCACCAGCTGGGTGGACGCGGCCCTAGCGCTCTCCGAACTTGAAAAGGTGCAGTGATCACTTTATACACAACAGTCCAGTGTTGAGCTTCAATTGTCATATTGCACGTGTGATTGTTTTTCTGCGAATGCCAATCGCGTTGAGGAACGCGGCAGCGCAAAGCGGTGGCGCCGACTAGTGGTAACTGGGCGTACTATCAAGGCCGCGCGTATTTTGTAATGAAAAACATCTAGGCTCCTACTTATTAAGAACATGACATTTAAGAAGTGTGTCGTAGTACTCACGCGTAGTAGTGGATGCCATAACAAAATATTAAAATAATGAGTAAATTACAAAGTTACTGTCCCAATTTGGCTTATGCTCCTCTTATTATTTCGTTATCTATACTAATATTATAAAGCTGAAGAGTTTGTTTGTTTGTTTGTTTGTTTGTTTGAACGCGCTAATCTCAGGAACTACTGGTTGCAATTGAAATTTTTTTTTGTGTTGTTTAGTCCATTTATCGAGGAAGGTTATAGGCTATATAACATCACGCTACGACTAAAAGGAGCGGAGCATAAATGAAAAATGTTGCAAAAACGGGCAAAATTATTCCTTTTTGAGAGCTTCCGTTGCGTGCGCTGCGTAAGCGGTTAAAGTTACGCAACATTAATGTATGTAGGGTAGGTAGGTAGCCAGTTGACGGGAGCGAAGCCGCGGGGGACAGCTAGTTTAAAATAAGAGTGTAGTCTGCTTACAAGTTATTTCTTTACTACTGTACAAAACATTAATCTAAATAAATTGTAAGAGCCCAAGATTTACAATAGGTATACTTAAGTATTCAAACGAAAGCCAATATAAAAAACGGCAAAGTTGTTATGGAAATCTTTGCAATTGTCGAGTCGAGTAGGCACGTCGTGTATGTGTCCCAGTGGGCAGTCGCGGCGGGTTCGGGGAAGGTAGCGCTTTCCTAGAAGGCCGCACGCACGCCCCGCGGTGGTCCGCACCCCTACCAGCGCCATTCGCGAAACTTCCACTCCGAAATGTTTCAAAAAAGCCTCCACGAGCGCACAATCAAACCTACAGGGCTCCATTTGTTTACAAAACAATTTCTTCTAGATAAATTCGAAAAAAGTACAAATACAAAGATCTCCAAAACATTACAAAATCGGTACCCAAACCTCTTCACAGCTATCTCCGAAACATCTATGGAAATCATTAAAAACAGCTGTAATCTGTGGTAAGGTTAATGTAACATACCACTAGTGGATGTGTAGTTACTTATAATGTAGGAACTTGGTCGGTCGAATGCAAGATGAAGCAATTAAGGCTGGTGGGAGCGCAGCGGCGCGCGGGGCGCACGCGCATGTCCGCGCTCCGGAGTAGAGGTGAGACGTACTAGGCAAAATGCGTACCGAGTCTTAGAAGTACGCGTCCGCTTAAATACTTATTCCAAAAACTAGGTCCACGAGTATTTAGGCGTCTCTAGTTTATTGAAGTTTTCATAGCGAGTCCGAGTCTTCGTAATATCGAGATGGAGTAGTCGCTAGTCGGAGTAATAATGGAGTATTTTTGGTTTATGGATTATTAACTTATATTATACTATGCGTTGGTATTCGTATCTTTTTTAGGGTTCCGAAATCAACAAGGAACCCTTATAGTTTCGCTCTGTCCGTCTGTCCGTCCGCAGCATAGCTCAGAGAATCTAAGTACTAGAAAGCTATAATTTGGCATGTATATACATATTAATAATTCCGACAAAGTGGTAACATAAAATCATGAAAAATATTTTTTTTTCGGGTACCTCCCATAAACGTAAAGTGGGGATGTATTTTTTTTTTCTCATCTATCCCATGATGTGGGGTATCGTTGGATAGGCCATTCAAAAATATTATGGGTTTGTTAGCACTATTTTTCGATTCCGAGATCCGTTTGCGTAAAATTAAGCTTTAAGTTGCAAATTTATGTTAGAGTCAAGTGTCCCCCCCCCCCAGCCAGCGAAATGGTTGCTCTTGGCTATGTGAAAAAATTCACGGCAGTAGTAAATATAACGAAATTAAAAGGAAAATTATGACGGATAACAAGGCTTTACAAGTTTACGAGTAATAGTCGACCAACTTATAAAATGTACTTGTAAGAGTAAAAATTTTGTACAAATGCCATTGAAAAATTACTAAAATAAAGTTGATAGCTGTGTAAAACAGAGTAAATATAATGCTTACGAACTATGTAAAAATATACAAAAATGAAATCATAACAGGCTTTACAAGTTTACGAGTAATATTCGACCAACTTATAAAATGTACTTGGCACTGTAAAATTTTTGTACAAATGCCATTGAAAAATTACTTAAATATCGTTGTTAGCTGTGTAAAACAGATAGTAAATTAATGCTTATAAACCATGTAAAAATATACAAAAATAAAATCATAACATCCTTAATAATAATGATTTCTAAATTAATAATGTTTAAGCTCGAAAAACGCATTGGAGTGGCCGGAGTTGTTAGCAGTACCAGAACGTAGTCCATACGGCGCATGCGCCCGGTAGACTCTATTTTGTGTTAGTGCAGAAGTATTTTCGACGTTTTGTAATTAAAACGTAAAAGTAAAGTCAAATTAGATTCGATTTCCAAGCAAATTACTTATTTTCTTTTGTCGATATCCTTCAATAAAGTTATTATTCGAGCCGACTTCATCACTAATTGAGTAGCGTAAAACTTTCCAAAATGAAATAGTGAATACCGCAGATTAGAAGATTCACCTCTAATCTGCGGTATTAGAGGAGATTTGAGATGAATACATTCGACTTTTTTCTAATTCCGAAAGAGAAATGAACAAGGAGCGTGCACGCAAGGATCCAGGAACTATAATATTTTAACTAATATTTTTCTAACTTCAGTTGCGAAGTTAGATTTTATAACTCCTTCTTCAGTTACCAGTTAGTCCTTATTTAGTTTAAGTCAAGAGTGAATACATTACATCTAGGCAAGCGTGCTTCACCGTAGACCACATCATCGCTTACCATCAGGCGAGATAGTGGTCAAACGCGAGTATATAGATTAAAAAAGCCTATGTGGGCCCGTTTTTAGACTTTGTGAGCCGCTGAAACCGTCCGCATTATTATGCAACTTCGGAACCCTATTACTGCGCGTGGCCCGACACGCACTTGGCCGGTTTTTTACATTTTAAAATTGTACACGCTTCTGTAAATTAACTAGGTATTGACTGGGATTGGTGAAAAGAGTAAAACACTTGTTTTCTTGGCTTAACTTAATTAGCTATCTAAAATTCTAAACAAGTAACACATCAACGTTACTTAAATATAACTTATTAATCTACGACATCCTGCACAAAAATACATAAATAAAATCTTATTAAAAACTTCCCTTCATACTTTACAGGCTTAGGACTGTCAGCTTATTTTATAAACGTGATATTAAACATACGTTCACGTAAACAATAGGTACCGTTCCTATGACGTATTGAGACGTACTGATTTAAAAAACAAACTTTGCTAAACATTTTCAACTCTACCTACCAAAGTAACAGTGATTCTATTGGTATAGACATTAGGTTTAGAAACGCGAAATAAATAAATCGACTCGCAGAACCGAACGTCACCGGACTGACCGAGCCTGTGGATCGCCCGCCGCAAACACTAGACGCGAGTATGGTAGTACGTGACTACGTCTCAAACGCCATACGCTTAAATACTCGAGACGCGTTTATGTGGTGCGCTCGGAATAAGTCTTTACACGTCCGGCCAAAAACCTATTCCAAAAACCTATTCCAGTATATACGTCTCACCTCTACTCCGGAGTGCGGCGCCGATAGAGACATCAGCCCGCACGCCACGAGACCAAGACCCACACAACAATGAACAAAACACACACAGACGCATTCATTTTCACCGTTTTTATTTTTGAGGTTTTTATTTATGAATTAAATAAACAGCCGGAAACTTGACTAATTAATTGGTTAATACAAATATTTTTTATTCATAAACAGACGAAAAATTAAATTAATCGAACTGATTTTTATTTACCAATTGGGTAATTAATTACGGAATAACAACATTACAAACACAATAATGCTAATGCAAATTCAAATATTTAAAAGTAAATAGATAATATACTCCTCTCAAATTATGAACAAACATTTAAATTACATAACTGCTTCCTCAATATAAAAATAAAAGAATGCTATTCTACGAAGTTTTATGTCTGACAAGACCGCACAGCGCTCGCCTCGTGGAATTGAGACATCTTGTGGTTTCCGATCTTACATCTCGTTTCTTCGTAGCAAAAGGGCAGTTTCTTTCCTCTTCTTTAAGGTTTACATTCCATCTCTTTTCCACTAGTTTTTCCCATATATCGTCTGTCTTCGTCCAAACATTGCGTTCGCCGGCGGTCGGCAGCTGCGTTGGAGACCTATAAATGATTGTAAATCCACAATTTTTAAAGGTGCGTCTTTTGGGATGGACTGCTCATTATGTATTTTGGAACAAAACATGGTTTCGAAGTTGTCTTAAATCTTGGCAATGTTGTTTTTTATACAAAACATCTGCTGGATCTAAAATCGGGTAGAACTGGACTCTGGCGAGTTAATAAAATCAAAGAAATTGTTTGCTAGACTATGAAATACATGTGGTGGCAGCAATTTGGTATCCGATTACTTTATACATAGTGCAGGGCGCCGCAACACGTGGCCTCACACCTCGCTGCACTCTCAGCAATTTTCCCCATCACTGACCGTTGCCTCCGTCTCAGTAGCTTTACAACACCAGCTGTTTTTCTCCTGGTTTTAGTAACCAATCAAGTATAAACGGAACTTTCGAGTTCCGTGACATTAAATTTTTTGCCAATTTGATTTGAAGGACCTTTCTTCGCTAATAATAGTTGGCAGTCATTCATAGTACCTGAAATATGCGAACTTGTGTCAATTTCTCCATAAAAACATCGAATCAAGAGTTGAAAGACTCACAACTCTAATAATAATTACAACTAATTTCATCTGTAAAAGTCGGACTGTCATGTCCCACAAATTCTTGGAAATCTTCCTCCGTTCCACACATAACTTCTGCATTGATTCCAGCTTCTTCACAAATATCTGTTTACTAATGTGTATTTACAATAACCCTTGGACTTCCAAATAAGACCTTACATTTCCATAATGTTCCAATATAAGACGGGAAGCGATCATTTGTGAGTGCGTGTTACTGCGGATAGGGGCACAAGTTCAATCACCATTGGATGTATCTCAAGAATCTTCAAAGAATTTAGATAGGAACAGTCGCTTTCTTTAATATAACGCCATTACCAAATTCCTTATGAATGTATTGAATTCTGAACAACAAACTTAGGGTCCAACGATGTTTATTCCAAGCAGGAATTTCTATTCAACTAGGATATCGTCGAAAATATTTGCTTCACTATCGTTCGAGAATTCTTCGTTTAAGTCTTCTGAGATTCTCTTACTGAATAAACAGAGGCAAAGTCAACCTTCTGGAGCGATTGAAAAGCTTCTGAAGAGTGACTCATACATGCCATGCCGGTCATTCCATCTCCCTTGCGGACCTTGTTTACTAGAATTTGGTCTACTCGTTATTTTTGGAATGAACCCAGAAACTCGGCGGTTGCATCCAGATGTTGAGTATCTCTGGATCTTAACTATTAACCTAGTGCTTTATTGATATGATCGCTATCATATGGCCGTTGGAACCGGTTGTGTTGTCCACCTAACTTGGCAACTTTCTCGATGTTGTTGAATGCTTTCCGCTCCGGATTGACATTGAACAAATCTCTCTACTTATAATTTGCAAATAGTGTCTTACAAAGTTATACCTGTCAAGAGGTTGTTGATTAACGCTAACTTAATTGAAAGCGTTTCTATAGCTACTCGGATAATTCGTGTCATCTGTCTGAGTTTCTGTATCCGAAATCATCTCGTCGTGATGAGCTTAATATAAAATAAATAAACAAGTATGCATAAATAATATTATTGTTCAACAAGCAGTTATTTGCAACTGTTTCTCTGTGGCCGGTCCCCCACATACAGGTGATCGTTGTCGTGAAACAGGAAATGAGATGCGACGTTGTCTCAAGAGAATTGCTACATTCACAGCTGGTGCCCAGATTATTTATTCAATACTTTTCCGCTGGCGATGGCGGTTGGAGCATCTCATGAGATTATAACGAGCAGATGATAAATTTTATTAATTTGACCCTTGAATGTTTTTGGGTCTAGAATCAGTTGGGTGGTCATTGGTTCCGATAGTACGGTAATAAAACGCTGTTGGTGATTGCCAAAAATTCAAAACAAACTAGTTAATTCGTTTTTTTGTATAAACTCATACTTTATTCAGTTACGTGAGTAAAAACACAAAATCTAGTTCCTAGTATAGCAAAAGGCTTCTTTGATGTGTCCTAGTGTCAGATATGTGTGTGGAATTACGTAAGGAATTTAAAAATGTCATTGACATTCAGTGGCATTGGCAGCAGCGCGTCGCCGCCGCCGCCGGTGGCCGACTGGCCAATTGGCCAAACGTGATGTCCTTGACGAGGGCCATTCGAATCTTTAATCATACACGCATAATACAAAGTAGGCTGGAAGCGATAAAACATGTCATTACATTTCTTTTTGTCCTATAAACTGCATTATTTTTCTCCCGTGAGTTATTTTCGGATACACCTCTGTTCTTCTTACCTGTAAGTCCCACAGGGTTAATCATAGATCATTGGCTTTTGCCAATCATTTGCATCAATTTATATGTTAGGCAGTAACAATTAACTACAGATTGTTTTACTAACGCTAAGAGCGTTGACTCTTGATTGTAGCACTAAATTTCTTAACAGCCAAGCTTTCTAAAGAAAAGTTTGATTAAAACACTTGCGAGTTAAAACCTTTTTCTTTTACGTCAATCCCTATAAGACATTATGAAATCTCTAAAAAAGAAGAGAATGTTGATGGAAAGTTTGAAACACAGGCTCATGTATTGTAATGGGATGATGTTGGGCGACACCCACGGCCCATTATATGCAGATGTAGGGAGCGTCTGATCGCAGCACGTCGGCATCGAAGCTGAGCCGCGCACTGCACAGGATGTCAGGGATCGCGCCAATCATACCACTCACTCGTCTTGTTGTACGTTCAACTGATAAACTCCGACATGACAGATTTGAATGATGCATCGACCTCACCAACAGAGGGATATTGCGAACATTCCTAACATATCTTATAATTTCATGTTCAAAATCACAAACTTAATCTGTTTTCGGATTGTTAGTTTTATTAATAGGTATGATAATTACAGTTCGAATTCTCCTCAATCGTAGCACTACGTAGATCTTAAGACCGTAGCAAATCTTTGATATTTTTTGGTAGTGACAAGATTTTTAGTGAATGGAGCGTTTCAGATCAGCTGTTATTCTGACAATTACTAAATTATTCACTCCACGTGACCATGTAATGTGTAGGTATTTCATAGGTGAATTTTAATTATCAAACACGTGAACCCATCCGTGTGTGGCCTACGCGATAAATTGGACAATAACAAAAATTTTACTATTTGTAGACACTTTATGGAGTAATTAAATTGAGACAATAATTACACCGCGCTTGACCTCAGATAAGACACAAAGTCAGCCGGCGAGTACTTGCATATCGCCCGCTATTCATTACTAAAATTATCTCAGAACTGTTTCCTGTAAGATGATAAACAGTTGTTTATGTAATGTTTTATTAATAGCTAGTAAATTATTTAGAAATCAATCGGGAGGCGCATGAAGTACCTAGTGACAAAAGTTTCCGGGTGTACTGCCGAGAATTAGTAGATAGTAGCCAGCATCCAATATCGTGAGAACGTTCTCCTAGTGGGCCAATCTGTTATCTGCAGGAAGCGCGGTCGCCGGCGCCGGCGCATCGCGGATTATACTCGTACATAGTAAATAATCCCGTAGCACTTGCGTCAGCGGTTTACGTGCGACTGCGCGGCCGTCGCATGCTTGTTGTTGGTTTGTAGGACACCGTCACACCGGTGCAACCGCACTCGGAGTTATCACGTTGCACGTTATGCATGTGTGTGCCAAATTCGGTGCATGAATGAAGGAGTGTTGGTGGTGGTGGTGCTGCGGCGTGGTGGCGTGTTGCGTACGCTCCACGTGGGTCGCGCGGCTTGCGGGGGTTGCGGGCGGCGCGGGCGCATTCCGACCGTGACGTCACGCCCACCCAGCGCGCCCGAGCGCCCGACATTCACCTCGCCTCGCCCGCACCGTTCTACGACTCTCCACTGTATCTGCCATTATTGCTGCTACGATTTATTTATTTACGCTCGGAAGCTAAACAACACTGTTTCGGCGGGAAATATCGGGCAGTTCAGCGAACCCACCCTACCAACTGTAGTAAATCAGGATGATTGACCATAAGCGCCTGGAACTTGCTGAAATCACTAATGATGTTTTGATTGCTACGTATTTTATATCGCTCGCTACGGTTCCGAGTCTCCTTACGCAAGTTGCTCTGTTTTCGCATCTAAATTATTTAGTCAGATGTTGTTTTGGTTTTTCTGACTTTTAATTTTATGGATGGATGCTCCTGCTGTAAGTGATTTTCTTTCTGCGGACGTACACTGGCTGGTATAAATAAAGTACTTAAAATAAGTTTCCTTTTTCATTATAAACCAATCAAGTTGAAGGTAGCTCCTTCAACTTTTTGCCGGATAAAGGAGGAAATTAGTAACATATTAAAAAAGTAGGTAAATTAAGACCGAAACTGCTAATTATTTCCACATTACTGTTCGTCGTCTTATCAAAGTGACCATTACTAAAGGGCAAACGTACCCTTGATCACTTAATCGCTGCATTCAACACGAGACGTCGATTGAGTTATTATTATGCAATTAGTAAGTGCTTCACGAGATTCGGAGTGTGTCGGCTGGGCTCGTGAGGCCCCGGCCCTGCGCGCCGTGCACCCGAGCAGCCGCGCGGCGCCAGCGCTGCGGGCCCCGGCCAGCCCACTCCACTCTCATTAATCACAATCAACTCAGAAATTATTTCGACGTTTAAAGAGTTCGATGTTATTATATCTACCGCCAGAGCGATCTCATAATCTGTGTGTTTATTGATATAAGATCGAAAGATTAATAAACCGTCATGTATGCGGTGACACAGCATGTATGGCGGCTACCGTTCAATCTATTCTTGCCACTGCTACCGATTTTTGTTTACCAACAAAAAAACCGATGATGAATAGTAGATTTGAATGTTTGTTTGTTACTTTGCAGGGCAACATCGAAGGCGGGCGTACGTCTTTGTGGATCCGCGCCTGGCTTCAGGAGCAGCTGTTCATCCTCGGCTGCTTCCTCCAAGGCGACGCAGGCAAAGTTCTGTTTGTCGCGATACTCGTGCTCTCCACGTTCTGCGTCGGCTTGAAATCCGCGCAGATACACTCAAGGGTCGACCAACTCTGGGTTCAAGGTACGTTAAATTGTAGTGGACAGTGTATCTTAGATCTTTATTGGCTGAGTACGTAGGAAGGGTGAAGCGCATCACGATAGAGACATTGTGGCACATTGTGCATCTTGTGGAATACCAATGCAGGGTGACAGGCGTCTGTGGAGCCGCTTCCGTCTCGAGTACGTGCGCGGCATGCGCGCCGCGAGAACACAGCGCGCCGCGGTGTGTATGCGCCCTTATAAGCTCTGTAAACTTGAATTTAAATTCGTCAATCAACAATCTGAATGGGCATTAGCGTCCGGTGCGCTACTCGATTTAGTCTAATTGTATTTCAATGTCTTCGTATTGTATTAAGATGTAAAGTTATTTACATATTTTTTTGAATGGTAAACGTTTCCAGCAAACTCATTAAAATGTCGTATTGTTCAATTGACTTTGTGACAATAACTCTTTTACATATACGCAATAACAAGGACTGCTAAGTTGAAACATTCTTCACTCAATTTGAAAGATTATTTAAATTAAATAGAAGTAAACATAATTTTTCGTACTTGCTACGCCGTAGCCAAACAACCGTGCTGATTTACGTAAAAATTCACACCTTAAGAATTCTTATTCAATTTTTTTTAAAGAATATAACAATGTTCAGGTCTTTATAAACAAAGATTTAGAAAGCGGAAACCTTGACGTATGCGTAGATAATTAGAACTGGGTTAGAAAAAATCGTAGCGCTGAGGCCTACGAGTGCTACGACAGCCTTTATTAAATACATTTTTAAACTAGGTACTATTTATTCTCAATATTTCTTTAAACCCAATCCTTGTTAAAATGACATCCAAAAACGATTAACTGATTTTAGTACATTTTTGTACGAATTCTACAAAAAAGGGAAATAAATCAATTCGTAGCAAAATCTCGTAGCAAAAATTTTTACTCAACTATGAGCATAAATACCCACGTGAATAATTATTTTGTTCTATCCTTGCTTGTTTGTTACTACCTATGTATAATTTTATTTAAATACCTGAATGTTTCAAACTTTAAATCGTTACTTGCTATTTAGAATGTTCTATATATATCAACGTTTAGTCTCGTAGAACTTCGGTCTTAACAAGGGTCTACCTTGCAATTACAACTTTTGGAAATATTTATTTGGATAATATACTTAAACTAACTACTTATACTATATATAAAAGAAAGGTACACTTATGCGTCGAAGTACTCCTCCACATCGCTGTCATCCGGGAACGTGCCCAGAGGACTGGAAATCTTTGTGATTTGTTCTTTAACATAGGAAAACTGAAATTTTATCTTCTGAAAAACATATGCGAAAGGCATAGTCAAGTTAGTCAGAGTCGTAGTCATATTAGTCGTTTGTACGAAGCCTCGTAGACCCTGGCATTACCATCGTTTATAGTTTTGTTTTTAATATATATAATAATTGGCACTGATGATATGGTCTACCCGTTATTTTTTCTTGTGTTTAAACATTGAGTAATATACCAACAAATATGGAAGCGCCAGTGGCGTAGAACTTCGTAGACCCAAGCAATTAATATAGAAAAAAATATTTTTCCATTAAATATGTTGGTTACGGTTCCTTGATACTAAGTACCAAGAATTCTCAGTCCTGTCTAACACAAAGTAGGAGCACATAACCATATTTTGCTACAAAGAGTCGGTAACTATCAGTTCCTTGATATAGGAACAGGATAATTCGGTCTCCCAAAAAGAAATACATTACTAATGAATTGCGCAAGCGCATGCTATCCTCTTCGCATTAACATTAGTACACAGTCCACGTACGATCGTTGCACGTACCTCACTTGATTTATATTCATTGATGAGAATTATTAATTTACCTCACAATCTTTTATTGATGTGGGCAACAACGTGTGTAATAGTGTATTCTCTTTTCCGGGTTAGATAACTATTTATTTCAACTTTTTTAAATTTAGGATTCATGCATTCAGGGTAACCGACTAAGCCCGAAGAATTGCCAAAGTTAAGTGGCAGTGGGCAGGGCACATTGCTGTTGGCCGATGGGGCAGGAAGGTTCTGGAGTGATGACCGCGAACCGGAAGACGTTGCGTTGGAAGGCCTCCCACCAAGTGGACCGATGACCTGGTGAAGGTTGCGGGGATCCGCTGGTTGCGAGACGCACGGGACCGGTCAAAGTGGCGGCGCTTGGGGGAGGCCTATGTCCAGCAGTGGACGTCTCGTTCGGCTGATATGATGATGATGATGATTCATGCTCATGTTTAAAGCTTATATTATGCAAATTGTTTAAAACTCAATCGTAAATAGTGTATTTATGTAGAATCGTGAAGTTGAAGTTACTAAGCTAAGCGGCTAACGTGTCTGAAGTTATTTTTATTTTAAACTTTTCCCACATTAGGATTTTTTTTCCTGTATGGTGGGTGCGTTTACAAACATTTAAACTCATGTACACAAGACACCCAGATCCGGCACAATATCTGAAATACTACACAATTGAAATTCTCATCACGCTTGCCTTTTGCCAACAATGTTGGGCACGGTTTCCAGTCAGATCGGATGCAGTAATTGTCATGGAGCGAATGCCTTTTTAAATTTCACAGGAACTGTAAAATATTTCGGGGTTAAGAAATGCCACATCATGGTAATCGGCCATAGAGTGGTTTTCAGTGAACGATTTTTCGTAATTGGATCAACACCTTCCGAAAAAAAAATATAAAAAGTCTTTCTTTCTTATTTTTTTCTTTTCTTTCTACCTCTTTATAATTAGTTTGTACATGATCTTATTCACTTTGACATCAACATTTTTAACCTGTTTGTTCTCAAATATGCGCTAGAAAATGAAACGAGCCATAATTCTTACGAAATAAAATTAGTCAATAAAAATATTTTTTTAAAACAATTTTTTTCGTATTCTTCTCGGCAAACACTTTCATTTAATACCCATATCATGGCAGTGCACAAAAAATAACTAGTCCGCCATCTTGGACCGTCCGACATATTGGGTTTAGAATGACGTCACTTAGCTAACTATGCATTGTCATCCAAACTAAACGTGCATGCAAAATTTCATTTTAATTGGTGGAGGATAACTGCTTTAAAATTCAGTTGCAAGATTTGACCCGAAGTCCGAACACACCTTAATATATACATACATACATTGCAAGTTAAATAAAGGCTTGTAAAAAGGTAGTTTTATCGTTCCTTATCAACAGTTAAAAGTTTTCAAAAGCGTTCAATTTAATTATACAATAAAATAAACAGAATTGAGTCATATACCGGGATCAATAGCAATTAATTGGTGTTTTTATGGCTTTATCAGTGTGCCGTAAAATATCACGACGCTGTCATGATGTTGTTTTTAATTCTTTTTGTCAGCATTTTGATGTCGAAGCTATTAAATCTGTTTATTTTTATGGAGGTTTTGTTGCCAGTTATCAAGCTTGTGTTTCTTATGATTGAACTAGCTTCTGCCTTGATATTCGAATATTATACCGAAGACACACATTACCGAGTTAAAAGTATCCTATGTGTTATTCCTGACTATAATCTATCTCTGTGCCAAACATCCACATCCGTCCTGCCGTTTGAGCGTAAAGAAGTAACAACATACAAAAACACACACACACACACATTCACATATTTTCGCCTTCATAATATTAGTGTGATATATTTTCGTCTAAACATGAAAATGTGATAATCAATATGTTTTATCGAAATTTAGATTTATTTTAGAGCTTTTTCAAACCTTTTGTTCGGAAATACAGAGTTAGATAAAAGCCGTCCCATAAAAATTCTATGTTTCAAGGTGCACCTATGTTTAAGTTATGATCCCGGAACTGCGACAGACGTGAGCTCGGCGCATGCGCTCCAAGTATCTCTTACGGACACATCCCTCCATTAAACTTACTATTTATTATCTACCAGCGTTTGCTTTTAACTTCTTTGCTTTGATGTTACGTAAAGTTCGTTAAGCCATTTAATTGAAATTGCAAGGACACTATTTATGCACTGTCGCGAGCATGTTGTTTTTTAGGGTTCCGTACCCAAAGGGTAAAAACGGGACCCTATTACTGAGACTTCGCGGTCCGTCTGTCTGTCTGTCACCAGGCTGTAACTCATGAACCGTGATAGCTACACAGTTGAAATTTTCACAGACAATGTTTTTCTGTTGCCGCTATAACAACAAATACTAAAAACAAAATAAAATAAATATTTAAACGTGATTTTTTTGCCGTTTTTTTGCGATAATGGTACGGAACCCTTCGTGCGCGAGTCCGACTCGCACTTGGCCGGTTTTTTTTATAAACAGTAATGATGACTTATTTGATTTATTTCGTCATGAAACCAAACGTATATAATATATCTGCAATTCATTTGACAATTATCAAAGAAGCCACCTTTTATAAATCACGGTTGGTAGCATGATATCTAAAAGCCGTTAAATCACAGCCAATTTTATTGACTCACGGAAAAATATTATTAATACAACGCGAATAAAATAAGAAATTAAGATAACGGTCGTTAAATATTCCTTGTTTATTAAGAAGAATAAACTGCTGACGTTTATGATTGCGAATGGGCGTAAGAGCCATATTCATAATTCTCATAACTGTGAAAAAACAAAAGTTGTGTATGCTTTTGTATGAAAAGTGCATTTTAAAACAAACAAAACTCTAGGAAGTTTCCTTGAAACCAAAAAGGATACAAAGCAATGAATAACTGATCCTTTTTTCTTATTTCGGCCCTTACGAAGTTGGGTGGTCTTGGATTTATGAATGTAAGAAATGGTACTCATTATCGGCCAGTATTTTTATTTTTCGGAATGTTTTTAATTGGATGATGACGTCATGAGTTAGATGGAAGGATGTTCACGAGTGCCACTTCCGTGATTGCAACATCCCGTGGAATCTGTAGGTACTTGGTCACGGAACTCACGTAGATAATGCAAGCTTATTCAGTCAGCAAAATTTACACAGATTCATAGCTCAGTAAATTCATAGCTTTTGTGATTCTGAAAACCACATAGATTTAATTTGAGTTTTGAAGTGTAACTTCAAGTTCTGTATTGTTTTTATATATTTTACCATTTTGTTTCCGATTGTAAATTACATATATTGTTTAGGGCTTGTTTTTTCTTAAGAATAAGCTATAAAAGCTTTTTAAGTCCTTATCCAAACTTCAACAGGAAAGGTACCTAAAAAAGTCGCAAAAGGGCGGACGTAACAAAAAGGAAGCGAGCGATTTTATTGAAGCACCTGCTTCAACACCGGCGCAACACTATGGCGCTGATAACGATACTTTATTCGCGAAGCTCCAAAGATTCAAGGGCCTTTTACATTGAAGTTTATCGAATGGCAGACCTTTTCTCTAAAAACGATTGAAATGTCAATTTATATGAAGTCGTCGGCTACTGTCCAAACAATACAAACACATTGAAAGGTAACTGCCTTCCAGACGTTATCGCGGAACAAAGCCGGCACAGTTAAACAATGCCGAAGGTCCCAAGTCGCCTAACAACTTAATTAGGAGGCCCGCGGCCGCCCGTAAATATCCCTACGTAAAATTACGACCAATAAAACTAAAAAAATGTATAACATTTCTATTGAGTCACAAAAAACGAGGGATCTGATTGTCCGGCCGCTTTTGTGTGAAGACGCCTTGCTGCGCGCCACGCTCGCCCATTGTATCGCGACCCCTCCAAACCTGAGCTCTTCCCTCTTTTCTATTGACGATGGGATGTGGTCGAGTTCTACGAAAACTGGTGTTTACTTGTGCAGCGTAGAGAATCATTATAGTACCTATTATTTGCGGAACTTGAAAGGACTTACGGTACCTATTCTCTCTGATAGACAATTGAGAATCATTTTACCTGTTCGGTAATTAAATTTTGAAGTACAGTCGACCGTACGTAGGTGACATTGAGTTGATTCTGGTTTTGTTATCACTGACGTGCAATCCTACTGTACAATACATATTCTTGTATTATAAGTAATGCTTAATGCCGTTTTAGCGAATACGAATTCCTTTCTACTAAGTACATATCGATAAAAGCATGAATAAAAAGCACCTTTCAAGTTACATTGTTGTACAATGTTCAAGCCCAGCCATAATGTTAGTAACATGTGGTCGTATACTACACTCGACCTACTGAGGCTTAAGTAAACTCTCAAGTGCACGCCAATAAACTGACAGATATAAAGTTCTATAGCCTTAGCCAAAGTGGGCTTTGAATCCGTTCAGTGGAGGCGGAGGCTTGTAGATGCAGTTACGTGAGGCGTGCGGCGTGCCACACGTGTTATTTGTAACTGATACATGATACAGCACGGCATAATCTATCGGCTGATTACCGGCGGCTTGCGGTGCACGCCGCACGGTGTACTTACCCACGCCACCGCGTCCGCGCCCGCTCCGCCTATCTCGAACCTCACCCGTTCCTTACTCGCTATGAACTTCTAATGCTACTAGTTTTTGTCCAAAAACCGGCCACAAGCTCGATCGATTTAGCGACCATGACCGAAATGTTACAGATTTCTCTTATTCAAACTTTGTGTTTGATGTAATCTTGAAGTAACTTCTCGTCTACTTTCGCTTCTATAGAAAGCTTTTGAACCAGTTCTAAGCTATTGAAATACTTTATGTCGCACTTGATGTGTCAATTAAAGGTCCGGAGCGCGTGCGCTAACAAAGTCGCGTCATGGCTGTGAGCGCTCGCGCCCGCGCCGGCCGCAAAGGACGCGGTTTGTTTATTCCGCCATCCATCTGTTGTCTACGCTCTGGCTAATTTGCATAGAGGGCCTGGGGGGGGGCCGGGGGTGGCGGCGCGGGGCCGGACCACACGGGCTCGGCGCGGCGCGCGCGGGTGGCCACAACCACATGCGCGAGCGCACGTACCCGCGCGCCCCTCGCCCTCGGATCCTCCGCGACGTCATTCATTGCGATTGTCCGCGCTGATCGTCCGCTACCACATCGAGTAGAAATGTTGTCATTATCGACGCACACGCATCGAGAATGCAATAAAAGGTTTGAGATTCGCATTGATTATTTCCAGCGTACATCGATAGATTTAGGTACCATTGAAGCAGTCATTACGCATTGTGTTGTCAGAAGAGCTTATTATTATGTTGACTTATGCAACGGCTTTATGCGTTGGCGTATGTTCGCGATAAGCGTAGCTAAACTGTATAAAGACACCGCCCCCGCTGGCCACCGCGCTATACGGCACGATATGCTGCGGTGAGTGTGAAAGCTATACTCTGGCAGACAGTCGCGATAACCTCGCACGACCTTGCGATGTTTCCGCGGTTACCGCCCGCCCTATGACGATGTTACATTTATATCGAAAATCTATCGTCTCCGAAAGCAAATAATTTAAACTTGTTTCCTTTGGAAGAGATGAAGAAAGGCATTTTTCACTCTCTTACTTAGCTTGCAACTTAATCATGGCTTCAGGCTGTTAGCTAGGCTTTAGGAGTAAGTACATATTTATATGGTTATAGTTCTCGCCCAACTTCTTGGCCGTCCTGGTGCATTCCGATGCGCTAGGCGCGGCACGGTGCTGTTTTGGTATGAGATTCACTACTGCGCAGCCATTGTAGCCAACTTCAGGACGGCCAAGAAGTTTGGCGAGAACTTTACGCAAAAATGAGAAAAACACTACGAAATAGTTAGCTTTCCAAATGACTGACCGTACGGTACTTCATCTTAATTTTGCCACAACATGCATGCACCACTCGGGTATGATACTTAATCCATGCTGACGCGATCCAACACAAGCGTGGCGCGATGCAGCGTCGTAAATCGCGCCCACGGCCTGGTAGGTGTTAAAATAGAGGCGCCCTGTGCGGCCAGGGGCCCAGCGACCCGCCACGCCACCTCGCCACCACGCTCGATTCCATTCCACTTGCTTTATGATAATCCCTAATATCCGGCACGAGTGCGGCTATGTTTAGCCTGAATGATTACGAAACCGACGCCCGCGCCCTTCACTTGGAACAACAGTGACACTTCCAATGTTGATTTTTCTACGTCGATAGTTTTAACTGACGCTTACATTTTATGTGGGTTTGTTGGCTATGCTAAACGAACACGCGTTTTATGAGCACACAAGTCTTGGAATATCACGGAATATGGCTGGGCGAGATATTGTTGTTTTAGTTAGGAGAAAATTGTTTGTTTTCGTATTAATCCTGAATACGCTCATATAGTACTAACGTTAAGCTTTAGAATTAAGTGATTCCTTCGAATTTGTATAAATACGAATAATAAACACGCACCCTCTTACAAATAAACGCGGTATAAAGTTATACCAAGTATAAACCTATGAAAATGTATGGTTATACCTTTGTTATACCTGGTATAACTTTATACCGCGTTTATTAGTAAGAGGGTAAGTGTATACATTAACACGCAACCGCAAGCGTTGTGTCACGAACTAAAAACATTTTTCAAATTCCTGTACCTGTAGACTTCATTTCACGCAGTTTATTTTTAAACAGAAAAAGTTCATTCTTTGCCTTCCCTCTTGAAACCCGAAAGCTATAGTATTATTAGTTGAATGGTAGCTTTAAAGTGTGTTTGGGTTTGGTTTTTTAGCCAAAGGCCTAATAATCTTGTTATCATTTTCTGAATTGAAAACCTTGTCGGATTTTCGAGACTGTCCTTTAAATCGGTGTCTGTACAGTCAGTATTTGAGGTACGATCATATAGTTGAGTTGCAAAAACTTCACAGTTACATAAAAGCTTTTTTATACCGTTGATTGCTACCCACTGATATCGTACCCATGTCACCTGTGTTATAAGATAGAATTTGAATGTAATATCATATACATTTAATGTACTCGTAGGTATACACAGTTACACACAACGGTGCGAGGTGCAAAAAAGTCTTGGCACGTTTCATCAGATTTTTTGTTCATACTCGTTTTGTAATTTTTAAAGCTTATTAAGCTCATTTACATACAAAGTGTTCTGCGAAATGTTGATGGCATTAGCGTTAGTACAATATCTGTAACTGTGAACAAATGACTTTCGTCTCTCAGGTGATCCAGGAACAATAACGTTGCGATACTTGCAGAGAGAGAATGTACTCAGTAGTAATAAAATAATATACTCCTTAGAAGCGTCATCATTAATGTCGCCTACGTGAGGTCTTTATGACTTAACTGAGCATAATGCCAATTCTGAAATGAAAGAAAACCCGTAGTGTGTGGCTCTTCAGAGGTTTTTCTTTCCTAATGCGAAAGTTATGACCTTTCATTTCGCAAGTTATTACTTGCTGCATCTGCAATACTGTAGCTACATGTTAAAAGCTACGTACGCTGGCAAGTGTTAATCGTATCGGGTTCTGCTCATTAAAGGTAACAACCGTGAAATTGGTACACTGACCGTACTATTAACCACTAGAAATAAATCATTAGTGTTGGCAATATGCAAATAACCTGGTTGTTTATTTGTAAGGTGGCTGCCCATTGTGCTGGTGCGCTCTCTATGCACTACACGCTACAGTGAGCGGTCACGCTATAAATTAGCGACGAAAATAAAATAGCATTCCGAGCGAGGGCGTTAACTGCCACTGTTTCACTGTTCCACCCAACACATGCGAGAAATAGTTCCACTGTGGGGAGACTCAGGACTCGGGTTTCAAGTGTCCAAAGTCGCGGTACAACTAATTTCAAAGGAACGTTCCGGTGAACGTGCTTCAACTTTTATAGAACTTATATAAAGCATTTTCCTCAAGTGATTTCACTGCTTTGAAACTATTTTTATTTTTTGAACACAACACTTATATTTTTGGCTTTAATAACAATGTTACGAGCCAAGCCTTGTGTTGTGTAATATCTAAATGCAGAATGTGCGTGCGCACAAATACGCATAAGTATCCTGCTGTTTTCGTTATTATTCTCTGATGAATTTCCAAATGTGTACTCTGCAGCACATAAATAAGTTTTAATAATACATTTATACCTACCCACGTAATATAGTGTGTCTTCACAAGATAATTTAAGGTTAAGCGAACCTGTCAAACCTTTTTTTATTCTAACACGTCGTGCACCTAATTCGGCACAAAAAATGTTACAAACCGGCTTATAAATCAGCGGGACGGGTGTTAATTGGAACGAAGTCTCTCGCCGATCCGCTGACAACATGCGAAATGACTCCGGCTTTACATACGACAATCACGAACCTAGTTTAATTTATGTAGCTGTATCAAACAGTTTATATTTAAATTATATAAATTCTTTATTGAGGAACTAAAATACTAGATGATTTAAAACCTTATTTATGTCGACCCCTAAATAAATAAGACTTCAACACGTCAAAAACGCAATAAATGGGCGTTGAAATGTCCAACATCTGTTTTAATTAAAATAAATGTTGACTATTTCTAATTAAAGGGTGTCAGGCGACGATGGTGACAGTTGGAACACAGGGGCGTTGGATAGGATCCCGGTAAATCACTGCTTGAATGTGTAAAGTATCGCCTCGCCGCGCGGCTCCACCCGCGGTACAAATGTGTCGACTATACCCGTCGATGGGGCGTTCAGCTATATTTGGATGTTTTCACACACTGGCTTTGCCTATCCCCTATTTAAGGAGAAATGCTACTGTTTGCACACATGATAAATCTTGTATCGTCTTGTAATTAGGTAAATATCTAATTTAAACTTGTGCGTTATCTTGTTTAGTCGGAATATTATTAATTAGTCTGACACTTAGAAACATCAAAACAATTTTATCAGAAACGTGCCATATTTGTTATTCATCACCAAAACACAACAGATCAGAGGATTCATGTAAATAATTGATGTTGTGAGAAATTATCTGTCGGTAAGAACTGGTCACCAACAGGGATTTGAACGATATGAATAAGTAGGTACCTAAATTAAGAGATCGTAAGGATTAGCTCATTAAACATAATATTTATTATAATGTAGTTACAACCAGGCCTGCACGAGATAAAGAAAAATATAATTCAATGCAAAGTTAATTGGTTTTCCATCGACACATAAAAGTTTTTGCTGAACTCGCAAATTGTGCGCTAATTTGACATTGATGTTAATACAGCCCACCGCAGCGAATGCTATTGGAGATATGTAACAATTTTAATTGGACTGCGATTAAACGTAGGTTTTTTAAAGATACCTCGATTTAATTTATGCTAATTATACTAGTAGATGCTGCCAAAATCTCACTCTCATTCATCTACAAGTAGTAACATCGTCAAAAGTCATGTTCTAAATGTTTTTTTTTGTTTGTCAACAGAGGGAGGTCGATTAGAAGCAGAATTGAAGTACACAGCGAAAGCTCTAGGAGAAGCTGACTCCTCAACGCACCAGCTCATCATACAGACTGCCAAGGACCCTGACGTGTCATTACTGCACGCCGGAGCGTTGCTTGAGCACCTAAAGGTAACTTTCCACATACATCTGAAGTTTATAGTTGTATAATAAACGGAATAGCTAGAAACCTTCAAGTTATGACTACACGTGGTTTTAAGCTTCGAGCCGTGCTAACACACAAGACACAGAAATCACGATACAATCATGTGCAGACATACAACTTGTGGACGATAGACGATACGTTGTTGTGGTTGCTGCAAAGATTCAGAAGTTTTTCGTCTGCCTAGTGTGCCCGAAATCGGACTTGTTTGAACATTTTTCTTTTGTCGAAAATCAGTACCTATACAATTCATGTAATTATAGTTGCATGAAGATTAGTACCAGATCCGACCTTCACAACCCAGTTATTGGTTTGTGGATGTGCCTCATCTGCTCGTAGTGATTTTGTTTCATAATTTAATGGTGTTTCTCCAGGTGGTTCACGCAGCAACCCGCGTCACAGTTCATATGTACGACATCGAGTGGAGGCTGAAGGACCTGTGCTACAGCCCCAGCATACCTGACTTCGAAGCCTACCACATCGAGAAGATCATCGACAACATCATTCCATGTGCGATCATCACGCCGCTTGACTGCTTCTGGGAAGGATCCAAGCTATTAGGGCCTGATTATCCCATTTATGTTCCGTAAGTATCTGATTGTTCACGGTGCGTTATATTGTTTTATTCCAATTTTGAACAAGATCTTCATTATTAACTTAATCCCACAGTGGTCTTCAACACAAACTACAATGGACACAACTACACCCCCAAGAGGTTCTAGAAGAAGTAAAGAAACTGAGGTTTCAGTTCCCATTCAGCACAATGGAAGCTTACATGAAGAGGGCTGGCATCACCTCCGCCTATATGAAGAAGCCGTGCCTCGACCCCACCGACGCGCACTGTCCCGACTCGGCTCCCAACAAGAAAACAGGCAATGTAAGTATTCGCTAATACTACATTTTATGCTCCCCAAACCTTCAGGTAGTATTAATTCTCCTTTGTATAGCCAGTTGTTGTGTATGAATCATTTGTTACGGCTCCGTGCGACACACATTAGGGACCATTACGACAACTCCCGGTCCTTTTATGAAGTCTTCAATTTACGACAGTTTTACTGGCACATAAATAAAGCATGTAGGATCACGACAAATAAAATATCTTTATCGAGACGAACGCATAAAGTTTAAATACTTTCCATAATAATAAAATATTTTTGGAAACGGTAATAAGGCAGGATGAAAGCGGTCGCCGCCGGGCAGATGTGCGACTACCTGCCGCCCGGCTCCGCCCAGCGTGAAAGTTACGTTACCAACTACGTGATAACATCTCCATATATAGCTTTCGCAACTGAACCTTTTCGCGCTACTCATCAATTTTGTTTTGACACTTTATTTTTTCAATAAAAACATAAATCAGAAGAAACGTTTCAATCGTGTACGGTTGTTTAAATTAACAAACTGTCTTAACAAATAGTACATTCGTGGCGGGTCCTCAATTGCATTGGTTTGGTTTTTGTGAGTTCGCTGAGTGTCTGTCGCCACCCACGTTCGGCGAAGGGTCGGGCGCAGATCGGGCGCATTGTTCGGTGCGCGGGCGCAGCGGACCAGCGCATTATACGGGCGCATTGTGCGCGCTTCAATGGGCTTCGTTTGCCGCAGCTATCGCAGTCACAATGACACTATTATATCAATAATGCTCACCATCCGATGGAGGCGAGCCTTTCCACGGAATCCTCATACATTTTAAAGTTTACTTTGTTTCATTATCATTGTCATCGTTAATGACGTTCCAGGAATTTGTCTGATTTGTTAACTGTACAAACAAGAGTCATAAATAAACAGCCTTTTATTTCTAATTTGCCATAATTTTTTTCTACAACATACTCTTTCTCGTTCAGATTCCAGACGTAGCAGCAGAACTGTCCCACGGTTGCTACGGTTTCGCAGCAGCATACATGCAGTGGCCCGAACAGCTGATAGTAGGCGGGGCCACCAGGAACTCCACATCCGCCCTGAGGAGTGCGAAGGCTCTGCAGACGGTGGTGCAGCTGATGGGAGAGCGAGAGATGTACGAGTACTGGGCAGATCACTACAAAGTGCATCATGTCGGCTGGACGCAAGAGAAAGCCGCTGCTGTCTTAGATTCGTGGCAGAGGAAGTTTGCTGCTGTAAGTTTAAATACTCAAATTATAATCAAGATGAGACTACCGATTCTGGCCATTATTTATATTCCTGGTCCTTATTATGGACATTCCTTACCAATTTCAATCCTAAAACACATAAAAAAATAATGTCAGCATTTCTCGCTTATTTATTTAACCTCATCATAAACGTCTACAAATAGTAAACGTAAAGTTACGAATCTTCCATTAAACCTTCAATTTATATTGCGTTAATTTCCAGGAGGTGCGAAAGATGACAGTGACCGAGTCCGTGTCGCCGTCCTATACTTTCTATCCATTCTCTACGTCCACTCTAAACGACATACTTGGCAAGTTCTCCGAACTGTCGTTAAAGAATATCATGTTGGGATACATGTTCATGGTAAGAATTTCATCATTTTATCACTTATTTGCACTTGTAGATTATTTTATTTGTTTTTGTTTACACCTGTTTTTTGTTGTATTTATTTTATGTTTGTTTTTTTTTGTTTCTTCCAGTTAATTTATGTAGCAGTGACACTAATGCAGTGGCGTGACCCCGTGCGGTCGCAAGCTGGTGTGGGTATAGCCGGGGTTCTGCTGCTTTCGATCACTGTCGCAGCCGGATTAGGCTTTTGTGCTTTGTTAGGTGATTATTATTTTATTTTGGTTTATTTTTTTCCACGCACCGCTTACACACCATGTAGATATTATTAAATTTTTGTATCAACTTTTTTATCCTGAGTTTTTTAACCTATAGACCAATATATACTAAAGTTTTTTGCTCCATCCTCAGGAATACCATTCAACGCATCAAGTACGCAGATAGTGCCATTCCTAGCGCTAGGGTTGGGCGTGCAGGACATGTTCCTTCTCACTCACACGTACGTGGAGCAAGCGGGAGACGTGCCGCGCGAGGAGCGCACCGGCCTGGTCCTCAAGAAGAGCGGCCTCAGCGTGCTGCTGGCCTCTCTCTGCAACGTGTTGGCCTTCCTGGCGGCGGCCTTGTTGCCGATCCCTGCTCTGCGCGTGTTTTGCCTCCAGGTAAGATTCCATTCACGATCTTTGATATTTTTTTCATTCAGCAATCTTTACACGACTGGCAGTATTTTCTCGTGATGAATTTTTGCTACATAATTTATCAGCTTCTTAAGGATCTTTATAATATATAAGTTTCAATGGTCATATTCATAAGCAATCTCTTACCACAGGCGGCCATCCTTCTCCTATTCAACCTGGGCTCGATGCTGCTGGTGTTCCCGGCGATGATCTCGCTGGACCTTAGGCGGAGATCTGCAGCTAGGTCTGACCTGCTTTGCTGCCTCACGCCGGAAAGCCCTGTGCCCAAGCGAAATAGGAAGATTGCTGACCGCTCCCGGGGAAGGAGCGGAAAGACTGATAAGGTTGGTTGAGAGTTTTATTCTTCACTGTTTAAGTAATCCAGTTTCCAGAAAGTTTTAGGAATTCTAAAATTAGCAGAAAACTGGCTAAACATTTCGCAGATCAACAATTTAGAGTATAATAAATAATGGTCATGAATTTTATTTGCAGATTAATTGGAAAGACACGACGAGACAACCACTGGATCCTGAAGATTTAGGTGACCAGTCGAAGGTGACGTGCTGCATCAGTTTGTCACTCACCAAGTGGGCGAGGAACTATTATGCGCCGTTCATCATGAGACCTTCTGTTAAGGTAAGATAATAAAAAAAAATACGCACCTCTTATAATTTTTCAACAATATAGAAAAAGTCGGTTAGTCATTTTAATTTAAAACATGGTAGTTAAAAGTATGATTAATTTACAGGTTACATCAATGCTAGCGTTGATCGCAGTAATACTAGCTAGTGTCTGGGGAGCTACGAAAGTCAAAGACGGTCTAGACCTCACAGACATAGTGCCAGAGAACACGGACGAACACGAATTCCTGTACCGTCAGGAGAAATACTTCGGCTTTTACAGCATGTATGCCGTCACTCAAGGAGACTTCGAATATCCCACCAATCAGAGGCTACTCTACGAATACCACGACCAGTTTGTTAGGATACCGAATATTATAAAGAACGATAATGGTGGGCTTACGAAATTCTGGCTGAGCCTCTTCCGAGACTGGTTACTGGACCTGCAGGCAGCTTACGACAAGGAAGTGGAGAGTGGGTGCATAACGCAAGAATACTGGTGCAAAAACGCAACTGACGAGGGCATATTAGCTTATAAATTAATGGTGCAGACTGGACACGTAGACAATCCCATCGACAAGTCACTAATTACCACCGACACCAAGAATGGTCACCGATTGGTGGATAAGGACGGTATCATTAATCCGAAAGCGTTCTACAACTACCTATCAGCCTGGGCTACGAACGACGCCCTGGCGTACGGCGCTTCACAAGGAAACTTGAAGCCTCAGCCGAAGAGATGGACGCATTCTTCGGGAGACGTCGAGTTGAAGATACCGAAATCATCACCACTGATCTACACACAGCTGCCGTTCTACTTATCAGGCTTAAGTGACACGGAGTGTATAAAGAACCTGATAATGTCAGTGCGGGACCTGTGTGTGAAGTTCGAAGCGAAGGGATTGTCTAATTTCCCGTCTGGTATTCCTTTCCTGTTTTGGGAGCAGTATTTGTATTTGAGGACATCGCTGCTCCTTGCCCTCGCCTGCGCTTTAGCTGCAGTTTTTGTGGTAAGATTTCATTATCTTTACGTAATTTTTTTCGAACTTTCTTGACCACCTGATCCCAAATCATGTTTTATAACCCAATTTTGTTCTACAGGCTGTAATGGTACTCCTACTGAACTTCTGGGCCGCTGTGCTGGTAACATTGGCGTTAGCGACGTTAGTGCTGCAGCTGCTGGGTACGATGGCGTTGCTAGGAGTCAAGTTGTCTGCAGTGCCAGCTGTCTTACTAGTCCTTTCCATAGGCAGGGGCGTCCACTTTACCGTGCATTTGTGTTTGGTGAGTTTTTGCGTTATTAATGTATTTTTACTGATTTCTTATGTTTAGTTTAATTGTCATTTTGTTACATCTATCAGATTCCGTATCTTCAACCTATTCAAAAATTTGGTTGATTCGTCTATTCTGAAATATTCGCCTTAAAACTAATTTATTCATCTTTTTCTCCACCAGGCTTTCGTAACATCAATTGGTTGCAAGCGAAGACGAGCATCTTTAGCCCTGGAGTCAGTATTAGCTCCAGTGGTACATGGAGCTCTGGCAGCCGCTCTAGCAGCATCCATGTTGGCTACCAGCGAGTTTGGTTTCGTGGCCAGACTATTCTTGAGACTACTGCTAGCACTCGTACTCCTCGGATTGATAGATGGTCTGCTGTTCTTCCCTATTGTTCTCGCGATATTGGGACCCAATGCTGAGGTATGTTTCTATGACTTCAAAATCCAATCCATCTTCAAATAAAATTATTTACTTCCGATAACTACTCCCTTGCACCAATGTAACCGGCAGTGACTAAAATTACTTTATCAATTTGATGATGTTGCTAACAATTGTACTTTTCACTCAGGTTCGACCATTAGAACACCCTGAAAGATTGTCGACGCCATCACCGAAGAGTTCTCCTGTGCACCCTCGCAAGTCGAGTTCAGGATCGGGTGGTGGCGATAAGGGAAGTCGTGGTGGCAAGTCTGCGCCGCGACCCTCGGCACCGTCACTCACCACCATCACAGAGGAGCCGCCCAGCTGGCACTCGTCTGCGCCCTCCGTGCAGTCCTCGATGCAGTCCATCGTCGTGCAGCCAGAAGTGGTCGTGGAGACCACCACTTATAATGGCAGTGATTCTGCCTCAGGACGATCGACGCCTACTTCAAAGACGCCACATCCAGGCGCTATTACTACTAAGGTTAGTATTCGACTGGTAATTTTCCATTAGCACGAATGCTTTCCCTAAGATTACTTTCACATATTTTTATGCAGTCGATAGTTCTTTGATTGTTCGATATCTAATCTATCCAAATCTTTGCAGGTAACGGCAACAGCGAACATAAAAGTAGAAGTAGTGACACCGAGTGACAGGAAATCAAGAAGGTCGTATCACTACTACGATCGACGTAGGGATCGCGACGACGATAGAGAGAGAGATCGGGACCGAGACAGGGACCGGGATCGGGACAGAGATAGGGACCGAGAGCGAGACCGAGACCGGGACAGGGACCGGTCCAGGGAGCGAGACCGCCGCGACCGATACAGAGACGAAAGGGACCACCGCGCCTCACCGAGGGAAAATGGCCGCGACTCCGGACACGAAAGCGACTCCTCACGACATTGAACACACAAAGACTGTGTCAAACTGTGTCACTTGAACAACGAACCACACCGTGTCAACACGCTGTGAAGACTAGATATATTGCATGAATGCAACTAGATATACTGTATGTAATGATCTGAACGATTCGACATCTTTACCTAAAGTTACGGAGTTTATCTCTTATAAGCTGAGCAATCGTACGTAAAACATGTTTTAAGGTTGGCAATACCGCTTATAATCAGTACCTTAAGACAGTATTACGAGAATTGTAATTTTAAGTTTACTCTTCATATGAATATAGTGGAGGCTGTATTGTTATTCGGTACATGATGGAAGTGCTAGTATCTATGTCAGCATTATCTGTAGCTGATAGTATGGTACGATACAGGACGGTACTGAAATCATTCCAGAGCGGGCACTAGTACTTCTATATTGTGGTCCAGTGTCACAAGCTAGTGAATTCTTTACTGTATAAAACCAAATATCATTTGTAGACGTCATATCTATACATTTGTTTGTGTGTTCCTATTTTAAAGACATTTCCATTTGTCTCCAAACTCTTTGTTACATTTATACTTCTAAAGACTGTGGTCAAATATTATTAATTTATAATATTATTTATTTGTATGTCTATAATTATTCTGTCACCAGGAAAATCTGTGGAAAATCTCAGATTAATTGTACAAATTATTTAGGTAGTTGTAACTGTAGGTTAGACGGCTATTTATGAGATTACTTAGTTATGTTTTATACCTAACTGTATTGTTGTGATCTTTAGGTAAACTTAGTAATTGTGAAGACTGCATTTAAAGATCAAAGCACAGTATTGTGTGGGTAGGGCGAGGGAACGCGTCGGTGGTACGGATGCAGTCGGTGGTACTGACTGCAGTTGGTGGTACTGATGCAGTCGGTGGTACTGACTGCAGTTGGGGGTACTAACTGCAGTACAACCGCCATGATGCTGACCCTCATGTTATGATCGACGAGTTAGTTACGTTGTAACGTTTTGTGCAAAGTACTTAGTAGCATATATTAATTTATACGTACCTATATAACTTAATTATATTCTGTAAATATAGCTGTAACTCTAGCGGGTAACTGTGTCGTAGGCAGCGCCCCGTGCGGCGGCTGCGTTCTTTGTATCATTTATTTTTATACAATTTTAACTGACATATTGTCGAAAAACTGTAGGTTGTAACTGAAACGAAAGCGTTTATTAACTTTTGTAGGTTTAAAAAAAATTAACACATGAAATGCGGAAAAATATAATTATTTTGACAGTGTTCATTAATAAGTATCTATCATGTAGCATTTATTTACAACGAGTATTTAAATTATATCATTGAAGGCTGGATTATTGTGGAATCTCAAAAGGCATCTATTAGGATTCATTATACAAGTACATATTGTGAATAAAAAATAGGGAAGGTATCTTTTATGGAGACAAGTACAATTAGGTACCAACTGAAGTTAAATAATTCTGAAAAACATAATATTTTTAATAGAAAAATAAATAATTCGAAACGAATCTGTTGACATGAATTTTACTTTGCCACACATATTTGTTACAATAAAAGTTATTGTTAAAACAAAAGTTAATGTCGACTGTATTGAGAAAATAAAATAAACTTTTAAACTGTATACTATCTTATTTTATTTAGCCCCCTATCTGCAAACTTTGACATAAGGTTATAAACTTTGATAAAGATACCCTCAGTTACGTTTAAAAATATGTCGTCTAAAAACAACATTATCCACTTATTAAAAAAGAAACATTTTTTTTTTTTTTTTTTTTTTTTTTAAACTTTGCCCCACACTAGGAATTTCTTCCTGTATCGTGGGTGCGTTTACAAACATACATACTCACATACACAACACCCAGAGCCAGAACAACTATCTGTAGGTCATACAAATTTTTGTTCCGTGCGGGAATCGAACCCACGACACGCAGCGCAGCAGTCAATCGCTCAACCACTGCGCCAACCGTGCGCCCAAAATTGAAAGCAGACAACGCACAATCCAAACCGCTGAGTCGCTAGAGCGGTTTAAGCTGGCTCTATCAATAGCAATACATATAATAAATCTGAAGAAAAGTCGTTTTACCCGCCTGCCGAAGGAGGGTAATGTGTTTATCAGTCTATGTATGTATGTAAGTTTGTTTCTATGTGGCGTAATATGAGTGAAACTAGCGACGAGAACAGTATTTTAACACCGTAAGAGTTAATACAACAAGTTATTAATGCAGAATTAAGTTTCCGACCTGAGAAGTTTCGCACGAAATATCTGAAAGCATACCAGTTTTTCGGAGATAGCAACACCGCTATCTTATTTTTTAGATTTATCACAGACGATCGGCATTCTGATATCAGAATGGCTGGTCTTTAAGAAGTCCCTTTATTTTGTTTCAAAGTTAGGCAGCAATTAATTGATAGGTAGTAAAAAGTAGCAAATAGGTTGCAATTTTTGGTCACCAGCCTGACGCGAACCGATACAGACAACCAGCCCTTCAGACGCACACGAAGCCGCGGGCACAGCTAGTATGTAATATAATATTACAGTACCAGTCTGTTACTGTTTCAACTAATTTCATCGGGCACGCGGGTTGTAGACGCATGGAAATTCAATTTGTTCAGTCAATAAAACTGTTTATACTAAGGTTTTAAAAATATCAGAGAGCTTTGTATATTCCTTTATTTTGGATTCCTGGCACACACACAGGACTTCTTCACAGGACGGTTTCCGAAACAAGGGCAAACCAGTCAGATTGTGACCAACAGAACGCCATCTATACTCCATGAAGTCTACAAACTCAACACCCTACGTAAGTGATAAGTTTGCAGAACTTTCAAGTTGTTCGTTATAACTTGCAAGTTCATTCTTTGATGTGTACAGTACTTTTTCAATAAAATCGTTACAGAAACAAATCAACATACTGTACGATCAGTTTTAACCCTTCCCCACCGAAGTGATCGAAGTGAATGTTGCGTAAGTACCACTTATGTGTGACCTAGGTTACCTGCGCCTCTCCGACGTCGTAATGATACCGTACTGTTACTTGAGGCCTCCTAATTTTAGACTTTCGTATTCTTACCTAGTCTGATTTTGTAAAGCTTCTCTCTGAACAGCAATATTCGTTAAACAATAAAAAAATAAAGACATAAGAAAAACAATATGTAATTTAAAGAGCTATCTTTAAGAATAAAAACCATTATTGCAAAAATAACAGGAATCCAAAAAAAAATATTGGTAAGAAAATATTTTTTCTAAACCCATAAAGGTCGCGTACCTACTTCAGAAAAAATCCCTGAAATTCGCTAGGTGTAACAAAAGCAATCCACTGAGCGTACAGTGATCCGCTTAGCTCAAATTATAATAGTGGGAGGGTGAAATTTTGGCGGTAGCAACGCCTGCGACATTCCTTAGAAAGCGGGAGCGCGGGAATCAATAAAGGATTTCCTGGCGACTTGCCCACGCATGTGCGTGGCGGCCGGTGCGGTGTCGCGTCTCGCGGCATCTCCTCGCGCCACCAGCGAGCTGCCTGCCTGACACCCTAGCACCCACCAGCATCCGCATCAGCTAGCTGCTGATACCATCATACCAGCTGGTCGAGCGCCCCATACTACCCGCTCCGCGTAATACGAGGCGGATGTTGTCGTAGAGCGGCTCGGTGGCGTTCGCATCGGTCGCTGACCATCAACCCTATGTATGAGCAAATAAATCTCAGTAATAAGTAGTAGGCCGCTGCGTTATTGGGCGTATGATTCGCGCGCAGCGTCAGTGCGGGCGCGGGCGCGGGCGGAGCGCGGGGCGCGGGGCGGGGCGGAGCGCGGGTGCGCGGCGCCCGGCGCGACACGCTCGTCCTCCGGCGGCCCGCCCGCACGACACCGGCCTGGTCCCTAACCTGACTGACACTACCACTCGATGACTCAAGCACAATCGTCCGCCCTGTGTGACACTGTCAGGAGAGTTTAGTGCCGTGTGTTGTTCCATGTAGGACGTCAGTGCTGTGTCGGTTGTCGTGTGCCCTTGTCATGTGGGGAGTGCGATGGTGCTGATGGACAGCATGTGTCCGCACAGGCCGCTGGGCCTGCTCTTCGCGCTGCTCGCGGCCGCCGCGCTCGCCAACCAACTCGAGGACATCCCGCACAACGAGTAAGTGCCCGCAAATCTGATATCCTATCGCCCGCAGCCGGTACAAAGTATACGTAACCGTGCTAAATCGTGGAGCAATGATAAAATGTATAGTAAAATTACATGTAAGATTGTGATTTATCAAAACAATTGGTATCTACATAATATGCCATGAAATGTAGACAATAACAAGATTATTATAATAGTGCATGGCCATTTAATAGGTTAACATTAATTGAATCAAATAAGTAAACAAAACTATCTACCGTGATTTATAGTTTTTCAGTTTTTGTAATGCTACCACAGAATTTTCAAAACAATTTCACTAATTTACCTGCAAAAAGGTTATACAATCGCAACAGTTTTAACCTAACAATTTTGTAATACGGATATTTGATTTCAGACACACCACGGATATTAGTATATAATATATTATTCTATATAAAACAAGTAACCGTAAGCTCACACACGAAAGGTTTCCCCATTAATTGCTCCAAAAATGCTGTATCTTTAACACCGCCAGATTACAGTGGAAGAAAGCTTTTAGGAACACAATTCAATCTTTTCAGGAAGGTTTTCGACTGTACGAGTACCTAATACATGAAAAACTAATCTAATATCCATAATAAAAATGATATAGTGTTTACAAAGGCTTCAATCGTGGATTCACCCACGCTTTACTATGTTTCGTAGTAGTATTAAATGAAGCGAGAGACTGATTACATTTGACTTCGAGTGAATATCTACATACGAGTATATGCACGACATCCATTCAACCTCCGTACATCCAAAGACTCTTGAAGAAGGGTAACAAGTTTATTTCATCGTGTAGATATATTTAGATACGTTTCATCGCAACATTTGATAACTTAGATGAGTTTCTCAAATGGAGCGGCGTGATACACTTCAGTAGCTCTTTATCGCGAGATATCCTTTGATACGTTCTGTATATAACTCAAAATTACATATTACGTTTAAATATAACTCTCTCTTCGTGGAACTTGCTTTAATATATATCGTGAAGGAAACCACAGCATATATCACAGAGGTGACAGAAAATGCTTTAAATTGACACGTTACCTTGGCCGCCTACTTTCCTGTACATTAATCATATTATTTGCACCTGTTGCGACTATATTTGCGCCATTTTTTCCTGTAACTCTTATGGAGATATTTTCATGGCGAACGACTGTGGCATCCCTCATAAGTTGGAGTTCATGAAAATAGGCTGCGTTGTCGTAGTTATAGTTTAAATTTAATTCTCTGATGTTTAGACATAGTACCTAATTAGTATGAATCAAATCTCCCCGTCCGTTAATAGCTTTATTTTTAAGTTTGATCTTGAACACTAAAGATAATTAGATCAAGAGGGTTATCAAGAGTACATACACAGCAATTCAAGAACCGATTTGATTATTACTTTGGTCTAGTATTATATTATCTTGCTTTGGTATAATGTAACGTAATATCTTGTCTGTTTTTCTCCCAAAGAATAGGTAGATGTATAGGTTTCGCCCACCATGTCATGTCATGTCATGTGGGAGAGCTTTTTTACATTATTTATTAAAACTAAGTTTGCACAAGTTTAATTAAATTTGGTGGTTTGAAGATAAAATATGGCAGGTGCAACTAAATGAAAAAACAGAGAGAGAAAATAAATATAAATAAAACAATTTAATATATACATAAAAATATATACTTAGATACATACATACATCTTAGCTTGGGTGTCAGAGGTGTATAACTCTGTGCTATGTAAAATTCTCAATTTAAATCTTAATTTTGTTAAACGACATAGTGATATTGAAATTGTAATCTGGCAATAAAAAAATGTATTATTATTATGTCCTTTATTCATGAAATATCTTATTATCTACATTTTTAAATATTTATATAAAATAAATTAAAAAACAAAAACATTTAAAAATATAAAAAATAGAGGCCCACCGGTATCGGGAACAGGGTCCAAGCTACCGGCGGTCAGGGCTCCAGAGAGAGGAACCTCCTAATAATACGAGCCGTGTCCAGCAGTACTGCTTTCTGGATCAGGCCCTTGACCCAGCCGCCTAACGAGAGCCTCCTAAGGTGTTGGTCGAGGCTCGTGGCTATTAAGCCATTGGCTGACACTATTATTATTATGTTATTGAGAAACCGAATCCAACAAATCAACTCTGTGATAGTTCTGCAAACTTCGCCGAACTTTTACTGACCAACTCCTTACAAATCATCACTATAATAAAGTCTATAAATGTACTATACATTGTAAATTAATATATATATTTCACAAATAATTGGGAGAAATTATAAACAAGATTGGGACACTGGAGAAAAAATAACACTGAGAAAGAAGACCAGTGGTGGCGGGTAACAGCCCCATCTTACTTTTCGTAGATCGTGGGTACGCATTCGGTGAGGCACTTTACTTAGTGAACTATTTCATCATCATTGCTTTAAAACCGGGAGGAAACCGGCATGTCGTAGAACCAATAAATCTAAGACATGTGACATCCACCAACCCGCATTAGGATCTTTCCCTCTCACAGAGAGGAGGTCTGTGTCCCAGCAGTGGGAACGTTAATAGGCTATATACTGGACTGACTGTATTGTAATGGGGTTAAGGCTCCAATGTCCTAACATTAACATTATGTAATATCTTAAAATGTAAATGATGTTTAGTAAAAATTCAAACCCAATCAGAAACTGATACATACACAACAACCGATAGAATCAGAATCTAATTTAAAAAGACGAATAGAAAGCATGTTGAATAGTAAATTGATAAAGCAGTTAAAGTAAAAACGATTTCTATCATTTGTGTAATTTTAGTTTCAATATAATCTAAATAACATAATTGCGGAGGGCACGCCACCAGTAACGGTAGATGTTATACCGCATATTATTATTATATTTCATACCTGCTATTTTCTACCCACCTATCTTGTACTATTGCTACGATTTTGCTGCTTTGCAATTCCAGAAATATTTTCGGTTCTACAAAATTGTAGAATGCTGGAGAGCTGAATATGTTAAGATTGAAGGATGACCTCAACCAAACTTGGGTGAAGACTAAATCTGGAATCCTAAAAAGCTGAATTTGCTCATACTGGAAGTTGACCCAACAAAAATTAAGTGAAGGATAGACATAGGTTACGGATTATTTGGTTTTGTTTGGGTTAAAGCGATTCTACTTATTTAAATCTGCCATCATTATAATATAATATTTATGGATTGGAACAGTATGTAAAACATAGACTTTTTTTACGTTTAAAACTGCAAAGTGCAAGGAAAACATTTCCAATAAAACTAATCTTGCGTTGCGTGGCAGGCATCCTCTACATTTTGCACAAGGCCTCGCGCTGCAGCGGTATGTAGGGCAGGACGTGCTCGCACGAACAAGCAGCTTATTGACAGCCAATTACAGAACGATATTCAGACGCTAGCACCCCCGCGCCCGCGCGCTCTCCGCTACTTAGATGAATTTCTGGAATGACGTTTCGAAGCGATTTGCTAAACGAAAAAGTTCACAAGTGACAGTTGAAAGTTCCAAGATGGATCAATTCGTGATAAATGGCGCCACAGCCTGCCTCCCCCCTCTCTCCACCTACCCTCGGCCACTCATACAATGAAGCGGTTGTAAAAACTTTGAATTATTAACGAGGTTTTCCGGTTAAAGTAATTACGAATCCGCGCCACTGATTAAATGTATTGGGTTGGTTCATTAATGTGTGTTACGATGTGTGCGAGTACGAGTATTAGTGGATGGGGTTCGACGATAATAAATTAGAAAGCTTTTTTATTGGTAGATATGTGAAGTTATACTGTTTGCCCATTTCCATCTTCATCTTAACTTCCCCATTGAAGTCTTAACTTGTTAACAATTAGATATTTCAGACCATCTTCTCTGCTTCATGGTATATCTCTAGCACGGAATCTTCCCAGATATCGTTTGTTTTTAAATTTATTATCAGTTCTTGGGTTATGCCTATTTAAAAGGTTTATTCATTACTTTTATAATCTATTTTCGTTTCAAATAATGAAGTCAATTCGCACTCATCATTTTACAAATGTGGGTTCGTTTGTAAGTGTGAACGAACGTAGGAATTTCATTCAATTTCGCCACACATCGGAGGGGAGAAAATCTTTTTATCAAGAGTGCAAATGTAAAGCTTAAATGAAATCAAAAAAATAGCAAGCTAAGGCCCGGAGCTGGTGTGATCACGTGCGCAAACAAACTCTATTAGCTATGTTCGTATGGAACCTGCATTTTAATTCAATTTCCAAGGGATATATTAAAAGGAATTAAGCATACACAAAGTTATAATTGCAAAGTATTACGAACATTGAGTTTACGTGTGTTATTTCGCTTAGTTTTCCAACTTATTTGGATTCTATTCTAGAAACCCATTTCTTTAATTTTGATCGATGAGGTTTTTCGTGGTGTTTTTAGAACCCATGAATAAGTGAGACATACCAGCAAAAGGATTAAACGTATAACTTAATTAACGTTAACATTTGGCTGGCTACCTGAAACTGTAGGTTATCCCTCTAGCCTCGGCAAATCACAAACAGAACCATAGTAGTTAATCGTAGACTCATTGCGTGTGATCCCCGAAGCTTAGCCGGCAAGCCGATTATATAGTAGATTCGACAGCACACATGCATTCTTTGACGAATCCAAACTATTAACAATTTCATTATTTTTGTAACTAAGTCTTCACTCAATGGAGCATAAACACACTGAAAAAAGTATAATTTACAATTTGTTTTGTATGTTGCCTGTTGATCTCTTCATTTGCCCACCTCTACGACGACGCTCTAGACAAATGCATTTTAAAAAGTATACTTGCTGCTTAAAATTGCCACCACGTGTAAACAGAACTTAAAGAGCTGTGGTGATTTAGTGGAAACATCGGCCGTGACTTTATTTTTTGTGAAATATCTCATCAACACGCTCTCATAAGGATGAACAAGGGCGTCGCCAAGGGGGGGGGGCAGCTGCCCCCCCCCTAGATATTCTAAAAAAGTTGCCAAATGTAAAGCAACCACAGTCCTAAGTCTTTGACTTGACTTGCTTGATTGATCATTCCCGTACGTCGCGAATGAATATATATAAATCAAACCCAACAGATCGAACCGTTGTTGATATCCTAAAATAGGCAAAAACCTTCTTTCCCGACACGGAAAAGCGTTGTGATCGCTCTTCCGTGCACAACGTGTACGGTAGAGTTGCGTAGCTTTACATGTTGGACTCTGAATAGTGCTCGCCAAACTTCTGGGCCGCCCTGAAGTTGGCTTTCCGATGCGCAAGGCACGGATCGGTACTGTTTTTGTATGATTTACTACTGCGCAGACATTGCAGCCAACTTCGGGACGGCCAAGAAGTTTGGCGAGAACTATACCTATATTATTACAATCGCTGTAGATGTAAGGCTCGTACTACAAGTGAAAAGCTTCATGTGCTCTCGACTTGCCTACAATTCATACTTTTCTCATTCTCCATATCAACTTGCCCCCCCCTAGGCCATCGGCTGGCGGCGCCCTTGAGGATGAAAGATATCTACGAACCCGCACTGGGCTCCAGAAGTGAACTACAGTCTAGTACCTCTCACAGAGAGGAAGCCACAGAGAGAAACTAGCTATGGGACCTTTTGGGGGCCGCTTACTTAGTCAGACACCTTGCTGATAGTGTCCAGAATTATTTTTACTACGGTATTAGCCTAAGATTTATAAATACATAGTTCGAGCCGATATTAGGAACTCTCTAACCTTGACACTTATATTTGGTTACTTAACTAAATAGTGCTTATTTAGTAAACGAAAACTATATAAAAAAATAGACGACATATTTTAGTGCCGCTAGAATTAAATAAAACAAAAGGTCTAGAAACCGTCTGCATTTTGACATGTAGGTACATACAGAATACCGTATTGGCAAGTGCATTAGCATTGTAACCAGGCCTTAATATCCTATTGGTCTTGGGGCTGCAAGCGCCACACAGTTTTATACACGGTTTACGGGAATAGGTTCGCGTCTTTTTACATGGGGCTTATATACCCTGTGACATGCAAGTGTACTGTATTATACTTCTGCCTAAGCCTCAGAAGAATACATGCGTGTTGTTCTGTACGTATAGCCCGCAGCTTCAACGTTAATACAATCTTTAAGAGAGCCCTTCCCGGTCCGTCTATCGTCAAAGCGAGCATGTTCGAAAAGTTGTTTATGTTTCAACCAGCGCAATGTTTGAAAAAGTGGCAAAGCGAAATGAGAGATACTTAGTGAAAAATTGTATTCGAAAGTTTTATAAAACTTAAAAAAAACTCGATAGATAGAAAAATTGTGATCGCTAAATTTCATAAAACTTGTTCCAGAAAACACTTATTTTTGAGTAAGCCTTACAAGTTTGTGAAATAAATATTTGTCATTTAGAATCTCCATAATATCCATCAACATCTGGATAGAAACCTTGAACATGTAAATGTTCAAGGTTTCTATCCAGATGTTTTCTGTTAATAGTTATGCAAAACAGCAGATTTTTGGAGGCTTATACTGAGTTTGTTTCTCCAAATTTTAATTTTTTGCTTTCATAGAAACCTAGATATAGTGCACAAGATACTTATTAGTTCAAAAAAATCAAAGATAGATGTGTTACAACGGCATAATCACGTACGAGCGTTTGTATGAAAAGTATGATGGGTTGGCCGCTCTTAAGCCGTACACTTGCCTCCGGGATATTAAACTAACTGTTGCAGTAAATCTCTAGAGATGCTCTGAGATGAGACGCAGACATCTTTTATCGAAAATGTTGTTCTCATGCACTTGTTTATGGAGTCAGGAAAATTAATAGTTTCCCCACTTTTAAAAACAATTCCCAATGAAAAAGTTTCATCATCTTCCTGTCCTTTTAGTCTTTCATTCCGTCTTGTCAACTGTGACGCTTTTCTTACTTCTAACGTTTATTAAACTACTTATATAACTTTTGCATGGACGAATAGACCTTGACCTTGTATCAAGTGCGAGTGTGAAATTATTAATATCCGTGACCGTACTTATGATTTACATAAGGTTTCAACTTGTTTTGACTTCAATTTCAACCCCAGAGAAGCCTCCAGCGATATTAAATTAACTGCTGTCGATATCTCAAAAGAGTTATCTATACTAATATACTAATACTAATAATAATATTATAAAGAGGAAAGATTTTTTTGTTTGTTTGTTTGTTTGTTTGTTTGTACCGAATAGGCTCCGAAACTACTGGACCGATTTGAAAAATTCTTTCACCAATAGAAAGCTACATTATTCCTGAGTGACATAGGCTATTTTTTTTATCCCGAAAACGGGTCCTGTGGGGTGGCCCACGGGAGCGAAGCCGCGGGGAACAGCTAGTCTGACATAATAACGCAGACTTATCTTATTTGACTAAGATGTTAGAGTTCTTAATCATATACTCGTATGTATTTAAGATCTACACATGCTTTGGTTTATTTTGTCGTTTCTTTTAACCTCTATGACCCCCGTAATATAAAATTAAGTCGTCCATTCCAGATATTTTAATGAGCTAGTAACACAAAAATCTTTCATTTATCAAGGAGTTAGTTCTTAATCATGTACCCGTATGTACTTATGAAGACTTGTTTTGTCGTTTCTAGAGAAGACACTTACATACGAGTTCATGCTTCCGGCGATATTAATTAACTTTTCGATATTATTTGATTTTTCTGAGCTGGTATAGAAGAACCACGTGTGTAATTTGATTTATTCGTTCTCACTTTGGAGCATTTAAGACGACGACTAACGCCAACGACCTTGAGAGAACAAAACGTGCACTCGTTTCACACCCGCGCGACCCAAAATTTGGTAGTTTTTTGTACTTTCCTTATTATTCTATGACTTTAAAAAAAAGCCTCAGATCAAAATGTAGATAATTAAATTGTCTTTGAGATGGTGTCAATTTCATTAAAATACGCCCAGCGGTTTTGGCGCGATTGTCGTGTTTTTGTCCGTTTTAGACATAAATTTACAAATTAATTACACTATGTTATACGAATAAAACTCAAAATTTTATTAGATCAAATTATTAAGAAAATGGTCTAATGTAACATTATATTTTTCCAGAAAATTACGACTAGCCGTTTAGACGCGATTCTCATTTTAAAATCAGCTACTCAAGGGAATCGGCGCCTTAAATGCAACCTTTGTTGTAGATAGTACTTTATAGCCACTACTGACAGATCGACCAAAAGCTTCGATGAATTCGATGTCAGCGATGACGATAGTCGAAATGTCAAAATGTATTGATCACGTGATGTTTCGATATCGCTTGTCAATCGCTTACAATTTTGCCTTTTTGACAATCGCTATCGCCACGCTTCCGATGATAGAATGTCATTGTCAATGTGTTGTCTAGGGCCTCTGGTATATATAATGTAAGCCTATGATTATATTTTGTTATTACACGGCAGTAGGTAAGACTCCAACCTGCGTTTTACCATATTTTATGTTACAGTTTTGTTCTATTTCTATAGTCTGTTTTATTTCAATTGGTCGTAATTGGGAAGATCCTTGAAGAATCATGAATGTTCCCATAGAACTTCAGTTCTTTACTTGGTGGAGTTTGATGAGTCAGATATGACATGTGTGTTTTTGTTTTTAAAAAAACACATGTCACATTGCTTGAAATTAAATTCGTAGCGATTATCTCAGAAGTTGTTGCGTGTAATAGATTTTTTTGGTCACACATTGATAATATTTCCACGTTTTGATCGTTAAAAAAGCCAGTAAGAAAACAAAATTATAGAACTTAAGCATGGGTTGCGAACCTTACCAAGTTCACTTCCTACAGTAATCTCGCTGAATATCCACTATCACAACTAAAATAACAGACCACATTCATCCATTCTATCAGCACCTTCGTCTTGACCAGTACAGTAGTGGTCGTTAGTAAGCAACATGTGGGCAGCTGCAATATCCGCTCCCCACCGTCGAGCCGCTGCAGCGCTGTGCACAATAGCTTTATATGAGATACGGGCATAGTTCAGCGAATCGCGATGTAAGCACATTGATGCAGCTTTCAGCGCTGTATCTATTATTCAGCGGTTATAACGTATCGTGGGCTAAAGCTTGTAGTGGCAAGGTTTAATACGTGGGACGCAATACATGACTCCAACCTACGCAGCTTCGTAACATACACGGCTTTTAGAAGTATTGAACTTTTTCAATGTATTATGTAAAGGAAAATATCAAATTTACCTGAAAATATGACATTGTAGTAATATGAGGCCTGAAATAAACCAAGTAGGTTATATTCAGTTATTCGCCATCCTTGCGAAGCATTTTTTATACTCAAAACAGGTCGGTACTTACCTATTTATATTACATACACATAAACTCACGTGTGTTCTCCACGTGTCTAGGCAAAAACATCATATGACCGTGCAATAACGGACCATTTTGAGCTTCTTGGCGTTACGCTGACATCAACTCTCAATTTTGGCCCATTCATTAAGGCAAAGGCTCAGCTGGCTGCCAAAAAGTTAGGGATACTTGCAAAAGTGAGAAGGTATTTCACGCCGGAACAGCTGCTCAACTTATCAAGCGCAAGTTCGATCATTCATGGAGTACTGTTCTCATCTCTGGGACGAATCTGCTAAATACCAGCTTGATGCACTAGAGTCGATCGAAAAGCGGGCCAAGAAGTTCTTCGGCAATGAGGCACTGGTCAAGTCAAAGCTCAAGAGCCTTGAACATCGTTGCCAAGTTGCCAGCTTATCGGTTTTTTACCGGTTACATTTCTGGGAGTGTGCGATGGAATTGCATGATCTAATTCCACCTAGTCCATTCCATCATCGGACTACCAGACGTACGGCGATGCGCCATCGATACATGGTGGACATCGCACCAATACGCACAAAACGTTTTGGGGAATGCTTTTATTATGCGTACAGCTAAGGAGTGGAATGCCCTGCCGGGGTCTGTGTTTCTCGATAGCTACAACCTAGGGGTCTTTAGGTCAAGAGTGAATAGGTTATTTCGAAGCAAGCGTGCTTCACCGTCGACCACATCATCACTTGCCATCAGGTGAGATAGTGGTCAAGCGCGAGAATACATAAAAAAAATAATCTGATCTTCACCTTCTGCGATCCTTGCTAATTTTAGGATGGGATTGACAAAATGACATGACCACAAAATGACTAACGAAATGTGACGTGGTCAATGCCAAACATTTAAAACTTTTAAAAAGATTTATCGGTAATAGTGTAGGTATAGCCCCTAGGTTAACACATAGAAAACCTTTTAACCGGGGCAACAACAAGTATACAATTTGTATTATGAGTAACATTTGGGGTTAATCCTCAACCTTAAGCTGTTAACACGCAACTATTAGGCGGTGAGTTCACCTTCAGAAACATCATAAATCTCCTTCACAGATAAATATTATTGATCTGAACCAATTGACAGCTACTCAAAGTACCGTACAGTTCACCAAATTTTTAATATTGACTTATTTTGCCCTAGAATCACCTTGATCGCTGCAATGGATTCTAAGGTTGCCGACCTTGACCTTCCGACACTAATTGTAATAATTACAAGTAATTCTTGATTGCTCTTAGATTACTCACTGCAGCAGGGACTTCTGCTTTTGCGGTGCTTTTGGGGTATAACAATAATAGTGGTTATGACTTATGTATCAGTTATGTCACTAATTTCTGACTGTTACACCAAAATTCACGAATGCCAATGAATCCAAAGGATAGTTTCGACTTTTCGCACCATATCAGGCAATCTCTGAAATCTGCAAATCGTTGCTTTAACGTAGCAATTTAATCTACAAATTCTCTTGAGGGTAATATGTATAACTAGTCCGACTAAGCATTAATTCAAAGGACGTAAATAATAAAAAAAATTGTTCAGTCTAGTAGAAATCGACACTAAAAAAGGCTAAAATCCTAAAGCATGACGTAGTTCTGGATTTTTTGTATTTTGTCTGGACCTGTTAGGGTAGTGTGAATTAAAATTTGCAACTTCGGTAAAACAGCCAAATTTTGTTTTTTTTCCATTTTTGCTCTAAAAGTCATAAACTATGCGTTTTTCGACTAGCAAAATTTCGTAAGTTTTAAAAGTTCATTAAATGTTGTATGGTCCATACAACATACAAAAAATCCACAAAATACATAAAGCTTTGCGATTTTAAAGTCTATTTCTACTGGGCTCATTTGGACTCATCCTTCACTTTTACATTTACATAAGAATTCATAATATAAAAAGAAGAATCCTCGCCATATCATTCTCAATATTACCTCTTCAACTCTTCTGCATAAAGATAACCCGCTTATGTTTGCTTACTATTAATAAAATGATAATAAAATCCGTGTCGCCCCTCCGCTAGTTTGCGAGATTGATCACAAAACTTTGTCTAGACACAACTAATTATATAGCGCAGCCCGGTTCAGAGCTCTTAAGTATAATATAAATGAAAGTTCCATTAAAACTTGCCCAGTAGTTTTAAACATCGCATCGTTAAGGAAAAACGCGCAAATGTTATAGTTATGAGTTCGCTCCTACTATAAGTGCTTTGGTCTTATGGGTTCAGTTTTAATGTAAGAAACGGTGAAATACTAGATCTTAGCATAGTGTAGCAAGCACTTTTTTTTCAAATCAATTCATTTATTTCTTTGCAAACATGAGTAGAGTACATAGGTGTTTTTACCCGACTGCCGAAGGAGGGTAATGTGTTTATCAGTCTATGTATGTCTGTATGTAAGTATGTATGTATGTATGTAAGTATGTATGTATGTAAGTATGTATGTATGTATATATGTATGTATGTATTTTTGTTCCTATGTGGCGTTCTAGAGACCAAACGCGTCGGCCGATTTTGATGGTTCTTACGTCAATCGATTCGTCTTAACCTCGCGAGTGTCACTGGCTACATTAAAATTGTAAAATAGGAAAATAGCGGTTCTTGGGCGCCATATTGTGGGGGCCCAAATATTTTTTTTCTTCCAAACCTGTCGTGTGGGGTATCGAAATAAAGGGTTTTAAGAGGCGATTTCAAAAATGTAGAACACTTATATGTATAAATGTACCTAATTCGAAAAAAAAATTACTAAAAATTTTATAAATAAAAAAAGTTAATTAAAAATATCAAAAAACCCGACTGCATGAAAAGCGAACTAAAAAGGCGTAAACAAGGAGAAAATCATGCTGTGCAGTCGGAGGATACATCTGGTTTTGGTCAGCCGCGAATATGTATCCTCCGACTGCACAGCATGATTTTCTCCTTGTTTACGCCTTTTTAGTTCGCTTTTCATGCAGTCGGGTTTTTTGATATTTTTAATTAACTTTTTTTATTATAATAAAGTTCTCCATATACTACCGTCACATGGGCATGCAAAGGTTTACAATTCCAAATAATAAGTATAACAAAATTAAGTGGCAGATCATTAGAATTACAATATAATATTAATTTAATAAATGTCAGCGTGGTCACAGCAATAAAAAATAAAATAAGTCAATGAGAGGATCCTAATAATAAATATGTCAATCAGAGTAACAGTATGTCAATCAGTTAGTGAATAATCATTAAGAAAATCGTCAATCGTGTAATAAGTTCTTTAAAAGTTCTTTGAGCGCTATTTTAAATTGCATTGTAGTAATATTTTTTACTAGCTGTTCCCCGCGGCTTAGCTCCCGGCTACCCCACAGGACCCGTTTTCGGGATTAAAAGTAGCATATGTTACTCAGGAATAACGTAGCTTTCTACTGGTGAAAGATTTTTTTAAATCGGTCCTGTAGTTTCGGAGCCTATTCGGTACAAACAAACAAAAAGATCTTTCCTCTTTATAATATTAAGTATAGATAATATTAGGTACTCTATTATGAGTGGGGCAATCACAAAAAAACTTTTTTCTTTTTTTTCACTCTAAGTAATTTGAATAAAGGTTAATTATAGCGTTTTATTTTAAATTTCTTATACATGCTAGTAAGATATGATAGACATGCAAACGATTGTGAGTTCTAATCCGGGTCAGTACCACATGACTTTTAATTTTTTTTTTTTTAAATCTTTTATAGGCTCGCGCTTGATCACTATCTCTCCTGATGGTAAGCGATGATGTGGTCTACGATGAAGCACGCTTGCCTAGTAGTAACCTATTCACTCTTGACTTTAATACCCCTAGATTGTAGCTATCGGGAAACACAGACTCCGGCAGGGAATTCCACTCCACGTCGTAAGAAACCTAAATTTGTAAGTGTAGCATCACTAACCTGAGCATACGTGGTGTTGTGGTGCTGTATTAAAATGGGAATTTGCCCTACAGTGGGATAGTAACAGGCTGGTATAAATATTTCTTATACTTATAATGTGTCATTCTCAGCAAAAACCTACCAGAAGGTGAAAAGTAATCCCCTTACGTGAAGAGTAGCAGTATCAGCTACTTAGAACAGAAAATCACGAATTCCTTTGCAAACCTTTAAACAAAATATTTAGCTAGGATTAAAGTAATTTTAGTAATTTTCTATTTAATTTACTTATTATTTTGTTAGTTACTATAACATTGTATACTCTGACGTTTTAATATTAATTTATGACGTTGTATACGTTTTATTTTTTAAATATGACATTTTGACGTTTTAATTCGTATGCTATTAGAAATTTTTTATTTATGACATTGGATACGTTTAAATATTTGACATTGTATACGTTTTAATATGTGACATTGGATGCGTTTTAATTTTTGACTTATTATAACGTTTTCAATTTATGATATTGTATACGTTTTAATTTATCACATTGCATATGTTATAATTTTTTATTAATGACATTGTATACGTTCCAATTTTAATGTAATTTATAACATTGTATTATTTAAATTATTATTGTAACTATAATTTTGCATGCCTAAATTGGTGGAGCACGGTTAGTTGCGCATTCACCGGTGTTGAGTAATATAATTAATCTTGAATTTTCTATAAGTGGTCATGATAAACTCTATAATAAAACGGTTGACTGTGATTTAATAATTATGTATGTGGAAAAAAAGTATTTTTTTCTTTTTTGATAAGCTTTGTAATGTTGCAAACATCACACAAAATAGATACTCTTTTGGTGAAAAATAAAACCATGTAAAACGTTCGGCAAATTCAATACACCGCCAGTTAGGGTTATCAAACCTGCCAATGGCAGCAAATATAATTTCAAAATACTATTGTACTACTACAATTTTCATCTAAAATGATATTTTAGAGGGGTAAAATTGTTAGTTCATTTGTAGGAACCGAAAATTCTTTCAATGATAGAGAGCTAACCATCATTAAGTGCCATAGCCTACTTTCTATGCCTAAAAACGAACGGCTGCTGTAGGTCATTCGAGCGAATCGGCGGGAAAAACCCTAACGTATACTATACGTACACACAATTCAAACAATGGGATTGCTTTACCATAAAAGCCTTATAACTAGCAACAACCTTTAATGACGGTATTAAAGTCCGTGCCCGTTACAATCCTAACTCAATTAACTGTTTCGTAGAAGCGTAGACAATTTGCACAAGCGGCGAAGCCTCGTAGCGGCATAGCTTCGTAGCAGCGTAGGCTTGTAGTACCCCGCGTAGCATTCAAGTGCTACGCCGTAGCAGTGTGCAGAGTGTGGCGTAGTCGGAAAATACTTTTTCAGTTCTAGTTAATTATGTATGAACAGTAATAGATCCCTTCAGATTAGTTAAATAATTCTGTGTAAAGACAGATCCGAAATAAAAAAATAATATAAATTTATTATTTTTCTAGTTAACATTATATTAAATAAAATCATAATTTAGGCTAGGTTTAAAGCTAAACTAAAAACGAAAGCCATATTATCATTTGCGACACTTGAATATTTAAATTAAAGCCGTACGCCTCACATTAATGTAGTTAAAATTCAGGGTACAAATAAATTTGGATAGTTTTATGTGGTGGATTGTGGCTTATCAATGATTGTCTGGCACCAAATGCGGTAAACGTTCTAGTTAAAACTGACTGAACAAAAAACAGTTTAATCTGAATTGAAATGAAGGCTGTTCAATTACGTTTACTGATAAGTGAGTATGTAGCTTCAGCTTAACAGAAACTAGAGGGAACACAGACGCTATTAAGTAAAACTAATTGAGACATAAAGGAGAGGTTTGTAAATTTAATTGGTTTTTATTGTGGCTGGTGTGTCGCGGGTGGCGTACAAACAGGCAAATGAAACTAGTTATGATCTGTTTCCACAACGTAAATATTTGCAGAGCGGCACGCGGCGCGGGGCACATGTCAAAGGCGCCGGCTCCGGTATTGATCTAGAGCGGGGTGAGGGGAGCAGGGGGCTCGTGGCTCGGGGGGCTCGCGCGGGCTGGGAGGGCTCGCTCGTACTACGCGGAGGCTGCCTTACGTAAGGGCGCAGCGCGTCTGACACCCGTCTGCCAGCACTCGCCGACACTGATTAATAAAACAACCGCTATCGACTCGCTGCAACCGAGATATCATCGGCTTTCATCTCTAAGTAATTCACTTTGACACTTAATTAAATACCTCGCCTCCTAATTCGTATCGATCGCACACAGAGAGATGTAAGCGTTCATAACAATACCTTTCCACATTTCCTGGATAATAAGGAGGAAGAGAATTTCTGAGAATTTGTCTCAACACTCGTTATTCTGGAGCACACCATCGTTTCTTGTTTAATCATAATATATTAAAAGGTCCTCGCTACGATGAACCCTAATTAAACAGCAATCATAAATTAGATAAGTAATTTAAAAGGTCGCTTTGATGTCGCCGACTGCTCCGGTTCAATTTTCCCACGTTTACTAAGTCCCAGTATTTTAAACAAAAATTTGTCATACGCAAAGGAATGATATTAAATTCAGGTGAAACGTAAATCGGTTTACTCCGCCCCGGCCGACGAAACCCTATGCTCAGCGCCAGGGTTAAACCGATTACAGTAACAAGATATTTTAAGCGGATCACTGCAGTGTTAAGACCCTTTTCTCCGTTTTGCAAACTAATCGCATAGTTATAATAGAAAATCTACTCATACTTCTTGTGAGTTCACTGAACGGAGATGACAAATGAAATCGAGTACACTGTTATATGAGGCACAAGGGTGCTGTGTTCTGTATTGAAATACTCAACTTCAAAGACTTAATTCAGAAATCGGAAAACAGTCTACATGTATGAAAAGTAGTACAAAATTCATCTTATCAGCAAAGAAATCATTGAGATTTTTAAAAGAAAACCCAGGGTTGTCATAACAGCCCTTAAAGTGATTTGTTGAAGATCCTGTAGGCTCCCCCGTACCCCAGTAACGGGCCGGATCCGGCGCCGGCTGCGCACCGTGCACCTGCCGGTTACCAAACGAACGTTTTAAATAATTCTAAATTCCGAACCGGTGGCGGTGACGGCCGAACTTGGCGAACAATGCCCGCGAAACATTCCCTGATTGCTAATGAGGACATTGTGGAACAACTTGAATTAAACGAAACGGAATAAGGAAATAAGAACGAAGTTTTGCCCAAAAATTCTCTGAACCGTTCTCGTCTTTTACATTTCCTTTATTATTACTTATGTTATCAGCGAGATCTTTTAAACATAGATAGGACCGTGATACGTCAGAAAAGGAAGGAATAAAAGAACGCGAAGGGTACGCCAGAAAACATTGCAAACGACTTAGAAAAGGAATTTTGATAAAGTACACAAAAAAATCACTCCATTAGCTATCTATAGGGAAGTCAAACCCTTATTATTTGCTTTCCAGTTACTTTTTCCATATCAGTGATAAAAAGATTGTGAGAATATATTCAAGGTTCAGCACCCCTAAAAGGATAGCTCAAGCAATCTCTTTTGAGATATATTCTCAAAGTTAAGACATCACAAATTATAAGTTTGTAGCAAAATATGAAACGATTCAAGTTATTCTAATCTCGCTCGTCTTGCAGCGAAGGGTTTATGTCATACAGTCTAGACGTTGTCTCCTCGTACTTCATTTCGCTGCAGCGCAGTTTCCATCGATTTCTCATCACAGGACTGCTCAGGACAGAGATAATCCCGCATGGATAGACTGGTTTAAGCTCTACTAAATGCCAAAGGATGGAAAACCAGTTTTATTATGTATAAAAATTGGAATTTCCTCCACGTAGATTGGAATTTTAAGTAAGCTCTTAGAATTTTAATCCGAAAATATGTAAGGGGAAAATATCTTTGTGGTAACGTTTTCATATTCGGAATAGTTGAAAGGCACATACTTGAAATGGCTTATATACAATTAGTGTTATAAAATTGTAGCCACGCAAATTACGGTTATTTACGTAAAATTCTTCGCACTCCATTTCATTTTCATACTTGCACGCAGCAGTATAAATGCCTAAATACTTCTTTGCCTGAACAAAGTTTCTAATTGTTATGGACATAATAAGGCCAAAACGATTGGTCTAAAAATGCTCTTGGCAACTAGTAAATCCATTAGTGAATACGTTACGTTAGCGGGAAAATGAAAATAGCGTAGTAAAGTGGGTTGATTCACATAAAAGTGAGCTAACAATAAGAACATGCAAATGTTGCAGTGGTCCACTTCGGATGAGAGATATCTAGACTACCACGGGTAGTATTTTAAAAATAGCAATGTCGTAAGCTATTCCTGCAGCTGAATGGACTCACACGAGCTATTTTAATCGTTACTTTACAGGTATTTTCTAGTGAAAGGCTAACCTAGTTTGAATGCATTTATTAGCACTTCCATCGTTAGTGGCTATTCATGTTTCCTGAATGTATAAAACTGCACTATTTCGTGATTACTAACCTGTTGTTACAACTTATAAGCCTTAGTATTTACCATTTATGTTTGATATGAGTGCAAAAAATAGCAGCATTACAAATAAGTTTTATTTTGCGTTAGTCGATTATCTAGAAAACTACTACAAACTTGCAATAAATACTTTGAAAGTTAAGCTTTTAAGTTAAGTACTGAGTACTTGAATTCAGTACTTCGTATTTTCCATTGGAAAATACGAAGAGATATACATATTTCATAGATTTTTAATTTTTAACTTCAGGTAGTTGTAGTATATAATAAAAGCCTGTAATAATGGTAGCTAATGTTAATATATTTTGAGTCACGACACGACGCGACCCGGGATGGTAGGTATCGGCCGAGACAATCATTAAATTGGTCTCATCCTGTGACAAAGGCTATACATTTGAACGCTGTGCGACAAATATAAATTGTACGAGTAAGCTCCCACCGAATAAGGGGTGCTTGACGAAGTGGAAAAAAATGCTTAACCTGTTTCCTCGATCACATTTACTTCCCCGTCACAGACTTATGATAAATGTATTTAATTTTTTTCTGAAAATCGCGCATTTTTTTTTCCTCTATTTTGATTTTGAATCTGCCTTTTACCATTCGTTATTTTCCTGGAATAATACTATTTATGCCATGTATTCCTCAATTAAAATTGAAATTTTTGTTACAGAGTCAAAAATTGGGCGCTAAAATTCGGCGTCGACTTATGGGAGTTCGGAAGGCATTTTACGAAAATGAATCAAATTCAAAACGTAAGTACATCTTATACAAATGAATCCTTCTTTCTTGCAAAGAAACGAAGATTTGCAAAAACTCAAGCATACCTCAAGTTCTGCATTCGTAGTAAACGAAAACCGCATATGCACATCGGACTAAAAAACAAAAAAAAAGTTTCCATTTCCTGAGAGTCGTGCGTGGAGGTACTGTGAGTACGTGTGATGTTTCTCTCTTGAAGGCGGCGAGAGAGCGTGTAGCAAGTAAGCCGGATCGCCGGTCCGACGCGTACGTACAAAAACTAAGAGTCCGCTCCCGTGGCGGCCCCTAGCGGGGGCTTTACTCCCCGGCGCCCCCCAGCTCCCCGCGACCCAGTTACGTGTCCGACCAGAGATAGGGATACAGCGACTGTTACTAAAGCATGGTATTAGTCACTTATCGATGCATCTTGATCGCTTAATGGTTTCAATTAGATGCTATTTGTGATGTTTATTATGTGGGGACTCTTTTACTAGGTTTTGTGGGATTAGGACTGTCCCTGATGAAACTCGTCTGCAAATGTTGAAAATTATATTTTTTTAAGCACACTAGTTACTAAGTGATTTGAATTGTTCATATCACTTAGTACGTAGTTTTAATTTGCAAGATTATGAAACTTTAGAAAACTCTGTAAACTGACCAGATGCATTTTTAGAGAAAATTGACAATTAAAATAGAATGTGCTTTTATTTAATTACAAAAGCAAATCGCAAGCTTTAGCTACTTAAAGAATCTCGTCATTTTCATCTGAGTATAGCAAGCTTCTTGAAGCTATAACTTTTTATTAAAGGTAATTTGAAAAAATTGGAAAGCATTACTTGTCTGTAAAATTATTTATTTAGTCTAGACGCCATTCGGGTTGCTAAACGACTTTTATTACGCTACCTATGTATGTATGTATGAGTATCCAGTTATTATGAGCATGATACCCTGATATACCCTGATGTTGGTAACGTATATAGTTATTTTAAGGAAATTGAATTTCCTTTTGTGTATTAAATGATAGCAAACTTTAGTTATGTCAATGCCATCAACATCAACTTTTACTTTGCAACTTGAAACTCATGATGATTACTGAGTTTTGATATGACAATAAATATGCAAAAATGTAATGATATAGGTAGAACCTTTTTACAAGCTTTTATATAACTTGCAATGTATGTATGTAAGTATGTTCGGGTCAAATATTGCAACTGAATTTTAATGCAGTTATCCTGAACCGATTAAGATGAAATTTTGCACACACGTTAAGTTTAGATGACAATGCATGGTTTGGTCATTCTAAATCCAATATGGCGGACGGCCCAAGATGGCGGACTAGTTATTTTTGTGCACTGCCATGATATGGGTATCAAATGAAAGGGTTTGCTGAGAAGAATACGAAAAAAGCGTGTTTTGAATAAAGATTGTTAATGAACAATTTATTTTAGTTAAGATTAAACAATCGTAACTATAATAAATTGTTCAGCACAGCGGTAAATTAGGTTATAATAGGTATAAATCTATTTCTATTATATATTTATCTTTTAATCTAGCTTTGTTTACGTTTGTTTTTGTTTTACGTTGAAACGATCGACCACATTAACTGTAATTATGACAGTATGAAACATTAAATAAAAAAACCGGCCAAGTGCGAGTCGGACTCGCGCACGAAGGGTTCCGTACCATTATCGCAACAAAAAACGGCAGAACCACGTTTGTTGTATGGGAGTCTTACTTAAATATAAATTTTAATCTATTTTTAGTATTTATTGTTATAGCGGCAACAGAAATACATCATCTGTGAAAATTTCAACTGTCTAGCTATCACGGTTCATGAGATACAGCCTGGTGACAGACAGACAGACAGACCGCGGAGTCTTAGTAATAGGGTCCCGTTTTTACCCTTTGGGTACGGAACCCTAAAAAACATGATGCGTTGGTAAGAATGATTTGATATGCCATCGTTAACAAATAACAATTTCGTAACACGAGTGTTGGATAGAGTAAAAAAAAACTATAATAAAAAACCCTTTTATAAAGTAACAGATAACGGTTCACCCGTTGTACAAAAACAATAAAAATTCCGTGTACATCGCGCCGTCCAAGTAATATAATATGATGTTTCGCGAGAAACTTCGCCATCGCAACTTATTCAATATTAGAGGGCTGATCGACCCCCTACCCTGTACCCTGGCCTGCCCTGCCGCTATCACTTCAATAAATCATTTATATTATTAACTTTCCTATTTATTTATTAGCTGCTCCATTGTTGTTGTTCACTCCTACGTGCCTTCGCTTCCATCTAATGTAGTTTCTTTATTAATGTTTGCTCGTACTTACTGATAGTAAAAGCTTTTTGGATCGTTACTCGGTTGATTAAATTAATTGCTGGAGGGCAAGCAAAATAATGTTTGCAGAAAAGAACATATTTACTTACCAAATCATCTTACCAGCATCAAAGGAAACCATATTATTCTAGTTCAATATATTTCGCTTGATCTCGTTTTTTAAATTGGTCGAACTCTGTGAAAATCTCCGAACACTCTGCAACAAGAAAAAATAGATTTAAATTTAAAAATGGCTTAATTTTTGCTTTTAGAGGTTATTTAATAGGGTGTCCTATTAAATAACCTCTAAAAGCAAAAATTAAGCCTCGTACTCGCGCCGGGGAACCGCCACAGTTTATTTTTTTTATTTATTATATACTTTATTGTACACCATAAGTTACATTTATAAAGGACACTTTAAACTAAAAACACATACAATGGGCGGCCTTATCGCATTCCGCGATCTCTTCCAGGCAACCAGGTATGGACAGTAATTGCTGGACACGAAGTGGGGCTGTTATTGGTGTGACAATACTAGTGTTACAAAAATTATATTATAAAAGATATGCAGATACATAATACATATGCTATTTAATATATACATAAATACATACATACTAAAATATAAAGGCAATAAATAAAATTATGACAATTAATTCATAATCACAGCGACAGGTAATGCTCCCTCACGAGTCTTTTGAACACAGGCAACGATTGGGCGCGTTTGATTGAGTCTGGCAACGCATTCCACAGACGAGTAGCCTGGACAGTAAAGGATTTATCCAGAAAACTCGTGGAATGCATTGGCATTTGAAGTCGTAAGTTATCCGATGACTTAAGAAATTTTGTGTGGGAATCGCAGAGAAACTGAAAACGTTTCTTAAGATAAAGAGGGGTGGAAGGAGTGAAGAGCACATTATATAAAAGTGAAAGAATATGAGCATTCCGGCGAAGGCGAATTGGCAACCACTTGAGCTTCTTACGGAATTCGGAAACATGATCATATTTTCGCAAACCGAATATGAACCTTATACAAACATTTTGACTTTTTTTTTCACTTCCCTCCGCGCGCTCGCATTGGTTAGCGGTGATTTGTTCGCTCCCTGATTTTAATTGCAATTGTCGTGTTCCGAAATTTATTTCCGGCTTGTGAGTTGCTGTCGATTGTGTATTTTGTGATAAGTGCTGGTATCGTAAGTTTTTAAACGTGTTTACGTCCGTTTTTTACTTGTAATTAGTTAATTTCGTCAGCTATCGGTGAGTACATTTACTTTTCTTGACGTGTGGGTATATCGAAATAATTGTATTCTCCGTTAATCTTGCACTTTTTTCGTTCTAATCCGTTTATTCATTTGATTTGCGTATATAACTATGTTGTCTATTAATGATGACCCACCTGATCGTGGTGGAGATATATTATTTCAACGTAACAATAAACAAAGGTCGCCGTCGACCTCCGCTAATGCTAAACGTTTGTTTAGTGAAATGTCTCCTTCGTACATTTCACCCGAAGTCAGATCAAAACGACTGCAAACATCGGAGTCCATTGAAAGGTCTTCGCCGATATTAAATGCAAGCAGTGCAAGCAATGACGACTATTGTGATTTGGTTTCTCAGGCGTCTGCATACCTGTCTAAAATTAACGACCTTGTTAATGACCAAGGGTCCCGCATAAATGTTGCAAATAAATCCGCTATTATGGACATGACTCAACGCATAACGGGTATTGTTTCCTTGCTAGCCATAAAATCATCTGCTAACGAAACCAAATTAGCCAATACGGAACGCGAATTAGACAAAATTAAATTTAATTCCGGTGTCAACATTGCCAAGTCTGATGTCAGTAATATTTCATATGCTGATAAATTAAAACTTCGTTTACCCAAAATTGCTCCAGTGGTAGACTCACGTGCCAAACTTCCGTGTCTTGTGGCTTACCCCACTGATGAGCGATCAAATGATTACACAACTTCTTCCGCGACTAAACAAGCGCTCATGAAAGCAATAAATCCTAGTGACGGTTTTCAAATTGTAGGTGTCAAGAAAGCTGCGAAGTCTGGTGTCGTGTTACGTGTCGCTAACGATAATCAAATAAAAAAATTACAATCGGTCGATGCCATTAGGTCCGCTGGCTTGCGACTTGAGAAACCAAAAGGCCGTAGGCCTCGTATTTTAGTCAAAGACGTCCCATCGTCAATGGAGGACAGTGCCTTTTTGCATGCGTTGTACTGTCAAAACATTAAAGACGAGTTGCCATTAAAAGAAGACGACTTTATTAAATCAACAAAAATTATACGTAGGCGTTCGCTAGACAACGGTCGGAAATGGATAGGCATAGAACTCGAGTCCGCGGTCCGGAAACATTTAGTCTCGACTAAAGATAAATTGTTTATTGATTGGGCGACTTGCCGTTTCATTGATGATGTCGACGTAGTACGTTGTGCACATTGTCAACAGTTCGGTCATGTTAAGAAACACTGCACTATTAAATCACCTACCTGCGCTAATTGCTCTGAGGCACATGAAACCAAAGACTGCCCGCATAAGGATAATTTAAATTATACACCGTCTTGCGTAGCGTGCAAACGATCAAAGAAACCATCTGACCATCGCTGTGGGTCACCTGGGTGTGCTACTTATAAACTTAAGCTCGAACAACTGATCCTCAACACCAATTACTAAGAAAATGGATAGATTAACCATAGGACAATTAAATCTCCACAACGATAGGGTGGCGACTTCTGAACTGGACAAACTAATTATCGATTATAACTTAGATATAGTGCTCGTTCAAGAACAATATCAAAACGTGCGGTTACGTCACAAAGTAGTACAGTTGGATGGCAAAGCACGAGCTGGAATTTACGTGGCGCGTTCTTCTAACTTCACAGTAACGTCTTTACGTAACCTTATGACACCCCATTGTGCCGTTGCGGAGGTCTCATCGTCTTCTTTTAAAGTTTACGTTGTGAGCTGCTACTTTCAATATTCAGACCCTGTTGCTCCTCATATACATAACCTCCGTCATGTCTTGCAGTCGCTCGCGGGCTGCAAAGTTATCGTTGGCGCTGATGTTAATGCGTCTTCGAGTCTATGGTATGGCAAAGTTCGGTCTACGGATTATGAACGACGCTGCGCTGTTGAAGATTTCATTGCTGAAATGAATCTGACTATTCATAATACCCCTGACGCACCACCAACTTTTTGCAGCCAAATGGGCGAATCTTGTATTGACGTCACACTTTCTAGTGCAGACGTACGCTTGGATAGGTGGCGTGTCCTACCGGACGCGTCTTGTAGTGATCATCGTTTGATCGTGTACGAATTTGTTCCGGTTTTTACTCAGGGTACGTCACATGTCATTGGCAACTTTAGGTATAAATGTAAGGGTGCTAATTGGGAATTCTTTAGCTCGCTTCTTGCGTGTCACGCCAAAGACTTCACTCGTGTTGGGCTGTCAGCTGAAGAAAGTGCTGAAATTATGTCAGACACCTTCACTTACTGTGCTGACATTGCCATTGGTCGTGGATCTGTGACCAATATACGTAGATGTGATTGGTGGTGTGACTACCTAAATGAACAGCGTAAAAGTTATCGCCGAGCGCATAAACATCTTAACAAGCTTAAAAAACGTAAGGTCACCGGTGACCCTCTTTCCATTGCGTTAAATACGTTTAGAGTTGCCAGGTCCCGCTACAGAGCTTCGGTGGAAAAATCTAAGGGTAATTTATTGCGTAAAATAGTAGATAAATTAGATAAAGAAGGTCCGTGGTCTCCTTTATATCATGAGTTTAAAGCCAATCGGTCAGTCGACCTCGCGTTTGTTCAGAACATTAAAGTAAATAATAAACACACCACCAGTATTGAGGAAACAACTGAAGTTTTGCTGAATACTCTTATACCTGATGACTTACTTGCTAATGACAACGACTACCATCAACAGATCAGAGCGTGGGCAGCTGTACCACCTGAATCACCAGCGTCAGACCTTCCATCCACTGACGATTTTATAAACGTTGTCAAGAGGTTACCACTCAACAAGTCATCGGGTGAAGATAAAATATCTAATCGGATGATTATAGAAGCGTGTAAAACAGCCGCTAATGCGATTTTGACCGTTTACAACCGTTGTATTGCGGAGGGCGTTTTTCCTCGTATATGGCGTCGCGGATTTATACGAATCATCCCGAAAAATGGCGACAAGCCCCCGGACGACCCTAAGTCGTACCGGCCCATAACATTACTTCCATCTTTGGGAAAACTCCTGGAGCGCCTTATCGTTCCACGTTTGCTACCGGACGGACCAAAATTTCATAACAATCAATTCGGTTTCACTACTGGAAAATCTACCGTAGATGCGGCCCTTACTGTTAGGCAAATAGTTAATACATCTGAACATAAGTACGTAATTGGGATTTTTCTAGATATTTCTGGGGCTTTTGATAACGCATGGTGGCCAATGCTACTACTTAAAATGAAAATTCGGGGCTGCTATAGAAATATATATAATCTAGTTTACTCTTACTTTTTGAATGGTTCCGCGAAGCTCAAACTCGGCCATCATTCCATGTCGAAGTCTCTCACCATGGGATGTCCTCAGGGTTCGGTTATTGGTCCGCCTTTATGGAATTTAGGCTTTGATGATTTCCTCGCGATTCCTCTTCCAAGCGGCTGTTCATTAACCGGTTACGCGGACGACGCTCTTCTGCTCATTCAATCAAGTACTCGAGCTGGACTCGAGAACTTGGCTGACACTTGCCTACGATTGGTATCTCAGTGGGGCGATCGAAACCGCCTGACCTTTGCTCCGCACAAAACTTATCAACTCATTTTGAAGGGTAATCTTAAATCGTGTCCTACTATTAAATTTAATAACGTTCCCGTAAAAAGGAAGCAGTCCGTGTGCTATCTTGGTCTCGTGTTAGAGAGGAATTTTGCATTTATAGATCATATTAAAATAGTCGGTGAAAAAGCAAAAAAAAATTTCTATGCCTTAACGAGAATATCTAAATCTACGTGGGGTCTGTCTTTTTTAACTTTAAAAACTATTTATGGGGCTACTTACTTGGGTTGTATTTGCTACGGGGCGCCAGTTTGGGCTGATAGGGCCACCATAGGGGCGGTGCGACGTAAGTTGCTTCAGAGTCAGCGTTTGGCTTTGATATTCTTATGCAAAGCGTACAGGACGGTTAGTACTGAGGCCTTACCGGTACTTGCTGGCGTACTTCCGGTCGACCTTGAAGTGCAGCGACGTGCTGCAATGTACTATTCCGCACGAGAGACCACGGACGCGAACTTTTTAACGCGGAGTGACCGTGAGAAAATCTCTAGATTATTTAAACCACCTATTGACGTCTGGGAGGAACTTTTATCCGAATGGCAATGTAGGTGGGATAATTCTATCAAGGGCCGACATCTCCACCAATTCTTTCCATCCGTTCGCGTTCGGCTGGCCAGGACGTGGCTGGAGGTGGATCACTGTGTTGCCCAATTTCTCACAGGGCATGGTAACTTTAAAAGTAAATTGTTTTCCTTCAAGCTCGTTGCCTCGCCTTTATGTCAGTGTTCTACATCTGACTGCGAATATGTACAATCTGCACATCATATCTTATGGGAGTGTATTCTTTGGCAGAATGAACGTAATATTATGTTGAATAATGTAGAGGCTACCTCAGGAGTTGTTTACTATACGGACCTTGTGGAAACTAGAACAAATTTCCGTGCGTTCAAGCGTTTTTGCCATACCTATTATTGGAATCAAACATAGCAGCTCACAATGTTAGGACCCATTAATTATTAATTCTTATTTTTATCCGTGGTGCTAGGCAACTGGGCTTATCCCAGTTGTAAACGACCCTTTGTGCCTAGTGGCCTTGTTTGTTCTGTCTCCTGCTTGATATGGAGGGAAGTGGAAATTTATGTTTTTTCCTACTCCTCCGTTATTCTTTTCTGATTAATTTCGTTGCGGGATCCAAGACAGTTAAATTCATTCTCCGGGACTTCGTCGAGCTTCATTGCCTCGGCGCTTTTCTGGTGGTCGCCACTGTTGATTCTGGCTTTCAGGAGTTGCAGTGGTTTGGGAATAGTGCGGTGGGTTTGTAAAAAAAAACATTTTGAAGCCGCTCAAGTTTTTCAAGTTGTTCTTGAGTAAGGTCAAGATAGCTGACATCAGCATAATCAAGGATGGGTAGAAGAAGAGATTGTGCAAGCGCAATCCTGGTGGCAGTCGGAAGAAAATTACGCAGTCTCCTCAAAGACGCAGCAGATGCAAATATCTTGCGGCTAACCTCTTGCAGTTGGGCAGTCCAAGAAAAGTTCCTATCAATGAATATCCCCAAGTCTTTCACTTTCTCGCAGAATGGAATAACTGAGTTATCGAAAATAACCTGGGGAAGAGTCGTCCAGTCGATTCTTGAAACCATTCTAGAACTGCCCACCACAATAACCTGCGTCTTTGTAGGGTTAACCATAAGTCCATATCTTTTGCTCCATTCGCATATGCGGGCCAGATCACGATTTATTGTTACGATAGCCTCAGACAGATGTCCGAGAGGAGCTCGCGAATAAATTTGTAGATCGTCCGCATAAAGATGGTAGGAAGATGTTAGTTCACTGGAGATTGAGTTTATAAAAACTGCGAAAAGTAAAGGGGATAAAACGCCACCCTGTGGTACCCCAGCTGAAGTACTACACCAGGAAGACATTGTCTCTCCAATGTATATACGTTGCTGGCGACCGAACAGGTAACTACGAAACCAGTCAATTACCGATGGAGATATATTAAGAGAGCAGAGTTTACAGCAGTTTATTTTATTTACTTAGCAGTGATTTTTAAACTATATATGATATACCTAGTAGTAGACGCTTCAATCGACAATCTATCGAAACACGTAATTATGACATGATATCTTGCGAAAAAACCCAGATTCAAAGAGTAAAATGTGAATTACTTTTGAACGGTTGGACCGATTTCAATCAACATAGCTAAGAACACTCTCTACAAAGTCACCTCTCAAACAAGAAAAACTAAATCAAAATCGGTTCATCCGTTTAGGAGCTATGATGCCATAGACAAACACACAGATACACAGCAACACACGTCAAACTTATAACACCCCTCTTTTTCCGTAGGGGGTTAACAAAACAGGCTCGCGCTGACGCGAGTCACACATTAATTTCTTCCCTTGTGTCCGTTGTTTACCTTGCCCCACATATCACAAAGGGAGATGCGACCTAAACCCACTACTCTGTGAAGGTCCAGGCCTTCACTATTCACTCTACAATCAAATTAGGTTAAACTCTGCGCGTCCGCCGAGCGAGCTAGTTGCTCGCACCGGATGCGTCCGCCGCCCGTCGACACTCGCTTCAAAAGATTACAAGTGGACTATTGAAATTAGCGGAGTTTGTTCAGCTTCGTCTCTTGATTTTATTAAGGTAATTACTGTTAGGGTTTAATTAGGGGTAATCTAAATTTATTGCAGCCTTGCAGAACTGATGTCTAGTAATAGACATTGTTTCAGTATATTGTAGAGAGAACGGCTATAATCACTACATTTGATAGAGATAATTACATATCTCTGATAAATTGTTGTAAAGTGGTTGTCCACGCTTTTATATGATGATGACGTTCGCTACCCAATGAAAGCGTTGACATTAATATTCTACTTAATTCTACCGCCCAATAGAATCTGTAATTTGCAATAATTTCATACTTAAAAATGGATCATAAACTGCAGAAGCACCAGTTGTGCTTGCAAAATACTGAAATGACGATAAAAATATTTCAAAAACGGATTCACTGCTGCAATAATCTGATTCAAAATTAAGTTTCACAGTGAAATTAATCTTCAGCACGCTCAATCTCAACATTCTAACGAGTATATGAAATTCCAAGAAGCTCGGCTCGCTCCGCTCTTGCCTTTCGAAAACTTAAATTTCATTAGTAATACGTTTTTAATTAATCGCTGCTATGTATTAAAAGTTTGGCATTTTGGCAAGCCGTCGCAATTAAAATTTAATTGGTGAGGACGACACTTTGTCCCCAGAGGTGAATTACCTGTGTAATAGATTTTAATGACAGGTTCATTGAATAGCTCTGTGATAAGGTGCACGAAAACATCGCTCTTTTAAACTGTATACAGAGACAATTACTGAAATTTTTCACAAAATATTTCAACGGTAAAATAACAAAATTAAATGACTCATTAAAATGAAGAATCACTTTGAACTTCACAAAATATAAAGTGCTCATTAGCATATTAAATAGAATGCAGGCTATTGATATAGATCTTATACGGCTGTATAGGCTACTAGCTTCTGCCTGTGGCTTAGCCCGCGTGTATTATACATATAAACCTTCATCTTGAATCACTCTATCTATTAAAAAAACCGCATCAAAATCCGTTGCGTTGTTTAAAAGATCTAAGCATACATAGGGACAGACAGACAGCGGGAGGCGATTTTGTTTTATACTTTGTATGTAAGGATATACATAGATCTAGAAGAGCTAAAGTCTTTCAAGAGTAAAGTGCGTACCAGCTGGGGAGCGTTTGTTTGCCTGGTCTGTTGTAGTCCACAATAATAGCAACGAACACCTATCATTATTTTTAAAACTTCTGCCAAAGAAGAAAAGCGACGGTCCTTGCGTTACATATCGGCAAACATCTTTCTGCTCGTATTTTAATCGTAGCCAAGTTCGAGTAGGACTTGCGCACCGAGGGTTCCCTGCAAATAGCTACATTCACAAAATACTTAGGTACGAGTAACATAACTGAAGTTCATAAGACATTGATTGTCCGAATATTGCTGTAACGAAAATATAAAATGGATTATGGGACAAAATTAACTTTGCCGTTGGAAAATTGTTATCCCCATACATCTACATAATGGTTAGTTTACCAACTCTAAATAAGTTAATAATCTTTTTTATATTTAGGTACAAACTTACGGTTTTCGGATTGATTCCTTTACTTGTGCTATAAGACGTTGCTTCTTGCCAAATTTCATGATTGTGGTTCAATTGTAAGTACTCTAGAGGTTTAGATTCCCTTGCGAGTCGTCAAATTTGCGACATAAACGGCGATATCTTTTAATTCCGTTGATCTAGAATTTAGATTTTTTCATAGTTGGGTTTGCAGATATGAATATAAATATTAATTTCAACTTAATACCTCCAGGCTTTCCATAAAAAAGGTCTTGACACACGGACAGACAGACGGATAGAGAGGCGGACAGACAGAAGTAATCCTATAAGGGTTCCTTTTTTTTCCTTTGAGGAATGAAACCCTAAAAACCAAAATCTTTGTCTCTTTCTTCACGTTTGTTTATAATTTGCGCATTCCTTTTTTTAAGTTTATTCGCCCACTGCAGTGGTTTAACATTATTCAGATTTGTTTTGGCAAAAATATTTCATTTGTACATAATTACTATAATTCTATTCAAAAGTTTTTCAAGGAACGAATTTTCGCCTTCATTGCCACCTACCTAATTACAATTTTTAATTAAAAACTCAATTCACTGTTTTCGTTTCACATCATAAAATAGCTAAAATATTGCCTTTTAGTACCTAATATTTTCTTGATGAAAATGAAATACATTAACATCAAAATATTTTGCTACTTTTACATTTTCTTGTTGAAAATTAAAAATATTTTAATTAAAATTACAAGCTCTGAATTTTTCATATTTAATAGTTCATGAAATTCTTTGTATTAAAAAATCTCTGTAAAAAGAAATACACAGATAAGGATGCACATTGCTTGTTTGTAAATGATTGCTTGGGAATGTTAGCTTGTTTAAGATACTTTCAACACCTTTTCAAAGCTTCTGTTAAAATGTAACTTTGTAATAGAATCGCCCCACTACACCCCGAGGGTTTACCAATCCTACAGAAACAATAGAGTCGCGGCCGTCCTATTACTGGCGTTAGTGCCTTCTGCGAAAACTTATTAATCAATATTCAGTAACTAACCAATTATATATCATAGTAGTATTCACTGTTTAAACACAATTTCGACAAAAAAGGCCATAGAAAATAGCCCACAAAATGATATACACAGAAGCGATTTAAGAATAACATTTAACTTTTTGAATAACATTCTGCAGTACAAACATTTTTACTAAAACAACACTAGATTTCATTTCAAGATCAAGTCCATCCGTGTTCATATATCATGTCGGCATACAGGGTGCGAACGGATTCGATCGGACTCGTCGGCGACCACCGCCATTATTTATTTCCATCCTATGTATTCGGAACTGTTGAGAGGCGCGCCCACCTAATATATTTCCCATCGGCTCGTGTTTTGGAATTCGCTTAGAATTGTACAGCACACAAGGCGATCCTGCCCTTTTCACTACATATTTTTTGTTGGCAAATGGAGTTCCCTTGTGCGTAGTACGCACAAATGCGGCCGGGCGGAGTGGAAAATCCTGTCCGGCACGGGCAAGAAACGCCGGACCGGCGAACCGGCCCCGACCGTGACGCCGCGTTTTTACTGCTATATTTAACATAGTTGATTATTCAACTGTCCCTGATATGGGTTTATCAACATTTTGTTGGTGGAACCATATAAGCCTCCTTACAAATCCTCTTAGAAAATCTTAGCTTGTATACCGATATAGTGTTCATAAGTGTAATAATGTATTATATAATGTACAATATCCGCTGATGAAGCAGATCACACACCTACACTCCTACAGTACAAGTTCCTATAGTAACGCTACCGTTGTACGATGACCCCTGAAAATGCTCGGCGTGCCATTCATTCAGCAATCCATAAACCGGTTCAGGTCAGAGACAAGTTTTATTTTTATTTTTACTCAAGGCTTTTAGGTGTGGGAGTAAATTTTATTTTAGAAATTGGTATACTAAAAAAAAAAGTTTATTAAAAAAATCAAAATACCCGACTGCTTAAAAAGCAAACTAAAAAGACGTAAACAAGAAGAAAATCATGCTGTGCAGTCGGAGGATACATATTCGCGAGCTGGCGGACCAAAACTAGATGTATCCTCCGACTGCACAGCATGATTTTCTTCTTGTTTACGTCTTTTTAGTTTGCTTTTTAAGCAGTCGGGTATTTTGATTTTTTTAATAAACTTGTTTTATTTACAACTTTTTAGTTATTTTTTTTTTTAATTAGGTACATTTAAACATATAAGTGTTATATATTTTTGAAATCGCCTCTTAAAATCCTTTATTTCAATACCCCACACAATGGGTTTGGAAGATTTTTTTTTTATTTTTCCCCACAAAATGGCGCCCAAAATCCGCCAATTTTGTTTTTTCTAATTTTAATGTAGCCAGTGACACCCGCAGGATTAAGACGAAACGATTGACGTAAGAATCATCAAAATCGGCCAACGCGTTTGGTCTCTAGAACGCCACATAGGAACAAACATACATACATACATACATACTTACATACATACATACATACATACATACATACATACATACATACATACTTACATACATACATACATACATACATACATAGACTGATAAACACATAACCCTCCTTCGGCAGTCGGGTAAATAGCACTATCATTACAAAGTAATGTTTTGTATTACATTAATGAGCATACCTAATGTTATGTGACGAATGTTAAGTAATGGACCTAAATCTAACCTTTCATTTGTTTTGTCATGCTATTTGCTAGCAGTGGTGGCCCAGCGGTATCGGCCGCGACTTGCAAGTTGCAGGTCGTGGGTTCGAGCCCAGGCAGGCGCTTTACTTTGTGTAAATTATTTCATCACCACTGCTCTCAAAACGGTGAAGGAAAACATCGTGAGGAAACCGGCATGTCCTAGAACCAAAAATTCGAAGACATGTGACATCCACCAACCCGCACTGGGCCCGCGTGGTGGATTACGGCCCATTCCCTCTCACAGAGAGGAGGCCTGTGTCCCAGCAGTGGGAACATTAATAGGCTGATGATGTGATGTGTGTGTGATATTCGTTTTTACTTCAGAAATTACGAGTAAGTATTTTACTTATTACAAGCTTTTATTTAACATGCAATGTATGTTTGTATGTATTTAAGTGTGTTCGAGTCAAATCTTGCAACTGAATTTTTGCAGGAAAATTTTCATCTTTCCATGTCCACATTACAATCGTAACTTCGTAACAACTAAACACCAATTTTACACTAAATCCTTAAAATAAACGAAAATAGTTGAATATATAGGATTAATCATAGGTCCGCGAGGGTGGTGTTGACACACAAAGGGGATTAAATTAACTGCCTTAATTGAATTTAGGTTCCTTGTTAGCCAATGTGTCCGGGGTCCCTCGGGCGGGGGGAGCGGGCCGGGGGGGCGTTATGCAACCGCTCGCCGCAGCGATGCCTGCCCCGAGTGGCCAGAGTGCCGAGTGCTTGCTCGACCAACCTACCGATTAAATTACGAATTGAATACAACACCACCTAATAAATTGACAATTTTGATGATGTTCGACGAGTTTTCGCGGTTATGGCTAAGATAGGGATGAGCTGGGCAGTAGTGTGATGTCTTAAATTCGTTTTTATACTCGTAGATATTAGTATCGTTCGTCGTTAGTATCGTAGTTGATTTGACTAATTTGTTTTTATGTATGATGATGTTGAACCAAAACGGCAAGCGACTGTTCAAATAATATTTTAGTAGTATAGAATGAGTTTTAGTAAAGACTAATAGCATTAATATTTTAGAAACTTACATATCCCTGTATACTCTTGTGATAATACAAAAAATAATATTAGCTGTTAGAACAACCAGTTAATAGAAAAATAAAATGTTTTTTTTTTTCATATATCTTTATTGAAGTCTCGTGCCAGTAATTAACATGATACATTGATAACTTAAAAACTTATTGAATAGAGGAAAAATAACTGGCCACTATAACCGAAAGCCACATAAAAGAAAAAAGTTAAGCCATTATTTGACAAATGACACAAAATTAGCGGGAATCTCCAATGTTTGGTTTTGTTTACGTAATTAATTTAAAGACTCTGATATTATTAAATGAGTTCCATTAAAATAATAAACGACGGGGACGATTAACAGCCCCGTCCGTACATAATGCAGGTCTGCGGGTTGGACCCGAGGGTCAGTAAATTTTCCCTCCCTGGAGACGCCCGAAACTCACGTAAGCAGATTTTTTTGTTTATCGACACTTCCAATTTATAAAAGGATAATATTTTTAGTAAATATCTTACTGCAGATAAAGACATCTTTAGAAGAGACGAGATTTTAATTTTAATTTGTAAATAAATCAATCTTGAGAGTAGATATTTCCTAAACCACTGTTCACTGTTTTTATTTCAATTTAAACAGAACACATCGTGGCGAGTTGGTCAACTCAGGACGAGCTATCTTTTTACTGAAGTTCTGTGAGAATCTCAAATATTGCCTCAATTGTTACGAATTTCATCTTTACTTTTTACCCGACTGCCGAAGGAGGATAATGTGTTTAGGCTATCTATGTATGTATGTTTGTTCCTATGTGGCGTTCTAGAGACCAAACGCGTTGGCCGATTTTGATGGTTCTTACATCAATCGATTTGTCTTAACCCTGCGAGTGTCACTGGCTACATTATAATAGGAAAATAGAAAAATGGCGGATTTTGGGCGCCATATTGTGAGGGCCCAAATTTTTTTTGATCAAAAATATATAACACTTATATGTTTAAATGTACCTAATTCGAAAAAAAAATAACTAAAATGTTTTAGTTCGCTTTTTAAGCAGTCGGGATTTTTGATTTTTTGAATTAACTTTTTTTTTAGCTTTTCAAAACCGACGTATCCAACTAAAATCCCTAGAACTAAAAATCTAGTGTTGCTAGCCGGGGCAGCCCTGGTGCTCCACAAATAGGCCGCGTGTACAGGGCGGGATCAAATCAAATATCCGTCGGCGCGAGGCTTCCTCGGCCACTCAGCCGCTCGGGCCCGACTAGCAAGCCACTCTATTTACGCAATTAATATGGCTTTCCTTGATCAACTTGGAATGAACAGATAGCTAGAATATTAAAGCTGATTTTTTAAACATTTTTGCATAACGTAACGTAGCCAAACAAGTAAAAATTTCCAAAACCCCCGGCATTTTTTTTTATTTCATACTTTTTAAACTACTTAATCTAGTAGTAGACAAACTTCGATCAACAATCTATCGAACACATAATTATGACACGATATCTTGCGAAAATACTCCGTTTCAAACAGAAAATAGCCCATAACTTTTGAACGGCTAAACCGATTTTCACCGAACATAGCTAAGAACACTCTCGAAAAAGTCACCTTTCAAACAATAAAATCTAAATCAAAATCAGTTCATCCGTTTAGGCGCTATGATGCCACAGACAGACACACAGATACACATATACACAGATACACAGCAACACACGTCAAACTTATAACACCCCTCTTTTTAAAAGAGAAGGTTAAAAGCAATCTTATGATGATCCCACACCGGCTGTTAAAAATGTTTACAAACATTTTCTAACACTAATACATAAATACTAACAAATGTTTGTTTAGAAAATGTTTACTAATGTTTGTAAACATTTTTAACAGCGGTGTGGGAGCACCATTAACGGTGCACCATTAATGGTGCTCCCACACTGCTGAAAAATGTTTTCATGTTAGGTAATATTAGTAAACATTGTGTAATGTAATAATATAATGTAGTAATGTTAGTAAGCATCAATGTAGGAGCATTCAAAACATTTAACAATTTCCAACATTTGTCAGTTAATGTATTGGTGTTAGAACATGTTTGTAATTATTTTTAACAGCGGTGTTCAGCACCATTACACACATTCTTCTGTTTCATGTTTCCCGTATACGTTAAATCATTGTCTTTGCACATAAAATGTTATATTAAAGTAAGGATTTCACTTAGCTATTCCCCCCATTTTAAACCTCAAGTAGGCTATCGATTAAATGGGATCCCCGGGTGTCGTTAAAGACAATGTAATATGAAGGGTATCGTCGTGGCCAGCCGACGCCGACGGACGACTCTATGCGCGCCGCCATTCCCTTAAAACGAAGTTTATTGACTGAGCGGCAGTTGGTATCCCGTAAGATGTATTACCGCTTATCTACAAGCTGTATTTCTTTTTATTTCCTTAATCTAAGAGATGTTTGGAGTTAACACTGTTATTGCAGGGTCACGTTTCCGCAACAGATAAGCGGCGGTTTTGTCAAAGCGGTCGGTGGAAACATTAATAAAAAAAATATTATAAGCACAGTGACGCGTCTCGTTAGATTTGATAGTACAACAAAGGCGACATCGGGCACATCCAAAATTCAATAACAAGGCAGCACGGAGCGGGCGCCTCTGCCGAATAACAATAATTTGGCAGCCAGCATCCGCCAAATTCCGGATGTGTTCGTTCCATTTTTAAATTTGACAGGTCTCGGCGGCCTCCCAGAGCGCGCTTCGCCGCCGCGTCGCCATGTTGGGAACCAATAACTCAACGCGTAATGTAGCGCGAATGCGACACGATTGTTGTCATTTTCACAAATTATGCGAACGCTACATGCCTGCCAATGTTTATCTGTGCTCGTGAAAGCATTAAATTACGCGTGCTCTACGCAGATATTACTTGCACTATAGTCTATTTGGTGTGAACTATTGTTGTTTTATACGTATTTGCTGATGAGAGATAATTCGGTTGCAGTTCATGATATCTCTACTGTGTTGGTTAAATTGCAGTATGCGTAAACTCTGAAAGTTTTTGTTCTGATTTGTCACCAACAGCATTTATGGAATGCTGCCATAATGACCATGGTGGTAGACAAATCTGCATTCTATATGAATAAAACAATGTTCTCTTGCAGGTCTGCTTTCATTTAAAATTGTTAACAACTAATATTAAAATAACTTATTTAAACTAGCATCAACTAGACGATATGTTGGAAGGCCTCCCACTAGGTGGACCGATGACCTGGTTAAGGTTGCGGGAAGGCGCTGGATGCGAGACGCACGGGATCGGTCAATGTGGCGACGCCTGGGGGAGGCCTATGTCCAGCAGTGGACGTCTTTCGGCTGAAATGATGATGATGATGAAACTAGCATCCAAAAGCACTGACTGACACCTATCAAGGTGTATTTGCCGCACGACTCAAGCTAATATTCGCAATATTGTTTGTACAGAAATACCACGAATACAACGTGGACGTGGTGCGCAAGGATGGGCTGCTGCTGGTTAGGGAGCTGGCCGCAGAGGTCAAGAACCACATGGATTTCAAGATTAACGCTGTCATGGTAAGCCAACAATTGTTAAATCTTAGATAACGAGTTACAGTCAATTAAACAATGTTTAAGACTACCCGCCAAATTCAGAGGTGATTAAGCACTAATTTTCGTCTTAAGAATAGTGTAAACATTATAGCGATAAAATATTTTTGTTCAATACTTCAGTTCCTTCCTAACAATTACTAAAGCTAACTACGACTTGCTACGCAACGCGCTACGATTGCTACGCACTTGCTACGCAGCGAGCTACGGCGTAGCATACACTAGGCCACAGATCATATTATTATAATACTACAAATAGGCTGTCACAAATTCAAGTCTAATAATAACTTGTTACCGGCGAATTTACTGAAGGATCGTCAACCTGAATCTGTTTTGTTTAACTACTCGAGGTATGTCAGTCGATAATTTTATACACAACTCTGTTTAAAATGCTGTTTTATAAGACTATTTCGTTATTTACGCAATTCATTAAATACATATTTAATAAACGCTTGAAAGCAAACGTAAACAATTTGCGCTGCAAATATTTTAACATCATAATTCAAGGATTCCACAGCATTCAACATTTGAACATATAGGAAAATTCATATTATTTATGCTACGAGTAACACACAAGCCGCAAATTATAACTCTAGACGGGCAGTCTTTAGTTTGCCATAACTTCAATTAACGTGTTAATATATTATCATTTTACATTGTTTTTTTTTTATTTTTTTAGCTTAAAGAGCTAATACTGCATCATACCTAAAGGTTAGGATATAGGTACTCGTTTAAAATTCATCGGACGAATGCCACTGATCTTTATAATATTGAAGAACGGACTGAAGCATTGTTTGAACTCCCGGTGCTATTAGTTTAGTTATGAACATTTTTAAACATTTTCTTACAATTTTAGAAAGTATTCGACGAATGTTTCTACAATTGTTCATAACTCATCAATTGAGGACGACTTGGTTCTATTAAAAGCTTCATAAAATATTAAGTACGCCTACAAATGACGGGCCTTAGATAAGCTTCTCATTTGTATTTTGTCATGTCCCTTTGTTTACACTCCCCAAAAGCACTTTTTTATTTGTCAGAAAAAGCGAAAATAATTTCTCATTGTGACATTTTGGCTCAACAGATCTTAGATTATGTTCAATTAATTTGAACATTCAAAGTTTTGCGTGAGTGAAGCACAGACGCCATTTTATAGTACTTTAAAGAATAAAAACTTTTGCAATATAATGCAGATTCAGCTAGTTTTATAAGTATTTGCCCAGCACTGAACTGCTGGATACTGATAAGTTCAATACAAAAAGTTACGGCTTCTAGGATGCCCATCCCTCTTGTATAAAGTTTGAGACATCTTCTGCTGGCTCAATACAAACTCGACCTACTCTCCTAGCCGATGTCTGCAGACATTCCAAGAAAAAGTACGAGTACGTAGGTACAAAAAAAAGCGTTATATTAGATATAAAAGTTACAAGGTTTAGTCACAAAACATAAAATATCTCGCGCTGCCTCCCACGATATCTCTCCACAACATGTTCTTATAGCTGGAAATCCTTTATTAGTTTCGGTAGGTAGGGCGCACTGGAGCTTCTCATGCGACGATTTACCAAATAATCCCTACTAGGCACTGGAAGCCTACCTACGTAAATAAAATGTAATTGAATTTAATTAGTAGCGAGTTAAATTTGCTTAAGCCTCAGTATTGCATAGTGAGGGGACGAATGGATGCTGCGAGCGTCGCGCGTCGTGACTTGTGTAAGCACAGCGCACTGAGCACACGCCTGTGTTTGTGAATCTAGTGCACAATACAGAAATCCTTTCAAAGTGAATTGTCAAGCGAGTCAAGATCGAGCGACGCTTAGGCTCTTTCCTGATGGCGCGATGCAAATTGATAAGCGATAAGCGATTTTTACTAATCGAAATTGCAAGTATGTTCACATGGACGCAATGCGATGCAACTCGATCGATACGCACTTGATTTTTCTTAGAAAATACGTGCGCGATATCGCCGTCGCACCATCAGGCAAGGGCCTTACATTTCCTATTCTGTGTAAATTCTCAACGGACTGTTCCCGTAACTGTATTAGTCTCTAACATCAGTACAATACCTACAGAGAGAGTACTTGCCTAAAGTTGAATGAATAACAGATGATGAATAATCTCAATGAAGGGAATTAACAACATTACTTAATTACAATAAAATTAAATCTTTCGTTCAAATTGTAACCGTGCTATTGTCGCGTACTTTAATTATACATATCTAAGCACAACTAGGCACTTTTCAATTTGCGTAACAAAAGCAATAAAACCGCTGAGCTCCATTTCGGTATAAAACTCAATAGGAATGTGTTAACGATGAGGCGGGCGAGTTGCGAATTGAAAGTAACGATATTGCGGCGACAGAGCGTGGCGTCTCGACATTAACATATTCAGCAGAGTGGTCGATGTCGCGCTGTGCCGCACCGCGCCGCGACGCGCCCGCGGACAGTCGCGTCTTCGCGACTTGCCGCTCCCACTGATATTGGAATTCTTTTGAATCTCAACTAGTCCTCTGTCTACTGTTGCCTGGGCAACTTTCAGTCGAATGCTAAGTTGACAATTTCGAGGGAATAAATCTCTCAGCGAGCTCTTTCTATTCACTATAGGCAGCATTACATATTATAAGTATGAAAGGCATCTTCGCGGAAAGTTTAGCATAAAACCACGTCACCTCTTTGGTTTTTGATTGCGTACACAGAATGACACGCGACAAGTTTTTTGGTACCCATGTCATCTTTTCACTTAGACAAAGTTTGTTAAGCACTTACGTTTTGGTAAAACATGTAATAATTCAGGCCGTGAGAAGTTGAGCGCAAAGTTTTATGAAGGAGCGACGATGTTTGAGTGTGAAAGCCAAGTTGAGCATGAGCCGCGGCGACGTAATTATTCGATCCGTGCCACCTCTCCCGAATGTCATTTGTGGTTTTTGCCGGTACCCCGACGTTCTCCTTTCCGTAAAAGTTCGTTTTTGTCGAATCGTCCCCCGCCATCTCTAATGAAGGCCTACAGGATTCAATTAACCGGAGGGATTGGAATGTTTTGTGATTTGTACCCGGTACGGAATTCTATCAACGCGCTTCAATTCAATACCTAGCAGCCTTCGTGCAAATTAAATCGATCAAAAACTGAAAGAAATTGCTACGTCAACTACAGTTCGACTTTACTGCGGTGGGAAACTGCAAGACGAGGAAAAACAATAGATATGCAGTCTCGTCTCTTTCTTGTGATTTTTAAAGTCGTAGGTACTTAGCAACTTGGGTAGTATTAAGACAGGCATAGATAGTTCATAAAGAGCCGGTGGTGCTTGAGCGCGATATTCAAAGAGCAGTGCAATGTGGGGCCGGGCGCGGTGCGGCTCGGCGCTGCGCGGCGCTGGCAGATCTCGCTGAATGCACTCGTTCCTCTGTCGCTGTGTTTGCGTTCTGACTATGCACTTCCAATTTGACGCATTGTTGAACGAACTCGACCCTTGTGTTAACATTGGGATTCTGAACTGCAATCACTTCTTTTTAATCGAGCTTTTGAGTATGGTTCCTTCTAAATCGCCATTTCATCTCTTCAAATTATTCCAAAGCGCAACGTCATATTGTACAACCTATTCAAAAACACACAATCAACACACGACTGAAAGACGTAGGCGGTGCGTTCACAAGAGACAAAGCATATTATTTTAGGATCTCACCCTCACATAAATTCCGCTTTATTTTTACATAAACTATTTACCAGTACCTACCTTTGCCGTATCAAAGCATCTGATTCCTTTAAAGTTGAAGCATAGTTGAAATTCCTCCATGTACATGAAGTTTAGCAACATTTCGGTGAAATTACCCGAGTGTCTGGGGCGGGGACGCGCATCGATTGAGCAATAAATCATAATAATATAATAGGTATAATGTAAACAGTGGCCGCGGGTAATGCCCACCCTCTAACCTCTGCCGCGCGGCCCCGCCTGCCATCATGCTTTATTTAAACACACAAAAATTTACAATGGAACAGGTTAGATTGAAAATTCGGGAGCTATATCAAATATTAGCACAGTATATTCATACACTCTACCTATGTAGGAACATGGATAAACAAAAATTTACTCTATGTTGACGCGTGTATTAAAAAATATTATGAACTAGCTTTTACCCGCGGCTTCGCTCGCGTAAAACGTAGAAAAGGAAACACAGAGTAGTACAAAAATAGTGTATTGTGCGTAACATAAAATGCAGTAGGTACTAATTTGATTTTTGATTCTTAAACGATTTTGATTCTTACTTTTGTCGTCAATAGTGTGGAAATAGGTTGTGAGCACAGAGTGAGACTTTAACACAGTCGTGTAAACAATATTTTAGTTTTACCATCTTTTGCTAAAACATATTGATTATGTGGACTTGATACTTGTGAACACGCTACATACAGTTGCCCATGGGAAAATCAGTTTTTTTCTAAATTCACTCCTGCAGCTTTCAGTGTTTGCCCTTGAGCTTTATTTATGGTAATCGCGAATGTCGCTTTAAGGGGAAATTGCAACCTTTTAAATTGGAATGGCATATTGGTTGGGATTATCGGAATACGTGAAATCATTACATCTTCTCCCTTTGCTATTCCTGTCATAATTGTTGCCTTAGATTTCTCATTAACAGTACTGGGACACCAACTTTCAGCCTCAACGTATGGGACGGCACCCCTGATAATTCTAAAGAGTTAAAAAACTCTACAGGGTAGAGTTTCTCACCCTGTAGAGTTTCAGGGTTAGTCACTCTGCTGCCACTTGCTTCAAGCTTGCTTGGAAGGATGTATTATATTTTCTTATTCTGCTTAAAAAACGGCGCGATTCATCACTGTCATACAAAAGCAAAGACTTGAGTGGTTCTTCTGGCTCACCAAGCGTTGGAACTGAAACTTTTCCACCAGAGCAACACATACCCGGTGTCTCATCATTCCACTTGAGTGCTTCACAATATCTACATTTTTTATCCATGTTCCCTATGAGAACTAATCGATGGTTAGTGTAATCAATCAATGGGTCATAATCAGACGCAGCGTTGTGGAACGACTCCCATGTATTTCTTGCAAACGTACGTCTCCTTTAGACTGCCGTTGAGCTCGTAAAACACGCTGTATTTGGGATTGTTCAGGCGTCTCAGCAGCTATCGATGACGCGTGACGTTCGGCATCTAAAATCCGAAGGGCCTGTGTTTGCACAAAGGTCTCACCAGCCCTTTGAATTACGTGACGCTCAGCATCTGTGAGTTGGCGAGCTTGAGTCTGGTTGAAAGTCGCAGCAGCCCTTTCAGTTGCGTAACGCTCAGCATCTGCGAGTTAGCGAGCCTGAGTCTAGTCTAAAGTCTCAGCAGCTCTTTGAGTTGCGTGACGCTCAGCATCTGCGTGTTGACGAACCTGAATCTGGTCTAAAGTCTCAGCAGCTCTTTCAGTTGCGTGACGTTCAGCATCTGCGAGTTGGCGAGCCTGAATCTGATCGAAAGTCTCAGCAGCTCTTTGGGTTGCGTGACGCTCAGCATCTAAAATTAGACGGATTGAGTCTGCTACTCTGTTTCTTAGCTTCTAGCTACTCTTGCTGTTCGAGCTCTGCTAGAGCTACGGCTCAAAGGAGATTTACTCTTGCGAGGCATATCCACAGTATAAAAATATCCCCCTAATAAAAATAAGCAGTAGAATATTTAAAAGTTTTGCTTATATTACCACTTTCACGGACACTGACATTAATTTGACTTTTTCAAATTGACACTCAAATCTTTTATAAACAATTATATCATGCCTACAGCCGAATAAGAAGGACGCCATAAAAAGAAGTTTCATTTTATTTTCATATTTTATAACTACTCCACCCCATTTCTCCCGCACTTTGTTTTATACAAAAAAGTAGCCCATGTCCATCCCAGGATCTCATACTATCTGCATACCGAATTTCATCTAAATCGGTTCAGTGGTTTAAGCCATAATAAGAAGTTTCATACAAATCTAACCCACCCCCCTATTTCTTCCCCTTTGTGTTTTATGCAAAAAAAGTAGCCTTAGTCCTGCCCTGGGTCTCAAACTATCTTCACACCAAATTTCATCTTAATCGGTTCAACGGCTTAAGCCATAATAAGAAGTTTCATTCAAAATTAAACCCCCTCCCATTTCTCCCCCTTCGAATTTTTTGCAAAAAAAAGTAGCCTATGTCCGTTCCAAGGTCTCAAACTATCTTCTTACCAAATTTCATCTAAATCGGTTGAGCGGTTTAAGCGTGAAAAGGTAACAGACAGACAGACAGACAGACAGACAGAGTTACTTTCGCATTTATAATATTAGTATGGATATTAGTATGGATTAGTATGGATTAGTATGGATAAGACGCTACAGAGCCCTGTTTGATTTCAAATTCAGTTAATAAGAAATATTTTGGCGATCGCGGCATTTTAGTTTTGCAACTTAGTTTTGACTGCATGTAAAAACTAAGCAATATAAGCAAAGATGTGTAAAAAAAACATGTTTAAATAACTGTACAGATCTTTTTCTTAGTACCTCTAGTGACTAGGTATTTTACATAACAAGCCAATTATTAAACCATTTTACTCAATCGATTGTAGCATGCGGTCAAGGTTTCGTCACGGGGTCTCATTGCTAAGAAAGAAAATTTGGTTCAAATAAATCTCACTAGATGGCGCGATATGCACCTCCATCTGTTATTGAATGTGTGCAAAATTAACATTTTCTGGAATTGAACACAAAAATTGTATGTTCTTGTTTAATCAACTCTCCTAAGTACAAAATTATGGAATATTGGGCTCTTAATTCACATTTCAAAGATTATTAGACGGATCATTTAAAATTGATGCCAATAGATGGCGCATTTTTTAATTTGAAACATTCTACTCGATTGGTAAAGTTTGCATTTTAATACATTTTGGTGCAAAAAAAACTGTAAAAACGTGCAAATAAATACTAGAAAACAAACCTTCAAAGTATAAAAAAAAAAAAAAAAAAAATATTCACGAACCTAGTAAACCCTTTTACTTGGAAGTCGCTGCTAACACCATCTATCTATCACCGTGAAACAGAACCGAATGCGTTCGATGTACAAAAAATTGCCAGATTAAGCAGACGAAAAACGCTAGATATGTCGGCACGGTTTTTTGTAATGGTATAGGTGTTTTGTATGAGATGAGGTATCTGTATGCTAGTATTATATTATCTGTGGTTTCGTAGAGGTTCTACAAAATAGCGTAGCAAACTGCCTGCGAAGCAATAGCGCAGTCTATATCTAAACATGTTATGAAATAAAGTCGCCATTCGTGGGGCCGCGAGGTTCTTCTAAGCTACGAAACGAAACTTGATGCAGTTTTCACCATATTTAGATAAATTGATTCGGGAAGGTTTATATATGTGTTTATTATGAGTACACTAAGTGTGCAGTGCGGCGCTGCACGCAAGACGAGTATGTATGTGCATAAATTATATGGAAAAATCAACTGCGGGGCGAGCATGGCCTACTGTGACAGGCTTGAGTCCCACATTTTTATCACAGTTTGGGAGCAAAAACCGTGATAAAATGCGTGACTCAAGCCTATCACAGAGGCCGTGCTCGCCCGGCTGATCGTGCGCAGTACCTACGACACCCGCACCGCTACGGCGCCGCATCAATCCGACACGAAACGTCTAAATTGAAAGAACCTTAATATTAAACTTGCATAAAATAAAAATACTTTTGAGTTTTGTCAAGTCATAAAAACTGTGAAAAACAGAGGCGGGTCGCTAGTAATATATTACACATTTGAAATGCTTTATGGTCAGCAACATAAATGAACTGAAAACATATATAAACTAAAAGGTTTAGATATACGTTTGTACGCATGCATGTCATAATTTAGGCGGTGCAATGAACCGGTGGTCGCGGAACAACTAACGGCCTAGTTTCAAACGCGCTAATTACCTCTGTTCTGCACGAGTATTTAATTACTGTACGTACTTGTAACGACTGCATAACATCGTTTGTTTATGTGTTTCGGCAATTAATTAAGAGAATAATAAATATTTTTACAAAAAAATACAACTGACTTACAAATAAAAACACTACAATGTGAAAAATAACTTCTTTTTCGAAAGTCGGTGTTCCTGTTCTCTTTTCTTTATTTTTCGACACCGATTTCATGTTTTTATTTGGAATTCGGTTTTTTTTTCACTTTTTAATGTTGGTATCTAATAGGAAAGTTCCTAATGGGTTAGTAAGGTACCTATAATGCCAGAATAGATTACCCGAATAAAACTTGAACATAACCGGGCAAATGAGAATGAGAGTGTTAAAGAACTTGTTAAACAACTAAAAATAAAAATAAACTTTTTTCAAAAAAATACTACTGACTTCCAAATAAAAACACTACAAAGTGAAAAATAACTTTCTTCTCTCCAGTCGGTGTCCATAACGAAAAAAAATTGTATCTACCAAAGACACCGACTTCCAAAAAGAAAGTTATTTTTCACTTTGTAGTGATTTTATTTAGGAGTCGGTAGTATTTTTTTTATAAAAGTATTTTTTAAACTATTTTTTTTACACTATCTAATACCCAGCCAACGGAAAATGCAGAAAGAATAAAGAAAGTGAGTTGATTTTTTTCAGTTCAGTGAATTCATTTACTCGTGTCACGCCCATCTCATAATTAAAAAGGAAAATAAAATAATAAGTAAACAGCTTAAGATTATCAGAAATAAATAAAAAAGTTTGAAATTTCGGTATTTCTTCTTAGAGTAGTCAACTACGAAACACCGACCTCATCTAGTTTAAATTAAGAAGTAGATAAGATTTTTTTTTTTAAGAATTTTTTTTTTTAACTATTTTATACAATCAATTATTCATTTCTCAAAACTTGTTGCTATAAAAATATTCACTCTCCAATAATATTATGAAGCAAAACATACACACCATCACTCGCTAATATTAATGTGCACAAAACATAAATTTAAAATACAGCCTTTCAATCAAACTACAAAGGAAATCGGCATTTTATTTATACAAGTGCAAAGCTACAGTAATTACATTGATTATTACCATATAACAAAAACTGGTTAATTCGCTGGTTGCCAGAATTAATGATATTGCCTGCGGTAGGTAAGCACCGCTTGTATAAATACGTTCGACGGAACCACGGCTGAATTAACACGAGTTCGTTGCCGGGCGGTATGTGAAATAGAATTATTTCCTTTTACTCACGTTCGGCTAATACTTCTCTCTTTCACATGTATTTTTAATGAAGTACTTTAGTTTAAAGAATTCTAGATGTTATAAATTGATTGCAACAGTTTCAAAAATAAAATTCGTCGCCGAGATTGAGAGAGATGACCGAAATTCGGTTAGAAGGATTATTATAGTTAGTCATATTAGGAATTCAAATTATCCTGACCTTGGAGGAGGCCTTCACCCAAAATGGGGTTGCCTGCAGATATTGCTATATCAAACTGAATTATGTTAGGCTATATTATTAAGTTATTTTAAATTATTATGTTATTTTAAATAAGTTAATAGTTAGTAAGTACATTAAGCAGAAATTTAAACAAACTAGTAAAGCGTATTAAAAATTATTAATAAGTAAAACAATAAAAGAAAAACTAGTTATGTGATATTAATTAATTAAATTAGATAAGTAACTCAAAAATAATATAAAGTTGGTAATTAGTAGGAAATAAAAGGCATTTTTCTTTTTTTTTGATTATCCTGACCATCATACCTTGAGTTCATTTGATTTATTTTTTGCGTTAAGTAACGCAATGTAGACTAGATTTTCGACTAAATAATGTTCGAAAATTCAATGCATACGAAAGAATCGGCAGGCTTATTACGTATCTTTTGCAAGAGCAAAACGATAGCGATCAAACGCTTTATGTCATAAAAGTCAGAATTACCTGCAGTGTAGGTATGGTAGGTCCTACACAATCTTTTGCTAATCGCAAGCTGTTTGTCGCTGCTGCTGCTATCGTTTTGTTCTTGCAAAAGATACGTAATAAGCCTGCGGGATGTGATACCTAACAACATTGTTCAACACACATCAAATTCCGCAACAACAGATTTCAGAAACAATTTCTTGATCATGTAACGCGATGCAGCTTCATAGATGCATGCCTTCGCGAACTATGATAAACTCAATAATTCGTATAGTGTAACGCCAACAATTCGTCAAGTGAGGGCACACGCTCGCGGCTTGTCGTGTGGTTTGATGCAAGTTGGCGACGTCGCGCGACAAAACTATGCAAGCACAGGTGCTGCCTTCAAACACTTGGAATACCTGCTTCGACTACGCTTACCAAATCAATTTAGAACTAGTGAATAGTTCTACTACGTCACTCTGCCTCATTTTCCACCATCTACGAGCATTCCGTAGCAAGAGATTTATTCGTAGCGGTAAACGTAGCAGTTCGTAGCAAGTTGCTGGCCACTCATAAATCTTTTCGGCAGTGTTTCGCATTAAAAGGAAATGCCTCGAGTTAAAACTTAACACTAAAAGCTTAGTACAGTAGTGGAAAAACAATATTTTTGAACCAAATTGTACTATTAATATATATTATATCACATTTTTGTTGTGACACACACATGTTCTAATATGTTCAAAAAAAATACAGTTTAAATAAGTAAATATTAAGTAAAAATCCTTTTTGAAAACAAGCTTTTTAAAATAAATGTAATATCGCTTATTATCAATACAATGAACACGGTTGTGCTATTTATTCGGTTGAGGAGTAGCTATGGTCACCATCCAGCACCATAATACCAAATTATTTAAATTATTCCAAAGTTATATAAGTACGTCAACTTTCAGCTTAATCGGATGCCAGAAAGTGCTTAAAAAATCGATTACTAGTTGTCAGACACACATACGTAAGCAAGGTAAGGCTTTTAATAGTAGATATATTATGCAACTAGTGAATAAAGGACGGTTTTAAAGCGAGGACCATAAATGATTCTAAAAACTGAATAAAAACCGTAGGGTTCATGATGATTGAATCATGAGCATAGCTAGTGATTCAAGTGTTAAAATCTCGAGCTACGCGAGTGATTCATGGCTCTCAATATGCATCCGTTTTATTCAAGAGTTGCATACTATACTTTATAACTACGAGAAAAATAAAGACTTAAGCGAAAAGCACAGGGAGTTTGTAAGTCGAGTATTCTTTGCAGAAGGAGTTTTTATCGAGTATTTCATGCGCAAGGAGGTTGAATGGCATTAAGATGGAGGTCGAATATATATTGGTGTGACTAAATTCAAACACCAAAACAGTGATTAAAAGTGCTTTTTATTCACTGTTTTCAGTGAATAAAATAAGCTTTTTAGAGGGGAATGGTATAATAGTACTTGGTTCAAGTGTGTAATGTTGGTGATTACCGCTGAGGCGCCATTGAGACCCGAGCCGTTAGGTGAGGGTCTTAAGAGAGCTGAGGACGGTAATCATCAATACACACGTGTATCATACGACGATTTTCAACACACTTGTGAAGAAAATAATACTACAAAATAATTTTCAACAGTGAAAACTAGTTGTGAATTTTTTTGCGCAATAGCGGGAAAAAATAATCAGTTTTCCTATGTGCGCGCATCTAACAATGGCGATCGGCCATAGACTATAAGAATGAGGTTTCTCTTTTTTGGCTTTTCGCGGATAGCGTTTTAGCCTCGTACAAAATGGGGAATTTTAAGTTTTCTTTATTACAGAGAAAACATAAGTTATATTTGAGTGAAAGTTTTATTTATTTAACACGTACAAGTTGAAATTATCTATTTAAATACGGAGTTGCATGAAATGAGCAAGCAATAGGTACATTAATTTATTTGTACTATTGAGCACGATCTTTTTTGTATAGAAACTTTTTTTAAGAACAAAGCAAACCAACCAATTAAATTAAAAAAATATTCTATAACTCACTTGTGATTAATAGTAATGAAAAAATCACAACCAACGGGTTTCGAGCTCACATCTTGCGAGCACGCCGATGCTAACTGCCCTATTAACTAAATAGTACTTACTAACCAGTATCTGATAACGACTAAATATAGGTTTTTCTTATTTACTTATATCTTAGGTGTTACAGTGAATAAGCAGCGGCATTCACATGCCGAATGATGGTATGATACTGTGCTGTCTCCATTTATCTGTTTACCATACGTCTTCGGGTAGTTCTTCGCTTATGTATCGTATACTAAAAGTAATATGTTAGTATTACTTTACAGTATGTACTCCGTTCGTGTAGTCTGTTCAGCGTATTTTATTAAATCGTTTGAGAGCTAAAGGGTTGGAAGCCACACCAGCGAGCACAATATCCGCTCGGCTTGTAAGGTAATACGTTACGCTTCCCACGCTATACCATACAACATGTGTATGTTTAAATTCCGGAGCAAGCCTAAGTGCAAGGCGCACCGCCAAATTCCAGCGGCGTGCCGCAGGGCAGCGGGGGTGCTCACACCGTGCGGGTGGCGAGGGGGGACACCAAGTAGACCGCTGCACTTGCCCGACCTTAATGCCGCCATCAGCAAATTGCGAAACACCAGCTGTTTGTGACAAGAAATCTCTGACATAATTCACGCCATTGGACCGCAATCGGTGCCGGAAATTGTAATGACAATCATCTCCGATGCGACATTTATGACAACGTCGCTCACGATTCACGAACCTCCTCCATGCAGCCCATTCAAACTTAAAAATGTGAACGATAAAAACGCGATCTCTATTTCAGTATTTATCATGTCATAACGATTTGAAAGCGCATTTAAAAGTCTTTCCGGGCGCTCCATCGCTTACATTTAAACACATCGCGGGCGGAAGGAGGATCGAGTAATATCTGTCAGAGCGTGTAGAGGGTTATTAAATACCATCTCGGGGGCTGAGTGCACCGTGACCCATATCCAGTCGCTGCACCACCCGACTTATACGAGTGGACTTTATTGATTCGCAGTCTTGAGACGGTGCCCCGTCCCGCTCCCACAGCCGCGTCGCGCCAGGATAGAGGGCGGTGATTCCTGTAGGCTACTTACTCAATATTCTAAAGCGCGCCCCGACGCCGACGCCTGCACTACTACCACCCTACCCGATACTCCGATACCACGTTTTATACATATCAAATGACAACACAATTTATAGCGCGCTGGTCCTTTTCTTGCTAATGTTTAAGGAGAGAAATGGAACAGCGTCTCCCGCTAACGCAATAATAATATCAGCGAATAGCAGAAAATGCTTTTAGATATTACGCCTTTAGAAAATAAAAAGTATCCGTCCAAAGATGGAAGTAGTGCGGCTTTTACATTTTTGTTCCTTTTTAACACGCTTTTATTGGCTTGGTACGTATTTATCTATGTAACGGAATCTTTGAACGTGATTTTCAGATCCTTTAAAACGTATCACTACTCACTTATCAAGAACTGATGACAATGCAATAATTTAAATAGTTTGTCCCATTATCCTTAGTAGGTTCTTCAGGATTAGCGATTTTTTTATATCTAATACAAGGCGCGTGCTAAGGCATACGCATGGCTTAATTTTTAGTTATATCCGAAGACATTTTAGGTAGTGCCTTGCGCCAAATACACGTATTAAATAAATGTTCCGGAGAGGGAGCCTGAGAAACGGCTATCACATCCTGGGAAGGCAGTAGGCACGCTAATTACCCACTCCGATCACATGGAGGTAGTTGCATTCATAAATTGTCGTTTCAAACTAAAAAACACGCTTTAATGATAAATTGAACTAAAAAATAAATAATAGTTCAAAAAAAGTAAAAACACGCTTTAATAGAAAACCAAACTAAAAAGTAGAAAATAATTTTCAATAAATTTAAATTAAGAATAGTGTGATTAAAAATATATATATATATTGTAAAAAATCCGTGGGACGCTTGATATTAATAAATATGATTGTTATAATATTTTATTGACAGATAAAAAAAAATAAAAAGTTAAAATAGATATATAGATTGGTAAAAATAGAGTCATTTTGCAAGTAACTTAAAAAGCACCCCATGCTTTTTTTGTTATCACTCTATTCTTAATTTAAATTAATTGATAATTATTTTCTACTTTTTATTTTGGTTTTTAGGGTTCCTTACCCAAAGGATAAAAACGGGAACCTATTATTAAAACTCCACGATCCGTTTTTCTGTCTGTCTGTCTATCTGTACGTCTGTCTCCAGGCTGTATCTCATGAACCGTGATAGCTACACAGTTGAAATTTTCACAGATGATGTATTTCTGTTGCCGCTATAACAACAAATATTAAAAACAGAATAAAATAAATATTTAAGTGGGGCTCCCATATAATATACGTGATATTTTTGCCGTTTTTTGTGATAGTGGTACGGAACCCTTCATGCGCCAGTCCGACTCGCACTTGGCCAGTTTTTCTATTATGACAAAGCACAATGTGGAGCGAGTGAAACTGAAAGAATTATAAGTCAGTACGTAACTCTACACATTTGATTAAACTTACTTGAAAGGAAAATATTACTTTTAAAGTAGCTTATGTATTTTGTTGTGAATGTAAAGTGATGATGGAGGTATAGTTAAGCGTGGGCGCAGGGCCAGCCGGCGGCGCTACAGGGCGGGGGTCATCGACCTGCGCTCTACCTTCAATATAAAACTCAATTTAGCGACCACTGCCTTCTAATAAACGTTACAAAGTAATCATGTTATTGTTGGACGTGCCTCCCAGACTTTTTCTTTAGAACAAAACCCGGCTAGTTCATTGAGATCCGACATGCGATCATTTACTTGAATAAATTGCAAAGAAGATTGACAATGTGAAAAACCATTACAGTGGAAAATATTGTTCAGTGGCTTTATTAAACGTGGCCTTTAGTTCCGTATTTATTCTCGCACGAATCAGGCAATTAGTAATTACTTTGAGAATGTGTCATGCTCTCTCTAATTTCTCTCTGATGGTGGCACATGTGTTGGATCATTCGGTTCCCTTCATGATGGTTGAGCTGAGTGGTGCCGATCCATGCGTCATGTTCGTGAACGGGCGCCATCAGTTGGGATTGGTCATAACTTAGCTGTCTCGGCCTGTTAAAGTGCTTTTTTTTTGTTTAATTATTTGTTACTCTAGACGCTTTGACGTACACGTCTTTTTACATCGTTCTCACATATATGTATTTTTCAACAAGAATGATGTAACCAAAAATTTGTAATTAAAACTGATGGAAAAGAGTGTCCGGGGAGTTTCTTGCAAATTCTTCTCCATTGAGACCTACAGACGCTTGCAAATTTGCAACTAGAGTCATCTTTTTATTATTTTTTTGTTTGACAATTCAAAAGTACTTCTAAAGTTTACTTGAAATAAATACCTTGATTTTGATTTTTTGATTTTGAATATAACATAAATATTCTGTGACAAATACGTCGACGCCTATACGATTACAACTGAATGTACTAAAAAAGGGTGACTTGACTATAACAATGAATTTTTATAGCTCACTTTACGAATAAATTAGTGGGTACATTTGTATTATGTGAGGCTAATAAATTGGTTTGTTACATGAAAAGGTTTATTTAATTAAGATTTCACCGTTTATAGGCACAATGACTGTGCTCGCTAAAATAAAAGTAAAGGTTTGATTGCTTTTATTAGTTTCATTAAATTACTCGCCATTCAATATTAAAAAAACCGGCCAAGTGCGTGTCGGGCCACGCGCAGTAATAGGGTTCCGAAGTTGCAAAATAATGCGGACTAAAAAAAGGGTTTTGTTGTTGTTACATGAACATTAGAACGGTTTCAGCGGCCCACAAAATTTAAAAACGGGCCCACATAGGATTTTTTAATCTATATTCTCGTGTTTGACCACTATATCGCCTGATGGTAGAAGCGATGTGGTCTACGGTGAAGCACGCTTGCCTAGATGTAATCTATTCACTCTTGACTTAAACTAAATAAGGACTAACTGGTAACTGAAGAAGGAGTTATAAAATCCAACTTCGCAACTGAAGTTAGGAAAATATTATCTATTTGAGTACCACGAATTGCGAAAGGAGCCGATACGAGCGCGCGTTAGAGCCACGGGGAATGGTATAGTTCGTTCCTGGATCCTTGCGTGCACGCTCCTTGTTTATTTCTCTTTCTGAATTAGAAAAAATCGGATGTATTCACCTCTAATCTCCTCTAATACTGCAGATTAGAGGTGAATCCTCTAATCTGCGGTATTCACTATGTCAGTCTGGAAAGTTTTACGCTACTCAATTAGTGATGAAGTCGGGTCGAATATTGACTTTATAGAAGGATATCGACAAAAGAAAATAAGTAATTTGCTTGGAAAGCGAATCTTATTTTAACTAACTTTACTTTTACGTTTTAATTACAAAACGTCGAAAATACTTCTGCACTAACACACACACTAACACTCCATCGCGCGCATGCGCCGCGCGCCGTATGGACTACGTTCTGGTACTGCCAACGACTCCGGCCACTCCAATGCGTTATTCGAGCTTAAACATTTATTAATTTAGAAATCATTATTATTAAGGATGTTATGATTTTATTTTTGTATATTTTTACATGGTTCATAAGCATAAATTTACTATCTGTTTTACACAGCTAACAACGTTATTTAAGTAATTTTTCAATGGCATTTGTACAAAAATTTTACTGTGCAAGTACATTTTATAAGTTGGTCGACTATTACTCGTAAACTTGTAAAGCCTGTTATGATTTCATTTTTGTATATTATTACATGGTTTGTAAGCATTATATTTACCCTGTTTTACACAACTATAAACTTTATTTAAGTAAAATTTCAATGGCATTTGTACAAAATTTTTACTGTTCCAAGTACATTTTATAAGTTGGTCGACTATTACTCGTAAACTTGTAAAGCCTGTTATGATTTCATTTTTGTATATTATTACATGGTTTGTAAGCATTATATTTACCCTGTTTTACACAACTATAAACTTTATTTAAGTAATTTTTCAATGGCATTTGTACAAAATTTTTACTGTTCCAAGTACATTTTATAAGTTGGTCGACTATTACTCGTAAACTTGTAAAGCCTTGTTATCCGTGATAATTTTCCTTTTAATTTCGTTATATTTACTACTGCCGTGAATTTTTTCACATAGCCAAGAGCAACCATTTCACTGGCAGGGGGGGGGACACTTGACTCTAACATAAATTTGCAACTTAAAGCTTAATTTTACGCAAACGAATCTCTGAATCGAAAAGTGGTTGTAACAAACCCATAATATTTTTGAATGGCCTATCTAACGATACCCCACACCATGGGATAGATGAGAAAAAAAAAATACATCCCCACTTTACGTCTATGGGAGGTACCCGAAAAAAAAATATTTTTCATGATTTTATGTTACCACTTTGTCGGAATTATTAATATATATATATACATGCCAAATTATAGCTTTCTAGTACTTAGATTCTCTGAGCTATGCTGCGGACGGACAGACGGACAGAGCGAAACTATAAGGGTTCCTTGTTGACTTCGGAACCCTAAAAAGACCTATGTGGCTCAGCTACATGCTACATAGTTATCCCTACCATAAACTCTTAGAGCAAGTTTATTGCCATCCTACTAATCATTGTGTGTTTGTATGTTTGATACTCTTTCACGCAAAAACTACTGAACGGATCTGGATGAAATTTGGCATGGATATAGATTATAGTCTGGAATAGCACATAGGATACTTTTTATCCCGAGAATATGTGCCTTTGGGATAATTTTCGACATTCACGCGGGTAATGCCGCTGGCAGAAGCTAGTCACACTTATATAATACTAGTTCTGCCAGCGGCATCGCCCGCGTGAAAGTCGAAAATTCGATCGGACGGATCTGGGTGAAGTTGGGCACAGAGATATATTATAGTCAGGAATGACACTTTTTATTCCGGGAATAATCCCTTAGGCTAATTTTACGTTATGTTCTACAATCTACGATTTTACTTTATGTGTCACTGATTTACATTTCCACATAAACTTTATCAACCCATTCACAGTCGGACGCACGTTTTCAAATTACATGTTGTAGCAAAAGTTCCGCATGTGAAACATAAATAGATTTAGTTTGCTGGAGCGATTTCCTCGAGTTGAGCTCTGGCGACACGTCGGATTAGGTACGTTTGTTCATATTCCGAAGCTAGGACTTCAGCGGTACCTAAACCTGGAGAACTAGAATAAACTGTTCAAAATTGATACTCAAATGCCTGTAATGAGCTCATGGTGGAGTTTAGAAGCTATCATAACTGGCAAAATATCAATATCCGGTTTCTGAAAAAATATATCAACGCGTCACAAATTAAACGCAAGTCAATTGACTGTTTCGCTCAACCAATAACACCAGCTTAACGGGCGTTTAACAATGGCTTATGTTTAACAAACCACCAAATCTAGTAATATACTGACAAAAATAGTAAATGATCACCAAAAATAGTAAATGATCACCAAAATTAAATTTAGAATCGCAACAGAGTCGACGGAGCCCCGCTGGGCGGGGCTCCTATTTCTGAATACAGGGTCTAAAGTAACCTAACACAAAGGTGATGACGGGAGCTGAGTTCGCTCGCTTTGCTCGCTCACTTCAGCTCCCGTCATCTCCTTCGATCCTAACCTGTCCGTGTCGGGGTGCCCTTAGCTCCCGAGCTCGCTTCGCTCGCTCTTGGACTGATTCATTGACCAAATCACTAGATTTGATATCTTACGGTTTTAGCACTTATGAAATTTGGTGATCAATTTACTAAATTTGGTGATCATTTACTATTTTTGTCAGTATATTACTAGATTTGGTGGTTAGGGGTTATCGTCACAAAGTTTTTTTTGGTGGTCATTATATTTATTCCCTTTAACAATCTGTCACATTAATGTACTTAACACACAATTTCACAAATGATAAAACAACACTGATAAACGCGTGATTATCGATGCTAGTTCCTTCTCTGTGTAAAAACCTACTAGACAATTATTTTTCCCCTGAAAAAGGACAGTCCAATGCCAGAAAGTTTTTGTATGTTTTTGAAATAAATATAACACCTTGAATCATTACGAGAACATTAAATCAGTGTGTCATTTTGATTTAATATAGTCTGCTTTATCTAACGAGATTGGTTTTGCACTCATTAGTAAACCAAACAGTTCTTCCACGTGAGGTTCTGGTTGGCCTCCTAATATTGTCGCAGCGCAGTGTAGGAGATACCTAGTGTAAAACAACTTGCTACTATGTATGTCTACGTACAATATCTTTTTGAAACAAATATAACACCTTGAATCATTACGTAATCATTAAATCAGTGTGTCTATTTGATTTAATAGAGTCTGCTTTACTTAACGAGATTGGTTTTGCACTCATTAGTAAACCAAACAGTTCCTCCACGTGAGATTCCAGTTGGCCTCCTAATATTGTCGCAGCGCGGTGCAGGAGATGCCTAGTGTAAAACAACTTGCTACTAAGTCTCCGTACAATTTCAAGTTTGTAACTTTAGTACCTATATGTTGTGCGCAAGTGGGAAGTGTTTGTACGTGTCGTAATAACTGTTAGGTATTACTTATTGCGCCACCGCGCCACCGCTGAGAACTTGATGTACGGGTAGTACGCCGGTAGACTTGTCACTATGGAGATCAGACTTATTAGATACTGTGTTACCTATCTGGTGCGTTTTACGTGAAACGTCATATTAGTGGCATTCGTAGTGCAATATGTTTGGATTCCCGTCAACACGCTAAAGCCACTCACCGCTGGATACATATTTTTTGTAGTAAAACAAAACAAAATATTTTTAATTCAACTAAACCTTATATAAGTCAATGCTTTTGAATTGTCAAACAAAATATGAATCTAGTTGCACATTCGCAAGCGTCGATAGGTCTCTATGGAGAAGCGATACACAATCTTCGCCGGCGCGATTCTCTAAGGGAACTGTTTAAGGACATTAACATCATGACGGTTCCTTGTCAATATATTTATGAAAACATCATGTTCGTGAGAAAGAATTTACATCTTTTTAGTAAAAACATAGACAGACATAATTACATTACTAGAAATAGGGACCAATTAGTTCAACCAGGTTTCAGACTGGCTAAAGTAGCCTCATCTATCATGGGGTACTCTGTACGAAATGTTACAATAAAATTCCTCCCCACATTCTAGAACTGAATGAGACGAAATTATATAAACTTGCTTGCTTGGCCCAATGCTAGACCTGCTCCACAACCACTAGGGCGTAAAAACAAGTGATATGCAGAACATTATTGTTTTGAAGTTTTGTTGGACGGTGGACCTGCTGAAGACTGTATGAATATATTTGTATTGTATAAACTCAATTTCTTTTAGTATTACATAACTGCATAGCACGTGTGTGAGTACTATGTACCCAACTGTAAATCTACTATTTGCTGTACGTATGTGTCGTTCGTTGACTTGTGTGTGCCCTGGCAGTTGAATGTGTCATGCTCTCTCGAATGTCCCTCTGATGGTGGCGCGTGTGTTGGATCATTTGATTTCCCTTCATGATGGTTGAGCTGGGTGGTGCCAATTCATGCGTCATGTTCGTGAACGGGCGCCGTCAGTTGGGATTGGTCATAGCTTAACTGCTTCGGATGTTAATGTTTTTCTAGTACCTATTATATAACTGCACAGTACATGTGTGAGTACTTTCAATACTTTATACCTGTACATAGTATAGTGTGTAGTGCTATTCTAGGTGCATGGTCCACAAATATATGAATTTATTAATATATGTACTTATGTACCTAAATATTGTAAAAATCTTAGTTTTTTTTAAAGAGTAAGTATGGGTTTCTTGTGCGTTCTTCTGCATGACAAGCTACTTTCCGAATGCATGGTAGAATAAATTTTTATTCATCGTAAATTTTAATTGTGACGTTCAAAAGTGCCGCTTGGTGGCCTAGTTGAAATAAAATATCTTGGTATTTGAAGAATGTGCAAGAAACTCCACGGACACTCTTTTCCATCAGTTTTAATTACAATTATTTGTTTACATCATTATTGTTGAAAAAATACATATATGTGAGAACGATGTAAAAATACGTGCACGTAAAACAAACAATTCAAAAATAAAATAAGTAATTAAAAGCAAGCTGAGAGTTTTAAGAAGCTTTGCCCCACACTAGGAATTTCTACTGTACCTATCTTGGGTGCGTTTACAAATATAAACTCAAATACATAAACACACAGATCCGGAATAACTATCTGTAGGCCAGTGTAGGCCATACAAATATTTGATCCGTGTGTGAATCGAAGCCGCGACACGCAGCACAGCAGCCGATCGCTCTACGACTGCGCCAACCGTCTCGTCGATATAAATTCAAGCGATATTTAATTTGTAAATTGGTTAAAAAAAATCTAGTCTTATAGTATGCCATTTTACTTTATCCTGTCTCTCGTCAAGCTCCAGCTTACAGAACATAAACTCAGTCTAATATAAGTCAAAGTCATTGCTTTTTTTATTAGAAGGCATAGTAAAAACTAAAGAGTTTAAGTACCACTTAACCCCACGTGTGAAAGCAGTAAAACCTGAGTTAAGATTACAGTAATCCATTAATATCAATGAGGTTAACTCGCCCATAGCTTACAGTCGCTATAACTCATTTTGCTCCACTAACCATTTCAGCGCGGTGAATCAATGTGAAATTCATGGAAATTGGAAATTGCATTTGTAACCGCTTTATACTTTGTAAAGTAGTAACACTTTTGTTGTTTGTTAATAAGATTGTGTATTTACAAACGGATGACAAACAGTCATCTATTTGTACGTATAAAAGCCATGAGAAAACGGTGTGATTTTATGAATGTATGACGTATATGTGAATTAAATTACACTGATCTATAACACCTACGATGGACGACTCATTTGGTTTCTTTCTCTCCTATACTAAAGCACAAATAATATAATACATAGTTAATAGGTTTCTAAGAACATCGACCGCGTTCGGTTCCGTTCCACGGATATAGATGATGTTAGCAGCAATTTACAAGGAAAAGGGTTTACTCGGTTCGTGAATATTTTTTTTTAAATACAGTGGTGATTTGTTTTATAGTATTTTTTGCACTTTATTACAGTTTCATTGTTTCACCAAAATGTGTTACAAAACAAACTTAAGAAATTTAGTGGAAGCTTCAGGAATTTGAAACCGCGCCATCTGTTGGCATCAATTTTAAATGATCCTTTCAAATAATCTTTGAAGTGTGAATTAAGAGTCTAATATTCCTTAATTTTGTGCTCAGGAGAGTTAATTAAACAAGAACATACATTTTCTAGGATCGTCCCTAGAAAATATTAACATATCACAAAACTCCATAAAAAATCAAAGCTTATCACGCCATCTAGTGCAATTTAATTGAACCGAATTTTCTTTCTACGCGTTGGGTGCTCGTGACTCAAGTCACTAAACAGAACACGCCATAGACTTAGAGCATCTATGCCAAAAAATGCACATATACAGTATCCCTGTATGCAGTGTTACCAGATTATTCATGTGTGCACGGGAGACGACCGCACTATACTCATCGCAGCAGGCTTATTGCATTATGTCACAGCTTCACACCGCCTGTAGCCACGGCCTCCGTAAACATGCCGACAGCACTCCGCAAGCGCCCAAATTAGATGCTACGCTCGCTCGTGACATGGAACTATTCAATTATGAATTAAGTAACGTCATTAGCAGAGGTGACGAATGTCTCGCTGGTGTCGTGATTGTGAATTAGCTGGTGTATACACTCTACTAAACTGTATGTTTTGGTATCACGTGGTAGTATATGGTATAGATCCGTAGAATGACTAGTTCCTAACACTATACCTAGTTAATATTTGAACTGTCCGTAGTAACTCAACTGCATGTACGACATATACATAGGTAGGAAGTTACACGAGCAAAGTTCACTAACCCCGGCTGAAAACATGTCGCTCTTGACAAAGAATGGCAACTCTTCAGCGTTTGAACTTGTTTCAAAATTATTTTAAAAGTTATTATTGAACATTTTGTAGTGACTTTGAGATCACAATGTTCTTTACGTTTCCATTCAAGTTGGCAAAGTATTTGCACAGCCAGACTAAGCTAATATCTAGACTCGAGTTGACAAAAAATATTCCATATATTTGTCATGAGGTTTATTTAAAGGCGTCGTGTATAGCGACACATTGAGCACCAACGAGACGGAATCATAGTGAATACGCTGAGTTTATCTGAGGCTTTTATCTTCGCTTTATTCGTCTCAACCCCTCATCTTTACCGGTTGATACAAATGAGAGTGGCGTATCGACGCTGCCTGTGTATATTTCTTTTTACACACTTTTGTGAAACGGTTTTTGCTTGAATATTCTTTTGCAAATAACGTATTTAATGAGACATACATGTTGTAGACATAACTATGAACTTATTCAAATTCAAGCTATTATACAGCACACGCGTTGCATTTCTTGCGGTTAATTAATTCTGTCTCTAGTAAAACGACAAACTTGAGCAAACAATTGTAAGTATAACGTTGCAATTATTAAAATATAACAGCGCAACATTTGCAAAGACTCCATTTGTCTGCACAAGAAGCGCGCAAACAGAATAGTTCGCATAATAAGTTGGGAACAGGACTCAGCAATAGTGGGCCGAAAGCGGCGGAACTTAGCTCAACAATAAAGTTGAAAAATCGAGGGGATTGTGCGCTGCGGGCGTCGCACGGAGAAAAAACGACGCCAACATTTCGCACTTAATGAAACTGTAGCTGAAACAAAATAAAGGAATGTATTTACGGCCGGCACTAAGCATTGTTCCAAGAAAACTCCGCTTTCGGAGCCGCTCCTAATGGTCGAGATAAAATATTTTAGGTGTCTTGTAATTATTTAATTGCTGCTTTTCTCTATTAGCCATGCGTCTTGAAGCGTGGTTATTTACAGAACGGGTTTCGTTTGTTACCAATATGTAATACGTTTTATAGTGAGTAGATAATCTTCGTCATAATAAAGACACGGATTTAATTTTGGAATAAATGTATCGCATCGCAGCCAGATTAAAAGATTTTCTCCTTATTATCAAAGGATTAATTTTAATAAAAATCCCTTTGCGTGGAGCGAGGAGTGTCGGACGCTGCAAGTGCGGTGTAGTGGTGTAGGAGGCGGGCTCAGCTCAGTGCAAGTTTTAATTACTTCGCCCCCACTTCGCGAGCTTGTTCCCACGATGGGGCTATTTCGTCTCACAACTAAAAACTCTCATTTATAAACTGTGTTTTCTGTAGACCTTTTTTTAAAGCTTCTGAATACGTAATAAGAGCTAGTTAGAATAATGTTCAGGACCGATCGAGTACCGACGCTTGTCGAATCGAGAATGATAAAGTTTTCATCGTATAAACATTAGCGCATATTTTCAACGAAGTTATTTGTTTGAAACTATAAACGGGCTGCGGTTTGTTTCAAAAACATTTGATCTAATTGTGTGTATAGGTGTGCCCTAATGGCCTAGATGTTACAATAACGAAGTTTATACAATCACCGTGGAGCCACATAGAGCTATGGTCGCAATCGGTTCTGGATCGTTAAGATCACGCAACCCCTATCATTATTATCAACTCACAGGTCAAATGGATTTCCAAATGTTTGCAGGCAAGGTGAACTGAAAACGACCTTACTTATCTATGATATCTTTCTTTAAGATGTTGTCTGAGTATTCTATTTTACTTGTAAATCGGCTTAAATAGACATTTTGGCCTAAATCTAAACACAAGCTTATACCGTTTGTATTAATATTAAGACCTTAAGTCCCATTGAGCTTAAATTGTTAATCCTTTTTTCTAATATTAACAAACAACAAGTTAATAAAATCAAATTAAGAGAAAATAGACGTAGCGGCGGCTATTTTAGCTGTTATATATTTTTTTATTAAATTTGCTGCGCTAGAATGAAATGAATTTTGCGGCAACTCTACTGAATCGGCTGTAAAAAGCCTGCGGTGGCGAAAACACGTCCTGTCTTCAATAAAGCAAGAGAAAGGTGTGGCGGGGGAGTGGAACTGATTATTTTTGATCGTTCGCTAATGCCTGGCGGTGGGACAAAGGCTGCTATCGATCAGCCCAATTCCACGCTGGCTAATTGCCGACAATTGTCTACCGCTTTTATCCGGCCACTCTTTGTGCTCGCGGCCGCGGTCGCTCCATGACTTGACTGTTTCAACCCTTGTAAATCATACCAAAGGGGAAATGTTGACACAAATACAAACTTTTATTTTAAACCGGCGTGCTTTTAATACTTTTACTTGTCGCAACACAGCCGGTAGTTTTTACAAACGCGTGGCTTAACAATTGTCATCGTTAGGGAATGATGTCGGCTTACGTTAGACATGTTGAGTTATTTGTTGTTTTGTTTGCTATTGTTTTAATACGGTCAATCCAGCTATGTTTCTTGTTTATAATCCACTATGGTGTAATCAAGTTCCTACAGCGAGTTTTATCTCATAAGCCAAAAGAATATTTACTACAAAACGGAGCCATCTCCACTTCGTCACAAAAGCATCCAAAAAGGCTAATCTTTATCTATCACCAGAGCTAATCTAGTGCGAACTTCTAGCCTAGTAACCCCCAGACTATAACAAGACTCCTAAACAAGTATATCTAACAGCTTTTTTCTTTCACAGCGAATAATGGACAGTGCAGAGGCTGCAGCTTTATCAGCCGGCAATGGAGGCAGCGATGGGGCTCCAGGCTCCTACTACGATGCTCGCTGGCTGAATGTGCATGCTGATGACGGGACACTGGCTGCTCGGGCACGACGCCTGGCACTCACGCCCAGCAGGCATTTTGATCACATAGCCGTCAACACCAGTTATAGTGCTGTGCTTATGCCGCCTTATATCAATACTGACGGTTTGTAAACTTTTGTATTTAATTGTTTGTGTGATTAGTGGTGGAATTAAAAAAAAGGTGTGTATAGTGTGAGCTAAATTTAAGTTTGTTAATCAAAAGAAGCACTTAAAACAAAAAGTACTTTTAATGTAAATGTCAAAGTAAATCTTTTTTGTAATTTATATTAAAATGTATCAAGCTAAGAATCTTATTATCTAAATATAAGATTAGATTTTTCGGCATAATAATTATAATCTTCTTTAAAGACATAATAATTATCTCCATCAAAGTAAATTCGTATCTACCCGTCTCTAGGCAAGATCTTTACAACTAGATATCTTTTCAACCAATTAATTTTTAAATAATCTTTAATATTTCTTATGCTAGATATGAGAGGCATTCCATTTTAAGCTCTGTCTAGATCTGTTAAAAACCCCTCTTATTATCCTGCATTTTGGCAAATTTTTGAGATTGATTGTTGTCTAATAGTCCAGTAGCCAGAAGAATATGGCCTTTGATAATTCAAAAGTTTTTTATTTTCGCTGGGTGGATACCTTATGTGAATTCAACGCTATGTACAAAAATGCTAACAGTTTAGAGTTATGCAATAGGCATAAAGTAGGTATTTCCTATTATTTCGTGTAATAACAATAATATAAAATTTAAATTTAAATAATTTACTGTTTCTTTATTAGTACTATCTAAACTTTATATTAGTGAAAATGCTAACAGATACATACTCTGGAACAATGGAAAACTGAAAATGGCTCGTAACTCTTTCAATAAAAGATTTAAGTTTTCAAATCATTTCCTATATGCATAGAGGGATTAGTTATACCTTACAACAAAAGTTCTAACAACTAAGTATAATGCTGCACAGGTTATTGTATTTTTACATTGTGATTTGCGAAATATTGAATTTAAGTTTATAAATTTGCGCCTACATATTCGAAATAATAAACTCTGCCACCATACAAAAGTTTAAACACTTATGTGCTATGCTAGTTTAATAGATCAAATACAATTTGGGTATTGCGGGGCGCGGTGTAGGTATGTACGATCAGTATAAATTCTTCGAACCATACAGACCACAGAGGCCCACATCATAAACGGACTCTTCTGATGATTTTTAGAAAAACATTACCGCGCAAATTCTTATTTCAAACTGGCGTCTAGTATCTGACATATCGTTCACTGTTATTTTGCCTATAAATGCAACCTTATTGCTACGATAATAAAGATCACTAAAATAGGTAATCTGGCATGTGTTATACAAGCCTTCCCCGTGCTAATCGAATAAATATTAAAATTATGTCTGGTACTGTACGACTGCCCCACACCGATACATATAAGAACGCAGTAGGTGACATATTTTTATAATGGTTTTATACCCTGATAATCTTATTTATATTATTTTAATGAGTTTTAATATGCTGCGATGGACTGTGTAATTTTAACCAGGAAATTTAAAATTTGAATTGAGATTTGGTGCTTTAATTAATACATTTTATCATTATTTACAATAGGAAAGTCCCTTCAAATTGTAAAAACACCTTAAATTAGCAAATGTCCGGTACTTAATAGGTATTGAATTATCTTGTTTAGAGATATGTAAAATATTTAATAGATTTAGGACACCATTAATATCATTTGTGTTATTACGTACAGTTCACCCGTAAGCCTTGTTTAGTATTCGCTTATTTATTTTTTTTGTTTAATTACCTAACACAAGATGACATTCCATAGGCTAATTCAAATAATATTTTTGCGCTTGCCTGGCATATAATATTTTATGGCATTTACTAGGTTTTGATGTACAGCAATCGTGTGGTAAGGTCACGTGGTGCCGATTTTTCGTTATAATAGAGTTTAAAAACTAATAGATCGGGCGCAATAGACACGATCATGTAAAATTTATCTACCTTTAAAATAAAAAAATGTTCTAAATCTTGGTAAGCGTATCACAAAACTGACACCTAAACTTGCCGGACTCACTAGGGTTGCTACTATATTGATTCTGAAAAAAAAAAGAGTAGGTAATATTTTACAAACATAAATACATCGATTTGTATAAGCATACATCATATCATGCTTACAGTGTCATCTACTAAGGCATAATGGGTAACACTGCCTTTATTGTATTAGGTCTTAGGACCAGCGATGTAGTCAATTTAGTTGTGACAGTTGCACCGGTTATAAGATGTTTGATATTTCTACAGTCACATCTGTTTGGAAAAGGCATTTGCTTGGACTTTTCCCTAATATGTTGGGGTTGACTTCCACTGTTTTCAGTCGAACCAGACGCATCTGAATACCAGTGTTTTATATGAAGTGACTGCATAACCTGCCAACCCAGATTATACGGTAATCCTACTGGATAATACGGTACCCTTTTTGTTAGGGTGGCCGCAGACTTTCGGGTTTCTGACGACCCGTAACGACTGTCAAAGATTCACGATACGGAGAATTTTATTATTCTGTCATCTCGATATACTGTCAGCACGGCAGGTACGACTATGCCGTGTTCTGTGAATATTTCTTTCTTATTCTTTTTATAGGAACAAAGAAGTTAGAAATCGTATTCGACCTCAACATTAAAAATAACAAATTGTCATAAAATTAGATTTTATGAACGAGGTTTAAATACTGATGTGACAGTAATGAAATGGTTTCGCGCCTCATTCAATACATTCAGAGTGGAGTGTCACCGCGCCCCGCAGTATTTGATTTATTAAACTAGCATAGCACATAAGTGTTTAAACTTTTGTATGGTGGCAGAGTTTATTATTTCGAATATGTAGGCGCAAATTTATAAACTTAAATTCAATATTTCGCAAATCACAATGTAAAAATACAATAACCTGTGCAGCATTATACTTAGTTGTTAGAACTTTTGTTGTAAGATATAACTAATCCCTCTACGCATATAGGAAATGATTTGAAAACTTAAATCTTTTATTGAAAGAGTTACGAACCATTTTCAGTTTTCCATTGTTCCACAGTACGTACCTGTTAGCATTTTCACTAATATAAAGTTTAGATAGTACTAATAAAGAAACATTAATTTATTTAAATTTAAATTTTATATTATTGTTATAACACGAAATAATAGGAAATACCTACTTTATGCCTATTGCATCACTCTAATCTGTTAGCATTTTTGTACATAGCCTTGAATTCACATAAGTTATCCACCCAGCGAAAATAACAAACTTTTGAATTATCAAAGGTTATGTGGAAAATAATTGTATCCCTACTGGACTATAAATGAAACGTTTAATGACGAATGAATGATGTTATCAAACATCATCACCGAATAAAAGACCTACAGACACCAGTGTATGTTTGACCTCACAATTTACGCGGAATAATAAAACGCAATGCAAAAATACAGCGCCTCTCCATCCCTAAATAATGGCAGCTAATATATTGTTGACACACGGGAGGGTAGCGGTAGAGAGAGTGAAGGGGGGAGGGGGACACGGTCTCAGGGTTGTCACAGATGATTAATGGACAAATTGACGTATTCCTCACTATTTAGTAGCGCTCACTCGAACAAACGTTATTTCAAATCTATGATGAATTATTGTTGATGAAATTACGACTTGGTCATACTTTTAAATATATTTGTGGAAGGTTCAATACTTGGAAGGTTTTTCGATTCAGTATTCTAATTATAGGTCTACATGGCTGGTTTGATTGGGTCTTTATATAACGAATAAAGTTGAATTGGGATGGGTTGGTAGGTATATGTACAGGTACTCTGTAAATACCTATACCTATTGTAGTTATTATAATTATTCAAAAGATACGCTACACACGAAAATATTCAAATGTAGCAAAACCAACAAAAAATACACACACAGGAAACTTTCCACAAAATCCTTCACGGTTCCGAAAGCCCCAAAATATCGTTTGGCAGCCCGTATTTAATTTAAAGGGCGTAATTACATAGGGCCTGGTGCGTTTATTTAACAAACCCATAGTACACAGGCGAACCATTAATTTTTCCGGCCGCCGGTCCAGGAGAAAGCAATCACGGCTGCCCAATGAACCAAGTTTGCCAATTACACTTCTTTTAATGGGTAGTTAAAGAAAATCTCCCTAATTGGTGGACAGAGTGCCAACAGTGTCGCGATTATCCTCTATTGTGTAACGAAAAGTTACTGCATTCATACATAATTCATAAGTTTAACAGCACGTGAAATAATTTACATATAATAAGCTGAATTTAAAGTCGTTCGTGCTTGTGGCTGCTTCATAAACAGTTTTATTGTTGTCTATAAAAATGGTCGGAAACTACAATTCAAATTAAATTATATTTTTAAAACGGATGGATTAAACTGTTTCCGACAGTCGTAATTTTAGCAAGTTGTATGAAATTTTTATTTTATGCTTTTGTTAAATGAAAAACCTGTTTATTTTAGTTTTATAAATTGTTTTTTCTGACACTTTTAATAAAAATAGCATTACCTGCATGCTAATATGTATTCTCATTTAAATAAAAGCTCATGGTGTCTACGTAATCACCCAATTGAACATTTCCGGAAGAGTGGCTCGCAATAAACGTAGCTGTAAAATATCGTCCAAGTTGGGGACAAGACAAGTTAAAGTTGGCTGTTGTCGCAGATGGCGAGGTACAGAACCAGATCGCGTGGTCGGAGCACTTGGACCCGCTGTTCGTGAACAACTACGAGATCGACCCCACGCTGTCGTGGCAGTACTACGCTTCCTCTTCGGGCTTCATGAGGCGGTACCCAGGTATGGAAAAATTAAGATAAAACTAATATACGGTGTATTTTTCTTACATGTCTTAGTTAATTATTTGAACGCTTTGGGCTCTTGATAAAGAAAAAATATTTATTAAGAGTCGTTTAACTATTTTAGAAAAGGTCCAAAATTTATAGAAATTACTCGCTGTACCAAAATTTTACGTCGTCAATCCCAAATATTTTTGACTTTTGTCAATTGCTATCGCTGATATGTTTTTGTAACCTCTTGATATTTGTCATGAACACGCACATTATTCAATACATCAAACCAGCTCCAAATTATGTTTTGAACTCAAAAATACTCAAAAAATTAATACCAGTTCGCCATATTTTATATCATTATGACAAGTAAAAAATTTAAAAAATACACTTGGTCAAAATACACTTGCTACGAACGGTACGAGCGCTACGAATGCTACGAACCCTATGAGTGCTACGAACCCTACGAACGCTACGCGCTACGAAATTTTTTTATCTACCCAACTTCGCCGCAGATTAAAGACAAACATTTACCTAAGCTCGTCTCATATTAAACTCACCTTCCAATTATATGATTGATTTTAAAATAGTAAATACATGCTTGTTTTATTTGTATTTTACACAAATATTTAATTTGTTTGTAATGTGATAATTTGTTAAAATATATTGCTAGGGTTTTCAAAGTCCTTTTGTGTCTCGCAGCCATGTCCTGGCCACCAGAAGACGGATACTCCCACCACGCGAGAGACTTCTACGACTTCAGGTCTTCAAACTGGTTCGTGGAAGCCGCGACCTCTCCAAAGGACTTGGTGATTCTTCTCGATGATTCTGATGACCTGAGCTCGTCCTACTGGCGGCTGGCAAAGTCCACCGTGTCTGCTTTACTGGACACTCTTGGACCAAATGACTTCGTCAACATCTACCGATACAGCGACACGATATCCGAGCTACATACCTGCTACACAAAAGTTTTGGCTCAGGTAAGAATTTCACGTAATATTAGTCAGAAAGTGTCTCCTTGCCCTCTAGATTGGAAAACATCTAAAAGATCTCGTTCTTTACGCTCAGATTGAAAACACATTTATCACTGGATATTCCACGAAAATAAAATCTTATTTTAATATTAAAAGTATCCTAGTTTTTGATCTGAGCTGCGATTCATCTTCAAGTTGGCAAGCTTCACTGAAATCGGTTTAAAAGTTCCAACGATTTGAGTTATTAAGAAACGTGAGCAAAATAGTAATAAAGATTGCGTTTATTTGAAAACATTTTCAAAGTGAATGATTTAATTTGAAACACAAATAATAGGTGAGCCGTCGTGAGCATGTTACCGTCCTACTATGATACTTATTATATTAATAACGCTCGCGTTATAAGCTTAACAAAAGTTCAACACGGTCGGGATCGAAGGCACGACCTTTGGATCCTAAGTTCACGCCCTGGACGATGGACTATTGGCTTTTTATTAACGTTAGTTTCTTATAACTTTGTGAAAATTTGTTTCTTATATAGGTCTTAGGTATTATGTGTCCATTGGTACGTTGAGAAATTAAGTAGGCACACCCGCTCCGTGATTAAGATGAGTTCACAAATACTAGTCTCTGTAAACAATAATAACTTAATGATGTGTGCGACCGCAGTTAGTAGGAGTCAGATTTAGCAAAACAAGTAGGCAGGATGTCCGTAGGAGTTCCAATAATCCATCTGTATTTATTTGTTTCCGCTCTATTAAGATATTCGATAACCCGTGCGCTAATGTTCTGTGGGTGTAAAGCCCACGCTGCCGGCGTACGGGTATAAAACGCTAATACTACGTAAATATTAGCGTAACGTAACGATACGTACGGTTATAGGAATCAGTACAATAAACTGTTATTGTTTTATGGATTGCATAAAACCTACACGAGACATTGCATATGATTGTCGTGCAATTAATTTTATTTAATATTCACATCCAACCATATCCATTACTTTTACTCACATGGGCGTGAGTCTAACGACTAACACGTAATTAACAAGTATCGCTAAGGGAAAACTTAATAAAATATGAAAACGTTGCTAATAGTTTCCAACACATTATTATCAAAGCGTGAACAGCAATCAAGAGAAATTAGACGACATAAGTTTAATTAAAACAAGGGTTGCAGGTACAGGTGGGCGAAACAAATTGTTTCATGTCACTACTAATTTAATATGACGTAAATTCCTATCTGAATCGCCTACCTACCCACGTAGAAAGCTTTTAATATCGGTTTATGCGTGTCAATTACTGGCGGGGCACATTGTCGACGATTTTGTGTTAACAATGCTGGATTTGGGTCACGCCAAGATAACGCATGTTAAGGATTATACACCAAAAATTGTGAAAAATTAATGACGAGCATGGAAATGTTCGTGGAAATCGAAATTAAAAGCTTGCGGTCGCGCGCCGTGACGGAATGGAAGCTGAGTGCTCGCGTGTTATTAATTATTATTGCGAATTTCCTACAATAAAACTGATTAAAATTGGTACAGTTAAGGGACAAAAGTGCAGTCACAGTACAAAAACAGCAGCGTCAATTTTTTTTTTGGGCCGAATGATTTCTACTTTGCACGGTTTACTATACTTTAATTTCTATACAATATATTAAACCAGTTGTGGATAATTTAACATCTTCTACAAAAACTAGCCATTTGAATTTTGAGAGTAAGACTGCACTTTTGACCCTTGACTGTACACAATCGGAAAGTCATACAGCATAAGCTACACTAGCGAAATAAAACACCACACCAATTTCACAACGTTTATCACAGCTCGTCTGGGACCTCATTATTATAGATATGAAACTAGATAATTTTTAACTCCACAGTGGTATTTTAAAGCTGAAAAAGCGATTCAGCTTAATCTTCTAAACAATGAAGACGTTAGGATGTTAGACGGTAAGGAATCCTAGATTCTAGTAAGGCCTAGTTAATTAAAGGCTAACTCAGGACTAGTCCTGTAGAATTCTAAGCCCGTATTTCCTACAATTAAATACCAAGCCTTTTTGGAATTGGTTTTAATTAAGATACGTGACCACGCAATATCTGAAGTGGTCAATAATGGTTTCTAGGATTCCATGGAGCTTTGTTAACCATTTGACGACATTTGTACATGGTCCTTTTATATTTTCATATTTGAAAGCAAACTATATACTTTTTATCAAACATTGAAAATCGAGTAGGTACTTATATTATTAAATAAATAAATTACATCGTCGTAACAAACAAGACACCTTTTTATTATACTCTGACAAAAATCTAACAGCTCAGCTAAAAGGAAATTATAAATGTGAGAACGCGGGCCTCATGTTCTTATTAAGAAATTCTATCATTTTGACCAGAGGGAATTTTGCAGGCGTAGATGCCTACAGGGAGGTAGTTCTGTATCTCCGACCAACGGCCACTCGTGGTTGCAGTAATTACATTCAAAGGTATTTCATATCATAGAAATGACCGCTGCAGCCCGCCCCGCAATAGTGGGCAACGTTGTGACCGCACCAATATGCCTACTGTATGTGTATAAACATAGTATGTATTAATGTACATACATGTATGTATAGGTAATTATTTACCTACCTACTGAAAAATATTATTAAATTGATCACGAACAATCATCATCATACCTTCCTGTAATCATCTACTGCTGGTAGCCCTTCATTGTTTCTACAATATTTCCGGGTTCTGTGCATTCCCCATCAACCATGCACGCATTCATGTTACTTAATTACTTTAAAAGGAAATGATGAATTTTGTAATTACTATCGTGGTAATTTCCGCGAATGTACATACAAACATAGCACATAGCCGAGTAGGAAGCAATTTACGTAAAACTTCATAAAAAACGGATCAGAATTTCGGGCCAATGAAAAACTTAATAATATTTTTATTACAAAGGAATGTGGCAATATCGAAAACGATTTTCATTAATATCGTCGAATCAAAATACCATTATCTGACGTACTGCAAAGACGAATAAAAATATTGTTAATTACTCTATAAACAGGGTGTTGGTTGACGTATCCTACTAATGTTACAAATATGAAAATTTATATATTTTACTATCTTCTGCCAGCGGCTTCGCCCGTGTGAAAGTCGAAAATTATCCCGAGTCTATTCCTGACTATAATCTATCTCTGTGCCAAATTTCGCCCAGATCCGTGCAGCCGTTTGAGCCTGAAGAAGTAATAAACATACAAACACACACACACTCACAAACTTTCGCCTTTATAATATTAGTGTGATGTTTCAATCACGCAAAAAGGGCTGAACGGATTTGGAAATTTTATACATAGATAGTTTATAACCTAGAACATAGGATACTTTATCCCGATAAACTCGGTATAATGAACTCTTGGAATAATAGAATACTTTACACGCGGGCGGATCCGTAGGCAGAAGTTAGTAGATTATATTCATCTATCTCACTGCAGAAAAAGTTGGAAAGACGTCACCAAATTTATATTTAATCTAAGTACCAAGAAGATATAGAGCTCATGATTGCCACGTTTGACTGTATTTTTATAGTACATCAGAAGTACCCCAATAACATTACCTCAATAAAATCCGGCTGTACACAAGGATGTAAATGATGGCGACAAATGCAAGTATCGCGTGTCGGCGCGGCGCGGCTCGGCTCCGATACTCATCTGTCATCGTGTGTACGCACCTTAATGGATTCCATGGAGCCGACTTTAATGCGCCGCCATTAATATTGGGTATCAGATAATTTTACTTTCACTGCACACAAACGACACAAATCCACAATTAACTAAATTATTGAAGCAACGTTAATTGTTTTGATCGTGATCTTTTAATTTTCTGTCCCCATTTAATCTATCCATACTAATGTTATAAATGCGGCAGTAATCCCCATATAGATATAGATAGATAGACCCCCTTTGCCGCACTTAGACTCCCATTTGATCCGTTGTGCGTGCAGGCCTCCTCTCTGTGAGAGGGAATGGGCCGTAATCCACCACGCGGGCCCAGTGCAGATGACGCAATGGTGGTTGTCACATGTCCTCAAATGTTTGGTTCTAAGATAATATGTCGGTTTCCTTACGATGATTTCCTTCACCGTTTTGAAAGCATTGGTGATGAAATAATTTACACAAAGCAAAGCGCCTGCCTGGGTTCGAACCCACAACCCACAACTTGTAAGTCGCGGCCGTTACCACTGGGCCACCACTGCTCCTTCTTTTTGTTATACCAAAACCGCTAATCAAATTTTGATGATTTTTTGTACTTTTACGAGTACATCCTTTGCTTTGGGATAATTGCCGACTTTCACGCGGGTGAAGAAGTATTTTAATAAATTCAGGCCTGTGATCGAACTTCGAAAATGTTATTGTAAACAAACAACGTGACAAAACAATACCTAATCGTTACTCACAAAAATAAATATAGATTTGTGTTGAACCGCAGAAACAGTTGATATATAACTGGAACTAACGACCACCGAAGTTATTCACGAAAACTAACATATTAATGTGACAAGAAATTATACACGTGTCCCGTTGCGGTGTTAAACAAATAAAGCTAGTGATCTTTACAAACCACCTCGGGGGAAAATATTCATTATCACGGCGGTGACACGCGAGGCAGCAGGAAGGCAGGAGGACACATTCATCAATCGCTGGCTTCACTCACGCACTACCTCTGTCCATGTTAACACGAACATTCGTTAAGTGACAGACAACATTTAAATATTTACGCCCCGGGCTTTCAAAATCCATTTCCAATTGTACGATCAACTGGTTCGATTTTAAGGTTAATTCTTGGGTATTGTAACTTTTTTCCTCGTTTATGCTACCTACGTTACACGTGGTGACGAGAGATATTTAAAGATCATGGAGTAGTGTTTTCAATTTAAGAATCCGTTGACTGCGTATTGAATATAAATAGCGACAAAAATGTTGTAAAGTACAACTATTTTCTTAATGTCCCTCAGCAAACTTCGTGTTTACAACTATGTTCTTAGTGTCTCTCGGCAAACTTCGTGTTTCGTCAATCGTCGGATATCTATCAATTGCCCTTTGCACTCGGTGCAGACCGTACGCTCTCAATCAACTTGGAAGTTGGAAGTCTGATAGAAATCCGACGACTAACGAAACACGAAGTTTGCCGAGGGACATTATGAAAATAGTTGTACTATAGAATTCTGTAAAGTCGGATAGATGCAGAAAATCCAAAGTTCACATGATCAACACATTCGAAACCGGCAGTTGTCTTGTCGCCTTGTCGGACTGCCGGCTTCATCTTTCGCTATAAACTCTTAGTTGAGAAGACATAGTCGCATTTCCCGAGGTGTCTGCAAATAACTATATTTTAACGAGACTATCATCTTGGCGTGCTCACTTTATTCAGTTCTTAAGTCTTGGCAAAGTTTAGAGATAAAATCAACGATACAAAGAAGACAGCGGCGCGTAGCTCGTGACAGGTGGGAGGAGCGGCCGCGCCCTTATCGCGCGAACTTGCAACTTAGCTGCGATACTTGCACACTTTCTCCGAGCGGGTCGAGCCAAGTCACAAGTCCGATCGATGACTAGATAATACTCCAGCTCCATTCCAGATATGACTAGGTTTTCTTACGAACAATAGGGACAACAACAAACTTGTTTTTCCTCTACAATAAGGAAGAAATGAACAAAGCTTTTTCTTAAATTAAACCGGCGTTTGCGGATTACATCACATCAAAAATAGATACGAGTTGATACATCAAGCCGTACGTACTCGAAGTCTTCCATAAGGCTGGTTCGCTCTTGAGCCGGCAACTTCGCTAATATACGATCCAACAATTACCTTCATGGCAAACATTCCCTTTCGGCTTTATGTCGTCCCGGCCGAAATGAAACTTTGTATATTTAAGAGTAACACGCACCATGTTTCATTAGTATATTCGTGTGTTTGTTCACATTAACGACTCGGCACATGCTGTATTTGTTATCTTATGGCTTATTTACTGTTTGTAAGCAATATCGGTTAAATTATTTGACACGCTAAACACAGATTTGAGATCTGTTTTCACGTCGGATTACATGGCTTTCAGACACACCAAAAGTAATCCCGAATAATTTCATAAAAGTAAAGTGGCGATGCGTGCGTGTTGTATAATTGTTCACACTCGCTACATTTCCTTAACAATAGGTAATTAAGTTACAACTTTCATGAGTAATTACATAAACAACTCAACGTCAGCAGTTGGGCGTACCTACTTCCTTGTTTTGCATGAAACTTGAAGATAGCTATGCAATAAACGCTAAACATGCTCGTGGTAGTTGGAACTCATAACAATGGGCCTTCGCAGCAACTTTCAAGGTTGTTCGCTTGCACTCAGCTGCCGCTTGCAGCAGCCTTCGTCCGTGGTTAGACACAACTTTAACTCATCGCTGTACACATAACTTGGCTAGTTAGCTAGTTTATTGAACACTACGAGCCAAGGTGAGACCTTGTAGATTCTTTAGAAGATAACGCCGATGTTACAGAATTTACCTACTTGCACAATTTCTAATGCAATTACTACATTTTGCATTCTTTTACATTGAAACTACTTTCTGTTGTCCTCATAATTACAGCAAACGCAGAGGCGAGAGGAAAAGCAATTAATAAATTAGTCACATTCCTAATCTCAATGCCGCCCCCTAATGAAGATAATTTAATGAATATTCATATTTTCAAACGTCTTTACGTTTTACTACGTTTTGATGTCAACTCATAAAATTGCAGGATATCTCTACAGCACTCGGAGCCACTTTGTGCGAATTATGGACAAAGGGATGTAGTAAAGTGAACTTATTGAGTTACTTCGGAATAAGTGGGTCTATCTCGGAAATGTTGCCTTCCATAAGTATATCGAATATATAGAAAACTTGTGTTGAATTAAACACTTTTTATGAATAATAATAAATTAATAAGAATAATTAGTAGGAATATAAATGATAAATGATTTTATTTCTGTAAGTTGATTTGTACAAACACTTCTACATGTCGATCATTTTTTTTTTAAACTTGATGAGGACAGCGTTTCCTGTCTGACTACTCTGAGAAGAAAGGCCGAAACAAACTCAGAGGTCACAGTCTCTTAAAGTCCAGACAAAATCTTGGTTAGATCATGTGGAGACCATGTAGACTGATGTCTGAAATGGTCTTTTGACGAAAGAACCAGCCAGATTGAGTGGACCTGTCCAGTCAATGCACGTATTTTTCAATAACCGTGCAGCTCAACTCAGAATTTAAGGAACTCAACGAATTGACGAACAATACCAAAGAAAGGACATTCGGGTAGGCCGCATAAACTACTCAAACTGCCAGACCATGATTAAAAACTACCTTCACATTCACAATAATTAAAATAATATAATACTTAAAAAAATAAATATTCTTGTCATTGCAAGAAAACCAAAAAAAATATATAGCTATGATATTTATAGCATAGGATAGGCAAATAGTAGTGGCGTATTTTAAGAAAAGGGAGTCAGTGATAGCGTGATGGTGGAAGATGACGGAATGAACGTTTAAAACGTGTTGCGCCAACCCTAAGTAACATGGGACAAAGGCAGGCAGATGATGATAATGACTAACTACTTATATAGTATACCTATAAGTGATTTTGCACGAGTGTCTTACAATAGAAATTTTGTTACAGGCTCTACCAGAAACGATAAGAGAACTGAAGACGGCACTATGGAACGCTGAACTTACTGGAGGAGTGGCCAACTTGACCGGCGCTCTTACTACTGGCTTCGAAATCTTACATCGGGTAAGAAACATCCTTACTTATTAACTTACTTCTATACAAGACTTTTTGTACAAATAGGAGGAGGGCTCGAGAGATTTGAACATAAATCTGATAATAAAATGCTACCTATCGAATTGAGTCATATACTTTTTTTCGGGTCAAATTCATTACACTGTCCTTTCGGTGCAATGCTTAGATTTTTTTGCAGTATTTTGGATCATATTTATGACAAAATGAAATCTAGCTTTTCATTTACAATAACTACACTCCCAGCACCCATAGTTAGGTACCTACGTGAAGTTAAAAGACTAGTTTTTTTTGCTTTATCCTCATGAGATATCGGTACCTATTTACCCAACACGGCGGCAAAATTTCGTGATTTAATTTTAACCTCAGGAAAAGTATAGATTTCAAAGTAAATAAAAGTCACTCACCACCACAATGCATCCGTATCTTATTCTTCTATCTGCTTGCAGTACAACCGCACAGGTCTAGGTTGTCAGTGCAACCAGGCCATCGCCGTGATAGGGGCCGGCGGGGGTGCGGGCGGCGTGAAGGGGGTGTTTCGCACGTGGAACTGGCCACACATGCCCGTGCGCATCTTCACCTACCGCGTGGGCGGAGACGCCACCTCTGGGCATAACATGAAGGATATGGCGTGCACTAATAAAGGTATAGTGGAATTCATAGTTTAACATACTTGTACTTAATTAGAACACAATCGTAACCATCACAAAGATATAGAAAAGAATTGAAGAAAACAACTTCTTCTTAAAAATATATCATTAAAGTAAGCTAAGATTATGTGTTATGAAATGTTATACGTATGAAAAGACAGCTGACAAGGATAAATGGAAAAAAAATTGGTACAGAAAGAAGAAGCAACGGGAAGTGAAATCAAGAGAACATAATATATTCTGTGACCCTTCATCTTTCATAAAAACAAAGAAGTATAAATTAAGTGTAATGTAGTATTAATTGCATGATGATTCCAGTCCGAAAAAGGAAGGATTGGTGATATCGTTCATGTATAGTTTCGTATTTGTCTCGCACTGGATTCATAACAACATCATGTATACCGACAATCACTGTTTCTACATATTTTTGCCAACAAAATGATTACCTCGTCAGGTTTCTACGTGACGATAAACGAGCACTCGGAGATCAAATCAAAGGTGCTGCACTTTGTGGAGGTGCTGGCGAGGCCACTGGTCATGTACCAGACTGTGCACCCGGTGCATTGGAGCCCTGCGTACGTTGGTGGGAGGGTACGTACAATTTATATCATAGTTTATGATACACACCGCATGCGATGGAGCAAGGAAGTTGAAAGCCAAGTAAAATAGTGTAGCAAAATTTTAGATACAAGATAACGTAACCAAGCCGATGATGCGGTCAGTGTGCTTTATCAGCAACATCGCATTGTGAGATTGTGACTTAAGTGCGATCACCACATCCACCACATTCATTGACCACCCTCATGACCAAAGACAAGAAAAGAAGCAAGAGTCAAGTCGAATATGATGGTTTCTCTGTAACCCAAATTTAAACATTGGTATAATTCTTTTTACAGAGCAGTAGCCTCTCTGACGATGGCATGGGCCAACTGATGTCTTCCGTCACCGTACCAATCTTCGATAGGAGAAACCACACGGTATGTATAATTATACTAATCTACTCCTCTTGTAATAAAATCCCACCTGCCATAACATATTTCAATGTTTTATTGCATATCCTTGTTTGCAGCAAAGAGAAGCAAATTTACTCGGTGTGGTAGGAACTGATGTGCCTATCGATCAATTAAAGAAGCTCGTGCCACCATATAAGGTAAAATACCACACCAATATATTATATGCTTATATATAACAGTGTTTCTTTGAGACCAACATCATTTTAAAACCTATCAATGTATTTACAGTTGGGTGTAAACGGTTACTCATTCATGGTGGACAACAACGGGCATGTTTTATATCATCCAGATTTGAGACCATTGGTAAGTATACTTTTACTATTCAAACTGAACTAATTGAACTTGATTAATTACAAGATTAGAAAATAAATTGCTTATTGTTTATATTTGAAAACGTATAAATTCTAAATCTCTTGTTACAGCATACGAACGAGGAAGTAAGTACAGAAAAAAGTTATCATAAAGAATTATTTTACAGTTTTGAATCTTTACCAAGAAGGATTATATGAGAATATGAATAGTGTTAGTTGAGTTTAGTCGGATAATCTAAATATGACTACTATACTCCACAGTACACTGAGACGCTGCGTCCTCTGTACTCGAGTGTGGACCTGACTGACGTGGAACTGCTCGTGGATTCTGATGAGAACTCAAGGGTCAACCTCACTTCGCTACTGCTCGATGTAAGTCATCACTTAGTGTTAATTCCTAAAAGCTTGCTAACTTAGGAGTACCTCAAGGATCAATTTTTGGCTTTGTTTACCTCCCATTATACTTTTGTTACTAAGCTAAAATAGGTATACCCCAAGGATCTATTTTTGGGCCTCGGATGTATCAGGGTCAGAATAATATACTAAAATAAGCGAACCTACCTAAAATATCTACATTCGGGCCCTCGATTATTTCAGGCTCGTTTACTAACATGGGAGTACCCAAGGATCTTTATTTGGTCCTCAGATATTTCAGGCTTGTTTACTAATGGAGAGTCCCGTATTAGTATCCCGAAGGATCGATGCTAAAATTTTAACCCTAATGACCTCCTTTGACAAACCTTAAACCTTGTTTTAACAGTTTTGACATGTGGTGTAATAAAATCGAGAGCAAAAGATTTCATCAAAGTCTACCATCCGTTTCTAGCTTCGTCACGACATGATAGAACAACGAGAAGGGGAAACAGAAATCGCAGTAAAGGTTCAATATGACAACATGAGACGAGTCGCGACCAGACGTCAGCGGTACTTCTACAGTCCTGTGGACGGCACGCCCTTCTCGTTGGCGGCAGTTCTTCCTGACGGGTACGGCATGTACGAGCTGCAGGCCGAGCAGGAGGTCAAGCATAGTCCTATTAATGGTGAGTAAGACGTATTATACGGACCGATGTCTCATATCATGTTTGTAGGAACTAGCGGTTGAACAATGAACTTATATATTTTGTCATTTTTGCAGTCACGGAATACTTCAAAGGTGAAAACTGGAAAGTTCACCCTGACTGGTAAGGACTGCATTTATAATTCATTTATCGTTTTTGAAAAAATGTGTATCGTAAGAAAAATTTAGATTCCAAACTAATAATTGAGAGCGTGGGTCGTATTGAAAAATTTACAACGAATTTTTCTATCTAAATCTTCCCCAATCCTACGATGGAAGTTAAACGACTAGATAATATGTAGACCTCGACCTTTTTGCGACAAGTAACAAGAAAGCTTCCAGCATTTAACCAAGCGCAACTTCTAGGGTATACTGCGAATATGCGTCCACGTCAGAGCAGACGTTCAACTCGGCTGAGGAGCAGCTGGTCCACTTCCTGTCGCGCACGGGGCGGCCCGGCTGGAAGTGGATGTCGCTGCGGCCGCGCGCGCTCACACTGCACAACGCGCACAAGAAGCAGGAGCGTGACTCTTATTACTGTGCGTATTCACATTGAAACTACACAGCGATATCTAACACATCACGACGACATCAATGACCTGCATATAAAGTAAATCCATTTATATGAAAAAAAAACGGTGACCATCAGGGGTGCCGACTCAGTGACTGCTTGGGGGCTCCAGCACCCACGGGGTGCGGTTGCATGATCATAGACAATAAACTAAGGTTTCACATATATCTATATACATAGTAAAAAGTAAATCTAACCTACCCAAGACGGAGTGCAATTTTTTTTACATAACTTCTATATCTGTGCGCATAATGTGCCTTATTATGCGGGGTGAGTCCGATTGCCAGGAGCTCGTGGCGCAGTTGTTGAGGCTATTTGTTCCTGTGGTGCCCAAACAACAGCTTAGACTGCGAAGCCACCGGCCTTTTGGCCGTACCTTCGGAACGTACGGGACACCGCTAACTCGCCTCTAGTTTGGGCGCTCAAGATGCCCTTCTGTAATTAGCACCGGAGTGTGAACTGTTTGCTGGGAGATGGATAGATGTGTGACGTGAATGTTTAAGTTTTTGTAAGAAGATGGATGAAAGTTAGGTTATTAGTGAATAATTGTATAGGTATTCTTTGTAAATTTTTACTTTAGAAAGGTTTTTTTTTTCTTTTTGTGTTTTCTTCTTTTTTTTGTTATATCGTGTTTTTTATTCTTAATTATTTTTTATTTATTTATATTTAATTTTGCCTAATTCTTGTATGTTTCGTTTTAGTGTTTTTTTTTGGTGTTTTCCTTGTTTTGGCTTTTGCTATTATAACGCCTTAAGTGTGGCCTGTATTGTTATACATGTATACTTAAATAAATAAATAGTAACAAGAAAATTTAACCTGTATACGGCGTGCAAAATTTTCGAGCTCGCTCTTGCAATCCAGTATCTGTTGGTTTTGCGTTTTTACATAGGCCAACCACTAAGACAACACACACAACAATAAACTACTCGAGTTGCTAAGAAAACAAATTAATTTTTAATTGCTAAAACTATCTTTTGTTTCCAGGTGACAAAACTTTAGTGCAATCACTCATTAGGGATGCGATGGTAATCAAAGAATTGGACGCTCACACTGGACACGCTAGTCACCACTCACAGTAAGTACACGATATATCTGAGCATGATTTCAAGCACATCACGAAACAAACAAAAACGCAATCTTGGCAAACACCTTTTGTTTTTGCCACGGATGAAAATTTATCCTAAGTTCTGAGTGGTGATGCGAGACCCACTGAATACATAGTGACAGATTTTAGTTAATTTATCTCAAATGTACCTACTTTCCATAAGCGAGCTGATTTAACGAGAAATGGTATTGTGCTGGTTCATAACTTGAATTATGTTTTGCTCTGACGTCTTGGAAGTTGGGAACCATCGCCAAGTGAATAGCTATTTGGTCATATACTGGCTTCCACGAAAGTTATCTTCATATTCCATCCATATTCATATTCATAACTCTTTTAGTAACATGCGTTTCACCCCTCCTCATCACATGACCATATCAGGTCAAACGATTCCCTTAGGAATAAGGTTGTAAAGTGGTCGGCCAGAAATTTAGCAAGTATTCTATACCGAGTCTCGCATTGCCACTAAAAACAGAACAACTATATAACCTAGTTCACGCAATAAAATGAAAGGCCCTTTCTGCATGAAAATACAGCACCACCACCAGCAATAAAATTACTGCTTTTTATATTATTTTATTTTATGTCGATGACTAATTTGTTTGTGTTTGTGTTGTCACACAAATAGCCCGATAGCGACTTTAATGGCACTACTTACAAGGTAACGTAACTCTTCAGATTGGTTCAACTACAAGTACTTAGAACTTTTAGTAATATTTTACTGCTAAGGACTAACGTCTTTACTTAGGTAATCACGTATCTGCTATTCGATTGAGAACAGTATTGCGCCAAAATGATTTGTTCCTATGTAAATGCACTGACACGGTCTTTAAAATGGTGAATTACGCTATGGGTATGCTATTTTGTAAAGATAAAGAGAATAGGTATTCTATGAAGGTTTTGTCTTCCACAAATTGATAACATTTATTGTTATCTTCCAGAAAGGTTGGCTTCGTAATATAACATCACCTTAGAGCTATGTTACAAATAGTAGTTTAACGAGAAGTAGTTTTACAAGAAACTGTGCGAAGTCCAGCATATATATATAGGGAAATAAAGAGGCCTTTGCGGATGGGTTTAGGTATCCGACGAAATAGGGACACTTGTTACCTGAACTAAGTTTACTTCGAAGCAAACATTTTGTAAATAAGAAGGAGAATAGCTCGAACATAGTCCGAGATTATTTGGGGAAGCGCCAGTGGCCAGATAAAATAGATTCTGTTAACATCAAATAATACCTATCTTACATTTTGCGACCAATTGCAATTCCACAGTGTCTAGCTACCAAGGATCAGGTAAAGTGTTTTCATTACAATGGTTTGTGTGATTTTTAGCCAGCACGGATTTTTTTCTCAAACACTTATTTTTCTTAATTTTAGTTGTTGATATTGCGTGGAGTTTTCATCTAAATCTCGAGATGATACTTTATAGAATATTTCTATTTATAATGCAACTTATTTAAAACTCCGCCCTTATCATAAGCGTCAGTAATAACTGCGGATAACATGAAATACATACATAAAGATACAGCCAACATGATTTTAATGAACGGATTGAATAAGAGCAAACATTGGAAAAATAAAAAAATCTAAAGTGGGCATTATTCGCCCGCTAATCTTCTGCTGCTGGAACAAAAATACCATCTATACAAAATGCAATCAAAATGAAATGCTTACCCCATAATATCTTTACAGGCAAGGCCGGTTCCACAAGTTTGTGGTGACGCTGTCGTTCATCGCCACGCGCTCAGGCTTGCTGCGCTGGACCGAGAACGTCAACACCTCCAGGAATACCGACTCTGCTGAACCGTAAGTACAGTCGAACTTACCATTCATATTGGAAGTTCTTAAAGGCTCTTAAAGACATAGAAAGGGATTTGAATTACGTGGCAGCTAACCGAGAAGAATGGTATACGGAAAAGATTTTGTGTTCATCCCAACCCGAAGTATACCAAATAGTAGCGTTTGATGGGAAGGAAATGGAACTAAACGGGACCTCATAAAGCTTATAAACTAACAATAAGATCTACCGGCACACAGGGAAATTTTTTTTTTCTGTTTGTGTAATGCTCGAAGCCTATACAATAACTTTTAACAATCTTACCTTACAGCCACTTCAGTGAACGATACGCCCGAGCTTACGACTCGGAATGGTACCGACGAGCGGTGGAACACCACGCCATCGAGCCCGAGAGCTTCGTGTTCTCCGTGCCGTTCCGCGACGGATCCGAGGCGGAGGACCTGGGCGGACGTCCACCGCTAGTACTGGCCACTCACGCTGTCTTCGTGGAGTCGCGCGGACACAGAGCCCCCGCCGCCGTCGTTGGTCTACACTTCCAGCTAGACTCACTAGCAAAACACTTCCTCAATGTTACTTCTGCAGTAAGTCATACTCAAATCGGCGAACCTCCTTGTGACCCAATCTCATCTGTCATTTCTTCTACAGTGCACCGCCGGCACATCATGTAAGAAGACCTGCGCGGGCGATGAGTTGGACTGCTATATTTTAGACGACAACGGATTCATCATTCTGTCAGAGGATGTCTCACAGACAGGACGGTTCTTCGGTCAGGTCGATGGCACTATTATGGATTCTCTGGTACAAGACAGAATATACAAGAAGGTCGTCGTTCATGATCATCAAGGCCGCTGCCCAGATTCCAGGAACTCGTTTAGCGGAGATGGACATAAAATATCAGTATGTTGTCGTTGTTCTTAGAAATATGACATGAAGGATTCCTGAGCCATTTTGTAATTTTTGTTTTGCTTTTCGTAGCCTCTAAAACCGTTATCTTGGCTCGGCGGATACCTCACAAGTTTGATTGCAATGTGGTTCCCGCTTTGGACCGAGCCAGTGCGCGCGCACGCCAGACCTTACGCCGAGGAGGAAGCCGGTAAGTGCACACAAACAAGGTATAATAAAGCTTTAGCAGTTGCAGCAAATAATAACTTAAGAGGTTAACTGACCGCTTCTGGAAACAGATTACGAGGATTACGAAACTGAAGACATGGAGAACGATGACGACTTGGACAGAGATCGTGGCACCTACGAAATCATCATTGACGGGTTGGGGGAGAGCTCACGCGACAGCGGCCGCGCGCCGCCCCCTCCCGCTCCCCCCGGCGGGGGCGCACCACCCCCACCACCCCGTGAGGCGGCACGCTCGGCAGCTGTCAGACCATGCGACACCAGCGCCGAGCTGTTCACGCTGCAGTCCTCCCGCCTCAACACCGCGCAACCGCTCAAGGGCAAGCTCACCAACTGCCATAACTCTGGCTGCGAGAGGTAACCTATAGATACTACCTACCTTCACCATCCTCCTAGCCTAACTATCCTATTGATGTGCGCTAGATATTGCACGAAGCGGGTTTTGGAGCAGTTATTTTTAAAAGTAACTAACTTTCAAAGGTTGCTCCCCCAAAACCAAAAAATATCTAGCTTTATGATCAGAATTTATAAAGTTATTGCGAATACACGAATTTAAATCAGGTCTTAAATAAATGTGGCATGTCTTAAATTCGAGACAAAAATTTGATTCAAGTTTGCACGTGAAATTTTATCCTCTAAAAATAAGATTTATAAATGTATTTTATTTTGTACCAGGCCGTTCAGCGTGCAGAAGATCCCGCACAGCAACCTGATCCTGCTGGTGGTGGACACGCTGTGCCCGTGCGGCGCCAAGCGGCTGGACGTGCGGCCGCGCGAGGCGGGCGCGCGCGCCGCCTGCCGCCGCGCTACCGGCCACCACCGGCGCCGCCCCGCGCACTGCGGCTCCTACCACCCTGAGGTAACGTGGCCCAGTACATGACAGAAGCTTGTCTTGAACCGTGACATAAGAGATCCTATGCCCCAGCTAGGGAGCTGGAGCAGAGTAGTCCTTTTCTTTAAGGAATCGAAACCTTATCTTCAGATTCTTTAAATCTGTGAAAACGATACACACACATATTAGTACATTTAACCACATAAAATCAGAAAGATGGCAAATAGATAACTTAAATGTTAATTATATAGGAAAATTATTAAGCGTTATTCCTCTCTCCTAGACACTGACTGTATCTAGAATGTTGCTGTGCCCGACAGGGTCCATAATTGTTTCTGTAACTATATTTACCACCTGTATGTACATTATGGCTGCAATAAATTTAATTTGATTTGATTTGATTTGATTTGATACCAATTACCAAGCAAAAGACAAATAGAAGTAAACTTGTCTGAAAAAAACTGTAAATTGTACAAAATTCGTTCCGTCCGAACCCGGAACGGGTCCCTGGTATAATATAAAGCATTAAAAGAGCTCATGAAGATTTGAGTCGAGCACCACAGCTAAGGCACGGCGTCTCAGCGCTAAGAAAGAAAATTTTGTTCAAATAAATCTCACTAGATGGCGCGCGATATGCACCTGCCTACCTAAACTGTTAAAACTTTATAAAATACTATAAAAAAAACCTTCACTGTATTTAAAGAAAAAAATATTCACGAACCGAGTAAACCCTTTTACTTGCAAGTTGCTGCTAACACCATCTATCTATCGCCGTGGAACGGAACCGAACGCGATTGATGGACAAAAAATAATCAGTTTAATCAGACGAAAAACGCTAGTTACGTCGGCACGGTTTCTTTGTAAGGGATGAGGCATCTGTATGCTAGTATTATATTATCTGTGGCTAAGGTTTGAATTGTACCTTTAGATAACAACATTTAAGTTAGATGCCAACAGAAATTAGACATCATCCTCGTAATCAACATGCAGATCAAGCGAGATGGTGATAGCAATAGTACATTGTGATACAAGGGTGGAAAGTAGGTTATTGCAAACGAGCTGTCATCAACAAGCCCGAGCCGAAGGTGAGGGTTTTTAATAACACGAGTTTGCAATAACCTACACGCCCGTGTATCACACGATATTTTTCAATACAGTTGTGGGAAATAGTAAAAACAAATCAAAGAATTAGATTTGTTAATTAAAAAAAAAAAAAGTTTTTTCAACTGGACATATTTTTTTTACAACGAAAACAGCCTACACAGTCTATTCGATTTTTGACAAATGTTGAAGTGAAAATAATTAAATTAAAACTGGTAGTTAAATATATTAAACAACCATTTAAAAGACTTTTGAGAATTAAATGCTAAAACGTACGGAATCATTCATTTTTCCTCGTATAAAATCTATTCCATTTTATTCTATGTATGAAAACTCCTTGCTACTAAACTTTTTCAAATTGACTTATAAACTAAAGGCGCGTTTTTGCAACTGGACATTTTTTACAACGAAAACAGCCTATACAGCCTATTCGATTTTAGACAAATGTTGATGTGAAAATAATTAAATTAAAACTGGTAATTTAATATATTAAACAACCATTTAAAAGACTTTTGAGAGTTCAATGCTAAAAAGTACGGAATCATTCATTTTTCCTCGCATAAAATCTATCCCATTTTATTCTATGTATGAAAACTCTTTGCTACTAAACTTTTTAAATTGACTTATAAATTTAAAACTAAACTGCAAAACTAATGATTGAGTTTGTAAACAAAAGTCACGACCGCGTAACAAAAAGATGCCTATGCATAAGATTTAATTTTCGAATCATAATTATAGCCTCTGAAAGTACGCCATGTTTAACAACTGTATTGAAAAAAATATAGTATTTCACAGTGGCGTCCTGCTACTACCAGCAACCAGTCCGCAGGGTAACTTTTATTTTGGTATTCCCCAGGAAATTGAGATCCAGTCGTGCGGGCGCGGCGGGCGCACGTCGCCGGCGCTGTGGGGCGCACTGGCGCCGCTGCTGCTGCGGCTGGTGCTGTGCACGTGACTGCGCGGCGCGTGAACAGTCACCACCAGCCGTCACGCGCCGTCGTGAAGCTTTCCGTACCCACTCAGTTTTACCAACCGGTCGATTTTTTAACTGTTATCTCGTAGTTTCACGACATCCCCAAGGAAAGCTTCTAAATAAGGCGTTCGAGTGTTCTTGCGAGTGATGTGAGTGCAGCAGAGTGCGGTCTGTATGTGTGGGGTGGCGTGCTGCGGTCTGCGGTCTCGCGGCGCGCCACAGTTTTGATCAATTTTACCGACTGAAGTTTTGGTCCGACCAAGTGAACTTTTGATCTTGTTTTGAGACAGGATTATAGTCGAGTTAGGGTACGATGATTATTGAAATATTTTCTCCTCTCTGTTAAGTTGTCACTTTCATATTGTAACTGATGCAGACGCATACGGTAAATAGGTAGGAACGAATATCTTGTTAAATTTAAATCGAGGATTATCACAAACTTGGAGATCTTATAAATTATAGCTAATGTTAATAGGTATTGAAAGATAATTAATGTAAAATATTGATATCGTTTAACTGTTTTAGAAAAATTTACCTATGTTGAGACCTAATTCGATTTATTTCTTTATATCTGTCATTCAAATTTATCGCAAACTTATTGAATAGTTGCATAGGGGTTGATGTAAATAAGAAAAATATTTGTTTGTAGGGAGGTTTCTTTGCTGAATTTATGTGTGCCTGTGTAATGTAAAAAGTCGTTGTGTCGTCAAGGAGGCGTCGCAGCGCTAGCACGCACTGCCATACAGGGGAACAATCTTATTGATAGCTCGTTGTCGTTGAGGGCGAGGCGCGCGGGCCGGCCGGTCAGTGTGCCACTAGGTCACAGTGTGTCGCTAGGTCAGTGTGCCACTAGATCACAATGTGCCGCTAGGTCACACTGTACCGCTAGGTCACAGTGTGCCGCTAGGTCCACGCGCCGCACTAGGCGTGTCCCCGAGCGCGGCGACGCCTGCGTCTCTGACGACTTTCCATTCTAGTCGTTAGTGATTTTCTCGCCTAATCTTCGAGTAATGTCGTAAAGAAACTGTAAACAGTTTCGTATTTTTATTGTAAATATTTTACTAACTTAAATGGCCTACTACAATTTTAAGAAAGTGTGTTGCTAATATATAGGTCGTTCAAATTCGACTTCTGCTGTCGTAAAGAATTACTTCATCATATCGATCTATAACAATAATTGTTTGCATATCAAAATGTTCTCTTTCGATTGTTTCAAGTTCAGAAGTCCCTCGGAACATTGGATAAGTACTGACATAATACTTTCATACGTAAATTTCAAATTTCGGAGTATAAGAGAATAAGCGTATTTACCTATTAACTTGTTTGTACCTAACCTAAATGTGAATGTTACATAGGAGTAATGATCAAATCCACATACTAACATTAAATAGAGTTTTATATATCATATATTGAATAGTCATTAACGTACATGAGTATACGGCTTGCTATTGTCCATTTTATTGCAAACTTTTGAAATAGTACAAAAGCCATACATGCCTATAGAGATATTCCTAATTACCGTAGCTGACAGAGACTGAGTGCCAAACCACTATATTACAATATGTGTCACAGTTCACACGGATTTTATTGTATGGAGCGATAGTGAGTTTATGTGTCTGCCGCGCGTATAGTTCTCGCCAAACTTCTTGGCCGGCCTGAAGTTGGCTACAATGGTTGCGCAATGGAAAATCTCATACAAAAACAGCACAGATCCGTGCCTAGCACATCGGAAAGCTAACTTCTGGGCGGCTAAGAAGTTTGGCGACAACTATACCTACCTACCCAGTGGGAGGACAATAGCAAGCTAGACATTCTATATAACGTAGATTGATTACAGTAATCTCTTGATGTGTACTTCGCTTATAATATTAAGAGGAAAGAGAACTGAGCGGGCTTAGAGTTTTTAGAGTCGCCTGGTATCGGGCATTGTATATGCAGTTCCATCAATTTATATAGTATACTAGTTAGAATACATTACCCAAGAAAGATTTAGATATTATAATTCTCTTGCATACAATAGAGAAATACTAGCAATTTAAAGCAATAATAAAGTTAACTCGGTATATTCCCCAATTGAGTAACAACGAGATTACTGTAGTCAGTGTGCTCATATCAGATATCACAAGCTAACATAATCATATCGTACACGGCATACTCACAATATACAACCGATATCGTTGATTGAAGGCGCTTTTGAGAAATTGTACATTTTGTATAAATAATACAGTAAGGAGTCGATTTAATGGCGTAGAGATTGTTTAAACTGGTGAGTGGCGAACGACTGGAAATGTATTGAAAGTGCTTCTAGTAAGCGTCGAGTCTTCCATAGCAGTCGAACGCGGGGCGAGTGTTTACTGTTACGTCTAAGTATTAAACGATAATAATAGCGTATACTTATCATAGCATAGGCGGAGCTCGCGTCAAGTACTATGTGCAGATATTTTTACTTGCACTTCGCGGGATTTAGTTCTATGTAACTATAGACACAAAACAAATACCTCGTTTAGTTACTCAAAATGTAATAGTTAGACAGAGTTAGCGTTTATTTCGCGTTTAGTTCTTGGACATATCAATTCAGGCACCAAATGAGACTATAGCGTAAGCAATTTTTTATTTTTTTCTTGTATTACAATATTGATATCGATTATTTTAATAAGGTCTTTATCAATGTTTTGTAGAGTCGCGGGACTGGCGCGCAAGTTAATGATCCCACATTGACAGGGTCCTCGTTAAAATAGTTGCGCATGCGACGAGCGCGTACGAGTGTCGTCACTATATCCCTGTATCGTACATTTTTATAAAATCCAAAATTCTTGTTTTTATGTAATAGATCTGTCAATTTAGTTCTAATGCTTTTTAGAACTATAATCAAAATTCGTGTGAGTAAATTTTAAAATTATTCGGATTGGAAAATAAATTTTGACGTCACTGTTTGTAATAATTTTCTTTCATCTTAGTTAAAGTTGTATCATTGGGCACGGCATTCTGTGTGAACATGATTCTCTAGCGTAATTCTAGTAAAATACTGTTCTTTTTGTTACTTGCCAGTTCATGCTATAGATATACAGTAATTACAACAATAAAGTTCTCTTATAACATTGTGACTATGTGCTTTATTTCCTTTGCTAACCCAACCTCATCCCCCATCAATATCATTTTATGAGTAGTGTTTTGTCCTCATGCCTCCGTGGATCTACGTAAGCCCCTTTTCACACGCTGCGGTTGTCGGGTAGCCGGTGCCGGGTAACCGGCGGCAAGTGTATAGCCATGTACGTTAGCTTTCACACGTACCGGCGTACATGGCTATACATTTGGCGCCGGTTACCCGGCACCGGCTACACGGAAACCGGTGCGTGTGAAAAAGGACTAACTATGTAAAGACGGTTACGCACTACACGTCCGTGTCCGTGATTAGAGTTCCAAATTCAAAATGTTCTGAATTATGAGAGATTATGACGGATAGAGTTCAGATGTAGTGCGTAAGCTTCCCTACAAGAAGTACTACGGCTACTTCGGAACCGAAATTTCACGAACACGGATCTGTAGTGGCTGTTACAATAAAAAAACAACAGGTAACATTATACGATTTATTGCTTCAATTTGTCCATAACAATAGTACTATAATAAAAATAGTTTGTTGTACTTTGAACAAGCAAAAAGGGGCTGACTACTATATAGTAAATCATTTTTTTTTATAATGTCTATAATGTCCCACTGCTGGGCAAAGGCCACCCCGAAATCCTTCCAAGTATTCTTTTTCTTAGCCACCTCGGACCAGCCCCTACAGTATAAATCATTTATCTTATCTTATTCATCGGAATACTCTTAATTATTAAACAGAATGGAGAATGAAATGAAATGATAAGTAACAGTTACATGTAGAGACTGGCCGCAAACACAATGTCTCGTTTGAGCAGTTTGATGGCTTCGCTGAACTTGTTCTCCAGGTCTGTGTTGCCGATGTTCTTGGCTGCCTGGCACAGCTGACGAAGTACCTCTTCCAGACGACGCATACATCTGATTATGGAACCTGGAAATTAATTTAATGACGATAAAATAACATATTTACCAAGAAACTACATTTGTTTGAAGTGAAGCACACTACTCGTACCAATCAAAATAGTTTATCTATATATATAAAAGGCAAAAGTGATTGACTGATGTATCAACGCACAGGCCAAACCCTTAGGGCTAGAAATTTAAAATTACGCACACGTATTCCTCTTATGACGTAAGCATCCACTAAGGAAGGATTTTTCAAAATTCAACCCCTAAGGGGGTGAAATAGTGGATAAAAGTTTGTATGAAACTTTTTATTAAAAAGTCATACATACATAAACTCACGCCTTTTTCCCATGGGGGTAGGCAGAAACTACAGAACGACACCTAAAAAGTCATCTGTAGGATAAAACACGAATCACGCAGGCGAAGTGCTAGTTTCAAATAAAAAAACAAAAAAAATATAAATCTAGTTACACATTCGCAAGCGTCAGTATCGCAGGTGTATATGGAGAAGAACGTGCTAGAAACTTCACGGACACTTTTTTATCAGTTTTAATTACATGTATTTGGTTACATCATTCTTGTTGGAAAAATACATATATGTGAGAACTATGTAAAAAGACGTGCATGTAAAATGCGTCTAAAGTAAAACCATCAATTCAAAAAAAAAAGTACCAAATTAAAAACAGGCCGAAGCAGCCAAGTTATGACCAATCCCAACTGATGGCGCCCGTTCACGAACAAGACGCATGGATTGGCACCACTCAGCTCAACCATCATGAAGGGAACCGAATTATCCAACACATGTGCCATCCAAACCATCAGAGAGACATTAGAGAGAACATGACACACTCGACTGCCAGGGCACACACAAGTCAACGAACGACATATAGGTACAGTAAATGTTAGATTTACAGTTGGTACATAGCACTCACACATCTGCTATGCAGTTATATAATACTAAAAGAAATTGAGTTTATACAAAACAAATATATTCACACAGTCTTCAGCAGGGTCTTACAATACTTCAAATTTTTTCTGCTTATCACTTGTTTTTGCGCCCTAGTGGTTGTGGAGCAGGACTAGCATTGAGCCGAAGCATTAAAAGCGATGTTATCCCACAACTTACAATATGCCTGCCTGCATAGTGTGCATTTTATGCAAGTTTTAAATTTCGTCTCATTCAGTTTTAGAATGTGGGGAGGTATTTTATTGTAACATTTTATACAGTACCGCATAAAAGATGATGCTACTTTAGCCAGCCTGAAACCTGGTTGAATTAATTGGTTCCTATTTCTAGTAAAATAATTATGTCTGTCGCCGTTTTTACTAAAAAGATGTAAATTATTTTTAACGTTCATGATGTTTTCGTAAATATATTGATAAATACCTTGTCGTCATGATGTAAATGTCCTTAAACGGTGAGTTAGAGAATCACGCCGGCGAAGATTGTATATCGCTCTGATGGCCCATTTTTGCAGAATAAAAATTTACTCAATGTCTGCAGCCCTTCTCCATAGTGAGATACCGCAAGACAGTATATTATGAAAGTAACTAAAATAGACCAGCCTCGCGGTAACCACATCAGTAAATTGACGAATTTTTCTAACAGCATAAGCTGCCAAACTTAGCCGCCCTGCAAGTGATATTAAATGAGGACACCATTGTAACCTTGAGTCTAGTGTGATCCCCAGGAAAACCGCTTTATCGACTAATTCTAGCTTCTCCTTGTTTAATATAATGCTTAATATAATGTCATAATCAGTATTTTTGACATTCGGCAAGGCAAATTTTACGCACTTAGTTTTTTTAGCATTTAAAGTATTTAAAACTAAATTATTAGCAGTGGACCAATTTTGAACCTGCCGTAAAGAATTATTTACGTCGTCAACGTTACTCGTACGTCTATTTATCTGTGTCATCAGCAAATAACACCATGTTTAGTTTGTTTTTCAATCATCATCATTTCAGCCGAAATACGTCCACTGCTGGACATAGGCCCCAAGCGTCGCCATATTGACCGGTCCCGTGCGTCCCGCATCTAGCGGATCCACGCAACCTTGACCGGTCCCGTGCGTCCCGCATCCAGCGGATCCCCGCAACCTTCACCAGGTCATCAGTCCACCTAGTGGGAGGCTCCCGGTTCGCGGTCGACACTCCAGAACTTTTCTCACGCATCATCAAGCAAGGAAACTCCGAGCATAGCCCTCTCCATTGCCCTTTGGGTGACTGTAAGCTTTCTGATGAAGCCCATTGTGAGCGACCATGTCTAAGTGCCATAGGTTATCCACTGGCAACGCACACTGGTCACAGACTTTCGTCTTGAGATACTGTGGTAAGTCGGACGAGAAGATACCGCGCAACTTCCCGAACGCTGCCCAGCCGAGTCGGATTCGACGGTTGACCTCTTTCTCGAAGTTGGACCTACCTAACTGGACTGTTTGTCCGCCCACAACCGTCCACAACTTCGAGTGTAGAGTCTCCGACTTTGATAAGAGTGGGTGCAACATGGGCATTCAACATTACCTTGGGTTTGTCCATGTTCATCTTAAGAATCTTTCGGAAGCTCTACTGAGGTCATCGAACATTGTACTGAGGTCCTCCATGGTGTCAGCCATAACCACTATATCGTCAGCAAACCGAAGGTGAATCAAGTACTCGCCATTGACGTTGATGCCTAGCCCTCTCCAGTCCAGAACCTTGAAGACATCCTCCAGTGCAGCGGTGAACAGTTTCGGAGATATGACGTCTCCCTGTCTCTCACCTCGCTGCAGAAGGATTGGTTCCGAAGCCTGATCCTTAAGTCACAATCACATGGTGGCGTTTTGGTACAAACACTTCAACAATTAGATGTACCGGTAGTCGATTTGGCACCGTTGGAGGGACTGCAGTACAGCCCAAGTCTCGATTGAATCGAAGGCTTTCTTGTAGTCCACAAATGCTAAGAGAGGCAGGTTGTACTTTTCGATCTTCTGTATAACCTGCCGCAGCGTATGTATGTCGTCTACGGTGCGGAAGGCTTTTGGCGGTTTCACACGGTACAACGCACCGCCGCGGTAGGCGGTGAAGCAGATCTCATGTCGCATAGGACTCTAATAAATCCGTTAATTCCTAACACACGTACACCACCCGACCGCGCGGGTCAAGCGGTGCTCTCCCCTCCGCGTCCGCGGCGGTGCGCAGTTTCGCGTGTAAACCGCCTTACGGAATCCGGCTTGTTCGGGGGCCTGGAAATCATCAAACCTGCGCGCGAGACGAATGATCGATGAACGAACGATGTTTTTCAATAGATGGAGCACGCGCGGTGGTGCGTTAATATGTACTAAAAATAAGAAAGGACCTAAACTTGACCCCTGGGGTACCCTATTTTCACGTTTAACCCCGACGAAATGACACCGTTTATTTGAACTAATTGCTGTCTATTATTCAAATAATATTTTACTAAACTTAATTCTGATTAGCCTAGCCCGTAATGCTCATGTTTCAAAAGTAATGTTTCATGATTAACGCAATCAAACGCCTTCGACGGGTCGCAGATGATACCTATGGCATCTTGTGCCTCTTCCCACGCATCAAAGATCTATTTTAATAAGCTGACACCAACGTCGGTTGTACATCGTCCTTTGGTGAAACCGTCCTGTTTATCATGTAGGATGTTATTTGTATTAAAATGAATGAGCATTTGATTTAGCATAATCTTCTCAAATACTTTGCTGGAAACCGGCAACGCGGATACTGGTCTACAATTATTTGTGTCTTTACTGGCCCCGGATTAAAAAAATGGTATAAACTTACTATGTTTCGATATTAGATCCGAAAAGACTCCTTGTGTGTAAATCACAAAAAATAAAAATTAAAGCTAAGTACTGCGCTATAGTCTGAATAATTGAGGTACAAACATTGATGGACATTCCCCATAGATCTTCAGTCAGTTTGATCATGATTTGCAATCCTGTACCAATAAAATCTACACCTTTGCGATGTTGCCATTGATTAAAAATCGATACAAATATGAAGAATGTCAATGTATGTCGGTTTACAAACGCGATACCGGTGGCGTAAGATAGATAAATAATGAACTGTCCTCACGGCGAGTAAACGCTCACCAAATGGTTGACTGTCGTAGTAAGGAACACACACTTGTTTACGATCATCGATGCGTTTGACGTTCAATGGATTTCGCGATGGTGAAGTTATTCAAATGAAAGTATCAAACTCACACTAAGCATACTGCTCGGCAGTGAAGCTTTACAGACAACCTTTGGGCGGACTGAACAAAAGAAGATACAATCTGCTGCAGTTTTTCTAGGATACTTGTGCGTTATCTGCTTACCTTCGAACACGTCGGTCATCTTGCAGATTTGCAGGAAGGAGGCTCCCTTGGCCCAGGCGTGCACCACGTCCATGAGCGTGCACTTGAACTTGCCCACGTAATCGTCTTCATCCACGTCTAGCTTAGCGTCTATTGACACCTTCGCTATCCTGCGGGCGTATTCCTGGGAAAAAAAAATTGCATGAGTTTTAAGATGATTTTTATCACAGAACAGTCTATTGAGTAGTGGTTTTATTTCGTGCATATTGCAGAATGATACCTTATAGAATGTTTGACTTTTTCACGAGTTATGTTTTACAATAAAACATGGTAACATCAAAATCAATCTATCCTTTTCCTAACTATATTGGGGTCAGCTTCCAGTCTTACCAGATGCAACGGAGTATCAGTATTTTACATGACGCGACCTGCCTATCTATCTGACCTCCACAACCTAGAACAGTTGTTCTATCTCACGACGGCGAGTTGGTTTTCGTGTGTGAAGTTGCACATGCAAATTGTATCTGTGTGCGCAGGGGATATTGAGCGCTCCCAGCTTACGCACACAAAAACAATGCAAGAAACAATGCACACACGACTAAGACCAACCCGCCGTCGCGAGATGGAACAACTGTAACCGGCAAAGACGATACACCTTCGCAAGAGTGGTGTCAGATTGCCGGGCTTCTTACTGTCCGTAACGACTATCAAAGATCAGCCAACGACTATCAAAGACCAACAGCTTGAAGTGCTTGCCGAGGCACAGAGGAATCTCGGTATGATAAAAAATGGAATCATATATCCGACAAATAATTTGACTCGGCGCTTATCCGGAGATGATGACAGGACTACACAGGCTATTAGAGATTGCGACATAACATTACTAAAACCTCCTACGTACAATAGTACGATATCGATCGAATCGAACATTCTATGCGCGTATGCAGTATTTGCCATGACAATCTACCCGCGGAGTGATCAGTCTGTCCGTAAAGTTCTCGCTCCGTGATCATCACGAACTATTGTCAACAGTGTCACGGCGAATACTGCTATTCCACTAATGCTATTCCATTGAGGTTTTGAGTTACACCTTTCTACTTGGGTTCCGAGGCGGTCCAGGGACTACAGACGAATTCAAAGGCTCTACAACCAACCTGTAACTGCCTGAGCACCCCGCGCAGCTCCTCCCCGGTGGCGGAGCTCTGCGAGGAGTTCTCGTCGCACACGAAGCAGCTGATGAGCGCCGCGCTCTGCTCCGAGCTGAGCCCGTTGAACACGCCGTTGAATATCAGCTCCGTCAGCAACAGTTCGTCAGCACTGTAATAGCACAAAATAAATATTACTTTAAACAGTTGCGCGAGGGCGCTAGTCGTTGTTGGACGCGCACACTTGTGTGATATCAAAAACCGAGAATACGGAGTTGGCAGAAGAATTTATAAAAAATCATAGGGAAAGTGACGCAGTGAGGCCGAGTAAAATAAAAAAACAGATAGACCAAGATGAGATGTAGAAAAACATAACGAGACGGGGTAAACGTTTTGCCCGAACTAGTCAAGTTCATGACGAGATTAGAGTACCTGTGGATACAGTTGAAATTAGCATAACGTCGAAAGAAGTTACCAAAACAGTTTGGATTAGCAAAATTATTAAAAACAGAGAATATGCCAATAATATTACAAGTATAAAATATATCAATGCATTTAAGGTTCTAATTCAGTTGAGTAACGAAGAGAGTGCGAATAAATTAATTGATTCAAAATGTTTAAATGAAATGGAACTTAGATGTCAGAAAACAATAGAGTTTAAAGAAACGTACGGCTTATTAAAGATATAGACTTAGATTCATATAAGGAAGAAATACTGGAGGGTTTGAGAAGTGAAACAGAAATTGTAGGTATTAAAAGTGATATACCCAAAATGCAGTGAGTCTCGCCCTATTTGTGACACTACGGCTTATAAATTTAATAACTGCGCCGGAAAACATATATCTATATATCTCGTACATGCCCAATGTATGTAAAATAAAGAAAGTTAGGGGCAAATGGCAGATTTTAATTGTACATACAAAACAGCTTTAACACTATAAGTTCCACCTCAAACCATGAGATCTCTGAAGAAAAAGAACAGGAAACCGAGAAAGAGTATTACCAAGTGTTAAGTCAAGAAACAAATATAGAAATGGGTCGTTTAACACGAACTCAAGATACATATGCTGACACATTAAGTAGGCGGTAAGTTCAAATACCAAAGCAAAGAAGAAGACTGCATAAATATATAAATATATGAAATATAATAAAAAGAAATAAATAAATAAAATAACCCGAACAATAAACATAAAACTGATGCCGAGATGAATTGGGCGGCATGTTTAGACAGTGACTCTGAAATAGACGTCGAAACAAAAAAAGCTGATAATTCAAACAAAAAGGAAAAGGAGTCTTGGAAATTGCTATGCGATAAATTAAAGGAAAAAAATTACTAGTCTAGTCTTTTCATGGTCATGTAAAATTAAAAAAAAACCATTTTGTATGCAACATTTTCCTTCGATTTTCATACAACTGCATCATAAAATAACTTTTAAATTAATAAAGCACACTTTTACTTTTTAATTTATTGGCGCGTATGGGCTTATTGACTTAATGTAGATTAATAGTGTCATTGTCTATGGATGTGCGCGCTGCGCAGTCATGCGCAATGAGAATCTAAATTGCCCGCCATACCACATATTTTTCCATTTCCACTATTGTTTTATTTCATCTGTATGAGTGAAGATAAAATAGTGGCGGCAGCAACGGCTATTATATGACCGTTGCTTAGACTACTATTATCGCTGTGCAGTGACCAGTGAGTAATCAGTTTATAGTTCAGTTTTACATACCTGCTCAACTCGCAAGCGATGCGTCCCTTCAGCTCAATAACATCAGAGGCGGTACAGTAGCCCATTCTTCGCAGCACTCGTTTCCTCTTCTTGAGTTCGTCCATCTGCAGTATACTCTTAGCTGTCCTCAGCTCGGCCTTGGCTAGGTTCAGTACTTGGTGCAGTTCCTGTTTCCTGTCGTATGCCGCGGTGAGGGCGCCGCGGCTTTTGTCGTTGTGTAAGGGGTGGGCATATAATCTGCAAGAAATTGAAAGCAAGTAAAATATTAGAATGCAGATGATTGGATAAAGAATTATATGGAAAAAAGACAATAAATGATAACGACACGGTGGAGAGTGAAGAATGAGAACTGAAAATATGTGAGATCGAAGACGAACTATAGTTTAACCGTAACTGCTGTACCGCGGCTTAGGAAAGCGCGGCTTGGCGGGGGACGGGAAGGAAAGGGCATGAGTTTACATATGATCGATATTGTCGAACAGAATTTACGATACCAGTTTAAGATATTTGTAAGTGGAATAAGTAACTATGTTTACAATTAAATTAACAAAAGGATCTCATTATACTAAATCGGCACAATTTTAAAGATAAATTAACTAATTGGTTAAAGTTGTTAAGTTATAATGAATCTGAGAAGCTTATTGAAATATTAAAATAAAACTTTAAATAATAATAATTTAGCACGAAACATACACATTATTATGTAAAGTTTCTAATTGTGTAAAATTGTTATGTGTAATATTTTGGCACAAAATAACGCGGTGATATGTATACGACATCTAAAACGACCTACCGCCGAGTCGCCGACTAACCAAGATATGAGCATGTCTCAGTTTGGGAGTCGTTGTTTTAAATTAAAATGACTCTCCTCACTAAAATAGATGAAAATGCTTGTTTCTTGTAACGCTTTTGTACTTTTTGAAGAACAAAAAATATTACAATTATCATAACATAGACAGTCCGGTACAAAGGACACTAGCTATCACCGTGAGCGTTGACGGCGGACTGACAGAGTGGAGCCGGAAAGGCCTGCGTAGCCCCCCCGTCTCGCCGCGCACATACCTATTCTCCATTTGAAATAACATTAGACATGTTTCCAAATCTTTTTACAGTCCGTTTAACCGATTTCGAGTTCTATACCGTAAACATAAGGAGGACATAAAAAGCATAAATCTTTTACCAAAACCAACTGTTTACTACAGCTACCATATGTCGTATCACCAACGCAATAGAAGTCAAAATCGGTTGAACGGGCTGTAAAATGGGCTAATTTAAACCGTGTCTATTATTATTTATTATTTTTTTTTTTCTAATGTTATCGCAAATGGAGTTTATGGCGCAGTACAGCGGTTACGGTCAATCTATAGATTAATAAATACATAGCAACAAGGAGCCTTAGCCCACCAGTATTAATATGCAGGGGTAGAGTACAGTATAGTGAAGATCGGTCCAAAGAATCACATATTGGTTGCTAATATCTTGGCAGCTTTTTAACAATCTTAACAGTTCAAAAATATCTCACCTTTCTTCTAACACTTTTATTCTATCGCAACAATCTTTGAACACAGATTCATTGATTTTCATATCTTTTATAGGGTTCAATATGGGTGGTCCTTCAGGGAAGCGTTTCTTAACTTCGTTGATAGTTTTCAGCACAGATTTCCGGTTGTCAGACGGCCTCAGATCCTTGGGGTGGTATACTCGTAGAGAGCTGATTGAGTAGATTAGTGTGTGGATTACTGGGACCACTTCCACATCCCCTGCCTGAAAAGAACTTTAATTTAAGAAAAACAATGCAAAATTCTCAACAGATTTTATAACACATCAATATAAACAAAAAATCGCAACCGATGTTTTTTATATTGATGGCTACAGAACATTTGCACGACTTAGTAGTGTGTTGGTGGGCTGTCTTTTTTTATAACTCAGACACAACTTTGAAGAATCTCTCGTTTGGATTCTTCAAAGAAGTCTCTGCATACATATGAATTCTTTTTGAAAGTCAAAGAGCTCAATGATAGCGGCCTTCATCCTTTGTCATATATTTTTTTAAGATTTTTGTCCCTTAATCTTCAGCTGCAATCGATCATGCTATAAAGGATGAGTTTTTCAAGTGTGCCAAATCCGAAACTATAAGAAAAAGTGAAAAACACTCAAAGGGGTCACGAGGCCGATTTTGATGAAAACTAAAACTGCGTCGCTAAATTTTTGAAAAGTCAATATTCTTAGCCAGGAATCGATGCCGTTGATTTTGAAAAAATAAACACATGCTGTATTATTACACCATTAGATAGTGTCGCTAATAAGGATCAAATTCTATGCAGTAATGACTTCACATCACATCATCAGCCTATTAATGTTCCCACTGCTGGGACACAGGCCTCCTCTCCGTGAGAGGGAATGGGCCGTAATCCACCACGCGGGCCCAGTGCGGGTTGGTGGATGTCACATGTCTTCGAATTTTTGGTTCTAGGACATGCCGGTTTCCTCACGATGTTTTCCTTCACCGTTTTGAGAGCAGTGGTGATGAAATAATTTACACAAAGTAAAGCGCCTGCCTGGGTTCGAACCCACGACCTGCAACTTGTAAATCGCGGCCGATACCACTGGGCCACCACTGCTCCCAGTAATGACTATTATATTAAGGAAAGGGCTCGTATTTATATCTTTCTTTTTTTATTGATTGGCTTGTGTTTGACCACTATCTCACCTGATGGTAAGTGATGATGTGGTCGCCGGTGAAGCACTCTTAATTTAAAGAACCCCAGGTGGTAGCTACTAGTAACATTGATAGTACATAACTCATTAGGAAATATAGCGTATACTATACGCTATATTTCTGTTAAGTTGCATCAAAATTCGTTCAGCAGTTTTTGCGTGAAAGGTTAACAAACATCCAATAGCAATTCATCCTCACAAACTTGCACGTTTATATTAGTAGTAGGATTATGTTCTCATGTTACCTCTCCCGGCGGGCACGGCACCTTCTCCGCATCCTCTTCGGCGTTCTTCTTCACGTGCAGCAGTATGTCCACTAAGATGACAGTCTCGGCTGTGAGGGGATTCTCGTCTTTCTTCCCTTTAGTCTTGTGCCTGAAGTTCACTATGATGCCCCAGTCGAACTCGTGTTTTTCGGTTTTAACCTATGAAAGAAAAAGAACATATGTTGTCTGATATGCCATGATATGTATGTGATTCAACGGCATTTCGGCGTATGTAAAATATTAGAAGGCGACTTTCATCGACTGCATGTACTGAGGGGATGGAGCAGTAATATTTTCAATTTAAAACAATTTTAGTCACTAATTCTCAATTAAACTACAATAAGAAGGCGCTAATCAATATCAAGGTCTATTTGACTTTATAAATAACCTCCATTAATACAAATCTCTATTCAAATATTTGTAAAGCATCAATCTTTAATCAAATTTAAAAGTTTTGAGATAGTCCTCTGATAGGTATTAATCACTCTGCGAACACTTTTTTGGGAGACAATAGTAAAAATTTCTTAATATTGTAGGAAGGAATAGCTTTGCTTAAGAAAACATACAGAAATAGACATTCAGAGCTTCGGGCATACATTTTCCTGCAGTTAAGCAAAGAGGTCTACTTCGTACAATATATCTGTATAACGGGCTGGTGTCCGTTCCACGTTCAAAAGCGCGTATTTTGCGTACAGGTAGGCTAAAACCTTGGCTAAACCCAAGCTCCTCAAGGAAGGCCAGGAGCAGTCTGGTGTTACTGGATATCTCACCGAATATACCAGTATCGAACAAAGAATACTTACTTTAACAAGTCGACCAGGCTGTAGGAAGGGCTTCAAGTACTCAGGTTTAGTGATGAATCCTCGGAACTGATCGCCCAAGAGGTCCAGCTGTGATCTGATGGCGGAATAGGACGCTATCGAGTGCTCCTCCGCAATGCTCAATGAATCGTACTGTTTCTGCGTTGATTTCACTTCTGTTGTTGCACAAAAAATAAATATATGTTAAAACTATGAAGATTAGTTGATACTTTGTTACAACTTGACCAAGAAAGTATACTCGCCCTATTCTTTGGATAGGCGAAGATAGGGTTATCGGAAACATACTTAACAAGCAAGGATGTTTTAATCAGCCCGCATCGCAAGTCAGAAACAACATGGTATTGGATAACATCTAATAGATTTAAGTTTCCTTTATAAATTTAACTTAGGGTGTACAATAAAGTATATAATAAATAAATAGATTAAACTTACTGTCTATAAGGTCTGGTATAGCTGCTTGGTTTTGGAACTGAAAGAAACTCCTCTCTAACATATACTCCGGATTTATTTCTTCCACGCGCAATAAATTGAGGACCTGCAAAAAATATTTTTTTAGTTATGGGAACACTTATTTAAGGTACCTTTATTTTATTTATGCCAAAAAAAAAAAAAAACAGGTAAATCGAAACCCTAGACCCCCACATTCAGTGTCTATGTGTCGTGGGGTCTAGTCTCTTTCTCTTTATTTATGTGATAAAGTAACTTACCATATTATAAGTGAGATGGAAGGCAGAGTTAATTGGGTCTGCCTTACCCTGGACCATGCCCTTAACGATTGCAGGAGTGACCTTCTCATCAATCATGAGGATCACAATACCCTTGTCATCGAGACCACGTCGACCGGCACGACCAGACATCTGGATGTACTCGCCTGAAGTTATCTACAACATATGAGGGTAGTACTGTAGTGCCTGCGAGTCATTTTGATTTTGAACCTTATGGCAGTGGAATAAAAGTCACAAGAAATGATTGTTCTTTGTCTTAGTCTTAGCTGAATACCAGAATAGTGTCCAATACAACATTGGACTTGAAGCCACTGCCAATATATTTGGGATTAAATATAGGATAATGATGATTATTAGAGAGCCGGCTGATTTAATGTAGTTTTATAAAAAAAAATATGGGAATTTCATGACATCAATGCAAACTGTAATAAAAAACCTTTATATACAGGAAGGTAAAACAAAAACTGAATATAATTGGCAAGAAGAGGATACTTACAAATCTAAAATCTTTCCCATCGAATTTCTGGCAGTTGGTGAAAACGACAGTCCTGGCGGGCATGTTGAGACCCATAGCGAACGTCTCGGTCGCGAACAGTGCCTGATAGTAACAATATAATGAAACAAATACACGATTTACTGCAAAAAATATACAAGCCTGAAGAACTGCATTTAAAGTCTTTAGGAGATAAGCGATACTAAAGTTTGGCCTATTCATGTAATCTACTATTCCGTACCTTAATAAGTCCCAAGCCAAACAGAATCTCAATGGTTTCCTTGAGTATAGGCAGAAGACCACCGTGATGTATGCCGATGCCGCGCCGCAGTAGAGGGATGACGTTCTCGACTTGAGGCAACTTGCGATCCTCCTCGGATAACACGTCCATTGCGTTGTTGAACACTTCGTCTACGAGTTTCTTTTCTTCATCTGCAAGGGATTTGTTCGGTCTTAAATTTGATATACAATTACTATATCCGAAAAGGTGGTATAAAAGCAGTATTATTCAACTGAACTAATTGTCTATTTCAGAGGAAAAGGTGATATTTTCCATTCAAATTAGGGCGAATTTCACGATTAAGAGGAAACGGGGGCAGAGAGCGAATTCTTCTTTTCGAATCGATGGCACATTTAATTAGATTGTCTGGGCCCAGTAGGCGGCCACGCTTATTGCAGCGTCAGAAGCACTGTACAGGTCTTCCAGGGTGCAAGTGAATGGACAGCCAGGAAACTCCAACAAGTGGGACATAGTCTGTACAGGGGCACCACACTCACACCAGGTGTTGGACGAATCAATAATCCCCCATTTTGCCAAATTATATTTGCAGCGGCCTACTTGTGTACGAAGCCGATTCAATGCCTTCCATACAGACCACTGCAATTCATGACCAAGCGGTAGATGTTCCTTGAGCTCAACAAAGTCATGGGGTGGTGGACACTTCTCCAGCCACAACTTTAGTCATAATTCGAGGTTTGGCTCTCGTCTACTTCCTCCACCAATATTGGACCAATTTAAAAGATATTCCATAAACTGAAAATTAAAGATATATACTATGCCCCTGTTTTCCTTTTTACCCGACTGCCGAAGGAGGGTAATGTGTCTATCAGTCTATGTATGTATGTAAGTATGTATGTATGTATGTTTGTTCCTATGTGGCGTTCCAGAGACCAAACGCGTTGGCCGATTTTGATGATTCATACGTCAATCGATTCGTCTTAACCCTGCGAGTGTCACTGGCTACATTAAAATTGGAAAATAGAAAAATGGCGGCTTTTGGGCGCCATATTGTGGGGGACAAAAATTTTTTTTACTTGCAAGCCCATCGTGTGGGGTATCGAAATAAAGGGTTTTAAGAGGTGATTTCAAAAATATATAACACTTATATGTTTAAATGTACCGAAATCTAAAAAAAAAAAACTAAAAAGTTATAAATAAAAAAAGTAAATTTAAAAAATCAAAAGACCCGACTGCTTAAAAGGCGAACTAAAAAGACATAAACAAGAAGAAAATCATGCTGTGCAGTCGGAGGATACATCTGGTTTTGGTCAGCCAGCTCGCGAATAAGTAGCGAATAAGTCTTTTGATTTTTTAAATTTACTTTTTTTTTGATGATACATTATCTTTAGAAGTACTAGAACCCTCAAAAACTGCTCAAAATTGCGCTGTCAACAGAGGTTTAGTGTACAAATTTGACAAATATAAATGAAAAAAAGAAAACATAGGGCATAGTATATATCTTACTTTACCAGTTTATGGAATATCTTTTAAATTGGTCCAATATTGGAGGAGGAAAGAGACGAGAGCCAAACCTCGAGATATGACTTTTCACTAAGGTATTTCAGTCGGCGCTCTCTGCCCATATTTCCTCTTAAAACTGGACGCGATCAGCACATCTATTCGAAGCCTGTCAGTGCTGAGGCTTTCAGCCAGTAGGTACGACAATCGGCACAATGACAGCAAACTCTCCACATGTCGACAACAAGATATTTGATTTGTTTCTCTTTCTCAGCTTTCACTAGATTTCCGTATTGCGGAATAGTAACATTATTCATACATTATAAATATGTACATTTAAGAGAATTTTCCACTAAACATACAGAAGAAATCATTACTCACTTGTATTAAAGTCCAATTTCGCCATCTGCATAGCGTATGCCTCGCAGTCCTTTTTACTAAAACTGAATATAATGACAGGGGCGAAATTCCTTTCCATGATCATTTTGACGATGTTGAATATGTTGGTCTGGTTGGCACCCCGTGGGCCACCACGCCGGCCACGCTGGTCGCCTTTGGCTGCGTCACCCGCGTTACTAAGGACTGCCATAGCAGTGTTGAAGTTATCTTCTTTGAATATACCCTAATTGAAGAAGAAATGCGTCATGTATTTTTTTACTACAACAGTTCAAAGTTTTTGCCGAGACAAAATATTGAAGCAATCATTTAATTCTAGAGCTCATAAAGTTATAGAAAATTTGGAGTCCTGGTTAACTGACTTTTGGAGAATGACCATATTGTTATCAATATTGACCTGTTGCTTCTCAGACTTCTTAGCTAGGGCACAAAAAATCATAAGAAAATTGACTTAAAAATTATGAGTAATTTTCAACCAACTCACAAAATAAATATCATTTATGCTACAATGCTACATCTACAGGTAAGGGACCGTTCAAGTATTACGTAAGCACTATAGGGGGGCGAGGGGGTCTATGCTTTGCTTATTTTTGATGACATGGGGGGTGAGGGGGTCTAGATGGTGATTACTTACAGAAGTAATTATTTACTTTTTTACACATATGGCAACCCACACATTGTCTATGCTTGAAAACGAAACGCATAGTCGCATATTCGGGGATTCCCACAAATAATGAATACGTTACTAGCTCGGTACTCCGGGTACTCGCTTAGAACCGAGTAGGGGAATTACCGCGTGCTATTCACTTGTCTAACTAAAGAACAAAGGCAGGTGCCCATACATTGTTTTAGCTGAGATTAAAATTCGAAAGTCTTTAAATGAAAAATATCTGGTTTAACTCAGGGTGATGTTCTGAATTAGTTTGTGCAAGAATTTTTGTTCGAGAATGTAGAGAATAATTGATATTCAGTCATAAACTTTTGTAGGTTATGTCTGGGTAACTTTTAATAATGTGTTTAATAGATAATATTATTCAATTTCGTGGAAGTAAAAGGGGAATATCGCATTAGTATTTCCCTTACCTAGTTATTTTTGCATGAAATGTGTAGTATACTCTTTGGAAAGAGTATATTTATTTAAACTAAGTGACTTTGACGTGTATCAAAAGGTTATCGTCAACAACCAAGCTATATTTTTTTAGACTTGGGTACTAGTCTTTTTGCCAATCATTAATTGAAAGTAATTCATTTATATCTACTACACTACAATATTATTACTTACCTGCAAGGAACATCTAGGTAAACTTAGACATAAACTGTATTGTTAACTCATTTACTGCAATAAATACAATAATGATATTATTACTTAATATAGTTACTACTTGTCACTTAGCAGATAAAATATATCGATGCCTTACGGCCGAAAAGAGATAAGCGACATTTTTTGAGAAATTCAGTTATATACTTACTTAGAATCGCCTTTTTTTTCTGCGTCGATTGGTCTAGGTAACGTTTGCCTACGTGAAACTTTTTGTCGGTTACGCGGTAGGAAAAATATAGACTTCTGTCAATTTATTTCGTTGTAAACGACTTCAATTTTTGTAAAATTATTTTTTTGGTGTTTGATCTACGAATTATTTAAGAATAAAGAAGTTACACCTTTTGGACTTTTTGTAATATTTTAATGATTGTACGTTAAACTATTTTGGCTGGAAGTAAAAATTCAGAAATATGTATTTAGTTTGTTATGCCTGTTCGTGTTTAAAACATAATTAGTCGTTTATTCCGTTTTGGCCGCATTTTGCGGACTCTGTTTGGTCTGTAGTCTTTTTTTCCTCGTTAAAAATAAATGAAAAATTGGAGGTTACTACATATTTACCCGCACACAAATATGTAATAAAAGTTAGCTTATCCTTTTTTTCCCTCCCGATATTTATACAATTTTGGCGGTTAGATAAAAAGCTAGACCAAAATTTTATCCTTATCCCAATTCATACTCTACGCGTTATGGCGCTTATCGAATTAAAAATAATTTAAATTGGCGGTTGTCGGTATCGTTTTCTGAAAACTACGAGCGCAAGCGGCAGCGGAACAAATTTTAGTCTCCAGGCAGGGGGGTCTCACTCCGCAGTTTAGGTACGATCGGCCGGCGCTCCGTGTGAAAAGGAATATCGCAGTAGGTTGCCGCTTACCGCTCGGCTCGCTCGCACGCTAGCCGAGTTATTATTTGTACTGTGATTTTTGCAAAGAACGATTACTTCTAAACGATCTTATAATGAATTCTATAAAAGATACAGTTGTGTTTACGGGTGTCTAAATAAAGGCAAAAACAAGGAAACGATATTTTTTTTTCTACTGTTCCGAAAGATATTGAAAGATAAGCTATTTTGTTGTATTTAAACAATTATATAAATACTCTGTAACTGTCGGTAGTAGGTGCATAATGAGATGGTGTTTTTTTTTTTATAAAATATGTGTTCTTGGGGTGTCTTAAATAATGAATAGATATGCGGAATACTAATACTTAGGTACCTACCTAAGTAGGTACAACAACAAGGTAGATAGATGATGAATTTTATAGTAGCAGCGGTAAGCCGACAACCCTAGCGCGTCACGCCGCGCCAGACAGCAACAGAGTTACGCGTTAGAAGAGAGTGGCAAGGTTTAGGTGAATATCGCGTTAGGCACTAAGCGCTTATGCGAGCTGAATTGCACTTTGTTGCTTACTAGCAAGAGTCTCTCTTTCTCTAAATCGTTGCGCGAAGTGACTCTTCTGTACTTGTACTATTATTTATTCTGTGCTCCAGGTAACCACGGGGCAAGCACCACGTGCGCACGCGAGCCGTTTCGGCGCGATAAATTTAGTATTACTTATTATAAGGTAAGTTAAATTTAATGCTGAAAAAGGACATAGATTTATTTATTTCTTGTTTACAAATAGATTACATAACTAAAATTTCAAAGATATTGATTATGTGACTTATATTTCAGATTAACAACATGACTGCAAGAAAACGGGCGATGAATATAATTGACAAAGCACTGCACAGTTCTGACATAACATTTCCGACACCAAGAGTGATAAATTTTGATATACCAGAACCTGCTCAGGTAAGATACTTCTCAAAATTATCGTAATTATGTATGTTTAGGTATAAAAGTAGTAGTAGGTAGGTAACTTATCTATTCTATAGGCACTAATTATTATAAACTAGTTCCATTTTGCATAGTGCAATATTTGAATCTACTGATCCAATTTAAATTTAATTCAAGGTATAGGAGATTACTCAGTTCCGAAAGAATGTACCTACACATTAAGTAGGACAGTTTAGGTAGATACCGTCGGGTCTAATGTTGGTCCCTCTTACTGCTTCTAAATAAGGATCAGCAACGTATGATTTTATTGGTAACAGTAACCACCAATAAGCGTACCTACTATTTGTTTGTCTATGTTTATTAATGAAATTATTTTATTTGTAGGCCAATGTAAGACCACTCGATTATGTTCCGGTTAAAAACGTTGAGCCTGTTAATCAGTTGCTTATGGAGTCTGAAGCCTTGAAAGATCAGTTGTTGCCAGAACCGTGTATTGCTGAAATTGAAAGATCAATATCACCAATCCCTATATTTTCTGTGACGGCCGATGATTTACCATCAACGAGTTCTGGGCCGGACCCAAAAGTAAATAACAGTGGCATATCGAATCCTAAAAAGAAACGTAAAGCCAAACTAAACAAGCAATATTTTGATTATTATTTATCTGATGAAGAAGATTTTACAACTATTTTTGGAGGTGAAACTGATTCTGATACATACAAGCCTACTTCCGATTCATCAGACTCATCCGATTCTAATAATTCGCATAAAACAAGTAAAGGAAAAAGAAAGAAAAATAATGAAAAAGATGCTGGGAATACGGTATCGTCAACAGATGCACCAGGGCCTAATATAGTAGGAGAGAATGCAACAAAGCAGCAGCGCAAGAATATTAAGAAAGAGAGACAAAAACTAAAGCAATCTGGACAAGCATATGTGAAGCATGATGGATCTGAGGTATCTTCTAAAGAAATCCAACCAAACCCATGCATAGGTAAAAAGTGCGGTAATGATTGTGGTTCTGTGTCAGATGAGAAACGAAAAAGTATACACACCTATTTTTGGAATTTATCCGTGCAACGCCGTAAAGATTGGCTTGTATCTATGACCCAGAAAACAGTTGTGAAACGAAAGAGAGTTCAAAATTCTGATAAACGAAGCTTTACTTACAAATATACAATAACTGAAGGTGAAGGACAGCGAGCAGTTTGTCTGCAATTTTTAGCAGCTACTTTGGATGTTGGCCATAAATTCATCCAATACACCGTTCAAAATTCTACACTCGGACTAGCTAAAGAAGATAAGCGTGGTAAGTGTGACCCGCCTAACAAAACTAAGGATTCAACCATTCTGTCTGTTACTAACTTTATAAAAGGCTTACCTGCTGTGCCATCCCATTATTGTCGCAAGGACACTAGCCGTGTTTACCTTCCAACTAAAATGAAAAATTTGGCAAATCTATACAAAATTTACAAAAACAGTTATACAGAGAGAGGAATTGACATAGTAAGCGAAAGAGTGTTTCGCTCCATATTCAATGAAAAATTCAATATTGGTTTCCATGTCCCAAAAAAAGACAAATGTTTGAAATGCCTGAAATTTGAAAGAAATAAAGATAATCCTGAATTAGAAGAAGAAAAGAAGCAACATGAATTACAAAAAACAGAAAGTTACAACAGATTTAAAGCTCATCAGAATATACATAAAAGTGATCCTTCTACTTTATGTGCTAGTTTCGACCTTCAAAAGGTATTAAATACCCCATATGGAGATAGTATGCTCTTATTTTATTCTCGTAAATTAGCTGTGTATAATTTTTGCGTGTATGAAAATGGGACTCGCAACGTCTTTTGTTATTATTGGGATGAATGTAATGGAAAAAGAGGAGCCAACGAAATAGCAACAATACTCAATAAGTACATTCAGACGGTTGATGAACGTGGCACAATTAAAAATTTGTTGCTGTATGCCGATTGCTGTCCGGGTCAGAACCGAAACAGAATTATTATGGCAATGCTGCATACAACACTGCAAACATGTGTTAATATCCAGACTATACAGCTTAACTTTCTACTAACTGGCCATACTTACATATTTGTTGATTCCGTTCATGCCGTGATAGAAAAAAATCTAAAAAATACAATCATTTATGCACCTTCACAATGGTATACAGTATTCACAACTGCAAGACAAGATCCAGAACCGTACAATGTCGAGCGTTTGCAGTTTTCAGACTTTAATAAATGGGATATAGTCAGCGATAAATACTTTAAAGGAAATTTAACAGGAAAAATAAGTAAGATGCGTATTGTAACTTTTCGGAAGAAGAAGGATAATTTGATTTTTGTTAAAAACTCGATGAGTGACGATGCTGAATCTTATAGTATTGAAGTGCAACCAAAAACCAAAATTAGTCCACCAGCATGCTATAAATCTTTAATTCCTTTATCTAAAGCCAAACATGATGACTTACATAAATTGTGTAGAGATAAGGTAATTCCTAATTTTCTCCATAGTGAATACAACAGCCTGATTAGTTCCAGTAATGTTAAGGATACACTCCCTGAGTCTGATATCGAGGATGACAGCGTAGAATAAGAAGCTCTGCTTGTTTACATTTTTATGTGTATTTGTAAGTCAAAGACTGATGCAAGCAAATTGTGATACTTACAGTACATTGTCTATCATAAGAATATTTGTTACTTTATTAAAGTTGAACTTTTTTATAGTTTTTAGATTAGGTACCTATATTGCAATTATTTGAATTGTTCTAAGTAAAAATATTGAGACAAGTGATTATGATGTTGAAAGGGCTACTAATTTTAAGAATTTGTTTTCATTATTTTGACAAATTTGATTTTAAACATTGATCTCAATGTGATACAAGTAGCTGTTGCTTTAATTGCAATAGTTCTAAGTCTATTTTTTGATCACGGTGATTTTTTGATACGAGGGTTTATTACAAACAATTGTTATTTAGTATGTTTTTAATTTGATAAGTGCGAGGTGCCATTTTTATGTTAATTAAAGACTGAGCTGATTACCTAATTAAATGGTTTTTTATTGTATACCTATACCTCTTGGGTGAACTTGAAATGTTAAATGCAGAGATAACAGTTTTTTAAAGTAAAATAATCAAAATCCATCCACTAAATAATTGACATCTTTTCAAAAAATGTGCTTGATACAATTTTCCTTTCAGTCAACTATTGTTACATTGTTGGTTAGATTATAATTATCACATTTTTTTCTCTAAAAACCAAGACTTGACCTTTTTTTCCTTAATTTAAATAAAACATGGGTTGAATTTAGGTCATTTTTACTCGCATCAGATAATTTGATAATTCAATTTACGACATTTTGGGTGATTTTAAAATAAAGACCATTTGGGGATAACCGACAGTAACTGCTTCTTGGAGGCTGAATTACGTAAAAATAAAAACGCCATCTTATAGATAGCATGCTAAATATTATAAAAACTCATTTCCAGGCTTTCGGGAGCTATACTTAATTTTTTATGTTTTTTTTTCGTTTATTTTGAACTTTAAATCACTCCCCTGTAAAATTTGAAAAGAGGCGGTTATCCTTTTTCGCCCGTAAGGCATCGATATAATGGCAACACTATGCTAAAGAAATGAACTAAAAAATCAAATAACTTTTTATTTACTATGTTCTTTTTTATCTATTTTGGACCAGGCCTAATTATCCTTTAAAAAACATGGACAATTAATAGAATGTCTTTCGTATATAACTCACTTTCAGACGCTCAAATTTAAGTCAGCTAAAATTTCGCCATTGTTCTTTCTTCCGTTAATCAATCGTTTCGTTTCGGTACGATTGACGATTTGACGTGTTGTAAGCAAAGCAAAGCAAGTTAAAGTTTGTTTAAATGAATATTATGTGCGTTGAAGTCCTCTATCCTAAGCTTATTTTCTTATTTCTTGAATTATAACTGCTGCTCATGAACCAATAAAAAATTAGAATAATTACATTATAAGAAAAATGCATATACCAATGTTTTCGTGAGCATGGGAGGTAGGGGTAAGAGCTTTGCTTACTTTTGCTGACAAGTGAGAGGGGGTGGTAAATAATTGTAATAAATCTGCTTAGGTAATACTTAAACGGCCCCTAATACACCTGGTTATTTATATCAACATACCTTTTCATCCACCACAAGATGTATCCCATCTCCACCAGCCGGGAATATGTAATGCTGCAGTGGAGTGGGTCTGAACTCAGTGTACACCACGTGGCAAGGCTGGGAGTGCAGGCGGCACACCCACTCGGCGAACTGGCGGGCATTGGGAATGGTGGCCGATAGGAACACGTAGTGGACATTGTCAGGCAGCAGGATGAGGGTTTCTGTGTATCAGAAATGTTAGTGAATAAGGAAGAAATTTTTTAATGGCATTGCAATAACTTTAATACTAACAACAGAAATTGCTTTCTAGGAGACTTGACACATGGTCTTTTTAAAATGTATGATTTTTCAATTTCTTAGATGGATACCAAATAAAAAACGTCCGGGTATAAACGAATATAGAATATCACATTCTATAATCATTTATACCTGGGTGTGTGTCCGTAATTATCAAAACAATAGAAAAACCAATGTGTCTCACGTGAATCCACGTCTTAAACACACCAAAAGGTTAACTTACCTTCCCAGACAACACCTCGCTCTTTATCTCTCATGTAATGAATTTCGTCAAATACAACCCATCCCACTTCACGCATGACTTCTGATCCTCTATATAACATATTTCTTAAAATCTGTAAATGAAATGAAGAATCATGAAACAATTAAAAAATTAATTTACAAAAAAAATGCATGAAAACTGTTTTAGTATTCATACCTCTGTGGTCATAATAAGACAGGAAGCTGAAGGATTTATGGTCACATCACCAGTTATGAGACCAACATCATGGAACTCCTCTGAGAACTCTCTGTACTTCTGGTTCGACAGTGCCTTTATAGGAGTAGTGTAAATGACCCTCTGTTTGTTCTTTAGAGACAAAGCTATAGCATACCTAGAAAAAAATAAGCAGTTTGGTCAACTTATATTTTATTATTGGAAAAAGCTGAATTTGACAGATACTCAGCTTCAAATTGTTAATTTACAATCGGGGGTTAGTTTATGCTAAGTGTGTTCTTTAAGTGTTTGCTTACATTGAGAAGTGACACATGGTGATATTGCAAGTAAATAAAGTTCTACATTTTATTGATATTACAATAAACCTTTCCTTGCAGCCAGGTAAACAGTAAAAGCAGCATTGCATCTCAGTGTCAGCAGACCCAAACATAAAAAGTTTTAAAAGCTGAGGTTGTATCTATGTAACAGTACTAAACCGAGCTGGTAAGTATTTTCTAAGGTAAAATTAGAGACATTTCATAAGATTGTTTTGACAATGTTAAGACTAAAATATAACTCACTCAGCCACAACAGTTTTACCAGCAGATGTGTGGGCAGAGACCAATACAGACTGCAGGTTGTCTATGCACATTATAGCCTCCTTCTGAAACGGGTCGAGTATGAATGTGTACTGCTTAGCTGGCTCTCCTGTGATCGGCATGAGGGGTGCATACTCATGGTTGGGTGGTATTGCCACTTCGTGAGTACAACCTTCATGAGTCTCTAGCGTGTGTATCACTATTCTGGCGTTCAGGAGCTCTAAACTGAAATAGAAATCATGGGTTTTAAATTCTGAATGGGAAAAAGGATCAAGCTAGAAAAAGTAGATAGCTACATGAGGTTTTTTAGCCAGAACCTCGTCTACAATACGTGCTAGGCAGCAGGCTATCAAAAGACACTTACTTTATGTCACTAGTGAGGTCTGATTCATCCTCCTCCTGTTTTGGCTTCTTGTAAGCTTGTTCAATATTCTCTACTTCATCGTGTAACCGCTTGAGACTGGTTACTTCTGTTTCATCGGCTATTTTCCTGTAAAAGAAACATACAATACAACCGTCACATCGAAACAAGCACGAGAAAATAAAGTGCATAACATAATAAAACAGAAAAATTAGAGGTTAACTTACTTTTCATCTTCATCTTTTTCTATGTTTGGAAACTGAACAGAAGCTTCATTTGGCGCCGTATCATCAAAACAGTCGAATAAACTATTTACGTCTGCCATTTCTTAAAGTTACTATTTTTTTTATAACATTTACTAAATAAACAATTTACTTAGCACAGGCACAATATCAGCACAACACACACAAATGTCCACATTGAGAATATTGTAGAGATGAGACGTATATACTGGAATAGGTTTTTGGAATAGGTTTCTGGCCGGACGTGTAAAGACTTATTCCGTGCGCACCACATAAACGCGTCTCGAGTATTTAAGCGTATGGCGTTTGACACGTAGTCACGTACTAACACGTATACTCGCGTTTACCAACAGTCTCGGTCAGTTCCGGTGACATTCGGAGACTTTCGGTTCCGCACTCAAAATTGGTGAGTCGATTTATTTGTTTCGCGTTATTAAACATAATGTCTAAACCAATAGAATCACTGTTACTTTAATATTTAGCAATGTTTGTTTTTTAAATCAGTAAGTCACAACACGTCACAGGAACGGTACCTATTGTTTACGTGAACGTATGTTTAAAGATTAAAAGTGACCTTTGGAGTAAAGAAAATTTCAATAAGATTTTATCTAAGTATTTTTGTACAAGTTATCGTAGATTAATAAGTTATATTTAAGTAATTTTGATATGTTACTCGTTTAGAATTTTAGATAGATAATTTAGTCAAGCCAAGAAAACAAAGTATAGTGTAGTGTGTGTGTGTTTCTCTCCACTAATCCCAGTCAATAGCTAGTGTACAGAAGCATGTACAATTTTAAAATGTAGAAAAGATACGAATACCAACGCGTAGTCTAGTCTTATATACGTTAATAATCCATAAACCGAAAATACTCTATTACATTACTCCGACTAGCGACTACTCGATCTCGATATTATGAAGACTCGCTAGCTATAAAAACGTCAATAAACTAGAGACGCCTAAATACTTGTGGACCTAGTTTTTGGAATAAGTATTTAAGCGGACGCGTACTTCCAAGACTCAGTACGCATTTTACCTAGTACGTCTCACCTCTAGAATATTGCTACCACAGAGTACTTTTCTATTCTATTCTATATTTTTTATGGCAAGCAAAGCCGATGTCGACTATTCTGCCAATGTCCAGAGTAAATTGGAAAACAAGTGTGTCTGAGATTGGTAATTTAATTAAAAGAGAGAAGAAACTGTAGACGTGAACTAAGTTCTTTTTGATACAGTTGAACACTTGATGAGTTAGATTATAAAGACAATTGCTACTTTATCTAAGATTGAGATTATGACATTTTTCTTTTTTGGTAGTTTATTACCTGGCTACTAAGGCCTTTAGTTAAACAGTTTAGTTTTTGATACTGTTACTAGTATAAGGCTTAGCAAGCACTGCGATTTTTATACGCGCGAATTTATTCCACCCATTCTGCAAAATATTGAATTGTATGAAGCTGCACGCATTGCGGAAAAAAATCGCGTGGAAATAATAACGCAAGAAGTCTGCGTTTTGCTACAGAATCCATCGCACCACGGCGCAGATTTCATTAAAAATTGGACCTCTCGGATTCTTGCCACCATACGAAGCCATGGCGGACATTTGAACGATGTCATATTCCATCCATAATTGGCATAAATGGGCCTTTTAAATAAAAAATAAATTTCGTTAATACCTCACACACATCTTGTTTTATTCAATTTTAACATCGACCCGCCCTTGTTGAAAGACCCTTTACAATAAAATTCTCAGCCCCACTTTAAATATTCGACTTATTAAAGCGGCTACACACGACCCTAAAATCACTGGCGATATCGAGACAGTGAAATCGGGGCTGAATCGGCGATAAAATTGTCTCTACTCTACACACGTCCTTGCCTGTCAGTACGTAACCGACCGTGCTACAGACTGCTCGTTTTTCCGAAATGCCGCCGACGCTCTCAAAACAGCAGAAAATAGGAATTGTCTTGGCACTTACTACGGTGCCACCTAACCAGAGACGAAAAAGGAGGATCTGGGTTAAAAACTGGTTAATGAAACGCCATGAATTAAGCCACATGAACGTCATGAGACATTTAGAAGCAGATGATTTCAGAAACTTTTTAAGAATGGATATTGAGTGTTTTGAAGAGCTCCTCAATATGGTGACACCATTTATACAGAAACAGGATACCGTAATGCGAGAATCCATAAGTCCGAGAGAACGACTTACAGTTACTTTACGTTTCCTAGCAACTGGACAAAGCTATGAAGATTTGAAATTCAGTGCCATAATATCGCCGCAACTTATGTCCACAATGATTCCAGAGACATGTTGTGCTATCTATAATTGTTTGAAACACTTTATTAAGGTAAGTAGACTGAATTCTTATAGAATAATTAAAACATCCATTTAAAAGTTTTATTTTATTTATTTATATTAAGCAAAAACATACAAGGTATTTACTACTATTTGTTTTATTTTTTATTAAAGATCAAAAAATCCTTCATGTCTGAGCCAGTTCCTCTTTGAACTGTTGTGTCACTTGTACAGTTTGGAAATTCAGTGGTAAGATCTATGTCGGTCGACGATGAATGTGTCGCGTTGGTTGGATTTACGTATTCAGAAGAAGGTTGTTCAAATGTATATTGTGGGATAGACTGTAGAAATGGTTGTACAGTGGAGTTATACTCTGGAGATGCTTGAGGGAATTGTGACATCATATGATGTTGGGGTGGTTGAGGAGAAGGTTGTACCGTATGCTGTGGAGGTGTTTGAGGGGATTGTGGTATAATAAATTGTGTAGATGATTGAGGGGACGGGTGTATCGCATATTGTGGAGATGGTTGAGGAGACGGTTGTTCCAGATATTGTTGACATGGCTGCGGTGATGAATTTGTCACCGAAGAGCCAGAGGAATAATGATAGTAGCGATGTGGAATGCGAGGATGTAATACTGTGTGTTGTGGAGATAAAGTGATACTAGATTCGTCTGTCAATTTGCAAAGTTTTCCGTAAAATAGGGCATCATTGAGAATTTTTTGGGCAATCACTTGTTGATGGGTACTCAGGTTTTTTAATTGAACGCCTATTGACTTTCCTATTATCTCCCAATCATCGTCTTGTCGAGTCATCAGTGTCTGAGCAGCATCCAGCAGTTTTTCTTGTTTACTTTGTATGGACATTTTCTGCTTCTTGGGCTGTGAACTTTTTCCAGAGTCCGCGGGCCCCTCTTTATCACATATTTCTGTATTTATAATTTGTGTGGATGATGTCGATGCTGATATATCTGGTGACGTAACGTTCCCTTTACTTTCTGTTTCAGATGCCTGCAACGCAAAGTGAATGGAAAGATAATGCTAAAATGTTTGAAGACAAGTGGCAATTCGATCACTGTGTTGGTGCAATAGATGGGAAACATATATCCATAGAAAAGCCACCGAGGAGTGGCACGTTATTCTATAACTATAAAGGCTTTTTTAGTACAGTTCTGTTCGCCGTAGTAAATGCAAATTATGAGTTTATGTATATACATACTGGCATTAACGGAAGCGTCTCTGATGGCGGTGTCATAACTCATACATCACTGTATAATAAATTAATAACAGATAAGTTACATCTACCACCATCGTGTACGTTACAGGGCACAAATATTTCAGTGCCCTACACGTTTTTGGGAGACTCAGCATTCGGCATTAATAGACACATTATGAAGCCATACCCATTTAAGAACATAACTCACGAGAAAAGGATTTTCAACTACAGATTATCACGAGCAAGGAGAGTAGTTGAAAACGCGTTTGGAATTTTAGCAGCACGTTTTAGGATATTTCGTCAAAGAATAAGTGTGCACATTGATAATGTCGACAAAATTGTGCTCGCTTGTTGTGCCTTACATAATTATTTAAGAACAAAGTCAAAAAATTATATCACAAAAACATGTGTCGATGCTGAAAATATCAATGATTCTACTTTTCGTTATGGTGACTGGCGGGAAGAAACCACAGGACTTGTATCTCTAGCGCAAATCAGTGAAAAAGAGCGCAATAATGAAGGCAACAACGTGCGAAATAAATTTACAACTTATTTCAATGGACACGGCAGAGTTTCTTTTCAGGAGGATATGTTGAGAGTAGTTCCTACATAAATTTAGTGTGTACCTGACAAATAAAACATCAGTTTATAAATTGCATATATTTTTTTCTTACCTCATCCAAAGTATCCGTTCCAGGTCGGCATGGCTCCGTCGTCCCCTCTAGGAATTGGAAGAGGGGGTAATACCATAACGCTGGTACATAGATGTCACTGGACCCCGATCCTGTTTGCTTGGAAGCATTCACCTGAAACACGTGAATTGAGATGTACCAAAAAGCGTGAGCTTAAAGTAGGTAGCTCTATTTAAGAGCGTATAACCCTCTTTTGGCGGGAAAATGAGAAAAAGACAAATATCTCGTGATTGAGAAGGAATTTTAGCAAAGTGCTCTATTCATCGACTGGGTAGGTGTATTTACAATTTTTTAATACATTTTACAAAGTTTTATATTATTTAATGAAGGAACAAACTAAAAAAAAATGAAATATTGCTTTTTTTTCGTTCACGAGATATTTGTCTTTTTCTCATTTTCCCGCCAAAAGAGGGTTATAGGCTCATAATATTCTACATGATCTTACCTTCTTCAGCTCTCTTCCATACGTAGTACGCATATTCTCAAGTTTTTTCTTGAAGTCAGCCAGCGATGTATCTCTGCCGATCTCTTCATTAAAAATTTGCACTAGCATTTTGAATGCCTCCTGTCTCATGTCGCGGTTGAAATAGTCTTTTTGTTTTTTGTCCCACAAATATGGTAAATCTTTAAATAAATCAATGACTTTTGTCCACGCTTCTCGCTCATTTTCCTTCGCCATATTTTCGAAATAAAAAATAGTAGCCGTAAGCACGTCGTATCGCCCGTGGCGACAATAGTAACCGCAAGCACGTCGTATCGCCGCAGCGCTCGAGCGCAGACTGCGCAAAAATCAGTCCTGATTTCGCTACACACGTCCTGACAACGCTCCCTGAGCCGATAATCGTCCCTGAATCGTGAGCTCGCCCGTAGCGATTTAGGGATGAAAAAAATCGGGTACGATTTGCCTACACACCAGGCGATTTATGATACGATCTATGGTCCTCCCCACCACTGTCCCGATATTGCCAGTGATTTTAGGGTCGTGTGTAGCCGCTTTTATAATAATCGCCATCTTCAACTATGGCGGCGTCGGCAAGGCTTAATATAAAACCTGGCAACATTTGTTATGAGTCAACGGTCACGTGACCACACAAGCTTGGGTTTATTACGCTTTGATTGGTGGGTTAACTGCGTTAAGCGTTGGGTTGCTTTTCGTGAGCTCTACGCTTGGCTGAAGAAGTGTACGCGCGTGTGGCGTTTAATATTTTGTGTTATCTATTTATTGTGACAGAAAAAGAACATTACAATGTCGTCAAAAACGAAAAAAACTGTATCATCGTCTTCTTCTAATATAAGTGTGGTGTCATCAGTGCAAGGCCCGCAGCAGTCGAGCACTCCGGTGGGAAGCCGTCCTTCAAGTTCAGCCGGCCGGCCGAACAGCCCGCTGAGCCCTACAAGACACACCCGTCTTCAAGAGAAAGATGCCTTACAGAATCTCAATGACCGTTTGGCGGCTTACATCGATACAGTCAGACGTTTGGAAAGTGAGAACTCTGGTTTGCGCCGTGAGATTCAAACTACACAGGAGGTGGTCACACGCGAGGTTTCCAATATCAAGGGAATGTATGAGCATGAATTGCAAGATGCCCGAAAGCTCTTAGACGATACATCGCGTGAGAAAGCTAAATTAGAAATTGACCTGAAGAGGTTATATGAGGAAAATGATGATTTGAAAAAGCGGTAAGTAGTAGACCCTTTAGATTACTTAATCAAGAATCAAAAAGATCAAGTTGTTATAGATAAATGTAGTGCATGTGGAAGCAAGTCCTTCCGGCTAACCTTAGCATAGCAAGTTTACGTCATCGGCGGAGTTTCTCAGCGGGTGCGGTGTGACGAGCGCGGCCGACCTCGCTTTTACGACACAGTGACATCATAGCCCGATTTAAACAAACTAATCACATTCCTAAGTATAACAATAAAAGTACGTAGTCTAACTCACGGTGATGTCGCAAATCGTACTAATTTGTTTATAAACAATACATTTTGTTAATTATCTTTAGAAAAGTTGTACTATCACTATCACTAATTACCTTTAACAGCATGTCTAATTTCTTTTGCAACTAGTATCATGTTAGATTTCCCAGGTGCACTGAAATGGTATTGGCTTATCAAATATTACACAACAAGTGACACAGATGGTAATATAGATAAACAAATTAGCAGTTGTGCGAGCCAAATACTATTCTTGAGAGAAACACAGCCACACTTGTTTATAAACAATCATAACAACAACATATTGTATCTGAATACTCCAACGCTGGTATAGTAATGCTAAAAATATCTCTAGTACATTGAAGCTGATTAGTTGAGTACTACAACTTCATGATGTTGTAATAGCAGATTGGCTAAATTATAGGCTAAGAATAAGCCAGCCATCCATCTGTTCTTTTTGTAAGAACTCCTCTAGAACAAATACCTGAATGCTAAACACTTCACCTTGCAAAATTTTGGACTACAAATACAGATTGTATTATACAAATAATTCAAACTAATAAATGTTTCCTACATTACATCCAATCTTAGGAAACGGCCTAGATAACAATCAATTTGTGTCAAGGTGAAATTGTCTTATTTTTAAATTTCTGTAATTTTATTATATACTTTGATGATTTAGTATACGCCAGTGTTTGCTGTAATCATTTATTTATATAAATCCAACTAAACAAACAGGGTTCCAAGTCCATTTTTTAAGATTGAGTTGCCACAGTTTTATTATAGTAAATAGCTAAATGAAATTACACAACATGTTTTACTATCTTAAATAGGTAAATAATAATCATTCATAATAATGTTAGTGATAATTCTGCACACCTTGTCAAAGATTGATATGAAGATTATCATGGATTACTGCTCAGTTAGAAACTGTATGTCTGCTACATGATTACCTCCACAATACCACAAATTCTTTTATCAAATAGTTGATTGATAATCCTTCACTTAACTGCAGCACTAATTTGCATTGTATTGTGCATGGCTGCATCCATATGGTGATAATGAATATCTTTTAAGTTCACCTTGACTCTGTTTGCCAGTTTCAGTAGTAGACATTCAATGTTAGTATCAAGTGTGGAGGTTATTCATACATTATAGCTTGGTAGGAACGTGCAGCAAAAAGGTGTAAGAATATTTTTTTTGCAGACCTTGAGCAATGTTAGAGGTTGTTCATTGAAATAGCCAGTCTAGACATATGTATTTATCAATTTGTTTTTACACTTCAACACAAATTGGATCAGTATTTTCGTGGGTTTAGCTGCTGTATTTGCATCTACTATGAAAAATGCTTACTATTCCATGGAATATGCATAACTAGCTTGTTGCCATGGCCCATAAGCGTATGGGCACAAAAAATGTATGGTTGGATTTTTTTCCTGGATGGAAAATAGCTTCTTGACACTCTGAAATTCAGCTTTACAAAAATATAGTTTAGATTAGATTCAAATCCTTAGATAAAGATAATGTACTCAAAATAATAGCTGTAACTCGAATATACAAGTGATTTGGAGACAACTGAATGATGTATTCTCTTAGAATGATTTTGATAACACTTGGTTACTAACAATTATGCTCTACTAAAGAACCTATTTACTACAACAAATGGAATAGGGTTGCTATGTTTATTATCAATATACCAACACTTTAATGACGATAAAAATAAATAAGACTACATGTAACCATAGTTCATCGTATTTTATAGAGCACCAAATATCATTATAAGATCGTCGAGGGTACGATTCAGCGACCTTGGCGCACGCAAATTTTGTAACTAGGTCAGGGAGCTCTCCTCAATGTGAACACAAACATTTCACTTGCTTTCATTCTGTCGTCTTTTCATGGCATTTAATCTTATCATCAGTTAGATATTATAAAATCGTTTAATTCCGCGTTATAAAGATAGTGGTACATCGAATGATAATTATCCCACAATCACTACATACTTATTTATTTAACACACAAAAACATATATTATAATAAGTTAATAAGAGATTTTAGGTGTAACCAACGTCTAAACATTCTACGAAAAATATAACAGCAACACATGGATACATAGGCACCTGTGTGCCATATGTCGCTGTAAAATTTTTCTACAAATCAGAGGCTATTTAGAGTTCGATCAAGTTTCCGCCTAGGCATACAGATTAACTTTAAAGGCTACGGGCTGTTGACCCTGGCAAGTTTACGTCATCTACACGCATACGACGCGCGTTGCCCACGCAGGGCGAGCTTAGCGCGCTTTTACGACAGCTATTCAAGTAATAATATACGCCGAAAGATACACCCAACTTTTGAACAAACAATATTAAACGAAGATAATCGAACGATAAACGAAGACGAACCTAACGAATAACATTCTAAATATTGCCTAGGTACTTAATATTTTAAGCTTATAATCTAGCATTTCCTGCCTAATAACTTGCTCAAAGCTTTGCGAATGACGTAACCGTCATCATACATATTTACGTCGCTATGACATCAATACAGCCTTCTTCGAATCGAAACTGGGCTTAATATTATCGCTGACGAATTCTTGAAAATATGTCCACCATCGGTATTACTGTTAGTCACAGTAACTTGTTTACCAATTTAAGCATTGCTTGAATTAAAATTGCTCTATTTTCAAAGACAATTCGCGATGCGGGAGGCACTGCGAATTGTACGTTAGACACGTGTGTAATTAGCATTATAATAGATTCTTCATTATAATAACTTCGAGAGACTATATTTGTTCAGATTGTCTCCTAATGCTTTCAGAAACTAGGTCGCTTAAATTTATTTGGGTGTATACCAAAATAGATTCTAATGTTTAGGCGTCGACGACATAGTACGCCTCACGTAGACATCCGACTATAGTTCGACTTTTATTATTGATATGACGCAACAGAGTTACAGTACTATCACGGATACTATGCAATTAACTGAAAGATGAGACAGGATACAAATAACTACAAAAATATAAAGCAACGAGAAACCCAACGTTGCCATGGCTTAATTTATTCGTTTGATCATTATAACTTCGGCAGGGCGCAGGCGGGGGAATAAGCGCGTAATCTTTATTTTAGTTAATGTGACCTCGGTCTTCTGTAAATATCAGTGGTAACTGGTACGTGTTATGTACCCCGAAAGACGACAATGACGTCATGTCTGTGTGTCATAGTCTGGTCATCTCTAAATAAAAAATCTGGCGTAAACCTAAAAGAATTCAATTTGAAGTTGTATCAATAAATAATACACAAAAATGTGATCGCCGTGTGTTTGTTAAACTTATCTGTCGTGCTCGTGCATTTCCGTTCCAGTTTAGCAATTGGTTTGAGACAGTAAATTATCCTTCCTTATCGCAGTTGAGTTATCATTTTTATAACTTTTAAATTGGCCAAGGTTTTTGTCATGGTCCTGCGACATCAAACGACGTTGTATCATGATGGGCGGGAAACACGAGAGTCAAATAACCGACGTATACATACAAAATGGTTATTCACGGCGACGACAAGAACACGCGGGAACCGGATAGTGCCATGTTTACAAAAACATTCCGTGTGCGGTTGCGCAACAACGGGCATGGAAACGCAGCTTTATTTCTGAGGATTACCTCGTTTGGATGTCACGGTTTCGTGTTTTCAATAACTTGTCCCTCTAATTATGTGAATGGAATGTTTGCTTATTTACATACTGAGGCATTGACAAAATACACACACGTTTTTATTGTCACGGTATATTATAAAAACCTTCATCATCATGTACTTAATGGTAAATGATATCATCATACCTTACGAATAAATTAACGAAATATAATTTCTTTCAGACTGGACAAAAAGACTAAAGATTGTCAGCAAGCAGAGAGCGCGGCGCGTCACTACGAGACTCGCTACGCTGAGGAAAGCAGCAAGTACAACACTGCTCTTGCTGATAAGAAGAAGGCTCAAGATGAAGCCAGGGTATGTAAACATTTGATACAAGTTTTAGACATAACATTGATGTATTATAAAAATATCATAAACTAGCTGTTCCCTGCGGCTTCGCTCCCGTGGGCCACCCCACAGCACAGGACCCGTTTTCGGGATAAAATAATAGCATAAGTCACTCAGTAATAATGTAGCTTTCTATTGGTGAAATAATTTTTTTAATCGGTCCTGTAGTTTCGGAGCCTATTCGGTACAAACAAACAAACAAATCTTTCCTCTTTATAATATTATATAGATGATGAAAAAGAGCTATTCAAATCCTCGGATTCACAAACCCGCGTGATAAATACGTTTGAAACGAAAATTAAAAACATTGATAGACACTAGGTCAAACATTACTGTTTTCCTTGTGCTTTAAATGACCCCCGGACTGTTGATATTTCCTTATACAGCTGCAACTGTCATTTGCATTACAGAAGGTTATTTTATATCATCTGTTTCCTAGCAACAATGTCATCTCATCACCATTTATTTGCAGGACCTGGCCAAAGAACTGGAGAAGTTGCGTAAGGTTTACGGCGATACGCGCAAGACCCTGGAGGAGGAGATGCTGTGCCGCATCGATATGGAGAACACGGTGCAGAGCCTGCGCGAGGAGCTGTCCTTCAAGGACCAGGTGTTCCAGCAGGAGCTGCAGGAGACGCGCACCAGGCGCCAGGTCGAGATCTCCGAGATTGGTGAGTCTATGTCTTCCATCGAGCCTTGACTGTAAATCAACTAATTATAAGTACATTGTTAGATTTATTGCTAGTCCCTAGGGATTAAACACTAATTAATGGGTTATACATATTGTAATTAACATTCTTGCTTGCAATTATGGTTGACTTTTACAGAAGGCCTTAGGTGCTAAATTCGTCTGAACACCTTTTTGCTTAACACAATTATAATCATGAGAAATCTGATCTGATAACCCAAGGCAATCCTCCGCCTACCAAAATGAGAATTATGACAACACTATCTGACATTGAATTCAAGGTCATCATTAGAACTTTATATTTTCTATTTTTACTTGTTAAACCCAAAGGGCCTTATTTATATAAACTTTTTAATTATAGATTAGTTTAAGTTTTAAACAAATCATAATAATTATGGTTAGATATTTTTATAAATAAGCATGTATAAGCAAGTTATAAAGTATCATGTTGTTACAGATGGCCGTCTGGCGCAGCAGTACGAAGCTAAGTTGCAGCAGAGTCTGCAAGAGCTTCGCGAACAACAGGAAGCCAACATTAAGGCCAACCGCGACGAAATTGAAGCTCTCTATGAAAACAAGGTAAAATACCATAGACTAGCAGCTGTAGTACAATGAAAGTAGGATTATTTTATTTGATGAGTATTTCCACCATGGAGTTCCTAAAAAATGTTTAGCGTTTATTTTAAGTATAGTAAAAAAAATAGAAAGTATGTCAGTAACTCGTTAACTTGCGAGTCAGAATGCAATTGCAATAACACATAACATGTTCCTACTGCTGGAAATCAGGCTTGGTGTCTGTGAGAGTAAGTCTGCCGTCAACCTTACTCGTTCCCTATGCGGAAGTTTACAATAGCCGGCTTAAATACTTAAGCATTCCAGTATAATTTAATTATCTAGCACTGTATTAAACCATCTAAATAATTTGTCTAGATGAAGAATCTGCACAACGCGGCGAACCGCAACAGCACGGCCGCCACTGTGGCCGTCGAGGAGCTGCGCACCATGCGCACACGCATTGACAGCCTCAACGCCACGCTCAACGATCTGGAGAACAAAAACGCGGCGCTCAGCGTAAGTGATCATGTTTATTTTAACATTTTCTTATAAAAACAGCCTTTTTTGAGATTGACTAAGACCAATAAAATGTAAGTGCTTGTCTTAAATTTTTAGGATTCCCGTATTTTTAGGAACATTCACATTTTATTCTCGGGCTCAATCAAAACCCCTGTATTTGCTTTTCATTTTTGACAAGTTTTGACATTGCTTGTGAATAACATTTGATTGCTATTGGAATTGGAACATTATTTTATGTCTGAGAATTTTAGCCTTCAATAGTTGAGCTTATGCAGTTAGTTCCCTTAGATTAAACACAATAATTGCTCTTGAAGGTTTACAACACAGATTTTTTGTTTGTTTCTAGTTTTATGTTGAGGTTTTGATTACAGAGATATCAATTAATTTTTTGTGCTGCGATAAGAATGTTCCAAGATTGTGAAAGAATATTAAAATGATAAATCATCATTAATTAACAGATACAATGTTTGATTTTCAAGCAATCCATCAATTTAGTAAGTAACCGAAAATTTCGGTAGCATCACCCGAGATTCACTGTTTCTTTAGAATTATGTAATCAACTGTTAATTAAACAAGGATCTTTTTTTGCTGGAATAACATAATTGTCTGTCTGTTTGTAAACATTTAGTGGATGGTGACATTAGTTCAGATATGGACTAAGCGGCAATATATGCATTTACTGTGCCATGTTTGTTTATTTTTGAGTTAGTAAAAATGTCTTGTAGATATTTTTGGCTGGTTTGTGACATAGGTTCGAAAGCAGATTTTATATTCAAAATGTTGTACAGAACCGCTGCCGCGAGCTGGAGCGCCAGCTGGAGACGGAGCGCGCGCGCCACGCCGAGGACCTGGCGTCGCTGGAGCAGGAGCTGGCGCGTCTGCGCGACGAGATGGCGCAGCAGCTGCGCGAGTACGCCACGCTCATGGACATCAAGATCTCGCTGGACTACGAGATCGCCACCTACCGCGCGCTGCTGGAGGGCGAGGAGGACAGGTCAGTGGCCACCAGCCCTTGAACGATCATAACAATCTGACAAACTGATCAAAATTACAGATTTTCATAGGTTTTATTGTTAGTGACTTTGAAATTAAATAAAAATTTCGAGCAATTGATAATAATTTTTCAAAAATCATTCGGTAATTAATAACAAGAATATCTAGAAAAGCACATTTTATTATTTTCGTGCTGTGTAATACAGTAACAACAAACAAGGTAAAACCCCTGTAGAACTTAAATAGGGTAAAAAAGCGAATAAAAACGATAAATACGGTAAATAAATCCTCATTGTTGTCTCAGTCATGTATCAAATTCAATACATTTAGAAATTTCATAAACTACGCAAGATATTAAAAGCAACATGCACCATACAGGTTGAACCTTACCACCCAGTCCCCTGGGCGCGAATCCCGCACATCAGCCAGTGGCGTGTCAATGAGCGCCAGTGCCAGCGCCAGCGGAGGCCGCGGCACTCCGTCGCGCCGCGCTACGCCCCTGCGCGCCGCCCGCAAGCGCACGCTGCTGGACGAGACCGAGGAGCGCAGCCTCAACGACTTCAGCGTCACCTCCAGCGCTAAGGGAGACCTCGAGGTCGCCGAAGCCTGCCCCGATGGCAGCTTCGTCAAGATCAGGAATAAGGGCAAGAAGGTGAGATCTTTGTAACAACATTTTCTAGCTTGTTGAGTTTAAGTGATCTTATTTCAGTTGTCATCATATGATTTTTTTAACAGTTTGTTAGCGACTTCTGTGGTGTATTTTCCCTCATGGAGGGTATTTATAATCCACAGTCAATTAAACAATATGTATGCATGTTTCTGCTACAATCATGGTCTTCACAAGCTTTAATATAAATATTGAATTACGTAGGAGCTGAGCCTCGGTGGTTACCAGATCCTCCGCAAGGCAGGCGAGCAGGAGACTGTGTTCAAGTTCCACCGCACCGTGAAGCTGGAGCCGGGCGCGGTCGCCACCGTGTGGTCGGCGGACGCCGGCGTGGACCACGACCCACCGCGCGACATTGTCATGAAGGGACAGAAGTGGTTCATCGCGGACTCCTTCACCACCGCGTTGCTCAACAACGACCAGGAGGTAATTATATTCCACCAGTTCCGGTGGCTTCAACCATGTACATGTCAAAAAAAATATATCCTAAAGTAAGACCGCTTTGCTAATATTAATATCTTTAATTGTATGACGCAGGAGGTAGCGATATCGGAGAGACAACGGCGACAGATCAGCACCAGCGCCCAGAGACACCGCGAACTCGCACACAAGTATCCTCGTCGTGAACAGGTATGTTTCACACATAGCTGGCAACAAAAAGATATTTATAAATCAAACTAATTTGGAAGATCATAAATTATTTTTTATCACATCTTTTCAAAATGAGTTAAAATAGCTCATTAATCCCTAGGGACCAAAAGTGATTTGAATTTGGAATTTACATAATATTGTTATTAAGTGTTCCAATCAGCAAAGAGATGAATTACAAAACAAAATAATATCCAAATAGGATTACATCGCTAAAATCAAATTACGACGAGTTTATGAGGTGAATGGCTAATGAGCCATTGTAATTCTATTTCGGACCGCACGGAAACATTGTATTCAATAAATGACTGGCTGGAAAACGGCGCGCGAGCCAAATCAAAAATAAATCTACAACTGTAACGGATGGTACTAATAAAATTATTACGATTCACTTTCATAATTGTTCCAATATAAACATTAGCCTCTTATTTCTATGATATGTCTTATGGCTCATAATTGTATATAAATAAATAAACTTAATGTTCTTGTTCATGAGTTGCAATTACTTATTTTCTCATAGAATCACCCATATAAAGTAGAGTGTCCAGCTCGGGAGTAACACTATTTTAGGCTCGAGTGACGTACTTTGAATACCTCTTCACTCCGCTCTGGATTAAAAAAAATAACACTCGCCTTTCAAATAGTTGCTTGCTCCATAGATAAACAATCTTCTAATAATGCACTGATATTCCAGCTCGGCGAACTTCGTGAGGGAGAAGAGAACTGTCGCATAATGTAAGTGTCGGCGCGGCCCCCAGTGCCCGCCGCCTCGCCACACGGTGCCTCACGCTTCACCCGGAGCTCTGGACTCTGCCCTATGGGCAACCGCAGCATTACGTACACAGCCCATTCAGGACTGTCTTCTTTTCCATGCCGGAACAAACACATTGAAGCTATGTTTAGACAACAATTAAATTACGTAAATAAATTAAATTTTGTATTAGTGAAACTGATGTAAACGAAATTTATGTTAAAGAAATATTAGCCTAAAATCGGTGAAGTTGTGAAGTGACACTAAGTACTGTCTAACAGGCATATAGCATTATCGTAAGGAAATATGACGAAAATAAGTCAATTTAAGACTGGATATCCAAGTGGATTGGATTGTGCTGCCCAACCCATGGGATGTTTTCTGTAGTATAGATTCTATCATGCTATATGCCTTTTAAATATTACTTCAAACTTTCAGCCTTTTGTCGTATTCGTCTTTTCTGCGACATTTTGTCTTATTTTGTTTTTGTCTCTGGTCAAATGATATAAGTTTATAGCACTGCCTCATATGGCTTTTAAAATATAATATATAGAAAGTGAACAAAGTACAAAAAATATTCGTTCACTTATTGGTGAGTCGATTGCAATCCTTCAAAGATAAACTTGCAATGCACAACAATTTTCCCTTTTACTTTATTAAACAACAAATGTGCAAAGTATTGTTGATAATGCTAACACTGCCTTATGTGGTTCTTGACGTATATGCACAAATATTCGGGATATGATCTTTATCTAGCCTGTTTTGTCCAACTGTAGGGCAAAGAGAAAACGGAGATCCTCGGGCCAGTCAAGCTCGTCCCACACTCTTAGTGAAATTTATTTCAAAAATACTATAGTTTGTATAACACAATTACGCGAATGTTTAGACAAATACGCCAAGGGAAGGGCAGTATAAAATAACTGCATACAAAATTCTTTGAAGGATTGCAATCCATAGTGGGTAAGTATAGAAATACTGTATTTTTCACCCCACCCTTTCATGAGTTATTGTAAGAATTGTTATGTCCATTAACTAATTTAAAATATCCATCTGATAACTTGAGTTAATTCAATTCGTAGATTAAATCTACTAATAATATCATTATTCTTAGTGACCTTGGACTAGATAAATCACTGTATTAGGTTAAGTTTGTGTTGAATATCACAAACGTTGGGCGATTTAGAATAAGCGTTAGTACGCACCTATAGTATTTTAGGAGTTCAACAAATTATGGGCGCTTTATAAATGAATATGTTTATGTATTGTGTCATCCAAATTTATATATTTAAAAGTTAGTGTGACCGAAAGAGAATAAAGTAAAATTTCTATTAACATTTTCCAATTATATTATCGGAAGATATGACATCAGAAATACATAATCGCCATTTTAGGCCTGACTGCTAATTTCAATTTTAAAAAGATTGGTGCAAGTCTCAAATAAAAGGCTCTCATGCATAAAGGATGAAAAAAATAATAGCATTTAAAATATTGTCTGTTAATGAAGTAAACCTAATTATAAAAAGATAAGTTGCTATTTTTAAGTACCTAATAATTCACTTGGTGTTAATTTTTGTTTTTAATCATTGAGGATAGAATCTGATTCATTGTCATTCTTTGTTTTATGAGTAATCGTGAGACCTTTTTAGTTTGGACCCAGTTTATATCTTCCATGTAATAAACCATATAATATTAAATAAAGTTATATTTAAGTTTAAATAAATGTTTTATCTAATCCTCCATTCCACCATGACTACACATAGTGAAGGCTTCCGTTCACGAGATGAATTAATTATTTAAATATGTACAAATCACAATTATAATTTATATGGAATGCAATAATAAGGTTGTATTTCTCAAGAAACTGAAAATAAGGCTCGTGGCTAATTAAGCCCGAAAAACAGCAGCCTAATTGCGTAAGTGATTTCGACAAGGCAAAGGGTTTGACCGCCATCAATGGAACAATCACATGCGAGATAAAGACTCGATGTGGATTTCCGTCTTATGTGATTGGTCGATCGGTGGCCGTCAAACCCTTTGCCTTGCCTAATTCACTTACGCAATTAGGCTGCTGGTCTTATCAGAGGGCATCGCACTAGTCGGGCTATGGTATTACCCAGTAACTGGGTTTTGGAGTTCAGATGGGCAGTTTCTCCTTTTAAAACCTGATATTTAGCTTAAGTGCATTACTATGGCACTTAAAAAATAATTCCAAAACATAGGTTTCTTTCCTAATCAGTGGTGCATAGAGCGCCTCGTAGATTACTTTTACTGGTCACTGCCAAAGGGAAGAATTAATGACACCATAAAAAAAGGTAGAATTTGTAATTCTTTTTTGTAGATAGTGAAATAGATTACCCGAATATCATGAAACTTGAACATAATCGGTGAAATGAGAGTGTACTAAGGTGAACTGTACACATCTGCGTACCCCTTTAAAGCGTACTGGCGTGATGTTATGTTATGAAATGGTATAAACATACATACGACTGCAGCAATCCCGAAAGATTTTCCGTCATTTATTGAAGAGTTCTGTTGTATATCTCCGAAGTTTTTCATCAGATCTTCACCAAAGTAAAATGGGACCAAATGAAGAAAAAGGAAAGAGTTTTCGAAATCGGGCCACAATTGACGGAGAAATCAGTGATTATAAACAAAAACATACATAAAGTCGAACATAGAACCTCCTCCTTTTAGGAAAGTCGGTTAAAATAAAGGTGTTGCTAGCAACCGAAATAAAATAGAAAAAAACTTGTGTTTAACTAAGCTTAACATCAGCTGGCAAAATAGGTTCGAGATCTTTGGCTCTAGGCATTTGAATATTAGAGTACCACATGGGAGTCGCTGAAGGAAATACCTCTTCGTCATCAATGATCGCGTATTTTCCGGGTGCTACATTTTTGAACTCACTTCGCTTGCTCTTTTCACACTTTACACATTCGGAAATCCAATCAATCAATCATTTATTTTGTAAAACATAGGTATCACACACACACACACACATCGCGTCATTCATCTCGCATATGATCGGGTAAGTTCACAGACCAGAAAAAACGCCTTCTACAGTAGAAGTCGCAAGTAGGCGGGGCCCGCGTACCCCGGGTTTTGCACAATTCCGCATATGTCTGCTGCCCCGCCCACACAAAAGTAAAAGTTGATTTTATGTTGTTAAATTAAGGTCTACTTTCTTTTAAATTCAAACATATTGTTCTCGAAGATTCCAACTATGCACATGTCACAGTCAGCTACTCAATTGGAGATTGCCGTTATCGATAATGAGTTATCGATATTTTAAACTTACAATGTTCTCTGTGTTCTATGATATACCATTCTGAAAATATTTAAACTAGTGTGCGGTTTTTTTTGGTGATTTAGTATTAGTAATCAAATACATGTCATTTCCATGTTCAAATCCTTTTTTTTCGAAAAAAATTGTGCCTTAACCAAGTTTAAAATGAATAAAGCATGGATATGGGTAATCTATTGGTAGTATTCTAATCGAAAAAAGGTTAATCGAATAATTAATATTTTAATTAATATTTTAATGTAACGATAAAGTGGCAACCTCCAAATGTCAGTTTAGTCTACGAAATTAAAAATCAGGCTATAGTTTAATATCTATTGCGTAAACGCCACAGGGATTATTTTTCTATCAATAGAATGATTTTCAAAAACGGATTAGTAGTCTAACATAACAATTCTTAATTATATTTTCTATAAATCGTAAGTATTAGAATAAATTTATATAAACACTATTTTGAATTCTTTATTTTTAAATATGACTTACAAGTATAGTGGTCGCTACTTTAGAAAACGGAGCCGCTCTTGAGTTTCTGGTAAGGAAAGGCTCGTGCTTCTTAAACTGGGCGGCGCGCGAGGTGGGCTGCAGACGGCGCAGCTGCGGGCGCCGGCGCCGTCATTAATGACATCATACGTCGAGCTCTTGTCACCGCCGGGGTGCCAGCTGTTTTATAACCCAATGGATTGGCACGCGACGATGGTAAGAGACCGGATGGGATGGCCATAATGCCTTGGAAGTTGGGTAGGCCTTTGGTGTGGGATGCAAAATGTGTCGATACCCTTGCGCCATCCCTTAGCACGGCGGGCTGTGCTGGGGCAGCTGCTGCTGGTGCAGAAAACCTCAAACGGCGCAAATATAAAAACCTTATTGGCAGTTATATGTATGACCCGTTTGGAATTGTGACATTAGGTCCATGGGGTCCGAGTGCTCATCGAGTGCTTCGAGACATAAGTAAATGGTTAGTTGACTGTTCGCTTGACCAGAGGGCAGGCCTTTTTTTTCAGCCAGAGAATCAGCATTGCCATTCAACGTAGCAATGCTGCCAGCGTTCTGGGCACGTTTCCCATTGACATCGATGTGGGCGAATTTTTTGATGCACTATGAGCCCTTTTCCCTCTACCCTTTGTTTTTTTTTTTTTTTTTTATTTATTTAATTCAGATATGAAATCCATAGTTTTGTTAGTACGTAAAAACACTTATATACTATGTTAGTCACTTAAAATTAGATACACATACAATTCATACCTACACATCATGTCAAAATTAAAGTAAACTAAAATCTAAAAACTATAATTAATTTATGCATTTTGGTACAATGTAACTCATTTAAAATTAATGTCAATAAAATAAAATGTCTTGTAAAATCAAAAAATCAAAAATAAAATCAAATTGAAATACATTAAGATTATTTTTTTTATCTAGATTTATTTAAAATTAATTAAAATACTATAAAATTCATTAAAATTTATAAAATAAAAGTCTGTGTTCAGTGGAGGTCAAATTGCAACTTTACACAATTTATTACTTCTCGACATGTAATTGAACACAATGCCACAATATTGGGCAGTCTGTTCGGCCCGCTACAACGCTGAGAATGCTGTTGCTACTGCCGCGGACACGACTTAGCAGAGAGGAGGCTCTTTTTCTAAGGATGGCATGAAAACCATCGACATGTGCGCCTGCAAACATGCCCGATGCGCTACAGTGCCGCGGCAGCCGCATCAGCATCCTAAAAGCGTTGTTATACTGAACGCGCAGGGCGTTGATAGTCCTCTGCGTATTGTTGACCCATAGACTGCACGTATAAAAAGATTGGCAAAAAGCCCGAAACAATGTTACTTTTACTGCCTCGGTGCAGCGTGCAAATCTACGAGCCAACATATTGCATCGAACGGCCAACGCCCGACGCTCCCTCTCAATGTCCTCGTGGTCTGAGAGGTCATCCGTGACCCAGTGGCCCAGGTACTTGAATCTTGAAACTCTGGTTAACGGAACGCCATCTATGAAGACGGGTGGTACGTACGTGACCTTATAGCCAGCAGATTGAAACAAGAGTTCACTTTTCTTCACATTATACCTGAGCCCATGAGCCCCGGCATAATCCACACATACAGCGAGCAGTTGTATGTAAGTTTGTTTTGTTATTAGTCATAAGATTAGAAATATTCAGTTGTATATAAACACTTGATTTCAAGCATAATAATATTTATCGAATCTAGCTGTTGATTTTGTTTTGTTTCAAAATAAAACGGATTGTCGATAAATAAGTCAACGACGGTGGTACATCTCTAGAGCAAAACGAATTGTAATGACCTCATTACGCAAATATTAATCTTATTTGTAACGAAATACAGCTTTAAATTGAATGCATTTAGTATAGTGACATCTAGCGGCGGGTAGCGTAACTTGATTATTAAACTATTCCTTGTGCGATTTTAACGGAAAATGTAATAAATACTTAAAAAGAGTAGTCAATTAACAACTCTATGATCATTAAAATGTGGTTTATTTTCAAATAAGCGACGACTGACATATTTCCTACTTCCAAACTACCAATCACACCAAAGATTTCTTAGTGTTACGAAATACAATTAACCTGTATATGTGTGAGTTTGGGTACGCTGGTTCCGATACTAATGAAGCGATATACGATTTCTACTGTCATTTCATTTCATTTCATTTATTCATTAACAATTTTACACTGTGTCTGAATGTTTACAAAAAATAATTTAAAACTAGCAAAAATAAATCTTTAACTGAGGACCAACACAATATCACCATTACATTCATAATATTAATCAAATATTATATATAAATATTATTAATCAAACAATTAAAAATATTTGCATATAATTCATTTAAAAATAATAATATTTGAAAATAACAATAATCTAGACATGTCATTTACAAAAAAAGATTACTTAATTCAATATAATAAAATCTAATACATGTCAACAAAATTCAATAAATAGGTACTCTAAAAATGTCATATCAAATTTCATACAATAATCTAAAAATGTCAGAACCACAACAAATCAACCTAATTAGATACATCAAACAAACACACATGCGATGTATGATAATTAAAATAATCTAATAAATGTCATAACCATTTCAATAACAATCTAAAAATTTAAAAAAATAATAATTCAATAATATCAAAAATTATAAAAACAATAATAATCTTAAAATGTCAATAAAAAAAATTTAAGTCTAATACATGTCGTAAAAATGCCACTAAAATATATAATCTAATCTCAAAACCACATAAATTTAAAAACTCATCCGATACTTGCACTTAACTTCAATAAATAGGCCAAAAATGTCGCAACCAAAATTAATTAAAATAATCCAATGCATGTCATAACCATTTAAATAAATAATGTAAAAATGTCAAACAAATTAATTAAATAAACTAATACTGTCATACAAATGTCAATAGGTAATCTAAAATAACAAACAAAATAATTAAAAAATCCAATAAAATGTCAGCCAAATTCATTTAAATAATCTAATACATGTCATAAAAATATTCAATTAAAAACTTCAATAGATAATCCAATAATGTCAAACAAATTAATTTAATAATGTAATACATTTCATAAACAATAAAATATCAAAAATAATCTAAAAATGTCCTAACCAAAATAAATTCAAATAGTCGAAAACATGTCATCAGAAAATTCACGCAATCTACTCGGTTACCTATGTCAATCAATCATTTATCATAAGTTCATTAACGGAATAAAAACATTTTTCCAATAGATACTCCCTAAGCCTCTTTTTAAACAAGGTGGTTCTATATAATAGACATCTCAGATCCTTAGGCAAGGCGTTAAATAGTTTCACCGCTTGATACTTAACACAATGTCTCACGATATTCAGTTTGGAACTAAGTCCAAGCTTCAAGTATTGGTTCCGTGTGCTTTCCCTATGGTGTCTTTCTTCCTTCGTTTCATATTCACTTATGTGCTTTGCCAGGCTGGTCAAGACTGTTAATATGTAAAGGCTTGGTACCGTAAGGATGGAAAGCTTTTTGAAATATTCCCGACAGGACTCGACTTGGGGAATGCGAACTATTGTTCTGATCGCCCTCTTTTGCAGTACAAATGCCCTGTCAGAGTTATACCTGTAGCTATTTCCCCATAGTTGAATACTATATCTAAGTCTTGACTCCACCAATGCATAGTAAACCGATTTTAAAATATTTACACTAAGTTCATCTCGCAGGCTCCTAAGCGCATAACATGCTGAGGATATTGATCCATCTATGGCTTTAAGTTCATTTTTCCAATTTAATAGCGAATCAACATGAACTCCTAAAAATTTTACTGAGTTTACAACACATATTTTGTCTCCATTTAACATTACATCTAAACTATCATTATCGCGTGATGTAGACTTAAACAATATAATGTTTGTTTTTTTAGTATTTATGGTTAATTTATTAGCCATAAACCATAATTGAAAATATTCAAGAACCCTGTTTACTGTGTTGCTCAATGAGTCCGCAGTATCTTCGCTAACAATGGCATTAGTATCATCAGCGAATGCTATTATTTTCATATTTGAATGTATTTTTGTTGCTAGGTTAAGTAAATCGTTAGTGAATATTAGAAATAGGATTGGGCCTAATATCGAACCCTGTGGGACACCTATCAAAACCCTTCGTAAGTTTGAATGGTACACTTCTTGAACATTATTCTCATTCATATTTATAACCTCTACGTACATTTTCCTATTATTTAAGTACGACCGGAAAAGCTCTAGAACCTGTCCTCTTACACCATAATGTTCCATTTTAGCAAGCAATAAAGTATGATTTACCGTATCAAATGCTGAACTCAAATCCAAGAAGATTCCAGCTACCCTCAATTTTTTATTTAATTTGTCAACCACATCGTTAACTAAAGTGCTAATAGCTTCCGCAGTTCCAACACCCTTTTGATAACCGAATTGTCTGCTATTTATAACTTTATTCATACTGAGATGAGTAACTAAACGAAGTTTTATCAATTTTTCAAAGATTTTTGAGAGGGTCGGTAAAACTGAAATAGGCCGATAATTTTTTGTATCCATCTGTGAACCTTTTTTATGTAAGGGAATAACTTTCGATATCTTTAGTTGTTCAGGAAAAATACCTGCATCAAAACATTTATTAAAAAAATCTGACAACGGTAACGCAAGAATTTTTATATGTTGTTTTACAACACTTATTGGCAAGTCATCATACCCACTAGAAGTTTTGTTTGCCATTGACCCTACAATTTTTACTATTTCTGCCGGAGTCACGGAAGTCAAACACATTTCACTATTCACCCTGTCGGTAGAATTTTTTAAATAGAGTAGTGAATTATTTTCATCCGTAATATCCAAATTGTGGTTATAATTATTAAAATGTTCAGCGAAAACATTTGCAACTTCCCTTGGGTCATCAATAATTTTATTATCCATTTTCAAGAAAAGTTTTTTTGTATTTTTTAGTTTATTTTTGTTCCTATGGCGATTTACTACTTGCCAGATTTCCTTGCTTTTATTTTTCGCTGCCTGTACCTGTTCCCTCACAGCAATTCTTTTTGCTCCTTTCACAACTTTCCTAAATAATCTAATGTAGTTTGTTTTATAAGTTACAAACTTATGGTATTATGACAACTCCCACTATTTACACATAACAATCTTTTCATTTTACTTGACACCTTTATGCCTTTTGTGATCCATTTTATACCAGTACTGTTATTTTTTAATAATATGTGTTTTTTTTTGCTTTCTGAAGCTACACTGAAATGCATCGTGAAATTTCTTTAAAAAAGAGTTAATTCCCATAGAAGACCAGTCAATACCCAACAGTTTTTTACTAAACGTCTCGTGGTTATGTTTTGTGAGCATTCGTTTTTCAATAGTAATCTTTTGGTTATTGTTGCCTTTTTTTCCCATAACCATATGAAGCTTTAGTTCACAAAAAAGCCCTGCATGTCCGTCTGCTAAGCCATTGTGGTCTACGGAAACTTTCTGAATTAACGAGTCATCTAAGTTGGTGATTAAATTATCGATACAAGAAGATGACTGATTTCGAGTAAAAGTGGCCGTTTGAATTAGGGTTTTAAAATTATAACATCGTAGAAGACTTACAAACTCTGTATGCTTTTTATTTTCACAGAGAAGATTGATGTTAAAATCACCACAAATGATACACTTACAAATGGTTCGCTCCCTGATTTTAATTGCAATTGTCGTGTTCCGAAATTTATTTCCGGCTTGTGAGTTGCTGTCGATTGTGTATTTTGTGATAAGTGCTGGTATCGTAAGTTTTTAAACGTGTTTACGTCCGTTTTTTACTTGTAATTAGTTAATTTCGTCAGCTATCTGTGAGTACATTTACTTTTCTTGACGTGTGGGTATATCGAAATAATAGTATTCTCCGTTAATCTTTCACTTTTTACGTTCTAATTCGTTTATTCATTTGATTTGCGTATATAACTATGTTGTCTATTAATGATGACCCACCTGATCGTGGTGGAGATATATTATTTCAACGTAACAATAAACAAAGGTCGCCGTCGACCTCCGCTAATGCTAAACGTTTGTTTAGTGAAATGTCTCCTTCGTACATTTCACCCGAAGTCAGATCAAAACGACTGCAAACATCGGAGTCCATTGAAAGGTCTTCGCCGATATTAAATGCAAGCAGTGCAAGCAATGACGACTATTGTGATTTGGTTTCTCAGGCGTCTGCATACCTGTCTAAAATTAACGACCTTGTTAATGACCAAGGGTCCCGCATAAATGTTGCAAATAAATCCGCTATTATGGACATGACTCAACGCATAACGGGTATTGTTTCCTTGCTAGCCATAAAATCATCTGCTAACGAAACCAAATTAGCCAATACGGAACGCGAATTAGACAAAATTAAATTTAATACCGGTGTCAACATTGCCAAGTCTGATGTCAGTAATATTTCATATGCTGATAAATTAAAACTTCGTTTACCCAAAATTGCTCCAGTGGTAGACTCACGTGCCAAACTTCCGTGTCTTGTGGCTTACCCCACTGATGAGCGATCAAATGATTACACAACTTCTTCCGCGACTAAACAAGCGCTCATGAAAGCAATAAATCCTAGTGACGGTTTTCAAATTGTAGGTGTCAAGAAAGCTGCGAAGTCTGGTGTCGTGTTACGTGTCGCTAACGATAATCAAATAAAAAAATTATAATCGGTCGATGCCATTAGGTCCGCTGGCTTGCGACTTGAGAAACCAAAAGGCCGTAGGCCTCGTATTTTAGTCAAAGACGTCCCATCGTCAATGGAGGACAGTGCCTTTTTGCATGCGTTGTACTGTCAAAACATTAAAGACGAGTTGCCATTAAAAGAAGACGACTTTATTAAATCAACAAAAATTATACGTAGGCGTTCGCTAGACAACGGTCGGAAATGGATAGGCATAGAACTCGAGTCCGCGGTCCGGAAACATTTAGTCTCGACTAAAGATAAATTGTTTATTGATTGGGCGACTTGCCGTTTCATTGATGATGTCGACGTAGTTCGTTGTGCACATTGTCAACAGTTCGGTCATGTGAAGAAACACTGCACTATTAAATCACCTACCTGCGCTAATTGCTCTGAGGCACATGAAACCAAAGACTGCCTGCATAAGGATAATTTAAATTATACACCGTCTTGCGTAGCGTGCAAACGATCAAAGAAACCATCTGACCATCGCTGTGGGTCACCTGGGTGTGCTACTTATAAACTTAAGCTGGAACAACTGATCCTCAACACCAATTACTAAGAAAATGGATAGATTAACCATAGGACAATTAAATCTCCACAACGATAGGGTGGCGACTTCTGAACTGGACAAACTAATTATCGATTATAACTTAGATATAGTGCTCGTTCAAGAACAATATCAAAACGTGCGGTTACGTCACAAAGTAGTACAGTTGGATGGCAAAGCACGAGCTGGAATTTACGTGGCGCGTTCTTCTAACTTCACAGTAACGTCTTTACGTAACCTTATGACACCCCATTGTGCCGTTGCGGAGGTCTCATCGTCTTCTTTTAAAGTTTACGTTGTGAGCTGCTACTTTCAATATTCAGACCCTGTTGCTCCTCATATACATAACCTCCGTCATGTCTTGCAGTCGCTCGCGGGCTGCAAAGTTATCGTTGGCGCTGATGTTAATGCGTCTTCGAGTCTATGGTATGGCAAAGTTCGGTCTACGGATTATGAACGACGCTGCGCTGTTGAAGATTTCATTGCTGAAATGAATCTGACTATTCATAATACCCCTGACGCACCACCAACTTTTTGCAGCCAAATGGGCGAATCTTGTATTGACGTCACACTTTCTAGTGCAGACGTACGCTTGGATAGGTGGCGTGTCCTACCGGACGCGTCTTGTAGTGATCATCGTTTGATCGTGTACGAATTTGTTCCGGTTTTTACTCAGGGTACGTCACATGTCATTGGTAACTTTAGGTATAAATGTAAGGGTGCTAATTGGGAATTCTTTAGCTCGCTTCTTGCGTGTCACGCCAAAGACTTCACTCGTGTTGGGCTGTCAGCTGAAGAAAGTGCTGAAATTATGTCAGACACCTTCACTTACTGTGCTGACATTGCCATTGGTCGTGGATCTGTGACCAATATACGTAGATGTGATTGGTGGTGTGACTACCTAACTGAACAGCGTAAAAGTTATCGCCGAGCGCGTAAACATCTTAACAAGCTTAAAAAACGTAAGGTCACCGGTGACCCTCTTTCCATTGCGTTAAATACGTTTAGAGTTGCCAGGTCCCGCTACAGAGCTTCGGTGGAAAAATCTAAGGGTAATTTATTGCGTAAAATAGTAGATAAATTAGATAAAGAAGGTCCGTGGTCTCCTTTATATCATGAGTTTAAAGCCAATCGGTCAGTCGACCTCGCGTTTGTTCAGAACATTAAAGTAAATAATAAACACACCACCAGTATTGAGGAAACAACTGAAGTTTTGCTGAATACTCTTATACCTTTTTTTTTTTTTACTATGTATAGGCCTGTGTTTGACCACAATCTCACCGTGGTCAGTGATGATGTGGCCGATGGTGGTAAGCACACAAAGCCTAGAAGGGAACTGGCTCTCAAGTGCTGCTGTCGGAACACACCGGAAGGTGCTTGGCGACAGATTTACCTGATGACTTACTTGCTAATGACAACGACTACCATCAACAGATCAGAGCGTGGGCAGCTGTACCACCTGAATCACCAGCGTCAGACCTTCCATCCACTGACGAATTTATAAACGTTGTCAAGAGGTTACCACTCAACAAGTCATCGGGTGAAGATAAAATATCTAATCGGATGATTATAGAAGCGTGTAAAACAGCCGCTGGTGCGATTTTGACCGTTTACAACCGTTGTATTGCGGAGGGCGTTTTTCCTCGTATATGGCGACGCGGATTTATACGAATTATCCCGAAAAATGGCGACAAGCCCCCGGACGACCCTAAGTCGTACCGGCCCATAACATTACTTCCATCTTTGGGAAAACTCCTGGAGCGCCTTATCGTTCCACGTTTGCTACCAGATGGACCAAAATTTCATAACAATCAATTCGGTTTCACTACTGGAAAATCTACCGTAGATGCGGCCCTTACTGTTAGGCAAATAGTTAATGCATCTGAACATAAGTACGTAATTGGGATTTTTCTAGATATTTCAGGGGCTTTTGATAACGCATGGTGGCCAATGCTACTACTTAAAATGAAAATTCGGGGCTGCTATAGAAATATATATAATCTAGTTTACTCTTACTTTTTGAATGGTTCCGCGAAGCTCAAACTCGGCCATCATTCCATGTCGAAGTCTCTCACCATGGGATGTCCTCAGGGTTCGGTTATTGGTCCGCCTTTATGGAATTTAGGCTTTGATGATTTCCTCGCGATTCCTCTTCCAAGCGGCTGTTCATTAACCGGTTACGCGGACGACGCTCTTCTGCTCATTCAATCAAGTACTCGAGCTGGACTCGAGAACTTGGCTGACACTTGCCTACGATTGGTATCTCAGTGGGGCGATCGAAACCGCCTGACCTTTGCTCCGCACAAAACTTATCAACTCATTTTGAAGGGTAATCATAAATCGTGTCCTACTATTAAATTTAATAACGTTCCCGTGAAAAGGAAGCAGTCCGTGTGCTATCTTGGTCTCGTGTTAGAGAGGAATTTTGCATTTATAGATCATATTAAAATAGTCGGTGAAAAAGCAAAAAAAAATTTCTATGCCTTAACGAGAATATCTAAATCTACGTGGGGTCTGTCTTTTTTAACTTTAAAAACTATTTATGGGGCTACTTACTTGGGTTGTATTTGCTACGGGGCGCCAGTTTGGGCTGATAGGGCCACCATAGGGGCGGTGCGACGTAAGTTGCTTCAGAGTCAGCGTTTGGCTTTGATATTCTTATGCAAAGCGTACAGGACGGTTAGTACTGAGGCCTTACCGGTACTTGCTGGCGTACTTCCGGTCGACCTTGAAGTGCAGCGACGTGCTGCAATGTACTATTCCGCACGAGAGACCACGGACGCGAACTTTTTAACGCGGAGTGACCGTGAGAAAATCTCTAGATTATTTAAACCACCTATTGACGTCTGGGAGGAACTTTTATCCGAATGGCAATGTAGGTGGGATAATTCCATCAAGGGCCGACATCTCCACCAATTCTTTCCATCCGTTCGCATTCGGCTGGCCAGGACGTGGCTGGAGGTGGATCACTGTGTTGCCCAATTTCTCACAGGGCATGGTAACTTTAAAAGTAAATTGTTTTCCTTCAAGCTCGTTGCCTCGCCTTTATGTCAGTGTTCTACATCTGACTGAGAATATGTACAATCTGCACATCATATCTTATGAGAGTGTATTCTTTGGCAGAATGAACGTAATATTATGTTGAATAATGTACAGGCTACCTCAGGAGTTGTTTACTATACGGATCTTGTGGAAACTAGAACAAATTTCCGTGCGTTCAAGCGTTTTTGCCATACCTATTATTGGAATCAAACATAGCAGCTCACAATGTTAGGACCCATTAATTATTAATTCTTATTTTTATCCGTGGTGCTAGGCAACTGGGCTTATCCCAGTTGTAAACGACCCTTTGTGCCTAGTGGCCTTGTTTGTTCTGTCTCCTGCTTGATATGGAGGGAAGTGGAAATTTATGTTTTTTCCTACTCCTCCGTTATACTTTTCTGATTAATTTCGTTGCGGGATCCAAGACAGTTAAATTCATTCTCCGGGACTTCGTCGAGCTTCATTGCCTCGGCGCTTTTCTGGTGGTCGCCACTGTTGATTCTGGCTTTCAGGAGTTGCAGTGGTTTGGGAATAGTGCGGTGGGCTTGTCCCAAAAAAAAAAAAAAAATGATACACTTCTTATTAAAAAAATATTCTAACAGTATTTCGAATTTTTCCATGAATATTTTGAAGTTATTTTCATCTGGGCTTCGATAACAGCAGCATATGTATAGCCCGGTGTCAATGTCTTATAGCCCGGTGTCAATGTCTTCTCTGTTCTGTGGGTAAGTTTGCCACGCTGCGGTCGGCGCCGCGCTTGGCCGCCACCGCCATTCCCGCCCCCCACCACGATCACATAAGGTCGGTTGGATAGTTTAAACTCTTTGCGCACTTCCGCAATACGGCGGACGAACGACAAAGGGCTGCATAGTTTGCAATATAATGAGCTTAACTTATTGACAAGCCACAAGCGCATTAAATGCATAGGGGAAACATCTAATATATATGTGATAAAAATGAAATTAGTTATCCTGCCGGTGCAACAGTGAATATACTTTACCCAGGCTTCTGGTGATTTTGCGGCGATGTAATCACCAGGGACATTAATCCAGGGTCGGACTGGCCATATGGGAGTACCGGGACTTTGCCCGGTGGGCCGGTCCGGTTCGGCAGTCGGACTGGCCCGGGCCACAGCCTGACCGGCCCGCGAAGCGACCCAGCTCCATTTACCCTTCATTTCTATATAGACCCAAGCCGTGATTAGTGTCATCAATACAAGCGACCGCTCTGGCAGTATTTTGCCGCGATTGTTTATAAACTGTAGATAGCTCCAAAATGTGCGCGGTCAGGCTATGGCCTGGGCCGGTCCGGCTGGTGGATCGGACCGGTCCAGGCCACTGCAGAACCGGCCACGGAGCGCCCCGGAGCTGGACTCCAGCTTCATATTGGTGGATATTTGGGCACGCCCTCTGCCCCTTCTTTTTTTTGTTAACCTTCAAAAGGCGCCAGGACTTTTGAGGAAAAGCCTAGGGAGTGTGGGCTTTTCACCTCACTAAAACGGGGTGGTTTTAGTGAGGTACACATCCGTGGGGAGACTGAAAGAGCGTCTTCCCTGAGCCCCGCTGTGCACGGCAGTACGTGATCACTGTGCCACGATATTTCCTGGATTCACTTGGTGGGTGGACAGAGTCCCTAGTCTGAGCGCCCGCGACCCCGGAGTCCCGCCTGTTTAAAATGCAGGGAGGGTTTCGACGTTATAGGCATCGGGCGCGTGGCTCCCCGAAGCCTTCTTTTCCGAGTGGGATCGGCCCTCTCACGATCCCGCTCAGCGGCCTCCTTCTGGACCATCACGGTATCATAGAAGGAAGCTATTTCCCTCCAGTTTTCTGTCTCTGCCAGCATGGCCTTCACAACTGCTGGAAAAGACAGGTCTCGTCCGATCCTGGCGACTAAGAACTGCCGCTCAGAGGCCCACACTGGGCACTCCTCGAGCTTTTGCTGTACAGAGTCAAGGTCGCCTTCACAGTGGTGGCAATTTGCCGTGGTGTCTCGCCCAATCCTATTCAGATACTCACCGAAGCAACCGTGCCCGGTCAGTAACTGACTGAGCCTGTAGGAGATGCGCTCCTCTCTTTTCAGCCATACTTCGAATTGCGGCAGGACGGCGTCGACATCGCGCTTGCGTGAAAATTGCGGCTGCTGAAGCCGCTTGCGCCACCGCTCGAGCGCGTGTCGCCGTTCCTGGCCGCCTCTGCCTGAATACAGCGATTTCTGGCACGCTATCACCATTCTGGCGGATGATGCGAATTCGGTTGTAAACCCTCGCTTCCATACCCGCCAGAAAATCTAGCAGAGGAAAGCGTGCCAGGAGTGTTGTCGCCCCAAAGGATATCGTTCCGTAACCTCGTGCGATACGAATGACCATTTTCCGCTGCAGGCTATTTAGTCCTGCAGCGTCGGACACCTGATTGTCTGCTTGACCAAACAAGCGTCCCATAAAGGACCATCGATCGCACGACACCGCGTAGAGGCGGCGAACTTCTTCCCATGGTCCCGCGAAGTTGAGTAGCAGTCTATGCAAAGCACCCACTGCAATTTCAACGCGAGGGACTTGCGCGCACGAAGCCCCCCAACCATCCAGAGTTAAGTCAAGACAGTTAATGTATCGACCAACCTAGGCTTGCGCATCTCCAATTGTCACTGACGAGCTGGGCGGCTATCTGCCCCTCTGCAGTTTATGGAACCATAGCCTCAGTTTCATGAGGCGCTATCTCCAAACCTAGCTCGAAAATCGATGCCACGACTCTTGCCACCCCAAGCTCGGAATACTATGGTCTCGTCGAAGGTGTCCCCGCCGGCTAACACCAGGGTGTCGTCTGTGTAAATAACGATATTAACGCCGACGGGTAGGTCAACACTCAGGATCAAATCGTATGCAAGATAGTCATCATCATCATCATCATTTCAGCCGCAAGACGTCCACTGCCGGACATAGGTTTCCCCCAAACGTTTCAGCCACATTGACCGGTTCCGTGCGTTTCGCAACCAGCGGACCCCCGCAACCTTCGCCTTCCCCAACGCAGCGTCTTCCGGTTCGTGGTCTCCCCTATAGAACCTTTCTGCCCGATCGGCCATCCTTTCGAGCAATGTGCCCAGCCCACTGCTACTTAAGTGCAATCTATTGTGAATTGTGATCCTGTTTAATTCAATAGATTGTTGAATAGGCCTATCGGGGAAACCACGTTAAAAAAGACGCGCCAAGTACACTACCTGCCAGGTGGCGTGGAAACGTGTGTATATTATGTAGAATACAACTTTTCAACCATTATATCTTAGAAACGGTGTCGTTTAGGAGAAAAATTGTAGAGACTATTTTTATAGATAATTGCATAATCTAGTACTTAGATTATGCAATTATCTATAAAAATGGTAAACTTACCGAGTTTTATGATAAAAATACCATTTTTATATACCATATACCATTAGGCTAAAAAACGCAAAAACCCATAATTATGATCTTGACTAAAAATGTTTGCAAGTGTGGGATCGATGGGGACTTTTTACATTTCATTTATAATGGTGTTCCGAACATTCGTACCAATTTTCAGCTCTATGCGAATTACTGTAAACCTAACCCTATTTTTTGGTCTATTTTGACCGGACTATAATAAAGAACTACAGTTTGTGAGGTTGTAAGGGGTAATCTCTGGCTCTACTGAACCAAGTTCGATAAAATTTGGCATGGAGATAGTTTGAGACCCTGGGAAGGACATAGAATATTATTTTGGTGTGTATTCCCTTCGGATGTTAAAATACTTTCTACACGGGCGAAGCCGCGTGCAGAAGCTAGTTTCATACAGTCTTCCAAACAGGTATAGTTCTCGCCAAACTTGTTGGCTACAATGGCTGCGCAGTAGTAAAACTCATACAAAAACAGCACCTTACGTACCTTGCGCATCCGGTAAGCCATCATCAGGGTGGTTCAGAAGTTTGGCGAGAACTATAACTGAGTTGGGTGTAGATAGATGTTGTATATAACGAATGTGTACTGTACGACTTTAGTCGCCTTTTGAAGCTGTAATATTTGAAATAAATACGACCTGGTCTTGTTTATATTATTACTAATTTGGAAAAAATCTTTGATCTGAATTATTTAAGGGCTTATTACGCTACACGGTATTCAGGGCCCTGAATATCAGGTCACTCCATCATTCCGTGTCAATAAGGTCGATATTTTGGGCACCCTAACTCTCTAACCGTATTTTTTGTTTTATGCTGTGATTTCGTGGTATTATGTGTTAATTGAAACAAGGAATTGGGTTATTTATAGATAATAAGTGTAAGTGCGATGGTGGTTTGTAGTGTTCTTGTTCTTGTTATAACACCAGAACCACAGATAATCAGAACTAAGTAATGTTGACTCATGTGCGGCCACGCCATGGCGAAATCTATAGGTACTTTATCTAAGCACGGTATAATTCTCGCCAACTTCTTGACCGCCCTGAAGTTGGCTTGCCGATGGGCAAGGCACGGATCGGTGCTGTTTTTGTATGAGATTCCTAATGCGCAACCATTGTAGCCAACTTCAGGGCGGCCAAGAAGTAGAACTATAACACTTTTTAGTCTGTGACTGTCTGTGGGAGTTCCTGGCGCGATTTTTTCGAGTGAAGTTCAGCGGCTGTTAATATTATTTTCAAATTGATTTCTAGTTATTATTGTAATATAAAATTGATAAAGTTTTGTGTCTCAACTGTCTACGCAACTGGAAAATATGTGAAATCATTGACAGAAGCGATCTCGGGATAATGGAGCGGAGAATTTTATTTTAGTATTGACTACCTCCGCAAAGCTTACTGGGAAGGCTGACAAGATATAATTTGCTGCCAAATACTCCAAAAAACATTAGAATCTGTTACATCCGTATTCTAATGCATACTAAAGAACGTTTAAATTAAAACCCATCTATGTATCCGACTGAAAGACTTGTATCTATGGACATGAATAAAAAAAACAAAAAGTGACTGACTGTCAAATCAAATGTCATAACAAACATCCTAACCTCAATTCAATGTTATTCTTCTTCAATGTTAGTAATTAACTAAAAACTGTTATTTGTATTTTGTGAAATTATTAAGTAACTTCAACATTTAAAGAAGATATAATGTAAGAAATCTGAGATTTATATAACTCATAATACTGTGTAATTTACGTGTAATGCTCGTACGTACATATAGGTAACTTGTTAAAAAATATAGTATGTTCCAATTTCACAGTCACACTCGTATTTTCAACACCGCCCCTAAGACGACCCACTGACCGTATATTCTTCTAGTTAGCTGGCCTAACTGGTAATGGCGTCGAGGCATGGCCATCCATTTTAGTGTTTGAAAATGATATCAAGAGACAATAAAGTTTTGGTTTTGCCTATGAGCTAATCTAGTTCGTATTGCACATTTAATCAATCTATAATATCATAGCTATATAGGGTTTTCACTAATTCAATTAAACAGAAAACCTGTGGAAACAGTAATTAATAAGTTATTTTTCATTAATTGTTTACACAAAACTTAGTACCTGGGCGACCGAGCTCTGCTCGGGTGAAAATCGAGAAAACGACGTTTTCTAAAAATGAAACCTAGCCCCCGCCCCTGAAACCCCCTGCATACTAACCGTTTCCGTGATTCAGATTATATATATATAAGAATTGCTTGTTTGAAGGGATTTAAACATACAAATCAATAGGACAAAATTACGTATGTATTAATTAGTACAATGGAGAGATTTTTTCGGGTTTGATTCCCATATGGTACAAGTTTTTGTATGACCTACAAATAGTTGTTCCGGCTCTGGATGTTTGTATATGGGAGTTTATATGTTTGTAAACACACCCGCGATACAGGAAAATTTCCTAGTGTGGGGCAAAGATTGAAAAAAAAGAGAAATGAGAATATTATAATTTTTCATGAGCTTTTTGCTATTTATTGTGAGAATCTCACCATACTTAATGTCTTGACAAAACACCAAGATTTCTCTCATATGTTGATGGAATCCACATCAAAATCTATTGCATAGTTTAGTTAGAAGAATGATAATGCCCCATAGACAGACTCAAAAAGTAACTGTATTTTTTGTAATGTACAGGGTGAGTTTTTTAAGTGGGCGTGGATGGCCAAATCCGAAACTATGAGGAATAGTGGAAAACACTCAAACGAGAAACGAGGCTGATTTTGATGCAAACTAAAACTACATCATTGAATTTTTTAAAAATCTATATTCCTAGCCAGGAATCGAACCCATTGATTTTGAAAAATATCACATGCTTTATTATTACACCATTTAATAGTGTCGATAATAAGGATCAAATTCTGGGCAGATTTTAATAGATAGCATATGGCAAACTTAATGAAAAGGCTCATATTAAGCCATAGAAGCCAAGAGGGTTACGGACACCCATATACGTATACTTTGCGACAGCGCCACAGTCCTCCAATCTTTACAGAAAAAATATATTACCCCAAAGCTAATACTAGAATGTCACAACGCACTAAAACAAATAACTGTATTAATCACTCAAACTGATTGCTGAGTCCATTATTATTACTACATTTATTACTATTATGTCATAGCAAAGTCCAACCAAGTTATTTCATTTTCGTGTAAATTATCGCCATGTTTTTTTTTCTTTTACCTTATAAAAAAATAAAGTGATATGAATTAATTAATAATTAAAAACATTGTCAGTCTAGTAGATTAGAAGTAAACAAATAGTCCAAAATGGACTGTGGCACTCCAAGGATATTTATTACACTAGTCTGTTCTTCTGCATTCCATGACATCCAGCTAGCCATTGATGGGATATGGCATAGGGAATTGTTATGCAAGCTTATATTCTTTTTTTCATTTTCATTCTTCAATATCATAGAATCTCATCCAACATATTTCAGAATGTTTAAAATAACAAAAGATTGTGTGCACATTAATAGTTCATGCTATCTAAGCTGGAGTGCCACAGGGTTCCATTCTGGCCCTTGTACTAATAGTGTGCACTGTATATCACACACTGTATGCTGTATGTCCAATCTCTCACAAAAATTACACAAAGCATGCTGCTTGCTGCCTTTTTTAACCTTATTTGTTGTTTGAGATCTGTGAACTTCACAAAAATCTCTCAAAGGGGGGAAACAAAAAACAAATATGAATGGGACCCTAATTACAATAGAATCGAAAGATCATACACTTATGCAAAACCTACGAATCGGCCAGCCGCAGGCTTATTATGTGTCATGCAAGAACAAAACAGTATCGATTTTTGCGCAATAATTGCTCTTCAATACAGAAGTTTTTAGGGTTACCCAAAGGGTAAAAACGGGACCCTATTACTAAGACTCCGCAGTCCGTCTGTCTGTCTGTCCGTCCGTCACCAGGCTGTATCTCATGAACCGTGATAGCTAGACCACAGAATAAATAATAGTACAAGCTAGACAGTTGAAATTTTCACAGATGATATATTTCTGTTGCCGCTATAACAACAAATACTAAAAAGAGAAAAAAAAAATATTTAAGTGGAGCTCCCATACAACAAACGTGATTTTTTTGCCGTTTTTTTGCGATAATGGTACGGAACCCTTCGTGCGCGAGTTCGACTCGCACTTGAACGGTATTTAAAAAATTAAATAAGTGCATTTGACAAACAGCGAGCGATTAGCAAACGTTGTGTAGGACCTACCATGCCTACACTGTTAAGACATAAAGCGTTTGATCGCGCTATGATTGCTGATTGCTGTTTTTAGGGTTCCGTACCCAAAGGGTAAAAACGGGACCCTATTACTGAGACTTCGCTGTCCGTCTGTCTGTCTGTCTGTCTGTCTGTCTGTCTGTCTGTCACCAGGCTGTATCTCATTAACCATGATAGCTACACAGTTGAAATTTTCACATATGATTTATTTCTGTTGCCGCTATAACAACAAATACTAAAAACAGAATAAAATAAATATTTAACTAGGGCTCCCATACAACCAACGTGTTTTTTTTGCCGTTTTTTGCGATAATGGTACGGAACCCTTCGTGCGCGAGTCCGACTCGCACTTGGCCGGTTTTTTTACGTAATAAGCCTGCCTTTCTCAGCGCTGCTGGCCGCTTCACTATTGATGAGCGCTTTCCCGATTCTCACCACACTGCCGCATGGCACGGATCCAGTCGAACCCACGCGTTTATATCCGTTTCGTTCAGAAGTCCAAGAATAGGAAGTGTGTTAGGTCAATTGCTACCTCTAAAGACATTTTTCACTAGGTATGTCCAATTTATTTTTTTCAACCGACTTCAAAAAGGAGATGATTTTAAAGATTCTTTTTTAATTTGAAAGCTGGTGTCCCTCATGTGGTCCCATTTAAATTGGATCAAGATCTGACGAGTAGATTTTAAGTTATCCGTTTAAGGAATGTGTATTTTTTTACTAGGGAATATGTTGTCACATAATGTTGTCTAGCCTTCTAGGCTATAAACTAGTAATCTTGCTAGCTGTAAAGATTCGGATCGGATGTTTCAGGCGCGATTTTCGAAAAGATTCTATCAATGTGTATCGTGAACTTAATTTCATAATAAAAACTTTGATTTTATTCCTCCATTATTGCAGTAACATCAACGCCACAACACATGAAACTCGTGTACATCGTGTGTAGTTAACCAATTAGCTTTTATAGCGTGAGCTATATTAAGGGCCACGTTACGTACCTACGCGCATGGACTTAATATAAACAACCCTACGCGTCATTAATGAATGCGTTCAGGCAGTGTCAATGAATGTTTATATCCTTTCAAACGTGGGCGTCTGTTTGTGTAGCTAAATAGAAAAACACGATTGTTCACTTATATTTAACTACGGAGTACAGTGTAACAATGTCGGCTGAAGGTATTTTAACATCCGGGCGGGTCCAGCAGGCTTCCACACCTTGACCCAGGTGGGCGTAACGGCGCAATAGGTCAGAAGGGAGAGGCGCGCGCGGGGGTATGTTTGGGCGGGCGTAGTAGCGTAGTGACGTCAGGGACGCGCGCTATCGACCCCAGCGAGTGCCGTCACAACACCCCTCCTCCGCGGCACCCTCATCCCCCACCCGCGCCACTGCGCCCCTCACCCCCGCCCGGCCCCAGAGGCCTCCGTCGAAGCTACCGCGCAACTACGCAGCGCGCCAGCCGGAAGTTTGCCGACGCTAATGGAAAACACTCATGGCCCGCTTTGATGAGATTCGCGCGCCGCAACCCATACCCCGATGAATTCAAATAATATGACGCCCCACAAAAGAGATGGCTACTTGATATTGTGCTGCTATCCGCAGGATATTATCGTTGAGCTTTTGTTGGTTTTTGGTAGAAACAATATCAATTAATTACTAATATTAGGTAGGTACATCATTTCATAATGATTTTCTGATAATTGCTCGAGTCGGTGGCAATACACACTTGTCGCATATGGATACTGCAGCAGTTACAAAGCACGTCATAAGGCATTTTATCATTTCGGCAAACTTATATATACTTACTTAAAAAAAAATACGTAAACCATTTATGCTGTGAAGGCTTTCAACCGAGATCCACCAAAAGCAACTTGATGTTTTGCGTATAGAACTCAGATAAGTGTTGATTCCTTGGACACAAAATCGTAGATCAACCATGCAAAATTCGTCGTAACAAGTGCGCAGTAGCTATGATCGGCAGGGTAGACCTTCCCTCCAATTTTTCCGTCGTTTGACCTTGACCCAAATTGGCAAAACCCTCGAATAGACTAAATAAGTTCGAGAGCGAAAGTCTGTTGTCTCAGTAAGGGTGGGCTGGCTTGTTTACATAAGCAATACTGTGTAGTTAACATTACGGACCCTATTTATATTGTTTGGATAATAGGTAAGATTGGCGATATCGAGGTGGAATCTGTAAACGTATGAAATTTTCGCAGTGTAAACTTTGAGCTCCTGATAATCTTAATTTCACTCGTAGCTTCTGTAGACTGGTAAAAGTAGAACAGAAATGGTACCTTTATCTAAGCACCAGTTTTCTTTTCATTTCCGGTTGTTCTATCTTTTTTTTTCTCGTTTAATTTTTTTCCTAATGCAAATGGAATAGTTGAACAGCATCAGCAACAGCACCAATAGAGCCGGCAAAATTTATTTATTGTATTCTAATTTAGATATTTTATTTTCAGTTCTAAACACGCATGTTGGGACAATACACATTTTAAGGCTACTTTAAATTAATAAAATCGATGGCCGAAATCTGTGAAGACATTACGCCTGAGAAGAGATTCAAAAAGATTCCTATTTATGTAGTCGAAGAGCATAATGATGCTTTACAATTTATATATTCAGCTATTGGGGGCAAGAAATTACCGTTAGAAGGAACGACTCTACTACACTTGGATGCGCATCCTGATATGCTCATTGATCGTAAATTGAAAGGAGAGGAAGCACGTTCTGGGAGACATGTTTTGCCATTATTACAAATAGAAAATTGGATTGTACCGGCAGCGGCAGCTGGACACATCAGCCGAGTAGTGTGGCTGCGTCCGCCGTGGGCGAGCCAATTCCGAGACGACACGCGGCCCATACATGTCGGCGATCACCCAACGTCCGGGGAACTGCGTGTCGACTGCAAAGAACCCTACTACCTCTCGGATGCACTGTACTCATCAGAACTAGTCAATAAGAGAAAGTTTATATTTACATCAGCCGAGCTCTCTGACACCTTACTTGCTGAAGACGAAAACAACATCCAGAAACTTGTAGCGAATCTTAATATTTCACAACCCTATGTACTTGACATTGATTTAGATTTCTTCAGTACTGGAAATCCTTTTCTCGGTTTATACGAAAATATCAATGTTTACGATAGATTGCAACCGATATTTGAATTTAAACTTCCCGACGACAACGAAACGGAAACAATCGATAAAGTTGTCGCATCCCGAGAACGGCAACTTGAAGAACTTGAACACTTGTTCCAACATCTGGAGCAGTACGACAACTTGGATGAATATGAAGGAGAAAAGTCACAGTTGTATCACATGGTTAGTAGAATCACGAACTTTCAATTACGGTGAAGAAACAATCACAAATTTTTACCCGACTGCAAGGAAAGGGATTTTCGCGCGTATCTTGTATGTAATACTATTATTACATGCTGTGTATTATAACATTTATAACATAAATCATGGTGTGCTGTCGGAGGATACATATTCGCGAGCTGGCTGACCAAAACCATATGTGTACTCCGACTGCACTACATGAATTTCTTCTTGTTTTCGTCTTTTTAGTTTGATTCTTAAGCAGTCGGGTTTTTTTTTTTTTTTAATTAACTTTTTTATTATTCTTACTACTTGTTAATGTAAACCAGGTTGCCGATTTAGCAGCAGCCATATTAGCAGAGGCTAAACGGTTAAATGAAAAGCCTGACTGGTGGGCAGTGTTCGCTGGAGGTTGCACACGAGACCAAGGAGGACTACCTTACCACATCAGCTCTGATCAAGAGATACAAAACTTGGTGATGAAGGCTCTGGTGCCCCTATTAAAGAATATACCACCGCCTGTGTTGATCACGGTTGCTAGATCTACAGACGATGGCTACTGTCCTCCTCATCAGGTATCTAAAGAAATAATATGCATAACTGAAACTATTTTTACAAGCAAGATGACTTATATGTTTTTCTTTTTGTATTTCAGATTGAATACATACAGTCCCTAGTGTTAGAAACTTTGAAAGAGATATATGACACAGATGAACCAGCCTTATATTACCTCAATGTGAATACCTCAGAATAATTTAAGTGAGAATATTTTAATAACCGAATGTTATGAATAAATGATAAATAAATAAGTAGTACAACAACGAAAAGATTTTTTTAACCTTTGTTCATTGTCATATTGGTGTCTCTTCAGGGGAGAGCTGCAAACGGTAAAAGGATACCAACATTTTCAGTGACATAATATCGGTTCTCAAAACCCTTGATAGGTACCTAAAGAAAACATCAAGTAAATAAAATTGTAGTAGGTGTCTGGAATCTGGAACAATAATTTCAAGAATTTAATCAACAATTACAAGAATATTTGGCACCTGTGTGGGCTATCTTCTAAGCTTCATTAGTAAACATGGTTAGTATCTACTTCGTGATAATCGTAATCGTTATACCTGCCATACAGTACATGAACTATGGTCAGCGCCAGATAACAAAAAAATAAAAGTCGTTAACACCTGTCTACCAATGTATTCCAATATTGCAAAACGATACGATAAAAAATTTAAGGCTTGTCGCTAACACCATCAAAACAAATGTATCGCGGTAAGAGGCATCCGTGACCCTTTCACTTGGCATTCAGTAATGAGTTATTACCTATCTCATAAACGCGTGGACCGATTTACATGATTTAAACGGATAAAATGGTTCTACGCCTATCCTTTGAGACAAAAATTATCAAAATATCTCAATAACCAAAAAATCATGTTTTCAAGTTACATAAGGTACAAGTCGGATCAATGAATTTTATTTTTTTATGGCGGAGACCATAATGCAGTGCATCGCCTTAAGTTACACATTTGTGTCAACGTTACGTGTCGAATCGTTTCAAAATAATACTGAAGTATATAGTACTCGTTAATCCTATGTCTGCGTCGCAAGACACAGTCTCATTCAGCTCGGGTGCCAAATGCATCGCACTAACTCACTTGTAATGTGTTTTAACAAACAGAGTTCACAACAATTACCGGAGCGAAATATTGCCTTTGAACAATATTATAACAGCGACATGAACAAGTTTATTGTAGTGCCGCAGTTTCTGAACATGCACACTAAACTAAATAGAGAATAATAAAAACGTAACAACATTATTATGAAGTATTATATCGCTGTTTTAGTGCGATGCAGGCTTGGCTGAAGATATAAAACTCACTTTATTTTTCTGTGAATGTTTTAGCTAGATATCGGCTCAAAACCACAGATCTTGCAAATATAATGTAGAAGAGAGTCTGCACCAGACTGGCAAGCGGCAAACTAGTTACTGGTAAAGGAGGCAACTCAACGAGGGATTAAAACTATACCGTGTGAGTAGGTACTTGTTTAATTGTAGATAATACTTTCATTATGCGTACAGCTAAGGAGTGGAATTCCCTACCAGAGTCTGTATTTCCTGATAGCTACAACCTGGGAGTCTTTTAAGTCATGAGTAAATAGGTTTCTTCTACGTAAGCGTGCTACATCGTCGACCACATCATCACTTACCATCAGGTTAGAACATCAAGCGCGAGCCTATCAATAATAAAAAAAATGTAAGCTATGATTACGAAACCAAAATCTATCAAGTCTGAGATATAATAAGTTCTTGAGTGTAGGTACGATAGATCTATTAAAATATAATATGGTCTTACTTGAATTCATATTATGCAATGAGCGGCGGTTGGTAAATTAGATACGGTATCCACCTACCTCTATGCCACAGATATACCGAATGTATCTCAATGTTTACCATTAACTCTAAATCCTAAATAGATATTATAAATATGTAAGAATCTTATTATTTGCTGTGCGCAGTAAATTAGCTCAATAATTTTTGCATTGGCATCAATAAGCGGACTTGCTAAAAGTCTAGTCGGTGTCACCTCAAGCGGGTCAATTAGCAATAACAGGGGATCGACGCCCTACTGATGTGTGACACCATCATCCTTGGAAATACTTCGCAGCAACTCACACGCATAGATACGATAACGAAAACATGTTTTGTATTCTCATAGGTAGGTGAGTCAAATCACCGCTTAGACCGAATTCTGTTTACATTATTAGTCGAGAAATCTTATCGAGTTTCCTTCCCTGTATTTTTAGAAATTTCTAAGATTGTTTGGATCCATAAATATTAGGCAGATACTAAATTTCGAAAAAGGGAAACCGCCTTTCAGTATGGCCTGTATCGGAGGACTTTCTTACTGCACAGTTGCTCATTGACAGCAGTAGTCAAACGAGCTAACATGGCTTCAGACCTGCTAGTCTGACTCTTTTGCATGGATTACTGATGAGCTTTACGTACATGTTTGCACGAGAATACCTTGTGGAATTGGGCTCCTCTATTTGAAGCGAAAGTCAATCAAAGAGCCATTGGATGCGTTTGAGCTTCCTAAATAAAGCAGCCAAAATGCTCAAGCCTAGTGCCTGCAGCCATATCAACGCTACGTGGCTGGCATTTCTTTTTTTCCAGATACGTAGAGGTCTTTTCTGGTTTGTGGTCTAAAAAAGTTTGATAGGTAGCAATAGTGGTATTAATAACTTTGGCAAGGGGTTTTTTTGGGTCGACATACTGCCTTTTATCACATCTATTCAAAACGAGCTAGTTTATTCTTCGTAAACAGGGACCAAAATAGCTTATTAGTTCCTAGGGACTAAAAGTGATTTGTATTTGGAATATGGATATTGTTAGTAAATGTTCCAAATAGCAAAGAGATGAATCACAAACTATGCGGTCCAAAATAGGATTACATGGCTATAATTGATTACGACGAATGTATGAGGTGAATGGCTAATGAGCGATTTTAATTCTACTTCGGACCGCACGGGAACATTGTATTGAATAAGTGACTTGTTGGAAAACCGCGCGCGATCCAAATTAAAATTTAATCTACAACTGTAACGGATGGTACTAACTAAAGTTGTTATGATGCACTTCCATAATTTTTCAATCTAATTATCCTAATCTATATTAGAAAAATGAATCCCTATTTCCCTTGGTCACGGCATCACGCGTAAACGGCTGGACCGATTTCGCTTATTCTTTTTTTGTTGTGTTTGTTATTGTTAGGAGAAGGTTCTTATGAAAAAAAAAGGTAGGGTAGGGTAAGTAGGGTAGGGTAGGTAGGGTAGGGTAGATGAATGTTTGGTGTTTTTATGGCAAAACAAAGTTTGCTGGGTCAGCTAGTTGAATATAAAATAAATAGGTAAACGTAACGTTCTTGTTCATAAGTTGCACTTACTTATTTTCTCTTAGAGGGTGATAAAACCTCGAGAACAATACTATTTTAAGCTCGAGTTTTAAATGCCCTTGATGCCCTTGCTGCGCTCTGGATAAAAAAAAGATCACTCGCCTTTAAAATAGTTATTTGCTCCCTAGCTAGATAAACAATCTACTATTTCACACCACCTGCTTGACAATGCCCAATTACTTATTATGCAATCTCAACTTAAAGTAAAACATTACATTAAAAATTGGACCTCTCGGATTCGTGCCATCATACGAAGCCGCGGCGGACATTTGAACGATGTCATATTTCATCCATAATGGCATAAATGGGCCTTTTAAATAAAAAATAAATTTCGTTAATATCTCACACACATCTTGTTTTATTCAATTTTAACATCGACCCGTCCTTGTTGAAAGACCCTTTAGAATAGAATAGAATATTCTTTATTGTACACCAAAAAATGAAGTTACACATCTCTTTTACAATAATACTATTTACATATCTATGATATGTGCGATTTCAAAGAATGTGAAACAAAATTCGGTGTGTGGTGCTGTGATTTTCAGTGAATTTCATTGCAATATTCTTGTTGACAGAAAATGTCGAGTGATAGTGATTCTACTTCAGAGTTTCTACTTCTTTTGCGTCAGGAAACTTGTCACCAACGTTTACGATCCAAAATGACACCCAAACACAAGCATCTACACCTTTGTGTAGGTACTGAAATAAACTCCACCACAAGTTTCGTGTAAAGGTACCGAAAGAAAATGTTACTCTATCCTTCCATAACTGGGGGGTGACCATAAGCTCTTAGAGTAAGGTTATTTTGAGTGTGTGTAAGAGACATATGTATATGACTTGTATACATCTGTCACTTAAGCGATCTTAAAATAACCTTACTCTAGAGCTTATGGTCACCCCCCTGGACTAAAGTGTCCAACATTAATATTAACTTTTGATTTATATTAATTATCAATACTCGATTTATGGAGCCCTTTTATTGTCTCGCGGAAGATGGCGAAAAGTAGAGTAGTTATGCTTCTCTGGGATAAAGCCTGTCTTCGTCTTGGGCAGCTTGAACTTTGCTTCAGGACTCTACATAAGAGAGTCCCTGGTTACGCTTATGGTTCAATATGCTGCCCGTGACGTAAGACTGCTTTATTCCCTTGGTGTATAATCTACTATTATGATTCGAGCCCTGTGTCAAACACTTGAACGAAATTCCTAGTTGGTCTCAGTACTACCGTTAGACTTCGTTAGGACCACACGTCTCATATGACTTTGGTGAAACACACCTTCCGGTATACAAAGTTAAGGATAATAAACTGTTATTATTTGAATACTTAAAACTTTCTTTGGTGTCTATCCCTTAACTCTAACAATGGCTACGACAGTTTCCGGGCTGCATCAAGCTTCGAAGAAATTTTCAGCTTAGCACTAGAAATGTTTTGATCTCGTTGTGCATCTAATCCATCATGAACCTAGGAGCCTTTTAGTGCATACTTCAATGAAGTGTCCAATTGTTTTCCCAGATACAACAAATCTATTGAATTCTGCCAAGAACTTTCAAATATCTACAATAATATCGCACAATTTTTATAAAAGATAATATCACTTGATTGGACAAACAATTTAGTCCTTCGATTGGGGGCGATTGGGGTCAACTGCGCATCGAACACTCGAGTCACATTACTAACAACGCATTACATCATGCGCCGGCCATGCCAGGAAAACTTATGTGCCAATTATGTCCAATAAAAACGCACTACTCAGAAATTATTGTATACGCCCCACGTGTGATGTTTTCTATATATTTTTTATCGTAGGCACATTGTCTGTTTGTACGGATTAAACTGATTCAACTACAATATTTCTCTCTACTCAGTCAATATTATTGTGTAAAATTTAAATTACAAGATTTCTTAGATGTCTTGGAACCTTGGAAATTATTCTCTGGATTCTCAGTAGGTTACAGGAACTTCATTAACATATAGGCCTTGTTAAAACAAACGTAGGAATATTGTTATTTATTTATGCAAGGTTAGGTATAGAATAGAATAGACCAGAGAGCTGTTTTTCGGGTTCCTTACCCGAAGGGTCTAAACGGAGCCCTATTGCTGTCACTCACGTGTGCGTCTGTCTGTATGTCTGTCCGTCGTCTACCACACAGAATTTACAGCCAAACGGTTGGAGTCTTAAAATTTTCACAGTATATGCAATATACAAATTGTCAAAACATATTATTTTTAAAGGGGTCTCCCATAGAGAAAAAGGGAGAGCGAAAAATAATTTTGAACTATTCCATCGATTAGGGTATGGAGCTCGTTGAGTGGATAAATACTGTATTTTTTATTTATAAAAATATTGGAAACAAAGGAATGAGAAGCCACCAAAGTCTGCTTTTTTATTACAATTTTTTTTTCCGAAGAATTTTTTAACTTCCCATCGACTTAGGAACTTGAAGTTTGGTGATATTGTTTGTTATTACGTATATTTTACTAACAAATACCAATATGCAAAATGCCCTCATTTTTTCCTATTATAACCAACTTGATTTTGCGGTTTGGTACGGAACCCTAAATGTGCAAAGACCGACACGCACTTGGCCGGTTTTTTGCACTTGCAGGAAGTATAATCGTGCGGCACGCTACCTGAATCAACAAACTCGGAATATCTACAGTCCTTATTTTTATATCACTCTGTGTTCTCCGCTTGGCGAGTTTACGGCGCTTTTTGATTTATGTACCCACCTAGGTACAGTACTACACTGATTAGGAATAGTACTTGAAAACTTCAAGCACGAAGAGTATAAAAGCGGTTTACGATGCGCACTAAATGTCGTTGTATCTGATACTTGTCAGTCTAATCCTAAATTATGAAGAGCGCTATTATTGCTGTCTGATTCACAAGACCTCAAAAATCCTGTTTTTTGACAAAACCTTAAAACTAGTTGACCTAGTTTTCCCACTTTAATTTTATGACTTAGTTCGTACTTTATTAATACTCTAGTTTCCAAAATTTATCATCCGTATGATCATCTCCGATTAGGCATCTAAGGTTACGTTTTTACCCACCTACGTTTTTTTGGACGGTCATGTTTAAATAATTACTATGTAAAGTAAAAACCTACCTCTTGGCCTATGAAATTGCCGTTCTGCACTTTTTGTTTGGTCAAGAATTCTAATATCAAATTAATTATAAAAATGTTTTTTTTCATTTGTCATTTGTTTATTGATTAGCGTTAGGTTTTCATCGCATTTGAATCTTTTTCGTCATCAAACCATTATGACGAAAAATATTTAAATGTCGATGAAGCGTTAATAATCGTGGCAGCAACGCGGCACAAGCAGCACGCAATGTCGCAACATCAACAACGTTTACGGAGCGTACACTACAAACGAACGCACCACCTGATATCGGTTTGCCCGCTACCATTCTGGAAATTTCGACCTGAAAAATGAACCCCGTGGTCCTCCGAAAACTTTTGTTGACAATGACGAATTAAAGGTGATTGTAAAAGCTGATACTTAATCTACGGCTGAATTAGCAGCAGCTTTCGACGTTAGCATCAAAACAATATTGGGGCATTCGTGTCAAATTGGTAAGGTAAAAAAGCTTGACAAATGGGTGGCCCACGAACTCAATGATCACACAAACGAAGGCATTTTGAACCGCATCGTTACCTTACCTGCGTCCTAAAATGGATTCTGTTTGACAATCGCAAGCGCTCAGAAAGTTGGTTGCATCCTGGTTCAGCACCTAAACAATGCCCTAAACGAAAATTTATCCCTAGAAAAGTGATGGGCACTGTTTGGTGATCTAGAGCCGGTGTAATTCATCTATGGATTCATCACAGCTTCTTACCAAACGGGACGAGCATTACTGCAGCTGTGTACTGTGAAGAATTGAACACAATGATGGAGAAGCCCACACGTCTCCAACCAGCTTTGGTTAATCGCTGGTCTCCGCTGCTCCTACACGAAAACGAGCGACCTCAAACTGCAAAAGTCTCCAAGTTACAAAGCTGGAGTTGGAAGTTCTCCGTCAACCGCCATCTTAGATAAAGTACCTATAGATTAAGCCTTAAAATGAGCTTGATTGATAGAGCGAGATGGCTAATTGGCAGCTCCATGTAAATAATAAGGACAAAAGATTATTTTTTGTCTTTGTCACCATGGCCGGTTTCTGTTGTTTGTCAAACTCTAATATAATGGCAGGTTTGACAAACAAACTCGGTTTTGTTTGATTTTCTGTGATTCTGTGGTATTATGTGTTAATTGAGACAAGGTATTTGGATTATTTATAGATAATAAGTGTCAGTGCGATGGTGGGTTGTAGTGTTCTTGTTCTTGTTGAACACCAGAACTAACTATTGTTGTCTCATGTGCGGCCACGCCAGGGCTTCATCTATAGGTACTTTATTTAAGTCCGCCATACTCACCAGACCTTGCGCCTTTCTTCCTTTTTAGGGTTCCGTACCCAAAGGGTAAAAACGGGACCCTATTACTAAGACTCCGCGATCCGTCTGTCTGTCTGTCTGTCCGTCTGTCACCAGGCTGTATCTCATGAACCGTGATAGCTAGGCAGTTGAAATTTCCACAGATGATGTATTTCTGTTGCCGCTATAACAACAAATACTAAAAACAGAATAAAATAAATATTTAAGTGGGGCTCCCATACAACAAACGTGTTCTTTTTGCTGTTTTTTTGCAATAATGGTACGGAACCCTTCGTGCGCGAGTCCGACTCGCAGTTGGCCGGTTTTTTCATTTATATTTGTACACTAAGCCAAAGCGCTTCTAGAAATAATGTTTCATCAAAAAGGAACACATAGACAACATTGTATATATGTTTCATTTTCAGTTTATGGAATATCTTTTAAATTGGTCCAGTATTGAAGGAGGAAATAGGCGAGAGCCAAACCTTGAATTATGACTTTTACTTAGGAAATTCAGTCGTCACTCTTTGCCCATATTTCCTCTTAAGTCTTAAGTAGGTACTACGTGCTAGTCCTGACTATAATCTATATCTGTGCCAAATTGCATCCAGATCCGTTCAGCCATTTGAGCGTGAAGAACTAACAAACATACACACATACAAACTTTCGCCTTTATAATATTAGTGTAATAGCTTTTTTTATTTTTTTTTGCTTGGAGAAATGCTCATGCATACTGCACAACCACGGGGAGATAGTGCAGTTATGTAGGACTCTAACCCAATAAAACTCCACGGTGTACTCCTGTGCCGCTTATGGCGGGAACACGGGCACGCGTTAGCACTCACCGCGACCCGCCGCGGCTCTATGTCACCGGACCCTCCTCGGGGGAGTGCCCCCCATCACCGGTGCACCAGAACACACTGTACGCCGTGACCACCCCAGGGACCAATCAGCACATGGGCGCCAGACGACCCCGTGTATGGCACCCTTGGTCCCCCTGTGACATGTCAAGGTCAATGGCCCCGCCACCTACCATTGTTCGGCAGCAGGGGATAGGGAGAGCGGCCAACGCAATACCGACAGTCCTCCTCCCCTGCGGCCCCACCGCGTTCGCCATCAGACGGTGCACCGTCTGGTGGCGACCCATCCGGGCCGCGGAAGGTAGGGAGAGCGGCGCACCGCAATACCGGCACTCCTCTCCCGTCGCGGCCTCCAAACCTCAGCCGCGACATCGTATGGGACCTGGGAATCTGTATGACATCGCGGCCCGCCTCAGTTGCGATGTCGCCTGTTACCAAGCGGCACCGCAACCTACTAGTTGGCCGCTACGTCGTCTGCTTAATCGGCAAAAGCCCTGACGAGCGGCCCCTCCTCGGGTTCCTCTTCGATTCACCGTGGGTGACCAAGCCACGGTTACTGAGCCCCCCGTCTCGACAATGCGGGAACCCACCGGGGGGGATTAGTGTAATAGCTGGTAGTGTGATTTGATTTCAAGGGGTAATTCTCCAGGTACAAACCACTTGATAAGTTGTTTATAACACGTAAATCGAGTCGTTGAGTCCTCAAGTCCTCACCTCGTACAAGTACAGCCGTGGACGATAAGAAAAACTTGCTTTCATTGATAAAATACTGCTTGCGTAAACGATGTTTTTCAATGGCGGACTTGATAAGCAGCCGTCACCGCCGTGGCGCCACTCGCAGATAATAATGTACGGCCCTACAGTACCTACTTACATGTTTACAGGACGAATGAAATACTGTCAGACTTCTCTAGAGAATAAAAAACACATTTTTGTGAATGACTCAATGTTACGTTATTAGTTTTATTACTTATGTCCCAAAATAACAGCCGCCCCTCAATGACGTAGGCAGATAAACCTATGTACCTACCTATTATCTACTTTTTAAAAATACGATGGCATCCGAAGTAAACAAGTATTTCACAGAGTTGAGCAATACCAATAATCAAAGTACATTGCGTTGATTGCGCTAAAGCCATATTAAAAACTTTTTAACAAAAAAAATAACCCGACTTCTAAAGCAAAACATTCAAATCGAAAATAGTAGGTACCTATATTATGATACAAGTGAGCTAAGTTGCTCATTACACACGAGGCTGTGGGTTGCAGCCCGAACCGCAGGTGAGGGCGTAATTCAGCCGAGCGTGTAATGAGTAGAGCTCACGACGAGTTTCATACGACGTTTTTCAACACATTTGCGAGGAAAAATTAAACATGTATTGCTTATATCGTTAAAATATTAAAACAATTTGGTGAACGTACAATTTTCAAAGCGATATTGGATTGATTTTTATCGCAATTTCACAGTTTGTGTTACATTGGTGCTTGCCAGTTCTTTAGTAGATACTTTCGTTTTCTTCTTATATGTAAATGTCGGTGACTAAGGCATTTCGGGTTTCTACTTTCTTTGTTGTAATATTATGAAGCTCTTGTCGTCTACACGCAGCAATAACACCGAATATTAAGGCAATCTGCAACGAAATCTATTAATTAGTTTTTAAGTAGCTATGCTCAGGTTACGCAATTATTTAGATACGTATTCAATGTACTTTGTTGCTAGGGACTGACTATCCGGAGCCCAAGGGCGTCGCCAAGGGGGGGCAGGGAGGGGCAGCTGCCCCCCCCTAGAGATTCTAAAAAAGTTGCCAAATGTAAAGCAACCAAAGTCCTAAGTCTTTGACTTGACTTGCTTGATCGATCATTCCCGATATCCCGTACGTCGAAACTCGAATAAATATATATACACCATATATCCTAAAAGAGGCAAAAACCTACTTCCCCGACACGGAAAAAGCGTTGAAAATTTTGATCGCTCTTCTGTGCACAACGCGTACGGCAGAGCGATCGTTTAGCAGCCTCAGGAGACTAAAAATCTGGCTAAGAAGCACTATGGGTGAAAATTGCCTCAATGGTCTGGCCATGATGAGTGTGCACAGAAAACTTATTCATGGAAACTTAGTTACAAGATTTTCATAACAAAGTGGTCGAAAAGTTTTCAAAAAGCCCTCGAAGATTATGTTTTAGTTAACCTAATAAAAAAAAGAATATTTGCCGACCACTATAAATAATATTAAAATATTCAAACTACCAAATTATTTTTATTCTATTATTCTAATAAATGTAATAACTTATTTATAAGTTTTATTTATTGTACAGTTACAGTCAAGAACTCGTGAAGCTTTACACGTTGGACTCTGTACCGTTATTATTACAATCGCTGTAGATGTGTAAGGCTCGTACTACAAGTGAAAAGCTTCATTGTGACTTTACCTACAATTGGGCCATCGCCTGGCGACGCCCTTGCCGGAGCCTCTTTCAAAAACTTTTCAACGTCGGCTGGTGACAAAACATTAGATTTACGACCAATATATCCGTCCGAGCCGTCTCATCATAAATGCCATCAGGTTACAGTACGTTTTGATATCAACACCATGCTTGATCACCACCAGGAATAGATGCACCACAGGGAGCTGGCGCTGGCAGCGAGTTCAGAGAAATACGCCAAAAACACATTTTCACCTTGTTCTTCCATTGTAGGAAACTATCGTAGGCAGCTCATTTAATATTTCTGGCAGGGTTAACTCTATCAATAATAATGTTCATCTTCTGCACGAAAACTTAATATTTCTAAAATAATTTACCACAGCGACAAATATGAAAATTATGGAAAATGCCGTGCAAGCTTTTTTTTTCACGCGCCAATTGCAAGGTGAGAATCATAGATATACTGTATTTTATATTTCTATGGTGAGAACCAAACAGCCTACTTCAGAATTATAATTTTAATAAATATTTTAATTGATAAAATGCAAATATTTTATAACAAATTATTGTGAATTATGAATAATTTGATAATAATAAATGTTTGTTTGACTGTACACATTTATTTATTCCAAAAATGTATCTGGATTTTCAGCGGCACAAAATCTCTTTGATGATACAAAAAAAAAACTGTAATACCCGGTTAATTTGAAAATGCTCTGTTTACTCTCATATAACTTGCAGAAAGGTACTAATTTAACTTAGTAGGGATAATTCTATTACACACTAGTGTGTAATGTAATTACGCACGTGTGTGTTATAGCTCGGTTTATGGCCCTAAAAGCGATGTAATAACTCACTCTTGCACTTGGCCGGTTTTTCGTCGCAGTTAACAAATGCGATTCAAAATTCCTTAATTTGTGTGTCTGTTGAGCAGTGCAAGGCACGTCTCGACGCGTACTTCGCGCTGGCGATCATTGCGTTCGTGGGGCACCCATTTGTCAAGCTTTTTACCCGGCTGCAAGGAAAGGGTTATGTGTTTATTACCTTGCCAATTTGTCGCAAATGTACCAATATTGTTTTGATGATAACGTCGAAAGCTGCTGCTAATTCTGCCGCTTCCACAATCGCCTTTAATTCGTCATTGTCGACCAAAGTTATGGCCTGTACTTATTTTTTACCGACTTTCCAAAAAGGAGGAGGTTCTATGTTCGACTTTTTTTTTTTTTTTTTTTTTTTTTTTTTTTTTTTTTTTTTTTTTTTTTTTTTTTTTTTTTTTTTTAAAAACGTTGCCCCACACTAGGAATTTCTTCCTGTATCGTGGGTGCGTTTACAAACATAGAAACTCACATACACAAACACCCAGAGCCGGAACAATTATCTGTAGGTCATACAAATATTTGTTTCGTGCGGGAATCGAACCCGCGACACGCAGCGCTGCAGTCAATCGCTCAACCACTGCGCCAACCGTGCGCCCTTTATACTTACGCACTTTATATTTGTTTAAATTTTTTTTTATTTTTGTTCACCGATTTCTCCGTTAATTGTTGATCGACTTTGTTTCTTTTTCTGTTTGAAAGAGTATGTTCCGAAATTGGTCCCATTTTAGTTTGGTGAAGATCTGATGAAGAACTTCGGAGATATACAACAGAACTCTTCAATAAATGACGGCAGATCTCTCGGGATTGCTGCAATCGCAAGTCTGTTTATTGTTTATACCGTTTCATAACATAATATCATACCAATACGCTCTAAAGGGGTACGCAGATGTGTACAGTGCACCTTGGATCACTGTCATTTCACCGGTTATGTTTAAGTTTCATGATATTCGGGTAATCTATTCTGGCATTATAGGTACCTTACTAAAGAACTTGCCTATTAGGTACAACTAAAATATGAAAAATAAAGACAAATTTAAAAAAAAATACTACCGGCTTTCAAATAAAAACACTACAAAGTAAAAAATACGTAACTTTCTTTTTGAAAGTCGGTGACAATAACGAAAAATAATTGTAGGTACCTATCAAAGACACCGACTTAAAAAAGAAAGATATTTTTCACTTTGTAGGTACCTAGTGTTTTTATTTGAAAGTCGGTAATATTTTTTTGTAAAAAAGGTTTTTATTCACTTTGTAGTCTTTTTATTTGGAAGTCGGTAGTAGGTATATATTATTTCTTTTTTCAAGATGGACTTATTTGCTGGAAGTTTAATTTAATTGTATTAATACGATATTAATGCTATCACTGCACGGTGATAACAATGGTTTATCTACCTACCTAGATATATATATAAATAAGCTATGAGCCTCAGGTCTAGGTAGCTACTAGGTACATAGATAAAATTAATCAATCGTGGGATGTTCCCCTTTTCATAAAGATTCTGCTTTTAGGAGATGTTCCTTAAATCAAAAATTCACTACGAAGACGAACATTTTTATTCAAATTCGTAGAAACTTCTCAATAAACAGTGTCAACGAGACGGTCGACGCCTGACCGTCATGGCCGGCTGAAGTGTTAAAAGATAATAAGCCAAACAGATTTCTACTGAACTTTGACCGTTCAGCAATTTGTTGATAATATTTTTAGTCAACAAAAATCTTGATATATTTGTACCTATTACACTTTGTGGAATACATTGACATTCTTTTGTTAAGAGGCATTAAACGGTACTGGTTGAATGATTGGTACATTATTTTTTTCAGTGCTGATGCTTAGGTATGTTAAAGTTAAGCCACAAGCCACATTAAGGTTTACATACTTCTTGTATTGTTAAGCAAATTAATTATATCCTTAATTTCCACTTTAATTGTCGTGAAATGAAAGACACCAACTCAGTAAAGGACTAGGTGGGAACGAATTGAAAAAGTAAAGGTTTTCCAATTCTTTATTTTATTATACTTTCGTTTTGAAAATTATATAAATAATTATCATGAATAGCATAAATTGATTAATGTAATTAAATATTGAGTTTGATTTTTAACTGCTGAGAGCTGTGGGAGCTGTTGGCAGACATGTAAGTCAAGTGCAAGCAAAACTCTTCTGCGACTTATTCATCATCACTATAACAGCCGAAATACGGCCTTAGTCGGCCATAGGCCTCCCCCAGGTGTCGCCACGTCGACCGGTCCAGTGCGTCTTGTATCCAGCGGATGCCCGCAACCCTAACCTCGGTGGACCGATAAAAACTACCGATTAGTAACACTGTAACTCAATGCCACGTTTTTTTTTCATCAATTTACACTGCAACCTAATATTACGTAATAGGGTTAGATTATCATATTTTAGATAAAATAGCAGAACAACCGACGAGGTGACATCGCGGTGCAGAGCGAGCGAAGTGAGCTCGGGTACTTAGGGCACCCCGACACGGATAGGTTAGGTTCGAAGGGGATGACGGGAGCTGAAGCCTAGCCACGGTAATGATATCATTACCGTGACCTAGTGGGAGGCCCTCCATCGCAGCGTCTTCGCTTCGCGGTCGCCACTCCAGAACTTTGCGGCCCCAACGACAATATTTTCTGCAAGCAATGTGCCCTACCTACTGCCATCTAAGTATGGCAATTCTTCGGACTATGTCGGTATCTTGCCGGCAGATATCTTTATTTCTCATGCAAGGAAACACCGAGCCTAGTCCTCTCTCTATTACCCTTTGGGTGACTTTAAGCCTTTTGACGAGACCCATTGAGAGCGATCACGTCATTTTTCCGTACCAATGACGTCACTGGCAATATACCTTTTTTCTGGGACTCCATCAACAAGTCTTCAGTCTACAAAATTATTCTGACGCTTCTGTCCAGTGCGCAAGTATCACATATAGTTTACATGATATTGAATTGTTTATAACGACATATTTTTGGTATGTGGAGTCCGTAAGTACGTGCCAGATTGATAAGGATGGTTATTTTCGCCAATTACGACAACAATCGATAAAGTTCATGCTGTATAGTACACTACACATGAATCTACATAATTCAGTCCGTATATATATTTTGTTTATACAATTAATAGTAACATTCCACTTGCAAATGTAAAGATTGTGTTGAGCTACAGCAGCTACAGGCCCTGTGTAGGTACCTAGATTGTCTCTATAAAGTTAAGAATCGCATTTGCCTATTTTCCTACTTATTATTTTATTCGATATTCTTCAACTTGTTTGTAAGTAAGTAAGCAACTATTTATTTCTCAGTATATGGTACTGCTGCCTGCTATGTCTTGCTGGTGTAGAAATATTAAATGATGAGCTAGGTACATGCAATCAAAACTAGATACATTATAAGAATATTATATAAATTTATGAATTTTTTTATAATGTCGAAAATATAAATCATAAAATCAAAAAAATAAATCATAATGTCAAAAAAATATTAAAATGTCAAAAAATAAATCTTATCGTCAAAAAAATTCAATTCATAATAATGTTAAAGTCCTAATAAGCTTTTAATTACAATATCAAAATGTATGAATTTAAAAATTCACTGACGGAATAAAAACATATGTCTAAGTAAGAGTAAGAACCAAGCAAACATTTTACATTTAAACTTACTAATTGGTAACATTCTCAGGGCAGGTGGTAATCTATACTAATATATTATGGCTTATGTTTAACTTACCACCAGATATAGTAACATATAACAGACAAAAATAGTAAATGATCACCAAAATTAAACCCGCATCTTATTGTAAAATTATAACCAAAGTTTTAACATCTCGCTATCCTGTTTAGGCAAAATGACTCCAAATAAATCATTGTTAACCCAAAAGTAGTAAATGATCACCAAAAGTAGTAAATGATCACCAAAATTAAACCAATGACCAAAAAGATTATAAAATTTCTGGGAGCAACTTGGAAGTAGCGCTCGCCGGCCGCTGCCGCGGCACCGCTCGCTTTGCTCGCTCGGCTCGCGCGCGGTTGGTCACAGTTCTAACCTAACCTAACCTATTTTACAACATTAAATAGCGCAATAATTTGCTATTAAAATTTGGTGATCAATTTACTAAATTTGGTGATCATTTACTATTTTTGTCAGTATATTACTAGATTTGGTGGTTAGGGGTTATCGTCACAAAGTTTTTTTTGGTGGTCATTATATTTATTCCCATATATTATTATAAAGAGGAAAGTTTTGTTTGTTTGTTTGTACCGAATAGGCTCCGAAACTACTGAACCGATTTAAAAAAATATTTCACCAATAGAAAGCTACGTTATTAGTGAGTAACATATGCTATTTTTTAATCCCGAACACGGGTCCTGTGGGGTGGCCCACGGGAGCGAAGCCGCGGGGAACAGCTATAATATTAAAAAGAGGAAAGATTTTTTTGTTTGTACGGAATAGTCTCCGAAACTACTGGACCGATTTGAAAATTCTTTCACCAATAGAAAGCTACATTATTCCTGAGTGACAAAGGCTATTTTTTAATCCTGAAAACGGGTGCTGTGAGGTGGTCCACGGGGGCGAAGCCGCGGGGAATAGCTAGTTTATTAAAAAAATTAATTGTAATGCAACTGACATTTCTACTATATGACTGCAATCTCTGAGCAGGCACCAGTAATTTCCCGCCATTTAATTGTTCAGTCTTTCGGAGACTTGTTCATCTAAATGTTTTTTTTTTATTATAAGGGTTTTTTTTTTACAAATAGACAACCTTCAAAAATATACAGACATGGGAGTGGGAGAATTTTTAAGTCCTTAAATAATGGACTGCAATGGTCCAATTACTGTGCTCCACTCATGGCTCTGATACCTTTTATTTTGTAATACCGGTGAAACATACCCAGGATAAGCATTTAGGAATGTTTTTTACTGGACACTAGTTTCAACTTGCGAAGAGCATATACAAACTTATCAAGCTCGTAGGTGGCCTAGGTGGGTCGTCAGGGCTTACCTTCGCGACTGGCACACGCTTATGTGTCGGGATGGAAGCGTCATCGGAGGGAGATTACGTATGAGGGTCCGCAGGGGTTGGTTTTAGGTCCTCTCCTGTGGGATCTCGCATATGATGTGGACATGCGTGCTGCGTGTTGACCAGTTTGTTACGCAGACGTGTTGGCCGGCGGGGCACTTTCGATGAGACCATCCAGCTTTCCCGAACTCGGACTGGCAAGAGTTGATCCGCGAGCTGGGTTTGGAGAATATGCTCGCGGACGCGCTATGGTTCCATAAACTGCAGCAGCAGCGAGCGGCAGCTCGTCAGTGACAGTTGGAGATGCGCAAGTCCAGGTGGGTCTATACATTAAGTATCTTGGCCTAACCTTCGAGAGCGGTCCCCCGCGTTGAAAAGATCAAAAAATTTAAATATTTTTATTTCAACCACAGATAATACTAGCATAATTTCAACTAAACTATCTAAAGGTACTTATGAAGTGTCAACAAAAAAAAACTAAAATTAAGCTATATTGTAGTTGCATATTCGCAAGCGTCAGTAGGTCTCTATCTGGTCTCTATGGAGAAGAACGTGCAACCAACTCCATAGACACTATTTTCTATACAAGTGTTTGGTTACATCCTGTACATATTTTGTGGCGTACAATAAAGTATAAAATTCATCATTCTTGTTGGAAAATTACATGTTTGTAAGAACGATGTAAAAAGACGCGCACGTAAAAGCATCCAGCTAGAGTAAAACAAACAAACTCAAAATACAATAATTAATTATAAACAGGCCGAGGCGGCCCCAACTGATGGCGCCTGTTCACGAACATGACGCATGGATTGGCACCACTCAGCTCAACCATCTTGAAGGGAACTGCATGATACAACACATGTCATTTGAGAGAGTCTGACACACTTACTGCCAGGGTACTTACATTCCAAGTCAACGAACGACATAACAGGTACCGTAAATGGTAGATTTACAGTTGGTACATAGTACTCACATATGTGTTGTGCAGTTATGTTATACAAAAATAAAATGAGTTTATACAATAAAATATATTCATACAGTCTTCAGTAGGTCCAACAATACTTCGAAACAATAATGTTTAGCTCATCACTATCGTATTTTATTGTAACATTTTATACAGTACCCCGTAAAAGATGACGCTACTTTAGCCAGCCTGAAACCTAGTTGAACTAATTGGTCCCTATTTCTAGTAACATAATTATGTCTATCGCCATTTTTAGTAAAAAGATGTAAATTCTTTCTCACGTACATGATGTTTTCATAAATATATTGTCAAGGTGCCGTCATGATGTTAATTTCCTTAGAAAATCGCGCCGGCGGCGGCGGCGGAGATTGTATGTCGCTCTGATGGCTAGTGTTTGCAGAATAAAAAATTACTCGATGTCTGCAGCCCTTCCCAATAGTAAGATATCGTATGATATTATGCTATGAAAGTAACTAAAATAGACCAGCTTCGCGGTATCTAGCCGTCCTGCAAGAGATATTAAATGAGGAGTACATTTACATTGTAACTTTGACTCTAGCGTGATTCTCAAGAAATTAAAAAACACGTTTTATCAACGAATTCTAGCCTTTCCTTGTTTAATATAATGTCATAATCACACTCACACTTTTCACATTCGGCAAGTCGAATTTTATGCATTTAGATTTTAACCATTTAAAATTAAATTATTAGCAGTGAACCAATTTTGGGCCTGCCGTAGGGCGTATTTACGTCATCAACGTTACTCATACGCCTATTTTAGTTTAGTTTTTTATTCAACAAATGGGGTAAACCGTTAATATAGACTAAAACTAAGAAAGGACCTAAAATTGAGCCCTGAGGTACCCCCATGTTCACGTTTAACCCCGACGAATTGACACCGTTTATTTGAATGAATTGCAGTCCATCACTCAAATAAGATTTTACTAAACTTAACGCTGATTGGTTTAGCCCGTAATGCTCAAGTTCCAGAAATAATGTTTCATGATTAACTGAATCAAACGCCTTCGGCAGGTCGCAGAAGATACCTATGGCATATTGTGCCTCTTTTCACGCATCAAAGATGTTTATTAATAAGGTGACACCAGCGTCAGCTGTACAACGTCCTTTGGTGAAACCTTACTGTTTATCGTGCAAGATGTTATTCGTATTAAAATTAATGAGCATTTGATTTAGCATTATCTTTTCAAATACCTTGTTGAAAACCGGCGACACGGATTCTGAACTATAATTATTTGCCTTTGCTGTCCCCGGATTTAAAAAGTGTACCTTACTATATTTCATTAGATCCGGAAAGACTCCCTGATTCTCAAACAAATTAAAAATTAAAGCTAAATACGGCGCTATAGTCTGAATAATGGAGGTGCAAACTTTGAAGGACATTCCCATAGATCAGTGTGATCTTGATTTGCTTAAAAGCTTTTATTACTGTTATGGGGTTTCTATCTAAGTGAAAAATAAATTCAGTTGGGCAGGCTGAAACATTCGCGTTTAATAAACCAGAAGCAAGCAAGGGCGAACAATTTAAGGTTTTAGTAGTCTTAATTGGGATGCTGGTAAAGAAATTTACAAATTCTTGAGCATAGGTTGTGGGTGCTTTGCATAGATTGCTGCCCAACCTCGGGGGGCCTCGGGAAGAAGTTTAGTAAGTAGACACCGAAGGTGTCCACATCCTCATACGAAAATAAAGAAGAAGAAGAGTAACTGTCTACATGTCAATTTATATTTTATTAGTAGCTAGTGTAGGCGGGAAAGTTGAGTGGGCGCCGCCGTGGTGGGGGAAGGCAAGTGGTAGAGTACCTGGCCCGCGGGGCTAGTCACTCTACTCTTTCAAGTTTTAGTACTTTACTCTGCTAATGCTGTCTACATTGGTATAGTTAGTACTCTACCGTGATACTATACCGTTATTCATTCTACCTGTGCCCGTATACAGCGTAATTTTCAAGAGACGAAACTCTCAGTTTGGACGCAAAAGTAAAGTCAACTAAACCAGTCACGCTTGAATGTTAATACGATGCTTTGGAAAAACTGTTGTCAGATTTCCAGAATTCTGTCTGTTCATATCTCCGTCAATAATGGACCGATTTTGAAAATTCTTTTTGTTTTATAGAATATGTTCCTGAATTGGTCTCATTTAAATTTGGTGAAGATCTGATAAAGTGCTTCGGAGATATACAACAGAACTCTTCAATACATAACGGCTAATCTCTCGGGATTGCTGCATTCGCGTGTCTGTTTATTGTTTATACCATTTCATAACATAAAATCACGTCAGTACGCTCTAAACGGGTACCCACGCAGATGTGTACAGTTCACCTTGGTGCACTGTCATTTCACAGGTTAGGTTCAGTTTCATGATATTCGGGTAATCTATTCTGGCATTATAGGTACAACTAAAAAAAGAAAAATAAAAAGAACTTTTTTTTTTACAAAAAATACTACCAACTTCCAAATAAGAAAACTACAAAGTGGAAAATAAATTTATTTTTGGAGGTCGGTGTCCATAACGCAAAAAATTGCAATCTACCAAAGACACCGACTTAATTAGACGTAAAAAAGTTTTTTTATAATACCTATTATCTTAATAATTAATAATATAATGATAATCGATGTCACCATCCCACATGACGAGAACCTCGTGAAAGCTCAGAAAGAGAAACAAATTAAGTATCTCGATTTAGCACACGAGGTTGTCGACATGTGGAATGTGGACTCGGCGATCATTGTGCCGATTGTCGTTACGGCCAACGTCCTGATGGCCCAGAGCCTCGACGACCACCTGTCGAGGCTGTCATTGGGCGGTTGGATCAAGGGTCTGATACAGAAGGCTGTACTCCTCGATACGTCTCGCATTGTAAGGAGGTTCCTGTTTCTGAAGCCCTAACCACCGGTAGCTTGGACCCTGTTCCCGATACCGGTTGGCCTCTATATATAATGTAGAAAAAATCTAGGTGGAGATCAAATGGAGGAATCTAGGTGTAACGTATAATTATAATGAAAGGAATGGTCAACCATCCACAGACCGACCTCGGCATTAGACCCGCGCGTCAAGTGTGTTTGGTAAATCTTGGTTTTTTGTTTTTCGGCACCAACTTCCGAAACTAAAGTTATTTTGCATGTTGTAGTGTTTTGAATTGGAAGTCGTTTTTTAATAAGTAGGTATAATGTTTTTACTTTCCAGGACTGCACTGCTGCAGTCGCATGTATGTTTATTGTTTACAAAATTTCTTAAAATGACTTCACGCCGCCGGTACGCTCCGAGAAGGTATAAAGATGTGTACAGTTCACCGTCATTTCACCTGCCATGATAATAGGATAATCTATTCGGGCATATCTTTTCTGTTTGTGACCGAGTTGATGATTAGTTATGTGTTAGATTTAGTTACAAAACCTTGATGGACCCAGGTGGTCCCTATTTCATTTGCATTTGACAATGAACATCCAAAATACACCAGTCAGTACAGAAAGTGTGATTCCTATTAAAAGTAAAAACATAACATTAAATAATTATGCTTCAATATGAAAAGCATTGTTTAATCCGAAAATGGTAATATCCAGGCTCTTCAGCTCTTAATAGACCAGGGTCGATAATTTTTGAAACCAAAAAAAAAAATGTAGGGTGAAACCCATTGGAAAAGTAAGAGAAAATAACAGAAATGAAAGGAAAAATAATTTACGGGCGATCTGAGGTCGGGAAGTGGAAGGGGTTGACTTTTTCAGGGTAAAAACGTTTTATCTCGATTGCTGGCAAAACTACAAGTCCTACGGTAAAAAGTTAAATGGCAAAGTTGTAGGTAATAAAAAGATAGAATCTACAACTTTTGTACTTACTTTTGCCACATAACCTCAAAATTTATATGAAAAATTCAAATAACCAAGTTCAAGGTTTTTTATTTTTATCTTTCACGAAAAATTTAATTTATAAACGAAATAACAGGTAGTAGGAGGGTGGTCCTAGCCCCTTCCCCACATTTCTATGAAATACCTGATGGGCTAAAATTTTCTATAGGTCACTCAGGTATATAAGTTATCTTAAAATAACAATAAATATGTGTTATTAAATATTAACTTTATTTTATGCATTTTCTGAGAAAATTTACCATAGTGATGTATATTTTTATTTACACCATCGAAAGGAGAGATTTCAACGAACAAAAAGCCCACCGACTTTTTAGAAAAAGCAGATATTTTGACGTGAGAATTTTCAATTGAAAATTAGGGTGCTTTTTTCGATATTAATTTAAAATAAGGTGAAAAAAATAATATTTTAAATAAAAAAAAATAAATAAGTGTGTTTGGGACATAAAAAGGTAAGTATTTACAAAAATTCTTGAAAACTCGGTTATTTGAATTTTTCACATAGATTTTGAGCTTATGTGAAAAATGTGTAAATACAAAAGTTGTAGATCTTTTTATTACCTACAACTTTGCCATTGAACATTTATCCAAAGGACTAGTAGTTTTGCCGGAAATCGAGATAAACCGTTGTTACCCTTAAAAACTCACCCCCTTCCACATCAGATCGCCCGCAAATTATTTTTCCTTTCATATTTGTTATATTCTCTTCCTTTTCCAACAGGTTTCATCCTACTATTTTTTTTTTCACTTTTAACCATTTTCAAAGGCTTCAGCCATGGTCTATAAAAGATCAGAACATCCAAGGATCAATAATAAAAAAGGAACATGCATGCCGAGGTTGGTCCAGGACTAACTTAACACCGATATTCGTCAGGTCGTCCCACAGAGCGGCCGGGGTCGGTCAAAAACCAATTTTGAAAAGTTGAAGGTAGGTAAAAACAAGTTATGGCTAATACAATTTGAATAGTTGCTTTATCAAAATGCGCAAATATGAAGGTAGGTTTATGACAAAATGTAAGATTAACAACAGTTCAAACATTCTACATTCGATTGACTAGAACACGTTCAGTAAATGCAGTTCTCTGTTGCTTTTTAATTTCAAAACGATAAAAGTCTCTAAAGTTCTGAAACATAAATTCTGTAGGTCAAGGTATCTATTTTATTTTAATATTATAATTTTTTACATAAAGTATTTACATAATATAATAATAGTGGTGAACTTAATCTTACTAAAATTAAACTCGAATTTTACAAAAAAATTAATACTTTGCGAGAGTAAAAGTTATAACAGTTCGCTACTCTTTGCAACAAAACCTATAGGAAAGTATACCTTAAACCTTCTTTTATTATGACATGAAAAAAAAACTTGCTAAAGTTTGCTAATCTTGATGTAATTATTATTTTTTTATAGTAGGGCGCGTACTCATTTTTATTCGTCGTGAACTGGCAGACTTAATATTTCGAGATCCTTCAAAAAGTTGGGATTATATGAGTGAACACTTTAAAGAATACACACACACACACTTTATATTGAAAGTTAATTGCCCCCCTGACCAACAAAATTCTATGAGAAAAAGAGTTTCAGATTTTTTTTACAATATAAAAAGAAGATATTTATATACTGCGCGCTAAAAGGACTTACTGTATAGTAAATATACTCTATGCCCATAATCTCAACCTCATTACGCATGTTTGACTGCGCCTGATGGTTCAATTGATCTTTTAGATTGCAATTAGTGTCGTTCAAAACAACCACCTGCGAAGAGTGGCTGCAACAAACCGAAACATTACCCATTTTACACTTTTCCTGCTGGACCTTTTGATTCAGCCAGTGAAAAATTGAAACGTAGAAAAGTCACGGACTTACGATAAATGACAATTAAATAAATTAAGGCGTTTTTATTCATTCTGCATCATTAATTTGTTAAAAATTATTTTAACCGCTTTCAAGTATGGGGCGGCCGCTCTGTGCGTCCGTGCCTCGGAAAATCGGAAAGCTCAGATTACTGTTTTTTTTTGTTATTTCCTTTTTGGATATCGCTGCAAATGCTGAGATAGGAGCCTTTTTGGTCTCGCACGGGGTTTTTATTTTTATTATTGTTAAATTTTTTTGCTTATTTCTCGTGTCTCCTGTGCGGGTCACAAATAAATATTTTTCTTTCTTTTGACAGTCTTTACGGGTAGGTCTTAGAGCATTTAACCTATTGCTCTAAGGGTCACAAAATCTGACATTATATCCGATAATGGTTACAATGGCTGCGCAGTAATAATCTCATACAAAAACAGCACCGATCCATGCCTTGCGCATCGGAAAGCCAACTTCAGGGCGGCCAAGAAGTTGTCGAGAACTGTATCGTGGTACCCAGTTACTGGGTTATGGAGGGAAGATAGGTAGTCGCTCCATGTAAAATACTGGTACACAGCTGCATCCGGTTAGAGGAATTCCGCTTTCGTCAAAAAAAATTGCCTATAATTTATTCTGGCGAAAAGGAATCCGACGAATGTGTCCGAGAGCGACTGGAAGCCAACCTGGGAAAAAGGCTGGCGACAGTTGAGACTGTTTGTTTTTCAATGACATATTAAAAAATAATGAACTTAGTATTTTTCATCGAGGTGTAAATAACCTAATTTAAATAATGAACTACACAATCATTCAGTGGTATTTCGTTATTAATATTGCTCCATTTCTGTGCTATGTTCAAATAAAGCCTAGCTAAAGGAAGAGCAAGCTTGAGAGCGCCCCCTGAGCGTCCCATCGGACTGAGCAAAAAAATAAGCACGCGAGAACGGGCGAGCCGAGCCGCATTCCTCGACTGGGTCGACGGCACGGCAGGCCCCGCGCTCTCCGCTTCCCTCCCTCAGTCGTTCGCGCGCGTCGTTTGTGATATCTCGTCTGCACGTTATCCGCTGTTTGCCGCGTATTATGTTTACAATAGTGATGTTATTGTTGTGATTATTATAAAAATACACAATTAAAGTGTTTTGTGCTGTGTGACAAAGTGAAATATTGTACTGAAGGATCTGTTGAGTAATAATTAACTGTGGATCGCGAGGAGCAAACAAGCACGGCAGGCACCGAGCTCAGGTAGAGTTTCGTGTTTGTTTTCGATCTGATTACGGCTAGAACTAGATTTAGTTAATATAATTTTGCAATTCAGCGGTTGTTAAGCTTCGAATTTCAGGTTAATTGTAAAATAACAGAACCACGTGACCATGATGAATACTCAGTGCACACCACGTGGTGTGAGCGGTGGTGTAAACAACTCTGTGCCCTTCTCCGCATCGAAGCGCGGCGGGGCGGCGCGGCGCAGGCGAGCCAGCGAGCGCCGAAATGTGCGCCGCGGCCGCGATGGATGGCGGGGACCTCGGTGACGGTCTGACGGTTCGGTTGCGTCGGCTGCTTCCACTATCGTGCTCGTAGGCGATATTTAAAAGCGAGTTTTTAGTAGGAATTCATTAACAATTAATCGGGGAGGGCTATAAATTCTCGCTCATTAAAAATTGCTTAAGTACTGTCTGACTTGTCTACTTAATTAAAAAAGAAAATAAGAGAGAAGTATTTATTTGTAGATCTAGCTTTCCAATTAAAATAAATAATTTTGCCGCTTTCTGCTTAGGGTTTATAGGATTTTCAAGTCATGACGTTTACTAGCACCGTTTAAAAAACTTCTTATTAGTCACAATCTGCATCGTGAAGTAAGATGGGGCACGCAAAAAAAAAATGCCTATTTTATGAATGGCGTTCTTTATGATTATGCTGGTTTAGAAGTATTCTATACTTTTCTAAAATATATTCGGTTCGGCATTTATTCGGAGAATACTACCGTAAGAAATACCGCATAGGTATCCGCGGCACTGGGTACAGGCGCGGATCCAGGATTTCGCTCGGGGGAGAGGGCAAATATTTCTCTCATGGGGGAGTAGTGAGAGAAGCAAGCTAGTCAATTTTAGGACCTTATAGACATATAGGATCTTAGTCCACTCGTGCATAAATAGGCTTAACTTTATCGATGTGATTGTTCATAAGATTCAGAATAAAGAGATTTCGGGCTTCAAGAGCGAGCTCGAGAGTTATCGCACCTTGTTTCGGATCAAAATTAGATTTTCTGTAGACCATTCATTCATACTACTTTAAAAGTGTCTTTGTCAACATACGCCTATAAGCTTGAGAAGTAATTGTGAAAGAACGAACGATACGAGCTCGAAAATGTGACACCCCGGCCATAGGTTAATTATATTTAAAGTTGTTGGTGACTGGCTTCAAGACTAGTACTGCTTGTAGCAAACCATGGCCACAAAATATGTATCCCTGACAGTGCTCTGACTGGAGAAAAATAAACTCACAATTAACCGCCATTCCATAAACTTAAGAATTTGCCCCCTCTTCCAAAAATGGCGACGGTTAATCAATATCGAAGTAATATATTCGGAAATGAAAACATGGGTTAAAGCTAATATGTGTCTAATTTGGAGTTTAAACTCAGTTTGGTCGAGTGACAGGGGGTGGGCAAAAAGAAATGGTGGGGTCAATTGGCCCCGGGGGGCCACTCTGTATCCGCGCCTGTCTGGGTACGTCTACGTACTACCTGCTTAACGAACCGGATACAAAACTAAACTTACAATGCATTACTGATCGACACAAGGTTTATTTAATCATTTTGGTTCAGGTATGGTTATCATGCCTAAACGCAATCTTGTGTTCGTGGGTGGTCACTCAGCACAAAGCTGAATTTTAACTTAAGTATCTGTACAGGTTACAGACTGCACCGGTACTCACAGATTACGCAACTATGTAGGTACTTGTTAAATAAGTTGTTATGTTGTACACTACCTATACAGTGTTATCTCATGTCATAGAACCATTATGACAAGTGCGTACTCCAACCATATTAAGAAATTTTCTGTATTACACAATGCTAATAAAATAATATTATCAGTTCAACTATGAACTCATAATCATAGTACACAAAATAACCCATTCTTACTTATTTGTAATGACTAGGGAGATAGGTACCCATTATTTAAAAATCAACCTACCGACCCTAACAATTTATGAATGTTGTCACTTGTGGCAGTGGTGGCGTTACTCAGTGGCGTATTTAAAGATTTGGCACACCAAAATTGACAAAAAAAAAAAGTTATATCTAGGAGGCGGGAGATGAAAAAAATATGCGCGAGTGAGCGAAGCGAGATAAACCTTCAGCAATAAGAGAATTTAGAATGCAAGAGCGAGCAAAGTTAACTCGATCATCTTTACACCCTCCTCGCATTGGTACGATTTTCTTTTACCATTTATACAGTCAGATATAATATACAACTTTCTTTACCGACTTTATTTATGTCACCTCCTTGCTATCCATATCATCTTACCTTTCACATAATTCATCCATCGTTTCTTTGGTAAACATTCACATTTTATTTTCAACCGATTTTTATGGAACTTTTCAGTCACTGGTGGCACTTTCAGAGTTCTTACATATTTATTTCTTATACTATTAATTCGGGTAACACTACACATTCTTCTCGCCAAGAACACATTCTTCTCTCTTAGTTTAGCTGTCTGCAATTGCCTTTATTAGTTCTTTTTGTGACCCAACATTCTGATCCTGATAAGACAGCTAATGGTACTAAGTATCTTTATTTATAAATATAATAAGTTACTATACTATGACTACGTAAACATAAAAGCTGTATAATCAAAGATGCAAGAGCGAGCAAAGCGAGCTCGGAAAAAAATTACCTTTGCCTCGAACAAATAAGATGGCCATGGCCCTCTTGGCCTATGGGTAAATACGCTACTGCCTACACAATACTGACCAACACCGCACCTACATTAAGTAGGCGCAACATTTAGGGGCTTATTACACTACACGGTATACAGGGCCCTATACCCTAATTTAGGGTGGTGTAATAACTGTTAGGGAGTTAGGGTTACCAAAATATCGACCTTATTGACTCGGAATGGTGAAGTGACCCGGTATTCAGGGCCCGGAATACCGTGTAGTGTAATAAGCCCTTTAGTTACGTATGAATGTTTGACTATCCGTCTGTCGTTGCTGGTCTCTGGCACAGAATAAATAATTGTCACTGGCCAATAATTTGGCTTACCTATTCATATGAATTTAACTGTGATTTAACCAAGTAGGTTGGCTCGTGCCCTAATTCCTGTGCTAGTGTTGTGCAATTGAGAGAAATGTATAGAAAATTAGAGGTAGGTAAATAATCTCGTTTTTTTAGCTACATGATAAGGCTATACCAAATAACTGGTATTATAAAAGCGCGGTATTTAGACTACCTATTTAGATAGCCTAGCTAGAGCGCCATTTCTTTACAATAAACTGCTAAGCGTGTCAACTGTCAAGTCCTTTCTCAAGATTTATCAAAATAAAGATTTCAAAATTTGCCAAATCATCGTTATTCTTTGTCATACTTACCACAATTAACTACCTATTGTATTATGTTTATATAGTAGACATTGAAATGTGAAGAATTTGTTATCGATAAGCGAGTGCGCAAGAAACATACACCTTGAAGTCTTATCAAAACAATAATCCGAAAACAACGTTTTTTTACAGTTCGCTTGGCCTTGAATTAACTTGTTGATGTGATCTGTTGCATTCTTTGTTCTACGCTCACGCTGGCTCAATGTCCTATCGTTTTAAAACTGGTGGCATTTATGACATTAACGCTCAATTTCTGGAACGAAAATTAACGGCAAATGAATATAACAACATATAGAGCGTACTTTTCGTACTATGATTTGTTGAATAGATTCTCAACAAGCAATCACAGCAGTTTCCGCGCTTGCCATTTTGTCACATTAGTTTTGCGATTATTTTGTTTGTTGAAATGGAGGTAAGAAAATTAATCCAGAATTGGACTGACTAATTAGTTATAGTACTTATGAAATGTAATATTTTCTTTTTTTTTAAACCCCCGAAACAAATTTTATTGCATGCTACATATTTTATCTAGTAGTAGACGCGCTTCGATCGACAATCTATTGAACACGTAATTATGACACGATATCTTGCGAAAACACCCCGATTCAAACAGTAAAACGCCCATAACTTTAGAACGGCTGAACCGATTTTCATCAAACATAGCTAAGAACACTCTTGATAAACACCAACAAGGTATCTACTGAATGAATTATCTAACTTGGTTTTACCAGGTTTGTATTCAATCTCACAATTTTTTGCGGTAGAAGAAATGCGCCGCGAAACTTGTGTTTTTTACCCGACTGCCGAAGGAGGGTAATGTGTTTATCAGTCTATGTATTTATGTATGTATGTATATATGTATGTATGTATGTATGTATGTTTGTTCCTATGTGGCGTTCTAGAGACCAAACGCGCTGGCCGATTTTGATGATTCTTACGTCAATCGATTCGTCTTAATCCTGCGAGTGTCACTGGCTACATTAAAATTGGAAAAAACAAAAATGGCGGATTTTGGGCGCCATTTTGTGGGGAAAAAAATTTTTTTTTTCTTCCAAGCCCACCGTGTGGGGTATCAAAATAAAGGGTTTTAAAAGGCGATTTCAAAAATATATAACACTTATATGTTTAAATGTACCTAATTCTAAAAAAAAATAACTAAAAAGTTGTAAATAAAAAAAGTTAATTAAAAAATTCAAAAAACCCGACTGCTTGAAAAGTAAACTAAAAAGACGTAAAGAAGAAGAAAATCATGCTGTGCAGTCGGAGGATACATCTGGGTTTGGGTTCGCGAATAAGTATCCTCCGACTGCACAGCATGATTTTCTTCTTGTTTACGTCTTTTTAGTTTACTTTTCAAGCAGTCGGGTTTTTTGAATTTTTTAATTAACTTTTTTTTTATATGTTATGTTTTTGATGGGATCTCATTTCTTTCCGGTGCGGTTGTTTATGAAATTCAGTGTCTGTTAATTGACACTTGAATCTATTTTGACTAGCAATAATTCCTAAACTACAAGTACATATTGAATGTAATTCGGGATTATGCCTAGTTCTTTATATTATGTTATCTTAGACAATTCAGGCTTCTAACTTTATCCACAACGAAGTTACAGGGTGGAAATGTCCTAAGTGGCTTCGAGAAAAGGATGGTACGGCAGTGCCTATGTTTGCTCGTCTTGTTGGGGCCACTATCATGCCCCGAGATCTATCTGTCCCTCTCACAGAAAACTCCGTCTCTGTTTTCTATGGCAGCTGTATGGTGGCGCGGCCGTTTACGTCAGATGCCGTCGGACTTCTCTTTCTAATTTGCAACTTTGAAGCTTTATAAATTCTTTCATACCTATTTGTTAGTTAGAGCTAATAAGTATATTATTTAGCAAATAAAAAAATATTATATTTCCTACTGCATCCTAATTGAAGTCCTAAGAAAAATCCTAATTAAGACTCGAAAACGTATCAATCAGACGGACTGAGCCACATTTGCATTTATTATATTAGCAGCTTCGTCAGCGTGCGAGTCGGAATTATGCCAAGGGAACTTACGGCTTTGAAACTTGTATAACCCTTTTGAAGGAAAGGGATAACCCGTTCATGGGCTAAGGTTTACGATTTAACGCCATTAAATATAACAAATTAGTATAAAAACAAAAATATTATTATAATAGATATTAAATATTTTGAGGTGCTGCCAGCGGTGATAAACGAAGTTTTGGTGGGCTTTTCTATAATTTTTGTTTGTCCATCATCATAATATTTAATGTATATTTTTAATATATTTCATTATTTCCTTAAATAAATATGTCGCATGACAATATTATTATTATGGTGATGGTGCATTCTAGATGTATTAATGAACGATTTCTCCAAATAAGTTATGTGGTAAAAGATTATGAATACTTAATAAATTAATAATAATGGTTTTGGTGAATAAAAAATGTATGTCTATAAAAATTTTTTGCTATCAAAGTTACGCTTATCTTGAATTTGTGCCAAAATAGTAACATAAAAGTGTACGATATACATAATAATATATTTTTGGAATGGTCTATTTTGTAGATTTCCTTTGATACCCGTATTTTATAATAAAGCAAAAAAAAATAAGTATCACCCTCTTTTTACCCGACTGCCGAAGGAGGGTAATGTGTTTATCAGTCTATGTATGTATGTTTGTTCCTATGTGGCGTTCTAGAAACCAAACGCGTTGGCCTATTTTGATGATTTTAACCCTGCTAGTGTTACTGGCTAGTGGCTACATTAAAATTGGACTGGAAATTGGAAAATAGAAAAATGGCGGCTTTTGGGCGCCATATTGTGGAAGCCCGATTTCTTTTTCTTCCAACCCATCGTGCGGGGTATCAAAATAAAGGGTTTAAGAGGTGATTTCAAAAATATATAACACTTATATGTTTAATTGTACCTAATTTAAAACAAAAAAATAACTAAATAGTCATAAATTAAAAAAAAAAACAAAAGTCCCGACTGCTTATGAAGCGAACCAAAAAGAAGAATTCGCGAGCTGGCTGACCAAAACTAGGTGTATTCTTAGGTTTTTTGTTTTTTTGAATAATTTTTTTTGGGGGGGATGAGATTTATTTTTTATGCCTGTATATGGCCTATGTCCAGCAGTGGATGTCCTTCGGCCGATATGATGATAATGATGATCCCTATATATGTCAGATGAGCCAGGAAGCAACATAGATTTTGCTAAACAAGAAAGACACATTTTATAGAGATGATATATCAGAGTGAGAATGAAAATATACTTTGTAGGTAATCTAAAATACCTCGGTATTTTTTTAATATTATCTATTCATAGAAATGTAATGAGTAAATGACAGATAAGTAAAATTATCATGTTATGGTGCCGTTATCAGTAGGTATCGAAAAATGTAAAAAAATCGACAAAACATGTTTGCGTCAATCCAAATCATTACAATTTAAAATCATGTACGGCTGGGTGACATTTTACCTACTTGTGCATTTTGCTAAATTTACAACAACCTTTTATAAAACTACTGCGTTCAATAAAAAATGTTAACAAAACAGCATCTACTCCGCAAGTCCGCATAGATAAGATTCTACGTAGTGAGTGCGTTCACGTTCTTCGGGGGGTGGGGGTGGGGGTGCAATGTTTTGAGTACAGAGCCAAGCACGCGCCGCCGCACTGGTCGCGGTCTGATCGATCGTGCTGCGCTGCGCTGTTCTATCTATTATTTATTACCAAAAATATGGCGGCGTGGTGCGGCACGAGGTCGGCGACCCCACTGTCACACTGTCCACCACGAGTCCACGACACGCCGCGTAAACAACAAATGCAGCGCGGGAAACTCGTCCCCTCCCTACCAAGGCTTACCGCGTGCCGTGTGTTGACTGTTGGACCTTGGCGCGATCATGATTGTTGTGTCTCTACAATCACGCTGACGCGTTAACGTTCGCGGTTTGGAGCTTTTTAACTACCGGAAATGTCAATGCCAACCAACCACCAATAAAATTACTCGATGAACGTTTTCATGAAAAACATAAAAATTAAACACCTTGTTTTCAGTTTTATATAACCAGAGCTGCTCGCGCAAAGAGCGGCTTTAAAAACGTAGTAATTTACTCAATGTAGAGGTTGAAAACACGGTAGTATTTTTACCCGATTGCGGTATGGTAATGTTTTTCAGAATAGAGTGAATGTTTCCTGGGTAGAAAAATTATAATTCTATTTAGTCCGTCTTTGAGATTGTCAAACAATTTTGAACACGTATTTTTTGCTTTACCAAATCTAAAAAAAAATACAAAGTTAAAGCGCATCAAAATTCAGGAGTGGGGGTTTGTGACGTCACTAAGGCAGTATAAAGTGTACTAGCAGCGTGACGTTTCATGATATTTCAACGCATTATATCTTCGCCACTTTATGTTTACGTGTCAAAAGAAAAAATACGTGTCCAATATTTTTTATTAATCTACCTGACGGACACAAAAACCAATTTTCAGTAAACTACCCTATTATGTTGTTTGCTAAGTAAGAATTCACTTCACTTCTCAGAACGTAACACCGCCAGTTAATTACGGAACTTTACAAAAACTTAGCTCATAGGTAGCATAGGTAAGTTTGTTATATCCTGTAAATCCTGTAATATCAGGCTTCTACGGCCGAAAATATTTTATAGAAGGAACCCGACCGCGTGGTACCGTCAGTAGGGCGCCAGCCGCCAGCCGGTAACGATGACGATGACATATCCTTATAGTAGTCGCGTATAAAACTGGGCTAGGCATTGTGATCGTTCTATGCGAACTATAGAATCCATCCTAGATTACCTGTGATGTTAATAGGTATTTAGGTATGCAAAACATGTCACAAGTGCGTGTCTCGTGTAGTCTCGAGAATCTTGACGTAGCGTAGAGCTATTGAGGGAACAAAACGCGCACCTGTTTAACACCCGTGTCACCCAAAATTCAGTAGTTATTTGTACTTTCCTTCCACGACTTAAAAAAAAAGACCTCAGATCCAAATGTAGATAATTGAATTGTCTGTGAGATGGAACAATATCATTAAAAAAAAAATTATTAAAATAATCAAAATACCCGACTGCTTAAAAAGCAAACTAAAAAGACGTAAACAAGAAGAAAATCATGCTGTGCAGTCGGAGGATACATCTGGTTTTGGTCCGCCAGCTCGCGAATATGTATCCTGCGACTGCACAGCATGGTTTTCTTCTTGTTTACGTCTTTGTAGTTTAATTTTTAAGCAGTCGGGTATTTTGATTTTTTTAATTAATTTTTTTTATTTACAACTTTGTAGTTATTTTTTTTTTAGAATTATGTACATTTAAACATATAAGTGTTATATATTTTTGAAATTGCCTCTTAAAATCCTTTATTTTGATACCCCACACGATGGCTTTAGAAGATTTTTTTTTTTTTCCCCACAAAATGTCGCCCAAAATCCGCCATTTTTGTATTTTCCAATTTTAATGTAGCCAGTGACACTCGCAAGATTAAGACGAATCGATTGACGTAAGAATCATCTAAATCGGCTAACGCGTTTGGTCTCTAGAACGCCACATAGGAACAAACATACATACATACATACATATACTGATAAACACATTACCCTCCTTCGGCAGTCGGGTAAATACGCCCGGCGGCTTTGGTGTGATTGTCGTGTTTTGTCCTTATTAGATATAACTTCACAAATTAATTACACTATGTTATACGAATAAAACTCAAAATTACTACTACTGTTTACTAGCTGACTAGCTGTTTAGACGTGATTCTCATTTTAAAACCAGCTACTGTGGGGTATCTGCGCCTCCACCCATACATCCTCCGCAGAGTAGATTTGCATAGGCTCATGAACGACTCCCCTTGTGCCACAATACCTTATACCACTGATTGTCAGTGAGTATAATTAGAAATTAAAATGGCCCTTCAAGTACTCATGTTGTCGTGCGTGAATAATAACGTGTTTATTAGTTATTTAATCCTCGACACTTGAAGGTCCTTGCATGTCCCACAGTTTGTTTACCCCTTAGAAAATCTTATCAAGGTTACAAACTGTAATAATAAGACTTTAGCCTCAACTTTCAAATTATTTTGTTCACTGTCAAAAAACGCTCAACCTGCTGCTGGGTCTAGCTTGAAAGTTTTAAAAAACAATATAACACGGGCATTTAACGCGAAGATTTAGATTATTTATTTACCTATTTCACCCGACGTTTCGGCCGTGTTGCAACAACCGTGGTCCCGGTTAGACTGGTGTCTCGGTGTGTACTGGCTCCGTTGGGGCAGAAAATTCTTCCTCTACCCTCATATTCGTGTTAAATTCCCGTGATATATTGTTTTTCAATTATGAAACGCGAAAGTTTTAAAGTTAATATTGAAAGTTTTATACAAAACTAGCTGACCCCCGCGGCTTCGCTCCCGTCAAAATTATAGCCTATGTTACTCGGGAATAATGTAGCTTTCCACAGGAGAAAGAATTTTTAAAATCGGTCCAGTAATTTTGGAGCCTATTCGGTACAAACAAACAAACACTCTTTCCTCTTTATAATATTAGTATAGATAAGGTGTTTATTTTTACCAAGGTGAGCAAGGAGAGATTTTTAAACATTTGTCCTCTAATGGAGGACAGGACGATATGGAAGACGAAAACGTGTTGCGCCGACTCCAAGTAACATGGGGATGATGGGACAAGGGCAGGAAGATGATGAGATGATGATGAGTGTCAAATCCCAGTTTGATTAAGCTGTTGGCGAATATTTTTTTTTAATTATATTGTAATTAACAGAGGCGGATTTATTGCCATAGGTAAATAGGTTTTCCGTACCTACAGAGCTTCTCTTTTCAGTATCAGATCACTGAAAACAAAAACTAACAATCATATAGACTTCTGTATGGATAACTGTACTTCCAAACTTTAACTAGGTATAAAATTAATACCCAAACAAAACCGTCAAATCCAAAAGGGACGTCCTTCCTTATTCCATTCAGTGCTACCATTATCAATATTCAAAGCGTGGCGTGGGCGCTTTGTATTGTAGGTATATATTATTGTACAAATGCCGTTCCATAAATATACGATACCTATTCCTGCTAATAATTGATACATTATTATTGTATTATATGGTATAACTACAGGAAAAACAATGTTCAGTTAAATGTAATTGTAAATATAATTTTTCACATGATCGCGGTTATTTTGTTCGATACCTAACGTGTTTCTTAATTAATATTTTCCTGTTACGGTCGTGTCGTGGGAACTTCGATGGCTCCCACGCTAATTACCGCGGTCTTTATACACTCATTGGCCTCTGCGAGCCGACACTTTGATCAATGAAATTTATATTCATCAATGAAACCACTATTGTTGTACGTACAATAAGGTTGGCAATTTGCAGAGACGCCATTGTGTGGTAGTGTGAGATAATGATTTATTATCGTGTTTGACGTTTAATGCGCGGAACTTGATTATTTATCCAACGAGGCTCGCACATACGAGTACATAACTGAATAAATCATCACAACAACAAATATTCGTTTACTGACGGTTGTGTTCAAAACTAATTATATTAATCAAACACCTGCCATCGTAGGCAATAATACTGAATCAACTTTTGTTTGTACTGATCAAATGGAAACCAAGGGTCATTTAAATGAGCTGTCTCTTAAAAAAATCGGCCAAGTGCGAGTCGGACACGCGCACGAAGGGTTCCGTACCAATATGGCAAAAACGGCAGAAAACACGTTTGTATATTGTTGTATGGGAGCCCCACTTAAATATTTATTTTATCGTGTTTTTTGTATTTGTTGTTATAGCGGCAATAGAAATAAATCATCTGTGAAATTTCAACTGTCTAGCTAACACGGTTCATGAGATACAGCCTGGTGACAGACAGACGAACCGCGGAGTCTTAATCGAAAAAAGTCATCAGTAAATGTCTTAAAAAGGGTCTTTGATATAGGTACTACTTACTCCCTTGCAACTCAATCATACATTCTGAATAATTTATTTTGAAAATCGGTTACCCTAATAACCCTTCTTCCTTGACCGGCTTAGTTAGTGGGCTAACCCGTAGTTGCCTCTTTAGGGGTTGGAAGGGGTTATCCTTACAAGAGGTTACTTGCTTTATAAAAATCGAATGTCCGGCTAACTTATCTACCAAGCGAGGTGGTACCAAGTGTCCTTGATCAAAACACTTGGTAGTAGTTAGGCGTGTTTGGTTCATTATTATGTTTACTATGTTTAGGCAGGATGTTATTTTACGAGTGAAACAATTAGTTGCGTTGCGTAACGAAGAGGAAGTTGTTATAAATATTGATATTGATTGTTCCAGCTCGGGTCATGTGGTCAGCGGGCCAGGGGCGCGGCACGGCGTGATGCGGCGCGCGCGCAACTGCCTAGCCTGGCCGGTGCTGGCGTGCGCGCTGCTTATGGCATGCGCGTGCGCCGATGCCGTCGGCGAAAATGGAAGTAAGTCTCGAAGTTGTTAGAATTTGTATAGCTCTCGCCAAACTTCTTGGCCGCCCTGAAGTTGGTTTACCGGATGCGCGAGGCACGAAACAGTGCTGTTTTTGTATGAGATTTTCTACTGCGCAGCAATGTAGCCAACTTCAGGGCGGCCAAGAAGTTTGGCGAGAACTAAACCAAACCTTTATCTAAATGTTCAATTTGTGATTTAGGACCACCTTCGTGAAAACTTAACTCCTGCTAACACGAGGTTAAATTAATATCTGTCATACATAACTTAGAGTTAGTAAAACAAACCGGGGTGGCCCTATCGGGCCTAAGTGTTATATGCGCGATGTAAGAACAAGTTATGGAACAAACAAGTTTCATACTACACTAAATATGTTGTTAGGGAATCTACGCGCCAGTAATAATTCTCACGGTACGACTGAAATCTAGAAATGCGACCGTAATTTTAATAGTTTTGTTGCAAGTACATTGTTGTTACTCGGACATGATTGGCACGTGCTCTAGCGTAATACCCTCTATGAAAAACGTAACATTTGGAACGTACCGAGTACGTTACATAAAAAAATATTTTATTGCCAGCGGAGTACTTGCGTATGTGTAGTGGAGAATAAGATAAGGCAGCACACTTCATCATTAGTTCTCCGATTACCGAGTGTCGTGTCTGTTGACACCTCATCATGTCTTATTTTTTACATTCATCTGTATTCCTAACACTCGGACACAGACAGCTATCATTGGCTGCTCTAGGAGTAAATAATATATGTTATGGACCAAGTGTTCAATACGCCATTATTCATAATGCCCGGGCACTTTGAAAAATGCCCAATATGAGTAGGCAAATGATAAAAACTATTGAAATAATTATATTTCTGAATAATGTCCATCACTTATTGGGCCGGGTAATAAAAATAAGTGTTTTTTTAAATAATTTTAATGTTGACATTGGTTTTAATTACCGGAAAGCATAAAACAAGTAAATAAAACCAATGTTTTTATAAATAAATTAAAACAATTCTTAATTAATAAAAGCTATTACACTATTGACGAGTATCTGACGGATAAATTTAATAATAAATAAAAATAATTTATATCTCGATAAGTACCTAAATGACATTAATAATTAATTGACTCAAAATAAAATATAATATGGACATGATAAGTATTAGTTTTTATTAAAAATAAAATAAGTTAGATAACCTATAGAATTAATTGACTCAAAATATAATATGGACATCGTTATTAGATATTAAGTATTAATTTTTATTAAAATGAATATAATTGTTAATTCGATAAGTAAAATACTACGTTTAAAAAGCTAATAAAACAATTAATATTAAAGAACACACTTTCTTTGAAATAGTCTCGAGCCACATCCAGTTGCGCTTGTCCGTGTTGTATTTGTAACTGACGGTGACATGTTTACTTCAATGTTTGAACCAGTGTCGAACCAAAATATTGTTGTATTTTTTGTATACCCTCAAAATTTAATTTAATTAATTACCTACCTCTGTATTTACGCCCAACAATATTTAATCTACCTACTGTTATTTTTAATATTCACATGTAAGTGAATTATTGCATTCTTTTGTGAATAAAGATTTCTCAAACCTCAATATAAATGATTAATTGACTTAAAATATAACATGGACATATTGAATATTAATTGTATTAAATATAAACTATAAATAAACTAACTGTAATACAAAAATTTAAGCAAATAAATTATTAATCAATAATTATTAATAATTTAACATGAACATAGAAAGTCACAAACATATTGGTAGATTTAACCAAATAAATGCAGATAGATAGGAAACGAATGACTGAAATTTTAATTATAAAGGAAAATATTAAGCGCTATTCCTCTCTCCTAGACACTTAACTGTATCTAGAATGTTGCTGTGCCCGACAGGGTCCATAATTGTTTCTGTAACTAATATTTTACCACCTGTATGTACATTATGGATGCAATAAATTTAATTTGAATTTGAAAAAAAAAAAAATAAATGAATTTAATATAGAATAGGTAAGTCATCCGTCATCGTCATCGAACCTAACCTATCCTTGTCGGGGTGCCCTAAGCCCTAAGTTCTAGAGCTCGCTTCGCTCGCTCTTGGACTAATTATTTGTGGTGATACGGTTAGCGTTGTAGTTGAGCGATCGGCTGCTGCGCTGCGTGTCGCGGGTTCGAACCCGTACGGAACAAATATTTGTATGGCCTACAGATAGTTGTTCGGGATCTGTTTGTCTAGTGTATGTGAGTTTAAATGTTTCTAAATGCACCCACGATACAGGAAGAAATTCCTAGAGAGGAGAAAAGAAAAAAAAAAGTGACCATAATTATCGAATTGCCCAACCGTTACGTAGCAATATTCATAATGACTAGACAATGTGATAAATATAGAAGTTAAAGTTAGTATTCATTACATTACCCAATTTGACTTGACTAGATTCATAATGCCTGGGCAATATACTTAGTGCCCTGACATGTTATTGGAAACATAAGAGTAATAGAGATCAATATATTGTCTTCGGCACGATCGAACCAGTAAATATGCAAATTAGAATACCGTTAATGACTTGAATAGGGCCCCTATGTTTTTGCGTAGTATTGGCCGTGTGATTACACTCGGCGGTGTAGGTGTACACTGTACCCACGTAGCGTGGAGCGCGAGCTGCGAGTATCGACTATCGTGCCTGCCGCCGTTTAATCCGCGAGATAACGACTCGCCTCGATGTTGTTTGTTTGTAATTCTCTGTTCGTCGACCGACGAGCTAGTGAGGCCTCGTTTAGGAGGCGCCCCCCGTTATCTTGTGAACCGGCCCGAAATTCACTCGACCGTGTAATATGCGCATTGATATTGGATCATTCTGAACTTGCCAATTTTAAACCGCCCATTAACATATTGTTTGATTGTAATTGTAACTGAGACTGTTCGCGGTCCATGCGGGCCGGCTAGTGCATTATTCGTTATCGGTTCGACAACCATCCCATGTGCAATGAAAGGGGTGGCAGAAATTAATTTTCTACATTGACCGAGAAAAGTGTAAATGATAGTCAAGTTAACCTAGAGTTAAAAGTAACTCTGCCTTCTTACCAATAAAAATCCTAGTTTTGTCTGGCCTTTTAACCGTATAGTTCGGACGGGGTACATTTTGGGGCTTGACAAGCATACCTCCGCTGGCTCAGCCGCGGCTCATTTTGGACCCCAGATTTACGTCATACGACATCCTAATTAATAACTTAATTATTTATTAAGATACCTAACGAATCTTATGTGGGGGCTTTAATTAAAATAGTTGGATAAAAGCTTACATGTTAGCGCAAATATTTTTTTTAGATTAAGTGCGCAAGTTTATTAATTTACATTTGTTAAAAACAAGTGTAATAATGCGATAATCGCCATTTTGATGACAGTGGTGGTCGAAGCTAAAAAACATAAAAATGCAGATTTTGGACACCCAAACTCCACGACAGGGGTAGTGGTTTGCTAATTGTTTAATTATTGGTCGAATTCATCCATATTTCAAAATAAATAATTAGTGGTAATGAAGTTATTTGTTATTCAAAGTCGAAGTTTCGCGCCAATCGTGTTTGTTTACATTTTTATTTTACACAAATATCACCCTTCCACATGTAAAATTGATTACAAATATGACAATTATGTCTCTAAATATAATAAACAACAAGAAGAAGCCCTGATTTTAACGTAATTAACAAACACCAGTCCAATAATACGTAAAACTCATTACCACTACTTTATTTTTGTTAAATTTCCAATTCGTCAAGTAGATTGTTTTTTTTTAATGTAATAGTTGTGTGGCAAAACGATTTTAGCAATCGATTTTATTTATGCTATCCACTCGATTAATGAGCGATTATCCCAAATCGATTCTTAAAAAATAGAAAAATCCTGTTTTAGGCTTAAAATACAATTAGTACTTAAATTATTACTATTAATTATTTCTTAAAGTAATCTTAATAGATTTTTGGACATTATTTGACTACAACCAACTAAACAATTTCATCGAACCGTGGATAATTTCGCGCCGAATTATCTATCCGATTCAAAATTCAAATTCGGAATGCGTTCGCTATTCAAAACTATTTTGTATAAAAATAATAATGATTGAGTCTTTATGTTTGATAGTCTCAGAAGTATACAGAGTGCCTAGTATATTTTTATGTAAGTTTGAAACGCAAGTGTAGATAAATTTAGTTTTGGAGAACCAACGATTTTGTGATTATTCGTTATATTGCAATGAGTGTCGTACTGGCCCAGTGGCTAAAGGCCTCGCCTTGCCTGAGGTCATGGGTTCAAATCTGGACAAATACCAATGATTTCCATTTTCAAATTCATTAATGTACTTTCTAAGTATATTTTAGAAATCGTTGACAACGGTGAATGAAAACGTCATGAAGAAACCTGGTCTTATAGTCTCAAATCGCCAACCCGCATTGAGCAAGCGTAGTGATGAATGTTCGTGCCTTCTCTGTATGAGAAGAGGCCTTTGCCTTGTAGTGGGACAATTATAGGCTGGTATTATTAATATAATTATATATTGAATAATGAGTTGAGAGTATGGTATGGTTAGGTTTTGAATTCGGTCGAGTTTGTTGTAATGTTATGAAAATTGGTTATTCTATACATACTATTAAAATTTAATTTTTATTCATTTTAAGAACATAAGTTTGGTTTGTATTTACATCTGCATTCCCCGAAAACTATTAATATCAATAACCTTGTGCGTATCTTCTTGCGCGGTTCCTTTGCAAGCGAGTTATGGCATGGTTGTCAACCAACTAAGCTGAAAATCATCTAGAAGCATGAAATTTGGCAGAAAGGTTCCTCAAGTGACGTAATTGTGCAGTAAGAAAGGATTTTTGGAAATTGCATCCCTAAGGGGGTAAAAAGGGGTTTGAAAGTTTGTATGAAAAATCTAATTCCTTCGGCCATAATTCTTATTCTAAGTAAACAATATAGGTTGCCATTATTAGTTTTTCGAAACTCCCAAATGACGATTTAGGGGATGTTGAAGTTTGTATGGAAGAATCTGATTTCTTGGGTCAATCAACATGAAACTTGGCACAAATACCAACCTAAATAAACAATAAAGGATTTCATTATTAGTTTTTCGAAACTACCCCCAAAAGATGATTTAGGGGGTGTTAAATTATTTTTGAAATATCGTATATTTAAAAAATAATTTAACACCCCATAAATCACATATTAAATATTTCTTTGGTTAATAAATTTGAAAATTTACATAAATACCCATCTTAAGTGAACCATAAAGGTTTTCATTATTAGTTTTACTTATCTAGTCCCAAAATACGATTTTTGGGGAGTTAAAGTGCTTTGAAGAATTTTATTTCCCGGGTTAATACATTTGAAATTTGGCACAAATACCAACCTAAGGAAACAATAAAGGTGGTCATTATACATTTTTCGAAACTAACTCAAGCTAAGAATCTTACTGGACAGGGTTTCGTTTTTGACGTGGTTTTCTAGGGAAGCACTAAGGCACGATTTTGCGGCAATTCAACCTTTAAGGAAGTGAAAAGGGTAAAAATTAGTTTGTATGTAAAATCAAATTCTTTGGGGATAAAGTTGATGATCAAAATTTACATAAAACATTTTGAAAGCTCCCTCCTAGATTGGGTTTAGGGGTGTTAAAGTTTATTTTTGAGGCAACTCACTGCGCAATCTGACTAACATAAAATGATAAATAAAAAAAATTTATTCAAAAAATCTAAAAACCCGACTGCATACATCTGGTTTTCGTCAGCTAGCTCGCGAATATGTATCCTCCGACTGCACAGCATGATTTTCTCCTTGTTTAAGTCTTTTTATTTCGCTTTTAAAGCAGTCGGGTTTTTAGATTTTTTGAATTAACTTTTTTTATTTATAACTTTTTAGTTATCTGTTTTTAAGATTTAGGTACATTTAAACATATGTGTTTTATATTTTCGAAATCACCTCTTAAAGCCCTTTATTTTGATACCCCACAGGATGGGTTTGGAAAAAACAAAAATTGTCCTCCGCAATATGGCGCCCAAAATCTGCCATTTTTCTATTTTCCAATTTTAATGTAGCCAGTGACACTCGCGGGGTTAAGACGAATCGATTGACGTATGAATCATCAAAATCGACCAACACGTTTGGTCTCTAGAACGCCACATAGGAACAAACATACATACATACATACATACTTACATACATAGACTGATAAACACATTACCCTCCTTCGGCAGTCGGGTAAAAAGAGAAGAAAGGAGTGAATAGCATATTTAGGTTGTTCAAAACTAGACCCACAACGGGGCAAAAAGGGTTGATAAGTTTTTAGGGGAGGATTTTACTTTGTGGCGATAACCTAAAATGTATTATTGTTTAAGTCAAATAACGAATCGTCCCAATCCAATAAACCCACCAACCCCAAACCCAAATCCACGATACCCAGTTTTTAATAGTTTTAATAATATCTTATTTTTGGTTGCCTTTACTAACTGCATATAAGAAAATCATTTATAGGACAAACGAAATCACGCGAACATAGTCGCGGGCGGAGTGCTAGTCATACATAAACATACTCATATTTATACTGGTCATTCTGTATAAAACCGTCTGAAATGATCAATGTAAAACTCTCTTTTATATTAAAATGTGCCCGATAAAATATTTTGAATACCGACTGCATTCCAAATTTGAATTTTGAATTCTTTTACGTTCGGCGAATTCGGCGCGAAATTAGCCACGAATCCTATTTTTATTTCAATTTACTCTTCTGATAACATTATGAAAGCATTTATGTATAGTTAGTACTATATATTATTACTATAAGTTGTTATTTTATTTTGTGCCTATAAACTAATTTTAATTTTAAAACAATACATTTTTGAAAATCACTTTTTTATTTAAATGAATAATTTTAAATAATCGAAATACACTTAATCGATTAGGCTGAATGCAGTTTTAATCGATTATGAGACGCGTGAATGGACAGCAAAAAAAAAAACAACACCAAAGAAATGTCATGTTGCAAGGTTGCATCAAAATTTTAAGCAATTTTTTTCCAGATTTTTGCTTGTTTTTTTATGAATTTTTGTATGACAAATTAGGAACATAAGGACGCAAATAAAATGAGTATATCTTTGTGTTGTCCTTTTGCATCTTTTCAGCAAGGGAAAAGGTTGTTTATGTACATATTTTGAGCAAATCTAAATTGTCTACCGTTTGGAAAGGTGTAGTAATTCGTATTTTGTACACATTTTGCAGTAGACTGACGCGGTTTAACCGAGCGCAACATGTAAATAAAGATATTTTTTTCAAATTTACTGTGTAAGATAGCTGCGTAAACTTATTTTTCTGAATAAATTCGAATGTTGAAAGTTCAAGTAAATTCCTGAATTTCATGACGTAATTTGCAACAACCTGTCGACTCAGCTGGTGTGTCATGTGTCAAAATCTTGTCGAGCAGAGTGGTTAAGGCTTATCAATTTGATGAAAAAATCAAATAAGTATCTACTTTTGATTCTTATCAAATCAAGTTCTTCTTTTTTATTTTATTCTTTCGGCAACACACCAATTTCAAATCAAATAATTTTTACTCTGGGAGTTGTCCTTCAAATACTTATCTTTTGATTGTATGCAAGATGTTTTGTATCCCTATCCTATCTTTGCTTTCCAGCTGTCGAGTTCATTGACCTCGAAGGGGGACCACATTCTGACCCTCTATTTAGGAATTTCATACAGTTTTACAGATTATGCCCTTTATTAGTTTTTTGAGCAGCTTGCGGCTAAATACTATCGACCATATTCAAGGTGAAGCAATACTTGCCGAGGTCGGTCCGTGGATGGGTGATTGATTATTATCTTTACGTAGTGAGATACCTCCGTGGATGTTATTCATATGTCGCAGCAAGGGTGGCCGATAGATGCAAACCATCGGGCAGTTAGGACGGCCCTTAGGTTAAGAACACAACCGTAAAAATGAAATCACACAAATTATTTGCCAGGGAGCGTGCTTGTGATTTGTTTTGACGTCCGTACTATTGACTAAACTCGACATATAAATCTTTGACAGCCAGAAGCCTGAAAATCTGATATGTACAGTTGTTCTGTCTCACGACGGCGGGTTGGTCTTAGTCGTGTGTGTGATGCACATACACAATGTTTCTGTGTGCGTTAGCTCGGGAGCGCTCAGTATCAACTGAGCACACAGACTCAATGTGCATGTGCATAACAAACGACTAAGACCTACCTGCCGCCGTCGTCGTAAGTTAGAACAACTGTACCAGTCTTGCCAAGGGCACCCAAGGGGTTTCCCAGTTACTGGGTTGTGGGTGGAGGTCAGATCAGCCTATCCATGTAAAATACTGGTACTCACCGGTTAGAGTGGAAGCCGACCCAATAAAGTTAGAAATCGGCTGGACAGGGGCCTGAAGTTTTTAAAGCAAGTGTCGTGTTTTCTATGAAGCTTAACCTAATATACTAGTACTTTTTATTAATTATTCAAAAGGACATAAATAATTCACGCACTTTTCCACTGACAAACATAATTACTCGTATAGTTGTATGTTGATTAATTCATTCATTATGTGACAAACTACCTACATAGTATGTTGTGTTACTAATAATCAGGGATGTTATGGATCTGATATTTCGGATCTGGAAACGGATACAGATATAGGAATAATATTATACCGGTTTCGGATATCGTTACGGATATGAAATTATTCCGAATTTTCCGTTAGTTAAAAAGTTAGTCTTGGAAATCAAATATCCATAACCGAAACTATCCGAAGTTTTGGTTATGGATATTCGATTTTCAAGAAATTGTAAAAGTAAAACACAAATAAATAATAATTTGAGTTTATTTCTAAGTTATCATTTGATACTTTTGTGTGTCTGGTCGTCCGGGCAGAAAAACGTGTCATACATACATAATAACATAACGTATCTCATTTAGATTCCGCGCCTATACGAAATTATCCGAAACTTTCATATCGGATTATTTATTTATTTAATACTTCTTGCACACAAAAGTACAGAGGCGGACTTAATGCCTTAGGCGGATTCGGTTATGGTTACGGATATATTTTTAATTCGGATATATGATGGTTTCGGTTACGGTTACGGAGCTTCCCAACATCCTTGCTAATAATTACTTAGAGCCTACCAAAAACAATGGCATTGAATAACATAAAGTTGTGACAAACTATGTTTACTGTGTACTACTACACAATAATTTATAAAATATACTCGTAATGGTCACCGACATAGCTTCTACATCGATAATGTAAAGAGTTAAATAAAAGATACTCTTCATACATAATTGCTTAGTATTAGTACCAAAACAACTCGTTTGGGCTAATTTTACTGAATTTTAGGTGGTAAATTACATGCAGTGATCCCTTCAGAACAAAAATTTTAAGTTGAGGTATACATACTTTTATACCCTGAACCTCAGATCAAATAAATAATCAAGATGGTACGTTGCAAACAACAAGATGCCGCTGGTTAAAACTACGCCTTGCCGTATACATACACAGTTACACGCACACACGAGCTTGTTAGTCGAGCTCTCAGATCAAATGACAAGCTCGACTGATAAGCTAAGGCGTAGTTTCGTTGTACGTGTTGCGTGTAATTGTGTATGTATACGGCAAGGCGTAGTTTTAATCGGCGTCACTTTGTTGTTTGCAACGTTATATCTTGACTTTTAATTTGATCTGAAATCACCAAATTTCGTAATAATAAAAAAGAACACCAAATTTGAAATTCATACGTCAATGGGAAGGTAAAAAATTCTTCTGAATATAATTTTGTAAAAAAGGCTGACTTTGGTGTCTTCTCATTCCTTTGTTTTCCAACAGTATTTTTATCTACTCAACGAGCTCTAAACAACGACACCCCACTTGATGGGGTAGGCCAAAACTTTTTGTAGCGCTCCCGTTTAGCTGTATGGGAGACCACAATTTTTTTTTTTGCTTCTGCTTGTAATGCTCATGCATACTGCACTACCACGGGAAGATAGTGCAGTTATGTGGGACCTACTAAAACTCCACGGTGGCCTCTGAGGAGTACCCCCCATCACCGGTGCACCAGAACACACTGTATGCCGTGACCACCCCAGGGACCAAACCAGCACATGGGCGCCAGACCCCGTGAATGGCACCCTTGGTCCCCCTATATGGAAGCCCCTTAAAAATTATGTATGTTTATGTGTGGATGTAAAACCCGTGTGACAGACGACGGACAGACATACAGACACGTGAGTGACCGCAATAGGGTTCCGTTTGGACCCTTCTGGTTCGGCACCCTAAAAAGAAGGTAAATTTAGACTCACGATAACACGTTCAAAGTCAATAAACAAATCAGTCAGTTAAATGAAAAAAAAAACCACTGATTATTATGATAATATTATCTTTGTTTAGTAAGGTCAGTGGCGTCTCATCCCATACAAAAAAACCGTGCCGACGTACTGTACTGATTGTACTGATTATTTTTTGTACATAGATCGCGTTCGCTTCAGTTCCACGGTGATCTATCTATCGCCGTGGAACGGAACCGAACGCGATTGATTTACAAAAAATAATCAGTACAGTACGTCGGCATGGTTTCTTTGTATGGGATGAGGCATCTGTATGCTTGTATTATATTATCTGTGGTCAGGAATTAAGTTTAGAACATCACGGTTTATTAAAGTTAAATACGCCACAGATTACGCCTACAAGTATCGGCGTAATTAGAAGAGAATTATCGGTTCATTATAAAACATTAATAATTGTGTAGACGTGCAGATTACTCTGCTTAAATCAATTAGCGTGAGGCGTACGCACCTACTTCCATTTGTGTGAGATAGGTTCGTTATCAGTCGGTAGGAATAGCTGGTCTGCTCCACAATGCTTTTGTTTTATCTCGTAACAATGTAATTAAATTATTCGCTTATCTTTTCTTAGTATCATGTATTGGTGACATTGAACGTAAGACTCATAACAGTTGTTCTGTTCATTTCATTGTTGCGTGACTTATTTATTAATTATTATTGATCGTTCATGGCATACATTATGTATGAGCATGAAATTGAAGGCAAATAAGAGAACAACTTAAATAAAACATTCTCAAGGCTCCATTTTCTTTCGAATTTCATTGAAACTCTTATAAAATCCTGCATAATATTTGTGACGAGTACCATAGGTACTTCTTTATTTAGAGCAAGGTGCACATACCGCACTTTCCTTTACTAAGTAAATAGTTAAGCGATGTATTTAGCTGCATAGGGAGAAGAGAGGTGGCCCAGTGGTAGCTTACGTGTCGTAGGTCGTAGGTTCGAACCCATGCAGGCGCATGCATTACTTTGTGTAAATTATTTCATCACCACTGCTCTAAAAACGGTAAAGGAAAACATCGTGAGGAAGCCAACTGGGCCCGCGTGGTGGATCTTGCTCCATATTCTCTCTTTCAGAGAGGAGGCCTGTGTCCCAGCAGTGGGAACATTAAAAGGATGATGATGAAGCGATGTATTTAGCTGCGTTTATAATGTTCATGTTCATAAAAGCTTTTCATAAGAACAATAATGTTATGAGAATAAAGTTACATTTTTGTATAGAACAAAGTTCGTTATGAATCTTGCTTTGATTCTTGTCCTGAATTATGAAACTGTCGTGGTTCGATCAACATTGTCTTGATCGTAATAAAGCTGAATATCCAGAATTTTTGGCCATTACCTAGTTGTAGACGATTATATCTACCTGGGACAAACGGTCCAGTTGAGTAGGTCTAACTTCGAGAAAAAGGTCAACCGTCGAATCCGACTCGGCTGGGCGGCGTTCGGGCAGTTGCGCGGTATCTTCTCGTCCAATTTACCGCAGTGTCTCAAGACAAAAGTCTATGACCAGTGTGTGTTGAAGAAATGAGGATATCCGCAGGAGAACCAAAGTTACCGAGATAGCCCGAATTGTGAAACTTAAGTGCCAGCGGGCAGGGCATATTGGTCGCAGAACGGATGGCCGATAGGGTCGCAAAGTTCTGGAATGGCGACCGCGAACTGGAAGACGATGCGTTGGAAGGCCTCCCACTAGCTGGACTGACTGATGACCTGATGATGCGAGACTCACGGGATCGCTCAATGTGGCGACGCCTGGGGGAGGCCTATGTCCAGCAGTGGACGTCTTTCGGCTGAAATGATGACTTAATGACCTAGCGCCTAAAACACTGAAATATAGGCAAAGATGATGACTCAATTGCAAAACATTTCTTAGAAATATGATTACATGTTTATTTATCAACATGCTTGTCTATGTGTGAACTGTGTTGCATGGATTTGAAATCCTGATAATTGATAAGAAAGGTTCTCACATACACACTTCTGTGATAAGTGAATCTTTGGCGCCTTGATAAGATTTATCAGTGTTTGTTTATTTATGTAATTTAGTTTGTTATTTTATTTTTACCTGAGAATGGTATAAAAGTGGAGTACGTGAGGCCCTAGTTGTAGCTCTAAAAAGAGGCTCAATGGAAAAAAATATCATAAAATAAAATTATTATTTAATTAATTATTCTTTGAAAGTAGTAGATAAATAATTGTTTAAAAAAATACGCTTTAATAGAAAACCAAACTAAAAAGTAGAATATAATTTTCAATAAATTTAAATTAGGAATAGTGTGATTAACAAAAATAAATATTTTATTGACAGATATTGGTAAAAGTAAAGTCATTTTGAAAATATCTTTAAAAGCACCCCACGCTTTTATATAATAATTTTTTTTTTTTGTTAATCACACTATACTTAAATTAAATTTATTGAAAATTATTTTATACGTTTTAATTTGGTTTTCTATTAAAGCGTGGTTTTTAGTTTTTTATACTATTAATTATTTTTTGTTACTTATAAAAAATAAGACGAATCTCATTTTGTTTTATTTATATTTTATTGCTTTGTCATCGATCCTTGACTAGTGTGAATAGTTTCAAATTAATCCGACGTTTTGAAAGGGGTGAAAATCCTAGCTAATAAAAGCGGGTTATTGGACGATTCGCACGAATTTAACTCGCCCGAAAAGTGCGAATCGACCCCTTTTAAAAATATTATTTTTTCTGTGACGATTTGCCCGAATTCCAAAATTATGTAGTAGGCAATTGGCACAAATTTTATTATAGAGAACAAAAAATAAAAAAGTACAGTCGTGCTCACCCGTCTGGGAAATAATATGAAGAATTAATCCAAGTTAATAGATATTTTACTTGAATCGAGGAAAGCAATGCATTAAAAAAAGCGTGTTAAAATTGAGTGAGAGGTGATTGCATTTGATTTTATGAGAGCGTAGGACAGCTATTTGTAACGATAAGAGAGCGTGTGTCATGCTTTCACAAGACGTTAGTAAATCGCATTAAAGTAGAGATAATTACTAACCTGCAGTTAGAATGCTCTTATGATAACAGAGTCAATGACTTTTCATTGATGTTTATACTCGTTACAGGGATATTATCAATCCGCAGTATCTGTATTATGTGCGTGAATGTACATTAAAAATGAAGGCAACTAGTAAATACAATAATATAAAGATAAAGTCGGTATAGGTACTACTAACCGGATGTTATGAATACTTGTGATAATGTCCAAATATTTGTTAATAGGCAGTACCATTAACATATTTTTAGTGTTGTGTTTCTACGGTGTTATCGAGTTTATAGGAAAATAAAACCATTAAGGAACATAAAATAAGAAATTCTGTAAGATTTTCATTCGTCCTTTCTTGTTTAGGAATATAAAACAGAATCAAAAATCCTTACTGATTCTCTTAAAATCTAATAGGTGAATGCCTATTTACCCGACTGCCGAAGGAGGGTAATGTGTTTATCAGTCTATGTATGTAGGTATATATGTATGTATGTATGTTTGTTCCTATGTAGCGTTCTAGAGACCAAACGCTTTGGCCGATTTTGATGATTCTTGCGTCAATCGATTCGTCTTAATCCTGCGAGTGTCACTGGCTACATTAAAATTGGAAAATACAAAAATGGCGGATTTTGGGCGCCATTTTGTGGGGGGGAAAAATTTTTTTCTTTCAAACCCATCGTGTGGGGTATCAAAATAAAGGGTTTTAAGAGGCAATTTCAAAAATATATAACACTTATATGTTTAAATGTACCTAATTCTAAAAAAAAATAACCAAAAAGTTGTAAATAAAAAAAGTTTATTAAAAAAATTAAAAAACCCGACTGCTTGAAAAGCAAACTAAAAAGACGTAAACAAGAAGAAAATCATGCTGTGCAGTCGGAGGATACATCTGGTTTTGGTCCGCCAGCTCGCGAATATGTACCCTCCGACTGCACAGCATGATTTTCTTCTTGTTTACGTCTTTTAAGTTTGCTTTTCAAGCAGTCGGGTTTTTTAATTTTTTTAATAAACTTTTTTTGTAAGGGAACTTGGGCTCCTTTGACAAAATGATAGTCAGACGATCTTGATGAATTGGTTTGTATATTGTAGAAAAAACACGTTATATTCATAATTAGAAAAACATTTTTTATTTATTGTTCGGGGTTCACGAAATATAACGATGTTTCTGTTCTTGAAATGAACCCTTATAGTTATTACAATGCAATAAGGTGCATACAAATGTCCAGATGAAGGAACCTGATCTGTTGTTGTCTGTACATATAAAGTAAAGGACAGGGATGAAAAAACACCGGCCAAGTGCGAGTCGGACTCGAGGACGAAGGGTTCCGTACCATTATCGCAAAAAACGGCAAAAAAAACACGTTTTTTGTATGGGAGCCCCACTTAATTATTTATTTTATTCTGTTTTTATTATTTGTTGTTATAGCGGCAACAGAAATACATCATCTGTGAAAATTTCAACTGTCTAGCTATCACGGTTCATGAGATACAGTCTGGTGACAGACGGACAGACAGACAGACGGATCGCGAAGACTTAGTAATAGGGTCCCGTTTTTACCCTTCAGGTACGGAACCCTAAAAACACAAAATATAAATCCTATTTTAGGATAATATTGAATTCGCAGACACAATACCTCATAAGCGGCCTGTGTATGTGCAATCTATTTTAGTTAATTATTCTCATGCCAAATTAGATTAACTATATTATCACGTATCTCCTTGTACTCGAGTACCTACTCGGTCGGGTACAATGTGATGGCGTAATTACCGGAATACTACGCACTATTTCATCAGAGCAGAATACGAGTCTCTAGTCTGGTTGAATCGATACTTTGTGGCAAAGACAAAGTTTATTAATGCGCGGTATAGTGTTACTATAGTGCGGCCATTCTAAAATGAGTCGTCCGGTCATAAATATTGAGTCGTCAGTTAGTAGACTACAATAGGAATGTTCTAGGTACGACTTGAGAAATATCGATAGTTTCCTATAGTACTCGCTTTCCGATGCGCAAGGCACGAAACGGTGCTGTTTTTGTATGAGGTTTACTGCTGCGCAACCATTGTAGCCAACTTCAGGACGGCCAAGAAGTTTGACGAGAACTATACTTGCTTACAACCGGTTACTACACTTACAAATGGCTGATTTTTTTTTAGGCTTCCGTTCCCAAAGGGTAAAAACGGGACCCTATTACTAAGTCTCCACTGTCCGTCTGTCTGTCTGTTTGTCACTAGGCTGTATCTCATGAACCGTGATAGCTAGGCAGTTGAAATTTTCACAGATGATGTATTTCTGTTGCCGCTATAACAACAAATACTAAAAACAGAATAAAATAAATATTTAAGTGGGGCTCCCATACAACAAACGTGATTTTTTTGCAGTGTTTTGCTATAATGGTACGGAACCCTTCGTGTGCGATTCCGACTCGCACTTGGCCGGTTTTTTTCTAAACGATAACTCACAAATCTGTATTATTATTATAACTACCGCAAAAGCAAACTTTTGAAGGCATATGGGTATTTTTCCTTTATTTTGGAGGCAAAAATCATAAAATAAATATTAGGACAAACAAGATTTTTTTATGTTGATTTGTGTAATACATGATCTACCCAATGAGTGCAACGAGATGTTAATAAAATAGACGTTCAGACGACTCTGGTTATAACAGCTGTACTATAAGGTAACACATCCGTATTATCTATGCATATGCAAAAATATGCATTGACACATTAGTGTCTGCGTTTATACTTTATATATATATGCACGTTTTTCCTTATTGCTGTAATAAGGCCTGCCACAGATATAAATCTAACTAGATGACGCGAATTATGTACTTCGCGATTGTATGCTTTATTGTAAATTGGATTGGATTGGTTTTGGATTGAGCTTTTCATTTAGCTTTATTGTCACCGGCAATCCACCGAAGTCAAGATTTTTTTTTTTGCCATGTTGAGCTGTAAAGGCTGTGTAGAAAAAGTTGGCCGAGGCATTGGAAATGTTTTCATTCATTGGTAAGTAAATTTGTTTTTAAATTGTGTGTGAAAAAGTGGCACGCTTGGAGGGACTTGCGTTATCTAGTTAGATTTATGTCTGTGAGGCCTGCGCAGACGAGAGACTTTTGTCCGCAGAGATATAACTAATTCCTTCTCTTCATGTTGAAAACATAACGGAAAACTTGGGCATAAACATTTTTGATTCGGAAAGATAGCCATTGCAGTACATTCTATACATGGTCCAACTTTTTGTTCATCACATCACATCATCAGCCTATTAATGTTCCCACTGCTGGAACACAGGCCTCCTCTCTCTGTGAGAGGGAATGGGCCGTAATTCACCACGCGGGCCCAGTGCGGGTTGATGGATATCACATGTCTTCGAATTTTTGGTTCTAGGACATGCCGGTTTCCTCACGATGTTTTCCTTCACCGTTTTGAGAGCAGTGGTGAAGAAATAATTTACACAAAGTAAAGCGCCTGCCTGGGATCGAACCCACGACCTACAACTTGTAAGTCGCGGCCGATACCACTGGGCCACCACATTTTGTCCTCTGCGAATAAAAGTCCCTCGTCTGTGCAGGCTTTTATTTAAACGTTAAGATGGCACCTGTAATCTGGGACTACAATACAATCCCGCTTGAGACATAAGTCTTTCGGTTACCTTAAACAACCTTGAAGGTAAAGCTTAACGTAACGAAAAGGAAGATAATTAAAACGATAAATCTTTGAATGGGTTAGCAGCTTGAAGTTATAATTCTGGAAAAGGATTACCTAACCGTTAAAAACCCTATAATAACTCTTTTGATCGAATATGACCTCTCGCAAACTCACAACTTTTAGTCGAACAACTGTTTAGTTCTGTGTCAAATCGATTTAGGTTACTTCACCTCAACTGTCACGACGCCTTTTAAAGGCGTCAGTCTATTGTTTTTCTATTGTTTAGCTAATTATAACAGATGAGTGCACTGTAAAAATAAATCCTATACAGTTACTGATTGATAAACCTTGGTTCGAGCAACCGAAATGGTTCCTGGTAGTGTTATATAAAAAAATGGATACAGAAAAGTCATTAACATCAAAACAGCGCCTTTCAAAGCTTCTGAGAACTCGTTAATGAAATTACACATTTATATTATTACTAGCTTCTGCCAGCGGCCTCGCCCGCGTGAATGTCGAAAATTATCCCAAGGGAACATATTCCTGGTATAAAAAGTACCCTATGTGTTATTCCAGACTATAATCTATCTCTGTGCCAAATTTCATCCAGATCCGTCCAGCAGTTTGAGCGTGAAGAAGTAACAAACATACACACTCACAGACTTTCGCCTTTATAATATTAGTGTAATAAGATATTTTTATGAGAGGAAATCAAATCGATTTTGATTTTGAAGCAATACAGTTCAAAACTGCATACAAGTTGTATAAATACCTGCATTTTACAACTCAAATGCGCTTTCATCAAAGTCGCAACTTCCAAAACCGGCACAAACTACTTATTTATATGTAAACTTTCCCCGCGGCTTCGCTCCCGTGGCCCTCCCCACGGGACCCATTTTCGACATAAGGGCGCCCACACAAAACTGCGATGCGATACGAGGCGATATCTATATATTATACTAGCTGTTCCCCGCGGCTTCGCTCCCGTCGGCCACCCCACAGGACCCGTTTTCGGGATAAAAAATAGCCTATGTTACTCAGGAATAACGTAGCTTTCTATTGGTGAAAGAATTTTTTAAACCGGTCTAGTAGTTTCGGAGCCTATTCGGTACAAACAAACAAAAAAAGTCTTTTTTCTTTATAATATTAGTAAATACGTGCGAGCTCGCAGATATTTGCGATGCGTTGCGTATTCGCAATTATGTGTGGGAGCCCTAAAAATACAAAAAATAGCCTACGAGTATGTTACTCAGGAATAATGTAGATTTCTACTGGTGAATGAATTTTCAAAATCGGTTCAGTAGTTTTGAGTTTATCCATTACAAACATACAAAAAATCAAATATTTCCTCGTTATATTATTAGCGTAGATTAAGCTTAAAATGCCTATTAAACTGATTGCAGGAAAAATCCCGACTGCTCATACTAATGCATTGTTTTATTTATTTTTACGGGAAAATTGGGTGAACATTTGATACACGCTTCCTACATTATACCTACGCATTAATGTTATCTTAATATTACAGTACCTAAAGCCTTTAGTTCTCTGCAGTGTATCTATACATGACCTACCGCACACAGTAGGATATCGTGCGACGCTCCGGTACGTCTCGTCTGCGACTCGGCGCTGACCTCGGCTGCCGAGGCCGAGGTGAGCGTGAGCCTTTAGCTCGAGCACTGTGTACTGCGCAAATTTCACTGTTTACATCCAGATATCTTCAGAACTACCTGTAAAGTCAACTGACTCCTGCATGTAGCTACATTACCTACTGTAGCGTATCCGCTACAAGACGTTTTGCAATTAAGCTTTATTAACCGAATTCAAAAAGGAGGTGGTTCTCAATTCGATTGATATTTTTTAGAATGTATATATGTCGCAGGGATATGATGAAAACAGGGAATTGATCAAATCTCTAAGCGATTTGATCAAATCACGGAGGATGTTAAAACGGACAGGTTAGGTTACTTTAGACCCTGCATACAGAAATAGGAGCCCCGCGCAGCGGGGCTCCGTCGGCTCTATTTTAACATCCTCCGTGATTTGATCAATTCCCTGTTTTCATCATATCCCTGCGACATATACACCGATTACGCTGAGATTTATGATCCGATTTACGTGATTTTTTTTTTGTTTCTGCGGCATAGTTGCCATTTGGTCTCATAAAAATTTATATTATATATTTTGGCCCTGTAGTTTTCATTTTAAGAATTTTTTTTTAATTTATGAAAATTTTTGTTTACATTGACGATGTAATTTTAATTTGTGTACGGCTTTTTTAGGAGTTTTCATTTGGTTAATCTATTCTGGCATCACTGTGGGCGTATAGGTACTTTTCTATAGAACTTGCCCATTATGTAGGACCAAAACACTACATTGCAAAAGAAGTTATTTTTCGATTTGTAGTGTTTTGCTTTAAAAGTCGGTTTTATTTTTTTGTTAAAAAGTATTTTTGTATCTCACAAACTGGCCGGTTACATCTTTTTTCAAAATTATACGTATTAACGTGGCGTCTAGTTTATTTTGTTTTTACACCACTATACACAATAAAGCTATCAGATTTCCTGCCATCTAGATTACTTTTATAATCCGTTATAATCGTGGTTTTCCTCTCTTTGTATACGAAGATTTCCTCACAAATAAACTTCGAAAATCATTATCACGGTACTGTAATTTCCGAAAATACAAATCAATATTAACTTAGACCTAGGTAAACAGTGTATATACACTGTAGCTTTCTAACAATATTATTATCGCAGTGCGTGTCGGGTTTACTACGTTGTATAATATTTATTAATAGCAACATTACGTGAAGCTACTCGTACATTAGTTGCATTTTATCTGTCGGACACGGCATGCGGTGTTGATAAGCTCGCTGCTAGTGCGCAGATTGTTGAACGCAATCGACAACCGTCTGATAGAGCGTGACCTACCGCATTCAGTCTCCGAGTACGTCGAGTGGTACCTATAACGCGCGTCGGAGAGAGTGCACATGTGGACCCGACTTGTACAAAGCGAACGCCAACGACCTTGAGGGAACAAAACGCGCACTCGTTTTACACCCGCGCGACCCAAAATTTAATAGATTTTTGTACTTTCCTTATCATTCTATAACTTTAAAAAAAAACCTCAGATCAAAATGTAGATAATTAAATTGTCTTTGAGATGGTGTCGATTTCATTAAAATACTCCAAGCGGTTTTGCTGCGATTGTCGTGTTTTTGCCCGTTTTAGACATAACTTTACAAATTAATTACACTATGTTACACGAATAAAACTGTAAATTTTCTTAGATCAAATTATTAAGAAAATGATCTAATGTAACATATATTTTTTTCAAAAAATAACGACTAGCCGTTTAGATGTGATTCTCATTTTAAAATCAGCTACTCAAGGGTATCGGCGCCCCGAATTCAAACATTGTCATGACGGTTGAAGGCCGTTGCGTGACAGCTATGATCAATGTCCTTCCTTACTTTTAGGCAGTTCAGTGAACATAATACAATAATTTATACGCGGAAAAAGTTTTATTGTAATTGTCTGCCTTTTAGTGTCCATTTCGTCGAAGAGCCGTCAACTTTTAATGTAATTAATTATGCGAGAGAGGTAGGTATTTCAGTATGCGGAAAATATGTTCCAAAAACACCTGTTACCTTATTTTTGTACGTTTATTTAATTTGTCAAGGTGATAAATTCGTTTTTATTGTTACCCGACTGCGCAACGCAAAGGAGGGTAATGTGTTTATCAAACTATATCAATGTATGTGTGTCCCGTTGTGGCGTTCTAGAGACCAACTCCTAGGCCGATTTTGATGATGCTTGCGAGTGGCACTGACTATATTAAAATTTTAAAAATAATTTCAAAAACTACAACCCGATTACTGAAAAATCACGCTCTAAAAACTATGAAACAAGAAAATATTCTCATCTGAGATTGTTATGTGCAATCTATTCGATATTTATCAGATATTTATAAACAATTTACATGTACTGTCTTACGATTTTTAACCGACTTCAAAAAAGGAGGAGGTTTTTACAATTTCATGTAGCAAATGACAGAGATAAGTTCTTAAAAACCCTACGATATAATACCTATAAGGTAAAATACCCTTTCAACCCAATCAATCATACATTTTGAACGCTTTAGTAAACTCATCCAGAACCCCTATGGAAATTGCCCCAAATGCAGGTTTCAATGGATCAGCCATTTATAGTGTTGTCGTTACAAATACATAGAGTATAAAATATATTAAAGGCATAACGGCCCAAGATGTTACATAATCCATAAGGGATACCAAATGCACGGCTAACTGTTTGAAAGACAACTCGAAGTTGTAAGATCAATATTATAAATATAATGGAATTATAATTTCATTATAATTATTAATACTATAAAGCTATGTTTCAAACACATTTAGAAGTTTTATAAATAACAGTTTTAGATTCTGTCTCGTTATGTCAGAAATATCAACCACTAGCTTCCGCCTGCGGCTGCGCCCGCGTGAAAGTCGAAAATATTCCCGGGATAAAAAGTGTCCTATGTACTATTCCTAATTATTATCCATCTCCGTGCCAAATTCCATCCAGATCCGTCCAGCCGTTTGAGCGTGAAGAAGTAACAAACATACAAACACACACACATTCACAAACTTGCGCCTTTACAATATTAGTGTGATAGCGTGTACCGATGACTTGACGAAGAAGTAAGTTGGATGATGTTTACATTCGGCATTAATCATAATGGCTCCCCCAAGCTTTTTTAACCGACTCGCCAAAAAGGAGGAGGTTCTCAATTCGGATTTTTCTATATTTTTTTATCTATACATACTAAAGTATATACGGTACTAACAACAAATAAGCAATTTTTAAGATTTTTTTCTGTCTGTCTGTCTGTTTGTTCCGGGTAATCTCCGAAACGGCTGGACCGATTTTGACGGGACTTTCACTGGTAGATAGCTGATTTAATAACGAGTAACATAGGCGTTGATCACGAGAAAATTCATAGTACCGGCGGGAAACTAAAAAAATAAAAATATATCTTTTACGAATTTGACGCGGACGAAGTCGCGAGCAACAGCTAGTTAGCAATACAATTGTTTCAAACACTGTTGTTGCTTTGTAGAAGCAACATCTACCTTTAAAATTATAATCATCATCAGGCTTATAATGTTCGCACTGCTGGGACACAGGCATCCTCTCTGTGAGAGAGGTAATGGGCCTTAATCCACCACGCGGGCCCAGTGCGGATTGGTGGATGTCACATGTCTTCGAATTTTTGGTTCTAGGAGCCGGTTTCCTCACGCTGTTTTCCTTCACCGTTTTGAGAGCAGTGTTGACGAAATAATTTACACAAAGTAAAGCGCCTGCCTGGGTTCGAACTCACGACCTTACGACACGTAAGTCGGGGGTGTTACCACTGGGCCACCATTGCTCTGTGTTAAAATTATAATAGATGCGACCAATCAAATACGTTGTAATGTTGTTTAGTTAAATACAATCAGAAAACCTAGACAAGTTAATAGACTTGACAAACCAATTCTGGTGTAAACACGTGACTTGAGTGGTCACTTATTTTTAACGATGTTACATCATACACATAAAGCCCCAGATACAATAACAGGTGAGACATGAAGACTGTCGACTGGTTCATAATAAATTCTAAATAAAAACTGTTGAAATCTTGTTTAGTGAACACGTGAACACGTATCGGTGTGGAGTTGCGGACAGTGGCGTTGACGCTCTACAAAATTTATGTAAACTCATTATTTATGATACGTTGTTGTTCCAATGTCGGCAATGTCGCCTTAAATGCAGTTTCAAGGTTTCGCCTGCCTGCCCGACTGTATCGTGCGTAAAGAAGATAATTTTTAGGGTTCCGTACCCAAAGGGTAAAAACGGGACCCTATTACTGTGACTTCATGATCCGTCTGTCTGTCTGTCTGTCCGTCTGTCACCAGGCTGTATCTGATGAACCGTGATAGCTAGACAGTTGAAATTTTCACAGATGATGTATTTCTGTAGCCGCTATAACAACAAATACAAAAAACAGAACAAATTAAAGATTTAAGTTGGCTCCCATACAATATACATGTTTTCTTTTCCATAATGGTACGGAACCCTTCGTGCGCGAGTCCTACCCCCACTTGGCCAGTTTTTTATAAATAACTAGCTGTTACCCGCGGCTTCGCTCTCGTGGGCCACCCCACAGGACCCGTTTTCGGGATTAAAAATAGATAGCCTATGTTACTCAGGAATAACGTAGCTTTCTATAGGTGAAAGAATTTTTTAAATCGGTCCAGTAGTTTCGGAGCCTATTCGGTACAAATAAACAAATCTTTCCTCTTTATAATATTAGTATAGATTACTAGCTGTTGCCCGCGATTTCGTCCGCATCAAACTCGTAAAAAATATATTTTATTTTTTTTAGTTTCCCGCCGGAACTATGAATTTTCTCGTGATCAAACGTAGCCTATGTTACTCGTTATTACATCAGCTATCTACCAGTGAAAGTCCCGTCAAAATCGGTCCAGCCGTTTCGTGGATTACCCGGAACAAACAGACAGATAGACAGACAAAAATCTTAAAAATTGCTTATTTGTTGTTAGTACCGTATATAATTTCACGTGCATTCAATAAAACGTTGTTATTTTGATATTACATACAGACACTTCAACTTTATTTATTTGTATAGATTAGTATAGAAGTATAGACATAGTGCTCTGATAACCGATAGTGCCGCCTCATACTCTCGTTGTGCGCACACTGCGCACCACATGCGATGCCCACGGCTGCCTCTCTGATCTTCGTGCTGATGCTTGATATTACCACTGGTACAGCATGATAGAAAGCGTTACAATTATCAACATACGCGAACACGCTAGCCATAACTCTGTATCACACTAATATTATAAAAGCGAAAGTTTGTGAGTATGTGTGTGTGTTTGTTACTTCTTCACGCTCAAACGGCTGGACGGATCTGGATAGAATTTGGCACGCAAATAGATTATTGTCTGGAATAGCACATAGGATACTTTTTATCCTGGGCATATGTTCCCTCCGGATAATTTTCGACATTCACACGGGCGAAGCCGCTGGCAGAAGCCAGTCTATCTAATATTATTAAGGCGAAAGTTTGTGAGTAAGTTTGTGTGAGTGTGTGTATGTGTTTGTTTTGTATGTTTGTTACTTCTGCACGCTCAAACGGCTGGACTAATTTGGATGAAATTTGGCACAGATATAGATTATGGTCTCGAATAGCACATAGGATACTTATTATCCTGGGAATATGTTCCCTCGGGATAATTTTCGACATTCACTCGGGCAAAGCCGCTGGCAGAAGCTAGTCTAGAAATAATAACATCATCCCTATATCAAATGGTGAAACGAAAATGATACATACTCTAGGCTATTTGTATCCTATAAAACCGTAAGATTGATCTACAAATAAGCGTCTTCTTCGTCTCCACACGACACCACGCCGACGTCATCGATGACGTCTGCCTTCGTGCAATGAACCTACTTAACAACTTTGTAAACGTCGTTACCTACGTAGAGTCATAGATACATGCGCCGAAATTCTTGACTAAAGATTCCTGACGAGAAGGTTCTGTGTGTGATTTCATCTGTTCTTTTCTTAATATCCTGTTTAAATTAATACTGGCGTTTGTTAAAGTATCTTTTCGTCATCTCTTACCGACCGCTTCTGTAAAAAAAATTGGAAATTATTTGATGGAGTACTAACTTACTGACGCTCGAATCTATTATTGAAGCGTATGTTTAGAATTTAGCAATGTATTACCTACTTGAAATGGCTAGAACATGAAAGGATCCATTTTCTAGAAAGCCCGGAAACACATTTTCTTTAGAACACAGTTTTATTTTTAAAAAAAAACAACATAGACGCGTAGGCGCCTTAAGGCGTATATATTCCTCAATGTTAACGCGGTACTGGCCGTGCGCCAGCTCGGTGCCAGAGCCCAGAATATCAGTATTGGACCTCCTTTTGGACAGTTTTGTTAGCAAAATATTTTTTTATTTAAATGTCCTATGTAGGTTAAGAAGAAATTTTAACCGTAAATTTATCTGTATAATTTTTTTTTTTTTTTTTTATCGTTTTGGAGAAAAAGCAAAAAAATGTCATGTTGTTTAATTATTTTTTTAAAGCAAAAGTATAAATCATACGAAAAAACCGTGTTTCACAAATCCATGAATCAATAATAAATGTATATTTATTTCAAAACTTTAACAGTTTTAAAGTAACCTTTTTACGGCACTAAAGCGGATTAAGGGCCTTAATAGACAGTCTTCTGCACTATTTGCAAGGCTATTTGTATACAAAACGCACACTTATATAAATGTCTGATATGCGTTCTATTTCTGTACGGCGTACTGTTTACTTTTCTAATTACAACCCGTGAAATAGACGCCCGTTCTGCTAGCAGTTAAATATATCCTGCCCTATTTTCTACAACAATAAATTATGGAAATGGGTCACGGGGTTGCTCATCCCTAGACGGCAGTAGCGCTGCCCTAACCATGTCCGTTATAAGGACGAAGGGGTACTCGTATCAATCTTATGAACAATTTGATACATGATAAAATATCATGTAGTTGATAGAATAATGTTCTTGATTAATTTAATAATCATCGGCTCATCACAATCATTGTGATTGCTTTTGTTGAGAATGCTAGAATAAGCTACTGTTGTTAGAAGATCATTTGAAAGCGCAAGCATACCACGTTATCAAGTCACTAGCTGTCCCACGCGGCTTTGCTCCCGTCAACTGGCTAATTACCTAGTCTACCCTACCTACCCTACATAAATGAATGATGCGTAACTGTAACCGCTTACGCAGCGCACGCAACGGAAGCTCACAAAACGGAAAATTTTGCCCGTTTTTGCAACATTTTTCATGTATGCTCCGCTCCTATTGGTCGTAGGGTGATGTTATATAGTCTTTAACCTTCCTCGATAAATGGACTACCTATCCAACACAAAAATAATTTTTCAATTCCAACCAGTAGTTCCTGAGATTAGCGCGTTCAAACAAACAAACTCTTCAGCTTAATAATATTAGTATAGATTGCTGTCCAGTTTCCTGCCTAAGCTCACCACTCACTGGCTAGGTAACCAGCCATAATATATACCTTCAGTAAATACATATAATCGTTTGAAAACTTACACATACGCAACCGCAAATCGTATTTATTTTCGTCGGAACGTGTACGTGTGTGTCTATGTAATTTGGTATGTTTTGTTTACCACGCAGCGGACTACGTCTGCCAAAAAAGTCACGCATTTTGTTCTGTCGTAGGTGTAGCTAGTAATTCTGTTCGGTCAGTTCAAACAAGGTATCCAATATCGGATTTCCAATGCCGGAACTGGCTTCTGTTTATGTTGGCGCCGGAATGCCGGAATTACTTCCATAATTGGAAACTGAGCAGGACAGTAACAGTCCTATGATATAACTGTTACCTATACGTATGTAATAGTAGATTCGCATTGAAAATGTTACTTTCTTTTTATTTATGAAAGATGCGGTTTGAGTGGTGATAAATTAGCCCTAGCCCGCTCCATCATCGGATTACAAGACGTACGGCGATGCGTCATCGGTACATGGTTGCCATCCCACTTGATCCCACCCATACGCCCCAAATGTTTTGGGAATACTTTTATTACGAGTATGCGTACAGCAAAGGAGTGGGATTCCCTGCCGGAGTCAAGAGTGAATAGGTTTCTTCTAGGCAAGCGTGCTTCATCTTCGACCACCTCATCGCTTGCCATCAGGTGAGATAGTGGTCAAGCGCAAGCATATAATAATTTAAAAAAAATTAAGACCTCTTGAACCTCTTATTTGTAAATTTTTCCTCACTATCTAAAAAAAATATTTTGGTATGACACTGTGTTGCTTGAAATTTTTTGATTGTTTAATCAGAAAAGTTTACAGCTAGACGGAACATAGGTACTGGTATGATCTACATTTATGCATCAACAGCCGTATTCAATATTGTGTTCAGAAACCGGCCAAGTGCGAGTCGGACTCGCGCACAGAGGGTTCCGTACAAACAGCTACATTCACCAACATAATAAGGTAAAAATACTAAAGTTTATAAACATGAAAGCATTGAACATTGCTCTAACGAAAAGTTTTTTTTTTCATGTACATTTTACAACTATTACTCGTAAACTTGTAAAGTAAAACTTGGAAAACTATCTTTCCTTTTAATTTCGTTATATATACTACTGCCGTGATTTTTTTCACATATCCAAAAGCAAACATTTAGCTGTCAGGGGGGGTAGATACTTGACTCAAACAATTTAATTCTTAATTTTACGCAAACGGATCCCTGAATCGAAAAATGGTTTTCACATACCACAATTTTTTTTGAATGGCCTATCCAACGATACAACATTTGATAGATATACAAAAAAAAAACATTCCCACTTTACGCGTAAGAAGGTAAAGAAAAAAAAAACATGATTTTATTTTACCAATTTGCCGGCGTGATTAACATCTATCTGAGCTAAGCTGCGGACAGGTGGACATCGAAACTATAACACGTAACGGTTCCTTGTCGACTACGGAACCCTAAAAAAGTTTTTACTTGTGAGGGCATAGCTTAATTTTCTGAACAGAGACAAATATAGCCTAAGATCCGATTGCAAAAATCTGGGAAGGAAGGAATTAGGGTTATCGATTAAGCTGAATTTTCATGAATGATACGTCGTAATGTTTATATGAAAATAGGAAGAAATAAGGTTGCCAGCTCTCATTTAGCCGCAAGCTTTGGATTGCCAGTTTACCTGCAAAACCTGGCAACCTATAAAGGGCGGCTGTCTAGCTATCACGGTTTATGAGATACAGCCTGGTGACAGACGGAAAGACAGACAGACAAATCGTGGCGTCTTAGTAATAGGGTCCCGTTTTTACCCTTTGGGTACGGAACCCTAAAAATCAAGTTTTATCAAAAACAAAATACCTGCAGATTTTTGTAGTGGGATCTCTTTTCTCGGAGGGCCTCATTTACAAAAACTTTAGTTTTTAAATAAGGTTGCTAAACGCGCTATGAAGGGTGTTAAATAAAATAAATTGTTCATATTTTTTTGTTTAAACTTGTGTCTGTGGTTGTGGGTCTGATAATGATAACATATAGTTATGTATGGTGTTGTTTTGGTGTAACATATGTGAATATTTTGCAATTCCAACATTATTACATACATAAGTTGCGAATATAAGGTAAAATACCTTAGATCAAAATGTATATGTTTTTTGTCCGTGTTAGACACAACTTTACAAATTAATTACTCTGTTACACGAATAAAACTCAAAATTTTCACAGAATAAATTATTAAGAAAATGGTCTAATGTAATATATATTCTTGGCAAAAAATTACGACACAAGTACACGACATTTAGATGTGATTCTCATCATTTTAAAATCAGCTACTGAGGAGTATCTGCGCCTTAATATACGGTGACAATCTACGGTGAATGACCGTCCAGGCGATTTCGGAGTGGTGCATCATAGACAACCGAGCTATGTATAGTACTCATAATGACAATAGCAAATATTGAATGCAATCTCCGATACGTCACTTTTTGACAAAAAAAAATCTTTTTAAAAAAAAATACTACCGACTTCCAAATAAAATAAAACCGGCCAAGTGCGAGTCGGACTCGCACACGAAGGGTTCCGTACCATTATCGCAAAACACTGCAAAAAACCCCTTTGTTGTATGGGAGCCCCCTTAATTTATTTTATTTTAATTTAATAATTATTATTTTTTGAAGAGAATATACAACTAAATATTCTGTGAATATTTCAAGCGTCTACCTGTTGCCGTTATTAATCTCGAGCAAAAAACGGCAAAAATATCACGTTTGTTGTATGGGAGCCCCCCTTAAATATTAATTTTATAGTGTTTTTAGTATTTGTTGTTATAGCGGCAACAGGAATACATCATCTGTGAAAATTTCAACTGTCTAACTATCACGGTTCATGAGATACAGCCTGGTGACAGACAGACAGACAGACAGACGGACAGCGAAGTCTCAGTAATAGGGTTCCGTTTTTACCCTTTGGGTACGGAACCCTAAAAACTACAAAGTGAAAAATAACTTTATTTTTGGAAGTCGGTTCCATAACGCAAAAAATTGATACCCACCAAAGACAGTAGTATTTTTTTGTAAAAAGTTTTTTATTTTTCACTTTTTGGTTGTACCTACCCTAATAGGATTACCCGAATATCATGAATCTTTAACATAACCGGTGAAAGGAGAGATCTGCGTACCCCTTGAGAGCATACTGGCGTGATGTTATGTTATGAAATGGTATAAACAATAAACGGACATGCGATTGTAGCAATCCCGAAAGATTTGCCGTTATTTATTGAAGAGTTCTGTTGTATATCTCCGAAGTTCTTCATCAGATCTACGCCAAATTAAAATGGGACCAATTTACATACACTTTCAAACAAAAAAAGAATTTTCAAAATCGTTCCACAATTGACGGAGATATCGGTGAACATACATTAAAAAAAATATATCATACATAAAGTCGAACATAGAACCTCCTCCTTTTTCGAAAGTCGGTTAAAACATTTATCGATTAGCCATTAGATTGTTTTTGTTTCAAATTAAAACCAAGTATGTATTTCAATAAAAGAATATTAATTAAGTATTCAATAACAGACCATTTTTTTCGTCTGGTTTAATACTTTACTTAGGTGCTTAATTTTGTATGGTTTCACAGATACATTTTATAAGAGCAAACATCGCTGAAGATACATTCGCATATGATGTGATTAAACTAATATCTCGGGAGAGTAACAGCGCGTATTTGATACAGGGAGCAGAGCAGATACTGGGTAGGCATCACCGCGTGCCAGCCGCGCTGGGCAACCACCGATCAGCCGAGGAGTGGCTGTCCACTGTAGATCACCGTTATCACTACCAGGCTAACAACCTTAGACGTTATCCTCCACTCACGAAGTCACGAAGGTAGCGCGTTCGACGACCTACCAGTTTCTCTGCTTATTCCAATTAGTGCGGTAAATATTTGTAGCGGGCCCCCGATATGGGCCTCTCTTAGTCTCTTTCCCCTATACACGCGCAGTTATTAGAAATGCGATTGCTAAAACTGCCCCACATCTGATTACCTGAGCGCATGCGCCAAGTTCGCTCCACTTTGTTTTTGCGTTCAATGTCAGTGTATCGGCTAATTTTATCGCGCTTCGCACACGCTACGTAACTATCTTGTTTGACGAGGCCAAATGACGATTTGTTTTGATTTCTCTGCCCAAAACATGTGAACATTAAACAACACGATAAATGAATCTAGAATCTCGCTTAATACGACTAAAAAAATATTTAAATATTTACCTTTCTACTGCCAGTCGTTTTTGTACATCGAAAATATTTCCAATAAAAATTGCCAGGATAAATAACCAACAGAACCCATTTCCAGCATTTTATAATGTTTTTTCTGTTTAGTTATTTGTGCACGCATCACGTAAAATTTTCAAAACCAATTTTGATAACTTTTTTACATAAAAATTGTGCATAACTTGAAGTATTACTTAGTTTTGTTTCATCGCAATCGGTTCACTCTATCAAAAGTTAGATGAATTTAAAGTGTTCAATAAGTTAAATATCACAACACACGCAATTCAGATACTCGGACAGTTGAACTTCATATTCGATAGATGGCGTTGTGCACTTGACGTCATTTTCTGAATGGCGATGGTGAAAGATCCTCCGTGGAAGAATGACCATAGAAAAAGAAATGGTAGGTAGGTAGGATAGGTAGCAAGGTAAGTAGGGTAAGTAGGTAGGTCTACGTAAGTAGGGTAGGTAGGTAAGTAGGGTAGGGTAGGCAGTTGACGGCTAGTTGATAATAAGAATGCTGCAAGTGCATACATATCCATACAAATTGCAATATCACAAATGCGAAAGTAACAGTTTGTCTGTTTGTTGCCTTTCGTTAAGCTTAAAGGCTGACCGGATGTGGATGAAACTTGGCCACACGGGTAGTCCCTGGATATGAACATAGGATACATATTTTCATCCCGGGATTATGTTACCTTAGGATAAATTTCCGGCTATCACGCGGGTGAAGCCAGAAGCTAGTTAAATCAGATATACTTTGTTGTTTACTGTTAGTTTAACCTTAACAAGTAATAATGTAAAATCAAATGAACTACCTAGTTAATATACAATTTATTTTTAATGAACCGGGCCTTTTAACGAGCTTACGTTTTATGTTTTTATATTACAAAGTATGAATGGAAAATCCCGAACGAAATATGAAGGAAAACACATTGGCCCATGTTGAAAGGGCAAGTCAAGATGGAGTGTAGGACTGTAGGAGTCGAGTGGTGAGGGTGACATGCGGCTGCGCGAGGTGAACGTGCTGGTATCCGCGACTCCGCGTCACGACTCACGACACGACGAGTAAACGCTTTTCGTCGCTATTTCCGCAACAAGTGTTGTTTTGAAGATAGAGGCCCCAAGCGGGCGAGCCGAGCGTCATGCCCGCGCCGCGCGCCGCTGCCCGTGATTACATTTCCATATAATTTATCAGCTGATCTTAATAATACGAAATAATCATCACATCACTACAATCTTGCTTGGTGAATTTAGATCGGAAACAATTCAAATTATCAATCTTCTTCAGTCTTAATACGATATCACCGAGCAAAAATAATAAAATATTGGCAAAAATTATGAAGTTGTTTACAAGCAAGTGCCTGTAACTTGTAATGCTCTAAAGATAGTTCAAATTAATATAAAAATTTTGTGGCTGACATACATTATTTTGTAGTACCTAGTGACTTAATAATATTGCTGCCTTCACGATATCGCTGGAAATTCCATCATTTTACATCTTCTACGCTCTTAACGCCTCCATTTATTAATAGTCCCTTAATTCTCTATTTTTACATACAAGAGCATGCCTTTAATAACATTCTCTTATTATTGCAATCTAAAAACTATTTTTTATTTAAATTAAAGAGTTTATCATCAGGCATTCAGATTTCCTTTCGTTGGCGACACAAGTGATTTCATCGATAAAATTATATCATGCGAATCGTGTCGCATATCTTATCAGTGGCGGTATGAGACAAATAAGATCAACGTTCCCATATCTGGTCATAATAACTGGGCGCGTAGCGTAGCGTAGGTGTTTACAAAAACATTACATCACGCCTGTAGACCCTCCTCCTCCTGCAAGGGTTGGCCAGAGGCACCAATATTTAAAAAAAAAACCGGCCTTGTGCGAGTCGGACTCGCGCACGAAGGGTTCCGTACCATTATCGCAAAAACCGGCAAAAATATCACGTATGTTGTATGGGAGCCCACTTAAATATTTATTTTATACTGTTTTTAGTATTTGTTGTTATAGCGGAATTACAGCAACAGAAATACTTCAACTGTGAAAATTTTAACTGTCTAGCTATCACGGTTCATGTGATACAGACGGACCGCGGAGTCTTAGTAATAGGATCCCGTTTTTACCCTTTGGGTACGGAACCCTAAAAATCGCCAATTATGTTAAAGTACCATGTGATAGTGACAAGCCTTTTGCCATCGACCAGGTACAAATCCACTCCGGGCTGCTATTGAGAAATGCCAGATGAAAAAAAAATCTGACCCGGGCATCGAACCCGCTCCTTATGCTCAGCAGTCTTGGAGTAAGCAGCTTCGGAGCACAAGACCAATGAGGCAGTTCGTAAAAAAGTTAATTAAAAAAATCAATAGACCCGTCTGCTTAGTCGGAAGATACATCTGGTTTTGGTTAACCAGCTCGCGAATATGTATCCTCCGACTGTACAGCATTATTTTCTTCTTGTCTTCTTGTTTACGTCTTTTTAGTTCGCTTCTTAAGCAGTCGGGTTTTTGATTTTTTGAATTAACTTTTTTATTTATAACTTTTTAGTTATTTTTTTTGTCCTATTAGGTACATTAAAACATAAAAGTATTATATATTTTTAAAATCACCTCTTAAAATCCTATATTTTGATACCCCACACGATGGGTATGGAAGAAAAAACAAATTGGGCCCCCACAATATGTCGCCCAAAATCCGCCACTTTACTATTTTCCAATTTTAATGCAGCCAGTAACACTCGCAAGGTTAAGACAAATCGATTGACGTAAGACTCATCAAAATCTGTCAACGCGTTTGGTCTCTAGAAAGCCAAATACGAACAAGCATACATGTACATAGATTGATAAACAAATTAATTACCCTCCTTCGGCAGTCTGGTAAAAACCCAAAATAAATTTTATCCGCACCTTATGCTCCAGCGGTAGCTCTTCGCAACATTCGCAACCCACGAGACAGCTCACAAAAAAATACGTGTATTACTTGCAATAATAAAATATTGGGCACATAGCGTAGGCCCGACGTCATTCTGTGCAAATAGACGGCGTCATCGTGGCGTTGCCGTCATTGTTGTCTCTCGGTGATTGTACTCAATGTTTAGCTTAATTTATATCACCATGACGCGGTACTGAACCCTTTCCGTGTCACTATGATGGAAAATATTCACTACTTTTATGGGTATTGAGTTTCACTGCCAAATGAACGAGTTTTTTTATTATAGCACGCTATTAAGCACTTAAAAACTTCGGTTTCCTGCCTCCGAGTTTTTTTATTATTCTCGCAGTACCTACCTATCAGAAATTGTGGTATCATTTGCTCCGTTTATTATGCATTTTCCTGTTGATAGACATTTTCCACTTGCCTCAATTGATATTTTTTAACCCAAGACGAAAAAAGAGGGGTGTTATAAGTTTGACATCTGTGTATATGTGTGTCTGTCTGTGACGTCATAGCGTTCAAACGGGTGAACTGATTTTGATTTAGTTTTTTTTGTTTGAAAGGTGATTTTGTCGAGAGTGTTCTTAGCTATGTTTGAATAAAATCGGTTCAGCCGTTCAAAAGTTATGGGCGTTTCACTGTTTGAATCGGGGTGTCTTCGCAAGATATCGTGCCATAATTACGTGTTCAATAGATTGCCGATCGAAGCGTATCTACTATGTACTAGATAAATTATGTAGCATGAAATAAAAATGTATCGGGAGTTTTTTAAATTTTGAAATTTTTCTTGTTATTCTTCAATAGTTGCAGGCGTTAGCTCATCGCTAAGTAGTAACAGTCGCATTAATCGATTTTCAAGGATAAGCTAGGTTTGCTGAGGTTGTTCCATGGTGACCATCCAATACATGGCGAGATTCCAGCTTTCTGCTCTCCACTATCAGATTCATATTACCAACTACGATGAATAATACCCATCAGAACGATTCAAATGCGCTGAAATACGAAAAACAACTTTATATAGGTTCTTCGCCTAAAGAAATAATCAAGGCCAAATACCTGTTAGCCATCCAAATTGAAAACCAATACAATACAAAAAAAAACTCCGTTCCAATTTCTGTTGGATTCTGGGGCACAGGTGACCATCCTTCTTTAAGGTCTTAGCACTCATATCAACTGGTAAACGGATCTCCACCGTATCAAGTCAAGCCGAAGCTGCTGATCTACTTTGGTTACGTGCTCACGTTAGGTTAACGCCTGGTTGACGGCGGCAGCGAGGGAAAAGGCGAGATGGTTTGACGGTTCACGGTGACGATCCGTTTCCGAGTTGATATGTGTGCGACAACCTAGCTTTAATAATGTGTCATTTAATTTAATTATCAACAGAATGATTGAATTGCATTTAAAGATTATGAAGTATGCAAGGGAGAGAGAGAGGAAATTTAATTAATTTGTAGATCTGAAATTACTATCACTACATATTATAAAACAAAGCCCCCGCCGCGTCTGTTCGCGATAAATTAAAAAACCAGCCAAGTGCGAGTCGGAATCGCGCACGAAGGGTTCCGTACCATTATCGCAAAAAACGGCATAAAAATCACGTTTGTTGTATGGGAGCCCCACTTAAATATTTATTTTATTCTGTTTTTAGTATTTGTTGTTATAGCGGCAATAGAAATACATCATCTATCTCTGTCTAGCTATCATGGTTCTTGAGATACAGCCTGGTGACAGACAGATAGACGGACCGTGGAATCTTAGTAATAGGGTCCCGTTTTTACCCTTTGGGTACGGAACCCTAAAAACTACTGAGCGGATTTTCATGCGGTTTTCACCAATAGAAAGAGTGAGAAAGGAGGAAAGTTTTTGTATATAATTTGTCACGGGCGAAGCCGGAGCGGGTCGTTATAGATCAATTGAATAATGACAACATTTGAAAACTTATAGGGAACAACATAACACGCTTGAATAAAAAGGAGGTGTTACCGTCTGTCTGTTTAATGAAAATCCATTATTTATTACCCACGAATAAGTTTCAGAACTCTATTTTTATGTCGCTATTATAATTCCTTTAAGACTTGGTTTTCCAAGGACGCGAACGCGACTCATTCATTATTTATAGTTCCACTGGCGTCTAGGTTTAAAGGTTTAGTACCACAAAATCTTAGTGTGTTGTCATTCAAATGGTACTAAATATGGTAAAGCCGTAATACTTGTTCAAGAACCGGTTGACGGTTCGCAAGTGGCGAGGACTGTGTGCGGCGGGGTAAGAGGTGGCCCGGCTAGCAATCTGCACCGGCGGGCGTGCATTCCGAACGCATTCCATGATCCGAACCGTCGGACAACCTAGCCTCGGCATTTACTACCGCCACGGGGTCCAGCGCTAATAAAGATAATTTGGTTCATAAAAATATCATTAGATGGCGCGATATGCATCGATTTTTTATTGAATTGTGCGTAAAATTTATATTTTCTGGAATTGATCATAAAAATTGTATGTTCTTGTTTAATCAACTCTCCTGAGCACAAAATTATTGAATATTGGACTCTTAATTCACGTATCAAAGATTATTTGAACGGATCACTTAAAACTTATTCCAATAGATGGCGCGGTTTTAAATTTCTGAGGCAAGCCACTCGATTGTTTACATTTGAATTGTTAACACATTTTGGTACAATGAAACTGTAAAAACGTGCAAAAAATACTATAAACAGCATAAAACAAATCGTCACTGTATTTAAAGAAAAAAATAGTCACGAACCGAGAAAACTATTTTACTTGCAAGACGCTGCTAACACCATCTATAGCCGTGGAGCGGAACCGAACTCGGTCGATGTCTTAAAAAATTATCAGTATAATCAGACTAAACACGCTAGTTACGTCTGCACGGTTTCTTCGTATGGGATGAGGCACCTGTATGCTAGTTTAATATATCTGTGGTATCGCCGATTTTAATGCCATAAAGTTTATGAATAAACAACACCATTTTTTATTATTGCTATGGAATGTAAGTACGGATCATTACTGAATAACTAAGTGTTGGCCATAAAGATTTTATAGTCTTATTTACCTACATATGATTTAATTGCATTTCCTGGCTAACTACATTGTAGATAACTAGATAAACAATAATATTCAAAAGGCACAGCTTTATAATCCATAATTCCATGCAAACGTGTTTATGTAAAAAAAACAAAATAGTATTTCCTTGCAAATGAGTTTGGCACCATTGAAAACTGGTGTACTAACTGTACTTGTAAGTTATCTACATTTTTTTGCATGTGTGGAATCTGGTGAGCGTAGAAATTCTTCCGCAGAAGAGGTCAATAAAACCGAAAGTTCCATATTCCGGGCGCTGCAACACCACTTTCCTTATTTGTTTTTATTATTGATAGGCTCGCGCTTGACCACTATCTCACCTGATGGTAAGCGATGATGTGGTCGACAGTGTAGCACGCTTGCCTAGAAAAAACCTATTCACTCTTGACTTAAAGACTCCCAGGTTGTAGCTATCAGGAAATACATACTCCGGCAGGGCATTCCACTCTATAGGGCTTATTACACTACACGGTATTCAGGGCCCTAAAAACAATCAAAACCTTTTAAATGTCCTTTTACTCGAAGATCATCCCTGCAGTCGGTTGCCTGAATAAACCCCATAGGCTTTTTTTACCTTTCAAAGTGTTATAGGTACTTACCAAATAATTTTAAGAATTATTAATTTAATATTTTTTTAAGAATTAATTCATTTACGTGGCTATTTTTTAAACCATTTACAACCTGTCATCAATGTATGATAATGTAAACATGTTTACTAACTTTTGTATGACTGGACATAATTTTATCATAAGTCGGTCGAAAAACAAAAAAAAAACATAGTTCATGTTCTAAATTCGTAAGAATTGTCAGCACGTGCAACCTCAATTACTTCAGCATTCAATTACTTACTGTTCATTAACACCCTACCCGTGCAGTTGTGCAATATTGTATGTTTTCCGTTGTAATCTCTTAGAGACTTTTATTTTAATACTTGGCCCGGCCTTTCTTTAATTAACTTTTAATTGCGGAAAAGTTCGGAAAGGTAAGTACATGAAATGTAGTTTAAAATGTAGGTACTTAATAAATTCCATGATTCCTTATTAAATAAATTAAAATTAATTAGGTACAGTACTACAGCAAAAAGCACATAATCCGTTTTTATTTTTTTACATTTTAAAATTAAGTTTAAATTACTATGCAGCAGTGATAAATAATCTGATAACGAAAAAACGACCCCTAAATATACAGCCTAAGTAATAATAATCTTGGTACTATTACCAAAAAATAACAAACACTACCATGCAAAACACACTTAAAAGAAAAACATCGTAAATCATCATCACTCTTGCGTCATTTCCAGGTCGATGACCGCAGCCTTGGCGTGCCGGCCCTTTCCACGTTCAAATCTTATAATAACCGTCCGATAACAAGCCGTGCAGTACTTATCACCGCGGTGAACACTGGCTAGAATGTGATTGGAACGCACCAGAGCGATGCTGCTCGATGATGCGACCGTTAATGAGTCATCACCAACCGACGGCGGCTGCGACGTAAACAACCGGAGCTGCTCCCCGCGAGGCCACCGAGCGCAAATAAACGTGCCTCACATGGGTGTACCGCCAACTGTTTTGTTTGACGCACCCGAAACTACCAACCTTTTTTTGTGTTTTCGCAAGCACAACAAGAACATAGACCTCACAATCCTGTACATGGATACTCCACAATCTTTAAACTTTCAATCACTACGGTGGTTACTACTACAGACTGATGCTGACTCGTGAAGAGAGACAACAACACGGAAATACGCTGTGGACTCAGAATAAAAACAGTTTTTCATATTATTTATTTTATAGTTATTCGCACGGTAATAATTTATCATTATCAGTCTCTTGAGAAAGAAACATTAGGGACACGCGTTTTCTATTTTCGCATTCTAAAGTCTTGATCTAGATTAGATTCCAAGCGATGTCTAAACACCAGATTTAATTTTTAAATAGAAAATGACTCGTACTAATTTTATTACTTCCGCAATTCCAAACTCAAAATAGTCAGGCAAATTGACTTTATTTTGAAATTCTGCCGTTCGAGTTCAAGGATTATGTGCGAAAATAACTATTGTAGGAGTCTCATGATTTGCGGAGAGACCTCACAAGCACCTGTGGAGGTTGTCTTTGCTGCGGCCGACCTGAGTGCGATGTCTATTTATGTGAGTTTTCCATTCCGGCGGGAGGCTCTCCAATGGCTCGATGAAGTGGTCAGGAGGCTTGACCTTCTCTCGCCAAAGATCGCAGGCCATGGCCCACCTATCGTCCTGTAACCTTTACATGTGAGGACGTTATGGTTGCGTCAGCGAATGGTGTTGCCGTAGGTTGAATACTGGGAAAAACATAATATTTATTAACCGGTAGAATTATATAAACCGGCATTACCGAAACAATTAGGTCTTTGTGTACGTGAGTTTATATGTTTGTAAACGCACCCACGATACAGGAAGAAATTCCTAGTGTGGGGCAATATGAAAAAAAAAAAAAAAAAAAGCTATTGTGTCTCGCGTGGAACCACGTTTGAGGCACTCAAAGGGTTGAAATCTGTATTTGCCATAAACACGCTAAGAATAAGAAGGAGTCACATTATATAATCATAATGCCAATTTATATAGCCAGTTTAATCATCAATTATTAGAGCGGATACCGCAGTATTGACACGCGCGGGGGTTTAAGATTGGATTAGGCTGCTAGGCTGCTATTACCGCAGCGCGCGGTATGCGTAAATAAATAGTGCCTATGTGCAAAACGTTGTCGAGTTCAAAGGCAGGTCACGTGTGGGGTCGGGGCCTGCCACGCACCACGGTGCCACCGCACCACTTTTATTACATTCCCCGAATAAATGCTTGCGACCTACGAACAGCCTTGTATAGATCATGGGCTTACAATTATTTACAGAAATATTTGCGCTGAATGTACTGAGAGAGAATGTATTGCCCGTATTTCGTTTTCTTATTGATATTTTTACAGTTTTCAAAAAAAAGGAGGTAATCAATTCGACACGTATGTATGTAAGATTGTTGGTATTGCTCAATATTCACATATTATGTATGGACTTCTAAACACGTGTGCCAAATATAATAATTGTATGTATGTATTGTATTTTTGTCTACGCATTTCGCTGAAACCACTTATCGGATCGTGATCATTATTTTTTATTGGATTAAGTATCTCTCAACTTAGGGAACAGTGCAAGTTTCATCAAAATCGGTTCAGCAGTTTTCAAGGAATGGAATGTACAACCGATCCCCTTAGCGGCAAACAGCACGAATGTGTAAATTAAGTTATTATGGGTATTTTGTCAATCCTTTTGGTACCTTACTATATCACTTGCAAATTTTTTTGTGATATCCCACTAAATCTTAAAAGAGAGAAATAAAAACCTTTTCACAAAAAATAAACCCACTTCTATAGCAAAACACTAAAAAGTACAAAAATAACTTTCGTTTCGGAAGTCGGTGTCTTTAGTATCTCTTGTTTTTATCGTTCTTCAACACCGGGTTCTGAAACGAAAGTTATTTTTGCACTTTTTAGTGTTTTGCTTTAGAAGTAGGTTTATATTTTATACTTTTTGCGGCATAATAGCCATAAACGTAATCCAATCGCGCGACGAGCAAGATATTATAATATGAAGTAGCAAATAATGTACTGAAAAGTTATATTTTCATACGACTCGCGCTGACTTCCAATTTTTCCATGTTATTTTTAGATCTAACTCAAACACAGTTTAAATCTAAGTTATTTGGTATAATAATAAACTTCTCGTTATTGAACTTGTTCAAGAACCCTTCTCGTAGAAACCCTGTGTTCTTTACTTATACCGTACCAGGCAAGCTTTACGATCGTGACCCGAATCTTGCTCGGTATTTGTCCTTTCTTTATTATCAAATTACCATTGTCTGCATATTGTTGCTACCTTGTCTTGTATGATATAATACCAGACTGTTCAGTAACAGTCTGGTGCAGTGGGACAGTTCCCACTGCACCAGACAGGGTAAGGGCGCCCACACAAAACCGCCATGCGATGCGATATCGTCATATTTAATACGTGCGTGCTCGCAGATATTTGCGATGCGTTGCGAATTCGCAGTTATGTGTGGGAGCCCTAAAGGACTCCTCTTAACAGAGAAGGCACCACTTCTCACACGAAGGTTTGTACTTTCTACACACTTACATTTTAATTTTATATTTTTATTGTATATAGGCTCGCGCTTGACCACTATCTCTCCTGATGGTAAGCGATGATGTGGTCGACGGTGAAGCACACTTGCCTTGAAGTAACCTTTTCACTCCTGAGTTCCTGATTTAGGCATAGCACGCACTGCGATTCTTATTTGCGCGATTTTTTTTCCGCTTATTCTGTGACCTATGGAAATGTATGAAGCCGCACGCATTGCGGAAAAAAAAACGCGCTCAAATAGTACAAAAAAAAATACGAATAATAATTTGCGCGAATAAAAATCGCAATGCAACACGCATTGCGATTTTTATTCGCGCGAAGCCTTAAAGACCCATAGGTTGTAGATACCGGTAAACACAGACTCCACTTCTTAGCTGAACGCACATTGACAGTTTGCCCAAAAAGTGCTAGTAGTCTATATCTATACTAATATTATAAAGAGGTAAAGTTTGTGAATTGTGAGTTTGTGACGTTGTAGGGAGTAATCTCTGGATCTACTGAACCGATTTTGAAAATTCTTTCACCAGTAGAAAGCTACATTGTTAGTGAGTGGCGAAAAAATTGCAATAATGTTACCAAAAAATAGCGAAATATTGCATATAATTTTTTTAATTTTATATGCAACATTTCATTTCATTTCATTTTATAATTTCTTTTAGGTATTTATATTTTATTTTTTGTTTTTTGGCGTGCGCTGAGAAAACTATTGATGTAACATAAAAAAATATGAACTACATGATTAGGTAGGGTAGGATAGGTAAGGTAGGGTAGGGTATAGTAGGTAGAGTAGGGTAGGTAGCGTAGAGTAAATAGGGTAGGGTAGGTGGGTAGGTACGGTAGGTAGGGTAGGTATGTAGCCAATTGACGGGAGCGAAGCCTCGGGGGTCAGCTAGTCAACAATAATTGGCTACCTACGTAACCTACCCTACTTGCCTTGCTACCTAATTCAGCTGCGGAGAATCTTAACACCGCACTTCAGAAAATGAAGTCAAATGCACAACGCCATCATCGATTATAGAGTTCAACTGTCCGTGTTGTGATATTTTACTTCTTTGAACATTTTAAATTCATCTAACTTTTGATAGACTGAACCGATTGCGATGAAACAAAAACTAAGTAATACTTCAAGTTACGCACAAATTAAATCCATAAAAGTTCTCTACATTGGTTTCGTATATTTTATGTGATGCGTGCACAACTAAACAGACAAAAAATCCAAAAGTGCTGAAAATGGGTTCTGTTGGTTATCTTTTAACACCCTGGCAATTTTTTTGGCAACATTTTCGATATACAAAAACGACTATTCTACATATTTTTTATATGTATTGATTACAACGTCTTAACTACGACTGCGTAACGATATTGACTGTGCTATATACTTCAGCATCGGAATATTCCACATGGCACTGTTACGAAAGACATTCCCTAGCGTTTGTTAACTTATCGTTAGCCATGGGCTATGAGTCCATGGCTAACGATAAGTTAACCGAGGCTGCTTTCTGCACTACTCGTTGGAAGTATTCTTGACGGGTAAAATAAACTATCTACCTATAACTATGTATAAAATCTAGTTCGTGCTATAAAAACAACCAGTTGATTGATCTTAAGTCTACTACTTTTACTTATTCAGTGAATGTATCGTGGATCGAGGACACTACTTGATTCCGTTGATGTGAATGTGAACTTGTGAAGTCATTTAGAAAATGGCTTGCTCGCATTTCGCCCACCCACTTTTGTATTTTTTTACAGGACACTTTAGACCAAGTGGAAGTGTCTTATTAAAATGGTTTAGGTAGATTTAAGATTTATTTATGTTTATAATTTAACTCCGAAAGGGATTGTCATTATTTGTCATTCATTATACAGGACTGAATGAACTTCTGACGTTTACTATAGTTCTCGCCAAACTTCTTGGCCGCCCTGAAGTTGGCTACAATGGCTGCGCAGTTGAAAATCTCATACAAAAACAGCACCGTTTCGTGCCTCGCGCATCCGGTAAACCAACTTCAGGGCGGCCAAGAAGTTTGGCGAGGGCTATACACATATTAGGCTGATGAAGCGGCCGCGCGGCCACGCGGTCGCTACACTACACCGATCGAACGTTGATATCTTCATTCAGAGAACGGAAACATAAATCAACGTGGAGCGACGCGTCGCCGCGGCAGGCGGCTCACGACTCGGACGTCCATGTTTTCTTTTTGCAATTACCTTACACGTGTAATATTTTTATCGCGTATTTTTCACAAGTGTGACTGTGCAGTTTCGTTTGCAAACAAAACAATTGCTGCTGAATCAGAAACTTACACTAATTCAGATGTGGAATTGGAAAGTTATTCACATTCACATGCCGTAATTGCTTGCTTCTTGTTCACCAAAGCGCGGAATAATGCGGCCAGACATTCGGTTCCAATGTAGGTCAAATTCCATTCGTTGGTACTTTCGGTAAGGCACTTGTAAAGGGGTGTGTTGACAATTTGACATTATAGTCAGACAGTCTATTCTATACGTTTAACACTTGCAAGTTATTTAATCATAGTTGTGTTACTATTTGCAATGAAAATGCAGTGAGTCATGCGGGTTGTGCGGTTGTGCGACGTCGGAAATAGCGACGGAGCTGCGCTCGCGCCGGTCGCGACTCGCGATGCTGTGGCTGCAAAGGCGCGCGCGGCCGCGATCGTTCTCGGCGAGGGTCACGTAAAGTCACATTAGTGCATACGATACAAACTACAGATTTAAGCGGGAAATCGAACTCAAAACTCGAATAATTTATTTCGAATATACCAACAACAGGTATTTTTGAATTGTCAAGCAGTCGGTCAGTCTAAAACTGAAGAACATTCGCAAGTGCAGGTAGATCTCTATGGAGGAGAACGTGCAAGAAACTACACGGGCATTCTTATCAATCATCATCATCATTATTTTAGTCGTAAGTGCCCACTGCTGGACATAGGCCTCCCCCAAGCGTTGCCAACTTGCCACACTGTTTGGTCCTGTGCATCTCACATCTATTCGCAGCCTTAACCCTGTTTTCAATCAGTTAAAATAATTATTATTACAAAGTATTGGTTATATCATTCTTGAGATCTCTTCAATCACCAGTGAATCCGGCCAAACAAAATTATTTTATTTTACTATTTCAGATTACTTTATTAATCTTTCATGAAGTGCGAAACGATAGTATTTATATCATTTGTGGATAAGATAACGTTTAATCGCTAAGGATATTATTTCAAAGGTGATAAATTGTTTATTTGTTTTCGTTTGGTAAAATAAATAATTCTATTTTCATATTTCCCTTGTACTTATCAATCCACGCTGCCATGTTTAAACCTCATTGTAAACCAAAAAGAGCTGCATTTAAACTAACATTAGATATGATAACTCACATCTTCTGGGCAGAGGATTACACAATAATGGCTTTAACCGCGTTGGACGCTTACTGAGTCCGAGGAAGGAAAATACAGAACTGTGCCACTTTAACTGCAAAGCACGCTCCCGAGGTAAAAAAAAAGTTTATTAAAAAAATCAAAAAACCCGACTGCTTAAGAAGCGAACTAAAAAGACGTAAACAAGAAGAAAATCATGCTGTGCAGTCGGAGGATACATATTTACGAGTTAACCGAGTGGGTGATCGTCCGCGTCGCCTTTTCCCATCCATTTTACCTACATCAACCAGTTTATCCAGGTTATCTGGCTGTCTCCGGGCGATGTGACCAAAAATTTCTTTGTAAATCATACTAATTACCTTACTCGAAAAAAAAAACAAAATTAACCAACACAATAAGTCACACTTTTTTCTATTGGAAAATAAGAAATCAACTCCATATCCGCTTTCACAGATGGGGAAAGAACCTGACCTTCTGCGGAATAACCGTACAAGGTCATAAACAGGAAAATGGCATTTAACTATTACGTCACGAGACCACAATAATACGCTATCCGCAATCTGACAAAAAACTCGCTTCCTATTTGCTCTTTGGTAACGGTAAATAAAGAGTGCGTCGTAGTAAATATGTATGTATAAATTGTATAATACTTGCTTATACTTGTCTCTGAAGTTGGCAGCAAGACTCTGCGCAGTAGATATTTTTGTGTCAAAATTGAAGGTGATTATTTCAAAATAACATTTTAATAATGCATATGAATATTACAAGGTACATAAGACAAGAAAACTTGTTTTTTAAGAACAGTTTTAGACAAAGTCACTGTTGTCATCCGGTAACAAAAATTCAAGTAATATTATGTATCTTATATCTGAATTTTGTCGCATGATTGTCGCGCGCTTGTTTACCTAAGCTTACGTATCTGCTTGCCAAGCTTCTTCTTGTGCTTGCGTATCATTTATCTGTGCTACTTCTTGTGTTGACTTTCTCCTTCTATTCTTCAAACATTGTGTATGTGTGTGGACTAAAATAAACCAAGCAAGTGAATCCTCGGCTTTTATTCATCTCCCGTACGTACCTACTTCACTGTTTATACCGGCTTATCTCAGTGGAGTACGACTTACGAGTACTGCGTGCCTACGCAATGTACTATTGCAAAGAATGCACTGACGTGATATGCATCATTGAATTACATTATACGCCTCTTCTTCCCAGGCCTTGACAATGTGTAGGTACTAGGTAGTAGGTAGGTATTCAACACATGAGTCAACTTGTTTATCCGTAAATCGAAACTGAGCTTGTTAGAATCATGAATGGAACTAGGTATATTAAAAGTTTCGATGTCTACCAACATAGCTTTTGAAAGCCAAGATGGTTCTTGATTATTTATTTATTTATTTGATATAGGCTCGCGCATGACCAGCATCTCACCTGATGGTAAGCGATGATGTGGTCGTCGATGAAGCAATATGGCTATTATCAGTGTTTGGAGGTTCTCGTTTCTAGTTTCGAAGAACAGTGGTAACGGCCTTGACTTACGTGTCTTAGGCCATGGGCTCGATTTTTATATATAGGCAACTGTTATCTGGTATCCGGCCGGATAGTCATTCATTAGGCGCCGGATAGTTACCGGATATCAGTTTCATATCTAGTCTCAATACGACATATGTTAGTCAATATTTTCTATATTGTCGTAAACTAAATTATAAAATAGTAATATATTTGAAAAGCCAAACTTCATGATTTAATGACGCCACACTTTAGGTCATATTCCATCATGCTCAATGCCATTAATTTTATAAAATTATCGTAAAATGTAAAAAGTTAACCTACTCGAAATGCGTTGTAAAACAAACGTCACTTTTCGAACTCAACGCAATGAGTATAAGGCTTTATTCCCTTGTTATTATGGTTTAATGTTCCGGGTAATTGTTTATGACGTTGTGTTAATCTGTTCCTGCGGCGCCATGTTCCGAGGGTACAAGCGGGAGGAGTGGAGGATGTAGTAGAGTCGTAGTAAGCGCTGACAGCTGGAGGGGGAGGGGGGGGGGTTATTTAGCGCCTCAGCACACGCAGTGCAACTATTGTGATAGTGACTCAATTTTTATCGATGAATAAGTTTATTTAAATCTTATGTAAACGTTGACTATTTCTATTAGTCGCATAGTTATATAGGGTTTTTGTAGAAGTTTTAAAAAACTTTACCCTCCCGCCGTCGAGAAAAAACCGTACGTTGTAACATGGTGAAAGCGACTTACTGTGAACCGGGTAACTCTTCAAACCCATCAGTTACTGTTGGACGAGGTACCTCAATCCTATCGTACTAAACTTTTCTTAAGTTTATACACGGTTTGGAAAACCCTCCGTAAAACATTTTTCCTCGAAAGAGTTTTAAAGGGCTTCAATGGGTTAGCCAAGTTTCGGGGTCACCTGTACTACGAAAGGGTAAAGCTATACAATTTGAGAAATGCTTCGTAAGGATAACTTTCGGTTTTCCTTATGAACTGCTCTTTGAACGGCTTAACACTCAAGCAGGATTCCTAGTCACATCACACAATTTTTCAGAGACCTTAAATATATTAACTAACCAGTCGTTTGCTCTTGATCGATGAGCCAAGGAAAAGCCAACCTTTTTGGTTAAACCTTATATTTAGGTAAGCGTAGAAAATGTTTATAGCTTAGTATGGCTACCGACATTATTATTGTTGTGGTACACCACTAATAACATTCCTGGCTCTATAAATACTCAGTGAGCTGAGTGACCGAGGTTTGCAGGATATGAGACTGCAATATGCGACGAGTTACTTGTGTTGTGTCGATTGTCGTGTTTTCAGGTTAGCTTGGTATTGAGCCTCCCGCCAGCGCCGGGCGCCATCCCCTGCATCGCACACACTACGACGACATCTACCGTGGTCCGTGATGCCCCCCACCCCAGCTGTCTTCCTTGCGCCATTTCAGCTTATGCTTATTCCAGCAGCATACAAAGTATTTTATTCGTGCTAGTAGAAGCACGACGAAAAATATTTTTATAGGTTTTTAAGGGGACTTCCCGTACAGTTAAGGGAGGGGGAGGCGGGGGCGAAAAAAGTTTGAACTACCCCTTCGAGTGGGGTATTGTTGTTTAGAGCTCATTGAGTAGATAAATACTGTACATTTTTGTTTCAAAAATTTTGGAAATCAAACGAGTGAGAAGCCACCAAAGTCAGCTTTATATACAAATGTTTGTTCCGAAGTATTTTTTAACTTCCCATTGACCTATAAACATCGTATTTGGTAATAATGTTTATTATTACGATATTTTACTAACAAATACCAAAATATTGATAACTAAGATATTTTCTTTGAAATTTCCTCAATTTTCCTATTACAACCAACTTGATTTTGCGGTTTGCTATGGAACCCTAAATGTGCGAAGTTTTTTAATACCTGTCCAGTGCATCATGTTTTAAATTTAACATCTTTTGAGATACTTAATCATGTATAAGCAGTTAAAGTAAAAGAATTCCTAGATTCGAAAAAAAAAGATATATAGAATCACTGCAAAATAACAAATAACTCACTCTTTCACCGGTGTTAAGGGAAGCATGGCACATACCACAGATAATATAATAATACTACCGTACTCATACTAATGGCATCATGCCGTGACATGGCGCGTATTGTTTACGCTGCCATCTTGGTTTCCCTCCCGCGCATTTTTTGCACATGCGCTCTCGGCCTTTGACCTTAACTTCTGCGCCCTGGGAAGAGTAACTTGCAGGTACTGCGTAGAAAGATCCGCCTTAAGAAAACTGCGCAATAGATTGACCTTTGTTGATGTACAATTTTTAATTCCTCTACTCGTATCATACATCGGTACGAGTATAATACCCATTTATTACTTTAATAAACAAGTTGTAAAATATAAAGTCAAAGATGGGGATAGTTGAACACAATAGTAATATTAGGTAGGTATGCGTGGCTTTTATTAGTTTATATCTACTGTTGAAGTCAACTTTCAGATCGTAAATTGATCATAATATCAGCGCAGCGATATCGTTGCACATGCTGAGATAGGAGTCTTTTTGGTCTCGCACGGGGGTTATTTTTACCCGACTGCCGAAGGAGGGTAATGTGTTTATCAGTCTATTTATGTATGTAAGTATGTATGTATATATGTATGTATGTTTGTTCCTATGTGGCGTTCTAGAGACCAAACGCGTTGGCCGATTTTGATGATTCCATTAAAATTAGAAAATAGAAAAACGGCTTTTGGGCGCCATATTGTGAGGGACAAAAATAAATTTCTTCTTCCAAACCCATCGTGTGGGGTATAAAAATTAAGGGATTTAAGAGGCGATTTCAAAAATATATAACACTTATATGTTTAAAAGTACCTACACATTAAAAAAAATAACTAAAAAATTAAATAAAAAAAGTAATTCAAAAAATCAAAAAACCCGACTGCTTCAAAAACGAACTAAAAAGACGTAAACAAGAAGAAAATCATGATGAGCAGTCGGAGGATACATCTGGTTTTGGTCAGCCAGCTCGCGAATACGTATCCTCCGACTGCACAGCATGATTTTCTTCTAAGAGATATGCAAACCTGTGCAATTATGTCAAAATCTTCTGATATGGTCATGTATAATAAACCTTGAAGCGTGACCAAGAACACAATTATTGTAATCTATAATGCCTCTTACCTATACACCGTATAATTTTCGTCGTTTAAATCCCATGAAGGGTCGATCCAACACAATACAAACATGAGATGCTGTATTTAACTTCACGAGACCCGATGCGGTGTTACCTAATTTTATATTTTACTTATTGATTTATTACGGATCTTATTAAAACGAGCCCACGAAATGACATGCATTAGATAAATGTGCTATGGCCTCGCTATAGTCTGCAACTTTGCCGAATATTTTGCCCGATATCAAATCAATCATAGGAATTGTATGCAAGAACGAAGGCAGAATAATAAAAATTGCAGGGATTTTATAGACGGATACAAGTTTTCAGTTGCACATTTATTAGAAAAATAACAATAGTTTCCTATTGTATTGTTAAATATTAAAAGTCTACTTCGTCACGGGTGCGCCAATAGTCTACTTGATAAATAAAGGTAGGTCTAATAAAATTCCTCCCTAGCGTTCGTTAATATGATATTAGCTAGCTCGTGGGGGGTAATTTGTGCCAATAATTGAGTTGTTTACGGAAATAGCAATACAACATATTGTTTAATTTAACTGACGGCGATGAAGCGTGCCAAATAACAAATTCCATTTCTATATAACAATACGAATTGGTATGTATCAATCTATTAGACGCAAAGACGCTGGTGTTTAAGGCGCAGATTCCCTTGAGTAGCTGATTTTAAAATGAGAATCACGTCTAAACGGCTAGTCGTAATTTTTTGGAAAAAATATATGTTACATTAGACCATTTTCTAAATAATTTGATCTAAGCACATTTTGAGTTTTATTCGTATAACACAGTGTAATTAATTAGTAAAGTTATGTCTAAAACGAACAAAAACACGACAATCGCACCAAAACCCCTTGGCGTATTTTAATGAAATCGACACCATCTCAAAGACAATTTGATTATCTACATTTTGATCTGAAGCTTTTTTTTTATAGTCGTAGAATAATAAGGAAAATACAACAAACTACTAAGTTTTGGGTCGCGCGGGTGCGAAACGCGCGTTTTGTTACCTCAAGGTCGTTGGCGTTAGTCGTCGTCTTAAATGTCTGAGTAATGTAGAATTAAAGTCGTGACAATCTAAGAAGTCTGTTGACGTTTCTCATTTTACATGCCGCGACAACTTTCTACGTAAGATATCGAAAAATCAATTTCGTAATCCTAATTAATTACTGTGTTACCCATACACTATAACAATGAGTATCATTCGCAAGCATCAAGTTTAATTATTAATAAGTATTTTTATAGCTGTCAAAACGGGCCTTTTATTTTTTGACAGCTTTAAAACAAGGGATATTTTCGATTATAGTAGGTTTAATCGGATAGGTAATGAGATTCACTCTTTCAAAGGGAACAAAGTTTCGTTCTCTTGCAAAAAGTGGCGTTTTCGTTACATGAGGTTAAGACACATGCGTTGTTATAATGAAAAGCTGACCTTTTGAAGGAGTTAACTGCGGAGAGTACGGTGAAGCGGTCCTTGATTAATTTCCCTAAAAAAAAGTATTTTCACATTCTCATCCAAATAAAATTATATATTTTTTTTTTTTATTATAGTTAGGCTCGCGCTTGACCACTATCTCAACTGATGGTAAGCGATGATGTGGTCGACGGTGTAACACGCTTGCCTAGAAGTAACCTATTCTTAACTTAAAGACCCCGAGGTTGTAGCTATCTGGAAACACAGACTCCAGCAGGGAATTCCACTCCAGCTGTACGCATAATGAAAGAATGACTAAACTTATAGATATTTGTACAATACTACGCAGTTGCAACTGGTTCGATTCTGTTCTATGCATTCAGGTGTAAACAAAATCCTAAGTCCTAATCCTAATACACGAATTAAAACTAAGTTTTAATTCGTGGAAAGTTGAAACTATCACGTAATTTACTAGGTTAATTTTAGCACAAATAAATGTAACAAAAAAATATACGTCAACCGCTAACGCGAAAAAATCCGCTGTCAGTAGCACCGCTTCAATAGATAACGAGCAGAAACAGCACCGCAATTCCCAAAGCAAAACACAGACCGTTGCAAACGTACGGGAAAGCAGATCCGGCAGGCTCGCAAGATAAACGGACAGAACCTTAGACACGGCAGACTCACAAGGGCTCTCACGCTCAGCCCGTACGGCTTCTAATAACTCATATCTACAGACAAAGAAATGAGCAATCAAAACTATGTTACGAAAAGAGTCTTTGAGATATCAGAGAAAGTAAAACTCCAAAGAATAACTAACAAGAAACCACAATACATACCAGTTTTTTCTTGAAATCTACGCTTACGGCTTAACTGATCTGAGCTGTGTACGCGGGACGGGACAAAATGCATGCTAGAAATAATAATTATCAAAACATAAAAAAAAACCACCCTGGGTTATCTTACTAACTCCGAGTTACTAGCTAACCCGGATATGACTTAATTAAGTATTTATAACCTCGTTTTAGCAACTTACTCTGAGTTAAGTTCTTGCCGAAAGTGTACTTATAATATTTATTGCATATTTTATCGTTTCAATGAATTACTGTATAATTATTATTCTTTAATTCGGATACAGAATTGCAGAAACCTGTTACTAAAAAAACACGTTTGTTTGTTCTAGTATGCCCTTCAATGGACATAAGAAACAATGTCACCCAACTCAGGCAACTGAAGAACTGTCGAGTCATCGAAGGTTCGCTCAGCATCGTGCTGATCGAGAAAACCACGCCCAAGGACTTCGATAACGTCACCTTCCCGCTTCTAAGAGAGGTCACCGATTATGTTCTGATTTACAGGTGAAACCGATTAACTTTATATTTATAACGGTCTATGTACTCCCGCATGAACCAAAACAACACCGACAAATATCCAAAAGATGGTTTTTTTTTTAATTCTATTTGTTAAATTATTTCTAAGTTACTTGTAATGTAAATGACACGCAATTTACTTTAAAGCCTTTCTCATAATAATGGAGCTACTCACGAACTGATTACTAACTGAAATAACCGACTTTAGGTGCGCTTTCACCAACGAAAGTAATCGCGATTAGTTCAACTAAACTCAGTTTATGCAAATACATCGTTCTAATTGGTTGAGACCGCTGAGAAACTACCAATCAGAACGCTGCATTTGCATAAACTGAGTTTAGTTGAACTAATCGCAATTAGTTTCATTGGTGAAATCGGCCCTAAGGCGCCTTCCACACCGCATCTTGGTACATTTTCGTTTCTTTATCAAAACGACTTGATCAGGATAGCGCCTGAATCGTCGCTATACGCGCTCGGTAAAGAATCTGTATAGAACAGATTCTTTACCGAGCGCGTATAGCACACCTGTACAGATTCATCAGAGGTATGCTAGTATTATATTATCTGTGCCAGAGGTATGGAAGGCGCCTAAACTATGTAGTTCATAAATCAAATGCCGTAAATTCAGTCACTGTAATTTTAGTCATTAGTGGATTTAGTCAATCCACATTTTTTTTCAAGCCTGGCTGCTACTTTGCCATGATGTCAGTTCTTCGAAGTGATGAGGATTCTAATAAATTATAATTATCTCCTTAACCAAAACTCTGCTTGATTTGGAACTCGGCATGTGCATTGTGCAGGCCAATACAGCCCTCCATTTAAAATTTCCAGTTAGTAGTCGGTATTGGTTATAGTAACTATAGTAGGCACAGCGGATCTTTGTATCTCTGAAGTTGGCTGTGCGAACCATTGCGCAAGAAACAGTTTGTCATCGAGTATACAGACTGCATAGAGTAAGCGAGATAGGACGATTACCAAACGTAAGCGAGTGAAAGAGGCACTTACACAAAGCTCTCTTCACCTTCAACATTGACACAAAAACCGCAACTGCGCAGGCTCTTGCAGCTAACTTCAGAGACACAAAGATCCGCTGTGACTACTATACATGGGAGAAAGGCCTGAATGAAGAATTAACAGATTTAATGTATTGTAGGGTGAAAGGGGTGCAGAATCTCGGCACTCTCTTTCCGAACCTCTCGGTGATACGCGGGATGCAGCTCTACAAGGATTTCGCTCTCGTTATATTCGATAATGAGTATTTGGAAGTAAGTTGCTTTTACATACTATTTTGGTAAGGATTAGCTTTATTTTATGCGATAAGCGAAATCGGCTTACATAGATTAAAATCTTTTTATCATTAATTGAAATGAAAGAAGAATGGCCAAGGCACTTACAAAATGTACCTTATACCGACAGAAATCAGTAAAATCCTAATTTCTTTAAAGTCTGTAATTTAAGAAAAGTATGTATTTTTTTTATATCGATGGCTAATACATCAGGGTGTAACGGAAAGATGTGGCCATATTTTTATTTATTTCGCAAATCACCAAGGAAGTCTTAGTCAATTCTCAAAATAAAAATAAAATTATCTCCAATACAAATAATACCTGGCACGTAAGTTGGCAAGAGTCATTAGATGCGCAGAAGTAGTTTTTTTGGTCTCTGGTAGTGAAGCGGGGCACGTCGAACGTTCCGAGCGCGACATTGGTTGGTCAGTTGACACAAGGATCGATTGACCAATGGCGTTGCGTCCACGTTCCGTTCGTTCTATGTGGTGGTTGGTCAGTTCACGCAATATGCGCTAACTTACCCCCACGACACCAAAATCTTGCCAACTTACATGCCGGGGACTATACCTACTCATTCAAGCAAATTATAGAAAACATATTTTTCATACACTTCCACTAGTATAGTCCTCGCCAAAGTTCTGGACCGCCTTGAAGTTAGCTTTCCGATGCGGAAGGCACGAAACGGTGCTGTTTTTGTTTAAGAATTACTATTGCGCAGCCATTGTAGCCAACTTCAGGGCGGCTAAGAAGTTTGGCGAGGAATATATACCCTCCGTGTTAGGGCCGTTTGAATCGCCTTGATGAATATTATGCGTAACTAATACAGATCGGAATAGGTACAGTATATTTACCTCAAGTTCGAGGAAGTAAGTAACATAGTAACATACCTCCTCTAAAATCCCGGAATCATAAACATGACGATTTCGGTGAGATTTAAGAAATTGCAAATTACTTATTGCGCTTTGAATACATTTGAACTAAATTATTATATTGAAGAATCTTATTATGTTTTTAGAGTTCCGTATTAAAACTTTTAAATTAAAGAGCTTTGTTTTTCATACAAAATTAATTCTATTAAACTCTAAAAACATAATAAGATTCTTCAATATATAATAATTGAGTACCCTACCTATTCCGATCTCTGTAATAACCTTTGATAAGCTGATGAAGGGCAGAAAGGTGGATATTGGAACTCCTAGGCTATGTTTTTTGATCCCTAGTTAACTCAATCATTGGTTAAATATGCCAACCACTGGTTTAAAATTTAGTTAAAACAATTTTTCTTCAGTTTTAAGCCTCACAAACGGTCAAATAAGTTGGAGAATTAATTATTTGTTACACTAACAATTGACGAATAAACGCGTTTTACCGAAATTTGAAACTATTGGTTAGCATATTTAACAATTGGTTGAGTTAACTGCGGATCAAAAACCTGGGCCCTAGTTAGGTACAGTAAACCCTTCGTGGATATCAGTTATAGTCCTCGCCAAACTTCTTGGCCGCCCTGAACTTGGCTACAATCGCTACGCAGTAGTAAATCTCATACAAAAACTGCATCACGCCGCACCTTACGCATCGGAAAGCGAACTTCAGGGCGGCCAAGAAGTTTGGTGAGAACTATACCGCGACCCGACAGGAATGAGACCTATCGGAGTTTCTTTGGCATATCAAATATAATAAGAATATGTATCTTTTTTAATATCAATGGCTACCGTATGAATATTATGGCCTTGAGTTATACTCTAGATACTACGATAGCTCTCAATTCTATCGGTGTCTGGGTCAGAAATCTTCCTTATTTCTCGTAACCGATTTGAGATTTTACAATAAAATATTGTAATTCTGTTCGCAGTCTTTGGGTCTTCGTTCGTTAATGAAGATTGAGAGGGGCGGTGTACGAATACAACAGAACGACAGGCTTTGCTACGTCAATACTATTGATTGGTCTCGGATTACCTCGGACCATGCTGACAATATTATTCGGGTAAGTTAGCTCATACTCAATACGAAATTCTAATAAAAAATAAGTTTAAAATCTAAAACCCGACTACAGGAAAGCCCGCTCTGAAGGAAGCTACACTCAATGTGTGACGTCACATAGCCTATATCCAGCTAGGAATTAATACCTCATTTATTAAATTATGATAAGTAGTTCAGAAGTTATGAGGGAACAGATGAACATTCCTACATACTCGTATATATGTCATGGACCAAGTGATTAATCAAGGCACTATGTATAATGCGCGGGCATTACGAGTATAAATCTAGTCTATACATATAAATGAAATCAAGCAAAGTAAGATTTTAACTTCTATATTTATCACATTGTCTGGTCATTATGAATAATGCTACGTAACGGTGGGGAAATTTTATTATTATGGTCAATGAATTAGTCTAAGAGCGAGCAAAGCAAGCTCGGGAGTTTAGGGCATTCCGACACGGATTAACGGCTCCCGTCATCTCCTTCAGGTTTGGTTACTTTAGACCCTGCAGACAGAAATAGGAGCCACGCGCCGTCGACATTGTTGCTTATATATTAATCGTACTTACATATTCTATATTAAGACCAATGTCAACATTAAAATAATAAAAAAACACATCTTTATATTACTCGGCCCAATAAGTGATGGTTATTATTTAGAAATACCGGGCTTTCTATCCCTTTAATTATTTCAGTAGTTTTTATCATATTGCCTACTCATATTGGGCATTTTTCAAATTGCCCGGGCATTATGAGTAATGCCGTATTAATCACTTGGTCCATAACATATACATACAAACAAACCGGTTAAAATCATAACCCTTCTTTTGGCTTCGCCGTAGTCGGGCAAAAAAGATCAATTTCGATTTTGTTATTTGTACATTCTGTGAGATCAAAAAGGAGTTAACAAGACAGAGCAACACCTTGTTTTCCTAAAGGAAAACATCAACTATTCACTAACGAATAACTCAATATTGTGTAGTCAACCCTTAAATTCCTCAGGGAGTGTAAATGAGCTGTATGAGAAAGTTTTTCCACTTAGTTTGCACCAAGTTTCATTCAACTAATTAGAAATACTTTCTTCACACTGTGTGAAGAACCTGAAAGTTTTTATTATATGTAGTTCGTCTTTAGATCGTGTGTTGTAGATCGTGTTGTGCTCGTGGCTAAATAATAACAGCCGCACGGGTCGATCTTCAAGGTTAAGCAACGCTTGACGAGGTCGGTCCGTGGATGGGTGACCATTTCAACATAGCGAAATTCCTCCGTGCCTCGGCAAGCACGTTAAGCCGTTGGTCCCGGCTGTCATTTGAAGATCTTTGACAGTCGTTACGGGTAGTCAGAAGCTTAAGATCTGACACCAGTCTTGCCAAGGGGTACCGTGTTACCCAGTTACTGGGTTGTGGAGGTCAGATAGGCAGTCGCTCCATGTAAAACACTGGTACTCAGCTGAATCTGGTAAGACTGGAAGCCACCCGAACATAATTGGGAAAAAGGCTAGGCAGATTGATTGTTGTAGATCGTGTTGGAAGGGAAGTAGTGTTTTTGCTGTTAATATTTCTGTAAACGGTATGCATCTATAAAAACGCTAAAATATTTAATCTTCCAGACTACGTCGCGTAGGGTAACCCTATTTGTCGGTATCGTTTTCGCGGACTCCGGACATGTGTCCAATAACAGTGGCGTAGCGCCCTCGCCGCCCTCACACTATTATTGTTCTTCACCAAACTTGTTCTGGTCATGGACCGTGGGATTTTGCTATTAGTTCCGCCACGACACGACTCATGTTTACCTACGATATACGTACATATGAATTAATATTTAGCTTATTTTCAACTTAACTAACATATCCAAGTTATATTTTACTTGATAGTCATAATTATTTTGTTTGTACTAATATTGTCACACTGTTGAAAGCTGTCCGACGCTCGTTCTACCTATAAAAGCTTCAAACAATATTACATTTTCAATTTTATGTATCATGAATTCTAGTGTTGTAATGTTTAATGGATCGCGCACATAGTGTCGAAATGAGTAACTCTTAAAATAATGTAGTGTCCTCGTCGTCTCCCAATTAACATGAACATTGATGTAATGTATTGTAGATGAACTACGACACGCGACTGTGTGGGCTGTGCCCGAATGCGACGAGTCGTGTGCAGGACCACCGACTGTCGCATCTGCAGTGCCAGACCGATACAAACGACCGCTTGTTATGTTGGGACGACAAACATTGCCAGAAGCGTGAGTATTGCATATTATTATACTTCAATTATAATAGGTTTTTGACTATGATGTGAATGGGCTATTCAAGAGATGAGCGTATATTATACAAGCGCACTTTGAATGTAAACTAATAAATTATTATTAAGTGATTAATGGACGTATTGTAAACAAAGGGAGCAATGGTCTTGGAGAGCATGGGTCATTGAGTACAGTTACATGAATGATGCAATGATATGATATGACACACGCTCCGTTTTAGTGATTCGGATCTCAGTAGCGAATGTGTAATGCAAGTTGATCATGCTTCCAATATGCCTAGTCGAAAAGGGATGACGATTACAATGTGCCGATCTTACAGAAGATTAACATCAAGGCAAATAGTGATATCGACACATTGGGATAATATGAAGTGCGTAGTACATTATTACCTCAACGTATCAACAGAATTTTTGCAAAGGCGATATATTACGTGTTGCACATTTCAAGTCCAACAATTATTGTACAAAGGTAAACTTTATCCTATGGCCGTCCGTTTTAATCAATTTTAAATCCTGAATCAGTCGGTTTAGCAAATCCAATAAAAACGATAAGGTAAGGCTTTTTAATGATCGGGTTAGCCGTTCATTCGGTTAGTTGTTAGCTGATTAGTGAGGGTAACTCATTCCAGGTGTTACGAGTATCGTAATTATTTGTGCTTCCAATTCATGGTGTTTGTTAGGGTTAACCCTTTAAAAAGAATTAAGCTAAAATTTTCTAGATAAAGTCAAGAGAGATTTATTAATTGCATGCATTATTAGTGTAATTAAAACACATATATAACTATTACACATTATCGTCTTTTTAACAGTGTTTAGATTGTATAAAAACAGTGCTTAGATTGTAATTATTTAAAACTAGTGGGCTTGTCTGGGTGACAGTAATTTATAGGCTACTAGCTTCTGCCCGCGGCTTCGCCCGCGTTCAAAGTTAAAACAAATGCTCTGATCGCCACCAAACTTTACAGAATTATCCGCTGGGTCAATCTAAAGATTGTCTGAAAATTTCATTAAAATCGGTCCAGCCGTTTCGGAGTCTATAAGGAACATACATACATACATACTTTCTCTGTTATATATATAGATTACATCTGCAATAATGTATCCTTCAAATGGTGAAAGATTTTTTTGAATAGGTATGTATAGTGGTCCAGAATTATATAACCCTTCAAGTCTGAACAAAGTTCAATTCGGGCTCTTTCTTCATTAATATTAGTTATATTCATATTATTAGTTATAATTTGTTTCTTCTAAAATGTGTAGTGTGTTCAACGCTGTGTGGCGACCGCGGCTGCCTGGACTCGCCCACCGCTTGCTGCCACCCGAGCTGCCTGGGCGGCTGCTCCGGGCCCACTGCGCAGGACTGCCACGCGTGCCGCAACTTCTCCTTCGATTACGGCACCAAGCGCAAGTGCGTGGACGCCTGTCCAGCTAATGGCACTTATCAGGTGATTCAATCCGTCATAACTAATGAACTACAGTAGTCGCCGCGAATCTTTCACATATTCGAAAAAAAAAATACCTAGATGAAAAATAAATTTATATAAACGATAGATCTTGTATGTATAGCCGCTTTTAGAATAACAACTGTACTAAGCTTTAGGTTTATTAGTCGTAAACGGACCAATAAATACCTACGTTAGAAAATATTGCTCGCAACGTGTTGTGGCTTCTTTCAAACGGCCATGACGCGTTGTGGCAAATACATAGAGACCAAATAGTGAAATTCGCGTTGTAGCTTTCATAATAATAGAGCAGACCATAACACGTTGTGGCAATTAACAAAATGAAACCATGATACTACGCGCAGTAGTTTGTATAATCTCTAGAAAATACAAACCACTGTCAAGTTACACTATCGCTAAGTTATAATGCAGCTATTTATCAGTGAAAGAAACAATCTTCAAAATCGGATCAGTACCTACCTTACCTCCAAAAATTTCCGCCTACTTTTAACCAAACAATTTCAGGTCTTTCAAATATTAGGTAGTTTAGGTGTTAAATTTACTCAGATATTATTTTTTTATGTGCAGTTGTTCCGTCGCTGTGTGACGGAGGAGGATTGTCGCAAGGCTTCGCCGCCTGTGACCGCGGACGCGGGCCGCAGGTACAAGATCTCCGGCAACCGCTGCGTCTTCGACTGCGACATCGGCTTCATGGAGGTGCGTGCTACTAGAGTCTGGCAAACGAAAGTAGAGACTGAAAAAGCGCGGAAAATTTTAAAAATATCAGCTTAGCAACCCCAAAACTAGTATGAAATACCTGGATTAACCTAATTTGATACTTTAGAAATATTTATTTTATTTCGTCTGAATAAAAATACAATAGGTAATTGAGGTAGGTAATATTTTAGATATTATGTATCAATCTCAATAAAAAAAAGAACAGTATTGTGCTATTATCAAGACCACAACAAATCACCAAAAATTGATGTTGACATTAGTATAGCATTGCCATATAAAAAGTTTGCAAATAATTCGAGTGTCTACTTTCGTTTGCCACACTCTAACAAACATACCTCCTTATAAGTTATAGACTCCCTCATTACATACACCGGTATAAGTTATAAACTGTAAAATATGTAGTATTTCATAGGGTGACAAATTGTGTCGTGGTAGCCCAGTGGCTAAGGCCTTATGCTTGAGGTCGTGGTTTCAAATCCGGGCAAGTACCAATGTGGCTTAAAATTCATATCTTAGTTTATCTTGGACATCGCAGGCAACGGTGAAGGAAAACATCGTGAGGAAACCTGGACTATAGTTAATGTAAGTCTGAAATAGCCAAGTCAGAGGCCTGTGGGGTTCAGGCGGCTTAATTAACTCTGACACTAGAAGGCCACATCCTCACATGAAAAGAAGAAGATAGGGGTGACATAATGGGCTACTGGTGAGATCTACTGTTCTAAACATCTCTATCTGACCCTTCGCGGCAAATGGTTGTGAATTTGTCATGAATAAATATTTAACATTTTTTTAAATATATTTCTATTGCTTAGTAAATTTACAAAACACACCATCACGCCGGTATTCCCCGAATGGTTAGGTAGAGAAATATAGCCCTTATAGAATCCTCCACCCTCCTTGTTTCCCTTCCTTCTGGGGCAGTCGGGTAAAAATAAGTGATTTCTGATTGGCAGAAGGGCGATCCTGAGAACGCAACATGTCAGAGATGCGATCCGTCCGGCTGCAAGAAGGAGTGTGTCGGCGATAAGATCGACTCGGTGGCTGCGGCCGAGAAGTTCCGCGGCTGCACGCACGTCAAGGGCCACCTCGAGATCAGCGTGCGTGCCTCTGGGGGTGAGCTTCATCACATATGGTCGAGTCCCGATACTCTTTCTGTTCTTTATATCTGTCATATATTTTGTAATCATAAATGTATTTGCATTCCACAATGTTAATCTTGGCCCTACAGCCTACATAGCTTCATAATTATGGGCAGAAAATTAAAAAAAAAACTTGGGCCTACTTAGCATCATAATTATGGGCAGCAAATTAAAAAAAAACTTGGCCCTACTTAGCATAATAATAATCGCAAGAACTTTTTTTTAAAATACACTTATATTTGGCGACACCTAGATATACGCCTAAACACGCTGTTGAATTTTCATCATTCGGCTCGTGTTGAACCTCAACAGTTAAATAATAGGAACTTAGTCATTTATGTTATGATGTGTTACTTCATTTTAGTGATAACGGGCATATTTGAAAAAAAAAAACAAAATTACAATTCATCAATTAGATACATATTTAATGCCTCTAAGAAACTGGGAATCTGTGCATACTGAAAGAATAGTGTATAATATAAGAAAATGCGATATTAACTTATAACTTTTTGTTTATATTGTAGGTAACACGTTGGCACAATTAGAAGAATCACTGGGTGAAATTCGCGAGATAACTGGGTCGCTGCAAGTCATACGGGCTTATCCATTGGTGTCGTTGATGTTTCTAAGAAGCCTGAAGAAAATCACGGGCGAATGGAGCCCAAATGATAAAAAAATAAAGTGAGTCATAGCTACTTAGTCTTTTCTTGTCTTACTTGAATATTTGTCCAAGCAAATTTCGAGATTTTATTTGATTATTAATTCATTCTTAATTTATAATATAATCAGAGTGAGTTTTTCAAATGGGCGTGGATGACCAAATCTGAAACTATAATAGCGAAAGACACTCAAAGGAGCCACGAGGCCGATTTTGATTTACAAGATATGTTAGGCTCGAAGACCGAATAATATAGCTCAGAACGCGTTGTGGCTTCTTTCGAGCGCGCGTTGTGGCAGTGAGGAAAATCCTGAACGCATTCTTAGACCTAATTGATGTGACCACAATGACGGACGAAAGGGCGAAATTTGCATATTTTTCGTTATGGATATCATTTTCGTGGTTTTTGGGGTCGCTAATAACGAATATGAGTTCAAAACCAAAATCTAAGATGGCGCCGACGAAAATATTACAGATTTGAACTATGTATACATTCTGCTATGTACGCCTTGGGTATGGTTTCTATATTAAGATGCCCAGTATGCACATCGCTTGCGGATCCGCTCTTTTATGTTATTATTTTGATGTTACTTTCTGATTTACTATATACATCCGTTCCAGAGCTCATCAAGTATTACATATATTCAACAACCCAAACCTCGAGTTGTTATGGGACTGGCCAACTCACGGAGACATTGACATCTCAGGGGGATCCCTGTTCATACATTTAAACCCAAAGCTGTGCTACCTCACCCAGATACTGCCGCTTAAGAACATGACTAGTAATCCGAGGTCCAACTTCACTGAAATTGAAGTGTCTGAAGACAACAACGGAAATCAGGCCTCCTGTGAGTAGTTCACGATGTTAAATTGCAAGAAAATATGGTGCTTATTAATATTGTTTATTATTTTTACTGAAATAGAGACGACTGTGGGGCGCCTTTTCCTCATTGCTTGCTCATTGAGGCGAGATACCAATTTGAAAGTGTCCTTTTACAGGTTTACCGGACAAGTTGCACTTACGTGTGACTCAGTATTTCCCCACAACGGTGGTACTGAGCTGGAACAGGTACTGTCCTAAAGATATGCGCAAGCTGCTCGGCTACTCCTTTTACTACATCGCCACGAAGCCCAACCAGAACGTCACGCTGTACGAGCAGAGGGACGTCTGCTCCGATATGTTAGTATTACGTTAATCATTTGTTTTTACACTTAGGTGAGTTGCATGAATCGATTATGGCAGTAAACTTAAATTCTTATTTAAACAAAAGAAAGATACCTACCTAAGTATTTTACTGCGATTGAGTTATGTCCTTTTGCTAATTATTATTTAATTATATAATTCATATAAATATTATAAGAAGATTCAGACCATGATTCAGACGGTACTGTTTTTAATTCTGTTTTATTATGATTTCTATCATTTAGTACCATTCATTCATTTTCGTACCGTTCATTTAGTACTAAATTCAAGCAGTTCTTATTACTTAAGCAAAAGGAATCCGAAAGATAAGCTTACCCGGGGTTTGCACGCAGTTGGTATAATGACCTTTACCCATTTTATTTATTTGAAGTTTCTTGCGAACACCACACCACACATAATAACATGCACACCACTCTGTTTTATCCAATACTTGTAAATACTATCCTATGTATTCTTTTCGCCAGGTTTATTTACACAATACACTTATTTATTTACACTATTTCATAACAAGTTTCTATTGACAGCCGACCATAGATTAATAGATTTCTTCCATATTTAATAAATTACTTACTCTTTGGTCCGCGCTTCGTTTGTCTATGATATCGACAAATAATCTATAATAGGTCTACCTACATTTAATATGTTTTATTTATATACTTACACATATTTTGACCCATTTTCTGTGTTTATTATATTTCTTTTGTTATTTATATATACTATTTTATTTTTTTATTGTATTTTCCGTTTCCGTAAGTGTGTCCGTGGCATGAACAGAGGGCCCTATCAGAATATCAGCGCAGGGTTATTTCCTTTTTTGGATATCGCTGCACATGCTGAGATAGGAGCCTTTTTGGTCTCGCACGGGGTTTTTTATTTTGACTATTGTGTAATTTTTATGCTTATTTCTCGTGTCTCCTGTGCGGGTCACAAATAAATATTTTTCTTTCTTTCTTTCTTTCTTTCTATACAGAGTTGATCGAATAATCGCCAATCTCATTTTATTTTACAGATGGACTGTCCGGGATATATCGAAGGATGAAGCACATAAAGATAATAATATATCAAAGGAACTTATAACTGGCAACCAGAACGATCTTCTAATGAATCCATGTTTGTATATGCAGCCCGGATTCTATCTATTGTCACATTTGACCCCTTACACGCGGTATGCGGTGTATTTGAAAACGGTTACCACATTGCAAGAGAAAAAGGGTGCTCAAAGCTCCATCATATACTTCACCACCTTACCTGATAGTAAGTACCAAAAGTAACAGTTATCCAAATTAAAATCTTCTGTAAAAGATCGGGTGTGTCTAATGAATTGTCAATGCCTTGATGATTCCATAATGAAAAAAGGATAATGCTATTCATCTTGTACATAACTCCGTCTCTCTCTAACTCTATATGGGCTATTCCGCATGCGTAAACAACCGCAATGCACCTTATTCCACTACCTTGTCTATTATGTAACACATTGCCTAAGATATTCGTTTCGAAATATGAACATTTAGACACAAGATTATAAAATAAAAATTATAAAAATAAAATCACATAATAACAGTTACGAAATGACTTTTGTATGGATCATTATGTAACTGGCAGAATGATACTGAACCTGTTACCTCTTGAAAACCGCGCATTGATTGTGTGTATATAGTCTGTGGTTTTTAGTCTGAACGTTTCTAATAAATTGTTGTTGGAACTTATTTGCATTTAATTAAGTAAGCTCATCAGGTAGTGAAAAAAGAAACGTTGGTGTCTCGCATAAAAAAAAGGCTTTATTTTAACACTCGCATGTAGTTTTCGAAATTGGCTACATTGCTCGTGTTAAAATCACGACTTTTTATGCTCGACACGAAATGTACTATTACCTAATTGTTATTAGAGGCAAACCCGTGTGCCTGATCGAATTGGCGTGATAGTAAAAACGCCCTAAATTTATTATTGTCACGCATTAATTAATAACAAATTAATGAACGTCTTATTTAAATATAAATTCATGTGGTAATATAAAGAATGAACTTAATACTATTCGTTTGTAGGGCCGAGTCCCCCTACAGGGCTGTCGGTGGAGTCGCTGTCGCCGCACTCGGTGTACATCCGCTGGGGCGAGCCGGCCATGCCCAACGGCACCATCGTGCTGTACCACGTGGCCGTGCAGGCCAGCAGCTACAATGTGCCGCAGCTGTTGGCGGGCAACACCAACTACTGCGGTAATCGTAAGTTGTATACAGTATACAGATTTCAAGTTCTTTCCCTTAATCAAGTCATCATTTTGAAGCTGCGACTTAGCAGATTTCTGCATAAAAATTTATATGTTGATCTCTTGAATTAAATATATAATTATATTATGGCAATACTGACTCCGTAAAGAAGAAAACACATTTCATCGTGAACGGAGCAAACAAGAACAGACTTTAAGGAGACGCAACTATATTATTATTATTTACCGTGACTTTACTTTGGATGACAAGTTACTGAGCTGAGACAGTATACAGGCTGAGTTTTTCAAGTGGGCGTGGATGGCCAAATCCGAAACTATGAGGAACAGCGAAAAAAACTCAAAGGAGTCACGTGGCCGATTTGGATGAAAACTAAAACTGCATCATTGGATTTTTGATAAATCAATATAGCCAGGAACCGAACCAGTTGATTTTGAAAAAAAAGCACCTGCTGTCAAGGGCGTCGCCAAGGGGGGGCAGGGGGGGGCAGCTGACTTGTTTGATTGATCATTCCCGTACGTGGAAACTCGAATGAATATATATAAACCAAACCCAACAGATCGAACCGTTGTTGATATCCTAAAATAGGCAAAAACCTTCTTTTCCGACACGGACAAGCGTTGAAAATTTTGATCGCTCTTCCGTGCACAACGTGTACAGTAGAGTTGCGTAGCTTTACATGTTCGACTCTGAATAGTGCTCGCCAAACTTCTGGGCCGCCCTGAAGTTGGCTTTCCGATGCGCAAGGCACGGATCGGTACTGTTTTTGTATGATTTACTACTGCGCAGACATTGCAGCCAACTTCGGGACGGCCAAGAAGTTTGGCGAGAACTATACCGATATTATTACAATCGCTGTAGATGTAAGGCTCGTACTACAAGTGAAAAGCTTCATGTGCTCTCGAACTTGCCTACTATTCATACTTTTCTCATTCTCCATATTAACTTGCCCCCCCCTAGGCCATCGGCTGGCGACGCCCTTGCCTGCTGTATTTATAACACCATTCAATAGTCTCGTATAAGGATGACATTCTGGGAAGTAATATCATACGGTAAACTAAAGGCAATTCAAATGGGCCTCCTGACTCTTATGAGTGTTATTCCTCATAGTGTCGGATTTGGCCATCCACACCCATTTGAAAAACTCACTCTGTATATAAATGTATTGTATATAATAGTATTACAGTTTTTGAATTAGGCACTTGTGGTCGAAATCACTCTCTTTACAGGCCCTAACTTTGCTTCAAAATATTATATTTTCTCATACGTATTCTTGTTTCAGCGAGTGCCCTAACGAATGTGATCAATGCTCGAGCAGAAGAGTCCTCGGACAGTCAGGAGAAGGAGGCGACCGGGGAAGTCACCAACGGCTCCTGCTCTTGCAAGGAGGAGGACAAGCCGAGCATGAAGTTCAGCTCGCGCGCCGAGTGGGAGCGGGAGGAAACCATCTCCTTCGAGAACGACCTGCAGAATAGGGTACGGGCTTTTATGTTTGTTCTCTGGCCCGCACGTTTTGTATGAATCCCCATTTTAGTGGCGCTACGTGGTTCTAAAAAATACAGTATTTATCTACTCAACGAGCTCTGAACAATGATAACTCGATGGGGCAGGTGAATTTTTATTTTCATGCCCCCCTTTTTAGGGTTTCGTACCCAAAGGGTAAAAACGGGACCCTATTACTAAGACTTCGCGGTCCGTCTGTCTGTCCGTCTGTCACCAGTCTGTATCTCATGAACCGTGATAGCTAGACAGTTGAAATTTTCACAGATGATGTATTTCTGTTGCCACTATAACAACAAATACTAAAAACAGATTAAAATAAATACTTAAGTGGAGCTCCCATACAATAAACGTGATTTTTATGGCGTTTTTGCGATTATGGTACGGGACCCTTCGTGTGAGAGTCCGACTTGCACTTGGCCGGTTTTTCTGTATGGGAAAACGGTCCCCCCTTATAAAACATTTAAAATAAGTTTTGTCAATTTGTATGCCTTTGGGTCAACAAGATGCTATACTGTGAAAATTTGAAGACCAACCGTTTGGCTGTAAAACCTGTGTGACAGACGACGTACAGACAGACAGATACGAGAGTGACAGCAATACGCACAGCAAAACGGAGCCCCCGTTTGGAGCCTTCGGGTACGGGACCCTAAAAAAGCATCTTCATCTACTCTCATATCATAAACTTCCAATTATAATAATAACAACAGCCTGTTACTGTCCCACTGCAGGGCAAAGGCCTCTTCTGATACAAAGAAGGCTCGAGCATTGATCACCACGCTTGCCCAATGCGGGTTGTTGATTTTTATTTTATTATTGAAGCCAACTTCATGGCAACTACTATACTTGCCGGATTTGAAGCACGCATGAGCACGAGACGCATACACTTACCTACTGACCCCACGACTTTCAAGTAACATAATGACAGTCAATTCTGATAAAATTAAAAAGTTTACTTCATCCACGTTAAAGTCAAAAATAAAGTACAGCATAGACGGTTAGCTCTGTTTCTACAATATCTAATTTGATGTCAGTAACAAACATCCATCCATCTATAATCAAAAACTTTCGCATTGGCCAAACGGCCACTCGTCGTCGAAAAAAGTTGAATATTTATGTAACAATAATGTATATCATTGAATCGGATAAAACAAACGATTACAACAATTTTCTTTTTTCTGCATAACATGTTCAAAATCATAATTTGTTAGTAAGTAGGAAATGTGGACTCCTTTCAATTACTGATTCTACATTAACTGTGGCATCCTATGTAAAATGATGGCACATCCCCGGCAGATCCATATTTAGGATATTTTAAATTGTATTTTTGATGAGATTAGATTAAAATATTTGTATAAACCACAGATAATATAATACTAGCATACAGATACCTCATCCCATACAAAGAAACCGTGCCGACGTAACTAGCGTTTTTCGACTGCTTATTCTGGCAATTTTTTGTACATCGAACGCATTCGGTTCGCATGGTGTTAGCAGCGACTTGCAAGTAAAAGGGTTTACTAGGTTCGTGAATATTTTTTTCTTTAAATACAGTGAAGGTTTGTTTTCTAGTATTTATTTGCACGTTTTTACAGTTTTTTTTGCACCAAAATGTGTTAAAATGCAAACTTTAACAATCGAGTGGAATGCCTCAGAAATTATAAAATGCGCCATCTATTGGCATCAATTTTAAATGATTCGTCTAATAATCTTTGAAATGTGAATTAAGAGCCCAATATTCCATAATTTTGTACTTAGGAGAGTTGATTAAACAAGAACATACAATTTTTGTTTTCAATTCCAGAAAATGTTAATTTTACGCACATTCAATAACAGATAAGTGGATACCGAGGTGCATATCGCGCCATCTAGTGAGATTTATTTGAACCAAATTTTCTTTCTTAGCAATGAGACCCCGTGGTATAAACTATTACTACTGCTATTTATTATAAACTTACACTAATTTACCTTTGTTATATGACAGTATTATAAACTGCTATTAGTAGCAGTAGTGTGTATTATGATCTAAACGAAACAAAAACACAATTTTAATATCGTAAATATGGCGCCAAAATAGAACATGATAAATGGCATTTTATTACAGGTGTACAGAAAACAGCCTGACCGACAGAAGCATTCAAACACCAGGGTAAAGCGATCTACGGAACACTACATGAACAGCATGCTTGTGAAAGTGGCCGAGACCGAAGCGCCCACGCTTGGGCAAAACTACACCAATAGTACCGACGAGAAAGGTACATCAAGAATCTCTTTCATATTAACATCGTATTCATCTACTCACTGTCCTGTTAACATTTTCATGCGCCCTAAGCCTTGCCTTCTCTGTTCGTCCTTCATAGCCTCGCTTGTCACCCTCATCACGACCATCTAACATTCTCATTTCAGCCAAATGCAGTCGCATCGAGCCTAACGCTTGCGTCGTAAAGGATTCCACAGGTTATAAACTAAGCCATTGTTTTTTTTTAATATTACACGGGGATTTGGTTGCCGCATGTTGCCATCATTATTCATGTTGTTTTATTATAAAGTTGATCGTATAATCGTCGACTGATAAAGAACTACTGAACTTAATCTTTGATTTGCATGCCCTTTCGTAGTTCTTCCAACAAGGATCAGGAATGGCTAAATTATAATTTATGTATTGCATGCAGTAATTTTATAGTTGTAGTTAAACAATTTACAAGTAGGTATGCAAATTACACTTGAAACGTAAGTACCTTACTTCTTAGGAACTGTTTATAAACCTGTGCAGTCATAAAATACTTAGTCCTTAAATATTAGATAAATAATCATACTTGAACTTGCGTATTTAAGAATTTTACGCCCCGGGCTAAATACATATGTATGTCCCCATGATTAACAAAAAAATAAAACGTTTTCTCCAGAGTGGTATGATTTTAAAATGCAAAGCAGCTTTAGCGAGTGCGAGCGGAGCGAGCTCGAAAAGTTTTGAACTTCGGATAGGTTATTTAGTCTGCTTATACAGAAAGCTTCAGAATCAAGAGAATTGAAAATGCATGAGTAAGCGTAGCGAGCTCTACAATATTAGAACTGGCTAGGTTAATTAATAATTAGGGTAATTTTAGGGACAGCCGGCTAGAAGTGCATAGTGGTGCTTCTCTATAAAAAAATACCTAATGCTGGTTTGTAACGCCCCCCCCCCCCCCCCCCCCCCCCTCCCCCTCGCTGTGTGACGTACGGGCCATGGCCCTCTTGACCTAAGGGTCAAAACGGTACTGTCTTGAAAATATTAATTACTGCGGGTTAAAGATAGTCAACGTAAATAGACAGAATTTTCCAACTTAGTAGGAGCCGTATGAAGTTTTATAATGAGAAAAAATGGACAAACTAACATAGGTACAACTCAATCTTTAGCGGCTTTCCATTGCATTGCATGCAACTATACCTACTCAATACAATACTCCAAAATCCTAATAGAGACTTGTTTTCCAACAACAATGAATTTCAAAGCTGTAACAACATTTAATATTGGTCGGCAGGCTACGTCGAGTCCCTGTACTTCGAGCTGGATGGCGTCACGAAGTCGCTGACGGTGTCTAACATGCGGCACTTCACGTGGTACACGGTCAGTGTGTACGCGTGCCGCGCCAAGCACGACTTAGAGAAACTCGAGGAGTACAACAAAACTTGGTGCTCTGAACGCGCGTTTAACACCTTCCGGACTTCAGAATTAGGTATACATACTTACTAAACTGCGCTCAATTTTTTTGAGATTTTGGAACATACAACCTTATTTTTAAAAACATAATAATAATACGTTTATCTACTCTCATATCGTAATATTCGAATTATAAACTTCAAAACGAGTTTATATTGACATACTTTATAAACACAATACCGAAATTTAAAAATAGAATCTTATTATAACACTTTTTCTCTAACAAAATAATGCTATAATACAATTTTTTTTCTATTACGATACAGGACAAATCCAAGAAGTTAATCACAAGGAGTTTTCATCAATTGTTTTTTGTAATGCCATTTTTATAGTACCTATTTAAAAAGATTTGATTCCAATTTTTACTTGTCTATGGCAATGCCCGCTTCAGGCTTAGCACGCACTGCGATTTTTATTCGCGCGAATTTTGTCTCTTTCTACATGTTCATAGAGCTCAAAATATTCGCGCGAATTAAATTCGCGCCGCGGTGCGGTGGATTCTGTGGCAAAACACGGATTTCTTGCCGTATTATTTCTGCACGATTTTTTACCGCATTGCGAGCAACTTCATACAATTCCATAGGTCGTAGAATAGGCGAAAAAAATCGCACGAATAAAAATCACAGTGCGTGCTAAACCTTAGCGCATGCGCAATGCGGTGATGTGCTGTGTTTTGGCGCCATTCATATTTTGCAGGTTTAGTTGTATTGAATTTCATGAGTTTTTTGAATTATTGCTTAAAAATGTCTGATATCAGTGAATGTGAAGAAAATTTGACTTCGCCCGATATTTTAGATGCGGCGAAGGAAATTACTCATAATTTATTACCAGCAAAGTCGAGAAAATTACATGATAAATGCTATCACGACTTTATGGCATGGAAAATGCAAAAAAGGTATTTAGTAGGTTCAATCCCAATGTATGATTGTAGATAAAGTAGTGTATGAAACTGCACATAACTAGGTATTAAAACATTCGTGTGAATACTATTAAAAACCTCGCCTACGGCTCGGTTTTTAAACACACACTCATGTTTTAATACCCCTTATTATGCAACAGTTTCATAAACTACTATTTCTATTTACCTAATTTCTTTTGGGATTTTCAACGATACATCCACTGATGTTTATCTCTTAGTGAAAACTCTTTGTTATGGATAAAAAATGGCAACTTCGTTTAGATGGGAGCTCCCTGCCGCCACACTTCATATCGTGCCTAAAAGTGGTGGCGTAGGAGCCAATTCCCGAGTAGGCGTGTTGAAAAACAATAATAATTTTATTATGTTTGCAGTAAACGCGGATATAGTGCACAACCTTAAAGCAGATGTGATGGTGTCGAATAAGACGACAGCCGATGTGAATGTCACGTGGAGACCGCCTAAGAACCCCAACGGTTTCGTTGTAGCGTACACCGTGCACTACTCTCGTGTTGAAGATAACTTGGCGGTACATAATTTACTTAAAATTCCTCATTTTCTATAACTTAATTTCAGAAACAGAAACTCCTTCAGATGGATACTGTCTGCAACCATATCTTCCCTTTATATCCGGGAAGAATCCCACGAGCAGTGGCGGCTGGCCCCCACGAGCTTTGGTGGCTGACCCACACGAGCAGTGGCAGCTGGCCTCCACGAGCTTTGGTGGCGGTCCACACGAGCATTGGCGGCTGGCCTCCACGAGCTTTGGTGGCGGTCCACACGAGCAGTGGTGGCTGCCCTCCATGAGCTTTGGTGGCAGTCCACACGAGCAGTGGCGGCTGGCCTCCACGAGCGTTGGTGGCGGTCCACAGGAGCAGTGGTGGCTGGCCCCCACGAGCAGTGGCGGCTCTGTTTATAACCTCACACTCATATTTGAATAATCTTTTCTGTGTGTGTATGATAAAGTGGTATTATTGCGTAGGGCCAGGACGTGGGGCTGCAGAGCTGCATCACGGCAGACGACTACGTGCTCAACGGGCACAGCTTCACGCTGCGCAACCTGGCGCCCGGCAACTACAGCCTCGAGGTCACGCCCGTCACCGCCGCCGGCGCCGGCAATGCGTCCGCCGTCTACCCGCCCATCTTTATAGCGGTAACACACCCTATATAACACAAGTCATCGTCATCTATGAATTTTCTATTCCCTCACTCCTAATACCCATTAATAAGTTTTCAACAAACTTCTTCAAAAACTGAGTCACTTTTATGCTTGCGTATTTATATCCCCCCACTTTTAGGCTCACTTTGGCTAGGGTGTCGATTCCACCTGCAATAACAATATACAATATGTCGAAGTAGCACTGCACACATAGATTTACTACTGCGCAGTAACTCACCTTGTGTTCAGAGTTACCATACCTACCGACGCAATAAACCAAAGTAGTGCAATCTGATGTCAAAAATGTTTTCAGGAGAGAAAATCTGAAGCGGCATACGATTGGATCTGGGGCGTGGTCGGAGGCTGCGTCATAATGTTCGTGGTGCTGGGCGGCGGCATCTGGTACGCGCGGCGCGGCCTGCTGACGTCCACGGAGGCCAACAAGCTGTTCGCCAGCGTCAACCCCGAGTACGTGTCCACCATGTACGTGCCCGACGAGTGGGAGGTGCCGCGGACCTCCGTGGACTTCGTGCGGGAGCTGGGCCAGGGCTCCTTCGGCATGGTACGTGAATGAAACTCTCTTGAACTCTACACAAGTACTTAGTATCAAATCGTATTTTCGTAACTACCCCGCAACTTTGTCAGCGCCAAATAAAAAATAAAATAAAGGATTTATATCTATGTAGCCCAAATTAGTCCGTATAACATTAGCGATCTGCCAGTGAAAGTCTCGTCAAAATCGATCGAGCCGTTTCGGAGATTTTGATGATGGCGTATTAAAGTACGAGTACAATTGACACCCTTGTAAATCAAATCAGAACATTTATTCTTTTGCAAAACTTTTACTTTGAAACTTTATTTATTTTTAGGTGTATGAAGGTCTTGGGAAAGGTATAGAAAAAGGGAAGCCCGAAACGCGGTGTGCTGTTAAAACTGTCAACGAGCACGCTACTGATCGGTAAGTAGAACAAACACTATTGAAGAATATCACGTTTAACAAAACAACTTTGTCGCGAGGAAGTTTTGTTTCAAGCTTATAATAACAATGTTCATATTCGTGCCATGACCTCGACCAACCAATATTGTGTTGTTCCTGCGTAGACGCCTCCGCCACGCGTGAGTGTATTGCGGCGATATTATTGTACTGCTTCATTCTATACGATTCTATGAACGTGTCTCCGCCGTGTGACTATAAGATTGACGAGCAAAACGTCCACCAAACACATCGCGCACGCCACTAAACTATGTCTCTCTGTCTCTATTCTTTACAAGTTTGCCCACTTGTAAAATGACGAGAAATGGCTTTACGCCTCGCAGATTTTTTCTCAAGTCATCAGCGGGAAAATTGTTGTAGAAATTAGTTCACCTATTTTCAGTTCTAGGCGAATTAATGCAAACTGAAATATCTATTTTGACCGGATTATTTTTTGTATATGATTTGTAAAACAATAATGAATTCATTTTGTCCGAGAAAATTCAAACCGTCAACAAAACCGCTGTTTTACGTAAAGTAATCCTCCTAGTGGTCAAGAGGTGTAGTGGCACGAATTGAATAACCTTTAAAGAATACCTACGTTATCAAAAACACTAAGTGTACGGCCAGAGTGCACGCTCTATTCTCACGTCGGGCGGTGCGGGGCGTGCAGCGTGCATGTTATACACGTGCTGCGCGTAGTGGCCGTCCTGAGAGCCGCACGCCGCACGCCGCACGCCGCACGCCGGCCGAGCGGAGCGTGGTAGCCAAGGGCTAGTTTGCGTCGTGCGGGGCGTCACGTGTAAGTTCAAACCAGTTTGTGTTTTGCAGCAGTGATACGAGCGTTCTTGAAGGATGTCGTTTGAAGAAATAATTTCAGAAATACAAAATTAACCTGAAATATGGTTATCTTCGCATTCTTTATATAAGAACAGAATAGTTACAGCAAGAGTGTGGAGGGGATTACCAAATTGTACTAGGTCCTTGTCTTGACTCACAATTAAATTTAAGCCACAAATTTTCTTCAAAATACATATCAATAATATCGTACGACGCAGACACAAACGACCGCCACCACAAACGCTGAGCGTGCACTGAGGCTAGGGATGGTGTGTATTTACTGGTACAGGTATAAAAACCCAGTACGAGTTTATCAGTACGCAGACCGGGTATGTACAGCTGAGACCCGGTCCGTACCCGATAGGCATAATGTCAAGCTACGCACCGAACTAAATCATATTACACCACTCACTCGCCACAGAATACTTGTCGCATCGGGTATGACGTCATACCCAGTGCGGCGGGTGCGGCGGCGCAGTAGTTCACCATTCACCCGCCACAGAATACTTGCCGCATCGGGTATGACGTCATACCCAGTACTGCGGGTGCGACGGCGCAGTAGTTCATAGAGTCCGTCCAACGAAAAAAGTCCCGCGGAAATACACGGAACTAACAAGATTTGTTAGAGGATAGGGTACAGTCGCATAGAAACTAGCGCCGCGTCTACGGAACTTCTTTCGTTGGACGGACTGTAACCTGTAACGCCTGCGCTCGACCGCCCGCCAGAATACGAAGTTACCCGAAGGTTACGGCGTTTCCCGAATAATCCCGATCGAGCCCGTATTGAAACGAAAAATTTTAGGCATACCGAATAATTCATTGATGCAAATTTGTTCTTTATTTATATTATAATAAGGAAGTAAATTGCGTATTAATGTTAAAGATTATTATTTATTATGAATTACTTTTTTCCAGAAAATGGGTTCTAAAGACGCTAATAAAGATAGAGGTGATTTTAGAATATTATATGAAAATATTTTAAGATATTTTTAGGTATAATGTACTTGAGTCGACAATAATAATATTATTATTTTCAATTCTTTTTAATTTTATGTCAGTTCACTTTTACTTGTAATGGCGGATTGAACTATTGGCCTTGAAAAAAATTATCTAAATTTTTCAATGATCGCTCGATCGAGTCTCCAAAAGGCGACCGGTAAGGCCAGGTCTGAACATACCCATAGGTATTTTGATACTGGGTTTTAGTACTGGGTATATGGCCATACCCATACCTTTGAGGCCGGGTATAGAACGTTGCAGGTATATCTCATGCCTAACTGAGGCCACTTAAAGAACGCGCTTTCCACCGCTCTTCCCCGTCCCGCCCGACGCTCGGGCAGAGCGGGCCGTACCCTAAGAAAGCAATACTATAGCAGGAATATAATAAGCTTGTATTGAAGACGTCACGGTACGATAAGATGACATTATGTAAAAAATACTGCTGTAAACATGCACTTATTATTAAGGTGCCCCAGATTAAAACCGCGGCATACCACTAAGTTGCTTAAATGTCTTAGGGAGCGTCAAGAGTTCCTTAACGAGGCGTCAGTGATGAAGGCGTTCGACACGTTCCACGTGGTGCGCCTACTGGGCGTCGTGTCCCGCGGCCAGCCCACACTCGTCATCATGGAGCTCATGGAGTTCGGGGACCTCAAGACCTACCTGCGCAGCCACCGCCCCGACGCCGAGGCCTCCCTGCCGCGCAAGGGCGGCAACGACCCGCCCACGCTGCAGAACATACTGCAGGTATGTTACACTAACCCATAGCTTATACAATTGGTTAATGCGCAAAAAAATTGAGATCATCTTTTGTATTGTTTCAGATGGCTATTGAAATAGCCGACGGTATGGCTTACCTATCGGCCAAAAAATTCGTGCACCGCGATCTCGCGGCGCGCAACTGTATGGTCGCCGGGGACCTGACCGTGAAGGTCGGAGACTTCGGCATGACCAGAGATATTTACGAGACTGACTACTATAGGAAGGGCACGAAGGGCCTGCTGCCAGTGCGCTGGATGAGCCCTGAGAGCCTCAAAGACGGAGTAAGTTTTCAGACACCTATTATTTTTTGGATAAAATAAACAGTGGGTGGAGAAAAGTGAATTCAGAGATAATAGCTAAAAAAGAAATAACCGTAGTGCGCTGATCTCGATAAAATATCGATGAGGGCCGAGTACGATATTACCATCAGTCCGAATGTTAACAAATTCGTGTGTTTCAGGTGTTCTCGAGCAGCAGCGACGTGTGGAGTTACGGCGTCGTGCTGTGGGAGATGGCCACGCTCGCGATGCAGCCTTACCAGGTAAACGCGCAGAACTATAGTTGTCGGCATGTAACTTGGCAAGAATCGTTAGATTTAGTTATAAGTCGTTTTTAGGTCTCTTTGGTTACCAAGCGGGACGCGGGGAACGTTTAGCACCGTTCCGAGCGCGCGATTAGTTGGTCACAAGGATCGACTGTCCAATCGTGTCACTACTCCAAAACTTTGTCAAGTTATATGCCGTGGACTATATTTACAGATAGCTTAAATGTATTAACGATTTACCCTCTTACAAATAAACGCGGAATAAAGTTATACCAAGTATAAACCTATGAAAATGTATGGTTATTCCTTTGTTATACCTGGTATAACTTTATTCCGCGTTTATTTGTAAGAGGGTTAGTGTCTAATTAATGTTTTTTTTTTTTAAATCAAACTATGTAAGTAATAAAACTTTTTGTTGATCGGAATCGATCTCCATGACGAATCATATTGAAGTATCGGTCAGTCAGTGAAGCTGTGTGTGTCGCAGGGGCTGTCCAACGAGCAGGTGGTGCGCTACGTGGTGGAGGGCGGCGTCATGGAGCGGCCCGAGCACTGCCCCGACCGCCTGTACGAGCTCATGCGGGCCTGCTGGGCGCACCGCGCGGTGCTGCGGCCCAGCTTCCTGCAGCTGGTGGCGGACCTGGCGCCCAACTCGCAGCCGCACTTCCGCCAGCGCAGCTTCTTCCACACGCAGCACGGCCAGGAGCTGTACGCGCTGCAGCGCACCGCCGCCGGTCAGTATCCCATCGTCCCACCGTCCCGCTGTCCCTCTGTCGAAACACGCTCCGTTACACCGAGATGAACGCGCAGATTAGTGGTTCCAAAATAACTCATTCGAATGTGCCTAGAGTCTCTTTTTGACTAGCTGAATTTGATTCCTTAATTAATATAAATACTAGATTTCATTCTTGTAAACCGTCGACTTTGGTGCAAACTTGTCCACACGTAAAATAATGTTTCAATGCTGTCCCCCTACATCCTGGTCTTCATCAGCAAATGATAACATTTGTTGTTAGTACGAAACTGTGTTTAATACGAGCCCGCTTTTTGTCCCCACCGTTGCGCCCCGTAGAGACGTGTACGTCGGCGGCACGCTGTTGAAACGTAAGTAGCGGTACAAGTTTGCATGTTTAACGTAACGTGAGATGCGGGCACTTTTGTTATCATTTTCTGAGTGACCATGAACCATTGTAGTGACAGTATGATTCATTTGAGACACTGACTTTTATGAGATAGCCGCAAAAACTTGGCGTAAATATGCAACGTACTAAGCCGTGCTTGTTTCAAACGTAATAAAAAAGATGTAAATATTAGTGCCTCATCGCTTCGGTGACCTACGCTTTAGTGTGCGGTCCGGAGTTCTAAACAGATCGTCCAGTCAGTAGGGATAAAAAGGACCTTTGCCCTACAAAACATGGTTATATTTTAGAAATAATTATGTCGCTTAAATTTATACTCTGATGAAAAAGCCAAGTTTGTGACCTCGAGGAGTAGTCTCTCGGGCCGCCATCTTTTTTAGTCGTAGAACTTTTTTAGTCGTAGGATCAACCGTTGAGGTACAATACTTAAAAAAAAATAGCACCATTGATCCAAGGCGACCCGGGCGACCACCCCTCGAGCACACAAACTTAGATTTTTCATCAGACTACAAACCTAAACGACATATTTCAACATTGTTACTACACCACCTTTTTTAGTACAAAAATCCTTACTTACTGGACTTAAAGATGCAAGTAGTGATTTTTGTTGATTTATGTTTAGAATTCGTTCGTTTCGTTAGTATTAAACCTGACCGCTGTATCCCCGTGCACAGAGGAGGAGGCGGAGCTGGCGGAGGTGAACGTGGGCGCGGTGGCCACGGGCTCGGGCTCCAACCTGTTCGGCGTGTCGGGCCGCCTGGCGTCGTGGGTGCGCGAGCTGTCTTCGCTTCGCTCGCGCGAGGACGACGCCGCCGCCGAGCCGCTGCAGCCGCTGCAGCCCGACCTCAAGTCGCCCAACGGCGTGCCGCCCTCCGCCGGCTGCTAGCGCCGCCGCTGCAGAACTGAACAGAACTGCGCCGGCGCACAGCACACATCTACCTCAGGTCGGCCGCCGAGCCGCCGACTCTTCGAATCGTAGCCGTAGCCTAGTGTAAATAAATATCGTAATGATCGTCCTGCGTGCGGGGATCGTCTCTGACTGTAGTGTATATTATATTAGGGGACCCGGAGCCCCCGCATTTATTACGTTAGCGAGCGTCGGTTCTGTTCTGTGAGAGCTCGCCCCGAGACGGCGATGCGTTTCTTTTCGTCTGACGATTCGTTTTCATATCAGGAAAGTAATATTTTTGCTGAGACGATATTGAGTAAGTCGATTTGTCTCGACGTGAATCCTATATAGTTTACCTCGACGTTATTATATAGTTATAGATCGGTGTCACTTTTGACATAGCCTATTAATGTTAAGTTTACCGTTTAAGATGTAAAGCGTGTATAGTTTAATGTAGGCGAGATCGTGTACAAATTATTTTTATTGATTTCTTAACATAGAGTTCGGTACGTTGCTACTGTATGAAAGGTAAAAGTAATTTGGTAACGGGTGTCAAATTCGTTGAAGTTATTATGTTGTTGTGCCAAGTACTTTTATTGTAAATGTACTTGCGATATGAATTTGTCACTTGTCGTAATCGATGCAAAATGCAGCCGCTTATAATACTCAACTGTTGGATATACCGCTTTATATATCAAGTTATTTTTGCTACTTGTATAATAAATAATTTCAAATATTAAATTAAAATTAAATTAACCACCAAAGATTTGGAAAATAAACGTCTAAATTTACAATTCTTTTTATGCTGTTACTTATTGTAGCTTTGTTATCAATGTTTGCAAGGATATGTAATTGTATTAGATTAATTATACAGGGTCGTTTCAAATTAGTTGTAACTGGTTTTAGTAGGAACGTGAAGCAACACCCACAGTTTAGTCATAATGCGTAAATATAACGAGAAAAGACGAAGAACGTGTTACTTAGTGTTGCCGGCCATATGTAGCGATATTTATATTGCACAAACTACAAGCAGAACGTTTATTCTCATGTAGTTTGTACAAACGAGTACTTACTAGTACCAGTTAAGTGACAATGTTGAATAAAAATGACTTCATATACCGCAACAATTATTATTTAAAACTTAATATTATTGTGTATGGATGATTATAAATGTATGTCATAATCGTGTTGCAGTTATCTTTATAAGATTTTACGCTGAAAACAATGTGTTCCCCATCGACTAAATGCAAAAGATAATCCCTGCCACTACTTAAAAAACTAGTACTATTACTTACATACAATTATTATAAACAAAATCTTCTGTAAAATCGAAGTATATGTACAGATCAGCGCACATCAGCGAATACACGATACAGTTATTTAAATTGTGTCACTGAGTCGGGAACAATCCGAGCTTCGGTACTGTGTCCCCGCCGTTATGCGCTGGCCCTTATTGTAATAACTAATCAGTGAACTATGTATGTCTAAATATCTACAATGTATGGTAATATCTCACTAAGGAAATAACTTAATAAGTTACTGAAATAGTTAATTTATAAAATACGAATATATTTATGTATGTAAGGTACGAGAAGTGAAGTTAAATGAGAACATAACAGGGCCGTCTTTACCCGGGGTATAAGGCTTGCAAACAAACCGCAAACGCGACCGCCATTGATTATGACTGTTCCTACTACCACATCAAACATGATAATCCTGTAGTCAACCCGAGCAAAGCGGCGAAAACGGCTTGTGTGAAAATAATTCAGATTTTTGGGAAAGATCTATTCATTGAGTTAGCTGGCTGCCTATTTTTTTCCAAATAAAAACAAATTTTCTCTTGATGTTTTATGTTATATGGGCGCCCGGAGACGGGTTATAGGGCGGGCCCTAGCTTATCCGGGTATAAAATATGCATAAAAATCAGAAAAGAATATATAAAGCTCTATTATAATATTAGAGAACCTAACCAATATGAGATGTGCAAAAACTTTCCCTTATATCTTTGATAAATCTTTAGTTCTCTGCACAAGTCGACAAAGTCCCTAAGTGAAATCTGCAGGACTATACTGTGATTTTTAATTTCGTAGACTAAACTGACAGCTGCCAATAACGTTATTTTTTTTAAATGTTGCATGCGCGGAGCATAGTGTAGTAGGTAAAGCTGAATCTTATGTGATTCAACGAATCGATGTGACGTGACTCCTCAATTAAATTTTACTAATTGGTGTAAATAAATGTTTTATGAACAAAAACGTAATATGTTTAAATATAACAGTATTCATACACATAATACATAAACTTTAATTGAGTTAAATATTAAAATATTAAATCAACAAAAAAATAAATGCGTTCGATAAAATGAAGTCTGACATAAATGAGTATATACTAAATAAGGGCCGCTAGTTTCATAACAAATGTAATTTTTTTTGCCTTGAAATTGTTCCATTTTCGATCTACTTCGATTTTCGATCAACTTTCGATCACTCAGGATAGTCGGAGTACGACACTATTCTTATGTAACGATAAAAATGACAACCCCCCAAATGTCAGTTTAGTCTACGAAATAAAAAATCACAGTATACGGAAAACTTATCCCATTCGAGATATGGTGCAAATCATTAATTTTATTCTAAAGTGTGTTTGCACAACTCTACAAAGTTAGTCGTATCCTCCTTTAACTCCCTGGCGTCGAAATATGCTTAAGATGGCCCTGCAAATACACATTATGTATTCTTAGAGTTCAACATTTATTGTGTTCATATTTTTCCATTCGTTTTTTATAATAATTTAGTTCACTGAAATATATCTGTAGTACACAACGTAATAATAAGGTATATTATTATAACTTTATAGTTCCTTTTTATTTTCTTCACATTATATTGTGCAGTGATTTTTGGCAGCAAGTATGTAGATATTATTGAGTTTGTTAATTTAATTAATGACGTAACGCGAAATAGCCATGGTCGTGGGGTGATGGTTTCTTTATGAATTCACAATATTGTTGCTATTTGTAACAAAAGCAATTGACATTAAGTTTTTAGTTAAATAAAATTTCGACAATCAAGCGTGTTAGCTACTTCATAGTAATTAACTGTAAAAATATATAATTATAATAATCATTCAACCAAAGTTAGACTCCAATATATACATCAATCGTAGACATTCGACTCCAGGCGTCAACCAGCAGGCGCGGGTGGGGTCCGGTGTAGTAATAATGACTAACGATAACTTGGTATAAGGGTTTTAACGAGTGCCTTCAGACATCCAGCCTTCATGCATGCAGGTTTGTTGATTGTGTGAGGTGAAACGAAAGCTATTATGCACAAGATGGTTTTAAAAGTAACGCTACAAATTCGATAAACAATACTTTCGATGGCATTTAAATTGTTTTCATTGTAACACAATCAAGAACCTCTGGCACAGGATATCAATTCAGCTCGGTTGTCTATGGATATGGGCGATGTATTACGGCTTACCGGTAGTATTTTATTTAAGTCGTTGGCCACCTTTTTATTGTGAATAAGTAAGAAATCAGTAATATAAGTAATAAGGTCGGGAGCGCGAAAGGGCGAAGACCTTGCCGACTGGGACTGGTACATGGTCGTACACGTTTGTGTTGTTGTCGGGGGCACAAGGCACGTTGCATTACTGATCCAAACATTTTAGTAAATTCGAAACGATCTTCGTTAGATACGAAATCTAAATATTGTTTTATATATGTAAAATTTGCATAGTGCCTTTTGCTCAATTATGAGGAATGTCATAGATAGGTATCGTTAAGCGTAACCTAAATATATTAGAACTATAATGTAGTTCCATTTAAGTTATTCTGTAATATTCCAGTGAGTGAGACACACAAAGCCCCACCAAACTGAAGCTCGCGCCACTGGAATGTTTCGCGGTGTAATGTATAGTGTGGAGTGTGGAGTGTGGAGTCTGTGACACGAGCCAGCTGAGGCACTCCGCGCCTATCACGCTCGCACGCACCGATGCACGATGGCGATATACTCGCCTCTCACATTATTATTCTACTTGTTTTATGAATTTATAAAAAAAATAAACTGTTCGATGAACTAGTCTTCCGGATTAGCATTTACTTGATTATGGAGGGGTGTGTGGTGAGTGATGCGTGGAGTGACTGCGGCGAAGTCTCGCACAACGTTGCCTCACACAGCGTTCCCTGCGGACTGTGCCTACTATCGACCTTTGTTACTTACGCTCTTGTTTTTATCAGTATTTGTTTAATTGTGATTATCACTTTACAAGGCAGTTACATTACCTCATTTTTAGTAATTATATTATGCATAAATTATTGACTGATAAAATAATTTCCAAATGATTTATTTCCTTGTGTGAATTGTGTATGTTTTGTATAAGTGTCGGGGTAGCGTTGTGCTATATGCTCAATTTAGATACAATTTCACCAAACGATTGAGATAGTGTACAATTTTATATAATTAATTTAATAAAAACCGAGTACCTATTAATAATTTTAATATTTATATTAATAAAAAAAGTTATAAAAAATAGTTAAATCGAGTTTTATTACATACCACTAAAATTGAACTAAGGACGCTCTGGGCAAAGTTGTATGATAAGTGGTCCATAAACATAGAACAATAAAATTGTCCAGTCTCCATTCCACTAATATTTTCGAAAGAACAAACCAACTCAGTGTGATTGATCACCCTCGCGTACTTACTAAGGGATCAGTAAAATATTTTACTTTATTTTATAAGGATAGAAGACTTGTCACGTATTTTGTAAATTCTGTTAGTAATACATAATCAATATTTTGAGGGATCTACAGTATCTTCTAATGTTTCTACATACCCTGACTACAATAACGTTTGTCTTAGTCTATGTAGTAGTCTGGTGCAAATCTAGTGGTTAGCATATTTGTTAAGTCATGTTTAAAGACACTTTGTATATTTTAGTATAATACTGTTTGTTTACCATATAAAAATAAATAAATAGATCCTGTTGGTGGCGACATCCTTTTGGTAGGGAAAAAAGAGCTGATTTCCTGACCCCTGTAGCCTAATTGCGTAAGTGAATTCTGCAAAGCAAACATGTCGATTCCTTCAAAGAATTAGAATCATTTCTTTCAACGTTTTCGGTATTGTGAAACTAATTTGGAAATAATACAAACATCCTCCTTTGAGTTGAAGTTCATCTACTGCGTTATGTTTCATCAAACTCGAATGATTTATTTCCAAGTCATTAACACGTTGAACGCCATGGCAGACACCATTTATCTGCCAGTGTGTATTCTCAGTGGGCTTCATGAAATATTAAAAAACAGTCAAAATTTGTTAACATATTTTTCCGGTTTAATTGTATGAAAAATGGGTATAATCTAATATGAAATAAATACAATAGCGAAAAATAGTAAATATAGAGAAAAAATAGCTGGCAGTCACCATTATCTGCCATGGCCCAGCCAAAGCACTATTCGTTATTTCAGTGGAGGGGGCCACGCGGGTCACCTTGTCAACCACCCCCCGCACCCGCGCGTAAGCGCTGCGCTTGCTCTCGCTACTACTCAGTGGCAAAAGTCGTACGCTAAAGTGCGGACCGTTTCGCGCGCTCTGTAATTTGTAATTATACCTACATACGTATTCAGTATTCGTTACTAATACTCCTACTATTACTAATAAACATGGAAGACTTGGATTTTGATATAACCGATGAACATCTGATGCAACTGGACAATATTGAAATATCATTACTAAATAATAGTTTTATAATGCCGAGTTCAGATGACGAGTGTAGTGATATAATTCAACCCCTAAGACGAAAGTGCCGCCGAATTATATTATCAACTAGCGAAGACAGCGATGCCGAAAACGTTCCGCCCTGCCCCAGTAATAATACAAGCCCTTCGAACATCTGGACAGAGGTTCAAGGTAATCAACGCCGTATTATTCCGTTTACAGACATTTCTGGTCCCGCACCCCATATAAAGTGTATGCATGGAATGACTCCTGCGCAATGTTTTTCGCTTTTTTTGACTGATAACATATTGCAACTAATAGTCGATGCCACTAATGAATATGCAATTAAAGAAATAACACAATTACCTGAAGCTTCTAAATTTGCACGGGTTCGTAGATGGACACCCACTAACCCTGCTGAGTTGAAATGTTTTTTTGGCTTGATTTTATTTATGGGCATGGTGAGGCTACCTAAATTAGCTGATTATTGGTGTAAGGACGACATGATTAGCCATCCATTTCCAAAGACCATTATGTCTCGTAATCGTTTCGAGCTGTTGCTGCAAATGTTACACTTTTCAGAAAATGACAATGAACATAAATCAGACCGACTGCATCGTGTCCGCAAGCTGTATGATGAAGTAAATAAAGTATTTCAGGAAAACTTTTCGCCAACAGAAAACCTGTGTATAGACGAAAGCATGGTCCCTTTCCGTGGGAGAATTATTTTCAGACAATACAATAAACAAAAGAGGCATAAATACGGGATTAAATAATTTAAACTTTGTACCATACCGGGCTATACTTATAAAGTAAAAGTATACGCGGGGAAAAATGATGATGTTCATAACACACCCACAAATGTTGTGATGTCTTTATGTGAAGATCGTTTTGAAAGAGGGCATACATTATTTACGGACAACTGGTACACAAGCATTACATTAGCCAGACAATTATTACAAAGAGAAATGCATCTCGTCGGCACCGTAAGAAAAAATCGTAAAGGTTTACCAAAAGAGGTCATTGATGCCAAACTTAAGCGTGGAGAGTATAAAGCTGCAGAGAGTAACGACGGAATAACGTGTTTAAAATGGAAGGACAAGAGGGATGTGTATGTTCTATCCACTAAACATACTGATCGATTTGTTAATATTCAACAGCGTGGGAAAACTATACGGAAGCCAAAAATAATTGTTGATTACAATATGGCAAAGGGTGCGGTAGACCTCCCTGATCAATTAGCGTCTTATTCGACTCCACTACGAAAATCTGTCAAATGGTATAAGAAGCTTGCCATTAATTTACTACTAAACACTACAGTGATAAATGCTCTAATTTTGTATCAGTCAGTCACAAAGAAAACTATTCAAATAGTAGATTTTAGAAAGGAAATTGTACAACAATTCTGCCAAACAGAGAGCGAGGAGTATCGACTTCGTGAGGTGCCTAAACGGTTGAAGCATCAATTGTCTAAAAAAGATGGCAAATCTAAAAGTACCCGACGTTTGTGCTCTGGATGCTATAAGCAAAATGTCATTTTGATGGGCCGACAATATGCTAGAAATAAAACCAAGAAAGTCAACACATTTTGTGAAACCTGCCCTTGTAAGCCGTTCATGTGTTTTGATTGTTTTAATAGATTACATTACAAGTTTAGAACTTATGTCTATTTCATGGGCCGACAATATGCTAGAAATAAAACCAAGAAAGTCAGTATATTTTGTGAAACCTGCCCTTATAAGCCGTCCATGTGTTTTGATTGTTTTTTTTTTCATTTTTATTATGTATAATTAAGAAAGAAGTCATTTAATTTGTTTGATCTCCAATTTTAAGTCATAGCGTAGAGTACTGTATTTTTTATTTTATAATAAAGGTATTTTTCTAATATTTGGCATGCTTAATTTTATACCCCAATGATGTAAATAATTAAAATCATAACTGTATGACACAATTTATTTAACTAAAAGTCATCCGTATAAATGTTAAACCAGAAATGTCAGAGAAAAAATGTGTCGGGTCCGTCAGGTCCCAAATATCTCAAAGACTTGTAAGATTTTTGCCGCGCTAAGGCGCGAGGTTTGTTCTACAGCGCCCCGCGGGTCACTGCGAATAGCGTTCACAAACTTATTTATGTCTGCCAGCCCAGTAAAGACATTTTAACGCAGATCGTACTGGCAGTCAAACCGTGTCTGCCGCGGCCCGATGGACCCGGCTCATTGTCAGCCATACGGTGTCTGCCATGGCCCATAGGGCGAAGGCGTATTTTTTTTTGGGCGTTCAACGTGTTAAGACATAATTTCATTACACAATACCAGAAGTGAAGTCATTACACAATACCATAATAAGTGAAGTTTTATCTCGATTCTTCCGCTTTCGTTCATTCTTTACAATCAATTCTACGTCAAAATATTGGTAATGGAAAGGAGCATAACCTTTCCTTTTCAGAGTGTAATATGCAATACGGGAAGGTTCCGACTTGTTTGCTTTGCAGAATTCACTTACGCATTTAGGCTGCTGGATTTAAACCTTGTTTTTCTTCATCTTGTCGCTGGCACGACTGTTGTTCTAATTTGTTTCTGCCAGAACTTGTTTCTTTGCTCTTATCTTCTTCAAATTAAGCTTCAGAGGTTCTCGTAATATTATTACTGGCAAGCTACAATCACATGGTATATCGTTCCCGTAGCGCCTCAACAAACAATCCGCTCTTATAGAACCTTCGTTGCCATTATCTTTCATCTTTCGCAAAAAACGTAGATAGCACAGTGGAAGTCCGCTTTGTTTAGCCCCAATTATTATGAATTGCTTATATGCCCATGACGGCCACTGTTCGACGGGTATGGGATCTCTGTTACCTCTGGGCAGAGGATACACTTTCTGCATATAACACCTACACGTGAATATACCCATATGAGGCGTAAGGACTTGAACATATTTAACGAAAAACTTTTTAATGTCAACGTCTTTTTGACTGCAAAAGAAAAAAATATTTTGTCAAGGAAAACATTACAAATAATTTAGCTTTGGCAAGCAAGTGCTTGTATTGACTTACTTGTCGAGGGCTTCCATATCGTCTTTATGAACTCTCCATATGACGCCCCATACATGAGCGTTCGCCGTGGGCACAATAGTGGCGACAGGACCTTCCCAAAACATTGATAACTTATTGAAGCCAAGTCTAAAGTTCTACAAAAGCATAGCTATGTAAAGCTTTTATCAAATTCATAACGGTCAGTAGGTACTAGGTACCTACATAATATCAGTAAGCAAATACATACATCAAGTCGTGCTATAGAAACAAATTCTGCAGTTGGACAGAATATTTTCATACGAAATTTGACCATATTGGCAGCATACGTAAAATACAGAAATGTGTCAGGTTGGTGTATTTCGGATTTCATCATTTTTATTCGTCAATAGTTCAAACTAGCCCTGGATTGAAACGGATGGAAGTTATGGAGAGAGACGGTTTCCCAGCACTGGGATGATAGAAAATTCAAGTAGGTTGGTACAACTATTGATTCGTAAACCACAGTTTTGCAAATAGATAACACTATATTATTAGATAATAAGCCATTTAATGCAGGAAGAAATTTCTAAAGTAATAAACTAAAACCACAGTAGTTACGGGTAGGTGCCCAGGCACCCATGTAAAGATTAATAAATGATACACTACTAAATTATAATTTTATGATAATTTTGTAACTGGAAGATTTTGACACGGTAGTATCTCTAAGTAGTCTGTGATTTTGACTATTCTATGATTTTGACAGGATCATTACTATATAGGTAACACATCATTATTCGTATTGACCATGGATAAGAAATAGATACAAGAAGCAAGAAGTTAATCACTTTAAAATAGGTGTAACTTCTTAATATCTACTTTCGAGGCTACGTTTTTAAATTCGCGGAATGGGAGAGTAAGTACCTAGATTTATTAATGAGAATATTTTTTTAAGTCCTGACTCTCATTATTAGTATAAATACCAAGATTTATCGCAATTGAGTAGTCTTCGAACGGGAGTCACTATAGCCAACCAAGCAGTTCAATCGGGAAGAAAGTGTGAAATATGGAATAAATCGAATGCCACGCGGTTGTATTTCCTTACCAAGCAAGGAAAGTCTGTTTAAACCATTCTAAAAGAGATGAATTCGTTTATGGGGCCTCTTGCCCATGTAGAACCATGGTTTACAAGTGGCACAGTCTCTTTAAACAAGACAGGGACCCACTTAAAGACGACCCATGGCTAGGACGAAAGGTCGACGTGACTACTCCGGTTCCGGTAAATTTCAAAAGATTAAAAAATAATAATGGAAGATGCTTGTTTAAAGAAGAAACAGCTCGCGGAATGATTGGAGTATTATCCGATAAAACCATTTTCAAAATTTTTCATGATCATCTTGGCATGACTAAGGTCAGCGCAACATGGTTGTCGAGAATGCTCATGCCATATATACATAGGTGCAGCGCATATAGACAGCGCGTGGACTGCTCTCGCGAGTTTTTGGACCTCCGTAGTGAAAACGTGGACTACGAGTTTAATTTTAGTGAGGATGAAACTTGGATTCATCATAATAAAATGAGTCTAAGCAAGACTCCATGCAATGGCAAAAAAAAGGATTCAGCAACTGTTCTAAGACCGATTCGCCATTGGACTGATCGTCGAAAGAATGATTCTTTTATTACCTTTTATAACTCTTTTAACTGCAGACCTTTCTATCTACGGAGAATTCGCCGTTAATCTTAAGACAAGTGATATTACAAAAGTACACATATCTACATCTTACTGTGTGAGAGAAAATTGCCTTTTGTCGACAAAAAAGAAAATTTGTTTCAAATAAATTGCACTAGATGGCGTGATAAGCTTCGATTTGTTACTGAGTTTTTTGAAATATTAAGGTTTTCTAGAGACGATCATAAAAATGTATGTTCTTGTTTAGGTAATTAACTCTCTTATGGTAGTGGTAACTACTGGTAAGACTTCCATTTCCGCACTTAAGGGTACACTAGTCGACGGCACGAACTATTTTGTGCGCGGGGTTAAAATGCGTGCTATATCAACCGACAACACGTGCGGAACAGATAGATGCTGTTATGAGCAGTAAGAAGCTAGTTCGCGTACGAATACACACTTTTGCAAATTTGTAGCGAAATGGATGATGATTTAGAACGAAAACGAGCGCGCGAAATTTTATAAACAGACCTTTGGGTATCTGGATATCATGAAAAAACGACTGAATGTATCTGTTGGGCCGAATGTAGGCCGTTTTTCAATTTTCCCTCTTCTTATGGTACTTATTTGCGCCCTAAAGATGCGGTAAAATGAGTGTTAAAATATGGAACTTTCGAAGCTCATAACTTTCAAGTAACTTTTTTTTTTTACTTTTTTGCTTGACTATACTCCATTTACTATAGCATTAGACAGAAGTTAAAAAAGGCTCTTTTAGGTGCACACTTTGTAATAAAAATACAACAAACACTATTACAGTCAAGATTGATGTGGAGTAAAATATAATCAATTTAAATAACAGCTGTTACACTTAATAGCATCTATTTATCCTATCTACCTTCCGAAATTACAAGGCTTTCATTTAATATTATTTAGTTTTTACATAAAATAATGTCGTGTCAATGTTTAAAATCTAAAAGAAGCAGGGGCGGACAGTACCGGAAACGTTTTTCATGTCACTATAACTCAACCAAATCTAAAATGTTACCTGTTCCGTTCATAAGTTGTGGCTGCACGTGTTTTTTTATTTTGTCGGTTTATGATGTCATCTATCCGTCAAATGGCGTAAATAATCTGCAGTTGTCAATTGTCATACTGTCATTCGCTTGTGGATATTTGTGAATGCTATGTTACTTGTTACTGTTTTTCTGTTGTTATTGTTTTGTTATCGTTATTAGTGTTAGTTTTGTGTTGTTCGTACAAAGCGGTACGTTTTGTTGAACAACACAAAACAAAGGGACGATCCCGGTGCAGGCCCGAGTGGCTTGCATGCGCAACATATACGCTCTGTAACTGCTGGTAACGCTGATCAGTGTCAACAGCGAAAAATACGTGCCCAACGTTGATCACGATGTTAAAATATTGTCTCCCAAGAAAAAGAGAACAAAGCAAACACCGCTTTGTGCTGCAGAAAAAAAACAGCCATAAATATTTATAAAGATGTTATGGGGTCCAGGCCCGAAGGTACTCCTGCTTATAGGACGCAGTTAATTAACAAAACTGCAGAAAAATCAGGTAAGGATCATAAAATTATGATTATAAATAAATGTATTTGAAAGTTACATGCTTGGTGAGGTAATAACATACATTATTAATATTATTTTATAGGCATATCTCGTGTCGTGTCTATAATGTACTGAAATAGTACAATACAGAAGGTCGCCTACAATCACCCCCTCCTCGCTAACGAAAATACTCAAAATCTGACGATTATGATGATATAACGTTAAGTGGAATACGAAGAAAAATTCATTCTTTTTTCTTTGATAATGAGTTACCAACGTTGGACAAGATTCTGGAAGCCGTTAATAGCGATGTGAGTCTCTACCTGATACCTGATTAAAAGAAGCACTTTATACAAATTAATCAAGAACAAATTGGAAGACGGCTTATCATAGGCCATATCCATACAAGTGATCATTTTATTAATGATTGTGACAGTCATTTTATTGATGAATGTGGCATTACCAAATCATTAATAAAATGATCTCTTCGTTCTCCGTCACTGAAAACTGGTAAGTGGAAAAGTCTTAATGCCTCCCCTCGGAGAAGAGAAAGATGTTTATGGTTGTAGGGTTAATCTACAATACAACCATAAACATCTTACTCTTCTCCGAGGGGTTAAAAGGTTAAAAGGTCTGTGTAAAAGTTTAAAATCTATTTCCAGCGATCAAGTAATCTACGCCACCGGTACACAATTATTGATTTGCTTTTATTTCATTTCACAAGATCAACGGATGGGTTTTTGATGGATGGTGAATTAATATTTGAAGCCAAAAAGGGTGATGGAGACTACCATACTGAAATGGATGCACACAATTTTGAAAAGTGGTTCTAATTAATATTATCAAAAGTCAAGAATGGTGCAGTTATTGTTATGGATAATGCGCCATATCATTCGAGGAAATTGGAGAAGCTGCCAACTACAGCCACATGAAAGGCAGATATTCAGGAGTGGCTAAAAAACAAAAATATTCCTTTTGAGGAAAAAGATCTTAGGGCCACTTTATTATTATAGTTAAAATTATGACTTTTGTTACCACCCATGTCAATTAATTATTATAATTTATGATGACTGATGGTAGCAGTAACTAAATTGTTAAGTGGTGTTTTGTATCGTATTTATTTGGTTTATTGAAAACATAATACGGACATATTGTGATAAAGTTGTTTTTAATAAACTGATTGTTACTATTTTTTTTTCATTTCATGTACCTATCCAAGCATCGTGAAGAGTAGATAGATAGAATACGCTTTATTGTATGCCATACATTGTTACTTACAAAAAAAATCACATACATTATTTATTAAAATTGTTTGAACTTGACTTGAAAATAAAAGGTTTCGTACTCCTGCTTCTGCGAGCCTCTTTTGTCTAATGTTATAATAAATGGAGTATAGATAATGATGAAACAAATTGATATAATTTTTTATTTTGAACGTACATCGTCAAACAGTGGAGTAACAGCCAGACTACGTTTGTATGGAAGAATTTTCGACTAGTGTACCCTTAAAAAGAAAGTACGTAAACGGGAGTCCCCACCTTCCAATTAAATCTCCTAAGCACAAAAACATGCACGCAAACCGGACACTCAACATCACGTGGCGGGGAACTAAGGTCGAACATTGCCCGAACCCTACATATCTGGGTGTGACGCTAGACAGGGCTTTAACGTATAAATCACACTGCTATAAAACAAAGCAGAAGGTGGGGACCCGGAATAATTTGCTCCGTCGTCTTATTTCCACCAACTGGGGGGCAACACCCGACGTTCTCCGCACAACCGGCATGTCTATTTGTTTCTCTGCTGGCGAGTTTGCGTGCCCAGTGTGGCACCGATCCTCCCACGCAAGGCAAGTAGACACCGCCCTAAATGGGACGTGTCGGATAATATCGGGCTGCTTAAAACCAACTCCACTAAATAAGCTCTACCCACTAGCAGGTATTGCACCTCCTGCTGTACGAACGAAGGGATGTCGCATGCGCGATGGAAAAGAAGAAGCAGGAATCCGATTCCCGTCATACCCTCTACGACCACTTAACAACTCGGGGTAGACTAAAAAGTCGAAAGATCTTCCTGCGAACCACACGGTCGATCCAGGACAGGCCGTCTAGGGAGAGGAGCAAACTGTGGCTAGAGAAGTACCCACCACCTCATGACTTCATTAAGCCCAAGGAGCATCTACCCCTCGGGCATGAACTGCAGTGGCCCGTGTGGAAGGCACTGAATCGGTTGCGCACCCAGGTAGGCCGCTGTAAATATAATATGGCAAAATGGGGGATTATTGGTCCATTGCAAGCTGGATGGGATTGCGGTGCTCCTGTACAGACTATGCCCACTTGCTGGAGTGTCTCGACTGTCCATTCACCTGCACCATGAATGACCTGTATAATGCCTCTGACACTGCAATAAACGTGGCCACCTACTGGGCTCAAAAAGGTTGATCAAATGTACCATCGATACGAAAAAGAAGACTTTGTAGTGTTTTTTTTTATTTGGAAGTCGTCGGTTGTATTTTTTTGTAAAAAAGATTTTTTACTTTTTAGTTGTGGTACCTAATGGACCAGCCATAATAAACAAGATTTCTATGGGACCAGCCATAGGCTAAGTACCTATAATGCCCAAAGTGATGCCAGATTAACCCAATAACATGAAATTTAAACAAAACTGATGGAATGAGTGTATACCAGGGTGAACTGTTCACACCTGCGTACTCCTTTAGAGCATACCAGTGTGATGTAATTATATGAAATGGTGTAAACAATAAACCGAACCTTAGTGCGAGTTTTTACTCACGCTCAATCGCGTTAACGTTAACATCAATTTGTATTGAAAATGGATAAGCGCCGTCTGGTGACGGTAAGAGGAAACCTCTTTAATTGTATACATTTTGACTTACGAGTTCGTTTACGTCATCACTAGTGAGCACTTTAAAAAACTCGCATTAAGGCCTCAGACATGCGATTGCAGCTATCCCGAGTGGCTTGCCGTGATTTATTAAAGAGTTCTCATGTTTATCTCCGAAGTTTTTCATCAGATCTTGATGAAATTTAAATGGGGCTAACTTCATGACAAGCTTTCAAAACAAGCAACAGCTTTCAAATAAAAAAATAATCATCAAAATCAGTTCACAAAGTAAAAACATCTGAGGTAACAAACATAAATATATATATATATATACATACAGTAGATATGATATATTTATATACATAAACGATTTACCCCGTTTACCGGAAAACAAACTAAACATGGTGTTATTTGCTGATGACTCATCTTTAATTTTTAAAATAAATAGACGTACTTGTCGGGTTGACGACGTAAATAACGCGCTACGGCAAGTTCAGCAGCCGTATTGCGTAAGTGTGCAAAGAAGTTAAACTCTATCCAACCGACCAAATCAACCAATCACACAAAACATCGCGTCATTCATCTTGCATGTGATTGGTCGATTTGGTCGGTTGGATAGGGTTTAACTTCTTTGCGCACTTACGCAATACGGCTGGGATTGGTTCACTGCCAATAATTTAGTTTTAAATGGTAAAAAAACCAAGTGCGTAAAATTTTTCTTGCCGAATGTCAAAAGTACTGATTGTGACATTATATTAAACAAGGAGAAGCTAGAATTCGTCGATGAAACGGTTTTCCTGGGGATCACGCTGGACTCAGGGTTGCAATGGGGTCCTCATTTGGTATCCTTTGCAGGGCGGCTGAGTTCGGCAGCGTATGCTGTTGGAAAGATTCGTCGGTTAACCGATGTGGATACCGCGAGACTAGTCTATTTTAGTTATTTTCATAGTATAATGTCTTACGGTATCCTACTATGGGGAAGGGCTGCAGACATTGAGTCAATTTTTATTCTGCAAAAACGAGCCATATAGCAATATATAATCTTCGCCGGCGCGATTCTCTACATCTTTTTAGTAAAAACGGCGACAGACATAATTACGTTACTAGAAATAGGGACCAATTAGTTCAACCAGGTTTCAGACTGGCTAAAGTAGCCTCATCTTTCATGGGGTACTGTACAAAATGTTACAATAAAATTCCTCCTCACATTCTTGAACTGAATGAGACGAAGTTTAAAACCTGTATAAAACGCACACTATGTAGGCTGGCATATTATAAGTTGGGGGATTACATCACTGATAAAAATGCTTGGCTCAATGCTAGTCCTGCTCCACAATCCACAACCACTAGGGCGCAATAACAAGTGATATGCAGAACATTATTGTTTTGAGGTATTGTTGGACCTGCTGAAGACTGTATGAATGTATTTGTTTTGTATAAACTCAATTTCCTTAGTATTGTATAACTGCACAGCCCGTGTGTGAGTACTATGTACCCAATTGTAAATCTACCATTTACTGTACCTATGCGTCGTTCGTTGACTTGTGTGTGCCCTGGCCGTTGAGTGTGTCATGCTCTCTCAAATGTCTCTCTGATGGTGGCGCGTGTGTTGGATCATCCGGTTCCCTTCATGATGGTTGATCTGGGTGGTGCCAATTCAGGCGTCATGTTCGTGAACGGACGCCGTCAGTTGGGATTGGTCATAACTTGACTGCTTCGGATGTTAATGTTTTTCTAGTATCTATTATATAACTGCACAGTACATGTGTGATTACTTCTAATACTTTATGTCTGTAGGTGGTATAGTGGGTAGTGCTATTCTGGGTGCATTGTCCTCAAATGTATGAATTTAATAATGTATGTACCTATGTTCCTAAATATTGTAAAAAAACTATTATTTTTTTAAAAGAGTAAGTATGGAGTTTCTTGTGCATTCTTCTCCATAACAAGCTACTTTCCGAATGCACGGTAGAATCATTTTCATGTAACGATCAAAAGTGCCGCTTGGTGACCTAGTTGAAATAAAATATCTTTGTCTTTGATATATTCTATACCAAAGAAAATACAGTATATTGGTATTTCTTAGTATAAAAATAAGTTTAAAAACTAAAAGCAAAGTACCTACTGAAAAAAATCCGGTCAGGTGCGAGTCGGACTCGCGCACGAAGGTTTTCGTACCATTACCGCAAAAACGGCAAGTCAAAACAAGCATAAGTCACAGATCCTACATTTGGAAAGAAATCTTCACACTCTTTAAATTGGATTTATTTTGCGTTATTGCAAAAAGTATTTACGACGTTTTGTAATCTAAAGTCAAACTAGAATCGATTGCCAAGTAAATGCCGCTACCCGACCATAGATGGCGGTATTCGCAGTGGTTGCAATTACAAACTTTATTGCGTTTAATGTAAGGTTGACATTCGTGTCATAGGTCGATACCCACTGCTACTCGACCATGGAAGTAACATTGCATAATGAATTACATTATCGACATCGATAGATACCCGCTTTCTTAATTCGAGAAAAATAAACCTTGTTTGTAGTACAGTAAAACTGTAGGATGAATGGCGTATTATTTTAGCATAAAGTATTATATGTATAAAAATCTATTACTGTTCGTTAGTCTCGCTTAACTCAAAAACGGCTTAATAAATCAACTTCAAAAAAATGTTCAGAGCATATTGTGCTTAATTTGGATGACATCCAATTAACTCTACCCGTTGCATCTATCCGTTTCTCTTTGACGCTAGCGTCTTTGGGAAATCTAAAATCTTTTCATATAGTGATTTTAAGAAATTGCTGCACAAAAAATCATTGTAATAATTATGCAATACAGCATACTTCCAAGATTTTTGGAAATATTTGTTACACCTAATATAAAAGAAAATATAGGTCCTCTTTTCTTTTATCGATATCTATCATTAAAATCAATACCCGACCCGACTACATCCCTAATTGAGTAGCGAAGTACTTTCGAGAACGAAATAGTGAATACATTCAATCCAAAATAAACTTTATTTTAATCACGTAAGGTTGATTTTAAATAGACGTTTTATTAAATTATTAGTTAATTGAAATTTACTAAGATTTTATTAGAAAACAAATGAAATCGTTGTTACCGATGATACGAAACACCTCCATTTTTAAGATTCTTTCTTCTACCACGGTAAAGCGTGCTTCTACTAACATTTTTGCACTTGGAGTGGAAGAAAACGGCATAGTTACTGATTTTCTGCTTCGTGGATGGCATGCAATAAACTGCCTGCTTTCTATGTCAAACCACCTTATTCCCATACTCTGCTTTAGTCTGGACACAGTTAATGTAATACTAGCATATTATGGTAGGTATACGCATGGTATAATAACACAAAGAAGGCGAAGTATACGGAGTATTATATTGTATCATGGGTATACGTTTGCAGTTAGCATCGAAGCTTGATTAATAATTGCGCAAAAAACTTAATTATTGAAATTTTGATGGAATTAAGTAAACAGTAAATTATTTGATGAAATGCTATAAATATCAAACAATTTTGCGTCAGTTTAGATATCTGCCCGGCGAGCACGGCCTACTGTGACATGGCCTAAGTCACACTTTTTATCACAGTTTGGGCGATAAAGCCATTTTGTCTTAAATGCTAGCACGGCGGCGTGAGATATTTTCTTGACTTGTGGCATAACTTCTTGACATTTATTTGTTTTCTTTTTCGGAAATTTGCCAATTTTATGGCAGTTTCGGTTTAACCTTGGCCATAAAAACCATTTAGGTTCAGAGAAGCATAGTCCTACGACGCACTATTTCCGAATTATGGGCCTTCGAATTTTATTTTATTTTACATAAAACGCTCTATATCTCGAAAACGGTATGTCCTATGCAAAAAATAACCAAAATTTAGCCCCCCCTTTGATGCCCCCATGCTAGCAGCATCCCAACATGAATTTATGAAAAAAAAATATTTTTTTTTTACTTTGCTTGGTTTTCGACTTGAACTACAAATTCTTAACAGAAAATATTTTGGGTCATGACAAGTTATGATAAAATATGTCATGTCTTACAATTTGTCTTAAATACTAGCACGGGACAACCATGTGACATAGTTTCAAGACGCGACATGCCTTTCTTGTAGCTGACTTCATAGTGCGACATAATCTGAATAGACGACCAAATAAAATAATACTTATAAAAGTGTGCCGTTCATACAGATAAAATACTTTTTAATTTTGTTGGGAACAAATTAATATTTGACCACGACCATAGACTTATGCACACTTTATTTTTCTTTGTTTGTTTGATAACATATTAAGTGTTTGTTAGAAAGATATAATTATTTTCAAAATATTAATAATTACTTAAAAAATATAATAGCTTGGACCCAGTTCCCGATACCGGTGAGCCCCTATTTTTTTTATTTTAGTTGTTTTTTGGGGGGTTTATTTAAGAAATAATTTAAAATGTAGAAAGTAAGAAGAATATGGAATATAAGAAAATAATTATAAAAAAGTAATAATCAAAATAAAAATAATAATTAAAAATAGAAATATCAATTATAAAAAAGTAATAAAATAGAATTAATTAATAATCCTGTAACATTTCAATTAATTAATATTTTTTGGGGGTTTTATTTAAGAAATAATTTAAAATGTCGAAAGTAAGAAGAATATGGAATATAAGAAAATAATTATAAAAAAGTAATAATCAAAATAAAAATAATAATTAAAAATAGGCATAACAATAAAAAATAACAATTATAAAAAAAGTAAAAAAATAGAATTAATTAATAATTCTGTAAAATTTCAATTAATTAATAAGCATTGATCACCACACACACAAAATAAATTTATTGCCATTTGGTGCAGTAATTAGAAGGAAAATATTTTATTTTTCAACTATAAAATTTTATCACCACCTCCGAACGAAAGTGATACATTTTTCTTAATCATCTGTCTAAATGTGAAATTTGTGACAAAATGGGTGCGCCCGTATTAGCAAAGTAAGACCCGATGAGTCCCAAATAAACGTCAGGAAATTTTCTCACGCCGCCGGTACTAATAATTAAGACAAAATGGCTTTATCGTCCAAACTGCGATGAAATGTGTGACTCAAGCCATGTCACAGTAGGCCGTGGTCGCCGGGAAGCAACAAGAAAGGCATGTCGCGCCTTTAAAATAAGTCACATGTTTGACCCGGCTAGCATTTAAGACAAATTGTAAGACATGACTTAATTTATCATGTCTTGTCACAAATGTCTTGGGTACGCCCATGCTCGCTCCGCTGTTGTGTGTAAATTGAGTTTCGATGCTGTGACTGTGATACAAAATTGGTTTTCATGTAGGTACATAAAAACCGTTCTAACACAGTGCATTAAAATCTTGACCGACAGCATATTGGAGTGCTGTGGTTATAGCCGTGCAGGCACAGCAATTACTTGCTCTGTAGTAGGTTTAGCTTGTTCTTTGGTATTTGAAAATAAAAGACAGGTAAGTTGGACTTATGAACCCAGTCATATTCATCCAAAGGCTATCATCACAGACATAAAATACATAATAACATAATCACAAACTTTTTTGTAACTTCTCAATTAGTTTAGGAGAGGCTTCCTGGCCATTATTTGGTATTTTCTTGAGTTCCTCAATATAATATTCTGGAATTTTGCATTCAATTGCTCCATTTACAATACAGTTTACATATGTTATACATGGCAATCTCTCTAGTGGCAGCTCTTCACCCTTTTTCCGTATTGGAGGATTGATTGTTTGTTGGTATGTTCGGCATTCTGTACATGAACCATCTGGTAGTGAAATTTTTACAGTTTTAGCAAAATACCAATTGGTATCAACTCCTTCTTGTCTACAAATAAAAGTTATAGTAAGTATAATAATTAAGCAATAAATTATAATAAGGTCATAATGTAATTAATTAATTATAAACTCGAGGCATGCTTACTTGTCCAAAGCAGGCATATCATCATTATGTAATCTCCATATTGCTCCCCATACATGAGCACCAGCGGTAGGTACTATTGTAGCTGAGGCACCTCGCCAGTGTTCAGAATATTTAATAAAATCAAGCAGATGGTCCTAAAAGTAATAATATGACAAGGGTTAGCTATATGTAGATATGTTGTACCATGACAATTTGCTTTAAATTGTGGAAAATTTTGTTCAAAGGGACATCCTCCTATTGGGCGTATTGAACTACAATGCATGCTGTAGGCTGTATGTATTAATGTTATGTATGATAATTGATAAGCAAGGTTATTTTTCTTCAATAAAGCTGTATGAAGAAGATAATAAATTTGAAAACTTACGTCCAATCGACCAATTCCTAAAAATTTAGCTGATGGATTGTTTATGTGAATTCTTCTTTTGAGTAAATTACTGCCGTAGGCAAAGTAAAGGAACGTATTTTCGATTATTTCAAACATAATTACAAAAACAACTTAATGGGTATGTAGGTCAATTGAGTACTAAAAAAGCGTATTGCAACAACCTGGACGATATCTTCCAAAACCAAATATTGTTGAAACATATAAAAATATCGGCTGATAGTGCTGATAAAAAACCCGCCGTCAGCTGACGCACTCTGACTGACAGTTGTGATTGTGACTTTGTGAAGTAGACACTTGACAAGTTGACATTGTGTCAGTCAGCATGGACTTATTATAACTACATATATCAGGACTGAGCACTCCAAAAACCGTATCATACAAAACTGAACCATATATGCTGCACCTTAGGTTTACTTTTATTAGGTAATCTTAAGCGAGGCAAAACGAGCCGAGAGAGATAGCTCGAAGAGAGTCGTTTGTCCCTTTTTCTCACTTGCCAACAGATAAAAATGTAAAAGATGGTAGAAACATGGGTATGCAATATTTCACCAACTACAAGTACATTTAGTAACATATAAATATTTATAGCTATAAGAAATTTTATTTATAGTTTTACAATCTGTACATAAAGTAAGTAATTTTATTTAAATAAAATAATCTTAATAATATGATTGTTTGGTAGGTATCATTAAATTACTCTGGTATCACTGAAATCTGACATCTAGTGGTTTTATGGCGGTTTTTACTGTTGTTTTTTGAAAACGCATAACGCATTTTAAGTTTTACTGAGCTACGTTGCTTTTTTATAGTGAAAATGGTGATAAAGTGTTGTGTCAAGACATGTAAAAGTGAATCATATGGTGGTTGTGGCATTTCATTTCACCGGTAAGGAAAAACAAAGATTTTGTTTATTAACAATAAGTAGTTTGACCATGCTCTAGACATCATGTTTTGTGGACAGAAGACATTTAAAGTTTTAATTTATTTCTAATTAAAACTATAAAATAAATGGAATAATTATTAAAACTTTAATATTATGAGTATAATAAATACAGTTTGTACCTATGGGACTACATCGCATGATTGAAATAGCGTATATTTGTGTTGGTTACAGCTTTCCATCAAAAGAAGAAATGAAGCAAAAATGGTCGGATGTAATTCCATCAACCTTGTCAGGGACCTCACGTCCCACATAGTATTACTTAAACATACCTTCATATCAAATAAAGTGTAAAATAACCATTTTAAATCGGTATTTCATTGGTGTCCTCCATCTCTACCCATAAACCGCAATACAATGTTTGTCGTACACACTTAGTTTTATTTCCCTTTGCTTCATTTAAATAAGTACCCATACACCAGCTCTGTAGAGCAAACAGAAAAAAAACCGGCCAAATGCGTGTCGGACCACGCAAAATGAAGGTTTCCGTACTTATGATGAATTTATCCCACGAACAAACCTATCATTGTAGTTGAAAAACATATTCTCACATACATTCTAACTGCAAATGTATGTTTGTACGCACAATAATGGGAGTTTTACCTGGATGGATCCTACCTATAAGGGTTCCGTTTTGTCATTCGGACATACGTAACCCTAACAAAAGCAATAGCGACATGGTCCCGGAATAAAATTCATGCACCTTAGCCTACTACAAATTATTTCAAAACGAACTTTCCCGTTTGTTAAAAAAATGTTTGGTCACCCTATTAGAAAGAGATGAACGCATCTGTACACATTATCTCTCTCTGCTCGCGTTTTTGGTGCGAGTGCTCAGTCCTGATATATTTATAATAAGTCCATGGTCAGTCAGTGATTGAATGACAACCTGCCAAACAAGTTTTGTCATGTTTTTTTATTCATGACCATAGATACAAAGATCCGTCTTTCAGTCGGATACATACAGCTTGGCAAAAAAGAGTCTGACGTGGTGACAGTTGGAACTAAAAATAAAACTAACATTAAGGTTAAGGTTTTATGAACCACAGTGGCGTAACAATACCGTCTGAGGCCCGTGACAAATTCATTGGATGGGGCCCCAGTAAATTTAATTTAATTTGAATAAATAACTGAAGTAGTTAGTAGTTACCCTACAGTAATATTTTGTGCATTTAGTTAAATATCTAGTAAATAAAATTTTCAAAGCATAGGTATTACATATTTATAATAATATAGAGCTGCGGATAGAGTTTTCTGTTCCGAAAAAGTATCATTACCATCATCAAGTTTAAAAATTGGGACATAGAATTTGCAATAGACAGAATAGCCATGTTACGTAGCCTGTCTTCTGCCATAAATTTCCTTAAATACTTAGGTTTTTATTAATTTTAGTTTCAAAAATAGTCTTTCAGCACTAGCTGTTGTCACATAAATAGTAACAAATTACATTAATGCAGTACTTACATCAGGAAATCTGCATGTCATATAAAATGATTCTTAATCATAAATAAATCAGCAAGTTACATGAAGACTTCTCTAGTTCGTCTCTGAAGGTGGTTCAAAAACTGAGAATTTACCTGACAAATGATTCAGGTATGTCTTTTTTATATATTTGAATAAATTCTAGTTTTTTTTTTAAATATATCAATATCATTTAAATTTTGCAATGTGGCAGGTTGCAAAACACTTAAATTTGAAACAATTTCATTCATTGGAAGGAAATGCGAATACAGTTGATTAATAATAATAAAATATAATACTCGATAAGAATATATGTTCACTTTGAACAAACTTTCCGAAACTTGAAAACGCTCATCATCGCAAAGATGGCGTTTCAACTTCCTCTGACAAGTTTCAGAAAATTCAGGGTTGTAGGGCCACTTTTCTACTATACTATTTGCTTCCTTTTTTAATTATCGAATTCCTTAAATAAATTAAATTTTCTGACAAATTTTCAAACCTTTTGAGGTATTTGAAAGATCGGTGGCTTTAGACTGAAGTGCTTTAGAGGCTGAATCAATAGTCTGTAGAATTTTGCAATGGTAAACCAGTAGCATAATAAAATCGTAGTTCTCGATCTGCTTCTTAAACTATTTCAACTTCATTTCTTTCACTGATTTGCAATTTAACAGAATAGATTTAGTTACCACTTTTTGGATTTCAACAAACCGAACTTTTAAAGCAAAAGATAGCATCATAATGCCCGTCTAGTAGGGTTCAATGTTTTTAATGTTTTCGAAATTGAAGTTTCGACAGACTCGACTCAAATAAAGTACGCTGAAAAAATTAAGCAATCAATGCTTTTGTTATGAATGCGTTTAAATCTTAATATTTTATTTGAATTTGTATATGGTCTTTAGTTGTGTCTAACTTAAATTGATTTTAAGTACCTACTTGTATAAAATTTATAACTTTTACAAAATTTTGTTAAAAATGTTAGCTCACGCCTGAGCTCGCAACATCTCTGGCCGGGGGCCCGTGGCATTTTGTCAGTTCTGCCACCCTATAGTTACGCCACTGATCAACCAAATAACTTCTAAGTTTATTATAAAATATCCGGTGGATGAAAAGGCTCGCTCGGATTCAACACTTGTAGGCGTTATTGAACGCAAATAATTATAAGCTGCTAATTTGTTTTTTTTTTTGTGCTATCACTCTGTTCTAGAATTATCTTGGTTATAGTTGTAAATGTCCCCAATTCTTTCGTCTTAACTGAGACAGGTGAATACGAGATTGGACATCTTATCATGGGTCTAAAAACAGATGGTGCACCAGGATGTGATAATATCAGCAGTAGATTCCTGAAACAACACAAATATATTCTTGTACAACCACACTTAAAAATGATCAATGATTGTTTAAAAGGAGTGGAGTGTTTCCCTGTTCCCTAAAACGATCAGAAGTGTGCCCAATCTATAAGAACGGAGACAGAAACAAAATTTTAGAAAAATTTATAAACGTCCGTCTAGGAAAAAAAAAAGTTAATTAAAAAAATCAAAAAACCCGACTGCTTAAAAAGCAAACTAAAAAGAAGTAAACAAGAAGAAAATCATGCTGTGTAGTCGGAGGATACTTATTCGCGAGCTGGCGGACCAAAACCAAATGTATCCTCCGACTGCACAGCATGATTTTCTTCTTGTTTACTTCTTTTTAGTTTGCTTTTTAAGCAGTCGGGTTTTTTGATTTTTTTAATTAACTTTTTTTATTTACAACTTTTTAGTTATTTTTTTATAATTAGGTACATTTAAACATATAAGTGTTATATATTTTTGAAATCGCCTTTTAAAACCCTTTATTTTGATACCCCACACGATAGGTTTGGAAGAAAAAAAAAATTTTTTTCCCATCAAAATGGCGCCCAAAACCCGCCATTTTTGTTTTTTCCAATTTTAATGTAGCCAGTGACACTCGCAGGATTAAGACGAATCGATTGACGTAAGAATCATCAAAATCGGCCAACGCGTTTGGTCTCTGGAACACCACATAGGAACAAACATACATACATACATACATACATACATACATACATAGACTGATAAACACATTACCCTCCTTCGGCAGTCGGGTAAATATCTCGAAAAAAATAGACTGCTGTCAGTAAACCAATACGGCTTTAGGAAAGGAAAATCTACAGAACAGGCTGTGAACAAACTTGAATTTATTAGTTCCAACCTGGACAAAGGGAAAAAATGTCTTTCTATTTTTCTCGACCTAGCCAAGGCATTTGATACGATTTCTGTCTCCCTCTTACTAAACAAATTGAAGGCGCTGGGTATCAGGGGCACCCAGCTTGAACTTTTCAATAGCTACCTCTCTGGGCAAACTCAGTGTGTCCGAGTGGATTAACATACAAGTTCATACCTCCCAGTTACACATGGCGTGCCTCAGGGAAGTATAATGGGGCCGACCCTATTCCTCGTATGCATAGAGCTCACTAGTCTTAAACTTACCAAAGGTGAAATTATCTCTTTTAGGGATGACACAGCGCTTGTATTTTGCGGGTGATTAGTTGGGAAGAGGTCTTCACTATCGCACACAATGACTTTGATACGACTAAGGCATGGCTGCAGAAAAATATAAGTACTTTTATTTTTTTTATTTTTGATTTGCTCGCGCTTGACCACTATCTCACCTGACCACTTAACTACCTTAATCGTTGATAAAACGAAGTATATTTGTTTCAGCATTAGGCAGGCGGTGAGTATCCGCGGCAGCCTACGAATTGTTTCACACGAGTGCATTTCTGTGGATTGTTGCGCATGTTCACCTCTGGAACGCGTTGATAATCTAAAATACCTTGGTATTACTTTAGACAACAGAGATATCAAAATTCTCTGTAATAGAGTATGAAAATTAATTTATGTATTTAAAAACCTACGTCATTTCCCCACACTCAACTGCTGAAGCGAATAATATCAGGCCCTGTGTCCTAGTCGCTTCTTAACTACTGCATTTCATCATGGGGAGGTATCTGCAAAACCACTTTATAGGCAATAGAGGTCGCCCAGAGAGCTATACTGAAGATTAGCACGTTTACGCCAATGCGTTATCCCACTGTTGCACTGTTCCAGTTGTGCGAGGTTTTAACAGTAACGCAGTTATTCATACTTAAAATTATCCTGCAAGAACACAACAAACTGTACTACATACAAGGCAAATTAAAAATATGCCTATATTTGCAGAACTTAAGCTATGCGGAGACGCATCAACTACTATACATGGGTTTACTGCTTGTTTCCGAATGTCATATCCCCGACCCTTCGTTTAGTCTTCTTGAATATTTTAGGTTGAATAGCTTTCGACTTACCGGCACGTCAAGCCAATAGACATCCGATGGATAGGACTATCGTTGCAATGGCTTTTCGGCGAAACGGACGCTCGATCTATTGGCTATTCGAAATTGTGGTAAATCGATATGCTATGGAATTTCGGCGATTCGGACGTTCGAAACGATGACTTTGGGGGAATTAGCTATCGGGGATATGATATTCGCAAACAAGCAGTAAACCCACAATATAGGTACCTCACTAAGATTAAAACTAAAAGCACAGATAAAGAAGATGCACTCTACATATCTCACTTATACACACATACACTCACACATACACACTCACCAGATAATTACACTCACACTCGCTCGCACCTATATATACTCATATACATACGCCACTCACACATCTAAACATTCTCGGAAACATTCACCATACACACACTCACACACTAAATCCATTTAAAAATAAATTGAAATTATGTACTTACAAATTACTCCAAAGTCACGGTGTGTGTGTGTGTTACTCATCAATATTATTTCTGTAGTATTCACTTAATTGTATTATGCTACCATTGCTTGGCACTTAGACTTATTCTTGAATTGTAAAAACTCGAGAGGAATAGTGCTGATAGCCGAAATATATGCCTATACCTAGTTCGGTTACAGACGCTTATCTCTTTGCCATTGTAAAGTAACTAATATTAAGTTTTTGGAAAATAAATTATATTATTATATACTTGTAAAAGATTTCGGCAAAATTTGCTTAATGGTATCCCATCTAATGCTCTCATTATGGTCACTCGAACCTCCACATTTGAAAATTACCTACTATAGAGAGCTTTTGCAAAAAATAATACACTGATCAAATTGTGTTGTCGAGCAACTTCAGACTGATTTTGCTTGAATTAGAGCAAGAACCGTGAAGAACCTGAGCTGTTGCCGCGGGTGTAGTATCCATTTTTAGCGTAGACAGAAAATGCTTGTCTACGATTTAAAGATATCTAAGTTGAATAGCTTTCGACTTACCGGCACGTCAAGCCAATAGACATCCGATGGATAGGACTATCGTTGCAATGGCTTTTCGGCGAAACGGACGCTCGATCTATTGGCTATTCGAAATTGTGGTAAATCGATATGTTAAGGAATTTCGGCGATTCGGACGTTCGAAACGATGACTTTGGGGGAATTAGCTATCGGGGATATGATATTCGCAAACAAGCAGTAAACCCACAATATAGGTACCTCACTAAGATTAAAACTAAAAGCACAGATAAAGAAGATGCACTCTACATATCTCACTTATACACACATACACTCACACATACACACTCACCAGATAATTACACTCACACTCGCTCGCACCTATATATACTCATATACATACGCCACTCACACATCTAAACATTCTCGGAAACATTCACCATACACACACTCACACGCTAAATCCATTTAAAAATAAATTGAAATTATGTACTTACAAATTACTCCAAAGTCACGGTGTGTGTGTGTGTTACTCATCAATATTATTTCTGTAGTATTCACTTAATTGTATTATGCTACCATTGCTTGGCACTTAGACTTATTCTTGAATTGTAAAAACTCGAGAGGAATAGTGCTGATAGCCGAAATATATGCCTATACCTAGTTCGGTTACAGACGCTTATCTCTTTGCCATTGTAAAGTAACTAATATTAAGTTTTTGGAAAATAAATTATATTATTATATACTTGTAAAAGATTTCGGCAAAATTTGCTTAATGGTATCCCATCTAATGCTCTCATTATGGTCACTCGAACCTCCACATTTGAAAATTACCTACTATAGAGAGCTTTTGCAAAAAATAATACACTGATCAAATTGTGTTGTCGAGCAACTTCAGACTGATTTTGCTTGAATTAGAGCAAGAACCGTGAAGAACCTGAGCTGTTGCTGCGGGTGTAGTATCCATTTTTAGCGTAGACAGAAAATGCTTGTCTACGATTTAAAGATATCTAAGTTGAATAGCTTTCGACTTACCGGCACGTCAAGCCAATAGACATCCGATGGATAGGACTATCGTTGCAATGGCTTTTCGGCGAAACGGACGCTCGATCTATTGGCTATTCGAAATTGTGGTAAATCGATATGCTATGGAATTTCGGCGATTCGGACGTTCGAAACGATGACTTTGGGGGAATTAGCTATCGGGGATATGATATTCGCAAACAAGCAGTAAACCCACAATATAGGTACCTCACTAAGATTAAAACTAAAAGCACAGATAAAGAAGATACACTCTACATATCTCACTTATACACACATACACACTCACCAGATAATTACACTCACACTCGCTCGCACCTATATATACTCATATACATACGCCACTCACACATCTAAACATTCTCGGAAACATTCACCATACACACACTAAATCCATTTAAAAATAAATTGAAATTATGTACTTACAAATTACTCCAAAGTCACGGTGTGTGTGTGTGTTACTCATCAATATTATTTCTGTAGTATTCACTTAATTGTATTATGCTACCATTGCTTGGCACTTAGACTTATTCTTGAATTGTAAAAACTCGAGAGGAATAGTGCTGATAGCCGAAATATATGCCTATACCTAGTTCGGTTATAGACGCTTATCTCTTTGCCATTGTAAAGTAACTAATATTAAGTTTTTGGAAAATAAATTATATTATTATATACTTGTAAAAGATTTCGGCAAAATTTGCTTAATGGTATCCCATCTAATGCTCTCATTATGGTCACTCGAACCTCCACATTTGAAAATTACCTACTATAGAGAGCTTTTGCAAAAAATAATACACTGATCAAATTGTGTTGTCGAGCAACTTCAGACTGATTTTGCTTGAATTAGAGCAAGAACCGTGAAGAACCTGAGCTGTTGCCGCGGGTGTAGTATCCATTTTTAGCGTAGACAGAAAATGCTGGTCTACGATTTAAAGATCTCTAACGATAAGAATACGAGGACTCTTTATCCCAGGATGCCGCTCACCCACTAATTAAGACATGGAGCCTGATTCTTAAAGAAGAAGTCGTAGCTGCCAATAAACAACTCAAGAATGGCAAGGCCACTGGCAAAGATGCCATTCCTATAGAGACCATAAAGGCTGTGGCTGCGGGCGATCAGGTACGGATTTTCCACACTATCTTCAACAAAATATGGCAAAGCGGAACATGGCCTAAAGAAAGGGCTCATACTGTCTTCATTCCACTACATAAAAGGGTACCACGAAGAAGTGCAGCAATTATGTACCTACTGCCAGCAGCCTTTATTGCGTAATGAATTCGCCAAGGCAAAGTGCAAAAAGTATATGGAAAATCGACCAATCACATGCGAGATGAAAAACGCGATATGGATTTCCGTAGGCCACGTGATACACCGTCCGTCCAATCTTCAAGGGTAATCCGCATTATCAGTTCGGTGTAAATGTTGAATAAGAGCGGCGAGATTATACAACCTTGACGAACGCCTGCACTAGGATGAAAGTCTTTCAATATTATTCCATCCGTTCTAATTGACGCCGTTCCACCCTCATAAATGCACAAGGTGTTTGGGGGTGCCTGCGCGAAGGGTTCTCCACGGCACTTCACCGAGTCAAGAAGCAAAGAAAGAGAAGTCATCGAAGCAAATATACGTCGGTTTGTTGAACTCTCGGGCTTTCTCGATAATTTGGAGCATTATAAAGATGGGCTTTCGAGTACCTACCTTTGCCCTTTACAAACCCTGCCTGTTCAGGTGGAATTTCTTTGGATAAGAAGGCTTTAATCGCTTATTTAACATGTGTTGTAAAATCTTGCTTGGGTGTGATACACCTACAACCCAGCCTTATTGCGTAATGAATTCGGCAAGGGAAATGGCAAAGAGTAGGAAAAATCGACCAATCAAATGCGAGATCATAGATGCGATGTGGATTTCCGTCTATGGGATTGGTTTATTTTTCATCAGGAGGAACTTTTAACCTTGGAATATTATATTCCCTTGTGATAATTTTCGACATTCATGCCGGCGAAGCCGCTGGCAGATGCTAGTAATCTATACAGGGTGTCCCAGAAATCGACGTCAAGCCGTAAATGGGTGATAGACCAAGTTATAACAGTTCTCAGAAAAATACGGAAAAAAATCTATCTCATGTTTTAAAAAATTTATGGTCACTTTAAAAATTTACTAAAAAAATCAATCCCTGTAATGGTTCTTTAACTCCAATTGCTACAAATCCCATAATTTATCTAATTTTTTTATTATTATGTAATCTTGAATAATGCTTGTGTAGATTTTTGCCTAAAATTCAAAGCCAACTCCTCCTACTTGGAAGAAAATTAAACTTTTTCAAAACCAAATTATTCAAATTTACTATTTCGCCCAACTTTAACTGACTGTAGGTACTGAAAAAAAAATGTACTACGCTAGTTTGGCAAGTAACATGAAAAATTGGCGCATTTAATAAGGATTCAAAAATGGTGTAACACTTGCTAGATTACGTTTTCAATAATTGGTCAAGTTTTTTTTTGTAAATAGTCTCAGTTATTACACAAAATGTCCATACTTCCTTAAAATGACTTTAGCTTACCTAAAGCTTTGCTAAACTCCGTTTCTAGTTCGATAGAGACGGAGAGAGTCATTTTACGAAGTGTGAGCGAGACAGAGAGTGACGCCACATTTATCAGTGACACAACCTTTATCATGAAACGGAGATACAATTTACCGATGAGTGCGAATGAGACAGCAGTAGTTATTGTTCTGTTTTGTAAGCGCAGACGCACACACAATTACAAATCAGTACGTTACGCTGCTTTGTTTACTGCGCATCTCCGTATTCGTTCATGTTGATTCCGTACTTACCACTTTTTGCGTTGTTTTCTGGACTTAATTGCTTGCTTGTCTTGCATTGCCGTCGAAGGAAGGCAGTTTGAAAATTTATTGTAATAAAAAAAAAAAAATCTGATAATTTGTTTTTTTTTTCTAAGATGAGAAAACTGGTCCTGACTTAAAGTAAAAAGGTTGAGTCACTATCATAACTTTGCTCTTAAATTACGTAAAATTTCGATTTCTTATCTCGCTCACACTTCGTAAAATGACTCTCTCCGTCTCTATTGAACTAGAAACGGAGTTTAGCAAAGCTTTAGGTAAGCTAAAGTCATTTTAAGGAAGTATGGACATTTTGGGTAAAAACCGATACTATTTACAAAAAAAAATTTGACCAATTATTGAAAACGTAATCTAGCAAGTGTTACACCATTTTTGAATCCTTATTAAATGCGCCAATTTTTCATGTTACTTGCCAAACTAGCGTAGTACATTTTTTTTTCAGTACAGTCAGTTAAAGTTGGGCGAAACAGTAAATTTGAATAATTTGGTTTTGAAAAAGTTTAATTTTCTTCTAAGTAGGAGGAGTTGGCTTTAAATTTTAGGCAAAAATCTACACAAGCATTATTCAAGATTACACAATAATAAAAAAAATTGATAAATTATGGGATTTTTTTTACTGGTGGTAGGTTTCGGCCGAAGGCTTGCGACCACCCACCGGGCAAAGACGTACCGCCAAGCGGCCTAGCCGTGTTCCGGTTACGATGCTCGGTGTAGCCAACTAGAGGAGTTGGGTCGAGACAGCTGTTCTACTGCTGGCAGACCAGCCTGACGCGCGCTGTTATAGACGTATCGGGAGACTAGTCGCGGAGGGTAGCGGGATCCGAGGCACGGTGCGCCGCTGGCCGACCGCAGGTAGTTGGGGGCCCAAGTAGTGTGCCAGCCACACATGAAAGGCTGCCCCGCCAACTGTCGAAAAATCCCGGAATGCACCATCGTGCTGGTTGGCGACCAGATGGGGAGGGCCCGATGGACATTCCGGGGGGGCTCGGGCGTCCCCGCAGTCTCCGGACTAGTGCCCCAATGATGTCGTCTTTTCAGTGCGTGTCTGTAGGTTAGCAGAGTAGAACCTCGTCTCACTTCCTTCTCCTCACCTCCATTCACTTTACTATAATCATGTCAAAGAAAATGAATATCAGACTAAAACAGCGGCTGCACCCCCTCCCCCACAAAGTGCACCTTACCAACATTCGAGGTCTGCACTCAAATCTCTCTGCAGTCCACTATCACCTGGAGGCTGAGAAACCAGCGCTGTTTTTCCTTACGGAGACGCAGATAGCGAGTCCGTCGGACGCGTCATACTTATCTTACCCGGGGTTTACCCTGGAGCACAATTTTAAACCGCGCGCGGGTGTGTGTATGTACGCCCGTGACGATACTTGCTATCGGCGTCTCCGTAACCTTGAGGACTCCAGATTCTCAACGCTGTGGGCTTTAGTGGACACAGGTCTGGATAAAATTATCTACGCCTGTGTCTACCGTTCGCACAGCGGGGATCAGGAGACAACCAGGCTCACAGAGCACATCAGTGAGGCGGCTGATACGGCACAGCAGCGGTACCCTTCCGCCCAATTAGTGTTACTGGGGGACTTTAATGCTAAGTGACCGCCAGTACGGCTTCCGCCGAAATCGGTCTACTGGGGATCTTCTAGCGTATGCCATTCACATCTGGAGTGAGGCCATCGAGAGGCACGGGGAAGCGCTTGCCGTCTCCCTAGACATCTCGAAGGCATTTGATAGGGTCTGGCACGAAAGCCTTATTGGTAAGCTTCCTTCATTCGGTTTGCCCGGTGGTCTGTGTGATTGGATTGCAGATTTTCTGAGAGATCGGTCCATTCGAGTGGTTATCGATGGCTGCTCGTCGGACCACTTGGATATTAATGCCGGGGTCCCTCAGGGGTCGGTTCTCTCAGCAACTTTATTCTTGCTGCACATTAACGATCTGCTAAAACCCGGCACCTTTGGGTATGCAGACGACAGCACTGTTGCTGAGAGATACATGTCCAACGCTCGTGCTACCGGGCCTCAGATCCAGTCTCTCCGGGAGGCCATGGTGGAGCGCTTGAACCTGTCCTTGCAGGCAGTCTCCGAATGGGGCGATGCCAATCTGGTCAAGTTTAATGCTGCTAAAACCCAGGCGTGTCTTTTTTCCGCTAAAAAGAGCCAATTTCACCCGGCTCCAACTTTCCGCGATGTGACCGTGCCAATAACTGACCATCTTGAGCTTCTTGGCGTTACGTTGACATCGACTCTCAATTTTGGCCCATACATTGAGGCAAAGGCTCAGCTGGCTGCCAAAAAGTTGGGGATCCTTGCGAAGGTGAGAAGGTACTTCACGCCAGAACAGCTGCTCAGCTTGTATCAAGCGCAAGTTCGATCATGCATGGAGTACTGTTCTCATCTCTGGGATGGATCTGCCAAATACCAGCTAGATGCACTAGAGTCGATCGAAAAGCGGGCCAAGAGGCTCATCGGCGATGAGGCACTGGTTAAGTCAAAGCTCCAGAGCCTTGAACATCGTCGCCGAGTTGCCAGCTTGTCGGTTTTTTATCGGTTACATTTCGGGGAGTGTGCGAAGGAATTGCATGATCTAATCCCACCCAGCCCGTTTCATCATCGGACTACCAGACGTACGGCGATGCGCCATCGGTACATGGTGGACATCCCACCCATACGCACTAAGCGTTTTGAGAATACTTTTATTGTGCGTACAGCTAAGGAGTGGAATTCCCTGCCGGAGTCTGTGTTTCCCGATAGCTACAATCTAGGGGTCTTTAAATCAAGAGTGAATAGGTTACTTCTAGGCAAGCGTGCTCCATCGTGGACCACATCATCGCTTACCATCAGGTGAGATAGTGGTCAAGCGCAAGCCTATAATAGATAAAAAAAAAAAAAAAAAAAAAAAAGGATTTGTAGCAATTGGAGTTAAAGAACCATTACAGGGATTGATATTTTTAGTAAATTTTTAAAGTGAACATAATTTTTTAAAAACATGAGATAGATTTTTTTTCGTATTTTTCTGAGAACTGTTATAACTTGGTCTATCACCCATTTACGGCTTGACGTCGATTTCTGGGACACCCTGTATAAGATGACTATTGAGAAACCAGTGACTGTAGTTTTCTCATCAGAGAAAACTCAACGGGGACTATAATTGAGAGTTACCGAATTCGATTCCTGTTTATTCTTCACTAGGTTCATTTCATATTTTTGCCACTTTGTTGTAAACTAGTTAAGCTACAATTGTTCCTGAATAGTTGCTGATGAGGATGTAAAAATAGCTTGATCTAGCTATCAAGTGGTTCAGTGACAATTAATGATACAAAAAGTACCTACTGCATTAAGTTATGACGGTCACTCGGTTTTAAACATGATTAAATTAATTGTAATAAAATACACAATACATTATAGTTAATAACTTACTCCTTATCCTTCAGCAAACGTTTATTGTGCAAGCACAACATGGCACAACTTAGCCTTCATTTAGGAAGGTAGATTGGTAATTAATCAATAGTGGTGTCTAAAGAAAACACAAAAATAACTCAAATTCCATCTATATTTCTAAAAACTTTGGCACTGCCATGTTTAGCAATACAATATTTCACAGTAGCATAGACTTTTAATAGTCTTCGTTCTACTGCTCTGTAATGGTCATCTGTGGTCAGATTTTCCCCTTGGAATGACGCTAATAATTTGATTGTGTCTGTTAAACTGCCGCCTGACACCAGCTCTAAAGTCTGCCAGGTTTTGGAGGATATTCTGAAATGATAAATATATATAAGTCATGTAAAAGAGAGGTTATTTCTCGATTGCTAGAATATTGCTTAGACCGGTTCTTGTAAAACAAAATAAAGTCTTCGCTGCGGAATAAACTATCTTAAGCTATTATCCCGGCCCTCGTGCGCCCATCTTCAAGGGCAGATACAGGATAGGCCCTGGAGCATAAGGGCCATAAGTAAGGAGTATGTTATCATACAGATAATAGGCGTTACTTTGTCGACTTAAGCAAATTTCAAGAGCAAGAGAAGCGAACTCGATAATGTTAACACCCTGGCTTTGATAGGTCATATATTATTTTGATAGACAAGAAGTTACGGGGCGGCTAAAAGGACACACTAGTACTTGTCTAACTGTAAAACAGGAGGTTGATAAAAGGGTAGCGCGCCGCCCCGCGCCTTTTTCCGCCACAGACCAAGACCTAAAGTTAAATACGCTGCTACCCTGTAACACGGGCACCCAACGCGAAGGATGAAAATTTGGTTCAAATAAATTGCACTAGATAACGTGATAAGCTTGATTTTTGTGAAATTTGTATTAAGATTTTCTAAAGACGATCATAAAAAATGTAGGTGTTTTGTTTGATTAAGTAAGCACAAAATTAAGGAATATTGGGCTCTTAATTCACATTTCAAAGATTATTTGAAGGTTCATTTAAAATTGATTCCATTCTAGAAAATGTTAATTTTACACAAATTTGTTATGGACAAATCAATGCATATCGCGCCATCTAGTAAAATTTATTTGAACCAAATTTACTTTGTTAGTGCCGGGACCCCGTGGTTAAGTAGGATACTTACATGCAACACTGATAAAGTGGGGCTAGTATGTCTAGTTCATCTAGCATAGGGTTGCCCAGCCCTTTCCCATTGTCCAGTAGGATTATCCTATGCTTGTATACTTCGTATCGGTGCCGATCTCCGTTTTGTATTAGGAAATCAATAATAGCAATATCAATTAAATTAAGTATCCGCTTTGTACTGAGTAGTGATGACACTTTTCTGTAAAATAATAATTGTTATACTTTAGTTACATTAAATTAGATGCATAAAAATGGATTAGAAGCGTAGTTTTAAAATTCAATAAATCATATAAACGATACTTACTTACAATAGTCATTATCATTTTCCCATTCCATTTTCAAACTATTATAAGATCGCCTCCATGGTGACTTGTTAACTTTGAATTGTTTATCTAAGTACAATATAGCCGCTCCTTCAATATCACCGTTATTGTCAGGACATACAGTTTCATTTACTTTGCAGTAATAACACTTCCCATAAACACATACTCCTTTATCTGAAACAGGGGAGAGATGAGGATTTAATATTTTTTTCTGGCAGTAATATATAATCCGGGCGGAATAATGCCGATCTGAATTTTTTCTTCTTTAAATTATTATTTTCGTCGATAAAAATCAGCTTAGCTAAATAAAGCAGGTAAAAATGGTATTATTTTAGCTCTAGGGCCCTTGCCCCGCTCACCACCTACTTCGCACTGAAATGGCGAATAATTATTATAAATGGAGGCGAATATTTATTACTACAAAAATTAGAGATCCTTAAGAAAATTGCAAAAAAAAACCCCACAGTAGCAAAATTTTTCCTATAAAATTCATTACTTGGCGTGCGCTGAGAAAACTACTGATAATACATAAAAATTATGTTATGGTATGAAAGTTTATGGAAGCCAGTGGACGGGAGCGAAGCCGCGGGCGACAGCTAGTAATATTATAAATACCATAGTTTGGTGTGAATCACGGCAGAACAGCTGATCGAATCTAGATGTAGTTTGGCACAGAGATAGATTATAGTTAGGAATAGCGACAATCATGCGGGCGATGCCGCTGGCAGTAGGTAGTACTAAATAATAAAATATATAAATATGGTAGCTAAACCAGGCAAACCTCCTGCTGAAGTTTCTTCATATAGACCAATAAGTCTACTGCCGATATTGTCTAAGCTGTTCGAGAAAGTACTGTTACAACGTTTGACATTGAGTATGGTCCCATACTGGAACAGCAAAAGGCCATTCCTGAACACCAATTTGGTTGCCGGGCACACCATGGAACGACGGAACAAGTGCATAGAGTGGTTCACACAATCAGACAATCACTGGAGAATAAGGAGTATTGTTCAGGTGCTTTTCTTGACATACAACCGACCGAGTATGGCACAAGGACCTCCTGTGCACGGGGTCTCATTGCTAAGAAAGAAAATTTGGTTCAAATAAATCTCACTAGATGGCGCGATATGCTCCTCCATCTGTTATTGAATGTGTGTAAAATTAACATTTTCTGGAATTGAACACAAAAATTGTATGTTCTTGTTTAATCAACTCTCCTAAGTACAAAATTATGGAATATTGGGCTCTTAATTCACATTTCAAAGATTATTAGACGGATCATTTAAAATTGATGCCAATAGATGGCGCATTTTTATATTTCTGAGGCATTCCACTCGATTGTTAAAGTTTGCATTTTAACACATTTTGGTGCAAAAAAAAACTGTAAACAACGTGCAAATAAATACTAGAAAACAAACCTTCACTATATTTAAAGAAAAAAATATTCACGAACCTAGTAAACCCTTTTACTTGCAAGTCGCTGCTAACACCATCTATCTATCACCGTGAAAAACGCTAGTTACGTCGGCACGGTTTCTTTGTATGGGATGAGGTATTTGTTTGCTAGTATTATATTATCTGTCCTGTTTAAACTCAAAATTAGTTTACCACACACTGCAAACTTGCTGCTCAAGTCTTACTTGGAGGACCGGATGTTCCAGGTTAAATCTAGAAACTGCCTGTCTTCGCTTTACCCCATAGAAGCTGGAGTACCCCAGGGGTCAGTACTGGGTCCTGTCCTGTATACGGTTTACATTGCTGACCTACCAACCTCAAAGCAGATTGTTACCGCAAATTATGCTGACGACACTGCAGTACTATCCTGTGATAAATACCCTACCAGAGCATCCACAAAACTCCAAGAACACCTGGATGTTATTGGATCATGGTTGAAAAAGTGGGGAATCAGGGCGAGTGCTGCCAAATCTGTCCACATTACCTTCGCTCTAAGCAGACGGGAGTGTCCAACAGTTACACTTGATGAAAATGCCCTTCCACAGAAATGTACGGTCAAATACCTAGGCATGCACATTGACAGAAGACTTACCTGGCGCGATAACATTAAGGCCAAAAGGGATCAAGCAAACATAAAACTTGGAGACATCAACTGGCTTTTGGGCAGGCAGTCATCTCTTAGCTTGGAAAACAAATTATTGATCTACAATTGCGTCCTAAGACCCATATGGACATATGGTATAGAACTCTGGGGTTTGGCACCCCACTCAAACATACTACAACGCTTCCAAAACAAAGCATTAAAAATCTTGCTCCTTGGTTCACAAAGAACATAGAATTACATGATTACTTACAAATCGCCACTATTAAAGAAGTTGTAGAGACGTCCTGCAAGTCTTATAACCAGCAACACAAAAATTAACTCGCTGTGACACTACTGAAGTCCTCGAACTCTACTTACAAATTTAAAAGAAAACGAATAGCGTCAATCTAATATCACTGATGCATAACGAGATGACGCGTCGCAGGATATGAAGAATATCAAACTGTTCAATGAAAAACAACCAATCTGATTATAGCCCAGAGGCTGATTGCAGCTGTAAAATGAGAAAAAAAAGGTTATAATTGAGTGTGAGAAAATGATCTCTAAGGGAATTAAATGGTATCGTAGCAGCATCTATCCTACATCTCTCGCGATGTGTACACTTACAACAGCCCATCCCCAATCGGCTTTCTATTATGCACAAAATACTTACTTTTCCTCATTTTATCAAACTCAGCTTAATTCGGTCTGGCTGATCCGGTAGATTTTTAACAGATGCGGTACGTAGCCAAATGGTACCGGATCTAATGCGGACTGCAATGGATTGCATTGCATGTATAACTCTAAATTTATTTATTTAAACTAAATGCAACATAAAGGTACATAGGCGGACTTAATGCCTGAGGCATTCTCTACCAGTCAACCAAGGACAAATTCCACAGGAGTTTTAAAATATTTATACCTCCATATCTATACTTACCATAGGTGATTAAAAAACTGAAGAAAAAATACTGTAAAATATATTACTCACCATTTTTAACCATAGTCCTTTTCAATCCAGCTGTAGCATGAGATAGGACCTCTTTGTTGAAACGAATCCTCCTTATGACAGAAGGGGCAACCCACTTATAGTTCAGTATCATTGCTAGGTAGTATGTGAATACTTCAGAGTTGTAGCGATCGTAGCCCGCGTAAATGTTACCTCTTATCACATCACTTAAATTATACCTCTTTGGTTTGAAGTACACTTTTTGTTTTCCCTAAAAAAAACAAACATATGTATGTGTAAACACATTTACAGAAAAAATATATTAAAAAATCTTCAGTGGAACAAAAAAATCGAAAAAAAAAAATCGTGTTCAAAAATTGCTCCATTAGTTAAAAACTGTGCTGCAGCTATTGCTATTGCTTATTTATTCATTACAAATTATTTTTTTTAAAACAAGGTTTTTTCGTATTCTTCTAAGAAAGAAAGAAAAGAAAGAAAGAAAAATTGTTTGGTTCTGCACAAACTAAACGCACAATACAAAATAAAGAGTGGCATTCCCTAAAGGTACAAATTAGCCAAAAGCCTCGTACCTAAAACGAAAAATTATAAAAGTTCTTCTCAGAAAACCCTTTCATTTGATACCCATATCATGGCAGTGCACAAAAAATAACTAGTCCGCCATCTTGGGCCGTCCGCCATATTGGATTAAGAATGACGTCACTTAACTAACCATGCATTGTCATCCAAACTAAACATGTATGCAAAAACTGCTTTAAAATCCAGTTGCAAGGTTTGACCCCGAACACACTTACATACATACATTGCAAGTTAAATAAAAGCTTGTAAAACCAATTTGGTCATCATTATATTTCTGTCAATTGTTTAAAGATCACAGAGACCAAATAACATTATAAATAGCTTTTCGTTAACGTTTAATTTAGCGTTCAATGCTACATGCATTTGGCCTTAAAGCAAGAAATATTGATTTTAAATAAAAAATATTTACAAACCTTTAACAGGAATAATAACTTTAGCTGTGTCCCCTTGGGAGCATTGTCAGCCAGTGCTATCTGTGAGGTTCGCAAAGCTTGCAGTATCTGACCTGCCGCACCATTCTTATATGGGAACAAGGACTCCTCATCAGCCCACTGCAATTTTAAAACAAAAGTTTGTAATATCTTTATTATGATGCCCAATGATAAGCAAAAGGTATTACACGTTCTGTAAAACCATTCAATATACACAATTAATAGGATTATAAGAATTAATTAGGTACTTATATAGACACCATCATTTCAGCCAAAAGACGTCCACTGCTGGACATAGGCTTCCCCCAAGCGTTGCCACACTGCTCGGTACTGTGTGTCTCACATAGAAATAATGCTAAACAAATTGAACTACTAAACTGGCCATGTTTGCCCATACTTACATTTTCAACATTCTGCCAAACACTGTCTAAAGTAGCCGTGGAAGAATTAAAAGAGCTTATTAAATCTCTTTGAATGGATAGGAATTTAGAATTTTTGTTGTGGTACTGACTAGGCAAACGGTTAAGATGTTCATTAATTTCCCTGATTACAGGGGGTATTAGGTCAGACTTTACAATAGGCAGCCTAAAGGTAGCAGGTTTGTGCTCAGTGCTAAGTGTATAGAAGAAATATATATTCAGAGCTACTAGCAACAGTAGGAATAGAGAGAACCCGAAGATACAATTCATAGACATACTTCATTTCAATTTAATTCTACATTTATTATTATAAAAGTCTACACCTGACTGACATGAACACAAGTATCATAGGACGCAAGATATAATTTATATACCTGCACGGTTAATTATTTTTGGCTCGCATTCATTATCTAACCCTTGTGTCGGATAAGACTTTTGTATAGATTTTTGGCACATACATTATTTTAAAGTGTAACTTAGCAAGTAAACTAACTTCTGAATGACTAGTGGTTGCACTGGAGGAGAAAAGTAGATTTCCTTATAATGTACCTACTGTTTCTTTTAATTCTTTTTGTAGAATTTAGAAAAGTAAACAACACAAGAAACGTGAACCATTGGAACAACGGGTGGGGTTCATTGTCTTGTCAGTGTGACATTTCAGTATATTGAAATGTACTCTGTGGTGTGACAGACTGACAGCGTCACTGTCTGCTCACTACTGTCACCAACTGTCATCGTGTCACTGTCGATTCGACAATGGCATTACTATACAAACTCTCTGATTGCAACACTGAGTGTTGGGATAGGGAAAACCCACAGAGTATTTTTTTACAGCTGTATAATTCTCGCCAAACTTCTTGGCCGCCCTGCCCTGAAGTTGGCTACAATGGCTGCGCAATTGTTAATCTCATACAAAAACAGCATCGTTTTATGCCTCGCGCATCCGGTAAACCAACTTCAGGGCGGCCAAGAATTTTGGCGAAGGCTATACGCGCTGCCTGCCGTTTAGGGGCTTTATATTGCTTTAGGGGTAACATCCCCAAACAGTTTCGGCTAATCATGATTGTGATTTCAAGAAACCGACCAAGAGCGAGTTGGACTCGCGCTCCGAGGGTTCTGTACAAAAGCTACATTCACCAAATTAATTAAGAGAATATTATTGAAGTTCATAAACTATTAAGGGCTAGTTTCTGAAGTCGACGTCACATCTCAAATCAGCTGACAATTTGTCACAAATTAACCAGCCGTCAGTTGTCAGTGAGTTTCTCAACACTTCATCATCGAGAAATTACGTAATCGCTTGTTACATTAAATAATCGACATTAATTTATTTCGGTTGGCTACCCTAGCTGGTATTCATTCTCCACTATAACGTAATCAGTAACTTTAAATAGTATTTTATCTTGAGAGGCTGGGTTAAGCAAACCTTACCAAGGTCGATTTTTGGATGGGTAACCACTTTTTTTTTTGGTTTGCTTGTTTTTGGACAGGTGACCCCACACAGGTTAAGCAACACTTACCAAGGTTATTCTTTGGATGGGTGACCGCTTTTTTTTGGTTCGTTTGTTTTTTGATGGGTGACCTTGTTAGATGTTGTTTAACCTGGTGGGGTGATAAAGTCAAAGGATGAGTGATCAACATTTTTGTGGTGATGGTCACCCATCCAAAGACTGACCTTGGTTAGTGTTGCTTACCCTGGCGGAGTCACCTATCCATAAACAAGCGATCCAAAAAAAAGTGGTCACCCATCCCAAGACTGACCTTGGTAAGTGTTGCTTACCCTGGCGCGGTCACCACCCCAGCCGCTTCAAGTTAAACACAAACCTATCCAGAAGATGCTTCTACATAGTAAGTACTAAGTACAGGGTACAGTCAACACTGACCTGGGGATCGAACCTTCCTCACGCGCACTAGCGAAGGAAGGAAGGAAGGTTCGATTCCCAGGTCAGTAACAGTTTGTTTTTTTTTTAATTTATTTACATCAATACAAAATATTTTTTTTTTGATAATTGTGTAAAGTTTTTATATTGTAATTAATTTAAAAGTTTGTAATAACCTAATTATTTTTAAAATCTTGGTAATTAATTAATTGATATAAATTAACATTTGTTTTACAATTCAACCCATACCATAGTTTTCGCCGACCCCTATTATCTTTTTATCGTAACATAAATTTAATACAAATGTGCCTTTAAAAGCAGAAACCCAAAACTGCTGTAACATGCGGTTAATTCGAGATTTTACTCAAATGTGACAAATTGTCAACCACTTGTCACACTTGGGGCCAGTTTCTGAAGTCAACGTCACATCTCAAATCAGCTGACAATTTGTCACAAATTAACCAGCCGTCAGTTGTCAGTGAGTTTCTCAACACTTCATCATCGAGAAATTACGTAATCGCTTGTTACATTAAATAATCGACATTAATTTATTTCGGTTGGCTACCCTAGCTGGTATTCATTCACTACTATAACGTAATCAGTAACTTTAAATAGTATTTTATCTTGAGAGGCTGGGTTGGTGTAGCCGCCAAGTTAAGCAAACCTTACCAAGGTCGATTTTTGGATGGGTAACCACTTTTTTTTTTGGTTTGCTTGTTTTTGGATAGGTGACCCCACCCACACAGGTTAAGCAACATTTACCAAGGTTATTCTTTGGATGGGTGACCGCTTTTTTTTGGTTCGTTTGTTTTGGATGGCTGACCCCGCCAGGGTAAGCAACACTTGCCAAGGTCAGTCTTGGGATGGGTGACCACTTTTTTTTGGTTCGCTTGTTTTTGGATGGGTGTCCCTGCCAGAGTAAGCAACACTTACCAAGGTCAGTCTTGGGATGGGTGACCACTTTTTTGGTTCGCTTGTTTTTGGATGGGTGACCCTGCCAGGGTAAGCAACACTTACCAAGGTCACTGTTTGGATGGGTGACCACATTTTTTGGGTTCGCTTGTTTTTGGATGGGTGATCTTGTTAGATGTTGTTTAACCTAACGGGGTGACTTTAGGATGGGTGATCAAAAATTTTGTGGCGATGGTCACCCATCCAAAGACTGACCTTGGTTAGTGTTGCTTACCCTGGCGGAGTCATCTATCCATAAACATGCGATCCAAAAAATAGTGGTCACCCATCCAAAGACTGACCTTGGTTAGTGTTGCTTACCCTGGCGGAGTCACCTATCCATAAACAAGCGATCCAAAAAAAAGTGGTCACCCATCCCAAGACTGACCTTGGTAAGTGTTGCTTACCTTGGCGCGGTCTCCACCCCAGCCGCTTCAAGTTAAACACAAACAGTAAACAAAAAAGTACAGGGTATAGTCAACACTGACCTGGGGATCGAACCTTCCTCAAGCGCACTAGCGTGAGGAAGGTTCGATTCCCAGGTCAGTAACAGTTTGTTTTATTTTTATTTATTTAAATAAATACAAAATAACATTTTTTTATAATTGTGTCAAGTTTTTATAATGAAAAAAATAATTTTAAGTTTGTAATATGCAAATTTTTTTAGATCTTGGTAATCAACTATAATTGATTTATTAAACATATTTTTTATAACTCAACCCATACCATAGTATTTGCCGACCCCTATTATCTTTTTATCGTAATATAAGCCTTTAAAGTCGTAATATTAATTTTAATCCGCGAATAATCGACCAATTTCCAACAATTATAAATTAGGCTCGTTGACAAGAGATTAACATTGAAAAAGGTGCTGAGAAACCCAAAACTGCTGTAACATGTGGTTAATTCGAGATTTTACTCAAATGTGACAAATTGTCAACCACTTGTCACACTTGGATGTTGAGAAACTGAAAGTAAAATTAACAGGCGATTAATCCTCGATTACGTTAACAGCCCGATAATTCTGAGCTGGGAAACCGGCAGTGAGATGTTGAGAAACTGAAAGTAGAATTAACAGGCGATTAATCCTCGATTACGTTAACAGCCCGATAATTGAGAGCTGGGAAACTGGCAGTAAAGCACGGAAAACATTGCTCTAACAAAAATATAAACTGGATTGAGAGACAAACTTAACTTTGCCTTTTGAAAACTGTTGTCTACGTGTAGTTCTCGCCAAACTTCTGGGCCATCCTGAAGTTGGCTTACCGGATGCGCGAGACACGAAACGGTGCTGTTTTTGTATGAGGTTTACTACAGCGCAGCCATTTTAGCCAACATCAGGGCGGCCCAGAAGTTTGGCGAGAACTATAGCTAGCGGTCTGTTTACCAACTGCAAATAAGTCTATAATCGCGGCTTTTTGTTTGTTTTGTAGGTAGGTACTTTACGGTTTTAAGATTTTTCCTTCACTTGTGCCATAAGAGATTGCTTTTTGCCAAATTTCATGATTCTTGTTGAACAGGAAGTACCCTGTAGATCTTGATTCCCTTGCAAGTGTCCTGTGCAAGTTTTTTTTCTACTTAAAGGGGCCAGTTCCACCCGGCTCCTTCTTTGCGAGGTGTGAGCTTGCCGATAACGGACAAAACTTGAGCATCTTGGCGTAACGTTAAATCGACCCTAAATTTTGGTAAATTCATTGAGGCAAAAGCTCGACTGACTGCCAAAAAGTTGGGGATCCCTGAAAAGATAAGACGGTACTTCACCCCAGAACAGTTGCTCAATTTGTATCAAGCGCAAGTTAGATCATGCATGGAGTACTGCTCTCATCTCTGGGACGGATCTGCCAAGTACCAGCTGGATGCACTAGAGTCGATCGAAAAACGGGCCAAGAGGCACATCGGCAATGAGATACTGGTCGAGTCTAGGCTCTAAAGCCTTGAACACCGGCGCAACGTTGCCAGTCTGTCAGTTTTTTATCGGTTGCATTTCGGGGAGTGTGCGATGGAATTGCATGAACTAATTCCTCCTAGCCCATTCCATCATCGGACTACAAGACGTGCACATCCCAACCATACGCACCAAACGTTTTGGGAATACTTTTACTATGCGTACAGCTAAGGAGTGGCATTCCCTGCAGGGTCTGTATTTCCTGATAGCTACAACCTGGGAGACTTTAAGTCAAGAGTGAATAGGTTTAATCTAGGCAAGCGTGCTACATCGTCGACCACATCATGAATGATAAAAAAAGTGATAAAATTTTATAAAGTTTCATATGTAAATATAAATAAGAATATTTTGATGATTTAAAGAAAAATCATCAGTGATAACCGTTATGTGGATTATGACAAAAAACATAAATAATTAGTACTATAACCACCTGTAAGGATATTACGGTTATTCTTGCCGTATAAGAGAATTATGTAATTAGATTTTTCTTAGTAGCTTCATACAAATTTTTCGTAAAAAAATATATCCTTAATTTTTGTGCAGAATTGACTCGGGTGTCATTTTAGTATCTATATAGTAATAACTAATAGAAGTGACATCTGGCAAAAAATCCGGCACTTGAAAATTTAAATCTTTGGGCCGGTTTCTGAAGTCGACGTCACATCTCAAATCAGCTGACAAATTGTCACAAATTAACCAGCCCTCAGTTGTCAGTGAGTTTCTCAACACTTCATCATCGAGAAATTACGTCATCGCTTGTTACATTAATTTATTTCGGTTGTCTACCCTAGCTGATATTCATTCACCACTATAAGGTACGTAATCAGTCTTCCTAATCGAAATGATGTTTATGCTATCCATTGGTATGCATAATAATATTGTTAGGTTTTTCTTTGATAAATACATCTTTTATTTGTTAAGAATTAAATTATTTATATTTAACATCAAATAGTACTTAAAAGTTCTTAAATTGATTATCCTAGAAAATATTCGAATGTCAAATGTCGTCACATCGAATGACGGTTGTCGATTGGAGGGGGATTGTTCGGACACGAGGTTGCGTGGAGTCAGTTCGTCAGTCTAGTCTGGGCGGGTTTGGAAGCAAAGAGTAATATAATAATACTTGGCAGATTGTACTGTTGACCTAAGTAGATATATTGTATGGAGTTGATGGTAACTTAGTGTGAAATGGTAAATAAATAATAGTTAAAAGTCCAAACTGTGTGTTATTGCTGAATTACCAACTACACGTAAGTATTATCTATTCTTGAGTATTTTTCTATCCTACTGACCTACCACTTTGTACTAGCTCTGTTGTCTATTTAGTGATCTATTACAATATTATGACATAAAAAGTTCTGCTATAAAAGGTAGACCCGTTTTATAACTCAACCCATACCATAGTTTTCGCCGACCCCTATTATCTTTTTATCGTTTTTATAGCCTTTAAAATCATAATATTAATAATAAAAAAATCTGCGAATAATTGACCAATTTCCAACAATTATAAATTATGCTCGTTGACAAGATATTAACATTAAAAAAGGTTCTCAGAAACCCAAAACTGCTGTAACATGTGGTTAATTCGAGATTTTTCTCAAATGTGACAAATTGTCAACTACTAGTCACACTTGGTGTTGAGAAACTGAAAGTAGAATTAACAGGTGATTATTCATCGATTACGTTAACAGCCCGATAATTGGGAGCTGGGAAATCGGCAGTAAGTCTATGAGAGCCGATTTACAGCACGCGTGCGCAGTTGCGCGGCAGGGCGGGTGGGCGCCGCCGGCCCTTGCTATGCCACCAGTCCTAATGCCACCGGCCCTAACTGGTTAACAAGTGCGTCTTAACCTTTAATACAGCTAATAGGTTTCTCTTAACGGTGGTAGTGACGTCGGATACCGAGACGAAGGTCGCGGGTTCGAATCCTACAATGAGCTTGAGCTTTCGGTGAAGGAAAACATCGTGAGGAAACCATAGCACGGTGGTAGGGTACTTTGTAGTACCCGCCTGGCTGGCAACCACCCTCAAGTTGAAAATCTGTCGCCAAGCACCTTCCGGTGTGTTCCGACAGCAGCACTTGAGAGCCAGTTCCCTTCTAGGCTTTGTGTGCTTACCACCATCGGCCACATCATCACTGACCACGGTGAGATTGTGATCAAACACAGGCCTATACAAAGTAAAAAAAAAAAAAAGTAATTAAACGAAATGATGTAAGAATGATCCCTCTAATTATATCCGTGCTTCCAGCATTGAGTAAAATCTATGAAAAAATCATGCTGGGAACAGATGTTGTCTCACTTCAATTCAAATAAGATCTTGCATAGTCAACAGTTTGGTTTCGCGAAAGGTAGGTCGACAACGGACGCGGGAGTAAAACTCATCAGCCACATCTTGGAATTTTGGGCGAAGTCCCAGGATGCCATTGGCATGTTCTGTGATCTCTCAAAAGCATTCGACTGCGTCGACCACAACACACTGATCTGTAAATTACACCACTACGGAATTTGAGGAAAATCTGCTGATCTTGTGCTTTCCTATTTATCAAACAGACAGCAAAAAGTAAATGTTAATGGGGCGACGTCCTCCGGGTCTCTAGTCAAGATGCGTCCCCAAAGGTTCAATTCTCGGCCCTTTCCTTTTTCTTGTTTACATTAATGATCTCCCTTTTATGATGGCCAAATTATCGGATATAATTCTATTTGCTGATGATACTTCGCTAATTTTTAAAATAGATAGGAAAGATACGGATGTCTTACATATCAACGAAAGTCTAATTGTTCTCTCAAAATGGTTCGCAGCTAACAATCTTTTACTGAATGCGAAAAAAACAAAATGTCTAAAGTTCTCTTTACCAAATGTACCACAACGTGACCTAAATTTAAATCTTGACGGCTAAAATCTTGAAGTTATAAAGGAAACTGTATTCTTAGGGATTACTATCGATCCAAAATTGCAGTGGGGTGCGCACATTAGAACTCTTTCGGGTAGGTTAAGTTCTGTTGCATATGCAGTAAGGAAAATAAGGCAGTTAACCGATGTAGCCACAGCTAGGTTAGTATACTATGCTTATTTCCACAGTATTATGTCTTATGGCATTCTGCTGTGGGGTACAGCAGCAGACGTTGACTTAATCTTCATCTTACGACTTGTTGTCGGGCCTACGTTGTCCTCCCATATCTAAGCACTAATGCTGTAACATGGAAATATTGTAAAAACAAACCAATTTTTTTAAAAGAGTAACCGTGGAGTTTCTTGCCGGTTCTTCTCCACAGGAAACGACCAACCCGTACCGTGCACCTTTTGTCGATGTTTTATAAGTGCCCATGTAGGCCTATGTGAAATAAAAACATTTAATTTGATTTGAAACACTTGTAATTTTATTATATAACTTCTTATTTATTACTTTATTCTTATCACATTTACAACATTGTCAGCTTAAGTTAAAATATTGTTATCTTTACACCCACTTAGTCTAAAAAGGATAACCAAGCTGATCTCTTATCGCTTTTGTAGCCATTTTGCCGTTCGTAGGGAATGAGAAGATGAATCCAATGTATTCAGGAGGAAGGCGTGACTCAATGGCACCGAGAGCGACAACCTGAAACAAAAAAACATCTTCAAATATCTATATACCACACAATGCATGTAACATAATGCTATGCGTATAGCATGTTAAATATATAGATAAATAGGTAGGTAAATAGGCACCTGCTCAGGTTAGGTGCGAATTTGCACAGTGTAAACTACCGCAAAATTGGTAATCGGTATGTGGAAAGCTAGCTTCCCACAGTGCGTGATTCTGGAGACTATCGCGCATGGCCGACAACCACAGACAGTCACGCATCCGACACCGCACATCAAGACTCTGTCAACGGCGCGTGAGGGCTGTGTAGGTTTAAATTTCGAAGCCATTTTGTCGTACCAAAATGTAAAGTGAAGGAGAACGAAAAATAGCTCGCGCCGAACCGCACCTTTGACGCGCACTGGGTCTTGCCTGCGCTTCCACAGCACAGACGACAAGTCGCCGTCCGGGCCACTCACGATATTACAATACCACGACGCAATGTGTGCAACCGCCTTAACTTGCGCGAAAGTGGTAAGTGAGCGTCGAAGTAAGGCATCGCGAAGCGCATCGCGACAACGCGAGGCGCTTCGATAATTCGGTTTGTATGAAACTTTTTATTAAAAAGTCATCTGTAGGATAAAACACGGATCACGCGAACGAAGTCGCGGGCGAAGTGCTAGTGTAAAATAAATGACTGGACGGAATATAATGTGCGACGTATTTGTTATTTAACCTCGTGTTAGAGTCTGGCAAACGAAAGTAGACACTCGAATTATTTGCAAACTTTTTATATGGCAATGCAATACTAATGTCAACATCAATTTTTGATGATTTGTTGTGGTCTTGATAATAGCATATATTAAATGAAAAATTTATAAAACAATTAAAAGTGGATTACGGCAGATGTCGTTTCGCATGATGTCTAAATATCCAGAAAAACATCAGGAGAAAGATGTCGAATTTAAAAAGAAAACAAGATTGTTTACGTGTGTTGTTAGATTTCTTAAGTTAGTATGACGCTAATAAGTTGAATAAACCAAAATTATTACAGAATACTGTTGTTTTATTGAGATTGATACATACTATCTAAAATATTACCTACCTCAATTACCTATTGTATTTTTATTCAGACGAAATAAAATAAAAATTTCTGAAGTATCAAATTAGGTCATTCCAGGTATTTCATACTAGTTTTGGGGTTGCTATGCTGATATTTTTTAAATTTTCCGCGCATTTTCAGTCTCTACTTTCGTTTGCCAGACTCTAGCAACTAACTTTGAGTTGTCTTTGGTGCAAGGGGCCCTTAGATTTCATTTTCATTTCAGAAGCAGACTTACCTCAAGGTACGTATTGGAAGGCCGTCTTTCTATAGGGATGTCGGAACTTGCGGTTTTATTTCTAGGGTTAATGACTTCCTCATAGGTTCGGGCTACCAATTGTTGGCCGCTTGGTGTCGTCAGGGTCACGTTCTTAGCGAAGTACCATCCTTCCGAAACGCCTTCTTGCCTGATAAATGAAAACAAGTCGAAATGGTTAGGCAGATATCAACTTAACTGACAGTGATGTGAAAGGTTCAGTAACAAAGTCGGAAGTGGTTAACAAAGAAAGTTAACCTCACTTATGATTGACATAAAAGAGACTATTGCAAAACAACGTGATGTGTTTAAGAAACAAACATGAAGTCGAACATAGAACCTCCTCCTTTTTAGAAAGTCGGTTAAAATCGGTGGTACCTACTACACGTTTTAAATAAGAAAGATCCCGAGACCGCGCCATATTGTTACGTCATAGCTGTCAAACCTAGTGCTTAAGGTAGGATGAGAAACTTAGATAAAGTACCTATAGACAACAATAGTTAATTCTGGTGTTACAACAAGAACAAGAACACTACAACCCACCATCGTACTGACACGTATTATCTATAAATAACCCAAATTCCTTGCCTCAATTAACACATAATACCACGAAATCACAGAAAATCAAACAAAACCTGTCATTATATTAGAGTTTGGCAAACAACAGAAACCGGCCATGGTGACAAAGACAAAAAATTCTCTTTTGTCCTTATTATTTACATGGAGCTGCCAATTAGCCATTTCGCTCTATCAATCAAGCTCATTTTAAGGCTTAATCTATAGGTACTTTATCTAAGGTGAGAAAAATATTTATTTCTGAAATAATAAAGAATAATATAAACGGTTTACAATTTTATTGTAATATTATGTTTTAAACATTTGTATGCTAATGTAGTATGGTGAAATGTGTCCTGCACTAAAAACAGAATATACTTCCATCAAACAAATCAATAAATAATCATAAGAATTAAAAAAAAAAAAATGATAACGATTTACGAAAAAAAATGTCGGTGTATAAAACTTCAACACTACTCAACTCAGCCTTACTTTCTGGATAGTCATCATCAGAAGAAACACTCCACGAGCACGTGCATTTACCCCCGGTTTCTCACGTCTCATTATCGGGCTGTTAACGTAATCTGCTGTGATTGTCTGTTGACAATTAATTCAAACAATCACAGCAGATAACGCGTGCTTGACAATTTGTCACATTAATTTTGCGATAATCGAGACGTCCGGTTTCTCACGAAGCGCATTGACTACGAGAAAATCTCGTTGCCATGTTGGTTACATACAAATAATTAAATAAAAATAATAATTAGTAGTATTAGTTATTAATATTAATTATTAAATAATGGAAAAATTAAACATAATAAGAAAAAGTGGAAATAAAAAATATAGTAATAAAAATACCGACCAAGTGCAAGTCGGACTCGCGCACGAAGGGTTCCGTACGATTATCGCAAAAAACGGCAAAAAAATCACGTTTGTTGTATGGGAGCCTCACTTAAATATCTATTTTATTCTGTTATTAGTATTTGTTGTTATAGCAACAGAAATACATCATCTGTCTAGCTATCACGGTTCATGAGATACAGCCTGGTGACAGTACAGACAGACAGACGGACCGCGGAGTCTTAGTAATAGGGTCCCGTTTTTACCCTTTGGGTACGGAGCCCTAAAAAGTGAAAAAACATAATTACGACGCGAATTTAAGCAAACCGTACTTTTCAAGAGATATATTTTGGCGGTTCGAGGTCATTGACGCGGACCTTCTCATTTGAAAGCATAGTACGAGTATAATGTTGAATGATTGATTGAGGAATGATGTAATAAGACAACGTTGTGGTTTAAAAGAAAATGAGCCAAATGCGCCTAATTTAAAGAAAGGGTAAATTACAAGGAGTTACGTATAATATCCAGAGCTATTTTAAATTTTTTCGATATAACTTCGGTTGATTCACATATGTTTAACACATATTGGTCGAATGAACTACTTACTTTACTACTAAATATTGATTAAACGTAAATTAATTGCACTAACGAACGATTAATCTAATGATTTTTTTAGATAATTATTGTATATTGTTGTGTAAAATGCTTAATTGTTGCAGTGATCTAATAGATATACACCACGACAAATTGAGCAAATTTTACAATAGTTATTTATGCTACAAGTGCGGAAGGTTTTATTCACGAGCGAGCGAAGCGAGTGAGTGGATAAATCGACACGAGTCGGAAATCATCTTACGCACGTGTATCATACAACATTTTACTATGCATTGTGCGAGGAAATAAAAATATATATCTTAACCAAGCAAAAAAAAAATGGCGGGCTTACTCAAACGCGCTCAGCATAACCACAGATTAACTAAAAGTTCCTCGGGCATATCTACTGCGCATATGCAAATAGATGTCATGTCGTAACGCAAAAAGGCACGAGTAAAATATACGTTCTGCCAAACATATTTAATGAATATTTAAAATTAATAATTTATTGATCAATATCTAAATCTAGATTAATTAAAAACGCCTTTAATGAAGTATTAGTTTTATTTCACCTTTAATATGAATGATAATCTGTACTTAACTAATTTGTAAAACTTTTCTCAAATAATAAAAGCTCTATGCGTCGGGCTGACGTTGGCGTTAAAAATTAAAAAAGTACAGAAAAGTAAAAAGCACTAGTGAAAAAAAGTGACACTTTCCGCACAGTTTGGCTGCTTGGAAAACGCTCTTTTCGAGGACATGCATTGTAAAATAATTAGAGAACACTATTCTAGTATTTAATGATATGATGTGTTTTATGGGAGTGTGATATTAATAATGTGATATTAAGAATGTGATGTTACGAATTTGATATTTTATCTTCCAATCCAATAGAATTTAATTATATTACTTGCTTTTGTTATTATTATTTTTGTTTAATTTTAATTATAATTAAATTTATTAGCGATGTCCTGTTATGTAAATTTGATTTATTAATGTTGTTTCAATTGTTTTAATTTTAATTCAATGTTTTTATTTGCATACATTGTGTGTTATTTTAAAATTTTACTTATTAACCAGAGATATAAATACTAAGTAGGTACCTTTTATAAACTTGCTGTATTTTTTTTGTTATTAATTGCTGTTGTCAACTTAGATCTTAAGTAAAAACAATGCTGTCAAACAATATAATACGTTATAATAATGTGTATAACCACAAAGCGTGCATGTAGTGTTAGCCTATAATTAATTGTTACACTTATAAATGAAGGTAAAACGAAACTGTAAACAAACTGTGTAAACAATTGTTGGTTAACCAAATAAATAAATATTTCAACTATGTATGAAATACCTAATGGACGACTAGCCTACAGTTGCTTCTGCATCGTCTGCGGCGCTACTCACTACCGCAGCTTCAGCCTCAGCTGCTACGGCTCGCCTATGCTTTGTTACAGGAGGCGGGGGTTGCTCTCCCTTCGTGCCTCCGGTTTTTATATACACTGTAGGGTTAGCAGTCAAAAGATTACGTGAAGTCGGGGCGCCCCGTTTCGATTTTGGAGCAGATTCGACTGACAGGTCACCCTTATTTTGGCTACAAATATCGACCACAGATAAATCAAGAGTAACTGAATCGTGCATTACTTCTATAGATCTTAGGTTTATTCATTGTAGGTGAATAAACCGTAGGTGAATTTTCCTTTATGGATGTCGAACCGTAATTATCTCGAAAATAGTTAGAATACGTTTAGATAAAAAAAATATGTAACCCTACAAGGCAGACATGAGTGGAAACGCCGGGAGGCGAAGCCCTAGCCCTATAAGGACGTGATGTTCTGTTTGTTGTGTTCAGAAAGGCCAGGAGCATAGTAGTTATTACAAACCTGCGTGCGTGTATGACCTGAACGTGAACGAAGCAAAACGAGTTGGTGTGAATAAAGAAATAATCTTACTCGTCTAAATGTTGCAGCATGTCAGAGCTGATAGTCCACACGGTGCCCCACACTTCTTCCTCGTCGTCTTCTACGATGGTGGCCACGCCGCCTTGCCAGTACGTCTTTTCGAACATGTTGAAGTCTAACCTGTGGTTCTAATAACAATAGGACAGTATTAGAAAGAGAAAACTTACTTTATATTTCGTGAATAAGTAGAATGAAAGTATATAGGTACATTTCGGCTTATCCCTTCGAGCACAGATAATATAATACTACAGTACAGATACCTAAATCCCATCTAAAGAAATGTCATTTTGGGCACCATAATATGGGGCCCAAATTTTATTTCCAAACCCATCCTGTAGGGTATCAAAATAAAAGGGTTTCAAGAGGTGATTTCAAAAATATATTACACTTATATGTTTAAATGTACCAAATTAAAAAAACAAAAAACCAGACTTCTTAAAAAGCGGACTAAAAAGACGTAAACAAGAAGAAAATCATGCTGTCGGAGGATAAATCTGGTTTTGGTCAGCCGGCTCGCGAATATGTATCCTCCGACTGCACAACATGATTTTCTTCTTGTTTACGTCTTTTTAGTTCGCTTTTTAAGCAGTCGGGTTTTTTGACTTTTTGAATTAACTTTTTCACATTTATGTTTTTGATGGGATATCATTAGTTAGGTACTTTTTGTACAGAAATTATAAGTAGGTACTTATTCATAATAAAATTAATACCAAATGGTTTTAGTTAATCTACTGTATTTTCCTACGTTTACAAGGTATAATTGTCTTTTTTGTGTTATTTTCTATATTTTCTTGTACCTTTGAAATGTTCGAGTGAATTGGCTATTCAATATCCGGATTTATAATTACGCGTTTTCGATTTATTCTTAATTTGGCAAAGTCGGGGCGGTATAACGTGCGTAGGCGGTTGTACTCTACAATAGAGCTCTCTTGTGCCTTGATTTGACTTTGATCTAAATTGATAAGATGTGCTCCATCTAAGGTTTTAACTCTGGTAAACCCAAGGGTGGACCCAGGTTTTCTATCTGAGAGGGGCACGAGGGGCGGACGGACAAAAAATCAACAATAACTGTTACAAGTTCAAGTATGTGTAAGAAGGTTTATGAAAGACAAGAGTTTCACTCATGTTCTTTCTGTTATTTTATTAATATATTTTAACAACTCTGATATTTTGCTTTGCTTCCAAGTATGTACTGTGATGGAATCTCCACAGTACACAAAAATACGGGGAGGCGTGCTCCCATGCCCCCTCTTAAATCCGCCCTTGGAGGAGCCTATGTCGAGAAGAGCGTTGTCAAGGCTAAGGCCCGTGCTAAGGCCTTGTGATTTGTGGATAGTAATAGCATATGCTAAGCAAATAGGGAATGGTTCCCTGTGAACATATACATTACTTAATATCTAAAACTTGGACTTGACTCGTTCTAGTTCGTAAATTAAATTATGCTTAAATTGTATTGTAAGAGGGATGTTTCCTGGGTAGAAAAATTATAATTCTATTTAGTCCGTCAGTCCGTGAGATTATCAAATAATATTGGACACGTATTTTTTGCTTTACCAAATCAATAAAAAAATACAAAGTTAAAGCGCATCAAAGTTCAGGAGTGGGGGCTTGTGACGTCATTAAGGCATTACAAAGTGTATCTACTAACGGCGTGACGTTTCACGATATTTCAACGCATTAAATCGTCGTCACTTTATGTTTACTTGTCAAAAGATAAATGTACGTGTCCAATATTTTTTATTACTCTACCTGACGGGCAAAAAACTTTTTTCCAGTAAGCTCCCCTATTTTACGTGCGCTCCCAATGTACCTTCTCTATTTTCCATTAGTTCCTTACTGACATCTATGTTTCTTCGCAACATTACACGTGCACCTATTTTTATCCTGATGACATTTGCTAAGCCAGCAGTTAGCGACGAATAATCCTCGTTCTTTTTGAGTACTTCATTTGCTTGTTTTTAGGGTTCCGAAGTCAACAAGGAACCCTGAAGGTCTATCCATACATATCAGGGACGTGCCCGGGATGGGGCACGGTCCGTCCACGTCCCTGGCACGGCCCTGATATGTGTGGATAAACCTTTATAGTTTTGCTATGTCTGTCCACAGCTTAGCTCAGAGACTCTTAGTACTAGAAAGCTATAATTTGGCATGGATATATATATGACTTATTAATATTCCGACAAAGTGGTAAAATAAAATCAGGTTTACTTTTTATTTTTTATTGCCTCCTTTAGACGTAAAGTGGGGTTGTTTTTTTTCTCGTCTGTCCCATGGTGTGGGGTATAGTTGGATAGGCCATTCTAAAATATTACGGGTCTGTTAAAACCATTTTCGATTCTGAGTTCCGTTTGCGTAAAATTAAGCTTTAAATTGCAAATTTTGTACCTCTGCCAGGGAAATGGTTGCTTATGGCTATGTGAAAAAAATCACGGCAGCCGGCGGCAACTGCCGTGAATTTTTAATAACGAAATTAAAAGGAAAACTATCACAGCTAAGTAGACTTTACAGGTTTACGAGTCGACCAACTAATAAAATGTAAAAAGAAATTACAAATGTCCCCTGTTTTTAGACGTTTTGAGCCGCTGCAACCGTTTTAATGATCATTTAACAACAAAAACCCTCTTCTTATTCCGCATTATTATGCAACTACGGAACCCTATAACTGCGCGTAGCCCGACACGCACTTGGCCGGTTTTATTTTAAATACCGTGGCCAGTATATTTTGTCTATCGAATTTAATTTAATTTCTGGTTGCGCCATACTTGCCAACATTGCAGTATTAAACTGGTTTTACATATTTTTTGTGGGAAATAAACATGTAATCATCGGACAGCAGTCTAAAATAAGATATGATTTCTTTAAGCCGGTTGTATTGATTTTTAGCGGTTAATTTGAAGAGTCGATTAGATAAAGTGCAACTGTCTTGACTTAATACCTACTATACCCATTCTTAAACGATTCAACATTTCGCCGAAAAGTTGACGTTTTTTAGGGTTCCGTACCCAAAGTAACCTATTAGGAAAGGACGCTATTAGTAAGACTCCGCGGTCCGTCTGTCTGTCTGTCTGTCACCAGGCTGTATCTCATGAACCGTGATAGCTAGATAGTTGAAATTTTCACAGATGTATTGTATGTATGTATTGTAGAATAAAATAAATATTTAAGCGGCAAAACATCACGTTTGTTGTATGGGAGCCCCATACAACAAACGTGATTTTTTTTGCCGTTTTTTTGTGATAATGGTACGGAACCCTTCGTGCGCGAGTCCAACTCGCACTTGTCCGGTTTTATTTACCTCGTATTTACAGTTAATTCCTCATCGTAATTAATACGAAAATCGACTATACTCTTAGTTATAAATAGTTATAAGACCTAAATTTGGGATAGAAAAAAAATTGTGTGGTATTCCACTCGTTATATATTGACGATAAGACCTTAAACGTAAAGACCGGCTGTCATCAATTTTTTATTGAAAAATTTTAATAAAATTATAATAAATTACAAAGTTATCTGGATGTCAAATTTGAACTTTCTAGGTCATCTGGAACTGGGTTAGAGTTTTGGTCTATAGGTCAGTCAGTGATAACAACGAACGACAATTTTTGGGCTTTAATATCTAAATAACCATTTGAGCTATCTTGAGCTATTCCACTCGTTATATATTCACGTTAAGACCTTAAACGTAAATACCGGCTGTCATCAATTTTTTATTGAAACATTTTAATAAAATTATAATAAATTACAAAGTTATCTGGATGCCAAATTTGAACTTTCTAGGTCATCTGGAACTGGATTAGAGTTTTGGTCTATAGGTCAGTCAGTGATAACAACGAACGACAATTTTTGGGCTTTAATATCTAAATAACCGTTTGAGCTATCTTGAGCTATTCCACTCGTTATATATTCACGTTAAGACCTTAAACGTAAAGACCGGCTGTCATCAATTACTTATTGAAAAATTTTAATAAAATTATAATAAATTACAAAGTTATCTGGATGCCAAATTTGAACTTTCTAGGTCATCTGGAACTGGGTTAGAGTTTTGGTCTATAGGTCAGTCAGTGATAACAACGAACGACAATTTTTGGGCGTTAATATCTAAATAACCGTTTGAGCTATATATTTATGAAATTTTGGTTCATAGTTTATCTGAGAGATACATAAACCACATTTCATATGTTTATGTTAAATAGATTTTGAGTTATTAAGATGACAAAAGTGGCTCCAAATGGTTTGTGTAAATTTGTTTGTGTGTTTGTGTTATAATGTTACACACAACTGTTGCGTCTAGTCGCCAGTTCCTTTTTTTGTGTCTAGATGGTGTGAAACCTCTAATAGTAGTTTAAGCAATGGTCATATAATAGGGGTTATTAAAACACGAGCGTAGGTTTATCAAATGAGGCGAAGCCGAATTTGATAATATTATTACGCGAGTGTTTTAATACCTAATTATATGCTATTGCATACACTACTTTATCTTCACTCATACAGTTGCAATAAAACAAAAGTGGAAACGGAAAACTATTTGGTATGGCGGTCAATTTAGATTCTCATTGCGCATGACTGCGTAGCGCGCGCCTCCTTAGACAATGACAGTAATTCAATGAGCCCTTAAGCGCCAATAAATTAAAAAGTAAAAGTGTGCTATAAAAATTAAAAAGTTATTTTATGATGCAGTTGTTTAAAAATCGAAGGCAAATGTTGCATTGTAATGGTTTTTTTTTATTTTACCTATTATACGTGTTAATACAATATTTTTTGAATTCATATTTGGAACATTACGTTGTGAGTGTAGATAAAGTATTGAATGACGTTATCCGTGATCACAAAGGAGACCGTAATTGCTTAAAAAATTGCCATGATAATAAATTTACACCCTGTGAGTAGTGACACCTTGTGTTACCACAAACATCAGATAATCACATTATCGAAACGATATACTTACCTTTAGTTTGGCGATGCTGTAGAAAACTGCGGATGGGTTGTTGATGTGCAACCTTTTCGACAGCAAATTACTTCCGTACGCATAATAAAATATTGTTCCATTAGGACTTGTTACTACATCTAAATCACTATTTACACAAATACATATTTTGAATAAACTTAAAAATATCAACGATAAAACTGTTTGAGACTTCATAGTTGCACCGCACCGTACGAGAGTAACGCCCGACGGCAAGAAATGAATTGAGCTAGATTTACTGGCTCTAGTTCAAATGAACACTTCTATCGTCAGTATTTTCATTTAAAGGTCGCGCTGTATATTGCTTGCCACTGGGTACGACTGTGAAACGGCATTGAACACGTCATAGAAATTATGAGTAAGTTGGCAACATACTACTAAAACGCGACGTGTCGTGTCGACACCCGATGCTAAACGTGCACATACACAACACCACACGTGATGCTACAACACGCTTAGGTACATTATTTATATTATAATTCTATTATTATTTATACATTTTTATTTACATCATAAAAGATAGCTTGATCTCTGCAACAGCTGTCAGTATCAATACAGTAAAAATAGCGCTTGACAGGCTTACAATAACGTATACGTCAGTTTGATATATGTCGAGATAACGATGATATATATCGTCATAGCTTCGTTTCTGGTATTATTTGTAATACTATGATCACGGTATTCGCCTGAACTCAAATCATATAATACTGAGTACCGTTTCACTAATTCTATTAATTGTTCATCCGACATTTTAAATAAAAACTATCAAAAAATATCTTTATGCCAAGAATGTTCTCGACTGACTGACGCGTGGCGTCGGGTGTTAACTAGAAACACACTGTATGTGAAGCTCTCCTGGCAACATGCTGATCCAGACCGACTGGATGTTACCGTGTGGGAGTGCGTATTAGCACATGGCGTGTTGTCTGTGTTTCTGACTATATTAAATACATGGGATTGATTAGTACTGCAATGCGTCGGGTGGCGTCGCGTTTTGGCAGTATGTTTCCACCTTTAACCAACGATCCCTTTTAAGTGCTTCTGACGTTATGGTATATCTGTGACGGGGTTCATAAGGAAATTTAGGTATTTATTTTGCATACACAAGTAAGGAAAATCTCTCATTATAATTTACGAAGGAACTGTAAAAACCTATTACTTAGTGTATGTTCTGAATCATATCGTACTTACATAGTTAGCGACCATTGCCGACGTTATCGTGAATCAAAATATCCTCGATTATGGCATAATATTATCGAAGTTTATGTAACAGACCAGCTGCTATTGTTTGATAAAGGTTTTCATAACTAGGCATTTCGAAGGATTACAGGTAACACCTCAAAATTTCCAATCAAAGGTTTTAATTTGACTGTGAAAGGACTAGTTTAGTTTAGACCTTTTATCCATAAATTATGCCATACAGGAAACAAATATTATTTTAAAAACTTGCACAAAGTTACATTAATTCAAAGTCCTAACTTGGTAGGTTTAAAAACCACTACATATATTTATCCGCAACTGACTAACAAGGAAATTCATCATGATGACGAATTAATTTCCCTAATGCTAATAACAAAAGTTGGTTAAACCACTAGCCAGAAAGTTTTCGCGACTCATGCTTCATTGGTAGTATACCAATGAAGCATGAAAAATGAGGAAATCGGCAAACTTACTGAATTCCTATTTGTTTTTAATCTATACTAATATTGTAAAGAGGAATGATTTGTATTTTTGTATGTAACGAATAAACTTAAAAACTACAGGACCGATTTTAAAAATTCTATCACCATTGGGAAGCTACACTATCCCCGGGCGACATAGGCTGCTTTTTATCCCTGTATTCCCACGGGAACAGGAACTACGCGGGTGAACCGCGAGGCGTCCGCTAGTCTTATATAAAACCAATTAAAATGTCTATTGGATGGATAATCACAGAAAGGAATTTTATTTTTGTTTCTCCATCCACTAACGTAGTTACTGAATAATGTTATGATATGAATCACAGGTTTATACATACCGTGTGAAAATCACTTAAAACATAAACTAACTAGTTTATGATTATTTTATACTAACAGTTCCCGCGACTAGGTTCCTGTGGCCCTGGTCTATCCTACTGGGACAGCGCATGCATGTTTCCGAAATAATAAGTATATATATTATTACACTAGCTGTCCCACGCGGCTACCTACCTGCCCTACATACATGAATGTTGCGTAACTTTAACCGCTTACGCAGCGCATGCAAGGGAAGCTCTCGAACATGAATATTTTTTTGCGTTTTTGCAACATTTTTCATTTATGCGCTGCTCTTATTGGTCGTAGCGTGATGTTATTTAGCCTATAACCTTCCTCGATAAATGGACTATCCAACACAAAAATATTTTTTTAATTCCAAGCAGTAGTTCCTGAGATTAGCGCCTTCAAACAAACAAACAAACAAACAAACTCTTCATCTTTATAATATTAGTATAGATAGAACTATTACATAGATATATACATAGATATATACATAGATATAACTATTACATAGATATATACATAGATATAACTATTACATAGATATATACATAGATATAACTATTACATAGATAGAACTATACTGATAGAACTATTGTTGCCAATAAGCCGGATATAGTGGTGATAGACCGGTTAGCGCGCCGTACAATGGTATTCGAGGTCACCATCCCGCATGACAAAGAATCTAGTCAAAGCTGAGAAAAAGAAACAAATCAAGTATTTCGACTTAGCACACGAGGTTGTCTACGTGTGGAATGTGGATTCGGCGATCATTGTGCCGATTTTCGTTACGGCCAACGGCCTGATGGCCTCGACGACCATCTGTCGAGGCTGTCATTGCGCGGTTGGATCAAGGCCCTGATACAGAAGGCAGTACTCCTCGATACGGCTAGCATTGTGAGGAGGTTCCTGTATCTGGAGCCCTAACCACCGGTTGCTTGGATCCTGCTCCCGACACCGGCGGTTGTTCGCCATATTGGCGGTTGTTTTTTACCCGGCTGCAATTAGGAAAGGGTTATGTTTTTCGCGCGTATCTTGTATGTTTGTATGTATGTATGTAATATTCTTTATTACCTCATATCTTTCAAACTTCTTGGCGGCTTTTTATAATTAAGACATTGTTAGATAGGTCTTGACCGCCCAAGTGTTCTTAGATAAGTGCCTTTAAAAAAAAGGAACATGGCGGATTTTGGTCGCTATATTGTAGGGGTTGTAATATTTTTTTTCTTCCTTTCCCATAGAGTGGGGTATCAAAATGAAGGGTTTTTAGAGGAGATTTCAAAAATATATAACACTTATATGTTTAAATGTACCTAATTCGAAAAAATATGTTAACTAAAAAGTTATAAATAAAAAAAGTTAATTCTAACAAGTAAAATTTCAAAATTAAAAAATCCCCGGAATATTTTTATTTCATGCTACATAATTTATCTAGTACATAGTAGACACGCTTCGATCGGCAATCTATTGAACACGTAATCATGACACAATATCTTGCGAAGACACCCCGATTCAAACAGTACAACGCCCAAAACTTTTGAACGGCTGAACCGATTTTATTCAAACATAGATAAGAACACTCTCGACAAAATCACCTTTCAAACAAAAAAAAACTAAATCAAAACCGGTTCACCCGTTTGGACGCTACGATGCCACAGACAGACACACATATACACAGATACACAGCAACACACCTCAAACTTATAACACCCCTCTTTTTCCGTCGGGGGTTAAAAATCAAAAAACCCGCCTGCTTAAAAAGCGAACTAAAAAGACGAAAATCATGCTGTGCAGTCGGAGGATATGTATCTCGTATTAGTCAGCAAGCTCGCGTATATGTATCCTCCGACTGCACAACATGATTTTCGTCTTGTTTACGTCTTTTTAGTTCGCTTTTTAAGCAGGCGGGTTTGATTGATTTTTAGAATTAACTTTTTTATGATTTGTTTTTTATAATGAAATATTTCAAATTGTAAATAGAAAGTGTGTAGAAAATTGCATAAACGGAATAATAAGTATAGCTTTCGACGTTAATGTAGCTTTCGATCAGTAAATGAATTCATAATTGGGTCTTGACCCAGTACATCCAGAGATTACCTTGCCTTTAGATCATTATTAGTAGGTATTATGACTAACATTGTGATGTAACAGTGGTCGGCGACGTTACAATCATTTGAATGGGCCCTTAAGTTGACGTAAAAGCAGTTTAAAACAATCACCGAGCTGTTGTGCGACGGGGTGCAGGGGCTGTTTGTCGCCGATACTAACGCGATTACGCCCAATCAGCAGCGTCGCCGCCCTAATTGGGCGCACCCGATGCGAGGGCGGGCTTTTTTAACAGCTTGCGCAAACACGCTCCCCAGTCTGGGCCGCATTCACAGCCCTGCTGTTTGTCTCTCAGTCGCGCATTCACGAAAAACTCAGTAGTAGATTAGGGATAGGGGGGGGGGGGGTTAGGGTTAGGGGTAGTGGATTAGAGTAGGGATTAGTTTATCACATTTTGTCTACTAATATTTGCTTTTTACTTGTTTATTTATTTATTTATTCTTAACTTTTTAGGTTGGCTTCTGTGTAAAAGTAAACAAAATCGATTATTTTCGAGAAATAACATCAAAATCCTGTGCTTATCCGCAAACGCAAACGTATCTTTCATTTTGAAAAATATCTCGCACTTAACTCTTATGTAGATTTTGAGAGTTCTGAATTACATTCCCCTTATCGCATTCTTTATTTATTATTTAACCACGACATTAGCTATGCAGGTTTCAGCTCTACCGTACCCGGGGCACAGGCACCGGCCATACAGCCAGGGCTGTCATCAATCAGCCGCAAATGCAGAAACAATATCGTCGGCCGATGGGGATGCCGCAGCACACCCCTACCTACCCCTGATTTATGAGGGATGTCAAATAACAAACTCATCTGTATCATTGCTCGGTGTTAGTCGCTTAGTGATAATTCGATTCAAAATTTTCATTTGTAACAATGAATAAGTGTTTCTACTGCGCTGGATGACTCTTGGTAAATGTCGAGTTGCATTAAAAGTTTTATGATTCAAGTGTCTAGTAACTAGAATAGTTTTTATGGGGTTATTGCCTGTAGCGTGCAGTAAAAGGAAAATGTGTAAAACGCAACCTTGATCATGTGGTGCCGTAGTGATTCTGGGTTTTTCTAAACCTTCAACCAGAATCTCTTCAAAGTTAGAGTGAACAGGCTTCTTTTGGGTAAGCTCACTCCATCGTCGACTCTGTCTCTGTCACCTCTGACCTAGACTAGAGTCAAGAGCAAACGCAACAAAAAAAAAAGTTTGGGTCATACATCAGTAACCAAGTATATATCCAACTGACTTGGTGATGTATTTTAATATCTTCAGATAATACTCCTACGGACAAACGGACAAAGTTTTCCATCCAAAACGTATAGTGCCTAACAGCAAATAATAAAAAAACCTGCCAAGTGCGAGTCGGACTCGCGCACGAAGGGTTCCATACCATTATCGCAAAAAACGAAAAAAAAATACGTTTGTTGTATGGGAGCCCCACTTAAATATTTATTTTATTCTGTTTTTAGTATTTGTTGTTATAGCGGCAACAGAAATACATTATCTGTGAAAATTTCAACTGTCTAGCTATCACGATTCATGAGGTACAGCCTGGTGACAGACAGACAGACAGACAGACAGACAGACAGACAGAGAGACGGACCGCGGAGTCTCAGTAATAGGGTCCCGTTTTTACCCTTGGGTACGGAACCCTAAAAAAAGGAAAAGATATAATGTTGGTCATCTAATATTTATTGTAAGTACACAACTATGAACAGAGCGTTGATACTCGATACCGAACACTTAATTATCATATTTACATTAATCTGTGACCGGAATAATATTATCTTACAATAATTAACTTACATATCAAGAGTTCATTTATTTTAATACATCTGCGGCCATGATCTAATAAAATGTATGTAGATATTATAAATACAATAACATCAAATCATAGCAGTCTGAACTAGTTTAAAAGAGAAAAATCTGAAAATGTGGACTTTAATTCATTAATTCTTTTTCACACGTCCAATCTAGAGATGGGCAGTCAACCGGTTTTAAACCAGCATTCTAAATGCGAAACCCTAAATCACATTTTATTCACAACCGAAGAAAATTCCTGATCCAGTGCTACATATGTTAAAAAACTCGTCTGCTCGACAACGTAAAGGACGTAAGGAATTTTGTTGAATTGACAAAATGAAAGGCATTGCGCTTAATTTCTTGCATTTGGTTGTTACGCAATTACTCAGCCCATTAATGGTTAAAAATCGATCTTTGGTCTATCTGGGATATTAAGTATCATTGTAGATTGACTGCAATAAGGGAAAACTGGTGGTAGTTGAATACAATGTCGCAGCAGTAGAAAACAATGATCAGGGGGGTGACCATAGAGTAATGTTATTTTGAGTGTGTGTAAGGGACTAATGTATATGACTTGTATACATCTGTCACTTATGCGATCTCAAAATAACCTTACTCTAAGAGCTTATGGTCATCCCCCTGAAGAAAAGTAAACTCATATTAGGTGAGCAAAGGCCGTAGATGTACCTATATTATCACTTAAACATAATTAAAAATCAAGCTAAAGAGATCATCGCCTCCTCCCACTCGTACACTTATCACAGCTTATTAATTTACAAATACGTCACAGTCCAATTTACTCGTTTGGTCGTTTATCTCTAACATACAGTTCTGTACATCATGCCTGATACAAGCGGAGACTTTATTTTCACAAACACTGTACTTACTCATATTTACTGTAAAGGTTTCCGCACACAATGAACAAAATAATAAAATTTAGCGTCTCTTTCATTTGGTAAACATTTTTTTTGTGGTCTTTCTCCTTTTCAAAAAGAGTAGAAAATCAATTAAAACCAGCGGCACTGTATGACGACGCCTGTGTCAACCTTAACAATTATAAACATCAGCTTACCCATTCAATAAAATAAATAATAATTCCAGTGGAATACAGTTTTACTATTATGCATAACGTTAGGTTCAAAGATCGATAACGCTCATTGAGTGAAAAAATAGCTCAGAACGCGTTATGGCTTCTTTAAAACGGCCACAACGCGAATTGTGGCTTATTAAAACTTTCGTCGGTGCCATCTGGGATTTTGATTCCGACACCATATTCGTTATTACGACCCCGAAAACCATGAAAACGATACCCATAACGACAAGTTGGCAAATTTTCGCCGGCGCCATCTTGTATTTTGGTTTTGACCCCATCTATCAGTTACAACAGCGACCCCAAAAACCACGAAAATAACACCCATGGCGAAAATATGAAAAATCTCGTCAACGCCTTTTCGTCTGTCGGGAATTTGCGTTGTGGTTGCATTAGCTAAGACTCAGAACGCGTTCGCGTAGAAAGAAGCCACAACGCGTTCTGAACTATTTATTCGTTCAATGAGCGTTTTCGATCTTTGAGCCTAACACATACATTAAACAGTGCCGCATGATAAAGCTTCAAATACTGTATCTGAATCACGATGTTAAGACTAAAAATAAACCACTTAAAACTCCGATATTTCATGTTTGAGATAGCTATATAGGTACCTTGTTTTACTTTGTTCCAGTATAACACTTTTGTCGGCTCACTGTGTACTGGAACCAATTATCTTAAATCTATAACTATAGGTAACACCCACATAACGAAGTTCATCTGTTTAGGATTATGTCTACAAGTTTAGGAACCAAGACTCCTCAAACTACCTTCAAGGTGCATTCGCAATGGGCGTTAAAAAACGGAAGAATAGACGCGCTGCATTTCTAAACTGACATTGTAATGTCAACTTATTTTTGGGTATTATTCTAGGTATAAAACGAGAAGGTCGTGGCTAAATAATAACAGCCGCACGGGTCGATCTTTTAGGTTAAGCAACACTTGACGAGGTCGGTCCGTGGATGGGTGACCATTTCAACATACCGAGTTTCCTCCGTGCCTCGGCAAGCACGTTAAGCCGTTGGTCTGGCTGTCATTTGAAGATCTTTGTCAGTCGTTACGGGTAGTCAGAAGCTTGAGATCTGACACCAATCTTGCCAAGGGGTATCGTGTTTCCCAGTTACTGGGTTCTGGACGTCAGATAGGCAGTCGCTCCATGTAAAACACTGGTACTCAGCTGAATCCGGTAGGACTGGAAGCCGACCCCAACATAATTGGGAAAAAGGCTAGGCTGATTATTATTTTATGTATAAAACAATTCACACTAATTTCAGTCAGCAGGTGACCTAACACTCGTCTTCATGATAACATTTATATTTAGGCAACCAACCTATCAATGTCTCTTCGTTCAAAACTATACTCAGTTGATCACTAACGGAACTATTTTGTGGCCCTACGCGTTCCTTCACAGCGTATCCACGCGCCTACAGGGCTGCTACGCGACTGCTATGCACTGCTACGGCTCTGCTACGATCTGCTACGCGTCTGCTACGAGCTGCTACGGGACTGCTACGCGACTGCTTCGCCGCGCCTACGCTGGACAAACGCCCATTGCAAAGACACTTTAATTTTTAGTAGGTAATATTATTGTAGGACATTTTTCTGAATAGTACTTTAGTTCGTTGAAAGGCTATTTTATATACGAAGACTTTCTTTTTATTTTAAACATACTTAAAAGATTTTTGTTTTCTAATCCTTATATAAGGACAACATTCCAACAACGTATTTTATCAATCAATTATTGAAAACCATACTCCGCTTTATCAAACAGTCTATTTATTTATAATCTAGAACTGTAATAATTATTCTCATTTCCGATTTTATAGACAAAACTATTTCAATAAAATATTTGGTAAATAACTATGTACAGTACAATTTGCGACTAGATTGAAAAGCTACTTAATATTTTGCTCAACATATTGAGTCAAAAAAATACAGAATTTGGAAACCTGAGGCTCTAGAAAAGGCAAATTCTTTCAACAAGAGCGTCGCGATAGCGATTGGAAAAATGTAAAAAAATAAGGGAAAGTAGGGCGCTATCGAAATGTCAAGATTCTAGACAAGTGGCATTCGATATCAAAGATCGCGATGGTCGTAATGCCAAAATGTAAGGGATTGACCACGTGACATTTCGATAGCGTCTGACATTCCCATATTTTTTTTACATTTTTCCAATCGCTATCGCTACGCTTTCGATGTTATAGAATGTCTCTTGCCTAGGGCCTCCTGATCAATACCATCACATTTCGACATTTGCCATCGTTAATAGAAAGACACTGTCTATATAGAGCCTCATGGCCCGTGGCATCTATGTATCATCAAGATAAATCTTACTAACACAATATAATCTTGCTTTTAGCCTGAAACTTGCTTATTCAGAATATCGGACCTTTTCTGCTGCAGTTAGCAGGAAACAAATATATCAATATACACCAGTTCGACAGGAAAACTTCAGCGAGCAAACGAAGTCTTTCATTGCCCCAATAATAACGCTTAGTCGTTTGACGACTCAGTTAGCAGCCGAAGTCAATCAAGATCGGCGACAAGGACGCTTCCAAAGGTTCTTCAGGTGACGCAGTGTAAATGAGAGTACGGTATCTCCCAAAGAATGATCGCGGCTATGTGTCTGCGGGTGCGGAAGCTGGCGCAGGCGCGGGCGGCGGGGAGGCGCGCGCTGCCGCCAGCGCCGCCGCGTGTCTGCGCGCCTTGAGCCGCAGGTCAGCGATGGAAGACGAGCGGCAGCGCGCAGCCAGCGCCGCCAGCCCTGCGTACGGCGGGCACAGCGCCGCGGCTGCCGCTGCCGCCGCCGCACTTGCGTACTGCAGGAAACACAAGACATTTGGATAGGATAATTGAGTCTTCCAAATAAATTGCTCGAAGCCGCGGAGAGCACTGGGCTGAACAGCTGGATGAATCCATTGTCAACTTTTCATATAAACCAATCGTGTCAGTGATTGTCACAGAAATTGACGACACCTGTATACCAGGTCAGCAAATACTGCACCAGTGGTTCTGAGTATCATCTGATAAGCCTTACCTGATGAGCCGCAGCAGACAGCAGTGCAGAGTCGAAGGGCGCGAATGCCGTGTTGGGAGGCGGGTGAGGAGCCAGCGGGGGCAGCTGTGGCGCGGGCGGGGGCCGCGGCACCACTGACAGGCGCGGCACCGACACGTACGGCGCCACGCGGCACGGCTCCAGCGGCGTGCCGCCGCCGCTCACTAAGAGACCTACGACAGGCAAACTTAGTAAATACTTAAATAAAAATAAAGTTTATAAAGCCCGACTGCTTAAAAAGCGAAACAATAGACCTACTTACAAAAAAAAAAAAACAACCGACTTCCGAATAAATAACATGTATCAAACTACGGCGACGTTTATCAACATAAGAGTTTCGCAATACAATGCAGCTGGCTGTTTGTTTTAGTTTAAAACAATCTAAAGAACTTTGGTGCCTTATGAAATTTTAACATGCTGTAACTTTGTGATCTACCACTACTAAGCGGCTGACGTTTAGAGTTCCTTCATTACAAAATTAGAAAACAACTAATGTTATGAATTTTTTGTCGGTATGAAATTACATATTTAAATTTAAATTCATGATACTTCCCGGACTATTATATATATACAATAATAATTACTACACTTATTATGTACAGTCATATTTGCGTTGCATATGGGTATCTAGTAAAAACCCTTTCGTAAAACTTCGGGTGGTATAACAATTATGAATATCTTTGATACAAAATGAGGTCCTCAACGTGTTTCAAAGTTATTCATAATTATTTTGTTTGAAGCCTTCATACTCAATTTAATCCTCAGTTTTAGGATGAAGGCATCTTCTACATAACAGTCAAGACGACCACGCATACCAACTCCATAGACATGACAGGTCCTTTTCACTAAGAAGGTAATGCTTCGATTAAGTAATTGTTTTACAATGCATGTCCTCGAAAAGAGCGTTTTCCAAGCAACCAAACTGTGCGGAAAGTGTCACTTTTTTCACTAGTGCTTTTTACTTTCCTTTTTTAATTTTTAACGCCAACGTCAGCCCGACGCATAGAGCTTTTATTATTTGAGAAAAGTTTTACAAATTAGTTAAGTACAGATTATCATTCATATATAGGTGAAATAAAACTAATACTTCAATAAAGGCGTTTTTAATTAATCTAGATTTATTTATTGATCAATAAATTATTAATTTTAAATATTCATTAAATATGTTTGGCAGAACGTATATTTTACTCGTGCCTTTTTGCGTTACGACGTGACAGCTATTTGCACATGCGCAGTAGATATGCCCGAGGAACTTTTAGTTAATCTGTGGTTATGCTGAGCGCGCTTGAATAAGCCCGCCATTTTATTAATATTTGCTTGGTTCATATATATATATTTTATTTACTCGCACAATGCATAGTAAAATGTTGTAAGATACACGTACGTAGGATGATTTCCGACTAAAATGCCACTCATCGGAAATCACCTACCTTCCGCACTTGTAGCATAAATAACTATTTGCAACTTTGTAACGATACAGAAATGAGTCCATAATGAATGAAACAAGTTAATCTGTCGGCGAGTGACAGTGATGCGGCACGCGGGCGCGGAGAGCGCATCGATCCTCTCGATTGGCAGAGACAAACGAGGCAGCCGGGCAGCCGCTCACGGCTACACAAATCCACCCAGATCAGTTCCCGAACTCCACTTAATTAAATTGATATTTAAGTAAAGCATAATTTGCTCGTAAATTAAGTGAGATTCGTTGTTTATAGCCCGCCTGTCGGGCGAAGTGGCCAATTAATAAATTAACGCGGATCTTCTCGACTTAAGGTGCTCCGTGGGGTTCGTCTGAAAGATTCATTCATTTAATTACTGCTAATAGAATACCTCGCCATTCGATTAGTTCAGACGCGATTTTACTTTTAAGAAACTGGGATTATCCGCAGAAATGTTTCTTCATTATAACGATGACAAAGGGTTGCTGTGTTTTAATTTAATGTCTTCTAATTAATCAATGAAAACTGATTTATTAAAGTATGATGGAATTTTAAGTGCTCTTGGTATAAAGTATTACCTGAAGATATACCTTTATTGACGATACTATCCTGAACTCTGGTGACGATTACTATTAGTGCGGTTGTAAAATGTATACTAAATAAAAGGTTATTAAATTAAGAATATGAAAGACCCATATGAGTGGGAGTCTGCTACGGCGGGCGGCGGCGCTGGGGCGGGCGCTCGCTGTAAATCAGAACCTCTCCGGTCGCCGTCGGCATTATCAAAATGGATGTTCCCCGCGCGTATGAGTTATTTCCATATTTGACACCGAATTACTTTCGAGAAGTGCCGACATAAATACCAGCGGCGTGCGTCCGGCGGCGGCGGCAGCGGCACGCCGGCTATCCGGCGCAGTACGGCGCGGCACGGCCCCTCCACCCGGCGACCGCCGTGCATTTATTTGATTAACTCTGAGTTGTTTAATTTAATCGAATTAGAAGGTAAGCCGGGGCGCTGCTCCTCTCTCTCGCTTATTTTAAAGCGCTCCGAACATCTTTACAGCGGTTTCTGCGCAATAAAATATCGCCACCCTCGCGACGCGCGAATAACTTTACAATTTTATGAACAGGGGAACAATTAAGCTTCGGTGTATTCTTTTATATTCTTGAGTTTCACGGCTGCTCTGATTGTTTTTATAGCGGGCCTGCGAGCGGCAAAGATTCATGTCTTCGTTAAATATGAATTCTTAATTTTTATGAAGATTCAGCGCCTACTGGTTATGATTTAATGTGAACTGATGTAGAAAACATTGCTATTTGTGAAAACAACTAAAATTATATTATCCATTTTAAAGAATAAAAGAACTAAAACTTATTGATTAAATCGCGGAAATGGCTCGACATTTTTACTTAGAATTTATGATGAACACTTAAATTAGAACGATCTAAAAGTAGGGATGTTTGCTGGGTAGAAAAATGATAATTATATTTAGTCCGTCAGTGAGATCATCAAATAATTTTGTGACCCGTATTTTTTGCTTTATCAAATAAATAAAAATTGACAAAGATCGGGAGCGCATCAAAGTTCAGGAGTGCGGGCTTGTGACGTCACTTTGTCAGTATAAAGTGTGACGTTACAAGATTTCAACGCGCTATAGCGTCATAACTTTTTTGTTTACGTGGCAAAAGTAAAATACGTGTTCAATATTTTTAAGTTATCTTACTGACGGACATAGATATTTTTAGGGTTCTGTACCCAAAGGGTAAAAACGGGACCCTATTACTGAGACTTTGCGGTCGGTCTGTCTGTCTGTCACCAGGCTGTATCTCATGAACCGTGATAGTTGAAATTTTCTCAGATGATGTATATCTGTTGCCGCTATAACAACAAATACTAAAAACAGAATAAAATAAATATTTAAGTAGGGCTCCCATACAAAAAACGTGATTTTTTTGCCGTGTTTTGCTATAATGGTACGGAACCCTTCGTGCGCGAGTGCGACTCGCACTTGGCGGGTTTTTTGTCAACTACCCTTTAATGTTGATCAACAAGCTACCTGAATTGCATAGATAATAAAATAAATAATAATATATTTCACTGAAACTGAACGAAGACAATATATAGTGACTCAATAGTGACTACTTAAACGTTTTAATTAATTTTATTATTCATACTAGTTTTGTCACGGTGAAAGAAAACATCGTGAGGAAACTAAAAAGAAAAGAAAAAGGATGTCCTAGAAACAAAAATTCGAGTACATGTGACATCCACCAACCCCCATTGGGCCCACGTGGTAGATTACGGCCCATTCCCTCTCAGAGAGTGGAGGCCTGTGTCCCAGCTGTGGGAACCTTAAAAAGGCTGATGATGATGATGGTTCTTATTCTTATTCTTATTCTTATTCTTTATTGCACAAAAAAAAACATAAAATAAAGATACAAATACAATGGACAGCTTATGTACAAAGGCGAGCTTAACCCATAATTGGGTTCTCTAACAGCAAACCTCAGTTGTTATTGGAAATTTGCGTATGAGGACAGTGAGTGTGTTGTGTGGGGTCAGTGTTTGTGTATGGTTCATACTAGTTTTGTCTACACATCGTTCCAATAAGATTTTTCCAACTGGATAGAATATGAATGCGTCCGTGTTGATTCCAGAATTGCCTATTTAAATTTAAAAAAATCCTTATCAGTCTACGAGTGAACGGGAATGAAATAACCTTAAATTTTTGGTCAGTGCTACGGCTCGTAGCAGTACGTTGCTACGAACCATGCGTAGCGATTGGCTACGAACAGCCTTAGAAGATCCCTCTGTAGACATACCTATCTTAGCTGTAGTGATGCTTAATACTTTCAAAATAACCATTATACTCCAACCAACACTTAACCATAATTGAATTACGTGACAATGCATCTTCAAATCAGCGATATGAGGCCACAAACGATTGCGTAAATCAATAACAACATTGGGAATCTCGTCGCTCCGTTAAAGGGGCATAACATAACAAATAACCGTTTCATTTCACTTTACATGATTATTCTCGTGTCGGCCGGGCGGCGGAGGGGCGGGCGTGCGGCGCGGGGGCGGCACATAAGTTAATAAGACATTTAGCAGGGGACGGCGGGATTGCGTCCGAATGGCTCCCGCGGGGAATCATTTTATTCGATTCCGGCGAGCGGCTTTTTTCCGCTTTACGCTCCGTTTAGCGGTTCCTCAATGCTCTCACAATCACGCGGTAGTGCGATCTCTTGGAGATCTTCACGGATAAGTCGCGCAGTCACGTCTCATTTGTCTACGTCACGTTATGAGCAGCGACGGCGTTCGCCACACAATACAACCACATGAGACAATGTGATATTTTCGTCCGTGCAATGTGTTACTGGGGATGTAGGACAACCACCGTGTCAAGATATGGTTAATTAATTGTTGGAGAGACGATACGTTGTTTTGACACATTGTATTACGATTATTGTTTTTCTCTCAGCACCAAAATGTTTCATAGAACAGAAACTTTTTAAGTTAATTCGAACTTCAGCTTTAGATTGCTGAAATCTGCAGATGAATTATTTTATAGGATTCAGAACTATCATAAGTAGCAACTAGTTGAACATTATTTGCACTAATAGTTTATACAGGTGTTTTTTATATTTTCCAATTTGCAAGTAGATAACAGCAAGTATTTCAATTAAATAGAGACAAGTTGCAAGTGTAAGAAATCGCCCGTAATGTATTTATTTCCTCCTTGACCAGTGTGAGGGAGGTCAGTCAGTCGATCGCTAAGTGCGTTGTGCAATTCCCTGAATTTATCGCCTCGCGTGTACCGTTTCCCGGGCTTTTTTTACCGCGTTCGCGCGGATTCCCGCCTCGGCCCGCCATTTTAATTATTCATCCGCGTGAGTTATGGTCGAATTAAAAAACTGTTAGAGTCGGACCGGCGCCGGCGGGAGTTGTAATCGAGTTAGACGGAGTCATGGAGAATACATAATGTGCTAGTTCTGTACTGACAGCGAGTCGGCTGCGCAGCGCATGCCTGTGCTCCGCTAACTACTGATGTAGTGCACTCTACGCACGAGTGAATTCATTGCGATTATACAGCGGTGCCAACTCGCCGGCAACTAGTTTGCCAGAATCATTTGCAATTTGTAGTTTTCGACTACATTAAACAGGGAAACTGTTTTGAATATAAATTATGACGTTGATACATGTGGCTGAGTTTTAATCGCCATGAAAAATTAACATAGGATTGTTAGTGGAGAGCTGTTCACTGAATCGTAAGTAAGGTGAAGTATGATTCGATTTTGTAGAATTAAGAATAAATTGATATCTGAAGCTTGAACTTAGACATGTTAAGAAAGCATAACTTACCTTTGTGCATCTGGCTTTCATGTTTGCGACACTTTGCTCTTCGGTTTTGAAACCACACCTGTAGGACAATGAAATATAAGTAAGTATTCATAAAAAAAATATACACAATAAAGTAAGTACAATTAAGTGTGTAGACTTTACTTAAGGGCACTAGTCGACGGCACGAACTATTTTGTGCGCGGGGCTTAAATGCGTGCTGTATAAACCGACAACACGTGCGGAACCGATAGATGCTGTTATGAGCAGTAAGAAGCTAGTACGCGTACGAATAAGCACTTTTGCAAATTTGTAGCAAAATGGATGATGATTTAGAACGAAGACGAGCGCGCGAAATTTTATAAACAGACCTTTGGGAGTCTGGATATCATGAAAAAACGACTGAATGTATCTGTTCAAAATAAAATTATTTGCATTGTTGAACTACTAATCTATCTCTGTATGGAGGCCGTTTTTCAATTTTCCTTCTTCTTATGGTACTTATTTGCGCCCAAAGATGCGTTAAAATTAGTGTTAAATATGGAACTTTCGAAGCTCATAACTTTCAAGTAACTTTTATATTTACTTTTTTGTTTCCATACAGGGCTAGATAATGATGAGACAAATTGATATCATTTTTTATATTGAACGTACATCGTCAAACAGTGGAGTAAAAGCCAGACTACGTTTGTATCGAAGAATTTTCGACTAGTGTACCCTTAAGTAAAGTCTACACACTTAATTGTAAGAATCGTCCAAATAAGTCTTCTATAATTTTCCTTTAAAGTAGGTAACAGATAAATCTTCATTATGTAATTAAAGTTTGTAAATAACAGGCAGATGAGCAGTCTATCTTAATTTGCTAGCGTTTGTTAGCGTATTGTGTACATAATTTTGTGTAGCTCTACACTACGCTACCAAAGTAAAACAAGATATTATGTACGTACGCAACTAAATAAATAGCAAAAAGTTAAAAATAATTTCATATTAGGGTACCACCTAAGGGCAGTGCCGAAGGCGCAGGAACAATACAATGATCAGAACATTTGTGTTCGCATAATTCAACAAAATGAAGGGAACCGGCATCCCTATTTTTTATATGCTTGTGTGGGTCTCGTAGTGAAACTAAAAAAAGAACTGATAATCGCCTTTAACTCAACCGACGATTACCGAAAACTGCTTTTGTTGGTATAGGCACGTCAAAAGACGTAGTGAGGACCATGTGGTCCGGTGGTCCAATACAGAAAGAGAACTCAAGCAAGCCCAGACTTTGCCAGAACAAACAACCCAAGATAAAACAACTTGGCACAGGAAAGTGAGGAGACCTGAACCCAAATAAAGTAATAGACAAGGAAGAAGCAGAAGAAGGTCTCGCAGTGAAAGTTATTCATATTCTTGATTAAGCAGTACTTTCACGTCCTGAAATTGATTAAAAATTACTGCACTGGTTTTTTTTTATTTTTTTTTTTTGTTTTTTATCATTGGATTTAAAAGACAGGCGTATAGGTATATTATCGACTGCATATCACATAGAAAAATCAAATCGCTTAACCAAATGAACACTATACAAATGACAAGCAAACACAAAACATTTACATTTAATCCTGTTTCAATAATTGACGAAACAAACAGGGGTTGATCTCGTCGCGAGTTCCGAGAAATCGTATTACGACACTGTAGTTGTACTGTGTGTACTTTTGTCTGTACCGTGTTAGTGTAGCTTACAGTACATGGCTGCGAGCAAACACGGGTAACCGCATTAGTGAGGCCAGCACGAACGCTGCTGATTGCATGTTGCAGACAATCTGTTGGCGTGCAATTGTCATTTACATTAACAAAAGTACCGTAATTGTTTACGTCTATATTAATTTGGAAGGATTAATCGGTTATATTTGTAAATTGTTTCCATGCCGCATCCATATGGATAGAATGGTACAGACAAAATAACAAACCTTTTTATTTCCGCAAACTACTGCTTACCTACTAAGCTAGTGGTTGCCTCTTGCTTATCAAGTACCATATTTATATGTATAGTGCTTTTAAAAGCTTGATTTTGATTTTAAACACTAAATCCTACTTAGGTAGTGTAAAAATTTCGATTCATCTTGTTGGCCATGTGTATTGTTGTTGTTGTTGTTGTTATAAGTAATCTATACTATATAACATTATGTATTATTATAAAGAGGAAAGATTTTTTTGTTTGTTTGTACCGAATAGGCTCCGAAACTACTGGACCGATTTAATAAATTCTTTCACCAATAGAAAGCTACATTATTCCTAAGTGACATAGGCTATTTTTTAATCCCGAAAACGGGTCCTGTGAGGTGGCCAATGGGAGTGAAGCCGCGGGGAACAGCTAGTAAGTAATATTATAATTGCTAAAGTAAGTTTGTTTCTTTGTTTGTTATGCTTTCACTCCTAAATTATTCTAACGATCGTCATGAGACACATACCTACACATTGTCTGGGGTATAGAAAAGGATATATAGGGTACCTTTGATCCAGAAAAACATAACTGTTCCAGAGGGAAAATCATTAACGCGAGTGAAGCCGCGGCAAAAAGTTAGTAATTAAAGAAAAGCAAGAAACAAATAATATTTATTTGTGACTGTGGGTCAGTCAGCCTAAACAAATGCCTACAATCATTACTGTTACCTCAGGACCTCAGGCCTGTAAAAGTAAAAGTTTGGCATCGCCTGCCACGACATACTTTATGCGTCGTTCGCATTGTTGGTATGTTGTTACCGAGTGGCGACCGATACGCTAACTAGGGGCGAATTCATTAGCTCTGATTACATAAGACAATACGACTAAATAACAAGCAAAACACACGAACACCCGTTCTAAGCCAAACAAATGTTTTGCTTACATTCGAATAGATGCAGTACCTACGTGAAGCTGCAGTCAGGGGATATGACTGCAGATAAACCAGATTGTTGAATTTTTTTTTGTGAAATAAAGACTAATGTGTTTATCGTTTTTCTTTTTCTTTTCAAGTCGATGGAAAACTCTTTAAACGTTTTGGTGCCAGTACCGTCAAACGGTGTGAATAGAACCGCAGGGGTGAATGGGAACAAAACTTTGATTAGGATTTTAACTGTGATACCACTTTATTGTTTTCAAACAAAGCATCGTTTTTTTTAAGTAATTATTTAATATATAGTACCTACTAATATTCTGTACTTTTTTTTAATAACTTGAAAATGCCTTTCAAAGTTTTGTTTCTATTCACCCCTGCGGTCCTATTCACCCCGTTTGACTGTAGGTGGCCACGCTAATTGGCCTTCATTAGGTCCTCAAAAGTGCAGGTATATGGGTACTTTGGGCATTCCAGCAAGTGTGTAATATTCTACACAGGGGTACCGCACTCACACTGGTTATCAGACGGGTCTACAAAGCTCCATTTTGCCAAATTGTGTTTGCAGCGGGCTATCTGGGAACGCAATCAACGTTACCTTAAGCGGTTTGCTAAGTATTTTGCTGCTTGGATTCAAGGATTCAAGAAGACAGGTCACAGGTGGTGTTAGGTGATATTCTTCCCACAGCGTTCATTATTATCTGTTATATTATGAAGGAGTTCGCTCCTAGTCTACCCGGGTGCAGCTTATACCAGTAATTTACAAGCAGCAACTACCTATCTACCCAGTTATCGGGTAACACGATATGCCTTGGCAAGACTGGTCCTCACACGGTGGAGCATACGGTGGAGGTCTGCCCCGCTTGGGCGGAGCACCGCCGTGGACTCGTGGAGGCGATCAGCGGTGGCGTCCTCTCGCGGCCGGCCCTGGTTCAGGCCATGGTACGGAGCGAGAGGGCATGGGAAGCTGTCACCTCCTTCTGCGAAGCAGTAATGCTCGCGAAGGAGGAGGTGGAACGCGTGAGGGAGACGCAACGGAGATTCCCTCGCGCCCCTAGCCACCGCAGGAGACGCCCTGGGCGTCGGTAATCGCAAACCGATTCTCGACCACAGTAGGTGCGGGCTTGCGGACGGCAAGTAATGGGTAGCTCGCCGCTAGTAAGGAGCAGGCCCGAGTCGACGGCGCGTAGTGATCCACGCGCGCCTCAAAGAGATGTCAGCAAAAATTGACGAGGCCGCTATAGGGCCGATGTCTGTCTGGGTCGCGGATAAATTTGAAAGAGTGTTACCGCGGCCCTGGCACAAGCAACTGAAGGAACACGGGTGGGTTTTAGTCAGTAAAAGTCTGACAAGCCCCCCCCCCGCTTCACCCAGAGCGGGAGAAGTCATTGGATGATATCCAACAAAAAAAAAAAATATGCTACCAGCTTATATTTTTTTTTTTCTCAGACTTTCAGGCTTAGACTATCAAAGATCTACAATATGAACTAACTGCTTAACGTGCTTTTCGAGGCAGTAAAGCGTTATTTATTTGAATTCAATAGAGAAAATATGTTCAGCATTGGACATCCTTCGGCTGAAATGATGATGATGATGAATAGATAAAAGCGTAGCCATGCCCAGTAGTCTTTCTTAGTCAACCATAAAATAAATCACCTCTATTTTTCCTGTACTACTATGATCTAAATCAAGACGTAAATCAATAAAGGAAAAGTGCACATTTCATCATAACTCAATTCTGATTCACAACAGTAAATTTCCATACAACAGACCCGACGCAAAATAAACGAAATCACTGCAAATAAATATCAATAGGGTCAACAAAGAGGCAGGTCGCTTGACACTAGTGAAGACACACAGCGTTGCCCGGGGTCAAGGCTTTTATCTATTTATTGTTACATCCCCTGCGATCGGCTACTCACGGCACTTAACAGCAATCGGACGCTAATCGCGATATATTGCCGATAAACGTGTCGCTCGTTGCCCGCTCACAGCTAATTACGTGCATTAGTAATGAGTGAGGGTCGCATCACTATCAGAGCTACGTTTATACAGTCATTTAAACTTATCGTACCGGAGAACAGTCCTCGGAGCGGGGTGAATAAGAATAATAATAATTTATTAAAAAGTAAGTACTTTCACAAAAAATTACATTAGATGCAGTAGTATTATTTCTAAAACAATGGTATAAATAGTGCTTATATGTAAACTATAACTAAAATATTTTATTACAACTGCAAGATTTTATACAATAATTTTTATTTCTGGTAACGAATTTTTATTTTTGGAATAAGGAAGAATAGCCCATAATAACAGGTTTCTGGAAAGCAATTATCGCCGCATTACAATTTAAAATCAAGTCAAGTCATTTGATTGGCTGTTGATAATAAAATTCGTTTAATCACAACAACTAACGCACGTTTGACAATTTATCCCATTAATTTTGGGATAATTTTCGTAACAAAAAGCCCAAGAAACATGGCATAAGGGCAGGGAGACAATTATGATAGAATGAGCCAATTTGCTTGTCTTAATCGTAATGAAAAGGAGTCAGGGTCAGTCTTTAGAAACTAAGTTCTAACTGAACACTTACATTGGCAAAGATTTGTCACTCGAATGGTTTGAAGTGCTGACGGGTACCTGTACCGTACGTACTTAGTTCCGTCAATCGTGAAGCTTCCTGAAGTTTTTGTAGCATTATTGGGATTAGTATCGAGTTACTTCTTACTTGAGATTATCTGGAAAAGAACCAGAGTCATCGACATTGCTTACAGGGTGAACAAGATGAAATGGCTGTGGATCAGCCATGTTTGTCGAAGGACGGATATGCAGAGAAGCAGAGAAGAGAGTCCTTGTGGAGACTGTACCGGTTAGCTCCCTAGTTGGTGGACCGAAGATCTTAAAAATACAGCTAGGCCAAGCTGGATACGAAAGGTGCAGGACCGGGTCTTGTGGCGAAACTTGATAGACGCCTATGTACAGCAGTAGACTGCGAAAGGCTAAGTTAGTTAATTGACTTCGAAGAAACGTTCACAACGGAAAACAGTGATGCCACACGACTTAAAATGGCGTGGTCAACAAAATGAACAGTGCCATGGTTGTTCTTAACAACATAAATCGCCGCTAGAAGCTCCGCTCTCTCATGCACCATGTACGCAACCCAATCGAGCCGAATTACAGGGGCCCGGGATATTGCCACGCTCTAATTAATATCGCGCGTGATAATTCCGTGAGTATAAGTATGTCTAGTAGGTGTTAATTGATATTTCTGACGACAGGTTGATATAATCGTAATAAAGGTGTCGAATCCTTATGTTGAGCGTGTTTCATTTGAGTAAATATTAGTATTTATTACCTACATACCTATTCAGGTATCTCACTTGAATTTATGTTTTAAAGGGTTCCAAATATTTTGAACTTTGTTCTGGTCATTTGATTGATTTTTTCAGGTCAGAAAAATAATCTTCAAAAATTCATAATAATGCCTAAACTGTTAAGCACCTGATAGGCAAGTGATTGGCAAAATTCTCTATAGGTAGAGAGTTCGAATGAAGAATCTCTCCAGAAATCCAGAGATATTTATGAATATGAATGTTGTGTTGTTGATGTTATTTTTTTTAATTTTGCCGCTGACCCTCGGCTTCTTTTCATACGCTGTTGCATTGATAGGATTTATTACACGCAACATTGTAGCCAATAAATAGTAAAAAAAACGAGACCAGACTCATAAATTTGATGTTTTGTTAAGCAAGGTATTACAATACCTGAATCAGGACTAAATTACTATGCAGTGCTTATTCTTTAGTTTGAAGATTGTTGTAAACCTAGCGATCCTAAATAATCGTCGCATTTGATGGTCACGGACTGTGGTTAGGTGAATGCAGAATGTCAAAAAATAACTTGGGCACTACAAAAAGTCTAACAACGATTTAGTATAAAATACACTATATAGCTTTATAACATATAAAAACTTAGATGTATACTTCATGTCATTTAAATAATTATCAGGATACATTATAAGAAAGTTAATGAGTTTCCCACTCATTAGTGGTAGGATACCTTACATTTCCGACTGTATCGTACAAATAGGAAAAAGCCACTTAACGTCTTAATACGTATAATTTTGTTTTTGATTAAAAATACACCGAATATATATAAACAAATACGAAAAGATCACATCATCAGCCTATTAATGTTCCCACTGCTGGGACACAGGCCTCCTCTCTGTGAGAGGGGATGGGCCGTAATCCACCACGCGGGCCCAGTGCGAATTGGTGGATGTCACATGTCTTCGATTTTTTGGATCTAGGACATGCCGGTTTCCTCACGATGTTTTCGTTTCGTTTGTTCGAAAAGATAAAACATTGGAATTAAAAAATACATGAAAACCGCAGTTAACGATAACATATTAATTATTTTAAATGTTTAGTAAGAAAAAGCCTTAGGAATGAAATTTTAGTTAGAAATTTTAGGTTTTAAAGTAAATACACTGAACACATGTGCCTATCCTCAACGCAGTTGCAACAGGTTAAATTCTGGATTAAGCATGCAGGTGGTTTCCAATCCTTAACGTCGTTAAGCAAAGCTTTCATACGTGGAATTTAGAACACACATAAATACTAGGTTAATTCGAACACTAAAAATAATATAAATAAAAATATGATACTTCAGCTACCCGTTGTAAAATGTACGAAATCACGAAAACTGCTGGTACACAAGGGGCCATGCGCTTTGCCCGGGGAGTGAAGCCGATATCGGCTTCTATCAATAGATATCTACAGACAAGGAAATGGTTATGAAACAAATGGGTCTGAAATACCAGAGAAATAGACATTCCAAAGAAAAATTAGGAAGAAACGACAATACGTACCAATTTTCTTGAAATAACCCTAGTGGATCACCAATATTTTTTAAACGAGAGGCCGAATCCAGCCCAGAGAAGCCGGTGTCATTTTCAGAAACAGCCTGACAATCCTGTACGTCATTTCAAATAATATCGAGACTTTTAACTAGCTGTTGCCCGCGACGTGGTCTGTGTAGCATTATTAGTTTGAATAGCCTATTTTTTACATCGCGCAATAATATTATATATAGGTGTGTGGGCAGCCTTACTTGAGAAATTATAAGTACACCATACAAACTTCTACTCTCCTGTCCAGCCCCTAAATGATGATTCCGAGATAAAAACTATCCAAACATTTCCCATACATAAACAAACACACAACCACAATTCAATCTATCTCCATACCAAATTTCAGCAAAATCGGTTCAGCGATTTAAGCGTGAAAAGCAGACAGAATTACTTTCGCATTTATAATATTATAGTATGGATTTGGTTGAAGATTTGTCTGCTATCGAATTTTGTATGAAAGACTAAAAAGGTGACTGTAGTTACCTACCTGAACTCTAGCTTCGCTGAGTCCTAACCGCTGGCTGAGCTCCTCCCTCATGAAGGCGTCTGGGTAGTGCGTCTCATCGAACAGTCTCTCCAGCTCGCCCAGCTGTTCCAGAGTGAAGTTCGTCCGAGAACGTCTCTGCTTACCACCGCCGTTGTTGCTACCTCCGTTCGGAGATTTGTCTGTGGCGTCTAAAAGAGATGAAATTATTATGTTACAATATGAGTCTCAAACTCAAAGCATTGATTTCAAATAAATACAGAATAGATAGACACTGCTAAACGGGGTCGCGGCAGACCATGGTGAAAACGGCGGGACGCTATGGCTGGGTTCCTGGTTGGCATGAAGAAGTACAACTCAGAGAGATACGTAAGGAATGGGTTGCGGTTTTTCCCAGGAGTGGAAATAGGCTGATAAAAAATACCATTACGAGGCATTTTTGAATTGTCAAGATCGACAGTCAGAAAAATTAAGCTATTTTCACGTTTCCAAGCGTAGGTAGATCTATGGAGGAAAACGTGCAAGAAACTCCACGGACACATTTAAATAAGTAGCTGTAGAAAGAAGTACTTCAAATCTATTCATAGATAGACTCTCATTTGGTCCGTTTTGCGTGGGGGTTCTGACATAACCAGCCTAGCTTCGCCCAAAAGCACAGAAGCTTCCTGGGGGCTTTACAGGCTTCACGGAGTGACCTCAATGTTCCGAGGATTTCTGCATGTTAGGAAGCCACGGCCTCGCATTCCAGGATGACGTGGATGGCTGATTCCTTGGCGTTAAAGCAGTCCTTGCAGAGGGGGTAACTGTCTCTAATTGAGGTGTTAAAGTTATTTGATTGTATAGGTACCTAATTGGAAATTATTACGGCAATTTGTGTTTTCTATCCGTGTAACTATTGATAGATAGCTGCTTTTATCCCAGAAAAATGTACGGTTCTGTTGAGAATAAGAAGGGAACAAGTAAAAACCCAATCCTGTTTTGCTTTGTAACAATGTGCAAGTCTAAGGTAATTGCGAAATATTAATAAACTCTTTCTTCTCGTTAAAACACGAATAGATAAAAATGTATCGAATTCACAATAAATTGAGATTTCATAATGTCTCAAGATTTATTGCAACCATATCGTAAGTGTATGTGCACGTAGTTATAATTACAGTTAATTAAGTATTTTATACACTGTGTATATTTTTATGTTTATATTTTCTTTTTACAATCATACGGTGTTTGTAATAATCCGCGATACACATCTTCATTATTATTTAGACGGAGCCAAAACAATCAGTTGGTCACCCTATGATATAAGCCATAATTTCTTTGCAAGTTTGGATCCTAGTAATTTTTATCAGTAACTGCTCAAAAAACTGTTGGCTACCCAACTGTTTTTTGTAATAAATACTTTAAAAAATATGAATTGGGGTCAATTCGAGCGATTGAGCCCATGCTACAAGATTTAAAAAAAAATGTCTATATCTTCGCACGCGTAAAAAGTGTTTTATCATCCCAATGGAACATACTACCGGGAAAAAAACTATCGTATGTCCTTTCCAGGGCCTCCATTTCCATACCAAATTTCATCTGATTTTTTTCAGCCTTTTAACCGTGAAGGTGACATACAGTTACTTTCGCATTTATAATATTATGGATCTACTGTATTTTTTTTTCGGATTTCAACTTATGGTTCTCCAAAATTGAATGTGTGGTTTCAATACTAAATCACCTGAATGAGCCCTTACAAATAACCTACTTTACTTACCAAAAAGATCTTGTTTACAAAATAAATTCAATTCATAAATAAAAAATACGAAGTAATAGAGCAAATCAAAATAAAAGTACCGTTTAAATCAACATTTCATACGAGTCGGAGGGATCCCTTACTCTCCAGGGATATCCCGAAACCATGGCGCACCAGGAAAGGTAGTGCTACTATGACTCTACAGTGAATTAGATTTAGTGATAACAGAAACGAAAATATTTCTTACTTTAGGAAAAAATCACAAAGGGCGCCAAAAATACCAAGTCAATGATCCTTAACCTTTATCTTAAATTCAAGTCAATTCACTCTCTTTATTAATTCCGCACAACGACTAATTTTAAAAAACGATGAAATATTGAAATATTGCATTGAAATATTTTTAAACCCAAATTATTAATTTTAAAATTAGAATAGGCTCGTTATTATTAGAGTATTATTAAATAAAATATTAAATAGGTGTTTGATTGAGTCGTTATTTTAACTTATTAAATTAAATCGCTAGCGGGCAAAGGCATTAACAACATCCTGCTTACTCTTGAAGTAATCACGAAGGAGTTTGTAACACTACGTAATTAATTGAATACGATGAAAACGCAATTTCAATGTTTTATTCAAACGAAAATGTTAAACTACAGTTTAACATTTATTACAATACTAACTTTGAATCTGACTACGGAATGTTGTCGTAGCATTTCTCGTAGCGTCGTCGTAGCCGGGTCGTAATTGAGTTAAGGAATAACAGTTTCGCTCAGAGAACAGCTCTGCTCAGTTTTACTGCTGTTTGAGATGTCCCGTAATACCAATTTCTTTTATTAATATTTGTTTAGTCCAGTTTGAATGCGAATTAAAGCTAGGTATATACAATATTTTAAATCGTATTAAAGCTGATGAACTGATGTTGTTCAATTTGTTTTCCTATTCTGTTCTTGAAGCGTGCTGAATATCTTCATTAGTTGTTTTTAAATACAAAGTTCAGTGAAGGCACCCACAGAACAGAAAAAACGCCTTTCTTCTGTCTTCTCTGTTCTGTGAAGGCACCAATACAACTAAAATGAGAGAGATGAAGAAACTATTTTTTTCTCTTTAATTATGATTTCCAAAATCTTAACCAAATTAAAAAGTATTCAAAGAGACTTATGAATTATTCGAAACGGTTAAATTCATCAAGAAATAAATTAGTGAAGTGCTAATACATCGTTAATCGCATCCATCGCCGCTGCCGGAGCGGGCACGATAGTCGGGAGCTCGCCGCGTGCCGCTCCGGATCCGAATACTGCTCGCCTCCCGGGAGCAAGCCGGCTGTACGTTTAAGATTGTCGTTTGAAGCAATTTAGCAAATTGGGAAGCTCTCCTTTTTATACGGCAATTATGTAAATGGAGGGATTATCCTGCTGTGGGCGGCGCTGAGAGCCACACCCGCTCTCCCCTTTCGTCTCCGGGGCATCCGAGCTCCTCAGACATCTAACGACCAGCGAACAGTGATTAATTGTACAACGCTCCGTAAGTATACCCCTGTTAAAGTCGCCGAGCGTCTCTGATTTATTTGATTGAGAACTCTTTCACGGATCTGTTCCGAGCTTTCTTCTCTCACTCCGCGTTCGGCGATAATCCTCGCTTTAATGTAATTAATGATTGTTTGAAGAATTGTACCTTTTTATTAGGTTACTTGAAACGCGAATTTAATTTAATATAAGTTGATAACTATTTATATTATTATACTAATATATGAAATGGATGGCTAACATAGATCCTTCAGTTTTTTTAATTCTGTTCTAAATAGCCAAGAGGCTCCTCGGCAATAACGCACAGGTCGAGTCAAAGCGCCAGACATAACCTCGAACATCGTCTCAGGTTTGCCAGCCTACCGCTTCTCTATCAGTTACATTTCAGAAAGTATTGCAATTGCACGGATCAATTCCGCCAATTATCATCATGGACTACACGACGCATGGCGATGCGCCATCGTTACATTATGGTTATCCACCCATACGTACAAAACGTTTTGGTCTTTTTATGTCATGAATTAGTTACTCCTAGGCAAACGTGCTACACCGTCGACCACATCAACGGTGACATGGTGATCAAATGTGAGCCCTTCAATAATCATAAAAAACCGGCCAAGTGCGAGTCGGACTCGCACACGAAGGGTTCCGTACCATTATCGCAAAACACTGCAAAAAAATCACGTTTGTTGTATGGGAGCCCCCCTTAATTTATTTTATTATAATTTAATAATTATTATTTTTTGAAGTGAATATACAACTAAACATTCTGTGAATATTTCAAGCGTCTACCTGTTGCCGTTGTTAATATCGAGCAAAAAACGGCCAAGAAATCACGTTTGTTGTATGGGAGCCCCCCTTAAATATTTATTTTATACTGTTTTTAGTATTTGTTGTTATAGCGGCAACAGAAATACATCATCTTTGAAAATTTCAACGGTCTACCTATCACGGTTCATGAGATACAGCCTGGTGACAGACGGACAGACAGACAGACGGACCAAGAAGTCTTAGTAATAGGGTCCCGTTTTTACCCTTTGGGTACGGAACCCTAATAAAAAGGGTTAGTAATAAAGTAGGTATTTACGGTAGGAATACGGGTCTTTTAATTTTTCCATTTTTAACAGCTCAATACTGGAGTAGTAGGCAGGGTAATCAAAATTAACGGTATTACAACTGACAGTAAGATTGGTAGTAACTAAGGGCAACAAAGAAACTGAAGTGGCAGTAGGCCGGCTATATCAATGGACCAGTAGCCAATGGAGCAGATGAGTCCTAAAGTGGAGACCGTATTGGCAAGCGTAGCGTGGGATGCATAAGCGTACCCATTAGCGACGACGCCGACGACCTTAAAATGGTAGCTGGGAGAGACTGGATGCGAAAGGCAGAGGACCAGGGTTGTGGCACAAGCTCGAGAGACGCTTGTCAAGCAATGGATTGCCATAGGCTGAGTTGATTGATAGCGAAAATGCATGGAACCTAACCATGCAACTAGAGTAAGGCCGCCAAACAAATTTTGCAATATTTAGCAGCCGATGGGTCATCTCGTCAAAAAAATTACTACAGTGCTGTGGTAAAATTGAACAAAACTTTATGTCAGTGAGACCTTTAACGAGGTCAAGTATTATGCCGGTTGTACACTCTTGCACGAGAGTACGAGGAAATGCTGAACATTGAGTTTTTAAACAAAATACTTCATGATTGAACTCAGTACTGAAAGCAATTTAGGTACATCAACCTCGCGGGCTCTCGCGCGAGTGTGTATAGTTCTCGCCAAACTTCTTGGCCGCCCTGAAGTTGGCTTTTCGATGCGCATGGCACGGATCGGTGCTGTTTTTGTACGCGATTTTCTACTGCGCAGCCATTGTAGCCGACTTCAGGACGGCCAAGAAGTTTAGAACTATACAGCTGGCATTAAACCTATGTTTTGCAGTGAGTGGGTATCCGTTTTACACAAAACTGTGAGTTGAAAATACATTCATCACATATAGGTATTTATACAAAAACCAATCTGCAAAACAATATCACATATTGCAGGCAAGTTTTCTTTTGGTACACATTTCCAAAAATTTTACGACCATTTCTGGACAGTACATGTTTGTGTGGCCTAGCTATGAAAAAACTGTTTCAGTAACAAATCTGTTTCAAGTAAATTATCACATTAGCTTTGTGTTTCTGTAATTACTAGTTGGTCATTCCATAACTTCGTGAAGGATAATATTGAAAATTGTTTCACAAAGACAATAAAGACTAGCAGAATATAATAAATATTTTGCTCTTTACTCTCTTTGTGAAACCATGAATTTTGTTTCATAAAGATATGCTAGCTTTATGACAAAATGCGTTGACAAGCCATTTCATGGTACGCAGGCCTGTAGCCTAATTGCGCAAGTGGATTTGGCAAGGCAAAGGATTTAACCGCCATCAATCGACCAATCACATAGACGGAAATCCACATCGCGTCTTTCATCTTGCATGTCTTTTAGGCTGCTGGTGTTGGACGGTCTTGAACTACAGTGTTCTTTGTGCCAATTCAATTAATTATTAAGAAACGTCACGATGCCACCAATAAAAGTTATCTTTTACTGGGCCTTACAGATATGCAGGTACACGTAGGTAAGTCTAGGTACGAAAAGGCGAACACAGAGAAATATGTTTTACAAATAAATATTTGAGTTTGAAATCAATTTGAAAACTGGGTTAAGATACGAGTAGACAGTTGAAACCACTATTTTTTTTAGGTTAACAGTCTACATAACAGGGATGATCAATGTGTAAGTGAGTTAATCTTTAAACCATAAACTAAGCACATGGAAAGGAAATTCTTCTTCTGCTTCTCGAGTCGATGGCAAAGTCACACAGTGACAGTTGTGATTGGTTTGGACATTAACTTGCTCAAGTCCAAGATCCCAGACGCCCCAAACGTTACAGAAATCTTTCAACACAAAATCAATGGACTTGAGTAGTGTTAGTATGTAGTTTGACCGTACGCATATTTGCTAACTTGGACTTTTATTTTAATTATTTACACCTATTAATGAAACTGTGATCAAATTTCAATCTTGTGAGTAGGACGTCTCAATCAAGGTGGCGAGACCATCTCTGAGACTATTATATTTACTAATTACGCGTTGAAACTTAAATACTTACTATTTAATTGGACGTTCAAAGCATACTAAAACTACTCAATACCTAGCACACATTTCGTTTAGAAAGATTCAGTAACGTCTGGGGCGTCTGGGATCTTGTTCTATTGTGTAGGTACACATTATGTGCCAAACGCTGAAGAATCATGTGCCAAACTGCAACCAATCACAACTGTCAATTTTGAGTTTGAGTTGAGCATGAGTTAATGCGGCTGGAATACAGGCCTTTATATATTATGCATTAAAGGAGTCTCCTAGAGCGGCGTTAAAAATATCGTACTGCGATTCTAAACTCCCGGCGTCCCCTGGAAAGCTAGCACACATAATCCTTTCACCACGATGGTAAACCCTAACGGAAAGGAAATAAGTAAGTATATTGTTATAAAGACGTGCATCGAGTCAAATGCGACAAAATCAAGTTTCTGAAAGCTAGTCAAAACAAAGGATAGCTAACAAACTGCTGAGCCCAAGATTTGATTGGCTTATTATTTCAATCTGTTTTAGTATCAACAGACAAAAAACTTAAAAAGAGGTTCATGTTGGCGTCACCGGAGAATGCTGCTACATCCACAAATTCTAACAATAACACGGAAGAAGCAAAATGATAAAATCGAGTTTCCGAAAGGCTAGTCAAAACAAAGGATATCTAACACACTGCCAAGCCCAAGATTTGGTTCGCAGTTATTATTTAAATCTGTTTTATTATCAACAGAAAAAAACCTAAAAAATGTAGAAATTATTTTATTTTTTTTAAAACAAGCTTTTTACGTATTATTTTTAGGAAACCCTTTCTGATACCCATATCATGGCAGTGCACAAAAAATAACTAGTCCACCATCTTGGGCCGTCCGCCATATTGGATTTAGAATGACGTCACTTATCTAACCATGCATTGTCATCCAAACTAAACGTGTATGCAAAATTTCATCTTAATCGGTTTAGGATAACTGCTTTAAAATTCAGATGCAAGATTTGACCCGAACACACTTACATACATACATACAAACATACATCCATACATTGCAAGTTAATTAAAAGCTTCTAAAAAGAGGTTCATGTCGGCGTCGCCGGAGAATACAGCCAAAAATTACAGCAATAACACCGAAGGAGCAAAACAAGTTACAAAGAAGAACAAAGCTCAAAAAACAACAATAACTGGCTTCTTGCAACCTTCGCAACTAAACCCTACAAGCCAGGGTACAATGGATGAAACCGAAGAAACTGTAAAAAAACCGACCGACTGGTCATCGTGGAGGAGTAAGACCGAAACCCCCTATATCGGAATAGTAGATTTAAGTACAGAAAAACCTATGTGGCCGACTCGACTTGTAAAATTGAAAGCAAAGAAGGAGATTGAAGAGTAAAAGATTCCATTAGAGGGTAAATGAAAGCAAGGGACACAAAGAACCTAAGACCTACCCTACCTACCTATACATACCTTCATATGTGTAAATTATAATCTGGTTTTAATTTATTTATTTTTATGTTATCTTGTAATGCTATTTTTGTATATGGGTATTTTGCCTGCAATAAACGATTATTATTTCCTTTATTTTTCTCTTTTCTTATTAATTACATTTTTAAATATTTTTATAAAACACATACAAAAAGAAAAACATTTAAATATATAAAAAATAGTAGCCCACTGGTACCGGGAACAGGGTCCAAGCTACCGGTGGTCAGGGCTTATTATTATTATTAAAAGAAAAAGATCACGAGACATAGGTATTTACATAACACTGTGAAGCGAACTGGATACAGATGGTGCGTGAAAGGAACGTGTGATGCGATTCAGGCGGTCTACTCCCAATCTCTGTCAACGAAGTAACGGGCCCTCCGAAACTTCAGAGTGAAAAAAAAACAAGTATTCAGTTAAATTTTTCGGACGGGTAAAAACACATCGGGAGTAGGAACTGTCAAATTGTGTTGCCATTCATTCTTAGTTCGGGCCCCGAAAGAATCATCCGTTTGTAGGTCCGCAGAGGCGACAGCTACAATGAGTCACGACAAACACAACTTCTTGTCTTGTCCATTCTTCTCCACTTAGGTAATTTCCGAACGAACGGTAGATTCACTTAATCATGATCCAGCTTCGTTGTCCCCCAGCGACGCCCTGAGCCGACGTTCGTATCCTATAGGGGATAGCCCTGAGCGTGGTCGTTTTTGTGTCTGGTGCTGCTGGAGGCTCTAGTTTAGTCTCCACATGATAGCCCGGTTAAGCAGTAGCCAATCACTTTGATGGAACTGCGAGACGCCACATAGAAAAAAAATACTATAACTACTTCTTGTGAGTGAAAAGAAACAAAAAAAGAAGACATAGAATAGCTTGAAAAGATGAGCTGAAGATTCCTCGTAAAAGTACATATTGGGTACCTATATTAAGTTGTGTTTTACATAATTAAGCTTTAAAAATGTTCTGTAGTGGCAATATAGGGGTCTTTTATCTATATATATAAAAGAAAGTCGTGTTAGTTACACTATTTATAACTTAAGAACGGCTGAACCGATTTGGCTGAAAATTGGTAGGGAGGTAGCTAAGAACCAGGAGAAGGACATAAGATATATTTTTTAATCCCGTTTAGGGTAGGGTAGGTAGGGTAGGTAGAGTAGGTAGAGTAGGTAGGGTAGGGTAGGTAGGGTAGGTAGAGTAGGTAGAGTAGGTAGGGTAGGGTAGGTAGGGTAGGGAAGGTAGTGTAGGGTAGTTAGGGTAGGGTAGGTAGGGTAGGGTAGGGTAGGTAGTGTAGGGTTGTTAGGGTAACCCAACCTACCCCATGTTGGGTAGATGAATGTTTGGTGTTTTATGGCAAAACAAAGTTTGCCGGGTCAGCTAGTTTATTTATAAATTTCAATCCAATTAGAGCAATTTACACGAGTTTGACAGCTGAATACTGTCGATTATCCTTTCGGCAGAAGCGGTTGTTATTTTTACCGATGTAACTACCGAAACCTAGTGGTTACTAAATAAATTGGGATCATAATGCATGCATGGTAGGTACTTATACAGGTTTACATATCTTGCTTTTGACCCCAAAAATAGAATTTTCGATAAATCGAAAATAACCCAATTTGGAGCCCAAGTTCTCGGAGTCAAAATAGTTGCAAAAAACCCTCTTCTAATCTATTTTAAGGAATACACCGAATTACAAGTCACTCTGGATTTAAATTAATACCGAAGGGTGCTAACAATCAATTTGTTGATCCATGTAAAATGCTAATACCTACTGATCTCCAGTTTCATAATATCATGATATTCCATCTACCTTATAACAACCACAAAACCTACGTTTGTAAGTAAATTTGAACAAATTTTCCGTCCCTCTACAAAACATTTATTTTCTTCTTTGTGTCGACGATTCCATGTTCAATGGTTAATTTACCCACTGTTTGTCTTTGCATCACCACCCAAAAGTTAACTGGTAAATTGCCTAAGGGTACGTTCACACATAACATCCGTATATCCAGGATTGTTTTTAACGGATCCGTCGGTACTTGAGGTGATGTTCACACCGCATTTACAGTACCTTTTTAAACGGATCCGTCGCTACTGGCTGTAATGTTCGCACCACATTTAGTCAGTGTACCACCCACTTTCAAACAAAACGGATCGGAATTTTAATAGTTATCACTGATGTTTGTGCACAAGGAGCAAAGCTTTTATTTTCTAACAACAGTTGATATCGGTATCTTTGAATAATGCAAAAAATATTTAGTGAGAAAAACAGGTGGATAACATAACATAACATGACAAGGGTAAAACAAGTAAGTTATGTAGTATCTACCTATAACAACAAACTGTTAAATATGAGATTGTTGCGAAGTACTCATCTTAAATTCTGACCTCTCAGATGGATGGTCTGGTGGAAGGTACAATAGTCTTAATGTCTTATCTGTCAAATACATCATCAGCTGCCTGCTCTTGTCTAGCGCCTAAGGCGACTATTAGCGACTAAGGCTCGGCGCAATACGTTTTCTTCTTTCATTCTTTCCTGTGTTCACAATATCATTCACTGCCTAGCTAATACCTACCATACATGTCTAGCACAATTCCATACGAGACAAGAGTTTCATTACGTACTACACTATCAATCGTTATCTTTCTACCCTTGTCCCATATATGTTACTTGGTGTCGGCGCAACACGTTTCAATCTTCCATTCCGTCCTGTAAATCGCCACGCTATCACTGAGTCCCTTTTCTTTCAGACCTTGTGTTATAGTGACTCACCATGCCTGTGGTCGTCGTCGTCGTCGTGGGACGCGTGCCGCTCGCGCTTGCAGGCGGGCTCGGGCGACAGCAGCCAGTTGCGCGGGCGCTTGGCGCCGGCTGGTGGCTCCTCCAGTTCCGTGATGTCCACGTCCACGTCGTCGGCGCAGTCGTCGGGCTCGGGCGGCGGCGCCGGCGCCTCGCCGCCCTCCAGCGACTTGCTCACGAAGTGCGCCAGCCGCTCCATCACCATTACTGCCGCCGACACGCGGCGCCGCGCGCTACCTCGCACCACGCTCCACTCACTACACACTGCAGCGACCGAGCACCCTACGCCCACACTGCCACACTCGACACCCATTTACATCAAACGGTACTTTATTTTTACGATGTAAAGTCCATTATTGTGTGCGCGTGGGGTTAGGGCGGCGAGTCAGACCCCGCCCAGGCGCCGCGCACGCGCCCGCCCAGCCGCCGCCGCCGCCGGCACTCCGCACCCGACGGCGGCTCATACACGCCTACATTATCGTTACATTGGAAATGAATTTTTAATAGTATTTTCTAGTGTTTGTGTGCATTATTAAACTGTGAGGACAACCTGTGAATGTTCTGTGACTTAAAAACGATGTAAGCGGTTATGCCAGTTAGCTGTCTTGCGATTTCAAGGTAAAATATATTTATATTCAGGGTAAAAAATATTTAATTAAAAGGTAAAAAATATTTATTTAAAAGGTTAAACATATTTATTTAAAAGGTAAAAAATATTTATTTAAAAGGTAAAAAATATTTATTTAAAAGGTAAAAAATACGTATTTACAAGGAAACAATATTTTTCTTTAACGAAGAATAGGTAAGCACCTATTATTCGTTAAAGAAAAAATATTTTTTTACTTTGTTTATAATAAAATTCATACAATTCATCAATTGTCCTAATGAAAACATAATAAAACACTTATACTTTTTACGTTCTCTAATCCGGGCTTTTCACATATATTTAAAATTAAATACGCATAATAACTCATACTTGTCATGACCTTAAAAGAAGCGCCCTAAAAACCAAATCAAAAGGATAGTAGATACATATTGAAAGGCAAGATTAACGAATACAACCTACTTACTACTAATTCTTATGAAAACACAGTCTCAAGAAACAGTAAACATCACAATACAAATATATATTTCGATTTCATTATGTTTCAAGTCAAATGGATCAAATCAAAACTGGTGGAATAGGATACCTAAGTAGTTACATTTTTCATTCGCTATCTACAACAAAATTATTTTTGGTCGAAATTAATTAGATTATTTAATCCGCAAGAAACTAGAACAGTCTTCCACCTAAGTTTAGCCCTTTTGAACCTGCTCTAAGTATATCTATTATTTAGTAAAAAATAAGCCCATCAACGTCATCGGCTAAATGAAAATAATTTAGAAAGCTTAAAATTCAGTTGAAGACTAAGCATACCATATTTAAGCCGTTACCGTTAGATTTTTGTGAATAATTTTGTTGTAAAGGGCAACATCAACGTGGTGGAAAAATATCACGAGAATGCGATCACAGGCTAGCTTGTGCTCGACTAAAGTCTCCACCAGATAACAAAAAAATAAAAGTCATTGTACTAAAAAGTATAAAAAACGTAACTTAAAAACATGATTTTTGTGGAGATATTTTGAAAATTTTGGTCTCAAATGTATGATATAGGCGTAGTATCCATTTTATCCGATCATATAAATCGGTCCACGCGTTTATGAGATATTAACTCATTACTAAAAATATTTGTCAAATAAATGTTATAATTTGGTATATGACTTTCATCATACTGTAAGTATCTACCTAAATAAATACAACTGAACATGGTTTTGACTAAAAGGTTTGTAACTCATGGCAAGTGAAAGTGTCAAGGACGCCCCTTACCGCGATACGTTTGTTTTGATCGTGTTAGCGACACTGCCTTTACATTTTTTTCGTATCGTTTTGAAATACTGGAACACATTGGTAGATAGGTGTTAACGACTTTTTTTTTTTGTTATCTGGCGCTGACTTTAGGTACTCACTTAACTCCACATATAATTAAATCTAATAGTTATAATTTGTAAAGCCGTTATTTAATTACAAGCTTTTGCCAGCGGCTTCACCTGCGTCGGGAATTTTCCCACGGTAGCATACTACAGGGATGCAAAAAATGCTAATTTTATCCAGATCCATTCAGCCGTTCTGACAGCATCCATCCAAACTTTTAGGATTTACATCTAATGTAGTGAGTTTCCGTCATCATGTTATTGGTAACTAGATAAACTAGATTTAGATAATCGCGGCGGTTATACCAAAGCCGAGCCTGAACTTATTGTTAGGGTGGTTTAGGAGTGCGGAGATGGCACAGGCCAGCTGCGCATTCTCTCCGCCGAGGGACCTCTGCAGCGTGGCGCCCACCAGCCCATCGGAGTCCGCCGAGGCTCGCACGGTCCACTCCTGCGTGTGCCACTCGTAAGCCAGGGTCGCTACCGCGCGACGCACTGTGAATCCCACCTGTGATTACAAGATACACTTTTAAGCCCCTAAGGCGACCCATTGACCAAGCATTTACTTAGTACTTAGTTATGTGTCTGTTTTGTTGTTTGTTTGTTTTGTTCAACTGTTCACCTCTCTTTAAAAAGAAATAACTAGCATACTTATTTACTCAGCAATATCCCCGAATTCTGAATAAAAAATTGAGTATCGTCAATCCCTACTTTAGAATGAAAAACTGTCATATGGCGGCAAAGCAGGGTTTTTAGGGTTCCGTATCCAAAGGGTAAAAACGGGACCCTATTACTAAGACTCCACTGTCCGTCTGTCTCTCAGTCCGTCTGTCACCAGGCTGTATCTCATGAACCGTGATAGCTAGACAGTTAATTCACAGGTGATGTATTTCTGTTGCCGCTATAACAATAAAAACAATAAAATAAATAAGTGGGACTCCTATACAACAAACGTGTTTTTTTGCCGTTTTTGCGATAATGGTACGGAACCCTTCGTGCGCGGGTCCGACTCGCACTTGGCCGATTTTTCACGATCTTAACTCTAAACACTCAAATCAGAAAGCAACACCTTAATCTTGGCCCTAAAGTGTAATTCTATGATAAATGTAAAAAATATGGATTCTACGAGTACTACGAATGTTTTATTGTGTTGTCACCTCTAGCATAGCAGCCATTGTAAGGAACGGTTTGACATCCCTGGCGTAGCACAAGTCCAGGCCTCTGTTGCCCAGGGTGGCGCTGATGGAGTGGTCGCCGCTAGCCCATCGTCCGGCGCCCGAGGCTGAGCTCACCTCTGTAGTGTGCCCTCGAGCGACCACCTCTGCACCCAGTGATAATGATTCAGTCACAGCCTAAAAGCCGAAGGCATGAGGTTCTACAGTAACAATAAAATTATCTTCGTCACTTTAGGTTCCAGTTTTGTTAGCTCTTTTAGTGATATTTGCTTTACTTGGCGAATTAATTGTTACATTGAGTAGGTATGAGAGAAATGTAATTAAAAGAGTAGATACCTAATAGATATACACACAGATCAAATAACAAATAATACCTACCTGAAGATAATGAAGTGCAATGAACTCCCGATTCACAGCTATAATGGAGGCTGTAAATCTATTGAAGTATGCGTCTACGATGCTCTCAAAACTGTAGAGCTCTCCTTCGGCTATCTGTGCCATGACTGTCGCCCGCGTGCCGGTGGTCGGGCCCACGCGCATCTCACAGCTCATCTGACCGCCAGGCGCCGCTTCCATCACGAAGTAAGGCATTCCCGTCGGCTTGGTCTTGTCCGCATATGACAGTAGCATTTTATAACCCCCAGGAAACACCGAACTAAACGATAGAGAATGGCCTAAAATCCAATTGCTCTTTGCACTCTGTTTTACAGATATACTGCCTCCTTCAAAACATTGTGGTAGTCGATATCTTGCCGCATTATGTATATGCCGAAGAAGCCCTGGGTTGGCGGCACCTGCCGGCAGGTTCTCTTCTTGTGGACGGACGTCGATTCCTGCTCGGGAACCAGTGATCCCGGCTCCAGTTTTCCCTCGGTCTCCGGCTGAGCTAGTGCTCTCAGATGGTTTGCATTTGCATATTTTGATCGGAGGCGCATCACCTGCAGCGCATCTGTCCTTTTGTGGCTCCCTGGCGATACTTAGTTTTTGTCGTGGGGATTCGGAAGGGCACTGTTCCTGCCGAGGAGAATTACCTTCACACCCCCCTTTGGCATAAGCGGTTCCTAAAAGTCCCACTTTAATTAAATTTAACACCGGTAGTATGGAAAACTTCGAAACACTTTCCTTTTTAACCATTTTTAATACCTAAAATGCATGTAAAATTTTGTAGTTGCGCTGACATTGAAAGCAAACGTCAAATTTAACACGGCTTTAAAAATGGAACTTAACTAGATACCTACTTCTCAAATGAACTCATTTCTGCCTCCAAAGCCCAAAGGTATCTATCGGCACAGTATAAATATATCTATCGGTTAAGATTATAGATTGATTTTACCTTTTTATAATATACTAGCTGTTCCCCGCGGCTTCGCTCCCGTGGGCCACCCCACAGGGTCCGTTTTCGGGATAAAAAATAGCCTATGTCACTCAGGAATAATGTAGCTTTCTATTGGTGAAAAAATTTTTTAAATCGGTCCAGTAGTTTCGGAGCCTATTCGGTACAAACAAACAAAATAATCTTTCCTCTTTATAATATTAGTATAGACTAGCTGTTGCCCGCGGCTTCGCTCCCGTGGACCACCCCACAGGACCCGTTTTCGGGATAAAAATATAGCCTATGTCACTCAGGAATAATGTAGCTTTCTATTGGTGAAAGAATTTTTCAAATCGGTCTATTAGTTTCGGAGCCTATTCGGTACAAACAAACAAACAAACAAAAAAATCTTTCCTCTTTATAATATTATTATTATTATTAGTATAGATATAGACTAGCGACCCGCCCCGGCTTCGCCCGTGACAAATTATACACAAAAATCTTCCTCGTTTCTCACTCTTTCTATTGGTGAAAACCACATGAAAATCCGTTCAGTAGTTTTTAAGATTATCGCGTACAAACGCGGCGGGAAACTTTATTACAAGCTTTTATTTTACTTGCAGGCAGTGTATGTATGTATTATGTATGTGTTCGGGTCAAATCTTGCAACTGAATTTTAAAACTTATCCTCCACCAATTAAGATGAAATTTTGCATACATGTTTAGTTTGGATGACAATGCATGGTTAGCTAAGTGACGTCATTCTAAATCTAATATGGCGGACGGCCCAAGATGTCGGACTAGTTATTTTTTGTGCACTGCCATGATATGGGTATCAAATGAAAGTGTTTGATGAGAAGAAAAGCCGAGTGTAAACACGTCTACGCGGTTAAACACAAGGCCTACCAGGCATGGGTTGACGCTCGAACGCGCAAGGCAAATGACGTGAGTCAGAAGAAGAGAGCCTTCAACACGGCTGCCAAGTCCTGCAAAAAGGTGATTCGAAGAGCACGGTTTGACCACATTAGCAGAATCGGGAGCAAACTTGCTTCATACCCAGCGGGTAGCAAAGCGTTTTGGTCCCTGGCTAAGTCGGTCGAATCAAATTTCTGTCGTCCCTCACTACCACCACTGCTGAAACCTGAAAGGTCATTAGCCCACTCCGCTGAGGAGAAGGCAAACTTGTTTGATATCAACGCCGGAGTCCCTCAGGGGTCAGTGCTCTCGGCAACATTATTCTTGCTGCACATTAATGATCTGCTAAAACCTTCCGGGTTTCCTTTGGGTACGCAGACGACAGCACTGTTGCTGAGAGATACGTGTCCGGCGCACGGGCTACTGGGCCTCAGATTCGGTCTCTCCGGGAGGCCATGGTTGAACTCTTGAACTTGTCCTTGAAGGCGGTCTCCGAATGGGGATCACCCCATTCGGAGACCGCCTTCAAGGACAGGTTGGCATTAGGACTGATTGGCATAAGCCAATCTGCAGCCTTATTGCGTAAGTGCGCAAAGAAGTCAAACGCTATCCAACCGACCAAATCGGCCAATCGCACAAAACGGACGCGTCATTCATCTCGCATGTGATTGGTCGATTTGGTCGGTTGGATAGCGTTTGACTTCTTTGCGCACTTACGCAATACGGCTGCTGGTCAGTTTCAATGCTGCTAAGACCCAGGCGTGACTATTTTTCGCTAAAAAGAGCCAATTCCACCCGGCTCCATCTTTCCGTGGTGTGACCGTGCCGTTTAACATCGACCCTCAACTTCGGTCCATTCATTGAGGCGAAAGCTCAGTTAGCTGCAAAAAAGTTGGGGATTCTTGCAAAGGTGAGACGGTACTTCACGCCTGAACAGCTGCACAACTTGTATAAAGCGCAAGTTCGGTCATGCATGGAGTACTGCTCTCAGCTCTGGGATGGAACAGCCAAATACCAGCTTGATGCACTTGAGTCGATTGACAGACGGGCCAAAAGGCTTATTGGCAACGATGCACTGGTCGCCTCAAAGCTTCGAACATCGACGCCGAGTATTTTTTTTTTTTTATCTTTTTGATAGGCTTGCGCTTGATCACTATCTCACCTGATGGTAAGCGATGATGTGGTCGACGATGAAGCACGCTTGCCTAGAAGAAACTTATTCACTCTTGACTTGAAGACTCCCAGGTTGTAGCTATCAGGAAACACAGACGAAGGAAACACAGTTGCCAGCCTGTCGGTTATTTATCGGTCACATTTCGGGGAGTGTGCGACGGAACTGCACAATTTGACTCCACCTAGCCCTTTCCATCATCGGACTACAACGACGTACGACCATGCGCTACCGGTACATGGTGGACATCCCTCCCATACGCACAAAGCGTTTTGCTAACACTCATTGTGCGCACAGCTAAGGAGTGGAGCTCCCTTCCGGAATCTTTGTTCCCTGATAGCTACAACCTTGGGGTCTTTAAGTCAAGAGTGAATAAGTTTTTTCTAGGTAAGCGTGCTTCACCGTAGACCGCATCATCGCTTAACAGCAGGCGAGATAGTGGACAAACGCGATCCTAAAGTTTATAAAAAAAGGAAGAATACGAAACAGTTGTTTTAAAAAAGTTGTTTTTTTTTAAATAATATGTAGTGATTCTTTCGTTTTGCAAAGAGCCTTAACAAAAGGAGATGTGGAGAAGAATACCTATCCTTACTTAGGTAGATACACAAAGTTTGGATGGCTCATCCAAGCTACATAAAAGAACGACATTCTGAAGTAGGTCACAATGAGTATAATAAAGTACCTAATTGATATATCCATTGTAATTTGTTCACTATGACCAGGGGGGTGACCATAAGATCTTAGAGTAAGGTTATTTTGAGTATGCGTAAGGGACACATGTATACAAGTCATATACATTAAACGGGGTAAATCGTTTATGTATATTAAAAATAAGAAAGGACCTAAAATTGAGCCCTGGGAAATTTTCACGTTTAACCCCGACGAATTAACACCGTTTATTTGATCTAATTGCTGTTTATCATTCAAATAAGATTTTACCAGACTTAACGCAGATTGGCCTAGCCCGTAATGCTCAAGTTTCAGAAATAATGTTTCATGATTAACGCAAACAAACGCCTTCGATAGGTCGCAGAAGATACCTATGGCATCTAGTGCCTCTTCCCACGCATTAAAGATGTGTTTCAATAGGGTGACACCAGCGTCAGTTGTACAACGTCCTTTGGTAAAACCATACTGATTCGCATAACATTTATCATGCAAAATTATATTCGTATTAAAATGAATGAGCATTTGATTTATCATTATCTTTTCAAATATCTTGCTGAAAACCACACGGACACTGGTCTATAATTATTTGTGTCTTTACTGTCCCCGGATTTAAAAAGTGGTATAACCTACTATATTTCATTAGATCCGGAAAGACTCCTTGATCCACACACAAATTGAAAATTAAAGCTAAGTACAGTGCTATAGCGCCGTACTTAGCTTAGCAATGGAGGTACAAGCTTTGATGGACATTCCCCATAGATCTTCGGTCGGTTTGATCAAAGCTTTTATTACTGGTAAGGGTTTCATATGTGAAAAGTTAAATTCATTCGAGCAGACTGAAACGTTCACGTTTAATAATCGAAAAGCAAGAGAGGGCGAAGAATTTGAGGTTTCAATAGTTTTAATTGGGATGTTGGTAAAGAAATTTACAAATTCTTGAGCAACTTTTTTGTTAACTCTATTAAGTACGTGTGTGGTCTCAAGCGTGTAATCAGTACCTATTATTTCTTATATTCTTCGTTTGATTGTTTATAATTTTCCATACTGTCTTGATTTTATTATCTGCTGATTTAACCTTACTGCTAATGTACAAGGCCTTAGCTGCCTTACAATTATTTTAAAAAATTCTTGAGTAAGTAGCAACATACATATTTAACGTTTTAGTGTACACAAGGCTGAAGGCCATAATATAGCTCGTTAAGTCTTTAATACTTTTTATAAGTCCTGTAGTCGCCTAGTCACTGAATAAAAACTTAGGCAATATAGTTTTAGTTTTCTTCTTAAAAGTGTTATTGAATTCTTTCTGAACCACTGAAAAAACTATATCATACAAAATATTACCATTATTCACTGTGAGGTCGATCACTTAACTTACTGATTAAAGTGCTGTTATTATATATTTTAGATAGGTAATGAAGGTTTATGGTCACAAAGTTCTTTTTGGTAGTCATTATATTTAACCCCTTAAATATAGGCACTCATTCCCTCTCGCTCATTTGCGAAACGAAAGAATGGCGATCGTGATTTGATTGTTTCCTAGGAAATCACGAATTAAATTCAAAATACTCAGTTCACTGTTCACAAGTTATTGAGAGTTTAGAGACACTCGAGATAGTCCAGAAGTCAAAAAAAAAAATCAAAAATCTAATAATTACCTTCGCACAAGGGCGTCGCCAGCCGATGGCCTAGGGGAGGGCAAGTTGATATGGAGAATGAGAAAAGTATGAATTGTAGGTAAAGTCGAGAGCACAAGAAGCTTTTCACTTGTAGTATGAGCCTTAGACCTACAGCGATTGTAGTAATATCGGTATAGTTCTCGCCAAACTTCTTGGCCGTCCCGAAGTTGGCTGCAATGTCTGCGCAGTAGTAAATCATACAAAAACAGTACCCATCCATGCCTTGCGCATCAGAAAGCCAACTTCAGGGCGGCCCAGAAGTTTGGCGAGCACTATTCAGAGTCCAACATGTAAAGCTACGCAACTCTACCGACACGTTGTGCACGGAAGAGCGATCGAAATTTTCAACGCTTTTCCGTGTCGGGAAATAAGGTTTTTGCCTATTTTAGGATATCAACAACGGTTCGATCTGTTGGGTTTGGTTTAATATATATTCATTCGCGACGTACGGGAATGATCAATCAAGCAAGTCAAGTCAAAGAATTAGGACTGTGGTTGCTTTACATTTGGCAACTTTTTTAGAATCTCTAGGGGGGGGCAGCTGCCCCCCCCTGCCCCTCCTTGGCGACGCCCTTGCCTTCGCAAGTTCAAAAACTAATAATTACACGCAAGTACCGTATCAACAATTCAACACTTAGCAGAAACTAGGGATTGGGAAATGTTCGGCTATTGTCGGGAATTTACAGTATTCTGGCATTTTGCAATACAATACAATCGGGGAAAAACAGATACATTCTTGTGTGTCATCATCATGTCTCATCAATTATTATTTAATAATTTCTTGTTATGTACCTATCTTCTTCTTTTCTACGGTTTGAAAAGAGACAACAATATTGCTGCCAAGATCAAAAAAAAAATTGTAGTATTGTACGACGAAGGTCTATACACTTGGTTCAAGTGCACGATGATAGTTCTGTACACTTGAGATGATGAAAACCCGGGGTTTGATGAAATAAACCGCCCGTGTTGAGTGTGGTAAAATCACTGATTTATTTTACTTAGCAAGTGGACTAAATGATGGCGCGTATGCAAACGCTGATGTAGCTTAACCTACTTAATATTACAAAATGTCCGAGTTCACCGTACAAGTATAGTGTGGCCACCAGACTCTCACATACCTTAAGGATGGCTAATTTTTAACAAAGCGCCTGATTAAACGAGTTTTTCCTTTCAAGCCATTTTATGCTTCATGAATGTGGGCTAATAATGGTTAGTTTGTAGTTTGTATGTGGCGGCCTCAATGCCCGCTACAAGTTAGTAAAACCATATTTATTCTGTGGTAAAACAAAGTCTTAGCACTTAACTAGCCAGTGGCCTTGGCCACTTATTCTATTGAAAGTTAATGAATACACACAGCATAATGCATGTCACAGCTTAATTTGCCATTCAGTAATTAACAGCATTTATATAACCTTTTAACCAAACGGTGCCGTTCAACTAGCGGCCTGAATGATAGTCCGCCGATAGACGGATCTGCTGACTAACTTTCACCACAGATAATATAATACTAGCATAATACTTTCACATACTGAAAGTAGTTGTCCTTCAACCGGCGAGCGACCTTATAAGGCGTCTGTTTAATTGTTTTTCTATTGTGACGAAAATCTTCAATAAATAAGTATATTTCAAACACAAAAGCTAAATGTTATACTATTCATACTGTCTAATATTTCTCTGTCTAATTAACAGTTAATATAATTTAATTAATAAATAGAGATAAATTAATAAACATTTAATAACAATAAAGTAGTAGGGCCCAGTGATAACGCCCACGAACCCAAGCAGGCGGTTTACTTTGTGTAAATTTTTTCATCATCAATGCTCTCAAAACGGTGAAGGAAAAAATCGTGAGGCAACCAGCATGTCCTAGAACAAAAAAATCGCAGACATGTGACATCCACCAACCAGCACTGAGCCGGCGTGATGGATTATGGCCCACTCTCTCTCTCACAGAAAGGAGGCCTGTGTTCAAGCAGTGGGAACAATGAAAGGCTGATGATGATGATAATTTAATTTAATGAAGATTTGACTTAAATTACGGTCAGTGGTAAGTCCACAAAACCCTTCTGTGCGGAGCTCCTATTTCTTTCTGCAAGGTAAAGCGATCAACGCGCGAATACTCGATCGTCGCATTAATTCGTATGGCAAACCCGATCGTGCCGTCACGCCGAAAGAAGGCGCCTTCCAGTTTTGCTGTACAAATGAGATACTTGGTTTTTGATACAAATGACGAGAACTATCGACGCAATACACTTTGTCGACGCCTTAACGTAACGTTTGACGATTCTGATTTTCGGCTACTTTGCCCGAAATATGTTTGGCTACTTGAATAAAATTCGATCCGGCAACACAAAAATATGTCTGTCAAGTAATTCTGTCAGTGCCATACAGTGTTATCAACTTAGGGGATTTTCCCCCAAATTTAGGGGATAAATAAGTGGGTCGGGATTTTTTTAGGGGTTTACATTCTTAGGGGTTTTAGCATTGAAATATTAAAAAGAGGTAGATACGGGACTGGTCACAGCGCTTGGTCCTACTAAACTAAGTGATTGCCTGTAGACGGCACTTAGTCGCGCACGGCACACGGTTGATCACACAGCTTAATAATTTCAGTGTTTTTATGTTTTTTTTTGCAATAAATACGCATCAAAATGACTTCTTGTGTAGCTAAACAGTGTTTAAATAGTACCAGGAAGAAAATTAAGTCACACGGGATCACTTCCCACTCGAAAGTACTGTCAAAAATGTTAGTTTCTTGAAAATTACTATAATATTTAATGTTTGCTTCGCCATATTTGTGAGAGCGTGATAGATATTACAAACATACGTGAGAGACACGATACGTGTCATTTCATTCATTATAGTAAACATTCGGTCAACATTCGGCGGCTAACGCAATTTCGCTCGCACTACAGCGCCGTCTCCTATCTTTGTTCTTGTCTATCGGTAACTGTAGGTTTGGGACTGGTGATGACACTGAATACAGTTGTGTGAGTTACGGTGCAGGTAGTCGTGCGCCGAGCCCTGGTTTTCTGATCGCGATGTTAGCGCGTAACCGGCGTAACGTATCTTCCTCTTTTTAATACATCAATGGGTTTTAGGAACTTTTTGATATATTTGATAGGGACTTTTTGATATTTATAGGCCCTGGGATAATCTTATCTAGCCAGTCATATTTATTTGTTGACCTAGTGACTTAGCGTTAACTATTACACTTCCTCGTTAATAAGAATCAGTCAAATCAAGTCCGATTTACATAATCCATCCACTGAAATGTTAAGTTTATTTAATATGCAAATGTTTGATTTTAGAAAGTCAAAATCTGATGAAAACGAAATTATATTGAAATAATTAATAAATTATAAATTAAAAAAATTACAGAATTTAATTATTATGTTTTAGGGGATTTTGCCAGTATTTTTGGTAGAGGTGAGACGTACTAGGCAAAATGCGTACTGAGTCTTAGAAGTACGCGTCCGCTTAAATACTTATTCCAAAAACTAGGTCCACGAGTATTTAGGCGTCTCTAGTTTATTGAAGTTTTCATAGCGAGTCCGAGTCTTAGTAATATCGAGATTGAGTAGTCGCTAGTCGGAGTAATGTAATGGCGTATTTTTGGTTTATGGATTATTAACGTATATTATATATGTATCGTCTATGCGTTGGTATTCGTATCTTTTTTACATTTTAAAATTGTACACGCTTCTGTAAATTAACTAGGTATTGACTGGGATTGGTGAATATAGTGAAACACTTATATTCTTGGCTTGACTTAATTAGCTATCTAAAATTCTAAACAAGTAACACATCAAAGTTACTTAAATATAACTTATTAATCTACGACATCCTGCACAAAAATACATAAATAAAATCTTACTAAAAACTTCCCTTCATTCTTTACAGGCTTAGGAGGACTGTCAGCTTATTTTATAAACGTGATATTAAACATACGTTCACGTAAACAATAGGTACCATTCCTATGACATATTGTGACGTACTGATTTAAAAAACAAACTTTGCTAAATATTTTCAACTCTACCTACCAAAGTAACAGTGATTCTAATGGTAGACATTAGGTTTAGAAACGCGAAACAAATAAATCGACTCGCAGAACCGAACGTCTCCGAATGTCACCGGAACTGACAGAGCCTGTGGATCGCCCGCCGCAAACACTAGACGCGACTATGGTAGTACGTGACTACGTCTCAAACGCCATACGCTTAAATACTCGAGACGCGTTTATGTGGTGCGCTCGGAATAAGTCTTTACACGTCCGGCCAAAAACCTATTCCAAAAACCTATTCCAGTATATACGTCTCACCTCTAATTTTTGGTGATTTAAAGGGTTTTTGACTTGGTAACACTGAGTGTCAATCGGTCATCTTGCTGTAAATTTTGTGCTAAAGTTTATTTTTGTAATAATTTTGCGTGGAATCAGGAAAAAATACTACTGTCTTAAACAATACTTCTAAAGCAACAGAATTTGTGAATATTTCTAGAATATAGACAGTTAAATCAATTTGAAAACAAAACATTCATGTTTTTTTTTTATATGGATCGTCCTTTGTGATTTGTGACTATTTCCAACAAACATTGCTTAAGTGTTAAAGGTTTTTTTATGAATCTTGATCTTGTACGGTCTGCAATAAACATTTATATTATTTTTAAAAATGTCAAGTAAACTCTTTAAAATGTTGGAAATATTGAAACTGGGGATGAAATCGGACGCAGTCCCAAAAGCTCCTAGGAATAATGAAGAGACTGTGAGTCCAGAAGCGCATAATGAAAGTGATGAACAAGAGGAAGAAATAATTATAGAATCAGTATCTGACGACGAAATAAAAAAGGAAAAGAAACCTAAAAAGAAAAACGCGAAAAAAAAACAAAAATCAAAGAAACAAGATGATGACGATGATGAGGAAGAGTTTTCGAAGTCTTCACAAGAAAAACGCGGGAGTGCCAGTTCAGTAAATGTACAAGGTAATCATTGCTTCTGACATGGGTGCACTATAATAATCCTATGTATGCAATGCTTTCCACTATACTAAGTGGGTATTGATGAGTCATAATATCAATTTATGATATTTGTCAGCTTACTAGTCATATATTATGTACTCAGTGGAATTGCAATCTTTTATTTGTACAGTGTGAAACATGGCTGTCACAAATATTGCCCAAAACTGCTATTCTTATTTATAAATTTCATTAAATTTGTCATTTAATTTTCATAACACCATGTAGTTCTGGTAACAATAATACTGGCACTTTATATCCTTCAATATGAAATGGCTTGGATATTACCAATCCACATTTTTGTAAATCGCAAAGTATATAATTGCATTATGATGTCATCTATATAATCTCTAATTGTTTTCCTTATACAATCTGTAAGAAATCCATTAAGAGTTTGAGCGGCTTCTGAAAGCACATGAGTGTTTGATCTATTTTATTGCAGTAAAGCTTGTGTGTTTAGCATACAGTGTAACTAACTCTGACACTAGAGGTGGCGACATCCTCACACAAAAAGACTAAGAAGTGCAACTAAATATTATTGCTTTTCATGTGTCTGATCCTAAGCTGATAGGATGATAAAAATTATGTATTTCTTAAGCTACTTTTTTACCCAAGTTTATCATTATTTTTCAGCTACTGGAAATGTATACAATATTGTGAATGCTAAAGGTGTAAGGCTGGGAAATGATTACTACTTTGGCCCAGTCACCAAGACGGCTGATAAAACAGGCCGAGAGAAAAAATATGAGGAGGAAGAGATTGAGAAGGATAATTTCATTAGACTGCTCATGGAAGCTACAGTAAAGGTAATTGTCTTTAGTTGTATTCTATTCTGGGCTGGAGTTCGCAACTCCATACCCAAGTGCAATTTTCTATATAAAACTTCAAGTACATAACATATTGCCAAACACTAATGTTACGAGCAGCAATGTTTAGCCAATAAATGTTAGGCTTGATGATAAAATAATAAATATTATAATTTATGTTTCCAGCCTGACCATGACTACATGGATTACATATCAAAGAACCTAGGAAGGAACTGGCACACAATCTTCAGGGCACTCGGCTTTACTCAAGGCAGAATTGAAACTGCTGAGATCAATGCAGAGCGTTATGATATCTCTGAGGTACTTAATTTTATATAATATTATTTCTTTATAAATAGTTATTTTTTAGGGTTCCATACCCAAAGTGTATAGAACCCGTATGTCTGTCTGTCACCAAGCTGTACCTCATGAACCGTGATAACTAGATTTGTTTTTTTTGTTTAGTTGAAATTTTCACAGATTATGTATTTCTGTTGCATCTATAACAACATATACTAAAAACAATAAAATAAATATTTAAGTGGGACTTCGATACAACAAACGTAATTTTTTGCAATAATGGTATGGAACTTCCTCGCACTTGGCCGGTTTTTTTTTATCTATTTTGTCTCGTTGCTGGGCAAACGTCTCCCCCATAGCCTTCCAATTTTCCATTGTTTCGCCTATTCAATATTCACATAATTTTACTTTATGTATATTTAAGAACCATTATTAGACATCATATACTCCTAGTGTGTTTTCATTGTTTAGGAGTGAGGATCTTAGGGTCTACAGACATGAGACATAAATGCTGTTAAACAGTTATTATATTAATAACTAGAATGTTCCTGATACTTATCTCCTGCGGCCCATCCATTTCTCCATGATAAAAGTAGTCTATAACACTGAGATAGTGTAGCTCTGTAACAGTGAAATAATCTTCTTAATTGGATTAGAAATACCAGAGATTACTCTTTACAAGCAATATTACCTTTTTATTAAATTTGGTAGTTCAGATAAACAATAATTATCGTTTTTTTGTTGATCAGTATTAATTTTTTTTGTTATCTATCGTTATTTTGGTTTGTTTGAAATTAAAAGCAATTAATCATAATGTGCATCAAGCATTTTAATTATTTTGTATATTTTTCCTCAAACATTGTAGGTAGTAAACACTGATAAGATTTTCTATAATCGTATCTTGACTTGATTGACGTATATATCATTAGGGCGCAAATATATATTGTATAATAATTTGCATGGCTGTAAAGATATATCAGAAAAGTAATGACAATGTATTGATAAAAAAAATCTGTCTGACTATTAAGTCATGCATTCCTGGAAAAATGTTTATCAGTTATGGCTTGCATTTTGCTGAAGTTTGGTTTGTTCCAATTATTATAATCATACTAGCTGTGCCCGCGGCTTCGCTTCCGTCAACTGCCTACCCTACCTACCTACCCTACCCTACCCTACCCTACCCTACCCTACCCTACCCTACCTACCCTTTTTTTCAAATTTTTTTTCTTTATAAGAACCTCCTATCAATAACAAACACAACAAAAAAGAATTAGCGAAATCGGTAAAGCCATTCTCAAGTAATAGCGTGACCAGGAGAAATAGGGGTTCATTTTTAGGGTTCCGTACCCAAAGGGTAAAAACGGGACCCTATTATTAAGACTTCGCGATCCGTCTGTCTGTCTGTCTGTCCGTTTGTCTCCAGGCTGTATCTCATGAACCGTGATAGCTAGACAGTTGAAATTTTCACAGATGATGTATTTCTGTTGCCGCTATAACAACAAATACTAAAAACAGTATAAAGTAAATAAATTAAGTGTGGCTCCCATACAACAAACGTGATTTTTATGCAGTGTTTTACGATAATGGTACGGAACCCTTCGTGTGCGAGTCCGACTCGCACTTGGCCGGTTTTTATATCTATAGAAAGATTAATTTACCAAACACCCCAACCTGCCTACTCTTGTCCCAATTATGTTGAAGTTGTCCTATAGTCTAACTGGATTCAGCACACTACCAGGATTTTACATAAAGAAACTGCCTCTCTGACCTCAACAAACAAGTAACTGGGTAGCATGACTCCCCTTGGCATCACTGGTGTCAGATTTATATTATGTTTTCTGACTACTGTATAAATAAAATAAAAATTAATAAAACTAGGCTTTATTGATATTTTAGGGTTCCGTACCCAAAGGGTAAAAACGGGACCCTATTACTAAGACTCCGCGGTCCGTCTGTCTCTCTCCCTGTCCGTCTGTCACCAGGCAGTATCTCATGAACCGTAATAGCTCGACAGTTGAAATTTTCACAAGTGATGTATTTCTGTTGCCGCTATAACAACAAAACGACTAAAAACAGAATAAAATAAATATTTAAGTACCCATAAAATACACGGTGTCTTTTTGCCGTTTTTGGGTTCCGTACCTCGAAAGGAAAAAAACGAACCCTTATAGGATCACTTTGTTGTCCGTCCGTCTGTCTATCAAGACCCTTTTTCTCAGGAACGCGTGGAGGTATCAAGCTGAAATTTATATCAAATACTCTGGTCTACTGTCCCTTAAAGCTGCGAAAAAATCTAACTTCTAAGCCAACGCAATCAAAAGATACAGCCGTTTGTGGCGCAAATTGTCGACACTCGCAAGGGAATCAAAACTTACAGGGTCCCGTGAACTCATAATCTTGAAATTTGGTTCGAAGCAACGTCTTATAGCACAGATAAAGAAAAAATTGCGAAAACCGTAAATTTTTAGTTACATCATATTATAAAAATATTTTTACCCCTTACCTAAACTACTTAAACTTACTACCCCTTTCCTCATGAACGCGTAGATGTATTAAATTTAAATACATATCAAATACTCAGGTCTATAATACCTTTAAGCTGAGGTTTGTACGGAACCCTCGGTGGGCCAGTCCTACTCGCACTTGGCCGGTTTTATGCTATAACGGTACGGAAACCTTCGTTAGCGAGTCCGACTCGCACTTGGCCGATTTTCCTTTAAACTAAATAACTTTAAAAAATAATTTAAGTTAATCGGCTACAGTAACGACTGTCAAATATCTTGAAATGACAGACGGGACCAACGTCTTAACATGAGGTTCAGAGGATTCTCGGTATGCCATATACGTAATACAAATTTATATGTTATTGTTCCAGGCTCGCTACAAACTGTTATTGGACTGGGTGAACAATGACGACGATGGAACTCTTGGACGGCTTGCAACTTTACTGTGGGATGAGGGCGAGAGAAGTATTGTCAGAGACCTCTCTGTCATGTTTAAGAAGAGTAAAAAGTGATCTCCTTAGCGGACTGTGGAAGTATCCAAGGGTTTGAGAATTGAAATCAAGAAGGGTCTGGTAGTTGTAGAGTTAATTATGTATCTAAGCTCTAGCTTTCATTTCATCAATACACTAGCGGTCGGCCGCGGCTTTGTTTGGTTTATACAATCCATAGTATAATTCATAGTTCATCTGGCATTAAGTGTCTTTAGTCAAGTAAAAAAAAACATTGTATGTAGTGGATATGTGTATGAATTCTATACTGGTATAGAAGTACAGATTTTTCTTAGATTTTAATTATACATATTTCTCTTGATATACACAATCGTTATGCCTGTTTTTACGAACACTAGGGGACACCTGAATAAATATAATAGATTGTAAGTGAAAACGACCATTAGTGTCCTAAAAAATGTGTTAAGCTGTATGTACAGCCGACCGCACGTCTATGATAACAGTTTCAACTTTGACAGCTTTTTTTCTTAGCTGTGACAGTGGTTTTCGTACTTCAAATGTTACTACTGAAGTCCGATTGTTCAAACTACTATGAAATTAAACTTTGAATAGGGATTGGCAACCTGAGATTTAGGATTGTTTAGGAAAGATAAAATGAATTTCAACTTGGAACATTCCTTGATAATGAGATTATTTAAGTGTATGTAAAAGTGTATGTAAATGAATTGTATGACATTAATTAATGAGGGATGTGAATACGGAAGTCTGTATCAGTGGACAGTGACATCACAATGTGCAATGCTAAACTAAGATGGCAAATGTGTTTAAGTTAATTAAGATTTTCACAATTGCCTAAACTCGCCGCCTAATCTGAACACTAATAATGACTGTTTTTTTAACTGACGAAAAAAAAGCAGCGGGTTCTCAATTTGACATGTATATTTTATGTGCCATGCATAACTTTTTATAGAGTGGTTCGATTTCAATTACTCTTTTTTATTGAAAAGAATATAAGTACCTTAAAGATGGTCCCATTTAAATTTGAAAAATAATAACCATCCCTTAAGGTAGAAAAAAGTATTTATTGATTATTTTGCCCACTGTTTTTTCAATTGTGAACCGATTCTGTTGAATTTAAGAAAATTAAAAAGCGAAAATCCATTTTAACAAAAAAATTTACCAACGAAATAATGAACTGAAAAGCAAAAAATGAAAAATAAGCTTTTAGTCTAGCATTTTGAGGCGGTGCCTAACAAACTACCAACGAAGATACTAGCTACAGTCCTTCTAGGCTCTAGGTAATTAATTTGCATGTTTGTTTATTTGGGTCAACTCATAATACTAGACGTTTATTTTTATTTTTTTGCTTTTCGGCTCATTATTTCGTCCGTTATTTTTTTTTAGTGCAAGACAAGGCAGCATTTGCTATCTTTAATTAGCCAATTAGGATAAGTTTTAGGAGCAAGCGTATAGAATACAAATTGTACATGAGTTATAATAAATATGTGATATATTTTAAAGCTTAATATGCATTTAATGCATCTATCTATTTTTATGATATACCTAACAAAAACGGCTACGGAAGTGCCTATTAGAAATGAAATTATTTACAATCACAAAATTGACAAAAGGAATGAAATCTAACTTTTATATTTAGTCACAGAATTATAATTCAGTGAGCTTATTTACAAACATGAAACTTTATAAAAAAATGAATATTTTTATATTTGTAATAAAAAATTGAATATAAATTTTATAATGTTTTAATCTTTTGTTTTAATTTACACTTTCTCACTGCTGCTGAGATAAATTACAAAACCTGTCGAGAAAATATGGGCTAGGATTGAGGACTTTTCTACTTTGTAGCCATTCTGATGTGTTACAACATTATCAAACAAAGATTCTAAATATAGACAATAAAGGACCTCGTTTACTGGACCGCTAGATAGCCTCTTGTCAATAGACTTTATGAGACTGTCTGTATGATTTAAAAAGTTTTAATATTATTTCTGAGCAAGACTACCGTCTGATGTACACAACAATAGGGTAGTTGACAAAAAATACCTACATATTCCGTCAGTTAGGTAACCTAAAAATATTGGACACGTATTTTTTCTTTTACCACGTAAACAAAAAATTACGACGATAAAGTGCGTTGTAATTATCGTGTGACGTCACGGTGTGCTACAATTTATATGTGCTTTATACTGACAAAGTGACGTCACAAGCCCCCATTCCTAAAAGTTTATCTTTGTCAGATTTTATTTATTTGATAAAGCAAAAAGCCGGTCAAGTGCGAGTCAACTCGCCCACGAAGGGTTCCGTAATATCATCGCAAAAAGCGGCAATCAAATCACGGTTGTTGTATGGGAGCCCCACTTAAATATTTACTTTCTTCTGTTTTTAGTATTTGTTGTTATAGCGGCAACAGAAATACATCATCTGTGAAAATTTCAACTGTCTAGCTATCACGGTTCATGAGATACAGCTTAGTGTCAGACAGACGGACCGCGGAGTCTTAATAATAGGGTCCCGTTTTTTACCCTTTGAGTACGGAACCCTAAAAATAACTAAATGATAAAATGACCAACTCTATAATCTCTCTATAATTCTATAATTTGTAAAACATAAAAACTTATCAGTTTGGCATCATGTTCATAGCACAGAACTGTAGGAATATGTAAACCTGCATCTTTTGGTAGATAACAATAATGTTGTTCAATAAAACATTTCAAAGTATTACATAATTAACAATTCGAAAGAGCGGGTAGTATTGAACTTTTTTCTGTTACCCTTAAGGTCTAAAATTGAACAGCTCTCTGAATTAAACATACCCCATTATTTATCTCAACGAAAACAACATATATAGGTACTGTTAATGATAACCAAATAGCTAAACATGACGTCGGGGTTATCCGAGCGCAGTTGTCGATCGTCTGTAGCTACAGTTGTACAAAATGCCGGTGCCTAACCGAAGCGGCCTGGACATTGTCTCCATAGACGTAAAAGATGTGAGGTTCCCTACATCACTGGGCTCGCATGGCTCTGATGCGCTGGTAAGTCAATAAAATATTTGTTTTTTTTTATTTGGTCAGGAGAACGGTGTAAGTAGGTAAGTTTCTATATTAAGTACGTTTGCTTTTAAGCAAATGTGGCCTTGTTGCATTAGTTTTAGATTAATTAGTATTTATTAGAACCTAAACCTAGATCTACATATTAATATGTATTTAAGTAACATGTTGATAAGTACTTAGTAAAATAAATGAGTAGGTCAGTAAAAAACGGAACAATTACCTAGGTCAGCTGTAAACGGTATAAATGTATTTTTACTTTCCTCAAAAAATCGTAACAAAACTAAAAATGGCTTAACTATTATAGTCTGGGCTTGAATTTATTCACGTCGTCTTTTGTAATGCAAATGAAATTTGTACCTATTATTATTATACATGTGTTCAGTTTGTTACGTATTTACCGCGCTAACTGTTCACCTGGTAACGATTATGTGTGACCAGTGTTTGTCAATGAAATCTACATTTGCCGACACGGTGGGCATAGTGGTTGAGCGATCAGCTGCTGCGCTGCGTGTCGCGGGTTCGATTCCCGCACGAAAATAATATTTGTATGGCCTACAGAAAGTTGTTCCGGATCTGGGTGTCTTGTGTATGTGAGTTTAAATGTTTGTAAACGAACACACGATATAGGAAGAAATTCCTAGTTTAAATTAATCTGTTTAGGGAAAACAAAACATGGAAAACATGTAGCAACCCATTCCATACTGTACTAAATGAGTTAAATTAACTAAGTACTTATAAGAGATAATTAACACATTCCATTTACATAGTTTAAGTATATAAGCTTCGTAATTGTGTAACTATAGATAATATTAAATAATCAGCAGATTTTGAAGTTGCCTGGGTTGCCCGACTTATCTTTGACAGCTTCTATAGGTAGGTAGGTACTTAATTAGTATAACCAAAGCTATTAAAAATGGTAAAATTGAGATAAAACTTCCAAAACAATGTTTTCAGCACACTGATCCGAACTACTCATGTGCCTACGTCACTACGACCACGAAGAATGGAAAGCAGGGATTCGGTTTAACCTTCACTTGCGGCAGAGGCACCGAGATCATCGTGCTTACCATCAGGTCTATGAAGAAGTTCATCATCGGAAAGAACGCGGCTGATATCTTTGCAGACTTCGCCGGCTTCTGGCGGACCATTACCAACGATTCGCAGATGAGATGGGTAAGCTAATATTTATGTTGGTTTAACTCTAACATGTTATGTAATATAACACTACGCCTGTATAGTATACCCCGAGGGGATAGATAGAGTAGTGATATAGGTACATACACCGCATCTTCCCAACATTTTCTCCGAAACGGGAATCAAATCTAGCTAGCACACTATATTCGGACTGCTTACTAACGACAACAACCAAATATTTGGTTGATGGTTGTCACATTATCATATTTATTTATTTAGACTTCATGCACAAAGGTGCAAAGTCGGACTTAATGCATTCTCTACCAGTCAACCAAGGGCGCTGAAAAGAACATGGCAGGTGCATAATTTAATAATAATAAAAATCTAGTAGTTATTATACTAAAATAGGTAAAATACACACATACATATCATATTTATAATTTCAGATCGGACCTGAAAAGGGCGTAGCTCACTTGGCGGCGGCTGCCATACTGAACTCCCTGTGGGATCTATGGGCACGCCTTGAGAATAAACCTCTGTGGAGGCTTCTGGTCGACATGGAACCTGAGGTTTGTCTCGCAACAGTTTTCTATATTGTGTAAACCAGACCGCAATCTATTTGCGGTTATGCTAAAAGGTTTGAACGAGACTGACCTACATTGCTTGAACCTACTTATCTATCTTGCATTGCATGCTTGTATGTGTTACCCATGTTTAAGCAAATAATCTCTCTCTCTCTCTCTCTCTCTATCTAATACCTTTAAACAAGCAATAACGAGCAATTGTATATATGTATACATATATATCATCTGAATCTCGGAAACGGCTCCAACAATTTTCATGCAATTTAGTAGGCAGGAGGTTTCAGGGGCCATAAATCGATCTAGTTAGGTTTCATTTTTAGAAAACGTCGTTTTCTCTATTCTCACCCGAACAGAGCTCGGTCGCCCAAGTACTAGGTAATTAACCGCTAAGCCAAATGGCTGATATTGCTACCAACTACCCGTTTTTCGGATACCTATTTAAGTAGGTTCTTTATTGATCAAAGCACATTTGGCATATGACGACTCGACGACTTTTTGATTTGGTATAGGTAACAGGAACCGTCGTTCAATGTCGACTGATCTACTAGCACCGATCGATTGATTTGGCATGGGTTCATACTCTTAGGGTGTCTGTTTATGTTCATACATAGGATTACACATACCATATCAATATTTTTCTCAAACATACTTGGAAATTTGAGCATTATTTTGAGAACCTTCTTCGAGATAAATCGAAATTGCTGTACTGGCCAAATACATGCGAGCAGTGGCCGGCAAAAGTTATATGAAAATCCATATCTGTCGTGTCTAGCGGCCAAATAAATTACATAGTAAACTCATATCTGTCGTGTTATTTAAAAATGGAACGATCTTTTACGCCGTAACATGGCAACCAAGGAGGTAACTTATGAAAGGTTTTATTTAAATTTCGAACTGGCTTGCTTGAACGCTGTTTAAGGAAAAAAAAAACAAATGAACACTTTAACGCAACAAAAATTCTTCATTGATTTTGAAATTTTGTCCTTGACAAAATTAGTTCTAGGTACTACTTAGTTTTAATTTCTGCGCATTATTTGAGAAATAGTACATTACTGCAGCGGCCAGCAAAATAGGCATTGATGGACGAACGTGTAAATGTGGGCCGAGGCGAAGCCGAGGCACACATACGTAAGTCCATCAATGCCTAGTTGTGGCCAAGGCTTGTATAGTACTTTTCTCAAATAATGCGCGGAAATTAAAACTAAGTAGTACCTAGAACTCATTTTGTCAAAATCAATGACGAACAACAATAATTGTTCCCGCATTAAAATGTTCCTTTGTTTTTTTTTTCAATAAACAGCGTTCTATTTGCAAGCCAGTTCGAAATTTAAATAAAACCTTTGATAAGTTACCTCCTTGGTTGCCATGTTTCGGAGTAAAACATTGTTCCATTTTTAAACTACACGACAGATATGAGTTTACTATGGAATTTATTTGGCCGCTAGACACGACAGATATGGATTTTCATACAACTTTTGCCGGCCGCTGCGCGCATGTATTTGACCAGTACAGCAATTTCGATTTATCTCGAAGAAGGTTGTCAAAATAATGATCACATTTCCAAGCATGTTTGAGAAAAGTACTATACAAGCCTTGGCCGCAACTAGGCATTGATGGACTTACGTATGTGTGCCTCGGTCCACATTAACACGTTCGTCCATCAATGCCTCTTTTGGCCGCTGCAGTAATGTACTATATCTACAGGAATTGGTATCAACAATAGACTTCCGCTACATAACCGACGTGATAACGAAGGAAGAAGCGATCAAGCTGCTGAAGGATAAACGAGCCGGCAAGGATGAGAGAGTCAAGTATCTAATGCAGAACGGATACCCTGCGTACACCACACAAGTTGGTAAGGCATTTCTTAGTAGGTACATGAATAAAAATGGTAACACTTATTTACCTACTTAGGCCGACTCCCGACAACAGTATTTAGCTCGCTAAGATAGCTGGCCCCGCTGGTCGTAAAAATTAAGAGGAGCATTAAGTCAAGAGTGAATAGGTTACTTCTGGGCACGGAGCACGTAACCAGTGGAGAGAGAATCGGTACGTTTTTGTTCTAAATCAAAGTCACCAAATAACGGCGGGGGCAGAGGTAAGCTTCCTCTGCTGTGATTGGATGACAGATTGACAACCAAATGACAACTGATTCTTTAGGGATTCCAAACACGTAATTAAAAAAATATCGATATCGATAGTTGTTTAATTTATTAATAGTATAAGGATTTCTTTGGGAAATAGAGATTACGGGTTCGATTTTGAAATAAAACAGTTGTTTATTAAATTTACTGCATAATTAAAAAATAATGAAGTATTTACTGGTTTTTAAAATGGATTAGCTTTGAATAGGTTTTTCTTATGTAATCTTTTGGATTTGTATTGATTTATGATATGGTAAATACGGGCAAACCAATAAAAACAAAAGAACGTATACAGCTGCAGTTCTTATTAATTTCGTCAACTTAGAAAGTATTGTGTAATGCTTAATAATAAACAACCGCATTCTGTGTATTTATTTCGATCGACGAGCGTTTTAGAGCCTAACATATCGATATAATCGTCGTGATGCTGCGAACAGCACTATCGAGAAAGAAAGAGACAACGACTAATGCGCAAATCAGTGTGCCAGAAAGAGACAGCAGCGGAACCATCCAAAAATAAAAATATTTGATTTTACTTAATGAAATTGATTAAATGGAGTAGAAAACCACTTACCTGTGAAATGTTATACCATCTTTTGTGTAACTTGAAGTAGTAGAACACTTTCCACACCATTTAATTGCACAACTAGGCATTACTTTTCAGTTTATTTGTTTTAAAGACGGAAGCGCGTGACGTTCGTACGTTCAAAATTTCGCTGCATATGCTTGATTTTGCATGCGCTTGGCGCCCGCGGTAGTCCCCGCATGCTCTCTCCACTGGTTACGTGCTCCGTGCTTCTGGGCAAGCGTGACCTTAGACCTCATCATCGCTTACCATCAGGCGAGATAGTGGTCAAACGCAAGCCTGATAGTGGTGTGCGGATTGATTTCATGAGATTAAGGAGAGGCAGAACATAGTTTGTGTTCAAGGAAATATTGAACATTTTGTTCGGCGAAACTAAACTTTTCAGAACTGTACCTAAGCTCGTAGAATACAAAAACTATTTAGAGACATCTTTTTATTTTGCCTGTAATCTTTACATAAACTTCTATCACATAGAATAATTTTAGATTATTCTCTATGCCAAATTCGGCAATGGTATATTTTAAACAAAATGTCAAGTCGAAAACTATGCGGTCGGAAATATGATTGAGAATGTGCAAATAATCTTTCATATGATACCCCTCATACCCTAATAGCCCCACTTCGAATTTTTAAGAGTCCCTTTCAAACGTCGACGCAAAAACAAAATGCAAATTCGTTGGGCAAACGTTATCTAAACCAATTTCAAGTTATAACATTAGTAGTTCCTGAGATATCCAGCTGTGACAGACGGTCAGACAGAGTCGCACCATAAGCTTTTTGCGCCCCTAGATTTTTCCTTGGACTGCAGGATATGTCCCACTTATTTATTTTAATGCCTTTATTAATTTTATATATAATCCATATTTAAATAAGTTATATGTTTTAAACTATTAATTTATTAGTCATACATCTAATTTAATGAATTAACCGAAAATCTAGTTTGTACATGTTGTGTTCACATATATGTGAAATGTTTGCACAGAATGATGTTTTATGTATAATTGTATGTAAGTTTTTCTGTAAACGTGTTATTGGTGTCAATAAATAAAAATAAAATTAAATAAAATGCCTGATCCAGCATTTGTAACAATGTAGATGAACTTATTCTGAGTCGGATCTCTTCTTCAAACGCCTAATTATCTGTATGACGCAATGCTTTTCTCAACTCTCAGGATGGCTGGGCTACAGTGATGAACTCGTGCAGTCATTATGCGACAAGTATCTGAAACTGGGCTTCAAATACTTCAAAGTTAAAGTTGGAGTCAACTTTGAAGACGATTACAGGAGATGCAGCGCTGTTCGCAAGTGTATTGGGCCTGATAACGTTTTGGTAAGTGACATTACGCGGTTTAGTATTATAAATGATAATAATATACTGAATGAAGAACTACACAGTATCGAGTCTATAAAAAATTATGAATTGGCTCCTACCTGAGGCCTTGGAAGTAAAAAGAGTCCTCTTCAAAAAGATTAGGCAACGCGCCGAGGGTTCCTCTGGTATTGCAGTTGTCTATAGGCGACGGTCATCTACTTGTTTGTAAGAACACGTCAAAAAAATTCGCCGCATTTTATAACTGCGACTGCCGCGAATCAAAATATTATTAGAATTTAAGAATTGTATATTCCACACCGAAAAAAACATTTAGTTAGACAGTGCTTTTTTATTTGCTTTAAGATGATTGATGCCAATCAAGCGTGGAGCGTGAACGAAGCCATCGAGTGGGTGAAGAAGCTGGCGCCGTTGAAACCGATGTGGATCGAGGAGCCCACGTCTCCTGATGATGTTCTCGGACATGCTGCTATATCGAAGGCTTTGGCGTGAGTACTACTCACTTCATAAAAATATGGTGCAGATATGGAACATGCAGCGCAAAAAATGATTCACTTCTTTTCCCGCCCTCTGTGCCCCAGTCTACAGTCAAAGAGATCTATGCGTTGCCGTCGTTTATGCTGTGGAATAAGCGAAGTATTGATCTAAAGAATATCCTTTCAATAAAAAAATTAAAATTCCAAATCGGTTTATAAATGAAAGAAGTTTCAAGCAAAAAAAAAACAACCGAGTTGAGAACCTCGTCTTTAGATGTCGATAAAAATTAAAGTACTTACCATCGACACCATACAGGAGAACATTATGTTGCTCATGGTGAACTCAGCAATTCAAAACGTAGTGTGAAGAGCAATCATCAGTGGCGGCCTTAGGGGGTGGCGAACAGGGCAATAGCCCGGGGCCTCGCCTCACGCTACAACCCAAAAAGCTTACAATTCTATCCCTAGATAACAATAAAGTTGGGCGATTAATTATTTCATAGTAAAGTACTAATATTATAAAGGCGAAAGTTTGTGAGTGTGTGTGTGTGTGTTTGAATGTTTGTTACTTCTTCACGCTCAAACGGCTGGACGGATCTGGATGAAATTTAGCACAGATATAGATTTCAGTCTGGAAAAGTACTTAAGATACTTTTTATTCCGGAAATATGTTCCCTTGGGCTTATTTTTGAAATTCCCGCGGGTGAAGTCGCTGGCAGAAGCTAGTTAATAACAAAAACAATAAGCTTTCCATTTCTATATCTCATACATTGTAAAAACCGGCCAAGTGCGAGTCGGATTCGCGCACGAAGGGTTCCGTACCATACTCGCAAACAAAGACAAAAATATCACGTTTGTAGTATAAGAGCCCCACTTAAATGCTGAGATAGGAGCCTTTTTGGTCTCGCACGGGGTTTTTTGTTTTTACTATTGTTTAATTTTTTGCTTATTTCTCGTGTCTCCTGTGCGGGTCACAAATAATTATTTTCTCTTTCTTTCCTTCTTTAAATATTTATTTATTCTGTTTTTAGTATTTGTTGTTATAGCGGCAACAGAAATACATCATCTGTGCAAAAATTTCAACTGCCTAGCTATCACGGTTCATGAGATACAGCCTGGTGACAGACAGACAGACATACGGACCGCGGAGTCTTAGTAATAGGGTCCCGTTTTTACCCTTTGGGTACGGAACCCTAAAAAGGGCAAGGGCCTCGCATATTTGCCGCCCGCCCGGAGCCTCGCAGCGGTTAAGGCCGCCCCTGGCAATCATCCTTCATCATCAGCCTTTTAATGTTCCCACTGCTGGGATAAAGGCCTCCTCTCTGTGCGAGTGAATGGGCCGTAATCCACCACGCGGGCCCGGGTTGGTGGATGCCACATGTCTTCGAATTTTTGGTTCTATGGTATACCGGTTTCCTCACGATGTTTTCCTTCACCGTTTTGAGAGCAGTGGTGATGAAATAATTTATACAAATTAAAGCGCCTGCCTGGGTTCGAACACACGACCTACGACACATAAGTCGCGGCCGTTACCACTGGACCACCACTGCTCTCAGTCATCCTTACCTTATCATAATTTTTCAATCTTATTTATCTGCCTACTCAAACATCCTCAACTTTGGTACAAATCAAGCCTTATCCGAAACGAAGTATTTGATTCTCCTGCAATTTCAGAGAAATTAACAATTGTCTCTATATTTAAAGGCCTTACAACATCGGTGTAGCAACTGGCGAGATGTGCGCCAACCGCGTCATGTTCAAGCAATTCCTCCAGAGCGGAGGCATGCAGTACTGTCAGATAGACTCGGCGCGCATCGGTGGAATTAACGAAATACTCTCCGTTTATCTCATGGCTGAAAAGTTGAAAGGTAACTGAATAAAACTATCTACAATGGCCTGAAGATAAAAACTGCCTACCCTGGTAAAATATGTCAGAGGAGTTATATCCAAAAGATGGTCTGTGTCACATTATTGTGAACTGCAATCTTCAAATCATTTGCTACTCGTAGTTACAATATCAATTATCCGTCATGCATGATCGTGCAATGAGGCTATTTGGATATCAATATTTGGCAGTATATAAGAACTGTCCCAAATTTAATATTATATAGTATTGGGTCCGGTTGATAATATTAATATTGGTGTATATTAGCATTCTTAAAAAAAATTGGTTACTGATCAAGTTTTATGGAGGTTTGACATATTCAAACTAACATCGTCATCGTTTCCAGTGAAGGTATGTCCTCACGCGGGCGGTGTGGGTCTGTGTGAGATGGTGCAACATCTCCAGTACTGGGACTTCGCAAGCGTTTCCACTACCATGCAGGACCGCCTCATCGAGTATGTGGACCAGCAGCATGAACACTTTGTGGACCCTTGCGTCGTGGAGGATGCCAAATACCTCGCGCCTAAGGTAGGATTTACAAAAAAGGAATGTGGGCGAAAATACTTCGTAGAAATGCTAGATTTTCTAGCGTTATATTTTACATTCGATGCGGTAGTCCTGCCAATATTAGGACCGTTCAATAGTCAGAAACCAGAAAGTTTGACTCCAGTCATGCCAAGGGGTAACGTGTTTATCAGTTACTGGGTTTTAGTGGTCAGATAGGCAGGTTCTGAGCTGCTTTTGGTTAGACCAACCCCAAACTAGAACATTAAATAATTTAAATGCTAGGTAAGAAAGTATTAAATCGCAAATTCTACTGACCTCTAGAAGGTAGTTAGGTATTACTAATATGTTATTGTCCATATATAGATAATGCACTGTTTTTACAAGCTTTTATTTAGTATACAATGTAAGTGTGTTCGGCTCAAATATTGCAACTAAATTTTAAAGCACTTATCCTCCACCAATTAAGATGAAATTTTACATACACGTTTAGTTTGGATGACAATGCATGGTTAGCAAAGTAACATCGTTCTAAATCCAATATGGCGGACTAGTTACTTTTTGTGCACCGCCATGATATGGGTATCAAATGAAAGGGTCTGAGAAGAATACGATAAAAACTTGTTTAAAAAAATAGATTTTTTAATGAATAATTTATTTATAACGGCGACTCTGTGCGACCGAGCTTTAACATTATTTTGTTTTGTTTCAGCAACCGGGATACAGCACAGAGTTCTTACCGGGCATATTAGACAAGTTCGCTTATCCAAACGGCAGCGAATGGCGGCAGATGATCAAGGACGGAATCTTCCCGCCCCCTGATGAAGCTGAATTAGTCAATGTCTAAAACTAAGAGATTAAACAGTCAAAACCGTTGAATCTTAAGCTCTATAATTAAAGACTTTTCCAAAAAACACTTCTTTTATTTCTCTGGCAAACGAAGTAACGGAGTCCCTTACCTACACGCTTTCATGGCGACCGCTGATTTCGCACGGTGGCTCTTTAATGATATATAAGCCTACAATTTCTAAATGAGTTGTTACCCAACAGCTACCTCAACGTGAAAATTGATAATAATCACATGGGAACTTACAACCGGGATAAAAATATTTTTGTATTTTGTATGTCCTTATCCAGGCAGGACATGGTTTACCAGCGTGCCAAGTTTTAATTCCATATCCGTTGGAGCGTCGTTGATTAACAAACATCTAAACATACAGACAGACTTTCATAATATCAGTAGGATCCTTTAGAAATATTATCGTTTAGCAATTGTTTACTGTATGATTTAATTTTCTCAATGTTGTGAAATTTTCTTGTCTAGGAAATTATGATATAGGAAAATAGTTGTAGAACATAGGCGATGACGATGACGTGAAGCTATTTGCCGGTATCATTAAAATATTGTTGAAGAACAGTATGACTTGCAAGTTCACACGTTAGTAGATCCTGGCATTACTAATATGTTCAGTGAACAGTTTGAATTCAGATCGAATAACATGGACCCATGAATATTCCTGAATTTTAGGGTTGTTAATCAGATTGACTAGGGATTTAAATCTACCGATGTGCGAGTATGGATAAAGGGACGACTCTTTCACGCAAATACTACAATACGGATTTGGATGAAATTTGGCACAAAAATAGTTTATAAACTGGATTAACAAATAGCACAGGTTCCTAGTAGTTACCTTTGGGACAATATCAACATTCACGTGGGCGGCAGCCCAGAAATATATTAAAATTATGTTATAACAAGAAAATGCTTGGATTCATATTTCTTTTATTGATTATCGTTTTAGCGGTGGGGTCCATGTCATCTACGTTCGATTAATGTGCCTTATTATTGTCCATATGCAAGGTTCAAAGCCACAACGATATACCCTGATAATTGCTTGGTGGCATCATCTATCATAAATCCGGTTTGTTTTGATAAAGCTGTATGACTAGCATTTTCATAACATAGGTACCTTAAATGAAAATGCTGATTCATTTGGCTCCATATTTAATAGTTTCCTTTTACATATTAGCAATTTATTACTTACTTTTCATAAACGGAATGCTATCAGGAAACAAAAACATGGATAGCGAGTAAAACTGTAGTTTACCTTCAGTGAGTCAATGGGTCATTGTTTTGAGGAAGACCTCAACCTCAACTATTATTACAAATCGTCACATTTGATGCGGTTGTTTATGTCAATGCTAGCGTGATCTAATATTTAATGTGTTGTTTCCACCTTATGTACTTATTTATTTAAACTTCATGTACAATAATGGTCCATAGGTAGACTTAATGCCACAAGGCATTCTCTACCAGTCAACCTTAGGGTTAAATAGGACAACGTTGTGAAAGGGGACAAAATAATATCTAAAAATAACAACTTGTATATGTAAACTTATATACATACACAAATAAAATAGACTAAAAAGTATTTCAACAAATACCAATAAAAACTAAAATCTATTAATAATTGCTATGACTAGACTTCTGTTTAGATGAGAGCTATTTAGTGTGACTTAAATAGTGGTACTTATGGGAATTTTGTTTGTTTAGGGCAACAAATGAAGAAGTTTGTAACATTGAAACTTATGCCGTAGGCGGAGCCTACCTGCCCTAAAAATGTTTCCGAGCATGAAGCTATGTACCTATACAAAAACTTCAGTGTAGGAGATACATACTTTTATGATTACATATTAGATACAAATGAAGCAGATTTTATTGATAAGTAGTAATACGAATATGCCCAAGAGAAGTGTGGAATAATTAATTATGTTATAAATCGATGGCCTTAATCATAATGTGGGCTGATGCAAACAAAGGGCAGAAGGCAATCAAATAATTATGTCACATAATGACGTGGTAAAATTAGCAATCTTTGCGTGATTATACGTTCTTATTGACCCAGTACTATCTAGCAAAAACAAACGAATTAAATCACTTTGTTATTGTTTTATGATAAGACACGAAAATATTGACATTTTGAAGAGCATCTATATAGTGTGCACAATCAGTTGTTATGCAGTTCTGCGATCAATAAGATGACATGAGACTCGGCCATTTGCAAAAATATTATTTTAGGAACCGTAGATTTTGGGATAGCCAACGATGCTGAATAGAAAAACAATAATAATTGTAAAATCTTATTTTATTGTTTAAATTAAAAGAAATATGTGACTTACATGATAAGATAAAACTGGCTAACAAATACAACTATGATTTCTTTTGAAAAGCAAAGGCACTAAGTTTAGATTGTTTCGGAGCGCTGCTGACAGGTGTGTCCGTTACATTGCTAACTTCATCTAACTTTCTTTTAGGGCCATTGTCTATGCCGTTGGTGAATTTGCCCTGCACTGTCTTGAACATTTTGATACCGTGTCGAGTTAACTCCGACGGACCGAGGTCTGGATTCTGTTTTTCTAGCACAGATTTATTTCTTGTGAACCAGTCTACAAAGGTCTCGCCTTCCAGAGGTGCTGGAGGCTGTTAAGACAAAAGAGAGGATTTATAGTTTCATAGTAGTTGTGGGCATAGAATGGGCTATCTCATGATTCTGAGTAGTATTTCGTAACAAAAAGGATTAAGAAATTTTTAAACTATACTTTTCAGAATTTTAATGGGCGTGTATAGCTTTTCGACGGGGCCCAACAACATCATTGTTATAAAGCGAATATCAATTTTAATATGCTCTCAAAATAAAATATCTTCTGCGTATTTCTTTTAAATGATTTGCGGGAGAAAACGCGTTTTTATATCGCATTATCAAGAAGGGTTTAATTAGATTTAAGTAAACACTTACGTCATCATTTTCAGAAGTATCAGCAGGTCTGTGGACCTCCACGAGAGTCCTTTCAGTCAAACTGAGTGGACTCTGCGCACTCTTTGAGTTTGTCGCTTGCTTTTTGAATATATTCCTCGCTCTACCGGGCGAAGACTTTATAGGCTGCAATTGTAAGAAAACAAATTCCTCCTTAGTTGAAGCGTGACTTTTAAGAATAATGACACGGGGTTCAAATTACAATGATTAATACGTGCTCATGTAATCAGGAATGGAACAATACCGAGAAGATGCAAAAAATACTTGTAATCTTTACAAATAAAGAACTTACAATTGGTTTAAGTGTCGTTTCAAGATCAGTCTTTTTCTCTTTAACTTTCTGTGGTATAATGAGACTAGCGTTCAAGTCTGTATCGCCGTTAGTGACGTCATAAGTCTCTTGTGTATCCAGCTCTTGGAAGTGTGACGTCTGTGCAACATTCAGTTTATCTGCCTCTTTGTCCCAGGATTCTGATAAGTTTGTCAGTTTGTCTGCTAAATGTACTCGACCAAGCCTTGAGGCATACTTGGCGGCAAGAGGCAGTAGGCGATCGTCTTTTAATAACTCCATGAGCTCCAACGCCCTTTGTTCTATCTCGCTACGGCAAGCAAGCTGAAATATAATTTAAGGTAAATATTTGCACTTATATTCGTTGCATCAGTTACGAAAACATGTTTTTAGAATGACATGATAAAGAACGTTTTATTAATATGATGGCTAATACATTATCTCAAGTGTTTTGCACTATAATCATGCACACTTACCGCAAACAATTTAAGTGCAGTTTCTCGGGCAGTTTTCACATCCACATCAGCCGTTGTATGGGCCCAGCGAACTAGCTGCTCTTCATACTGACTCTTTTCTGTGTCCATCTCGCAAAGGGGTATCTTAAATACATTAAAAACTTTTTTATCCCATCTATTCAAAAAGAGCTAGTTTATTCTTCGTAAACAGGGACTAAAATAGCTCATTAATCCCTAGGGACTAAAAGCAATTTGAATTTGAAATGTGGATATTGTTAGTAAATGTTCCAATCAGCAGAGGTGAATCACAAACCATGCGATCCAAAATAGGATTACAGCGCTAAAATCGATTACGACGAATGTGTGAGGTGAATGGCTAATGAGCGATTGTAATTCTATTTCGGACCGCACGGGAACATTGTATTGAACAAGTGACTGGTTGGAAAACAGCGCGCGAGCCAAATTAAAAAATAAATCTAGAACTGTAACAGACGGTAATAATAAAATTGTTACGATGCACTTCCACAATTGTTTAAATATAAACAGTAGCCTCTAATTATTTCTATTTTACGTCTTATGGTCCCTAATTGTATGTAAATAAATAAACGTAACGTTCTTGTTCATAAGTTGCACTTCTTTTCTCATAGAGGGTGATAAAATGTAGAGTTTATCATCGGGGGCAACACTATTTTAACTCGAGTGACGTACTTTGAATCCGTCGCTGCGCTCAGGATTCTATTTTAGAATCCTTTGCTCCGCTCTGGATTAAAAAAAAACACTCTCGCGCCTTTAAAATAGTTGTTTGCTCCCTAGATAAACAATCTACATTGGTCAATTTGTGATTGGTCTTAGTATGAGTGAAGTCAATGGGATTTTGTACACCTTGAAGTCCTGTAGTTTTTGGCCTCACTACTAAAAGGCATAAGTAAATTATAAAGCAAGACATTAGCATACCTGTACAGCCAATTCTGCAACAATGGGTTTAGGTGCAGTAGCTGGGAATGATGCCCCTCGACAGAGTATTGCACGAACTTTTTGTGTTGCTTCACTTACCTGCAATTAAGAAAGAGATTAATACTATCGTTTATGTATTCTATTGAAGACAGAACAACAACAAACTTCCTGACTGCTTATAAGAGTCCGTTTCACAGATAAAAACAAGACACAAATCACGATGAAAATTCCTAACTTTATTCGAGCAATTAAATTATATGGAAAAACGGCAAAGTTAATCATTCCAACTTTCAGTTGCCAGTATCTCCAAAGAATATAGTGAGTAATTCGATTATCGATATGCTATAAATATCTCTAGTGAAAGTCAGGTACCCAAAAAATGTACTCACAGAAACAATAAACCAAGAATCGGAAGCTCCCTTAGAATGCGTGTTAGTATCACAGAGAGGCATCCACACTCCGCTGGCGACGTCATACATTCGAAACATGCCCGTGTTGTCATACGCGCAAGGGGAGCCCACGTCCGTAGTGCCGAGCCACGCGAGTTTAGAACTTGGCGTTAAAGGCACAGGGACTGTTTTGCTTCGGACTTGGCGACCTGAAATTTGAAATTTTTCAACCAAGGCCTATAAATACATCATATCATAACATCACGCCTTCAGTTACCAAAGGGTTGGGCAGCTTTAGTACACCTACAATAACAGGCGAAACAGACAATAACAGGAAATAAAGGATGTATGTGAAAAACAAAATTGTTTCCGTTTACAATTTCCGTAACGGTATTTCCCGTTTTGTAAACATAAAAGTTGATCATCTACTGCGGGAAATACTAGAATATAACATAACAAAAAACCCATTACTTATTACTAAAGAAAAATGTAACGAAGAGATGATAATTAATTACATCATGCCTACATACGTAGACGTGCTACGGAACACAGCAACAAGTGAAATATAGTACATACCATTCAAAGCTACGATGTCCATGGCTAAGTGCTGATCTGAATACCCAGGGTCTGTGCTGTGGTATACAGCTAATACTGCTGTGTTGAACGCTCCTAGAGCCACCACTGGTCCGGCTAGGGATATTACCTATAAACACGGTTAATATAAACATCGGCAAAAATGACAAACTTTCCTACAAACCCCTCCTATTAAATACCTATTAGGGTTAAAGCATATTGACGAAGAGTCAAAGCGAATTTCTAATATTTTATAATGCGATCGTCTTTAATCTGGATAGTGTGCATTACATTGAAGAGATAGGGGTCATTTTGCTATATAGCTTTATAGGAATTTGCTTAAAAACTGTCTCATTCATAGTCATTCTGACTTTTCCAAAATCCTTCCTTAGTGCTCACTTTCGTCATATATTTAAGGAAATCTGGTGCTAAATTTTATACCTCAAGACCCAGCGGCTTAGACTATGCGGTGTCTAAGTGCCTTATAGAAAGGCCAAGTACTTCCGTCGCAAAATGTATTGGGAGCTTTTATAAATGTATTTTACTAGATGAATAAATAATCACAAAAGTCTAAGGGCGTTCATTAAGTAATACCTTCTGTCTTCTTTTTCGTTCTTACCATCAAATATTACTTAGCCAATTCTGGTAGTAATGACCAATGACACACCACAACGCTGACTTTTCACAATGTAAGTATTCTCACCTGTCGCTGCGTGCCCATAGGTGTGAACAGCCGCAGTAGGCGCGCGTTAGTGGCGCACGCGACCACGCCGGCGCCGGCCGACACGCACAGGATCTCTTCTGTGTCTGGCATGGAAGCACTCCACTCTTTACTGCTGCCCACCAGTGATATGCACACTAGTTTACTGCAGAATACATAGCAAATTGAACAAGTCTGTGTCCGGTGACATTGGATAATGCACGTTATCATTACTGCCATAAAGTGCAAAGTTGCATAAACATAGACGCTGACTCTAACATCTCAGGTCGTTTTTGAGCGCTCTAAGGGCTCTTTTGTGAACTTTAAGTTGTGACAATAAAGTTTATTTTCCTATGTCAGTACAACCACAACAATTTTACCAGCATTTTTGGACATTCATCTTATCTTCAGCATAACAGTCTCTCCCACATTTGTTTGTACCGAATAAGCTCCGAAACTACTGGACCGATTTTAACAATTTTTCACCAATAGAAAGCTAAATTATCAGAAAGTAACATAGGCTATAATTTATTTTCATGAAATTAGAGATCCTTAAGAAAATTGCAATAATGTAACCGAAAGTAGCAAAATATTGACTATAAAATTCATAATTTGGCGTGCGCTGAGATAAGAATAATAATAATAATTTCTGCGTGATTGATGATACATAAGAATTATGTACTACATGATTAAAGTACTCATTATGAGCTACAAAAAAGTACGCAAGGGAATATAACTAACTATCATAGTTAAATCACAAGCTTTTGTGTTCTAAAATTTAATTAGATCGCCGGTAGAAACATAAGTTGGTTACATTCATATCGTAGCTTATTTAAATAAATAGTTTCGTCATCAAGGGTATTAATGTAGCAGTAAAATACTTTTTAATTCATTCGATTTGGAATTTTAATTTCGGAGTTATCAAGAGTATAAAAATGCAATACGCAAACCGTTCGACGCCGCTGCGACGTTCCCTACTCTGTAGTGGGCGTTGCCGTGGTGCGGGAGGAGTTACGTCTATGAGTAAGGTAGGCTAGGTATGTATGTATGATAGGGTAGGTGGGTATGTAGGGTAGGGTGGGTAGGCCGCAGCTTCGCTCCCGTCAACTGGCTACCTACCCAAGGTAGTTAGTTGACGGGAGCGAAGCCGCGGTGGACAGCTAGTCAATAATAAAAACATATATCTCGACCTGAAACTACCAACTTATAAACAGGAGATCAAGAAATATAGCATTATCTATCAGGAGAATTAAGAATCATAGAAATAAGCTTGCCCTTGACTATCAGGAGAAAAAAGTTTACGATATAGGAGACTAAAGAGACTTGGTTGACTGGTAGAGAATGCCTCAGGCATTAAGTCCGCCTATGTACTTTTATGTTGCATGAAGTTTTAATAAATACATAAATAAAGAGACAAAGTGTAGCATCAGGATGGATTGAGACACTTAACTGAGAAGTGTTACACCAAGCTAAAAAATCCGAACAATTACAATATCAGCCAGATAAGTGGCCTATTGTTGCGTTCAACAGATTGCCAGGTAGGAGAAAGAGCAAAGAAAAAATTGCATGGAACATTATTAGTAAAATATAACGTAAGTAGGTACGTAACGTCAGGAAACTATCTGACGAGGCAACAATTCCCTTGACAAAAGGCAGCAACCTAAATTGCAAATTCAACAAAAAATATAGAGTCTGATTGATAAGATAAATTAAAATTCCTAAATTAGTTCTCACCTCGGTGTTTCACAGGCTAACGCGACGACAGTAGAAGACAAACTAGCCATTGTGTGGTTCAGATAGTTGTTCAAGTGAATCCCATGATGCAAGTTGGTATCATGGAACTCCACATCTATAGTTGACTCTCCATTCTCCGCTGTATGACAGCGAACTATGCCGATGTCATTCCAACACATGTATCTAGAAAAAAAGAAGAATTTCGTTCCATCTGCAGTAAGACCCCCTGACAAATTCAATACTGGTCTCTGCAATGTGTGGAAGAACATGTACTACATTATAAAGAGGATCAGGGTGCCCAACCGGGTGAGTTTCTGAAAAGGGACTGAAGGGGTTAAAATCTAAGTTCAAGACAAGTAGAGCAGAGATCAAAATAATATCACCGACTAGAGATTAAATGAGATTGATTGAATTCCTTTAAATAATATCAACTATAACATTGCGCTTATCGAAATTTATGTTGATAAATAAATTAAAATATCGATAAATATGTCACTGACCTATGTTCCAAATGCGTTGGAGTAGCCGAGGGTTGGAAAGGCGCCTGCGGTGGCACCGTGGAAGGTGATGGAGTTGCATTATGCCGCGAAGCCGGCCGTGACTCATCATGATCGGCAGCAATCCCCATAGTGTCATTCTTTATCTTTTGCAGTGATATAGCATTGTCATCATCACTCTCATAGTTCTCTATCAAGTCATCCACGATGTCGTCATTATCTGCAGGCAAACTTTCATTCTTATTATTCAGTACTGATGGCATTTACCTTATAGTGGGAAAGATCATGACGTAAAAGTATAGGGAAAATAAAAGTTGTAGCTGTGAAAACAAATGACATAAGACCAAAAGAATGTTTGAAAAGTATAGGGGATATACTAAAAAAGTATCAAAACTAGGTTTCACTAATCTGCTTCTTGTAGTGGTTATTTTTCCCCACCTATGAATGGTATGGTATAATATAAAAATTATCCTTTTACTTACCATCTGCCCTCTCAATCATTTCCACATCATCAGCATTATCAGCAGCTGCCGAGCTGTCCTTGCCGTAGCAGTTCACTAACATGCCCAGTTGACCAGCAACATCACAGTATGCCAAAACCCCATTCCCTGAAATATTATCAATCATAACATTGTTATGGTTGACAAGTAGAAATGAAAGGAAATAACATGTACCGCCAACCCCAAGAAATATGGGTCAAAAGTGAAGAAGATTATTAATAATATGTTGTCAGCGTGAGTTATGTGATTAAGGTGCAAAATAGTAGCAAGCCACAAAGTATTCAGGTCATTGCCATAAGCATCACCATAATTACTTTGTATTATTATCATTATTGTGGCTTGTGCAAAACAAAGAGATTTAAAGATACAAATAAATTTAATGTCTTAATCATCATCATATCAGCCGAAAGACGTCCACTGCTGGATATAGGCCTCCGCCAAGCGTCGCCTCATTGACCGGTCTGTAATATGTCTTTGGTGCAAATCAATTATATTTTAATCTTTGCCATGTCAGTGTTATCCTGTAATCAAGACTATTAACCTTCTTTAATTGAAGAAATTGTTGTTTTTTATGGGACTCAGGGCCACTACTGTCTAACATGTGTGGGTGTAGACTTTAAATAGTTGCTGAGTTGGGAGATTTCATTTGAACTCTAGCTTCTGCCAGAGGCTTCATCTAGGTATAAGTCAAAAATGATCCCATGGGTTACAACCCAATGGGTCAAAAGATCCTATATCTTAATCCAACCCATGGTCTACCTGCGTTCACATTTATAATAAGGATATGAGGACAATAGAATATTTGTTTACATACCTTTAGGATTCCATGCCATGGCAGAAACATTGTGTGAGGTAGGATGTTCTATAATGCCAATGCATTCACCTGAGCCTATTTCCCACACTGCAATTTGTCCAGCAACTGTGTTTCCAGCCAGATATTCACCACATGGTGAAAACACACATTGAGATATTGCACATTTTATCTACAAACAAAATGTAGTTTTGAATAGAAATAATTGTGTTGCACAACATAGTTTCAGACTAAACTGGAATTTATCCAGACTAATTGTTATTTAGTTAACTTTGTAAATACCCACCAAATGATGTGTAAAAGTCATCCTCTGCCCCCAAGACTCGCAGTCTAACAAAATTATCTCTCTATTATTTGGGTATGCCAGGTATTTTCCCTCTGTAGGCTCAAAATCCATTCGGCCTGAAATATGCCAAACATTTTACCTACATACCTATTGTAATTATATACTATTGTCTAAGGCTGTCATAATATGTTTTTCCTTCTGGTATGAGAAAATTCCCATACATTACTAAGCCTAGATGCATCAGCAAAATATAATAGTTGAATAATGAACATCCTTACAGGCAACTGTACCTACTGTACTGTTGCAAATTTTACAATTCATGATCAAAAATAAACAACACATCCTAATAATGAGTAAAATAATTAGATTAATACAATTTATTATTGAATGAAACATACATAAAACTTTAGCAGCATAAAATGTGTTTATCTTTGGTACACATGAAACTTCTTTAACAATCTTCTGTGTATCAATATCCCATATTCTCAATTTTCCATCTCCACATGCAGTACTTGCAAACTTCATATGTGGGCATATAGCAATACTCAGAACTGGTCCTGTGTGTTCCTTCATTACAAATAAGGGTGCTCCACCTTCCAAGTTACATAACTTTGCTTCCATATTCTCTGATGTACATCCCAAAGCCTATAAACCATTACAATACAAAATATTTTACTGGACTCTTAACAATATTCAATATAATCCAGAAAAAACAAAGAATCACCTCAATTTTACTCGATGACTTGATTTGTGTGACTGGTGCTGTAAATCTAGTGACAATACCGTCTTTATCGAAGGCTGGGTACGTGTATGCTTGAACAGCATGATTATCAGTGGCCACATAAAGTCTTTTTTCTTTGTAGCAAACAGCAAGGGCACTTTCCCCGACACAATGTGAATTCGGATCATCATCTTCTATATCCACCCATATTCGCACATCACCATCGTTTCCACATGTAATAATATGTCTGAAGAAGACGAATTACTTAAATAAAGGCTATAACTTGAAGAATTATAGATATAATCTAAAGTAAAACTTACTGTCCATCTTCTGTGTAGCATACATCAGTGTGGCCTTCAGCATGAGCATATCGTAATGGTTTGCTATCTATTTTCATATTTAACTGAAATTTAAACTAATACAAAGTGCCTATAAACTTGATATTTTATACAATTATCACAACAACAATAATTAGCAACTAAATAATTTTGGAGTAACTTTTTTATTTTGACAGCTTCTTTTGCAAATTGGCGGGAAATTATTCAGCAAAATGTCAAATGTCAACGTCAAATCTGAATGAAATTTACAGTAAAGCAATCATTATTTAAATAACTATACCTACTTTTTACAAACGGTTAAAAATTACTATCATAATTTTCTAATAGATGGCTGTTACATGATCAAATACTGAAAAATCTTTATCATTCTGAAAGTTATACCCAGTATAAATGCTAACTATAGGTTTGAGCTATAACCGTTATAACCGTTATCGAATAACGATAACTAGATTGCGTGCTTGATGGTAACACAATATTGACGAGAATCTTTGTGAAATGTGAATTCTTTTTTTTATCAACGTGTTAATCGTAAGCCATCGTATATGTGTAGTGTCAAGTGTGTAGACTTCATAAGCTGTCTCGTCTAGACTCTCGACCAATGTGATTCATGCATTGGTATAAAACTACAATAAAAAGGCGTTTTGACATCTGAAACTGTTCATTCGGAGTTGTTATTCAAGTCCCGGTGGCGGTGTGTTGAATAGGTTAGATAAGAATTATTAAAGCGGCAATTGAAATCGGGAAATAAGGTAAGATTCAATTAATATTGGAAAGCAATATAAAATAAACTAATTTAAATTTTTACGTCTTGTGATAACATGATGATGAAATACTGGCCATTTTTCTATCATACCCAATAACCTTGAATTTTAGCGTGCAATTTTTAGGAGACTTATTTTTAGATTTAATGGTGTTGAATGATAACCCGTGCTTTTTTATCCTTTTTGTCAATATAATATACGTTGTCTGGACGTTTACGACGTTCTTTCAAGCATTTAAATTATATTTTAATTTAATCAAGTTAATTTTTTTTTAAACGTATTTAATTATGTATGATTTATTCTTTAAATATTTTTTTATTTGTGTATAAATGTAAAAAAAATATGAAAATTAATTCTTTATGGTGTTATTTTCATTAAAGTGTGACCTGCTTCATTTTCACGTATTTTTTAATTTCTTATCAACCATGTAACCATTTATTCACTTGATACTTATTAGTTATGGTTTCTAAAATACTAGATGGCAGATCAAGGATTTTTGGAACAACAATCAGGTTTTGCTACTATTGCCATACATGCTGGTCAGGAGCCAGAAAAATGGAATTCCGCTGCAGTTGTGCCACCCATTACCTTATCAACTACTTTCAAACAACCGGCTCCTGCCGAACACACAGTAAGCCACCTTATTTAATGCTTTATAAAAAAATTGCTGTTTTTCCTCAATGAACTGAACTTTGTTCTTATGACTCAAAAATGTTGGTAAAACTATGCGTATGCGTCCAGCAGTATTGACTAAAAACGATGTTTTAATTGTTTTTAATCAGCTGCTGGCAAGTCTTTTTCAGCCGGTATCCAATAGCGACGAGATGAAGCTCTAAAAAAACCTTATTACAAAAAAAACCGGTGAATAACGAAATAAAAAGCAAAAAATAAAATAAACTTTTAGTTGGCTCCAAACAAACAAACATGCAAATTAATTCCTTTAGCGTAGAATGATTGTAGCTAGGTCGAACTTCGTTGATTGTTTGTTTTGCGCCGCCTCAAAATGCTAGACTAAAAGTTTATTTTTTGCTTTTGGTTCGTTAAATCGTCGGTATTTATTTTTTGTTAAAAATGTTTTTTTAGGGCTTGCTCTCGTTTCTATTGAAGTTTGTTGGTTTTTTTTTGTTAAAATGTTTTTTTTTCGCTTATTAGTTTACTTACTTTCAAGAGAATCTGTTTACAATTGAAAATTCAGTTCCAAAATTATCAATAAATCCATTTTTTTTTTCTTTAAGGGTGTTTCAAGTAAATACTTTTTCGAAACAAATAAAATATTTTTGAAATCGGACCACTATAAAAAGTTATGCGTGGTCATATATAAAAAAATATACTTGTCGAATTGAGAATCGCCTCCTTTTTTTCGTCGGTTAAATAATAATAACACAATTGATTCCTAGGGTTTTGAATATGGGAGATCCGGAAACCCTACAAGAAATACTTTGGAAGAATGCCTTGCAGCACTGGAAGGTGGAAAACATGGTTTCACTTTCGCTTCTGGTCTGGGAGCGATATCAACAGTAGCCGCATTACTTAGCCATGGTGATCATATTGTGTCAATTGATGATCTCTACGGTGGTTCAAACCGCCTTCTAAGGTAAGGAACATAAAAATTTAATAATAACGACGATCGTTTAAAACGACTGAAAGGAGATTAATTAACTAATTTCAATTCCAGGCAAGTAGTTTCAAGAATGGGAGTCGACGTAACGTTCATAGATTTTACAGTTCCTGGTACTTTAGAAAACGCAATTCAAGAAAATACAAAGGTGAGTCTTTTTCAGGTTTTCATTAATGTAGGCGTAAAGCATTAATGTAACTTTCACTGGTTCCCTTTAAACCTTTCATTAACTTTCGACTTTCGAATACCTACCTTACATGTAATGTAGTATTTTCATGATTCTTGTGAATAGGACTTTTATGTATGAGAAGGTTGTTCAATTTAATGTTTGTTTCGAAAGAATGAGCGGATTTGCCAACTCTCACTTGTACCATTTAAAGAATCTCAATATTTCCTGAACATGTTTCGGGAAGTTTATTATATTATTTACCTATAATATACTTAACCCAGGTTTATTAATTGGAATGTTGATAGAAGTAGCTACATACCAAATTATTTTTTGTGTTCTAATAATTGTAAATGAATCGGAGTTAGAGGATTTTCTTTTGAGCAAGTTATTAGGAACTTAATCATTTCACGAATGCGCATGTTTTAACTTAAAGTGACGAAAATCATAATATTATTACATGGTTATAATAATGTGTTGCGTATCATGATTTAACCACAACAATCTTTATCACAAGTGTTTTATTTCGAAGTAATTAGGTATTATTAACGCTATAAATTACGATTAAACATTGCATTATATTGAATTACGTGCGCATTTTGGTATGGTTTTATCAAAAAAATGAATATCCCCTTAGACTGTAGATATGTTTTTATTTTATTTTAGATGGTCTGGTTAGAGACTCCAACAAACCCGAACTTGAAAGTTATTGATATTGCGGAGGCAGCCAAAGTAACAAAAAGTCGCAACAAAGATATTGTTATTGTTGTGGACAACACATTCCTCACATGTTACTTACAAAAGCCTCTGGACTTCGGTGCGGATATAGTTTTGTACTCTTTAACGAAATACATGAATGGTCATTCCGATGTCGTGATGGGAGCAGCAGTTGTTAATGACCAAGCATTAGCGGATAAGCTTAGATTTTTACAAAATGGTAAGTTTGAACTTTTTGTAGTTATTTATAGTTATATGCTAGTGGCGTATGCCAACAGCAACGCCCACGTGAACATTGAAAATTATACTACGGAAACGGACTATACACGGGTAAAAAGTATCTCATGTGTGCCAAATGTAATTTAAATATGATAAGCCGACTACAGGCTAAACATTTATAATATGGATAAATTAAAGTAAGATTTTCTAGATTATTCTATATGAATGAGGCCTTTAGTTCTTTTATTATAAATAAGCCTATCCCACCTGATGGTAAGCGATGATGTGGTCGACGGTGAAGCACGCTTGTCTAGAAGTAACCTATTCAGTACTCTTGACTTAAAGACCCCTAGAGCTATCGGGAAACACAGCCTCCGGCAGGAAATTCCTCTCCTTAAGCTGTACGCATAATTAAAGTATTTCCAAAACCTTTAGTGCGTATGGGTGACCATGTACCGATGGCGCATCGCCGTAGTTTTTTCAAGATATTTTTTAGTACTTCCTTTTTTTACGAATTGTTAAAAAAATGTAATACATTTTGCCCTCGCTTTGGTTTGAAGCGAGTGTTTTCTTAAAATCGTGACGACAGAAAAATATTACTGTCAAGTGTCGTAAAATGAGCGCGGAAAACAGTTGCCCATCTTCCCGTGTCAACTGTGCGCTCAGCTCCCTATAAATGTGTATTCAAACCATCGTAAACAAGATGACAATCTATCAATCATTAGGACGTAGTGGCAACACTAGGTAATGAAATAGTGTTTATAGGTACATTGTTGCGAAATTTATTCGTAAGGAAACATCATCAATCATGACATGAGAAAATAGTTGTTGTCACTTGTAGTAGACGATGACGTAGATAAATTTTTCATGATCAGTTTATTGTAGTATAGAATGACTTGCGGTTTACTCGCCGGTATAGTCTCGTATGACTCATTTTACGGTGATGAAATTATTAAAGCGTGTCATTGTATTAGGATTTCTAACACAATTATTTTATAATAGGTGGATATGAAAATTATTCGCAGTCTTTCCATTAAGAAAATCCTAATAAAAAGACTGCAGACTGATTAACATTAAATTCACAGAATTGAAAACAATTTACATATCTATTTTGATATTGACGAAAGCAAAATGTATTTATTTCTTTCGTAACTACGTTTAAAGACTTAAGAGGTATACATATTATAGTACTTATGAATCTTGATCAGTATCACTTAGATCTTGAGAATAATTTAAGACCCCATTCATAGAAGGCTCATTCAGTTAACAATGTTTCATTCATTGGGAGCAAAGTCCGGAGCTAGATACATAAATTAGAGATTACGAGTATAATTTTATTATAAGCAGAATATTTTAAAATTGACAATTTGTTTACTGTTTTCAGCTATGGGAATCGTGCCATCACCGTTCGATTGTTACCTAGTCAATAGAAGTTTGAAGACTCTGGCTTTGCGTATGGAACGCCATAAGGAATCAGCTTTAATCATTGCTAAGTGGTTAGAAAAGCATCCGAAGGTTACCGAAGTTATGCATCCAGGTATTGTATTACCTACTTATATATAATATTATAAATTACTAACGAAGTTTTAGCTATTTAATTATTTCGTATTTTTATTATTTAAGGACTTACGTCTCACAAGCAACATGACATTGCCAAAAAGCAGATGACAGGTCATTCGGGTGTCTTCAGCTTCAAACATAGCGGTGATCTAAAAGAGTCAAGAAAGTTTTTGAGTTCCTTGAAAGTATTTACTTTGGCTGAGAGTTTGGGAGGATATGAAAGTTTGGCGGAATTACCGTAAGTTTCTCATTTTTTTGCGTAAAGATTAAGTAAAGGTACAATTAAAATAAGTATTTTTTTTTAAATTCGATATTTTCATTTGCAGATCTTTGATGACACATGCATCGGTTCCCGAGAAGCAAAGAGTAGAACTTGGTATCACGGATTCGCTTATAAGACTTTCAGTTGGATTAGAAGATGTTGAGGATCTCATTCAAGACTTGGATTTAGCGTTTAGAGAAGCATTTTGATGACATTAGTTTGTTTTAAGTTAAATCCAATCTCTTTTTTTTTAATTCTAATTTTATGTTTTTATCTATTTTTTAGGATGTGACGAATTTTTCGAGGTGCAATTAAGTGTGCCTAAAACTAGTGCATGAAATTATTTATTATGAAATGGTACAGCAACACATTGGGCATTCTTAGCCGCGTGTAACTTAATTTCGCCTTATAGGAGTTCCAATGTTGCATGAAAAAAAAAACAATCACATTACTTATTAGCACAATCACAATGGTGATATTTTTGTATCTCATAACCATTTACAATATTGATATAGATAGTATTGTTAAGCATATTATAATTTATCATAATGTTATTCAATCATTAAATCTTCACACGATTAAAACTATTTATAAAAACACACAATAGAGTTTACTGGTTAAACTTAACATATCAATAGAAAAAGGTTAAGTGTGTGCATTTGTTTACAATATTGTCGTGACAGTATTTTACTAAACTACTATTCCCTACCTCATTGTGGTTAGTTTTTTTATGAAGTGCTATTCCGATACAATGCACAATAGTTTGAAACACAATCAAATAATCTTTAAATATCTCATTATCATTTTATTGATTATTGCATTGTCCTTATTATTTATTTATGTATCAAAAAGTATGCGTAGGTATGAATTTTTTGTAACTATTTTTGAGCATTGAATTGAAGAATAAAAAAAATACTGACGCTTCAGTGGTTTTTGTTATACCTATTATTACTTTTAACACCCTACTCGAATATTGGCTCCTAACGCACTATCGCATCGTTTTTGCGGTATTTGCAGCCGTGTGGTTCAGTGCTCGGTTCACCCACTCCTATTCAGCTTATTATATTTTCAATAGTAGTCCACTGCCACAAAAAAAACAAGTACGGCAAGCGAAAAAAGAAATATTTACACGGTAAGTTGGTTACAAACCATTACTCACTTTTTTTTTTTATGAGCTCGCGTTTGTCCACTATCTCGCCTGATTTTAAGTTATGATGTGGTCGAAGGTGAAGCACGCTTGCCTAGAATTAACCTATTCATTCTTGACTTGAAGACCCCTAGGTTGTAGCTACCAGGAAACAAAGACGGCGGCAGGTAATTCCACTCCTTAGCTGTACGCAAAATGAAAGTATTTTCAAAACCCTTTGTGCGTATGGGTGGGATTTCCACAATGTAACGATGGCGCATTGCCGTACGTCTTGTAGTCCGATGATGGAAATTGCTTGGCGAAATAAAATAGTGCAATTCCATCGCACACTCCCCGAAATGTAACCGATAGAAAACCGACAGTCTGGCAACTCGTCGTCGGTGTTCAAGGCTTTGGAGCTTTGAGTCGACCAGCGCATCGTTGCCGATAAGTCTCTTGGCCCGTCTGTCAATCGACTCAAGTGCATCAAGTTGGTACCTGGCAGATCCGTCCCAGAGGTGAGAGCAGTACCTAATCCATGCATGACCGAACTTGCGCTTTACGAGTATACAAGTTGAGCAGCTGTTCAGGCGTGAAGTACCGTCTCACCTTCGCAAGGATCCCCAACTTTTTTGCAGCCAATTGAGCCTTTGCCTCAATGAATGGACCAAAATTGAGGGTCGATGCCAACGTAACACCAAGATGGTCGAGATGATCCGTTATCGGCACGGTTACACCACGGAAGGATGGAGCCGGGTGGAATTGGCTCTTTTTTGAGAAAAAAGGTCACGCCTAGGTCTTAGCAGCATTAAAACTGACTAGATTGGCATTGCCCCATTCGGAGACTGCCTCCAAAGACAAGTTCAAGCGCTCAACCATGGCCTCCCGAAGAGACCGGACTTGAGGCCCAGTAGCCCGTGCGCCAGACACGTATCTCTCAGCAACAGTGCTGTCGTCTGCATACCCAAGGGTTCCGGGTTCTAGCAGGTCATTAATGCGCAATGTTGCCGAGAGCACAGACCCCTGAGGGACTCCAGCGTTAATACCTAACTGACCGGACGAGCAGCCATCGATAACCACTTGGATGTACCGATCCCTCAGGAAGTCTGCAATCCAGTCGAACAGACCACTAGGTAGACCGAAGGAAGGAAGCTTACCAATAAGGCTCTCGTGCCAGACCATGTCAAAGGCCTTCGATATTTCAAGGGAGACAGCAAGCGAGACAGCAACCTCCCCGTGCTTCTCGATGGCCTCACTCCAGATGTGAATGGCATACGCTAGAAGATCCCCAGTTGACCGGTTTCGGTGGAAGCCGTATTGGCGGTCACTAAGGAGGTCGTTGTTTTCTAGGTATGGCAGGAGCTTATTATTCAATACACGTTCCATACTCTTACAGAGGACTGACGTTACTGATATGGGTCTTTAGTTGGCAGGGTCAGCTCGACTACCCTTTTAGGCACGGGCTGAACGTTAGCTTGCTTCCAAGCACTTTTCCAGTAACCATCGAAAGGCGATATAGTCGTGTCAAGATCGGAGACAATTCAGGCGCACAAGTTTTAAGTACAATTGCTGGTATCCCGTCCGGGCCACTAGCCTTGTTCACGTCAAGGTTACGCAGCACCCTACAGACCTCCCTCTGATGGATGCAAATGTCCGACATACTCGTCTCACATCCAACAGCAGAAGGAGGGGACCGCGTGCCATCAGTATTCAGACGCGAAGATTCCGCAAAGAGGGAGGCAAACAAGTTTGCCTTGTCCTCAGCGGAGTGGGCCAGCGACCCGTCGGGTCTCAGCAGTGGTAGTGAGGGGTGACAGAAGTTTGATTCCACCGATTTAGCCAGGGATCAAAACGCATTGCTACCTGCTGGGTGTGAAGCAAGTTTGTCCCCGATTCTGCTAATATGGTCAAACCGTGCCCTTCGCATCGCTTTTTTGCAGGACTTAGCAGCCCTGTTGAAGGCTCTCTTCTTCTGACTCACGTCACTTGCCTTGCGCACACGAGCTTCGACCCTAGGTACGCCTTGTGTTTAACCGCGTTTGCGCGGTCACACTCGGCACCAAACCATGGACGGTCAACGCTGGACTCACTCATTTTTTCCGAAACATTTTGTTTGTGAATGTTTTTTTTGTCTGTTGACAAACATCGTTTGGTACCTACACGTTTATCATTGCGGTCCCAGCTGCATTGACTAACGTCATCTACTCTAAAACTGAGTACAACATGAAGCAGCCGAAGAATAGATTAAAGAGTCTGAATACCTTATGTCTACTAAACAACAAATAACAATAGCCCAAGAGATGCACAAAAAGCAATGGACATTTGTCCATTGAGCCTGCAGTCAGTGGGGCAAACTTTTTTTAAATGACTTCGAAGCCAGGTTGAATACTATAGGTACAACACATCAGATGGGGGTATTCCGATGATCTAGCTAGAATGCGACTATATTGCTGCAATACTAACGATGCATCTTTTTCTATACTGTATTTTGTGCACTAAACCCACAGAACACAGTAGAAGGCGTTTTGTCTGTTCTGTGACTAAACCACAGAATAAATATACAAACAGTATGGCAACTACCTACAAACGCTCGAAACGCCACACTCACACAAACATACGCATCGACGAGACCCCTAAGCGGCTCGCACAGACTCGCACTACTGACAGCACTGACTGCAGAAGTGCCTTAATGGTCTCGTCAGTGCGGACGGTGGTGTGAGTGTGCCGTTTCGAGCGTTTGTAGGTATTTTTTTAATTTATGTTTACTGTGACTAAACACTGCACCGTGAAAGACGTTTGCAATGCTATTAAAGCTGACGACGTAACTGAATTTTGGGAGAAATTAAAAAAAATATCTAATTGGTATCATCGGTACGAAGAAGAAATACCGCCTAAAAGTATTCTTAACATAGTTGTTAGAGTTAGGACGGTCAATATTAAAAAAACATTTAGGTAATTTCTATGTGAAATCCTTAGAATAGGTAATAACGCGTATTCTTAGGTGAAATTAGTGTCTGGGATACTGCAATTAGTAGAAAAGGATGTAATTTTGTCACATTTACTATTTTTGTTTTTGTATTTCACCTATAAAAATATACCACCAAGAAAAATATCATTAGTTAATTGAAACTTATGCTATTGTCAGATGTACAAATACAAGAAGAAGAAGATGTATTTAAGAATTATCAAAGAAAATCTTCTCTTAGCAAAATTGTTTCTATTTCGATCAATTCCTCATTTACGGGATGCTTATTGATCTTTATTATTTTTTATTGATTGTTTAAACATTTGCAAAGTTTCAAAGCGATTTGAGATAATAATATACTGAGCATACTGTACGAGTGTTTTCAACAAACAGTTAAAATAACCGTTATAACCAGTTATAGCTTTAGTTATAATATAACCAAAAACATTTTAGCGGGAAATTTTAAACATAGTCCGTATCAGTCTGTCCTGTTGCTTCTTTTTTTTTTTATATTTGTTCCTAGCGGAACGGGCTAAGGTCTGAGACCATGCTGCCTAGTCATCAGTTAGTATTTTATACTTAAGTATGCATTAGAATGCGGATGTAACATATTCTAATGTTTTTTGGAGTATTTGTCAGCAAATTGTATCGAGTCAGGCTTGCCAGTAAGCTTTGCGGAGGTAGTTAATACTACAATAAAACTCTCCGCTCCACTATCCCGAGATCACTTCTGTCAATGATTTCTACATATTGTCCATTTGCATAGATAGTTGAGACACAAAACTACACCAATTTTATATCACAATAACCACTAGGAATCAATCTGCAAATAAAATTAACAGCCGCTGAACTTCACCCGAAAAATCCCGCCAAAAACCTCTCTGTCCTGTTGCTTGCTTTGACACTTGACAGTGACAACGACGCCGGCGCTGCTGTCAATGTCAACAAAACAAAAATAAAAGTTTCTTTCATTTGTTTTTCTTTTGATTTACTTATTCTCTCGTTTAATAGCATAAATAACAGACTTCCTGTACGACTTCGAGTACCTATCTATAGTTTGGGTAAGACTATTAGCTGAAAGTATCTTCCAAGTAAGTGAAACTTATGACTAATTATCATACATCCCACAGTTTTATATTAATATACACCGACACCTTATCTGCCCTTTCCGATGGCTGTCCAGTTCTGCGGGAACGGTTTTTAGTGGATCCCGCAAAAACCATTGGTGTGTTCACACACAGTAGTTTGCACCCTTTTTAGGGTTCCGTACCCAAAGGGTAAAAACGGGACCCTATTACTAAGACTTCGCGATCCGTCTGTCTGTCTGTCTGTCTGTCTGTCTGTCTGTCTGTCTGTCTGTCCGTCTGTCTCCAGGCTGTATCTCATGAACCGTGATAGCTAGACAGTTGAAATTTTCACAGATGATGTATTTCTGTTGCCGCTATAACAACAAATACTAAAAACAGTATAAAATAAATATCTTACGAGGGCTCCCATCCATACAACAAACGTGATATTTTTGCCGTTTTTGCTCGATATTAATAACGGCAACAGGTAGACGCTTGAAATATTCACAGAATGTTTAGTTGTATATTTACTTCAAAAAATAATAATTAATAAATTAAAATAAAATATATTAAGGGGGGCTCCCATACAACAAACGTGATTTTTATGCAGTGTTTTGCGATAATGGTACGGAACCTTTCGTGTGCGAGTCCGACTCGCACTTGGCCGGTTTTTTTGCGGTAGAGCAACGAGCGGATATTAAATTAAGTATTTGATTATGTAGTCTTTTATGAAAATTCAGACGACAAATTAAACTGGTACTTGTTATTGTTTGTTACTCGACAACTGGATCCTGTTTTTTGTAGCAAAACCGAATGTTAAATTCTAAAGGATCAGTTCTTTGGCAAGATAGGTACTGTGAACAGGATCACGGAGTACATTATTGAACAGGATACTCGTGTGACTGCTCGTATTGAAGACGTAGGCACAGTACTAAACGGGATACTGCAAAAAATGGGATGTTTCCGTGGGAAAGGGGTGTAAAGTGATCACACTCCAGACTTTTTAGTGTTAAAGGCACTGAGACATGTACCTCATTCTCAAATCAATTTCAATCATCAGATGAAAAGGAAAAAAAAAATTTTATGCAAGTGGTTGTTATTGGGTTTTTCCATCTGGAATTTCTAAGAAGCAGTCTGGACTTGTGCCTCATTGATTGAAATATCATTATTTTGGAGCATCATGGTGGGCCAGTGGCTAAGACCTCACCTCTCATGCTTGAGATTGTGGGTTCAAATCCAGATAGGTACATACAGCTCCAGAGAAACTTCACCCCCTAGAAATGTATAAAAAGTGACATCTGTGGATAGGATATACTAAAGTTGTCTAAAAATAAATGGCCTGTTTTGACAGCTATAAAAATACTTAATAATAATTAAACTTGATGCTTGTGAATGATACTCGTTGTTATAGGATAACATAGAAATTAATTAGAATTAATAATTTGTTTTTTCAATTTCTTACATAGAAAGTTATCGCGGCATGTGTGATGAGAAACGTCAACGCCAAGAGTAGAAAATTATTAAAGTACTAATATCACTATTAAAAAATAGGGTTTGGTGCTGGAGGGTGAAAATTTATTTTTATTTAATTAAAGAACAATGGCAGGTGCCCATACATTGTTTTAGCTGAGATTAAATTCGAAAATCTTTCAATGAAAAAAATCTGGTTTAACTCAGGGTAATGTTCTGAATTAGTTTGTGCAAGAATTTTTGTTCGAGAATGTAGAGAATAATAGATATTCAGTCATAAACTTTTGTAGGTTATGTCTGGGTAACTTTTAATAATGTGTTTAATAGGTAATATTATACAACTTCGTGGAAGTAAAAGGGGAATATCGCATTAGTATTTCCCTTACCTAGTTATTTTAGCATGAAATGTGTAGTATACTCTTTGGAAAGAGTACAATTATTTAAACTAAGTGACTTTGACTCGTATCAAAAGGTTGTCGTCGTCAACAACCAAGCTATATTTTTTTAGACTTGGGTACTAGTCTTTTTGCCAATCATTAATTGAAAGTAATTCATTTATTTCTACTACACTACAATATTATTACCTACCTGCAAAGAGCATCTACACTTATGCCTAGGTTACACAGTGCGAGCTGGCATGCGAGCTGACCGAGTCAGTTACTGAGGTGCAGTTACTTGCACCGTGTGACCGCATCATACGAGTTACTGTCATGTGCGAGTGGGACAGTAGCTCGCGTCCGAGTTACTTCAACATTTTTTGTTTTTACTCGCTACTTGCCTTCCCCCACCACGCCACTCGCACGCCGCTCGGTCGTCAACTCGCACGATTTTGCGAAATGACAGTAGCTCGTACGCTCGGGCCCACGCTACAGTGTTTCTTGTTTCGGCGTCAAAATGGCGGAAAGATGGACATCCGATCAAAATATAAAGTTTGTGGAGCTATACAAAGATCAAACGAACTTATGGAATTGTTTGGATCCTAATTATAAGAACAGAGATTTGCGTAAAGCGTCGTTGGAACACATCCGCATGGAATTTAATTTACAAAACACGAATGAAGTTACAAAAAAAATCAAAAATTTACGTTCTACGTATAACCAGGAGTTATTGAAAATTGAAAAAAGCAAAAAAAGTGGATCTGGCACTGATGAGATCTATAAACCATCTATCAAGTGGTTCGATTCTATGGATTATATTATGAAAATAATAAATCTAAAAGAAAAAGAAACACTAAGTAATCTGGTAAGTATTTTATTTCTAATTACACAATCATATCATTTTGCCACGTAACTGCTCCCTCGCCATTGAAATAATTTTTATATTTATCACGCATTTTCTCTGCTATTGCTTTCGATCTATTATTGATTCTCGAGCGACGAATACTCGGTAATTCATTAATTTCGGACCTCCACTGCCCCAGAATGATTTGAAAGTTTATGATGTCTTCATAATCTGTAGTTCCTGGTGGTGTATAAGTGCTTGATGCAGTGGTACGTAACCAATTGTGTAATGTACATGCACATAAGACGATCTTTATCGTAGTTTCCTCTTTAACTTGAATTGGCTTTCCCAAAACACGAAAACGAGATGCTAGAATGCCAAACCCATTCTCCACAATCCTTCTTGCTCTGCTCAATCTATAATTATATATCTTTTCTGCGGTAGTCAATATATTTTTGTAGGGCTTTAGTAAATACGGCTTCAAAGGGAAGGCATCATCTCCAACTAGAATACCATTTTCAGGCAACAATAAATTGTTTTCTAGATACGGATACAAAGAGCAGTTTTGAAATACCCCACCATCTGCATTACGACCGTATGAGCCTATATCTACATATCTGAAAGTATAATCGTGATCTACGACGGCCATGAGCACTATACTGTTTGTTCCTTTGTAGTTATAATATTCACTGCCACAATTTGGTGGTGCTTGAATTGTTATGTGTTTCCCATCAATAGCTCCACAGCAATTCGGGAAATTCCACCTCGAAGCGAATCCTACTTCTATATCTTGCCATTCTTCCACATTGGGTATCTGAAAAATAAAAGAGTAACATTAATTTCAGGAACCAAATCATGCGTCAACGTCAGGAAGCAACGTTGGATCAATGTCAGGAAACGAGGCCATGAATAACGAGGACCTTGATGCTAGTGACAATAGCAACAACGCCGTTCCTACAAAAGTGATGAGGCCACCAAAAACTCCAAAATTAAAGACGAAAGTATCATCAGAACGGTCTGAAATTCAAGCAGCTGTGAATGAGCTCAAAGAACTAAATAACAGTTTAGTAAACGTGTCTGCCCCGATTCCAAGAGAATTAGAAGATGAATGTGATGTTATTGGAAGACATGTAGCACTGCAGCTCAAACAGTTACCTCCGATTGATAGAATTGATGCGACAGATGAAATACAGGCAATACTCTCTAGATACCGTAAAAGCGCCCTCTGTGCTAGAATTGTGTATACACCTTCTGATTACAGTTCTGAATGTACGCCATCACCACAGCCTGCAGTAAATTATCAACTTGTTGGACCTATAATATCTGCACACTCTACACAACTGGAACAATCTTCACAATCTATACTCCATAATGAATGTACGCTGTCATCACAGCCTGTAGTGTTCGCAGCTCCAGTAAATCCTTCACAAACAATGTCTGTAAATTATCAACCTGTTGAACCTACAATATCTGCAAACTCTACGCCACTGCTGGATCAATCTTCACAATCTATACTCCGTAATGATATACTTTCTTCAGCAATATCAATCTCTAAAATAACGAAATAAGCTATGTAGTACTGTAGTTATTAAGTATTACTATGTTAAGTTCACGTTTAATATGTGCAAAAACTTTAACAAATCCGTTGTGAATTTGATTAAGAATAATAAAAATTACTTACTTTGATATAACCTTTTAGACTTTCATTGATAGCAGCACACACTTCTGGTATTATTTTAATTATGGATGCTTTTGAAACTCTGAAAAATACCGACAATAGTCTATACGATATCCCAGAAGAAAGGTATACCAGAGTTATTTCCAACTTCACCCTTGCAGGTATCGCATCCCTCATCAGTGTATCATCACGTTGAATTTTTGGAGCAATTAAATTTAAAAGTATTTCCACTTGTTCAGGTGTCACTCTCATAACCGCTTTATATTCTCGGGGATCTTCATCATATAGCTCTTTAAATATTGTATGCGTTGCCCCTTTTTTTTGCAACCAATCCCTGACCCAAATACTTCTTTTCTTCTTCTTTTTTTGTATAGCTCTTTCAATTCTAAGCATTTCAACACAAAGTATTTTCGTAACCGCTTTTATTGTGGTATGTACTGTGATTAAACGTGTATTTTGCGACAACATTGCAGACGAATTGCCATTGACGAATATGCCAGTACACTGGTGCAGTAGCTGTCTTCTGCGAAGCCAGCAGCTTGCATAGTGTGACCGTGCGAGGCGAGTCGAGCTACTGTCATACGAGTACATAGGCACAGTAGCTGTCTACTGCCACATCAGCAGCTCGCACTGTGTAACCTATCCTTTAGACATAAACTGTATTGTTAACTCATTTACTGCATTAAATACAATAATGATATTATTACTAAATATAGTTACTACTTGTCACTTAGCAGATAAAATATATAATGGCAACACTATGCTGAAGAAATGAACTAAAAAATCAAATAACCTTTTATTTATTATATTTTTTTTTTATCTATTTTGGACCAGGCCTAATTATACTTTAAAAAACATAAACAATTAATAGAATGTCTTTCGTATATAACTCACTTTCATACGCTCAAATTTAAGTCAGCAAAAATTTCGCCATTGTTCTTTAGCCCTTTTCATTTCATCAGAAAAACCTAACTTATTTGTGGTGTGGTGTTCAAATTTTCATGTTATTGGTTCTTGTTGTAAACCCACCGTTAAATCAGAGGCGTAGCTAGGTAACCAAAGGCCCTGGTGCAAAAATCTATTAAGACTAAGTTCAACCACATTGACAGGTGATGAATTTTGCCCTTAGTTTTAGCAGGTCCCAGACGTGTTCTAACAGATGCATATCTGATTATCTCGCCGGCGCCGCCAAAACTGCGATATTGGCCTTATTAAGATATACAGGTCCCGTCACGTAAAAAGAACGCTGGCCTTGAATCTGCGCAGTGAGCGATTTATCGATCAAACTGGTGGTATGAAGGGGGTGCGACGGGGGCATGCTCCGCCAGTGTTTCTGTGCGCGCACGCGATTGGTTCGTCAGTTGACCCATGCTTCCCGCGCAGAGATCACTCTTCGTTCGCTCCCAAAATACAGTCGTACACACAGCTTTCTTTGCACGACGGTGGTTTTAAAAATGAAGGAAAGAAAAATGATTAATTGATTTTATTTATTATTTTTTGAGAAAGGAGCAGTTGATAATTTATAATGATAAGATATTTATAATTTTTTTTTTTTTTTTTCATGATGTTGTAACCGAATGGTTACCTCATAACAATTACAATCTAGCCTTGAGGCTAATAAGTAATTTAAATTTAACTTAATTTCCTAGTAAATGTATAGGTACTAAAGAATGTGTCCATTGGCACTTTTCTTATTGTCTCTATTATGAGGGAAAGACACTTAGTTCTTGTGTTTTTAAAAGGTAGCACTCACTGCACTCCGTAACAATCACTAAACTAATTCAAAAGGCTTAGTCCTTTTCAGTCTCCTTACTATGTCCGTGGTGTCAAGGAGCTGAATAGCCTCGACATTCACATGTTTATGAAGTCTTTGTTCATGAGCTTCGGCGTATGTTTTTATGACTTTAGCGACAAGGTCCACTCCTAAGTCCCGGTGGATGTCCTCGTTTCTAATGTACCAGGGAGCGTTTACTATACTCCGAAGTACCTTATTTTGAAATCTTTGAATTATTTCAATATTGGTACGTTTTGTACAGCCCCAAAGCTGTATACCGTATGCCCATATAGGCATAAGTACTTGTTTGTACAGAAGTACTTTGTTGTATACTGACAATGATGAATGTCTGCCAAGTAGCCAGTACATATTCCTGTAGCGTAGGTCTAACTCCAGGCGTTTCTTTTTGACATGAGCCTTCCAGCGAAGTTTTGCGTCAAGCGTCATACCTAGGTATTTGGCTGTATTTTCGTAAGGTATTACGCAACCGTTAATGTATACCGGTGTATAATTAGGTCTTCGGTTTGTGAAGTCTATATGAGTCGATTTGGACTCATTTAACTTAATTCGCCATTTTTTTGTCCAGTTGGTGATGGAGTTGACAGCAATTTGTACTTTATTTACAGCTTCTTTGTGAGTGACACCTATAGCCATGATGGCTTTGTCATCAGCGAAGGTTGCAATGAAGTTGTTTTCCATTTCTGGGATATCACAGGTGTACAATAGGTACAAGATTGGGCCAAGAACACTTCCTTGTGGTACACCAGCTTTTATTTGCTTGATTTATAATAATAAGATCGAAATAAAAAATAATGCTCAAGTAAACATTATCTAATTTATATCCAGCCTCTTCCAAAGTACCAAGTAGCTAGTAAGTACCTATTATGATTCTACAATAAAATAATTACTATTATATTATAAAACAATATCCTAGTACTTTAGAACGCGACAGTACCCATGCGCAGATACATCCCCTCCACTGTCACTCAGCGTTCTTTTTACGTGACGGGACCTGTACTGCAGTTGAAAAAGTGGTATGAAGTGGCCCCTGATAAAGGGGCAAATGATATCACATTTTACAAGAACAAACGTGCTTGGAGGAAGGTAGTTATAGTTCTCGCCAAACTTCTTGGCCGCCCTGAAGTTGGCTACAATGGCTGCGCAGTAGTAAATCTCATACAAATAAAGCATCGTTTCGTGCTTCGCGCATCCGATAAACTAACTTCAGGGCGGTCAAGAAGTTTGGCGAGGACTATAACCCAGTAAGATGCTGGTAGGGATCTTGACCGTGTTTCCGGGATTGTCCTGATTGCCGTGGTATACCTCTCCACTCCTCAAGCACCTCCGTATATGTTGCAATGACAATGGGCTTTCCTCAAGGCTCATGTGAGGACTCTGCCTAAAAGGCAAACTCCTTACATATATTAAGACTGGCAACCGTTATACAGTCTTGAAAGGTAATTGAATATCGATCATAAAATAAATGAAGATGTTTTTGTTTGACTTTTTCCATGTATATAAAGACACCTCTGTGCTTTGAGGGGGCCCGATTGAAGCCGCCCATGAGGCAGGCACGCTGCTTCTCGAAATATTCGCTGAAAGTAAATTAATTTGTCTATCATTACGTAGCGCCCTGGCTAAGTCCCCTACATTTACCCGATTGGGTCCATTCCTCTTTTTAGTTTACATAAACGATTTGCCCCAATTATTCGAAAATCAACCGAAGAGCGTGTTATTTGCTGATGACACATCTTTGATATTTAAAATAGATCGGCGGTCACAAAATCTTGATGATGTGAATAAGTCTAATCATCAGGTCCAAACTTGGTTCACTGCAAACAATTTGGTACTAAATGAAAAAAAAAACAAATGTATTAGATTTTCTTTGCCGAATATCAATAGTAGCGAATGCGACATCATATTGAATGGGGAAAAGCTGGACTATGTAAATCAAACAGTTTTCCTGGGAATCACTCTGGACGATAAATTGCAATGGGGGCCTCACATAACATCTCTTGCGGGTCGGCTGAGCTCGGCCGCGTATGCTGTTAGAAAGATAAGACAGTTGACGGATGTGGAGACCGCGCGTTTGGTCTATTTTAGTTACTTTCACAGCATTATGTCATACGGTATTTTACTGTGGGGTCGGGCGGCTGACATTGAATCAATATTTATATTGCAAAAGAGAGCTGTGAGAGCCATTTATAAGTTAAGTCATCGAGAATCTCTTAGGGAGCTATTTAAAAAGATTAATATTATGACAGTTTCTTGCCAATTCATTTATGAAAATATTATGTATGTAAGGAAAAATTTAAATCTCTTTAATAAAGTTAGTGATAGACACAATTGTAATACTAGAAATAAAGTTAAGTTAGAAATAAAAATAAGTTAGATCAGCCATCTTATAGATTAGCGAAAGTACACACATCTTTCATGAGGTACTGTGTTAAATTCTATAACAAAATACCTTGTGAGATATTAAGGGCCAGTTTCTGAAGTCAACGTCACATCTCAAATCAGCTGACAATTTGTCACAAATTAACCAGCCGTCAGTTGTCAGTGAGTTTCTCAACACTTCATCATCGAGAAATTACGTAATCGCTTGTTACATTAAATAATCGACATTAATTTATTTCGGTTGGCTACCCTAGCTGGTATTCATTCACTACTATAACGTAATCAGTAACTTTAAATAGTATTTTATCTTGAGAGGCTGGGTTGGTGTAGCCGCCAAGTTAAGCAAACCTTACCAAGGTCGATTTTTGGATGGGTAACCACTTTTTTTTTTGGTTTGCTTGTTTTTGGATAGGTGACCCCACCCACACAGGTTAAGCAACATTTACCAAGGTTATTCTTTGGATGGGTGACCGCTTTTTTTTGGTTCGTTTGTTTTGGATGGCTGACCCCGCCAGGGTAAGCAACACTTGCCAAGGTCAGTCTTGGGATGGGTGACCACTTTTTTTTGGTTCGCTTGTTTTTGGATGGGTGTCCCTGCCAGAGTAAGCAACACTTACCAAGGTCAGTCTTGGGATGGGTGACCACTTTTTTGGTTCGCTTGTTTTTGGATGGGTGACCCTGCCAGGGTAAGCAACACTTACCAAGGTCACTGTTTGGATGGGTGACCACATTTTTTGGGTTCGCTTGTTTTTGGATGGGTGATCTTGTTAGATGTTGTTTAACCTAACGGGGTGACTTTAGGATGGGTGATCAAAAATTTTGTGGCGATGGTCACCCATCCAAAGACTGACCTTGGTTAGTGTTGCTTACCCTGGCGGAGTCATCTATCCATAAACATGCGATCCAAAAAATAGTGGTCACCCATCCAAAGACTGACCTTGGTTAGTGTTGCTTACCCTGGCGGAGTCACCTATCCATAAACAAGCGATCCAAAAAAAAGTGGTCACCCATCCCAAGACTGACCTTGGTAAGTGTTGCTTACCTTGGCGCGGTCTCCACCCCAGCCGCTTCAAGTTAAACACAAACAGTAAACAAAAAAGTACAGGGTATAGTCAACACTGACCTGGGGATCGAACCTTCCTCAAGCGCACTAGCGTGAGGAAGGTTCGATTCCCAGGTCAGTAACAGTTTGTTTTATTTTTATTTATTTAAATAAATACAAAATAACATTTTTTTATAATTGTGTCAAGTTTTTATAATGAAAAAAATAATTTTAAGTTTGTAATATGCAAATTTTTTTAGATCTTGGTAATCAACTATAATTGATTTATTAAACATATTTTTTATAACTCAACCCATACCATAGTATTTGCCGACCCCTATTATCTTTTTATCGTAATATAAGCCTTTAAAGTCGTAATATTAATTTTAATCCGCGAATAATCGACCAATTTCCAACAATTATAAATTAGGCTCGTTGACAAGAGATTAACATTGAAAAAGGTGCTGAGAAACCCAAAACTGCTGTAACATGTGGTTAATTCGAGATTTTACTCAAATGTGACAAATTGTCAACCACTTGTCACACTTGGATGTTGAGAAACTGAAAGTAGAATTAACAGGCGATTAATCCTCGATTACGTTAACAGCCCGATAATTCTGAGCTGGGAAACCGGCAGTGAAACTTAATGAAAGAAAATTTAAAACAATAATTAAAAGCACACTTTGTAAACAAGCATATTACAAATTAGATGATTATATTTAAGATAAGAATGCTTGGAAACATGCTGGTCCTGCTACGTAGGGCAATCTTTAGTGTAGAAAAAATCAAAATGGTTAATTTGTATACGGTATATTCATAATTATTATAGTAACGCTTTATTTTTATTTATTTTCTTCTCTATTTGTTTAAAAAAATTGACTCGCACACTGTTCCGTTGTTGTTGAATTAGGTAATTTACCTATGTTTGCAATATTTGTAAGTATGTTAGAACCAAGTCCCTATTTATCAAGTGAAGGATAAATAGGCACTTGGTGGACTGTTAGTGCTTGTTATACTTTATACCTATATTTAGTATAGTAGTGCTGGTTGCATCGTTCTCACGTATAAGAATTTATTAAATTAATGTATGTACTTATGTAAATATTGTAAAAAGCCTATATTTTTTTTAAAAGAGTAAGTATGGCGTTTCTTGTGCTTTCTTCTCCATATCAACCTGCTTTTCCGAATGCACGGTAGAATATTTTTTTTATTACATATAAAATTTAACGTTCAAAAGTGCCGCATAATGGCCTAGTTGAAATAAATAATCAATATATATATATATTTCAATTAAAATTGACATACTATTAAATACTTAAATAACAATAACTACCTATATATACAGTTAAATAAAAATAAAATAAAACTACGAACGCGTATAAAAGGGCAGGGGTCATAGGGCGTCAAAAAATTCGTCCACATCGCTGTCAACGTGAAAAGTGCCCAGAACGCTGGCAGCATTGCCACGTTGAAATAAATACATTTGACTTTGACTTTTGCCCCCTTGCCGCTACGTCACTAAAGTCCTAGCAACTGTTTATCGAGGAGCCCAATAATTGAGTGTTTAGGTCATCCCCTGCCATTTTATAACCGTGTAGATCAACAGTGGTCAGGCACCTTTGTGGTCCTTCTATAGTTTTAGTTAAACTATCAGTGTTTTGCAACCTTTTTCATGACACGATACCCGTAGTATGAAAAATTATTTCGCGACGCCCGACAGTTTGTTTTTTCAATCGACTTCAAAAATTACGAGGTTCTCAATTCGACTGCATGTTTTCTTTAGTTTTCTGTATGTTTTTTCCACAATTACTCTGCCGATTGTGGACCGATTTAGAAAATTCTTTTTGTGTTTGAAAGGTTACCTATACTCCCGAGGTGGTCTCATTGACACTAAGACAGAATCTGATAGGATTCCAAGGAAATCAAGGGCACTCCTCAAATATTATAGCCATACATATAACAATTTTTGTATTATATATTTTTCATTAACAATGCAATGATTTGCACTAATGTATCATTTTGTGAAGTGGAACTGATGAAGAAGACCACAGATGCCAACTGGAACTCCTTAATGATAAGGGTGTCACGAGTATAAGATATCTTGAATAACCGACTATGATGAAGCATATGCCTACTCATAAATAAATGGTACCATTGAACTGATCAGATGATGATGCCGGAAGGTAGGCACTGGAACTCCGAAATAAAACAATATATCCTAGTCGTGTTTGGGCGTATTGGAATTTTCATGAGATGTTCTTTGAAAGAAGTATTGTGTATTATTTCTCAGTGCAAGAGATATCGGAAAATACTGGGCAAAGGTGGATCTTAAATCTGCTTTTAAATGAGGCAAATGCAGCTATGAATGAGGCAAAGAACAATGGCGAAATCTTAGCTGAACTAAATTTGAGCTCCTGAAAGTGAGTTATATACGAAATAATTTTCATTCATTGACTACGTTTTTTCAAAGTATAACATTAACTGCTTCATCACGGATAAAAAAAACATTATAAACGAAAATTATTTGACTTTTTCGTTAACTCTCATTAGCTTAGTGTTGCCATTTTACACTTATGCTGCCAAGTGACAAGTAGTGACTGTAGTAAGTATATCATTATTGTCTTTGTTATTATAATAAAACAGAGTAAATAAATTAACAATATAGTCTATGTCTAAGTGTAGGTGTCCTTGCAGGTAGGTAAGAATACTGTAGTGTAGTAGAAATAAATGAATTACTTACTTTCAATTAATGATAGGCAAAAAGACTAGTATCCAAGTCAAAAAAAATATGGCTTTTTTGTTGACGAACTTTTGATACACGTCAAAGTCGCTTCATAAATAAATATACCGAACTCTTTCCAAAGAGTATAATTATTTCACATTTCATGCTGAAATAACTAAGAAAAGGCAATACTAATGCGATATTGCCCTTTTACTACCACGAAATTGTAATAATATTACCTAATTAACCTACAAAAGTTCATGACTGAATATCTATTATTTTCGGGATTCTTGAACAAAAAATCTTGCACAAACTGATTCAGAAAATGACCCTGAATTAAAACCAGATATTTTTCATTTAGAGTCGTAGGAATTTAATCTCAGCTAAAACAATGTATGGGTTTCTGCCATTGTCCTTTGGCAACCAAGCTCAAAGTCTGGTCTCTGGTGGCTTCATCTGCCAATGGGATGTTGCACTTGAAATTCATGTCTGCCAAATTGGATTCCTTTTGGTTAAAAAGAAATCATAATACCCAGAAATAACACAGGGTTTGGAGTGTTTGATTATATTTGCCCCCTGGTACCTGTGCAAGTTGACATTTTCATAAATGGCTCAAATAAAAAGTTTGCAAATAAATCGCTTGGAAGACGATTTAATTTACAATCTAGCAAAAACGGATCCGTTTTGGGAGAAATTTATTAATGAGAAACAAGCGCAACCTTCACAGTACAAGTACTCATCGGTTATTTTTTGTTAATTTGTATTAATATACAAATGTTTATATCCTTTAGTTAACATTTTCTTAATAAATCTTATTATTAATATATTTTTAAACTGTTTTATACTGAGGTAGTTTTCGCGACCTCTTGCGAACCCCCAGTAGAGGCTTCGCGACTCCCCAGGAGCTCGCGACCCACAGGCCACAGGGTGAAAAACACTGAGGTTAACGATCCACGAAACCTCTCAAACTCATTGCCCAATGTGTTTTGTCTCCATGTCTGCCATAGTCCTGCACCAGCTGGGGATTTTACTTGGTGTTCACTAGCGCATACAGGGATAATTGCCAGTTGGTGTCACATTTCATCCTACATCTCTAACAAGGCCTCTACGAGTTGGTTTCGGCCTCTGGTATGCCTTTCAAAGAAATATTTTTTTTCAAAGAAATAAATAATCTTTTCTAGACTAACTAAGACTTCATAATGGTAAACTATACTATAGGTCTTATATATAAAGTAGGTACAACAATGTTAGGTGCCTATATTAGGTAATTTTGTATCACAGGCGGCAGGGGCTCGAAACAATCTAATTGAGAGGTAAAGGATTTTTTTACAATATTTTCTTAACATTAGAATAGTGACAGAGATTTACTGATAATCTTATTTACTTAAACAGATGTAACTAAAAATTTAATTTTATTAATAATGATAAACAGATAATTCCTAACTTAGCTTAGTTTACGTTAAATTGTTTGCACTTAATTATTTACACACACGGACAACGAAGTTTGAGCGTTAGCAGAAATTTGAGCTGGGTAAAAACTATTGCAAAAATTTTCAAACCATTTTGCCAAAGTACGCACTGTGGCAAATTTTCTAAGACAGCAACAAATCCAGGCGTGGTAGGTCAGAGCAGTGGCTTGTTCTTGTTGAATTGGCTACACGTTTTAAACACAGAAGTCTGGCCTTGAGTGTGACGCTCTAGGCGCCCTCGTAATCGACGGAGTTGATGTATCTGAATTCCGCTATCTTCCTTGGGGGGCACTCAGGGTCTCCTGTTTTATGATTGCTAGGTTTTTTAAAGCGTAAGCAAGTAGCACTTTTTGCTATGTCAGCTTCCTTCGCGCACTCTGTCATCGAGTGTCCTGTTTCACCGAATTTCTTAATTTCAGTTTAGTAGGCGGGCCGCATACGTACGTTTTCGCATTCGATTTCCGAATTCGTTTTTCGTATTCGGAATCCCGAATGCACCGTACGCTAATAAAATACATTGTCAGCTGCACACGTACGTATGCGGCGGCCCGCCTTAGTGTAATTGTGTATGGTAAGTACAAATTTGTGAATCCAACCATTGGGAAGCTATTCAATAAAAACTGTTTCCGTAGTTCCACTACGTCATCCCAGCGGCATTTTTTTTTCCTATGTACGGACAAGAAAAAAAATGCAATCAATAATTAGTGTGTAACGAGATGCAAATGTGTATGTTTAAATGAAATTTGTGTGTCACAAAACTGCGGAAATAATCAAGTTTCCGCTGCGCTGACGTTTGGCTATTTTATGAAAATCATCTAAAAGAGTTTAGTGCAGAGTTGTAATTTTTTATGCACGTGTCTTTGAATTTGTGTGTAATGTTATGGTATATATGGTACCAGTGTAAAATCCCTGACAAGACAATTAATAAAAAGTCTCGATTGAGCGATTAGGGCTTGAAAACAACTAGGCAACTACGTCATTGAAGTACCAGCTGGCATACGTATGCCAGCTGGTACTTCAATACTTCTTACTTAGTACTTCAATGACGTAGTTGCACGTCGACGAATCTCTCTTCCCAGATGTGTGGCTTAATTTTACCAAGGCCATTAATAATTCCAAGGACATGACTCAAACTTGTCGGCTATATTTTGTTCAAATATGCATCTGAAGACCTTATTTTCAGCCAGAATGTAAATGTATTCCGACCCCCCGATAGTGTATAATGAATGAGAACGTCAGTGAGACAGTCTTAGGTACTAAGTTAGTCAGATTCTGTCCTAAAAGAGATAAGGAAGGTAGATAGGATTCTCCCCCTTTCTTTTCACGACGCTCTCAGTGCGACTAGTGGTGAACTCAAAGAATTCAGGTCGTAGAATTATGCCACTCCATGAACAACAAAAAATATACTCTGACGATTAAAAAAACAGTTGATTGCAAGACCGAGCGAAGCGACCTCGAATATATTGTCAACTCAGATAGACTACGTTGACGACTTATACAGAAAAACAGAAAATCAACAGAATTTAAAATGGCACACGAAGCGAGCTTGAAAATTTAAGAACCTCTGATAGTTAAGATTTTATTTTGCCAATCATACCGGCGGACACAGACGTCAAGTTCAGCATAAAACTGACAGAACCTAGGATATCCTTATATCTTTATCAAGCGAAGGAAGCTCGAAAATTTTAGCACCTCGCCTCGGATGGGTTAAATGTTCTTTTTACCAAAGGAATATTTTTTTATTTGTATGGATGTTTCACAGATACACGAAAGAACAATGGCAGGTGCCCATACATTGTTTTAGCTGAGATTAAATTCGAAAGTCTTTAAATGAAAAATATCTGGTTTAACTCAGGGTGATGTTCTGAATTAGTTTGTGCAAGAATTTTTGTTCGAGAATGTAGAGAATAATAGATATTCAGTCATAAACTTTTGTAGGTTATGTCTGGGTAACTTTTAATAATGTGTTTAATAGGTAATATTATTCAATTTCGTGGAAGTAAAAGGGGAATATCGCATTAGTATTTCCCTTACCTAGTTATTTTAGCATGAAATGTGTCGTATACTCTTTGGAAAGAGTTTATTTGTTTAAACTAAGTGACTTTGACGTGTATCAAAAGGTTGTCGTCAACAACTAAGCTATATTTTTTTTAGACTTGGGTACTAGTTTTTTTGCCAAACATTAATTGAAAGTAATTCATTTATTTCTACTACACTACAATATTCTTATCTACCTGCAAGGAACATACATACATAAACTGTATTGTTAACTCATTTACTGCAATAAATACAATAATGATATTATTACTTAATATAGTTACTACTTGTCACTTAGCAGATAAAATATATAATGGCAACACTATGCTAAAGAAATGAACTAAAAAATCAAATAACTTTTTATTTATTATGTTTTTTTTTTATCTATTTAGGACCAGGCCACAAAAAAAAACATAGGCAACATACTAACATACTTATAAAAACATAGGCAATTAATAGAATGTCTTTCGTATATAACTACTCACTTCTCACTTCTCTTTCTCACTTTAAGACGCTCAAAATTAAGTCAGCTAAAATTTCGCCATTGTTCTTTAGCATTTTTGTTTTAAATACTGCTTGCCTATGGTCATATTTACTATAACTTTTAGGTTACTTTGCTGTTCAGGGTCCGAGGGCCTACTATGCTTGGAGGTCTCGGTGCACGGCACCATCTAGCCCTCCGATAGTTACTCCCCTGCGTTATAGTATATTATGATACAAGTGAGCTAAGTTGCTCATTACACACGCAGCTGTGGGTTGCAGCCCGAGCCGTAGGCGAGGGCGTAATTCAGCCGAGCGTGTAATGAGCAGAGCTCACGAGTGTCATACGACGTTTTTCAGCACATTTGCGAGAAAAAAACAAAGATGTATTGCTTAAATCGTTTAATTATTAAAACAATTGGTTAACGTACAATTTTCAAAGATATATTGGATTGATTTGGACGGCAATTTCACAGTTTGTGTTACATTGGTGCTTGCCACTTCTTTAGTAGATACTTTCGTTTTCTACTTGTGTAAGTGTCGCATTGTTATGAATAGAGTCTGCTTTCGGGTTTCTACATCCTTTGTTGTAATATTATAAAGCTCTTGTTGCCTACATGTAGGTACCAATAACACCCAATATTAAGGCAACCTGCAAATCAATCAATTAGTTCTAGGGGTTATGCTTAAGTTGGCAATTATTTAGATACCTACTATTGGATTAATAATATTCAACGTACCTTTGTTGCTAGGTACTGGGTATCCGGAGCCCCTTTCAAAAACTTTTCAACGTCGGCTGGTGACAAAACATTAGATTTCCGACCAATATATCCATCCGAGCATCCGAGCCGTCTGTTCGTAAATGCAATCAGGTTACAGTACGTTTTGATATCAACACCATGTTTGAGCACCACCAGGAATAGATACACCACAGGGAGCTGAGCTTTTATGTATTGGCGAGTTCAGAGAAATACGCCTAAAATACATTTTCGGAAAATGACTGGTTTTTATTCTTGCTCTTCCATTGTAGGAAACTATCGTAGGCAGCTAAGCACTTTTTTCTAGATTTTGCGGGGATTTAGGCTATCGCTTGCATTTTGTGCTTCATTTAGTATTTCTGGCGGGGTTAATTCTACCAATTGTTCATCTCCCGCACGAAAACTTGACATTTTTAAAATAATGTATCCCACATCGACAAATACGATAAAAACAAAATTGAAAATTATGGCAAATGTAAGCTTTCTTTTTTTACGTGCCAAATGCAAGGTGAGTGAACATACAGCCTACTTCAAAATTATAATTTCAAGTGATAAAATGTTCTCTTAACTCAGTCAAAAACTGTATAACAGGATCAATAAACCGCTTGCAATACATAAACTTAATTTACACACGTGTAAAATCGCTGTGAAAGCGTGGTTGATGGATAAAAACTACGACGAAATAGAAAACCTTTATCAATTTTTATTACTTGTACATTTTTAATTTAGATTTAATGTTTGACGTTCAAAAGTGCCGCTTATTGGCCTAGTTGAAATAAATATATTTGACTTTGACTTTGACTTTGACTTTTATCCTCTCCTAATCCATAGTCCAACACATCTCATCTTCATACATACACTTGACATTCCCACGAAATTGTCCACAAACACATATACACACACACATACACACAAACACACATCCCCGCACCCACACAACACACCGTCACACACATTCTCACGATTGTTATTTCTATACTACAAATTAAAAATGTGCCTTTTGTTTTTTTTATTTTCTCAGCCAACTTTTTAATTACCAGCGACATACATACCTATTGACTTTTATAATGGAGGAACAATGACTCCCAACTCACAGGTTATGCCTAGTTTGCGAGCCAGGGGAACTATTCCTAAGATACTAATTCTGTGTTGTAACTTTGTAACTATGCTTTAATAAAAAAAAAAAAAAACAAAGAAAATGTAAATATTTTAATATTTTATAACAAATTATTATTCCCAAGTAACACAAACGTGCTGAATAAAGATTGAGTAAGAGCAATCATCAAGAGCATAAGCTGAATAGTAAGCTGAATAACGTCTGAGTACCTGTCTATTCAGCTGTTATTCAAGCAAAAAGGGCCCCAATTTTGAATGCTTAACGCTGAATAACATCTGAGCAAGACCTGAGTAGGAGCTTAATAACGTTTCAATTAGCTTAATAACCTTTGAATAACAGCTCACATTGCTTTTATTAAGCTCTTACAACTGAGTTACTCAGCTTAATCGAATTGATTATTGTATTCAGAATTTATTAAGCATTTAAATTATTGTTCACACTTTTACAAACAATATTCATACAAATTGTGAAAATAATTCAATTGGATTAAATATTTTAATGTCGATGTCGAATTTAAATGTGATTTGACATGGTGAACTTATAAAATCGGTAAGTAAATTTTAATTTACAAATTAGAGGTCTGCTATATGTTAATAATTGTTAGTGCGCAAGTAATTTTGTCGTGAATAGTATGTTTTTTTTTCATTATTTATTACGCGCCGCGTTAATAATCAAGATAATAGATAGTAAATAGTACCTATTTTCATACATACATAATAGGTCTGACAAAAGTACTTGTGACGAAATAGCTAATACTAGCAATTTTAATCCAACTATATAACTTGAATCGAGTTGAAAATGTTGTAGTTGTAAGATTAAGCATTTTGGTATCTCGTAAATTCCGTGAAAGTTTATATTACAAAGATTTTTAATGGCGATCGATTGTTTTGGTGTATAATGCTGAATAAAAGTGCACACATGCCTTGTTACTAAGCTATAACTTGAAAAAAGTAGTCTCAGTACACTAACTTCTGAATATCAATTATATAGTTGATCACATTTCTAAATTATTCAGATTTTTAGGGTTCTCTAATCGATTTAACAAAAACCTTTTCTATTGTGGAATTTCACGCCCGGCTTTCACTGAATTCATTACATTTAAAATTATAGCGTCTTTGCTTGCATTTTTTTTCGAGAAAATCTCATTTATGATTAAAAATGTGGTGCACACCACACACACGAAATCTGCTATAGATTTTGCGTGTGTGGTGTGGACTGGGCCCTTGTTTAATCTGTGTTTTGTTATTTGTTTTATGTACAAACGCCAGTACATCAAGCCACCCGAAACTGTCAAATTGAAAACTGAACTGAACCTCAAGGCAAATTGAAAACGTAGCCGTGCAGCTGTCACTTGGCACTGATGGTCACCAGACGTACAGACTCTAGAAGGAATCAAGAATATATACGCGAAACCACAACATATTATGGAGAGTCAAGACAAAATCATGAAAAAACTTGAAGAAATTTATGTGCATGTTGGAGAATTAAGAGTCGCAAATAAAATATCTTATCACAACGTAAATTTTATTTTCTTGTACTGTAATACCTTCTGCTAATAAAATAATCATTTCTTTTTCTATTAAAATTGGCCGAAATTCTTTCTAAAGGACTATTTAAAATTGGATGACCTTCCATGTTTATATTCAGTGATATGTTTCCTGGCAAAATGTTTGTGTTAATCAATATTTTTTAAGTGTCTCAATGACGCCATTGTGCCAGTATTCATCTTGCTCAATAGACTTTATGTGGACTTGTCTCGGTGTATTTAAAATTGTCCTTGGATCATTAGGTAAAATGTCTGGGAATCTTTGATTTAATATTTCTGCCAAATCCTTTAGTGCTACTTGTGTGATCTTTTTTCGAAAGCCCATTTTCAAATTTTTCTCGAAATATCAAATTTTTCATGTCTACATTGTTCTTCTTCGATATTTGTACACTGCCATCAGATGCATTCTCATCTTGTGTGAATCGCAATGCTGTTTGACTTTTTGGGGGACGGAACCCTCTTCATTGCACGGCAACCACGCATGCTGGCTGGGACCGGGTTCAGTTTTGTTCAAACTATTTTCATAAATCTTTTGATGACCAGAAACACTTGGACATTTACTATTGCTGATATTTAAATATTCTTTTAACAATTTTCTTTTGATGTAACCAGTTCTCTTACGTTTTTTCCACGATTTTCGATTCATATTAAATAACGCAAAAAATAAATACGGTCAATAATATTTTAATTAAGCTGGTATTAAGCTATGGGCGCTATAACAATATACATATGGTATTTAATTTGAATAAGTTAGTTTCAAACTCTCTATTAAACAGAAAAAAGCTTAATAAAAACATAAAAAATATTATTTATACAGCAGCTGAATAATTAGTAAAACATAGAATCTTATCCAGTTTGAAGATAAAATAAAAGCAATTATTCAGTATCAAGCTGTTTAATAGAATTATGTAACAATATTATTCAGAAGGTGATACTTTATTCAGCATTGAGCTGTTTCAAACGCTAATAGCTTAGTAATGCTTTTATAATAGCAATACAGATTATGGATATTCAGACAAATGCTACCGACGGGGCTGTTTTTCAGCTTTAAGCAACCTGAAACGCGTAATGCTAAATAACGTCTGTATAATAATCCTACGGTGACTGGTTATTAAGCGTTAAGAAGGTAAGGACAGAAATACAGAATTTATTAAGCGTTAAGAATTTTAAGGGTCCGAACTCAACCTAATTCAGCATTTGGCTATTCCCAAAGCTCTTATACAAACCATATTCATCTTTGAACTGTATAATATGCAAAATGTGTACTTTTATCTTGCTTATGTGTTACTTGGGTTGTGAATTATGAATAATTTGATAACAATAAATGTTTGTTTGACTTAATTAAGGATGTATACATTTATATATTCCAAAAATGTAAATGGATTTTAAACGGCATAAAACCTCTTTGGTGTTACTAAAAAACAATACTGTATTACCCAGTTAAATTGAAAATGCTCTATTTACTCGCATAAAACTTGCAGAAAGGTAATATTTGAACTTTGTAGGGATAATTCTATTACGCACTAGTGTGTAATATTATTACGCACGTATGTGTTATAGCTCAGTTTATGGCCCTAAAAGCGATGTAATAAAGCTCATTTTACGAGTAAATGTGTTGAAAAATAACTTAATATTCCTAACTGCCTTGGCCACTCCACAGGACCCGTTTTCGGGATTTTAAAATAGCCTATGTCACTCAGGAATAACGTAACTTTCTATTGGTGAAAGAATTTTTTATAGCGGTCCAGTAGTTTTGGAGCCTATTCGATACAAACAAACAAACAAAAAAATATTTCCTCTTTATAATATTAGTATAGATATATTGCAAAATTGTCTGTTTATTGTTTACACCATTTCATAACATACCATCACGCCAGTATGCTCTATACGGGTACGTAGATGTGTACAGTTCACCCTGGTACACTCTCATTTCACCGGTTATGTTCAAGTTACATGTTATTCGGGCAATCTATTCTGGCTCACTGTGGGCATTATTGGTAGGTACCTTACTATAGAACTTGTCCATTATGTACCAATAAAAAGTGAAAAATAAAAATAAAACATCCGAATTGAGAACCTCTTCCTTTTTGGGAAGTCGTTTAAAAACGGCCTACGCGTTTGTTTGGTGTCTATAACGCCACATAGAGACAAACACATACATGGACTTATCAGTCCTTCACACATTACCTACACTCCTTTGCGTCGCGCAGTTCGGTAAAAAGCAGTAGGCGTCAGTGTATCTCAACTGATCAACAAGTCTGTTCTCGGATACAATCCAGTGAGTGACCGAATAATGACCATGAGGATTAACACAAAACCATGTCGCATGAAGTCTGTATACACTACGTATGTGTTATGGACCAAGTCATCAATACGGCATTACTCATAATGCCCAGACAATTTGAAAAATGCGCAATATGAGTAGTCAAAATGCTAAAAACTATTGAATGAATTAAATTGACCGGGCTTTCTGAATAATGCCCATCACTTATTGGGCCGGATAATAAAAGGATGTGTTTTAATAAATTATTTAAATGTTGACTTTGACTTTGAATATAGAATAGGTCAGTACGATTACTATTTAAGCAAAAAAGTCGACGGAGCCCCGCCGCGTGGCTCCTATTTCTGTCCTGCAGGGTCTAAAGTAAATCAGTATTCATTACATTGCCTGATTTGACTGGCTTGATTCATAATGCCCGGGTATTATACATAGTGCACTGATTAATCACTTGGTCCATAACATATGCACCAACTTCTCAGTCGTCGGAAACGGAAATCGCGGATTTTTATAGACAGCTGGAGGACACTCTTACAAGCTTCCCCAGAAGAGATCACTCTTTTGATGGGAAACCTGAACACAAAAGTTGGCTCAACAACGCGTGAGGACCATCTAAGAGAAGTAGTAGATAGAGGTGAGATGTGGCTTTAATTTTGCGCAGAAAACTCTCTCACTATCATGAACACCTGTTTTTGAAGAACCATCCACGACGTCATCTCTATACGCTTCGGTGATGCCAGGCGAGCGCTTCTGAAACCGAATCGACTACATTGCAGTTGCAAAGCAATGGAGATCCTGCACTAGCAACACCAAGAAGTTCCCTGTACTCGACTGCGGAAGAGATCACAAGCTTTTAGTGGCAGAAGTGACCATTAAGCAAAAGAGATGTATAAGAACCACGGTCAACCAGCAAAACCGACCATCCCAGCCGACACTCGCCGCTTTTAAAGAAAGTTTTTAAACCCCTACACCTACTGACAGCCAGAGATGACTCAGACCGAGCGCGATATCAGCGCCTTGCAGCAAAAGTTCAGTGTTTATGCCGCAGAGAATACAAGCAATATCTGAACTCAATATATTTAGGATATTAAGTAGCACGAGCAGTCTCTCTCTCTATAGGAGATATCTCTTTCTGAAAGTGAAGAGAATTTCCCAGGACCTCAAGACCTGGGCTATCGAAGATGATCAGGGGCACTTACTGACGGAAATAGACCAGAGCTCTAGACAAGTGGCATCCGATGTCAGCGAAGATGATACCCGAAATGACATTTTTTTGAGACAGAGGTGTTAGGCTTTTGCGGTAACCAGCAGTGAAGGACATGTAGATGGAGTCTCTCTTGAATATAAGACATAGATAAGAGCCGCGAATTTAGTGCTCCTGTGTTTTATCTACTACTCCAAGACGTTTGACTGTGTGAGGTTAAGATAAGACTGCCTATGGAGAATACTCAGGGAAATGGGAGTACCTTCGCACTTGACAGCGTTGATCGCAAACTTATACGCGGATGGAGAGTCGTTGGTCAGTGTCAACAATGTGGTGTCGGGGCCTTTTAAGCTAGAGTAAGGAGTACGCCAAGGATGTATTCTGTTCCCTCTTCTTTTCAACATTCATGGCCAATACATCATCAGGAGAGCCTTGGAAGAGTGGGAGGGCGGCATAACGGTAGGTGACTATAAGATCAGCAATCTCCGATATGCAGATGACACCACATTGTTTGCGTCTTCTGAGCGCGAACTTGTGAGGATAGAGCGTGAAAACGAGATGGTCGGACTGCCGATTAACGAATCGAAGACCAAAGCCATTATCATCGATAGAGCTGGACTAGTCGCTCGCATGTGTGAACTTGTAGAACTAGAGTTTGTGAGTGAGTACCTGGGCTCCAAGCTAAGTGAGCAGGGAGTGCTGTGGGGAAATTCGGCGACGTTCTCAGATGGCCAAATTTTCTTTTAGCAAAATATTGGGATATGACAAGATAGGAACATCTCTAATAGCACCAAGAAGAGATTTGTTAGAACCCTGATATTCTCAATTCTTCTTTTTTCCGGAAAGCAGGATGGGTAAAGAGGACGGCAAAGGGTCACGCGGACGCTCACCCACTCAATGATCAGCCCGGATCAGGGCGATTACGGGACTCACGGTGACCACACTGACCACTGCACAGGAGAAGAGCCGAACACAGATTGGCTTGAAAGCAGCTCGTTAATGACTCCGTCTAAGCTTTCCAGAACGGGCACAATCTTCAGTAATGAAGACAACGAATAAGAAAAAGATATTAGTATATTAGTAAGAGGTAGGAGTAGGTATACTATATCAAAACTATCATGTTCCACTATAAGAGAGAGAGACGAAGCTAAACAAGGCAAATAGTATTATCCCTTTTTCATAACGGAATCATGATGGCGTTACATACGTCGTAAGGCCAGTGTAGTGCTATCTATACCATATTTTTTATTTGTTTGTGTGGTTGATTGTTTGTACCGAATAGGCTCCAAAACTACTAGACCGATTTAATAAAATCTTTGGAAAGCTTCATTATATTCCGCCTAACATAGTTTATAAATTATTTAAAAAAAAAATTGAGATCCTTGTGAAAATTGCAATAATGTAACCCAAAAGTAGAATTTTTTTTGCCTATAAAACTCATTATTTGGCGTGCGCTGAGAAAACTATTGATGATATATAAAAATTATGTACTACATGATTAAAGTACTGATTATTAACTACACAAAGAGCACAGAGATAATAAAATGCGAGAGAATATATCTCACTATCATAGTTTAGTCACAATAGCAGCTTTTGTGTTCTAAAATTTAATTAGGTCGCTGGTAGAAACAAAAGTTGGTAACATTCGAATTTATTCAAATAAATTAGATGGAGAGTCGTTGGTCAGTGTCAACAATGTGGTGTCGGGGCCTTTTAAGCTAGAGTAAGGAGTACGCCAAGGATGTATTCTGTCCCCTCTTCTTTTCAACATTCATGGCCAATACATCATCAGGAGAGCCTTGGAAGAGTGGGAGGGCGGCATAACGGTAGGTGACTATAAGATCAGCAATCAATCAAATTCAAATAAATTAGTTTAACAAATTGGTAGGTAGTGTAGGTAGGTAGGTTAGGTGGATGTGTAGGTAGGTAGGTAGATAACCACTTGACGGGTGCGAAGTCGCGGGGGACAGGTAGTTCTGTATAAAAATTAAATGTAGTGACTCAGGTGAAGTCATCACAGTGACTTTTTGTACGGAATAGCAAGTAATCCGTCGGTTCGGTTGGAATGATAGCATGACCACTCAGTTCAAGCTCATTCTCCAGAGTCACCGACCGGCTGATTAGAACGACTTATCGACATGTGTAATAGATAACAAAAAAGTATTTATAATAATACTTATCAAATGATAATCTCATAACCTGGTATTTCAGAATTATCAGTTGTTTGTGAACCTCCACTCAGTAAAGGTGAGTATATATTTATATTAGATATTATGTAATTGATACTAGGTATTATTGATATTTTTATGTTTTGTATATTATGTTGGTATATTCTAAGTAGTTTGTATTGTTATGTCACAAAATCTAAAACATATGTATTTTGTTGTTTCTTTTTTTCTTATTAAATTGTATGTCTGGAACACTGTCGTCTCCCTTCTTGGAGGTGGGCGCTAATGGCCGCGACACAGTACTCCATACTAATGAAAACTTTTGTAAACTGTTTCTTATTCCAATAGATATATAGGTATATTAGTATAGTAGTTTATGAAACTGTTGCATATTAAGGGGTATTAAAACATGAGTGTGTGTTTAAAAACCGAGCAGTAGGCGATGAGGTTTTATAAAAGTATCACACGAATGTTTTAATACCTAGTTATGTGCAGTTTCATTCACTACTTTATCTACACTCATACATTGGGATTGAACCTACTAAATACCTATTTTATGCATTTTCCATGCCATAATGTTGTCATAGCATTTATCATATAATTTTCTTGATTTTGCTGGTAATAGATTATGAGTAATTTCCGTCGCCACATCTAAAATATCGGGCGAAGTCAAATTTTCTACACATTCACTGATATCAGACATTTTTAAGCAATAATTACAAAACTCATGAAATTCAGTACAGCAAAACGTATGAATGGCGCCAAAACCTAGCACATCACCGCATTAACCGCGCATGCGCTAAAGCAGGCGTTGTCACAGACAAATAAAAATTTGAATCAAAACTATAAAATAGGTACCCACTATAAAAATGGCGCGCTCCGCTTAAGCTTTCCATTACAAAAAAAATATTGACGGAAACTCCTTGGTGATAACAATTTCTTGGATTTGCCCTGTATCCTAATAGAAAAATAGTTTTATAATTTTTTTTGTTAGATAATTTTATTTATAATAAGTTTCTATTTACCCGACTGCCGAAGGAGGGTAATGTGTTTATCAGTCTATGTATGTATGTATGTATGTATGTATGTATGTATGTATGTATGTATGTAAGTATGTATGTATGTATGTATGTATGTATGTATGTATGTATGTATGTATGTATGTTTGTTCCTATGTGGCGTTCTAGAGACCAAACGCGTTGGCCGATTTTGATGATTCTTACGTCAATCGATTCGTCTTAATCCTGCGAGTGTCACTGGCTACATTAAAATTGGAAAAAACAAAAATGGCGGATTTTGGGCGCCATTTTGTGGGGAAAAAATTTTTTTTTTCTTCCAAGCCCATTGTGTGGGGTATCAAAATAAAGGATTTTTTGAGGTGATTTCAAAAATATAAAACACTTATATGTTTAAATGTACCTAATTCTAAAAAAATATAACTAAAAAGTTGTAAATAAAAAAAGTTAATTAAAACAATCAAAAAACCCGACTGCTTGGAAAGCAAACTAAAAAGACGTAAACAAGAAGAAAATCATGCTGTGCAGTCGGAGGATACATCTGGTTTTGGTCCGCCAGCTCGCGAATATGTATCCTCCGACTGCACAGCATGATTTTCTTCTTGTTTACGTCTTTTTAGTTTGCTTTCCAAGCAGTCGGGTTTTTTGATTGTTTTAATTAACTTTTTTTTTTTAAATTTCGGTATTGTGTTTATAAAGTATGTCAATATAAACTCGTTTTGAAGTTTATAATTCGTATATTACGATATAGGAGTAGGTAATAGTTATTTACAATATGAAATTATAGTAGGTAATTTATACTTGGACCTCAGTTGGACTTGGAAAATCACATTAAAAACTTTGGTTGATTTTTGGTGGGTAGTTTTGCCTATCTAAAAGATAGGTAAAACCGGCCAAGGTATTTCTTTCGTCCAAAAAAGAAGATCTGTGATCACTTTAGGTGAAGAGAGCTGACATTCCATTCAATCAAGATGGAATGACACTTCACAAGCCAGGCCAACTATGTTTTCACGGTGAGATGATTACAGAATAGGCTGTAGGTACCCACCTATAGAACACTTAGAAAATAGAGTCTCTATATAAGTAAAACATAAGTATTTTAAGTACAAAAGCTTATTCGCTGATAAATTTTTACTAGAAACAGCATTGCGTAATATTGAGAAACGATGTTACAAAAATTGTTTACGTTATTTAGTTTCACTCAAACTTAATAGCAATATTTTTTTTAATTTACTTACATTCCGCAAAAATCAGGCACGTTAAAAAATAGGCGTTGACAAATCAGGATCCTGAAAGTTTGATATATTTTCGTGCCGTTTGAGTGAATTCGCAAAAATAGTACATTGTGATTCAAGGGTGGAACGTAGGATATTGCAAACGAGCTGTCATTCAAGCCCGAGCCGAAGGCGAGGGTTTTTAATAACACGAGTTTGCAATAACCTACACACCCGTGTATCACACGACGTTTTTACCCGGCTGCAAGGAAAGGGTTTTAAATACAGTTGTGGGAAATAGTTAAAAAAAATCAAAGAATTTGCGATTTGATGGGCAATTTTCTTTTTATTTCCACCGAATCTTCTATGTACCCCTCTGCTACCGTGGCAAAGCGCCATCCTCCGTGACGCTTCAAAATTGATATAGCCGCACCTGCATTTGCCAGCAAAGTCGCAGAAGTTCTGTGGATGCTATGGCCAGTATATTTCTCAGGGTTTGGCAGTTTAAGGAATGTAGACCCTATTTTATTTACGTCAACATTCTGACGGATACATTTTCCGAGTTGGTATTTTTTTTACAACGAAAACAGAATATACAGGCTATTCGATTTATGACAAATGTTGATGTGAAAATAATTAAATTAAAACTGGTAATTAAATATATTAAACAACCATTTATACTAGATCGAAGCATTTATAAGACTTATCAGAATTCAATGCTAAGACGTACGGACTCATTCATTTTTCCTCGTAGTAAATCTATTCCATTTTATTCTATGTATGAAAATTCCTCGCTACTAAACTTTACTAAATCTTAATATATATATTTCTTGTGTGCGTGTGTATGTGACTGAACTCCTCCTAAACGACTGGACCGATTTTGATGAAATTTTTTGTGTGTGTTCGTGGAGATTCGAGAATGGTTTAGATTTACAATTGAAAAAAAAAAAAAATGGAAAATGTATAAAAGAAAGTCGTGTTAGTTACACTATTTATAACTCACGAACGGCTGAACCGATTTGGCTGAAAATTGGTAGGGAGGTAGCTAAGAACCAGGAGAAGGACATAGGATACTTTTAATCCCGTTTAGGGTAGGGTAGGGTAAGTAGGGTAGCGTAGGTAGGGTAGGGTAGGTAGGGTAGGGTAGGTAGGGTAGGTAGGGTAGGGTAGGTAGGGTAGGGTAGGTAGGGTAGATGAATTTTTGGTGTTTTATGGCAAAACAAAGTTTGCCGGGTCAGCTAGTTGACTTATAAATTTAAAACTCAACTGCAAAAGTAATGATCGAGAGTAAGTTTTATTTCTAGTTATCTTAGTTCTGAGACTGATAATGCACATACCTATGTCCTAAACATAGGTAGCTTATTCAAATGTTAATTTTTTTTACCTTATTTAAGTGTTTATGTATTACTGTTTAATTTAAGTAGAAAAAAATTTGTTAGTGCATAATTCGTTCCAGCTGATAGCATAACTATCGAATGAGGTTAAGTGAGACCTGTAAAGATAGGTGATAAGAGTAGTAAATAAACAATATTCAGGTGCAATCAAGGCATCTTTTACGTAAACTGTAAACACCTAATTGACCGGTTTCAAAATGATGACCTTTAAGTCCTTAACATAAAGCCAAGGGCGTCGCCAGCCGATGGCCTAGGGGGGGGCAAGTTGATATGGAGAATGAGAAAAGTATGAATTGTAGGCAAAGTCGAGAGCACATGAAGCTTTTCATTTGTAGTACGAGCGTTACATCTACAGCGATTGTAATATATATAATATCGGTATAGTTCTCGCCAAACTTCTTGGCCGTCCCGAAGTTGGCTGCAATGTCTGCGCAGTAGTAAATCATACAAAAACAGTACCTACCGATCCGTGCCTTGCGCATCGGAAAGCCAACTTCAGGGCGGCCCAGAAGTTTGGCGAGCACTATTCAGAGTCCAACATGTAAAGCTACGCTACTCTACACGTTGTGCACGGAAGAGCGATCAAAATTTTTAACGCTTTTCCGTGTCGGGAAAGAAGGTTTTTGGCTATTTTAGGATATCAACAACGGTTCGATCTGTTGGGTTTGGTTTATATATATTCATTCGCGACATACGGGAATGATCAATCAAGCAAGTCAAGTCAAAGACTTAGGACTGTGGTTGCTTTACATTTGGCAACTTTATTAGAATCTCTAGGGGGGGGCAGCTGCCCCCCCCTGCCCCTCCTTGGCGACGCCCTTGCATAAAGCCCTTACTTACTCATTTCAGATGACACTACGTTGGGGCATCGTAACAGCTGGTATGATCAGCAATGACTTCGTCAATGCTTTTAACTCGTATCCTGAGAAGGGTGACCAAGAAATAGTCGCAATCGCAGCCAGAAATAAGGACAGAGCTGCTGAGTTCGCGAAAATTCATAATATTGCGAAAGTTTTTGATAGTTATCAAGCGTTAGCCAGCAGTAGCGATATTGGTAAGGAATTAAGGATATGACTGGCGTTTTATTTAAAAAATGCTCGTCACTGTTTATCGTCTAAATCTACAGTAATGATTACATTGTACATGTTTGTTATTTATTGGTGTCAATGCCTACTACTTTATCTATTAAGTAGTGGCATTTTATTGTGATAAAGCAATTATGGTGAACAAAGCATCTGTTTTGATTTTAGATGTCGTATACATCGGAGCTTTGAATCCAGACCACTATGAGCTCACCAAGCTTTTCCTTGAAAATGGTAAGCACGTGCTATGCGAGAAACCCTTCTGTCTGAACATTAAACAAACTCAGAGTTTGGTCAACCTTGCCCAGAAGAAGAAGTTGTTCATGATGGAAGCAGTCTGGACTCGCTTCTCCCCATCTTACATTTACCTGGAGAAAGAGATAGCCGCTGGCAACCTTGGTGAAATTATATTCCTTGAAGGCAACTTCGGTATTTTCTGTGAAAGTGATAGAATGCTGTAAGTTTCATGCTTGTTTACCGTTTTTGTGGCTGATTATGTTCTTTTCAAAACTTAATCTGTCAAAGTACTTGGCCCTACTAATATTTTTATTTGTCTTTCAGAAAAAAAGATTTTGGTGGTAGCGCCGTGCTTGACATTGGCATATACCTGTTGCAACTATCCCAATACGTCTTCAAAGAAGAACCGAAGAAAGTGACTGCTGTTGGTAACCTCAACGATTCGGGAGTGGATGATACCGAGACAATAATTCTGGAATACAGCGGCGGCAGGCGGGCCGTGCTTAACACTCAGTCCGGTTTGGTACTCTTGAATAGGGCCACGATCTATGGAACCAAAGGCCGTATCACGGTGAGAATTGAACATTTTTGTCTAGAATTAAAATAAATCTGGTACAGTTTCGTGCACGGCCATTTTGTCACAATCGAAAGCTTTTTGCGAGATTGTTAATTACGCAGACGAGTGTCTTTTACCCATTTGGATTGCTCCTCTACTTCGAAAACAAGTTTAGAAAATATCCATAGTATTGTTACGAGCTGGGGTTCAGGGATAAATTATTTAAACAGCAGACTTTAATTAATCACACTTTATTACAAAAACACTTCTTAAACAATTCTATTACTTCCCACTATTTTCCTTTTCCGATCGCTCTGTGTCGCTTTCAAATCGAAACTGGCTCACGACGAACCCTACCGCTCTATATATAGCACGGAAGATGTTTCTAGAACGTTCCATACTGTTCTAGATAATTCGAGAATCTTCCAGAACAATCGACTTTCGAACTCATTTTTCCCGAAGCGACTAAAAACTTCCATACGCCACGAGCTTTCGAGAAGATTAGTTACTATTCGATGCTAGATGGTGCTATTAATTACTACTAATTCTTCCTCTCGTCACTAGATGGCGTTACCCTATCTTGTTACAGTATCAATTTTTTTTTTACGTAGCTGGAGGATCCTTTCCACTTCCCCGACAAAGTGACGGCTGTAGATGGAACATTGAAGACGTTCCCGCTGCACACGTCGAGCCTCCCGTACAACTATGGAAACAGTGCGGGGCTCGTTTACCAGGCTGTGGAAGTAGCGAGGTGCATTCGAGCTGGTATGTACCGTCTTACTACTTTAAGATCTACGGTGAATCGTAGTGAACTGAAGGATTTTTGTTTAATTTGTCGTTACTCGTATACCTCGTAATACCCACTATTGTCGCTCTTGAATAATTGATTTTGCTGTGTTAAAATAGTTCTAAAACATTGGACCAAAGCTTGATTCTACGAGTAACGACAAATTAAACAATCATCCTGCAGTTACCATATAATGTATAAGTCATTTATGAGCTTATTAATAAAATTTATCTACTCTCATATCGTAATATTCGAATTATAAACTTCAAAACGAGTTTATATTGACATACTTTATAAACACAATACCGAAATTTAAAAATAGAATCATATTATAACACTTTTTCTCTAACAAAATAATGCTATAATACAATTTTTTTTCGGGTGCTAATTAAACAGGCTTCTTTTTAATATCATTATTCGCCCCCAAAAATGTATGTTGCCTTCTAAATTACTAAGTCAGCCACAATTAACGAGCATCTAAATAATACTATGTTAGCCACTAGTTATCTTCTATGTAAACCACTCTAAATACAACTCAGCATGATGGTTATTTTTTAGCATCAAAATTTTTAACATGCATTCTAACAGTAAATTTCTAAAATACTATTAAATGACATCAAAAAATATATTTATTTAGCTTCTAATTTTTTAACTCAGTACGTTTAAAATGTAACTCATCCCATATTAATTGATCGTAAAAAAATTGCAAAAACATTTCATCAAATAGTATATTGGCCACTAATATTACCAGAAGCTATTGAGGAGAGACAAAATAAAAGACTTTATTTTTTGGTTTTAATATAGAATAGGTGCAAGTTGGATTAGTATTTATGCGACAGAGTCGACGGAGCCCCGCTGCGCGGGGCTCCTATTTCTGTATGCAGGGTTTAAAGTAACCTAACACGAAGGAGATGACGGGAGCTGAGTTCGCTCGCTTTGCTCGCTCACTTCAGCTCCCGTCATCTCCTTCGAACCTAACCTGTCCGTGTCGGGGTGCCCTAAGCTCCCGAGCTCGCTACGCTCGCTCTTGGACTTATTCATTGACCGTCATTTATTATTTTAAATATAATATATTATTTAAAATTCCTCGTCAGAACAGTACAGTGGTACTTCATTTTCACTTTTAAACGTCATAACTAATTATTACTCATCGAAAACTTTAATTTAATTACAGCGAAAACAATTGCAATACGAACGCACGAACGACAATAAACAATTACATGTGATCAACTCAACTCGTCGTCACATGAATCGAATGGCGCTCTCTGATTGGTGCAAATGGCCGGTCGCTGTCGTCTCGCGTACTCGCGCCAAATCATGCAGTGGCTATTTTCACGATAAAAGAATATGATGTATTGTTTTACATGCTAAGTTATAATAAATTATGCTTTCTTTCTTTCTTCGATAGAAGCTTGAATTATATTTTTTTGAGGATATTGCGTTGAAGCTGTAAAACGTAAAATGGTGACAAGATATAAAATCCGTGGCCGAGTTAGTAAATTACGTGGCAATGTATAAATAAGAAGGACAAGTCACAATAATTGATGATCTTTACTTGACGCTTTCTGTAGAATATTTAGTTGGCGTTGCAAAAAAGACGAATTAGTTTATTAGAGGCTATGTCATTTTCCCGTTGCTTAGTTATAAAATTAGAAGTTTAATCACGTGTCCAATAAATAATTTTGTGGCTACACTATTTCCCTTTTTTTTCTATTACGATGCAGGACAAATCCAAGAAGTTAATCACAAGGAGTTTTCATCAATTATTTTTTGTGATGTCATTTTTATAGTACTTATTTAAAAAGATTTGATTCCAATTTTTACTTGTCTATGACAATGCCCGCTTCAGGCTTAGCACGCACTGCGATTTTTATTCGCGCGAATTTTGTCTCTTTCTACATGTTCATAGAGCTCCAAATATTCGCGCGAATTAAATTCGCGCCGCGGTGCGGTGGATTCTGTGGCAAAACACAGATTTCTTGCGGTATTATTTCTGCACGATTTTTTACCGCAATGCGAGCAACTTCATACAATTCCATAGGTCGCAGAATAGGCGAAAAAAATTCGCACGAATAAAAATCGCAGTGCGTGCTAAACCTTAGCGCATGCGCAATGCAATGGGTTTTGGCGCCATTCATATTTTGTAGGTTAAGTTGTATTGAATTGCATGAGTTTTTTGAATTATTGCTTAAAAATGTCTGATATCAGTGAATGTGAAGAAAATTTGACTTCGCCCTTGAAACTTGCCACTTGAAATTTCCTTCGCCGCATCTAAAATCGACCAGCAAAGTCGAGAAAATTATATGATAAATGCTATCACGACTTTATGGCATGGAAAATGCAAAAAACGTATTTAGTAGGTTCAATCCCAATGTATGAGTGTAGATAAAGTAGTGTATGAAACAGCACATAACTAGGTATTAAAACATTCGTGTGAATACTATTAAAAACCTCGCCTACGGCTCGGTTTTTAAACACACACTCATGTTTTAATACCCCTTATTATGCAACAGTTTCATAAACTACTATTATTGATGATGGTGACGGGCTGACGGCTCCCCGACAACACGCCGACATTTTTGCCCATCCTCCTTTAAGGATTAAACCTTTGCTGTCGATGTATCTATACCAGTGGTCACCAAATGGCGGACCACCGACCTGTTTTGTGTGGATCTTAAGTAAACAGTACAATAATTTACTTAAGTACGTAATTTAATCATTTATCCTGTGCTTTGTCTTATCTGCCGTCGATTCGACAACGGTCGAATCATCTCGTCAAAATCATCATTGATTTATTTCAAAAAGTAAATACACGTGACGGTTATTTACGAGAGGTTATTTGTTTTTAAGACGGACCGCGACGGTCATATTATTTAAAAAAACGGACCCCAAATGAAAGTCATTGGTGACTCCTGATCTATGCTATACCTACCTGCGCCATCTGAGATATTTTGAGAAAATTGCGATGATCGTTTAGATTAGAATATGTCAGGATCGAATAATTGAGCAGCATGAAAAATTGCTTTTTTAAAATAAATTGTATTGTGCTATTTTGCCTGCAGGTCTGATCGAGTCACCCCGAATGTCACACAAGGAGAGTCTTGTTCTGGCCAAACTTATGGACACCGTAAGAAGTCAATTGGGAGTGCATTATGATGTGGATGACCAGGAATTCCCCTGAATAGCCGCGGGTGAAATACTTTTGAGAGGCTCAATGTAATAGTCTCTATAGGTAATAGACATATTATATTTCAGGGTGCTCCTTAAAATTATATGTAAGTATGTATTATAATTGTATACTGTAAGAAATGTCTTACAGTATCCAATTATAATACCTACTTAAATATAATTACTTATTAGTTATTTAATTACCTACCTATTTACTTATTAGTTTGATATAAATTATTGATTGTTGTGCTATTAAAATTTTACAACTTAATAATGTTTCTTTTTAATCTGGATATTGTTAAATATACCATACCAAATAGGTTAATTTATTTTAGAATTCCCTGATATCATCAGCGATGTTTTTAAAAAAGCCTTGTATTCAGTTCATGACGGCGTTGCTGCGTTGGGGTTGTGTAATGACCAACCTCTTGAGTGTCTAAAACGTGGATCAACGCGAGACACAATGAGATTTTAATTGTATCGGGAATTAAGGCATTCAACCACTAAGACGACGACAGTCGCTAACGACCTTGAGGGAACAAAAAAATCAGTAGATTTTTGTACTTTCCTTATTATTCTAAGACTTTAAAAAATAAGCCACAGATCAAAATGTAGATGATGATGATGCGATTGTCGTGTTTTTGTCCGTTTTGACATAACTTTACAAATGAATTACACTATGTTATAAGAAAAAAACTGAAAATTTTCTTAGATCAAATTATTAAGAAAATGGTCTAATGTGGAGCATGTAATATCGGAAGTTTTGCAATTCCGATATTGATTTCCGATATTAGTTCTCAATATCGGAATCCCGATATTAATATCGTAATTGGGCACTTTCGTTAAATATCGTATATTTTTTTTGTTAATTTCCCAAATTCAGTATAAGGCTGGATTGAGTACAATTAAAAAACACGTTTATGCTGCGAAATCATAGGATTTTCTGTTGTGTCTCTCTTTAATCACTAGTGACTGTGTAATCGGGCGTTTATTTAACTAAACTGCAAATTTGTTTCCAAGACGGAATATAAGTAATGTCTCTCTGAAAAAGGCAAAAAAAAAACAGAAAACAAATGTTTGTCCAGCAATCTGAAAGTAGTCCCGATAAGTGTAGTGAGTAATACTGATTTATAATTCCAGTATAAGTATCAGTCACTGTGGCAAGGCCTCCTGGGGCCTATGATTAGCAGTGGACGTATTTTGGCTTAAATGATAATGGTGATGGGAGACAATTAATAATTGCTCTTGAATGGATTATTGCAGCTAACCTGATAACCTAAGAATAACCTAAGTACACTCTAATGATACTCGGTGCTTCTCTATTAACTCAAAGCCCTCAATCAGTTTGTCAAATTATAGGTGAACAAAGCCATTAAGTTTAGCTACCCGATATTTGTCAAACAAAATTATTGTAGAGTACTTTATGAAAAAATTGCAAGGTTGATTATATCCAATTGAGTTGTTACTACAACTCGGAATTGCCAGCATGGAAAATGTTTCCACTGGCCTACGAATTTAACCCTGACTCACGAGATTTCTTGAGGAGCTCTTAGCGACATGTAATTGATAACCATAAGAATGTTTATGTTAAACCTTATCAAATGATAAACCCATGACCTGGTTGTTCAGAAGTGTATCAGTCATTTGCGAAACTCTACTCAGTGAAGGTGAGTTATAAAATTAAGCATGTTTAAGTAAATTAAGTTAACATAAATTTCTCCATTTCTAATTAACTCAAAACTACATATTAACGTCGTTGATATTGCAATAAGTTGTATGTCGAAATTTTATGATTTTTTTGCAAAATTACTTAACATTTTAATTGTGAACGCATCCGTAAAACGTTATATGTCAACAGCCAATCAGATCACTGGATTCGAAACAGATGCAATAGGTCACGTGACAAAAATATTCATTTTAGATATTGAAATATCTTCTATGTCGGATTTTGATTAGCAACTGTTTTTCATTGTGAAAAGTTATTGATTGTTTTGTTTCTTCGGCAAATAATTGACAAATTATTTTTGTAATAACTGAAAATCTTTTCTTTTTGACTATAGAACTTTCGGATAACCAGTATTTAATTATTACAAAAATATTCTATGTCGTTACATAAAATTTGAACAAAATCTTTGCACAGTGTGTTATGAAGCCATTTTTTCAGACAAGGTCTTTTTATTACAAAAATTTACAAATAATGATATTCATTTACCTATACTGTTAGAGTAGAACCCTTGAGTGTTATTTGCTTAGGTGATGAAAAGTAAATTCTTGAATATTTTTTTACCCGACTGCCGAAGGAGGGTAATGTGTTTATCAGTCTATGTATGTATGTATATATGTATGTATGTATGTTTGTTCCTATGTGGCGTTCCAGAGACCAAACGCGTTGGCCGATTTAGATGATTCTTACGTCAATCGATTCGTCTTAATCCTGCGAGTGTCACTGGCTACATTAAAATTGGAAAAAACAAAAATGACGGATTTTGGGCGCCATTTTGTGGGGAAAAAAAATATTTTTTCCTTCCAAACCCATCGTGTGGGGTATCAAAATAAAGGGTTTTAAAAGGCGATTTCAAAAATATATATCACTTATATGTTTAAGTGTACCTAATTCTAAAAAAATATAACTAAAAAGTTGTAAATCTTAAATAAATCAAAAAAACAATAAAAAAACCCGACTGCTTAAAAAGCAAACTAAAAAGACGTAAACAAGAAGAAAATCATGCTGTGCAGTCGGAGGATACATCTGGTTTTGGTTGGCGGTAATTAAATAAATCAAAAAACCCGACTGCTTAAAAAGCAAACTAAAAAGACGTTAACATGAAGAAAATCATGCTGTGCAGTCGGAGGATACATCTGGTTTTGGTTGGCGGTAATTAAATAAATCAAAAAACCCGACTGCTTAAAAAACAAACTAAAAAGACGTAAACAAGAAGAAAATCATGCTGTGCAGTCGGAGGATACATCTGGTTTTGGTTGGAGCAGTCGGGTTTTTTGATTTATTTAATTAACTTTTTTTATTTGTGGTTGATAATCATACAATCAAAAAAAAGAACCTACGCTGAAAGTAGATAAAGTATTATTAAAATGGGTTACCTATCATAAGTTCGAACAACATTTGACCGAATTTCATTTCACCTAAAACTTTTCAACTATTATCGTTTCGTTTGTCTGCCACTGTCTTAGTTGACCTATTATCAATTCGATTTTTTTCGGTACTCCGACGATTCACTTGGTCGATAAACTTTTTACCGAAGTTACACTTAGCCGAAATAACATTTGTTTGAAATATTTATTTTTGTACCCATATCAAAATACTAAGTGAGAAAGAAACAATGGTCGAATACAAATGTTTAAAACAGCGAAATGAAAAAAGAAAATTCGACGGAGCCCCTATTTCTGTAAAGTAACCTAACACGAAGGAGATGATGGGAGCTGAGTTCGCTCGCTTTGCTCGCTCACGTCATCCCTTCGAACCTAACCTATTCGTGTCGGGGTGCCTTAAATTCCCGAGCTCGCTTCGCTCGCACTTGGACAAATTCTTTGAAATATATAATTAATAAAAATGTCTAGTGCATGACAGCTATTAATAAAGCATTTGCATGAAACAAATAAATACGTGAACACAGACAAGACTGTCCTCTCTCCACCAACCCGCACTGGGCCCGCGTGGTGGATTACGGCCCATTCCCTCTCACAGAGAGGAGGCCTGTGTCCCAGCAGTGGGAACAATATTAGGCTGATGATGATGATGATGATGAGACAAGACTGCGTGAAGTCGATTTTGCAGCGATTCGTTTCTGTCACTAAATTTTGTTGCAGTTTTATGAAACTATTTCAATTTAAAATTGAAAATGCTACCAAGTAACCAGCTATATATTTGTGACTAAATAATATTCCCTATAATGTTGTTTCGGTTTGATGAAAATATCGCCGGGTTAATTCAAAAACCAACTAACTCGGTGATTTTGGGATTTTGAGTTAAATATACCAACCGATTCGAAATTTTATTCTCTTTCTACTGGTAAAACAAACTAAGCCGTGCGATGGTTAGTTTCAGAGATACTGAATGGTGAAACCAACTATCTAACCATACCGTTTATATGCAGTACCGTCTTTACCATACGGGCACACGGGGCCCGTGCCCAGGGCCCCCGTCCTCAGGGGGCCCCGAAGGACCGACAATTTCTCTTACATTTATTCTCAAAACATTTCAGTAACAGTGAGCAACCGGGTCAAAAATAAAACTTACTTTTGTCTTAAAATAGTCAAAATTTTTACGATTTAATTTAACCAAATTAAAGTAAAATCAAGTCAAACCTCAAACTTTGCTTTTTTCTTTTAGAAGTATAAAATTTCCATAAAAATTGATATGATTTTAACTTATTTAGGATCGATTTAAGTCAAAACAGTATTATTCAAGTCTATAGGGCTTATTACACTACACGGTATTCAGGGCCCTGAATACCGGGTCCCTAAATCATTCCGAGTCAATAAGGTCGATATTTTGAGGTCCCTAAATCCCTAACAGCTATTACACTACCCTAAATTAGCATTTAGGGCCCTGAATACCGTGTAGTGTAATAAGCCCTTAAATTTGGCTTAATTTAAGTCAAAAAAGGTACTTTCAAACTATATTAGTTATTTATGTCATTTTTAATCAAAAATAAGACTTAATTTTAACTAAGTTTGACTTACAGCTTGGCAAAAAAGAGTCTGACGCGGTGACAGTTGGAACTAAAAATAAAACGAACTGGTTAACTTAAAATAACTACCTATTACTTGCCTATTATTATCTATTAGTACTAAGAGTAGTTAGAGTCACTAAAAATTAATAACAAGTATCAAAAACTGTTGAGTCATAGTATTTCGGGGTATACAGGTGCGATAGTGGCGACCTCATTTATTTCACTCTTTTTTGCCAAGCTGTAAATAAGTAACAATAAAAACAAAACAAACACACATCATATTTTTTTCATTTTTAAGTTAAAAATAAGGTAATAAAATATGATGATTTGATTTCGATTATAATATATTTCGATATTTTCTATGGTTGGGTTGGGGAAATCCCCGGATGGATGATGTATAAAACTTTCAGTCGGGCAAAAGTGGCGTGAGTTAGTTTCGTTTAATATAAATTATGTAAGATAATAGAAGTTTTGATTATTTCATTATGTCGAAAAGAACATATTTAAGTGGTTCACAAAAAAGAAAAAAAGTTATAGCTCAAAAAGAAATAACGGAAATGCTTCCTAAGCTTACTTCGTTTTTTACGGTTGAAGAAACAAATAAGCTGAGGGAATCTTCATCCTCATCACCTCAAGATAAATACTTCTCTGAATATCAACAGGATAAAGAGGTTACGTGTGACGGAAATGACAAACACACATCAGATGCTGAACCCTCGACTTCAAACTACTGTGAGTTAATAACTGCAAGCTTGGAGAATGTATCTGTATCGTCTGACCCTGGTATGTACTGTGACGAAATTTTAACGGAAGAAGTCCGTGATATTTGGATTCGATAAGGGCCAGAGTTTTTCCAAAATAATAATTGTGACTTCTCCGAAACTTCTACAAGTTTTCCAGATTCAAGTGGTAAAACAAAAACTAGGTATGTGACTAAAAATATTTTTACCCGTAAATTGACGAATGGTGAGTCTTAGCAAGAAAATGGCTTTTTTATTCACCAGCAAAGAAATCTGTGTACTGTTATTGCTGCCGTCTATTTAATACTACTACTGGTACTGGACACAGTTTGAGTTCTCCAACTGGATATAAAGATTGGAAGCATATAAGTAACTTATTAATGGAGCATGAGAACAGTTTACAGCACAGGCAATTTATGATGAATTATGTTGCAAGAGTGAAAACTACTGGACGTGTCCCAATATAATACTGAAATTAACTATTGGAAGAATGTGCTTAGGAGGATTGTAGCAGCAAATTTTTAGCTTCAAGAGGTCTTGCTTTTCGTGGTGATAATGATGTAATTATTTGGGATGCTTAGAACTCATTAGTGAATTTGATCCTTTTCTTATTGATCACATACATAACTACGGAAATCATGGACAAGGAAGTACATCATATTTATCTGCAAATATTTGTAATGAATTTATTAATTTAATGGGACAGCGAGTTTTAAAAACAATTGTCAAAGAAATTAAATCAGCAAAATACTACTCTATTAGCGTAGATTCTACGCCAGATTTGTCCCACGTTGACCAACTCACTTTCATCGTTAGATACGTATAAGACGGACAGCCTATTGATTTATGCAATTTTTGCCTATGGATGAACATAATGCACAATATATAGCAGATTTTAAACTTTTTTGAAAACCTTGATACTCCTATAAAAGATTGCCGCGGGCAAAGCTACGACAATGCATCAAATATGTCTGGAAATTACTCAGGTGTTCAGACAAGAATAAAAGAAGTTTGCGAATTTGCAATTTACGTTCCTTGTGCGGCACATTCGCTAAATTTAGTTGGTGTTCAGGCTGTTGAGTGTGTTACTGAAGCAGTAGCATAGGTTCTTTCAATTTGTACAAAAAATGTTAAATTTTTTCTCAGCTTCGACCAAACGATGGAAAATTTTGACAGAGCATTTAGGTGCAAATAGAGTCCTGAAGTCTCTTTCGGAAACTAGATGATCTGCTCGTGCCAATGCTATTAATGCTTTGCAAAATAGTTATTTAAATATTTCTGGAGCATTGTCCTCAATCGCAAGTGACATCAATCAACCAGGAGACACTAGAAACGAAGCCCAAAGCCTAGCAAAAAAAATGGAAAAATTTGAGACTGCTCTTCTAACGGAAATATGGAATGATCTTTTGGGAATTATGAATAAAACAAGTCTAAGTTTACAGAATAGCACTATAACCATGGATGTTGCAACAAAACTTTACGAATCTTTGATCTGTTATGTCAATAACGCACGCAATAATTTTGATCAGTACGAAACGGCTGCTAAAGAAAAAACTCCAGATGCTGACTACAAAGATAAGTTTGAAAGGAAAAGAATTCGCAGCACACGCATAACTTTTTTTGAAGGATCCTCAGAGACTGCACAGTTGAGAGGCAAGGAAAAGTTTCGTGTAGATACATTCATTCCCATTATCGACACGTTAAATACACATTAAAAAAAAACGTTCGGCAGCATACGTCGAAATTGGTAATCGATTTAGTTTTCTATGTCAATTAACAACAATAGAAACTGGCGAGTTGACCGAAAAATGCAAAGAATTTGCAGAATTCTATCATAAGGATATTAATGCATATGAATTCAAAATTGAATGTTTTCATTTAAGCCAAAATTAAAAAAACATACCAAAGCAATCAGCGGATTTAAATATTAAACACAACCTAACAAAGTAGTACTAGTACTTACATAACCTAATAAAGTCCGATAAATTAGAAGATACGTTTCCAAACGTTGAAGTTGCTACAAGAATATTCCTTTGCCTAATGGTTACCAATTGTAGTGGAGAGCGTTCATTTTCGCAGCTTAATAGAATAAAAAATGAATTGCGAACAACAATGTTACAAGAACGACTAAGTAATTTGTCAATTATGTGTATAGAAAGTGACATCCTTAAAAAAATTTACTTTGAGGATATAATAGAAGATTTTGCTCAACAGAAATCCCGAAAGAAACCACTATCGTAATCGTAACCAAAAACCCAGCATCATATTAATTTCATTAATGACATATCATATTGTATATTTGATTACCCATAATAAATAGACCATAGAAAAATGCTCGTATAATTCGTTTCCTTTACTTTCCAAAAGGGCCCCATATTCTTTTATGCCCAAGGGCCTCAGCATAGTTAAAGACGGCCTTGTTTATATGCAAAACAAATATTCCTTGTTAATCAGCAAAATTATGTTTTTTATCGAAGTCAAACAAGATACTTAAATTTAATCAGTTTTCAAAATAAAAAAAACCTGCAAAATATACGGATTTTTTGGAAAGAAAATCGATCACATGCAAATATATGGTTTTAGTACTTAGAAAAGACAGGAAATAGCGATAATATTCAATGATAATAGCAGTTATTAAAGGATAATAGCTATTACTTGTTGATTATTAATTTATTCTTGACACAAAATCAAGAAGTCATTGTTAGTAAATAGGTTTAGTAGGTTTTACTTCTATAATTTTGAGAATTTTGATCGTGATCTCAACAAAATATTGAGAAGTAATACCGATTAACTGCGGGTAGTTGGTTTAAATTCTGCAATTTCTGAACGCGCATGCGTCAATGTTGTTGTTACTCTCGCCACGATGACATCTTGATTAATTTTGTGGTGGCGAAAAATTCAGTTCTATGTGATAGTAAGGTGTTTGTGGTGTTTTTGCACCAACATGGATTCTTGTGATGTTGATCCTTGAGAAAACGAATGGTCGAACTTAATATAAAAGCCCGTAGACCAGCATGCGGTCCAGAACTTCTTAGACATCACCGAGTAGCTCGACTTCAGTTCGCACGTAACCACGCCAGCTGGACCCACGAGCAATGTGCTCGAGTTCTGTTCACAAATGAGTGTCAAATCGCATCGTACCAGTTAGTCGGGAGCAAGAGTGGATAAGAAGAGAAGAGAGGTTTCTACTAATTACAAACTGGGAGTTTTCATGGAGGTTCTTTAATGGTTTGGGGGCGAATAAGTTCTGATGCTCGTACGGAGCTGGTTATTGTTGATAACTGGTTAACTGCAACCCGATACATCGAGGAGGTCCTTCAAGACCATGTTTTGCCATATTCGTTGTTCATTGGGCACGACGAGTTCCTCCTAATGCACTATAATCTACGCCCATACGTTGCACATTGTATGGATGAGTAGTAATGAGTACTCATCTTCAAGACGTCGGTATTTCAAAATTGCAGTGGCCAGCTCGTAGTCCGGACCTAAACCCAATAGACATGCTCTGGGACTTGCTCAAAAGAAATACCAAGTCCACCTCCAACCCGCCAGAAACTCTCAACCAACTTCGAAATGGAGCACTGGCCGCATGGGAAGCCACACATATAAATAAAAAACACTTATTTAGTGCATTTACCCATAATTCAGTATGATGATAGATGTGGATGGATGGAGAGGTAGGGAACGGCCAAAGAAAAGATGGATGGACTGTGTGAGGAGTGATATGAAAGAAAAGGGCGTCAGTGATGGAGTGACGGGAGACAGGATGTTATGGAAGATGAAAACGTGTTGCGCCGACCCCAAGTAACATGGGACAAGGGCAAGTCAAAAAAATATTTATATACGACTTATCGATAAATTCGCATGTGGCCAAGTTTCCGTGCCGCTGAATTTAAAATCTTTGGCAGGCATCATAGTGAAAAACAAAAATAAAAGCATAGGAGACAGAGTAAACTGGTTAAAGATAAAGAGAATGAAATACGAAATGTGTCAAATTAAAATTTTGTCTAACTATGACACGTTTCGTTGGTTGTAGACCTTGAAATTTAGGAAACAAACGTGGAACCTACTTCTACTCCTGGTCTTGACATTTCCGCTTGCCACTATGGAACCAGCAATTGGAATTGGAATTGGAATTTACCAGCTGCAACTTCAAATGACTCACTGAAATTGTGCAAAAAAGGAGTAATCCCAGAAGAATACCATGCGTGGAATGAAAATTTAGCGACTGATGAATGAAACTAAATTTGACCTTGAACCGCTACTGTGTCTGATTGACTTCTGATAAAGAATATTCTTTTATAAATTTTCCATGCATTAAAACATCTTTAACACTTAGATAGTTTTCATGATGAAAACGCTTTGTTAAGGGACACGGTTACGTAGGTTAGTTCAAAATTTCAACAAATATCGGTCGTAAAAGCGACTAAAATTTAATTTTTTTGCATTATTGTCGAAACTAACAGGATTTATAAGAATAATACATCATTGTTCGATGTATATATTTGAATTAATGAACAGTGACTTTCTGAAACTATACAGTAGCGCTTAATTTCGAAAATAATGCCTTTATTTTGTAGGGAGGTAAAAGCAATTAAATAAGGGGGCTTAGGGCACAAAATACAATATTCTGTGCAACCCTGTTACTTTTCTATAAACTGATATAAATCAACGCATACATGATTTTATTATAAATCAGATGCTGTTTCTCTTAATAACATTATCTAAGATAGTACATGTTTTTTTTTTATACAAACTTTATAAACGCCCTAGCACAAAATCATAAAGTGGCCAGTTAGTTGGTTTTTGAATTAAACCGGCGATATGGCAAATAAAAAAAGTTCAAAAGAGGCTTCGGCCAAAAGCAAAAAGTTATTTTGTAAATCTGTGAAATGTACTTCGGTAAAATAAAACATATGCCACATGATACTTCGATGATTTGAAAATATGCCAAATAATGCATATAGAAAAAAAAGAAGTCGGTCAATAGTTTTCGGTAAAATGAAATTCTACCAAAAAATATTCGGAAATGTGATCAGTTCCCTATTAAATGTCGTGCTTAATTGGTTCTAAAGTGCCTTTTATACTTCACCTTTAAGAACTTTCAATAAACTTATATCTCTCATAAAACAAGAATTATAGCTATTTCTTTTTTTTTCTTTTTTTGGTCCGTCAAGCCACCATATATGGAAAAGTTATACGAAAATACGATTATAAAGAGGAAAGATTTTTTGGTTTGTTTGTACCCAATAGGCTCCAAAACTAATGGACCGATTTTGAAAATTCTTTCACCTGTGGAAAACTACATTATTCCTGAGTAATATTAGCTATAAATTATTATACAAAAATTAGAGATCTTTATGAAAATTGCAATAATGTAACCCAAAGTAGCAAACTTTTGCCTATAAAATTCATTATTTGGCGTGCGTAGAGAAAACTATTGATGATACATGAAAATTATGTACTCATTATTAACTACAAAAATGTCTACGCGAGAATATATCTCACTATCATAGTTAAGTCACAATAGCAGCTTTATTTGTTCGAAAATTTATTTAGATAGAAAAAAAAGGTAGAAACCAAAGTTAGTTACGTTCGTATTTATTCAAATAAATTGTTTAACAAATTAGTAGGTAGGTTTGTAGGATAGGGTTGGGTAGGTAAGTTGATCGGTATGGCAGGTGAGAGTTTGGTAGGTAGGTAAGGTAGGTGGGTAGGTAGGTTGGTAGGGTAGGTAGGTAGGGTAGACAGGTAGGTGTTAGGTAGTTAGACAGCCAGTTGACGGGAGCGAAGCCGCGGGGGTCAGCTAGTACGAAAATAAAGATCTTTTGCTTTCTTCTTTTCATAAAAAAACAAATTCATATCACATGGCTTCTAGATATTACAGCGTGTTTTATCAATATCCGGATTTTCTCTCGTTAGGGTTGTCACTAAGTCAAATAAAAAAAAACCGGTTATTTTAGTTTTATCATAAAAAATACAACGAACATGTAAACTGTTGGCAACGAACATGTAAAAGTGGTACTGACATCAAAACGAAAGTCAGTGAGTTATGGTGGATTGAGAGTGTACCAGGGTGAACTGTACACATCTGCCCTTTAAGGCGTACCGACGTGATTTTATGTTTTGAAATGGTGTATACAATAAACAGACATGCGATTGCAGCTATCCCGAGAGATTTGCCGTCATTTATTGAAGAGTTCTGTGGTATATCGCTGAAGAATCATCAAAATCGGTTTACCTTTTGAAATCGGTTAAAAAAATTAAACAAAACAAAAATAAAATATAGCTTCAGGATCTTTTTGCGAATCAGTTTTGACTAGTGACTATTGACTTGAATTGAAAATGAAAAGTCACTTAGAAACAACATAATCTTTCTCCAACAATAAAAATACCCCACCCACGTATGGGCCACCCCTAATTAATTTTGTTCCTAATTACATTACTGCATTGTAGATCCCAAACATGGATTATAGTGTCAATACTCGAACAGCTGTTTAACTGTGTCGTATAAGGACGGTCGGACAGACGGACATGACGATACTATAAGATTTCTGTTTTTACTATTTGGCAATGAAACCCTAAAAAATTGTTGCGTTGGATCTATAATTTAGCAAAAGTATTTTTAATTTCCATCCCTCATAAAATAAATAAATATCAGTATAGTAAGCCTATGGATGGAATGGAAGATAAATCATGCTGGAAATTTTTGGCGCGATCGTAGGTTCTTATAGGTGGTTTTCTTTCATGTTGTTTATTTTGTGCACTTAAGCCTGTTTTTAAATCGAAACTGCAAAAAATATAACAGTTGCTTTTTCCAGATGACATTACGCTGGGGCATAGTAACAGCTGGCAAGATCAGTCATGATTTCGTGAATGCTTTTAATTCGTATACTGAAAAGGGTGACCAGGAAATTGTAGCAGTCGCAGCCAGAGATAAGAACAGAGCTGCTGAGTTCGCGAAAATTCATAATATTGCGAAAGTGTTCGATAGTTATCAAGCCTTAGCAAGCAGTAGTGATATTGGTAAGGATATGACTAGAGTTTTATTAAAAAAAAATGCACTTGACTCCTTATCTCACGAAATCGACTACAATGACTAAAATGCAGACAAGGATGCAGACATTTTATTTAGATAAAGCCATTATGATGATCAATATTCCTTGACGAATTGGAAATGTTTTGATTTTTAGATGTCGTGTACATCGGTGCTTTGAATCCAGACCATTATGGGCTCACCAAGCTCTTTCTTGAAAATGGTAAGCACGTGCTATGCGAGAAACCCTTCTGTCTGAACGCGAAACAAACCCAGAGTTTGGTCAACCTTGCTCAGCGGAAGAAGTTGTTCATGATGGAAGCAGTATGGACTCGCTTCTCTCCATCTTACATTTACCTGGAGAAAGAGATCACCGCTGGGAACCTTGGTGAAATTAAATTCGTTGAAGCTAACTTCGGCTTTTTTTGTGAGAATGAGAGAGTCCTGTAAGTTTCATGTTGTTTTATTTTATCAAATAATCTAGTAACGTGTCAAAGTACGATCAGGAACTACCATAAAAATAAATATCTTTCAGAAATAAAGAATTTGGAGGAAGCGCTTTGCTTGACGTTGGCATATACCTGTTGCAACTATCCCAGTATATCTTCAAAGAAGAACCGAAGAAAGTGACTGCTGTTGGTAACCTCAACGATTCAGGAGCGGATGATACCGAGACAATAATTTTGGAATACGGCAGTGGCAAGCGGGCTGTGCTCAACACTCACTCTAGATTGACGCTCTTGAATAGGGCTACGGTCTATGGAACCAAAGGCCGAATCACGGTGAGAATTAAAGATTTCCGTCTAGAATTTAGTACACTTTCGCGCACCTAATTTTGTCGCAATCAAAAGCTTTTGGCGAGATTGTTAAGACACAGACGAGTGTCTTTTACCCATTTAGTAGCTACTCTACTTTGGAAACAAGTTTAGAAAATATCCATAGTATCATTATATTTCGGTCTATGGAACCAAAGGCCGTATCACGGTGAGAACAGAAAATGAATAGTTTTATCTCCATTTTAGGAGATAAATCTGATACAGGCCGAAAATTCTTTCGCGTAAGACCATTTGCGTGAATAAAAGTGTTGATCGAGAGACTAGCTGTTTGTGTTAATGAAAGCTAATTGCGAGATTGTTTTGAAGCAAATGTTAGCAAACAATTTAAGATAATATTATTTGTTATTTTTCATTTATAGATGGAGGATCCGATGCACTTCCCCGATAAATTGGTAGCTATCGATGGGACGTTGAAGACGTTCCCGCTGCACAGTTCTAACATTGCCTACAACTATGGGTTGAACTGTGCGGGGCTCGCTTACCAAGCTGTGGAAGTAGCGAGATGCATTCGAGCTGGTATGTACCATTTTGCTTTTATACCTAATCGCCACGATGCATGGGTAGTTGTTAGAATTTGACTTTCGAAAAATTACAAAAATCCTTCGAAATTGTCTTACAATATTAGATTGTTTGTTTAAAAACTATTATAAGCAGCGCTTCAGCTTCAATACCTCTAGGTCCTGCAAAACAATCATTGACGGATATCAGTAGTAAAATACGCTAAGTAGGTATAATTGTTTTTTGTTACGGTTCCCAGACATTTTTGTCAACCCTCCATTTAAAATCGTTCTATGGTACCCAACTGTATCTACACAACTTTTGATAAATTTGCGAAATGCCTAATGGCATGGCTGATTTTAGAGTCACACTGATCGTCGGTTCTGATAGGTCAATATGTATGTATTCTTATGAAGCGTTTGAATCACTAAGATTTAATAAATAAATATCATTGAGCAAACATATCCTATTTTGCCTACAGGACTGATCGAGTCACCCCGTATGCCGCACAAGGAGAGTCTTGTTCTGGCCAAACTTATGGACAACGTAAGAAGTCAATTGGGAGTGCACTATGATGTGGATGGCCAGGAATTCTCCTGAATACGCACGTTTAGAGGCTCTTGGAAAATCTCAAGTCTAAGGGGTAAATTATGTTTAGGTCAGCTCTATAATTGGATACTGTGAAACAGTACAGAAATTTAAAATAAAATATTGATTGTTGTGCTGTAATTATAAAATGTGTGAATTAAAATGCTCTTAGTATTTACGGATTTATTTTTAACCCCCAACGCAAAAACGACGGGGTGTCATAAGTTGACACGTCTGTATGTGTCTGTCTGTGGCATCCTAGCTCCTGAACGGATGAATCGATTTTGTTTGAAAGGTGACTTTGTCGAGAGTGTTCTTAGCTGTGATTGATTAATATCGGTTGACCCGTTCAAAAATTATCCGCATTTTACTCTTTGAATCTGGGTTTTTGCGCAAGATGTCATGTCATAATTACCTGTTTCGATAGATTGTTGATTGTAGCGTATCTACTACTAGGTATATTTATGTAGTTTGAAAATCATGAAATAAAAATTAAATTTAAAAAAACTGCCGAGCCTCGAGCCTCTAAAGGCCTGTCGAGGCTTATTTTTTGCCTTTCAGTGGTATTTTGTGTCGTTATACGTAGATGTCTTGGATTCTTTCAGAAATCTCTGCTAATCAGCAGACATCAAGTTCTTGACATCTTTAAGATTTATTGATATCTAAAGACAAAAGGAATATTTAATTTCGATAGGTACCTATCAGTCTGTAAGGTTTTCCAAAGCTTATATAATTTGGTTATTTTTTTTGTAGCATATGTTGTATTTGTATTTGAATTTTACGAGGAGGTAGGTAAGGCACCAATTTTTTTTTCTTATTTTTTTTTCATAAGAACCTTCTCCTAACAATAACAAACAACAAAAAAAGAATAAGCGAAATCGGTCCAGTCGTTCCCGCGTGATGCCGTAACCAAGGGGAATAGGTATTCATTTTTATATATGTAGATTATAGATTATTTTAGATTACCACGCAGAGTCTTGTTTCATAAATATACGTCAGCTACAGCCCACCGGATTTTACTTTTAAGCGACGTTAATAACTAAAACCCTTGTGTTCTCCGCCTCATTATTCAAAAGCAGAACTGATACTTGCCATTTTTTGATAAATTATATGCAAAACCTTTAAAAATGACCGAGACGCGGTCAGAGCCACATTATTCATTTAAAGCCACAAAAATCTTATGAATCGCATATAGTGTAATCAAAACCTGATAACACATAAATGGCCGTGGTAATGAACGAGTTATCAGCATTGAAGGAGATAAAGTGGCCTTGCTCTTAACTTTGGGCACATGGAGTCACAAAGGTTCCGTATCTTAATTTAATGCAGGGATAGCAAACTTGATTCTTTTAGCTGTCAATCCCAAGCATCAGTAAGATCACTTCACATTTTCACGGTGAGATCTTAACTGGTTAGTTAACCGGCTGACTTTATAGAGGTCTATTCCGTGAGGATAAAAATGTAGTCCTACGACAGATATAGGTGGTGGACCAACAGACAGAGGAGATTTAATAGTACAGTGGTGATTCCATTACTAAGGTTGCACTGTCTACGAATATTTTGTCTCAGGTTGTCTGTTTGTGTCAGGCAATGGTTGGGCGCTTGAATTTGTCCTTGAAGGCAGTCTCCGAGTGGGGCGATGCCAATCTGGTCAGGTTCAATTCCGCTAAGACTCAGTCGTGTCTTTTTTAAAAGGAGCCAATTCCACCCGGCTCCTACTTTCCGTGGTGTGACCGTGCCGATAACGGACCATCTCGAGTTTCTTGGCGTTACATTGACATCGACTCTCAATTTTGGTCCATTCATTGAGGCAAAAGCTCAACTGGCTGCTAAAAATTTGGGGAAACTTGCAAAGGTGAGACGGTACTTCAGAACAGTTGCTCAACTTGTTTAAAGCGCAAGTTCGGTCATGCATGGAGTACTGCTCTCATCTCTGGGACGGATCTGTCAAGTACCAGCTGGATGCACTAGAGTCGATCGAAAAATGGGCCAACAGGCTCATCGGCAATGAGATACTGGTCGAGTGAAATTGAGTCTAGGCTCCCGAGCCTTGAACATCGGCGCCAAGTTGCCAGTCTGTCGGTTTTCTATCGGTTACATTTCGGGGAGTGTGCGTTGGAATTGCATGAACTAATACCTCCTAGACCTTTCCATCATCGGACTACAAGACGTACGGTGATGTGTCATCGGTACATGGTGGACATCCCACCCATACGCACCAAACGTTTTGGGAATACTTTCATTATGCGTACAGCTAAGGAGTGGAATTCCCTGCCGGAGTCTGTATTTCCTGAGAGCTACAACCTGGGAGTCTTTAAGTAAAGAGTGAATAGGTTTCTTCTAGGTAAGCTTGCTACATCGTCGACCACATCATTGCTTACCAGATAATGAGAGATAAAGAGAGATAATGGTCAAGCGCGAGCCTATCAATAATAAAAAAAAATGCTTGGTTGTAATGTTGGTGTTGTTATGTGGAATTATTTGATACGGAACCCTAAGAACACCGGTAGGTATCTAACTTGTGTGAGGAGTCTGACTCCACAATCAATTATTTATCACTTGGATTGCTTATAGGTCAATTGAATAATCGGCCAAAAAAAGCTGATATGTACGTATCTACAGTTGGGTAGATTTATGTAACCGACAATGTTTGGATTCGCGAAGTGTGCTGTGTCATTCATCGCAGAGATAACCTACTGCGTCTCTGCATGATTTTATCTATCGACTCTGTAATTTAGCCGCGAAAATAAAACAACCTAAGCAAAGCTTACAAGTATGTGTAGCGGCATCTATGTCACCACTTACGAACTAATGACCAGACGTCACAAAAGATGCCCTCCTGCATCGTTCAAGTAAAGTTTTGGCGCGATTTGAACTGGAGGTACATTTTTAAGTTCGCTTCATGGGAGAGTAGATTTATTAATGAAAGTATGTTTTAGAAACAAGCAAGAAAAGTCTGTTTAAACCAAACAACAAGAGAATAAAAATGGATTTGGAAGAAATCCTATACTAATCAAAATACTATGCTGTAACCCTGAAGCAGGTAACACAAGCCATCAAGGAAAAACAGCAGAGGAAAATTGACAAAAGTTGCTCTCCACCTACACGACAATGCGCCCGTTCACAAGAGTCGTGTTGTGTTGGCTGTTCTGCATAAGGCATGCGTTTAGATATTCTAGATCACCCACCTTACAGTCTTAACCTGGCGCCCAGCAAATATTATTTATACCAAAAGATGAAAAAAGAACTTCGTGGCAATAAATTTTCAACTGAAGAAAAGTGAAGGACTCAGTTTCTATTTTTCGGACAATGACAAAACACATTTCAAAGATCAACACACAAGCTAATCAAAAGATCTGAAAAATATTTAAGGGTACCTAGCAGATGAATGAGAAAGAAAAATAAATTTGTATTTCTATTTTCATTCCTTACCCGGGACTTTACACCCTAATAAATAAATGTTTCTGTAGAGCTATTCTTTAATAATCTCATTGTGATGACTTAGGTGAGTGAGCCTGTTATTCCACCCATTATCATCATCATCATCATATCAGCCGACAGACGTCCACTGCTGGACATAGGCCTCCCCAAGCGTCGCCACATTGACCGGTCCCGTGCGTCTTGCAACCAGCGGATCTCCGCAACCTTCACCAGGTCATCGGTCCACTTGGTGGGAGGCCTTCCAACGCAACGTCTCGCGTCGGTTCGCGGTCGCCACTCCAGAAACTTTCTGCCCCATCGGCCATCCGTTCTGCGAGCAATGTGCCCTGGCCCACTGCCACTTAAGTTTGGCAATTCTTCGGGCTATGTCGGTATTCCTGTTTTTTTTGCGGATCTCTACAATTTTGATTCGACCACGCAAGGAAACTCTGAGCAAAGCCCTCTCCATTGCCATTTGAGTGACTGTAAGCTTTCTGATGAGGCCCATTGTAAGCGACCACGTCCCAAAGCCATATGTCATCACTGGCAACACACACTGGTCATAGACTTTCGTCTTGAGACACTGTGGTAAGTTGGACAAGAAGATACCGCGCAACTTCCCGAACGCTGCCCAGTCGAGTCGGATTCCACCCAAATTGAATGAATTTACAGCTCACTTCTTGTTATTTATTAAGACTTCGGTTTAAAGAAATTTATTTCTCATAAGAACTTACAGTCCGCTTATAATGAGATACAGAGCAATAATTATAATAATACAGTAAAATACAAATTCCTCCAGAGCCTTAGAAGTTATAATGTACATACATGTTTCTTAAGCTTATTTTTAAATGTATTTAAGTTATGACACTCCTTTATATCGTCCGGCAATTCATTGAACAGCTGTGCTCCTTCACATAATATAGTCCTTCTACCGTAATTAGTGCGTACGCTGATGACTTCTAGTTTGTTTTTATATCTATTTCTCAGGTTATATGACATTGTTTTTTTCTTTATTTGTATGTTAGTTTGTATTGAGTTTGTAGTTATGCTTTTAATAAGAATGCAGGTGTAGTAGATGTAAAGCTGTCTAATATTTAATAGTTTAGTTTTTTCGTATAAGGTCTTTGTTGGAGTGAGATAGTGATAGTGGAACAGAGTTTTAATTATTTTATTTTGAACTCTTTGAAGTGAGTTTAAATTAGTAACTGCTGCGGAGCCCCATACCTCAATCAAATACTCTAAATGCGATTTGACTAAAGAGTTATAAATCAAAGTGCGCACTTTACTTGGAATACAGTTTGCAACTTTCCGTAATGCTCCCAATAACGATGTTAATTTAATTCTGAGATGCTCAATGTGTAACTCCCAAGTTAGTTTTTCATCTACCCTTAATCCAAGATATTTTTCGTTAGTTGATCTTTTTATTGTTTCGTTATTTATTTTAAGAGGTGAGAAGTCCGGTATACGCTTATTTTTAGTGGTGAAAATCATGAATGAGGTTTTCGACGTATTAATTGTAAGAAGGTTGTACTTTAACCATTCGTTTAATAGGTCAAGATCATGTTGAGCGTCATTTATAACGTTATGAATTGATTTGTTAAAGTAAAAGAGACAGGTGTCGTCTGCATAAAGTGTTAGGTGTCCTGTTAGACCTATTTTATTAATATTATTTATATAAATTAGAAAAAGCAATGGACTGACAATAGAGCCTTGAGGACAGCCGTATGAAATATTTTGGACCGAGCTAGTGTGAGTATTTCCTATTTGAACAACTTGGCGCCTGTTCTCTAAATACGACCTGAACATTTTATGTGCTGTATCTGTAACCCCTATGACTTCATGCACAAAAGGTACAAAGGCGGACTTAATACCTTAGGCATTCTCTACCAGACAACCTAGGGGAGATAACATGGCAGGTGCATTGTTTAATAATAAAAATAAGACCAGTTATTATATAACATACTAAAATAGATAAAATACTCGTACGTATATATTGAAAATAATATATACTTATATAAATATAGATAATTATAAAGTAACAGAAAAGAAGAAAGTAAGATGACTATGTTTAGATGTGGTTCACTTTGCCTAAGTTTTCATGGTGAGATGTTCATAGATTAGACCGGTCATGGGTCGATGTCATAGTCACTCGGAATGACATCTCACCTGAATCATCACAGTGAGATGTCTACTGCCGGTCTATTCTGTAAACATCTTATACTGAAAACTGGAGTGAGTTCTGTGAGTTGAAGTGAACCTTTATAACACCTTGATTAGCTCACTACATTTTCACTTCACATTTAGGAGGTGAAGTGTTTTCAGGGTGAGTGATTTACAAACTATCACTACAGAATCGTCCATCCAGTGTTGACACTAGATGGAGGTTGATTGAAATCATTCAAGAAATGAGGACAATAAACTTATAGGTAGGTAACCAATTGAGCTCTTTCCGTTCAATTATACCCACTGCCTTGTAAATACGACGCGATTGTAACGCCATCTACCGCAGCGATGACCTCGGATTGTCCAATTGAAACAATAACGCTTGGCTACCGGAATGTAGAAACCTGCTTCAGGGGATAATAATAGGTCTCGGTAGCCCGGGACAGGTAGGGATCAGGTCCCAAAAAGAAGAAAAGGATTGGTATCCGGCGAAAAAAGTCCCGGTAATTACAAACTACGGCTGCGAAGAGGTTCTTGTTTTTGTGGTGTGAAAGGCGATTGGCACTTGGAACTCCCTATAAAACAAGGTAGGCTTAGAAACCATTTTCCACACCAGTCGTACTATACCTAATCATGTTATTATCTCGAGGGGGTAACGTATCAGTAGATATTTCTCGTCACGTAAACAAAATATTGATATGGTGCCCTATCACCTTAGATATAATAAACCAATAACTACTTACGCCATAATATATTTCTCATTTTCAGATATTTCTAGAGCCGTGACTACGCGTGTCTTGCCACTCTGCTAAGGTTAGTTCAATATTATTGTTTGTGTTTTACATTTACAATTCCAATGATGTATAGTGCTCGCCAAACTTCTGGGCCGCCCTGAAGTTGGTTTTCAGTTGCGCAAGGCACGAAACAGTACTGTTTTTTTTATGACATTAACTACTGCGCGGCCATTGTAGCCAACTTCAGAGCGGCCAAGAAGTTTGGCGAGAACTATAAAGTATGGTCTATTCTTTTCTTGTATGATTCTTGTTGTAGATTCTTTGAATAGTTATATTTTTGTAAGTTCATTGTAAAATTGCTAGTAGAATAGCGAGAAGACTGCCTTTGTTCTGTTCAATGTTTGCGTGTTTTTCCCCTTGATAGGAACATCACACTTGATAAGTAACATGTTTGAAATACCAAGGCAGGTGTCGGGGGTGGGCATTTTAATGAAGAGGGCACAAATCAGAGTCAGAGTAGAAGAAAAGCCTACCGACTGCCCCAGGCTTTGATTGCGCGATCTCTGCGCAATTATTTCTGATTGCTGCTACAAACCTAATAAGCCTACGGGGACCGAACCCTTGCTTGTTACCTGTGTTACCATACCACTATACCAACGAGGCTTTTTCTATTTGTAGCCGTTTCCCGCGGTTTTGCTCCAAATTCAAATTATTTATTTGTAAAAACATACGTTCAATTTAATAAGATCTAATTCTAATGTCAGGATCGCGTATGTCTAATCTAATACGCATACAAATTTTGGACACATAATAATTTTAATTTTAAATATATATTTTTTTATGCATTGTATTACTTAAATTTTTATTCAAATTAAATTATATACTATTAATACTACCTATTAAATAGAATTGAGCTTAAATAAAACGGACACTTGAATCACACAAAGACATAATTATGTATCTACCTAATTATTATTTATTTAAATTGCCTGTTATGAATTCACCTATGTACTCTTGGGAGTGTCACTAAAGTCATGACAGTACCTACTGAACAATCACCACAGCGACCACCAGAAGTCATATAGGTAGTGAAAATGAAAAAAAAAATCAGTTCGTTGAATAGGTATTTAAAAATCGTCGTCGTTTCACCATTTTTATTATTAAATAACGGTTTAGGATATATAACGATTTAAAGTTGGTTAACAACCATTCTCCCTAATTACCTCATGTCTTTCAAACCACTAGACAGATTTATATATTTAAGACATCGTTAGATACGTTTGGGCCGCCAAGTCGGAGGATGGATACAGAAGATTTTGGTCAGCAGCGAATATGTATCCTCCGACTGCATAGAATGATTTTCTTCTTGGTTACATCTTTTTAGTTCGCTTCGTAAGCAGTCGTATTTTTGACTTTTGTTATTTAACCATAAAGTCTGTTAGCATTATTTTGAATTTGTTTTCATCATTCTCAGCTCTTATAGTCGTGGGTATCTTATTAACCCCTAACTCATAAGAACTGTGAATTTTTCCGGGACAATAAGTAGCATAGGACACTGTGAAAATTTAGGATTCTAAGAGTAAGTATAAGTTTAATCGGATTAGCCACACATAAGATAAACCTATAAACAAAAAGTTTTTCTCATTTAATAGTAGGTAGGATTACCTCTTTATAATACTAGTTTATATTAATAGAAGATCGTTAATTTTATTACAGATGACACTCCGATGGGGTATTGTGACAGCCGGGCGTATTAGTCATGACTTCGTCAACGCATTCAACTCGTATCCCAACAAAGCAGACCAAGAAATAGTGGCAGTTGCTGCCAGGAACAAGACGAGAGCCGCTGATTTTGCGAAAACACATCACATTCCGAAAGTATTCGATTCGTACGAGGCACTGGCGAAAAGTAAAGATGTTGGTACGTATAGAGAGCTCATAGAAGTTATGAGTTCTTATTCAAGACGTACCGATGCGCGATGTATAGAATGCCTACCTACCCATAGACCTAAATCTTTGGCTGTCACTCTCTCTCACGATAGAAGTCCTGTGTTTCAAAAGAGGGATCGTTTTAGTCCGATTATTAAGTTTATGACCCAAACACTTGGGTTCAGGGTTCAGGTTGGATCATAGTTCAGACATACATACAAAATGTTTTGAAAATATTATGTCACAGAAGATTGTGTAAAGTGTGCTAACGAATTATATAATACAAGTATACTTATCAAATACAAATGAAGTAATACACGTTACAGCGATAATTGAAAGCGTATCTACGTACCTATTGCGCTAAATGAACTGAAAACTGTACGTATTTTCTATTCAATTCTTCACAATCAACTTTAATTTGCATATCTAACGGTACTTATTTACTTAATTTTGCCATTATTCATGAATGTCGATTGTTGTGAATACAGTAGGTGCACAATGTGATAATAAGTTGATTCGCTACGGGCTACGGGTACCTAATTGCATTTGCGGGGTGTGCACTTAACGGGTTTCGTTAATGTGCCCACGACTATAATCTGATACCTGTATTCTGTATGCCACTGAGTAGATCAAATCACGATCCTATATACGATGGATCTAACATCAGAAGTGGGATACGAGGGGGTTAGGATCTAATCATCAGTCTACCTTCTCTTTTATTAACGCTAGCTTTCACCTGCGAGTTCACTCTCGGGGCGTATACCACAGGAGCGGTTTAAAATTATTGGGTTAAAAAGCCTATGGCACTCGGCGATAGAGGAATTTTCATAATCAGATCAAATAAAGTAGATACTACTAGATACTTCCTGGGATTACCTATAACAAACTTAAATTTATAATAGGTATATGTTTAGATTTAGAAGTATCCTGGCTAATACTATATAATATGTCACAATATTGTCAATTAACCAGCTACAAAATCTGGGTTAATTTTTTAACGCAAGTGGGCCTTAGTCTACTTAGTCCACGTGGAGTTAAATTTGAGTTGTATCTTCATTACAAAAGCGTTAATTTTCCTCTACAGATGTTGTCTACATCGGCTCTTTAAACTCCGAGCACTACGAACTATCAATGCTCTTCCTTCGTAACGACAAGCACGTGCTCTGCGAGAAACCGTTCTGCCTGAATGCTAAACAGACACGCAGTGTCATAGACCTGGCGAAGAAGAAGAACCTCTTCGTTATGGAAGCTGTGTGGACCCGCTTCTCTCCCGCTTATGCTGATTTGGAGAGAGATATTCAGAACGGGAAACTTGGCGATGTGACGTTCATTGAGGCCGACTTTGGGATTGTCAGTCCGGATGATAGGAGCACTCAGTAAGATACACTTAATTTGTTGATATGTTTGCCTTAACCGCAGCCGTAGAATTAGGGGTTGGTAGAAAGAGAAACTCCTGAGTATTGATCTATCTAATTATTCATTGATTTAATTAATGATTGCCTATTAGATGATGATGAACTTTCATCTATATCTACAGTTCGTTTAAATAGCCGAAGCCACATTAAATAGGTACTTGATGAAGTCATTTGTCGATACAAATCAACAAATGAAACAGTGGCTGACCTACCCACAACTACATTATTTGGATTCCGTACCTGAAGGCTCCAAACGGAGCCCTATTGCTGTCACTCACGTGTCTGTCTGTCCGTCGTCTGTCATACAGGTTTTACAGCCAAACGCAGCTTGTTGACCCGAAGCCATACAAATTGTCAAATAATATTGTGAAATGTTTTTTTAGGGGGGCTTCCATACATTTAATGGGCGCGTGAAAATAAAAATTGCCCTAACCCATTGTTGTTTAGAGCTCATTGATTAAATAAATACTGTATTTTTTGTTTACAAATATATTGGAAAACAAAGGAATCGGAAGCCACCGAAGTCAGCTTTTTTACTAAATTTTGTTCCGAAGAATTTATTAGCCTTCCATTGACCTATGAACTTCAAATTTGGCGATAATGCTTATTATTATGTATATTTTACTAACAAACACCAATATATTGATACATCAGATTTTATCTGTGAAATGCCCTCATTTTTAGGGTTCCGTACCCAAAGGGTAAAAACGGGACACTATTACTAAGACTTCGCGATCCGTCTGTCTGTCTGTCTGTCTGTCCGTCTGTCACCAGGCTGTATCTCGTGAACCGTGATAGCTAGACAGTTGAAATTTTCACAGATGATGTATTTCTGTTGCCGCTATAACAACAAATACTAAAAACAGTATAAAATAAATATTTAAGGGGGGCTCCCATACAACAAACGTGATATTTTTGCCGTTTTTTGCTCGATATTAATAACGGCAACAGGTAGACGCTTGAAATATTCACAGAATGTTTAGTTGTATATTCTCTTCAAAAAATTATTATTAAATTAAAATATAATAAATTAAGGGGGGCTCCCATACAACAAACGTGATTTTTTTTGCAGTGTTTTGCGATAATGGTACGGAACCCTTCGTGTGCGAGTCCGACTCGCACTTGGCCGGTATTTTTCTAATAGTGCGAAGTCCAACACGCACATGGCCGGTTTTTTAAATTATTCCTTACATTTTATGGAAGGTACGTGGCCTTTAGCGATGCGATAATAACTCCATTTATCATACATTACAATGTGTTACATACTCATGGCATTTTTTCCTTTGGTGGTTTTTGTACTTCGATCCATTGTAAATAACCTTTTTGTTATCTATTGTTAAGTTAATATCCAATTGTTATGTTCAATATTGAACTAAGGCGACGTAATCGTGCTCATTAGTTTCGCTCAATGTAACGTCAACATTGGTCTCTGACGTCATCAAACACCATGTACCTAAGCCGCCGCTTACGTACTTTGTGACCTAAGTAACAATGTTTTCAGTATTAAAGAATTTGGTGGCGGTGCTATGCTTGACGTAGGAGTATACGTGCTGCAACTGCCACAATTTATATGGAAGGAAGAACCGAAGAAGGTGACAACTGTTGGTAGTCTGTACGACTCCGGAGTGGATCTAACGGAAACGATTATCCTGGAATATGAGGGTGGCAAGCGGGCTGTACTCAACATTCATACTCAGCTCGAGTTCTGGAACAAAGCCACTATCTACGGAACTAAAGGCCGAGTCACGGTAAGAATAAATCAAAATGTTTTTATTATTTAGTGGTAAATCGTAGAAGCAGGCGACACGGCTGTCTGAGCAGCCCATATCTGCCGCAAGCCGCTACAAATCTGGGCTGGGATTGGGTGCCGAACATAGATATAAGAAAGTAATATTTCTATGGTTCTGCACATCAGAAAACGGCGATGCGGTATATATAGGACCTGATGAAGATAAGTTGGGCTCGTAACTAAACCACATATATTTCTAAAGATAGGGAGCAATGGAAATAAGGCCTTGTCCCAGCGTTGGGATAAAACAGGCTCATAAGATCTGAGCCGTTATCGGAACGTTTATAACGTTATCTGTACCGACACGTACTTAATCGATATTGGCAACAAGGTTGAAATACGTAAGTCATGTGCGCGCACAGACATTGGTATGTGCTGGTGAAATTGCAGAATTTCACTTGCACTCATGCATGAACTGGAACATAACATACATATAACTTTATATCATTGACATCAAATGAGCACAAGTCCAAACTCCGGGTTACTGCTGAGACTCTTACTCCGGGTTAATTCCAGATGGAAGAACACTTTGCCTGACTTGCCTTTGTCTAGAACATAGCAAATAATAAGTACTTCTTAGCGGCAGGTAAAATCATGGTCTTAGTAACTATATTATCTGGTTTGAGAGGCGTTTTCATTTGCTCAAAAAGTAATTGAACTACTTCTTCGTGTCACTGGTACGACAGTAACTAACTCAGGTTCTTTTTAGGGTTCCGTACCCAAAGGGTAAAAACGGGACCCTATTACTGAGACTTCGCGGTCCGTCTGTCTGTCTGTCTGTCACCAGGCTGTATCTCATGAACCGTGATAGCTACACAGTTGAAATTTTCGCAGATGATGTATTTCTGTTGCCGCTATAACAACAAATGCTAAAAACAGAATAAAATAAATATTTAAGTAGGGCTCCCATACAACAAATGTGATTTTTTTGCCGTTTTTTGCGATAATGGTACGGAACCCTTCGTGCGCGAGTCCGACTCGCACTTGGCCGGTTTTTAATCTAGATGGAACAACCTAGGTTGAATAAGTGCTGCTGGAACCAAATATTCTTCCTCGTAGCCTTCCATTCTAAGCCGGTGGTGGGTTCCCTTCTCCGGCCAATCTCATGTAAAGATATTGTTTCAAAACTTCCTCAATTCTAAGCCGACTTGTAGCGCTTAGGTCACTTTGGCTTTGGTTGGTATTACCAAAATGGTCAAAAGTATTATTGTAATTACAGTTGGAGCAACCCTTCCACTTCCCCCACATCGTGATCGACGTAGATGGCAAAACAAAGAACTATGAACTACATTCATCAAAGCTGTCATACAATTTTACTAACAGTCCGGGATTGGTGTACCAGGCTCTCGAGGTGGCAAGATGTATCAGAGCAGGTAGGTTATATATTTGTATCTATCCTCAACATGAGAGCAGTGATGGCTTAGTGGTATCTATATATTACTTCACCACCACTGTTCTCAAAACGGTGATGAAAAGCATCGTGAGGAAACCTTCTAAAGTCCTAGAAACAAAAATTCGAATACATGTGACGTACTCCAACCCGCACTGGGCCCAAGTGGTGGATTACGGCTCATTCCTTCTCACAGAGAGTAGGCCTGTTTCCCAGCAGTGGGAACATTAAAAAGGCTGATGATGATCCTCCTCATCATGATCCCAAATTCTTAAGGAGGTTGGCTTCCAATATTATATTTTACATGGAGAGACTCTTTGTCAGTACTCCACAAAACAGTTACCAACTGGTTGTTAGGTAATCTGCTAATCGTGTTATTATTATTTTCTAGCAACTTATATATAATCTAATAATAATAGTAGTTTTAACTTTAGATAAATATTTATGGATACAGGAATTATTGTGTTATCAACATCAGGTATTAACTGGATAATGTTTCCGAACAATAAGATGATATAAATGTTGATCGTCAAGCAAATATTTTGTCGACTGACGACGTACTTTTCGTAAAGGTGATAAGAATTCAATTATAGAAATTAGTAGTCATGTACCTATGTTGTTAAGATACAGATGTTTATTAAAATACGAAGCTACATGCAGGTTCCTCTCCATATTACCCACCTTTATAAACCTCCACTGGTAAAATTGTTTGTTAAACCTGTTACCTTATCTTTAACCTGTTTATGGTGTCTTTGAGGAGCCATTTCAAAGTACCGTAGGTATCGATTGGATCCATCCTTCCATCCACCGATGTGTTGATTTACCTATAGGTACTAACCACGATAGGATTCTGATCGTGACTCGGGATCAGTAAAGACCCAAATTCCTTAGTAATTTCAATTTCCAAGTGGCGTTTTATGTTGGAGCTAGTTAGCGATTAGGTTCTACGGCAATAATTTAACGAAAATGCACGTACATTGTATGTAGTTAAGTTGGCACGTCGCGCATGCAGATAGAATATAAATCCTTAGATTAGATAATCATCTTAGATTTATTTTAGGGAATAGGTACGTGCTGTCTTCACTTTGCCGAACTTGGCTTGACACTATTACGTCAGACTTGTTAAAGATAAATGGAAATCTCCCAGTACCTACATTTATGTGTCTACCTTACCTTAATTCTTGATTAAAAAGGGGGTAGCTATCTAATAAATAATTATAAAATTAAATCTGTTTTTAGGACTGATCGAATCTCCTCGCATGACCCACCAGGAAAGTATCAACTTCGCCATACTTGAGGATACGGTCAGAAAACAATTGGGCGTGCACTTCGACGCTGATGACAAGGAGTACCCCTGAAAATAAATCCCTACTTCAGCTACAAGACCAAAAAAACAAAAGCTATGTATTATATTAAATAAAAATATAATAAAAAATATGTTATCTAATTCTTTATTAAAAAAGAATGGTAATTTAGGAAGAAGTTATCAATCAATGTTATCCTATATAACACCTATTGATCGTTACAATAAAAATGTTGTGTTTGTTTTGTATGAACGTGGACTTAATAATCAGACCACAAAACGATTACGGGAAGTTTCCATTTAGGTTTCCCTGCAAAAGGTATATATGTGGAATATTATCTATCCATTGTTATACATAGTCTTACGAGTACATGTAGGTTACTACGTACATTACAAAGTACATTTAATAGGTCAGACTGTCTCATTGGTATACTCAGAAAGCAATAATATTTTACATTCATGAATAAAGATTTTTACTTTCCTATTTACATATATACTGCGTTTTTATTTGCTTTTGAATAATGAAGAAAGGAGAGTGGTGCGCCATCTAGCGAGTATCAACGAGGTCGGGCAGCCAATGGGCTGTGTGGATGGAATCGCAATGTTGCCAGTGTACGTAGAGCTGTTGAGTTGAACAAAATATGTGGTAGATGTCGCTAGCGGTTTCATAAATAGACAAGTTAGATTTATGTAAATTTGATAAATGGCGGAAAGAAAACAACTCCATATCCAAAAGAATACGTCTACAAAATGTGTTCTTGTAAACTATCAGTTTTGGGGTGAAAAATAATGGTGATTTCCATTCCTCAGTAGCAGCTGCGTTGCGCTGTGATTGAAATTCGGTTGAGATAATATTTTTCCAATATTAGGTTTCCACGTCAAGGCAGCCCGACCCCAAATAAATTGGGAATGGGGCAGGAAGAAGTAGAAGAGGTTTCCACGTCTATAACTCGGCAAGTTATATAGTTCTGTACGGGAGAAAGAAGGAGGGAAAAAGAAAGGAATGGACAAAATGTCATCACGCCTGTATGACTTAACTTGACTTAATGTCCTATAACCCCTAGACGAGGCAGAGGGCGTCCACAGATGTCCTCCATCGCGATCGGAGCTTCACGCTTATCCTCGCTCCATGCCATTCCGATGCTCGTCGCTTTTGCCAACACGGTGTGACGCCAGGTTTGACGGGTATGGCCACGCTTTCTTTTCCCTTGGGATTCTCCAAAGCTTGCTTGGGTATGTGATAGTCCATCCAAGGGCTGTAAGAAATTGCCCTGTCCCCCCTGTGCGATAGTAGGTACACCTTATTTTTGTAAATACTTGTCCTTTGCTTCTTATGGTGTGCAATAAAGTATATATATAAGAAATAATAAGGAGGGAACTGTTTCCGTCAACCACCCCCGGTTGACGGAAACAGTTCCCTCCTTATTATTTACAAATACAAACTCCTGAAGAAAAAACAACGCTTAGATATACAAACAAACCAAACGAAATAAGAACTGACGTGACTCACGATGTTTGCCTCATAGATAATGATTAGCAAAGCTTTTAATAAACTTCTTACTGCTGCCTATTCGCTCCGAGTTAACTCGGCAAAGAGACACCTCATACATATTTCATGGCACAGTACGAAGTTTTCTCGTGCGCTTCCTCAACTATTAAATGTTTCCTTGAACGCCATCTAATCGATCTAATTGCTGTGCGAAACTTTCTCCATTCTCCTAACAATGGCTGCCGTGCATTAGATACGAAGGGACGGAAGAGAAGTCGCGTGACAACCCGCAGCGCATCGTTGCGTCTCGTGTCACCATGTCACTCCGCACAACACTATTTTCATACTTCCTCCGTTCCTCGTTGCTGCCTAATAAGGACAAAAATATGCTTGTTAGGGAAATTAAACTGGCGCACACTAATACGGCGATGGCAGTATGTAGGTAGGCATGGTGACTACGGAAAAGGAGTTGCCTACCTTTATACCAGTCGTAGGTCATAGGTGGAATATGAAGGTCGCGGATAAATTTTAAAAATATTTACCGCGGCCTTGGCTCAAGTAATTGAAGGAACACGGGTGGGTTTTAGTCAGTAAAAGTCTGACAGGCCCTCCCGTTTCACCCAGAGCAGGAGAAATCATTGGATAACTTCCCACCCAAAAATAAAAGAAAAGGTGAAATATGAAACAAGGCAAATGTTATGTACAGTTAAGGGTCTAATATTAAGTGTCACACTACCAAAACAGCAGCGGCAATTATTATTTAGGCAGAAGAAATTCAAGATCAACTTTACGCGGTTTGTTGGTATAATCTATACTTTAATTTCTATACAGCACATTAAATCAGTTGTGGATAATTAATAAATAATAATAATAATAAATCTTTATTTCTCCATAAATGCATTACATTATTTTGATCTAAAAATGGCTTTAGCTAGTGTTCCAAAGAGAAAAGACCTGATTTCTAAACTAGGTTTTAACTTCTTCTACAAAAACTAGCTATTTGAGTTTTGGGAGGGTAGGACTGCACTTTTGACTCTTGACTGGATATTTGTCGGCACGTAACTTGGCAAGAGTCACAAGTCGTTTTTTATGTCTCTTTGGTTACCTAGTGGGACGCGGGGAACGTTTAGCACCGTTCCAAGCGCGCATTTGGTTGGTCATTTGACACAAGGATCGACTGACCAATCGCGTCGTATCCACGTTCCGTTCGCTCTATATGGTGGTTGGTCAGTACGCGTATAGTTCTTGCCAAACTTCTTGGCCGCCCTGAAGTTGGCTACAATGGCTGCGCAGTAGAAAATCTCATACAAAAACAGCACCGTTTCGTACCTCGCGCATCCTGTAAACAAACTTCAGGGCGGCCAAGAAGTTAGGCGAGGGCTATACTATGCGCGAACTTACCACTACTACGCCAAAACCTTGCCAAGTTACGTGCCGATAATTATACATGACGCGAGGATTAAAAACTAGGCAGACTAAATAATCAATTGAATATAATCAAATGTGTATATAAAAGGAAACTGCAATCTTCCAAATGATTTCTTCAGACTTGCTTTTATTCGGAGTCATGTATTATTACTTTCCTATCTTCTGGGGAAGAAACTGCAGACTCATTTGAAATAGGATCCATTGCTGTATCTTGTTCCTCATTTATAGACCCTCGATCATTATACACATAGTAATTTGAATACTGTTGCTTATATTTCATGTCCTTGATTAATTTCATCACTTGGAATCGGAATTCGAAATTTTGTGAGGGAGTCATCGATTTCATGTCTGGTAAAATACTGAACAAGAAGTTCGCGTCTGGATCTGAAGATTGTATTCCTGTTGACTCCTGAGTTTGTACTGGTTGACTTGGCGCTGGTTGAAGTATTGTTGGTGTTTGGGGAGCAGCTGTACGAGTTCTACTAGCCGGGCTTGGTTTTGCTTTTTTATATGGTGGGGTCACTAAGTTACTGGGTATAATTGTAACTGGCCCCTGATTCATTTCCGCAAGTTGCTGATTCTGTGGAACTTGGTTAACTTTTTTCTTGGCGTTTAAAAAACTTAACATGTCTAAAAACGGTCTCTTGCGACCTCTCTGTAATTGTAATTCGGGTACGTATTTTTTCGGTGTGTATTTTTTATTTTGTACTCTAGTGTGATAATCCCGAAGACCTTTCCATTTCTTTTGCAGATCTTTTACTGAAATTAAAACAAAAAATATAAACATGAAACTCATTCTGCTTATTGCAATAATAATGAACGCCAAGAAGTTATACCTAATAAAATTCTTGACTCATAAAAAGAAGCACGGCTCACTATTTACATCATCTCATCTGGAGTCCTAATAGTTAGTACTAGGTAGATAGGTAGGAACTATTATTTACATTAAAGGGCATTCACTCAAAAGGGTTCTACTTGGAACTACAAGTTGGCATGGCCCTTAACAAAAGTAGCTCGTCACTGAATTTTCAACTATTGTTGATCGCAGAGATTACTTGCTCTAGAACTAGGCCTACTTGTAACATGGGTATGAATAAACATTTACTATTTATACTATGTTGTTGATGTTTCTTTCGAGCTTATCAGATTTATATTGATGTACATACAAGCTACCTAAACTTAACGCAATTTTATTTAGTGTTTACTTTAATCGCTACTCGCTAGAGCATACAAAGGGATAATAGTTATTTCCCTTTCCCGCACGTACAAAACATACATAAAGTCAGTACCTCGGCAGTCCGCAAAGGTGATCGATGAGTCGGTCGGCGCGTTCGGCTGGTTCGGTACAGTTCGGGAGAGCCGAGCGCAAAGGATGCACTGAGCCGAGTTAGTGAGCCATGCCGCGTGAGCGCCAGACGATTTAGTAAGCCAACTAGTTTTTGACCACAAAAGTCAACATCTACATAGTTGGTGTTATATATTATAGTAAACTTACCTTTTTCAGCTTTGTCTTCTAAATCCAAATCGTCCCATTCGTCATACATAATCTCGGCAATTTGTACCCAGGCCGATTCTCTGCAACTTTTGTCATTGTATTCTGCAGTGTTGACGTTCCACAAACATGGTCTGCATTCCATTTCCTTAATGAATTGCCGAGTGTTGTATTTAAACGTCATAATTTTGGCGAGAAGAACGTTGTTATAAACAAAGTCGTTGCACGAGATTGCGAAATTGTGATCGGTGCGCAATGTGCGCAGACAGACTGCCGAGTTCCGCTCATAGCGCAGCGAGCGGCGCGGTGTCGGAGGCGCTCACTTTTCCGGGGCTGCCACTGTCAATATACAATAATACCCGCAAACTTGCACATATAGGTACATTCGATAGACTTCGAAAAAGTGAAGTGTCATCCTATTTTGTGTATCAACCGAAAAGCTTCTCTTGTAAAATTTTATTAGTATTGGTATCATAAAAAGCTCCAAATTTGTTTTATTTTAATTTGCTTGTGTCTAACTTTTCATAAAGATATAAGAAGATAAAGACATTCTTCGTGTTGAATTTTATTAATTTTCTAAATAATAAGATTAATAACTAGGTATGATGCTTTAAATTTTTGTGAATTATATAGTAAGTACTAACTCATTATCGATTTTGATTATTCTATTGATCACGTAAAAACCATCCCATTGTTTTTTTTTTATTTTCCAACGTGTGTGGAATTACCTATCAGTTGGCAACCCCGCTAACAGTTTGCTTTCACGTTCTGCCACGGCCGCGGCGCTGACTGAGCCAATCAGCGAGCGTAGAGTCGGTTGATACCTGTGGTCGCGCAGTCGATGACCTCGACCATTGGCTAAAGTGAGTCACTCACTGACAGTGCGGTGTTTTGACGTAACGTATCTTAAATTTGCTCGCTCGTAGTGCACTTTTGGCAACCACTTAACATCAATAGTTTTTGCAGCAGGATTACAGATAGGGTTGCCAACATGTTTTACAAGAAATAAAGTACATTTAGATCTGAGAAGAAAAAAACAGTATATTAGATAAATTTACAGTACTTTTTTAATTTTCTTTAGGACATGTTTTAGTGCTTCTCGCTCAACTTATCAATTTAGTATTATTTTTAAAGTCTCATAGGCCTTGCCACAATCAAAACTAAAATTAAAATAAATGAGGAGCTCATTTATTACTAAATTTATTGAAGCTCTATTTCTGTCTGCCCGCCAATTTGCATTCATAACCGAAAAAACTCTTTCTGTAAATGCTGAGGTAGCGGGAACAGAAAGTATTAAGAGACAATTTTATAAATATTTGTAAATTCTTCTGAAGTGTTTACCATTAAATGTCTCCACTTTTGACCGATGCATGCTAGTATTATATTATCTGTGCCGGTGCTCATTTGAAGAAAATCTCTGTCTTCTGATACTTTTTCATAAATTACTTTGAATTCTGTTAATTCAATTTAGATTATCTAGTTACCTATAATTTTTTGATATTTTCAAATTTGACCAAAGACTTCAATGACAAACAGCTAAACAAAGAAAGCCAATTAGATTAACTATCAACACAACTGAAACTCCACTATTGTGACTACGCTGCACTGATTTGCACCACTATTGTGACAGCATCAAAATTGAACACTAAGCACACACTAGTAAACTGCTGTAAACAGTATTTTGTATATTTTATTTATGTTCAGCAGTAAAAAGTATAATGTAGTGAAAATAGTATAATACTGTTTTAAGAGTATATATAGTTGGCAACCCTAATTACAGATTAAGAAAAATAATATCTTGATTCATTAATTTTGTAGAATATTGGAACGTGGTACGTGTTTGCCGCTAACGACGAGTACATGCCAGTAAGTAGGTAGGTACGCGTCCTGGTCCTGGTAGTTCCACGAAGAATCCAACCTTGCCCAATTGCCCTTGACGTGGTTGCCTAATAATCAGGGTAAAAACAATATTAGACTAGCTATAGGTGGGGACTGCCTTTCGGCTGAATTCTAAAGATTTTTTATCAATTCGAAATCTGGAGCTAAGGAGCGTAGCCACTTGACTCGTTTTAGTTCGTCTTAACCTCGATAGGTGGCGTTGTAACATGCATATTAATGTACGCGATACCTTCCTGAATAAATTTTCTTCATCTGTCTGACTGAAGTCATACCTACTTATAAGTATTTGGGTGACCCAATTACCGCGGTTCAAAAAAGTTTATTAGAATTCTGTCGCCAAAAACTTTCCAAGACACTCTTGATACCCCTCCTTTGTATGCAATAATTTTAAGTAGATTCCGAAAAGTATGTACTGCGAGAATATTAATTTAAGGAGATTTTTTTTCGGATAACGTACTATACCTATTATTTGAGTTTGACTGGACTACTTACTTACACTAAGGAAGTCATCATTTATTATAAAAAAAAACAAAAACAACAAAAAAAAGCAACGATCTAGTACATGCATCGTTCGTAAAATATTATGTAGCAAGTTTACCAAGCCGCAGAGGCCGCAGCTTTATATTACAGTTACGCTAATGTTTGCACAAACACACGTGTCGCGGTGTCGCCACATTATCTTCTTATAGCTCCTTCTCACGTTACAGCATCACAGGAGACGGGGCATGGCTTATCGACAAGAACAAACAACTTGTTTGCCTGATAAAGTTAATGAATGGGTGTCAACGACTTGCTTTTGTTTCAGAGAAAGCACGTGTAAAGGCTTTTGGCCTGGCTTTATTATGTACACACAACTAGGATGAAGCCCACCTGCAACAAAACGGACATTTATGGTCGCAAACAATCAGAGAGAGACTCTAAGCCTAAATTAATAAGGTTTATAATCTTTCATGTGACTCTTGAAGCTTGTGGCTAAATAAAAGCAGCCGCTCGGTTAGATCGAAGGCATCGATGTCGGTCCATTACATACGTATCCTGACCCCGGAAACCATGTTAAACTGTCGGTCCCGGTTGTCATTTGTACCTCAACCGGGAGGGTCCCGCAGTCTATGATGATGATGATGATGATGGGGACTCCCTTTTCCGCACTTAGACTCTCATTCGGTCCGTTGTGCGTGGGGTTCTTGCTAACAAAGCCAGCCTAGCTCCGACCAGAAGCACAGAAGCTTCCTGGGAGCTTCACAAGCTTCGCGGAGCGACCTCACTGTTCCGAGGATTTCTTCACGTTGAGATGCCACGGCCTCGCATTCCAGGATGACGTGGGCGGCTGTTTCTTCGGCGTCAAGGCAGCCCCTGCAAAGCGGGCTGTCTGTGGCGCCTATATTAAAAAGATGTTTATTAAGGAGGTTATGACCCGTTATTATTCCTATTATTATTCTTAGGTTATTTCTGCTCAGGCTGAGAAGTTTATTGGTTAAACGCGGGTAAACATTGGGTATAGCCAGTTTTGACTGTCTACAGTCTGTAGCCCGTGACCATCTGTTGTTATGAAGTTCGATCGATCTTTGGCGAATCCATGCACGAATTTGTGAGAAAGGCAGGGGAAGAAGTGGGTACGGGCCTAGCACCATCATATCGGAGCCTCTCTTCGCAAGTTCGTCTGCCGCATCATTGCCCAAGGATCCGCTATGCCCCTTGATCCACTGGAGGGTAATACGATTAGACGTTGATATACTCTCCAGGGCCAGGTGGCACTCAAATATTAGTTTGTTGTTTGTTTGTTTGTTATCTAAAGCATTGAGCACTGCCAGACTGTCGGATAGGAATCTAATGCCGTAGTTCTGGACGCCTAAGCGTTTTACTGTTGTTGCGGCTTGTGTTAAGGCAACACATTCACATTGGAAGATCGAACTGTGTGTGCCTAGCGGTATGTGAAAGTTAATGTTGAGGTCAAGGGAGTGTACGCCAGCACCTGAACCGTTTTGTGTTTTTGAGCCATCTGTGTAGATACGCACTTCATTAGCTCCTGACTGATCCCTTACTTCCTCTATTGTTTTTATGATATAGTTTTTGTTGAACATAGGTTGGTTTGGTATTCTGTCACACGGGGCAGCGATTAGGGGCTGGTACACCTTCGCCCGGTCCAGGATGTTAGCGTGTGAACTGGTAGGATTTTTGCCCCATAAACCCAGATGCATTAGCCTGATAGCGGCTAGCGCCGCCTCCTGCTGTATGTATAGGTCAAGGGGAGTTAATTGTAAGGCTATCTCCATGGCTGCTGTTGGGGTGGTTCTCATGCAGCCAGTAGTAGCTGAACAGGCCAGTCGTTGGAATCGTTGTAGTCTGGTAATGGTGGTCGAGAGTTCCGTCCTAGTCCACCAAACCAGAGCGCCATAGGCCAACATTGGCCTGATTACCGCTTTGTATAGCCACAAAGTGATCTTAGGAGAAAGCCCCCAAGTTTTTCCTAACATTTTTTTGCATTGGTAGAGTGCAATTGTGCTCTTATTAATTTTATAGTCAAGATGCTTGTTCCAGAGCAGTTTGCTATCAAGAATCACCCCCAAGTACTTGACTTCATCACTAAGTGTTAGTTCTGTGTTAAAAAGTTTTGGAATCCTATAGGGAGTCCCGCAGTCTAATTGCGTAAGTGAATTCTGCAAAGCAAACAAGTTGGAACCTTCCCAAAAACGACTTTTCGTATTGCATATTACACACTGAAACGGAAAGGTTATGATCCTTTCATTACCAATATTTTTACGTAGAATTGATTGTAAAAGAATTAATGAAAGCGCAAATCGAGATAAATCTTCACTATTAGTATTGTGTAATGCAAATGTCATATATCTTCAACTCCGTAGTATCTCTAAGTAGTCTGTGTTCAACTCAAAAGAGGATTCGCAAAGCTAACGCTAGCTTTCCGAATTAGTTTCGCAATACCGAAAAAGTTGAAAGAAATGATTCTGATTCTTTGAAAGAATCGACTTGTTTCCTTTGCAGAATTCACTTACGCAATTAGGCTGCCGGATTTCAAAGGGAGGTTCCCTTTGAAACCAACCCTAACATTGTTGGGTTACGCCTAAACAGATGATGATGTTGCTCTTGAAGGAAATTAATCAGGCTGCGATCATGTCATGCTATAAGTTTCATGTCAGTTTTATTAATCTGCTATATTTCCGACATAACTCATAAATATCTACCTAAACATAGTTTGGAAAGTCACATTTATCAGTCCCTTTTACTATTCCCGAAAAAAGCCATTTCCCGCAGCTGTCACATTTCGGGAGTATTTTTTCGAAAGCGAACCAACCGCAACTGTTTCCTGCAACTTATGGACCGTTGCCCTTTTTCCCCGGGCCTCAAGAAGGGCTATTTAGTTTGTATGGACACAGGGGACCTATCCCTTTATTAAGATTACGTACGGACCACTGTGCCCCTGTCGTTCGTGACCAGCGATACAAATTATTTCCGGATAGCGATATTGTTGAGCTTATGCGGAGATTTGGTGTGACGCAAAAATAAGAAAAGGGATCCCAAATTATTATGAGGGCAATTTGGAATGTACACAAGTCTGCTTTAATTGGTATCGGCGCCGTAGGGAGGTTTTTTTTTAAGTACTAGTCCCCGCCACATAATGGCGCCTATTCTGCTCAAACTCATGCATACAAATTCCTTCTTTCGTGCCTCTCGTAAGTTTATTCTTCATACTGTATCTTATTTAGTTTTATTTGATTAATTCGGTTTTAAAATACAAAAAATAAATATACAGAAAAGTGCTGATCATCTTATACATTAATCAAAAGGTGCTGTTTATCATAACTTAATTAAATAATACAATAAAAAATATACAAAAGTGCTTATCATTATGCAGAATAGAATATAAAAGGTGCGGTTTATCACAGGTATCACAAACAGTGCTGTTATCACAGATAATATTAATACTAGTTTTGGGGCCATAAACACAAAGGCGTAGGGAGTTGGCCAGGTAACTAATTAATAGCATCTGTATCTGGAACAGACTTGTAAAAACTGCGTTAGTCCGAAACTTTTCTTCGTTAGGGAAAGCTAAGAAAACAAAGTTTTATGCTGTTCAAGCTTCAAGATTGGTTATTCATCATAGGTCCCGAAAAAACGTCCTTAGAGCAAAGAGGTAGTACTGGGTAGGTCTTACCATATTTTCAAGATGATATCTACTGGCCATTTTCTGTTAAAAATTATGTGATGCCATAAAAGTTTCTTTCTTTTTTTTTCTTCATTGTAAATAAATGGCTGTAAGTTAAATATTTTCACTGAGTCCGGCCTGTATTTTTAATTTTGACGTTTTTTATGTAAAAAGTTTTGATAGAATTTGTACTACCTCTTTTCGTAAATCCTCTAGAAACAAATCAAATGTTTTATTCGTTGTTTTGAGAGGATGTTGCTAAATTTATAGTGACAAAATTCTAAAGAAGCACGTTCATTGTTGTGCCAAATGAATAAAAAAAAAAAACTTTTTGGTTTAGTCAAGGTTCTAATAACGACGTCGATTACTCAGAGTTTTTGTTCCATAGATACCATGATTGATATCCTGGAGGCACGCAGGACCCATCACAGATTGATACGCGTCATTAGACTAGTACGGCTAATCGCTGGGCTGCGTGCACGCATCACGCATCGTCAACTTCAGGCTTATTGTTAGAGGAACAAGATTCAGGATTGTTCAACCATTGTGTGATGATGCCTAAACAATTGTTGATGATGGGATTACGTTGGCTGCGTTGACACTTTCTAATTACGTACAAAGTAGGAAGTAAGTGTTTCAACGATAATCATAGTACCAAAGGACCGTAGTTGGGGCTTCTGTGTCAAGTAAAATATAGATACAATGTAATATGTGTGCTTACGTACAAACATGATAGGAGAAGATAAAGAAGAAAGACGCAAATAACCTCTTATGTCCATTATGTTTATAACAAAGGAGATTTCATTACCATAATAACTAAGCAACCTACTTACAAAGAATATCTACAAAGAAAATGTGATTATAATACGAACAGACAGCTGAATATTAAGTAGAAAGAACACGAAAAATAAAATATGGTTGGTTCTTGTGTTTGGGTAGGTACTGATAGAACGGGGTGACATTGAGATCTGGGATTTTTTTAGATTTTCTAAAGCTAATGCCGTGAAATGGAACGCACCTCAATTTACTTTTTACCTGACTGCCGAAGGAGGGTAATGTGTTTGTCAGTCTATGTATGTATGTTTGTTCCTATGTGGCGTTCTAGAGACCAAACACGTTGGACGATTTTGATGGTTCTTACGATCAATCGAATTCAATCGATTCGTCTTAACCCTGCGAGTGTCACTGGCTACATTAAAATTGGAAAATAGGAAAATGGCGGCTTTTGGGCTCCATATTGTGGGGGGCCAAATTTTTATTTTCTTCCTAATCCATCATGTGGAGTATCAAAATAAAGGCCTTTAGGAGGTGATTTCAAAAATATATAACACCTATATGTTTAAATGTACATAATTCGAAATAATAACAAAAAAGTAATAAATAAAAAAAGTTAATTCAAAAAATCTAAAAACTCGACTGCTTGAAAAGCGAAATAAAAAGACGTAAACAAGGAGAAAATCAAGCTGTGCAGTCGGAGGATACATCTGGTTTTGGGCAGCCAGGTCGCAAATATGTTGTTTTTAGATGTTTTGAATTAACTTTTTTTTTAAGTATGCAGCACTGACTATTTTAAATTATATAGTGAGAATACCTACGTTAAAATAAATTGTAAATTGGGGTTACATTTGTTTTTCATTGCAATATAAATGCAATGAAAAAAACAATAGGGTATCAATTATCAAAGTAACCCTATTTTTTAATTTAACGTTGATAGTCTCGTTATTTTTATTTTCTTCCAATAAACGTGGCTACGTATGGGCTCAAATAATTTGATCAAATGTACCATCGAAATGAAAAAGAAAGAAAGATTTACTCCTAAACTATGAAAAAATTATAATTTTATTAGAGAATATAAAAAATTAAGGAAAGTCCCCAAAACTGCATATTTTAATATTTTTCAAAATATTATTGAAGTAGTTATGCCAATAATTTTAATTTCAACATAAAGTAATCAATTTAACCTTATTTTTCTGTAATACCCAGAATTTATTCACTTAGGTAATTTTTTTAATCAGTTTTCTGAATCTAAATGCTTTTCTTCTTCATTATTAATTAGCTGTTTCTCGTGGCTTCGCTCCCGTGGTCTAAACTAACGATAGCGTGAATTTGCCGTGATATAAAGCCATGATTATAATTCAGAAATTGTTTGTTTGTATTGTTGTTTGTTGTTTTTGTGCATTGTTTAGCAAACAATGCACAAAAAGAACAAACAGTTTTTTTTTTTTTTTTGCTCTTTTTTAGGATCCATCAATAGGATGGACCCTAATCATATTACAATCTAGCCTTATAAATAGACTAATAAGTAATTTAATTATAACTCAAACTATTACATTGTCTTTACTAAGAATGTGTCCAATAGCACTTTTCTTATTGTTTCTATTAAGGCGAATACACTTCGTTCTTGTGTTTGTTTGGTAGCACATTTGTACGTTACACTATTCACTAACACCAAACACTAACTCGAACGGTTTTGTTCTTTTTAGTCTTCTCACTATGTTTGTTTGGTCGAGAAGCTGGATTGCCTCGACGTTCACATGCTGATGAAGTCTCTTTTCGTGAGCTTCTGCAAATTTCTGGATCACTTTTTCGATGAACTCTACTTTTAGGTCCCGATGGAGGTCATCATTTCGTATGTACCAAGGTGCAGAAGAACGAACAGTGAAATAATAGTCTTGGGCCCATTTTCTTGATCCGTAGTTAACTCAATCAATGGTTAAATATGGTAACCAATGGTATCAAATTTCGATAATACGCCTTTATTCGTCAATTTTTAGTCTAACAAATAGACCAATAAGTAACTCTCTAACTTATTTGACTATTTTTAATGCTAAAAAGTCATGAATAAATGCATATTAGCGAAATTTAAAACGATTGGTTACCATATTTAACCATTTATTAGTTAAATACGGATCAAAAATCTGGGCCCGTATCAGTAATGTATACTATCATAGTAGTTTTTATAGAGACTTCTTTTCCTATAAGAAGATTGTACATTTTTACGAAAATGATTAATGTCTTCTTCATTAGATATTGATGACAAAAGTTTATTCCAAAAGTGTGTGTTACGTTATACCTACTTACTTATTATCATAAGCCCCAAGTTAACAATGATCATAAGCACACAATATTGGCCAGGGGACCACAACTAAAAGGGTTCCCGTGTTAGTGTAAAGTAATGGCGGAGTACGGGGGAATAATTTCCTCCTGTTTATTATATTGAGAATATCCTGCCTCTACGAAATTTTGCAACTTATTTTTGGCTCGTGGCAGTAAAGTTAGGTAGGTAGGCTAAAGGTGCCACTGGGAACATTAAGTCTACCTTTTAATTAATCTCTTATGCAAAATTTTAAAAGGGTAAAACAAGCAACTATAGTTTTAGGCACCTTCGTATGACCGGATGAAATTTTTTGAAAAAAGTTTAATAAATATACAGGTAAAAAAGTTTGTATACCTTTGCCGGCAAAAAGTATTTAACCTAAAATTCGAGTGAAATGTAAGATAATACGGGCTGAAACCGCCGAAAAAATCCTTAGAAAGCTATTTGTCACAATAAAAAAGTTTCGAAAAAAAAAACTTTAATGGCTTTAATCTTGTAATTTTTAACGACCAATGGCCAATAACCATGACCTGTCAAAATGCCTGACTCTGTAAAGTAGCCTATAACCTCCTTGCACAAAATTTTTGATTTCGTTTATGGACAAGTAGTCGTACATAAGAGGATCAAAGTTATTAAGTAAAATCAATATTACCTACACAAAAATAAATACCTAAATAATCCTTATCCTAAATTCCTGATCGAATTTCGGCCAATCTCATCGGAGAGTAGCCATCAACGCGGAAAACAATACTCGTACATTGAATAAATAGCCACACGATTTCGAAATTCCACAATATTTTTTTCACATTTTCTCTCCACCACAAAGTTTTCTCATAAACCGATTCTGCTGGGAAATGGTTCCGTTTCGATGTTATTATGATTTATGGCTAACAGCTCTCGCTTAGTGAATTTTTCACTGCGTTCACCGAAGCTGGAAACATTATGTAAAGATAAGAGAGTACTTACTTACTTTCTCTTCAGAACTTGGCTAACACCGTCGAATTTACCGCTCGTCGTAAATATATCATTTATGGCGTCTTAACTTAAATTTATGATGATGTAAAACACCTTTCTCGTTTTACTTCGCGTCGATTATGTTTTGCGTCACATTCAATTTGGACGATTGCTGGTAGGAAGTTTTAGTTATATTCCTCATATGATATGTTGGTATCTTATGTTGTTGTTGTTGTAGTACCTATTTCTTGTATTGCTGATTTGCAAAATAACTCAGCAGTGTCGAAAAAAACAGGTTTATCCGTACCACAGATATAAATCTAACTAGATAACGCAACTTGTCCCTCCATCTGTATGAAAACCAAGCATGCCACTTTTTTACACACAATTTAAAAACAAATGTACTTACCAATGAAAGAAAACATTTGCAATGCCTCGGCCACCTTTATTATACAGTATTTACAGCTCAATATGACATAAAAAAAAACCGGCCAAGTGCGAGTCGGACTCGCGCACAAAGAGTTCCGTACCATTATCGCAAAAACGGCAAAGAAATCACGTTTGTTGTATGGGAGCCCCACTTAAATATTTATTTTATTCTGTTTTTAATATTTGTTGTTATAGCGGCGGCGGTTTGTTGTTTGTGTAGACTTCGTTGTGAACTACAAGCCAGTACAGACCAGTTGTTATATTGTGATATTGTTTTCCTGAATTGTTATATTCTGTGAAAGATGGACTACACAAGCTTCACGTAAGTTATTTGATATTATAACTTGATTATTGTTAATGGTTGTGTTGAAACTCTATTTTCATATTGTGGCCTTTATTCATAATGATGATAAATTAATTTAAGGGCTAGTCATGTTCTTTGCCTTATCCTTGTTGTTTTGATTATGTAACATTGTGAAATGATACAAGATTAATAATGGCCATAATAGAATTAGATCTTTATTGTGATAAACGATATTTATATGGTGGTAAAAGATGTCTATGAATACTTTTACAACCATAGTTGCTTCCGTGGAGTTTCTTGCCCTTCTTCTCCACGAGAACTAGGTCTAGCGAACGGGCGGTAAGCTATCTGAGCCTCAATATGAATTAATTGACAAGCCTAATTGAAATAAATACCTAGTCTTGTCTTTCTGTGCTTTTATTCATGAAACCATTCCCTTATACACCACATACATAGGAACTCTGATACACAGTAAATAACCATCTTGACATATATCGATACTTTTATATGGAGTTCCTTTATGACTCTATGATGATGTTAGAATCATGATGGAACTCCATGTAAAAGTATCGATATATGTCAAGATGGTTATTTACTGTGTATCAGAGTTCCTATGGTGTATAAGGGAATGGTTTCATGAATAAAAGCACAGAAAGACAAGACTAGGTATTTATTTCAATTAGGCTTGTCAATTAATTAATATTGAGGCTCAGATAGCTTACCGCCCGTTCGCTAGACCTAGTTCTCGTGGAGAAGAAGGGCAAGAAACTCCACGGAAGCAACTATGGTTGTAAAAGTATTCATAGACATCTTTTACCACCATATACAAATCGTTTATCACAATAAAGATCTAATTCTATTAGGGCCATTATTAATCTTGTAACATTTCACAATGTTACATAATCAAAACAACAAGGATAAGGCAAAGAACATGACTAGCCCTTAAATTAATTCAACATAATTATGGATAAAGGCCACAATATAAAAAATAGAGTTTCAACACAACCATTAGCAATAATCAAGTTATAATATCAAATAACTTACGTGAAGCTTGTGTAGTCCATCTTTCACAGAATATAACAATTCAGGAAAACAATATCAATATCACAATATAACAACTGGTCTGTACTGGCTTGTAGTTCACAACGAAGTGTGTCAACTTACGAATTACACACTATTTATAGTAACGAGTCGACCTGTCAAATGTCCCCACCATTTTCTACATTTCTATTAATTTTCTCACAATTAGGTCAATAATCAATTCTTGAGTAATGAAACCTTTTTAAAACGTATAAAGACAATTATGGAATTTAATATCGCCTATTTAGTAATTCTTAAACAATATTCGAAAGAATATTGATACTAACTGACAGTCTTGTATTAATTGTCTCAAAAGACTTATAATACTAAAATAGCAATATAAAATCCAGGATACATCACAATGGTCATTATAAATTACGTAATATTTTATAGGAATATCATCACTATGGCTTATATGTAATTTTAGAGTTATTTCCTGTACACACAACAATATTTACTCAGGTGGGTACTCTAACAATTGTAGGTATTTGACAACTCAATAATAATTTAGGTAGGTACTTCGACATTTGTCGGTAGATGCTTAATAAATATGACAGTTTGTATTTTGTAGCAAACCCATTGTGCTTAGAAGTGTAAATCCATGATTTAATGACGTCACACGTACTTCCAATACTAACACGGCCATTCTGACATGTACTTCGTTCTCGAAGTACAATAGATACCCTTTTTGTACAATTGTAATATGTTTTTTTTTTAGTTTTGCCAATTGACTAGATGTGTCAAGTCCCCTCCACCCGCTGCTAGTGGGATAGACTTGCACCAAGTAGAACTATACATCATTAATCTAAATATTATTACACTAACCAACAATACATCGCTCGGCCAATCTGACAATATTCTTTCAAATTGTACTGAACGTAGATACTTTCTTCCGACCAAAATCAGATCAACAGAGGGTATATATTTAAATTCTTTATTTAACCAACTAACTCTGTCAAACTCAGAGGTCGCAGAACGCTGCTTGATCATAAAGATTCAGAGGCCCGTCTCAACTTGTTTTGACAGAATCTTATTCAAACAACTAACTCCGTCAAACTCAGAGGACGCAGATCGCGGCTTGATCATAAAGATTCAGAGGCCCGTCTCGACTCGTCTTGTTGTTGTTGAGTGGAAGATCTGTGAAAATTTCAACTGTCTAGCTATCACAGTTCATGAGATACAGCCTAGTGACAGACGGACAGACAGAAAGACGGATCGCGGCGTCTTAGTAATAGGGTCCCGTTTTTACCCTTTGGGTACGGAACCCTAAAAAGGCATTTTTGTAGATTTCCATATTTTCCAGATTTCCATTGGTGCCGATAATGCTAAGAAGAGCTCAAATTACGATCATTGATCGTAACTTTACTCCATTTTTTGACACGCGAAGTACATACCATCGTGTCATCCAGTTAGATTTATATCTGTGATCCGTACCTACTCACCAAAACCTACAAGGCATATTTAAGTTCTTATTCGAAATATCTATCCGTTATATTTCTGTCTATAGCTACTAACTTTAGGTACCTAGACACATTCGACAAGACTTACATCATCACAGCATTATGTAAATTATTATTATAAAATTATAATCCTCTTTTGAAGGGCAGCTCATCACTTACCGCCAAATTTCATTAAAATTACACACATTACTATTGTTCGGGTGTAAAATCACGCGAGTGCTGTGAATCAGAGAAAATGACAGATAATTCAATGCTCTTCGTGGAACAAAAGGTTCACGTCAGAGACATCTTGACGTAATGTTATCGTAACGTAAGCATTAAAGGAAGAGGCTGTTTCGTAAGACAACATGACAAGCAAACAATGAACACAATCTCGAAGGACTATTCTTGAATCGTACGAAATATTTTAGGTAGGTAAACATCAAAGAAAATAAGGCAGTAGCTAGGTAACGAAGACTTTTAGCAAAACCTTTTCAGAAATAGATTCACTCATTAACTGACTTCAAAAAGGTATAGGTTAACAATTAGAATGTGTTTTTAGGGTTCCGTACCCAAAGGGTAAAAACGGGACCCTATTACAGAGACTTCGCGGCCCGTCTGTCTGTCTGTCTGTCTGTCACCAGGCTGTATCTCATGAACCGTGATAACTACACAGTTGAATTTTTTACAGATGATGTATTTCTGTTGCCGCTATAACAACAAATACTAAAAACAGAATAAAATAAATATTTAAGTAGGGCTTCCATACAACAAACGTGATTTTATTGCCGTTTTTTGCGATAATGGTACGGAACCCTTGACTCGCACTTGGCCGGTTTTTCTTATCTATTACCTCAGAACTTTTTACTAGGAAAGTTGATGATTATTATTTTTTTATTTGTAAAAAAGCTGTTTAAAGCTTGTTGCAAGTTTGTTTGTTTAAAGCTGGTGCTTGTCATGTGGTCCCATTTAAATTTTATCAAGGTCTGATGAAGAACTTCGGAGATATACAACAGAACTCTTCAATAAATGACGGAAAATCACTCGGGATAGCTGCAATCGCATGTCTGTGTAATGTTTACATCATTTCATAACATAATATCACACTGGTAAGCTCTAAAGGGGTACGGTAAACAGGAACACCGACTTTCGAAATTTTTTGTAGTATTTTTATTTGGAAGTCGGTTGTATTTTTTTGTTAAAATATTTTTTTGGTGCAATTTTGCCAACTCGTCCACGAAATGCATCAATCAATATATTGACTTTAAATGCGTGAACATGTAAATAATTACATAATTCCCTCATAACTAAGAATCTTGTTTAATAAAGCATGCGGTTCAGTCATTCGAGAGACAGCATTGTTTATCGACGTACCTTGTCTTACCTCACATGCATGCAATCATATAAAGACCGACCGAAGAATAGTCGCCGTGAGTTGAGTAGCGTGTCGCAAGTCGAGTGACAACAAAGGGTCGATTTGTCGCAGCATTATTGTCGCGGCCACAATGGCAACGGGGTCGAGTGGCTACGGAACCACGTTAATGTGCCTACGAGACACGCTTGGCTAGACGGAGAAGCTTTTACTTCACATTTCGCGACTACTCTGTGTGAAGGTCTAGATGTCTTTTGATTTCGGACTCTGACAGAACAAAAGGAAGGCTTTAGGCAACTCTATCTTGCCTATAATTAGCTCCCGACGAAATATGGACCACATTGCACATAGACATCCCCAAAAACATTGCCACTCCACTCTGAGTGCAAGACAAAATGGGTCACGGATTAGTGATCCTAAGTATTTAAATATGTTGATATTTTTGCAGCACAAAAGGAACTTACTACTTACGTTATCTTAGGACTTACTTTTTACTTTTAGAGCTTTGAAGATATTGAAACAACCCGTAGAAACCAAAATAGGGGAAAAGCTTTTATTACTAGCTAGATAAGGTCTATATTATTCTGTTCAGGCTATTTTTGCCTATCTTGTGAAACCGTGTACATAACTATTAGCAACAAAGTCTAGGAGTACCTACACCACAGATATAAATATAACTAGATGACGCGATTGTATGTACTTCGCGTGCAAAAAACGGACTAAAGTTACGATCAATGATCGTAATCTGAGCTTTTCCTTTAGTAGCCCGTTCCATCATCGGACTACAAGATGTACAGCGATGCGTCATCGGTACATGGTGGACATCCCACCCATACGCACCAAACGTTTTGGGAATACTTTCATTATGCGTACAGCTAAGGAGTGGAATTCCCTGCCGGAGTCTGTATTTCCTGATAGCTACAACCTGGGAGTCTTTAAGTCAAGAGTGAATAGGTTTCTTCTAGGTAAGCGTGCTACATCGTCGACCACATCATCACTTACCATCAGGTGAGATAGTGGACAAGCGCGAGCCTTTAAATAATAATAAAAAATAAAAAAATATATATATTATCGGCACCGGAAATTCACCGAAATCTAGAAAAATGCCATATATAGAGCTGTAAAGAATGTATAGAAAAAGTTGGCCGAGGTATTGGCAATGTTTTCTTTCATTGGTAAATAAATTTGTTTGAAATTGTTTGTGAAAAAGTGGCACGCTTGGTTTTTATACAGATGGAGGGCCTTGCGTTATCTTGTTAGATTTACGTCTGTGACCTACACGTATGATTACCGTGACAAATTACTAAAGCAATCGGAAATTCTTAACCGTCTTTAAAATAGGGAATTTAATATCTCCTATGATCATTAGTTGATTTTAATGTCAAGTTAAGCATGCATTTATGTAAGTAACGAGTATCATCAGGATGTGAAAACTCGCATGCTTCTTCATTCTTCTTCAGTTATTTTACGAGTTCTCTTTTAGGTGAACGAAATACATAAATTTGAATCAATTTCACCGCTATATGCTAAACATATGATTAGGTACTGCGACAATGTTAATTCATAACCATCAACAAAATTTTCTACAGACTTAATTTTAGTAATATTATAAATGTGAAGGTTTGAATGGATGTGTGTGTGGATGTATGTTTGTTACTCTATCACGTCAATATGGCTGAACGGATCTGGATGAAATTTGGCACAGAAATAAATTATAGTCTCCAAGTTAATAGCACACAGGCTACTTTTTATCCCGGTATAATGTTCCCTTGGAATGATAAATAACACTTTTCACGCAGTCGAAGCCGCTGGCAGAAGCTAGTTCATTTATAAATCTATAGCAATGAGATCAAAGCTCAAATTGCACGACCCTATGTCCGCATTGACACAGTTTTATTAATTATATAAAATGCCTTAAGTGCAATATGAGTGGTATAACAAGAAAACTTGCATGTTTTGAAGGTGTCAAACGAATTATCGGCCAAATAGGTCATGAATCAACTTGCTTGACTTTACTTATAGTACCTTAATAATAAGTCATAAAACAGTAGGAAGTCATTATCACTAAGTAATGTTTGATCAGTAGTCACTAGTAATATAATATCGCTCACGCACGAAATTGAATCCTGCAAGATAAACAATGTGTTGCCTCATCGCAAAATAAATTCCCACGGGAATTAATATTTCATTACATAAAATTAATCTTGATAAGTGACAAAGTTGCGCAAACAATGGATTATAAGACAAACAGCGAGTTATAAGCTGCATAATCTTATTTCAATAAATAATCCTGCAAGATGGTTTTACTCGGGTTACTCTACCATTTAGATTGCCTTTGCGCATAATTTTCCAAGTATCAGTGCGAAGTAGATCCGCAGCCATATTTTTTGCGAACGCTAATGCATCTGATAGCGGAGGAAGTCGTCGACTGCGGCAGCCGGAAATTGTATAGCATTAGAGGGACATTAGCCGCTATGAAAGGGACACCTCGCCCTTATTGCATCTGAAGGTTAACAGTAATTTAATGGCGTAATATTTATCAAAACTAAAATCAATTGCGCATAAATAATTACTTCCACACTGTAGCCACTGTTGCCATTAACTTGGAGATAACACTGAATATATTGTACATGGACATTACGAAGAAATAGCTCTATGACAAAGGAAAGGAATGAAATGGCGAAATTAACTTCCATCTTCCAGGCCGGACCCATTAGAGTCGTCGCGATCCATATCGTTCCTGTTGTCGCTAATGCAACTTTGTTCGCGAGCCATGACCAACAAATTGGACCAAATTGTGTGCGGACTGTGTACCTTTTTGCTCCATCATCGCCCCACTGGCCTTGGCTTCACAAACCCACGGGTAGCCAAAAAAAAAAGCCGGAAAAACGTTGAATGACTCAACGAAGGAGATGACTATCTATATTTTGACAGCTGATTTGGTTTAGTGTGCCTGTAATTCTGTATCTAACGACTTATATAATAACTATCTACAGACACAGAAATGATTTGCTTTCATTTTATCGGCATAAAACGTACTGAATACATAATTTTGCTCTTCACGCTCCATTAGATTCTAGTGGGCTGTGTAATGTGCTGAATAAAAGTAGGGTATTATATGTATACAGCTGTAGAGAAACAAAAAAACGCTTCTACCGACCTGTAAATTTAATTTAACATTAGCAAGAGGTGTCGATTGCAATATCGAAGAACTGAAGACGTTTTCATATCGTTCGCCATTATTTAGTAATTTATATAGCGAATCAATTACAGTTGATGAGTCCGGAGCCTTGGAGATATGTTAGCTTGATTGAACTTTCCTATATGGTTGTCTAGTCTATCAATCGAGCCAATCAGTCGCGCCTAAATTGGCCTATTTACCGATAGATTTTCTATTATTGGCTATCAGTACAATAAATTGCGTGCTATCTGTCAGCCTTGACTCTCCAAGACTCGGACCAGTTTCTTATCACTTGGCGAAAAGTGGATTGAATTGGGTCGGCAGTCGGCACATTTGCGAATGAATGCGAATCCCGTATCGAATGAGAACATTAACCTGATTGCCATGTTTATTTTGAAAATTTCCTCATTGATATACGCGCGGGTTCACGAAATACAAATAAAATTGTATTGCCTTCTATCAGCGAATTTGTTTACGAGTTGTTTGTTGTTGTATCGAATGTTTTGTAGCAAGGTACGAGCTCCAATTTGCATAATGTATTTGTTTACGGAATAAGGGTAGGTTCCTATGTATATAAGAGGCAGGAAGGCGTTCGTGTTAACTGTCAGATAATTTACTTGCTTACTTGCTATCCGCAAGTACCGTATACGTTTCACTTTTTTGAATATTCAGGTAAAAGTACCAATGTGAATAATTAAGTACCTGCATAGCACAGCTCTAAAAATGTAAAAAGCTTTGATAAGCGCCCGTATATTTCTAGTACGTTACTATTGCCCATATTAAAAACCAAATTACGTTCCTGTTGTTTAAAAAAGTCTGCATCAAAACATAGTTTTTACCCGACTGCCGTAGGAGGATAATGTATTTATCAGTCTATGTATGTATGTTTTACGTTTGTTCCTATGTGGCGTTCCAGAGACCAAACGCGTCGGCCGATTTTGATGATTCTTACGTCAATCGATTCTTCTTAAGCTTGCGAGTGTCTCGAACTACATTAAAATTTTAAAATAGAAAAATTGCGGATTTTGGGTTCCATATTGTGGGGTTCCAAATTTTTTTTTTCTTCCAGGTCCATCGTTTGGGGTATCAAAATAAATGGTTTTAAGAGGTGATTTTAAAAATATATAACACTTATATGTTTAAATGTACATAATTCGATAAAAAATGTTAACTAAAAAGTTACAAATAAAAAAAGTTAATTAAATAAAAAGCGAACTAAAAATACGTAAACAAGAAGAAAATGATGCTGTGCAGTCGGAGGATACATCTGGTTTTGATCAGCCAGCTCGCGAATATGTATCCTCCGACTGCACAGCATGATTTTCTTCTTGTTGCCTTTTTAGTTCGCTATTTAAGCGGTCGGGTTGATCTTTTTATCAACTTTTTCATCATAACATCGCAACCACGTCTTCATAAACGAGCCAATGAAAAACTAAAATCCAGATTTGATAAAGTAATTTGTAGGTATTTAGCGGAGGCTTACCTAACGCGGCAGAGTGGCAGACACGCAGACACGCAACGAGCGATGTGTCATAACTATATGATAGGTATTTCGAAGGATCGCACCAATTACACCACGAATACCAATAACGCGTGCGGCAATCAGTCAAGTCATCCGCGACCGTTGATGCTCATAAGTACGTGGGTAGGGGGGCCATGAAGCTGCTATGTTATGAGACTTATCTACCTACAGACACATTGGTATAATATTTCCGCTACTCCTCATTCACGAACTGACTCACAGCACAGCCTACGAAAGAGTCTAGAAATGTGTTCGCTAAATAAGATCCTTGGAGGAAGAGCAGGTGAATCTTTTGAAACTCGTCTCCTGAGAGCGCATCATCGCTTACCATCAGATGAGATAGTGGTCAAGCGCGAGCCTATCAATATAAAAAAAGAAAAAGAAACTTCTGTATGGGAGCAGTAAAGTCTTCAGTAAAATATGACAAAGCTTCATCTAAGCTTTGTCATATTTTGCTGAAGACTACACTTTTTTATGTAATTCATTCTGTCATTTTACATATATTATTATTATCTCCTTTATTTAATTGTCTTTCTTATTATCTACATTTTTAAATATTTTTATAAAATAAATTTAAAAACAAAAACATTTAAAAATATAAAAAATAGAGGCCCACCGGTATCGGGAACAGGGTCCAAGCTACCGGCGGTCAGGGCTCCAGAGAGAGGAACCTCCTAACAATGCGAGCCGTGTCCAGCAGTACTGCTTTCTGGATCAGGCCCTTGACCCAGCTGCCTAACGAGAGCCTCCTAAGGTGTTGGTCGAGGCTCGTGGCTATTAAGCCATTGGCCGACACGAATATCGGTACAATGATCGCTGTGTCCACATCCCACATGTCGACAACCTCGCGAGCCAAGTCAAGATACTTGATTTGCTTATCTTTCTCGGCTTTCACGAGGTTCCCGTCATGCGGGACGGTAATGTCAACAATCATTGTACGCCTCTCGATTTGGTCCACCACCACAATATCAGGCTTATTGGCTACAATAGTCCTGTCAGTGATGATGGACCGATCCCAGTACAATGTGATATTGCCATTTTCGAGAACTGGGTCGGGCACATACCTGTAGTACGGTACCTCCGATGCCACAAGAGTGTATTTCAGAGCGAGTTGCTGATGGATAATCCTGGCTACAAGGTTGTGCCTATGCAAGTACTCTTCGTTAGCTAGCCGAGAACAACCAGAGATAATGTGGCGGATCGATTCACCCGGGCGGTGACATGCCCGACAGATGTCAACCATGCCATCCTTCACAATAAATCTCCGATAGTTATTCGTCATGATAACTTCGTCCATAATTGCACAGACAAAACCTTCGGTTTCCCCAAAGAGGTCACCGAAACGCAGCCAGGCTACGGACGCTGACTGATCTACATCGGACCCATGTAGGGCCCGGAAAAAGCGTCCGTGGAGCTCCTTACTCTGCCATCCCTCCCTGCGGTCTTTAGTCTCAAGCACTACAGGCTTGCGCCAGTTCTCATTTGCCAAGGAGAGCGGGGTGAGTCCTTTGTCCACTGCCACTACATCTCGATGCATACCCACGTCGGCGTGTAGAAAATATTCTCTGAGATTGCATATCTCGCGGTTGTGGAGGTTTTTGGCATTTAAAAAGCCTCGGCCTCCACACTTCCGCGGGATATACAATCTCATGACCGACGATCGTGGGTGATGCATTCGATATGCAGTCAGCAATGTTCGGACCCGCCTATCCAGGGCGTCGAGTTCGGTTTGAGTCCATTTGAGTATGCCGAAAGAGTACATCAATACCGGCATGACCCAACCGTTGAAGGCGCGCACCTTGTTTCCGCCCGAAAGAAGGCTATTGAATACTTTCTTCAGGCGGCCAAAGAAGCGTTCCCTCAACGATTGCTTCATGTCAGTAGTATTGATACCTAATGCTTCCGACATACCCAAATACTTATAGGTTTCGTTTGGAGAGAGGGATCTCAGGTTTATGGAATCCGCGAGTTGAATTCCCACGGATTCCACAATCTCCCCTCGCTTTACATGCATGACCGCAAATTTGTCCACACCAAACTCCATCCTGATGGCGCTACTAAAAGTTTCAGTTACCTTCAGTAGCTCCATCAGCTGAAGATTGCTGGGGGCAAAGAGCTTCAGGTCATCCATATAAAGGAGGTGAGATATAACCTGACCACCTCTCCTCAACCGATAGCCAAGAACTGAATTCTCCAGCATCATGCTTAGAGGATTCAAGGCTAGACAAAACCAAAGTGGACTCAAACTATCGCCCTGGAATATACCTCGCTCGATCCTTACAGGTTCGCTATTCCTCTGGATATTTCGACATCCTGGATAGCGAAGGACTGTGCTCCATTGCCCCATACACGATTTCAAGAAGGTGCGTAGAGTTGTATCTATTTTATACAATTCTAGCACCCTCATGAGCCATGTATGAGGCACCGAGTCATAGGCCTTCTTATAATCTATCCAACATGTCGACAGATCCTTTCGGGAACGCCGAACCTGTTGGCTAATGGCCATATCAATAAGGAGTAGCTCCTTAGTACCGCGGGACCCGTTCCTACATCCATTCTGAGAGGCCGACATGATGGAGTTATCGTCGACGTGTTTATTAATTTTAACTCTCAAAATGGATGTAAGAACCTTATAGACCGTCGGTAAACATGTAATAGGTCTATAATTTTTGGGTTCCGCAGTGCTACCAGCCTTGTGGAGCAGGTGGGTAATTCCTGTTGTAAGGAACTTGGGTAGCGAACCAGACTCTAAGGCTGCCTGGTACTGAGTTGCCAAACGAGCGTGCGACCTCTGTAGCCATTTTATCCAGAAGTTGTGCAGCCCGTCCGGCCCTGGAGATTTCCAGTTCGGCTACATCTTGGGGGCTGATCGTGATAGCCCCCATTTCTTCTATTGGATCGCACGCTCGTTCGACCTCCCGAGTCCATTCACCTTCGGTGTGACTGACAGGCACCGACCAGATGCTGCGCCAGAATGAACACATAGCGTCATCATCCGGCAGAAGCGTATCAGTCACACCTTGTTCGGGTCGCTCCCAAGCCCGATAAACCCACCTTTCATTACTTTGGAATGTGCGATTCTGGGTGTATCGCTCCACTCTCCGCCTGTACCTACGAATACGGTTTGCCCATGCAAACACTTTTTGTTTCAGGAAGTCGATGCGCTCTGTGACATGGGATATATAGTCTCGGGGGCTGACATCAGTCCCCGAAAACGCCCGTCTCACAAAGCGCATCACTCTTGGGCGATTATTGCCCTCCCTGAAACAAATTAGTTTGCCGATGAGTGCTCTGGCCCCACCAATACGACGTTCGATCCTGCACTGCCAAGCCGGTACGGCTGGTTTCGGTCGTGTAGCTGTCATCTGAAAATTTGACGTGGGCTACACGACATGCCGCTACAGCCGCGCAGTACATGATCGAATGTGTATCAGTGAGGTCTTCGCAGTCATCAAAATAGTTTGACAACTGCGAATCCAGAGCAGCCACCAGCGCCCTATTTTTGTTATGCATGGGCAAGCGAGGTAATCGTGGCCTAAGTTCGGGTTGCATGTAGCGATATTCCCGAATAGCACACTCCAAAGCACTCCTCAATTCATCATTGTACTGGGTACTTACGTTTGTAACCCTGTCACTACTCTCCACGCCAGCGTGGTTGGACTGTGGTGGCACCACAGCCTGCGACGAGGGTGCAGTGACACGGTTACTCATTTCAGTTCGGAGGCGATCAAGTACAGTATCATCCAACATACGATTACGCTGGATGACCCGCACCTGATCCGAAAGTCGCTGGGCCGAAACGTTGACGGCTGGCTCAAGCACCTGAAACAAAGAGAGCATACGGACACGGTACGCGGTCAGGTTGTTTCCTCCCTCTGTAGCCCCAAAGTATGCGCGCATGACATTTTCATTGATGGATAGTGTCCATCTCATGCGCTGCACACTACCGCCGGGTGCTGGGATCCTATCAGAGACCGGTAAGCCTCGAGGTCCTAAGCGGTCCGGCGGCCGGCGTACTCCCCGTCGACGCACAGGTGGTGGTGTCGTCGGCGGAGAGAAGTACTCGTCGCTCGAGCTCGACGCAACTGCCACGGCCGGTGACACAGCACTCACGGTGGGGCTGGTTTCCGGCGGCGGCGAGGCGGAGCTGGGCGACGAGGCCGGAGGTGGTAGGCGTGCTTGTCTTGCGGCGGCAGCTCTCGTCAACATGACGTCGTCTTCATTTTTCTCATATCTTCTTAAATGTGTAAATCGGTCATAATTTTGATAATGTTGTTGGTTTATGTTTTTTTTTCCTTGGTTTCATTGTATTCTGTACAATTTAGATGGTTAAAATTTTATATTTTGTAATAAATTTGGAAGAGAAAAAATTTTGGCATCCGTCTGTCAAGTCGAGCCACAGATATCTTCTTCTTTCTTATTATTATTATTATTTTTATATTTAATTATATATATATATATATACATATTTTTTTTTTTTTTAACATGGTTTGCACGGAGGTGCAAGTCATGTTAAAGTTAACCAGACACAGTAATATCGACTCCACAGTCGCCGGCAGCAGCTAATTTCTTTCATCGGTCCACTGGCTCGACATTAATGAAAAGACTCTTTCCACAGTGGCGTGGTGGCCAGGTATCGCTAACAAATATTGGCATAATTTGAGCGTTTAGCATAAATTTAGCACGCGTATTTGAATTGCCGTAGCTGCGCGATAAAACGGGACGTAATAGTGCTTTGTAGGGACGTCGGGACAGAAGGCCTAATGACGGTTACAGTCTCGATATATCGGGACGAATGGCAACCCTAAACACAGGAGACTTTTATTACAGAAGTCGTAGGATCGTAAAAGAAAACTGTGAGACCTCACAGTGTGTGTGCTAAATTAGTACCTGTGGTTAAATGGCATTGATACAAATTGTGAAATAAACTTAATTATAATGAAGGGATTCATGATTACCTTAGTAATTGCTTTTTCTTTACTTGGAATCGTTAAATAAGACTAGTAAGTAATTTAAATTAATTAAACGTGATGAAGGAGAAATAAATGATTAATCAACGTGCCTTTAAATTAATGGTTGGTTCGAATAACGCCATAAAAAGAAACTTTACAGCATCTAGAGACTCATGTAGGGCCCAGAGTTCTAGACAAAGTTAGGATTTATTTATTTATTTATTAAAACTTCATGCAACATAAAAGTACATAGGCGGACTTAAGGCGACGACTAACGCCAACGACCTTGAGGGAACAAAACGCGCACTAGATTCCCGCCCGCGCGACCCAAAATTTAGTAGTTTTTTGTACTTTCCTTATTATTCTATGACTTAAAAAAAAAAGCCTCAGATCGATATGTAGATAATTAAATTGTCTTTAAGATAGTGTTGATTTCATTAAAATACGCCCAGCGGTTTTGGTGCGATTGTCGTGTTTTTGTCCGTTTTAGACATAACTTTACAAATTAATTACACTATGTAATACGAATAAAACTCAAAATTTGCTTAGATCAAATTATTAAGAAAATGGTCTAATATAACATAAATTTTTTCCAAAAAATTACGACTAGCCATTTAGACGTGATTCTCATTTTAAAATCAGCTACTTAAGTGAATCGGCTACCAGTCAACCAAGTGCGGCAAAGAGATAGCATGGCAGGTGCATAAAAATGAAATAACAATAATAAAAACGCAAAATTAGTAAAAAAGATTGATGATTCTATCAATGAAAACGATTGCAATTGCCAATAAATTCAAAATGTTTTAAGATATGCGCTACTGACACGGCTCGTGGTCAATCACAAAAAATCTCTTTTACAAAAAAATTCAATCGACTTCCACATAAAACACTACAAATTAAAAAAAATTCTATTTCGGAAGTCCGTGTTCTTTTTTTTGTTTCTTCATTTTTGACACCGACTCCCGATATTGAAGTTATTTTTCTGTGTTTGTCATATCTAAAGGTAATGCCCACAGTTATGCCCGAATAGATAACCCAAATAACATGAAACGTGAACACAACCAGTAAAATTATCATCAATCAAAAGTAAACAAACAATCATCTGTGGGCTAACCCCTTTAGAGCGTGTTACGTGCCCTGCCTACACCAAATCAGCTGAATAGCGACATGATATGGAAATTACGTCAAAACGGATGTTTCTACATAAAATTCCAACACGCCACCTGCTGACTCAGCGAACGGACGCCTCGTGCCGCCGAGCGGCCACCTACTTCCAAATCTGCTGACACCGCATCCACGTTTAGCATGACTTATTGTATCGTAATAAAATAGAATATATTTGGTAACGCACTTCGGTACTAGCATCGTCCGAAATTAGACTTAAATACTAGTATAAGTTAAACTGTAATTTTAATCTTAATTAAAACCTTTATAAATAATTTTGGTTTTTTTTAAGTCCTCCGGCTGCCACCTTCATAATTGGCGCAGTCGGTAGGATATTCGAGGCAGTGCGCGGCGCGGTATAGATTTCCAAAAATCGTTTATCTGCTGAGTCCGATAGTCGCTGTCGGTATTTCCAAATACCTCGTCGAATATCCGAACTTAAGAAGACGCAGCTGAGGACGTATCCAGCCATCGATACACCAAGGAAAACCATGTATATGTAAGTGCTTGAAACTTTCTTTGAGTGTTGCTCCCGACTCCTTCCTTTTAACCCCTTATATAATATTAATTCAAAATTTTTCATCCAAGGGAAGCTAGGGCAAAGTCTGTCTCTTCCAGACAGATAAATAGGACTAGGGAAGTAGATTTAAATAGATTTATAGATTCAAATAGTTTAGGTTTAGATACATTATTTAGTAGTGACGAAATGGAATTGAACCCCGATACTATCTTTAAGGCCTTACGCCCAGTGCCAGAGTTTGATGGAAATCCGAATGTTCTAACACGTTTCATTAAAATTTGTGATCAACTCGTAATACAATACGTCAGAAATGACCCGAACTACGAGTTCACTAACCTATGTATAATAAACGGTATCTTAAATAAAATCACGGGATCTGCAGCTACAACCATAAATTCTAATGGTATACCTGAAAATTGGCAAGGGATCCGCGACGCTTTAATTAACAACTTTTCCGATCAAAGGGACGAGACCGCCCTTTATAATGACATGTCCTTACTAGCCCAAGGAAACAGCACTCCACAGGAATATTATGACAAATGCCAGACCCTTTTTAGTACTATAATGACTTACGTCACCTTGCATGAAAATATAGCAACTACCATCGAAGCAAAACGCAACCTTTATAGGAAACTGACGTTACAATCTTATGTCAGAGGTCTTAAAGAACCTTTAGGGTCCCGTATCCGATGTATGAGACCCGAAACTATAGAAAAGGCTCTGGAATTTGTACAGCAGGAATTAAATGTCATGTACCTACAGCAACGCAACGAAAGTATTCCTGAGCGACGTAACCCGACACAGCAAGCGCATTTAACCCATAGAATGCCTCCAGCGGTCCTTATGACCACGCCCAAACCTTTTAGCTTTGCGAATGCAGGCACGAGCTGGCATAAGTCTATGCCCGCGCCGCCGCAGCAGCAGCAGCAATGGAGGCCACCCTTCCAGCATAATCAGGTACCTCATCGTGCCCCTAACATGGTTAGTCGAACCCAGCAAATGTTTCGTGCACCCCCGCCAAACTACCATCCCCAGAGTAACATATTTAGATTACCGAACGCAAACCCGTCAGCGCAATATACAGGTCCGAAACCGATGAGCGGCGTTAGTCACTTCGTACAAAAACCAATAGGGTTACCAGGAAATAATTGGCAAAGATCAGGGAACCCACCACCTAGTAATTACTTCAAGACACGAGAAATGAATTTTAACGAGATGACAGACCCTGAAAACGCTTATTATTACCCCGACTATTACTATGAACAGCCCGACTATTCCTGTTACTATGACTATCCCGACTTTTATTACTACAATCAAACCGAGCCCGATAGTATTTTGTATGTACAAGATGACACACAGCCGCAGAGTACTAACAACGCGAATTGCTTAGAAGCACCAAAGCCTACCTCTAGTGCTAATCCGGATTTTCTCAAGGAAATGGATCAAAAAGGGTTAAAATAGAGTTAAATATACAATCTAAAAGGGAGTTACGTTACATTCAGATATCGGACCCACCACTTAAGTTATTGGTAGATACCGGGGCTAACCAGTCTTTTATTAGTCCTGAGGCAGTCGAGCAATACTTTTCACACATACCTTTGAATTTTGACCCCTTTGAAGTAACAAATGCCCGTGTAACTAGTACACACAACCATTCAATTACTGTTCCGAATTTTCCTGAATTTAATAACCCTACGAATGTTAAGTTTTTCATTTATAGGTTTCATAATTATTTTGACGGACTAATAGGCCTAGATTTACTTGACGGAGCACAGATTGATCTTAAAAATAACTATTTAATTACAGATTTTACAACTATACCTATTCGGTTTTATCAATGTAAAAAGTCCAGTTATCAGGAAACCATTCCCGCGAACTCGTCAAAACTATTAAATATTCCTATCTATAGCCCAGACGGTGACGTTTCCATAGCTCAGCAAATACACAGTAATTGCATTATACATGAATGCATTACTCGCGTTACCGACTGTACGGGCATCGTTGAAATTGAAAACCCGACCGATTATGATTCACTCGTTACATTTGAACGCCCTTTACAAGCAGTGATATTTAATAATGAGTGCACTAGCACTAAACAAGATCCTAAGCGCGTTAAAGAAGTTTTATCTCGATTGCGTACAGATCATTTAAATATTGAAGAAAAAACTAACTTAGAGACTTTATGCAGTCGTTTTGCTGACGTATTCTATGTAGAGGGAGAACCTTTGACTTTTACAAATAAAATAAAGCACCATATCAGGACGACCGACGAACTTCCAGTTTATACGAAAAGTTACCGCTATCCATTTGTTCACCGACAAGAAGTTAGAGACCAAATTACTAAGATGCTGGACCAAGGTATTATACGACCTTCTGAATCAGCCTGGAGCTCGCCTATCTGGGTAGTTCCTAAAAAAGCAGATGCATCAGGCAAACAAAAGTGGCGCATAGTAGTAGACTTTCGCAAACTGAATGACAAGACTATAGACGACAAATACCCGATTCCAAACATCAACGATATACTTGACAAGCTTGGTAAATGCCAGTATTTTAGCACGTTAGACCTTGCATCAGGATTTTATCAATGCCAAATGGATCCAGACGATATTCCGAAGACAGCTTTCAATGTAGAGCATGGGCACTTCGAATTCTTGCGTATGCCCATGGGTTTGAAAAATTCCCCATCTACTTTTCAAAGAGTAATGGACAATGTGCTCAGAGGCTTACAAAATGAGATCTGTCTGGTATACCTTGATGACGTAATAATATTTAGCACATCGTTGCAAGAACACATGATTAATCTAGAGAAAGTATTTAAAAGATTGCAGGAATCTAATTTCAAAATCCAGATGGACAAGTCCGAGTTTTTAAAATTAGAAACCGCGTTTTTAGGACACATAATCAGTGGCGAAGGTGTTAAACCTAATCCTGATAAAATAGCGGCTATAGAAAAATACCCATTACCTAAAACCACGAAAGAAATAAAACAGTTTCTCGGATTATTAGGTTATTACAGGAAATTTATCCCGGACTTTGCCCACGTCACTAAGCCTATGACTAAATGCCTTAAAAAGACTAATAAAATAACTTTCGACTCTGAATACATTAACTGTTTTAACAAATGTAAGAGCTTACTGACAAATGACCCCATCTTACAGTACCCCGACTTCACTAGGGAGTTTATATTAACAACAGACGCTTCGAATATAGCTATAGGCGCAGTACTTTCGCAAGGTACCATCGGGTCAGATAAACCCATCTGTTACGCCTCAAGAACTTTGAACGATAGTGAAACCAATTATAGTACTATCGAGAAGGAGCTTTTAGCTATAGTATGGGCTACAAAGTACTTCAGGCCTTATTTATTTGGTCGTAAATTTAAAATACTCACCGACCACAAGCCACTACAATGGATAATGAACCTTAAGGAGCCCAACTCAAGACTGACTAGGTGGAGACTTAAATTAAGTGAGTACGATTACACTATAGTCTACAAAAAGGGAAAGTATAACACTAACGCAGACGCATTATCCCGAGTAGAAATTAATAACGAGGAGACAGAGTCAATGTTAGCCAACCCTTCAGAGCGACCACCTTCTCGAACAGGTTCCACCACAGCCACTGCACATACCAGCTCTGAAAACCCTATTCTAGAAGTACCAATCACTGACGAACCTTTGAACAAATTTCACCGACAATTATGCATTACCATAGTAGGTGACATTAAACGACGTACAACCGCTACTAAACCTTTTGACACGCACACCCGGACATTTATTCAGGTTTCAGAATCGAACTTAGAACAAGACGTAGTAAATGCTATAAAAGAATACGTCAACCCTAAAGTTAAAACCGCTATAAAAATTACTCCACCCTTAGGGATGTATTCAATTATACCCATAATCCAGAATAGTTTTAAAAGCTCAGCAATTAATTTAGTATTAGCCAAAACCGAACTAGAAGACGTTAAAGAGTACCTAAGACAGCAAGAAATCATAAAACACTATCATGAAGGGAAAACTAATCATAGAGGAATAAATGAGTGTCATCTCGCCCTATCCCGAAAATATTATTGGCCTAAAATGAGGGAAGAAATAGCTAAATACATTAATGAGTGTACCATCTGCGGACAAACGAAATATGACAGGAACCCGATTAGACCTCAATTTAATGTAGTACCCCCAGCAACTAAACCCTTCGAATTAATACACATGGATCTATTCACAGCTCAAAACGAAAAGTATTTGACAGTGGTAGATGTTTTCTCAAAATATGGACAAGCGTACCATTTGAGAGATGGTACAGCAATTAGCATACTTCAAGCAGTTTTAAGTTATTGTACACATCATGGGTTACCGTTAACAATAGTGACCGATAACGGCACAGAATTCACAAACCAACTATTTTCCGAATTTACAAGATTACATAAAATCAACCACCATAGAACATTAGCACACTCTCCTAACGATAACGGAATCATTGAACGATTTCACTCTACGTTACTAGAACACCTACGTATTTTACGATTACGTCAAAAGGACGAACCCGTAATCAACCTCATGCCTTATGCCTTATTAGCCTATAATAGTTCAGTTCACAGCTTCACCAAGTGTAGGCCACATGACATAGTTAGAGGACACTTTGACCCAAGAGACCCCCTTGACATTAACATGACTGAACACCTAATGCAACAATATATTTTGACACACCGAGACCAGATGAAAACTGTATACGACCTTATCAATGACTTTACTCTTGCTGACCGTACAAACATCATACGAAATAGGAATAAGGACAGAGAGCCCGAAATAGAATACCAACCGGAACAACAAGTATTTATTTCTAACCCAGCAGCCAACCGACAAAAATTAGCACCACGCTACACACATGACACTGTTCTAGCTGACCTTCCGATTCATATATACACCTCCAAAAAAAAAGGTCCCGTAGCTAAGTCTCGACTCAAACGTATCCCTAATAAATCAAAATTGTTACAGGATACTGCTGGCAATGTTAGCCCAACAAATAACGGCGCTCGAGATAAGACTTGAAAGCTTGGACAATGGACCCGGACTTTTACCTTTTAACCTGGGACAAACAAGGCTCATTACACATTACCACACCTTCCTACAATACATAGATTTAACTGACATTGAACACAGACTTGATTCTGTAATGTCTCAACTCGACTATTTCCAGACTAAACTAGACAACCAATCCTTCCTCTTGTATGAACTTCAAATCAACCATTTAACTAATAAGTTAACTGAAACCAGTTCACAGTTAAAAACACTAGAACCCGGTCGTAGTAAAAGAGGTCTTGTAGACGGACTAGGGTCCGTTATAAAAAGCATTACCGGAAACCTAGATCATACGGATGCCCAAAAATATAATAATGCAATCAATCTTTTAGAAAGTAACAACGATAAAATAGTATCAGAATTCAATAAGCATGTCAGTCTTAACAAAGTTTGGATCACCCGATACAGCGACATACTCTCAAAAATTGTTAGCAATCAAGAGAGGCTGAATAGTACCTTAGGATTAATCTTAGACGAGAAAACTAGTGCGAAAAATGACCTTATAAGATTCGCAAAGTTTGCCCAGTTGCTGACTATAATTAGCGACAATACGGAAGATTTATTTTTAGAAATAACTAGGATAGAAGATACCTTAGCTTTTATACGTGCATCGAGCACCCATCATAGTATGTTAAGCATAGATACTTTAAGTAATATGATTAAGCGATTAATATCTATTTACGGCCAGGATCAGTTAATAGATGCAGATCTAAGAGAGTATTATACTGTTATAAAACCCGGGTACTACTACACTAATAAAAAAATTGTTATTATATTTAAAGTTCCAATAACCAGCTCCGATAAGTTCGAATTATACAGACTAGCGATAGTTCCCAATAAACTTATGTATACCTATATTCCTCCTTACCCTTTCCTTGCAACTAATGGGAAAGCTTTCAAGTACATAGAGGCTGAATGCCCGAAGTTCGGCCCATATCATCTCTGCGAAGAAGAAATCAACCGTCAACCAACAAGAGGACATCTAGATTGCATCCAAAGTCTCATCTACAACCAATCTTTGGAGAAATCTTGCCTGCCTACGAAGCTCACACTGACCAAGGCAGCCATGGAACAACTGGATGACAGACGTTATACGCTCATCTTCCCACAACCGACCCGGACGGAGCTACACTGCGAACGTCAAGAATTCATCTCCCTGCATGGAAGTTACCTCGCTACCATCCCGCAAAAATGTCTACTACGCACCGAGCGATTCATTATTATCAACACCAACGACTATATCAAAGGGCAGCCGCTGAAAATCACCGAAATACCCACAAACCTGAATATTGTTGAAGAAACCATCCCACATCTGAAGCTAAACCCACTGCACCTGAAAAGCCTACATGAAATCGAAGATAAAATCTTAATGCAACACCCAGTACAAATAGAACACGCAACGGCGGAAAATTTACTATACCATACGACGATTCCACTATACGTCATACTATTCAGTGCAACTGTACTGATCACCACAATCACTATACGTCGCTATAACGTTTGCACAAAACTTACGAAGCCACAGAAATCAGATGTAATCCCTGAAAATCATCAATACGAAGATGCAGAATCACCCACAATCACGGAACAGACTCCAGCAACATTCTCGCTCAAGATTCTCAAATAGTTGCTGTTCTGAGGGGGGAGGTGTTACGTGCCCTGCCTACACCAAATCAGCTGAATAGCGACATGATATGGAAATTACGTCAAAACGGATGTTTCTACATAAAATTCCAACACGCCACCTGCTGACTCAGCGAACGGACGCCTCGTGCCGCCGAGCGGCCACCTACTTCCAAATCTGCTGACACCGCATCCACGTTTAGCATGACTTATTGTATCGTAATAAAATAGAATATATTTGGTAACGCACTTCGGTACTAGCATCGTCCGAAATTAGACTTAAATACTAGTATAAGTTAAACTGTAATTTTAATCTTAATTAAAACCTTTATAAATAATTTTGGTTTTTTTTAAGTCCTCCGGCTGCCACCTTCATAATTAGCGTACCAGGGCGTGATGTAAACAATAAACAGACATGCGATAGCAGCAATCCCGAGTGATTTGCCGTCATTTATTGAAGAGTTCTGTTGTATATCGAAGTTCTTCATCGGATCTTGACCAAATTTAAATAAGACCACATGAGGAACGCACTTTTTAAATAAAAAAACCGGCCAAGTGCGAGTCGGACTCGCGCACGAATTGTTCCGTACCATTGTCGCCAAAATCGGCAAAAAAATCACGTTTGTTGTATGGGAGCCCCACATAAATATTTATTTTATAATTTTTTCAATATATTTTGTTATAGCGGCAACAGAAATACATAATCTGTGAAAATTTCAACTGTCTAGCTTACACGGTTCATGAGATACAGCCTGGTGATAGACGGACAGACAAATGGATCGTGGAGTCTTAGTAATAGGGTCCCGTTTTTACCCTTTGGGCACGGAACCCTAAAAATAATCATCAAAATCGGCGGTTCACCTAATAAAAAGTTCTGAGGTAACAAACATTTAAAAAATAAAGTCGAATTTCGAAGCTTCTCCTTTTTGAAGTCGGTTAAAAGTGTGGTTTTTTTTTCTTAATAATAATATTATAAAGATGAAAGATTTTTGTTTGTTTGTACCGAATAGGCTCCGAAACTACTGGCCGATTTAAAAATTTCTTTCACCAATAGAAAGCTACATAATTCCTGAGCGACTTAGGCTATTTTTTAATCCCGAAAACGGGTCCTGTAAGGTAGTCCACGGGATGTGCATAACTCCAGCTTCCTCATAAGTGGTAGGATAATTCAACTATGCCAATAAATAAGGCATAATAGCAGCAATCAAAGTACCAAGTCTTAATTTAGCTGCCACAATAACTTTGTTAACATGAGTCGATTAGTATGTGTTAGCTGGAGTGACGTCACCCCAGCTTCCTCATTCAATACAGGCAAACCAGTGAGGTTAGGGTTTTGGACTATAGTCATAAAAATAAGGCATAATAGCTGCACATGGAAGGAAAGAACTGATCGATAATACTCAAAAAGTGTTGAAACTATGATAAAAATACCTGTGTGTAAGCTGGGGTGACGTCACCCCAGCTGCCATGTCATATCTTCCAAACAAAAGAAGTTAGGATTATGTATTATAGCTCTAAAATTAAGGCAAAATAGCTGCCATTGGCAGCAAACTTTTCAAATCTCTGGTCAAAATATTCTATAAGTTATTAAACCGACAAATATGTGTAAGCTGGAGTGACGGCACCCCTGCTGCTCATGTCATATCTTCCGAACGAAAGAAGTTAAGATTATGCATTATATCTTAAAACATTAGAAATAATAGCTGCAACTGGCAGCAAAATTTTCAAATCTCTGGTCCTTGTAATTTTCACGTAGTAAACAAAACAATAATTGCCGCGCCAAAAAGATCAAATAATTACTTCGGAGGAGGTACGGAGCGGCGTTGCCGTTCCGTGCGTTATATTATCAGCTTGAAGTAGTTTAAACTAAGTTATAGACCGAGAGCCGACTACACATTTTAATAGTAGGTACTCAGGTGTTTTATAGTCATATTGTTTGTTTAAACATAGGATGAAAGAAAATTCAAAAATCTAAGTGTAACAATTTCGTATATTTTTGTCATAAATAACATTTTTGGTACAATTTACAGTCTTTGAAATCAGATAAAATATGATTAGTATAAATCACAATTATTCTTTAGAATCAGATGATTTATATTTTAGGTAGGTAAAGTGCGTTTCAAGAAAGAATTCCCTTCGCCGTAATGTTGGTACCATTGCTTTTCGTTGAAGAATTGCTTGCAAAACCATTTCGTCAATGAAAAGTAATGGTGCCAACTTTACGGCGAAGGGAATTCTTTCCTGAAACTCACTTTACCTGTGTAGAATTCCTAAAGGTCGTTTAACTAGCAATTGTCAAAACGTCTGCAGATTTTTAAGAAATAATAAATAAAAAGTATAGTTTTGAATGTGCTGAATTTCATAGTTTATGGAATTCAGCATATTAAGTGTAAGAACTGAGAGACCCTACGTTAAAGGCTATATTTTTACGATTATGTATTGAGATGGACAAACAATCGTAGAAACAAATTCTGTAGTTGGCTACAGAATTTGTTTCTACGATTGTTTGTCCCTCCGTAAACACATTAATATTATATTATACAGGATTAATTTTCTGGAAGAAACTTTTATTTTTTTTCTGTAGAGGACTTGGAAAATTGAAAAAAAAAATTAGCGACCCAAAAATTTGCTGAAAAATATAATTGGGCCTCCTGTAATAAATTCATCAGATGATCACTGAATGTACGTCCAATTTTTTTTTCATGTTTCTGTCATAAGTTACTTTGGCAAATTTGTTCAGATTAATGAATACATTCACCTGGTAAAATATTGTTCACATATTTTTCTACACCTTATAATAATATGACAACAGCGCCGGATCTTCCGGGCATGAGAACGGGCGCATTGAATTTCGCCGTTTCGCGAAACGTCGGCGTCGTCGTCGGTCAGGTAATTAAGGTACGGTAATTATCACAGATCAGTTTACTTTACAGTCACAACATTATTTTACCTACCTATTCATCAGACATTGGCATTCACAGACTTGAATAAATAACACAATGAGGTACTACAAAAATTGTACTGTTTTGTTTTTCAATATTCTCTTGCAAGTCATCATATGTTAACCATTCTGAATTTTCTGAAAAACAATGTACTCTATAGTGCCGTGTCTTTTCCATAAAATCAATAACACACGGATGAGAAAAAGTCCTTCCGAAAAAAGTTAATTGGGCAGGAAATTGTTCGAGTTTGCATTTGACGTTGTTTCCTTTGTTTAAAAAGCCTGAATATAGCTCTATTACAATAAACTGGGAAAATTCGTAAAAGTAAAAAATTTGGCCTGAGCATGTTTTTTCCTTACAGCGATATGTTTCTCTCATGCATTGAAGAGCAGACTGTTGCAAAGCCTGTGGTCCTAACTCAAGTATTAAGTTTATATTTATTGGCACAAATCCGGTAGTTCTTGAAATCTTAGCGTGATTTACAAAGCACGTGGTCTCTGTACATGTTTTAGTCCACACAGTCTTGCAGTAGCTCGAGCTTAGATATTTCTCAACAATAAATGTTATATTACATTCACAATTTATTGTGGTAGTGTTTAATGCTGGCTTGTAGTGCAAATTGAGAAGATATTCTCTGAGATATTCAACGTCTGGTTTATTTTGAGCCATATATATTATTAATTTAGCAAATAAGTCATCGGAAGCTGTAAAAACGTTTCGTATGTTTTCTTTTAAAGCGAAAATCACTGCAAAAAGATGTGCCACACAATCAAAGGCGCAAGTATTATACATACTATATTTTCCTATGCTTGAGCCATTTCGGAGTAAATGTATGTACTGGGGTTTTAAGGAAATTGATTCGACATCATCCTGCCTATCGATTTGCTGAGCGCTTTCTTCAGGCTCCTCAGTAAATGTTTCTGACAATGTTTCATAATCTTCACTTATTAACTGCTGATTTTGAGTAAAAGTTTCTGAAAATATTTCATAATCTTCACATTGTGTCGTTTGCTTTTCAGTAAAAGTTTCCGTCGTTTGTTTTTGGGTTTTAAATTTATTGTTTATGTGCCCTCTCCAGTTTTCCGTGTACGAAGGATTTTCTGCAAAGATTGAGTCATTTGAAAATGACTCACGATTTGAATTTTTCCTTTTTTTCTCTTGAGGTCGGTTTGATGCTGTTCTGCTTTTTGGTTTATTTTTCGAAATTTTACGTTTTTTCGGAACATTTTTATCTGTTATAATATTAGTCAAGGCAAACTTAATTTCCCCCGAAAGATATTGAAAATGTCGGCTTAGAAATACGTCGATTCGTTCACGCTTGTGATTAAATACTAAAGATTTAATATTTTTAAAGTAACTCTCAGAATTACTTGATGACGGTCTAAGGTTATCTGAATTAAAATATTTGGTCAAAACATTGGACCACATAGGCAGCTTTTTCAATATACGTGTAAGCAATTTCAGGATCAGTGGGAAAAAATATGGATTGACAGATCTCATATTATCATTGTCTTCGGCTAGATCTATATACAGCTGCTCTTTCTTTATTTCTTCTGTAAACCAATCATCTAGTAATGACTTTGAAGGAATGTCGTCATCTGTGCTATATTTGCTCTCATCCGAGATATTCGAATCTATTTCTCCCTTTTTGCTCTCGTCCGATATATTCGAATCTATTTCTTCTTTATGTAACTGATTTAAGTACTGAACACACTTTAGGCACCGATCATCTTCAATTTTATTCAATGCAACAATAATGACATTTGTCAAGATATTTTTTACTTCTTTATAGTCAGAGCTGTTTTTAATTGAAATAATGCATTTAATATAAAAGTACTTAGCACTGTTTTCAACAGTATTAAAAATGGTCTGGTCATGTAATGCCTTGATGAAATGGGAAGTATCAAGTCGTAAGAAAGAACTGGGGCGTACTGCGTCAAAGCCTTCCAAAATTTTAAAACAATTTTGTAAGTAACTTTCAGTACTTTCGAATTGCGTAAATATTTCGACGCTAGCTTTTATGAGAGCACTAGAATCATCTGTAATTATTTCACTAGGATATCTACATAAACTTTTCTTCCAAGTTTTCAACCATGTTGCTATCGCATCTGCCGTGTGCGAAGTAGAAATCATTTGACAGAGAGGGACACTACTACCAAAATTATTATAAGCCATGACGATGTATAAAAAAATATGTTTGTGTTTCATGGTTTTTATAAAATCGTTGACTTTAGGTGGGCATAAACTTTTAAATATTGACCCGGTTGCATCTATAGAAATAATAATCCTATCATTAGATTCTAAATATTTCTGAAAAAAAGTGATCTGCAGGTTATTCCAATAGTACAAAATGAATGGGCTCAATGAAATAGTTTTTATGAATGCTCTAAAAGGGGGCGTCTGACTCATGATCCACAAAGACAATAATACATTATTGTGAAATAATTTTGATGACCGATATCTATATTTTTTTTGTCGTAGTGCACTAGCCGTTGGTAAAAAATAGGGTGCAACGTTATCAGAGTCGTTAATATAATCATTTGCAAGTGAATGTTTGATCTCGATCGCAGAACTTTCTGAGAGTTGTTTTGTAAGTAATTGCGTTTTATAACCCGTCATTCTATACTTTGGTTTAGAGCTATGGTTAAAAAGTGGATTCCTGTCTTTTACCCGACATTCCATTTCTGTAAAATTTTCCGTTATATTTTTCATTATAATTTCTAATTTGGCTTCACACTTACTGTGAGAACAATGCCCCTTGCAAACAACAGTTGGTTTAGCAAAGTTATATTTTACAGCATTCGATTTAAATACCCAAGAGCATTTCAATTTTGTATTTCTCCAAATTATTTCTCTTACGAAATCTGTCCACTTATTTTTTTGCAGTGATCTTCGCATTTGAAACAAGCTTCCAGAGGAATCAGATCGTTTAGATAAGTATATGATAGGTTCAATTTCTTTCCAGAAGTGTGTATCAACTTGAAATTTAAAAGTTTCGTCCGCATTGTGTAATTGTCTGTTGTCCTCGTAATTGCTACTGTTGCTTATGGTACTCGATTTAGATTCAGAGTCAGAATGTAGGTTCTGAGGATTATCAAAAAAAAAATCGAAATTTGTTTTTAGAGATGTATAAATAGGCTTTGCATGATAACCGATTCATAAAGGCTTCTTGAAGTTTGGTATATAAAACCCTGTTTTGTACATTATTCGGAGGCACAAAGTTTCCTATTTGGCTTTTATATCTTTGAAAAACTGCTTTTTGTTGCTCTAGGTCAACGCTTAGTTTTCGACCTCGTTTTTTTGTTACAAACTTATTATTCCGTGCAAAAAGTATCAATAATATGATGAGAAATAATGTAAACAAATGTAATAAAATTTGTAGTAACATTGTTTACGCTCTTGATTGTAAACATCTAAAGTCGTCCTACTTATTCTACCTACTTATAGTTTAAAATGAGTCAGACTTGATGAATGGCTTGATGGGCAAGGTGATGTGGGCAAAGCGCCATGTAATTGATTCCTCTTCAATAGCAGCACAGCGACCAGCAGATGGTAGACTTGAAAAAAAAAATACATATAGGTGTTATATAATAGTTTTACTTATATAAGCGAATGTCTAAAATTTGGAAATAAGTAGGTACCTGTAATTTTAGTTCGCAACGGCCAGACAATCGTGCTTGACTTGTAAGGTGCTGTGTAAAAGGCGCCTCTTCAATAGCAAAACAGCATAACTAAATATAAATCTGTAAACAATATGTGGGTATGAATACTATGTAATGGTTTTACTTATAAGTACTAGAAAAATACGGATGTCTACTTACACTTTTAATCGATTCTCGGACAAACAAAACAGAACACAATAGAATTTTTATTGTTATTACGTGTAATAAACATATATCCGTCAACCGCCAGCGAAAGGGATAGTAATAAGGTGCCTCGTTCTCACTCACAAATACCACAACACAGTTGCACCACCGAAAAAGGATTTTAGCAGTTCGAATTTGAATCTTCTCACTACTGATAGCAGTTACACCGAATTTGCGCAGCAAAAATTATGTCCATAGATAAATGGAATCGTTTTTTTTAGACATTGGGGCATTGGTCTTTGAGCCATCTCTTTTTTGATGTTTTTTTTTTATGCTTGCGTTAGTTTTGCATAGAATTGTTCTCATATTATACCAATTCTAAATTAGAGTAGGTATAATTATTCAAATTCTGTTTATGTATATTTGTTATGGTCGCAAATCATATGAAATCAAGACAATGACAAGACTTCCTAATAGTGACCTGTAAATTGCAAAAAAAACGTAACAAAATTTTAATTTCGCGGGCTAACTTTGCGCATCCACTTTAGCCGAAGTACAGAGAACAAGTCACAAAAAATACAATAATAGTAATTCTCTCGTCGTCTAAAGTTGATAAGAATCCACTTTTTAATATTACATTCATAGTTCCATTAAAGTTCAGTCGGCTCTCAGTCTATATCTTCAATAAAACATCTTTTGAGCGCACGTTAAAATGACTTCTAATAGAATGTCTGCTAAGTGCAAACTTGGTTGCAACAATGTAGCGCACGGAACGGCAACGCCGCTCCGTACCTCCTCCGAAGTAATTATTTGATCTTTTTGGCGCGGCAATTATTGTTTTGTTTACTACGTGAAAACTACAAGGACCAGAGATTTGAAAATTTTGCTGCCTGTTGCAGCTATTATTTCTAATGTTTTAAGCTATAATGCATAATCATATCTTCTTTCGTTCGGAAGATATGCAATGAGCAGCTGGGGTGCCGTCACTCCAGCTTACACATATTTGTCGGTTTAATAACTTATAGAGTATTTTGACCAGAGATTTGAAAAGTTTGCTGCCAATGGCAGCTATTTTGCCTTAATTTTAGAGCTATAATACATAATCCTAACTTCTTTGGAAGATATGACATGGCAGCTGGGGTGACGTCACCCCAGCTTACACACAGGTATTTTTATCATAGTTTCAACACTTTTTGAGTATTATCGATCAGTTCTTTCCTTCCATGTGCAGCTATTATGCCTTATTTTTTTGACTATAGTCCAAAACCCTAACCTCACTGGTTTGCCTGTATTGAATGAGGAAGCTGGGGTGACGTCACTCCAGCTAACACATACTAATCGACTCATGTTAACAAAGTTATTGTGGCAGCTAAATTAAGACTTGGTACTTTGAGTGCTGCTATTATGCCTTATTTATTGGCATAGGTAGAATTATCCTAACACTTATGAGGAAGCTGGCGTTACGCACATGTCCACGGGAGCGAAGCCGCAGGGCACAGCTAGTCTTGTATAAAACCCAAAATCTCTTTTCAAGCGGATATGAAAGAAAGAGCTTTGATCGCACATAAAGCTGATTCTATCAGTTTTTTTGTAATATTACGTTCAAAAGATATTTTTTTCCTAGTAATCAAGAACTGTGTGGTCACCCCACTTCTATCACACATGCTTGCACAGCGGTTGTGAAAACTACCAACTAACACAGTGCGAATATGGAGTCGCGCAGAATTCAGACCACTTCATACATCGCCACTCGACATTACCTAATTGATGAATGGGCCTACGGATTAATTAACGATTAATAACTTCTTGCTCTATTTTTCTAATTGATAACGCCCGCGGCTGCGTGGTAGCGACTCATCATTCTTGTTGACCGATTGATTTCGTATGCGTAGAACGTAAATAACCTAAAAAAAAAATTAACTAAAAAGTTATAAATAAAAAAAGTTAATTAAAAAAATCATAAACCCGACTGCTTGAAAAGCGAACTAAAAAAAAAGACGTAAACAAGGAGAAAATCATGCTGTGCTGTCGGAGGATATATCTTCGCGAGCTGGCTGACCAAAACCAAACGTATCCTCCGACTGCACAGCATGATTTTCTCCTTGTTTACGTCTTTTTAGTTCGCTTTTCAAGCAGTCGGGTTTTTTATTTTTTTAATTAACTTTTTTTATTTATAACTTTTTAGTTAATTTTTTTTTCGAATTAGGTACATTTAAACATATAAGTGTTATATATTTTTGAAATAACCTCTTAAAATCCTTTATTTTGATACCCCACACGATACGTTTGGAAGAAAAAAAAAATTGTGCCTCCACAATACGGCGCCCAAAAACCGCCATTTACCTATTGTCCAATTTTCATGTAGCCAGTGACACTTGAGGGGTTAAGACGAATCGATTAACGTAAGAACCATCAAAATCGATCTCTAGAACGCCACGTAGGAACAAACATACATACATAAATACATACATACGTACATACATACATACATACTTACATACACACATAGACTGATAAACACATTACCCTCCTTCGGCAGTCGGGTAAAAAGATTAATAGTTGAATTCAAAATCTATAAAAACAAACCGTCAATACAATGTTGTTTGTAACTAACCTTGAAGAATCGAACATGTTCGAATGGGTTCTGTTGAATGGACCAACGGAAGACGTTGTGCTGTACATTTCTGTCTCTCCACAGCTGAGTAGTTACAGGCAACTTCCATTGTTCAGTGAAATAAACGGCCCAAGACTGTCGACTCACTGACGAACTTACGTAAAAATTAATCAACGTTATGTTAATATAATGATAAGCTGTATAATATCATATCAAGATATTGGTCCATATTCGATTACCTGAGTACAATGAGCAGTTCTTAGTTTTTACAGTAATCTACAACTGTTTATGTAGTTCATGATACAGGTGACTTTGTTGATTGGTAATCTTTGAGAGGGTGAAAGCATCCCTGAATATGAAAAACTTTTACATGGAGTACCTGAAAACTCGAAATTAAAATCGGCTGTTCCGTAAATTTTGTCAATTTAAGTAATGCAAACATAAAATGTTCTGAACAGCAGATCTTTTATCTCATATTTTTGAGTTGATACCATGGTCCTATTCATGAGTACTTTCATTCTACGAAAAATTTACAGAGATAAAAGTCACGCTGTATGTTGGAGAGGTCATATTGAGCTGGTGCGTTGGACTTCTTTTGCCCTTGGCGCTTAATTTGATTTCGCTGATGTTTCTTGGAGAGCAGTGGTGGCCCAGTGGTATCGGCCGTGCCTTACAAGTTGTAGGTCGTGGGTTCAAACCCAGGCAGGCGCTTTAATTTGTGTAAATTATTTCATCACCACTGCTCTCAAAACGGTGAAGGAAAACATCGTGAGGAAACCGGCATGTCCTAGAACCAAAAATTCGAACACATGTGACATCCAACAACCCGCACTGGGCCCGCGTGGTGGATAACGGCCCATTCCCTCTCACAGAGAGGAGGCCTGTGTCCCAGCAGTGAGAACATTAATAGGCTGATGATGTGATGTGATGTGATGTATCTTCGTAAAAACCATTTCTGTGTTGTAACTTTAGAAGTACCTATTCAGATCTATTTTGAAGTACCTATTTATATCACTGGTTCAACAGCAGTAAAATCTGCTCCTAATTTATTGCTCTTTTTGAGAAATGTGTAATTTTGTTTACCTCTGTTTTTTCACATCACAATGTAGAAATCGTTCAAGCCATACAACAAACCTACTCGTGCAGTTCTCAGTATCAACATGCAGTACTTAGATATAATTGCAACAGCGAATGCATAACTAAACATGATATTTTCTGTGGTACCGTGACGATCTCGTAATGCCCCGTCACGCGTGCCCGCCCCACGTGCTAATAGTGCATCCGAATATACTATTATAGCAATGAGTTTGAGCGTCACGCTTTTTTCACTTACGGGGTTACCAGACCAGGTATCGACACAAAGTATTGGTGCGGCAACTTTGTTGGAAAGAAGAAAGTAATGTGACCAATAGAATGTGGACCAGAGGAGCTTGTAACTTGAAAAGTATTTAGTCTGATTGTGCATGGTTGTAAGAAAAGAGATAGATCAGAGAAAAGAGGTTGGATTTTCAAAAATATGTTATGGCGTGAATGGAACGATGAGGTAAAGACTATGCGTAGTGGTGGATAAAGGTGTAGGTAGATCCTGTACTAATTGCAAATAAAGAGAGAGATATAAGGAAATAAGGATTACATAGCGTGTGGTTTCACAACTCAAGACTTACTCAAGTTAATATTTGACTAAAGAATGATTAAAGAACAATGGCGAAATTTTAGCTGACTTAAATTTAAGCGTCTGAAAGTGAGTTATATACGAAAGACATTCTATTAAATGTCTATGTTTTTTAAAGTATAATTAGGCCTGGTCCAAAATATATTAAAAAAAACATAATAAATAAAAAGTAATTTGATTTTTTAGTTCATTTCTTTAGCATAGTGTTGCCATTATATATTTTATCTGCTAAGTGACAAGTAGTAACTATATTAAGTAATAATATCATTATTGTATTTATTGCAGTAAATGAGTTAACAATACAGTTTATGTCTAAGTGTAGATGTTCCTTACAGGTAGGTAAGAATATTGTAGTGTAGTAGAAATAAATGAATTACTTTCAATTAATGATTGGCAAAAAGACAGCTTGGTTGTTGACGACAACCTTTTGATACACGTAAAGTCACTTAGTTTAAATAAATATACTCTTTCCAAAGAGTATACTACACATGTCATGCTAAAATAACTAGGTAAGGGAAATACTAATGCGATATTCCCCTTTTATTTTATTTTTTTATTTATTTAACCATTAATGTACACACATAATAAATAGACAAGAAGAATTAACAGAAAATATGTACAAAGGTATGCTTATTTCTAACGAAATCTCTTCCAGCATACCTGCGAGAGGACAGTTGCATAAAAAGATATGTAGACACCGTGTGTAGAACGATAAAAAGAAAAATATATTAAACAATTCACAATGAAGAAGAATACCGTATAGATAATTAATATATACTCTTATATACATGCATATTATTAAATTAAATATTACAATAATAAATACTAACTAATATCATAAATACTTAAATAATAATAATAATATATATTAATATGCAACTAAGACGGAATGGAAAGATAATGCTCTTTCACTCTCTTTTTAAAAACTGCAAGAGTTTGGCAGTCTACTTAAGAAGATGGAAAATATTGGCATTCGAGGCATCCCCTTGTCATTGATTGCAGACTATTTGACTAACAGGGCACAGTGTGTCAGGGTCAACGACTACCTGAGTTGTTATGAGAGGGTGCAGTTTGGGGTGCCACAGGGCAGTATTTTGGGGCCCACGTTGTTTTTAATATACGTGAACGACTTGTGCAATCTCAAACTGATACAAGGACAAATCGTCACTTTTGCGGACGATACGGCACTACTATTTAGTGGGAGAACGTGGGCTGAAGTGAATCAACTAACCAACGATGGATGCTCCTTGGTCATGAAATGGCTAGATCTAAACCTACTTACGTTAAATATAGTAAAATCACAATATATTACATTCAGCATTAGAAACAACACACAGCCGCCCACAAATTCAGTAAACATTAATATTCACACTTGTAACAACACCTTGCCATGTTGCTGCTGCGCCTTGTCCAGGGTTTCCGCAGTTAAGTACTTGGGTGTGAATATTGATAAAAATCTTAACTGGAAGGAACATATCGTCACATTAACGGCAAGGGTTAGAAAGTTGGTATACATATATAAAAATATCCGAAACGTTTGCCCTTCGAAACTCTTGCGATCGGTCTACTTTGCCCTATGTCAATCTATTTTGACCTATTGCATTACAGTATGGGGAGGAACAGCTAAGACTACCATGCTAATTTTGGAGAGAGCGCAACGCTTAGTTTTGAAGGTTATAAATTTTAGACGATATCGATATCCTACTCAGGCCCTTTATAAAGATATGTCAGTGCTTACTGTTAGACAATTGTTTATTAAAAATCTAGTTTTGCAGCAACATAAAAAACCTCCCAGTTTCATCCATAGGCGTAGAAAGGATTTGGTTTACTCAGTTCCGAAGTGTAGAACATCGTTTGCTCAAAGGTTCTCTAAGTATCTTGGTCCAACTCTGTACAATAAATTATCTAAACACATAACTTTACGTGATTTGACTATTCGTCTGTGTAAAACTGCAATGGATAAATACTTTATCACTTTAAATTACGAGAGCACTGAGCGGCTGTTGGAGACCCTATCATAGTACCTAAACACACATTTTTTTTTTAAACACATTTTATGAACATTTAACAGTTACACTATCCAAATACACATTTATTTATTTAAAGCGACCATTGTACCATTTTTATCTTTTCTTTAAATTTTAATTTTCGTCAGAAAAAATTACCAAAAAAAAAAAATTGTTATCTGTAATTCTTGCATATACTAAAATATGTTTTGATCTACCTGCATTACAATTAAAATTAATAACTGAATCACATTGTTACTCGCAAATAAGAATGAATAATGTTATTTTGTGAAGTAAGTGATTATTTATGTACCTAAGCGGAAATGTATACAAGTGTTGTGATTGTGAGAGTGGAGGAAGACTGTCCTACCGTGAGACAGTTTAAACTAGTACGGAGGACAGTGCGAATCATACTCGGGCAACCAAACATACCCGCCTTTGTTATTGTAATGTGCACCAACAATGTAACTATTGTAAGTTTGGTTGTATTTATGATATTTTTATGAAATAAATTTAATTTGATTTGAATAAATTTGATTTGAAGTCCCTAATATCAGGCGGTAACGAGTTCCACAACCGCACCGCGTGCACAGTAAAGGAGTAGGAGTAAAAGTCGGTAGTGTGGGAAGGTATTTCAAGGAGATGCTTAAGATGCGACCTGCAAAGTGCATCGGAAGGACGGGAGTAGGAGAAGCGTTCGCGGAGGTAAGAAGGCATTTTAGGGTTGTGAAGGACGTTAAATAGCAAACACAAAATCCAAGAGTTCCTGCGAAGTCGAATAGGGAGCCACTTGAGCATTTTGCGAAAGTCTGAAACATGGTCATACTTTTTGAGATTGAAAACAAAACGAATACATATATATTGCAAACAAAACGAATACATATATATTGCAAACGCTCAAGTTTATTTAAAAGCTCCTCGGTGGCATCCAAATAACAGGCGTCGGCGTAGTCGATGATGGGCTGAATAAGAGTTTGGGCAAGGGAAATTTTGGTGTTCAAGGGCAAAAAGCTCTGGAGGCACTTCAGCGAGTGGAAAGTGTAGTGCACCTTGCGACTGACTTCAGCGACGTGGGCAGTCCATGATAAATAGGAGTCCATGATCACCCCCAAGTTTTTAGCCGTCCTAGCGTATTCAATTTGAACTCCATTCAAACTGAGAGGAGACAGCACCGCAACATCCAGCCTGTTTCGCATATGCCTACCGCCGATAACCATGGCCTGAGACTTCTTAGGGTTGATTTGCAGCCCAAAGGACCGTGACCACTCCCCAATTAATTCCAGGTCACGTTTAATGGCGGTCACAGCGGCTTCCGCATCTTGAATAGGAAAATGATGGTAAAGCTGCAAGTCGTCAGCATAGAGATGAAAGTTACACAAGATTACTCTAGTGACAGAGTTAATGAAAATAGAAAAGAGAAGAGGAGAGAGAACGCCACCCTGTGGCACACCCGCAGTAAGAGAGCACGATTTAAGGATCCCAAGAAGGATATCGAAGTCAACAGAGCTGAAAGCGCTGCTGAAATCGAGAAGTACAAGTAAAGTAAGAGATTTGTGGTCCATAGCCCGGCGGATATCAACAGTAACCTTTAAAAGAGCTGTAACAGTGCTGTGACCGGGCCGGAAACCAGATTGAAAAGGACTAAGAAGATCATTATTAGAGAGAAACAGAGACAATTGCTGATGGACAATGTGCTCAAGAACTTTGGAAAGATAAGGAAGTATGGAAATGGGTCTGAAATCGGTCAGTGTGACCGGGTTAGGGATTTTGGGTAGTGGAATATGGGCTAACTTCCAAGCATCGGGAACAGTGCAAGAAAACAAGGAGAAGTTAAAAATGTGGGTCAAAACGGGAAGTAATGTGGAGAGGATAGGAGAAATCATTCTTGAGCAAAGCCCGTCATTCCCAACAGCGGAGGAGGAGATAGCACAAATAGATTTTTTGACATCACTTTCACTCACAGGACTGAAATCGAAAGACGAACACTGCGGCACTGGCAAAACGGAAAGTTTATTTAATGTAGATAATTTGACGTGTGGATCCAACGTAACGGGTGAAAGTGAAAAATGTTTGTTTAGAGCACACACGTCAATATGCCTTTGCTAGAAGCGGCAGGAGACTTACTAATGCCGACAGTTTTCAAAAACTTCCAGACTTCAGAGGAGTTCCGGTTGTCAAGAGAATTATGGAAGTAGCCAGTACCGTCTTTACCATAAGTGCACACGGGGCCCGTGCCCAGGGCCCCCATTCTCAGGGGGCCCCGAAGGACCGACAATTTATCACAGATTTATTCTCAAAACAACCATGAACCGTGATAGCTAGACAGCTGAAATTAGCGGCACCAGAAATACATCACAGATGATGTATTTCTGTTGCCGCTATAACAACTAAAAAACATACTAAAAAAAGAATAAAATATATATTTAAGTGGGGCTCCCATACAACACACGTGATATTTTTGCCGTTTATGCGATAATGGTACGGAACCCTTCGTGCGCGAGAGAATAAAATACCGGCCAGTTGCGAGTTGGGCTCGCGCATGAAGAGTTCCGTACCATTAACGCAAAAAAAGCACGTTTGTTGTATGGGAGCCCCACTTAAATATTTATTTTATTGTTTTTAGTATTTGTTGTTTTAGCGGCATCTGAAATACAACATCTGGGGAAATTTCTACTGCCTAACTATCACGGTTCATGAGATACAGCCTGGTGACGGACAGACAGACGGACGGACAGTGGAGTCTTAGTAATAGGGACCCGTTTTACCCTTTGGGTACTGAGCCCTAAAAATGAATTGCGAACAACAATGTTACAAGAACGACTAAGTACCTAATTTGTTAATGATGTGCATAGAATGACATCATTTAAAAAAAATATTCTGCTATGAGGATATAATAGAATATTTTGCTCAACAGAAATCCCGAAAGAAACCACTATCGTAATCATAACAAAAAAACCAGCAGCATTCTAATATAACTAATGACATATTATATTATATATTTTATTACCCATAATAAATAGAATTACATAGTAGATGTTTTTTTTTTTATAATTCGCTTTCTTTACTTTCCAAAAGGGCCCCAAAATCTTGTGTGCCCAAGGGCCCCGGCTCAGTTTAAGACGGCCTTGGAAGTAGCGTCTCTTTGCATCTCTACACATACGACTACAGCGATTACGCATCTCTCTATACGAACTCAGGTTGAGCTCGGAAGGACGGCGCTTTAACCTCCTTTTAGCTCGGTCTCTAACTGCCATTGCATCCTTAATAGCAGGAGTGAGCCAGGGTGCCGGCATATATTTTACTCTAACTCTACGGATAGGAGCATGACGTTCGTAAAGTCTTAATATTTGAGAATTGAAAATGTGAACCATCTCGTTGATACTTGAACTCTCAAAAACATCCGTCCAATCGATGACACCAGCATCCCGCAGTAGCGCCTCCTGATCTATGCCCTTGTAGTTCCGAAGGAAAATGAATGATGGCTTGCGCTTAGGAGGACGAATCTTGTAAGACATGAAGATTAAATCGTGATAGGAAAAACAAGCAGTAAGCTGACCGTGGACCGACACATTATTAGATTTTGAAACAATCATGAGGTCCAAAAGAGAAGGGGTGCAATTAGGGAAATGATGAGTAGCGGAAAGAGGGAGAATACTGAGATTAAAAGAAGATACAAGAGATTGAAGTTTGCGAGTACGAGAGTCATTTTTAAGGATACAAGTATTAAAATCACCCATCAGAACTACGTGGTCATAAGTAGGACATACATCGTTTAAAAGGGATTCGAAAGAGTCAAAGTAATCAATACTGAGGTTAGGACTATACATCACTCCAAGAAGCATCTTAGAGCGATGTAAAGTGATTTCTAAAAACAGATGCTCTGCTGACCCCGAGTAGGAAGATGGTGATGTACTGATAACCTTATAAGGAATACCAGCTCGCAAATAAATAGCAACACCACCACCGCCCTTCCCCGTTCTATCATTACGAATAAGGACAAAGCCAGGGAGGGCATAGTGTACAGATAAAAGAGAAGGTTTCAGAAATGACTCGGAGATCAGTAAAGCATCTAAGTGTGCACAATTAATGGAAGTCAGAAGATCAGCGTAATGGCTAGGAACACTCTGGGCATTTATGTGAGCTATGTTGAGGTTATTGGGGTAAGGAGAAAACAGAGAGGAAATCTGATCATCAAGTGTCAGTGTGGACGCTGAATCGCTCGCCGCACTAAGGAAGCTGCTGGAAGAGGAAGAACATGAGATAAAGTCATCATATCAAAATCACCATCGGTCATAAGTTGCAAATATATTAATTATAATAAATAAAAAAACAAAAAATATAATATAAGAAGAATAAAAAATAAAAATAAAGTGCGCCCAACTAATAAAACCACCTGCACGCTGTTGTTGGAAGAGATTTAACAAAACATTAAAGATAAAAAAAGCAATCGAGAATATCAGTCATCACAACAAACTAAAATAAACGCATAGTGTAACGAAACGTAAAACAGGAATTATGAAATTGACAGACGTCAAATCAAATGTCATCATGTCAAGTAAAATATTTTAAAGGTAAACAAATAAAAATAAAACATCTACCGGCAGACATTCAGAGTGAAAAGTAAATAAAATAGATGTTACAGCAAAGATTGTAAGGGTAGGTAGAATAATAGAAGAAAAAACAAGTCCAAAAGTGTACCGACATGACTTGTTGAGTGGCCGAATTAAAACATGCACGGGGATCAGACAAATGAAACCGTAGACTCAGCGACGGGTCTTCCTCATAATCTTCGCTCTAGGGGTAGCGGTTTTAGGCAAAGTGGCAGCGGCAGCAGGCCCAGGATCGTTGGATGAACCAGCACTGGCTGCAGTGGGAAATAGCGCGATTAAAGACCGAAGCTCACCCATTGAAGCAATCTTCCGGCGAGACTTGTCAGGAGTCATGACGATAACCTTGCCCTCCGCTGACCAGCAGCTGTTGATGCTAAAGTGCTTGCGGGCGGCCATAAACACTTGGTGCCGTGTTTTTGTCAGAAATTCTGATATGGTAGTCCCGCTGCCCTTGAGCGAAGTTTTGTTGTCCCAGACCAACCGACGATGCTCCATCTCATTGAAACGCACCAGGACGGGTCTTGTTTTACCCTGGGAGGCGCCAAGTCTGTGGCACACATTCAGATACTCAGTCTTGAAGTTTTCTATCTTGAGCTGGTTGGAGATAACTTCAAAGATACTGTCACACAACTTCTCTCCAGGTCTCTCAGGGATTCCATGAAACAGCAAAATTTTTCTCCTCATTGCTGTCTCATGACTATCCAGGCTCGAAGATAATAGTAGAATCTGCGTCTTAAAATGTGATAGTGTTTTGCAGACAAAATACTTGAAGTCGGTGAAATCTTTAGATAAAGATGCCAGGTCACAGTGTGTGGAGTCACTTCCAGCTGTAGCTCTCTGCAGCTTTTCTTCATATTGCTCCATGCGGGCGCTAAACAGCTTCTCCAGTTCCTCCATGCTATGTACCAGCCTGCTGTCCATGTTTGGAAATTATGAAAATGTTGTGATTGTGATAGAGAGTGAGTTAAAGGAAAATATGAAGCGAAGGTGGGTTTTTTAGTTATTCAGCACATAAAAATTTTGAAAAACAATGAATAACTATTTTAAATTAATTTTAATAAAGGGAGCTAAAAACGAACGATCACTTGTCACGCCTACCCACGAAGAAAAAGTTTTACTTCCACGAAATTGAATAATATTACCTATTAAACACATTATTAAAAGTTACCCAGACATAACCTACAAAAGTTTATGACTGAATATCTATTATTCTCTACATTCTCGAACAAAAATTCTTGCACAAACTAATTCAGAACATCTCCCTGAGTTAAACCAGATATTTTTCATTTAAAGACTTTCGAATTTAATCTCAGCTAAAACAATGTATGGGCACCTGCCATTGTTCTTTAAAAGGTGGTAAAAAAACAGTAGATTGAGTTTTCAGGGTGGCTGAGTGGGATATAAGTTTATTGGCAAGTGTGCTTTAATTCAAAGTGAGCTATGCTTGTAAGTGGTGTAAGGCTTATCTTGCATTACGCCTAATGATATAGAATATTCGCAATTTTAACTTCATTCGCTTGCTTTAATGAACGGAGACCCGTTCAGAACATTGTATCATTAGCAAATTCTGATAAATAAAATCTGATTAAATAGAATAAATCCGGTATTAGAAAGATTTACGAGGTTATTACAGACGGGACTAATCATGCGATCAATACAAATCGTGCAGAAGATGTAACAATGAGAGCATGTCAATGAAGATCCGATTGCGTTAAATGCAAACCAACTAATGTTTTTTTAATCCGTGTTGGATCTAGATCATTTGTTATCTTGGCAGTGTGGAAATTAGATCATTTTCTAAAACGTATTTATACATTAGAGTACAAAAACAAGTCTACTATCGCAGAAGCAATAGGGAATATGCATGTAATTTTTTTATTTGCTAAATGAAATAGTTATTAACTATTATAACGATTTTTGTAAACATCTCGATCAGAGACGAAGTTATAAAGAGTCAAAGTTGAGAATTAGAAGTCCGACGTGCCTTATGACGTCAGATGGCACGACGCCCATACGGCTGCCATAGAAAACGGCGTTTTCGTAGAGAGGGTCAGATATATTTATTTAAATTGTTATACCTCTTTCGTTTCGATCAATTTGGATTCTGTTTTCTCTGTTAGTATTCTGTTTTAGTCTTTTTATCGATAAACTGATATTTTTTTCATGGATATTCGCTATTGTGATAAATGTTCTAAAATTATATCAAAACAGAATATGTGAATATCGAGATTCAATCCCATGAGAATCATACAACCTTACCTTATTATTTCATCATATTATGCCTAGCCTTTTCCGAACTATGTTGAGGTCTACTTATCAGACTTACACAACCTACTTACCGGTTAATAAGATACATCTTTGCTTCTGACCAGAAATAACCACCTGCAAAAATGCACAGATGGTTCTTGGTATTTAATTCTGTCATCAAAAGCCATGCAATCTATCTTTATAATCTTTCACGTTATAATACATATTAAGTAAGGATATAGAAATTCTTTCTTACTCAACGGTTGATACCTATCTACGAGTTCGATACAATATCTCTACGCTCAAATCAAAGTGGCTGATAATGCAGTAAGTACACAGACATTAAAATAGCCCTTATTACATTAACATTTATTCATTAGTTCTTTCTAAGAAAATGGACGTCAAGGCCAGAATATTTTTGTATCAGTACCTTCAGGAATGTCAGCTTGACAGTTGATAGCTAACGAAGACAAATAACAATAGGAATTGTATCTAGCTTCTCTTGCCATAGTGTATTTGAAAATATTGTGTTAGTCACTATAGGGACGGAAAAGGAAGAGTAAAATATTATTAAAACTCATCGAAAATGTTTACAATATCATTATTGTCATATTATATAATAAAACCTATTATTAAACACTAGCTGACCCCCGTGGCTTCGCTCCCGTCAACTGGCTATCTATCTACCCTACAAACAAACAAACTCTTCAGCTTTATAATATTAGTATAGATGTAGATAAAACTCCTTCGCAAATGAACAAATTTGATTACCGTAAAAAAGGTAATAGTGAGTCAATCTTAAAAATAGACATAAATGCTGTCGCGGACATTTTTTAAAAAAATTTAAGAGGAACAATTCCATCATACATGATATTGGCGTAACTTAAACCGTTTACGCAGCGCACGCAACGAAAGCTCTCAAAAAGGAATATTTTTGCCCGTTTTTATAACTTATTTCATGTATGCTCCGCTCCTATTGGTTGTAGCGTGATTTTATATAGCCTATAACCTTCCTCGATAAATTGACTATCCAACACAAAAATAATTGTTCAATTCCAACCAGCAGTTCCTGAGATTAGCGCATTAAAACAAACAAACTCTTCAGCTTTATAATATTATATATAAATATATTATAGATAGATTGTTATAGGTATGGGAACAAGAATAGGTTCCTACAACAAGTTTGCGTAAGTACACGAAAGTCATTAATTTAAGTAAAGTTGATTCACATGTTTTAAATGATTTTCCAAAAAGTGTTGAAAACATGCATCTGATAAATCTTTCAAAGTATTTCATCCAATGTTTCATAGGCTGCTGCGTTAGCTTTATGTCGTTGCTAAAGCCCACGAAGAGTGTGATGGTAAGAAGATAAGTAATAAAGCTAATAATTCTCAAAGCAGTCCATAAATCATTCAAAATTATGAATTAGTGAGTATTACTGGGCTATTCACTGCACGCCCAAGGCAATAGCTTCCACCATACCCATGCCAGTAGCCCTGATGAAATACCTCATAATGCCGACGACGCCGACGGAATGCGACTATCGACAAAGTGCATGGCCACTCAATTATTTTACATTACGTGTTGAAATCACAGTATTTCACGCCCATTTGTTACATTACCCTGTGCTTGTGAAACGTTTACAGCTGTATGTAAAAACAAGGATATAAATACTTCAGTAGCGAATAATGTTGGTATTGTATACTCAAATTAGTAATGGCTGTGTGTTAAAGTATTTATTTAAAGGCATTCAAATATTTTGTGCTTAAACGAGTTAAACGTAGTTATATAAATGCATAGCTATACTTGCACTTATTACGCACTGATTGAATACTCGTGTCTTTAAGCTCTGTAGAATACGCGACGAGGAACTCGACGAAGTTTCACAAACGCTGCCCAGCCGTATTCTTCTGTTGCCTCCCTCTCAAAGTTGTTTTTACCAAACTGCAGAGTTTGCCCGAGGTAAACGTATTTTAGAAAAACCTTGAGAATGGCGGTCATTGACAACTTAAAGGCATCTTAGCACTTCGATGTATCGCCAATCAACTTGGCATCGCTGCATAGACTCCAAAACAAACCAGGTCTCGATAGAGTCAAAAGCCTTCTTATAGTCCTCAATGCAAAACACAATAGCCGATTATACTCTTCGGACTTCTGTATAATCTAGCACACTGTGTGTGTGGATATGGTCCATGGTACAGCACCATAGACCACATCCAGGATACAGAGCCTCCTCGGAACCCAGCCTGCTCCGGTGGCTGAAACTCGTTGAGTCTTCGTGCTAGGCGATTCGTGAAGACTCTCGAAAACAACTTTTGGACGTGGCTAAGAAACGAAATGCGTCTGTAATTCTTTAAAACCATCTTGTCACCCTTTTTAAAGAAGAGAATGACCACGCTCCTTTTCCACGCCTCTGGAGTTCTCCCAGAGAACAGGACAGATTTGAAGAGCTCCCTCGATTACGTCTTGGCTGACTTGAGGCAGATCCTCTGTGTAATGGCGGGTTAAGGTGGCTCTGGAATCCTCATTTTCGGGATCAGGCATCTTGGCCTGATCCTGCATGCGATGCGTACAATTTTCCGTCGAAAGTTTCAACTTCCGAAAGAATCTCCGGCTTCTAAACGACGATATCCCCATTCGATTAAGCCAGGTTCGTCAGGTGGCTCCTCCCAAGAGGTTGGACGAACACTTTCGACCCCTGATTTTGCTTTGAGTCGAGCGTATTGACTCGTCGGAGGTCGCGTCGTACCCAGATTCCTAATTTTTTTTTTGAGTGCCCGCTTTTCTGACGAAGTGACTGTTGAATTTTTACGTCGTTTCATCATAAGCTTTAGAGTTTCTTCTGCCCCTACACTGCATCTTACAAAATCTCGTACATTCCTCCCTGAGAATTTATACCATTTGTTCGAGCGTCTGGTTAACGTCATCTGTGATTTCCACTCTCAAATCACGTCTTAAATTTAATAATTCAACAGAATCAAAATTTCAATAAAAATCCTTATCTTAATCCCATGATTGAGTAAGTTTTAGAATAATACTAAATCGTAAAACTACTCGTAATTCTATAAAGCCTACAGTGATCAATTAATAATCATTTTATGTTATTAGTATCATATCTTTTCTGTATTATTTGTACCAACTCCAGGCACAATTACTATCAATGGCATAAGCGGAATCAGAAGATTCTTTCGCAGCTATACAAACTTTTCACTGTCCTTCAATTCGCTTTAAGCGTATAATATATCTACGAAGTCTTTGTCATTATCTTCAATTTCTACATCTTTCCCTTCCTTTTGGATGATATTGTGTGGTGCTTCAAAAAAACAACTGTTTTCCTCCATCATTTTCATCATTTCGCTTGCATGTATTTTCCTGTTCGCATATTATTTTAACTTACCTTTCATGTTTGTATCCCTATCCCTATCTGCAAATTCAATGTCGACTTTCCACAACTTTTCTCTAATTTGCCTCCTAAGGGCGAAGTCTACCAATGGAGGGAACGCGATAAGCTCATCTTAACCAAGTTGGCGGCTCTTGAACTCGGTTTAGACCATAAATACAGGTACTCCCGATTTCTAGATTTATTTTCGTTGGATCCCACTTTTAGATCCCATTTTTTAGGTATTGGCCATGGGTCCCATTTACTATTCCCATTGAATCCCATGTTATAACAATATGTGTACTTTTTAGAAGAAAAGTGATTTACCTTTATCGAACATTTAAAAAGCAGCGTGTTTTCGGCACACCGAACATTAAATGATTGAATGAATGAAAGACAGAACAATGAAACATAAATTAATTCATGCTTTATTTGCACACATAAAAAGTAACCACAGACCACATACATACGCTACGGCAGGTTATACAGAAGACCGAAGAGTACAACCTGCCTCTCTGTTTAGCGTTTGTGGACTACGAGAAAGCCTTCGATTCGATCGAGACTTGGGCTGCACTGCAGTCTCTCCAACGGTGCCACATTGACTACCGGTACATCGAAGTGTTGAAGTGTTTATACAAAAATGCCACCATGTCAGTTCGACTTCAGGATCAGGCCTCGGAACCCGTCCTTCTGCAGCGAGGTGTGAGACAGGGAGATGTCATATCTCCGAAACTGTTTACCGCTGCACTGGAGGATGTCTTCAAGGTTCTGGACTGGAAAGGGCTAGGCATCAACGTTAATGGCAAGTACATCACACACTTTCGGTTTGCTGACGATATAGTGGTTATGGCTGAGACCGTGGAGGACCTCAGTACAATGCTCGATGATCTCAGTAGAGCTTCCGAAAGAAGGTAAAAAAAACCAAGGTGATGTTGAATGCCCATGTTACACCCACTTCTATCAAGGTCGGAGACTCTACACTCGAAGTTGTGGGCGACTATGTCTACCTGGGACAAACGATCCATTTGGGTAGGGTCAACTTCTAGAAAGAGGTCAATCGTCGAATCCGACTCGGCTGGGCAGCGTTCGGGAAGTTGCGCGGTATCTTCTCGTCCAACTTACCACAGTGTCTCAAGACGAAAGTCTATGACCGGTGTGTGTTGCCAGTGATGGCATATGGCTCTGAAACGTGGTCGCTTACAATGGGCCTTATCAGAAAGCTTACAGTCACTCAAACGGCAATGGAGAGGGCTATGCTCGGAGTTTCCTTGCGTGATCGAATCAGAAATGTAGAGATCCGCAAGAGAACCAGGGTTACCGACATAGCCCGAAGAATTGCGAAACTTAAGAGGCAGTGGGCAGAGCACATTGCTCGCAGAACGGATAGCAGATGGGGCAGAAAGGTTCTAGTGTGGCGACCGCGAACCGGAAGACGTTGCGTTGAAGGGCCTCCCACCAGGTGGACCGATGACCTGGAGAAGGTTGCGGGTATCCGCTGGTTGCGAGAAGCACGGGACTGGTCAATGTGACAACGCTTGGGGGAGGAGCTAGATCGATTTATCCGTTGAGGGGTCCTTTTTTTTTTTTTTTCCGGGGTGGAAAATCCTCATTGTATGTCCCCCACCCTGGGGAGGGCAGAGGGGTCTGTCAGACTCGTACTGACTAAAAACCACCCCGGTGTTCCATCTCACACCTACGCTGGGGGTCGCGGGAACAATGATACTTCCGCAACCCCAGCGTTCAACCCCTTCCGTTTCAGCCGGAAGCAATCTCGACTCCATCGCCTCTATACGAGCACCCACCATCCGCCCGCACTGCATCTCCGCATCCGCAAGTGCAGAGACCCATGATGGGGCCGGAGATGGAGCCGACGACGGCGCCAGCGGTGGGCTCTTGAAGGTAGAAGCTGACGTCTGGGCGACGAACTGCCGCTTGAGCTCCTCTAGCTCGGATCGGAGACGGCCGTTTTCCTCCCAAAACTTCTCCGTCTCGTCCGTGGTTGTGCGGTTTACGAGGACCTCAACCGCCTCCCGTATGTCGCTCACCGCCTGCTTCAGGGCATTTGTAAATGTGCCCTTCAGGTTGCCTGACTTGGTCGCAACCTTCAGGACAACCTCAAGCCCGTCCGTCACTTGGCGACTGAGCGCCACCGCTGACATGTCCCCACCGGCAGCCGTCCGAGCCAAGCGCCGCTCTCGGGCCTGTCGGGCCAACTCGCTGACCTCGTCAGCTGCGACAGCCCGTCGCTGCGCCCGCTTTGCGGCGTTTGCCTCCGCCTTATTTTCACCTAGCAGGGACGTGGTGGAGCCACCACTCTGGTCCGCACTCATGTGCCCAGGGTCACTCTGCACGCACTCTGCAGGGGCAGGCGTGTCGGGCCGAGGCAAGAAACGTCCCCGCGTGTCGCGTCCCGGCACCCGAGCGGTGGCAACACCCGCCACTCCGCGACCCCTTCCTCTCCGTCCTGTTGACACCTTCGGGGCCGACAGATTCTCCTCACTTGAGGAAAGACCCAGCGACCCCGAGTCCCTGCCGCGCGGACGCTTCCTCCAAGCTTTGGAAGTGCCACGCGAGTCCTGGTCGGACAAATTGTCTCCATGACCTGAGCCTCCTCGGCTCTTGTTGCCGTCGGCGACGGCAAGAGGTACGTCCACATGGGGACTTGAGCCTCCTCGGCTCTTGTTGCCGTCGGCGACGGCAAGCGGCGCATCCTCGTCGCGCAGTCGCTCCTGGTGAACCTGGAGCTCCTTTTCTCGCTCGTGGCGCAGGTCGGCGGTGGTCTGCCGGCCTGCGAGACTATTGGTGCCCCCCTCAGATACGATGGGGCTGCCCTCTAGGAGATCCCTAGAGGGGCGGGACTGGCCCTTGCGTTGCGCAAGGGTACCCGCCTGAGGATTTTTTTCCGTTAGTCTGTGTTCCATTTTTCTGTTCCTTTTTAAGGGTAAGGTCCCTTTTCCAGCGCTAGGGACCGGATATAAACCCTCCGGCCATTCATCCCCTCGGCACGCGAGACCTTGGGATTGGGTTCCATCTTTACTCCACGCCCACTAGACCTACCCTGTGTCAGCAGAGGAGGGAGTAGGCGTTAGATGGCCACCGCAGCGACGGACTTGCCGTCCCGCCTCTAGCCCGGTTCCCTTCAAAGACCATCATGGATGATGATCTGTGTTTGGAACCGTGACCTTTCCTCGTGTGTTGAAATTAGCCGCCCGCCCCAACTGTCCACCCAACGCGGGTGGGCAGTTGGAGCCGACGTTGCCCAGGGTGCGCCGCGTGGAGGCTTTCAACTTGCACCAACCTGCCTGGGGTCCTGGTCCAACTATAATGTCTAACTAGTTGGACTACGGGAAATCGGTAGGGGCAGTTGTCCAACTAAAAATAATGATTGGACAACTGCCCCTACCGAAGACCCGTGATTTTAATTATTTATATTAATATTCATCACCAGCCTTTTAATGTTTCCACTGCTGAAACATGGACCTCCTCTCTGTGAAAGAGAAAGGGCCGTAGTCCGTAATCTACCACGCGGGCCCAGTGCGGGTTGGCGGATGTTACAATGTCATCGAATTTTTGGTTCTAGGACATGCCGGTTTCCTCACGATATCTACTTCTTTTTCTTTTTTTTTATATTACAGTATTGACTTGTTCTTGATAGTGATTTTGATAATGATTTTTCTTAAATGTATAATTATAATTCAATAACATTAAGATTTTCATTAACATTATATTTGTATGTTTTATAATTATTTAGCTGTTAGTGTTAGTTAGCTGGGCAAAGGCCTTCCCCATATCTTTCCAAGTGCTCTTTTCGAGCGCCACTTCAATTTTAGTTATTTATATAATAATATTAATGAATATTTATTTTATTATTTATCAGTCAGGCGTCTTTGAGTAATCGGGTAAAATACATTTTTTTTAAAGTTTCCGACGAATTGAGAACCTCCTCCTTTTTTGAAGTCTGTTAATAATGTATAATCTCATTTTATTTAAACAATTTTGTTGTTGAAAGTACCCACATTCAGATGTTTTTAAGCATTTGGGATTCAACGGAAATAGTTTTTGGGATTCAACGACAATAAAACGTATTTCTCTTGCATTTTTAAAATTTGGGATCCAACGGAAATACATAATAATGTTTTGTGGGATCCAACGCCAAAAATATTAAAATGGGATTCAAAAGTGGGATCCATCGAAAATAAATCGATTTCTAAATATAGAATTTGAACCTGTCAAACTTTCTTAACTCCAAATAGTCAATTCAGAAACTAGCCCATGGAGAACTGAAGGCTTAGTGCGAGTGTTTTTATGTAGTCGATCAGGTATCAGTTAACCACTAAATTGTCAATAGGAAGGTCAATTAGTAAGTATGTTGTTGTTTATATGTATAGTTCCACTGAACTAGCGATGTGCTGGCCAGGCCACCCACCACACAGTAGGTAGTAGGCACACACCCTGTCAATGAACCATGCAGCCTATATTATTGTTTCGTTAAACATTACCGATATTAATTCTGTCCGAATGCCCGCTGTTTAAAATTAATTAGAAATTCCACCCTCCCTTTCGTTGTTTCCCTGAATTAACGGCTAACACCCCCGCTGTAACAATAATTTACAGACACGCGAATGCGTAAATTATACATATTATAATATAAGAACAAATGGCAACGAACGACCTCTCATTAATGTTATCAACATACAACCGTTAAAAGGCATCTCCACTTTATTGAGCAGATTTTTAGCAAAATCCATTACCATGAAATTCTTTTCGAGACCACCCACGCTTTATGATACCAAGTTACCTATCCGGCCTGATATTTTAAATGATAACACGAAGACCGGATCAATTAACGTCAATAAAACTAAAAATATGCAAATGTACGGACTGTTTATTGACACCATTAGACTTTTTGTTTGAAAAGCTCAAATTGTAATAATCTTGATTTATATCGAATGTCGGAATCACACATCATTAATAATGTGTGTTACTGCCGGTTTCCCAGCTCAGAATTATCGGGCTGTTAACGTAATCGAGGATTAATCGCCTGTTAATTCTACTTTCAGTTTCTCAACATCCAAGTATGACAAGTGGTTGACAATTTGTCACATTTGAGTAAAATCTCGAATTAACCGCATGTTACACCAGTTTTGGGTTTCTGAGCACCTTTTTAAAAGTTAATCTCTTGTCAACGAGCCTAATTTATAATTGTTGGAAATTGGTCGATTATTCGTGGATTAAAATTAATATTATGACTTTAAAGGCTTATATTACGATAAAAAGATAATAGGGGTCGGCGAAAACTATGGTATGGGTTGAATTATAAAACAAATGTTAATTTAAATCAATTAATTAATTACCAAGATTTAAAAATAATTAGGATATTACAAACTTTTAAATTAATTACATTATAAAAACTTGACACAATTATCAAAAATTGTTATTTTGTATTGATGTAAATAAATAAAAAAAAAAACAAACTGTTACTGACCTGGGAATCGAACCTTCCTCACGCTAGTGCGCGTGAGGAAGGTTAGATCCCCAGGTCAGTGTTGACTGTACCCTGTACTTAGTACTTACTATGGTCAGCTTCTAGATAGGTTTGTGTTTAACTTGAAGCGGCTGGGGTGGTGACCGCGCCAGGGTAAGCAACACTTGCCAAGGTCAGTCTTGGGATGGGTGACCACTTTTTTTTAGATCGCTTGTTTATGGATAGGTGACTCCGCCAGGGTAAGCAACACTAACCAAGGTCAGTCTTTGGATGGGTGACCACTTTTTTTTTGATCGCTTTTTTATGGATAGGTGACTCCGTCAGGGTAAGCAACACTAACCAAGGTCAGTCTTTGGATGGGTGACCATCACCACAAAAATGTTGATCACCCATCCCTTGACTTTATCACCCCACTAGGTTAAACAACATCTAACAAGGTCACCCATCCAAAAACAAGCGAACCCAAAAAAAGTGGTCACCCATCCAAATAGTGACCTTGGTAAATGTTGCTTACCCTGGCAGGGTCACCCATCCAAAAACAAGCGAACCAAAAAAAAGTGGTCACCCATCCTAAGACTGACCTCGGTAAGTGTTGCTTACCCTGGCGGGGTCAGCCATCCAAAACATACAAACCAAAAAAAAGCGGTCACCCATCCAAAGAATAACCTTGGTAAGTGTTGCTTAACCTGTGTGGGGTCACCTATCCAAAAATAAGCAAACCAAAAAAAAAAGTGGTTACCCATCCAAAAATCGACCTTGGTAAGGTTTGCTTAACTTAGCGGCTACACCAACCCGGCCTCTCAAGATAAAATACTATTTAAAGTTACTGATTACGTTAAAGTAGTGAATGAACACCAGCTAGGGTAGCCAACCGAAATAAATTAATGTCGATTATTTAATGTAACAAGCGATTACGTAATTTCTCGATGATGAAGTGTTGAGAAACTCACTGACAACTGACGGCTGGTTAATTTGTGACAAATTGTCAGCTGATTTGAGATGTGACGTCGACTTAAGAAACTGGCCCTTAATGTCGTGAAATATGGTGCTTGCGAATAAAATAACATAAACAATAGGTGTTTAGAGATCTCGAGGTCGACTGCTAAACAATGACCACGCCTCTGTTGACTCCAGTGATATTTTGTTACAAAATCAAACTAACCTTCGGAACGAGCGGTCAAGAAGGGAAACCTAAATAATATATCGTCGATAAACTGCACACAGTAGACAAGTGAAGCTTCTCAGATTCCCTTTATTTATTTAATTTCACGATCTTTGGCGAGATTTACAGTTATTATTGCCTTAAGGTACATACTACAGTTCCTAGTCCACCAAAGCAATGCGCTTTTAAAATAAAAGCTCAAACTTTGCTGGTAGGTTAGTATAAACCGTAATCAATTATAGATTAGCAATAAAATGCTTTTAATTCCCATTAAATTTAACGACTAAACATGTCTTCTCACAGTGACAATTAAAATTAATGAGTCTGCTATTATTATCTTATAATTAATATTTAGTTTCGGTCAGCGTGGTAATTATGATCACACTTGTAAATATTTTCTGAGGCAGTTTGTGTATTGAGAAGACAAGACAACGAAATATTGAAAAGTTATAAACGTAAGCCACAAAATTATGTTTGATTTAAGCACCTGTTCATACAGACCTATACATATCGTATTGTATGATCTTATCATTCACAAAGATTTCAAATGAAGTTATAACGTGTTCCCACGCCGCTCAAGAAATTGAATCAGTTCGCCATATGGCATTATTGGCCTTTAGCCAACAGCCTACAGGAAAATGAAAGTGAAGGTACCCTAAGTACTTAAAATCACATTAAGCCAGTAATTGTACGGTAATTTGGCATCGATTGTACTGTCGGCCGGTGCTGGTGAATGCATCGGATAGTGCAATCTCGGTCGGAAGGGTCGGCTCGCAGTTACGGCACCCGTGGCCGCCTCTCACTGCGCGGTGCGCGAGCGCCGGCCAAATGTCATCGCCAACTGCTCTCAACAATGCAATTATACATTACTATCTGTAGTTACCACTGTGGGAATTATAGCACAGTGCATTTGCTCGTCTTCCTAGAGAAATCGAGAGTGTTCATCTGAATCTGCCTACGTTTGTCGTGGGTGTCAATTGAGGTCAGAGAGGATAATAGTTGTTACAGAGATAGTAAGGTTTAGTTAAACACATCCGTAGTTGAAGCTGTAGAATTGATAAATTACATAATAACTTTCATGAATTGCATTTATTTAATGTGTAGTGCATGCTGGAGCTCTTTGTCGTGAGAAGATAGAGCAATTTCGTTCAAATCTGGACTGAGTGCTGCATTTAAAACTCAAAGATTACCTTTCGCAGGTTAGGTGCACTTCGAAATGAAATGAAATGAAATGAAATCGTTTATTTGCTAAATGTAGGTGTACAGATTAGATAAAATCAAATAATTAATATCTAAAACTAAATACAGTCTATGCGTCAAAGTATGTTTTCAGTTTTGAACAAATTTAGAAATACAAAATGCGCCGTGCAAAAGTAATACAAGTCCTAAAATAAACCTAATCATAATAAATAACACCATTGTGATTTAGGTACCCATAATGTGTATATTTTGTCTGGTTGTGACAATGAACTAAACGATTACATGCCGTGGAGCTAAACTAATATCATGCAGAAACATTTCAACGTAGTTTATGACTTATGAGTAAAGGGGTCAAGGAAATAGCGCGCAAATCAATGGTGCATGGGTGTGCGGCACTTCCTCACTTTGTGTTGTTGACAATAAACAAAATGTCCGTCAACAAACAATGAACACTCACTTTGGGGTCAGCAATGATTGTGAAGCTACAATGACATTATTGTATAAGAAATGTCATTCAAAAGGAATTACGCAATGTGCTACTGTGACAATGTAAAATATATGCTGTGTTAAAAATTGAGATCAGCAGTTGAGATGGCAGTATTGTTTCGAAATGATGAAATTGATATTTTTCGCATTCTATTAACTTATTTAATAAAACTTTTTAACAAAAAAACAAACCGACTTCCAAAAAAAACACTGCAAAACGAAAAATAACTTTCTTTTCCGAAGTCGGTGTCTTTGGTACCTATTGTTTTTCGTGTTTCGACACCGACTTCGGAAAATACTACTCTTTTTAGTTTTGATAGGTACCTCCAACTGCCATAAAATTCATATATAGCCAAAGTACATCTCATGATGATTTCAATGAGCCCATACACGACTAAGATACATTGTTTTATTTCGGAGTTTTCAGTGCCTACCTGACGGCTCGTCAGTTCAGTTCGATGGTAACATTTTCATTAGCACTATTTATTTATAAGTATTTGCTTCATCATAGTCGTTAAACTATTCGAGATATCTTTTACCCCATGACATACTTAGCATTAAGGAGTTCTATTGGCCATCTGTGATCTTCTTCGCCAGTTCCACTTTACCAAATAGTACTTTCTGAGTGCAGATGATTGTATTGTTGATAAAAATACCAAAATCGCTATGTATGCCTATAATATTTGAGGAGTTCCCTCGATTTCTTCAAGATCTAATCATCAGATCCTGACCTGATGACTATGGGACCAACTAGGAAGTATACCTTTTCAAACAAAATAAGAAATTTCCAAATCGGTGCAGGCGTCTTTGAGTAATCGGGGAACATACATTAAAAAAAAAAAGATTCCGACGAATTGAGAACCTCCTCCTTTTTTTGAAGTCGGTTAAAAAGGGTCGCAGTGTTCGGTGACAATATCATTAGGTTCATTACGTGACGTGCGGGCATGCACTGCGGACACTGCACGCTGTAGGGATGTGGTGATACTATAAACACATGTAGTTTATTTTCGGATGTCCCTTCACTACCAAAGCATATTTAACGACCGCAGCCAAGCTCGCAGGAAGATATCATTAATAGAATAACATTAACAGAACGTTTATTATACACATTTTAAGCGGAAATATGAAATTAGAAATAATATTTACTTTTTTGATTTGTGTGTTTGTAACATATTTTAAAATACACTAGCAAGTGTAAACATTTCACAAATGTGTTCTCATTCACTTCCCCTTGCTACATAATAGTTGAGGTTATTTTTAACTTTGTAGTTTAATTCTGTCTCATGTGATTCCTCACATGACCGCTGTGCTTTAGTCCTCCACTTAGTCATGATCTGAGTTTCTTTTGTTTTTGTATTTAACATAGTTATTAAAAAATATTTCTAAGGAGGAAACGATTCCAAACGAGGAAATTAACATTTACAATCACATTATAGGTGCAAGCGCGGAACTTTGCAGGCAGTATCAAATTGCGGCCATAACTCTACTCGACAAGCCAGACGGAGGAAAATACAATGAAACAAAACAAAGCTGAAATGAAAACCAGAGCAAGGAGACTACTGTAAACAATGTAATAAATATTGACATTCAAAAGAAAATGACTGTTCAAAATAAACTCATTTACATCCCCTGTTATTATTGTCCACAGATGAAGTAGCTTTGCTTATAAAGCAATGAATTTAAAAAATATATATAACGGTAAGCTTCCCTTCAATTGGCCCTGTTCGTGTTGATCTTGTTAACTTCCCGAGCACGTTGGTTCGCTGCGAATATAAAAATGCAAAGTAGAAATGTGGGCAAGTGGTGAATGCAAATTTTATCTCTCTGCACCCCAATTTCGGTATTTGGATTTTGTACTATAACAACATGTTGTTTTTCTCCATCATGTTCAAATCCAACAGTATTCAGATTAACATTCACTTTCTGTACTGGTTATAATTTCGATCTAAACGTTTGATTGCGTACTTCCTCAGTTACATAAGGTACCTAATTATGAATGATTTCATTTATACAATGTATATTAAGCGGAAGTAAACAGACAAGATTCCCTATAAGCGACTGTGTTGTCGGAGTCGTAGAAACGAATAAGGACATCACTTGTCGATGATGTCTTGAAGCCGTATAATCAATAAGTAATTCGTATAATTTCATGAGCTTAGAAATCGATCGTTGTGTCATCGCTTTTACTAATTGTTTGACTCGTGTTTATGTTTTTAATTACTTGGATTGTTATAGATAGGGTTCGATGGCCCTACTGGTTTCGAACATTACCAAAGACGTGGAGCAGTCCAGATAATTGGGCGTTTGCTTTTTATTGCAACCCTGCGTCGTGTCCCGTCCATATTGTAATGTTTCCTAGATCGTGAAATGCCACCCGCCAACGCAACCAACCACTTATTAACAACATTGGAATACTTACAGTTTTTTACTGTACTCAGAAGGTTTATTTTATAATTAGCTTTACCTATTTCTTCAACCGACTTTAACATATTGAAGAATGTCTTGGATATGGGATGCATGATCACTAGAATTATTTCATTAATTGATATCAGTTTTTTGGCGTATATAATATATACGTGAGAAAGTATTGTTTGAAATGTTTCAACTTAAGTGTCAATAAACCAAGCCCTGGCAAGACATAGTGGTCATGATTTTAGGAGGATTGTTCATACAACTTTTTTATAATTCTTCCAGCGAATTTACCAGCCAGATCAAAACTTCCGATCGCTTTTACCATTAAGCTACTCTGTGGACCCCTCTATTACTTATACCAGGGAGCCAGGATACATTGAGTAGACAGTAATACAACTCGTAAACCTATAATATCAAAACATTGCAAAACATGGCTATAATCTTTCTCATTTGATTTTAAGTTATGAAGACTCCTGCTTAGAGATGTAAGTAAGCACACGCGGGACTGGTTCGTAAACAATGTCCTAGTCATTATATGTGACTGTATCGGGAGAAATCGCCGGAGTTATAGTAGTTGACTAGCCGTTTGCATAGCAGTGTGTAACTTTATATATTAGTGGCGTATATGTGTCGATGTGACGCGTGCGGACTGTGGACTCACCTAACTGTTCCCTGACATCCCGCAACGGACGCAGCGACCAGCGTCATCGTTAACTTTGATGCTGCCAACCCGTTTTAGCAGTATCTACTTTAGAGTAGGCATTAAAATATTTTGTGTGTAGATGTAAGCCCCGCTGTTAGAGCGGTAATCTCATGCCTCAGATTGTTCACGGTATCAAAGGCGCATTTTTGCAAGTAATTCTAGACATAACGCGACCGCAATTACTCTTCGAGGCTGTCCAATAAACAACTCATGTCCCCACGTCCATTGCGTCCGCTAAGGTGTTTCATATGAGGCATATTTGGAATAGCTGCGAGGATGATGAACTTCTGAGCGGCGTTTTGCATTCTGCGTCTATTTCAGTATCGTCGGCCGCATGCAGTTACGCGTCAAGCTGTGTTTATAGCGCACCGGTGTTAAGTCAATTACTCTCAGCAGTGTTACAAATTCCTTTAGCAACATAAAGCTGTAGATGTTACGCACTGCTCACAGGAAATGCTAAAATTAACTCACAATAAAGTCTGTCAAAGTCAGGCAACAATGAGTGTAAAACTCAGCAGACGTGGTCTGTCGTGATGTTCAACACAAAAGATCGGAGTCCCACCACAATCGATATAAAATATAATATCGGTTTTATTTTAAACCAATAGCAAAAAATAATGGATAAATTCCGGGGCAGCAAAAAATCTGTAGGTATAATATAAAACTCTGAAACTGCTGAAACAAGATAAACTGGCTGAGATTTTTTATACAACTTAACTTGAAATTGGAGCTGACAAGTGCTTACAACGAGTTCTACTTACTGGAACTATGTATAATAACAATTATGTGGACACAAATTATGGCCGTTCCTAGAACAATTACTGTGCGATGCCACAGCAATAAAAGTGTTTCATTAACCTTCGGGAGTGCTCGGGATCCACCTGCCTCATGTTTATGTGGTGACTGCCGCAGTGAATACCCATGAATAAGGTGCAGAATACCTATCTAATAGGCGACACTATAACAAGCGCCTCGCACGTTCACTGCGCACTGTTTATTGGTGAGGCTACTACTTACAACTTATAGTTTCCTACACACATCACTATCCACACTATCTGCTACTTAGTAGAGAACACAGATACATGGATACGCACAATTTATGTCCAGGCTCAGTCCACTAAAGTTCCTAAATTGGGACGTAAAAATATTATGGCCATTTTTACGAGTGTTACAGTAATTTTATCGCCATTCGACTCGCCTCCACATTTTCGGTCCATTTGCGGAACAATGGTATGTTTTAGAGTTTTTTTTTGGACATCAAAAGTTTAACTATTTGTAGATAGATATTTTATTACTGAGAGTAGGTGTGTTCCAATAAAATGAATTCTGCCATAAATCAAGTGCGACTTAATGATTGTAAGTATGCAAAGCGAAATAATAAAACAGGAATAGAAGAAACGTTTGCGAAACACTCGCACAGTCCGTGAGCATCTTTGCTTTATAGACTTGGTATTGGCATTAAAGTTAATCAGATTAATATTAACGAGACCTGTTGGACGGGGTCTGTCCGCGCCGAGGCTGCAGAGAGGGTGTAGTTACATCCGCGACCAAACAAATAAATAATCCGAAGCTAAGTGATGACAGGATAGTGCAGTCAGATGAGGCCAGAGTAACTCGGTGATGATATACGAGATAATTCTCTGCGTGTATTAAGGTCCTAATTGCTGCTTAGCCGCAGCGTTTAATGAAATTATAGTAACTGCGCTCGGCTGCTGCAAAGCCTTTAAAATGCGTACGGAACCATTTAAAATTATTAACGTTCGCAAGGAAAATGTTTGTTGCACAATATTACGTAGTTAACTGACTACTTAAAGTAACGCTACATAATGCATTTACATAACATCATGTTTGTGAAGAGTACTGTTTACTACTCAAATAACAATCTGCAAAATGTTAGAGCATATAGTTCAGACACTAAGAAAATACTGAAGGTACTGAGGTGACCTTTGTATCAGCTCAAAGGTTCATAGTGGAGTTCATAATATAAAATGTATGAATGAAAAGTAAATAATGGAAGGTCGGCGCGGGCATCGCGTCGCGTCTAGTGGCAGACAAATAAAAAAAACCGGCCAAGTGCGAGTCGGACTCGCACACGAATGGGAGCCCCCATTAATGTATTTTATTTTAATTTAATAATAATAGTTTTTTGAAGAGAATATACAACTAAACATTCTGTGAATATTTCAAGCGTCTACCTGTTGCCGTTATTAATATCGAGCAAAAAATGGCAAACATATCACGTTTGTTGTATGGGAGCCCCCTTAAATATTTATTTTATACTGTTTTTAGTATTTGTTGTTATAGTGGCAACAGAAATACATCATCTGTGAAAATTACAACTGTCTAGCTATCACGGTTCATGAGATACAGCCTGGTGACAGACGGACAGACAGACAGACAGACAGACGGATCGTGAAGTCTTAGTAATAGGGTCCCGTTTTTACCCTTTGGGTACGGAACCCTAAAAACGATCCGATAAATCCAGACAGTATTTTTCGGTAAATATAATATCGCTATTTGAACCCTAATTATTTAAAAGTATTCACAAAATAAATATTAATTAAATTTTGAAAACAAAAGCCAGTAAATTGCAAAAAGACTTATTTGAATGAGTTCCGAAGACCGATACATTTTATTCATAAGTGTACGTGCAATTGGACACTGAGTAACGTTCCAAGATCGCTTACCATCAGTCTAGATCGAGATCAAGAGCGGAGTCATCAGAAATAAGAAAAGTGTCGAATTCGGTACTGAAATTGACTGATTTCGAATATTATATTATTTATAAATTTATCGATTTTTGATATATCGATATATTGAGCATGCTTAGCGGCGTCTGGCTCGCCGAAAGCTCGTCGCGTCGGATCGATGCTGCGAGCCAGTCTCCGCCCGCACCGCACAGGGTTGATGTTCGTTTTATTTCAAGACCTGCTATTATTTTAAAATTTGGCTTTACTTTCCCCCATTCCAGTCTCGCTACCGCTCGCTCGGTGACCGTAACCATAGAACGAAAAAATGCAAAAAGAAATTATTAAAATCAAAAAACCCGACTGCTTAAGAAGCGAACTAAAAATATGTAAATAAGAAGCAAATCATTTTGTGCAGTTGGCGGATACATATTCACGTTCCCTAGCTGGCTGACCAAAATCCATAGGTATTATTTACAACTTTTTAGTTATCTTTTTTCTTCGCATCACTTTTAAACATATAAGTGGTATATATTTTTGTAATCACAACTAAAAACCCTTCATTTTGATGTCCCACTTGATGGGTTTGTAAGAATAAAAAAGTGGACCCCACAATATGGCGCTCAAAATCAGCCATGTTTGACTTGGGCGGTCTAGATCTATATAACAATATCTTAATTATATAAATCCGTCAAGTGGTTTAAAAGATATGAGGTTGTAAAGAATATTACATACCCTTTCCTTGCAGTTGGGTATAAAGAGTTATCATCACACAAGCAAGCGAAGGGGCTGCAAACGAAGTGACAGTCTTTTAGCGATTGTCAGAAGTCCAAAATATTTGGAGTCGACTATTATACATTTCGATAGCACTTACATTTAGACAATCGTTATCGGTGATAGAATCTCTCCTTGCGAAAGTAGAGCCTGAGGTCCACTGATGAGCCCGAGCCTCTCAGTGTTATGTTGTTAGGCTTAACAATTTAAGAAAATAAAAATACTTAAAAAAAAAACGACTTCTACAGCAAACACTACAAACCGAAAAATAAATTTATTTTCCGAAGTCGGTGACGAAAAAAGAAAAACAATAGGTACCAAAGAGTTGGTTTATTTTTCTGTTTTTAGTTTTAGTCCCTCATGTTGCCATGAAAATAATTTATAGCCATAGCACATCTGATTTCGATTCTAATAAACTCAAACATGTTTAGGATACATTGTTTTATTACGGAGTTCCAGTGCCTACCTTCCGACTTCATCATCAGATCAGTTCGATTGTACCATTTTCATCAGTACCATTTATTTATATGTATTTTCTTCATCATAGTCTCTTAACTATTCGACCCATGATATACTTTTTAAGGAGTTATAGTGTTCTGAGTGCAAACGCCATGTTCATGAAAATACAGAAATTGTCTACCGAAATATGTCTGCCTTTAATATTTGAGGAGTTCCCTCGATTTCTATGTGATCTCACCATCAGATTCGCTATTGATGACAATGATGGGACCACCTCAAGAGTATAATAATAACCCCTTGAAACAAAAAAATAATTTTGCAAATCCGTCGATATAATATGACGGAGTTGTGCCCGACAACACATAAAAAACAATATATAAACATTTGAATTGGGAACCTCCTCCTTTCTGGAAAGTCAGTTAAAACTATGTTTGCCTTACTAAAGGAGGTAACACATCACTTTGATTAAACCATCTTGCCATAATAAAGTTACCAGGAAATGTGAGCATTTCAGCTTTAGCATGAGAATTAAAAATTGAATTTCAACTATTGCAAGTCAACAAAGTAAGCTAAAGAATAAAGGAAAGCATTGAAATGCATTTCATTTCAGCGTCCGTAGGAGACAACCCTGAGTAACGAATATCTGTCTGCTTGCTTTTATACTTCATCTCTTGATATGAGTCCTCTAACTTATTGGAAAACGTACTGCTGAATTACAAACACAGACGAAGTAGTATTATTAGGTAAATGCTAGAAAAACTTGTAAGGAAACTGCTTTGAATTTAAATGTATTTTATTTATATTCAATCTACACTAACATCAAATAAATTGATAATTCGCCAAAGAAGCAATTAGATAAAGTTTATAACGGAGTAGTCAGTAAAAAAATATTTGTTTGCTTTTTAATAAAATGTGTACTTCTAAAGCTTCAGGATATGTTGCAGTAAAAATGTTGAATTCCGTATTTCTGCAAAGGCACGAGATTTTTTTAACGTTATATCCTGAAATTTTAAGGATTCCACGCTTGTCCTTAGAAGCGTTTTCCTCCAAATCCTCCACATTCTGTTACATATCTCTAGCTCCGTCTTAGAAGCTGGTAATAAATTGGAGTAAGGGAATAAAAGTTTGAAACAGAGAGCTTAACGTAAATCTTTTTTTTTTGCCTATATCCTACTATTATCGTGACAATCTAAGAAGTCCGATGACGTTTCTTATTTTACATGCCGCGATAACTTTGTACCTACGTAAGAAATTGCAAAATAAAATTCATAATCCTAATTAATTACTATGTTACCCATACTTTATAACAACGAGTATCATTCGTAAGCATAGAGTTTAATTATTATTAAAAAACCTGCCAAGTGCGTGTCGGACTCGCGCACGAAAAAACTGCAAAAAAACACGTTTGTTGTATGGGAGCCCCACTTAAATATTTATTTTATTCTGTTTATAGTATTTGTTCTTATAGCGACAACAGAAATACATCATCTGAAAAATTTCAACTGTCTAGCTATTCATGAGATACAGCCTGGTGACAGACGGACAGACAGACAGACAGACGGATCGCGGAGTCTTAGTAATAGGGTCCCGTTTTTACCCTTTGGGTACGGAACCCTAAAAAAATAGCTGTCAATTCCGACTTCTTAGACTTCACGACTATAGTTTGAAAATTAAATTCCAATCGATACTACGACATAAAGATCCGCTTTGACTAATGTAAGTAGTCACAGCGGATCTTTGTGTCTCTGAAGTTCGCTCTCCGAACAATGGCGCAAGAAACAGTTTGTCAACGAGTATACTGCATAGAGTAACCGAGATAGGACGATGTAACAAACGTAGGCGAGTGAAAGAGGCAATTATACAATGCTATCTTCACCTTCAACATTGACCAAAAATAGCTACTGCACAGTGTCTTGCAGCCAACTTCAGAGAAGTAAAGATCCGCTGTGGCTGTACTATACATAGCTATAGCTTACCGTCAACAACACAGGTACTGTAATTAAGCTGCGAAGAGGCACTACTAACAATAAACAAACATTGGCTATGCTACACTTGCTTTCTATCAGTTAAATACCTTTGGCAAGTGAATAGCTAATCGGTTGATTGTAGAAAGCGATTGCAGTTCAAAACATTCAATACATTTATTACAGCCATTCACGGTTATCAGAAATAAACATTTAAATCATAATTTATTATTTTCTCATTTATTATGTTGGTGCTATTAGATCCAGTCACGGTTTAGAATACTTATTAAATATAATTTAATTCTAACTTCATAGCAAGGTGTAACGTGCAACTACTTATTAAATATAGGTAGATAGAGATTGCATGTAGATCTCGTTTCCTTTTATTGCTGAAAATTGCAGGAATTGTATTAATGTCTAATATGGTTTAATAGTTTACTCAAACAGGCTTACCAGAATATTCTGTAATTGATTTACGGTTTCCTAAATGACTTATGGAAGAAAATATGATGAAAATTAACTACAAACATTCTAATAAAATCTCAATTGGCTCAAATTATTATTATGATTATTTTATTTATTTATTTTATTAAAAATAAAGAGTAGACTTATAAGCTACGCACACTCCCGCAAAACTGCACATACAGTTTGACTGCGGGATCAATCATACTCGCTTACAATGAAAATGCGACACACACAATGTGTACTGGCCGTTTTTTTGCTCAAAAAATCACAGAGATGCCATTAGTGGTTTAATTTTTTATCTTCATAATTTTATAACTTCCCATTGACCTATGAACCTGAAATTAAGTGATAATGTTTATTATTAATATCTATACTATAATATTATAAAGAGGAAAGATTTATTTGTTTGTTTGTTTGATTGTACCGAATTGGCTTCGAAACTACTGGACCAATTTAAAAAAATATATTTCACCAATAGAAAGCTACATTATTCGTGAGTGACCTTGGCTATTTTTTATCCCGAAAACGGGTCCTGTGGGGTGGACTACGCGAGCGAAGCCGCGCGGAACAGCTAGTTACATATATTTTAGTATCAAATACCAATATATTGATAAATCCGATTTTTCTTTTTACATTTTGTACAGAACCCTAAATGAGCGAAGTTCGACACGCACTTGACCGGTTTTTCACGTTTATTTTTTTAGTTCAAATGGCCTTTGATTTAATTTTTTTCATCGGAAACAGCCTGTACCTATTTTATTCTATTTTATAGTAAACTCTTTGTTTGAAATTTGAAAACTCAAAGAAACAAAGGGAGTGCTGCAGTAAGGGGCGAGGCGCGGCTTTCGCAAGGACATTCTTGGCCGTTCTTGCACATACGAGTATTCAAACGGAACAAAGAATATACAATAAACGCAATCAGCTTTTATTCACATGTCTGGTTTTATCAGAATATTCTGTAGATTAATTAACAGTTCAATAATTAACAGTAAAAGGCTTACGGAAGAAAACTTGAAGAAAATTAAGTACGGTTAGCTACAAACATTCAAATACAACCTCATTTAGCTCAAAAATATAAAAACCAGCCGTTTTCGCTCAAAACATCACAGAGATAGATATGGTTGGATCAAATGAGCTTCGAATTATTTTTCCTAGGACTTTAACAGCCTGTACCATTTTTTCTATTTAATATTTGAAAACACAAACAACAAAGGGTGTGCTGCGGCAAGGACTGAGGGGTGGATTTCCTAATCACTTTTTTGGTTATTCTTGCATATAGTAAAACGGAACAAAGTACATACACGCACTACCTTACCTAAACTTTTATTCATATATAGTACTGGTAGGTTAGAACTTAATTTATTCACATATAAACTTATCCCTATATCGTCGTCTTATTTCGACCTCGTTAATATCTAAACAGACGATATCGTAGCCATAAAAGTGTTCGCTAACCCGCGTCTTAAGCTCAGATGCAGCAGCTGGGCTTAAAGCCGGTCGTTGATCTTTATTTGCGTGCCCCTAACTACGGCCGGCTAGACGCCAATGCCAATACCCGTCTTATCCTCCCCTGGGACGACTTACTGTTAATGAACATGTTTGCACCGACGAAATGTTCAGAATACGGCCCTTTTATCACTTTGGGGCATCGGCTTAAAAGGTTTCACAGTTTTGGTAGCCGAGGAGGCTCTGAAATGGTTAAAGGATAATGTTTTTATAGGAAGGCTCTTCTGTGTACCAACAGGGGACCTTTAACTTTTTAAACCGCGTGTTTCTCCAACAAAGAAAGGCAGAAAGTACAGAACCCCGGTTTTTGGAAATAAATTAATTACCGACCGTAGCGTTGTTCAAAAATCTTTCTGGTTGAATGATCATCATATTGGCTAGCGCGCGGTTGACAATTTCTCTCATCAATTTTACGAAAATGTTTGTTTCACACCTTAAACAAAACGCGTTTGAAAACTGCCGAACCCACTTACTTAAATATGAGCCAACTATATTAAAGTTCTGACAAATTGCATACACGTGGCGAGCGTTACATTTGGCACAATCCAATATCACAGAATGGATGTTATTGGTACGCAAAAAGCTAAGTTGGTCCAACGGGAAGTAAGACATACGTGACATCCGGAGCCGGGGCCGCGGGGCCTCGCTGCGGCGAATCTATCGGAAGTGGAGTTCTTCTTGCGGCTTCAACGACTCAACGTACTCGCGTCGCGCATCAATCATTTTTGATACGTGCTCGATGCTTCGTGATCCACTCACTATTGACATTGTACGTAGAAAAAATGTGGCTTTTTGAATTCAGCGAATATATTTTCGGTGCTTATATGACAAAAAAGAGGGCAATTTTAATTGGCTTGATCATATAAAACGTCGATATTGGAAAGTAACAAAATTTCGTAACAGTGAAACTGGTGATATTGTTCGTTTTATTACTCTGTATTTTTATTATAAGTACTTGAAGTTGGAACATTCACATAGTAATGGGTTGTATTATTTAATATTCAAGTTCCATCTTCTTTGCTAAGACTTTCGTATTCGCTAAGCCAGGGGTTCACAACCCAAAAGTTACACGTCTACAAGATTTATGTGTACCCAAAAGTTTTTAACAGTGTTTTTATGTCTCCAACGTTGAAATTAGTTTTATGCCTTTTCCCGGTGGGCCTTGTAACCTTATTTAATACGCCTAAGTAGATCCAGCGAACGTGAGTTGAAAGTGAAGACATGTTTATTAAGAGGTACGCCAATCTAATAAGAAGGAACACTTTATTTCCATGTTACCAGGAGATTGCTTTCGACACAGTAATGCGGAGTCAGCAAGATTTTCTCAAAGTTTTGCGCAAGCGCACCACTTTGTTACTTGAGAAGCTTGTTGCCTGTTGTTTGTTAGCTTTAACTTTAGTGTATTTATTGTTATTGGGATAATATTTGACTAGCAACAAGGTATTCAATGGAGGTGGGTAGGTGCTTCCTACTTACCAGTTTAGGTAACTTGTTATTAAATACATGGAAGAGGAGAGCTGTTAATAGATAAATGTATTTTCTTATGTAAATAGAGGATTATGTTTACAATTTAATTCCCTAGATTTACATAACTTAATCAACATTATGTGCAAGCGCACGTTCTCAGGCTGTTAGCGTGAAACTTAAATAAAGTAATGAACTTTCTTTCAAAAGAAATTGCATGTTCATAGAATTATTATAGATACATTTTTTCTGGGAATCTTGCTGAGCTGCTTTATTAGGTATTGGTTAATATGGTAATCCACAGGTGTGACTGTGACCAAATAACGAATCTACTCAGCTTCAAGGTTGGCAAGCAACCGCGAGCTGCTTCTAAGATTCGATTCACTACATTAGGTTAGCGATTGAAGTTTTAATGAGGTCTGAACTCACGATCTGTGGATTGAGTATTCTTGGCTTAACTCTGACTTAACAATGCTTAATTCATACGAAACTCCTCGTAACTTATTGGCCTCAATAGTGAGTATCGACCTCGAAAAGATTAATGCAGCTTTGGGAACTGGCCCACGTTGTTTTGTCAAGGAAAACTACATCAGATAGTAATAAAATTCATCGTGGTGGAATTCAGTATCGTACATCAGAAGTTGGTATTGGAATGAGACTGCCTGGCGCCGACAGAGGGCAGGCATCCATTTATCACGACGATCCATCGGTTATCGCTCTGGCAGCGATCCACGGTCTTCGAGCGAAACCCATTCCATTGTTGACCGACATACTTGTATCAATCGGACAGATGCGATCAATTTAATAACTTCCATTGGATATAGGAAATCGTACGAAGTAGAACAAACAGATTTTGGAAGGACCGGTAAATATTGGTTTTCTTTTTCATTAATAATTTGGGGCGAAAACTTGTTTTTTCAACACAAACGTTATATACTATTAAATTCGTTTAACAATATTTATAGATCAATAAATAAAAAATTACTAAGAGTTCTACTTAGTCATGCCTTATAAATGGGTTAATACTCTTGTTTATGTTAAAAAAGTAGGTTAAAAGGGCAATGGGCGATGCGATGGGCTCGCTAAATATCAGTTAGCACTTATTTACTTATGTGTCACGATCGCCCCGTTAACTCAACATGTTAGTTGCGCAGTGTCAATTGATATTAAGCACTTCAGATTACATGAGCATTCATGTTTCATCTAAACATACATTTGTTTAATTAGGTCAACATCAACACATCCCTGCGCAAAACTGAGGAAAGTTGATATTTTATTACAACCATAAATCCTACTTTCTGTTAATATTATAATGTGAGATTGTGTATGTTTGGATGTTTGTTCATTAATTTTGTTATTGTTTTGAATGTTTGTTAATTAAAGTTGAGTAGTATCTCATCAAGTCAATGTTCAACGGATATAATGAAAATTGTTACACGGATTTGGATTGGAATCTAGATTAATGTCTGTGGTTATTCACGCGGGTAAAGACGCAGGACAAACTGTACTTATTTATGTAAGTAGGTAGATGTAATTTTTAATACTTTTACTGCTCTTATATCCTTATTTCGTCTCTATCATAAAAATGTTGATGTTCGTTTCGCCAATAAATTTGATATCAATTCGGCGAAGTGATGCGTCGTTACTTTGCAAATGCATTGGCTTTAAATATCGTATGTTGCTGTGAAAGTGCGAACTGAGGCAAATCCTTGGATCTTCTTGTAAAAGTCAAGATATAACTAACTGTAAGGAAGTTTCCTTGAGGGTTATTAGGTACTGCAGACTACTGCATAATAGCATAATAGTTGGTAATGAACTCGATTTTCAGCGATATGTCATCAGAAACCGTAAAGATTTGGGTATAAAGAATAGCAAATAATATTATCTAAATATTTTAAAAGAAAATATATTCCAAAGAGCCTTTCGATACACAAGAAATACCTACCGATGTCCGATGTCGGTTTTAATGTAACACAATATAAAAGATATATAAACCGGACCATAATAATAAGTCAATCACTCGACACATAAACGATTTAACATACGTTTACTTAAGAGTTTTACGAGAACAAACTTGTGTTCATAAAATTACTTAATGGCACTTACAACTGAAATCAGTTTATAACCTTGATATGTAGTCCGTACGTAAATGTCATCGACAACGTTACTGCTTGGTGATAATAACTATTGAAAGGATGCAAATTCACTCAGAAATTACATACTCCAGTAGGCTTGAGAGTAGGCTAGTAGCTGGTCATGAATGTAACATACGAATTTTAGAAAAAAAAAGAAATTGTACTCACAGGTTTTGCCCACTAAATGATGGAAGAAAACATCCTGAGGAAACCGGACAACGGTTCTCACCCTACTAGTACCAAAAATCGGAGACATATGTGATATCTTCCATGCTTGGTATATTACAGTACAGTAGCCGACTTCTCGTACGTACTTCTCTGTGCGAGAGGGACTCATATAGTGAAATTCTGTGTCCCAGCAGCAGGCACAACTACTTTTCGTCGATGTACCGAATCCAATTTAATAAAAGAAGGGAGAACGAATTAAAATAAACTTCTAAACATTCAATAACGAAACTGGAGACAAGCTATAAATTGGTAACTGTCAAGTTATCTCAGGTCTCACATTATAGTTTGTACTCAATATCGGTCATAAAACGGTCAGCAGCAAGTATCATTAACTAAACAAACAGAAGTAGTAATGTTAATAAACGTACAATTAATTAAAGTGTCGAATCATATCCTGCGGCGTATCTTATCAAGTGTTTTTGTAGCGGAGAGGCCGCGGCCCGCGGACACCGGCCTGTCCGGCCGGGCTGTGCTCTGTTCACATAAGGACATCCCTGGGAAATAAATAGATAGGAGATACTTTTGTAATTTAAGCGATGCGTATTAACGTAAGTAGTCGCTAACTAAAATGATCATCGTTCGGATGTTACCAAACCAAATGAACGGTCGTCGATCGATCGTAGAATGGATCGACATCATCCCAAGCGAACGATGTTATAGTTCGACGATCGACTGATTGTTGTGGTAATACTCTTAGGTCTTGAAAAGAAAAAAAGGGAAGATATATGTATATATTAACATCGAATAAAAATATTGTTGACGAGTCATAATTTTATTGCTTGCCAATTTATTTGGTGCATGAAGGCCGTGTCCACTTAGTTTTATTTACAGACTAGCTCCTGCCAGCGGCTTCGCCCGCGTGAAGTCCAAGTTGAATTATACCGAGGGAACATATTCTCGGGATATAAAGAATCTTAATCCTATGTGCTATTTCTGACTATAATCTATCTTTGTGCCAAATTTCATCCAGATCCGTTAAGCCGCTCTGGCGTGATTGAGTAACTAATATACCTAATCCATCCAAACTTTCGCATTTGTGATATTAGTAAGAAGTAAGATTCTTCCTTCGCAAACGCAAAAATGACGAACGTCCGTTCATCCGATTTCTGATGATATTTATGCCGAAGTAAATCCTGGTTAAGTGGGCTCCCGGGGGACGGCTCGGTAAATCCTTCCCCACTTGACGAGTATACCCTACCCATCTCACTATCACAAAATCATATTTTTACAGAATTAAATGTCGATCTATCATGGTGTGGTAAAGTGAGCACCACAAATATACATTATTTAAGGTTTCAGAAAATCATGTAAAAGAAAGATTTGACAAGATTACGTTAAGCATGCATCTACGTAGGAACTGGTAAAACATATAATAATTTATTTATTGGCCTATCTACAATATGATGCGGTAGACACAACATGCAAAAACAAAATTATAACATCTGCCGATAAAATACTGATGAAATTACAAGATGATACGTCAACCATGACTGTCTAAGACCTATTCTCAAGTAACGATTCAATGAAACAGAAGCCTAATAAATGTAATACTTATGAATGTAATAAACCCGTGCACTCCACATAATGCAGCACGCGATCGTACACTACGGCCAACATAACAATAAACACGCGCAAAGTAACACTTAATATGTCAGCTATGGCCCAACGACTGCCAAGTATGGCGGCGGTTCCCGGAACCTTCGCGCTTCTGCGTCTTCTGCGGAATATCAAACACATAACGTAACTCGTCCTTCCGCCAGTACCTACTTATGCACTCACAATACATTTTATCTACAGGGTGTCCCAGAAATCGACGTCAAGCCGTAAATGGGTGATAGACCAAGTTATAACAGTTCTCAGAAAAATACGGAAAAAAATCTATCTCATGTTTTTAAAAATTTATGGTCACTTTAAAAATTTACTAAAAAAATCAATCCCTGTAATGGTTCTTTAACTCCAATTGCTACAAATCCCATAATTTATCTATTTTTTTTATTATTATGTAATCTTGAATAATGCTTGTGTAGATTTTTGCCTAAAATTCAAAGCCAACTCCTCCTACTTGAAAGAAAATAAAACTTTTTCAAAACCAAATTATTCAAATTTACTATTTCGCCCAACTTTAACTGACTGTACTGAAAAAAAAATGTACTACGCTAGTTTGGCAAGTAACATGAAAAATTGGCGCATTTAATAAGGATTCAAAAATGGTGTGACACTTGCTAGATTACGTTTTCAATAATTGGTCAAATTTTTTTTTGTAAATGGTATCGGTTTTTACCCAAAATGGCCATACTTCCTTAAAATGACTTTAGCTTACCTAAAGCTTTGCTAAACTCCGTTTCTAGTTCGATATTTTACGAAGTGTGAGCGAGACAGAGAGTGACGCCACCTTTATCAGTGACACAACCTTTATCATGAAACGGAGATACAATTTACCGATGAGTGCGAATGAGACAGCAGTAGTTATTGTTCTGTTTAGTAAGCGCAGACGCACACACAATTACAAATCAGTACGTTACGCTGCTTTGTTTACTGCGCATCTCCGTATTCGTTCATGTTGATTCCGTACTTACCACTTTTTGCGTTGTTTTCTGGACTTAATTGCTTGTGATTTGGACTGTTTAATTCCTCTTTCTGACGACCTGTGCTTTACTCTGGACTGTTGCTGATCCTGTGATTGTGTAGTACTACCATGGCTGTGTACACTGCATTGGAATATGCGAACATGCACCTCGTTTATGGGGAATGCAGATGCAATGCCAATGCAGCCGCTAGACTTTATCGTGAGAGGTACCCGAACAATCGTCACCCAGATCATCGAGTTTTTATTAATGTGCACCGTTCACTATCAGAGGGACGATTCCCTAACCAAGTACATGGTGAAGGAAGACATCGTAATCCGTACGAAGACGTCGTACTACAAGCAGTCCAAGAAGACCCAAGTGCTTCTGTACGTGGAATCGAAACAAGCACAGGTGTATCTAAGAGTACCGCCCACCGAATCTTAAAAAAGAACGAGTTCCACCCGTATCATGTACAGCGAGTACAATCATTACTGCCACGGGATTACGCTCCCAGAGTTGCGTTTTGCCAAAGGATGCTAGAAAGGCACAGAGAAGACCCTCGATTCTTAGAGAAGATTTTATGGACCGATGAGTCAACATTTAAAAAAGATGGCTACATGAATTTGCACAATTTGCACGAGTGGCATGTAGAAAATCCAAATTTGATGAGGCAAGATAAGTCACAGTATCGATTTAAAGTAAACATGTGGACCGGGATACTAAATGGCAAAATAATTGGACCTTTTGAGCTGCCAGAGATTTTGAATGGCGCAGTTTATTTGGATTTTCTTCAAAATACTTTACCAGATTTATTAGAAGACGTGCCACTGAACGTTTACAGGGAAATGTGGTTCCAGCAAGATGGCTGCCCAGCGCATTATGTCCGTTTAGTAAGAGAACATCTTGATGAAGAATACCCGCTCAGGTGGATAGGGCGCGGTGGGACAATCTTGTGGCCACCCCGTTCGCCTGATTTAAATCCCCTAGATTTTTTTTTTACTGGGGAGCGGTAAAAGAGAAAGTGTACTCAAAAACAATAGAGAATTTAGCCGAGCTGCGGGAAAGAATAACGGAAGCCGTTGTCTTTGTAAATAGGGGAAGATTTGCCCGGAAAATAACCAGATCTTTTTTAAGAAGATGTCGTGCTTGCATTGCCGTCGAAGGAAGGCAGTTTGAACATTTATTGTAATAAAAAAAAAAAAAACTGGTAATTTGTTTTTTTTTTTCTAAGATGAGAAAACTGGTCCTGACTTAAAGTAAAAAGGTTGAGTCACTATCATAACTTTGCTCTTAAATTACGTAAAATTTCGATTTCTTATCTCGCTCACACTTCGTAAAATGACTCTCTCCGTCTCTATCGAACTAGAAACGGAGTTTAGCAAAGCTTTAGGTAAGCTAAAGTCATTTTAAGGAAGTATGGACATTTTGGGTAAAAACCGATACTATTTACAAAAAAAAATTTGACCAATTATTGAAAACGTAATCTAGCAAGTGTTACACCATTTTTGAATCCTTATTAAATGCGCCAATTTTTCATGTTACTTGCCAAACTAGCGTAGTACATTTTTTTTTCAGTACAGTCAGTTAAAGTTGGGCGAAACAGTAAATTTGAATAATTTGGTTTTGAAAAAGTTTAATTTTCTTCTAAGTAGGAGGAGTTGGCTTTAAATTTTTAGGTAAAAATCTACACAAGCATTATTCAAGATTACATAATAATAAAAAAATTTGATAAATTATGGGATTTGTAGCAATTGGAGTTAAAGAACCATTACAGGGATTGATTTTTTTTGTAAATTTTTAAAGTGAACATAATTTTTTAAAAACATGAGATAGATTTTTTTCCGTATTTTTCTGAGAACTGTTATAACTTGGTCTATCACCCATTTACGGCTTGACGTCGATTTCTGGGACACCCTGTATAAAAGTTATAACTTATTATAGAGAGATAAAAATATATGTTTGTAAAAGGTAGTCTGGAGCCACTGAAACCATTTCTAAAATTGTATCATCGACTTATACTATTGATAAGTTAACTATTTTATATATATCATTCACGTCATTGTTCATGTTTATAAAACCCACAATATCTTATTGTATCTCTGTGTGTATATTATCTCGTTAACAGTAAAATTAATTGTCTTAGAATTCAATCGCACGATTAAGACCGCGTATAAATGGTAGCTCTTTATGACAGAGAGGTTTCTTAATCGAATAGACAAGCAGTTTGTTTAGCTAATTATCAATAAACATAAACTGGCAAACAGATATTATATGTAAATTAAATTGGTGGCAGCATTCTTAGATAAATTATGAGATGCCTGTAATTGTCATTGATATAGATAATCTAAAGACACTGAATAGCTCCTTGAGCAAATGCGGTTTGAAATAGAAGTATGAACAATAAGTAAGGATAAATATGAAGTGTAAAGAAACAAGTATGTGTAGGATCCTGCAGTGAACAGTACCTTCGCACGGTAACCATTAACGTCCATAGTTTTAATAGTGGAGTCACGCTCCTGCAGCGCGGTGCGGTGCGGCACACGAGTCTGTTTTACAATGATGTTCACATACAGTTACTAGTTAAATTAAACGTGCAGTATGAACGCTGTATAAGTAATTAGTCAGGCACTCAGGTGACTGCAATATTCATCTGTGAAACTTGCGCGATGAGGTAATTTATATTAACTGCCGTAGCTCGGAACGGTTACATGTTTATTTACCATAGCTTTATGAATTCAAATTGATTATAAAAGACATTTGAAAACGAAATTTTATTTTTTACGCTATATAGCTCTACGTTTCAACCCGTAGCCATTTATGAAATCGGGCCTTTGATACTGACATAAACATTTTTAATTTAGCGGGTATTCTATCTAAAAGTTAGAATTTAAGCTTTATTTAAGCTTACCATAAAGGCATCTCCGTCCTCGACCTTGACAGCTCTATTTATAAAAATAATAACTGTCTGTTAAATGTAGGCGAGAGATAATGCAAGCAGATAAGATTCATTCAATGATAATCTTGATACAAGTGCGTATTGAGCAATGAATAATTTGATTTATGATGGACGACTTTATGAGAATGACACAAAGCAAATGAATTCGAATGGAAAGACAAAGTATTGGGGTAATATTCGGCTACGAATAAAAGGATAATGGCGTGTGGGGGTAATTTGGCGCCATAAAAGACAAACGTATTCATCAAAACAAAAACAATAGAAACAATAATGAAATTCGCAGTCGTGAATCGCGCTCCAATTCCGTGACAGGCTTCGCAATCGTTTGGTGAAATAAATGGTGCACGAAAAATTTATGTCGTCTGCGATTCTTTCCGGCCCAGATTTCGGCCTTCTTCCTAATACCCTGCCTTCCCTTTGTCACAGCTATTCTCTAACTAGTACACCCTTTCATATATCAACTTTTTGGTCTCAATTGCTGGTGGGGCTGAAACTGTGGAAATTACTTTCGGTTGTAAATCAGTTCCATTCTCAATGGGAGTACAAAATTTAGTTTTGCTGTTGTTTGTTAAATCGTAGCTAGCTATTACGTTTTTGTTGTAGGCTTTCGTACATTTAATAGGTACTGTAGACCATATTATGTTTGATATTATCGATAAAATAATCCACACGATCAATATAATGAAGAGAATGTAAGGAAGCTCCTCACATCACCCCGTGTTTGCTCCGCTTTCCTTAATATATTTCGAAGACGTTCTGTAATTAAAAACTAGTTCAAACATAGCGTGTGTGTGCGGTGTCACCGCTGTGTCAATATTATGTGTGGAGTGTGGACGCAGCCCGCTGTTGTTCAAACAACTGGTACCAACCTAATTTATAACATACGTGCACGTGGAGGCTCCAAATGAACTTTATAGTGCGTTTCCATTACCTTCGCACTTGACGTTCCTCTTTAAGTACCTTATATCAATTGACGACTTCTGCATGTAATGGCAATTTCCTGACACCATTTTTTTATTAGTTTCAGCATCAGTTTCTATAGTGGAGTTGGTACATTCACTAAAAGATATCACCCAAAAAATTTCGTTACTTATATTGGTATGTTTTTCTTCGCACTCTAGTGAATATAGTTTCGTAATAGCTAGAGCTACCATTCAACTATTTTTGATAATAAATAAATAAAGGTTAACCGTTTTACGCCGAAGAAAACCACACCGTGACCTAAAAACACAGACCGCGATACGGACTAAAACAATAAGCACAAAAAATATCTGACCGTCACTAAGAATAAGAATAGTTCAGACATCGCGGTTATAAAAGGAAACAGTTCCCGAACCGTCGCGCTGCAGTTGTGTCACACAGACACACGGCGCGCTAGCTGCCTGCACGCGTGTTTACCCGTTGCTTTTAATTATCCATGAGCAGTAAATCTCGAGGTGTAGTTCAGCATTACCTTAATGTACATAGTCTTGATAAATATCTAACGAGCCACATGCTAACATTATGTCATACAGAAAATTATGAAACGAGGCAGTATCTCCACATTATACAACGACGCGCTTAACGAACTGGTTATCGGAACACAAGCATGCCGTAGCGACCTCAACCAGTGCATTTTTATCTCGTTCACTGATAAACCGAGCGGAGGACATCTGGTGCCGAGCAGGGTTTCGAGTGTCGTAACTTAAAAATAAACCTCTCATGCTGTGTCTGTAAAGTTAAAGACCTTGTGTTCCGATCAATTATCTCATTGGTTACATCGATTACAGTCGTATAAAATTATGAACAGTTACGGCTTAATTCATGTTCATGTGAATATACAAATATCCATAACTCGTTGGGCGGCATGGCGGCAGTGAGCGCTGAACGTGGAGCGTGGAACAAGAGTCTGAGTCACGAGCGCATGCGGCGCGGCAGTAAACACACGCTAATGTGCGCATCGCTGACGCGGGGATGGCCCACTCGTACCTCGAGTTGAAGAATCGGTACCAATTAGGAAGAGCTGTGGCCTGTGTGCTGGTCGGCGGCACACAGTGCGCACTGGGCGCATGGCAGGCGCACATCGAGGTCGTCGCACGAGCGCTGGCTCGGCGCCAACTCGCCACAGACTCTTCTATAATTTTAACAATTTGCACTTAAATGCCACCCCGCCGGGCCGGGATGTGGAATAACAAGGAACACTACGCCGCGTCGCCGGGGTCGCCCTCGTTGCCAACAAATTCAAACTTTCATTATTGTTTTTAATTATTCTCGTGCCGAGTTCCAATTAGAATAGGATGCGACAGTTATTTGATACGAATTGATCGTTAAAAGGAAACATATTTTGAAAGGAATCGTCATTTGAAGCAGATCTAGTTATTGTGACGTTTCACGTTGGATCCCAGCGGAAATTATTATTTATTTTTTATACTTGGCGTCTCACACCAAAATCCTAGTTATGCTTTCGTACCTCGAGAAGAGGACGCTGCACGAAGCGATAAGATCCCAGCAGGCATTCAATCTGCATTCATATGTGAGTGGTCAGTGGCCACATCGTACGAGTTGAACATAATACTTGATCAAAAGACGATGAAAGCATAATTGAAAGTTGAGCTTGTGCTGCATTCGATTAGTGCGAATGAGCGAGCCACAGCCACTAGCCAGCGAGCGACTCTCCGTAATGTTCTCGCCTTACTGTAATGTTAATCCTGCTAAGTCAAGGCCCTGGATTAATTTTGATTAAAAGAAAGAAAGAAAAAATATTTATTTGTGATCCGCACAGGAGACACGAGAAAAAGCATAAAATTAAACAATTATAAAAATAAAAAACCCCGTGCGTCTCGCACGGCAAAAAGGCTCCTATCTGACTTATAAGAACACATAATAGATATATATAACCTACTTGTTATATTATTAATATGTAGCTTTTTTTAGTGACATCGAATACGATATTGTTCGTATCTACTCAATTATAATGCCATTTGTAATTTAATAATTACGAGTATTTCTATTAGGTTGCAGTGCATGGAGTAGCAAAACGTACGATATTCATTCTTGTAGCGATCAATATTAGAATATATCTAGATCGCAAACGTTTATTTGATGCCGTCATCAGTGGTAAATAGTTCAATTTCGGTAAGTTTAGTTTTATCATGTAATGATTATTTTCTTTTAAACCACACCTTCGTACTGTTCGTTCACAGGAAAGATTTACATCATACAATAGGAGACATAAGTTACATGATATTATATAATGCAATAAACTATGTATATATAGGTGTATTTCTGCAAAATATTTAAATAACTCTTGTTTTATCGCTGAATCATGAAATCTCAAGAATCAATTCAGAGGTTTAAATCTTCATTAACTTTTAATTTTCGTTTACATCACATTACCCAGATTAAGGTCGTGTTTCCTGAGCAGCACAATGGGTCGAGTATCGCGATGTAACAGGACCCGGGCTATTAGCGCAGATGACTTGCCAGTTTACTGGCTCCAAAACCATCGCCTCTTAGCCGATCGGCGACCCCACCGAAACTGCATCATAACCAACCTTAATACGGTATGGAACGAGGCATCACCGAAATACATAATTGGTGACAGTCATTGTTGCACTCACAAGTTGTAAGAGCCACGTGCGAGCACATTCAAACGTGAAAAATGTCGCCGCATTTAATTTCAAATGAGGTTCTTTTAACTTCTTTTGGAGAGGAGCACAAGACTAATAAATAAACAAATATATTCTACGGGTGTAATGGGTTCGGTAATGACTCGTCATTTGAGCCGGCTAGCTGTTTCGTTACAGACGAAGAACAAAGAAGCTCGCCACGCTGCTGTTAATTCCTCGACACTTTCCCACTGCACTGAGGCAGTCACGTTAAAAAGGAAGTCACGGCTGAGGGTCGTTGCTCCTCGCGACTTAATAACCCCCTCGTCGTGAACCCTGCCACACATGAAAATGAAAGTTGAGCTGTTTAGAAGAAAGTGTGCATGATTACCGTGTCTCGTGGCAAAAACAACAGAATCGTTAGCCGCATTTTCATGGCTCGTTTCGATGTTATTTAAGACAAGCAATAGCAAAGACTTGACAGCGTCACTCAGACTGAACCAGTTGCGATATTTATCGAATAGTTATATCTGTGTGAAAGAGAGAGAAATGGTGAAAACCTATAATGTACTGGTATCCGAGAGATAGAAAAAGAAACAGAGGTAGACCATTTAGGAGATGGGTGGATGACATTAAAGCAGTCACGGGCAGCACATGGACCAGAACAGCTGAAAACAGGAGTCTATGGAGGCAGTTGGAGGAGGCCTATGTCTATAATAGACAAACACACAAAAAAAAAGATAATTATTTAACTAATTCAATATAAATTTATGAAGGAAAATATTGTAATTAAATTGATATAAATACTATTGTTTTAAATATATTAAATAATTAATCAAATGAAATAATAATTGTGCATGTAAAATTTATTAAGTATTTTGTCTGAATAAAGGCTCTTTTTAATTTAATTTAATTATATCTGTGTGCTATTTTTGTACTGTTTAATATAAAACAACTGTTTAACATACTTTTATATTCACGTTACTATGTCCATAACAATTTGCATTCGCAAGAAATAGCACTGTAGTTAAAAGGAAGAATTAAAATTTAAATAATTGGTGGTAAATTGATTCTAAGTACACAATATTAATTAACATTACTCAGTTTGTTCAAGGACTAATTAAGTGCCTTGTAAAATATCCAAGTTATGTGCATAGTTCGGAATAGTTTGGATACGATCGACGTCAAATGCTATCAATTCTTTTTCATTGTTGCGTCTATAACTTTTTATCTTTACAGAAGTCGTTTATTCACGATATTGTAAAATATTATATAAAACACATTTAATTATCCATAAATAGTTCGAAGCTACGATAATAGTCTCATTTGCTGAATCTCACAGTTCAAAGACAGCGGGGAGTCGCAGTCGCGAGGTAAATACTAATATCTGAAGAATGTTGAATGTTGTTGTTTGTTATTTGAGTTATTTTTATTCAAAATGCAGTGTTTTGGTATAGATTTACACAACAATATATAAAACTAAATAGGCTTCGTATAAGTGACAAAATATTAGACTCGGATTAACTGTAGAACTACCTACAAAGTATGTAGTTAAATGCGCCAAACTTGAAAAAGTCATTTCAAAATAAACTTTAAACATCGTGCATAAAATTGACAATATTGCCATTATAAATGTGTTTTACGTGTTTTTATTGCCTCATTTTATGTTAATGTTGTATTTTGTTAAAGTACCAAAATTAATGGCAAAATAAATTTTGAAATATGGGTACCGCGAATTGGAAACACAAAACGATCATTTGTGTAAATATTGCGCTTACATGTTACTTAGAATATAATATACTGTTATTTGCGAAGAGTTAATAATATCGATTCTACATAATATAGAGTCGATCAATCTCTTAAGAATCAACGAGGATGTCATCGAAAATAAATTAATGTTGACGAAATACTACAGTAAATTGTCAAAACAGCAGTTTGTGTTTAATGTCGCGTAAGATAAATTCATCTCTGATAGAAATTATCTTTTTATTTCACTTTCACTTTTTTTTTATAAATTGTGGGTACTTTTCCCGCGTGTCAACATCAGACATCCATCAAATAAAGTGATTGTCATCCCAACTTGATCAATATCGACGATAGACGTGACTTGAAATTCAAAATATGGCTTCTATTGTATTATTTATATTGCAACGTTTTTTACTATGAAATCATCCATCGATGGTTTTCTGCCTTTAAGAAAAAATGGTGACTCTTAATATCCGAAACCATTATAGTATCTGGAATCTGAAACCCAATTCAATGTGAAAAAGATGTTATTAAAATAATGTCATCTCTCTCTCACTCCAATAAACGATTTTATTTCTATCATCTTTTATGATTACTTAGTTGTTATTTGTTTTAAATTAACAAACATTGATGCAGGGATGTAATCTCCAGGGAGGATGAGTCCTCTAGAAAACAAGGAGGGAGGGAGTGATGTTTGTACTGATAAGTGTACCTACATGAAACAAACCAAATTCCTATCATAACTCTCGAACCACAATACAAGTCGCTCCAGTTCTTAACACTTGTCTCTAAATGCCATGGGAATAAGTAGTGTCGGCGGCCTTGGGTATAGCTGCAGCATGTATATACTAAAGCTGTTCGAACTAAGTCAACAATATTACTCAGGCGAGCAACTGAGTCTTTAGCTCCAAAGCAATAATTAACCGGTAGCGATAAAGCACTAGTTAACAGCTGTAAGCGATTTAAATTATCCTATATAATATCCCCGTACATGGCAACTGGTATAGCCTGCACTGTGATACTTCAACATGAATTGTGATGTTAACACAAATTTGAGCTATAGTTAGAACCAAGCTTGCCTTGTTTTGTCTTAAAAAAATGATATCACAGATATTTTATTTTACAGTTTTAGGAAAACTCACAGCTAAACAATTTAACACAAATGAGAGTAACAAAAATAAGGCCAATTAAAAGTTTTCACAGAGAGAAGACAGCTATAAACAAAAAATAAATTGAGAAGGTACACAGTGTTTTAAGTAAAAACAGTAACATAATCAAAAACAAAACGAATATACAACTGAATTGAGAACCTCCTCCTTTTAGAAGTCGGTTAAAACGTGACTCAAACAGCGTGAATTTTAGTTAACTAGTTTACGTTATCAAAGAAGAGGTTACAAAGAGTCCTATGTGTATATGAATGATATTGTTATGGTGAAAGTTCTTTTGAGAATGCTCTCATTATTTATCCTTTGGGTAATATTTATGAAAATTGTGAGTCATGTGCTATTATTTTGGTTTCAACAATACAATCATCAAACGATAATATTATTCTTCAATGACGAATTTATTTATAGTTGATATTATTATTGTTATGAATGCAATCACATTCTGAATGTGAAGTTACTTCAAGAAATACCGGTGAGCTGGATACCTCTCTATTTGTGCAATACTGAGATTTATGAACCTCCTTCTACGAATACAAGATGATTTATTTATTATGCAATGAGAAAATATAAGCGATATAGATTAAAACTAAATTGATTGCTTTGTTCTTAAAATAACCACTAGAAACACTTTGCCAGATTTTAATATCTACTTTGATTTCTTTTTTCTATTTCACGCTTTGTTTGCAAATTAAATTCCGAAATTCGTTTGACGTGTCCCCTCGAAGTGGTACAAAATTTAATGAAAGGGGAAATAGAGCGGGAAACAAATTACCGGGAAAGACCAGGGTTTTTTCGAAATACCTCTCCTGTCAGCATAATAACGAAGCTTCATGTTATATATAATATGATGACATTCACCTCACTAGGTTTATAATTATTTTCTTACGATTAAACAGAGCTCTATTATAAAAACAGTGACTTGGTAGTACGTTTAAGTACTGTTATGAAAATATTTATAGTCCACTTCAATCAAGCTATGTCGTTTTAAACACCATCGTGGACGACTAGCCATAGAACGTGAGTAGACAAGTGAGGAGGCTCGCGGAGGCTAAACCAGTACCCATTAGTGAGTGCCTAGCCGCAAAAACAACAGGGAACGAATCGGGAATGCGCCCTGGATCAAGCTCCACTCGGGTGTTGCTACATACAAACGATTATCCTTGACTGCTGGAAAATTCCCTTGTAGATTATTAATTTCAAATTATGTTTCAACTTTGCGTTACGGTTATTTCATCGGTTTACATTCTTCAAGGAAAAGCATCGTTTGAACTTCGAACGAATAACGATGCGTTCGAACTTTCGGCTCGAAAAAAGTTGTGACATGAATATCATTTTTCTAAAAATCGCGTCAGCTTGCTAGGTCATCGCTTCGATCGGGCTTGTGATGGTAATTTTTGCCTGCGGTAAATTAAGAGTCAAAAAACAAAGTTTAAAGCAACTTGAGTGGGATATCAATGACATTTTATATTTTATTATACTCTCAAGGTAAAAGAAAAGCATTGGAGGCTAAGAATTTTATATAACCATCATTTGAGATAAGAAGCCGAGGCTTTTAATTAAAAACATCGTTTAGCTAATCGAGATAATACGACGACCACTTCGGAGCATAAATAGAAAAATAAAACAGCGGGCAACAATTCGATGATCGGCTGCGGAATGTATGTTTAACAGGAGCTGTAACAGCAATTTAATGGTTATTACATGCATCTTATCACCTGGTGTGGTACTTACTACCTGTTAATATCCCGGCACTAAGCGGAGGTTCCTACCAACTTATCAGCACAACTGAGAAGCTAAGTCCACAGTGAGTGTATAAATATTTTCATAGGCTGGCACCCCGATAAGGTTTCCATTAGGTAGTGAAATAGCACACGTCTCCGCAAGGACCTCATTTACGATGAATAGCCATCCGATCATGAAGGATCCGGTTCTATGGTTTAATTACGCGTTCTTGAACGTAAGTTACGCATTGTTTCGTATCTAAATGTACTTGTTGTGAATAACATGGATGTCTATGAGCCTTCACGGAATATAGAGGTATTGCTTTTTACGTTAGAGCGCTGCGCACAAAACTGCAGTCACTCTGCATCCAGTCCTACGTTACTTTTTTAGACTGCGAGAAAATGCAGAAATATGTTTTATATATGTGCATGCCACACTCCGGTTTTATCTTTAAGCGCTCGTTCTGCGTGCCTTATTGATCAAAAGAAGTCCTGAATGGAAACTCTATAAGTATTTTTTATACGGATATATACAATTTTTTGCCACTGTTCGCATATGCCGTACCGGATAGTAGTCCGAAGGCTTCTTCAAGCAATTTTTTTAATTTTTAACACAAATGATATGAGTATCGGTTACGCAACGAATACCTAGACTAATCGGAAATGTTCGACTGAATCAAGTTGACGTTCCCATACATCGTGAGATCGCTCAGCATCCAGCGAAGTGAATGACCAATTACGTCTGAGGGCGGATGTGCGTCGGCGATTCCACTCGAAATGTAATCTAAAGGCGCCATTACCTTCACGTGGCTCCGGCTGCCTCATCAGCCTAGTAATTCACGTAATAAAAGCAATCTGTTGACACTCGCAACCCTTTTATACCGGGCAGATTGTCCCCTCGCTCCCTGATCTACTTCTTACTTCCTAGCTTTATTGATTCAATTGTTCAACGTTGACCGTTGTCATTTATTTTATTCCGCAAATAATTTTCTGATTCACGATAGACGCTTGACTTATAGTTAGAAGTAGTTTATTTTCCTGATAGATGTGTTATTTAGTGAACCATTTGGAATAATAACACGAGTAATGATTTTGAACTTTGTGTTTGGTTGTAAATCGCGCGGCTCCTCGGCTCCGGAGGTAACTAATGCCATCTCAGTTCCCGGTACTGCCACGAACACGCACACAACCATTAACAATGAATGATTTAATGGCGCCTTCATTCTATGAAATTTAATTAGTAATCAAACAACAAGTCGTGGTTAGCGAGGAAGCTGGCGCTTTACGAAACATTTACATTGAGATAAATTATTTTTAGTGGTGCAGAACAGTTGATAAATTTAGGGAGGTAATCAAATACAAATACAACTTTATCTGAAGCGATAGATACTCCATGATAATGTGTCGGATATGTAACCTTATGATAATGAAGTAATATGTAATTTCCCTTGCTTGCTTGTTCCCATTGCGGAGTGCGAGTACTGCGAGTGGAGTGCGTGGCGTGGAACTAGAACGACCTCGAAGGACGCGGTGCGCGGGCGCAGGCGGCGGCTGGCGGCGAGCATTGTACTCTTGGTTGCGCTATATCCGCATAACTCGCTTGACCGCCGGCCACCGCTAATTAAAGAGTTGTTACTCAGAAATCCAGAATTGCTAACATCTAAATGTTTTTTTGCCACATGGGATCATATTTTACAAATACGTGGAAATTATGAGTAATTTGCAAATAGGTTACAAGAATTTACACTTGGCTACCATGATACTTGCCTGGAACATAATCTGTTTAACCTTTTAGTATTCTCATTTTGTTTTCTATAGCCTATTATTAAATCCAGGAAAGAATACCATTTAAAGTCTTTTGATCTGGTTTCTAGAGTTATTTTACTTAAAATACCTCTTTGGTCAGATTCCTTATTATATCGCACTCACAAAAACTCCCTTTTAAATCTTAATAGCTCTTTTATTCTGAAAATCCTCTCTTGTGCTAATGTTATTGTTGTTTTGTTAGTTTCTTTCCCCGAGTTATAGTATATCTCGTATTATCTCTTGGCAAAGACTTCCTCTAACAATTATCCATTGCTTTCTGTCCTTTAAATTGTCACAATTCAATCAAAACGTATTCATTGCGTACCAAATTGAAAGTAAGTTACGCAATTAGGGTTCCCATCTCTCCACAAAATAAAATATGTATATCGTAATTTTGTAAAACGTATTCTTTTCTTTCGATTGATATCGATCAATAATAAATATCGCTTACAAAATAAAGCCAATCAACGACCGATTCAGGAAACGATGGCATTCCGATGTTCGCTGAGTCACCGGTGCGGTGTACCGGGATGGATGGCCAGCACGCGCCGGCCGGCAGAGCCTTTAACTCCTCAATCAAATGTCTTGTCAAGCCATTACTATTTGCGGACAAGTAATAATTGCCTTATAATTCTCAGAACAATGCTCCACAGATTACAGTTACAGGTTTAGACTTTCTTCTATCTAATGTTATAAGTATTTACCACAAGAGCGGCTGACCATTTTAGTTCCAATGTATTCATTATACTACTATTACTTAAGTTTCATCACATTCTTACTTATATAGTTACTTTTTGTAAGGAAATTGTGATATAACACTAGGAAAGCTTAGCTATACAGTTAAATTTGCCGAGAAAACAAAGAAATCTTCTTAATATATAAAATCAACGTTTGGTTATCGTGTTTTACGAGCTGCCATATTCAGCCAAACTGTCCATATCCGATTGCGATAAAACTTTGTTAACTTATTGCTTGCACTGACGCTAAGTTTATAGGCATCACACAACTGACAACGAGCTTTGTTCCAGCTAGTATAATAACAAATTAAGTTTCAATGACCATTCAAACTCAAACATATTATTCTGACTTAAATGTTTACTACTTTATAAGGAAAATGTGATAAAACATTTGTAAAGCTTAGCTCTACAGTTCGAAAATCTTATGTCAAATTCAGGAAAATCGTAAAAACAAACAAACACTACACAATAAAAATATATTTGTAGAGCATTACAATGGAACGAGGGACGAATCCTGAAGATTCCTCTCAACGTTTGGGTAATGTAATAACGACATAAAATAAAATATGTAGGTCGGACGTTTTGCCAAATAGGCCGTTCATCACTACGGCTGTTTTATATCCTGAAACGTAGGATTTCATACCAGAATATTATGACGGAGGAGATTCACGATCATAATATGGTTCTTCTTAAATTGTTTTGTCAATATATAGCAAACTCTCTAGATTTTCTTTTACTTTTTATAAAAATATAGATATAAAAATATATACACAGTGGACTTTTTGGTAAGGAAAATTAACGATGATACCGTTAACAGTTCTTGCTGGAGGAAAACTTTCAGAGAAGACTCTTATTTGAGAATTTAGCTAAGTAACTGCACTTATAGATTTTGAAAGAACTGTCTACTGTCAGTATGAAAACGAGCAATTTTCAATAAAACTTTTTTGGTGCCGTTCGATCATATTTCTAACAAGAACATGTGTGGGTAGGAACATATCTATGTTTTGTTAATATTTTTTATATATAGTCTTAATATAAATCTTTAGTAATTAATATAAATGAAATACCAAGCTTTCAAAAGATTCTGAAACGATTGAATGGTTCAAATTACATAATTATTAGAAGTTTCAAAGTTATACAAAATACTTAATGCCTGTTAATGAACGTGGCGTATTGTACATAATGTAAATGTAGACACTTGCGCGTATAATCATCATATTAAGTGAAAGTGCAGGCACACACGTCGATATGACCAAATGCCGCAACGATACGCAACTTGAATACATTTTCTCAAATTATACTCGAAGTGGTGACTAATAGCGCCACTATAACTTTATAATCCTCTACATATAGCCAGGCAAATAGAGCAGTCAGTCCGTATTGATTAGTAACGAGGAGATAATAGGTATTTATAACAAGGAGATACTAGGTATTTATACTTAGTCAAAGAAGTACCTACGCAGGTCAAATACCATTCCAATCTTAGACAACTAGTTAGTGTTAGAAGAACATTATTAATTCGATTGACGGTAAAAGTTATACGCACTTCATCCGCATAGAGAAACCGTCAGTCACCAAAGATACAATCGGAAATGCCAATACATCATCGAATAAATACCATTCTTATATGAATTGCATGACTCGTAACAAGAGTAAAGTGTGTCGCGTGTGCAGACAAAGATGCTCACCGCCCGCCAATCATTCTGTTAATTGGAGAGAATCATCGCTGTAGAAAGTCCGACGGAGGTGCGCGGGCGCAGCGAGCGTCGCCGGCGCAGCGCCGGTCGCTTGCCGATCGCCGGGACGCGGCATACGACACGTCACATCTGACGAGTGTGCCGCAGTGTCAACGCACACGGCCGCGAGTGCAACAAACTACGCCGGACGGTTGTTCACGTCACCATTAATTTGTACACAGCAATACTCGCCACGTCACACTACACTAACTAAATTACTGAAACACTAACATGCTCGATACGTGCGACACGTTTACGTGACACTCTATTTAAATTAAATACATGTTTTACGCATGCCGTACGTGCGCTGAAATCTGCCTTGTTCAGTGCCAAAATCGTTTGCTGGTGACCTTATTGAATTTAAGATCATACGGCACGGAAAATACTACCGAGTTGCTGATGTAGAGTGAAATAGCAGATATAAATGTCAAATCTAATTTCAGTTACCGAATTCAGATTATGCAAGTAATCGATTTGAATGACTTTGATGACGAGAATGACAGGTAGAATCGCATAATATTCCACCTGCCGACACCTGTCATGACCGAAGAAGGTAGTGTCGATAGATGCAAATCAATAGCGATTATTGCGTCATGTTTGTTTGTAAAGGTCTATTGAGCATCGTGAAAGGCGCGTGGGGAGTGCGCACTGCGCTCATAAGGTCGCTGAGTCAGTGGCCCTTCCTGCGCGCGCGCCTTTTGGGGAAATGTTACGTGAGCGGGCCCCGGTACGGTGGGACGCGCGCTGCACGCCAATGCCACGCCGCATTGTCTGACGAGCCTTGGCTGCTAACGAACCTCCCAAACGAACTGACTGGATCCGCGCTATGAATCCTTTATTGTTCTAGCCTAACGCACAGCCAATACACGACATACCAAGGACGTAAATGTACCGAGAAGATTACGCATAAAATAATTCCACACCAGTATTATGCATCAGCATAACTCGAGACAAGACGTGTTTCTATTCCAATCATTACACTCATTAATTAATAGAGCAGTGGCTATTCATATCAGTTTATTTTGCTTGAGGAACAAACACCTCGGTTGTTGTTATTCTGCTGCAGCCTGCACCGCATCGTAAACATAAACATACATAAATAAATAAATAAAGAACTCCAATCAATGAGTGTCACAGTTTGTTCAGTGATATGGAAGACGCAAACACGCGCATTGACCGATAGCCGAGCATTTAGTGACCTGACAATATTCATTTTTATTATCATAGTATACGTATCTATACTAATATTATAAAGCTGAAGAGTTTGTTTGTTTGTTTGAACGCGCTAATCTCAGGTACTACTGGTTGGAATTGAAAAAATCTTTTTGTGTTGGATAGTCCATTTATCGAGGAAGGTTTATACTATATAACATCACGCTACGACCAATAGGAGCGTAGCATACATGAAAAATGTTGCAAAAATGGTCAAAATTATTCCTTTTTGAGAGCTTCCGTTGCGTACGCTGCGTAAGAGGTTAAAGTTACGCAATATTCATGTTTATAGGGTAGGTAGGGTAGGGTAGGTAGGTAGCCAGTTGACGGGAGCGAAGCCACGTGGGGCAGCTAGTTACTTAATAAAGTTTGGGACAAATATCTTATTAGTCAGCAGGTACGCTGATCTACATACAATAGAGATGTTTCCTGGATAGAAAATGATATTTCTATTTACTCCGTCAGTGAGATTATCAAATAATATTGGAGCTGTATTTTTGTTTTATCAAATAAATCAAAATTTACAAAGATGAAGCTTTTTCAAGTTCAGGTTTGGGGGTTTGTGACGTCACTTTGTCAGTATAAAGTATAGCACACCGTGACGTCACACGATATTTCAACGCACTGTATCGTCGTAGTTTTTTGTTTAGGTGGCAAAAGAAAAATACGTGTCCAATATTTTTAGGTAATCTAACTGATGGACTAAATTGTGTTTTTAGTCATCTACTGTATTGCTTTAACAAACTTCGAGTTAATTAATCGATCTAATGAGGGTAGGTAAATGTGAACATCCGTAGGTAGGTGTAACTGAATTCTTTGTTATGACGATGAATATATATGAATAATATGTATAGAAACGTACAATGTTCTCGATAAATGCAATAAAGAGCCATATCATCTCAGTAATTGCTGTTAGGCAATCATCTTTTTCTATAGGCATTCCTACATATTGTACATATATGTAGTACCTAGCTATTTGTCTATATATAGTGGAGGCACGTCAGAGGTACAACGTCGCGATGTGGTCGACTCTCGATTTGTCAACGTCGCGAGCCATCAGCGCGCCTGTCAACCACAAATAATACGCAAAGAAAACGTCACAAAATGGATGAACTCGACGGGAAAAGTATTGACACGAGATTTGATTCTGTGTTCGATGCTTGTCAGTAACAATTATTACTGACAAGATTATAATGAATCATTAAATGGGTGTAAGTACATCTTGCTTGGCTTGAAAAACATTTTATATGTTAAATAAAAATTTCTAGTTTAATGGAAGTCATTAATTAGAACACGGGTGACAGTAGAGACGCCCATGAATTAATTAATTGGAGGTAGAAGAGTTACTCTTAAAACTAGTTCCCGCAGTAATCCAAAAAAATCTGTAACTAGAATTTTTAAATAGTTCATACAAAGCTGAAATACTCGTTATTAGTCGACATGAGAGCGGGGCAGGTGTCCAGATATGTTTTATTTTCTGAGGATGTCGAGTGGCATTTTTCAGCCGGTTAATTGTAGAGACTGTAGATCCCGCAAATAAAACTTAGTTTTTTGATGGACCACTGGAGGAATCCTGCTGACATTCGTACACCTGTCGCGCCATACTACATACTAGGTATTTCAACTTGCCTAATCTTTATTTCTTAATTACATTGTCGGACGTCGAAGTGAATTGAAATCAAAACCTAAATCTAGACGTTAATTGTGCGTGCAACAATACGCTGGCGCAATAAAACGGACGGATAAAAAAAATCAGGACTGCGATTTAAACATCGTCTATAAATTATTTGAAACACATTCCGCGTCGATCAAACAGACATCAATCTTTCGTCATTGATTTTTACGAACGTAACCCCAATCCGCCAATTCCTAGTGGAAAATATGACTTGACCAACCGCCATGACGGGCGTATATGAAACATTTACAATCACACGTTGCATCGCGAAATTTAACGCACAGCGAAATATATGCAAACATGTAATGTTACACAGATGTTTAATTACTGTGTTCCGACGACAATCTTAGTAAGCCATCTTATGCGCATTGTAACTTGCGCACGTGGTATATTAATTATTGTAAATGCATAAAATAACGTAACTTTATACTGAGACATACCACGATGCTCTGACTGTGAGCAAATCACTCGAAGATGCGAAAATTCGCAGTATCGTGCAACAATCTCACGTGTGTGTAGTTTCCTGATCTGCTACATGATACAATTGAAATAATTGGGTCAGTTAATTTTGTTTATATTCGAGCTTCGCTGTGTTGTGTAACAGTAATAAGCGAAATATAAACTCATGTATACGAAGAACGTTATGCAGCGACAGTAACCTCAGGACACTATTGCACCGATAAGACGGTTACAAAAGACTTAGTTCATATTAGTATAATAATGCCTGTCCAAGTAAATTGGATTGTACAGTTGTACTCGGTGCGTGCAGAACGGACATAAATCAGGATTTAATGCTTCACTTATCCTATGCAATGATGACCCAAATAGTAGTGCAGTGCGAAGTCACAGACGCAAACACTTGAATTGAAATGCTCATGTTTGCCAATCTGGCTACTCACTCCAGCAAGTAGGCACTAGGATTATCTATACGTAGGATTAGTATAATAATGTAGGTTCTTGCGAAGCGAGGACTGTTCCCATGGTGACACAAATAAATATTCAGGTATGCTAATAAAGCAGGAGGCCTCCATTTTTTCTTCACGCTCTATTTATTCGACGGAGCAAGGGATTACCGCCTGTATAGAACCAGATGTTCGGTGGTTTATTAGTGCGCATTGAGCCATGGTAACAATTTGTGTTTTAAAACTTGTTCTTAGTTTTTAAATGAGTTTTTCACCAGAAAAGACCACGGATTTTAAAATAAAACGTAGGTAAGAGATGGACTGTAAAAATAGAACACTATTGTTATCTACAGTTAACTGTAATTTCCAACCCCTTTAGAAATTGAATATTTTAAAGTGTAAAAGGCACAGGATATACATACATAAATTGCAGGCAAGGTGAATCTGCGTCCGCTGTTGCAAAACTTTCATAGGAAGCGCAGTATCTACTTTAACGTTAGTAACATGTGGTACTATTGTGATTTATCTATATCTATATCTAAATCGAATTATTATCATCATCATTTCAGCAGAAAGACGTCCACTGCTGGACATAGGCCTCCCCCAGGCGTCGCCACATTGACCGATCCCGTGCGTCTCGCATCCAGCGATTTCTCGCAATCTTAACCAGGTCATCGGTCCACCTAGTGGGAGGCCTTCCAACGTATCGTCTGCTGGTTCGCGGTTGCCATTTCCGTACTTTTCGGCCCCATCGGCCATCTGTTCTGCGAGCAATGTGTCCTGGCCACTGCCACTTAAGTTTGCCAATTCTTCGGGATATATCGGTAACTTTAGTTCTCCAGCGGATATCCTCATTTCTGACATGATCACGCAAGGAAACGCCGAGCATAGCCGTCTCCATTGCTCTTTGGGTGACTTTAAGCTTGATAAGGCCCATTGTGAGCGACCACGTCTCGGTCCCATAGGTGATCACTGGCAACACACACTGGTCATAGGACTTTTGTCTTGAGACACTGCGGTAAATTGGACAAGAAAATACCACGTAATCAAATTATGCGTAAAGGTATTCTTCAGTTTAATCTTAAATTCGTAACGTCCTCAACAACGCACACGGTTACCCAAAGCGCGGGTATTACTCAGGATATTTACGATTATTCGGATGCGTTGCACAAAATTCAAATCGCAATGCCAAATTCATTTACACTGAGCTGTTATCGTCCGCGTGTGAGCAAATCGCTTCACGGCGCGCTGTGTAAATTGTAGGCTTTATGTGACAAAGTTCAAGAATTTCTTTACAAAAAAAGCAAACATAAGTGACTGAAACTGGCGAGTATTTAGGCCGCCTGTGTGGCAACCGACTGGCACAACGACCCTCCGTGTCAGAGTGCCAACTGGGTAAATATCGTCATACAACTTCTAGCCGAGGATAGCCGAAACATTCTCGTGAAATGTTATTAGCGTAGCGTGCATCACACTGTCTAGTTACAGCCGAGCGAGATAACCGCCGGACAAATTGGTAGAATTGTGCTGTGCTAAGCAATTAGCAGAACATGGTATTTTCCTGCGTCCGCGGTGCCTCAGACGTGTCTTGTTCGGAAACGTGTCGCGTTTTATTGTACAAATTGAACATGCTCACCGGGCACAGCTCACGGTGCATCGTTCTTTATATAAATAAACCTCGAATCATTTACAAGTTAATTTTATTGCACATTAGTGCCTTCTTCATTGCGTCTTCGTGATTGCAATTATTCAGTCTTTGTCTTGTCTTTGTCATAAGTAGTTTTTTGCCAGTGGCATGGCCCACTGAACTTATCTATTACCAAGACAAAAAGTATCCTGTGTACTTATGTGCTAATCCAGGTCATGGCCTATATGCGTGCCAAGTTTCAACCAAATTGGTTTTACGGTTGAGGCGTGATGGACGAACAAACATTTATATATTCCTTATCCATACTAATATTATAAATGTGAAAGTAACTCTGTCTGTCTGTTACCTTTTCACGCTTAAACCGCTGAACCAATTTAAATGAAATTTGGTATGGAGATAGTTTGATACCCTGGGAAGGACATAGAATAGTTTTTATCCCGAAAATCATCCTTTAGTGGGTGGACACGGGGGTAGAAGTTTGTATGGTGAACTAATCATTTCTCAAGTAAGGTGGCCCACACAACTTTAATATTATGGCGCGATATAAAAAACAGGCTATTCAAAGTACTAATGCTACGCAGACGAAGTCGCGGGCTCAGCTAGTTACTTAATATAAGTAATGATAGGTAAGAAGTATATTAAGGCGATAAGGTTCTGAAAAGTTCTAAGATATAATCCTAAACATATATATCAAAAATTCAACCCGTTTCTACTGGGCTTGGCTTAACAGAAAAGTCAGGACCTGTGTTGCAAATTTTGTGGTTAACTGTAAACAAAGTACCTTCTAAATGACTACGTGAAAGAATCACAACAACATCAAAGGCATAATGGATCAAGGATGCCATCGTAAATCGAGTTAATCAGTTACATACAATGACATTACACCATATCCGTGTCAAGTGCAGCTGGGTGAGGGCCAACGTGGGGCCAACGTGGGGCCAACCCAATCTAATTACTTGAGCTGAACGACGCAGCTTTGATCCACTGCAATGGCTTGTCATACACGGGGTACACTTTAATTAACATACGTATTTGCATGTTTCTATTAGTAAAACCGTTTTTCGAGAAAATAGAGATCATTGCGGATGTAGCTAATTGGGTTTGTTCTGAAAGAAATGGGGTAATTTTCCTGGAAGGGTTAAACTGACTTGGTTTAACGGTGATTACGATTGTTCAAGAGCTTTGACTTGACATACGTATCAGACGAATCATGAAGCTGAAACTGGCTGCCAAACTAAATAACCCAGGGCCGAAAATAGTGTGGGGCTCTATGTATTTTTTTTATTAATTACGGTTCCGTACCAAAGGGTAAAAACGGGACCCTGTTACCAACTTCACGATCCATCTGTTTGTCTGCCTGTCTGTCACCAGGCTGTAATCTCATGAACCTTGACAGCTAGATAGTTGAAATTTACACAGATGATGTATTTCTGTTGCCGCTATAACAACAAATACTAACAGAATAAAAAAATATTTAATTTTTTTTTTTTTTTTTATTTTTTTTTTTTTGTTTATTTAATATTTATTTAATATTTTTCCCATACAACAAAACGAGAATTATTTGCCGTTTTTTGCGATAATGGTTCGGAACCCGTCGTGGGCGAGTCCTACTCGCACTTGGCCAGTTTTTTAATTTCTAATTTACAAGATGGCATTTTAAGAAAAAAAATTAGAATGTTTTAGTCCAATTTCTAAAATTACAGGCACAGAGTTATACAGGGCAGGGACACTATTTTGGCCCCGGGCTATTTAGTTTAGCTGCTACTATTTGGCTGCCAGTTTCAGCTTCATAGACGAATCTACTTATTTTATATAAAAAATATATGTATTGGATCTCGAACAAAGCTCACACAATCACCATGCAAGTTGAACACATTCAGTGGGTTAACATCGTAAATCAATATATTTTTGTATATTTCAGTTTTTAAATATACAAAGAAAGATAAAGATGAATTTAACAAATTCAGTACCTATCTTAGAAGGGCAACCTCCATCACATGGACCATTTCCAACATAAATCTTCGTGACACTCGATCGATCTCTTCTGCAAGGAAAATGGTTAACATTCAAGTTTGATATAGGGTTTCTTTGGAAGTATCCATTTTATCATTGTATATTTCATTCGCAAATTTGAGTTAGGGTCGCAGAAAATTTTAAAGAGACTTATTGCGGCCCTGGCTCAAGCAACAGACCCAGCCTAATTGTGTAAGTGAATTCTGCAAAGGAAACAAGTCGATTCTTTCAAAGAATCAGAATAATTTCTTTCAATTTTTCGGTATTGCGAAACTAATTTGGAAAGCTAGCGTTTCAAATCCTCCTTTGAGTTGAACACAGACTACTTAGAGGTACTACGGAGTTGAAGATATATGACATTTGCATTACACAATACCAATAGTGCAGTTTTATCTCGATTCTGCCGCTTTCATTCATTCTTTTACAATCAATTCTACGTCAAAATATTGGTAATGAAAGGAGCATAACAACATTGGTTTCAGAGTGCAATACGAAAAGTCGTTTTTGGGAAGGTTCCAACTTGTTTGCTTTGCAGAATTCACTTACGCAATTAGGCTGCAGGTTTGGGTTTTAGTCAGTAAAAGACTGACACGCCCTCTCGCTCCACCCAGAGCGGGCGAACTCATTGGATGATTCTTCACATCCAAAAAAAAACTGAAGTACAATGCATTTTTCCATTTGGAATTTCACAAACGCAACCGCTACTGTTGAACATGAAGTCCTGAGTTGGGTAGTATCATTGGGATTTTCCATCTGAAATTTCTCAGTAGAAGCCCGGAGCTTGAACTTGTGTCGGTCGATAGCAACAGACTTACCCCTATTACATATATATTATATACAGTACAATTATTTTCTTAATGTCCCTCGGCAAACTACGTGTTTCGTCAATCATCGGCTATCTATCAGTTGCCCTTTGCACTTGCTTGATGCTGAGCGTACGCTCTCAATCAACTTGCAAGTCTGATAGAAATCCGACGACTGACGAAAAACGAAGTTTGCCGAGGAACACGAAGTTTGTCTTTTGACGGTCTTACAATTCTGAGAATACAGCGTGATGTTAAAAATTATTATTTACATTAAAGGATCTACGCAAGTGTCTTCAAAAGTAAACCAGTTTTAATAACATTATTACTGGATGACCTGCCACTTCCACACATTTTCTGCGTGACTGTATAACTAAAAGTTTACTGTTAGTACATTGTCCTAGTTTCCCTGCATGTAATTTACCAACAGAGATAAAACTAAGAGGTTTACAATGATGTTAGTTTTTCAACATCTTCTAAATCTGCGAGTTAATTCGCGCAGTCACCGTTATTATCACCGTACGTGCTAAGAATTCCAAATTATATAAAATTAATTATTCATTTCACAATTAAATTCGTCCATGAGTGTACAAGTAATTAACGAATAACGGACAGATAGCTCTCTGGAGCATGTCGTCTGTGATGTATGCAACAGAGTTTTATCTCTACGGCTGCGGCTGTATGAAAAAATATTTAACGTCCGAATTTTAACGATGCTCTTTTTCCCGTTAGAGCAAACCTAGTATTTGGCACCAACGACATGCTCATGAAGATGGGTCACCCATGTGCAGGTTGTGAGGGGAATATACGGAACGCATGGAGCAGCTTCTGTGCACATACGATGCACTGGCTGGTAAGCGAATGAGTCTCCTAGGGGTTGGATATCCAAGACCATAAGACTATAGGCTCATATCTCCTAGTCTCGTTGTAAAACTCATGAAGAGAGTTTCAGTGTCCGAGTTATTTCTAGGCCCCTCCACAAGATAAGAAGATAATCGCTTACCCTCCCAGTTGATCCTTGCGCTACAATAAACTGAGAATCCTTCCTAATAACTCCTTATATGTGTCTCTTTACTGGGCCCGCGTGGTGGATTATACGGCCCAGCCCATCTTCCAGAAAGGCGGCCTGTGCTCTAGCAGTGGAAACATTAAAAGCCTGATTATGCTTATTTGTCTCAATAATATTCCCCCGACCAATCATGCCAAAGCTACGACATTTCGATGATCATATCCGATTGATGATAAGCGAAAAATTGGCGCATTTTCGTGAAAATATTTTAGTTTTCATTTCAGAAAATGCTCGACCTTCCAGTATGCATTTTAGTGACTTTATTCGTACAATAATGATTTCGATTAAATACCTAATTATTGCTTATACAGTAAAACTTACTGTAAAAGTGACTTGAAAATATAGAACACACGCTGTGGAAATGGTAAAATTGCAATGATGTAATAGATAAGTAGCCATATTATATTATGTATTATGATAATCTATACTTTTTACTATTTACTACTATACTTACTTTTTAATATTATAAAGAGGTAAAGTTTGTGAGTTTGTAATCTCTAGATCTACTGAACCAACTTAGATGAAATTTGGCATGGAGATAGTCTGAGACCCTATAAAGGACATATAATAGTTTGTATTCCCTTGGGATGTAAAAAACACTATATACGCGGGCGAAGCCGCGGGCAGAAGCTAGAAATTAATAAATGCATCATCATCATCCACAGCCCGACTTCGCCCACTGCTGAGCATAGGCCTCTCTTCTTATACCAATCACCACGTTCCCGTTCAATAAATGCATAATATCGTATAATTACTTACTTTAGCATCGCACCACACTTATAATGGCAGCTCGAACACGGTGGTGATGGAAGTAATTGGTGCTTATAGCACAGGAATCCTACTAGTTGAAACCCAGTTGCACTTGTTTTGTATCTGGCCACTAACTTACAAAGTCTTATTTATGGTACAATAATTGTAAATAGGTTTAATTTTTGAACAAAATAAATATTCTTACTATATTATGCCTAAAAATAACTTGTTGCTCTCGGTTATAAAACACCAGTACATAAACGCTTCCTACTTACAGCTAAATGTACAACATAGTTTTTTAATTACTAACTTAACATACGTTCTCCTATTAATCGTGACTATGCAAGTGTGAAATATGTATAAAATTACAATTTTGTCCAAGCCGGTCTTTAATGTGGTCTGTTATTATCTGTGGTGCAATAAATAAGAAAATGATTTTCACGCAGAACACGAAAAGAAGACAAGTGTATTTTCTCAAAATGGTTAAAAAGAAATTTTGCTTGTTAGATAGTAGGTACCTAACTATTTTACTGAACTTAGTTTAAAGTAAAGGTATGCTAGTATTATATTATCTGTGGTAAAGGATATGCTAGTATTATATTATCTGTGGTAAAGGATAGGTTCTATTATTTAACAGTCTTCTTCTTCGTGTCGATGATTCCTTCACAAAATTTTCTTTGACCAGTATTCAGCCACGTCGATACCCTTAGCGCTGGCCTCACAAAGGTCTTGCATGGTGCAGGTATTTTACATAAGGATCTGGACAGGAGATGGGGCATCGTCTGTGGGGTGGTTCCAGAGTCACACTGTGGCTGATTGGAGTAAGATAATCCCCCTCCCCATCTGTCTAAGTTCTGCCTACAGCGGTCCACTTGTCTTCGTATCCGGTTTAGGGATTTCCAGGTGGGCCATGGCTGTTTACGGCCCGCTGGGAGCTTTTCTGCAAGCTCAACATATACTTTACAGTTATCTCACTTGTTATAAAAATACAGGGGCAATGTTTCAGGGGGTGAAAGTAATCGTGAATATAAACAACTCATAGGAAACACTGAAATCGGAAAATTACTACATTACCAGCTGTTTCCTACAGTTTGTGGTACTCGTAGTTTGTCGAATTATGCAACAAATTTTGGTGTTGTGTTGAAGAGCAGATTTTTTTCACATTTCTGAACCTATCCCACTGTAAAAGGTTATAGTACCTATTTATGAGTGATCAAAGCAAACCTGTAAATGTCATAAACAAGAAATGTTCTTCAAACAGTAAAAATCAAAATACATCAAGGAATACTGAAATCAAAGATTGCAGTTAATAACAAATGCACTAAATGAAAGGCATTAAAGTCGATTGAAATCGATGTTTAAGTTTAATGATTGCTATCGTGATCGCGAGATTGCTTACCGAATGATCCGAGTAAGTCGATAGGATCATTATGTTATCTGCTAACTGTACCTGAATTCTGAACGAATGGCAGTAGCAGTCAAGTGTCGAATATGCGCACTTACGGGCGAAGTGTGAAAAGTAAGTTTTTTTGGGTAAAACCTTTTTAGCACTTTTTTTAGGGTTCCGTACCCAAAGGGTAAAAACGGGACCCTAATACAAAGACTCCGCGGTCCGTCTGTCTGTCTGTCTGTCCGTCTGTCACCAGGCTGTATCGCATGAACCGTGATAGCTAGACAGTTGAAATTTTCACGGATGATGTATTTCTGTTGCCGCCTATAACAAAAATACTAAAAATTTAACAAAATAAATATTTAAGTGGTGCTCCCATGCAACAAACGTGTTATTTTGCCGTTTCTTGCAATAAAGGTACGGAACCCTTCGTGCGCGAGTCCGACTCGCACTTGGCCAGTTTTTTTCAAATATTGCAAAGATTCCAGTCCTTTTTACTTACATTGGTTTTGCTTAAACTTAGTACGAGAACTTGTTTCGATTTTATTATTTTTGAGTCTTACGGCATTTACTGTACCTAACTGTACCTACTGTACTGTTTGTCTTACAATATTGACAATTTAACCTCGTTATAGCAACTAACTCAGAGTTATGTTTTTAGTGCAAATGAAATATTTTGTTGACACTGGATATTTTTATCATTTTTATTAGGAACATTATTTAAAAAAAATGTTAATATTTCATTTTTATCCCACAGTAAAAAAAAGTTTACAATAAAAACATGCTTGATAGAGTTTCCGGTATAGTATTTTTTCCTGAAAGATGTTGTGTATTCTAAATCCAAAATTAACCTAGGGCACAAAGTACGTAAGCGGCGGCGCGTATACTTTCTATTTTGTGCCTAGGGGTAGATTCGTTTTGGATTTGGAATGAAACGAAAAGCGCAAAATAGAATTTGGTCTGAAACAATAGTACCTAAATATTTCAGGGAGACTGAGACAGAGGGGACAGGTAGAGACTAGAGACAAATTTGCACTGAAAGAAGACATGCTTTGAAATGGGTTTAGGGTTTCTGTTGTATATATCTAATCTATACTATTATTAATTAATTAATACTTTATCTATACTAATATTATAAAGAGGAAAGATTTTTTTGTTTGTTCGTACCGAATAGGCTCCGAAACTGCTGAACCGATTTGAAAAATTCTTTCACCAATAGAAAGCTACATTATTCCTGAGTGAAATAGGCTATTTTTTAATCCCGAAAACGGGTCCTGTGGGGTGGTCCACGGGAGCGAAGCCGCGGGGAACAGCTAGTACTTAATATTATAACGAGAAAAGATTTTTTGTTTGTTTGTACCGAATAGGCCCCGAAACTACTAGACCAATTTAAAAAATTCTTTCGCCACTAGAAAGCTACATTATCCCTGAGTGACATAGGCTATTTTTTAATCCAGAAAACGGGTCCTGTGGGGTGGTCCACGGGAGCGAAGCCGCGGGAAACAGCTAATCAATAATATACATATATAATAATCAGGGTAAAAAATCATTTGTATATAAGCATGCGCTAAATTATACGCTTGTATTGATTTACAAGATGAGAAGAATTTGACAAGGGTTATCAAGTACCGTTCCCAATCCCGTCTTTGGTAAACATTACAGTAATTTCAAGGTTTACCTCGTTCATCATGTTTTAGTAATACGTATTTATTACAAACCTCAATGGAATACGTGAGTGTATGTATACGTGCTATGTATGTTATCATCATTTACGAGAGAGGAAAATATGTAGAATGTAAACAAGCGCGTAATTTGATTCATGATTCATATTTCATTTACCTCTCTACTGTAGACACAAATGCCCAATTAATGAATTAGCTGGCATTCATTATTATAGGCTTTATGTTGTGGTCGGCGCGGGTGTTGTTTACGAAAACACAACGCGCACCGAAAACAATGGGCCTAGGTCGTTATCATCGGCTTTATTCATAAATCCATTGTTTGAATCGTTAAATCGGGGGAGTGTAACCGCGTGGAATGAATGGATGCACTTGTCGCGTGGTGCATGGAGGCGGCGGCTTATCACGAGGAGCTGGCGGGCGCGCGGCGGCCGGGGCTCGGGCCGCAGTCACCAGTCAGTCGCGCCGCGCGCAGCAGGCCCCACGCTCCGCCGCTCGAGCTCCGCGCCGCCCTTATCACAACATTCCCGCATTGGGATCGATCCGCATGTCTTCACGCGCTTCGCACTGATAACGACTCCTCTCAAGTCGACGTGACACTGTGCCCGAGTGCTACTGGATACACTCCCAAATACTAACGTGCTTGTGTTTGACATGTGATTTTACCTTCTGATTTTTTAATTAGACAGTTCAGGATAATTACTAAGTTTCAAGTTTTATATTCAAGGATCAATGTGAGTACTACAATTATTTTTGTTTTCAAGTTTCTTATTTGTAAACATGTTCTAAAGTTTATTTTTTACTAGAAGGTACCTAGGTGCTAATCTAGTTCTACAATAACAATACAAAAATATTGTTGAGACATCCTGTATACAGGATGTCTAATAAAATTTGTTGATTAACAAATTTTATTTTATACGACCTCTAGAAAGTCTGCAAGGATAAACTTAAAAAAGCGATTTGAAATAGTTTATTAAACTTTTCAATTTAATTAGATAGTAAATTATCTTCAAAATGCACTTTCTCGTTTAATTCCACTTTTTCCAAGAGTGGCTAACAGACAGCCAGCGCTAATAGATCGGTAAATAAAGTAAAAAATTACACTGCTCAGTAAATAACGGGGTCAAAAGATACGCTTTGGTAAAATTTTAACTTCAATGTCTTGAATTACAAGGCATTTATCGCAAATTGTATTATTAATGTGGCTATAAAAGTTTTAATTGCCTGTGGAAATTAATTTTCAAACAACTAAGGACATATTTTGATTCTGAACGTACTTTTCAGAGACACCTAAAAAGGTAAATAGAACTCTCTACTATTTGGATATCCCTGAAATCGCGTTAGAGAATCTGAAAATATATTCAAATAGATAGGTAGTATTTAAATCTTCGCAAGTTGTATATAAATTAAATCAGAAACATTCAGTCTTGAACACAAAAGACACAAACCGATTTGTATTCCGAAACGTGTGTGTATACCTTTAGAAGTCAGGATGTTAGAGAAACATCACAAAGATATTTTTACCCGAAGACGCAGCAAACATTAAAGAGTTACCGAATGAAACGAACTGAACAGCTGCTCCAAATGAAACAAACTGCATTTTATGACTAAAAGTGTGCATGTGCCTCTTTCATATTTCATAACCACATGATACTGAACAGAAAGTAGTTTTAATTTTAAGTAATTACTTTCAAGGCTGGAATTTGCTGTAAATACGATTCAGGTTTTATTGATTTAAATATTTCATTATAAAAGATGAGTACTAAATTATTATGTAGAGATTAGGTTTTAATCAGAGATTTATATAGTTATCAGAAAAGAGTTTTAGTTGTTGTCGACCGATCTTATCAATTTCAGTATAATTTTATTATCTGAACCAGAAAAATGGTTGGAATGGAAATTTCTTGACGTACCAATGGTATGAGCTCATAAAACTACAAAGCTAATATTTATTAAAACATCATAAATGCAACGACTACTCACGGTAAAGTAAAACTTCAACTGAACAAGGAGATAAAGTTATTTCTGTGATCTAGAGACAAGTTCTAACCTCATCAATCTTCTCTAAGATTTTTACTATTTCTGCCTATAGTTTTGAATTTATGCATGAAATGAAGATTATTGAAAATCTTCCAGGTCTGGCTTTCGAAACAAACATTGTGTATTTATTATTTAAATATATATTTACTTAATGAATCATGATTGCATCGACACTAATCGACTGCAAATAAACATGTGTATCCTTACGAGAAAATAATAAAAACAACAACTGCAAACGGATGCAAAGCAACGTGCTTGAGATGACAAAGCGTGCATGTGTTGGGATGAAACATCAAGATCACGCAGGCACACTGCGATACTGGGATGACGGCCACTGTGACACACTCGCATTAGACGCTAACGACTCCTGCGCTATTACACCTCTTAATAAACTCGGCACTGCAAGATGGCCGTGATTATACTGTGCAGAGTACTGCAGAGCCACAGAGCCACAGATCTAGTGAATGCTTGGCAGATGGTGATTGTGCTCCGCTAAAATAACAAGTTTGTAAAATGTCATCGCGATCGTACCCACCACGAGCGGACTACAATTGGGTGACAATCACCTTGGCGAATATTGGAACGTTTGGTTTTCGAGTTTCTGAGTCAAACAGTATAAACAAAATAACAAACGACTGACACAAGTTATACTTGTTTGTGTTTGCTGTAACTACTTTGAAGTTTTCCTTTATTTGTTCTCCAATTCTGTTGTATAAAATAGTTTTATTTTGTTATTGGCATTCAATTAATCTCTGTCGACTTAGACGGTGTTTAATTAATTATAGCTGTATACTTCTCGCTAAACTTCTTGGCCGCCCTGAAGTTGGCCAATTTCGCATAGATCGGTGCTGTTTTTGTATGAGATTTACCACTGCGCAACCAACCATTGTAGCCAACTTCAGGACGACCAAGAAGTTTGGCGAGAACTTTACCTCTTTCAGTTAATTATCTATTATTTATAAGTTAGCCAGGGATATATAATATGTATTATTGACTTTGAAGTTTCAGGCAAAATTACACTGTAGGGTGAGGTTTAGACTTTAGTAAATGGTTTTATTGAATCTATTTGGCGTAAAAAAGAAGAGACCATTTTGTGGAGTACTGGGGGGTGACCATAAGCTCTTAAAGTAAGGTTACTTTGAGTGTGTGTAAGGGACAGATGTATATTACTTGTATACATCTGTCCCTTACGTATAATCAAAATAACCTTACTCTAAGAGCTTATGGTCACCCTCCAGATATCCCATAGGTCACATATTGTTTTGACTGGTCTGATTGTAAAATAAACATATCTGCGACAATTCTATAACAACAGTTGAACTTACATCACAGTTTTAAAAGACAATTACCATTTTAATAATATCTTGAAAGTTGTAATACTTGTAATAAGAATAAAATCAGCTTGTCTTATTAATTACAGCTGTTAATCGATGCTTGAAATGCTGCGACATTTACATGCTCAAGGCTACAGTTGCGGTGGAATAGCCTTTGTATGTACTTTACAAGCTATACTTAAAATATGTTGTAAAGTAGTTAGCCGTATCCGTTATGGGGCATCAAATTGTGTGCAATAACTTATAAGTTATAACTTTGAAGTTTGAACCATTCTATGTAGTGGCGCATTTTACTTATATCGTTTAACCTTGATATAAATATGATGTGTGTACTTAAGCACTGCATATGATTTGACATGATACGTTTTAAATAAATACAGGCTGTTGTTACTAACCGAGGTTATAGCATAAGCAAAAACCATTTAGTAAAAAAGCAAACAAAAAGCAAGCATGTTGACGAAATAAATAAAACATCAATGGTGCATTGACACAAGCTCTAGGTATTTACCTACTGCTTCCACTCAACAATCTAAGCCCACACTTATGTTTGTGCTCTCTACAGCCGAGTGTTATCGCGGCGTGGTTATAGTCTACAACAATATTTAAAAGCATGAGTTTACCGCAAACTATCAAGGTTAGAAAATCATGCGAAATAAACTTCATCATGGCCATAAATTCATGATTATTCACGGCGCGTTTGCGTAAATATTAAACGTACGAACACTTTTATCAAAATTATGCTGCGGTTACCAGTTGTTAATGTTGAAGACATGCTTTATACAGCGTGTTACACTTACGCAGTGTGAGCACACAACGCATCTCGAGCGGGTTAATCTGCAAACATTAAACTTTTTACTTGAGATAAAACAGAGCTCATTGAGTGGGGCCCGGCCGCGCTCGCGATGGGCCGTGGCGCACTCGCACATGCGGCCTGGATGCCACCAGACCGTCTCGTATTAATATCTGGACAATTCATCAACATCGCCCTTGGTAATTAAACATTCATGTTGCGCCGGAGTCCGGAGTAAGTTTTAGCAGAATTAATTTCCACTACGTTTGAAGTCACGGTCTCGCGCAATCACTTTTGGTTGCAGAATGCGGATGTTTTGTGCGTGTCAAGCAACTGTGACAGCATCTTACATCAAATTAGTATTAGTGGTACTGTCAGACTGTATTCCTTGTTTTCGATTATGGTATAGGCTATTCAGACTTCAGTTATTTAGCTCGTAGCTGCGAACTACGCAAATGTAGAATCGAGTAGTTGGGGTAGTTCGTAGTTTTACATAAAATAGCACGGTAACCACTACTTTAAGTCATGAATTCATGATCGTTTACAGTTTTTATCAAAGAATTGATGGTTCACACTCATACTTTTCCAATTCTCTTTACCCTCAATAACTCTTTTCTTCAATTGTTTCTGGGACTTTTGATTTAAACAATCAAAGTAAAACAAATCGCATATAACCCTAACTCTCAGCAGATCATCCTTTAAATATCACGAAACATCGAATTTTAACAAAAAATATTTTGCATAATGAAATGTCAATTATTCATAGTTCGATTGCTTATCGATGAAATGTGCAAAATTGGATTCGGTAGCCGTTTCGCATTCGCACACAAATCGTAAATATGTGTCTAGGTTGGCTTGCATAAATGAACGATTTTTTATCATAAATGTCACCAACTCGTTTTGTTACTATTCAAAATAAAATATGGCAATTTAAATTGTAAAAAAGAAGTAAAACGCAATGTAGAAGCGGTCGATATATTTGTGGTGTATCAGCTTTACAATGTAGTGTATTAGTACTATTTTAAAGGATAATGTAATATTGTTCTATTTATAGGCAGTACCTAAGTAGCAATGAATTTAGATTGGTTTAAAATGTTCTAATTTGATCATTGTAATCTATAGGTACACAAACACAATCTTGGTTTCAAGGTACAAGGCCTTTAGAAAATAAGGAAGACACAAAACTTGCTAACATACAATCTTTTCAACATTATTACCCGGCTGTTTTGAAAATATTGTTTGCTCACTAGTTATTTAGCTGGCTAATCCTAGTCGCAAAACGCGAATTATGAAATACTGAGCAATTTAAAAATTCTTGTGTGAGAACGGTGTTAGTTGCTGTACAATGAAAATACTAACATACTTCAGACAAAGTCAAAAACAATACAATACTCGAATTATATAAATAATGTAAAATGGAACAAGTTGCCCGCAACCTTTAATATATAATCTTGAAATAGTATGTACAATCATTAATGTTGATTGTAAACAAGGTATAGGAAATAAAGTTTTACAGAGTTTTAGCACGCGACGATCAGAAACTCAGTTTTATTGGTTCATTTTGCAAAGACTTTCTTGCTAAATGTATCCACACCGCATTAATATGTCAGTGTTCATGATAGGCTCTGCAATATATAAAAGATACCTACCTCAAATTACAAGAACTAGTACGTCCAGTTCAAAAAATAATTTACGCGTTAACACCCACCCAATTACCTAATCAAGTAGTTACTTAATAAAAACGCAGACGAGCCATTCAGACGTTTTAAAAAGTGATTTCAAAAAGAACAAATTGGGTAGAGAACTGGTTCGGCGTAACTCCGGAAGCGAACAGGTTCCGCGGCGCCGAGATAAGTATTAATTGGAATTTTAATTTTTACTAATCAAAGAGGCTTGTGAATGGCCCGCTGCCGGGAATCGGTTTTTCTTCTGAATCTATTACGTGTATTAAGTAACACGGCTTTCACTGGATCAAGTTATTTGTTACAATCGAACCGTCACGCAACCGTTTTTAGGTAACTAAGCTGCTGGTCGTTCACATTTGACCACGTTATATGCCACTCTTGTGGCTGCACCATAGGGTTTGGATAGGTGATAAGTAATTAATGTGTGTCTATGCTTTATTCTAAACAAGCCCTGCGCTTTGATATAGACTACCTAATTGGAATTCCAAATTGCTTTTAAATTCGAATTAGCGTATAAATCATTTGAGGCTATGAAATAATTAAATTGGTCAAGAGCTATGGTATGACATTATACTTAATGACTAAAACTTGATCGTTAAGTATAATTATTTTCCTCACAAATAATAATTACCATTTAGCAATAGCCTAGCGTAGCTATCCAAGTATCCAGTACCTACAATTATAGTTAACCGCAATAAGAGATTCATGGCACAAAAGTTTGCAACAAAGCGGGATGATGAATCATTCTCGTAACTTTTCTGTTTTGTATAAATTCACTTAAAAGACCCATTCCGTGACCATGAAGCATGTCCGACAACTATAGATAATTGCTCGAGATAATTGGTGAATTCTGTTGATCACACGTAGAACTAATCGACATCGCGAGTTCCGGATAATAATGTCAGGTATGAGAATATCAAAGCGATCCGAGCGATTGTTTTGAAAAGTAAAACGCGCGATCATTAGCAGTGACGTTGAAATATTATATATATTATAACAGCATTGTGTGTCAGTAACGCAAAAGTACATGAAACGTGTTATTTTACACTGGAGTAGTGGGAATTTTTACTAAAGTTATAATCAAGTTGGTCCTTGGCATTGTAACTTGTAAGTAACTAAGCATGTTTCATACTTACCTCTTTTGTGGTTATGGATGGTTTCCTAAGTAACCACTAGAATATAATTGACAACCTCATTTGAATACTTACGCTACTAAAAACAATGCTTACATTTTTAAAAGATTTACCAAAAAGGTTCTCAATTCGGATGTTCAAATATATTTCTTTTTTTTATGTATGTTCGGGCATAGCTCCGTCATAAATAAACGGATTTGCAAATTTCTTTTAAGTTCGAAAGAAGTTTATTTTCAAATAGTCCCAATTAAATTTGGTAAAGATCTGATGAAGAACTTCGGAGATATACAGCAGAACTCTTCAATAAGTGACGGCAAATCTCTACGTATTGCTGCAATCGCATGTCTGTTTATTGTTTACACCATTTCATAACATACCATCACGCCAGTATGCTCTAAACGGGTACGCAGTAGTGTACAGTTCACCCTGGTACACTCTCATTCCATTGGTTATGTTATCATACATGTTATTCTTGTTATCTATTCTGGAATCACTGTGGACATTATAGGTACCTTACGATAGTACTTGTCAATGGACAAGTATAACTATCGTATGTACAACTAAAAAGTGTAAAAAAATACTTTTTTACAAAAAATACAACCGACTTCCAAAACAAACACTACTAATTGAAAAATAACTTCAGTTTCGGAAAGCGGTGTCAAAAAACGAAGAAACAAAAACAGGAACGCCGAATTCCGAAATTGAAGTTATTTTCACTTTGTAGAGTTTTTTTTAGAAGTCGGTTATATTTTTGAAGTACTCATTCATGTCACCAGATTTTTGCAAACACCATAAGTTTATAATAAATCGCGTGAGATTGAAACTCTTTCTTTTCATTAAGACACGGGTATATTTTAAACCATCGCATTTGGATGGGATTTTATTTGAAATGATCGGTTCACGCTGTATCGAAAATTTATAATCTCGCTTGATAAATTACAAACTGTTGGTGTTTGCAATAATCTGATGATTACATTAATTTTAAAACTTAGTTTTCGCGGATCCAGAATTCTGGCATTTTGAATTCGCAAAAAATAAGTTTTTACATTCCATTAATGTTTGAATCTATCTACGTCACATGAGTACAAACATCCTTTTCGAGGAAATACAACGATATGCTAAATATGTAATCGTAAATATGTTGAATGTGAAGTGGCTGGGATCCAATTCAGTGACAGGAAACAGTCGAGTTTGTTTTATTGCCAGCTATTAATGTCTCATAGCTGGACGTGCCTGATTTACCTCCGCCGCTCTACGCAAGGTGGTGCCACTTAACTTCCGATACCGTTGCACGGTACATCGTTATCTAATCAATTAAGTACGTCTGAGAATCATTGACCCGAGCTCATCTGTTTATATATTTTTAACCGACTTCGCAAAAAGGAGGAGGTTTTTAATTCGACTGTATTTTTTTTTCATGTGTGTTACCTCAGAACTTTTTATTGGGTGAATCGATTTTGATAATTCATTTTTTATTCAAAAGCTGGTGCTTGTCATGTGGTCCCATTTAATTTTTATCAAGATCTGATGAAAACCTTCGGCGATATACATCAGAACTCTTCAATAAATGACGGCAAATCACTCGGGATAGCTGCAATCGCATGTCTGTTTATTGTTTGCAACATTTCATAACATCACATCACACTGGTACGCTCTAAAGGGGTACGCAGGTGTGAGCAGTTCACCCTGGTAGACTCTCATTCCACCAGTTTTGTTTGTTTAAGTTTCATGTTATAGAGTTAATCTATTCTGACTTCACTTTGGGCATTATAGGTACCTAGCCTATAGAACTGGTCCATTATGTATCACAACTAAAAAGTGAAAAAAATAAATCTTTTTTACAAAAATTACAACCGACTTCTAAACAAAAACACTACAAAGTGAAAAATAACTTCAATTTCGGAAGTCGGTGTCAAAAAACTAAGAAACGAAAACAGGAACACCGACTTCCGAAATTGAAGTTATTTTTCACTTTGTAGTGTCTTTGTTTGGAAGTCGGTTGTAATTTTTGTAAAAAAGTTTTATTTGGGCAAACCCTTAGCTTAACAATTGAACAATACACGGGTACCCTGTTAGCTGAAAAGCGGTAAAATAAACAAAGCTATTAAGGTATTATTAGTAAAACAAAAGTAATTGCTTTCACAAGCAAGTCCGCTGTGTTTACCAGCCGACGACATTCCTGTTATTGTTTGCTTTACCCAGCATGCAGCATGGCGTTGTAAAGGTGTTAGGGTTTTATTAAGCCATGTTTTGTTGTGGATCGTAAAAGTGCATTTGGTTGTAGGAGGAGATAGTTTCGAAGAGAATTTCTGTTGAATAGCTGCGTCCGCCCACGGCCGCACGGCGCGCGCCTTCCGCCCGCCCACGCACGCTAAGTTGTTCCCTAACTGTACCCACGACAAATTGCCCGTGTAACAGGCATAATAGCGGTCCTTTAATCTTAATATGATGGGGATCATATTTAAACGTACGATTGTACCATGTAAATCAGAATCACGAGTTGTATCGGTAATGCACTAAGTAATAGTGGATTGTTGTTGAACTACTCAGGCATGGCTCCATATAGTGATAGCTTTACGTATGGTTTAGTTCTCGCCAAACTTCTTGACCGCCCTGAAGTTGACTACAATGGCCGCGCAGTAGTAAATCTCATACAAAAAAATGTTAATTAAAAAAATCAAAAAACCCGACTGCTTTTCAACATCTTCGCGAGCTGGCTGACCAATACCAGACATATCCTCCGACTGCACAGCATGATTTTCTCCTTGTTTACGTCTTTTTAGTTCGCTTTTCAAGCAGTCGGGTTTTTTGATTTTTTAAATTAACATTTTTAGTTATTTTTTTTTCGAATCAGGTACATTTAAACATATAAGTGTTTTATATTTTTGAAATCACCTCTTAAAATCCTTCATTTTGATATCCTACATGATAGGATTGGAAGAAAATAAATTTGGGCCCCTGCAATATGGCGCCCAAGAACCGCTATTTTCTTATTTTCCAATTTTCATGTAGCCAGTGACACTTGCGGGGTTAAGACGAATCGACTGACGTAAGAATCATCGATATCGGCCCACGCGTTTGGTCTCTAGATCGCCACTTAGGAACAAACATACATACATACATACTTACATACATAGACTGATAAACACATTACCCTCCTTCGGCAGTCGGGTAAAAACAGCACCGATCAGTACTTTGCGCATCGGAACTAATCGGAAGCCAACTTCAGGGCGGCCAAGAAGTTTAGCGAGAACTATACCGTCGTTTGCCGTGCACCTGCGATAGTCAGAGAATCTTAGATTAACGGCACAGCGCTAATGATGAGCAAATAATAAACGAGCGCTCGCACAAGTACCTGCTTCAACAATACAAGTTAGCTGACAATGTTTGTTCTTTGGTATTTAAACTTATCCATTTGTCTTTGTGTATTTTTTTCATTCTAATGTCTAGCTTAACTAACTTAGTACAAGAGATAGATTCAATATACAAGTTTTGAAAATTATGAAAACCAATTATGTAGTAAATGCTGATTATTTAAATATTATTGACAGTCTATATTTTCATCATCAGCCTAGCCTTTTTCCCAATTATTGTTGGGGTCAGCTTCCAGTCTTACCTGATTCAGCTGAGAATCAGTGTTTTACATGGAGCGACTGCCTATCTGACCTCCACAACCCAGTAACTGGGTAACACGAGACCCCTTGGCAAGACTGGAGTCAGATCTCAGGCTTCTGACTACCCGTAACGACTGTCAAATATCTTCAAATGACAGCCGGGACCAACGGCTTAACGTGCTTTCCGAGGCACGGAGGAAACTCGGTATGTTGGAATGGTCACCCATCCACGGACCGACCTCGTCAAGCGTTGCTTAACTTTGAAGATCGACCCGTGCGGCCGTCTTTATTTTATGTTTATTTATTTAAACATGCATGTATAACCTTACAGGTCTAAGGCGTTATTCTATGAGAAAAAAGCACTACAACGAAACATATAAGAATTAGGCAAAATTAAATATACAAATAAAAAAACGAATTTAAAAAAAATACGATATAACGAAAAAAAAAGAAGAAAATTCGAAGAAAAGATAAAATAACAGAAAAACTTACAGAAGTAAATAAAAAAATACAAAGAATACATATACAATTATTCACTAACCTAACTTTCATCCATCTTCTCACTAAAACTTAAACATTCACGACACACATCTATCCATCTACCAGCAAGCAGGTCACACTCTGGTGCTGATGTCAGAAGGGCATTTAGCATTGTGAGCGCCCGAACTAGAGGCGAGTTAGCTCGGGACACCGTACGTGCCGGAGGTACGGCCAAAAGCCGGCGACTTCGTGGTCGAAGCTGTATCCGAGTATAATCTAAGGATTTAATAAAAAATTCGCAGCGTATTTTATCTACATTCATTAAACTGACAGCAATTTTATCTCTTACATACATTTCCGATGTAATATACAAAGATAAAAAACAGTTACCGCTAGAAACTTATTACAAAGTAAGAAACTCACATTACGATTTGCGGAATTACAATCTGCCGTGCACATTATAAACGTTACTTTTAACCGAGTGAAACTTTACACTGACGATCTTGGCCCGGATAAACTGTACTACACGTTACGAACTTACGATATTCGATTATTATCACAACTTATACCCAATTTATACGTCGCCAGTGTCGCCACTCTTTGGTAGAGTTCCAAGTCATCAGTATTTTTTTATGGTACTATGTATGTTAGTATCATCGGTATATGATACTGTGAGCTCGTGGAGCTCGTGGCTAAATAATAACAGCCGCACTGGTCGATCATCAAGGTTAAGCAACGCTTGACGAGGTCGGTCCGTGGATGGGTGACCATTTCAACATACCGACTTTCCTCCGTGCCTCGGAAAGCACGTTAAGCCTTTGGTCCCGGCTGTCATTTGAAGATCTTTGACAGTCGTTACGGGTAGTCAGAAGCTTGAGATCTGACACCAGTCTTGCCAAGGGGTACCGTATTACCCAGTTACTGGTTTGTGGAGGTCAGATAGGCAGTCGCTCCATGTAAAACAGTGTTACTCAGCTGAATCCGGTAAGACTGGAAGCCGACCCCAATGTAGTTGGGAAAAGGCTAGGCAGATTGATTGTATGTTAGTATCATCGGTCGGATCACCCTAACTTTTGTAAAATAGCATATTTTATTATTGTTATGAATGCATCATCGAAACAATAACTCGTCCCTATATATATGTGAATGTTTTAAATTGTAAACTATTTGGAAGAAAGACTTCAAACAAAGACTTTTTATAATTATGTATATATAATTGAAAATACCTATCATACGTACTTGAAAAACAGAAAGAAATTGGAATGAAATACGCACATTAAAATACAAAGCCTTGTCAAATACAATGCCTTCATCAAATATTGACTAAAATAAATACTTTAGCTACCCGATATCTTCAGAGGAGGCATCTTAGATGTTTATAGTTGGTAGATTCCTCGTATAGCCAGCTTGTAGTTGGCCTATGAAGTAGTCTTGGATTTTGTGAAATGACGGTATTGCATGAATGTATGTGTCATGTGTCCTAAAAGCTCAGACGAACTAACAATGCATAATTTCTTAAACAAATGAATATAATTTGTTGCTAGTTTGTGGTCACAAGTGCTGCTTGAGTTACCGCCAAAGCACGCTTGTGTTTACATTTACCTACGAACAATGGCATTTATTTTCCAGATTTGAGTAACACCAAAAAGGGTCGGCAACATTTATTGGTTTGTTATTTCTTTGTATTTTGCAGGTAGCTCAGTAAAATGTATGCCTATGCACCATGCTTCTTAACACTTAGAACAAAAGCACAAACGTACAAGAAAAAGGAATATATAGGGATAAGGGGATAACTAATTTAACATTACTGGAATACCTGACTTTAAGTTCGCCAACAGTTATACCGTATACCGTATAGAGTGTATTTAATCACGTCTCATTGCAAGCATACTTGTCATTCGCAACCAAGCAAACAGCCTTGCTGGAGATTACCTACGTACAGCTTCGTTAAGCCTAGCGGATTATAATGTAGGCTGCTCTAATGAAAGCTTAAATACCAGGTTCCAGCAAAAATTAAGAAGTGGGCGTCCATGTGTAATGGTCCTACATATTTGTCAATGTAACGTGTACAATCGCGTACATTGTTGTATTGTAAACGTGTTCACAAAGAAATTATGTAATTTTAAAACAATGGAATCTCGTCTCATCTATTTTAAGGTCGGACGTTTCTAATTTTACAGGTTGCGATAAAGTATTTTGTGTCAAAACTTCCTAAGTATTAAGTTGTTAGAGTTACAATTAGTGTTTAAGCTGAGTTGAGTCGAAAATGTGTTTACTTGTACAGATATTAATAGCCCAGGAATGACATTTGCTGCGAAAAAAATCCTAGTTAACTTCACCGAAATTATGTTCATTATGGAAGTAATAATGTTGCCTGAAAAGTCCATAAAAACCAATAAAAGCAAAAAAAAAAATGGGCACCAAAAATCAGTTTTTTGCTTAATTATCGTAAAGCTTTGATTTTACAGCAATTTGTGGTCAAGGGCAAATTTGTTCATTGTTCAATTGTACACAAAAAAGTCCTACATAAGATTCATAAATTCATTAATGTTATTAGTTTAAGAGATATGAGCGTTTTTTTGTGGGTGTGTTTTTTGTGGACTAAATCAGTGCATACTTATTGTAATTTGGCCCGAACATAAAATAAAAATACAAATAGGTATCTGAAATGATAAGCTCTTCCTTTTTGGGGAATCGGCTAAAAATAATTGTAATTGGAGACCAATATGAGAAAAAAAGTTTCTAGTTGAGTACTGTTACCGGAATTATTATATCTTTTTATCGTGTAGACTCAGGACCTTGATTTTTATACACCTAATAGGGACTACAGACCTCAGTATCTGGTATAAACAACTTGCTAGGTCCACCCGTTCCTGAGAAAATCGGTGGTGACACACGGACAAACGGACAAGAAAGTGATCTAATAAGGATTCCATTTTTTACCTTTTGAGGAACGGAACCCAAAAAACGTCAATTTGACTGTTAAAGCCGTCTCTTGCGCATAAAAACATAATTTGACTAGCCTAAATTACCGTACGCACAAATTTAGTTAAAAAAATAATAATACATATTTTGGCTCATATCTCGGAACTAATGAACATTAGTGAATCTTATGAAGGACTTTTGTGCACAATTAAACAAGGAAAAAAATGGCCCTGGGCACGAATTGCCAAATTTTTGAAAAATTTAATCTTTTGAATGCCCATTTTTTTTTGCTGTGATGGGATTTTTCATGGACTTTTCAGGAAACATTACTACTACCTTAATGAACATAATTCCGGTAAAAGTACTTAACTAGGATTTTTCGCAGATTGTCCTCTAATTACGCTTATTTTCCTGGGCACTTAGCACTTATGACCTTATTTATAAATAACTCTGAGTTGTGTAGCAATAGCAAGTGCAAAGCAGATTCTACATAAATTCATCTTTGAATATAGAATGTGTTAAGCAATTTTGTGGGTAATAAAAGGCTATAATCGGTATGTTGGTAAACTCGTGTGCAGGGTGTATTCCTACTACGTATTTGTGTGTCACCTGTCTCGGCCTGGGCGAGGCTCATACATCGCAGTAAGCACTCTTACGTCGCCGCCCTATTGTCCTGCAATAGATGGCGATAAAACACTCTCTACGTGACGGAATTTTTATGTTTCCGATCCCTAGACACTGCTTAGCGGCTTTAATAATATAAAAATATTTATTTGCGTAAGGATTGAAGACCCCAACCGCGAATTAAAAAAAAAAGGTACTGGTAAATAAATAAACGTATTTCAAATTATTGATTTAAAAATCTTGCATTATCTGGTTGCAGGATCTAAAATATTCAAGGCACTTAGTTTTAATCTAGATGGATACGAATCGAAGCTAGCATGCGACACGTTATGTCTGATATGCATCCCGCGGTTGTAATTGGAAAGTAGTTTTAATTAATAGTATAAGTTTCATTTTTACAAAGCCAACATATTGTTTCAGTGAAGCGTCGCGTTGCCTGCGCCCGCGCCTGTACCGCTGTCTTCTCCATGTGCACTGGTATGAGGTGAGTCACCGCACTTAAATTAACTTCAGTCTCTAAGTTCGTAAAGCTGTATGTGAATATTCAGCCAGTAGGTAGTAACGAAACAAATCATAAGTGTCTATTGTTATTAGCCAGTGTTATTAGTGCGTACACTTTTCACCAAAATGAAGGAAATTATAACGTTGTTGGCGTTGCGAACCGTGCAGCATGCTACTAACACATTATCGTGAGCACGCTATAAGTTAGCGCCGCGCACGCGCACCTGTCCCGCGGTCGCGATGTGACGATGTCAATGTCCGTCAAAGGCGAGCCCCGAGCCTCTACTTAGGTACCTACTTCAATAGGTACGTTATTATAACAACGCATACAGTAACCTGACCAAGCATCACACACATTAAATACGGACTTTGCGTGAAAATTACGAAATAAAGAACTATGTGCTTCGATCCTTAAATACGGTATTATCTACCAAATTATTGTGCAAAAGGTAATGAATATGCTGATACCATGATGCAATGAATATGCTGATACCATGATGCAATGAATATGCTGTGTTGTAGAATATCTGGAAGAATCAATGGTAGCAATTAAGTTTATTGAATTGGCCTATAAAATATAGATTTTTTTTTCCGCAGTGGATAAAAGTATCTATTACAAAAATTATTACTTCGTAGGTATGCTACATATACACGTTTAGGTGCATAATGTAATGTATCGTATCCGCGTTGGCGCCAGTGGGTAAGAAAAACGTAATTACTAAGGAAGAAAGTATACAAATCAGGTCCAAGAAAAGTAGCTCTGACTGATGCGCCGTGCGGTCGTACCCGCTAGGAATGTTAAGAGGAGAGTAATCTACTGATATTTAAACTATTACGAGAGGCTTCCGTAAGTGTCTTCAGTTCACTGCAATCTTGCGACAGCCAACATTAAAGTCATTACCTACAAAATTACTGTGTAGCACATAACTGTCCCTACTATAAATGAATCCCATATTGAAGATAAAGAAAGAAAAATAGACCCAAAAATGTTAGCGTTATAACCATAATGCGTAAAATATTAAGTAGTAAGCTATAATGAAAACAATACATAATTGAGTGCTTCTGGAGCAGACCTATGTTAAAACCTGTAACTCGGTATACAGCACAAGCGGTGAAGAAGTTGCACTGTGTCGGTGTGTGACCGATAACCGGTGAATGGCTGCGGCTAACATCCGGCAACAACGTGACGCTTCCTTAATCCATCACGCGTTACATCATTAGCTTGCCAGTCCCGAAATACTACACGTGGAGTTCGGCAGGATATCTGAAAGTAGCTTAAGTGAAGCTAATCTGAGCTGTGGCCAAGTTTTGGTCAAAGAGACACTAGGCTCAACCATGAGCTCTAGCAAGGTTATTTCCATAGTGCGTAAGGGCATACTAAGCTTGTTCTAAGAGCTAATGGTGGGCTAGGATGTCCAAAACCACGTTCGGTGTCAACCCAACGAGTTTTCAACGTATTGTCAAATATGTCATCTGAGTTGTGGAAACACCTGGATAAGGGATGCATGGAACTGAAAGTATAGCAGATGAAAAAGGAGCTAAGCCAAGCAATAGGTAATCTCGGGCTTAAATGATGATGATGAATATCTAAACTAACCTTTTCCAGCCCTCCGATAAACTAGCATTCTGTCTATAAAATATTTTAGTAATTGGATAGACAGATAGATAGATGGATAGTTTTTTTTTCTTTTTAAACGTTGTATATGTCGCAGGGATATGATGAAAACAGCGATTTGATCAAATCACGGAGGATGTTAAAATAGAGCCGACGGAGCCCCGCTGCGCGGGGCTCCTATTTCTGTATGCAGGGTCTAAAGTAACCTAACACGAAGGAGATGACGGGAGCTGAGTTCGCTTGCTTTGCTCGCTCACTTCAGCTCCCGTCATCCCCTTCGAACCTAACCTGTCCGTGTCGATTATTTTAACATCCTCCGTGATTTGATCAAATCGCTTAGAGATTTGATCAATTCCCTGTTTTCATCATATCCCTGCGACATATACATACAAGAGCATGCAAGATATTAGCGTTTGAGTCCAATCATGTTTCTGCTAAACATAATTATACAAAATATTCAATAAAAAAACTTTTTCAGCTAAACATCCGGAAACACTTTAATATGCTTTTTGTGTAAGAAACATTTTTAATTGACGATTGAATGCCTTAACATTTAGCTCCTTCCAACGTTTAGGCTATATGTTAAATATAGTAGGCGCCATGCAGACGATACTTTTGTGCATGAGTGCCGTTTTTAGGGTGCCGTAGTCAACGGAAAGGGTTTCTTCGCTTATAGTTTCGCCATGTCCGTCTATCCGCAGCTTAGCTCAAAGACTCTATAATTTGGCATGGATATACATATTAATCATGCCGACAAAGTGGTAAAATAAAATAAAGTAAAAAAAAGAAATCAGTTACCTACACGTAAAGTGGGGATGCTTTTTTTCCTCGTCTGTCCCATGGTGTGGGTATCGTTGGATAGGGCATTTAAAAATATTACGGGTCTGTGATAACCATTTTTCTATTCAGGGATCCGTTTGCGTAAAATCAAACTTTAAATTGATAATGTTTGTAAGAGTCAAGTGTCCCCCCCCTTGCCAGCTAAATGGTTGCTTTTGCTTTACTTAAACTTCACTTCATGAAAAAATTATATGTGCCTTGATGAATTCCAGATTTATAGTCCCGAGATTGCTAAAAAGTTTAGCTTTAAGAGTAAAAGTAAATACACTACATACTCATAGAATCCGTCGTAACAATGATATTTTCATTGTTTAATGCTTAGGTTACGGGTATTCGCAGGATTTGAGGGAGGCTCATGTTCAGCAGTGGACATCTTTCGGCTGAAATGTCGATGACGATGATGACGAATACTAAGATAATTTTGCATACTATTGAGAGAGCTGTTTCGGAACGAGGACCTATCCATGTTTAACTTTATTTCAAATTTATGTGTTACTTGCTTGGAAACCTAAATAAATTAAAGCTTAATATGTTTGTGTCTTCTGCTTTTATTGAATACAAGAAATTATTCTATCCGATCAATAATCTGTTGGATAAATCAACTTCCACTACTTGACTTCATTGTCTCTCATCATCATTATCATTTCAGCCAAAATACGTCCACTGCTGAACATGGGCCCCAGGAGGCCTCGCCAGTGACTGATACTTATATTGGATTTATAAATCATTATTACTCACTACACTAATCGGGACTACTTTCATATTGATCGATAAAGATCAATATGAAAGTAGTCCCGATTAGTGTAGTAAAATATTTTCTGTATTTTTTTGCATTTTCCTTTTTGCGAGAGACGACTTATATTCTTTCTTGGGAACAAATTTGCAGTTTAGTTAAATAAACGCCCGATTACACAGTCACTGGTGATTAGAGAGAGACACAATATACAAATCCTATAATGTCACGGCATAAACTTTTTTTTTATTGGATTGAAATCCAGCCTTATACCGAATTTGGGCAATTAACAAAAAATAATGCGATATTTAACAAATGTTCGAAATTCCGATATTAATTTCGGAAGTCGGTGTTGCTGTTTACGTTTCTTCGTTTTTTGAAACCGACTTGCCGAAACCGATTGAAGTTATTTTTCACTTTGTAGTGTTTTTGTTTGGAAGTCGGTTGTAATTTTTGTAAAGAAGTTTTTTATTTTCACCTTTTAGTTGTGGTACATAATGGACCAGTTCTAATGTTATGGCAAACTCGGACGTGTTTGATTTTTTGTGATTTCGTGGTACTATGTGTTTATTGAGACAAGGAATTGGGTTATTTATAGATAATGTGTCAGTGCGATGTTGGGTTGTAGTGTTCTTGTTCTTGTAGTAACACCAGAAATAAATATTGTTATTTCATGTGCTGCCACGCCATGGTTACTCTATAGGTCCTTTGTCTAAGGCTTAGAGTATTCTTTAAAGTGAGTTCTATTTTATTCATTTGATTTTAAACAGTAGGTCCAAAGAAGTGGCTGTTTTTTCTTACTACACGGATCAGTACTTCTATAGATTACCTTTTATAAACATAAACAAACTATTTAACTTCTTTGCTTTTTTTTGAAATTACGGTTTATTAAATCCAAAATTGGCGAACAAATTGTGATAAAAACGGACTAATAGTTGAGTTTATATAATTTATTACCTACACTACCAAAATGCGAATCTTCCTACAAAAAGCTCCGTTTAGTTTATCCTATTAATATTTCATGTAACGGATTGACTGCTTGGATACTAATTGTAATTAGCATGACCGTTTCTCGGGCGTAAAACCACGTCCCTAACAGCTAGCACATAGAAGAAGTTCTTGCTAGAGAAAAATAACGTGAACTGGATTGGCTCGGGATGACAGTCATTAGATAAGGCTAACGTCTCAAAGCGTGCGTTTCCGGCCATCCTGTGAGACTGGCGACTCGTTTATGACTCACTCCGCTCGAGCACGCAATAGGTATAAGCGTTTCTACTGCTTATACTGTGTTATTACTTACCAGTACCACACTCGTGTGTGTGTCAATCACTTTGATCTAATGACAGCTAAGAACGGCTTACATCCTGAACGTTCTGCTGTTTTTCAGTGGATCTTAGTTAATGTTGCCTTACAGATCTAAAAAAATATTATGGCATATTTTATAGATACATTGAAAGAACACTTAATTGTTATAATATAGGTACAACAACATGTGATATAAGTATTTTAGTGTAGTTAGGCATGTAACATTTACGAGAAAAAATGTAAGACAACCTCATCAGTGTTTGAGCTAAAGCAACATGTGTATTTGATATTTCAGAGCAGAAGGCGCGTGTGGAGTGGCGCGATGGTTGCGTGATCGGTCATCATGCGCCTCTTCCGCGGGCCGAAGCGCAGGGAAGTGACCGGGCCGCGAGCCGCCGCGACGCCGTCTCCACGCCGAGACGCCGCCGCAGACATCGCCGACACCGCGCCGCACGTCGCTCACGACTTCACGCTCGTCACCGCACTGCCAGCCATGGTTATGGAGGATGATGTCAAGGAGATGAAGAAAGGTAAGCATCAGTGTAGAGTATTGGTAATAAGAATTTGTGTAATATTCATATTCTATCACACCGCATCATTCTCTTAAGTTACCTACAAATGGGGTGAATAGAAACAATGATTAAGATTTTCACTTTGATACCATAAACAAAGCGTCGATATGGTTTTCATTAATAAATTGATATAGATTATAAAATAATGTAAAAATCAAAGTTTTGATGCCCTGCATTCCATTTAACCCCGTTTTACGGTGTACAGTAATATAATGTGATGTATCGTAATATACCTTGATAAACTGTGAAACTGTAAAACTTATTTATTGTTTTTCAGTGTTTGCTACGTGGGGTCGCCGTATGGGAAAGAAACTTGAAATGTTGAAGAAAGCAGATTCGAAAGAAATATCACCAGAAGCCAAACACAATGAGGATGTTAAAGAACAATCCACAACTGTTCTCACTGGACAGTATAAGAAGAAACAACACTGGAAAATGGGGCGAAGTAGTTCAGACTCTACGTCGTTAAAAAGAGACAACGATACTGATTCCATCAGAAGTGGCTCCAGAGACAGATCACCGAGCCCTTTCAAATCATTTTTTCATAGAATGGGATCCACGGGAATGTTAAATTCAGCTAAATCACAATCCCTTAACATGCACAAAACTCCGGAAAATTATCCTGTTGCAAATGGCCCCTCTTTATATCGCAGTTGTTCTACTTCCCATCTCTCTACTTATGTTAAAGCTGATGACCCATCTGATGACATAGATTTACAAAATGCTGACAATGACAGTAAAAGCTCGCCAAAAAAAAATAATGTTCTGCCTGAAGAGACTTTGGTGACATCCTCAGCTAAAGCTGTTAGTTGTGATAATATAACAAATCTGAATGATGGACAAACAAATAACGGAGCTTCGAAAAAGCCAAATTTCCCTTATGCGTTCTTAAGATCTAAGTTATCAGTTTTGCCAGAAGAGAACAGCATGGCTTCTCAGCAAAGAACCAGCTCTATCAGACAAAGTTTATCTGAAAGAATTGATAGAAAATCTCCGAAATTTCGAAAAGATAGAATTTGTTTTACGAACTCACGATCAGAAGAACGATATCAGAGTAGTGATAGCATATCTATTCACGACGAAAATCTTCTATTTAACAATGCTTTAAGGAAAGATTATGATTTCTCGCGAAGTTCTATGAGAAGTATCAATGAAATAGATGGTTCTATATATCCAATGGGACGTATCGATGATGTACCTCGTAGATCGTCAATGATTTCTCACAGAGGACCTTTAGATTATGATCCTATGCTTATCCCACGGAATAGAAACAGTTTACCTGTATATGAATACAGTTCTGTTCTAGGTTCAATGCGAGATATAAAAACCGAGATCACATCCTCCAGCCAAAGCATTCATCATGGACAAGAAAATGTTGAAGTGCAAGCTCATCGCCTTAGTAATTATGTAAGTTCCAATGAGTCAGGATATGATAGTGATGGTCGGCCTACCGATGATCATAGCAGCCATTCCCCGCCAGGATATTCATCCCATTTTAATCATGCATCCACTAGAAAAGAATCAATGGATATAGGCTGTGAAGGTAACCATGGAAATTTTTCAAGACAGTATAGTTTAAATCACAAAATAAATTTTGGCCGAGTACAAGTTCCAGCTCGACGAAGTTCTACCCCGTGTGCTCTATTTCCCGTAGAGAAAAGCAACTCTTATGAATATGGAAGTGAAAATAGGGATAACAACCATAAATTTCCCAGTGACAGCATGAAACATGCAATGTTTGACCATATAGAGTCAAAACCACCGCCGCTTCCAAAGAAAACAATTAACAAAAAACTACCATATGTCTACAAAACAATAACATTAGACGAGAGAGTACAGACAAGAAAAATAAAATTGTTACACTCTCAGCTGCTCCCTATCGAACAAACATCAAATCAAGATATTGTGGATAGTCAATCGCAAGCGCAACATGTTCCCGAAACAGACATTTTAGGCAGAGGACCGTGCACTAAACGATTTAGAAAAATAAGATTATTAAAATCCAAGCTTGACGAGAGTCTTGGTGTTTACTTGGCACAGCATAGGGTAGATTTCGATAACAGCGGTTCAAATTATGAAATACGATATATTGTAGTCAAATTAGACTTTGACGGAATAGCTCACAGAGATGGTAGGCTACGAATTGGCGATGAGATAGTCAACGTAAATGGCAGAGTTTTGCGAGGATTATCATCTCTAAAAGAAGTGCAACATATAGTCAATTCTTGTTCGACGGAAGCTACGATTGAAGACGGAGCATTATTTCAAAGATACCAAGTTGACCTAGTGATGGCCCACGACGAAATTACCCCTATTACATTAAGTAGAATAATAAACAATCAGCCTTTAGAACAGAACACTGTCACGCTACCGGCGTCAAATGTTCCTCCAGATATTATATCACAAACTGTACATAAACCGTTGCCTTCCAATCAAATAACAATTGAAACGCATTTTCCCGCTGAAAAACAGTTTTATCACAGCAATGTTTGCAATAGAACCAAAGAACATTCAACAGAACATAATAATTATGATCCTAATTCAAGAATAGATCACCATAGAAAATGTGAAGTTGGTATTCAAGTAAATAACGGTCCAATACATTCAAACCAGAAGAGTGATGATGAAAAATTGCTAGAGAGGCATTGTTATTCCCAATCCGCTTCTTTGCAAAACATTACAAACATTGAAATATCACTACGGTCGTCGCCCACACCAAGGTCAAACCAGGGCAATAACTATAGACCAATATCATTCCATACTTCTAGACCACCATCAACTCCTCAGTCGTACTCGATATATGACGATAATGCAACAAACGAAATCAAAGAAAACTTTTCACACTACATAAAGCATGTGCCAAGGCTTTACCAGAACAGATCATTTGAAAGTATCCCTGAACAATTGAGAAGTAGTAGCCGAAGTAGATTTTTCAGCAGAGTTGGATCGCAGCGATGCTCTCCGAATCCTGGTCCCCATATATCAAGACTTCAAGAACACACTGCGACGTTACATCAAGATAATCAACATGGAGGACACTACGCTCACAGTTCGTTACACAAAGTCGAATTTTGGAAAGGTCAAGGACATAAAAGTCTTGGTTTTAGCATTGTGGGGGGAACAGATTCACCAAAGGGCCAAATGGGAATATTTGTTAAAACCGTCTTCCCAAATGGCCAAGCAGCTGACAAGGGTACTATTTTTGAAGGTAGTTATTGAATTCAAACGTGACTTTTTTTAATAGTTTCAAGTATTTCTAATAAACTCATGAAATTTTTTCGGTTGCAGGTGACGAGATCTTGTCAGTAAATACTGTGCCAACACGTGGATTGAGCCATGCTGGTGCTATATCACTTTTCAAACAAGTTAAAGAAGGAAAAATAGAACTGACGCTTTCAAGACGAAGGTAAATAAATATGCTTTGTAATGATTTATCGTGTGACCCATCATTGTGTGGCTGTATGAAGCATTCACTCCAACGCAATGACAATATTAACTACCTAATAGCTTTTACCCGCAGCTTCGTAATGTAGCTTTCCAAAGATGAAATATTTTTTTAATTCGGTGAAATATATTTATATCTTTATGAAACGAATTCTCTAAAATCTCTTGACCGGCTTTAATTGTATAATGATAATCTTTGTTTTATATTTCAGAGCACCCAGGTCGAGATCTGTGGAACCTCTCGGCAATTTTCGCGGCGACGTGAAGCGGGAATAATAATATACAATTTATTTATATCCCAAAGAGACAATGGTGTTTTTGAGTGCAATAATATACTCTTTATTCATTATAGCCAAAGGCAATTCTAAGATGCTTGTTTTATAGACACATTTCAGCTAACTTAATAATTGTAAAAATCCCTGGAACGAATTAATTATTATTTGATAATGTTTACATCTTTATGAATATTGATCGAGTAGGCCGACAATGTTATCACCATAAATGTAAGTCGGATTTATATTCTTACGGTAAAATGTGTATAAAATCGGGCTTCTTGACAGCTACGTGGTTATTAAATTGACATTAGAAACTATCTCGTGTAATTGTGTACATTATGAACAACATTCACCCATGATCCAGGAATTTGGAATGTGGTTGGTTCTTAAGTAAAAGCTGTTTATAATATTAAGATTTCAATCAACTTCTTCCTCATCACAAAGTGGGCAAGAGTTTGATTAAACGCAATCAGGTTATAATAATGTAATTTCGCCTGTATTCAGTGGTAGGCCTAAATAATGTCAATATTTCTCACCTAAACATCAATTAGGTGGCGGATGCTCATTAAGTAAGCCCCATTTAACACGATTTTAATGTTTATCATGTCTAATATTTACACAAAAATATCTTAGCTTTGTAAAATAAGACTGTATGTATAGTTGTAGCTACTGTTATATTTCGTTGTAGTCTGTTATATGATAGCTATTGTTAAAGTACGTTAGGAATGCTAGATCTCGTTATTTACTGTAACTTGTATATACTAGTGGTCATAGAACATTTTTGTTACGATGGTATCTATCAATAAAGACTAGAGTTGCTTAAACATCCACATGACAATTAGAAAGGCAATCAGACTGATATATTTAAATAGTGATTTGAGTACCTATTTTACTGCCAAAGCTTTAGACTTAGCGAGAAAAACTTCGATCATATTTCTCTGAAACCACAATATTGCAAGAAAAAAAATATTTCCGTCACTTTGATACAATTAGATGAACTTTAAGAATAGACATTTACATTATAAGAGATTGTTTGGCAAGCTTAATAAATGTACACGCAGTCATGCTACTCGTGATGCAATATGTAAAATATTCAGCGAATATACTCCGTCCATTAATATTGTTGTTGCCCGTTCCTGCATTACTTAATCAAGTTTTAGTTTCGGTACACAACTTCGTACGTGGGTACCGTTAGGAACTAAAAGTCGTAAATATATATAGCATTGACTCGAGTTCGAGCAACACATCTGTAAAGTAATTCATCCATCCACAGTATTGTTCGTTACATTTGATGTAAATAAGTTGCAATACCTCAGCTTTTAAATAATACATAAATTTTAATAATTTTGATTATTTAATATAAAAATTATATAATAAAACAAAACAAAACTAAAACAAGTAAGAATACACTACCTGTTGGAAAACATATTATTATTAAAAATAAAGATAAATTGGTATATGTCGTAACAAACAGTGCTAATGCAAAACGAGAGCGTCTTTTTTTTGAGTGGTTAAAACCCTCCTTTGGTTTTTGGTTGAAATGACATTACCTGGCACCCACATATTACTTAATGTCGCACAAGATGGCGACTCCTCTTAGAATCCAGTGGTCAGGATTCTTGATGGTTGGCAGCCAGAGCGGTGTGATGAACGTAAGATCTGTGCGCACCGGCTTCTTGTAACACGGACACTGTAAAAAACGACAACGACTAAGTAATAGTACATTATGATATAAGTGCGGTAAGTTGAAAATTACAGCCAAGGCGATATTGCTAGCTCGAGCCTCTGCTTTCTTGTAGCCCTCGCCGGCTACAAGAAAGCAGAGGCTGTAATTATCAAAGCGCACGTATGTCATACGACGTTTTATAACATATTTGCGGGGAAATAAATAAAACTCGCACTTTCTTAAACGAATGAATCTTTAATCACTTGTTAAAGCAGTTGGAAAAATTTGAACAATTTATAAAATTAATTATTACGTTGCGAGTTGGCATTTTTAATTAATGTTTTCAAGTTATTATTATTATTTACAATTTCACCAGTCTCTCTCTCACTCTCTTGAGTGAAAGTAGGAGAAACGAGACCAAAGAGTTCTGCAGTCGATGGCGGCGACGGAGGCGGCTACAACAGTTGGCTCCAAATTTATATTCCTTGTAATGCGGGCGCTAATTTCTTCTTTATTTCTCATCGAGTCATCTATGTAGCCCTCAGCTACACTGTTCGACCGCCACCCTCCGTGGCGTTTTAGTGTCAATAAGTTCGCACCTGAATCGGCGAGCAATGTAGCCGAGGACCTTCTGAAACTGTGCCCTGTGTATTCATGTGGATCATCCAAATTTAAGAAAGTGGCAATTTGTTTCGTCATTGCTCCAAATTTATTTATGCCAATGGTTTGGCTAGTGCATTTTCCATTTTGGTAATCTTGAAAAAATCTGTTAGACATCGCTTTTGGTGAACGAAGCGCTTCGTATTTCTTCACTATAGTGAAAAGGCCCCTGCATTGTGAACGATCTTGGGATTTTATTTTTTGTGTTTTTGACCTGGACAAGATGAACCCGCCCATGGTTCTCGACATCCTTAGTTGTGATGTTTGCCAACTCTTGACGTGCATGTAGGCACCATTTATGCCGAATATTAATACTACCTGAAATGAGATAAAAACAGCGTACAAAACACCTATATCGTAAATAAATACGAAAGTGAAAGAAGTTAATAACAATAATTTAGTTTCATCTGACCTTTGTTGCCAAATATCGGCAATCCGGAGCTTCTTTTACGAGTAGGAACTTCTTGACATTGTCAGCCGAAAATACTTTCGACTTTTTACTCACATGGCCACTTGAGCGTCTTTTTAGAAACGCCCTTGTTAGTTTGACTTGATAGCAATACCATGTTTTGTTTTCACGGTGCTTTTTAGCATTGATTAGTAGCACCACAATGAGCTTGACTTATATTTTTGAGAAAGTTCCATGAAATAGGCACACACATTCTGAAAATGAATTTGCATCTTTGCTTGTTTTCCATAAGATGAAATTTTGATACGCTTGTAAGTATCTATCTGTCTTTTTCGCTGCCTCTGAGACTTCTGGCGGTGTCGAATTAATAAATTCATCATTACTCGACGACATTTTCAAATAAAAACCATACAGCGAAAAGAAAAAGCGCGCGGCATAATTTTTACTTGTTCACAAATGAGCGATGCGCGCGCATCTGCGCTTTTTTTTATACTACCAGTACTACTAATAAAGTAAATTAATATTTTTGTCTTTTGTTACAGATAGATGGTTTGTAATTTATGGTCAAAATTAATTAAATTAAAGAATTAAATGTTTATTTATTATATTTTATCTCCCAAAGTTAATTTTATTCATAAAATATTGACCACTTTTCTGGCATAAAAACTCTTTGCTAAGATTGAAAAAAGTACCGTTCGTTTAAGACGTGCCTTATTAAAAAGAATCTCGTGTGTTTTACATTACAATAACGCACAAATACGTAATGAGATACAATACGATATTTAAATTGGTGAAATTAGAGACCCTTTACGAGCAAATATGTTATAAAAAGTGATTATAAAGGCACTAACTAATAACTACCTACTAATTATGTGTGTACCAACCAGGTAGAGTTTGGGGTCCTTGGGTGCGGTGGAGTTTATCGCGTACACATGTACAACAGGCAACACAGTGTACACTACTTTCATGATAGACTCACACAGACGCATATTGCGACGATCCCAACCCGCGCCGTCCAGGAACACGCCGTGAACGTACACGCCTTCCTGAATTAGCAATTATAAACGTTAATGTTATTCTACTACAATTCAACATGATATACCTACAATGAAAATGCTGTGTTACCGGCGGCGGCGCCTTAATTTCTTCATAGGTAGATTTAGTAACGTCGTTATGTAACGCAACCATGTCTAGTGCCCAGCCTTTGTGTGCCCGAGTCACTTCCTGACGCATGGCTGTCAAGAAACCTACAACAAGGAAAATAGTCTAGGTAGGTATCGACAATAGCAATTGCTGTAATTACTGTATACACAACCAACATTGTATTATTTTCAACAACCTGCAGCTACAAAAGCAATATGCTGCTCTGTCCAGCCTTGCCATAATTATATTAAATCAAAAGTATTATTGTCACAGCCAAAATATTGATAGGGCGTGGACACATCCCTACGGCGGGTGCGGCGCGGCCGTGATGCGGCACACGGTGCGCCGCGCCGGCAGCAACCATCGGTTAAAATGTGTCAAACTTGCTGTTTTTGTCTAAATATAACGGGACGTGCCTCGTCTAATGAATTAACAAATCAACATCTATATTGTCAGCCATTTTTTTGCACCACTTCAGTTACGCGTGTGTACTTCGAGGCCGACTTTCTCACTGAATGAATTTTCAACAGCCAATCACAGCAGATAACGCGTGCTTGACAACTTGTTACATTAATTCTGCGATAATTTAGAGGTGAGAAACTGGGCCTGAAACATCAACTGCCGACTTGCCGAGCGGGTGCGTGGCACCGTGAGCCGGCGCGGCACGGCACTACGTGGTGATGTGTCCACGCCCTTACTACTACATACCTTGTGGATTAAAAAATCCGGTCATCCAGAAAGAGTTCGGTCTACCCTGGAAACACCATGTGGAGAATTGAATAGTTCTCTCCAAAAACTCAGTGAACCAGAAGCCTAACGTAGACGATGACCACGAACTCCTCAACCATACATTTGGCACTTTCGCGTCATATATGTTATCTAAGGAATCTCGAAGTGCCTACAACAATAACTTTATAATAAGGCATAGAAAACACAGTTTGTTATTTAAATACTACATGTATGTATCGAACCTTCGATATGACAAGGATACAATTTTGTTGCATGTTTTGTAATTTATCAATGTTTTAAAGCGCATAAGCATAAGTACAGTATTTATTTTAAGAATTTTAACAAGTATGCCGTTGTCTTATCGAAGGTATTTCAATATCTCCATCATTGGAATTTCACCCATTGCAACGCCCTAATCCAGTCTCATGCAAGTCCGACCCACGATGGCACCGTACGTATTCTTTTTATATACGTTTGGTGATCATTAGTATACTTTGCATAAAGAAAAATATGTGAAGATAAACATATATTTTACTTCTAACATTAAAAGAAGAATATTAATTGCTGAAGATGGTTTTATTATATTCCTATCAAAAATGTGGCAAATTATAACGAAGTGACAGTAAATATTTTTCAGTACCTCATTCATGATGATCGTTCCGTCAATAGCAAGCAGTAAATCTTGCAACGTAGTTCTGACAAGAAGAATAACTTTCTGCATTCGATCGATTTCTTGTCTTAAGAAAATCACCATTGAATGTAGTATACCATATATTTTCAACCTAAAAACATATGACAAACACAAAATTCTGTTATTAAATGTTAAAATTGTAACGTAGGAAACCCTAAAAACGTTAACTTTTTAGAGACCGGTTTGGTCTGATTGATTTATGTCAACGATCGAGCACTTCCTGGCGGTTAAAAATGATGTAGAGTAAGGTGAAACCATACCCATGCATCGAAAACCAACAATTAAGAACTTATAACTCCCATAATGAACCTTATCAACTTGATCTACTAATTGAAAGGATCAAGATAAGCGCTCTTGAAAAATATTTGAAATTTAAATTAAAAAATCTTGCGCGGACGCCGTGTTGGATGTGTTGCGTCAGGGAATGGAGTACTACATTCCGTTCTCTGTCGTAACAATGTCTAGCGCAGACTGGCCATAATTTGGCGCTGAGTGCAAGCGCGCCAAAACATGAGGCGTACCTGGCATGGGTTGACGCTCGGACGCGCAAAGCAAGCGACGTGGGTCAGCGCAAGAGAGCCTACAATAGGGCTGCCAAGTCCTGCAAGAAGGTGATGCGAATATCTCGGTTTGACCACATAAGCCGTATTGGGACCAAACTTGCTTCCTATCCAGCGGGTAGTAAAGCGTTTTGGTCCCTGGTTAAGTTGGTTTAATCGAATTTCTGCCGTCCCTCACTACCACCACTGCTGAAGCCCGACGGGACACTGGCCCACTCCGTTGAGGAGAAAGCAAACTTGCTTGCCTCTCTTTTTACGGAATCTTCAAATCTGGATTCTTGTGACGCGCGGCCTCCTCCTTCTCCTGATGGTTGCGAGACGAGTATGTCGGCAATTCGCATCCATCAAAAGGACGTTCGTAGGGTGCTGCGCAATCTTGACGTGAACAAAGCTAGTGTGGCCCCGACGGGATTCCAGCAATTGTTATCAGAACCTGTGCGCCTAAACTGTCTCCGATTCTAACACGCCTGTTTCGCCTTTCGTATGAGACGGGAAAAGTGCCGAATCTTTGGAAGCAAGCTAACGTTCAGCCTGTGCCCAAGAAGGGCAGTCAGGCTACAGACCCATATAAATAACGTCCATCCTCTGCAAGAGTATGAAACGAGTGCTTAACTCCAAGCTCCTAGCATACCTAGAAGCTAACGACATCCTCAGCGACCGCCAATACGGTTTCCGCCAAAATCGGTCAACTGGGGATCGTCTAGCGTATGCCATTCACATCTGGAGTGAGGCCATAGAGAGGCACGGGGAAGCGCTTGCCGTCTCCCTCGATATCTCGAAGGCTTTTGACAGGGTCTGGCATGAAAGCCTTATTGGTAAGCTTCCTTCATTCGGTTTGCCCAGTGGTCTCTGTGATTGGATTGCAGACTTCCTGAGGGACCGGTCCATTCGAGTGGTTATTGATCGCGCTCGTCTGAACTACTTGATATTAATGCCGGGGTCCCTCAGGGGTCGGTACTCTCAGCAACATTGTTCTTGCTGCACATAAATGATCTGCGCTGCGTAAACCTTTGGGTATGCGGACGACAGCACTGTTGCTGAGAGATACGTGTCCGACGCGCGCGCTAATGGACCTCAGATCCGGTCTCTCTATCCGGCCATGGTTGGGCGCTTGAATCTGTCCTTGAAGGCAGTCTCCGAATGGGGCGATGCCAATCTGGTCAGGTTCAATGCCGCTAAGACACAGGCGTGTCCTTTTTCCGCAAAATTTTCTTGGATTAAAGGATTTTTAAGGTCGCACGCTCGTTTGGCATCTCAGTTCCAAACTGCCTTAGAGTCAGGATCGCTACCCCAATTCCTAACGACAGGAATAACCCACCTGCTCTATAAATCGGGTAGTACACTGCGGATCCTAAGAATTATAGACCGATAACGTGTTTACCGACGGTCTATAAAGTTCTTACATCCATTCTGAGGGCGAAAATTAATCAACATATTGACAATAACGCCATCATGTCTGCTTCTCAGAATGGATGTAGGAACGGGTCCCGCGGTACTAAGGAGCTGCTCCTCATAGACATTGCCATTAGCGTTGGCGGTTGTGAACCTGTTGAGATTCGCCGTTCACGCAAGGATCTGGCGACATGTTGGATAGATTACAAGAAGGCCTATGACTCAGTGCCACATACATGGCTAATGAGGGTGCTGGAGTTGTATAAAATTGATACAACTTTGCGTGCCTTCCTGACGTCATGTATGGGGCAGTGGAGGATGGTCCTTCACTATCCAGGATGTCGACAGATTCAGGAAAACAGCGAACCTAGAAGGATCGAGCGCGGAATATTTCAGGGCGACAGTCTGAGTACTCTGTGGTTTTGTTTAGAACCTGAACCCTCTCAGTACACTGCTGGAGGGTTCAGGCCTGGGATATCAGTTGAGGAGAGGTGGTCAGGTCATATCACATCTCCTTTACATGGATGATCATCATGGCTCTTTGCCCCCAACAACTTGCAACTGATGAAGTTACTGAAGGTAACAGAAACCTTCAGTGACGCCATCAGGATGGAATTTGGTGTGGACAAATGTGCAGTCATGCATGTAAAGCGAGGGGAGATTATGGAATCCGTGGGAATACTCTCGGATTCCATACACCTTAGATCCCTTTCCTCAACCGAAACTTACAAATATTTGGGTATGTCGGAAGCACTAGGCATCAATGTAACTGACGTGAAACAGTCGTTGAAGGAACGCTTCTTTGGCCGCCTGAAAAAAATACTAAATAGTCTTTTATCAGGCGGGAACAAGGTGCGCGCCTTCAACGCGCCTTCATGTGGGATGTGAATACAGAGATCATTGTGCCGATAGTCGTTACGGTCAATGGCATAATAGCCAAGAGCCTTGACGAACATCTGAGGAGGCTCTCGTTGGGTAGCTGGATCAAGGGCTTGATCCAGAAAGCGGTACTACTGGACACGGCGCGCCCTCAGGAGCCCTGACCACCGGTAGCTTGGACCCGATACCGATACCGGTGGGCTACTATTTTTTATATTTTTAAATGTTTTTTTATTGTATTTTTTAATATTTAAAAATGTAAAAAGTATGTACATAAATGCAAATAAAAAATTACCAAAGCGAAATATAACTTTATTTTCCGAAGTCGAAAAACGAAAATCTACCAAAAACAAGAAAGTTATTTTTCGCTTTGTAGTGTTTTTTGTTTTTTAAAAAAGATTTTAATTTTCACTTTTTAATTGCAGTTCAAGGTCTATACCTATAATGCCAAACGTAATGCCAGAATAGATGACTCGAATAACATGAAACTTGAACATAGCCAGTGGAATGAGAGTGTGAACTGTACACATCTGCTTACCCCTTTCGAGCTTACCGGGAGTACCGGCGTGATGTTATGAAATGGTGTAAACAATAAACAGACATGCGATTGCAACAATCCCGAGAGATTGCTCGTCATTTATTGAAGAGTTCTGTTGTATATATCTCCGAAGTTCTTTATCAGATCTTCACCAAATTTTAATGGGACCAATTCATATAATCAGTAAAAATACACAAAAACAAAACATTCAGTCGAAAATAGAACCTCCTCCTTTTTAGAAAGTCGGTTAAAAATAAAGCGCCATGATACGATTTAATCACTGCAAAAATACTCCGAGAGGAACCTGAAATAGAAATACATATTTTGATACCTACACCTGTAGACATATTGCGTAATGAATAGGGCAAGGCAAAGTGCAAAGAGTATGAACAATCGACCAATCACATGCGAGATGAAAAACGCGATATGGATTTCCGTCTGATTAGAGGAATTTTACCACCTCAATGGAAGGTAGCCTAAATTAAAATGATCCTTAAACCTATTTAAGATCCTGAAGACATATCTTTCTACAGACCGACGAGCTTACTACCCATAAAAAAAACATAAACCAATAACATTATCAAAATTATGACCGATTTACACGTTTAACTAAAAGATATGAGAAAAATGAAGATGACGTCATGTTGACGAGAGCTGCCGCCGCAAGACAAGCACGCCTACCACCTCCGGCCTCGTCGCCCAGCTCCGCCTCGCCGCCGCCGGAAACCAGCCCCACCATGAGTGCTGTGACACCGGCTGTGGCAGTTGCGTCGAGCTCGAGCGACGAGTACTTCTCTCCGCTGATGACACCACCACCTGCGCGTCGACGAGGTGGACGCCGGCCACCGGGCCGCTTAGGACCTCGAGGTTTACCGGTCTCTGATAGGGTCCCAGCACCCGGCGGAAGTGTGCAGCGCATGAGATGGACAGTATCCATCAATGAAAATGTCATGCGCGTATACTTTGGGGCTACAGAGGGAGGAAACAACCTGACCGCGTACCGTGTCCGGATGCTCTCTTTGTTTCAGGTGCTTGAGCCAGCCGTCAACGTTTCGGCCCAACGACTTTACTTTATCCGGAAATAATTTTATTAAAGCGATTAAATACAATGATAGCAGAAGATAAAATCATACCGGACCACAGATTTGGATAGCACGATAGATCATAGAACAGGTGCAAATACTGGTAGAAGAAATCCACTAAGCTTTCGAAAACAAGAAATAACGCGCGGCTTTTCTGGATACTTCCCAGGCCATGGACAGAGTTTGGCACGTAAGCCTGTTTAAAATCATACCTTGCTGATAGCTTTTTCTATGTTAAGTAGGGGGAAGATATAACCAAACTTTAAGGGCTAATGCAGGAGTACTACAAGAAAGCGTCCTTGGCCCGACCCTCTATCTGATTATTATCTCAAACCTGTCCATGACAGACGGCGTGGTAATCGGCACTTTTACTGATGACATCGCAGCCTTAACTACCCTTGATGAACCGGCATAAACAAAGTAACATGCTTCAACGCTAAGACAACATCACGGAATGGCTAATTATCTGGCGGATAAAAGCAAATTATACTAAGTCGGTATAGGTGACATTTAAGACGCGACGCGAAACAGTTTCTCGTGTCGCTTAACAGAGTATGGATACCCCAAGCAAATGAAGTCAAACAACTTGGACTTTATTTGGACCGTCGCCGTCGTCTTACCTGGCAAAGGCACACATTCACAAAAGGAAAAGCTCTGGACATCCAACTAAGGCAAAGGTACTGGATGCTCGGCAAAAAATTTCAGCCGTCGCTGGGAAACAAACTGATGTTATACAGAAGTATCCTGAAGTAGATCTGGAGTTCTACTCTGGGCACAGCCTCCAACTCAAATCTGGAAATACTCAAGAGGGTCCAGCCAATGCGTAGGCCTTTAATGAATTGTAAGTCAACATTCAAAAGGGCTAAAAAGAAAGTCCCCTAGAGAATATTATATAAAAATAAAGCAAAGCTAAGCTTTTTTTGGGTTCCGTACCCGAAGGGTAAAAACGGGACCCTATTACTAAGACTTCGCGATCCGTCTGTCCGTCTGTCTCCAGGCTGTATCTCATGAACCGTGATAGCTAGACCGTTGAAATTTTCACAGATTATGTATTTCTGTTGCCGCTATAACAACAAATACTAAAAACAGTAAAAAATAAATATTAAAGGGGAATCCCATACAACAAACGTGATATTTTTGCCGTTTTTTGCTCGATATTAATAACGGCAACAGGTAGACGCTTGAAATATTCACAGAATGTTTAGTTGTATAGTTACTTCAAAAAATAATAATTAATAAATTAAAATAAAATAAATTAAGGGGGGCTCCCATACAACAAACGTGATTTTTATGCAGTGTTTTGCGATAATGGTACGGAACCCTTCGTGTGCGAGTCCGACTCGCACTTGGCCGGTTTTTTAAAGGTAACAAGTTTAATTGTCTATAATTCAGTAAAAGCACCTCGAATGTTTTTAACGCATCTGCAACGGCATTATTAATGGTCAAAATGTATATATCAAATCTAAATCATATCTCCTTGTAGGAAAAGATCCTAGGTACAACAAAGATATAGAAAAAGTTCTCTCTGTCGATTGACTCCAAAGAAGTCCATCCAAGCGGTCTATTGATTTTTAGACAAGATGCCTAAGAAGCAGTCATCGCCACACTATCTTGTTTAAAATTCTTACCCCTGAGATATTCCTTGAGCCGACAAAAAGACGAAAGCAGAAAAGGGAGAAAGAAGCGGAAGCTACTTTTAAAGAAAAGTGGCGTCTTGCCCCTACCACACTTCAAAAATACTCAGTACGAAAAAAGAAAATTTGGTTCAAAATTAATTTCACTAGATGATGATAATTATGTTATTGAATTTATGATTTGTTATTGAATTTTGTGTAAAATTAAGATTTCCTAGAATTGTAATAAACATTATAAACTTTGTTTAATCAACACTCCTAAGCATAAATTATGGAATATTGGGTTCATTTAAGGTCCATTTTAATAGATGGTGGATTTCAACTCAATTTTTTAGGGTTCCGTACCCAAAGGGTAAAAACGGGACCCTATTACTAAGACTCCGCGATCCGTCTGTCTATCTGTCCGTCTGTCACCAGGCTGTATCTCATGAAACGTGATAGCTAGACAGTTGAAATTTTCAAACATGATGTATTTCTGTTGCCGCTATAACAACAAATACTAAAAACAATATAAAATAAATATTTAAGTGGAGCTTCCATACAACAAACATGTTTTTTTCGCCGTTTTTTGCGATAACGGTACGGAACCCTTCGTGCGCGAGTACGACTCGCACTTGGCCGGTTTTTATACATATTGGTATAATGAAACTGTAAAACATGCTAAAATAAATACTATAGAAAAAATCGCTAGTTACGTCGGCACCGTTTCTGTCTTTGAGATATATTATTATCTGTGTCCCAAAATAATAAAGCAAAGCTCACAAAAAACCGAGAGTGTAAGTTATTTTTTTTCTTACCTAGCCAGCACTTCATGAGGGTCAAAGTCAGGTGGCACTTTGTCTAGCATTTCTCTAGACTGCCTATAGACTGACGCCTCACGTGTTTCCCCACCCCCTCCACCCGACTCCTTCGGTTGAATGGACAATATTGTATCCAATAGTTCCTGAGTGGTGTTGCGCTGGTAACTAAAAGTTAATTATTTATCAAACATAGAAGAATCGCATCTCTGTATAAGGAATACTAAGATTGAGTATACAGTGAACTAACGTGATATCAGCATTGGTATGCAAGCCATAAGCTTGAGGCGGATCAACGGTTTTCATCTTATCAATTTCTTCGATGTACTCTGGTATGTTTTTAAACTTTAAAATGCCATATCCCTTGTAGAACTGGAAATCATCGAGAAAGATTTGGTCTGATAACCACACTCTGCAGAAAGTGGTGAGCAGCCGGTTGTCGAAGTCGTCTGTCACTCGCCCGCCGTACTGCACCGCTGACACCATGTAACTGCAACATCGTGATAAGCCAGTTTTTCCTTCCAAGTAAATGACCTGTACTGTATTACCTACTTTTAGTAGAATCTATAACTAATCAGAGTAACTTACCGCACGGTAGTCCAGCTAACGCTTTGTCCTGGTTCCAAAACGTCCAAATGGTTCTGCACAAACATGCACGAGGACAACCAGTCAGCAGAATTAAATTCGTAGGGAATATTCCAACCGAGGGGACCAAATTTTCGTCTCTCTTGTACTACGGTATGCAGGAACGAGATAGTGTAAATCATCGGTAGATAAAAGGGGCTGTCACTGTAATCAAGGAAGTCCTGACTCATCGAGTCGTAGGTTCGCATGAGACCAGCTTTGATGCCTAAAACAATTATATGCGCGTATTAAAACACCTCATACTTTTGGGCGTAGTCAATAAAAAATAAGTTTAAGGTAATTAATAATATACTTAATACAAACAGGTAAAAAAAACTTACCGGAAGGCGGCTCGCAAGTATACTTAATAGACATTTGCAGAAGTGTAATTGGAAACGTTGGATGAACTTCAGTGGTAATCCAGAGCCTAGAAGTTTTATGTACATACAAAATGATAGCAGGGAAATTCATATAACAATAAAACTGAGACGGCCCAACCATATTTTTAATATTACCTAAATAATTCGTGAATCTGTTCCGGATCCTTCTCCAGTTCACCGAACTGCTCCATTACCTCCACCATATAATCTAATCCTAAATGACAGTTTTGCAGCAGCACCCACATACCCTAAACACGTTCAAATGTTATTATGAACATTATGCATAACGATTTCGGTCAATCTAAGGGTTCAATGCATTAGACAATTTATCACCTCTTTCAGAGCACGATCTATGAGTTTCCTTGCATGGATTTCTTGACCTTGGCCCATAGATATTGACTGGCAGACATTCTCCAGCCGCTTGGCAGTTATCTCGATAGAAGGCGTCGGATCAGAGCCCATCGCCAAGAAGCCGATCAATGGAACCAATGGGCGAGATTCCAGGACCATTTGCTGGAATAAATATTCTTATTTAATAATTTAACGCGAGCTACTGCTCGCGTCAAGTTATTCCTTGTTGTTAGATACTTTTTTTTAGTGTCACTTTCTTACCTCATAGTTAACGATGATGGCTTCAGAGTACCGAGAGCCCATGGATTGCACAACGTACTTCCTGCAACATAACGTAGAGCGTCAGTGCTTGTACTCAGCCGAGAGGTGGTGGCCACACAGCGTGTATCGCGCCACTCACAAGCTCTGCGCCAGCGTGCGGTCAGGGCACCAGGCGCGCACCACCAGCAGCTTCCGGAACACGTCGAGTGTGTGGTAGCCGTCGGGAAGCGGCTCTTCTTCAGGAGCTTCCTTGTCAAACCTTCCAAACAGACAACCAATTTAATGAGAGTTCGTATTGACTTGTGGTTTATAAAAATGTTATTTAATGTATTACTAATATGCAACGCACCAAACTTTCCATCCCTTTTCGTTATTGCAAACTTGGTTCAGTATGTTAGTGAACTGACGCAAAGTAGACAGTTGGACCAAGTTCAACCACGACATGTCTGTTACCCACTTATAAGGTTTGGGCGGACAGGCATTAAGATCCAACGCCGCGCCACCTTCACACAGAAAGTAATAATATAATAGTGATTTATTTATTTGCTAAGCACTCTTAAAAGGTCAACTTAATGCTTTTCACATGTAGACACGGCGATGATATCTATGAGTAGGTAATATTGAGAAGTGTGTTAATCAAAATGTTTTATTTCAACTAAGCCATTTAAAGGTATTTTTGAATCGACAAACAAAAAAAGATCAATCTAGTTGCAAATTTGTAAGCGTCAGTAGATCTCTATGGGGATGAACGTGCAAGGAACTCCACGGACTCTCTTTTCCATCAGTTTTAATTAAAAGTATTTGTTTACACCATTCTTGTTAACAAAATACACATATGTGAGAACGATGTAAAAAGACGTGCGCGTAAAAGGGTAAAACAAACAATTTAAAAATACAATAAGTACGTAATTAAAAACAGGCCGAGGCACCCATGTTATGACCAATCCCAACTGATGGTGCTTTCACCCGGCTCCATCTTTCCGAGGTGTAACCGTACCGATAACGGACCATCTTTAGCTTCTTGGCGTAACGTTGACATCGACACTTAATTTTGGCCCATACATTGAGGCAAAGGCTCAACTGGCTGCCAAAAAGTTGGGGATCCTTGCGAAGGTGAGACGGTACTTCACGCCAGAACAGCTGCTTAAGTTGTATCAAGCGCAAGTTCGATCTTGCATGGAGTACTGTTCTCATCCCTGGGACGGATCTGCCAAGTACCAGCTTGATGCACTAGAGTAGATCGAAAAACGGGCCAAGAGGCTCATCGGCAATGAGGCATTGCTCCAGAGCCTTGAACATCGTCGTCGAGTTGCCGGCTTGTCGGTTTTTTATCGGTTGCATTTTGGAGAGTGTGCGATGGAATTGCATGATCTTATTTCGCCTAGGGTGGGGTGTAGCAAAGTCCCAACAGTCCTACAAGGAGACACCATTACTAAACTCTTCGGCTTCACCAAAAGAGACTTTGGCCTTTTTGAGCGTTTATATTCATCATCGGACTATAAGACGTCCGGCGATGCGCCATCGGTACATGGTGGACATCCCACCCATACGCACTAAAGGTTTTGGTAATACTTTCATTATGCGTACAGCTAAGGAGTGGAATTCCCTGCCGGAGTCAGTGTTTCCAGATAGATACAACCCCCGAGGTTGTAGCTATAGTGAATAGGTTACTTCTAGGCAAGCGTGTTACACCGTCGACCACATCATCGCTTACCATGGTGAGATTGTGGTCAAGCGTGAACCTATATATAATAAAAAAAAATTAAAGAAAACACATCTTTGATATTTAAAATAGATCGGCGGTCACAAAATCTTGATGATGTGAATAACTATTCATCAGGTAAAAAATAGGAATAAATTTTATTTATAATTCAAATAATATGTACAACTGACTATTCCTAATCTTATGACTAATAACAAAACAAACTTACATACAAAAGGGGCAGGGAAATGGGCTTATAGCGCATCAAAAAATTCGTCCACATCGATGTCAATAGCAAACGTGCCCAGAACGCTGGCAGCATTGCCACGTCGAACGGCAATGCTGAGTCTCTGGCTGAAGAAAAGGCCAGCCATCTGGTCACGCGATCAGACGACTAACCGTTTACTTATGTCTCGAAACACTTGAAGAGCACTCGGACCCCATGGACCTAATGTCTCAACCCCAAACGGCTCAAACATATAACTGCCAATAAGGTTGTTATATTTGCGCCGTTTGAGGTTTTCATCAGCAGCAGCTGCCCCAGCACAACCCGCCGTGCTAAGAAGATGGGATGGCGCAAGGGTATCGACACATGTTGCATCCCACACCAAAGGCCTACCCAACTTCCAAGGCATTATGGTCATCCCATCCGGTCTCTTCCCATCGTCGCGTGCCAAGCCATTGGGTTACCAGCTAGCACCCCGGCGGTGACAAGAGCTCGACATATGATGTCATTAATGCTGGCGTGCCGTGCTATCCGACCAGCGCTCCTACTGCAGGATAGGCCATGGTGTCCGAGGCGGTCGACTGCTTCACCACATTGACAGCGATGTGGAGAAAAATTGGTTCACAGCAAACAATTCGGTAATAAATGAATAAAAAACAAATGTATGTTCACATTGCCGCGTGTTAGAAGTAGTAAATGGGACATCATATTGAATGGAGAAAAGCTGGACTTTATAAATCGAACAGTTTTCCTGGGAATCACTCTAGATGACAAATTGCAATGGGGTCCTCACATAACATCTCTTGCGGGTCGGCTGAGCTCGGCCGCTTACATATGCTGTTAGAAAGATGACGCTTAACGGATGTAGAAACCGCGCTTTTGGTCTATTTTAGTTACTTTCAAAGCATTATGTCATACGTTATTTTGCTGTTGGGTCGAGCGGCTGGGGAACCGATCACATTTCCGAAATTTTTTTGTTTAATTTCATTTTACCGAAAACTATTGACCGATGTCTTTTTTGCTATATGCATTACTTGACATATTTTCAGATCGTCGAAGAATCATGTGGCATATGTATTATTTTACTGAACTACATTTCGCCGATTTACAAAATAACTTTTTGCTTTTGACCGAAGCCTCTTTTGAACTTTTTTCATTTGCCATATTTTCACCAAACCGAGACAACATTTTAGGGAACATTATTTAGTCACAAATATATAGCCGGATACTTAACAGGTAATAAGAAATCATTTGCACGAAAAATGTAAATGATTTATTAATAACTGTCATGCATTAGACATTTTTATTAATTAATTATTTCAAAGAATTTGTCCAAGAGCGAGCGAAGCGAGCTCGGGAATTAAGGGCACCCCGACACGGATAGGTTAGGTTCGCAGGGGATGACGGGAGCTGAAGTGAGCCAGCAAAGCGAGTGAACTCAGCTCCCGTTATCTCCTTCGTGTTAGGTTACTTTAGACCCTGCAGACTGAAATAGGAGCCCCGCGGATTAGGGCCAATGCAATGAATTATAAGTATGTGTGTGTCAGAAACGGAAAGATATTTGTGAGAAAGTTAGACGGCACGGAATACATATTAATTAGGAACATGAGTAGCCTAAGTAAAATCGTATAACTTGCTTCAAATATTTTTGCATCATAGCATGTCATAGTGCCTATTTATTGTAAAATTCAAGAATTTAAGCATATATTACCAAAATTGTAGAGGTTGATAGAACTAAAACCAATATTTTTTACTGTAACCTTTGTTGTAAGGATTATGATGTTCTAATATTAACCGAATCTTGGCTAAATAGTGGTGTACTCAGCAGTGAGCTCTTTGATAATAGGTATGTGGTCTACAGAAGAGATAGGGAAACAACTGGCTTTCATCCCAATAAAGACGGAGGAGGAGTTTTGATAGCCGTTTCAACTAAAATCAATTCCAAACGTATTGATAAATGGCAAAGTAAATGTGAAGATGTCTGGGTCACTATCGATATGTCCACTACGCGAAAACTAGCTCTCTGTGCAGTCTGGACACCACTATGATGAGTTTACAAGAGAGCTTGCATGATAACAGTGGGATAATAAATTATCTGACCGAAGAATATAAGTCTTACCATGCAACTAATGAGCGCGCATCAAGAGATTGAAAATTTAAATAATAAGAATTTTCGTTTGAAGGCCGATTTGCAAAATATGATAAAAACAAATAACGTTTACAAAAAACTATGCTCAACGCCTGACAAAACCAGTATAACTCCCAAACGCAAGAATGAAACTTGCCCTGAAATATTCAACCCAGGATACTCAACTAATAACGAAATATGTAAAACACAACATAACTACCATGAGAACTTTCCCATCCTCAAGAATAAAGAGATGCAAACATCAAATGTCTTCTCTCAGAACTCCACCCTCTTCAAGAATATGGAGACGCAAACAGATTCTCAGAAACTAGACGCATTAAACGAGCCTAGGAACCAAATACTTATCTACAACAAAATGTGGCAAAACTTGGGTGTAGCTCTCAGATGTGCGACAATATATTACCCGAAAAAATCACACCATCTCGGCGAATCTGCATATTGAGTACAAACAACACTAACAAAATATTAACAATTGCTGACAAATCTTTAGGCCCAAATACGCAAATATGTCATTACTTAAAGACAAACTGCGGCATCAAACAAATAATAAATGGAATTGAACTTAAGCTGCAAAACTTCACAATGGAGGACTTCTGTGTAATTTTAGTTAGCGAGACAGACTTCAACTCAACAAATGACTCCATCAACCTTATACTAGCTATAAGAGAATCACTAAAAAAAGTGCAATACACTAATGTCATTTTATACGTACCTACGTTTAAGTGCAAAAGTTATGCGAATATGTATAACTGGAGAATCGAAAATATCAACAACCTCCTGTATCTTGATATTATAACTCACGAACATTGCTATTCGCTTGACTCAAACAAGCATTTAACCGATGACCACTCAATGTTTTCAAAGATAACAGGCGCAATCAATGACTTAGGCATGTACACAATTTTCAAGCACATTAAAGTACAAATGGAAAGTATAATAGAATACAACGCCAACATAACACAAAAGGACAACTCCATATCATATGAAACAAATAACCAAAATTCTGTAATTCAAACAAACAAAGACTCAAGCTGCGATAATTTATTTCGTCAATAATTGTATAACTATCATGCATCAAAATATTAATGGTTTGATTAATAAATCGGATATGCTATCAGTGTGCTTAGATGAATCGGAAACCGACGGTATAAAAGTAGATATGTTATGCATTACGGAACAAGAGCAATGAGATAAAATTTGCTAATGAATAGTCAAATGAATCCAAATTAGATAAAAGGTCTTGGGTTGATCTGTAGTCTACAAAAAATATAATTGAAATAAATATAAAATTGTAAATACAAGTTTCTAAACTTAAATATTATTAGTGACACCTTTAATAAACGTCTGGAATTCTTCAAATGTAATGTACTCTTTCTGCAAATCTATTTTTAATGTCAGCAGCACTGTGAATAAGTATTTGTGCTGCTCATAAAAACCACGATTGATGAACTTGAACACGTCGAAAGTCTAAAAAAAAACATATAATTACTTCCAGCCCAGGTTAAGTTTTCTAATGGGCGTAGATGGCCAAATCTGAAACTATGAGGAATGGCCAAAAACACTCAAAGGAGTCTCAAGCCCGATTTTGATGAAATTTTAAAATGAATCATAGATTTTTTGAAGGAATAAGGAAGGATATTTGGAAGTTCAACTCCTAAGAAGGCGACAGGGGGTGCGTAATAGCCTAAGATCCGACTGCAGGAAACAGGGATTTTTACTAAACTTAATTTTTAGTGAATAATATTTGATAGTAGAATAGATTGCTGCAAATAATATCTTGGAAATATCTGGCCACAATTACCTTAATCAAATCAAATCAAATCAAATCAAATCAAATATGTTTATTTGTTCGAATATGGTAAAATAGATGTTACAATATTGGTTCCAGCATATCCTGCCATAATATGGCGTACAAATATTTATTAATAATTATGAATTAAAATATAAAATCTGAATCTGTAATAGTTAATTAATTAAGATAAAAATTGTATTGTAGAAATAATAATGAATAAAAAATAAAAATATTGTATTATATTAGTAACGACTTATCTTCTAAATATTCTTGAACACTGTAATAATTTTTCTCCAATAACAGTCAAATAAATTGAAATTTATTTTTAAAGTGAATCCAACGTCAACGTCATTTGAAAGGCAGTGGTATAGATAGGTAATATGAAAAAATAAGGTTGCCTGCCCTCAGTTAGCCGCAACCTGTGGGTTGCCAGTTTACCTGCTAAATCTGGTAATACCTGAATGGCGGCTAACTGAGATATAAACGATGTTGCATACGCACCCTATAGGTACAATACAGGAGAAATTCCTAGTGTAGGGCAAAGTTAAACATAAAAAGAAAAATAAAACAGTTTGCGGCAAGGCAACCCTGTCGTAATCTATTTTCCTATCAAGAATCATTCATAAACATCAAGTTTTATCAAAAACTAAATACCTGCAGATTTTTGCAGTGGGATCTCATACTATAAGGATGTGAGACGCACGGGACCGGTCAATGTGGCGACACTGGATCTCATACTATAAGGATGTGAGACGCACGGGACCGGTCCATGTGGCGATACTTTGGGGAGGCCTAAGTTCAGCAGTGGACGACTTTCGGCCGAAATGATGATGGTGATGATGAAAGATTGAGTGTCCTAACAGTAAATTGAAAAATAATTACATCAAGGTTAAATTGCATTTTTAAACAACTTAACCTTGATAGCAAATATTTTGTTGTAAATTATTTTTGAACCGACTTCCCAAAAAGGAGGAGGTTTTATTGTGAAACCAATAATTACAAAATATTAATCCTTCATTCACAAACCGCACATATTTTTCTTTTTTTGGAACTTCGAAAATTTAAATCGATGCAAGTACATGCTATATCTAATAAAAATATTTAGTACAAACGCGAATAAACGCTGCAAAAGTGGGGCACGAAATGTATTGTTAAATAAATGCTAACCAAGTAATCAATAATGAAGACGATTCTCCTGAAAGTGATGGGGCTTGCTGGTGAGCGTTCCAGTGAGATATCAAAGCGCTCGAGAAACTGTGCCAGCGAAGTCTGGTACATGTTGCACACGAGGGACATATTGCACACGAGGAAGTACAGCACTGAACCACGCGTCGCTACCGGCCGATACTCCTCACGAGCGGTATTGATCTTAATCTCCGTCTCCTTGGCCACGTCTAATTTCTCTCTAACCTGGCATAAGGGCATAGGTGTTCAGAGAAACTATACCTGTTCTATTTATATTAATTTTATAATCTATATAAATATAAAAGAAGAAACTGACTGACTGATCGATCAACGCACAGCCATAACCACTAGGCCTAGAAGCATGAAATTTGGCAGAAAGGTTCCACGAGTGACGTAAGTGAGCACTAAGAAAGGATTTTTGGAAATTCCCCCCCTAAGGGGGTAAAAAGGGGGTTGAAAGTTTGTATGTAATTTCTATAGTTTGTAAGTTGGACAAGTGAAATTTTAGATTTACACTCTTGGTTGATAAAAAGAATGAATGTGTTTATTGGTTTTTGGAAATTCGAACCCTAAGGGGGTAAAAAGGGGGTTGAAAATTTGTAGGAAATATTTACAGTTTGTAAGTTGGAGACGGCAAATTTTAGATTTATGCTCTTGGTTGATAAAAATAATTCATGTATTTATTAGTTTTTGGAAATTCTACCCCTAAGGGGATAAAATAGGGGTTGAAACTATATATGAAATTTCTTCGGTTTGGAAGGTAAAACATCTGAAATTGTAGGTTTACACTCTTGATTAATAAAAAAAACAATGAGTTAAATCATTTCCGGAAATGCCACCCCTAAGGGGGTAAAAAGGGGTTGAAAGTTTATATGAAATATTTACAGTTTGTAAGTTGGAAACGTAAAAGTTTAGATTTACACTCTTGATTGATAAAAAGAATTCATGTTTTTATTGGTTTTTGGAAATTCCACTCCAAAAGGGGTTGAAAGTTTGTATGTAATTTCTACAGTTTGTAAGTTGGAAACGTAAAACTTTAGATTTACGCTCTTGGTTGATAAGAAGAATTCATGTATTTATTGGTTTTTGGAAACTGCACCCCTAAGGGGGTACATAGGGGTTGAAACTTTATATGAAATTTCTTGGGTTTGGAAGGTAAAACATCTGAAATCTTAGGTTTACGCTCTTGATTAATAAAAAAAACAATGAGTTTATTGATTTCCGGAAATTCTACTCCTAAGGGGGTTAAAGGTGGCAATTTGTTGGGCTTATATATTTGAAACTTGGCATAAATACTAACAGCAAATAGTAAAGGTTGTCATTACAAGTTTTTCAAAACTACTCCTAAAATACGATTTAGGGGGTGTTTAAGATTTTTGAAGAATTTTACTGTACAAGGCTTCTTTTTATGATGTAGGGGAGCAAAACGAGAGATATTTGTTTGAATGAAAAGTCTAATTCCTTGGGAAAAATAATAAAGGTAACATTAGTTTATTGGAACTACCCCCAAAATACGATTTAAGGGATGTTAAAGTTGGTCATTCTTGGGGCTATGTCGGTTACGTCAGTTTTCCTGTCCGTGTTTCCGAGTCGGATTCAATGAATACCTTCTGTAAAGTCACCGATTTTCATGAGAATGGGTGATACACGGGTATTTAAAATGACCTTAGTTTAATCCATATTTATCGTAACTCTCGTGCGGTAGCTCCACGGCACTGTCTTCTTCATAGTAGTTTCGCTATGGATCTTATTGTAAAGCCTCATGACTGAGGTTTTGATCGAATGACCGGTGTGACTGTTATTTACCCACGAGCCCTTTACTTAGCTAATACTTATCGGACACGTCATTAAAGTTTCGTAAATCCTAACTTAAACAATAGCTTATTTGTAGTCGCCTTCACTAACCGCACATAATAAAGTCATCTGTACCTACTTAGTTGAATAAAATACGAAATCATGCGAACGAAGTCGCGGGCGGAGTGCTAGTTATTAATATAAAATACTAGATAAAATAATATAAATTAATTAAATATGAAAATCTAGATGTTAAAATGTTTGATAATCAATCACGCCTAGTGTCTATTTGTGTTGGAAGCGTAATTTAGCTGGATAAATTACGCTTATAAATATATATATACGATACATTTATCCCAGTAGTACCTACGTTCATGCGGGTGAAGTCGCTGGAAAAAAGGTAGTGATAGTTTTATATTGTTATAGGCATTCGGTGCCGATGTCGTATGGATATCTTTTTGGCATGATAATTCTGGTCAAATTTGAAGCAGGAGTAATAAGTATGTAGGTAGTTACCTCGGTGGCCGTAGATTTAGTGACGTTAAGCACTTGAATTAGCGACACATCTTCGACAAGTGAGCCCTGTATGGTGGTCAACTTATGCAGAAGATTAGCTTCCAACTCCTGCATCTTACGCCGGTTGGCGGTCACGTCCATAATTAGCTGGGTTCGTTCTGCCTCCATCTCCGCCTTTTCTGTTAGGATCACACGCCCTAGTAGCTGATCTTCCAAACCTAAGGAAATAATCGATTTAAAAAAATGTTTTTAACAGGGAAAGTAGACGACATATAGCAGCAGTCATGCATACAACATATAGGCTGGTAAAGAAAAGTGAATTTAAAATTTCATACAGACTGAAAATTATAATATTAATACACTATGGATCACAAAAATCACAACTCTCCGAAAATAGCGTCCTGCCATAAACGCATGCATGAAACCCAGTTAATATTGGTATCTGCTGAAAATATATTAAATGACCTTTAAATTACACACAGTTAGATTTCATAAAGAACACGAAAATTCTTCAGATGTTTTATTCAACAGTTGTTTAACGGCTCTTGCAGCAGTTCAACAACTGTTGTTAAAATACGCATTACAGGAGCCATTTAATTGCACCACCCTAGTATTAGTATTATTGTACTTTCGGAGCTTATTCGGTACAAACAACAAACTAAAAAATCTTTCCTCTTTATAATATTAAGTATAGATTATGTTTGACATGTCTATCTTTTTATTATTTTTATCGATTGTTATGTTTTAGTGGTACTTGTTTTAATGTTGTAATGTTGTGCTGAAATAATTGACTTATGACTCGAATCAGTTTTTTGTTGCGCGATTGACATGCTGTAACTTTGTGCTCCACAGCGGGTGCGGTGACTGATGCATTTTTTTCTGATTAGACTACAGCTTATTACGAAATTAATTCGGTATAATATGACTTGATAAAATAATTCACGCCTCGTCGAACTTCAATTGGCTCTACCTGTGAAATCACGAGTCTGAAAAATTATGGTTAGTCGATTTCTGGAAATACGCAATGGTACCTTGCATTGTTACAGTGAAGTCTATTATTGAAGTTCTCGCCGAAATCTCAGGCGTGTAAGCAGGGTTAGGTAACTTTGTCGTTATATATATTCTGTGGCCGTATGTCACGTCTATTTCTTTGTCTCCTAATTTTACCTGAAATAACATAAACATGGGTAGTCGAAAACATATTTTTCTAGACGCTTCGTCTTAAGTTTATTATCATAAGATTTGCTTAAAGATGTTTAATAAAAGTTAATCTTACAATAATTACAACAATAATATATTAGTAAATAAGCAGAACTCAACGAAGTCGAATATCGAATACGAAATAAAATATGCCGACAAGAACAAGTTTATATGGTCCAAATAGTCCTTTCTACAACAGGCGTTATTCCGAACCACCTTCTCCATAGTCTGAAGTTACTTGATCTAAACGAAAACCCCTATATCACCCTTCAAAAAGCTGCCATCTTGAACACATTTCGAATTGTCAGAAAGTTCATGCAAATTGATGAAAACTAAGTAGATCCACATCATACATCCTCAACATATCCCACTACACACGCTGAATTTATTTGGTTTCGGCCCGAAAATGTAGCTTAAACCAGCCTAAGAACTGAGAATTTAAAACACATTCCGAAAATTATAATGTTTTCTTTTTATCTTATAAAAATATTTAAAAATTTACCGGTCGGTATTTTAAATGCTTTTTCGTGTTTTATAAAATTATTTAAAAATATATTTAATAAGAGTATATAATATCATTTTTTTGTTTTGTTATGTAATATTTTAACATTTAAAAAGAAAGTGTGTAGAAAATTTAAGTAATATATAATAATAATAATATATATAATATCCCCACCGCTGTACCTCTACATTGACGTCGTTGTGGGGCTTGCGCGCTTCAATGATCCATAGGTCTGTGCCGGTAGATTCTAGTTTGCCGCAACATGCCTAAAGGGCTTATTACACTACACGGTATTCAGGGCTCTAAACCCTAATCCAGGGTGGTGTGAAGGTGCGTACGGATAGCGCGTTCCTGTGTTACGCGTAGTTGGGAAACACTGTCCACGCGTACATTGGATACGCGTATAGCTCCTGTACGGACCACCGCGAACCTATACGCGAGGTCAATCGATCCAGAGAATTTTAGTTTTTATATTATGATTATTGAAACTCAAAGAACACGCGTGTCTATTCATTTTGCCGTCCAAATATAGCGTACCCGGTCGTGTGCGTCCTCTTTGACGCGCGACCAAAAACCGACTGACGGCGGCTCGCGCGGTACGCGTTCCCCAAGAGTGTACGCGTAGCTGCAGGTATGGACATGACGTTCCGGACACGCGTAAACTGACTACGCGTACCAGTGTACGCTCTATCCGTACGCACCTTGATAACTTATAAAATTAGGGTTACCAAAATATCGCCCTTATTGACTCGGAATGATGGAGTGACCCGGTATTCAGGGCCCTGAATACCGTGTAGTGTAATAAGCCCTTAAGGTGAGGGGCCAGACTAAGAGAGATACAATCCGCAGGCCAGCTTTGTGGCGAGCTGGTGGCAACCCCACGGACCTGATCTCCAGAGAGAAATCTTGTCACTCATCTCCGGCTTGCCTTTATTGGCCGGTCGGAGTGAACACTGACGGGAAACAAGAGTTCCCACCTCTCTCTTAATTGGCTGACTTGAGTGGCGATTTGCAAGAGCAAACGTGCTCGGAGGAGGGAATTTAAGATGGTGGTAGGGATCTTGACCGACTTCCGGGATTGTCCTGATAGCCGTGGTATACCTCTCCACTCCTCAAGCACCTCCGTATATGTTGCCCCCTTGGCGCTACGTCACTAGCTTGGTGCTAGCGACTATTTATGGGGGCAATAATTGAGTGTGCAAGTCATCACCTGCCATTTTATAGCCGTGTTGATCAACAGTGGTCAGTTAGGGGCTAATAGTCCTTCTATAGTTTTAAGAAATCAATCCACGAAACCTCCCAAACCCATAGCCCAATAAGTTGTTTTGTCTCCATATTTTGCAATATTTCTGCACCAGCCGGTGATTACCCTTGGGTGCACTTGCGTAGTGCATACAGGGTGCTGTTGGATGGTGTCACATTTCAAGCTACATGTCTAACGAGTCCTCTGCCTGCTGGTTTAGCCCTCTGGTACGCCTTTCAAAAGTCTGGGACCCTAACCCTAGGAGACCAGAGAGTCCAAAGATAATAATGATGAATATAGGACAACAATAAAATAACCTATTTATTAAATGAGTTTACCTTGAACGAAGACCCAATTTTAATATAATTTTTCTCAAGAACATTATCAAGTACAGGATCCAACTCTTCAGCAACGTCTTCTATTAACATAGGCCTACCTAAAGACACGCAGTCTTCTATATGATTCCTAAAAAAGAAAAATACAAATAATGCAAATAACCAGAACCTGACTTACCAGTAGATGTCAAAAAGCATGACATCCGGTACCTACAAAATATTCAGGGCTATCAATAGTAGTTATTGTTACTACAAAATACTACTCGGTTAAATTATCTGAGCACTCGAAATGTCAAACCCCGCGCGGGTAGTTGGTACCCGCGCGACGCCCCGCGTTCGCCTCTTTTGCCAATAGCGAGAGTCGACGGTCTGCGCACTTAGTGCTGTCAAAGTTACTCTAACTTTGACAGCATAAAGTGCAGTTATTTTGACCGTGTACAGTTTTCATTGATTAACTAAAAAAAAATACATCGCATCACTTACCTGAAATACTTGTGGTTCAGGGTAGTAACAATCAAGTCGTTCATTTTCTCCGTATTTTTGATCCAAATCTTTCCCTGTGTCTGAGGGTCGATTAGCAACGGGAAACGGGCAGCTTTAGTAACAATAATACCATTTTGTATGGACAATTCGTCTGTTGGTAACCCACATAAGTTCCATTCGCCAATCTAAAAATATCATTTCGAAAACACAAAAGTTTTCAAGTTTTACAAATATGACATAATTATCTACATAACAAACGTCATGGACATAAAATAAAATTAAATATCTATATTTCATTAAATATGAATAAGAAAATATGTGTCGTATAAAATATAATTTATAATATTTCACGTTTATCGTTTGTTAATATTAGTTATGAGTAGGAAGTACATGAGCCGTATAAGTTTAACCAGATATATTGCATCGGTTGGCATTTAGGTATATTTGAACGGATTGTTTGGAATTTGATAGGTACTTAATTTCATGTGTCAATAAATTCATGTTATTTGGTATCTAAATTGTGGAAATGTTTTTAACCAACTTCCCTAAAAGGACGAGGTTACATGTTCGATTGTATGTATTTGTTATATATTATGTTCACCGATTTATCTGTCAATAATGAAAATAAGTTGTATTGAAAGGGTATACTCGAGTTGATATCACTGTCACCAAGTCGGAATCTTATGAGGGGATCTCATGAGATTGCGCAGTCATCGTGCGATCAATCGCTTTTTGTCATTAAAATCGGCAGGCTTATTTTTGCGAAATAATTGCTCTTCTTTAGCGAATCCGCATTGGGATCCCTTTTATTTTTTGCATAATATTCTTTTTCCTAATATACTTTTGCATAACTGTTGTGGCATAGTTTGTTTTGCCATAATAATTCGACGCCATATTTTTTTTAACATAGTTTATGTTGGCATAATTATCTTGAAGGCTTATTTGTTTTGGCATAATTTTAGTTCGCATGATGTTACTAGCCCTAATGACTATTAGCATAATAGTATTAAGGCATAAAAATTTATAGGAATAACGGAAACAAATTTAAGTTATTTTTACGTATTTAATTTTTTTGTGACAGAAACGAATCGCTGCAAAACCGACTCCACGTAGTCTTGTCTGCCCTACCCCTAGAGTGTTATTTAAAATCGCATAAGTGCGGAGGGGCGAGGCGGCCCTCGAGCTGAGGAGCAGGTGGTTTTAACGCTCGCCGCCGTGGCTGAGGCTGGCCGGCGAAGTCGGCTAGTAAGCTGAAGCTGCGGTGGTGAACGTTAAACAAATCTGCGACGAGCAGCTCGCGGGGGTCGCCGGAGCCCCGCAGCGCCGGAGTCGTGACAGAAACCATGCCTGCTGCATGTTGCATGCTGCATGCTTGCTTGCCTCGTGCGATCTCCCCTAACCAGGACCAGCGTGTCGTCAGCGTAGTAAACCACGCTAACGACGCGATGCCCCACAGATACGGCCCCAAGACCGATCCCTGTGGGACACCGCACGACATCTCTCACTGGTTCCCTGATGCAACTCCAGGGCAGGGTGTTGAAGGCATTGGCGATGTCTAGAGACACCGCCAAGACGACCCCACCTAAGGCCACTGCATCCCCCGTCGTGGGGGCTCGCACGCGCATGATGGCACCACCGTAGAGCGCTCCCTGAAGCCCCATCCATATCTAACACAAGCTGACGGTTGTGATGACAGCTCGTCACACTAGCTATCTCGTCGCTATCTATAATAGGTCTCATTCACTAATACGTCACTTTGTACATGAAGTCAGTTTCCCAACTCGTCTTAAGCCGTATTTTGTCTATTTCCCAACTCGTCTGACGCATAAGTTACCTCTACTCATGACTAGAGTCAAGAGCAAATTAACCCATATCAAATACTAAAAAAATATATTGCTTATATTTGTGCTGACATACTTAACGTACGGGTAAGCAGTGCAACGCGTAGTTTTGTACTAAAGCGAGTTTTTATTTGTTTTGAAATTTTTGCACTGGTGGTTGCGTTCTCATGTTCCGTAGGCGCTATCAGCAGTAACACTGTTCTCTAATCTGAGATGATAAGTATGTCATGTGGGTATAAAATATATCGAATTGTTAAGCGACTATGATGAAGCAAAAAAAAATAAATAGTACTGATGAAAATGGTACTAATCTGATGACTTCATCATTCGACTGGCAGGTAGGCACCGGAACTTAGCAATAAAACAAAGTCGTGTCAAAAGTATTTTTTTGGATATTAGAATCGTCATGAGATGAACTCTGGCTCTAAATGATTTTTATGACTACATATTGTAGTCATAGTAGATGTAGCAAAATAAAAAAAATACAAAAACTATTATATAAAACAGACCATCAAAAGCAAGCATACAACGCGAAAAATAACTTTCTTTTCGAAAGTTGATGCCGAAATTCGAAAAACACCGAGTACAACATAGGTTTTTTTTTTTAATAAACATACCGTGGCAGTGTCAGTAAGTTGATTTGTAATATTTAAATTCATGGACACGGGAATTTTTCTTCGCAGCAATTCAGCAAGCCAGTTGCTGATCAGCAAAGCTCGGAACTCTTGATTAAAAGGTCCAGAATATGACAAGAATCTAAAAAAATAAGCTAGGCTTCAAAATGCATAATTTGATCAACATGAAGTAATACGACATGAATTGAGCGCACCTCATGTCAGCTCGCCTGTTTGTGGCTTACGTACCCGACAAGCATCAGGATGTCGCCGACCAGACGTTCGATCTCAGACTTGAAGAGTGCGGATTGCTCTGTCCAGCGCACGCGCTCTCCGCTTAGTCCGTTGATGAGTGCTGTGGCGGCGTCCATCTTCTGTTGGCATTTGGCCGCGTCGTCCAACACCGTTTGCTTCAGCGCCATCGCCTCGTCGAACTGCTTCTGCACGTGCGCCAACTCACGCTGCCGGAGTAACCACAATTATTACTATCAATAACTGGGTGTCGTGACTGCCACGATTAGAGCTAGTGCATACCTCCTTGGCTTCGAGCTGTGCCTCAGCAGCCTCCAGCTCCTTCTTAGCCGATTGGTACTTGCCCTGCATCACCGCCAGGTTCGCCTTTAGCGGTAGCACGTCTTTATTCACTGAATAGAATTGTGCCATGGCGATGGTCCACGATATCAATCCAGCAACGTTACCGCAAGCTACTTTTGCCGCTTCGAACGTGTACGTACTAAAATGTTAGAAGAACCTTTAATTTTGTTTTGCTCTTGGCAAAATGCAGAAATTTCCGAAAAATTGTACAAGTATTATTGTTTTGACAAAAAACATCGTTTACAATACATACCTACTCCAAAATATGATTGGTACCCGAATGTACGAAATTTATGGATGTGTTGTGTAATTTTGTCAGAAAAATTATTCTTTAAAGGTATTTGCGTAAGGGACATTTGCATGACACACGAAAAACTAGTAGCAATTGTTTCTAAGCATTTGATGCCGCCTTAATGTAAATTATTAGTAAATAAACATACGGAAATAAGAAATAAGGTTGTAGGAGATCAACCATTTCAGCATTTATTTCATCTTTTGGATAGTTCTTCAAGTTACTCAAGAATCTTGCATCCGCCATAACCTAAAGACAGAAACACTGTTCTTTTGGTATCTACTGGAGCTTAAAGGTTTATCCATACATATCAGGATGTTACCGTGCCAGGGACTTAGATGAACCGCGCCCCGTCAGGGACTCAAAAAAATTTCGGTGTGTACATTTTATATGAACTCGTTCACACACGTCCGTGCACGGGCCGTGAACGGGCCAGTGACGAATCTTCAATGCCTAGGCCCGGCCCTGTCACGTCCCGGGCACGGCCCTGATTTGTGTAGATATACCTTAAGGCTTTATGAAGAAGCATAATTAGGTCCTAAGTCCTAACATATGGAATTGGTGTTTTTTTTTAAACAGGTCTCTTTGAACTGTGATATCTACGGTTTGACTTGGGAAATATAAAGTCAAATAACCTGGTGAATATCGCAGTTCAATGTATTTAATAGTTATTATTATGTAGTTATTATTATCTCCTTTATTCAATTTCTATTCTTATCGTCTACATTTTTAAATATTTTTATAAAACATACAAAACATTAAAAAATATAGAAAATAGAGGCTCACCGGTATCGGAAACAGGGTCCAAGCTACCGGCGGTCAGGGATCCAGAGAGAGGAACCTCCTAACATATATATTTATACGAGCCGTGTCCAGCAATACTGCTTTCTGGATCAGGCTCTTGACCCAGCTGCCTAACAAGAGCCTCCTAAGGTGTTGGTCGAGGCTCGTGGTCAACAATCATTGCACGCCTTTCGATTCGGTCCACCACCACTATATCAGGCTTATTAGCGATAATAGTGCTGTCAGTGATGATGGACCGATCCTAGTACAATGTGATATTGCCATTCTCGAGAACTGGGTCGGGCACATACCTGTAGTACGGTACCACCGATGCCACAAGAGTGTATTTCAGAGCAAGTTGCTGATGAATTATCCTGGCTACAAGGTTGTGCCTATGCAAGTACTCTTCGTTAGCTAGACGAGAACAACCAGAGATAATGTGGTGGATCGTATCACCCGGGCGGTGACATGCCCGACAGATGTCAACCGTGCCATCCTTCACAATAAATCTCCGGTAGTTATTTGTCATGATAACTTCGTCCATAATTGCACAGACAAAACCTTCGGTTTCCCCAAAGAGGTCACCGAAACGCAGCCAGGCTACGGATGCTGCTTGGTCTACATCGGACCCACGTCGGTGTGTAGAAAATATTCCCTGAGATTGCATATCTCGCAGTTGTGGAGGTTTTTGGCATTTAAAAAGCCTCGACCTCCACACTTGATATACAATCTCATGACCGACGATCGTGGGTGGTGCATTCGATATGCAGTCAGCAGTGTACGGACCCACCTATCCAGGGCGTCGAGTTCCGTTTGAGTCCATTTAAGTATGCCGAAAGAGTACATCAATACCGGCATGACCCAACTGTTGAAGGCGCGCACCTTGTTTCCGCCTGAAAGAAGGCTATTGAATACCTTCTTCAGGCGGCCAAAGAAGCGTTCCCTCAACGATTGCTTCATGTCAGTAGTGCTGATACCTAACGCTTCCGACATACCCAAATACTTATAGGTTTCGCGTTTGGAGAGAGGGATCTCAGGTTTATGGAATCCGTGAGATGAATTCCTACGGATTCCACAATCTCCCCTCGCTTTGTCCACACCAAACTCCATCCTGATGGCGTTACTAAAAGTTTAAGTTACCTTCAGTAGCTCCATCAGCTGAAGATTGCTGGGGGCAAAGAGCTTCAAATCGTCCATGTAAAGGAAGGTGGTGTCTTCAACCGATAGCCTAGCCCTGAATTTTCCAGCAGCATGCTTAGAGGATTCAGGGCTAGGCAAAACCAAAGTGGACTCAAACTATCGCCCTGGAATATACCTCGCTCGATCCTTACAGGTTCGCTATTCCTCTGGATATTTCGACATCCTGGATAGCGAAGGACTGTGTTCCATTGGCCCATACACGATATCAGGAAGGTGCGTAGAGTTGTATCTATTTTATACAATTCTAGCACCCTCATGAGCCATGTATGAGGCACCGAGTCATAGGCCTTCTTATAATCTATCCAACATGTCGACAGATCCTTTCGGGAACGCCGAACCTGTTGGCTAATGGCCATATCTATAAGGAGTAGCTCCTTAGTACCGCGGGACCCGTTCCTACATCCATTGTGAGAGACCGACATGATAGAGTTATCGTCGACGTATTAATTAATTCTATCTCTCAAAATGGATGTAAGAACCTTATAGACCGTTGGTAAACATGTAATAGGTCTATAATTTTTGGGTTCCGTGGTGCTACCAGACTTGTGGAGCAGGTGGGTTATTCCTGTTGTAAGGAACTTGGGTAGCGAACCCGAATCCAAGGCTGCCTGGTACTGAGATGCCAAACGAGCGTGCGACCTTTGTAGCCACTTGATCCAGAAATTGTGCAGCCCATCCGGCCCTGGAGATTTCCAGTTCGGCAACGGACGGACTGCACGGGCTACATCTTGGGGGCTGATCGTGATAGCCCCCATTTCTTGAATTGGATCGCATGCTCGTTCGACCTCCCGAGTCCATTCACCTTCGGTGTGACTGACAGGCACCGACCAGATGCTGCGCCAGAATGAACACATAGCGTCATCATCCGGCAGTTGTGTATCAGTCACACCTTGGTCGGGTCGCTCCCAAGCCCGATAAACCCACCTTTCATTAATTTGGAATGTGCGATTCTGGGTGTATCGCCTGTATGTGTGTATCCACTCTCCGCCTGTACCTACGAATACGGTTTGCCCATGCAAACACTTTTTGTTTCAGGAAGTCGATGCGCTCTGTGACATGGGATATATAGTCTCGGGGGCTGACATCAGTCCCCGAAAACGCCCGTCTCACAAAGCGCATCACTCTTGGGCGATTATTGCCCTCCCTGAAACAAATTAGTTTGCCGATGAGTGCTCTGGCCCCACCAATACGACGTTCGATCCTGCACTGCCAAGCTGGTACGGCTGGTTTCGGTCGTGTAGCTCTGTCATCTGCAAATTTGACGTTGGGCTACACGACATGCCGCTACAGCCGAGCAGTACAAGATCGAATGTGTATCAGTGAGGTCTTCGCAATCATCAAAATAGTTTGACAACTGCGAATCCAGAGCAGCCACCAGCGCCGCAGTACATGATCGAATGTGTATCAGAGAGGTCTTCGCAATCATCAAAATAGTTTGACAACTGCGAATCCAGAGCAGCCACCAGCGCCCTATTTTTGTTATGCATGGGCAAGCGAGGTAATCGTGGCCTAAGTTCGGGCTGCATGTAGCGATATTCCCGAATAGCACACTCCAAAGCACTCCTCAATTCCTTATTGTACTGGGTACTTACGTTTGTAACCCTGTCACTACTCTCCACGTCAGCGTGGTTGGACTGTGGTGGCACCACAGCCTGCGACGAGGGTGCAGTGACACGGTTACTCATTTCAGTTCGGAGGCGATCAAGTACAGTATCATCCAACATACGATTACGCTGGATGACCAGCACCTGATCCGAAAGTCGTAGGGCCGAAACGTTGACGGCTGGCTCAAGCACCTGAAACAAATAGAGAATACGGACACGGTACGCGGTCAGGTTGTTTCCTCCCTCTGTAGCCCCAAATTATGCGCGCATTTTCATTGATGGATACTGTCCATCTCATGCGCTGCACACTTCCGCCGGGTGCTGGGACCCTATCAGAGACCGGTAAGCCTCGAGGTCCGAAGCGGTCGGCCGGCGTCCTCCCCACGGATTATTATTATGTATGTATTTAACTTAAAAAGTGATCATTTTTTAAATGGACTCTTATCAAATCAACAAAGCACAGTGTTTTATAGATCCAAAAAAAGTGACATCGGCTTTTTATTGGCTATTTCTACTTAATAGTTTATTACAAATGCACGAGTAGAACTCCCATGTGTCAATTTTGTGTCGTTGATTTTTAAAAAAATCGTAAAGTTTTCGTAACTTTGAAGCCCAAAAGACCAAAAAAAATTCGTAAAAAATAAACTGTACATAATTGAGCTTTATTCATATTGCAGGTTTATTACGCAATTTAAGGAGAAAATTATCCCGTATTTATGTAATCAAAAACGATAATAGAACACACGAAAAAAATGTTTTACCGAAATCACTATTTATTTTTTTATTCATATTCTAGCTCGAAGTAGAACCTCTGTCTGGTACAAATAGATTGCTTTTACTAAGGTTTATCACCCATAAAAATATTACTTTCAACTTGGGCCTAGGTTTCGAGAAATTGATTTTTATAAACCGAGGTCAAAATTCCAAATTTAGGGGTGTCACAAAGGTCAATTAATATTGGCGTTTTCTAATCAACTAAAGTTAATTATAATTTAGTTTAAAAGTATTTATGACTTATCGATCAAAGTGCACGTTGCAGATATAGTCTATTGAATCGTAAACAACAACACCCATGATAACACAGATAGGTTAAGTAGAAGGTAATCGTGGGGACTCCTGTGTATATAGACAGACAGGGATCAATTTTACTAGAGTGATTTTTTTCAAAGTGTGAAAATGTTAATGCAGTTTTTAGTGTTTCTCGTCGCAGAGAACGTCATTATACGAGTCGGTAACATGTCTTCCACAAGCCTACAGCCTAGGTACATCAAAGTTGGTTTGATCCTACATCGCTGAAGCAACTTTTGTACGAGTCAAAATCAAAAACTCAAAATATTTTTATTACAACTTGGATAAGTTGAAATAAAAATATTTATACATTTTTATTTTGACTCGTATAAAAGTTACTTTTGAATTGTCAGCAAAAATGAAGCTAGAGTCACGGGACTATAGGGACAGTTGTCAAAAGAGAAATCTCTGCCATCATTTGATTAAATAAAATAATTGCGTGTATTAAATGGAATAAAATAAAAAATAAAATAAGCCTTTATTAATACTATATAACTATAATTAGTTTTAGTGAGATTTATATCGTGTTCCCATCGGAAAAAATGGGAATTAGAATTACTTGATTATTATTCAATTAAATTTACTTCGTTGGTTATATAATTATTTTGTGTACAATTTCACGTGAAAAGTGTTTTAAAATCAATTGTTAGAATTATACCATTATAGAAGATAAAAGACCTGCTGATTTTATGTGATAAAAACTAATCGTCACAAATGGTCAAAATAGAGACAACCCTAACACATATTTTTGAAAATCATTTTCTCAAAACCTAGGCCCAAGTTGCAAGTAATATTTTTATGAATGATAAACCTTAGTATAAGGAATCTGTTTGTACCAGACAGAAGTTCTACTTCAAGCTAGAATATGAATAAAAAAATAAATAATGATTTCGGTAAAACATTTTTTTTTGCGAGTTCTATTATCGTTTTTGATTACTTAAACACGGCATAATTTTCTCCTTGACTTGCTTAATAAAACTGCAATACGAACAAAATTCAATTGTGTACAGTTTTTTTTATACGATTTTTTTTGTTCTTTTGACCTTAAAGGTCACGAAAACTTTGCGATTTTTTAAAAAATCAGGTATTCAAAATTGGCACATGGGAGTTCTACTCATGCATTTGTAATGAACTATTCAGTAGAAATAGCCAATAAAAAGCCGATGTCACTTTTTTTGGGTCTATAAAACACTGTGCAAAGGTACCGAATTGTAAAAGCCATGACTGCACTTGTATCATTTTGGTGTATCACATCTTTATAGGATGGCACCGCCTTGTATCAATCGATGTCACCACACCGCGAGAGGAAAGGGCCACTTTAACTTACATAACTAAGCTAAAAATTTAAAGTGTATAAAATTACTTTGAACACAATACCTTTAAAGATTCAGCCCACGAAGCGGTTAAAAAGTTTTTTTCTGGGTCAGGTCTAATAGGGTCTATACGCTTCCTAAAAAGCAGAATGACAGCATCCATAATGAGCGTGATGAGATGTGGGGGTTTGCCTAGCTTCCGGACGGTGGCGATGTCAGCAGCGTTGATGGTCTGCAACAGAGGGTTGTCATCAGGAAACTATCTTAAGCAGAGTTCTTCAAAAATGTGAAAGTCGGACGCACAAGCAACGCAGCCTCGGCGGCTTCCAGTGCGGGCTTGGCATCAGCAAGCTTCTCCTCCGCCACGGCTGTCTCGGCGGCGATTACGGTCACGAGCTTCACGGCGCGGTCCTTCACCTGCAGCACCTCTGCTTTGACAACCTCGGCTGCTGCCTGCGAGTCCGCCACGGCCGCCAATACCTATAACACACTTGCCGTCACATTAACTGCTTGGTACTTGGTACTTGACCTGGGCCATTTGGTAGATCTGCCCGCTATTTTTACTTAAAAGAAACGTTGCAAACCTCTTCCGCCTTAGCTGTGGCTTCCTTAATTTCTTGATCTTTTACTTCTAACTCTTTCTTTAATTCGTCAACACTAGCTGCAGCTTCAACCAATTTGCTCAGACCCGTAGTCATTCTAAAAGTGAATGGTTTTAAATTAAAAATACATGACCAGTAGAGGGTGAAGTGTGAGGGTGTAGTGGGGTGCTTTAGTGTCTTAAATTAAGTGCATTGTGGAAAAATGAGCGAGATTGGCAGAGACGTCATTGTTGCCATCGGGGGTAGAACCTAGATGAGGCTGGCGCAGGAATTTGGTGATTGGCACAAGAATAGAGAGGCATATGCCCAGCAGTGGGTGAAGTAGGGCCGCGGATGATGTTTGCGTATGCTACTTTGCAGAATGGATTGTTTTGTTACAGTATGTGGCATACGACCACGGATATTCTCTGAACACAAATGACTATGTATGAAATATAATAAAATATTTATGTACTTGTCGGTTGTTTATTTAATACCCGATACATATCGAATAGTTTGTACATAACAATTTCAGATGAGAATATTTTTTAGTTTCCTACTTTTTAGAGCGTGATTTTTCAGTAGTCAGGTGAGATAGTGTTACGTGCTCCGTGGATAGTGGTCAAGCGCGAGCATATCAATAATAAAAAAAAATATCGTAGTTTTTGAACATATTTTTATTCATGCAAGTCCTTGTAATTATATCAAATATTTTAACCAGAACCAATTATATTAAATTTTTCATAAAAGAAGAGTTTCATAAGAATGACATTTCAGTATTGGGCACAATGCCGTTTTTAGGCACTTAAGTGCAAATATCTTCCCTTTTGCTTTATTAGATATAATGTTGCTAGAACAATAAACTTTTCACAAAAAAACTAAACCGTCTTAAAAAAAAACAAAACACAAAAAGTGCAAAATAACTTTCGTTTCGGCTGTCGGTGTAGAAAAACGATAAAAATAAGTGGTATCAAATACATAAGAAAAGGTTTTTATTTCTCTCTTTTTGTTTTTAGAACACTATCACTAAAAAGTGAGCAGTTTCTATAATAAAGTTCCTAAAGGATTGACAAAATACCAATAATAATTTAATTTATACCACTCCTCCTCTAAAAAGCTTATTTTATTCACTGAAAACAGTGAATTTGGAACACACCAATTTATTGGACCTCCGTCTGAATGCTAGAACCTCCTTGTGCAAAATATACTCGATACAAACTTCTTGTGCTGAGAATACTCGAATTTCAAACTCCTTCTTCGATTTTTATTTTGACTTTGTATTTTAATAATGGAGGATTATGATTATTAATGTATTTTAATAATGGAGGGTTAGGATTAGGATTTTAATAATGATTTTGGTTTTAGTCTAGGATATTTATTGAATACTATTTGGATTGTAATTCTAATACCACTCTGCTCGACAAGATTTTGACACATGACACACCAGCTGAGTCGACAGGTTGTTGCAAATTACGTCATGAAATTCAGGAATTTACTTGAACTTTCAACATTCGAATTTATTCAGAAAAATAAGTTTACGCAGCTATCTTACACAGTAAATTTGAAAAAAATATCTTTATTTACATGTTGCGCTCGGTTAAACCGCGTCAGTCTACTGCAAAATGTGTACAAAATACGAATTACTACACCTTTCCAAATGGTAGACAATTTAGATTTGCTCAAAATATGTACATAAACAACCTTTTCCCTTGCTGAAAAGATGCAAAAGGACAACACAATGATATACTTATTTTATTTGCGTCCTTATGTTCCTAATTTGTCATACAAAAATTCATAAAAAAACAAGCCAAAATCTGGAAAAAAATTGCTTAAAATTTTGATGCAACCTTGCAACATGACATTTCTTTGGTGTTGTTTTTTTTTTTGCTGTCCATTCACGCGTCTCATAATCGATTAAAACTGCATTCAGCCTAATCGATTAAGTGTATTTCGATTATTTAAAATTATTCATTTAAATAAAAAAGTGATTTTCAAAAATGTATTGTTTTAAAATTAAAATTAGTTTATCTACACTCACAACGTAATGTTCCAAATACGAATTCAAAAAATATTGTATAAACATGTACTTTATATTCGTGGATAGGTAAAACTAAAAAAAAAAACCATTACAGTTCAACATTTTCCTTCGATTTTCAAACAACTGCATCATTAAATAACTTTTTAATTTTTATAGCACACTTTTACTTTTTAATTTTCTGGCGCGTATGTACTGTAGTAAAGAAGTTTCAATGTCTGTGGATGCGCGCGCTGCGCAATGAGAATCTAAATTGCCCACCATACCAAATATTTTTCCCTTTCCACTTTTGTTTTATTTCAACTGTATGAGTGAAGATAAAGTAGTGTATGCAATGGCATATAATTAGGTATTAAAACACTCGCGTAATATTATTATCAAATTCGGCTTCGCCTCATTTGATAAACCTACGCTCGTGTTTTAATAACCCCTATTATATGGCCATTGCATAAACTACTATTATAGGCACAAAATAAAATAACAACTTATAGTAATAATATATAGTAATAACTATACATAAATGCTTTCATAATGTTATCAGAAGAAGAGTAAATTGAAAAAAAAAATAGGATTCGTGGCTAAATTCGCGCCGAATTCGCCGAACGTAAAAGAATTCAAAATTCAAATTTGGAATGCAGTCGGTATTCAAAATATTTTATCGGGCACATTTTAATATAAAAGAGAGTTTTACATTGATCATTTCAGACGGTTTTATACAGAATGACCAGTATAAATATGAGTATGTTTATGTATGACTAGCACTCCGCCCGCGACTATGGTCGCGTGATTTCGTTTATCCTATAAATGATTTTCTTATATGCAGTTAGTAAAGGCAACCAAAAATAAGATATTATTAAAACTATTAAAAACTGGGTATCGTGGATTTGGGTTTGGGGTTGGTGGGTTTATTGGATTGGGACAATTCGTTATTTGACTTAAACAATAATACATTTTAGGTTATCGCCACAAAGTAAAATCCTCCCCTAAAAACTTATCAACCCTTTTTGCGCCGTTGAGGGTCTAGTTTTGAACAACCTAAATATGCTATTCACTCCTTTCTTCTCTTTTTACTCGACTGCCGAAGGAGGGTAATGTGTTTATCAGTCTATGTATGTATGTATGTATGTATGTATGTATGTAAGTATGTATGTATGTATGTATGTTTGTTCCTATGTAGCGTTCTAGAGACCAAACGTGTTGGCCGATTTTGATGATTCATACGTCAATCGATTCGTCTTAACCCCGCGAGTGTCACTGGCTACATTAAAATTGGAAAATAGAAAAATGGCAGATTTTGGGCGCCATATTGCGGATCATGATTTTTTTTTCTTCCAAACCCATCGTGTGGGGTATCAAAATAAAGGGCTTTAAGAGGTGATTTCGAAAATATAAAACATATATGTTTAAATGTACCCAAATCTTAAAAACAGATAACTAAAAAGTTATAAATAAAAAAAGTTAATTCAAAAAATCTAAAAACCCGACTGCTTTAAAAGCGAAATAAAAAGACTTAAACAAGGAGAAAATCTTGCTGTGCAGTCGGAGGATACATACTCGCGGGCTAGCTGACGAAAACCAGATGTATGCTCCGACTGCAAAGCAGTCGGGTTTTTAGATTTTTTGAATTAAATTTTTTTATGTATCATTTTATGTTAGTCAGATTGCGCAGTGAGTTGCCTCAAAAAAAACTTTAACACCCCTAAACCCAATCTGGGAGGGAGTTTTCAAAATGTTTTATGTAAATTTTGATCATTAACTTTATCCCCAAAGAATTTGATTTTACATACAAACTAATTTTTACCCTTTTCACTTCCAAGGTTGAATTGCCGCAAAATCGTGCCTTAGTGCTTCCCAAGAAAACCACGTCAAAAACGAAACCCTGTCCAGTAAGATTCTTAGCTTGAGTTAGTTTCGAAAAATGTATAATGACCACCTTTATTGTTTCCTTAGGTTGGTATTTGTGCCAAATTTCAAATTTATTAACCCGGGAAATAAAATTCTTCAAAGCACTTTAACTTCCCAAAAATCGTATTTTGGGACTAGATAAGTAAAACTAATAATGAAAACCTTTATGGTTCACTTAGGATGGGTATTTATGTAAATTTTCTAATTTATTAACCAAAGAAATATTTAATATGTGATTTACGGGGTGTTAAATTATTTTTTAAATTTACGATATTTCAAAAATAATTTAACACCCCCTAAATCATCTTTTGGGGGTAGTTTCGAAAAACTAATAATGAAATCCTTTATTGTTTATTTAGGTTGGTATTTGTGCCAAGTTTCATGTTGATTGACCCAAGAAATCAGATTCTTCCATACAAACTTCAACATCCCCTAAATCGTCATTTGGGAGTTTCGAAAAACTAATAATGGCAACCTATATTGTTTACTTAGAATAAGAATAATATATATAACTTAGCACAAGCTAAGTTTCAAGAATTATGGCCGAAGGAATTAGATTTTTCATACAAACTTTCAAACCCCTTTTTACCCCCTTAGGGAAGCAATTTCCAAAAATCCTTTCTTACTGCACAATTACGTCACTTGAGGAACCTTTCTGCCAAATTTCATGCTTCTAGATGATTTTCAGCTTAGTTGGTTGACAACCATGCCATAACTCGCTTGGAAAGGAACCGCGCAAGAAGATACGCACAAGGTTATTGATATTAATAGTTTTCGGGGAATGCAGATGTAAATACAAACCAAACTTATGTTCTTAAAATGAATAAAAATAAAATTTTAAAAGTATGTATAGAATAACCAATTTTCATAACATTACAACAAACTCGATCGAATTCAAAACCTAACCATACCATACTCTCAACTCATTATTCAATATATAATTATAATAATAATACTAGCCTATAATTGTCCCACTGCAAGGCAAAGGCCTCTTCTCATACAGAGAAGGCACGAACATTCATCACTACGCTTGCTCAATGCGGGTTGACGATTTGAGACTATAAGACCAGGTTTCTTCATGATGTTTTCATTCACCGTTGTCAACGATTTCTAAAATATACTTAGAAAGTACATTAATGAATTTGAAAATGGAAATCATTGGTATTTGTCCAGATTTGAACCCATGACCTCAGGCAAGGCGAGGCCTTTAGCCACTGGGCCAGTACGACACTCATTGCAATATAACGAATAATCACAAAATCGTTGGTTCCCCGAAACTAAATTTATCTACACTTGCGTTACAAACTTACATAAAAATATACTAGGCACTCTGTATACTTCTGAGACTATCAAACATAAAGACTCAATCATTATTATTTTTATACAAAATAGTTTTGAATAGCGAACGCATTCCGAATTTGAATTTTGAATCGGATAGATAATTCGGCGCGAAATTATCCACGGTTAGATGAAATTGTTTAATTGGTTGTAGTCAAATAATGTCCAAAAATCTATTAAGATTACTTTAAGAAATAATTAATAGTAATAATTTAAGTACTAATTGTATTTTATGCCTAAAACAGGATTTTTCTATTTTTAAGAATCGATTTGGGATAATCGCTCATTAATCAAGTGGATAGCATAAATAAAATCGATTGCTAAAATCGTTTTGCCACACAACTATTACATTAAAAAAAAACAATCTACTTGACGAATTGGAAATTTAACAAAAATAAAGTAGTGGTAATGAATTTTACGTATTATTGGACTGGTGTTTGTTAATTACGTTAAAATCTGGGCTTCTTCTTGTTGTTTATTATATTTAGAGACATAATTGTCATATTTGTAATCAATTTTACATGTGGAAGGGTGACATTTGTGTAAAATAAAAATGTAAACAAACACGATTGGCGCCTAACTTCGACTTTGAATAACAAATAACTTCATTACCACTAATTATTTATTTTGAAATATGGATGAATTCGACCAATAATTAAACAATTAGCAAACCTTTACCCCTGTCGTGGAGTTAGGGTGTCCAAAATCTGCATTTTTATGTTTTTTAGCTTCGACCACCACTGTCATCAAAATGGCGATTATCGTATTATTACACTTGTTTTTAACAAATGTAAATTAATAAACTTGCGCACTTAATCTAAAAAAAATATTTGCGCTAACATGTAAGCTTTTTATCCAACTATTTTAATTAAAGCCCCCACATAAGATTCGTTAGGTATCTTAATCAATAATTAAGTTATTAATTAGGATGTCGTATGACGTAAATCTGGGGTCCAAAATTAACCGCGGCTGAGCCAGCGGAGGTATGCTTGTCAAGCCCCAAAATGTACCCCGTCCGAACTATACGGTTAATTGCAATGGTGTTTAATTAATTTTATTTATGTAACGTAACGGAGGTGGTCACTGGCCCCTGAAACACAGGTGCTGTTACCTAGCTCAGGGGTCAGAGTTTCACATTTTTTGTAAATTTTGAAGGTTTAAACCATTTATTTATTACTAGTTATAATATTCCTTGTGCTTTTCGCTTAAATCATTCTTTTTCTCGTAGTCATGGTATAAAATATAGTATGCAACTCTTGAATAAAACGGATTTATGTCGAGGGCCATGAATCACTGGTGTTGCTCATAATTCTAACACTTGAATCACCCGCTATGCTGTGATTCAATCATCATGAACATATATACGGTCGTGATTCAGTCGTTAGAACCCTTCACCGTGATTCATCTATGGCCCTCGCTTTAAATCCGTCCTTTATTCACTAGTTGCATAATATACTATTACATATGTGCTGTTTGTCGCTAAGGAGTTAGGTTATAGATGTTGATGAAACTTGTACTATTCACAATAAACTATAGGAAATACTTAACCCAATAACCCTATAACTAGTTTCGGAGAAGTGCGTGGACATACATATAAACATACAGATATACAGACGTACAGAAGTACAGACGTACAAACTTACAAACATACGAACATACAAACATACAATCATACAAACATACCTTATATTTGTTTTGTTTTTGCCGCCCCTTTGAAGACGGTAAAATAAAACAAAACAAATGCTTTTCATTTGGTATACGTTTGGTTTGTTCTAACCGACCAGTTTTCATAGAAATGTGGCCACTATTTTTTGACTTGATTTGATTATGTAATGCGGAAACTGTTGGAGGTAAAATCTACGAGTGTATCTAATCAATAGATTTTAAATTATTAAGGTAATTAGCATTTCTTAATCAGTACCTTTTTGCCATTTCTGCTATATTTACATGTTTCTCTTTATAAAGCACTTTATAGCCTTCAAGGAAAGATAAGTATGACTTAGGAGTCACATGAGTCTGTCTTCTAAATCGATCGTAGTAAGCCACGCAGGTATCTGCTACATTATCCTGCACTATGCCCATTATCTCAATCAACTGCTGTTTGGTCTCAATTGAACACACCACCTAGAAAGCGATATTAGTTATTGACTATTCAACAATCAATCTACACTAATAATACTAGAAAGGGAATAAATATAATGACCACCAAAAAAAACTTTGTGACGATAACCCCTAACCACCAAATCTAGTAATATACTGACAAAAATAGTAAATGATCACCAAATTTAGTAAATTGATCACCAAATTTTAATAGCAAATTATTGCGCTATTTAATGTTGTAAAATAGGTTAGGTTAGGTTAGAACTGTGACGGGGTGCAAGTTGAAAGCCTCCACGCGGCGCACCCTGGGCAACGTCGGCTCCAACTGCCCACCCGCGTTGGGTGGACAGTTGGGGCGGGCGGCTAATTTCAACACACGAAGAAAGGTCACGGTTCCAAACACAGATCATCATCCATGATGGTCTTTGAAGGGAACCGGGCTAGAGGCGGGACGGCAAGTCCGTCGCTGCGGTGGCCATCTAACGCCTACTCCCCCCTCTGCTGACAGAGGGTAGGTCTAGTGGGCGTGGAGTAAAGATGGAACCCAATCCCAAGGTCTCGCGTGCCGAGGGGATGAATGGCCGGAGGGTTTATATCCGGTCCCTAGCGCTGGAAAAGGGACCTTACCCTTAAAAAGGAACAGAAAAAATGGAACACAGACTAACGGAAAAAAATCCTCAGGCGGGTACCCTTGCGCAACGCAAGGGCGAGTCCCGCCCCTCTAGGGATCTCCTAGAGGGCAGCCCCATCGTATCTGAGGGGGGCACCAATAGTCTCGCAGGCCGGCAGACCACCGCCGACCTGCGCCACGAGCGAGAAAAGGAGCTCCAGGTTCACCAGGAGCGACTGCGCGACGAGGATGCGCCGTTTGCCGTCGCCGACGGCAACAAGAGCCGAGGAGGCTCAAGTCCCCATGTGGACGTACCTCTTGCCGTCGCCGACGGCAACAAGAGCCGAGGAGGCTCAGGTCATGGAGACAATTTGTCCGACCAGGACTCGCGTGGCACTTCCAAAGCTTGGAGGAAGCGTCCGCGCGGCAGGGACTCGGGGTCGCTGGGTCTTTCCTCAAGTGAGGAGAACCTGTCGGCCCCGAAGGTGTCAACAGGACGGAGAGGAAGGGGTCGCGGAGTGGCGGGTGTTGCCACCGCTCGGGTGCCGGGACGCGACACGCGGGGACGTTTCTTGCCTCGGCCCGACACGCCTGCCCCTGCAGAGTGCGTGCAGAGTGACCCTGGGCACATGAGTGCGGACCAGAGTGGTGGCTCCACCACGTCCCTGCTAGGTGAAAATAAGGCGGAGGCAAACGCCGCAAAGCGGGCGCAGCGACGGGCTGTCGCAGCTGACGAGGTCAGCGAGTTGGCCCGACAGGCCCGAGAGCGGCGCTTGGCTCGGACGGCTGTCGGTGGGGACATGTCAGCGGTGGCGCTCAGTCGCCAAGTGACGGACGGGCTTGAGGTTGTCCTGAAGGTTGCGACCAAGTCAGGCAACCTGAAGGGCACATTTACAAATGCCCTGAAGCAGGCGGTGAGCGACATACGGGAGGCGGTTGAGGTCCTCGTAAACCGCACAACCACGGACGAGACGGAGAAGTTGTGGGAGGAAAACGGCCGTCTCCGATCCGAGCTAGAGGAGCTCAAGCGGCAGTTCGCCGCCCAGACGTCAGCTTCTACCTTCAAGAGCCCACCGCTGGCGCCGTCGTCGGCTCCATCTCCGGCCCCATCATCGGTCTCTGCACTTGCGGATGCGGAGATCGAAAAGATCGCGCGCATCTGCATGATGCAGTGCGGGCGGATGGTGGGTGCTCGTATAGAGGCAATGGAGTCGAGATTGCTTCCGGCTGAAACCTCCCGCCCACCGCTCGCTGCGGACAAGCGGAGACAGGAGGGGCCCGCTAAAACTGGGCCAGCGGCCCAGCCGGCAGCGGCTGAGCCGAGAAATGTTGGGAAAGGGCCCAGCAAGCCCGCGGAGGGCAGGTCCACACCCACTACCCGGTCGGTAGCTGCGACCCTGGTGACCCCGCCTGGCACCCTCACGGAGGCCTGGACGACGGTGGTCAAGAGGGGCCACCGTCGAAAGAAGAAGACGGCGCCGCCGGCACCTGCTGGAGCACCCGCACCGGAAATCAGGAAGGCCGCGGGACCGCCTAAAGTCAGAGCCCCACGCTCCGCGGCTGTAGCGATCACGCTGCTGCCCGGAGCCGTCGAAAGGGGCGTCACATACAAGGCGGTCTTGTTAGAGGCGAAGTCCAAAGTCGCGTTCCCCGACCTTGGCACACCGTCCGGCTTCCGAATGAGGTCGGCGATTACGGGGGCGCGGCTGCTCGAGGTGTCAGGTGCCTCAAGCGCCGAAAAGGCGGATATGTTGGCCGCCAAGCTGCGGGAGGTCCTCAATCCGGAGGACGTTCGGGTGTCCAGGCCGATGAAGACCGCTGAGTTGCGTGTTGACGGCTTGGACGACTCGACGACCGTAGCTGAGGTCGCGGCGGCCATCGCTCAAGCCGGCGGATGTCCGTCCGAGGACATTCGGACGGGCGAGATCCGCGCCGACGCTTCCGGGCTCGGCATGATTTGGGTGCGGTGCCCGGTGGCGGCGGCGAAAAAAGTCGCTGACGGTGGACGACTGTTGGTGGGGTGGGTTGCAGCGAGGGTCAAGCTGCTGCAACCCAGGGCATTGCGGTGCTATCGTTGCCTGGACATTGGGCATGTCAGGGCACGATGCACTGCCGAAACGGACCGCAGTGAACAATGCTATCGCTGCGGTCAGCCCGGCCACAAGGCAGCCCATTGCTCCGCGGCGCCAAACTGCAGCCTCTGTACAGCTGCAGGGAGGCCCGCTGGGCACAGAGCGGGTGGAAAGGCCTGTGGCGCACCCACGCAGCAGAAGAAGAGAAAGAGGGCCAAGGTTGCCGGGGGCTCTTTACACCCCCGTCAACCTGGCTGCTTTTTGGCCGACTCCCGGCCTAGGAATGGAGTGGAGGGAATGGATTGCGCATAATGGCGCTCTACCATTTCCTCCAGGGCAATATCAACCACTCTGCCAGAGCTCAGGATCTCTTGCTCCAGAGCATGGCAGAGTGGTCGATTCACGTGGCTGTGGTCGCCGAGCCGTATTACGTCCCACCCAGAGACAACTGGGTTGGAGACCTCGACGGTTTGGTGGCCATCATTGGCGGGGCTCTTGTCAGCCCGTCCCGAGGTCACGGCTGGGTGGCCGCCCTCGCGGACGGCGTTGGCATAGTTGGTGTTTATTTTTCGCCTAACAAGAGTCTCGCCGACTTCGAGAGTTTCCTTGTCGAGTTGGGCGCCGTCGTAGGCCGACTCCACCCTCGCCCTGTGCTGTTGCTAGGGGATCTCAACGCCAAGTCTTCGGCGTGGGGATCTCCGGTAACCGATGCTAGGGGTGAGGTGCTGGAAGAGTGGGCAATCACCACTGGCCTGGTCGTCCTAAACCGGGGCTCGGTCCACACTTGCGTGCGGCAGCGGGGCGGTTCAATAGTGGACATCTCGTTCGCTAGCCCTGCTGTCGCGAGCCGTGTCCACGACTGGCGTGTCGCCGTGGAGGTGGAGACGTTATCGGATCACAGATATATCCGTTTCGACGTCTCCACCCAGACCGCCGGCGGCCGCAGTTTGCCAGCCCCGCGAACGAACGCTCCGCGCTGGGCGCGCAAGCGCATCGACAGGGAACTTCTCGAGGAAGCCACCATTGTCCAGGCCTGGATCCGGGAGTCGGCAACGACCGGACCCGTCGACGTCGAACAGGAGGCGCTGTGGTTCCGCGGGGCGATGACGCAAATCAGCGACGCGTCCATGCCCCGGGTCCACGCACAGTCAGTGAGGCGCCAGGTGTACTGGTGGTCCGCCGAAATCGCACAGTTGCGTGTCGCGTGCGTAGCGGCCAGACGCCAGTACACCCGTTACCGGAGGAGACGTCGTCGGGTCTCTGACGAAGAAGCCGCGCGGTATGAGGTGTACCGCGCGGCGACGGAGACTCTGCGGCTGGCCATCGGCGAGGCGAAGAAGCGAGCCAGGGAGGAGATGTTGGAGACTCTAGACCGGGATCCTTGGGGGCGTCCTTATCGAGCGGTTCGAGGGAAACTTCGAGCCGCTGCGCCTCCGCTTACGGAGAGTCTCCAACCTGAGCTGCTGGAGGAGGTAGTCGCAGCCCTCTTCCCGGCGAGAGCGGATTACATCCCGCCGCCGATGGCTTTGCCCACAGCCGCAGAGTCTACAGAGGAGGACGCCATCAGCGTCCCAGAGGTGACACAGGCTGAGATGGGGGCGGCCGTGATGCGGCTCCGGGCCAAGAACGTGGCTCCGGGGCCCGATGGGATCCACGGCCAAGTATTAGCCCTCGCTCTGAAGGAGCTAGAGCCCTGGTTGAGAGGACTCTTCACTGCGTGCCTTGAGCGGGGCCAGTTTCCCACTTTGTGGAAATCTGGTCGTCTGGTCCTGCTCAGGAAGGCGGGGCGCCCTGCGGACTCGCCGTCCGCGTACCGGCCCATAGTGCTGCTAGACGAGGTGGGTAAGTTGTTCGAGCGGATAATCGCTGCCCGCCTCGTCAGCCACTTGTACAGAGAGGGGCCGGACTTGGACGAAAGCCAGTTCGGCTTTCGGCATGGGCGCTCCACCATCCACGCGATATCGCAGGTGAGAGTCCTGGCGGAGGAAGCGGTGTCCCGGGGTGGGGTGATGTTGGCAGTGTCCTTGGACATTTCCAACGCCTTCAACACCCTGCCCTGGAGTTGTGTTCGGGAGGCACTGCGATATCATCGAGTGCCTCCCTACCTCCGCCGCATCGTCGGGGCTTATTTGGCGGATAGGTGTGTCACCTACGTGGGACGTGATGGCGTCGAAAATCCGCACCGCATGTCGTGCGGTGTTCCACAGGGCTCGGTCTTGGGCCCGCCTCTGTGGAACATTGGTTACGACTGGGTGCTGAGGGGCGAACTCCAACCGGGCGTGGACCTGACGTGTTACGCGGACGATACGCTGGTCACCGCCCGGGGGAGCTCGTACAGGGAGGCAGCGTTGCTGGCGACGGCTGCGGTCTCACAAGTGGTGAGCCGCATACGGCGCCTTGGCCTGGAGGTGGCCCTCAACAAGTCGGAGGCCATGGTCTTTCATGGTCCCCGGCGGGCGCCACCGCCCGATGCCCACATCGTGGTCGGGGGGGCTCGAATCGCTGTCGAGTCTACCATGAAGTACCTGGGATTGGTGCTCGACAGCCGGTGGGATTTCGGCCCCCACTTCCGGCGGCTGGCGCCCAAGTTGTTGGGTGCGGCTGGGGCGCTTTCAACGCTGCTTCCCAATCTGGGGGGCCCGAGCGCCGCTTGTAGGCGGCTCTACGTGGGGATCGTGCGATCGATGGCCCTGTATGGGGCCCCGATCTGGGCGTCTGACCTGACGGCCGGTAGCATCGCAGTTCTGCGGAAGCCGCAGAGAGCGATGGCCGTCAGAGTCATCAGGGGGTATCGCACGATCTCCTACGAGGTGGCTTGCGTACTGGCCGGATCCCCGCCCTGGGACCTGGAGGCGAAAGTACTTGCGTCACTGTATCGCTGGCGCGAGGAAGCGCGGGCGCGGGGCGAAGGACCGATGCAGCGACATATGGAGTTGCGTCGGTCTCAGCTCCGCGAGGTCCTAGTGGCGGAATGGCGGGACAGGCTTTTACGCCCTACCGCCGGCCTCGTCACCATCGAGGCGGTCCGGCCAGTGCTCGAGCGCTGGCTCGGGAGGAGGCACGGCTCCCTGTCGTTTCGTGTGACGCAGGTGCTCTCGGGGCATGGTTGCTTCGGGAAGTACCTGTGTCGCATAAACAGGGAGCCGGACGCCCGGTGTCACCACTGCGTCGACTGCCGGGAGGACACGGCGTGGCATACGCTGGCAGAGTGCGCCGCTTGGGAGGAGCCACGCCGTGACCTCATCTCAGAAGTAGGCAGTGACCTATCGCTGCGGGCCGTAGTCGAGTCTATGGTCTGCAGCGAAGAGTCCTGGGACGCGGTGGTATCCTTCTGCGAAACAGTCGTCTCACAGAAGGAGGCTGCGGAGAGGGAGAGGGAGATTTCATCCGCTCACCCGATCCGCAGCAGACGCCCCGGGCGTCGGCGGAGGGCAGACAACGCCCTCTTCCAGCCCCCCTAAATGGGTCCAGGGGCGACGGACTCGGGGACGTCCGTCACCCCCACACACACCAGGACCCGAGGTGGCGGCGCGAAGTGTTCCACGCGCGCCCCTCTTAGATGTTGCGGGGGGAGTCTAACACCTCACTCCCCCCTAACCAGAGATCGAGGCCCGCGGCTGCGGGCCGGCACTAGCCGGGGGTTGCGGAAGTATCATTGTTCCCGCGACCCCCAGCGTAGGTGTGAGATGGAACACCGGGGTGGTTTTTAGTCAGTACGAGTCTGACAGACCCCTCTGCCCTCCCCAGGGCGGGGGACATCCAATGAGGATTTTCCACCCCGGAAAAAAAAAAAAAAAAAAAAAAAAAAAAAAAAAAAAAAAAAAAAAAGGTTAGAACTGTGACCAACCGCGCGCGAGCCGAGCGAGCAAAGCGAGCGGTGCCGCGGCAGCGGCCGGCGAGCGCTACTTCCAAGTTGCTCCCAGAAATTTTATAATCTTTTTGGTCATTGGTTTAATTTTGGTGATCATTTACTACTTTTGGTGATCATTTACTACTTTTGGGTTAACAATGATTTATTTGGAGTCATTTTGCCTAAACAGGATAGCGAGATGTTAAAACTTTGGTTATAATTTTACAATAAGATGCGGGTTTAATTTTGGTGATCATTTACTATTTTTGTCTGTTATATGTTACTATATCTGGTGGTAAGTTAAACATAAGCCTACTAGAAATAAGTAATGAAGTTTAGAAGTTTGTGAGTTGTTCGTAGGAAGTAATCTCTGAATATACTGAACTGATTTAGATGAAATTTGGTATGGAGATACTTTGAGACCCTGGAAAGGACATAGGATAGTTATAGTTTTTATCTTAGTTGAATAAAATAAAATATTTATTTATTTACAAAGTTATAGTTAGTTATTTGTTTATCCTAGTAGTATGTTCCCTATGGATGATAAAACGCTTTACGGGAAAAAGCAAATTTTTAGCATATTAATAACATAAAATGTGAAAAGGCACCAAGCTTGACAAAAACATAAATTTGAAAGAGGCGCCAAGTTTGACGAAAAAGAGTTGAGATCTAGAAGCGTGACAAATTTCATAGCCTTTCCTTAAATAAAGCTACAATGTACAATTTCGTCTATGGAAATAATTTATTATTTTATTAGGTTTTGGGTTTTTAACATGTGTACCTGTGTATTTGTGTATGTATGTATTTGTGTCTTTGTGTAACTGTCTGTGGTATCATAGCTCCTCAACGGATGTACCGATTTAGATTTAGTTTTTTGTTTGAAAGGCGACTTTATTGGGAGTGTTCTTAGCTATGTTTGATGAATATCGGTTCTGCAGTTCAAAAGTTCCTAAAAGAGCGTTTTACTGTTTGAATCGGGGTGTTTTCGCAAGATATCGTGTTATAATTACGTGTTTAATAGATTGTCGATCGAAGCGCGTCTAATAGATAAATTAGAAGCATGCAATAAAACTGTGTCGGAGGTTTTTTAAATTTTGCTTGTTCACTTGTCATCTTGAAAAGTTTAATGACCTTTATAACTTAAAAATGAATGAAAGAACGAATTTAAAGAATGAATTTAAAGTATATTCGGTCTTTAACAATTAATAAAGGTAACGCAGCCAATTCAACCTCGTTACAGTATTTATGAATGCCGTGACAAACGCCCATCCGTGACAGCCGCTACTGAGCTCGGTCCAATATTGTCAATGAGTGTGTGCAAAATGATGCTTTGTTCGTAGGGGCCTCTGTCTGCGGCGCGCTGCCGCTTACTTACTTTGTGGCGGCATCGACGACATAGCCGTAAAACCGCTTGATAATCTGTCCCATGTAGTGCGGTGTCGTGCAATGAACAAACGGTCCATACAAATATATGGAGCTCTGAATGGTTACCACATTTTGTAGTGTCGTGTGTCGCGTCGTGAAAAAACGGCCTTAAGATATTGCTTCTTGCCAAATTCCATGATTCTAGGTCAACGGGAAGTGCAAGTTTTGATTCTTACGCGATTAGTAAAATTTGTGACATAAACGATCATAATATCTTTTAATTACGTTAATTTTGAAGTAGGTATGATTCTTTCACAGCTTCAAGGGATTGCAGACCTTAGAATCTTAATTACAACTTGATACCGCCACGCATTTCTGAGAAAAACGTCTTGACACACGGACAAACAGACAGACAACGAAGTGATCCTCTAAGGATTCCTTTTTTTCCTTTTGTGGTACAGAACCCTAAAAATGACTACTATGATGCTTACTGGCACAAAAAGTTTATTAATTTAATTTTAATAATCGATTTAATTATTTTGTTCAAAGCATGCTGAAAACAGTACTTTTAACGGAGTAAAACCTACATGTTTGGTTTCATATAATAAAAAGAAGAGATTATCATATTCTATCGAAATAAAAAAAAAACTGATTAAGTATCCTTTTCAGCAATAAAAACATTTTACAAACTTCAAATTCCCATAAAAAGTGGTGAGCCACTTCAATGAGTGCTTCTTTCGGCCATTTCTGGAACCAGTCCATAGTAGATCCAGATATGAGGCCGGGGAACTTCAGAGCTCGGCTTCGGAATTTTTCACCCACCTAATTGGAGCAATTTTAAATCAATGGTAGGGCTTGGAAGAAAGTTACCTATCTAATAACGATTTAATCTTTGCATAGTACCTATGTAATGTTAGGTATAAAAGTTGCAGCGAAGTGCAACATTAATTTGATGTTATAATACTTTTGCGCAGCTGTTGAAAATAAGTTTGAGTATTTTCCACAATTAAAAGAATTTATGTTGACTTACAGGTGAAAAGCATAAAACAATGTGTAAGTTGGCTCTGGATTGTATGATGAAGTATTCATACAACACATCTGGAACCGGAATCCGTTTAGGTGCATGCTTCTTCATAATTGGTGTCAACAAATTCATAATCTCATCTGCAGCAATAGAAACGAGAAATAAATTGTTGTACATGCTACAGTCAAAACAATAACTGCGCTTGGTATTAAATAACAGGTTATATGTACATATTAGGCTCGGCAAATACGGGCCACCGACCACTGCCGCTAGTGGCCAGCGATAGTGACTTAACACACTTTTCCATACATTTTGAATAGACACGCAGTGACAGCAGTGTCCGCGACTCGCCACTTGTGGTCGCTGCGGGCCACACAAGACGCCGACACCCGTCACTGTCGCACTGCTCCACCGCCGCGCAGTTAGGCGTTGGGCGTCCTACGCATCGCATGCTTCACCATGGAGCACGATGACGCCTTAATAGATATCGATACTTTCATATCGGAAATCCAATTATGCCCCACTATTTGGGATTCACATTTTTCAGCAATAGACGCTATTCACCAATAGGAACGTGGCGGCTTCAGAACACCGGTGGCTGTCGCGCACTTCTGCCACTGTTACAAATGTGGCGTAACGGTTTTTACGGGTTCTATGTAACCACCAACTTTGGAGAACATTAGACCGGGTAGATGACGGCCTAAGGATTGGAAGGAGTCTCTCTTGATACCATTGCACAAGAAAGGGTCAACAAGGAATTGCGGGAACTACCAGATCGCACTCTTATCCCACGATAGCAAGATAATGCTCTACATAATGAACAACGGCTCCAATCGTACCTCACAAGAGGGCAAATTGTGAATAATAATAATAATAATAATTGAGGCAAATGACAGAGAAGAGCCGCGAGTTTAATGCTCCTGTGCTATGCTTTTGTATTTCATTGACTACTTCCAAGACGTTTGATTGTGTGAGGTGGGACTGCCTGTGGTGAATACTTAAGGAAATGGGAGTACTCTCGCACTTGACAGCACTGATTGCAAACCTGTACGAAAATAGAGAGTCGATAATGTGGTGTGCGGACTGTTTAAGCCAGAGAAAGAAGTACACCAACGATGTATTCTGTCTCTTCTTCTTTTTAACATTTATGGTGAATATATCATGAGGAAGCCCGAAGGATTGCCAAACTTAAGTGACAGTGGGCAGGGCACATTGCTCGCAGAACGAATGGCCGATGAGGCAGAAAGGTTCTGGAGTGGCGACCGCGAACCGGAAGACGTTGCGTTGGAAGGCCTCCCACCAGGTGGACCGATGACCTGGTGAAGGTTGTGGGGATCCGCTGGTTACGGGACGCACGGAACCGGTCAATGTGGCGACGCATGTCCAGCAGTGGACGTCTTTCGGCTGATATGATGATGATGATGATGATATCATGAGGAGAGCCTTAAAGAGTGGGAGGTTAGGATTGGGTTGGATTGAATTGATTGGATTGGTTGGGTTTGGTTGCATCGCGTTAGGTCACAACAAAATCAGCAATCTCCGGTACGCAGATGACACCACATTGTTTGCATCTTCAGAGCGGGAACTCGCGGAACTATTTGCTACAGTATAGCGTGACCTGGGCTCTATCATCAGCGATCAGAGAGGCTGCGACGGGGAAATTCGGAGACGTACATAGATGGCCAAGGCTGCTATGAGCAAGATGTCGAGAATATGGTGATAGAAATGTCTATATTTCTTTACAGCTCCGAATCATGGGCAATTCACACGGTGGATAAGAAAAATATAGAGGCTTTAAAAATGTGGTGCTGGAGAAGAATGTTGCGAATACAATGGATGACTAAGCGCACGAATAAGTCCATTCTTGACGAATTCAACATCAAAACCAGGCTCTCCACGATCTGCTACCAAGGAGTCCTAAGTTAATTTGGACACATCACGCGGAGAAAGCCAGACAACCTAGAAAAACTGGTTGTAGTGGGAAAGGTGGATGGAAAAAGACCATGTAGACGTTCACCTACTCGCTGGTTTGACCAGCTCAGGCCCGTTACAGAATTCAAGGTGACCACTGCCCTGAGAAGAGCCGAAGACAGAGTGGCTGGGTAGTAGTTCGTCGTTTACTCCGTCAAAGCTTTTCAAGACGGACACTTCCTTCAGAAATAAAGACAACGAATAAGAAGAGAATGGTCAAGCATTCCAATAATATGTCATATCCCTATTAATTCTAAAGCAGGATCCTTACATCTCAGCGATTATACTGCACTGCCACGCTCTCACCACTCGTGTGCAAGGCTACCGCCGACCCGATCTGACCCAAGTGACACGAGTCCCACATAAGTACTCCGCGGGTGATTTAAAGGATACTGTTACAACACGTCATTTTAGCCAAGCATTATGCAAGTAACTACGGATATAATGATCCCGTTGATTAACAGGCTACTGTATGTATCTAGCTACTATGTAATTGAACAAACCCATTTCTTCTTTAGTGAAAAGATTGGCAATTTCTCCTGAGCTGAGAATATTATTGAGAAACTCCAGGAACTGTTCATCTTTAATGTCGTTGTCAGTAAATATGAAAGAGATGCCGCGCCCTTCCAGGCCAGCCACGCGGTACAAAACTTTTATGTCGTCCATAAAGTTGCTCACGTTGTACGATCTAAGAACATTTTTGAAAACCCCATTTACTGACTGAGATACAGATATTATTATTTTTAAAAGTAAGCGATCTCCTGCCCTCACCTTGTCAAAGTTATTTGATAGAAAGAAAAGTTGGCTATAAATGATGCTAATTTTGTTAAACTTTGTTTTCCGGAACCACCGACGCCCACAAGTAAAGCATTGCCTCTGTAAACAAACATTTTAGAAGTTCTTATATTGCACCAACATGAAATATGAAAAGAAAATTTAGTATTTATAGGTTTACAGCTTATGAGCTTACCGTGGGGTGTTAATGATTCGGGATATGATGAACAGATGCACCATCGCATCGTGGAAGAATACCAGATCAAGATGAGCTCCTCTTATCTGTTCATTAAACAGATCTTGAAACCCTGTCATTTTCGTGAGAACGAAGTCCCAACTGTAAAAAGAGAGTTAAAATTTCCAACTATTACAATATAAATTACGTACTTAATAAAGGAAGAGATAAAACAGTTATTCATATTATAATTTGCGAAAGTTAAGGACATTGACCTGATTTAGATCAAATGCTGCCCAGATACCGACTTTCAAAAGCATCATTTTGTATATAAAGAAAATAAAATGTTTTGGTCTGATCCCTTAGGTCACGACAGGTAGTCGTGATGAATTCGGAAGGTTCTGAAACTCTACTATTAGCACAAAGATGACGTCCAAGGTGACGGCATGGTTTGTTTGGTCCAAGATCCCAGAGCCGACGTTACTTACTTCAACTCTAGGTTTACCACTAAGTCTTGGTGGCACAAGATGAATAATTTGAATAACCCTGAGTTAGCTGTTAACTCTTAGTTATTTAGGATAACCCATAAACAAGCAAGTGGCCCTTACATATTTAGCGCAAAGGATCAGCTTAATTGTGGTTTATGTACTAACGATGGTAATTCTTCGTATACTTTGGGCGCATCGGTACTGAAGTCTTCTTCATCTTCATCACCAGTTGGTTCGACCGGCTCACGTAGGAAGTTAACAAAGAATGTTTCTTCTTCTGGAAATTCGCTCACATATTCTGGTAATTCTTGTCTGGCAACTTTCCAGAAATTTTCAACGAACCAATCTTTATCGTCAAATGTGGTGAACCTAAGTAAAGCCAAAATCATATAGATACTTCGATGCCGTCGTAATAGAAAAATAACTGAGATAATGTTTATATTACCTGTCCGATATTACTCTTACACATTCATGAAACCAGAGTTTGATACCCGTCTTAATTGATTGAATCTCTTCTCTCTTTATAAACAGAATCCCTTCCCATATACGAGACAGATCCCTTAGATTGAACACGTAATGGAACTTCGCTGGTGTTGGTAACATTTTTATCTGTATAATAAAAAAATATAAAATAATATAATTATAACGTTGTCAAGTAATTAAAAAAACAACACCGACTTAAGTTTTTTACAAACTTTAGTTTGCTGCCACATGATTCGAGTGACCGGCACGAGTTTTGGCATAAATTCCACTATCTTTTTGTCGTAGCGAGATTTACAGAAATGTCCAGCACTTATTGTTTCTGAAATTGAAGGGTAACAATTTTCAAAATAAAACCAGTTGTTCTATACTTTGGTGTTTCCTTAACTCGATATAATATATACATTATATAATACATATTATATCGAGCTAAAGGAACATCAAAGTATTGAATATTCGGGTCAAATCTTGCAACTGAATTTTAAAGCAGTTATCCTCAACCAATTAAGATGAAATTTTGCATACACGTTTGGTTGATGACAATGCACGGTAAGCTAAAAAGCTTGTATAAAAAATATTGGGAAGAATTATTATCTCACCAGACGATGACGCGGTCGACAATGGTGAAATGGATACTATTCATTCAAGAATTGTAAACGTACGTGTAGTATTGCCAAATAAGTAAGTTAGCATTTTACCAAATATTTTGTCCATCGAAATATTGCTTGGTAGTGTACAGTTAAATACATTAAACTGTCTCTTCAAACGCGGAGGAATGTCATTACGACCACCACCTATAATGATTTGGAATTAATATTTATATTACATTGTGCTGCTTCATAGCTGTTCATTAGCAATAGCTACATATTATTTTTAGTTTGACGATGCTTGGTATACAGGTTTATATGTGGACACTTGAATAAACAAAAATGTCTAGGGATAAATATAATACCAATATAAGTTTTTAAGCTGACATGGTCAGAATCATTAGAATTAATATTTGTTTCGGGATATTTACCATGTATATATCGAGCTCTCAACAAAATACAAAATATACATGGTAAATACCCCGAAACAAATATTAATTCTAATATAATACCAATTTACTAAGATATTTCTTAAATTCAGAAATGTTAATGTTAGCTCGTCAACACAACAGGAGCAGGAGCTTAGATTTACAGAAACTCAGGCCTCAGACGATAGTTTTCTTTTTCATTTCAGGACGATTTGATTTAATGGCGAATGTAGTTTCTATTAACTTGGTTACAATATTTAAATCATGAAACAGCGTGACCGCCGCACCTTGGCCTTCGATGTTACTTCTTCTTAGCATTTTTTGTAGTGATGATAATGCAATTAAAACGTTTTTATTATTTGTACCGTATGGTGACGGACGTATAGAATTTCACCATCCCATATCTTCCCGTGGGTGTCGTAAGAGGCGACTAAGGGAAACACCAGAGAATGGGCAGCAGCGTTATCTGTGTACTTTAAGAACAAACTGCGATCGCCAACACGCCTGCCAAGCGTGGCGATTACGGCAAAACCCCCCAAACCATGAATCATCATCATCATATCAGCCGAAAGACGTCCACTGCTGGACATAGGCCTCCCCCAAGCGTCGCCACATTGACCGGTCCCGTGCGTCTCGCAACCAGCGGATCCCCGCAACCTTCACCAGGTCATCGGTCCACCTAGTGGGAGGCCTTCCAACGCAACGTCTTCCAGTTCGCGGTCGCCACTCCAGAACCTTTCTGCCCCATCGGCCATCCGTTCTGCGAGCAATGTGCCCTGCCCAATGCCACTTAAGTTTGGCAATTCTTCGGGCTATGTCGGTAACTTTGGTTCTCTTGCGGATCTCTACATTTCTGATTCGATCACGCAAGGAAATTCCGAGCATAGCCCTCTCCATTGCCCTTTGAGTGACTGTTAGTTTTCTGATGAGGCCCATTGTAAGCGACCACGTCTCAGAGCCATATGTCATCACTGGCAACACACACTGGTCATAGACTTTCGTCTTGAGACACTGTGGTAAGTTGGACGAGAAGATACCGCGCAACTTCCCGAACGCTGCCCAGCCGAGTCGGATTCGACGGTTGACCTCTTTCTCGAAGTTGGCCCTACCCAATTGGATCGTTTGTCCAAGGTAGAAATAGTCGCCCACAACTTCGAGTGTAGAGTCTCCGACCTTGATAGGAGTGGGTGTAACATGGGCATTCAACATCACCTTGGTTTTGTCCATGTTCATCCTAAGACCCACTCTTTCGGAAGCTCTACTGTGGTCATCGAGCATTGTACTGAGGTCCTCCATGGTCTCAGCCATAACCACTATATCCCCCCCAAACCATGAATAGCACAATTAAAAAACGGCGCCGAGTGCCCGGCAGCCCGTCTACCCTCGACTACGGTAGCGGTCGAGGCGATGGCGTGGCAAGGGGTGCAAAGAATCCTCGGAGTGGACCCGGCTACCCCAATAAACACCGACGACTGGACCTGACAACTTATAACACGCGAACACTCCGGACCGACGAGAAGATAACCGAACTCGAGGAAGAATTGAGCAGCTGGTTACGATGGAGTATTATAGGGTTATCTGAAGTCCGAAGAGAGGGGGAGGGCTCGATAATCCTCAAATCCGGTAACCTGCCCTATTTCCGAGAGGGTGAGCGGCAGTCCCAGGGTGGTGTCGGGTTTATCGTTCACAAGTCCTTATTTATTTTATTTTTATTATTTATTTATTTTATTATATTTTAAAATACAGAGTAGACTTATAAGTTACGCACACTCCCGCAAAACTGCACATACAGTTTGACTGCGGGATCAATCATACTCGCTTACTTAGGTAGGTACATAATTACGCAAGTGTTTAAAATAAGAATTGTAGGTAAGTAAGTAGGTACTTAATGCAAACAATTCAGGTAGTGCTTAAATAATTTACGCTTAAATAAATTCTTTTTTGATTCTTTGGCAATGTCTGCGGGCAAACTGCTGATTAAGTATGGAATTCGTTTTTTTAAAGTTCTGTCCCCGTAATAATTATTGACTCTAGGAACAACGAATTTGCCCGCAGTCATTGACCTAGTATTATAGTTATTAACAACTTTAACTAACGAAGACATATGATCCTGATTGCCATGGTTATTAACTGCAAGAAGGTATTTATGTTTCAGACTTACCGGGAGAATTTTACAAACTTTAAACAATTTACTGTAGTCATTTTTAAACTTATTCTTAACTTTCTTATCGACAAGTAGTTTTAAAAATCAAAGCACTGTACAAAACTCTTAACGTACTAATAGGAACTTTGAAACTTAAATGATAAAATTTACCCAAAATTATTCTAAGTTTATTATAGATGAAATTTATATGTTCAGTCCAGGAGAAGTGCTCATCAACTTTTATCCCCAAGTATGTCACACAGTTAACTCTTTCTATTGATTTACAATTGCAGTTAGCAACATTATTATGAAAGCAATTATATGAATGGGCAAATAATGAGCAAGACACATCATTCAGAGGCAAATATGGCGAATGTATAATTAATAATTTAGTTTTGTCCGAATTTATTACTATGCCGTTATCGTGTGACCATTTGACGATAGCGTCCACATCTAGCTGCATGAGGCGACACGTCTCAGCCATGTCAGAGCCAGCACGCAGTATGCACAGGTCATCCGCAAACATGTGCGCTGAACAGTGTTGAAGCACTCCACACAAACTATTTACGTGCATCAGGTAGCACAAACGTCCGCATCCCGACCACTGGGGCACCCCGCATCTGACTCCGACCTCATCGCTGTACGTCTCGCCGACCTTCACTCGGTATGAGCGTGTAGTTAGATAGTCTCTGAACCATTCATTCAAAGGCTCTCCGACTCCACACTCTTTTATTGCATTTAATAATGTGGACGTTTCTAACGTATCGAATGCTTTTTTATTATCAAAGAATATTGCCACAACGAATTTTTGAGGGAGATCGAGAGATTCTATGGGCAGTTGTACACGTCAATATGCAAACCCGTTGCGAATCTAGCAAACGACCCAAGAGCTGTATTGACCCGACACTATAACGAAGATATCCCAGACGTCAGCCTGTACGAGATTAGGATGGCTTTGAAACAGCTTAAGAACTATAGGCCCATCTCACTTATTAGCCATGTCTACAAGTTGTTTTCAAGAGTCATCACGAATCGTCTCGCGCGCAGGTTCGACGATTACCAGCCTCCCAAACAAGCCGGATTCCGAAAAGGCTTTAGCACCGTGGACCACATACATACGCTGCAGCAGGTTATACAGAAGACCGAAGAGTACAACCTGCCTCTCTGCTTAGCGTTTGTGGAGTACGAGAAAGCCTTCGATTCGATCGAGACTTGGGCTGTACTGCAGTCTCTCCAACGGTACCAGATCGACTACCGGTACATTGAGGTGTTGAAGTAGAAAAACGCCACCATGTCAGTCCGTCTTCAGGATCAGACCTCGAAACCAATCCTTCTCCAGCGTGGCGTGAGACAGGGAGATGTTATTTCTCCGAAACTGTTCACTGCTGCGCCGGAGGATGTATTCAAGGTTCTGAACTGGAGTACCAGGAGATTATAATCATGAGGAAGTATTACTGAGACTGGAATCATGAGATGTAAAAAGAGTACCGGGAGATTTTACATTCTGATCTCTTGGTACTCCGTTAGTCTCTACCGCTTATGATTCTAGGCCCGCAAATACTTCTTTATGATTCTAGCCTCCTGGTAGTTTGTGTATAAATGTTCAACATGTAACTAAAAATCAATAGGGGAAGTTATATTTTTATCATTTTAATAAACTCTCAACTGATTTTAATCAACATTTGGATTTTGACATTCTAAAAAAACCGGCCAAGTGCGAGTCGGACTCGCACACGAAGGGTTCCGTACCATTATCGCAAAACACTGCAAAAAAAACACGTTTGTTGTATGGGAGCCCCCTTAATTTATTTTATTTTAATTTAATAATTATTATTTTATAAAGAGAATATACAACTAAATATTCTGTGAATATTTCAAGCGTCTACCTGTTGCCGTTATTAATATCGAGCAAAAAACGGCAAAAATATCACGTTTGTTGTATGGGAGCCCCCCTTAAACATTAATTTTATACTGTTTTTAGTATTTGTTGTTATAGCGGCAAGAGGAATACATCATCTGTGAAAATTTCAACTGTCTAACTATTACGGTTCATGAGATACAGCCTGGTGACAGACAGACAGACAGACAGACGGACAGCGAAGTCTCAGTAATAGGGTCCCGTTTTTACCCTTTGGGTACGGGACCCTAAAAATTTACGTCCCAACACTGGTACCTACTGATCCGTAGGTGCCAAATGTGAAATAACATTTTAAATAATGAATTAGACCCGGTAAAAGCGTCTGTGGAGTTCCTTGCTCTGCCATACATCCCTGTTGTCATTAGTATCTAATACTAGAGGTTTGCGCCAGTTCTCATTAGCCAAAGAGAGCAGGGTAAGGCCCTTGTTCACCGCTACCACATTTCGATGCATACCCACGTCGGCTTTCTGGTAGAATTCCCTGAGACTGCATACCTCGCGATTGTGCAGAGCTTTAGCCCTGAATTCTCCAGCAGCGTGCTTAGAAGATTCAAGGCTATGCAAAACCAAAGGGACAAAGTGGACTCAAACTATCGCTGGAATATACCTCGCTCAATCCTTACAGGTTCGCTATTCCTTTGCTAGTTTGCTTTGTGTACATGATCTGACTAGCCTTTTCCCAAATATATTGGGGTCGGCTTCCAGTCTGAACGAATGTGGCTGAGTACCAGTATTTGCTATGGAGCGACTACCAATCTGACCTCCACAACTACACACACACACTACACTACACACTTTGGCAACACTGGTGTCAGATTTTCAGGCTTCTGACATTCGTAACGACTGTCAAAAACAGCAAGACAGACAGCTGCAATGTGTGTGCTGTATGTGTGTGTGTGTGATGATTTTTTGTTTTGTATATTTTTGCAAAAACTGATTAGATTTTAAACGCCTGCCATTTTCGTGCTAGCAAAAACAACCATACAAAAACATTGTTTGTTATTAGTTTGCTTTTATGCGGGTGGACGAATATTTTTTATTTTACTCTCGTCGAATCTGTTCAAAAACCGAATCGGGGCACCCCGACTTCACGTAGTCTTTTGACTGCTACCCCTAGATTGTATATAAAAACCGGAGGTCATAAGGGAGAACCGAAGCTGCAGAGGTGAGCATGGGTGCCTATTCTTTGTTACGTAAGGCGAAGGGGTTGCACTTTACGCAGCGCCGGAGACGATGCAGAAGCAACTTTAGTGTTTTGAGGTTAGGTTACAATAATTTGTTTTTCTCAAAGCACCGTCATTTCCTTAGAAAATTTGTTAATATGAAAATAAGGTCAAATTAACGTTATATAACGTGTACCGTATGGTGTCGGACGTAAAGAATTTCACTATCCCATGTCTTCCCATGGGTGTCGTAAGAAGCGACGGGACATACCAAAGAATGGAGAGAAGAGTACTCATTTGTAACAACAACCATACTGCGATGGCCAACCGGCCTTCCAAGCGTGGAGAATATGGCAAAACAAATATAGCATAAATAAAAAATGGCCCTTAGTGCCCGGCAGCCTGCCTACCCTCGACTACGGTAGCGGTCGAGGTTACGGCATGGCAAGGGGTGCTGAGAATTCAACACGAGCACTCCGGACCGACGAGGAGATCAGCAAACTCGAAGAGGTATTGAGCAGGTTACGATGGAGTCTTATAGGGTTATCTGAAGTCCGAAGAGAGGAGGAGGACTCGATGATCTTCAAATCCGGTAACTTGCTCTATTTCCGAGAGGGTGACCGGCAGTCCCAGGGTGGTGTCGTGTTTATCGTCCACAAGTCCCCTGTGAATAACGTAGATCGAGAGTGTGTCGACCAGGGTGACGTTCCTTATACTCAGAATATCCTCGAGATATTCGCTGAAGGTCGTAAAGGTCTACGCCCCGACCTCGGTACACCTCGACGACGAGGTGGAGACCATCTATGAGGATATTTCTAGAGCCATATATGGTTTCAAAACTCATTTCATCGTTGTCATGGGGGACTTCAACGCGAAACTGGGCAAACGACACCATGTTGAGCTGCTGCTGACACGTATGAATATCAAGACGAATTTTGAGTAACATGCACATGACTGCACAGCACGCGCATCCATAGACAATGACACTACTTTTCTACATTAATTGAATGAGCCCATACTCACCAATAAAATTAAAAGTTAAAGTGTGCTATAAAAATTAAAATTGTCGTTTTTGAAACTATTGCATAATAAGGGAAACATGAGTGTGTACTCATTCATAAACAATTTTATGAATGAGTGAGTAAGTGAGTGGTGGGTGGGTGCACCTCTGCCCAACACTTCGGGGAATGTAGGCGTGATGTTAAGTTTATAAAAGTAAGTAAAATAATATCACCCGTACGCAAAATACTCGCTGATCGTGGAGTTGCGGCAACAGCCCGTCGAAACAATACAGAAGTAAGTATATCATAAAGTCTACCATTAGGTACTACGGAATTATTAGAGTGTCGATACACTACACATATAAAATTGCCGATGTGTGTAGATTTTTTATATACCTACCTGGATGTATCATAGCACCGAACATTTGAATGTCGGCTATAGTAATGAAATCGCCGGGCTTATCTAGAGAGAAGAAACCACCACCTTCCATCATTTGTCGTACTATCTCGTTTGTCACCTAAAACAAAAGATAAACATTAGATGAATGAATTAAATTTATCTTTCTCTTTTAATCAACAACTAATGGTGGTGTTTATACAACCAATACAACAATACAATGGTGTTGTTTGGTGGTAGAAGGACTGATACATCTTAGAAATAGGGAGAGCGATATCCTAGTTTTTTCGCATGTAACTTTTGCTTTCAATAACAGTCATCGAGTTACGTATCGTTTTCTTTTTGATGTTTTCTTGACATAGGCAAAGATTGAATTTGGATTCTAGTGACTCATCGAATCATCAGAAGGGTCCTCTGCAGCTGAGCTGAGAGGTATACGTTCGGCATGCATCTCCACCCACAGGAACATTAATATTAAAAATTATAAATATAATAAAAAAATCTATTATTAGAAAACAATATATCACGGGCATTTAACGCGATGATTTCGATTATTTATTTACTTATTTAACCCGACGTTTCGGCCGTGTTGTGTCTACCCGTGACCACGATCGTTGCAACACGGCCGAAACGTCGGGTTAAGGGTAGTCGAAAATTCTTCCATACAAACGTAGTCTGGCTTTTACTCCACTGTTTGACGATGTACGTTCAAAATAAAAAATTATATCAATTTGTCTCATCATTATCTAGTCATGTATGGAAGCAAAAAAGTAAAAAAAAGTTTAATTGAAAGTTATTAGCTTCGAAAGTTCCATATTTTAACACTAATTTTAACGCATCTTTGGGCGCAAATAAGTACCATAAGAAGAAGGAAAATTGAAAAACGGCCTCCATACAGGGATAGATTAGTAGTTCAACAATGCAAATAATTTTATTTTGAACAGATACATTCAGTCATTTTTTCATGATATCCAGACTCCCAAAGGTCTGTTTATAATTTATCGCGCACTTGTTTTCGTTCTAAATCATCACCCATTTCGCTACAAATTTGCAAAAGTGTGTATTCGTACGCGTACTAGCTTCTTACTGCTCATAACAGCATCTATCTGTTCCGCATGTGTTAGCGGTTGATATAGCACGCATTTTAACCCCGCGCACAAAATAGTTCGTGCCGTCGACTAGTGTAAATAGGTAAATAAATAATCTAAATCATCGCGTTAAATGCCCGTGATATATTGTTTTCTATTGTGAAACGCGAAAGTTTTAAAATCTACAGCACACATAGCTATATAGTCACTGGACAACAGAATTTTTGAAAACTCGAGGCTGTTATACTTTCTGTACAAGGGCTGTATATCCCGCTACACAGCTCCTATAATGCTCGATTTGGCCCCAAATTAACCAGCCCTGAACATTATAGTAGTTTATTAACAGCTGTCGAGCATTCTAAGAACTGTACATGGGCTGTATAATGGCTTATACAGCTATCAATAGGCCACTATCCAGCTCCTTAGACAGCCAACAGATGGATTATGGATTGGTAACGGCTATTATTATATCTACAAAGAAATATTATAGCAACAAAAAACAATTTTAGCAGTGTGTACACTGCAAAGTTTTACGTCATGGTGGTCTTATTATTTCTGTGGACAAATAATAATTTATAATTTATGCCAACTTATATAACACGTTTGTTTTGTATGCCTATTGGTAAATTGTACTGCGGATGCCACTTTACTGTCAATATATATAAGTGATATTATCAAATATTACACGCGCCATCGAAATAATATAGTTTTACTAAAAATATTATACAAAATAAATACGGTGTACGAATTATTCATAGATTTTTATTCAATATTTTCTATTTATTGAGCATTATTATCTATTTGTAACAATGGAATAAGGAGTTTTTACTTTAACAGCTCTCAAATATCAAGGATATCTGATTTTTTCATATGTAATTGGGTTCACATTAAAATGGCGTTAATTTGTTATCCAGCAATAATTCTAACTAAATTCCCTTGACCCACTCTTTTCTGTTCAATGGCCATATTTAAGTCCATTAATCAGCTGAAAACTGTACGCTAGCTGTACAATGGTTTTCGATTATTCTAACGACTAGTTAGAGGAGTAAACTGAGACTATACAACAGCGTCTTAGGGGCATCTAATCTTGATAGAAAAATTGAACTCTTGTCGGGCATTTCGTACTCAGTAGCTTAGGTAGGTACTTTACTTGATTTTGTGATGCTACTTATTCGCACCTGTTATGCCAAACTAGCGAGCCATTAGGACTCAGGACGACCCACCACGGGATGTGGACTCAGCGATTATTGTACCGATAGTCGTGTCAGCCAATGGCTTAACAGCCACGAGCCTCGACCAACACCTTAGGAGGCTCTCGTTAGGCGGTTGGGTCAAGGGCTTGATTCGGAAAGTACATGGTGGACATCCCACACCCATACGCACCGAACGTTTTGGGAATAATTTTATTACGCGTACAGCTAAGGAGTGGAATGCCCTGCCGGAGTCTGTATTTCCTGTTGGCTACAACCTGTAAGTCAAGAGTGAATAGGTTTCTTCTAGGCAAGCGTGCTACATCGTCGATCACATCATCGCTTCACATCTTCAGCCTATTAATGTTCCCACTGCTGGGACACAGGCCTCCTCTCTGTGAGAGGAAATGGGCCGTTATCCACCACGCGGGCCCAGTGCGGGTTGGTGGATGTCACATGTCTTCGAATTTTTGGTTCTAGGACACGCCGGTCTCCTCACGATGTTTGCCTTCACCGTTTTGAGAGCAGTGGTGATGAAATAATTTACACAAAGTAAAGTGCCTGCCTGGGCTCGAACCCACGACCTACAACTTGTAAGTCGCGGCCGATACCACTGGGCCACCACTGCTCTCGTCATCATCGCTTACAATCAGGTAAGATAGTGGTCAAGCGCGAGCCTATCAATAATAAAAAATAAAAGATTCTCCTGGTAGCCGTTGTATCTCTCCACTCCGCAAGCAATTCTATATATGTTGTCCCCTTGGCGCTGTCACTCAAGTGCTAGCGACCGTTTATCTTACTTGCACACTCAATTAAGTCACCCTCTGCCATTTTATAGCCGTGTAGTTCAACAGTGGTCAGGCAGGGGTAATAGACCGTCCAGAACAAGGGACAGGAACAGGGGGAGGGGTGTCGATACACGTTGCATTCCACACGAAAGGTGTTTAATATGTATATTGTGTGTGGTTATAAAGATTTAATTTGAATGGCAAGTTAATTGGTGACATCCCAATAGTTGCGGTGCTGATTTGTTGCACCTACGTGTCATTCGTTTTCCCATCCACCGTCTTCCGCGGAACATGGATCTGCTGGTCATGGAGTCACCAACAAGAAGACTGTCGGCCAAATTATATTTATCGCTTTGTAACATTACCTGATCGCCCCACTCATTCACCACAGGCATGTTTATATCGTCTACGAACACTGTCATCGCTCGTCCTCCTGGAGGACCATAAGTCATACCGACTCGCTTTTCCACATAAGATTCGATAATTCTCTGCAATATAAAACAATAATTAATGTTTAGTTCCATAATTGCCGAATATATATATATATATATATATATTTTATGTGTGTTAGGTTTTATTAAAAATTTAATTTGATTTAATTTCTAAGATTATTCGCTACGGCAACATTTTGGAATGGATTAGAATGTTCGATGCCGCGTTTTTTTTTAAAAAAGAAGAAATATGAAAAAACAAATGAATGGGATGGGGGAAAAAGATTGGCGGTCTTTTGGAGTTAGTTTGAGCACGGTTCGTTTTTGGATGAAAAACTCTGGAGATTACGTATTACGTATTATAATATGATTGTACGAAAGTGTACCTACGAAATAGTCTATATTTAATTATAATTTGATAAACTGATCGTTGAAGAAATAAATCGGTGCGTGATTTTAAAGTGAGTATGTATTATTTACTATTTAATTAATTTTTTTAATTTATGTATTCTTCTATCCGCTATCCTTAAGCACAATTGGTTGCTTGCTAGTTTATTTATCCAAGCCTGTTGATATTCTGGTAATCTTACTATATGTGTTTTGTGTATGCTTTGTTGTTCTTACAAGCTTTTATTTAACTTGCAATGTATAATGTATGTAAGTGTGTTCGGGTCAAACCTTGCAACTGAATTTTAAAGCAGTTACCCTCCACCGATTAAGATAAAATTTTGCTTACATGTTTAGTTTGAATGACAATGCATGATTAGCGAAGTGACGTCATTCTAAATCCAATATGGTGGACGGCCCAAGATGGCGGACTAGTTATTTTTTGTACACTGCTATGATATGGGTATGAAATGAAAGTGTTTGCTGAGAAGAATACGAAAATTTTTGAATTAATAATTTTAATTAAATATATTTTTTTTAAGTATTATGTATGTATGTTCGGGTCAAATCTTGCAACAGAATTTTAAAACAGTTATCCTCAACCGATTAAAATGAAATTTCGCATACTCGTTTGGTTTGGATAACAATGCACGGTAAGCTAAAGAGCTTGATTAAAAAATAAAATTGGAAAAAGAAAGCTAAGAATATTTAAAAATGTGGGTACCAAATTCTATGAATTATAAGTGCGGGAGGTCGTGTTTCAAACAAGCAAAAACGGCTGAACCAATTTGTATGAAAGTTTTCACGCAAGTAATTTATAACCTAGACCAACACATAATAATTTAATTTTCTGTAGCAACAAGTCCGATAAATAATTAATCAGTTATTTATCGACGCTTGAAAGGAAACATTTGTGCGATATTGAGTTAAGTGGATCACACCGAAAGTTTTTAGAATAGGCCAGTAAGAAGGGCTTTGACGATGATGATGATATCTGTTGAAAACCTTTGTCCGAAAATGATTTTATGTACTTTAACCTAAAGTAATTCTTTCCGATAAATAATTAATCAGTTATTTATCGACGCTTGAAAGGAAACATTTGTGCGATATTGAGTTAAGTGGATCACACCGAAAGTTTTTAGAATAGGCCAGTAAGAAGGGCTTTGACGATGATGATGATATCTGTTGAAAACCTTTGTCCGAAAATGATTTTATGTACTTTAACCTAAAGTAATTCTTACTCGTTTAATAAAACCTTATTTAATTTGTACTATGATTAAAATGAGAAGAAGGAGTATGTAAGGATCGTAGCAGGTGGCGTTCTGTAGTTTCTGCCTACCCCCATGGGATAAAGGCGTGAGTTTATGTATGTATGTATGATTACAATGGGCTGGCAAAACAGTTTTTTGTTTTCTCATTGGATCATTTTAACTTATGTCCAATATGCGTTAGTTTTGGATGCGTCATGTTTCTTCAAAAATAATTATAAAATACTAGCTGTTCCCCGCGGCTTCGCTCCCGTGGGCCACCCCACAGGACCCGTTTTCGGGATAGAAAAATAGCCTATGTTACTCAGGAATAACGTAGCTTTCTATTGGTATAGATTGAGAAAATTCATAATATTGAAATGCCAGTTTGCTAAGCATTTAAATTGCATAAAATTCGTTGGAATCATGAAGTTATTACTAATAGGCTATTTAAGATTTATAAAAAAAAAAACTTTAAAATGCTTTGGTGTAAAGTTTAATTATTATTTGATAATTATTGTCTTTCAAGCGTCGATAGCTCATCTGGATAGTCAACAAATAGGTAGATCGATAAATTCCACTCACTTGGAACAAATTAGGCGTCGTAGCAGACGAGAAGTTTATAATTTTATACAATCTAACTTCATTATCGTATTGCATCATATAACTTTTTAACATGACAGTCTTGGCAGTGCCTTGTTCGCCGATCAGAAGCACCGCCTTGTTCTGTTTAGCGATGGTATCGATTAGAAATGAAATGCACACGTTATCAATGTTCGGCACCAGTATTGAAGAGTATTCCGGTATACTGTCAGTTGGATAAATGTATTTCTCAACACTTTCGGACCTGAAATATGAAAGCACCATTATAATACTTACATTGACAAATATTACACGCCGCACCGTTTAACGGGTTTTTGCTATTTTGACAGGTGGAACGTGATTGCAGGCAACGTAACATTACATATCTTTGAAGTGCGTGGAAGTTTGTATGTTGAATTAATAATTAAAAAAATAAAAAGCCACGAGTACCTATTATACCTACTCGAAACTAGTATTTCCTCTATGGCGAAGCCTAGTGTGAAAAATTTCCGAGAAAAATAAATTTAAAGAAAGAACTAGTTTTTTTTAAAGCATATTGCCGCCGTAACTTAGAGCCAGCCAGTAACTTATTCAAACATGGATCTGCACAAGCACATCACTAGTGCTTGTGCAGATCCACTAACGTAGGCTATCGACAACAATGTCGATTGACGAATGATATATTGCTACTATAGTTTATTTTTCAATTTGTCAACCGTTTTAACCAGTTATAGCAAATAAATTTTTATTATTATTAAATTATTATTATTAATTATTAAATTATTATTATAAAATAATATACCTTATTAATCAGTTGGTCCATAACATATACACGTTAGTTTTTTAAATATTATGTTTGAGAAAACTACTACTGACCAGTGCTCCCAGAATCCACTGGAGGTGACGTTGTAGTCAAAGGGCATGACCCATTCCTTAGATTTAGCGCCGGGCCAATCCATTTTTACGGGCAGCTTAGTCATGTACTCAGACATGCGTGTGCGCATGTCTAGCTCAAGAACCGCGCCCAAAGACCACATCAACGCAAAGATGAACAGTCGCTCTAGATGACGGTCTGTATGAGTCTCTGCAAGTATTATACATAATTTTCATAGGTAGGTATACTTTTTGACATCGTGTCACTAACCGTCCCAATGTCAACAAAAATTACGTAACGATTTTATCAAATTAATTGTAACTTTTAAATACTGTCAATAAAAGATATTATTACACATTTAAAAGGATCAATTTCAGGCAAGAATGTATTCAACAATATATGTAGGTACACACATTTAATAAATAGACAAGGCCATAAAGTGAAAAAGGAACAGAAAACTAAGTACTCGGGTAACACAGTCGGGGGTCCACAGTCAAACCATTACTACGGTTTTGTGGGGCTTAGTTTATAAGTTACTTACCATTATGTGAATATAAATAAATAAATAAATAATAATAATAATGTTTATTTCTAAAAGATTTTTCTAGCATACCTGGGTCAGAAATGTTTTAAATAAAAGATGTTGATGTTACTGTAAAAGCCCGAACTACTGTAAATCGTAGGATTTACCGGAAAAACCTAATATTTACCTAATATTTATATTTACACGAGTTGGTAAATGTAAAGATTTTATAAAAAAAAAGTTAAAAATAAATAAATTAAAAAAAAACAAAAATCTCGACTGCTTAAGAAGCGAACTAAAAAGACGTAAACAAGAAGAAAATCAATTTGTGCAGTCGGAGGATACATATTCACGAGCTGGCTGACCAAAACTAGATGTCATGTCAACTAGGTTTTTTTTTATAACTTTTTAGTTAATATTTATTTTTCGAATTTGTTTCATTTAAACATATAACCGTTATATAGTTTTGAAATTGCCTCTTAAAACCTTTTATTTTGATACCCCACACGTAGGGTTCGGAAGAAAAATAATACCCGCCCCCACAATATGGCGCCCGAAAGCTAATTTTTCTATTTTCAAATTTTAATGCATCCAGTGACACTTGCAGGCTTTGATTGACAAGACAAGACGCATTGATTGACGTAAGAATCAACAAAATCGGCCAACGCGTTTGGTCTCTAGAACGCCACATAGGGACATACATACATACATAGACTGATAAACACATTACCCTCCTTCGGCACTCGGGTAAAAATGACTTCAATACTACTGGCAGATACAGGTCTCGCCCGATCCTGGCTACCAGGTTCTACCACTCAGCGCAAGGTTATTTCCATTGTGTGTAAGGGACAGATGTATATGACTTGTATACATTTGTCCCTTTTTCACAGTCGCACCAGGATAGTTTTGACATGTCATGGTACGGCCCAAGGTCACCTCCGCAATGGTGGCAATTTACCGTGACCTCTCGCCCAATCCTATTCAGGTACTCACCGAAGCAACCGTGCTCTGTCAGTATCTATGTGAGCCTGTAAGAGATGCGCACCCCTCTTTTTAGCGAGCAGCCAGGCTTCGAAGTGCAACAGGAAAGCTAGAAAAGCACTTGTGCGAAAATTGGGGCACCGCTCGAGCGCGTGTTGCCGTTCCTGCCACCTCAACCTCATCATCATCATCATATCAGCCGAAAGACGTCCACTACTGGACATAGGCCTCCCCCAATCGTCGCCACATTGACCGGTCCCGTGCGTCCCGCAACCAACGGATCCCCGCAACCTTCACTAGGTCATTCGTCCACCTGGTGGGAGGCCTTCCAACGCAACGTCTTCCGGATCGCGGTCGCCACTCCAGAACCTTTCTGCCCCATCGGCCATCCGTTCTGCGAGAAATGTGCCCTGCCCACTGCCACTTAAGTTTGGCAATTCTTCGGGCTATGTCGGTATCCCGTGAAAAACCCGGATCTCTACATTTCTGATTCAATCACGCAAGAACTCCGAGCATATCCCTCTCCATTGCCCTTTGAGTGACTGTAAGCTTTCTGATGAAGCCCATTGTAAGCGACCACGTCTCAGAGCCATATATCATCACTGGTAACACACCCAACCACACACACTCAACCTAACAGTAGTGAATCCTAACAAGGTATTGCCACATTGTCGGATGGTGCGAATCCAGTTAGATACCCTCGCCTCCTTATCTGTCAGCACGTCCAGCAGTGGAAAGCGTGTCAGGAGTGTTGGCGCCATAAAGGACACCGTCAGGCGACGGATACCGGAGTGACAGTCTGTTTGATCGAATAGGCACCACATAAAGGACCATCGATCGCACGACACCCACGTAGAGGCGGCGAACATCTTCCCGAGGTCTTCCCAGATTGGGCAGCAGTCTATGCAAAGCGCTCGCTTACAACGCGGGGAACCAGGCGCTCGAAATGCTCTTGGAAGCCCCACCGAGACCGTCCAGGGTTAGGCCAAGATACTTAATATGCTTATACGGACACACCTGGACTTTTAATATTTAAGCCTACCTTGACCTTGACATTAATGATATGATGTATGTGTGTGTAAATTTACAAGTGCAAGACGCGGGATGTCCAAAGAAGCAGCGCAATGTGCGAAGATCGATACAGTATAAGCAATTTTAAATTACTCGTAGTTCAGTTGTTTTGATCGGTCACAGGTGCATGTTTTTGTTGTGATATCTATATATATAAAAGGCAAAAGTGATTGACTGTATGTATCAACACACAGGCCAAACCCTTAGAGCTAGAAACTTAGAATTTCGCAAACGTATTCCTCTTATGACGTAAGCATCCACTAAGGACGGATTTTTCAAAATTCAACCCCTAAGGGGATGAAATAGGGGATAAAAGTTAGTATGAAACTTTTTATTAAAAAGTCATATGTAGGATAAAACATGGATCACGCGAACGTAGTCGCGGGCGAAGTGCTAGTCGATGATAAGAGTCAAAAAACTATATTGACATTTACCATTTATCTTTATTCATAAGATTTACCGAAGTTTGAAATGAACGATGATAGGAAAGAAAGAAAACATTTATTGTCATCTGTAACGGAACATAAAAAACCAGCCAAGTGCGAATGGTTCCGTTATCGCAGAAAACGGCAAAAAAATCACATTTATTGTATAGCAGCCCCACTTAAATATTTATTTAATTCTGTTTTTAGTATTTGTTGTTATAGCGGCAATAGAAATACATCATATGTGTAAGTTTTAACTGTCTAGACAGACAGTCGGACCGCGGAGTCGTAGTAATAGGGTCCCGTTTTTACCCTTTGGGAACGGAACCCTAAAAACACTAATTAGCTCTGAAGTTACACACATTTTGAACTTGTACAATTGGTAAAATCCTAGGATTTGAAGTAGTTCGGGCGTTTAAACTAACATACCATGTGTACGAGCGTAATAAATATAGTGCAACAAGATAATTTATAATAAGCTACTACTATCAATTTCAATAAATACTAGATAGAGAGATATAATTAAGTTTTTACTTACTGCCACCGGGTACCTCAATTTCTAGCAAACCGGCAAGCACGTCTATACATTGTCTGAAAAAATATATTCTAACATTAGCATACAATAGATTAAATCAGTTTAAGCTGGAATAGCCAACCCCCTATCGATTTTTCTGTATAGTTGTTGTGCCAGAGATATATATTATCTAGAATCCTAAAGTACCTCATTGCTGAGATATTTGGCAGTCTCGTAACAGACAAAGATGACCAATGTGTATGAGGACTACTTTGTTAAAACTCTTTGAACATGTGCTTAGGATTTAGTAAACGTTCCCAAAGAATTGTGAAAGTTAGAATCAGATGTTTTTAAAGTCAAATAAGCGAGTTAACCCCTAGAGTGTTAAAAAGCATACACAATAAAGAAAGCAATTGTTTTGGGAACCATAAGTTCCCAAAAGGCCCTCAATTCAAATTCAATTCTCACATAGAGGATTGAGGGCCAATCTGTACCGGATAAACTATGGACGCTACAGAAAATGTATTTATGCTAAAATCAAAGCTAATAATGCCAAACAAAATAAGTGAAAACTATAACAAGATATTATCGCAAAACACTGTCATACTTATATGTCTTTGTTTAAAATGGGTCCTCAACTGTTTATAACGAAAATAAAATGAAACCATTAACTTACAGCTGCTGTTTGGAATCCTCTCTGATACTAAATAAATTGTGAAAGCAAGAACAGGTCAAAACTTCTTGTTGTTTGAAAGTTATGACATTGATAAAATTCAGGCCCTCAATCCGCCATTTCTTTCGTTTTCATTTTTATTACGCTTAACTTATGAAAGATAAGACAAACACAAAATCTTACTTTTTACTTTACTGCTCCAATAAGTTCGTACACCTTTTATTTTATTCTTAGTGTGTGCGGTATATCCTGCAGGCATTACTCACCAGTTCCGTTTCCGAACCAAATGCAATGTCAAAATGTAATACGTAGTTGACTGCTACGTTAGAACTACAAGTAAGGCAAGACTTAAATGATTCGTCAAAACAAATTGCGTCTTCCAAACACTCAATCCCAAAAACGGATAACATAATCTAATTAAGTGGTAAGAAAGCAACTTGTCCTTCTATTGGAATCGATGTACAGTAACTGATAAAGCATCATTTTTTAAATAAGACACTGTAAAAAATGTTCAATATTTTCAAGATAAGTAGCTACACTACTTTTGCAATCAACAATAATGACGTCATTATTTTATTCTAGCTCAGATTTTTTTTTAAATTGCTTAAGGAATGTACGCCCATACCAATCTTCTCCGACTTCCGGTACCTAGGGTCGCTTGTCCAAGGGAATGGCGAGGGAGACCGAGACGTAACGCACCGGATCAACTCAGGATGGATGAAATGGCGACAGGTCACTGGAACAACTTGCGACCCACGGATGCCCCTCAAGTTAAAGGAGAAAATCTACAATTTCGTGATTAGACCTGTCATACTGTATGAATCAGAATATTGGGCTGTAAAAAAGATGGATGAAAGGATGCATGTAGCAGAGATGAGAATGTTGAGATGGATGTGTGGCGTTACGAGATTGGATAAAGTGAGAAATGAGTATATTAGAGGCAGTTTGAAAGTGGCGCCAGTGGCAGAAAAGTTGAAATAAACCGTTTGTCCTGGTATGGTCATATGATGAGGAGGGATGAAACACATGTTACTAAAAGAGTTATGAATATAAATGTGGATGGATGGAGAGGGAGAGGAAGGCCAAAGAAAAGATGGATGGACTGTGTGAGGAGTGATAAGAAAGAACAGGGAGTCAGTAATAACGTGACGGAGGACAGGACGGTATGAAAGAAGCAAACGTGTTGCGCCGACCCCAAGTAACATGGAATAAGGGCAGGAAGATGATGAAGATGATGATGCTTAAGAAAAATGCACATTATAAATAGATTATTAATTTAATTCTTCACTATAGGTAACTATTTCATAAAACTCGCCTTAATGCTTTATTACCTACAACTGCCGCTGCACTATCATAAACAATTGTTTAGTAATTACACTAAATATTACAGCAGCATATAATCAAAGCAACAGCTATTATGCATATGTAAACAATAAAAAAAAAACAGAAACTAAAACTCGACTACTGCTGTACTGTAAATAGTTATTAAATAAACAACTTACATGGAATCAATAATTTATTACATGTATTGTGTACACAACAATATCAGATATATTTCAATTTCATATATTCTTGTTTTTTCTTTTTGAGCGTGATTTTTGAGTAGTCGGGTTTTAGGTTATGAACGAATTTTTTATTTAAAGTATTTTGGAGTTTTTACACAGCCACATCACATTTTTTTTCTGGTTAGGGTTTTTTGTTTTACATGTATCTAGATAATGTATAAGTTACTAGTTAATGTATAACGATAACGACGTTAATTTTGGAAATTTACTATTCTTTATAGGACGTATAGCTTAAGTACGTGCTATGTGTGTGTAGTTTGTTAGCTAACGAAACATAAATGTTTCAAAATTTGAGAGACTCAGTAATGAGGGAACAAATGAACATAAATGCATACATTATTACATATCTACATAAATGCCGATCAACCAACACTGCGACGCCGTAGTCGGGTAAAAAATTAGTTTTAGTAACTAGTTATATCTCGCAAACGGTACGCCAGAAACGCGCGTTACCCTTTTGCTTCGCCGCCGCCGTAGTCGTTTGATTCCCTTGCAAGTGTAAAATATAGGTCTTTAACGGCTATATCTCTTGATTGCGTTGATCTAAAAGTTAGATTTTTTTGCAACTGCAAGGTGTTGCAAACTTGAGTATACGATATTAATTTCAACTCGATACCTCCACGCGTTCCCTAGATAAAGGGTCGTGACAGACATACGGACAACAAATTGACAACAAATTGTTTTTTTTTGATGTATGTAAATTTAGAATTGAAGGCCCAACTTTACAGTCCATAACTCGCTTATCTGACTTTCACAAAATCTGATTCCAACTTTCATAATTCTTTGGCAATGTTCACTAAATCCTAAGCACATGTTCAAAGAGTTTTAACAAAGTGGCCCAGTACTACACCATACGCACATGCTTATCTTTGTCTCGCTTATCAGGTCAGGATATTTTTTGATTTAACCTTTATCTATATGGCAGTAGTGTTGTGCGCGAACATTCAAAATAGCGTTGGCCGACTATGCCGATCCAGCTAAATGCGAAATATGAAATATGACACCAACTGACTATTATCCCTGTATGCACTGTGCACCCAAGGGCAATCCCTTGTTGGTACACAAAATAAAAAATATGAAGAAATATGTATTGGGCTATGGGTTTGGTAGATTTAGTGGATCGATTGCCTAAAACTATAGGAGGACTACTGGCCCCGGCCACTGTTGAACTACATGGCTATAAAATAGCAGGGGGTGACTGGCACACTCAATTAATGACCCCAATAAAAGGTCGCTTGCACTTTAGTGACGAAGCGCTAAGGGGGCAAAATATCCGGCGGTGCTTGAGAAGTGGAGAGTCCACGGCTATGAGGACAATCCCGGAATTAACACTCCTACGACAATCCTGGGTTAACTTCCTTCCTCCGAGCATGTTTGCACTTGTGAATCTCCACTCAAGGCAGCTAATTAAGTCAAGAGAGAGGTGGGAGCTCTGTTCCCCGTCAGTGTTCACTCCGACCGGCCAATAAAGGCAAGCTGGAGATGAAAGACAAGACTTCTCCCTGGAGATCAAGTCCGTGGAGTCGCCACTGCCCACCAGCTCGCCACAAAGCTGCCCTGCGGATTGTATCTCTCTTAGTCTGGCCCCTTACCTTATTTTTTTTATTATTAAGTATTTTCTTCTATAAAAACAAACCTGATATAAATAGCTTCGAGAATTTTCATCTTAGCCACAAGCCTTATTTGTACGTATGTATGCACGTCGTCATATACTTTATTGAAAATGTTACGAAAGGTATCAGACTCTTTCTGAGGACGCGTCCTCAGCCAACCCTGTGTAAATGAAGATATAAATATGCATGAACATTTACAAAGCCAATAAAGTATCAAATAGCCACAGTAGCTGTCTAATTGAAAAAGACATGTGTTTAAATTGAAGCAACTCGCTAGAAACGAGTTTCGCACTGGAATCTTCGGCTGGCTTATTTTTTGTTGTTCGAATTGGTTCTTGGTTAGTTATAATTTTTACATATTTTTAGAATAGTTACGAAACGATACAATCTCTAATGAGCATGACTACCTCGAGTATAGGTTGCCATTTGAGCACCGATGAAGACAGGAACACCATGCCCATCCGACTGACTGTGGCTGGCGAGGCATTGTCCACGTTGTCCGGCTCGAAGACCAGCTTACTGTTCTGTGCCATCGAGATGCGGTCGCCGTTGGCCAGCGTCAGCGTCTTGTTGTCATCTAGCACGGAGTTTAAATTCTCTATCCACACAGCGTCTACCGGACCATCTGGTAACATAAATGCTTGGCAAATATCATCTAACATGAGCTTATAGATTCTTAACACAGTATCAAAGGGTCCATATTTACCTAAGACGATCCAAGTTGTATCAGTTTTCTTAACCTTCAGAGCTCTTCGCCACAGAGTAGAGAATATACCATCAGTCCAGTCATTTGTTGCTACGTCTAAACGTCCAAACATTTGGGGCGCAGTGATTGCCTAAAATATTTATTTTTAAATATGATGATAATAGAACGTCGAAGAATATTAAAAGGCTCCTTAATTTTTGTAGCATGATGTAGCTTTACGATAGGAAAGAGTGTTAATTCCTGTTTTGCTACTTAGTGAACATTTCGTTTATTTATTTTTTCCGTTAATTTTTTGTTGGTATAACTATAAATAAATGAAATAATAATGTGTATTTGACACGAAAATAACATATTACAATACAGTTAGCTCGAAAGCAATCTTTTTACATACATGTGTATTTCAAATGCATCTGATGCTTACTCCCAAGCAATTGTATCTATATGTCGGGTTTAGTCAATAGTACGGACCTCAAAACAAATCACAGGCACGCCACCTTTCGGCAAACTAAGAACAACTACACTTTGGCGAGCTTTATCTAACTACTTGCGTGGTGGGGACAGCAGAATATGGCAGATGAGTACTGACAGCCTTACAGCTAACACGTCGTGATCGTCGTATTTGAACGATCTACGCGACCATAATTCAAATTTACAAAATTCTAAAAAGATAAAAAAGAACGACTACCATCAGCTAGGGAACATGTTTGAGAACAATACCCAGCCTTAGAGTCTGGCAAACGAAAGTAGACACTCGAATTATTTGCAAACTTTTTATATGGCAATGCTATACTAATGTCAATCATCAATTTTTGGTGGTTTGTTGTGGTCTTGATAATAGCATTTATTAAGTGAAAAATGAATAAAACAATTAAAAGTGGATTACGGGAGATGTCGTTTCGCATGATGTCTAAATACCTATCAAGAAAAACATCAGGATCAAGATGTCGAACTCAAACAAAAACAAGATTGTTTACGTGTAGTGTTAGATTTAATAAGTTAGTATGACGCTAGTAAGTTGAATAAACCAAAATTATTATAGAATACTGTTGTTTTTTTATTTAGATTGATACATAATATCTAAAATATTACCTACCTCAATTACCTATAGTATTTTTATTCAGAAGAAATAAAATAAATAATTCTAAAGTATCAAATTAGTTTATGCCAGGTATTTCATATTAGTTTTGGGGTTGCTATGCTGATATTTTTTAAATTTGCCGCGCTTTTTACCGATCTCTACTTTCGTTTGCCAGACTCTAGCTTTCCCTCGTCCGTGCATGCCGCGGTCCACGTGCAGTCGGAATTCGATCGTCCCATTTGGTGTATGTATCTGTTCTCGGCATTCGTGTGCAAACAAAGACTTTAAGGTTGCACTAGTCCAAAATTCTTCCATACAAACGTAGTTTGGGTTTTACTCCACTGTTTGACGATGTACGTTCAAAATAAAAAATTATATCAATTTGTCTCATCATTATCTAGTCCTGTATGGAAGCAAAAAATACAAAAAAAAATTAGCATGAAAGTTATGAGCTTCGAAAGTTCCATATTTCAACACCAATTTTAACGCATCTTTGGGCGCAAATAAGTACCATAAGAAGAAAGAAAATTGAAAAACGGCCTCCATACAGGGATAGATTATTTATTCAACAATGCAAATAATTTTATTTTGAACAGATACATTCAGTGGTTTTTTCATGATATCCAGACTCCCAAAGGTCTGTTTATAAAATTTCGCGCGCTCGTTTTCGTTCTAAATCATCATCCATCTCGCTACAAATTTCCTCCCCGGTCAGTGGGGCGGAGGGGTGCGCGTGGGGCGCATTTACACCTACACACACACACGCTCACTAGTTTAGCTACCGCCCGGCGCCCGCGCCCCGCTGCCCCAGAGGGGCCTCAATCGTCTGCTGCATAATATATACGTCACCGTAATTACGCGCGTGCGGTGTATGTTATTGATATTGTGATATCGACGATAACGTATTCGTATAATATTTTATAACATTGACCCCTGGCTTGAATTCCGATATTCCTTTATGTGTTGTGTTGATTATTTTGAATTGGTCCGAAATTTTACTGACCCTGGCGTTCGTGGGATTTCATACTGATTTACATGGCGTTTGAATTTGAACTTGTTGCGTCAGTGAAGTGATCTTCTTCTTCAGCAATTCAAGTAACAATGGGTAAGTTGAATCTTTTATCGAATTTAGTTTGTACAATTCATGAGGGCGCTTGACATGACTTTTATACCTAAATAAACACAGACTTGTAATTCTAATGTTTCACTCGCATTTATAAAATTTTAAAATTACAAACTGCCGATCTTTATCTATAATTAGAAAATCTTTTTTAAAAATACTACCGACTTCCAAATAAAAACACTACAAAGTGAAAAATAACTAATTTCGGAAGTCGGTGTTCTTGTTTTTGTTTCTTCGTTATTTTATTTTTTTAGTTGTGGTACATAAAGATCAAGTTCAATAATACCTATAATCTCAGATTAGAGAAAATCTGAGCCTAAAATGCCCAAATTTATGCCTGAATAGATTACCTGAATACCTAACATAAAACTAACATAACCGGTGCAATGAGAGTGTATCTTTCAGGATGAACTGTACAAATCTGCGTACCCCTTTAGAGCGTACCGGCTTGACGTTATGTTATCAAAAGGCCTAACCAATAAACTGTTTTGCGATCGCAGCAATCCCGAGAGATTTGCCGTTGTATATTGAAGAGTTCTGTTGTATATATTAGGATATTAGATTCCAATTAGATTAGGTATTTTAAGATTTTCGATAGTCGTGCCTACTTATATCGAAAGTTCATTATTATGTAGGTACCTATCTGTTATATCGATATCGACTCGGCTTCAGCGGCGGACAAACACAAAAGGAAGCTATTTTTTAACCGACTTCAAAAAGGAGGAGGTTCTCAATTTGACTGTATTTTTTTTGTTACTTACCTCAATACATTTTTAATGTGAACCGATTTTGATGATTCTTTTTAGGGTTCCGTACCCGAAGGGTAAAAACGGGACCCTATTACTGAGACTTCGCGGTCCGTCTGTCTGTCACCAGGCTGTATCTCATAAACCGTGATAGCTAAACCGGTGAAATTTTCACAAATGATGTATTTCTTTATAACAACAAATATTAAAAACAGAACAAAATTAATATATAAGTGGGGCTCCCATACAACAAACGTGATGTTTTTTTGCGATAATGGTACGGAACCCTTCTTGGCCGGTTTTTTATTTGTATACCTACTATGCGCGGCGACACTCACAAGCTCGGCTCAGCCACCCGAAGCTATTATATTGTATTGTGATAACAAAGAGAATATTTCAAACTGCTATTGTAAACAAACAATCAATAAACAATTTACAAAATAACATTATTTTTTATTTGATGAACCTAATTACCTAGAAAACAAGTCTCACATCAAAGTGGCGCTATCGAAAAAGCAGTTATCCTGACTCTGGCTGGTATGAAATACCTACTTACGGGGAGGCGCCTGTAGGTTATAGCTAACTAGCTAAGGTAAGTAAATACCTATTTAACACACATTGTAATATTTGCACAACCTGCAATAAAATACAAAAACATAAAGACATGACCTACACCCGTGCGCATAGAGCCTAGCTTTCCGCACGCGCTGGTACGATACCTACAGTCAGCGAAGCCCTGGCGCCCGCTCTGCCAACGTAAAATCTACCGACTTGACGCTCGAACACTTTTCATTCTTATAACTAAGGGCATAAGGTTCAATAAGCGCGCAAGCGGCTCGCGCTGCTCTGTCGTCGCCGCCGCCAAAAATAATTAAAAAGTCAAATCTAACATTACTTGTCGATAATAACAATATCTATGTAAATTCACATTTTCGCAAAAGATCTTATTGTCAAGTTGGCAAAGTCGCGGGTAAATATAGGTGCATAACAACAAGTAAATTGAGTGCCTTCTAATTACGTTACACACAGTAATAATCCAAAGTTCTAACATCTATTTTTTTATGTTTATGTTGTCAATGAATTGCATACGCGCCACCGCAACCACACACAAGTATATTATAGTAATCTTTGCACACACACCGCCGCGCTGTCGGCGCTCTGCAATGAAATTGCGCATGTGTGCATCACACAGCGTTATGAGTGTGTATACGAACACGATCTAGCTTCTTACTGCTCATCACAGCGTCTATCTCTTTCCTGCGCGATGTCGGATGAGATAGCAAATATTTTAACTCCGCCGCCAAATAGTTCGTGCCGTTGACTAGTGTAACCTTAACAGTGTATATTTATTATTGTGCGTTTATATCGAAATAAAAAGTTATGGATCCTGATACAGCAGGTAATTATCAACTAATTAAAATAGTAGTTGGATATTCTTTGTAATTGAAAATATTTGTTTTAGTATACTGAAAATCTCGCTTATTATGGGGCATTTTATTAGCTACAATTTGTGTTTAATAAGAAATTTGTTATATTTCTAAGTTAGATCCCGTAATAATACTTGATACAGTCGAAAGATTAATGTTTTCAGTAGTTAATAATAAAAATATTGGCTATATTGCTAATCTATAGTGTTTTTTTTTTAAGAAAACTTTAAACTGCATTTCTATAGAAAGACTTTTTATTTTATTTTAGGTTCACAAAATACCTCGGGAGTAAGAACTGTGACCCGTAAATACTTGTTCGACAGCATACAGAGTTTTGATTTGCCTAATTTGGAAGACAAACTGACTTTCTTAAATGAGGAGCTTTTGTTCTGCGAAGGGTACTCAGAAGAACAAATTAAGAGTTTCAAACGCACCTTTTCTCACTTTCAAAGCCAATTAATACAAATATGGTCAAATGCTCATAAGAAGAAAGACGTATTGCGCAAATACAATGATTCGTCGAAGGAACTATTGAGATGCCCGTGGTTATACAAAATCGGCCAGGCTGCCCACGTAAGTTATTTAGAGAGTTAAGTTAAACAATTAAAAAAACTTTTTTCAAAAAACTACTACCGACTTCCAAATAAGAAAACTAGAAAGTGAAAAATAACTTTATTTTTGGAAGTCAGTGTCTTTGGTCGGTACCAAACTTTTAAGTTATGGACACTTCCAAAAATAAAGTAATTTTTCACTTTCTAGTTTTCTTATTTGGAAGTCGGTAGTATTTTTTTGAAAAAAGTTATAGATTACCCGAATAACAAGAAACTTGAATATAACCGGTGAAACGAGAGACCTGCATACCCCTTTCGAGCGTACTGGCGTGATGTTATGTTATGAAATGGTATAAACAATAAACAGACATGCGATTGCAGCAATCCCCAGAGATTGGCCGTTATTTATTGAAGAGTTCCGTTGTATATCTCCGAAGTTCTTCATTAGATCTTCACCAAATTAAAATGGGACTAATTTCGGCATATATTCTTTAAAACAAAAAAAGAATTTTCAAAATCGGTTCACAATTGACGGAGATATCGGTGAACATACATAAAAAAAAAAAAAAAAATTTCGGACATAGAACCTCCGCCTTTTTTGGTAACTCGGTTAAAAAGGAGGAAAACAAAGGAGATTCGGTGTAATCTGGAAGAAGAATTAATAAATAATAAAATAATAAAATAAGTTTATTGACACAAAATACCCTTGTATACAATACCAATACATTTCACACAGATACATTGGATTTTAGAAAAGGCTACACAAATAGTGAAAAACCCTGCCTCCTAAACTAGGGGAACCCTGTGACCTAGGAGTCAGTGTTCTACTGTAACTTCATGTACAAAATAAACCTTTATTTATGTGTGTTAATATAATAGACCTATAATGTCCTGATTTAACTATGATTATGAATATGTGAGTATGTGTGTACAAGGGGAGATGGTTGTGTGATTGAGATGGGGTGTGAAGTAGTGTGGTGTGGTGTATGAGATGAGATTGGGTGTCTTGTGGGAGTGTGTGTGTGAGAGTGTGTGTTGTCGTGTAAGGTGTGTTCGTGTGATGTTGCATGTGTTTCTATATCCGTTTTTGTGTGATAATGACAATGATTATTATGTGCCTACATTATATAAGAAATAAGGTCTTCTGTACTGGAGTAGTCCTGATTATACAGCCAGTTTTGCAATTTGGTTTTGACTGTGTGTTTGTTTAAATTACTTATTTGGATATGTTTGTTGACCCTTCTGTAAATGAGAGAACTTATCACATAAAACTGGCGGCTAGCTAGAGCTGTTTTGTGAGAAATAGATGGGCATGCAGATTTGGCTTTACGACTGGTCGGATCTAATGGAGGAACCTGACTATGCTTCCTGAGGGTGGCATTGAGCACAAAGAGCTGCCGCACAGTAACTACCCTGCATTCCGCGTACAATTCACTTGTGGGAAATCTATACGGTCTGCCGAGCATCACCTTGAGCACAGCCCTCTGGGCGCGCTCCAATCCAAGTAGTTTTGTCTTAGCGGTGCCACCCCAAACCGGAATGCAATAACCGATGACAGACTGGCAAAGTGCAAGATACACCATTTTTAATGTTTTGAAGTCAGCGCAATGCCTTAGAGACTTAAAGATGTAAATAAGTTTCCTGATCCTTGACGTTAGGCTTACAACTTGAGAGTACCACTTTAGTCCGTCATCAATCACTACACCTAGGTATTTGGTATGACTGACACGAGATAGTGCAGAACATGAACACGAAGAGGAGTCCAAACAGGAATGAGCAAGAATATTTAAATCAGATGGGGCTGAGGTCCTATGACTAATCGCAAAAGGAATGTAGTTGGTTTTAGCCAAATTAAGTGACAGAAGGTTATCCTGCAGCCACCCAAAAATCGTACGAAGCGATTGTTCGGCATGATATTTCACGTCACACCATGTATTCCCAGATACCACGATCGCAGTATCGTCAGCATATGTAAATATCTTGGTGTTGGGGAGTGCTAGTGTGCAAAGATCATTTATATATATTAGGAAAAGCGTAGGCCCCAACACACTGCCTTGCGGAACACCGTATGTGATAATTTCTTCATCACTAGTGTATGAATCAATCTTAACGCGGAGTTTCCTGTTTTGGAGATAGTTCTTGAAAAGCTCGTGCGCTGCTCCCCGAATGCCCACGGCTTCCAATTTCGACAGGAGAATAGGAACAGAGACCGTGTCAAAGGCTTTCTGCAGGTCCAAGAATATTGAAAGGCATTTACGACGATCATCTAAATTCTTAGCAACAGTTTCCGTTAGGTCGGCAATTGCATCTTCCGTAGATACACCTTTTTTAAAGCCATATTGGTTGCTCGCAATGATTTGATGTTTGCATAGAAAGTTAAGTAGACGACCATTTATCAATCTCTCCATAACCTTAGACATTGCCGAAAGAACTGAGATCGGTCTGTAATTATTAACAAGGTCTCTGCTCCCACCCTTGTACACTGGATGGACCAAAGCTTTCTTAAAGGGTTCCGGAAAAATTCCTGACGCTATAGATACATTTATTATATGTGTTATAACAGGAACGAGAGGTTTGCGACATATTTTGAGGAGAAAAGAAGATATTCCGTCCCATCCAGTGGCACTATCATGTCTTAAATTCATGATGGTAGACTCAACCTCAGAATAGTCGACGTCGAGAATGACAAAAGAACCAGGGGAGGACGTTTTTGGTGGATAAAATGGCTGTGAGGGGGCCGCAATTTTAGAGGCTAGGTCTGCGCCTATGTTGGCAAAGAACTTACAAACTTGATTGGCTGCAGTATACGGGTCCAAACGGGTTTTTAGAAGTTCTAGAGGAGGAGCACTTCTTTTTTGCGTATGAGTAATTTCTTTTATTTTGTTCCAGAGTGTTTTAGGGTTATGTTTAGCTTTGTCCAACTCAGACTTCTCATATGCTGATTTAAGCTTCTTGAGAAGATTATTACAATAATTTCGGTAACGTTTATATGAGATTTGGACGACATCATTATTGCTTGAGCTACGGGCTTTTTTATGGAGTTTATCACGATGTCGAATGCAACGCAATAAACCTGGAGTAATCCAAGGCTTAAGGTTTCTTTCTTTTTTAGGAGCATTGATTATACGTGTGTGTTTTTTAAGAATAGATTGAACTGTGTTTATCAGACAAGTGGCAGCTAGATTAGGGTCATTTGTGCTAGTTACTTGAGAGAAATCCTGACTTTCCATATCTTCTACAACACTAGGATAATCAATTTTTGGGATCTTATAGGCAGGCACTGTCTGTTTCACCGAACCTGGATCATCGATACATATTAGAAGTGGAAGGTGATCAGTGATGTGGGATTCCAAGACAAGTATGGATGTAGATTTGTTTGATTTTAGTAGAACGTGATCAATACAATTATTAATTCTAGTGGGCAGGTAATGTCCCGGTAGAAGACCATGGGTGGCATTGAGGGTTAGATAATTAGCACATCGTTCATCTGAATTTGACGGTTTAATATCTATGTTAGTATCTCCAATGAGGTATATACTACTACACTTATTTAATGTTGTAAGCACACAGTCCAGACTGTCTAGGAAATTATCAAAATCCACTTTAGAATTCAGAGAGGGCGAACGATATACGGCGATTATTGCTAGATCGTTATTGATTTGGCAAGAAAGACAGTTACCACCATTGAAAACAGGCTCCAGAACGGTACATTGAATATAGTTTTTTATGTACATTACTACGCCTTCATTCTGGTTTCTATTGTTATATGTTAAGTGGGAGTTATAGCCATCTAACACCGGAAGGTTTGTGATTTTACTTAACCAACACTCAGTCAACACCAGAACATCACAATCTATTTTAATTAAGGATAGTAACGTTAAGAGTTGGTCAAAGTTCTTTTTTATACTGCGGACGTTAATATGCAAAATCGTAGTGGAATTATTAGACATCTTTAAGTATTTTGTACACTCCTCCGGTACACAGCAATGCGCATTTGCAACAAAAATATCGTCCAAATCTGATGCTATATTATCTACTAAATTAGCCATTTTATGTATGAATAACAGAGATCACAAATACAAGAACCAAAAAGGACAAAAAGAAGCTGTACTACAGACCGGCAGGAGTATAAACAAGGCACAGTAAAATTAGTTAGGGTACTGACTGTATATGTAAGTTTTAGTGTGTGAGTAAGAATATGATATGATGTAAGTATGAAAATTAGTGTTATTAGAAGATGAGATTGAAAGTGTTGATTGTAGATGTATTTATAGGGTAAATTAAAGCAAAGTAAAAACACAATACCAATAAGGTAAAAAAATAACAATTCAGCGAACACAGCCAATTGATTGTTCATGCTGCTCAGATTGAGTTAAGGAAAAGTGAAAGACGAAATGCTTCCGATATATTAAAAGAAATCCCCAGTAGTCCAACCCGTGCATTAAATAAAAAATAATTTCCTAGGAAAAGATAAAGAAACTTGCACTCTTACACCATTACAAGCATTGGCAATGTTTTTAGAAGCTGACTTAACTCGTCGTCACTACGAAATAATTAGCAATATTATTAAAAAAACCAGCCACTTTTTTTCTGTTATTTCAATAAATATGACTCGATGTAACATTAAAACGTTTGTTTTATTTACTAATACTGTTTAGAACCAATATTGACACTGAAATAATTTTGGCCGCGTAGATCATTCAAATACCAGTATGTGCGACGTAGAATCAGTGTCGATCCGTAATATTAGTAAGCAAGATTGTAACTGTGAGTTGTGACTATTTGAATAAACCCAGTGTATCGAATATCTTGTGTGATTTCATTATTACTCCTAACTTCCCGATGGTTTACATCTATCGGCCAGCCTTGATGCGACATGAGATGAAGAAGATGATGTAGATAATGAATTAACGTAACACAGGACAGACTAAATCTCTGTGTGAACAGGTGCCGAGTTCAGGGAGTTGAGTTGACTCGACATCGTGGGGATGTGCGAGTAGAGCAATTGTGATTGCTAAGAGAGCTATGAGATAGCTAAGAGAGCTATGTGATGGCTAAAGATCGTGAATAAGATACCTGGTGTCTTGTTTCATTAATGACTATCAGTGGTACTTGGACTTTGTAATCATGAAGATTAGGTGCTTATAGGTACCAAATCGATGATTAGATTGCTATTTTCTTTAAATTGGAAATATAATTATTCGTTCCTTGCAATAGTGAACAGGGAAATTGAAATGATCATAATTAAAAAATGTACCTCACTCACCTAGAGTTAGAGTCAGGATTGGACGAGTGAATACTATGTGGAGATTTTATGTTTCAGAACAACATCCCTTGTATGACGGGAGACTGGTAGAACGGCGTGGATTAAGGATTTATAGCGCAACACTATGGCATGGAGCAATGACAAGAAGATGATGCCTGCGCATGATAGATTTGGAGAGTCAGCAGAATATGGCAGTTGAGTACTGGCCGCCTTAGAGCTAAGACGTCGTAGAATTAGTGTCGATCCGTAATATTAGTAAGCCAGATTGTATCTGTGAGTAGTGACTATTTGAATAAATCCAGTGTATCGAATAACTTGTGTGATTTCATTTTTACGATTGTACCCACTGACCTGCCCATACACGATGTCTTAACCTAAGGGAATACATCCTGACTTCCCGATGGTTTACATCTATCGGCCCGCCTTGATGCGACATATATTTAATTTTTACAGTAACAAAAGTAAAAATATAATATTAAGTACCCACCTTAGGATTCATCCTCTGTTCCCTGTGTGGTTTCCCGAGTTCAGTGAGCGCCTGCATAAGCGCGTGGATACAGGTCGTCTTGCCGGAGCCAGTCGGGCCCATCGTCATTAACCCATGCCTCACCAGCGATGTTTCAAACAGCTGTATGATCTTCAAGTTCCAATCCGGATGATTGACAAGGTTCATGCGTTCTGCTACTAATGCAATAGCGCGTTGCATTTCCCTATATATAAAAAAACGTTGCTCGGGTTACCGAATGAGAACAAAACTAAAACTAACCTTCGGTTGTGAGTGAATGGTAGAAAATGGCGGAATTAAACAGCTTCTGAAGGGCCTTAAGTAACTCCTGAAGGCGGGTGGAACCCACCTTCAGGAGTTCGGCCGTAATTCCGTCATAACCCGGTGCCTTGTTGTTCTTAAGCTATTTCAGAGCCATCCTAATCTCATACAGGCGGACGTCCGGAATGTCTTCGGTATAGTGTCGGGTCAATCTAGCTCTAGGGTTATTCGCCAGATACGCGACGGATTTACTGGTTGACGTGTACAACTGCCCATAGAATCTCTCGATCTACCTCAGAAGCTCCGGTTTGGTGGATACAATACTTACCTTGCAGCCGGGTAAAAACCCACGAAATATTTTTATTTCATACCACGTAATTTACCTAGTAGTAGACACGCTTCAATCGTCAATCTATATTGAACACGTTATTATGACACGATATCTTATGGAAATAGCCCGATTCAAATAGTAAAGCGCCCATAACTTTTGAACGGCTGAACCTATTTTGAAGAACAGTGAAGATAAAGTCACCTTTCAAACTAAAAAATTAAATCAAAATCGGTTCATCCGTTTAGGAGCTATGATGCCACAGACAGATACACAACTTTACATATACACAAACACACAGGCACACACATCAAACTTATAACATCCCTAGTTTTATTGCGCCGTCCTCAAGTAACATAGGTCAAGAGTAAAATGATGATGGATGAAACACAGGTGTAATACCTCTGAACAGTTTGAGTTAGTTTCATGCCAGGAAACAAATCTTCAATCAATGAAATAAACAAAGGCTCGTCTTCATCTACTAATTTAGACACGTTCATTTCCCTGCAAAGTAATATTAGCATTATTGTATTACCATTTAAAAGTAGGTGAATTTAGTTAGCTAATTTAGTTATAATCACTCACTTCAGTACTCTCATCATAATGTTCTCCTCGGTATTATCCGGGTTCGCCCGCTTCTGCGCACCCATAGTCCGCAATACAGACAAAATGTTCCGCAATCCGAAGTCATAGTGCACCTGCTTCGACAGCTGCTCCTCGCACAGTTTGTACAACGTAAAGAACTTACGAGCTGCAATTTTATAGATCGATTAAACCTACAGCTGCTCACCACGTTGAAGTAGGTCTCTGGTCTGGATCCTGGAGGTGGCCCTAAACAAGTCGGAGGCCATGGTATTTTATAGCCCCGGACATGACTGTTTCGGGAAGTACCTGTTTCGCACAAACAGGGAGCAGGACATCCGGTGTCACCAAAGCGTCGACTATCGGTAAGACAGGGCGCGGCATACGCTGGCAGATTGTGCCGCTTGGAACGAGTGGCATACTCTGCCAAATACGTAAATGGGTCCAGGGGCAACGGACTCGGGGACATCCGTCGCCCCTCCCACACATCAGGACAAGTTTTTTTTTTTTTTTTTCCCCTTTTTTAGGGTTCATCAATAGGATGGACCCTAATCATATTACAATCTAGCCTTATAAATAGACTAATAAGTAATTTAATTATAACTTAAACTATTACATTGTCTTTACTAAGAATGTGTCCAATAGCACTTTTCTTATTGTCTCTATTAAGGCGAATACACTTCGTTCTTGTGTTTGTTTGGTAGCACATTTGTACGTTACACTATTCACTAACACTAAACACTAACTCGAACGGTTTTGTTCTTTTTAGTCTTCTCACTATGTTTGTTTGGTCGAGAAGCTGGATTGCCTCGACGTTCACATGCTGATGAAGTCTCTTTTCGTGAGCTTCTGCAAATTCCTGGATCACTTTTTCGATGAACTCAACTTTTAGGTCCCGATGGAGGTCATCATTTCGTATGTACCAAGGTGCATTTACAATTGCTCTTAGCACTTTGTTCTGGACTCGTTGTATAGTTGATATATTGCTCTGTTTGGTGCAGCCCCATAGCTGAATACCATAAGTCCAAACTGGCATCAGGACTTGTTTATATAGCAATAATTTGTTTTGCACGGACAGCATGGAGTTTCTTCCAAGCAGCCAATACATTCTTTTATATCGGAAGTCGAGTTCTTCTTTTTTCTTCTTGACGTGGGCTTTCCAGCGTAACTTTGCGTCAAGGGTCATGCCGAGATATTTGGCTGTATTCTCGTATGACACTTGTTTATTATTAATGTAAACTGGAGAATATTGATGTTTTTTGTTGGTAAAATCTATGTGAACAGATTTGGATTCATTTAGTTTAATCCTCCATTTTTTGGTCCAGTCATAAACTTGATTAACAGCCATTTGAACCTTTTGTACTGCTTCTGCGTGGCTATTTCCTACAGCCATTATGGCTGTATCATCAGCAAAGGTCCCAATCGTGTTTTGCTCAAATTCAGGAATATCACAAGTGTATAGTAGGTACAGGACCGGACCTAACACACTTCCTTGCGGTACGCCAGCTTTTATTTGTTTCAATTCGGAGTAGGCATCTTCTTGTCTTATTCTAAAGACTCTGTTTAGAACATATGACTCTAATATGTCAGCAAATTGCTTCGGTAACAGGCTCTTCAATTTATGTATAAGGCCTTCAAGCCATACTTTGTCAAACGCTTGCGCCACGTCTAGGAATATAGTAGAACATACTTTCTTGTCTTCAAGGGCATTTTCTATTACATTTGTGATCCTATGCACTTGATCAATAGTAGAGTGTTTTTCTCGAAAACCAAATTGGTGCTCTGGTATTATGTTCTTGCTATCTATTATAGGTTTAAGTCGTCTGAGTAACAGTTTTTCAAATAGCTTGGACATTATTGGTAGCAAGGAAATAGGCCTATATGATGATGATTCGTGAGCCGGTTTCCCTGGCTTAGCTATCATTATTACTTCAGCCACCTTCCATAAGTCTGGTACATATTTAAGCCTTAGTGCGGCATTGATAAGGGTCGTTAATTTAACCAGACCCTTTCTCGGTAGGTTATGAAGTACTTCTCCTGTTATTAAATCGTACCCTGGTGATTTTCGTGTGCTTATGTTGTATTTTATTTCTCGCGCGACTTCTCTCGGTGTTACAAGTTTTATGGTAACTTCATTTTCCGATGTCACCATATTAAGCAATGTGTGATCTTCAATGATTTCCCCGTCGTTCGGTTGGAAGATATTTTCTAGGTGTTCTGCAAACCTCTTCGCTTTTTGCTCGTTAGTTACTGCCCATTGCCCGTTTTCACATTTGATAGGTGGGATTTGGGTAATCGGCCTTTTTAAGTACTTAGTAGCCTTCCAAAGAGAGTAGTCTGTCCTTTGATCGTTATTTAGACTCTGAAGATAGGTTTTGGTTGACTCGTCTTTAAAGTCTTGGATTAGTCTTCCTACCTTTTTAGTTAGATTATTCAATTTTCGTTTGTCTTCAGGGCACCTAGATTGATGCCACGTTTTCCTCTGTTTTCTTTTCTCCATAATGAGATGCTTGATTCTGAGTGGGTAAGTATTTCCCTTCGTCCTCTTGTTGCAGTCAGGTGTATTTTCCCACGCTGCTTGCTGGATATGCATTATGAACTTTTCTACTTCGATGTTTAGATGTTCGGGTGTTTTTAATGGAACTTTAAGGTCTATCTGATCATTCAATCTGGCCTTGAAGCTCGCCCAGTCTGTAAATTTATTAACAAGAGTGGGCCTGTTTTCTTTATACAAAATGGTTTCGCTAATTTCTAGATAGATTGCAGAGTGATCTGAATTCATGTCATACCTTTGTTCCGCTTTTATATAACTAGTTGATAAATCTTTGGTTATAAAAAAATCTATTAAGTCCGGAATTTTATTTTGGTCTGTTGGCCAATAGGTGGGCTTTCCAGTTGATATAACATCACATTTCAGCTCTTTTATGGCACTTAGTAGTTCTTTGCCTTTAGTAGTTGTCAGTCTGGAACCCCAATACGTATTTTTTGCATTGAAGTCACCTCCTAAGATAAATCGACTTCTAAAGCGAGTTAGAAAGTTCATATAGTACTCTTTTTTTATCATATACCGTGGTGGACAGTAGATGGCAGATACTGTTATAGGATATTTTTTGGTTTGTAGACATATCGCCACTGCTTGGATGTCCTTCTCTTCGTATTTAAACTCTTCATAGTGCTGTAGGTTTTCTTTTACAATAATGGCACTACCACCTCTTGCAGAATTGTCAGGGTGGAGGGCATGGTATACTTTGTACCCTTTAAACTTAATGTGAGACTGCTTTGTGAAGTGACTTTCTGATATCAGGCACACATCAATCTTTTCTATGTCTAATACTACTTGTAACTCGTTCTGATGTTTTTGTAACCCATTTGAGTTCCACGCCATAACTTTTAGTGTAGTATTCATTTTTGTGGCTTAGAAGTAGCAGCTTTGTTGCTATTTTCAATTTTTTTCAATCTTTCGTCGAATGATGACATTAACTTTAAGATTTCATCCAACTTTTTGTCACTGTTCATAGCAACTAAAGGCGCCTTGGCTATGCCTCTTGTAGCTACTTGGGCATAAGATACGTTTTTAGTTGTAGTTTGCATTATATTTTGACTTCGTTTGTACTGGTTGAGGACTTCGTCTCTTCCAGTTCGTGTATTTTCTTGAGTGGCAGTATTATTTCCTTTCGATTTTTTGTTTCGAATCTGCTGGATTTCTTTGGCTACAATACATCCCCTGTAGTTAGCTGGATGTGGCGCTCCACAGTGGACGCACTTTGGCTTCTCCTCTTTTGATTTTTTGCAATCCTTCGTGAGATGTTTGCCTGTGCACTTTACGCACCTCGGCTCTTTGGAGCAGTACTTTTGCGTATGGCCGTAAGCCTGGCATCGTTTGCACTGAGGTACCAGTTTTGTGGATTTTAACGGTTGTATTTCCACATTACATCCTAATACAGTTTTAATTTTATAAATTTTGCTAGTTTCTTCATCGTTTGAGAATGTGAGCATGAACATATTGAGTGGCTCTTTAGTTTTCCAACTCAATTTGTTGGCTGCTTCTAGAATTTTGTAGCCTTTGCCACGCAAGTCTTCAACAATTCTCTCCGGAATGCATGTGAAATGCAATTTTTTTGCCATAACTCTAATTGGTCTCTCTTGCTTGTTCTCATACGAGTGCCAAAGGCAATTGTTGAGTGAGAGGGCCTTTGTAATTGCTCTGTAAGAATCATCGTTTTTGGCATTTATTTTGATTGTGTCGCCGTTCATCATTTTGATGCTGAACGCATCAGCTGGTTGGCTCTCAGAAAGAAAATCAAAGAATTTCTGGTAATCCTGGATACCATCTACTACAATAGGTGGTGGCAAAGGAGTTTTTATGGCTTTTTCCTTACCTTTGTTATCTTCACTTCCTTGTTCATTCAGTGCGGGTTGGGCGGGAGAGGTGTTCAATTTTCTTTTCTTCCTGCTTTTTTGCCGTATCCATCCTGTTTCTCGAGCGAGTTCTTCTTCATCCGTTGTATATTCAACAGGCGGGGAAGAAGTCTCAGGGGCGGTTGTAGATGATGATTTTGGTGGGTTCTCCGCTTGAAGTTTCAGCTGTTGCTGGAGGTTTTCTATCTGACTTTTTAAGTCATTTAACTCTTTTTGCAGATTATCGCGCTGCCTTTGTTCTTCACAAAGGTACTTGTACAACAGATGTTCAGTCTCTGTTGATAAGTGCACGCTATATAATTTTTTCGAACTCATTGTAGAAGTTAAGCGAGTATTAACTTCGCCTTAACAATAATATTAGCCTGCAGCCGTCAGCATTACGCAATAACTAGGTCATTGCGGTGCATCCGACTGGCCGGCGTTGTTTTGATGCGTAAGCACTTTTACACTGTGGTACGCGCGCGATCGCATGTAACACAACTGTTCTCAGCAAAAATCGAACGAGAATTCAGGACAAGTGAAACATATCATCCCCTCCCCCGCCATGAGTTTGAGGCATCACCAGCCGGGGGTTGCGGAAGGATCGTACGTTCCCGCGACCACCGGCGTAGGTGTGAGATGAAACACCAGGGTGCTTTAGTCAGTAAGAATCTGACACACCCCTCCGAAGGACATCCAGTGACGATTTATTTATTTATTATTTATTATATTCTTTATTGCACACCATAAAAAATTACATACAGATCAAACATTTTCAAACAAAGTGTACAATGGGCGGTCTTATCGCACAGGGCAATCTCTTACAGACAACCTTTGGATGGACTGAACGATAGGAGAAGAATTAAGGGCAGTCAGTGTACAATAGATCATAAAAAATATAACTTACTTATACATAAAAACATAAAATACATACATACTATACTACATATCTAATATACTAATAAATATTGAATATATGACAGGGAAAGGAAAAGACTAAAAAATAGTGAAAGGTAATGCTCCTTTACCATTTTTTTAAATGTTGGCAGTGTTTGTGCGCGTCTTATTTCTATGGGTAATACATTCCACAATCGAACTGCTTGAATTGTAAAAGATTTGTCAAAGAAGGAAATGGAATGCATACGAACACTCAATTTTAAATTCTCCGATGATCTCAAGGACTTAGAATGGGTGTCACAGAGGAACTGAAAACGTTCTTTAAGATAAAAAGGAGTAAAAGGATTAAAGAGCACATTATAAAGCAAAGAGAGAATGTGGGCATTCCGGCGAAGGCGAATAGGAAGCCATTTGAGCTTAGTACGAAATTCAGAAACGTGATCATATTTGCGCAAGCCAAATATAAATCTAATACAGAGATTTTGAAGCCGCTCAAGCTTATCCAGTTGGTCTTGGGTGAGATCAAGATAGCTGGCATCAGCATAGTCCAGAAGAAGAGATTGTGCTATCGCAATTTTAGTGGCGATGGGAAGAAAAACGTCTCAGGGAGCCCGCAGAAGCAAACAGTTTACGACTGACTTCCTGCAGTTGTTTGGTCCAGGCAAGAGTGCTGTCGATGTAAATCCCCAAGTTCTTCACAGTGTTATCAATAGGAATAATGGTGTTGTTGATAGATTGATTGATTTACCAACCGGAATAAAAAAAAACAAAAGGTCTCTGGTTAATTTAAATAAGAAAGGTTAGCTGGGATAACGATTAAATGGTAGTAGTAGAAGTCGGCCTAGAGCATATCTGAGACTCGCGATGGTGAAGACTTAAAATAACCACGTATAAGAGATATACTTACCTAGCACGATGTTTTCTTTAAAACCGCAGCTCGCCAACTTGACACGAATAATAATCTGTCTGTCCGGGACCATCATCGCGACAGAGCGGAATTGAATCTTCAAGTTTTCAGGTAGCTCTTGGCGTCCAGCATAGCCAGGGTTCATGGTGATGATGAAGGCAAACTCCGGATTCAAACTAACTGTGTCACCGTCGCTATCAAAGCAACAGAAAAAGTATTTACTAATTATTGTTATTGTTTGCTATTAATTGCAATGTGGTTTAACAAGGAAACGTTTAGCTTATTTTATCTACATGTCGAGTTTAGTCAATAGTACGGACGTCAAAACAAATCACAAATACGCCCCTGGCGATGAATCAAGTATAACTACGCTTTGGCGCGCTTTTTAGGGTTCTGTACCCGAAGGGTAAAAACGGGACCCTATTACTGAGACTCCGCGATCCGTCTGTCTGTCTGTCTGTCTTTCCGTCTGTCACCAGGCAGTATCTCATGAACCGTGATAGCTAGACAGTTGAAATTTTCACAGATGATGTATTTTGGTTTATTGAAGTGGGGCTCCCATACAACAAATGTGATTTGTTCGCCGTTTTTTGCGATAATGGTACGGAACCCTTCGTGCGCGAGTCCGACTCGCACTTGGCCAGTTTTCTAGCCACTTGCGTGGTGGGGACAGCAGAATTTGACAGTTGAGTACTGACCGCCTTAGAGCTAAGACGTGGTAGAATCAGTGTCGATCCGTAATATTAGTAAGCAAGATTGTAACAGAGTTGTGACTAATTTGGTTATCGAATTTGTGGATTTGTTTACCAGCATCCCAATTAAAACTACTGAAACCTTATATTCTTCGCCCTCACTTGCTTCTGGTTTATTAAACGCTAACGTTTCAGCCTACCCAACTGAATTTAATTTTTCACATTTAAACCCAATAACAGTAATAAAAGCTTTTAAGCAAATCAAGATCAAACTGACCAAAGATCTATGGGGAATGTCCATCAAAGTTTGTACCTACATTATTCAGACTATAGCGCCGTACTTAACTTTAATTTTTAATTTTTGTGTAGATCAAGGAGTCTTTCCGGATCTAATGAAACATAGTAAGGTTATACCAATTTTTAAATCCGGGGTCAGTAAAACACAAATAATTATAGACCAGTATCGGTGCTGCCGTATTACGATATTTGAAAAGATAATGCTAAATCAAATGTTCATTCATTTTAATACGAATAATATCCTATCCTATCCTATTGAATAATAAACGGTATGGTTTTACCAAAGGACGTTGTACGACTGACGCTTTTGTCTCCTTATTAAAACACATATTTGAAGCGTAAAAAGAAGCACAAGATGCCATAGAGGTCTTCTGCGACCTGTCGAAAGCCTCGATTGCAACTTTTGAAACTTGAGCATTACGGGCTAGGCCAATCAGTGTTGAGTTTAGTTAAAGCTTATTTAAATGATAGACAGCAATTAATTCAAATAAACGGTGTCAATTCATCCGGGTTAACCGTGAAAATAGGGGTACCCCAGGGTTTAATTTTGGGTCCTTTCTTGTTTCTAGTCTACATTAACGATTTACCTCAATGATTGAAAAACAATCTAAACATGGTGTTATTTGCTGATGACACTTCTCTGATTTTTAAGATAAATAGACGTACGAGTAAGGTTGACGACGTAAATATCGTCTTGCGACAGGTTCAAAATTGGTTCACAGCTAATAATCTAGTTTTAAATGCTAAAAAGAAAAATAAAATTTGCCTTGCCGAATGTCTTGTGACATTATATTAAACAAGGAGAAGCTAGAATTCGTCGATAAAACGGTTTTCCTGGGGATCACGCTCGACTCGAGGTTACAATGGGGTCCTCATTTAATATCACCTGCAGGGCGGCTAAGTTCGGCAGCTTATGCTGTTAGATAAATACGTCAGTTTACTGATGTAGATACCGCGAGGCTAGTCTATTTTAGTTATTTTCATAGTATAATGTCTTACGGTATCTTACTATGGGGAAGGGCTGCAGACATTGAGTCAATTTTTATTCTGCAAAAACGAGCCATCAGAGCGATATACAATCTTCGCCGGCGCGGTTCTCTAAGGGAACTGTTTAAGGACATTAACATTATGACGGTACCTTGTCAATATATATATTTTTTTTTTTATAAAGAACGTTGCCCCACACTAGGAATTTCTTCCTGTATCGTGGGTGCGTTTACAAACATATAAACTCACATACACAAACACCCAGAGCCGAAACAACTATCTGTAGGTCATACAAATATTTGTTCCGTGCGGGAATCGAACCCGCGACACGCAGCGCAGCAGTCAATCGCTCAACCACTGCGCCAACCGTGCGTGCTGTATTTATGAAAACATCATGTATGTTAGAAAGAATTTATATCTTTTTAGTAAAAACGGTGACAGACATAATTATGTTACTAGAAATAGGGACCAATTAATTCAACCAGGTTTCAGGCTGGCTAAAGAAGCATCATCTTTTATGGGGTACTGTATAAAAAGTTACAATAAAATTCCTTCCCACATTCTACAACTAAATGAGACGAAATTTAAAACTTCTATAAAACGCACACTATGCAGGCAAGCATATTATAAGTTGGGGGATTACATCGCTGATAAAAATGATTGGCTTAATGCTGGTCCTGCTCCGCAGCCACTAGGGCGCAAGAACAATTAGTAAAAAATTAAAAACAATTTCGCCGCTCATGTAAACAGTAAAATATCCGTCCACCCGCAAGACTGATTAAATAGTTTAACAAATTGGTAGAGTAGGTAGGTCGGGTAGGTAGGTAGCCAGTTGACGGGAGCAAAGCCGCGGGGGTCAGATAGTCAGAATATTAAAAAAAACTATAGTTACAAGTTTTAAATCTGTCTGCTTAAGGCCCGTTATATAAGTGAAGCCATGCTGGTACCTGAATAAGAACGATTCCTTCTTTTCCCTCCTGGCGGTAAGGCAGATGTAGATCTGCTGGGCGGCCACGGACAGCACGGGCAATTCGATACGGTTAAACTCATCGAAGCAGCCCCACGTACCTGACTGAGCCAAGCCCTTGTAGATGCGACCCAAACCTGTCCAACACCATATTGATTAAGTATCTCATGTACAAAATGGTGTAATTCAGACTGCTTACAATTATGATTGGAGAGCAGCTGTACCTCTGAAGTCCATCTGATCGGAACAGTTGAAGACGATGACGAGCTTGCCGAGGGTGCGGCCCATGTCCTTGGTGGTCTCAGTCTTGCCGGTTCCGGCAGGCCCGGCGGGCGCACCACCCATGCTCATGCCGATGGCCTGCGATAGTGTGATGTAGCAACGATCCGTCAGCGGCGTGATCACAAGCCGCTCAGTTATACCCAGATATTCATTCTGTGCACAATTATTTAATGTTTTAAGTACAATTATTCAAACATATGTTGGGACAAAGTACATGCTTATTATTCCATAATTCTATCGCTTTTAAAGCAATAGCAATTATCTTCATACCGTTGCTGCATTTCACTTTTATTAGCATTTAATTTTCATTCTGGCCACCTGGGGCACTACCATAAGCTCTTAGAGGAAGGTTATTTTTATAATGCGTAAGGGATGGATGTATCCGACTGTATATACATCTGTCCCTTACTACTACTGTAAAAGCTTATGGTAGCCCCCAGGAAATTCACATTTTCACGATTCGATTAATTGACACTTTTATTGGTGTTATATCGATGGACAAAACGTACAATATAAAGCCAGCGGCTTTGTTGTATTGTAACAGGTAACAGGTATTTATGATTGTTTAATATAATTTTTTTTATTGCCTATATGCTCGCGCTTGACCCCTGACACTATAGGCATCATCGCTTACCAACGATAGTGATCTCATTTGATGATAAGCGATGACGTGTTGACGGTGAAGCATGCTTGGCTAGAAGAAACCTATTCACTCTTGACTCTTTTATATTATATTTGAGGTTTTAACTTTACAGGTGAAAATAAAATAAAATGATAAAGAAATAATGTGATATGATAAATAATATATGTGTAATAAAATATGTGTGAAATGATATATAAAAGAAATAAATAAAATAAAATTTAAAATATATTGTTTACACCGAATAAATTCGATATCATTACTAAGTACGATAGAGAATATAAGTAAGATATATATAATTAGAATTTTCAACAATTATCTTCTTTTTTTAAAATACCGCACAAAAAACCGATAATGTCATTCGACATTATCGGTTTTTTGTGCGGTTATATAAACACTATTATAATAATTAAATAAGATTAAGCAGTTGATATCATATTTAATTATTGGTTATTTCTTTTATTACGCACTTTAAAGTTAAGTTTTACGAATTCTGGAGCAGTATGTCCTAAGGCAGCTGTCAAAAAGTGATTAATCTGGTGTACAGAACAAACTCATAATAAAGAAAAAAAACCTAAAAAATATATATATAAAATAAAAATATTTGAAACAAAAATAAATTCTATGCATTGATAACTTTCATTAAGCACCTGATATATAAAGTCAACATCTGTAATAGACACCAAACAGTCATCAGTATCCTCGAAATAATAAAAACGAGCTTGTTTTTGCCATTCAAAGTCACCAGGTGTTTTAATTCTCATCTTCACAAGATCATCAAATATATCTCTGAAAAAAATGCAAATATAAATTTCGTTCGTTCGTTCGTTGTAACAGTTTATGATTTTGTGATTCGATGAAGATAATACAATTCACCGGTACACAGGGGATCCGCGCCCTCTCGACCCGCTTAGACTTGACGCGAAGAATGACTTAAGATCCTATGTCCCCTAGCTGGGGCAGAGGGGTACACTACATAAATACGAAAAACTTTATTCCGTCAGTCACAAATACGAATTTCAAAATACCGATTGTCTTAATTCCGAATGGTTCAAAATTCCGAATATAACAACTCGACTTATCATTACTCCTATTTTTATAATGCCTAAATTTCAATATTCCTAACATTTATAATTACTATTCTTAAAATACCGAGTTTCAATAGATCGAATAACAAAAAGTCCGACTTAATGATAATTCGAAATATCAAAATTACGAATTCCGATTATTAAAATATCGTTTAATCTTCTGTTTCTGTATGCAGAGTCTATAGTAAATTAACATTTATCATTTTAATGTTGACATTGGTTTTAATATAGAATAGGCGCAAGACGATTAGTATTTATGCAACAGAGACGACGGAGCCTCGCTGAGCGGGGCTCCTATTTCTGTATGCAGGGTCTAAAGTAACCTAAAACGAAGGAGATGAACTAAAAGTCCTTCGAACCTAACCTGTCCGTGTCGGGATGCCCTAAGCTCCCGAGCTCGCTTCGCTCGCTCTTGCCCACCCCTCCGCGCCTACGCGTCGTTTTTCAAACCGAGAACCCTTCGAGCATTTGATTCTTCGAACGTATGAAAATCGGAAAACTAACAAATCGCATTGACGACTTTCGGTAAAATAAATTTCGTGATGTTTAATAATATACATTATAATTCTTAGGTATTAAGAAGTTCCGACTTTTGAAAATCGGAACATCGAAATTCGGAATAAAATATTTTGGAGTATTTGGGTGTTCCCGGGGCAGAGTGCTTCCACAGTAGTCCTCCATCGAGACCGGTCTTGAGCTTCACGCTTCACCTCGCTCCACGTCATTCCAATGCTCGTCGCTTCAGCCTACTCGAGATTGGTACGAAGAGTGTTGATCTGGTTCGTGCATGAGGAGCTTGAACGGAAATCCGCCTGCTCCCGGCGCAGAAGAGTTTTTACGGCCCTCGACAGCCTATCAAGGATTATTTTACAGAAGACCAAGAAGAGGGAGTCGATAGCAACGTAATGCCCCTCCAGTTATCTTAACTACTGAGATCACCTTTCTTGGGCACGGTAATTAAAAGCCCCTTGTCCCAGTCGTCCGGGAGTTCTTCAGCGGTCCATATACATTCAATTAAAGGCGTCAGCACGTCGACAGCGGAGGCTAAGTCGGATTGTAACATTTCCGCAGTTATCAGGTCGAGTCCAGGTGCTTTGCCTGCCTTCAAAGAGAGGATCGCTGCAGTCACTTCAGAGGCTGACGGTGGTGCCGTATCGATGTCGAGAGGTCGAGTTGGCGTAGAACCCACCTGCAGCGCATCAGGCGTCAAAGATGCTGACGATCGGAAAACCTCCTCAAAGTGCTGGCGCCAGCGTTGCAGCCGCCCTTCCGACGTCACAATAAGCTGCCCCTCCTTGGATTTAACCGGCTTCTTCTTAAGCCCTCTGTTTCCTGCCAAGGTCTTCGTGGCTTTATACAGCTCCTTCAAGTTGCCGGTGTTCGCAGCGTGTTGAGCACTATCAGCAATATCGTCAGCCTTCTGTCTGCACGGCGTATTACGATAAATCACTTGCGCTACTGGCGGTATTGAGCATTGAGGTCGGCTCGTTCGGCATCATCACGGGTCTCAAGCAGTATGAGGTGTAATTTCTTTATATCCTCAATGAGGCTCCTTGTGTGAAGTGACATCTAGTCCTCGCGCGCATGTGTTAATTTGTGATCTAGGACCACGGAGCTAATCTCTGTATAGGCCTTTCTAATGCGGCTCCACTCCTCGTCCACCGAGTCCGCAGCATCCTCCAGTCCAGACCGATTGCGCAGCTCAAGGCGAAACGTCTTACGGGTGTCCAAGTTACAAAGTTTGCTCACATCGTACCTTCACCCCACTTTGCCGGGTTCTCCACTTGCACGGGTTACCGCTACCTTGAGCCGAACTTCAGCAACTACCAAATGATGGTCACTATCTATATCGGCGCCCCTACGGTTGCAGACATCAAGCAACGAAGAACGCCATTTGGAGCTGATGGCAATATGGTCGATCTGGTTCTTGGTGACTCCGTCAGGTGAGTTCCAGGTGTATTTGTGGTGGTCACCATGAATAAACAATGTCCCTCCGATGGTCAGGTCGTGGTTCTGACAAACCTCGATAAATCGATCCCCATTGTCATTGCATACTCCAAGACCGTGTGTACCCATATGTCGTTCGCGGTTAGTGTTAACACTCCAAACCTTCGCATTCAAGTCCCCCATGACGATGACGATTTCTTGCTTCTTTATGCTCCTAAGGGTGGCGTTGAGGGCGTTGTAGAAGTCGTCTTTGGTATCCTCAGGTGATGCATTGGTTGGGGCGTAGCACTGTACAATGGAGATCTTACGTGCTCTTGAGTAAAAACGGGCTTAGATGATCCGGTCTGAGATCGGTTTCCAGTCCACCAGGCTTTTCTTAGCTGTATTAGAAATAAGGAGTCCCACGCTATACTCGCGCACAACCTCCTCACTTTCTTTACCCGAATACAGCAAGAATACGCGAAGAATAATACCTGGATATTTCTGTTTTGATGATCGTAAAATCGTCAGACAGAAAAGTGTCGATTTAACGCTTGCACCACACAGTACAATTTAAATAATGTTTGGATAAATAAATTAATAATTAAACTAGTAAGTATTTATCCTTTTTAGTGTTCCGCACCTCGAAAGGAAAAAACGAAACCCTTATAGGATCACTTTGTTGTCCGTCCGTCCGTCTATCAAGACCCTTTTTCTCAAGAACGCGTGGAGGTATCAAGCTGAAATTTATATCCAATACTCAGGTCTACTGTCCCTTAAAGCTGTGAATGTGAATCAAAACCTACACCACTTAAATATTTATTTTATTCTGTTTTTAGTATTTGTTGTTATAGCGGCAACAGAAATACATCATCAATGAAAATGAAAAAAATCTGTGAAAATTTCAATTGCCTAGCTATCATGGTTCATGAGATACAGCCTGGTGACAGACAGACAGACCGACAGACAGACAGACAGACGGACCGCGAAGTCTCAGTAATAGGGTCCCGTTTTTACCCTTTGGGTACGGAACCCTAAAAACATGATTGGCTTAATTATCTTCACAAAATAAGCATTAGGTATCTTAAAGAATACATAACTAGTTAGGAACAACACAATTAAAAGATTAAAGTTTTCAGCACTCCAAAATCAAAAAATAAAAAAAAGTTCAATAAATAATCAACAAGATTACAGTTTTCAGTACAAAATATTAAATATAATATGTATAATATAACTTAAGTTATTTAGAATTAAAACACAAACACTTGATTGTACAAATGGCACTGAATTGGTAGTAAAACATCTGGTATTTTACTTCGGGTCGAGTCGAGCGGGCGCGAATTATGTTATTTTGAGTGTGTGTAAGGGACAGATATATATGACTTGTATACATCTGTTCCTTACGCTTTCAGTTTCACCCCCCAGATAATATATTAATTGACATCGTGATATCTATACAAAACATTATTTTTTCACATGTATATATTTGAATATGTAGGTACTATAATACTCATAGCAGATCTTTGTGTCTCTGAATTGGCTGCAAGACCCTGCGCAGTAGCTTTATTTGTGTCAATGTTAAAAGTGAATATAGCATTGTATAACTGTCTCTTTCATTCGCTTACGTTTATCACATCGTCCTATCTCGCTTACTCTATGGTGTATACTCGATTACAAACTGTTTCTTGCGCAATGGTTGGCAAACCCAAATTCAGAGACACAAAAATCCGCTGTGACTAATAAACTAGCCTTTGATGCACATGGATAGTGATCATCGTCTCTATTTGGGTTCTATCAAGAGGCACCAGATCCCTGACTGTCTGATCAATGAGGCCGTTCAATAAATCAAGATTTTTCTGATTTGTAATTCTCATAATGAATTTATCCGCCTTAGCTTTCTTCAGAGCATACTCTGCTTCGCTTGTCCATAAAATTTGCATCCCCAGTAAACCAGCCTAGAAAAACACTTATGATAAAATGTATTCTACAATAAATTGTGAAGACAAATTGGTTAAAAATACCGCTATAAAAAACTAATTTTGTTAATAATTGCCTTATCCTCCTCTGAGAAGAAAAATCGCAACAAACTCAGTAGATCTTTTTAGGGTTCCGTAGAAACCACGGCAATGATGAAAAGTCCCTATTGATCCCGTGTGTGCAATTTTTTTTATCAAAGGTCGCATAAAAGACGCGTCCGTGTTAAAAATATATGGAGAAATGTTGAGACCATATTCCGATTCAGGGATTCTTTTACGAAATATTAAGGTTTAAAGTGAACTAAAACGTAGTTTAAGTATTTTAGTAGAGGACAGGCAATAAAGACCATTTGCTGCGCAATTATGTTCATTATAGTAGTAGTAATGTTGCCTGAGAAGTCCATAAAAGCAAAAAAAAAATGGGCTGTCAAAGGGCCCAAAGTCTTTTTGCTTAATTCTAGTTAAGTTTTTATTTTACGCCGGCTACTCAAACTCTTGCCATAGGTTCAATCTAGTGTGTAAAAGTGGGGATGACTTAATTGCCACCTTAATTGTGATGTGTATAGGCAAGCAGGGGCAATTTTCTAGATTGGCCCTGCGGCTGGACAGCAGGGGCGCGAGACCATCCTTGGTCCCTACCTACCGCTCTGCTACGTTGCCGCGTGTGTAGCGCGATCCGGGCAATTTCTATTATGCTTTATTATAATTTCTATATGCCAGGGCTATAACGATCTTTAGATTTTTCGATAATACTGGTGCCATTCTCAACACGTGTGTTTAGCTCAACTTGTACCCGAACACTGAACGGCAGGCATGCATGTGTGTAGATATAATACCGATATTGCCCCTGCGGCAGGTGTGTGGGAAGCCCGCTTTACTGCAATTTGGGCACAAGGCCAATTTAATCCTTGTTCAATTATACACAAATAAGGCCTAAATAAGATTTACTAATGTTTTGTGTTCAGTTTCAAGATATGACATTAATGTTCAATGTGCCTCTTACCATGCGGTGATCGCTCCCGAGTTTCACCGTATTGATCACAGAGGCATCATTGAATTCAAAAAATTTTATTTAACCATCTGTAAATTTACCCTATGTTCACAAAATTAATAAATGAATTTGAATTTGAATTTGAACATTTGCTTCTTGGTTGACATGATGAAGTCGATCTCGTTTTTAGTTGCACCATCGGGGCTTTGCCAGGTCCATTTCCTGTGCTCACGCTTTCTTAAGAAGGAGTTCATCATGTAGAGGCCCTCCTTCTCCATAAAACTGGCCAGTAGATGACCCTGGTGGTTCCGACGTCTAACTCCAAATTGCCCCACTTGCAGCTCATCCTCGTCTCGTTTGCCCAGTTTCGCGTTGAAGTCCCTCATGACAACAGTGAAGTGAGTTTTGAAACCATGCATGGCTCTGGAGATATCCTCATACATGGTCTCTACCTCGTCGTCGGGGTGTGCCGAGGTCGGGGCGTAGACCTGTATGACCTTCAGCGAATATCTTGCAGATATTCTGAGAATAAGGTACGCCACCCTGGTCGACACACTCTCGAACTTCACCACGTTGTTCACAAGGGACTTGTGGACGATAAACTCGAGACCAGCCTGGGACTGCCGGTCACTCTCTCAGAAATAGAGCAGGATTTGAGGATTATCAAGTCCTCCCCCTCTCTTCGGACTTCAGACAACCCTATAATACTCCATCGCAACCTGCTCAATTCTGCCTCGAGTTCGGCTCTCTTCTCATCGGTCCGGAGTGTTTGCGTGTTATATGTTCCCAGGTCCAGTCGTCGGTGTTTATTGGGTAGCCGGGTCCACTCCGGGGATTCTTCGCACCCCTTGCCACGCCATCGCCTCGACCGCTACCATAGCTGAGGGTAGACGGGCTGCCGGGCACTCGGGGCCGTTTTATCTGTGTGCTATTCATTTTGGTTTGTGTTTTTGGTCTGTGTGCATGGCATCAATGATACCACGTGCAACTGGATTGACTATATGCTGAGAAGCAGAATAGTCAGATCGGAACTGATGGGAGACAAGACTTAGCGCAAAAACAACAAGAGGACAACCTCTTGTTGTGTTTGCGCAAGGCGGAGTGCTGTCACCATTATTGCGGTGCTTGGTAGTAGACTCGCTGCTTACCAAACTCAGAACCGGACCATTCTACACAGTAGGCTATGCAGATGACATAGCTATAATGGTTAATGGTAAATTTCCGAACATAGTCTCTGGATTATTACGACAGGCATTGAGGATGACAGAGGAATGGTGTACAAAGAACCACCTCTCTATTAACCCAAGCAAAGCAGTCATTATTCCATTCACGAGGAAGAGACAACTAGGAAACCTAGGAGAGCCCTCCCTCAATGGTATAAAGCTGCCCTGGTCCACAGAAGTTAAATATCTGGGTGTAATGCTTGATAAAGAACTCAGGTGGAAAACTCATGTGGAAAATATTACGACAAAGGCCCTACGAGTGTTCAGCATGTGTCGTTCCACCTACGGTAAAACTTGGAGACTAAAGCCCAAAGTGATACTATAGCTGTACCAGACAATGATAATAACTATTATCAAATACGGCAGCATAGTGTGGTGGCCAAGGACAAAGATTGCCTCGTGCAAAGCGCCACTCAACAGGTTACAAAGAACAGTGTGTCTCGGAATCACGGGTGCTTTCAGAACAACACCTACGGCAGCGATTGAGAGATACCTCAATATCCCTCCTCTGCATATGATGGTTGAATTCGAGGCAAGGAAGACATTACATCGTCTTGCTGTTGCTAGACTATGGGATGCCTCTAAGCCAAAGACTAACCATACAAAGTTCGATGGCAATGAAGGCCTGGATCGGGTAACTAGCATGATATCCGATAAAATGCAAACAGTGTTTGTGTTTGAAAGGTCTTTTAAGGTCTAAATCCCTACAATAGAGGACTAGAGGAAGGGACGATCCACCAGAACAAGATAGTCTGGTGTGGTACAATGATGGCTCCAAAATGGGATCAGGTATATAAAGCGGGAATATGCGCAAAAGGTTACAAATGTAGCAAAAGCTTAGAGAAGATGGCAACTGTATTCCAAGCAGAAACATATGCCATAATAACCTGTGCTCAAGAGAATATAGATAGAGGAACCAGAGGTAAATCCATATATATTCTTAGTGAAAGTCAGGCTGCAATCAAAGCCATGGCATCCTACAAAGTGGACTCCGGATTCTTCTGGATGCTGTCCAAACCCTAAACAGGCTTGGGAAGCATAACAGGGTGAGACTGATGTTGATCCCTGGGCACAAAGGAATCCATGATAACGAAATGGCAGATGTACTAGCAAGAGAGGGCTCAGAAAATGATTTTGTGGGTCCAGAACAATGTGTAGGCATTTCGACGTGTCTAGTAAGGACCACATTTAGGGAGTTTGCAAATCACAGACAACGAACACATTGGCTGTCTACTACTGGTCTACAACACTCCAAGAAATTCCTAGGCTCTACGTTTAAAGCCCGGGAATGCATCTGGAATATGAGCAGGAAACAAATCCGCTACCTGCTTGGGGCCTTTACTGGGCATTTTGGAACCAACGACATGCTCATGAAGATGGGTCTAACTGCGACACCCATGTGCAAGTTGTGTGGGGAACATACGGAACGCATGGAGCACCTTCTGTGCACATGCGATGCACTGGCTGGTAAGCGAATGAGTCTCCTAGGGGTTGGATATCCAAAACCAGAAAACTATAGGCTCATATCTCCTAGTCTCGTTGTAAGACTCATGAAAACAGTTTTCAACGAGATTGGGGAGGAGTAAGTTATCTAGGGGACCACAATAGATCCCAATGGGTCGAAGTGTCCGAGTTATTACTCGGCCCCTCCATAAGATAAGATAAGATTGGGGGGATTTGCCATAATCGCCACGCTTGGCAGGCGGGTTGACGATCGCAGTTTGTTGTTAAAGTGCACAGAGAATGCTGCTGCCCATTCTCTGGTGTGACCCTTAGTCGCCTCTTACGACATCCACGGGAAGATATGGGATGGTGAAATTCTTTACGTCCGTCACCATACAGTCTACAATTAACCGGTGCGAAATCGATGAAAATACAGAAAAAGAAAAAAAAAAACTTAACTTTACTAAAGTCGGACGCCTCCTTTTTGGAAAGACGGTTAAAAATAGAATCCTACTAATATTGCTGTAACATACTAGGAAACGTCATTGTGAAAGTTAAACGGCTCTCTTGAGCATTGATTGCGCCAACATTCAAAATTTGATTGACATCCGCTATCCCCTATACCCATCACTTTCCCGCACATACCTCGCGAGTTAATTGGAAGACCTGTATTTTTTTTTGCGAAATGACTTCCGTAATGAACCGCATCGCGAGCGCAATGGCGTCGGCCCGCTCCCCTTGAAAATATTGATAACTTTGGAATTACCGCGTTTTCGCATGTAATAAGACTTATAATCAACAGTTTGTGTTTAACGAGTGATGACAGTAACTTGAAACCCAGCTGCCCTTGAACCCTGGTGAAGAGATTCAGTGCACCGACAACAAGACCACGAGGTTCCCGCAAAGGTTTGTCCTTCTCTAATTATTTTCGGGTTGTATTCTGTTGTCCCACACCCACCGCAACTACCGCGAATTACCTATCATCAAGCGTTTGTCAATCGTTTTGCTCCGCATCGCAGATGCAGTCCATTAAACCAGCCCTTCGCGCCACCGAGCATAAAATCATAATTTGACTAGCCTAAATTACCATAAATACAGATTTAGTAAAAAAAGTTAACACAAAATATATCTCAAAAACTAATGACATTTAGTGGATCTGATTTAGGACTTTTAGTGTACAACTGAACTAGGAATGAACTTGCCCTGAGTAGAAATTACATTAAAATCAAAACTACGAGAGTTAAGCAAAAAACTGATTTTTGGGCTCTTTGACAGCCCATTTTTTTCTTTGTTCGAATTGGATTTTTATGAACTTTTCAGGCAATATTACTACTACCATATTGAACATAATTCCGGTGAAAGTACTGAACTAGGATTTTTGTCGCAGATTGGCCTCTAATTGCAGTTATTTTCCTGGACTATAATTTATAAATGTGACTAATCTATTTAAATGGAAACTGTCACGACTAAATCGGCTTTTCATCGAGTAATAGGTCGACCAACTAATAAAATGTACTTCAAACTAAGTGCATTATAACTTTGTGATGATGATGTCAAATGAAAAAGAAATATAACATTTTGGATGGAGTTACAACTTAGTTCTAGTATTATAACTTTATTATGCATAAGTATGATGGGCCGTTCCATATTTCTGAAGGAACACGAAAACACCCTACATTAGTATAGTAATTACTTAAAGGAAACTTTAGTCAAAGAAGCGCAAGACAATCAAAAAACAAAAAAATATATATAATCGGATTTGAGGCATTCCGATTTTTTAATGTCATTGAGTACTTTCTAGTATGATATTGGCTAAAACTGACTAACCTGACCAGGAAAATTCCAAAATCCGACCAAAAATTCAAACTCCGGGTCGCCTGCCATTGTTTGCGCAATGGCGGCTATTATATTTCTGACTGTAGCTTTCATAGTGTCTAGCAGAGTATTCAACCAGATCTGTAAAAGTATAGCAACTTCTAATATACAATAAATAGATAGGTCATCATTTGGGGCCCCTACATTTTAATAGTAAAAACAATGTTATATTTCGATAGAAAATGTTATACTGTTAGGATCAGCCGGAGAACTTTGCCATATTTTAGAAAAGAAAGTAACCGGACCCTCGATGCTAACCCACAAGTAGTGATATCTAAGGTGAACTATATCTATGATGAACTATTCTAGTTTGCAAAATCCTTTGACAACCAATCAAATTATTTTGTGTATTTTAGGGCCTACAGGCGCGATGTTTTGTGTATTTTATATGAATGAAGATGTTTAAAAGATGTAATGGCGGCTATAAATATCCGACTAATGGTATGACGAATAATATAAAAGTATGGAAGAAAATGAATTGAGATAAGGACAATATAAAGATGATGAAGAGCAATATAGGTTTGATTATAACAAACGCATTTATCTTTTCATTTTAACCGTTTGAATTAGAAGATAAATGCGTTTGTTAACGTCAATATACAATATATCACCTCAACGCCTCCAATGCATGTTACCGGGACTTCGAGAGGAATAGACTCGCCATTAGCAGAGTTCATTTTAACTATTCTTTCCTTCTCGTCGAAATCGACTGTATAAACCGCGTCGAAGATGCTCGGCAAGTGTCCCTACAACACTTTCGAATTTTACACTGAAATATCTAAAATAGCAGATAAAAGAATCTTGCCATGGGTGACTAAGGGCTGATTTTTAGGGTTCCGTACCTCGAAAAGGTAAAAAAGGAACCCTTATAAGATCACTCTCTTGTCCGTCTGTCTGTCCGTGTAGCACCACCGATTTGTTCAGGAATGGATGGACCTAGCAAGTTAAATTAATACCAGATACTAAGGCCTATAGTCCCTATTAGGTATATAAAAATCAAGGTCCTGAGTCAACACTATAAAAAGAATTTAGATTTTCGCTAAAACTTAGTACCAAAATTCACCTTAATTTTCAACTGTTTTATTTTTCGGAATTTTCCCTTTACGTATGCTGCTTTTAACCAAAATTGATACCCTATAAGACCCTATAAGTTTTGGGTCGAAAACAATAGTAGTATATGGTAGTGCCCATTCACAAAATTTGGCAAAAAGTAAGGTATTACAGCAAAAATAAAGGAAAAATATAATACCAACATTAGAGCTCTAGTAAAAAATGTTTAACCGATCGGATAGCTGCATACAACCTACAACTAAAGTAACTTACGTTCTATTCGGTAAACTTAAAATAGGTAAAACATAAAATACAAAATAAAGAAGTAGCAAAATTGTAACAACAAACTTCACAAAGTTATCCAGTTGGTAAATAGCAACAAAAACATTTAATAAAACAACTTGCTTATAATAAAAAAAAACTAAATCAACTTTGACATCAGTCACATGAAAATTCAATGTTTTGTTTTAATATTTTATTCTCAACAAAACTAAAGATAAAACAACTTATACATTTATAATTAAACAACAAAACTACTTAAATTTGAGATCAATCAGTCACATGAAAATTATGCAGATGTTCGTATAATATGTAATAACAAAACTTAAAGCAACTTGTAACAGCTTACGTTCGTATAATCTATATGTCGCAGGGACATGATAAAAACAGGGATTTGGTCAATTCCCTAAGAGATTTGATCAAATCACGGAGGATGTTAAAATAACAACACAATTTTATCATTTCCCTAAACAAATCTAGTGATTTGAACAAACCCCTAAATTGATTCAGTGAAAAGATAATAAAACATGTCCAGTTCTTGTTTACGTCGCGCTCGCGCTTGCTTGTCAGTTACTAGTTATTTGTGTGGCAGAGCCGACGGAGCCCCGCTGCGCGGGGCTCCTATTTCTGTATGCAGGGTCTAAAGTAACCTAACACGAAGGAGATGACGGGAGATGAGTTCGCTCGCTTTGCTCGCTCACTTCAGCTCCCGTCATCCCCTTCGAACCTAACCTGTCCGTGTCGGGGTGCCCTAAGCTCCCGAGCTCGCTACGCTCGCTCTTGGACTTATCCATTGACCATCATTTATTATTTGAATGTTAATAGGCATATCATACGTTACGTTTTTCTATTTTTTAATACATTTTTGTTTCTCTTTTTCAAATAATTATGTTCTAGTTGTGATTTTTGAGATCTATATTACATTTTGTGTGCGAAGCCGGGGTGGGTTGCTAGTACAAAATAAACCTTTAAATTACTACAGAAAAGTTATTTTTGTCATTTCACTGAACCAATTTTGAGATTTGTTCAAATCACTAGATTTCTTTATTGGGATTTGTCAAATCACCAGATTTGTTTAGGGAAATGATAAAAACGTGTTATTATTTTAACATCCTCCGTGATTTGATCAAATCGCTTAGAGATTTGATCAATTCCCTGTTTTCATCATATCCCTGCGACATATATATATAAAAGAAAGTCGTGTTAGTTACTTCACTTATAACTCAAGAACGGCTGAACCGATTTAGCTGAAAATTGGCAGGGAGGTAGTTTAGAGCCAGGAGAAGGACATAGGATAGGATACTATTTATCCCGTTTAGGGTAGGGTAGGGTAGGTAGGGTAGGTATGTAGGTAGGGTAGGGTAGGTAGTGTAGGGTAGGGCAGGTAGTGTAGGGTAGGTAGGGTAGGTAGGGTAGGGTAGGGTAGGTAGGGTAGGGTTTTTTTTTTTTTTTTTTTTTTTTTTAACAAATGAAACTACCGCGAACCAGTGGTCCGCGCTCTTTTTACTTTTATATATAATTTTTCGCTGGTATGCATTCCTGCTGTTTTTTATTTATTGGAACTCCGCTTAATTACTAAAATACAAGTAAGTAGGGTCCATCACCCTGTATAAATTAAGGAGTTTTTCGAAGACTAATACAAGAAGATATTTCACTTAACAAAATCAAGCCAAGACCAGCCCCCCGCCTCTCGGCGCCCGATCACCTCAACTTCTCGATAGGGCGCCAATGGCCGGGGGTAACAAACTATGAACTACTTAACCTAGTTACAGATAAAACTATACTTACACTTTTCTTTTCATTTTTTTTTTTTTCTTTTTTTTTTTTTTTCCAGTCTTAACTTAACTATACATGCATACTAAAACTCTAAATACTGACTATTGGGAATGGATGGGAAATGATGTGGTAAGGGTTTTAAGAAGAGCCAACAACTCCTCCACGATCACCATATTTCGGTGCAGCATAGCTGTCTGAAGATTGTAGTCGACAACTATTTTTGATGGCGCTCCCATGGCTTTCTTTGCGAAACGTCCGATGGCGTCACCTGTGTCGTCCGTGTAGTAAACACAGCTGGATGTGTGTCTCGACACGGCCACTACCGCGTGGGGTACGCTGTCATGAACACGAATTCTTGCTTTTCGGGAGTTGATGATGACCACGCGCTCATAGGTGAGACCCTGAGATTCGTGTATGGTCAGGATGCGGGAACCCTCGCCAGATCCGTATCCCTGCTCACCCAGGATGGATTTCTCCTCCTGTGTGTGAACCAGGAACAGCGTGTTCTGGGAGTTTTTCGGGATGTCCGCACCCGTGAAGCCGCACACCCTCAGTGAGTGAATCTTACTCGTACAGGTCTTCGACGAGTAGATCCCACCGTAGAGGTCGCTGAGTGCGTATGCTACATCCATAGGGCTCCGGTGAGTACAGAGCAACTCGTGCGTGACTGTGGCCACCATACTTGGACGGGTATACCTGAAAGGAAATAGGTTCTCTCTGTCCAAGTATGGCAGCTGGCTAACATCCCCGATGAGGACAATTTCGTCTGCACCCGACAACTTAACAGCCATAACTATGGCCCCAAAGTGGTTCATGAGGGCCTCGTCCACCAGTAGTCGGTGGCATCTATCTCTCCTCTTGAAACCACTTGCCAGGACGGAGGCCATAGTTCGCACCTTGGTTTTGGCTTTCTCGCCAATGTGGTGCGAGAGCTTTTTTCTCAGGTCTTTGGCCGCTTCAGTTGTCGTGGTAATCACTACGTCATTCTCCCCATCGAAGTGGCTAACCACCCACGTCGTCTTTCCGCACCCCGGAACCCCGTTCACCCACTTGATGTTTTTGATGTCCCAGTCCGTTGTTGAAGCCGTACCCGAGATGGTCTGGGCCATCTCGAGAATCTTGTCATCCAGCATAATTTCCGTGCACCGGGCAACCACCACTATTGGGTCCTCGTCAGGTGTGTCAAAGACCGGCTTTCCTTTCCTCGCCGTTTCTACCTTATCTTTTGTTACAAAGCCGACAGTAGCATTGTAAGCCGCCATATACGACCTCGTCATGCACCCCGTGATGACTCGGGACTCACGGTTGTCGTATACAGCAGCTTCGGCCTCCTCGAGCAAGACCCTCAGCAGTCCCTCAGATTGTAGGTTGAACGATTGTAAGATCTTTTTGCAGGTCAAGGTGTTGACCTGTTTTGTTGCTCCTACAATCGCCAAGAATTCGAGGAACGCGTTTTGTATATGGTCGGAGGGTCCTGACACCGGGATGTAGTTTGGAGGCCTGACCTGTCCCTTGTCGGCCCTTGATAAAGTATTTTTCGGGGATGACTCTCCCGCCTCCCTCGGAGATCTCCTTAGGAAGCTAGAGAGAGCTTCTCCCTGTGACGGTCCGGAAGTGTCCGAGTGAATTGAGCCACTGCGTCGGTCGGTGAAGATGTTTTTGAGGAAGGATTTGATGCCAGTCTTTAACCCGGCTAGTCGGCTTGACTCCTGTTCACGTCGCGTAAGAGTGCTTCTGTTCAGCGCTTCCCTTTCCCTATCTTCGGCGATTTTTTGTTGCATCTGCGCCGAGCCGCTGAGCGTGGCTGGAGGCGATACCGTATGCGGCTTCTTTGGGGACTTAAGGTAACTCAAAGACTCCCCTCTGTCCTCGTACACGATTACCTCATGCGCCTCTGCAGCCTTTATGCATCCAAGGCGGTCTGCAACTTCGCCCCTCTCGCCATCGATGACCATGGCGTCTACGCTGATAGCTCGGGCCGAGTGTCCAACGGGCAGTCCCAATCTCTGGAGTAACGAGCTTGCTTGTGCAAATGGAGTCTCCTCTCCCCACTCGAGCAATGCAATCTTTTTGTCTTTAAATTGCATTACCCGGCATCGGATACTGAGGATCTCCATTGTCGGCAAATCAGTGTATTTTTTGCCCGCGATGCTCGTCTTGATGGTACTTCCATTGATCAGGGCCGCAAGGCCAGGTGGTATGGCTACTTTGGACTTACCCGGTCTTACTCTACAGAAGCTAACTCCCAAACTCTCCTGCGGACGGTTCATAAACAGGGCTACTCCTCGTAGTCTTATGCCGGGATCACCTGCTGCTCCCCATGCCAAGAAGCACGGTACAGAGTTGGGTACGGGATCCGTTTGCTGCGTGGCGGTTGTGTTGTCTGTTGATGCTTGGTCCGATGGTGTCGTCAAGATGTTAATGCTAGTTCCTGCTTGTGACAGTTGTTGTATCACGTTTGGACTGGGTGTGGTCAGAGATAGTGGTCGGTGTTGTGTCAAGGTCGTTGTGTGTGGTTGTAATTGTTGTGTCAGTAGTGCTGATATAGTTGATGTTGGTGTTAAGGTCATTTGTGTATTAGTTGTTGAGATGGTTGTTGTCATTGTGTTTTGGGTTTGTGTCGTTGCTGTTTTTTGTTGCATCAATGGTGGGATCATTGTCAGTGTTGATGTTGTGGTCATGTGTGTGTTTGAAGGGATTTGTGTTGTTGTTGTTGTGGCTATTTGGGTGTTTGTGGTTGTTGTGGTCTGAGTTTGTGTTGTCAAGGTATGTATGTTTGTTGTCTGTGCGTTTGTTGGTGGTTGTGTTGAAAGAACGGCGGTCGACAAGTTGGCCCTAGCGGCGACTAAGACGACCCTCTGCGCGAATTCCAAGAACGGTGGTCTTGTAGCCTTACCCTCTACGATGGAGCTGAGAGTCGATGAGCTCAGGGTTAGGTCCAGCTCACTTTCCAGTCTCATCCTATCGTGGCTAAATCTCGGACATTCAAACAGAAGGTGCCAGACTGATTCCTCCGTGAATGGGTCACACACGCACGCGGGACTGTCCTTCAGATGGAAGCGGTGTAGATAGGCTGAGAATCCTCCGTGTCCCGTGAATATTTGGACTAATGCTGGAGTGAGGACCATGTCTCTGGTGATTCTTTTCGCGCCTAGGACGCTTGGGAAGAACACCTTTGTCACGGATCCTGTGCTGGAGGACTCATACCTACGTTGCCACTTCTTGACTGTCTCCTCACGTATGCGCTTCTTCACAAAGGAAATCGGCACTTTGTCGTAGTCCGGCGCTGTCTTTTTTGTGAGCGCCGCCTTCTTTGCCAGTTCGTCCGCCCTTTCGTTCCCTGGTGTACCAACGTGTGCTCTTAACCAGAAATAACGCACATCTCTGCCCTCCCCTCGGATACCACGCACGAGTTCCTTGAGATCGTAAGCCAATTGGTGAGTTGCTTTCGGACACCTCAGCAGATCCAGCGACGATCTCGAATCGCTAAGAATGCTGGCTGTGTCCACTTTGCTTTCTTTCACCAATTTTGTGGCTCTAACCAGTGCGTAGAGTTCCGATTGGAAGACAGTGTTGTGCGGTTCCAGCCTGAAAGTTCTGTATTTCGATTCCCTGCCTTCACTCCACCACGTTATGGCAGCTCCTACCTTCCCTTCTATTTTGCTGCCATCGGTGTAAATGTGGGGACCGGTTATGTGGTGGGTTTCTAGGGTTTCGGGATCGAAATCTTCCAGTTGCTGGTATTCCGTGGTTATGAGTTTCGATGGGTGTGGTTGTTGAAGGTGTCCCACTTTTCGCTCCACTTCTCTTCCTGGAGGTAGGAACTCGTGAGAGTGACCTTTTTTCACTAGGAACAAGGTAGAGGCTTCCATTACCCGGAGGTCGAGAGGCAACTGCCCCGACAGGACGAGAGCCGATACTAGAGACACAGTGCGATGCGCCTTGCAGATCTTCTGCACGAAGCCTCTCTGCAGTGAGTCTAACTGATTTCTGACCATCAGTTTCTCAGCTGCAGGTGCCCATGCGCTTGCAGCGTACAACACTATTGGCTCCACTACCGAGTGACACGTAAATGGTCCTGATAATCTCCCGATTGAGACCCCAAGTCACCCTCGCAGCACATGCTAGCTGTTTGTAGATATCCGCAGCTTTCTTGCAGGTGGCGGAAACATGTGCGTTGAAAGTGAGTTTGTGGTCTATGGTCTATGGTAGGGTAGGGTTGGGTAGGGTAGGTAGGGTAGGGTAGGTAGGGTAGGGTAGGTAGGGTAGGGTAGGTAGGGTAGGGTAGGTAGGGTAGGGTAGGTAGGGTAGGGTAGGTAGGGTAGGGTAGGTAGGGTAGGGTAGGGTAGGTAGGGTAGGGTAGGTAGGGTAGGGTAGGTAGGGTAGGGTAGGTAGGGTAGGGTAGGTAGGGTAGGGTAGGTAGGGTAGGGTAGGTAGGGTAGGTAGGGTAGGTAGGGTCGGTAGGGTTTTTTTTTTTTTTTTTTTTTTAATAATTGAAGACGGCGCCTACCACTCGGCGCTCTGCGAACTAGGGAGGTTCCACGGACTTAGTCCGAGACCTTGGGGACTCATCTTTAATCTAAGATCAATTATACATAATTCTTATTCTCTATACAGTCTTTATATCTATCACATGATGAGTTCTTAATTTATTTATATTCTACAAACTTATTCTAGCTTATTATACAGCATGTTCGTAATGATACTTACTTCTATTTTATCTACAGATTACATCATTCTGTATGCTTCCGATTATATATTATCATATACAATTTTGAGCATTGTTGTTACTATTATATACTATTTATTTTTCTTTATTGTTTTCTGTGCTATATTTATACAATATTCAATAAATTCCTTGCTGTACTTTTTGTCTGTTGTTAGTTTGTAAAAATTTTCCGTCTTAATCTCTATTCTTAACTCTTGCTCCAACTTGTACCTCTCCAGGCCATAGGCCGGGCAGTCAGTCAACAAGTGTGTAACCGTCTCGTCAATGTCTGGGTCACATGTACATGATGGGCTTCCCTTACACTTGAATCTGTTCAAGTATTCGGAAAACCCACCATGTCCTGTCATTATTTGCGTGATAACACCTGTCGGCTTCAACTTCCTGACGGTTCTGTACGCATCGATCGCATCCGGAAAGAACAGCTTAGTGATCGCGGCTGTTTCGCCCATTCTGTACCGCCGGTTCCATTCGTCCAGCGAATCCTTTCGGATTTGCCGCTTGACGAACGACACCGGGCACTGGTCGTAATCCGGCCTCCTCTTCAATTTCAGCGCCGCATCCTTAGCCAACTGGTCGGCTCTCTCATTCCCTTCCAGTCCCGCATCGGCCTTGATCCAGAACAAAGATATATCTTTGCCCTGGGATCTGCCCTGCCGCAGATTCTCTCTGGTTTCGACTGCAAGGGGATGAGAGGAACGGTGGTTTGCGACCGTTTCAAGTGAGGATCGAGAGTCGCTAAAGATACCAAAGGTCTCTTTAGCGCTCTTAAGTACCTCCCTAGTGGCTTTACATATGGCCAACAGTTCGGCCTGGTAGACCGTGCAGTGGGACGACAGCTTCAACTTCATGCTTTTGGTTTCGGTGCCATTGCTCCAGAGAGACAATGCCGCCCCCACCTTGCCTTCAATTTTACTGCCGTCCGTGTAGATCTGCACTGCTTGTGCGCAGTGGTCACTGAGTGATTCTTGGTCTGCCAGGCAAATGAACTGCAGGCTCATATGCTCTGCCGGGTGGGGTGTGGAGGCAAATGCGGTACGTCGCTCGACGTCCCTATCTCCTAGCTCTGACCGGGGTACCCCCCTCCTCGCTTCGTACAGGGCAGCTGCCTCTTGCACTCTGAGATCGAGAGGCAGTATCCCAGCCAGCACCAGTGCCGAGTTCAGGGACACAGTGCGGTAGGATTTGCACAGTTTCTGTGCGAATCCCCTTTGGACCGCATTTAGCTTCTTCTTTACGCACTTCTTTGTGGCTGCAGATGCCCACGCACTCGCCGCGTACAAAATTACGGGTTCTTCGGTCGGTAGGGTAGGGTAGGTAGTGTAGGATAGGTAGTGTAGGGTAGGTAGTGTAGGGTAGGTAGTGTAGGGTAGGTAGTGTAGGGTAGGTAGGGTAGGGTAGGTAGTGTAGGGTTGTTAGGGTAGGGTAGGTAGGGTAGATGAATGTTTGGTGTTTTTATGGCAAAACAAAGTTTGCCGGGTCAGCTAGTATCTAATAACAAAAAGCTACTCAAATTTAATATCAATCAGCCCTATGAAACCTATAATATAGATTTAACATCAATCAAACTTTAATAGTTTATAATTATAACTCCATAGACCCAAATACTATGCGTCTAGTAGACTCTTTAAAGGTAACTACTAGGTTGTAATGACAAGTAAAACCATTTAAAAAATTATCATCATCATATCAGCCGAAAGACGTCCACTGCTGGACATAGGCCTCCCCAGGCGTCGCCTCATTGACCGGTCCCGTGCGTCTCGCAACCAGCGGATCCCCGCAACCTTCACCAGGTCATCGGTCCACCTGGTGGGAGGCCTTCCAACGCAACGTCTTCCGGTGCGCGGTCGCCACTCACGAACTTTTCTGCCCCATCGGCCATCCGTTCTGCGAGCAATGTACCTTGCACACTGCCACTTAAGTTTGGCAATTCTTCGGGCTATGTTGGTAACCCTGGTTCTCTCGTTGGCAAACCGAAGGTGAGTGATGTACTCGCCATTGTCGTTGATGCCTAGCCCTCTCCAGTCCAGAACCTTGAAGATATCCTCCAGTGCAGCGGTGAATAGTTTCGGAGATATGACGTATCCCTGTCTCACACCTCGCTGCAGAAGGATAGGTTCCAAGGTCTAATCCTGAAGTCGAACTGTCATAGTGTCGTTTTTCTACAAACACTTCAGCACTTCGATGTACCGGTAGTCGATTTGGCACCGTTGGAGAGACTGCAGCACAGCCCAAGTCTCGATCGAATCGAAGGCTTTCTCGTAGTCCACAAACGCTAAGCAGAGAGGCAGGTTGTACTCTTCGGTCTTCTGTATAGCCTGCCGCAGCGTATGTATGTGGTCTACGGTGCTAAAGCCTTTTCGAAATCCGGCTTATTCGGGAGGCTGGAAATCGTCAAACATGCGCGCGAGACAATTCGTGATGACTCTTGAAAACAACTTGTAGACATGGCTAAGAAGTGAGATGGGCCTATAGTTCTTCAGACGGGCATTGTCGCCCTTTTTGAATAAGAGTACCACCACACTCCTGCACCATGCCTGTGGCGTTTTGCCATCGAGTATGACGGAATCAAATAGCTTCTGAAGGGCCTTAAGGGCCGGTTTTCCACTCGCCTTCAGGAGTTCAACCGTGATACCGTCATCACCCGGCTTGTTGTTTTTTAGCTGTTTCAGAACCATCATAATCTCGTACAGGCTGACGACCGGGATATCTTCGGTATAGTGTCGGGTCAATCTAGCTCTTGGGTCGTTTGCTAGACTCGCAACGGGCATGCTGATTGATGTGTACAACTGCCCATAGAATGTCTCGATCTCCCTCAAAAGCTCCGGTTTGGCGGATACGATCCTGCCATGGTTGGTCTTCAGTCTCGTGAACTGGCCCAATAGCCAGATCCAATACCTTGGAGCCTTTATTTCGCTCAATCGCGTCTTTAATACGGTCGGTATTAAAGCGGCGGAGGTCTCTTTTCAAGGATTTAGAGATCCGTCTATTGAGTTGCCGGTATTTGCACGCCTCATCTGAAGACTGCAGGATCATCTCACGCCTCTCCTTCATAAGCTTGAGGGTAGGATCAGAGTGCTTTTTGTTTCTATCTGTACGACGGGTCTTGAAAAACTTAGACCTGAACGTATGGACAGCTTCCACGAACCCGTCACTGTATTCGCCCACGGAGCACTCTAAACGATTCTGGAGTTCGAGCTGAAAGCTCTCATTTTGGACCCTGGATCTGTGCTGGACGGAGCGTCAAGCTTAATATTAATGTTCAATGTGCCACTTACCATGCGGTGATCGCGCCCGGTTTTTACCGAATTGATCATAGAACATTTACTTCTTGGTTGACATGATGAAGTCGATCTCATTTTTTGTTGCACCATCGGGGCTCTGCCAGGTCCACTTCCTGTGTTCACGCTTTTTGAAAAAGGAGTTCATCATATAGAGGCCCTCCGTCTCCATAAAACTGTTCGGTTCATATGCATAAAATGGGCTCTTTGAATACGACTTATTCACCCAAAAGGCTTAAGTTACTAATACTAATGATTAACCAACATGTTATTAAAAATTGATAATAAAATGCGCTTAACGTCCAATTGATTGTAATTAGCAGAAACGTACAGTGTTTTAACGGACAATAAACAAAAAAATATACACAAATAAATTGGTTTATTTCCAAAATTGGATAGCCAACTAGTAAAAAGATTTAAAGATAAAAAAAAAAAAAAAAATATTAGGTAAAGTGTTTTAACATCAAATATTTATTTAGACAAAAAAGGCAAAGTGAATTATGGCCAACTTTCTAAAGTTAAGTACGATTTACGAAGCAAATTACGAAAATGGGTGGATTTAAAACAAAATTCAATACGAAAATGACTGAAATCACCATTGTATTAACGAACACAAAAGTGCTCGGATTTAACTGGAACCTAGACCATTCGAAAGAGAAAATACTGCCCATTCCAACGATATAAAAAGCAAAATTTTGACCAAAATGGTCGTTCATACAATTTGCCTTTCTAGTGTCGATATAAGTACCTTTTATACTAATCTGCACCTGTAGGTACCATCTTAACTAACAACAGCATTATTCATATAATTAATTGGTAACAACAGCATTATTTGGAACACTTGTTAAAATTATAGGATTCGATATATTACGTTAAGTTTACTACAGTACACGTCCTAGCATACTTAGCATCATCAGCTTATAAATAATGTACCCACTGCTAGGACACAAGTCTTTTGTGAGAGGGAATGGGTCATAGTCTATCACGCAGGCTCAGTGTGGGGGTTGTTAGATGTCACAAATGTCTTTAGTTCTAGAACCGGTTTTCTCACGATATTTTCCCGTTTTGAGAGCAGTGATGATATAAATTACAACAATGTAATGCATTTCCCTGGGTTCGAACCCACGAATTAAATAAATATGAAACATAAGAAGGTACGAAAGAAATGCGCCGCTACCTGTATTGAATGGGGGTCTGAAGCTTGTCCGAGGATCTCCAGTAATACTGGATCTGAGACGAAGAAGAACCTTGGGAAGATGAGTCGCTTGGTCTCCAAGTAACCGGTGAGTGACTTTTGGCAGGCTTCTAGTTGCTCCATTAAGTGAGGCAGAAGCTGCTTCAGCGTGTCGTCTGAAGTGCATGTCTCCACACAGTTAACGATATCGCGCGCCCGGTACATTATTTTCACATAAGTTTTATCGATACCCTGCAAACGCCTTTTTTATTATATTATCTCTCATAACATTAAAAATATGTGATTGTGAAATTGATACAATTAACGTACCGCAAATCGCTTAGCTTCCGCCGGCAGTTGTTTCGCAATATCACCGCCAACAAACACTGCTTCTAGATACATCCAAAGGTTCTGCACTACAAGCCATTTCTCTAAAATTTCGGTAGTGCTTACCAGTTTGTTTATCCACATGATTATATCTTTTTTAAATGGGGCGTTATATCTAAAATGAATGTTTATAAATTAATGAGATTTTTTTTCAATCAGATATTGCGTTCAACATTCGTTTCAAACTCGCTGGGTACCTGAACCTGGGTCATTCATTATAATGTAAAGAACAACTATCTTTTTATGTTCCTCGGCAATCATCGCATTGCCGAATACAAACGAATGCTAATTTCCATGTCCATCAATTATTAGATTTATCGTGTATAATAATTTGAAATCAGAACTAAGTACTTTATTGTTGTTTTGTTTTGATTTCAGTGTGAAATATATAGAGCTGTAAAAATAGCAGATTTAGCAGCTTTCTTCCTATTTTAAAAATAAATTACATTATGACAAGAGTATTAACAAATGTATATACTTCCAAGTTGATTGAGAGCGTCCGGCTCCCTTATTATTATTTTACTCTTTGGTGTCTGGTCTGCACCAACCAAGTGCAAAGGGCAACTGATAGAAATCCGACGACTGACGAAACACGAAGTTTGCCGAGGGACATTAAGAAAATGTTTGTACTGTACCTTCGGTTTGTATTGTGATATCGGTTTCATAACATTTCAGGTTACTAATATTGGTATCTGTACCTACTTGTTATGTATAGGTACGTAGAACCTTATCATCATCATCATCATATCAGCCGAAAGACGCCGACTGCTGGACATATGCCTCCATGCATATGGCCTCCCCCAAGCGTCGCCACATTGACCGGTCCCGTGCGTCTCGCAACCAGCGGATCCCCGCAACCTTCACCATCGGTCCACCTGGTGGGAGGCCTTCCAACGCAACGTCTTCCGGTTCACGGTCGCCACTCCAGAACCTTTCTGCCCCATCGGCCATCCGTTCTGCGAGCAATGTGCCCTGCCCACTGCCACTTAAGTTTGGCAATCCTTCGGGCTATGTCGGTAACCCTGGTCAGAACCTTATCTTTTGAATGTATTTTTTCTAATACTACCCAAAACTAAAAACCCAGGTATACCTGTTAGACGCCAAAGAGTTGAGAATCATCAATGAGTCCTCAAGTAAAGTGATGGTGTCTAGCGTATCTTGTGGCTTGATCAAAAGCTCGCCTCTATTCTTGAAGTTAGCAAACTGTAGATCGATAACAGCCCAGTCCGCGGCCACTTGCTTTAACTTCGCTTCTATGTCCTTTTCTTTTACCGCACTAATACAGATGTCCTAAAAAAATAACTTCGCAGTTGCGATCAATCAACATTGACTGATCCATGTAGCTTATCTTAGCCGGCTAGGCTCATATGAACGGTCGATGAACATAATCCAAGTGACACAAATAATTCGACCTTTTCATAATCGATAGTCGTCGATTTTATAACAAAATTTTAAAGCATACAAAGTAAAGTTAACAATAATGAGGCAACTATGCAAAAAACGTAGGAGAAAATGCTACAAACTTCAACATCCTCCTTGTTTTTCAACAGTGGAGCCTCCATGATGTTCGCCAACGTAAACGCTTCAGATTCCACATCCAATACACAATCTGGGACAGACACCAAATATATTTTGTAATTATTTAGCATTAAAGGAAACAATATAACTTTTCAATTATTAAGTTTTATTAACTCATCAGTTTTTCTAATCTCTTCCAATGCCTTTCTTTCATGGCTTTGTCAGCCATCAATTCTAACAAAGGACAAGTTTGATTGAAATCATCGATTTTATTCTTCAACTCAATAAAAGCTGGCCAATCCTTCATTCCCCGTGGTAGTTTTCGACACCTTTTAACAAAATATCCAGTTATTAGAAACTAAGAAAGGAGCATACTTATAATACATTTGTGAATTTAGATTGAAAAAGTATATGTAAAAAAACTGATTGTCGACGCGACCACCACATTATTATGTACTTTTAGTTTACCTGAGATCGAATTCCGCCAATTGCGCAACTATTGTCTCAATTTCTATCTCTACCCACGGCGTTTCGAAATAACCGTCGATAGAGTTCATTACAGCCAAGTACAGACTGTACCTGTTACGGATTAAACATGACTGTTAGTTGTGAGAAAACAATAAAGGAATATTCCAGAAGCAAGACAAAAAACATATTCTCGGGGTACGATCAATGCACTTACAATTTACTCAATAAATTAAACTCCTTCTTCTTTTGATGCAAAATCGGATAGTCTTTAACTTCCATGCCAAATAACTTTTCACCATTGGAATACATTTCGAATCTTCTCCACAGCTCATCAAATCGTGATTGAAACATTATTACCCTATTAACATTTTAATATTATCGATTAATATCTGACGAAACTTTTTTGGGAAGTTTGATGGGAAAAGAAAAATCTGAAACCTATCAATTTGTAGTAAGCCTCAAAATAGATTTCAACTATGTACTTTTTTTTTGTACAATATTTTTTTCAATATCTTTGGACGCACCTGTCGCTAGCTTCTCGAGCCGTGAGACCAGGAGTCATGGGACCAAACGCGTCATAGTCAGCATCGAACTTGAGAACATCTTCAAGGAATGTGGCAACCCCTTCAGTTAACTCCGATTGCAATGGGCCTTGCATGTCAACTATTTTTTGTTGTGCTTGTTGAGACTGAAAGTAGACAAGGAACGCTAACTGCAGTCCAATTAATCACTTAGCCCATCTATATATATAAAAATGAACCCCTATTTCTCCTGGTCAAAGCGAAAAGCTTATAGCTATATATTTAAATATATATCTATTAGTTAGAGTATCAAAGTGCGTCCACATCAAATTGCGTACTAATATTTTTTCTTTACTAATACAGTCGTTAAAGATATACATTAAACTCACGCCTTTTTCCATGGGTGCAGAGAGAAACTACAGAACTGCTACAATACTGACAAACTTTTTGTTTTGCTCATTATACATCTAACTATACGGTCATGAGTACTGCGCACCAGGTCTTTCTGAAGAACATCACCAATAAAATTCGTGTATGTTCTTCTAGGGCGTCCCGTAAACCCCTTCCCCTCCCGGGGTTTCCACTTACGTGAGCCTAGTTTAAGTTACTAGCTGTTCCCCGCGGCTTCGCTCCCGTGGACTACCCCACAGGACCCGTTTTTGGGATAAAAAAATAGTCTATGTCACTCAGGAATAATGTAGCTTTATATTGGTGAAAGAATTTTTTAAATCGGTCTAGTAGTTTCGGAGCCTATTCGGTACAAACAAACAAACAAAAAAATCTTTCCTCTTTATAATATTAGTATAGATAAAGTATAGATATAGATAGTATATAGATGGACCAAGTGATTAATATAGCATTATTAATAATGCCCATACAATTTCAAAAATGCCCAATATTAAGAGTAGGCAATTTGAAAAAACCTATTGAAATAATAAAATTGACCGGACTTTCAGATTAATGTCCATCACTTAATGGAATGAAGTTGCTCGCGTACGTAGGATTTATCCTTTTCCTAGGCCCACCCTACACATCCTCCGCGGGTGGTGCTAAAAGAGCAACAACGCCGAGCGACAAGCGGCGGACAAATAACCTGACACTAGCATCCACATGACAAAGGGAACTAAATATCCCCAAAAATCGTGACCTTGGGAAAGCACTTTTAGTACTTCTCCTATCTTTTTAATATGGAAATGTCAAATAACAGAGAAAGTGGATATGTCATGCGATCCGGCTAACCCCCGGTGCCTTCCAGTATCCGGGCTGGAAGGTGTGAAATTTGCTACCGAAGACTCCACGTGGATAAAAAATACATGCAGCAAGCCTTTCACCCAAACTTCTTTTCACAAGACCAAGAAGTGCCTCCGTTGGAAGCGCATCGCACAGTGCCAGCAAGGACCTACAAGACACGCCACTAAAGCAATTAAAATCACAGTACACACCAAACACCAGCTTAAACACTGGGAATGTGACTATGGACAAATCGCAGGTTGGTCCTACTAACACTTCAATCAAATTGGAAACTGCTGAAAATAAAATGAACCAATCAATCATAACCCACCATTCACCAGAAACCAAAAACTGGATACATATCTCAAGTAAAAAGCGGCAGCGATTTAGTCCCGAACCGCCTATCTCATAGAAACAAAGCAAACTTGATACATACTGGCTGGCAAACTAACCTACACCATTATTTTTTTCTTTTTTGCCTGGAGAAATGCTCATGCATACTACGCTACCACGGGGAGATAGCGCAGTTATGTGGAACTCTAACCCACTAAACGGTGTCATACTTTGCCGTTTATGGCGGGAACACATATATCCGCGAACCCGCCGCGGCTGTCCGTCATCGGACCCTCCTTTGGGGAGTAACCCCCGTCACCGGCGTACGAGAACACGTTGTACGCCGTGACCACCCCAGGGACCAAACCAGCACATGAGTGCCAGACGACCCCGTGTGTGGCACCCTTGGTCCCCCTGTTACGGGTCAGGACAGTGGCCACCTACCACTTTTCGGCCGCAGGAGATAGGGAGAGTGGCCAACGCTATACCGACACTCCTCCTCCCCTGCAGCCCCACCGCGTCCGCCATCAGACGATGGTGACCCCGTGCAGGCCGCGGAGGGTAGGGCGAGCGGCGCACCGTAATACCGGCACTTCTCTCCCGCCGCGGCCTCCGACCCTCAGCCGCGATGCCTACCATACCACATCGCGGCCCACTTCAGTTGCGATGCCGCCCATACGGCACCGCAACCTACTTATTGGCCGCTACGTCGTCGACTTGTCGGCAAAAGCCCTCCTCCTCAGGTTCCTCTTTGCTTCACCGTGGTTGTCCAAGCCACGGCTACTGAGACCCCCCGCCTCGACAATGCGGAAACCCACCGGGGGGGAAACCAACCTACACCAACACCAACTTCTAACAGTTTCGCTATTCTGTAAGATAAACAGATGCAGGCACCAAACAATGCTAACACCCAAAAAGTTCATAAACCACCCCCAATCTTTGTTCATAGAGTAAGTAACATTCAACTACTAATCGAGTTATTGGAAACACACGCATGTAATGACTACAATTTAAAAGTAATAATAATAATCTCCAAAATGAACAGGTGAAAATTCAAACGAAATCTTCAGAAATATACACCAAAGTAGTCAAAGAATTAGCTGAATTTTACACATATAAACTAAAACAAGACAGGAGTTTCAAAGTAGTTCTTAAAAACCTTCATCACTCCTTCTGTATAGAAGAGTTGAAAGAAGCCCTAGATATGCTTGGTCATGAATGTACCAACATCTGGAATATCAAACAACATGCAACTAAAAAACCGCTACCAATGTTTATAGTGAAACTAAAACAGAAAGAAAACAATAAAGCTATATATGACATAAAATACCTCCTTCATTGCAAAGTAATATTTGGACCCCCAAGACCTAAACGAGACATTCCTCAATGCGGACATACGAAAACCTATTGTCGGAGAAATCCAAAATGTATTAAGTGTGTAGGAAATTATTTGTCACCTGACTGCTCACAAAAACCAGCAGTGTTAAATGTGTGCTTTTTGAAGGCAACCATCCAGCAAATTACTAAGGGTGCAAGGTACATAGGGAGCTACAAAAAAATTAATTCCTACCGCCACCACAAGTAAAGTAAAAAAGGACAACGCGAATTTATGATGAGACAAACCAACACGAACAAAACAAAACATCAACTACAGGGCCAACATAATATGCTGAAAAAGTAAAACGCCACCACAGATATATGAACCAAACAATACAATAAATGATAATAATAGTGATTTTAAGGAATTAATAATAACAATAAAGCAAATGGTGTAACAATTAACTGCAATAACAAACCAAATCATAAACCTAACGACTATGCTAACTGCAAAATGGATTTCATAAAAATGGTGCTCTGGAACGCCAATGGACTGTCAAAACATACCTTAGAGGCTAAAAAATACATGAAAATAAACAACATTGAGATAATGCTGATTTCTGAGACACACTTTACAATGAAGAACCATTTTAACATATCAGGGTACAAATTCTACCATACAATGCACCCTGATGGAAAAGCTCATGGAGGAAGTGCAGTACTGATAAAGAACAACATCAGGCATCATTTGGTTAATAGTTATTGTACTGAAAAATTCCAGGCAACACATATTGTTATAGATGATTAGTCAGGGCCTGTCACAATTTCAGCTCACCAAAACATAACATAAAGCAATTGGTACAAATATTTGTCGCTGGTGGAGACTTTAATGCTAAGCACACTTTCTGGGGCTTTCGGATAATAACGCCAAAGGGGCGCCAATCACTTTCAACAATAAACAAACTTCGGCTTGACGTCGTTTCGACCGGTGAACCAACATAACGGCCCACTGACATAAAAAAGAAACCGAATCCAATTGATTTCTGCGTAATTAAAGGTATTAATGGAAGTGCCATTAGCTGTAAATCTAGTGCCGATCTATCGTCTGATTCGAAAATTCTGCACAAGGAAAAACCATGGCGACTTCATACTCGTAGAACAAACTGGGAATATTTTCGAGACTTGATGACAAATTCTTTGGAGGTTAAAATACCACTACAAACAGAGGAAGATATCTAATCTTTAATGTTATAAAATGCTTTCTGGCACAACTTACGTTTAATGAATGATTTGAATTTATTAAGACTTAAATCTTGTACGTGGCTCGGAAGCTTATTATAAAATCGTACACATTGACATCTTAACGAGCCACCTATTTTCTTGAGCCTTGTTGTAGATACTACAAATTTGTGTTTGTTAGGAACAATTAGGTATTTATGTTATGGATATCACTGTATTTTTTAAACAATTTTATATTTTATGAGCATGTAATTTTTTTTCATAAATATACTGAGAAGGCATAGTCATTACATCAATCTCTTTAAATTTCTCTCTGAGAGTGTGTCTCGGCCTTAATTTATAAATTGATCGAACAGCTCTTTTCTGCAAAACAACGATAGTCTGGATGTCGGCGGCATTTCCCCACAACAGAATACCGTACGACATTACACTATGAAAATCGCTAAAGTTTACTAAACGGGCTGTGTCTCTATGTCAGTTAAATTACGAATTTTCCTAACAGCATATGCTGCGGAGCTTAGCTTCTTTGACAATTTATCTATATGTGGGCCCCACTGAAGCTTAGCATACAAAGTTAGGCCTAAGAATACTGTGCTATTTTCAGGACTCAATTCATCGCCCTTTATCATCACATCAGTTTTCACCTGCATAACGTGAGGTAGGGTAAACTTAAAGCATTTGGTTTTTTTTTTTCATTTAGAAGTAAATTGTTAACATTGAACCAGCGAACTACTTTTGAGATCGCTCTATTTACATCGTCAGTAATCAGCTGCTGACGTTTAAGTTTAAACAAAAGTGAAGTATCATCCGCAAATGACACTATATCATGGTTATCCTTTATGAGGTAAGGCAAGTCATTAATATAAATAAGAAACAAGAAAGGGCCAAGAATTGAACCCTGCGGGACACCCATTGTTACTATAGATCCGCGAGATCTTTTTCCATTAACGTCAACGCTCTGAATCCTATTTCTCAAGAATGAAGTAAGAAGATCCAGAGCGCTGTTCCGGATCCCGTAGTAGCGGTGTTTCCTGATTAAATTTTTATGAAGAACACAATGAAATGCCTTGGACAAATCACAAAATATTCCCAAGGCATCGCACTTATCTTCCCATGCATTATAAATATGTCCTAAAAGTCAGTCTTTTTAACATTTAAATGTGAAATGTTTTAATTATATCTCTACAAGTAATATGTTCAAAAAGAAATTCGGAATCGCAAACATTGACAATTTTTTTTGTATAGCATCAGCAATAAAAGGTGATGAGTTTAAGGATTTAGTAGTTGAAATGGGAATATCTGAAAAACAATTTTCAAAGGCCACTGCGACTTGTTGATTTTATGATGTTGTCATTAATAGACAGGCTGTAGTCAATATCTCAGTTACCAGATCTTCCCGTTTCACTAATAATAATATTCCAAGTCGTTTTAATAACATTACTACTGCTTTTAATCTTCGAACTTTAATAACGCGACTCGGCCAAGAAACAATTTCTTTTAAATAATATTGAATAATTTCTTACATATAAATTAAATTCAGCAGTGTTTTCATAAGTCCTTTCACTGTACAGCTCATAAAGCCGTTTTCTACTTTTATGAATACCAACGGTAGCCCAATCACCGAATGAAGCATTACTATTAACCGAGATAGTCTTGGGAATAAATGTGGCATTAAATTGTTTACAGTATATATAAAAAATTAGGGTACCGTATGGTGACGGACGTAAAGAATTTCACCATCCCATCTCATCACGTGGGTGTCGTAAAAGGCGACCAAGGGAATAAATGCCAGAGGACACTTTGTTTCCTTCTGTGCGGTGCGAACATCTCACCCCCAAGCTAAGGTCGCCGTGCCGAGAGCTGCATGGCTAGGGGAGAGCCTAAGTCGCAAGCGTGCCTGTTGTCTGGGACTGGGCGCTCCCAGGCACTATCCAGCCTTACATCCACAAGCGGGGCTCTGTAGAGCGTGGACATAATTTCCCTTACTATTCGTGGGAACAAAATGAGTCTACTCGGAGACGGCGGTCTGCTCGCCACACACCACGTCAACTGTTCTCATGGAGCGAAAAGCGAGCTACGGAGTGTCGCTTAGCTACGCTGAATGTGCAGGGAGGGATGATAGATAAGATGGATGAAGTATGTGAAATAGTGGAGGACAAAAGGATGGATGTGTTACGTGTGAATGAGACGAAAAAAAGGGAGTGGATATATCTAAACACGGGTCCCTGACCGCTATCTGGTCCGGTGTTCAAGAGACACAGAGGGCCTGTCAGGGTGGGGGGTTATCCTCTCGAAGTTGATTATGAGGTGTGTAAAAGATTATGCTTGTGTGAGCCCTAGGATTCTTTGGGTGAGAATTAAGGTGGGCCTACACCCTATCTTTATTTTGTGCGTGTATGCACCCGATATGGGATGCTCACCTTCTGAGAGAGAGGAATTCTGGGTAAGTTGAAGAGATATATTGAATGATTGTAGATCTAATGAGAAGATTTTTATGCTCGGTGACTTTAATAGTTGGGTTGGTGTGAAGAGGAATGGGTTCGAAAAAGTATTAGGGGCATTCGGTGACAATATAGTGAATGAGAATGGGATGAATTTACTAGAAGTATGTGTAGAGAAGGGCCTGTGTGTAATGAACACTATGTTTGATCATAGAAAGATCCATAGGTATACGTGGGAAAGGCAAGACAGTAGAAGTATGATTGATTTTGTTATTGTAGATGAAAGATTGAAGAGCAAAGTTGCAGATACAAGAGCCTATCGGGGTGCTAATGTAGAAACTGATCACTATCTGGTTATGTGTCGGGTGGTCAAGCATTAGCGTCATCGAGTTCAAGTTCCTGTGACCGCGTTAGAAAGAATAAAAGTAGAAAGATACCAAGAACTAAAAGTAAAGGAGGAATATAAGAGGAAAGTAAAACAGAAGACGGATAAGATATTTGATGATATGAATGATTTCAGTTAAAAGGATGTGTGGGAAATAGTGAAAAGTAGTATGGTAAAAGTAGCCACAAAGTTATGTGGTATAGCGAAGAGGATGATGAAGTAAAAGAAGTGGTGAAGAAGAAGAAAGAGGCTTGGCTCAATGTATTAGCCTGTAAGGCCCAAAATAGAATGAATCAGGTAACAAACGTGTCGGATGATCTGGCAAGAGTGAAAGTAACGTACAATCAAATGAAAGCGAAAGTCAAAGAGGTGGTAAAAATGAAGAAGGAAGAAAAGGAAGAAAAATATAACAGGAAATTCTCCGATAACTTCAGGGCCAATGTTAAGCTGTTCTGGAAACAGGTAAGATTGGCTCGCGGAGTGACAAAAATATCGAGCATGAATGTAATAAGAGCAGAAGATGGGTGCTTACTGAGCGAAGAATGTAAGGTCTTGGAACTTTACAACTTTAAATGATAGATTGAGGTATGAGGTAATACGACAACGTTGTGGTTTAAAAGAAGATGTAGTGACTAAAATTGAAAAGAGTATGTTAAAATGGTTTGGTCATGTTGAGAGAATGAATGAAAGGCGACTAACGAAAGGTATTTACATGGCAGACGTGAATGGAAACGCCGGGAGGGGACGCCCTAGAAAGACATACATAGACCTTATAGGTGATGTTCTTCAGAAAGGCCAGGTGCGCAGTACTCATAACCGGCGTGTGTGTATGACTAGATGTGTGAATGTGAGTGAAGCAAAAGAAGTATGTAAGGATCGTAGCACGTGGCGTTCTGTAGTTTCTGCCTTCCCTGATGGGAAAAAGGCGTGAGTTTATGTATGTATGTATGTATAAAAAGAAAACATCATATAGAAGATTAGGATCAGCATGCATTGACAAAATTGGTAATTTATTAATGAGTTTAACTTTAAAAGCTGCCTGCTGTTTTGGGGTTAACAGTGATATCCTTTTTAGTCACTTTGTTGTTTTGGTTTGGTATAGTAATCCTCTGTCTGCAATGATCAGAATCTAGTAAATTTATAATTTCTTTGTGGACTGGTATAACATTAGTATAAATATTATCTAAGCATGTGGCACTAGTGAGGTTTATTCTTGTGAGCTCCAAAAATAGGTTTACAAGATTGTAGGACTGAAATAGACTTATTATTGTACTCCAAGAACCTGAATTTTCTAATAAATTAACATTAAAATCAACACAAGTGATAATGGATTTATTTGAGTTACAAATCTTGTGTAACACTTCATCCATTACTTTTTCAAAGCAGTCATACAATCCTGAAAGGAGACCAGGATTCAGGATTGTATGACTGCTTTGAACATAGTACACACATACACAAAACTTAGTAAAACGACACTAGATAGCGCCACAAGTATTGATTTTGATATTATTTCTAACAAATATCAATATCAATGTGTGATACCAAATTATTGGCTGATTTAAATAACATGTCTTGGCATTGCTCAATCAAGAAACAAGTTGTTTAGCCAAATTCTTGGCTGTAATAGAAAAATAATATGTTAGCGACACAGCTATCTGTCTTTTACAATACTTTGAAAGAAAGTGAAAGTGACCTATCCATGAAAAATCTATCTTTTGTCAAATAAAGTGAGGTAATCACAACATAATTCTTAGTGTCAATTAAATGGAATAACTTACTACTATATGTTAAATTATGTAATATCCTATTCAATTCAAATCTAAGATTGTTTTCTTCCTGTGGCAAACTATGGCTGTATGGGAATGTGAACATCATTTTTTTTTGTTTTAATAATGTTGCCCAATGATCTATAATGTTGGAGTAATTCTCCTTTGTTCACATTACCCCTATTACCAATAAATATTTTTTTTCTTGACATATCTCAAGCATTGGATAGAGTCTGGCATGATGGACTTATATATAAAATAAAAAGACTCTACCCATTACCTACTTTAATCTCATCAGATCATACTTAGATGGAAGAGACTTTTTTGTCAGTGAAAGAGATGCAACAACAGCTTAAAAATACAAGCAGGTGTGCCGCAGGGTAGTGTCATGGGACCACCACTATATCTGTTGTACACCGCGGACTTACCAATATCTGATGATGTTGTATTGGGAACATTTGCCGATGATACAGCTATTATGGCCTCTGACGATACGCCAAATCAAGCCTCTTATAAGCTGCAAGCCAGCATGAACAAAATCACAACATGGTTGAAGGATTGGCGTATAAAAGCCAATGAAACGAAATCTGTACAGGTCCCATTTAGTACCCGAGAGACTTGCCCACCAGTTACACTAAATAGTGTCCAATGTAGCCAAGTATCTTGAAATGTACTTAGACCGACGATTAACTTGGAGAAAACATATATTTACGAAACGTCTAGCAATAGGACAACAAGTACGCAAAATATATTGGCTAATTAATAAAAAAGCCAACTCTCAATGGAAAATAAACTCCTGCTATACAAATATACAATAACACCAATATGGTCTTATGGGATACAATTATGGGGCACGGCTACAAATTCATATAGAAATCCTACAAACATTTCAGTCAAAAATGTTGAGAATGATAATAGACGCACCATGTTATGTCACAAATGAGAGACTTCACTGTGACGTCGGTATTAAAACAGAGACAGATGAAATAAAGGAAAAGGTCAAAACATACAAAGAGAGATTGCAGTTAGATCCAAACAAACTGGCACACCACCTCATGGATTAAAATAATTTAATAAAACACATCGTTTATTACCTTGCCCATTAAGTTGTTTTTTTTTTCTTCTCTTATATTGCAATCTATCTAAAATACATTCAGCAATATTTGTGTTCTTTAGATATAAGTCGTGCAGACATTGCCAAAGAAACAAAAAAGAATTTATTTAAGCGTAAATTATTTAAGCACTACCTGAATTGTTTGCATTAAGTACCTACTTACTTACCTGAATTCTAATTTTAAGCACTTGCGTAATTATGTACCTACTATGTGTAAGCGAGTATGATTGATCCCGCAGTCAAACTGTATGTGCAGTTTTGCTGGAGTGCGTAGCTTATAAGTCTACTCTGTATTTTTAATAAAATAAAATAAATAAAAAGTTACGCTACCCGCCGCAAGATGTCACTATACTAAATGCATTCAATTTAAAGCTGTATTTCGTTAGTAATAAGATTTATATTTGCGTAATGAGGTCATTACATTCGTTTTCCTCTAGAGATGTACTACCGTCGTTGGCTTATTTATCGAAAATCCGTTTTATTTTGAAACAAAACAAAATCAACAGCTAGATTCGATAAATATTATGGGAATAAATATAATGACCACCAAAAAAAACTTTGTGACGATAACCCCTAACCACCAAATCTAGTAATATACTGACAAAAATAGTAAATGATCACCAAATTTAGTAAATTGATCACCAAATTTTAATAGCAAATTATTGCGCTATTTAATGTTGTAAAATAGGTTAGGTTAGGTTAGAACTGTGACCAACCGCGCGCGAGCCGAGCGAGCAAAGCGAGCGGTGCCGCGGCAGCGGCCGGCGAGCGCTACTTCCAAGTTGCTCCCAGAAATTTTATAATCTTTTTGGTCATTGGTTTAATTTTGGTGATCATTTACTACTTTTGGTGATCATTTACTACTTTTGGGTTAACAATGATTTATTTGGAGTCATTTTGCTTAAACAGGATAGCGAGATGTTAAAACTTTGGTTATAATTTTACAATAAGATGCGGGTTTAATTTTGGTGATCATTTACTATTTTTGTCTGTTATATGTTACTATATCTGGTGGTAAGTTAAACATAAGCCAAATATTATTATGCTTGAAATCCAGTGTTTATATACAACTGAATATTTCTAATCTTATGACTAATAACAAAACAAACTTACATACAAAGGGGAGAGGGAAAAGGGCTCATAGTGCATCAAATAATTCGCCCACATCGATGTCAATGGGAAACGTGCCCAGAACGCTGGCAGCATTGCTATGTTGAATGGCAATGCTGATTCTCTGACTGAAGAAAAGGCCAGCCCTCTGGTCACGCGAACAGTCAACTAACCGTTTACTTATGTCTCGAAGCACTCGATGAGCACTCGGACCCCATGAACCAAATGTCTCAACCCCAAACGGGTCATACATATAACTGCCAATAAGGTTGTTATATTTGCATAATATATAGCAACCACTGTACTTGTAAGTCATATTTAAAAATAAAGAATTCTAAATAGTGTTTATATAAATTTATTCTAATACTTACGATTTATAGAAAATATAATTAAGAATTGTCATGTTAGACTACTAATCCGTTTTTGAAAATCATTATATTGATAGAAAAATACACCCTGTGGCGTTTACGCGATAGATATTAAACTATAGTCTGATTTTTAATTTCGTACACTAAACTGACATTTGGAGGTTGCCACTTTATCGTTACATTAAGATATTAATTAAACAATAATTAATTAAAATATTAATTATTCGATTAACCTTTTTTCGATTAGAATACTACCAATAGATTACTCATATCCATGCTTTATTCATTTTAAACTTGGTTAAGGCAGAATTCGAAAAAAAAAGGGTTTGAACATGGAAATGACATGTATTTGATTACTAATACTGAATCACACAAAAAAAACCGCACACTGGTTTAAATTTTTTCTGAATGGTATATCATAGAACACAGAGAACATTGTAAGTTTAAAATATCGATAACTCATTATCGATAACGGTAATCTCTAATTGAGTAGCTGACTGTGACATGTGCATAGTTGGAATCTTCGAGAACAATATGTTTGAATTTAAAAGAAAGTAGACCTTAAATTAAACAACATAAAATCAACTTTTACTTTTGTGTGGGCGGGGCAGCAGACATATGCGGAGTAGTGCAAATCCCGGAGTACGCGGGCCCCGCCTACTTGCGACTTCTATTGTAGAAGGCGTTTTTTCTGTTCTGTGCTATCGACAATAAAAAAAAATCAAAGACGACGGAACCCAGCTGTGACATTTGTTTTAATTCGAAAACAAATCTTGTTATTGTTCTTGTCATTTTGTGATGGCCCCATATGCTCCCGTGCTCTCTTCGCTCGCTCATTAACTAATTCGTTGAAAATAGCACCGCTTATAAATATTATTTTATGCTAACTCAATAATCCTGCTGACCAAATAATATAATTTTCTGTGAGAATAACTTTTTCGCAGATATTTCTTGCTGACCGAATATTTAAAATAAAAACCATACTAATGTTTTATAATTATTGAATTGCCATGGCATTTTACATAGTGCCTTGATTAATAACTTGGTCCAAGACATATATACCTTTTTAAGTCGCCTTTCATTGATCTTCTTAACATGGCTAAACAATCTCTAAGCATACTCTTTTCAATTTTGTCACTACATCTTTTAAATCACAGCGTTGCCTTTTTATATCATTCCTCAATCTATTATTCAAAGTTACACAACACATACTTTGCAAAGAACGCATTAAAGATTTTAATTTAAGTACCATTTATAGGCTTGTCAGTTTCTTTATACCTTTTCTTTCTATATGCAGTTTAGATAAACAATGGGCTTAAACAGGCAGATGTAAAAAGTGACTTTGTTTTAGGTAAGTACTATTTTACAGATACGCCTATTAAATACATACTGTCAATAACATATTTTGGAAAGAGTAACGTAATCCATACACCATGTCGGCATCCTCTTTAGGGACATCGATATTAAACTGAGAAAACGTTCCGTAGCATTCTTCTATTAGATCGAGTTCCATATCCATGCTAAAAGAATTAAATGATGTGCTGTAGATAATTCTCTTAATTTCTCTTAGTAAAGGTCTATCCACACATATCAGGACCGTGCCCGGGACGTGGATGAACCGTGCCCCGTCAGGGGCTCAAAAATATATCGGTGTGTACATTTTATATAAACTCGTTCACACTCGTCCGTGCACGGGCCAGTGACGGAGCTTCAATGCCTGGGCCCGCCCCTGTCACGTCCCGGGCACGGCCCTAACTAATATGTGCGGATAGACCTTTAGGCGTCACTTTTTTCACTACCGGGCAAAGTAAATGCTTACAGGATTGCCTGAGAGATGCTATTATAAAGTTAGATTGTACGGCAAACCCGGCAAGCACCTATGTTGGCTCGACGACCGTGTTCATGTATGTCATACAAATGAACGCGACACGACGGTCGCGTATTACCGCGATGGTCGCATTTCACTAGGACGACGCCTTAAAAAGCCTCAAAACGCAGCCCTTGCCTCATCTTAGGCAGGCCTCGGCGGTCCTACCTATCTTCAGGCACCCACCCAGAGCAAATAAATATACAATAGCACGATTTTAACAAAAACCTGCTAAGTGCATATTCTACCTTTTACAGTATTACCGAACATTGGGTACCTCCAAATAAGTGTGTTTTGTGTCACAAAACGGACCACGGAACACAACACTGAAATATAAAGTATTAGTAACCAAACCACGGCGATGTTTTGTATACGACATGCATTCTACCCATATGGTTAAATTACTTTTAACTAAGCAATTTCTACTTTAGCAAGATTTGGGGAAAACTTTTGATTATAAAGGTAAAAACACAGTACACAGGGCGGAAAGTTGAAGAAGTATCTGAAGGAAGATCTGTATCTTATGTTGGTACCACTTTTTCCTCCTCCAGGTCCGTTTCAACTTATCACCACTTTATATAAAATAGATCTTCACCCGATAAACTTGTCTCTAATAAGTTCGAGGCATAACATGGCTACTCTAACGTCATCCAAATCTTTAATCCTTTTGCTCAAAGTTTTCATTCTGTCATTAATGAATTGCGTCAATTTCATTACGCGCTCTTTATAGGCCTGACTCAGTAATTTACCCAAGGTTCTCTTCCATTCGATTGATTCCAAATTTAGGGCCAATTTAATATTACCTGCAACATTGATAGGTTGAACTCAATTCATTATTTTAAGAGATACGGGGAAGACCCCCGTTTCTCTTATCAAAATCATTAACTGGGTATAAATTAATTTGCAGTTATAAGTAGGTTAGGTAAACAGGACATTTCCCTACTATGGAAAATGAAGGTCTACTTTTAAATATTGATTATAGTATAGTTTGCATCATGGAAACATACCCATATCAATTTGTATAGAACCGATGATGTGTCGATCGGGTAGATCTTGCACTTCTTCGGTCTGTCTCTCGTATTTGTGTAGCATGTCTTTCACTATAACGTTCATAGGATTAGAATTGACAAAATCTTGTACTTGCTGCACTCTGTCTTCTGCCCATAAATGAGAAAATCTTCCGTAGCCCTATAATAAATTAATAGATAATTATACATATATATTTTAGGACGATAAAATTATTACTGACTGGAGACTATGCAGTGTTTCCAACTCGTCTAAGCAAAAACGCGCTGTTAGCTCTTTAAAAAGCACTAGAAAGCGTTAAATGCTCCATTCTTTCCGTTGCCGACTCGTAGTCACACCAGTATGACAACCAGTATTTTTTTTTCTCGTTTGTCACACCACTGATTTTTGTACACCATTTATTCCTAACTAGTGCGGTTCTAGTTATACTAAAGGGTTTTTCAACTTTGCCGACTTGTAGTAACACCAGATTATCACATCAGTATGACAAACAGGATTTTTTTTCCAGTATTGTTTTTTTTAAATAAGGGCGGATATATGTTGAAATTAAATAAAAGAAGCTGTGTGTAAGGTATTACCAAAATTCTCTTTTTATTTGAAAGGCCTACTTGTGTCATTACGTGTGGAATATGATATGACATCGTTTAAATGCCCGCCTCGGCTATTTACAGTGGCATGGTCCAAGTGGTGACTCTTCTGCATAGATCCGGCTGAATATGAGCGATGGCCTGTGTGTGTTCACCTCATCATTCGATCATGGTTTGTTTGCATAGACTTGTGACTTCAAAAAACCCTACAAGAAAAGGTCTAGCGGCGTCAAATCGCAAGACCAAATACGCATGATTCAAATTGAATGATGTTGAAGTGTATTAGAATATATAGGTAGGTACTGCACTAGCAGTTATCGTATACATGGTTTGAAAAAATCAGTGGTGTGACAAACGAGAAAAAAAACCGATGATCGTCGAGGCTCTTGGTTATTATGCCATTGGCCGTCACTACTATCGGCACAATGACTGCTGTATTCACATCTCACATGTCGACAACCTCGCGAGCCAGATCAAGATACTTGTTTTTCTTATCTCTCTCAGCCTTCACGAGGTTCACATCATGGGGGGGACCGCTATATCAACAATCATTGCGCGACGCTCTAGTCGGTCTATCACCACTATGTCAGGCGTATTGGCAACAATAGTCCTGTCAGTGATGGTAGACCGATCCCAATACAACGTGACATTGCCATTTTCGAGAACTGGGTCGGGGACATACTTATATTTAGTAAGGCACTTCAGATTCCACAAGATTGTATTTAAGAGCAAGTTGCTGATGTATAAGCCTGGCTACAAGGTTGTGTCTATGCAAATAGTCTCCGTTAGCCAGACTAGAACAACCGAAAATAATGTGACTGATTGATTCTCCTGGCCGGTGAAATGCCCGACAGATGTCAATATTATTATTTCATTTATTCATTTTATTTACATATTTGCTAGCTAATGGCAATGTCTATAAGGAGCAGCTCCTTAGTACCGTGGGACCCGTTCTTACATCCATTCTAAGAAGCAGACATGATTGAATTCGTATCAATATGTTGATTAATTTTAGCTCTCAGAATAGATGTAAAATCTGATATTATTATTCCATTTATTCATTTTATTTACATATTTTACATTTTTAAATATTATTCTATTAAAAATATAACATTTACACATACAAAAATAGTAGCCCACCGGTATCGGGAACAGGTTCCAAGCTACCGGTGGTTAGGGCTCCTGAGAGAGGAACCTCCTAACGATACGCGCCGTGTCCGGGAGTACCGATTTCTGGATCAAGCCCTTGATCCAGCTGCCCAACGAGAGCCTCCTCAGATGATCGTGTGGCGTACTGATTTTATGCAAGTAAAAACGCAGACGAAGACAGGCGTAGTGTCATATCATATTTAGCTACCTAGACGCCTGTGGTCGTTACTGTCCGTCAACGTGTATAATCGGGCTTTTACCAGTAACATATCAAATAAAATGGCTTGTTAAGAGAGTTTAATTTTTTTTTTCATTATTTTTAAGTTTAGGTATAATTTTAATATTATTTACGAAAATAGGTGGCTTTACTATTCACCACATCTCGCTGAAAGAATGAGCCTATAGATTATAGAAAACTATAAGCATTCTATAATTTTAAAATAACATGCTAAAAATATATTCGTTTGACCCGCGAATATCGGATATCTATGGTTCGACCCTTTGCGTAAACCATTTATAAAAACCGGTTTTTATATGGTTCAGTTCAGATTAACCATATAGAAACCGGATTTTATATGGTTTAAGTGAGAATACTATTATAGAGATCGATTTGTAATTCTATTGAGTATTATAACAATGTTAGGGGAACACAAAAGATCCCAATGGGTCGAAGTGTCCGAGTTATTTCTCGGCCCCTCCACAAGATAAGATAATATAACAATATAGTTATTGAATCCATACCGTTAACAGTGTCTCAATATCAGGTTTGTACATGAACATCATTCCCTGTAACGCCATCACCGACCTGACGATATCCTTATGTTCTGACACCATTCGGAAGTAGTTTCTTATGGCACTGATGTTAGCTTTCGACCGAGATCCTGTCAATAATTCACATTAGATTTCATTTTATAATACACACACTGACAAATATAGCGGTAAGTACAATTAAGGGTCAAAAGTGCAGTCACACTACCAAAACAGCAGTGGCAATTTTTTTAAGGTTAGTAGGTATAATCTATACTTTAATTTCTATACAACATACTAAACCAGTTGTGAATAATTTAACTTTTTCTACAAAAACTAGCCATTTGAATTTTGGGAGAGTTTTGACCCACGCACTTTTGACCCTTGACTGCAATGATATTCTATTCTTTTTTTAGGGTTCCGTACCCAAAGGGTAAAAACGGGACCCTATTACTGAGACTTCGCTGTCCGTCTGTCTGTCTGTCTGTCTGTCTGTCTGTCTGTCTGTCTGTCTGTCACCAGGCTGTATCTCATGAACCGTGATAGATAGACAGTTGAAATTTTCACAGATGATGTATTCCTGTTGCCGCTATAACAACAAATACTAAAAACAGTATAAAATTAATATTTAAGGGGGGCTTCCATACAACAAACGTGATATTTTTGCCGTTTTTTGCTCGATATTAATAACGGCAACAGGTAGACGCTTGAAATATTCACAGAATATTTAGTTGTATATTCTCTTCAAAAAATAATTAAATTAAAATGAAATAAATTAAGGGGGGCTCCCATACAACAAACGTGATTTTTTTGCAGTGTTTTGCGATAATGGTACGGAACCCTTCGTGTGCGAGTCCGACTCGCACTTGGCCGGTTTTTTACTAGAATATCATTGCTTGACTGTAAATAAAACACGGTTTTCTTTTTAAACACTTAGTAGTAATTTTAGAATAAGATACTAACATATCTTTTCATAGTTAAAATTACTCCATATGAAATAAAAACCGGCCAAGTGCGAGACGGACTCGCACACGAAGGGTTCCGTACCATTATCGCAAAAAAAAGCAAAAAAAACACGTTTGTTGTATGGGAGCACCAATTAAAATTTATTTTATTCTGTTTTTAGTATTTGTTGTTATAGCGGCAACAGAAATACATCATCTGTGAAAATTTCAACTGTCACTGTCTTGCTATCACGGTTCATGAGATACAGCATGGTGACAGACAGACAGACGGACCGCAGAGTCTTAGTAATAGGGTCCCGTTTTTACCCTTTGGGTACGGAACCCTAAAAATGAGATAACATTTACCTAGTATAAATTATGTAAAACATGTGAATTTTATTTTTTTATGGTTACCAAGAAAATTCATTTACACAATAAGAAGAAATTAATCATAAGCAAATTTTTCTACAGGCATACAATAAGGTCGAATTTTGCTTAAATGTATATTTCCTTAGCAACAAATTTGCTGTCGATTTTAATAGGACAGTGTAAATTAGTTTACCCATCTACCTATCATTTTAATGTCACGCCACCATTTTAATATCTACTTGACGTTTCATTATTTAGCATTTTTCTTAATTTAAAAATAAGGTTCTGTAACCGTTAAAGTCTGGAAAAAGTTCGTATATGTTTTTGAAATAAAATATTGTTCTGCAGAAAGAAGTTCTATAAGCATAAAAAATAATTTTTACTTTATCAAAAAAATCTTTTTAATTCAATTTAAAATCTCCTGCAATGAACACAATGGTCGAAACTGTACGACCCTTTGCCCGTATTGCCACAGTTTTTATATTATTTAAAATGTCCTAAGTGCATTATAAGTGATATCAAGAAAACTTTAATATTTTGTAGTTTTCAAACGAATTATCGGCTGAAAGAGTCATGAATCAACTTGCTTGATTGTACCTATGCATTTGTTAAAGTTTTCACTCGCCTAGACATGTTGAGAATAATGTCATCTACTGTCTTCTGTGGTAGTGTCGACCACGATGACAATTCACAGTTCAGTCACATTCAAACAGGAGCACGGCGTATGAATTATTATTATTTTATAAATAAACACTGTCAACGGATAAAACAATTATTGGCATAACTTGTAAAATAGTAATGGCCTGGTAACTAATGGCCATTTGAAAAGATTTAAACGTAAATTTCTTCCTAAACTCTGTTTTTTATTTGCTGGACGAAAATGACTTTTAATTTAGGTGGTTTGCTACTCTATCTATACTAATATTATAAAGCTGAAGAGTTTGTTTCTTTGTTTGTTTGTTTGAACGCACTAATCTCAGGAACTACTGATTGGAATTGAAAAAATATTTTTGTGTTGGAGAGGCCATTTATCGAGGAAGGTAAAAGTAGCAACCTTGCTGTATTACTAACGTCATAAACAACAACTTTTGTGCAATGTCTTTTAAAAATTCAACAACAAAAAATTTGCTGATCCATACATTCTGGCGAGTTAGTGTGAAGCCAACGAACATCATTTTGTGAGTTGTGAGTCGCGTAAAATGCGTCGCAGAATTTACGCTGCATTCGCTTTCAAACTCAAGTCCTGTTTGTGCCACACGGCGACGCAAAATGAGTTGTCTGCTGACTCACGCACATTATTTCAACCATATTGCGCTCAAGGTAAGCTAGTAACAAATGTAGATTAAAATTACGTCCGTCCATCTGGCATCCTAACCGAATTTCAGTTGAACGTAAATGTCGCGACTCATTTTACGCGACTAACAACTCACAAAATTACGGTCGTTTGGCCTCACCCTATGTGATCATAAATGTATGTATCAGCAGATTTTTTACCAACGACAAATTAATTAAATTACGTACACAGATAATATAATACTAGCATATAAGAGCAACAACCTGAGGAGCTTCCGCGAGTGTAGAGTCCATTTTTCATTATCTAACGAAAAAAACTTTCACACATCATATCAATGCGAATAATTCATCAACTCGTCCTACATGCCAACGGCCCATTTAGGACATATTGGAGAAAATCAAAATAAATAATATTTTCACTCTGCAACCCTTCGTCGTGGAACTTATTAATAATAATACTAATACGCGCCTTCAACGGTTGGGTCATGCCAGTATTAATGTACTCTTTCGGCATACTCAACGGAACTTGACGCCTTTGATAGGCGAGTCCGTACACTGCTGACTGCATATTGATGGCATCACCCACGATCGTCGGTCATGAGATTGTATATTTTGCTTTAGGCTTTTTAAATGCCAAAAACCTCCACAACCGCGAGATATGCAATCTCAGGATATATTTTCTAAACACCGACGTGGGTATGCATCAAGATGTAGTAGCAATGGACAAGGGACTCACCCCGCTCTTCTTGGCGAAAGAGAACTGGTGCAAGCCTGTAGTGCTTGAGACACTAACGACCGCAGGGAGGAATGGCAGAGTAAGACGCTTTTTCCGGGCCCTACATGGGCCCGATGTAGATCAATCAGCGTCCGTAGCCTGGCTGCGTTTCTGTGACCTCTTTGGGGAAACCAAAGGTTTTATCTGTGCAATTATGGACGAAGTTATCATGACGAATAACTACCGGAGATTTATTGTGAAGGGTAGAACGGTTGACATCTGTCAGACATGTCACCACCCGGGTGAATCGATCCGACACATTATCTCTAGTTGTTCTCGTCTACCTAATGAAGAGTGCTTGCAAAAGCACAACCTTGTAGCCAGGATTATACATCAGCAACTTGCTCTGAAATACACTATTGTGGTATTTGAGGTACCGTACTACAGGTATGTGCCCGACCTAGTTCTAGAAAATGGCAATTACACATTGTACCGGAATCGGTCCATCATCAATGACAGGACTTTTGTAGCCAATAAGCCTGATATTGTGGTGGTGGACCGAATCGAGAAGCGTGCAATGATTGTCGACATTATCGTCCCCTGACGGGAACCTCGTGAAAGCCGAGAAAGATAAGTATCTTGACTTGGCTCGCGAGGTTGTGTACATGTGGGATGTGGACACAGCGATCAGTGTACTGATAGTCGTGTCAGCCAATGACTTAATAGACACGAGCCTCGACCAACACCTTAAGAGGCTCTCGTTAGACGGCTGGGTCAAAGGCCTGATCCAGAAAGCAGTACTGCTGGACACGGCTCGTATTGTTAAGAGGTTCCTCTCTCTGGAACCCTGACCGCTTGTAGCTAGGACCCTGTTCCTGATACCGGTGGGCCTCTATATTTTATATTTCAAATGTTTTTTTTAAATTTATTTTGAAAAAATATTTAGAAATGTAGATAATAAGAAAAGAAATGAATAAAGGACTTACTAATAATAATAATACTTATATTTGGGTATGTCGGAAGCATTAGGCATCAATGCTAGTGACGTGAAACAGTCGTTGAAGGAACGCTTCTTTGGCCGCCTGAGTAAAGTACTAAATAGTCTTTTATCAGGCGGAAACAAGGTGCGCGCCTTCAACGGCTGGGTCATGCCGGTCTTGATGTATTCTTTCGGCATACTCAAATGGACTCAGACAGAACTTGACGCCCTGGATAGGAGAGTCCGCACGCTGCTTACCGCAAATCGTATGCATCACCCACGGTCATCGGTCATGAGACTGTATATCCCGCGGAAGTGTGGTGGTCGAGGCTTTTTAAATGCTAAGACCCTGCACAACTGCGAGGTATGCAGTCTTAGGGAATACTTCCAGGCCACCGACGTGGGTATGCATCGAGATGTGGTAGCGGTGGACAAGGGCCTTACCCCGCTCTCCTTGGCTAACGAGAACTGGCGCAAACCTATAGTATTAGACTAATGACCGCAGGGAGGTATGGCAGAGCAAGGAGCTTCACGGACGCTTCTACCGGGTCCTACATGGGCCCGATGTAGACCTTTTAGCGTCCGTGGCCTGGCTGCGATTTGGTGACCTTTTCGGGGAAACCGAAGGTTTTGTCTTTGCGATTATGGACGAAGTTATGATGACGAACAACTACCGGAAATACATTGTGAAGGATGGCACAGTTGACATCTGTCGGGCATGTCACCGGCCGGGTGAATCTATCCGTCACATTATCTCCGGTTGTTCTAGTCTGGCTAACGGAGACTATTTGCATAGACACAACCTTGTAGCCAGGATTATCCATCAGCAACTTGCTCTTAAATACAATCTTGTGGAATCGGAAGTGCTTTACTATAAGTATGTGCCCGAACCAGTTCTCGAAAATGGCAATGTCACGTTGTATTGGGATCGGTCTATCATCACTGACAGGACTATTGTTGCCAATAAACCTGACATAGTGGTGATAGACCGACTAGAGCGTCGCGCAATGATTGTTGATATAGCGGTACCCCATGACGAGAACCTCGTGAAGGCTGAGAGAGATAAGAAAAGCAAGTATCTTGATCTGGCTCGCGAGGTTGTCGACATGTGGGATGTGAATACATCAGTCATTGTGCCGATAGTCGTGACGGCCAATGGTATAATAGCCAAGAGCCTCGACGAACATCTGAGGAGGCTCTCGTTGGGCAGCTGGATCAAGGGCTTGATCCAGAAAGCGGTACTCCTGGACACGGCGCGTATAGTCAGGAGGTTCCTCTCTCAGGAGCCCTGACCACCGGTAGCTTGGACCCTGTTCCCGAAACCGGTGGGCTACTATTTTTGTATTTTTAAATGTTTTTTTATTTTATTTTTTATAGAATAATATTTAAAAATGTAAAAATATGTATATAAAATGAATAAATAATACTTATTATTAATACTTAATAATTTAGTTTGTGTTTTATGGATTCAGTCAAACTCGTTCAACGGTTTAGGTGTGAAAGCGTAACAAACAAACAAACTCTTATTCGCATTTATAATATTAGTTATACAATTCATTTTTGTTCTATAATTACAACACAAGATAAATTTTCCAAGATTAATTTTCCAAGATTAAGATTTAATTAATTCTGTTTTAAATCACCAAACTACAAAGTAATCTTTTAGTAAAATGTTAACTTTTGCGTAAGCAAATAACTACAATATCCCCTATATTATTTTTATACGTGGTATAAAAATTTTGCTAAATGAATTTCGTAAGTTCATATTATGTAATTGAAATATAATGCCCCGTTCTGAGTACAGATTTTTTATTTTTATTCATCAAAATTTTCTGGAAAACCATACCATGAATTTTTGAGCGCTTTGAAGTTTGAATATACTAAAAGCAAACTAAAAGTATTTTTTTTTTCCAAACGTCACACACACCTTGAGCTGCTGAAGTTTAAAGTTCTTAAATCATTTGGAAGATTGTTATAATTTTCTGTCAGTATGAAATTATTATTTCAAATGCAGCGGTACCCGTACCCCCCGTACTAATAGAACAGACAGTGATGGTTATAATTTTGTTTTGCAGCAGCACGTGTGTGGGTACTATGTACCCAACTGTAAATCTACCATTTACTGTACCTATGCGGCGTTCGTTGACTTGTGTGTGCCCTGGCCGTTGAGTGTGTCATGCTCTCTCGAATGTCTCTCTGATGGTTGAGCTGGGTGGTGCCAATTCATGCGTCATGTTCGTGAACGGACGCAGTCAGTTGGGATTGGTCATAACTTGACTGCTTCGGATGTTAATGTTTTTCTAGTATCTATTATATAACTGCACAGTACATGTGTGAGTACTTCTAATACTTTGTCTGTAGGTGGTATGGTGGTGTGTAGTGCTATTCTGGGTGCATTGTCCTCACATATGTGAACTAATAACTATATATGTACCTATGTTCCTAAATATTGTAGAAAAACAATATTTTTTTAAAAGAGTAAGTATGGAGTTTCTTGTGCATTCTTCTCCATAACAAGCTACTTTCCGAATGCACGGTAGAAACATTTTTATGTACGTTCAAAAGTGCCGCTTGGTGGCCTAGTTGAAATAAAATATCTTTGTCTTTGTCTTTGCTATATTTTAACGGAAAGTAAACTTTACATTAAAGATGACGTACCGGTTGTGGTGCGTGATGATGCTTCGCGATTGGCTGCGATTATTTGGCTGCGTGTTACGGCCACATTCGACTGTCCAGCTCTTTGTTCCTGTTCATGCTTTATTTGGTCCTGTTGCCCCCACATATACACATAGCGATGGATGTCCATTATACAATTTAATACCACCTAGGATCGGTCGATTTATGAACAAATGCAAAAAATATATTAGGATTAATAAACATTTTTGTGGTAGAGAAATCAATATCAGCTAATATGATCACTGCAGACCTATCTCTCACTGCAGACCAAATCTCTGAAAGTAAAAATGAATCACCTGAGAGAACGCATTCTGTATCTCTTCCAAAGTAGGTTTTATTGATATTTTTGGAATTATTAGGTACATGTTAGTCAACATAAGTGGATGCAGCTTCTTTTTCTCTTCTGGGTCAGTGGTCATTGTCAGAAAACTGAAACATATAAAAACATTATATATTTTATGAAGAACAGAATTTCGTCCATGGCTTAGTCACATGAGCAATTGGTGACTGTAGCATATGAACAGATTACGTCACAGCTTAGGTTGTAACTAACGTGGGCGGACCATTGAATGCTAAACAACTAAACTATTCCTTTTTTTAGGGTTCCGTACCCAAAGGGTAAAAACGGGACCCTATTACTGAGACTTCGCGGTCCGTCTGTCTGTCTGTCTGTCTGTCACCAGGCTGTATCTCATAAACCGTGATAGTTAGACAGTTGAAATGTTCACAGATGATGTATTTCTGTTGCCGCTATAACAACAAATACTAAAAACAGAATAAAATAAATATTTAAGTGGGGCTCCCATACAACAAACGTGATTTTTTTTGCCGTTTTTTGCGATAATGGTACGGAACCCTTCGTGCGCGAGTCCGACTCGCACTTGGCCGGTTTTATTGGAAAAGCAACACAAACTATGTATATGTAATAGTTTATTTCATAATACAAGTAAAATTTAAAAAACCCCCGACATATTATTATTGCATGCTACATAATTTATCTAGGTAATAGACACGCTTCGATCAACAATAATCGACAATCTATTGAACACGTAATATGACCATTGATATATTTAAAAAATGCACAAATCATAGCACAGGTAAAGAAAAGTCTCTGTCAATGATCATCACTTTGGTCTTCGACTTCTTGATCGATAGTCCTTCTGATTTTTTTTGGGGTGGGAAATCATTCAATGACTTGTCACGCTCTGGGTGAAGGGCGTGTTAGACTTTTAGTGACTAAAATCCACCCATATTCCTTCAGTTGCTTATGCCAGGGGCGCGATAACTCTCTTTCAAATTTATCCGCGACCTGATCGACAGTCCTACCATCTCGCTTGCACGCTCTATCCTCACAAATACTCATCAGCTGCTCAGCTAATTCGGCTCCGAAGACGCAAACAATGTGGTGTTATCTGCATACCATAGATTGCTGATATTATTGCTACCTACCGCTAGGGGCTGGGCTGTGTTAGCAAACTTACGCTTTGAGCTTTCAGCGACAAGCCTTGTGGGGCTTGGTTTTGTCGGTGCAGTCCTACCTTGTCTGGCTCCTTCAGAGACGGCAAGGTGGCGTGGTCTTGAGGGAGAGCGCTACGGTCGTGTAGATCCTCAAGGCAAGTGCGATGGGTTTCCTTCACGTGGTTGCCGCCCTGTTTTTGGTCTAATTCCCTATGAAATAGACGTAACAGAAATCACCGTGCGCCTTATCACAGGGGTGGCGAGGTCATGCCCCTGGGTGTCCACCATCGGATGATGAATCAGATGATGGATAGCAATGACCTCCTGCGTGTTTTTGCCGTGCGCGGGGACCCGTACGGGGGGATGAAGGGATCCTGGTGGTTGAGTGGAGCAGGCTGCACACAACACACAACTTTGGCCCGGATTTCCTCTCACACGGGAGGTCGTGGGGTAGCTACCCACGATCAACCGGCTGAGGCATCCCATAAGCGGGATGTCAAGCGAGGATCGGTTTAGTGGGGGGGGGGGCAGCCGGCGTGGCGTGGGGTTTCGGGATGAGTTGCGGCATAGTCTCGTGCCGTATACAGTCCAGTGATCTTCCGTCGTGTGCAGGTTCGTCTACTTTTCACTAAGCTGGTCCTATACCGAAGGAGTAGCTCTGGCGTCGCTTGTTGAACGAGCGACGTCCCCGACTGAGGGCTCCGTGGCGGGTGGAGAGCTCCAACGGTGAAGATTTAGAATCCAAACTCATGGATAAAGAGACTTATAAAACAAAAAAACAAAAGCTGCGTCCCGCTCGTCGGATGCGCTTACACTAAACACACCAAGGGCTGCGTCTTCAGGTGCGCCTTTTATTACTAACCCAAGGGTTGCGTCTCAGGATGCGCCTAAGCGACAACCGCCTAAGGCTGCGTTCTCGGATGCACCCAACACACACAAACGCTCGGCTGCGTCCAAGGATGCGATGAGGGAGGCAACCGCAAGGGATGCACCACAACAGGCTGCGTCCCAAGCAATTCCAACCTCATCTGCGTCCATGGATGCGCCCCCTAACACTACACTGACCGAAAAGCCAAGGACAGTTTCCGCTCACGGCGACTCGAGGAGTACTGCAGACGTGGATGCGCCCAAAACACGGGTCGCGTCAGCGGCTGCGGTCTCAGAGAGGGACCTGACGAATCTAGCCGAAGGCCCGTTGGCAGGACCAGCTAACGCCAATAAGTGGCAAACAGTTACCACCAAAAAGACGCTCCCCAAGGCGGTGTCTGCTACGGCTGACACACCAACAGGCGAGGCTGCCACCGGCGCTAAGCGCAAACGCAGCACGAGGCCTAGAGGGCGTAAAAAACAGGTAAAAAAACAACATGGAACCACCGGCTAGGGCGCAGAAGCGTTCGCGTCCCAAAGATTCCGTCACACCGACTGGGATAAGCAAGAAGAGCAAGCCTGCTCGCTCCCATATGGTTGATGGAACCCTGGTGAGCTACGCCGAAACGGCCGCGTCGTTCAGGAACAACGAGCTGTGTGTCGCCGTCATGACCGAGCCCTTCTTGGACATGACGCAGGAGCAAGCGGAGGGGATCCGACAAACCATCGAGGACCAGCTCCGGGCTCTTCTTAAGGCAGTTCCTGAACCAGCCAAACCAACCCAAAATACCGCGATCCACTTCAGAGGTCGGGCCCACTACGCTGAAGGCGTCCTCAAGACATGGTGCGAGGACGACTTCACACTGGCCTGGCTCAAGGGGGTCATAAACAACACACCGTCTCTGATACCGGAGACCAAACTCACCGTTCGGCCTCAAGCCGACATACCTAAGAAGGCTTTGTGCATGCTGTATGTCCCCGAGAACAGCGAGGACACTTCAGACCTTCTCGGGATGTTAGCGAGGCAGAACCCTAATTTAAAAATTAACACCTGGACTCTGACACACGCAAGGGTTAGTCAGGAGCCAGCGAGCACCTGTCTCTACTTTCGCGTGCCGGAGTCCATGGTAAAAATCATTAAGGACCAGCAGAGGCGAGTATACTACCTTATGGGTAGTATATACATCCGGTTCCTGAAGGAAGGTGAAACCAAAGAGGATGCCGCCGCGCCATCAACCTCAACGACCTCGACTGCGCCTGGAGCGGAGCTTGGTCCGCCGCTGCCTGGGCGATCCCCGTCGCGATCGAATCGCCTCTCGCGACGGGGACCGCTGGGGAGGCGGTGGAACTGGCGACTTCCATGGCAGCGCTTGAGGTCGACTCAACCGAGGGATCAACACAGGATCCACCCTCGCCCGGACTAACTTCGGACGAGGACTGCTTTCCGCCGGAGGGGAGAAGTAGGGACGAGGACAGCGACCCCTGCTCCTCTCCTCTGCGGGACGACTAGGATTCTGCAGACCAACCTCCAGCACAGTCAAACTGCGTCTGCGCTACTTTACGCAGAGTGTTGGTTAACAAGAGAAGACCATCGCCCTCATCGAAGAGCCGTGGATTAGAAGTGGCAAAATATGCGGTCTTGCTAACATCGGAGGTAAGTTGCTGCTAGACACCTCCGTAAGTAATCCGCGTACCTGTATATTGGTCCCAAAACATGTACCTAACCTTTTAATTAACGAATTCTGCTCAAGGGACCTGACAGCAACCAGGCTTTTCAGAACTGAACAGGAACTCCCGGACATTGTACTAGCCTCGGCATACCTGCCAAGCGACGCGGACGTGCCTCTACCAGAGCTCGCCTTGCTGGCGGAGTACTGTGAAAGGGAGAAACTTGAACTTATCATCGGCACAGATTCCAACGCGCATCACACGCTCTGGGGTAATGTCAACACCAACAACAGAGGTGAGGAAATGCTTGATTTTATTCTTAGCAACAACCTTATACTACTTAACAAGGGTTCTGAACCCACCTTCATAAACGCAAGATCGCAAACAATAATAGACCTAACTTTAGCAACTTTAGGTGTATCCAACTCAATCCACGACTGGCATGTGTCGAATGAGATATCATGCTCAGACCACAGATGGATCCGTTTTACAATCAACTTCAACTTGACTACACCACAGCCAAGAAGGGTTCCTCGCAACATAGACCAATCTAAGTTCGTTAGACTTGTAGGGACTGAACTGGGTAGGTTACCCTCTCTTCCAGCTGAAATAACCGTAACCAATATAGACAAATACGTAAACAACATCACTTCCATCCTCTTATCTAGCTATGAACAGTCGTGTCCCCTCACCATACCTAGGCGAGGAATCAGGCAGTCCTGGTGGAGTCACCGACAGTGAACTGGAGAGACACCGACACAAACTGAGAAGGCTATTCAACAGAGCTAGGAACACACGGTCACCAGAAGACTGGGACCGTTACACAACATACCGCAAAACTTATAAGAAACTAATTCGCCTCCGAGGAAAAACAAGTTGGAGGCGTTTTTGCACTAACATTGAAAACAACAACCAGGCAATAAGGGTCAAAACATGTCTTGCTCAAGAGACAGACCTTTCTATAGGATGCCTGAAAAAACCTGATAACACTTATACAACAAACGACGCAGAAACCAGCGAATTACTCCTAACTACCTTCTTCCCGGGTTGCCAAATCGCCACTCAGCAAAGCTGGGAACCGTACAGGGAGAGGGCTACGAGTAGCTTGGACTGGGAGGTGGCGTTAGAGGTTATCGACAAAGATAAATTAACGTGGGCAATCAACACCTTCCTGCCATTCAAGGCAGCGAGGATGGACGGTAGCTTTCCAGCTCTGCTAAGATGGAGCGGTGGTCTGCTGGCTGAATACCTCGTCAAGGTCTTTCGAGCCTGTCTGGCCCACCGCTATATCCCCTTGAAATGGCGCGAAGTAAAAATAATATTTATTCCGAAACCAGGTAGGGGCGACTACACCCAGCCCAAATCTTTCAGACCTATAAGCCTCTCCTCGTTCTTTCTGAAGACACTGGAGAGGCTGGGGGACAGGAAGATAAGAAACCAGATTTCCATACAAAAACCCCTGCATCCCAACCAACACGCCTATTGTGCAGGCAAATCAACTGAATCAGCGCTCCACAGCGTAGTCTCACGCGTAGGAAATGCTCTCAAAAACAAAAATCCAACCCTAGGCGCCTTCATTGATATCGAAGGAGCTTTCGACAAAACTAACTTCATCAGCATCGGGCAGGCACTTGCCACGCACGGTGTTGCACCGACGCTCGTAGAATGGATTAACAACATGCTAAAAAACCGTGCTATTCAATTCACTGTGAACACTACCACACGAGGAATCGTGAGTAGGGGCTGCCCACAAGGTGGGGTGCTGTCACCACTTCTGTGGAATTTAGTTGTGAATGAGCTTATTGCAGAGCTCAACGCTAGCAGTCTTTACTCGGTAGGATACGCAGATGACATAGCAATTCTAATCTCGGGGAACTTTGAGGGCATCTTATGTGATCTCATGAGAAAGGCCTTCAAAATAATCGAGAGCTGGTGCACAAAGCACGAACTATCGGTTAACCCCTTAAAAACGGAACTAATAATGTTCACTAATAAACGAAGTCTTGGACCGCATAGGCTGCCAAAACTTTTCAACACAGAATTAACACTTAAAGAGGAGGTCAAGTACTTGGGGGTAATCCTTGATAGCAAATTGCTCTGGAACAAGCATCTTGACTACAAACTCAATAAATGCACAATCGCACTCTATCAGTGTAAAAAAATGCTAGGAAAAACATGGGGGCTGTCTCCAAGGATTACTCTGTGGCTATACACAGCGGTGATCAGGCCAATGTTGGCTTATGGCGCTCTGGTTTGGTGGACGAGGACCGAACTTTCGACCACCATTGCCCGACTCCAACGGTTCCAGCGACAGGCCTGTTCAGCTATCACCGGCTGTATGAGAACCACCCCAACAGCAGCCATGGAGATAGCCCTACAAATAACTCCCCTGGACCTGTACATACAGCAAGAGGCAGCGCTAGCTGCCATCAGGCTCATGCATCTAGGCATATGGGGCAAAAACCTCACGAGTCCACACGCTAAAATCCTGGACCGGGCGATTGAGTACCTCTCATCGCTGCTCCGTGTGATAGGGTACAAAAACAACCTATGTTCAACAAAAATTATAACATACAAACAACAGAGGAAGAAAGGGATCAGTCAGGAGCCAATGAAGTGCGAATCTACACAGATGGCTCAAAAACTAATAACGGTTCAGGTGCTGGCGTACACTCCCTTGACCTCAACATTAACTTTCACATACCACTAGGCACACACAGTTCGATATTTCAATGTGAATGTGTCGCCTTAACACAAGCCGCAGAAACCGTAAAGCGTTTAGGTATCCAGAACTACGGGATCAGATTCCTATCTGATAGTCTGGCTGTGCTCAAAGCTTTAGAAAACAAACTGACTAACAACAAACTAATCTTATCTTATCTTAGTGCCACCTCGCCCTGGAGAGTATATCGAAATCCAATCGAATTACGCTCCAGTGGATCAGGGGGCATAGTGGATCCCTAGGCAATGATGCCGCAGATGAACTTGCGAAGAGGGGCTCCGAGATGTTAGTGCTAGGCCCGTACCCACTTATCCCTTTGCCTTTTTCGCAATTTCGTGCATGGATTCGTCAAAGATCAACAGAACTACACAATAACAGATGGTCACGGGCAACAGACTGCAGACAGTCAAAAATGGCTTTGCCAAAATTACACCCGCGTCTCACTAAAAAACTCCTCAGCCTGAGTAGAAATAACCTCAAAATATTTAAAGGGACAATAACGGGCCACACCCTTCTTAACAAACATTTATTCAACATAGGCGCCACGGACAGCCCACTTTGCAGGGCCTGTTTTAACGCCGAAGAATCATCCGCCCACGTAATCCTGGAATGCGAGGCCGTGGCTTCTCAACGCAAAGAAATCCTCGGAACACAGAGGTCGCTCCGTGAAGCCTGTGAAGCTCCCAGGAAGCTTCTGTGCTTCTGGGCGGAGTTGGGCTGGCTATGTTAGCCAGCACCCCCCACGCACAACGGACCAAATGGGAGTCTAAGTGCGGAAAAGGGAGTCCCTACTACTACTACTACTACTACTACTACCTACCGCTATGCCTTCACTCTCATTCTTCTAAGGCGCTTCTCATAATGTGGTGTCGGGACGGTTTACGCCAGAGAAAGGAGTAAAAAAGTCAAAGTCAAATGTATTTATTTCAACTAGGCCATTATGCGGCACTTTTGAACGTTAAAACATTTAAAATTTACATGTTTCAAATCATCAATGCAAAATTGATTCTACCGTGCATTCGGAAAAGTAGGTTGTTATGGAAAAGAATGCACAAGAAACTCCATACTTACTCTTTTAAAAATATAGGCATTTTACAATGTTTACATAAGTACGCCTTAGATTTTAAAAGAAGAGTAGACAGAATACATCGTTGGCGTACTCATTTCTCTGGCTGGAAACTCCGGTTTCCTTGACGGCCAAAGCGGATTAAACAGTCCCGACACCACATTATTGACCCTGACCATCGACTCTTCATCCTCGTTTATGTTTGCGATCAAAGCCGTCAAGTGCGAAGGTACTCCCATTTCCCTGAGTATTGTCCATAGGCAGTCCGACCTCACACCACCAAACGCTTTGGAGTAGTCGATAAAACACAAGGGCATTGGAACATTAAACTCACGGTTTTTCTCTATTTTTTGCCTTATATTCACAATTTGCTTTCAAATCAGAATTTCACCGATATTGACCAATTTCGGCGAAATGAATAACCGTACTAGCAAAATGATGACACCAGCAACTCGGCGCCTTGAGTTGGATGGATTTTTGTGCGAGTAGAATGAAATCGCGATTACACAACATGACTTCGATTTTTTTAAATCAGCGTTTAAAGGTACAGGGCTTTACATGGGTTATCAGTCACCCACCTCATAACAGTATGCTCATGATAGTCATACCATGAGCATACAAAAAACGCATAAGAGTTATCTTATGCGTTTTCAGTAATAGAGTGAAGCCGCGAGTACATAGATGTCTTATAGCGGCTGTGACCACGGACATTAGAGTCGTACCATTCTGTAACAGTAACACCATAAGTAATCTGTTCATACACAACAGTCACCAACATAATTTAACATTAAACGTTGGTCATGGGATTTAAATAAATATTCATTTTTGATCATAATAGTTCAAATTAATGTAATTTAATGAGCTACGCCGTAAGTCATGATACCGGTAGCACGCGTACGCCCGTACCCGTAGCATGGCACGGGTTCTCTTTCATCTTTTCTTTACATGCATACGAGATGTTATACCTAATTCTTATTAATTTTTGCAAATAAGAATATAAAAAATATTGTTAAACTTTAGGGTCTCAGTGATGAAGGTTCCGTTAGCCTTTATGAAATCTATTTAATAGGGATGATGACTTTTCAGTCCGTCAGGTAGAGACCTGCAGCCGTATTGCGTAAGTGCGCAAAGAAGTTGAACTCTATCCAACCGACCAAATCGGCCAATCACACAAAACGAACGCGTCATTCATCTCGCATGTGATTGGTCGATTTGGTCGGTTGGATAGAGTTTAACTTCTTTGCGCACTTACGCAATAAGGCTGCTGTATTCTTCCTTTGGTTACGTAAACAAAAAATAACGTCGATACAATGCGTTGTAATTTCGAGTGACGTCACGTTTTAGTACACAAAAGTGACGTAAAGCAAAAAAACGTGTCCAATATTTTTTTTTAAATTAACTGCTAGAGTAAATATAATTATTATTTTACTACCCAGGAATAAAAATTACAATGTAAATTCTAATCACCTGACCAATCAATATCATTTTTAAACTAAAAGGTATTCGAAAAACTCAATCAAAATACACAGATACACGCCTGAACTGAATGGGATTATCTTGTCACTCATTGGAATTTCTAGCTCCTTGTGGTAGGTTGTTGTTAAAAAAAGATCTATTGGCTACCTTGATACAGAAGCTCGCCGCCTTAACATGTCTAGACTGGATCGAGTACATTTAATTAGTGATTCCAAACACTTTGTAGCAAAATATGCGAACAGTTCATTACATTCGTTGACAGTGGGCACTATGTCGAAACGATCCGGATTTTCAATCTCCATAAATACTAAAACACACAACGTTAAAGGATTGAAATAAATTTATGCAGATATTTCGGATTAAAACCATTTTAACGCTAGTCTCAAAATAAGTAATTAAGTATATTTTTACGTGATACGCTACTTAAAAGGAGAGATTATAGTGCTTAAATATAGTACAACGTAGCGATGGCTTCCTCTACTTAATACAATTATCTATAAACTGAGAAATCTACTCTCCGTCCAGCCTATAATTTATGACAAAAATAAAATCTAATTATTTATTTCATTCATAATGTTTAAGTTATTCGCTCACAGTTTGTCTGGTACTACCCCTCTCCCATTCTAGTCTTTTCAACGGTAAAGTAGATTTCCAAGACATTTTTCATTTATCGAAATTTAGGCACGCCTATGAAGTTCCATAATTATTAACAGGCAACCATAGGCAATACAATGCAATCCTTTATGGACTTTTACAATAGTGAAGCGACGTGCTCTTTAACCACGATATTCCGATGACTTAAATTCATAAATTAATCGAATTATGTATCAGTAAAAAAAGCAGTCAAATTAAATATTTTCATTTTATTATCTAATTATCAGTAAGACATGTAAGTAAGGTAAAATATTGAAAAAAAAAATCGATAAATAAGGCAACATTTAGATGGATAAAAGTTATACAAAATGTAATAGTTCATTTTAATACATAAATCATAGTCATTTAAACGCCTGGGTACGAGTATTATAAAACAATACAACTTATTGAGCAATAATAAAATACTAATGTGCTAAGGCCCGATTTATCAATAGTCTGATAACATTTAACTGAAAAATTAAAATGGCGGATTGACAGCTTTTGTATCGAAAATATGTCAAACGGCCATTTTTATTCCTCAGTTAAATGTTATCAGACTATTGATAAATCGGCCCTAAATCGATTAAAATGTATTCGTAAATAAAGTCGATTGTGTAAGAAATCGAATCGGTGTCACATTAGGACATCACTAAAAGATAAGTATTTGAGCTGTTAAATGTAAAATTACAGGCTGGAAGGAATATACGAAATGATGTTATTAACAAATTCTACCTGAGTCTTCAGGAATCACTCTTGTAGCTGAAGTAACTTGTTTCAAAGCTTTTTCTGTGTCCAACCTTAAAATAACAGTATTAAAAGTTCTAAAACCGCGAAACTTGCAGTAAGTACGTGCCAAAGTCGACTTGAAACTGACGCAAAAAACAAATTTCTGAATAATATTTTGAGTGACATAAATTAAGCTAGATATGTACCTAGATTTTAACTATACTCCATTTGCAATAACATTAGACGTTTAAATTAGCCCATTTTACAGCCCGGTTAACCGATTTTGATTTCTATTGCGTTAGTGATACGACAAATGGTAGCTGTAGTAAACAGTTGGTTTTGGTAACAGGTTTATGCTTTTTATGTCATCCTTATGTTTACGGGATAGAATTCAAAATCGGTTGAACGGACTGTAAAAAGATTTGGAAACATGTCTAATATTATTTCAAATGGAGTTTAGTTGTAACATTTTAGGGCGCGCCTTCTCACGGTTTTACTTTTTACGCTACAAAATGACTCACCAGTTATTTTTTAAAGCTCGAATTTGTGCTGAAGGTACACTATCTAAGAATTTGTCTATGAGTTCTGTAACAGCAATTTCTGCATTCCAAGATTTTTGTTGAATATCCGCAGCTATTGAAAAAAAGTCGTTATTAATTTATAGCCCGATCAAAATAGACATTGAACCTTGCATTAATTCACAACACGCTGAAAATGTACAGGGACGTAAGGGATACCACTCTAATGAAGTCTTGAAAGTCCCCATTGATCCGAAAAATGGGTTTTCACGATTGTTTGGCCAAACGGTTAGTTTAACGATAAAAAAGCTCAGACTAAAATTGTAGATCAGGTAATTATCTACTAAAATTGTCATTGTACTTTTTCTCTTAGATTTGCCATTTCTGAAAAAAGCCATTTGAAAGTTAACTGGAGCTGTATTCTCCGTAATATGCATGACTACGCTGTCTCTGAACATAATTGAACGCATAATATAAGTAAAATGTTAAGTTTGCGTGACTATATTTATAATGAGTAATTCTGAGAATAGTAATAACTGAGTAATTTCTCGAACGGTACAAAAAAAAATAATATAAAAGCTTCCGAACGTCGCCGTGTGACAAAATATATACATATACATAAATGACAGTTCCAAATAGCCAACAACAGTTTTTATCGAATGTTCATAATAAGTCTTGGCTTATTATAATGCTAAAAGTTTATTAAAATTTTAGTAACACGTTGGCAAGCTGATGTACTGATGTACATTTTTTTTTGTCTATAGGCTTGCGCTTGACCACTTTCCCACCTGATAAGCGATGATGAGGTCGACGGTGAAGCACGTTTGCCTAGAAAAAACCCATTCACTCTTGACTTAAAAACCCCTAGATTGTAGCTATCGGGAAACACAGACTCCGGCAGGGAATTCCACTCCTTAGCTGTACGCATAATAAAAATGTCCCCAAAATGTTTTTTGCGTATGGGTGGAATGTCCACCATGTACCGATGACGAATCGCCGTACGTCTGGTAGTCCGATGATGGAACGGGCGGGGCGGAATTAAATCATGCAATTCCATCGCACATTCCGCGAAATGTAACCGATAAAAAACCGACAAGCTGGCAATTCGGCGACGATGAACTCTGAATGATGCAACTCTGGAGCTTTGACTTGACCAGTGCCTCATTGCCGATGAATTTCTTAGCCCGCTTTTCAATCGACTCTAGTGCATCAAGCTGCGGCCCGGTAGCCCGTGCGTTGGACAGGTATCTCTCAGCAACAGTGCTGTCGTCTGCATATCCAAAGGTTTTAGCAGATCGTTAATGTGCAACAAGAATAATGTTGCTGAGAGTACCGACCCTGAGGGACCCCGGCATTAATATCCATTTGGTTCGACGAGCAGCCATCGATAACCACTTGAATGATCGGAGACAGTTCAGGCGCACATGTTCTAAGAACTATAGCTGGTATGCAGTCAGGGCCACTAGCCTTGTTCAAATCGAGGTTGCGCAGCACCCTATGGACGTCCTTTTGATGGATGCGAATGTCCGACATACTCGTCTCGCATCCATCAGGAGAAGGAGGGGGCCACGAATCACCAGGATTCAGACGCGAAGATTCCGCAAAAAGAGAGGCAAATAAATTAGCCTTAAGACGCGTATGGCAATGCGGCACACCGTTACATGGTGGACTTCCCACCCATACGTACAAAGCGTTTTGCGAATACTTTCATTGTGCGCACAGCTAAGGAGTGAAGTTCCCTACCGGAGTCTTTGTTTCATGATAGCTACAACCTTGGAGTCGTCAAGAGTGAATAGGTTACTTCTAGGCAAGCGTACTTCACCGTCGACCACATCATCGCTTACCATCAGGCGAGATAGTGGTCAAACGCGAGCGTGTGGATCCGTGTGCATTTTATGGAGAATATAGCTCCAGCTAACTTTCCAATGGCTAAGAAATAGTAAATCTTAGAAAAAAAGTGTATGTACAATCTTAGTAGATTACCTGATCTAGAATTTTAGTCATCATCATCATCATATCAGCCGAAAGACGTCCACTGCTGGACATAGGCCTCCCCCAAGCGTCGCCACATTGACCGGTCCCGTGCGTCTCGCAACTAGCGGATTCCCGTAACCTTCACCAGGTCATCGGTCCACCTGGTGGGAGGCCTTCCAACGCAACGTCTTCCGGTTCGCGGTCGCCACTCCAGAACCTTACTGCCCCATCGGCCATCCGTTCTGCGAGCAATGTGCCCTGCCCACTGCCACTTAAGTTTGGCAATTCTTCGGGCTATGTCGGTAACCTTGGTTCTCTTGCGGATCTCTACATTTCTGATTCGATCACGCAAGGAAATTCCGAGCATAGCCCTCTCCATTGCCCTTTGAGTGACTGTAAGTTTTCTGATGAGGCCCATTGTAAGCGACCACGTCTCAGAGCCATATGTCATCACTGGCAACACACACTTGTCATAGACTTTCGTCTTGAGACACTGGTAAGTTGGACGAGAAGATACCACGCAACTTCCCGAACGCTGCCCAGCCGAGTCAGATTCTGTACTGCAGGTACAGCCCAAGTCTCGATCGAATCGAAGGCTTTCTCGTAGTCCACAAACGCTAAACAGAGAGGCAGGTTGTACTCTTCGGTCTTCTTTATAACCTGCCGCAGCGTATGTATGTGGTCTACGGTGCTGAAGCCTTTACAGAATCCGGCTTGTTCAGGAGGCTGGAAATCGTCAAACCTGCGCGCGAGACGATTCGTGATGACTCTTGAAAACAGCTTGTAGACATGGCTAAGAAGTGTGATGGGCCTATAGTTCTTCAGTAAGGCATTGTCACCCTTCTTGAAGAAGAGTACCACCACACCCCTGCACCATGCCTGTGGCGTTTTCCCTTCGAGTATGACGGAATCAAACAGCTTCTGAAGGGCCTTAAGGATTGGTTTTCCACCCACCTTCAGGAGTTCGGCCGTAATTCCGTCGTCACCCGGTGCCTTGTTGTTCTTAAGCTGTTTCAGAGCCATCCTAATCTCATACAGGCTGACGTCCGGAATGTCTTCGGTATAGTGTCGGGTCAATCTAGCTCTAGGGTCATTCGTTAGATTCGCGACGGGTTTACTGGTTGACGTGTACAGCTGCCCATAGAATCTCTCGATCTCCCTCAGAAGCTCTGGTTTGGCGGAAACGATCCTGCCATCATCGGTCTTCAGTTTCGCGAGCTGGCTCTGCCCTATAGACAGATCTCTTGCAAAGACCTTGGAGCCTTTATTCCGCTCAATCGCGTCTTTTATACGCTCAGTATTAAAGCGGCAGAATTTTAGTGCGCACTATTTTTTATCGTAAAACTAACCGTTTGGTCAAAAAATAATCAATTTTTGCGACCATTGCCCTTGAATAAAAAAATTTGCACACACGGGATCAATGGAGACTTTTCAGGATTTCATTAGAGTGGTATCTCTTACGTGCCTGTAAATTTTCAGCTTGTTGTGAATTAATGCAAGGGTACCCCTATTTTTTGTTCTAATTTGTCATTATTTGAAAATTGCCAAAGTACCAGCTTGTTCAGTCATCTGTGCTTGTTTGTTTATCAAAGAGCATTATAATACGGGAGCCGACCGTATAAATACCTCATCATCATCATCATCATCATATCAGCCGAAAGACGTCCACTGCTGGATATAGGCCTCCCCCAAGCGTCGCCACATTGACCGGTCCCGTGCGTCTCGCAACCAGCGGATTCCCGCAACCTTCACCAGGTCATCGGTCCACCTGGTGGGAGGCCTTCCAACGCAACGTCTTCCGGTTCGCGGTCGCCACTCCAGAACCTTTCTGCCCCATCGGCCATCCGTTCTGCGAGCAATGTGCCCTGCCCACTGCCACTTAAGTTTGGCAATTCTTCGGGCTATGTCGGTAACCTTGGTTCTCTTGCGGATCTCTACATTTCTGATTCGATCACCCAAGGAAATTCCGAGCATATCCCTCTCCATTGCCCTTTGAGTGACTGTAAGTCTTCTGATGAGGATTTTTCTCAATGTAAGCGACCACGTCTCAGAGCCATATGTCATCACTGGCAACACACACTGGTCATAGACTTTCGTCTTGAGACACTGTGGTAAGTTGGACGAGAAGATACCGCGCAACTTCCCGAACTCTGCCCAGCCGAGTCGGATTCGACGGTTGACCTCTTTCTCGAAGTTGATAAATACCTACCTGATAAATAACTCAGAATCACAATTTTATTTGCTCCAAACGTAGGTTCAGTGTAAGATTAATAACAAATAAATGAGAACAGCAAAATCTAATTTTTTATAAGTAGTTTAATTTTTAAACTTAATACACAAGATACCTAGGATTTTGGTCGTAAGCTTGTGCGCCTAAATGCACTTGAAACACACATTAACTTACCCACCAACATATATATTGAAATGTTTAAGATACAATATATAAGTACTAAGGGAATATTAAAAAGCTGATGAGGATGATGAGGTATACCCCTCGTAACTAAAGATAACTACGTACCTATTTCATCACGCCTTATAAGATTTTCCTCGTAAAAAACTTGCGGATCTACTGCTTGTTCAGGCAAATAAACAAGCAACGTTGTAGTGATTGATTTCATAATTGCATCAATGCGCGCTTCTTTCATGTCTACCACCTGCAATAAATACAATCAGTGCCTTGGTTAATATGGAAGTAGTGTTCGCAGGATTTTTAATTGAAAAGAACAATGGCGAAATTTTAGCTGACTTAAATTTGAGCGTCTGAAAGTAAGTTATATACGAAAGACATTCTATTAATTGTCTATGTTTTTTAAAGTATAATTAGGCCTGGTCCAAAATAGATAAAAAAAAACATGATAAATAAAAAGTTATTTGATTTTTTAATCTTTTCTTTAGCATAGTTGCCAATATATATTTTACCTGCTAAGTGACAATTAGTAACTATATTAAGTAATAATATCATTATTGTATTTATTGAAGTAAATGAGTTAACAATACAGTTTATGTCTAAGTGTAGATGTTCCTTGCAGATATATAGATAAGAATATTGTAGTGTAGTAGAAATAAATGAATTACTTTAAATTAATGATTGGCAAAAAGACTAGTACCCAAGTCTAAAAAATATATTGGTTGTTGACGACAACCTTTTGATACACGTCAAAGTCACTAAGTTTAAATAAATATACTCTTTCCAAGGAGTATACTACACATTTCATGCTAAAATAACTAGGTAAGGGAAATACAAATGCGATATTCCCCTTTTACTTCCAAGAAATTGAATAATATTACCTATTAAACACATTATTAAAAGTTACCCAGACATAACCTACAAAAGTTCATGACTGAATATCTATTATTCTCTACATTCTCGAACAAAAATTCTTGCACAAACTAATTCAGAACATCACCCTGAGTTAAACCAGATATTATTCATTTTCCAATTTAATCTCAGCTAAAACAATGTATGGGCACCTGCCATTGTTCTTTGGAGTTAAGAACGAGTCAAACCTTACTTTGATGTCAAGATTTTGACAAGTTTTCCGGCAAAAGTAGAGTTTGACAAATAATCAACCTTCTAAATGTGAACGTGCTCCAGACGCACCGCAGGACCCCAGTCATCGCATTTTCTAATGGTCTCATACAATCCGCATCGTACGCGCCGAACGTGCCGCACGCCTCGTGTCCATTTCTGTACATCTCAATATATTTTCTATACGGATACGGATGACGTCTCCGCGTCGCCCGCACAGCACTTGCCGCAAGAATTGAACGCGCAGAATTTGATGACGTCTTCCGCACGCGCTGGTGGAATCCGTATATCTACAGCATTTTACTGAAATGTGGGTCGTATGGCGCGGATAGGTGCGCGACGTTGCTTACGATTTCATTATATGACGATCGCATCGACTGCGGGGCGTGCGGCTCGTTCGGTGTGTCTAGGTGCGCGTTCACCTTTGTACTTATTAAGAAATCTGGGCATAGTAAGAATATCTAGTGCAACTAACTTTACTCTTCTGCACTTAAGCTATCTCAGTTTTCAATCGATCAAAATATGCAAACCGATCCAAAATTCTTACCTCCTTGACGAACAAGTCAACTTCGTCTAAGACTCTCTCAATATTTTCGCAATACGAAGGAATTTCTAGAGAAGTCCACGTTATAGTGGAAAACCCAGGCTGAAAAGCACTCTCCATTTTGATTAGTTGTGCACGTAGCAGTGGTAGATACAGCTTCGGCATGCTCCTAGTAAATAAAACACATCAAACAATTAAGACCTACATACCTACCTATTACAGTAGAGTATACTGCGAAACATTCAATCCGGTTGTGCGGTTGAGCCACTAAATTTGTCGCGCAACTAGAATCATGTTATTCTTCTGTAGACAATTTGTTGGTCTTAACATTAATATTTTTTGACGATACTTACCTTCGAATTTGATTGTTTCTGTCGACCAAATATTTGATTAGTTCATAGTTTCCCAAGATTTTATCCTTACAAAATGCAACAATTTGAGCTTCATCTGGCACACCTACATTTCGAAAATTTAATATTTATATAAAAAATCTATTGGACTTTATTATATGTACCTAAATTGGCTTTTGCCCGCGGTTTAGTCTGCACGGAAGTCAGGAAAGAACAAACAGAACGTTTAAAGCACTCTTCGGGAACGAATTACTGGAATGAAAAATAAAGGAACCCTTATACCTAGATCTCCATCTTGGTTCCTTCTTTTCCTTTCGAGAAACGGAACCTACTAATCACAACTAACTTACCCACTTATAAAATTTTAAGGATATTGTAAGGATAGCATAACATTTTTATAAATGAATTTCACAACAAAATAGGTAATTATTGCTCTTACGTAGTCCCAACTGCCACATATACTCAACCTCTCTGATGCACTCTGGGATGAAAATACTGAAGTTTATAAAGTACATATTCGTTGTTGGATGACGAATCAATAGAGGGGCAATAAGCCCTAATCGTACCTGAAATTTTAATTTATTAGAAGGTTTATAATGTTTTAATTTTGTATTTAAGTTACTTACTTAAAAAATCGGTAAAGTGCCAGTCGAATTTGCGAGACATAGTAAATAAAATAAAATGAGCGGTGTGTTTCAATGTGAGCGAGTTGATCCTTATGCTATACGGTTTTACGTTTTTTTTCACATTTTACGCTCTGAAAACTTTAGGGAAAAGGAAGGATTGCGTAAATGTACAATAGTTACTGGTATTGTTTACCTGGCCTACATTTTCAGCCCACGCATAGTGGTAAATCAATTCGAATTCCGTGAACACGATTGTTAGGACATTGTATAACTTTATACATCGTTGCGTGTTCTGTAATAGAAAATTATAGCAATAAACTTACTTTCCGATATATTTTTGTGTACCGGGCATATCTCCTTTTTTATTATATCTATGGGTAAATTCTAAGATTTACATGTGATTGCCGGTAAAAGCCCGAAAATAGCGATTATCATAGACCATTTCGGCGTTTTACCCGTTAGATTTGTTAAATCTTGGGTTTTACCGTAGTTCGGGCATTTACAGCAACATATATACAAACTATAAATCTAAAGCAAACATTCTTGCAGAAACAAATGTTATATATAATTCTATATAAAATAAGATTCAATACTTGGAAAGAGAATTCTTATGAGATCATACATAATTATAATAAATACTACAGTTATTTAGCTAATGTTTTTTTTTATATTTCAATATTCTACCGCGGACATGTGGCACTCCGCGATCTTTTTTATAGTGTATTTATCTAATGTTAGAATGTTAGTGTTTTTGGCAGTCACTTCATACCATGTGCGTAATGACTTCGTGGTGCTTTTTAAATATATCCATAGGGATATTGATATTCTTGTCATAAAATCTGATCCACATAATTCGCCCGGAGACAGGTGGCATGTTTTTTGGCAGTTCCGGATTCTCTTTCTCTTCATTGTACCTTGTTAAATAAAATATTAATGAAATAACAAACAAAAATGCAATGTTTGTTTTGTTGTCTTTGCGTACGATGTTTTTTCACACAATGGTACTGAAAAGTACGTATTTCAAGTTTAAGTTTTTGCCTTTTGATTGGAACGCAAATTGCACAACTTTACGGATATGTCGAGTCCTTAGTGTTGCAGACAACTCGACTTCGTCATTGCCGCACTTTATACTGAACAAAAAACAAATCCTCAGCCTCAGTTATGTGCATAGGCCCTTATAATTGAGTCACTCAATCAAAACACAAAATCTTGTATCGTGAGCCGAGCGAAAATATAGGCAAACCAATAAAGTTAGTGAAATATTTTGTTAGTTGGTTAAAATTACCTGTCTCGTAATGATTCTATTTCAGATGTGTAAGTACTAATTAAATCATAGTATTGATCTTCCAGGTACAAGCAATTTAACTTCAATTTCTCAAATCGAATTAAAAGGTGCAAAGCTATTTGCGTCGTTGGGCATTTATTGACGCTCTAGAAAATATTGAATAATATTATTACTTCTAACGAACTACAGAGTGAATTAATTGTAAATCTTGCAGGGGTTGAGTATTTTACTCACTATAAAAATAACAATATAAACCAGTTTGACTAGGAGATGACCTCTGAAATATGAAAAAGTAAACACCCGTTCGCTACTGTATAATTTCATGTACCGTATAATATCAACCTTATAAATCTTGACTAAGTACTTTTATTAGTCTAGGAAATAGGAATGTATGTTGCGTTAGTTAAATAAATAATAGGTACATAATGTAAATAATGACTGGGACCGGTCAATGTGGCGACGCTTGGGGGAGGCCTGTGTCCAGCAGTGGACGTCTTTCGGCTGATATGATGATGATGAATGTAAATAGTTGTTGCGGTAAAAAGTTTCACTTGAACATTGAACCAGTGAAAAATATTACCGCCTAGAATTCGAATAGTAAAAAAAAAAAAAACGATCTCTTAAGAAACAAAACGTTATGACTTAGCTTATTTAGCCTATTTTAAGGATTAACAGTTTGCCACGACATTAAAATTAACATTAATACAAGTATCATTAAGTTGCAAATACATAATACTTACATTGATCATAAAGTTTTCAAGCAACAATTCCTGATTAGCAACTGCGTCTTTATATATTTTGTAGTCCTTATCAAAGTCTGGCCGCCTGTTCAACAAATCGAATTAAAAGAAAAATATATATCTAGTCCAAAAAAGAAAGGAAAGCCAAATTTTAAACTTTAAACGAGACTTGCAAGCAATTCAGGCAAAAATATTATTGTTAAATGAATTGAATTGAATTGTGGATGAATGAAATGCTTCGATCAAATGAATTTAATAAAAAAATAAAGAAGAAAAGAAGACAGGAACATTGAATTAAGAAGTGATAAGATTAAAACATATAAGGCACTTTTAGTAACTATCCGCCTAGTTAGTTATAGGTTTTATATAACAAACTCGAATAAAATTGTAACAAGATCAGTTTTAAAGTTATCTTAGTTGTACAACAGTACCGACCTGTGATCTAAACCGTCATATGTTTTTGATGAAATAGCCTTGAATAGTTTATTGAAAACGGCAGCGTATTCTTCAATTCCTTCCAAAGTAGTTTTGTTTAAAACATAATAAGTGATGTATGTTTGAAATAAGTCCATAATCTGTGGCAATTAGAAAGACAAATTTATTATTGGAGTACCTACGTACTTACAGGGCTAAACACATAAAAATACAACATTAAATCTCACTAATCTACTAACATTTATCCCATCCTAGGATTTGAAACCAGGACCCAAACCTCATAAAATTGAGCTTGTGACCACCAACGGGGCAACAAGTGGTACATATTGACGTTGATAGGGTATTTGTCAATTTTTGGAAACGGTTTATGCATATCTACCATATACCATTCCTCGCCCAGACATAGCATCGATTTACCGAGATATACGCTTGAGTAAGGATTGGGGGACATCTTTGGTTTGAGACACTTTGGATAAATTTTCTACAGCTTTTATGTAAGTACTAAATCTCGAGAGCAATCGCTTTTAATTCACGGTTGGGTCTCTCAATCCTTATCATCAATCCTCAATGAGCGTGCAAGGTGTTTGAATAAAAGGTACCAGTGAAACACGCTGTTGTTTTCATTTTTAACCGACTACCAAAAAAGGAGGAGGTTCTATGTTCGACATTATGTGTTTTTTTTTTTTTTTTTTTTTTTTATGTATGTTCACCGATATCTCCGTCAATTGTGGATCGATTTTGAAAATTCTTTTTTGTTTGAAAGATTATATTCCGAAATTGGTCCCATTTTAATTTGGTGAAGATCTGATAAAGAACTTCGGAGATATACAACAGAACTCTTCAATAAATAACGGCAAATCTCTCGGGATTGCTGCAAACGCATGTCTGTTTATTGTTTATACTATTTCATAACATAACATCACGCCAGTATGCTCGAAAAGGGTATGCAGATCTCTCATTTCACCGGTTATATTCATTTTTCATGTTATTCGGGTAAGCTATTCTGTCGGTATAGGTACTTACTTAACTACTTCCCTATTAGGTAGGTACAACTAAAAAGTGAAAAATAAAAAGCTTTTTCACAAAAAAATACTACCGACTTCCAAATAAGAAAACTAGAAAGTGAAAAATAACTTTATTTTTGGAAGTCGGTGTCCATAACTTAAAAATTTCGTACCTACCAAAGACACCGACTTCCAAAAATAAAGTTATTTTTCACTTTCTAGTTTTCTTATTTGGAAGTCGGTAGTATTTTTTTGTGAAAAAGCTTTTTCTAACAAAGATACATACTTTGATTATTCGTCTCCGAAAAGTTACGAATTTCCCAAAAATATACATTTCAGAGCAATCAAAAGGTCTTTCATCAGCCGCCTCCATCATTTCTTTCTGTGTCTCCGCATAACACTCACGATAAAAGTTGTATAAACTTAAGCACAGCTGTAAAATAAGAACGTTTTCTGTACTAAATAGGCTAGAACTTAATAAAAATGTTCAGGTAGAGTTTGCTCTAAGGAACCTAAAGGAGATTGCCGGAACAATGCCAATGAATTGACACGTTGCAAACTTTACGAAAAGTCGTCTTTTATTTTATTATAATACTAGCTGTGCCCGCGACTTCGTTCGCGTGGTTGTCGAGAGCAAAACAACGTCGTTTAGATAAGAGTATATCACCTTTTTGATGATTTAGATAAGAGTCCTGACTTTGGTATAGTTGATTACGTTAATGCTTCTCTATATACTATGTTAGCGGTGGAATTACCCGGAGCATATACAAAAAGGTTGTTTGGGTTGCTAACACGTGATAGAGAAACATAGAGTTGGCCGTGTGAAAAACAATCAAAAGTAAGGTCTACACCCGCAACGGATAACGTCTGGCCTTGGGCTTTATTAATAGTCATAGCGTAACAGAGGCTTACAGGAAATTGCACACGTTTGAAAGTAAACGGAAAATTATTGGGGATAATGGGTATCCTGGGAATGAAAACAACATCACCGGAGCCGCAACCTGTTAAGATTTCGGCTTCGATGACATTTCGTTGGAGATTTGTTACTCTCAACCGAGTTCCATTGCATAGTTTTGGTGGGCTTAAATTTCTGAGTAGAATGATTGGTACTCCGACTTTTAAATAAATTTTGTGTGCTGGAAGACCTGGTGTATTTAGAGAGTCTAAAAACTCTACTGGATAGTGGGTGGCATCTCCTTCTTCTAAAACCGTGTTAATAGATAAATATTCCCTACTTTCTCCAGAAACATGTACCAATATTTGAGAATTTATTGCTGCTGCTTGGTCGTTGCGAGGTGCCAAAATAGCTCGTTGGCATAGCCAAGCAGCGTCATGGTTCGAGATCTCTGATGGATCTCCGTATACAGAGGAAATGAGTTCCTGCTGTGAGGCAACAGAAGAACACAGGCTTTCGACTAAAGTTACTTTACCTCCTTCTTGAGTCGGGTATGTGCCGTTACCAATTTGAAGTAGTAAATTTGAGAAAACCTGCGCGTTTGCGTCACCTCCCAAATATGCTCGCATATTAAAGCTCAAATTAGTTAATATGACACTACGCCATAAAATAGAGCTCTTTAAACAGGCACCTATTTCATCGGCCCTCGTTCCTCTGGGTATTATAGGGAGTGTCTGCCTGAAGTCTCCACAGAATAGCACCGTTAAGCCTCCCATCGGTCGGTCATTTTGTCTTATATCTCGCAACGTTCTATCTACAGCTTCCACAGCTTTACGATTTGCCATCGTACACTCGTCCCAAACGATAAGGGCGCAATCGCGTAAAACCCTTGCTTTATCACTATTGCGAGACACGTTGCAAACAGGGTTTTCTGTGCGGTCCAAGTCGATTGGTATTTTAAATGTTGTATGTGCAGTTTTTCCTCCTGGTAATAAAGTGGCAGCTATTCCTGAGGAAGCGACGGCAAGGGCAATTTTGTTTTGGCTCCTTATTTGAGCCAAGATAACTTTAGTGAGGAAAGTTTTACCTGTTCCACCAGGTGCATCTAAAAACAGCATTTCTCCTAATGAATGTTCTACACTACAGCATACTCTATCAAAGATTTGACGTTGTTCTGACGTCAAATTTGAACAGCCATTTCGCAATATTTCTGCTAACTCTTCGGGGTTGTAATTTATTTCAGATGTATACTCCCTATTAATTCGTTCCCCACCAACTGTCGGTGTCGGCAAGCCGTATTGACTGAGGGGGTTCCCTCCTATACTTGTAACTATATCTTGTATAGCCAGCAAAGCCCTATTATGGCAGCTTTCACGTACTTGGTCAGAAGTTTCACTATTTATATTTTGCTGTCTCAAAAAATCTTCGGCAAACGCGTCTTTATATTTTTGCCACAACTGCCCAGCGTCCGATAGGCCACAAAATGTCAACAAAATGGCAAATAAATGGCGCAAACGATGTGGACTATCACTGACGCATGCTTCGGCTAAAGCATCATCCCAATGCTGATCGCCATCTAATAAATGCCGTGCGCGGCAAGCAGCTTGAAATGTGGGATATTCTATATCGTCCACTTTGCGGAGCTCAGCAAAAGAAGTAGGTCCTCGCACTGTGTGAAGAAGAAGGCGTAAATAATAACACTCTGCATTATTTGGGTGCACCGTGTATACTCTTCCAATCACGTGTTCTTTAAAAATGCCGGACTCGCCTTCTACAGCAGTTCCACGTCTCCTGCGATTAAAAACACCTTGCTGCTTGTTATAAGTATAATAATGTGGCACTTCATTGTACAACAGAGACTTAGCGAAATTGTCTCTTTCGCAAAGGCGAAAGAATGCGAGCAAGGTGGTTTGTCTTGGGTTGTTCATTCTTTCTGCCACATTTTCTGGCTGAAAGTAAACTCGCTGCCCGCCTTCCAGGTGCACGTCAAGATGGATGACTGGCGGATACCTTTCATGAATAGGGAAACTCAAAATGCGCCAAACTGCCTCCGAAGAGCTTATGTATCGGCCAGATTGATACCTTGTCACTTCATCAAATTGGTTGTTATTTCTTAGTGCTATCATGGCTTGATCACTACCTTTATTAACATATTTACATATATATTTTATAGATTCGACGCTATTACAAATTTCAACATTAATGTGTGCTTGAAAAGCGTTTGACAAAACTGGAGAATACGGTACCACCCAACTATTATTTAGAATTATTTCTTGTCCACGGAATCTGACAGTAGCTGTGAAACCACCTTGTGACGGTGATCTTCGCCGGTATTGCGGATACCCATTTTCCCCAGCCATAGTTAGTTCTTTCAGTGCTCTGGGGTATTTTTTTGAGCATTGACCATCTTTCATGCACGGTGATTCCCTGTTTAAGAGGCCACATGGCCCGTGAACCATATGTGTTTTTACTATGTCATGCAAAATCGGATCTGCATTATAGTCCGGAAATTCTGCACTTATGACACTGTCTATAGCATCGGGACGAATTTTTTCTTCCAGCCACAGAAGAATGTGCGCGTGGGGTAAACCACGCTTTTGCCACTCGACGCTATACATAAAACAAAGAGTTGAACCGAAAACTTTCTCCTTTGTAAGTAGATTAATCAAGACTTTGAGTTTTAAATGAAAAATCCTAGCAATAATGTCATGTCTGTCGTATGACGCCTGTCCTGTGAGAAGTGCCTGGCAAATCTCCGTCCACTTTGGATTTGTTGTAAATGTTATAAAAAGGTCCGGCCGGCCGTATTTACGGACGTAACAAAAAGCATCTTGCGTTCGTTCGTGCATATACCGCGGACCGCCTGTGAAACTGGATGGCAAAATAACCAATCGACCCAAGTTTTCGACGTTATTATCTGATTGCATGGCGTCCCGCAAGTGCACGTATTCTTCAGCGCGTAACCGTCGCTGGTTAGTGCGAATATACACTAAACGTTCAGTTTCTATTTTTGCGTACATGTCCACAATAAATTGGCTGAACAAACCACGAAATCGTTGCAAATATACGAAACTGTTTTGCCTTATTTGTAAAAGGTAGGAATAGTATTGTTGAGCAGATATTTTTTTTTGATAATTAGTGACTCTCGTAGTAGGGTTCACTTGGTACAGCCCAAAATTGTACCCATCTTCACCATGACAATAGATTAGTGGATATTGCAGGGCGTCGTAAGCTCGGTGGGTTTCCAAAATGCGTTGAAGGCGATCGTCGCGTGTACGCAACACGATATCACGTCTCTCACACTCCTGGTCGACTAAAACAACTGCAACTTCATCTGCGACGGGTGCATTGTGTCTTCCACGGTGTTCACCCACAGGACGTCTATCGGCACTTATAACAATTTTGAAATCATTGCTGCCTTGTGGAATTGACTCCAATGCAGCTTTGAATTCACGAACGTACTGGTTAACGCGATGCAGCAATTCTTGAAGTTGACCCAAAAGCTCAGCATTGAGCTGGGGAAAATTGTGATTTCTAACATTGAGCTGTTGCGTGTAATCGGATACAAAATAAATTTGGAGAAATTTGGGTTCATTTTCTGGCAGCAAAGATCCAATAAGGTGATAAACTTGACCTTGTACTTTGAAGGTTGGCATGAACGGTCCTTCCGTTATTTGTTTTGCCCCAAAGGAAGTCATTTGGAAAGCACTGTTATATAAACGAATATTATCCAAAAAACGGTTCGACTGGGGATGATCGCCATTCAGGAGACTTATAAGTAAGTGTGGTGGATCTTGGAAATTTGGAAGAACAATTTTTCCATTTGAGCAGCACATTCCATCTGTCTCTTTCCTCCATTTCAAAGCATGACAAAAATTACAAATTTCTCTCATGTCACCCACGAAAGTAAAGCCAGCATAATTAATTCTAGACGAATATGTGAACCCTGATTTTTCCCTATTGTCCCAAGGTAATAAAATATTTGCATCGTCATTTTCCATGGACTCATCAGCTCCGCTATTTGTTTCTCTATTCATATGGTATCGAGCTCGTTCTATTTCTAGGCGAGATTGACGTTGTTCTGCTGTTTCTGCTCGTCTTAGTTCATCTATTCTTTCCCTTTCAGATGCAAGATAACTTTCATTGTTTCTTTGTACACCTACATAGTTATGTCTAGCTATTTCTAATCGTTCTTCTCTTTGGGAGAGAGATTCAGACTCGCGCGAGAGAGCGTGTCGCTCTCGGTCAGATGACAGACGTGCTTGGCGTTCCTCGATACTCTCTTGAGAACGCAAAGTCGCGGTCCGAGTTCTTTGCGAACTTAAGCGCGACTCCCTTTCTGTGAAAGTCTCTGACTCGCGTGAGAGAGACTGGCGCTCCCGATCAGCAGACAGCCGAACTTCGCGTTCCTGGATATTCTCTTGAGAACGCAAAGTCGCGGTCCGAGTTCTTTGCGAACTTAAGCGCGACTCCCTTTCTGTGAATGTCTCTGACTCACGTGAGAGAGAGTGGCGCTCCCGATCAGCAGACAGCCGAACTTCGCGTTCCTGGATATTCTCTTGAGAACGCAAAGTCGCGGTCCGAGTTCTTTGCGAACTTAAGCGCGACTCCCTTTCTGTGAATGTCTCTGACTCACGTGAGAGAGAGTGGCGCTCCCGATCAGCAGACAGCCGGTCTTCGCGTTCCTGGATACTCTCTTGAGACCGCAAAGTCGCGGTCCGTGTTCTTTGTGAACTTAAACGTGACTCCCTTTCGGTGAACGTTTCCGATTCACGTGAAAGAGCGATGTGCTCTCGGTTAGCAGATAACCGTGCTTCACGATCTTCTTCCGATTCCTGAGACCTACAAAGTCTCATCCTTTTCGCATTTCGGCTACGCAGCGAAAGGTTAGTTTTTTTTCTTTGAGGCATTTTCAAGGAAAATTAAAGCAATAAACAAAACTAACAACACTTATGACTGAATAGCCTACAAACTTAAAAGAACGGTGCGTCGAACAGTCTAGTGTGACAACGTATCGTCTGTTCGTGGTCGTGACTCAACGAATTGGCAACACTAACTTACTGTATAACGATTGGCACTATTGGATTCAAACTACGAAGTAAATCAAATACAATCTTAACTTCGTACTTCAAACCAATGACCAAAGTTGACCAAACGAAACCAATAAGATAAGCAAATACTTTTTTTTCGACCAATTTAGAAAATCGATAAACCAAGCAACCAAAGAACTTTTACGACACACGCAAGAACTTTTAAGACACCTAACGAAACCCAATTTGCCTAGTAAACACGGTGGACGTCATCCTCGCGCGGAAAATCTTAACACCGCGATTCAGAAAATGACGTCATTTGCACAACGCCATCTATCGGATTTAGATTTCAACTATCAACATTAGTTCTCGTAACGTAATATTTTACTTCTTGAACTCACTAAATTAATCATATCTTTTGATAGAGTGAACCGATTTCGATGAAACAAAAACTAAGTTAAACCTCAAGTTGCGTATAATTTTTGTATATAAACATTGTCAGCATTGAATTCGTAGATTTTACGTGATGTGCGCACAAACAAACAGACAAACAGACAAACAGACAAACAGACAAAAATTTCAAAAATGATGGAAATGGGTTCTGTTACTTATCTTTTCACACGCTGGCTATTTTTTGTTTCAATTTCTTCAATGTACAAAAATGACTTTTCTACAGATTTATTATATGTATAGATATATGCATTTTAAAAATGCACAAAAAAGGTACCTATCAAGATTTTATTCCTGATCTTCCGGCGACATATTTGGAGAAACACAAAAGTAATGATAAACTGCATGATTGAGGGGCTAAATTTTATAGTGTTGCAACAGGCGCATGTTACTTTGAACCGCTAGAAAGCCCTTGACCATGACTTGTTACTGAACCTAATAATGTTATGCACTAGCACAACGCAGCCAAATATCCCAGGCCGAGTTGTGTAGTAAAAGCATACATACAATTGTAACCAGCACAAGCAACACATACCGACGGCAAAGGCATAAAGTATCGCATTTTCACAGTTACCAAAGCAAGATCACAGGTTGTCTTGGTTAATAAAATTGTAAGTAAAGATAAAAAGCCTTACTTTGGCTTTATGTATAAAAGTAAGCTTGTCCTGGTTCCAAATAGTCTTTTTCCCATCATTTGTCAGGTAATCCATGCACATATTAAGAATCTGATTGGTTACTTTGACCAGTAACGTGGAAATCTGTTTAGTTGTATTATAGTATCTCGATGTTGCAAATATCATACGAATGGTGTACAATAAACTGGGGATGTACTGTTGCGTTGTGGAAGGATCGCATCTGTAGGCAATTTGTCGTAGTTAGATTTCGTTGTCACGGTATAGTACTAAACAATATTCTACAGTATAATTTTGGGATGACACGGTAAGATCTATACAGGTTAAATCAAATTTTGTATAAATCATCTCGTGATTACAAATTATGCCTAACATTATAGTGTGAATAGTGCACTGTAGGCATCTACAACGCCGTGTTTTAAAATTTACAGTTAACACTTATAACGTATTACGTTAATATGATAAATCTTATACTTGTGTTAAATTAAGGAATCGCGTTTGAAACACCTTACTGTGCTCCAAACCAAAAAACAGTTCGTTGACGTGCCTCAGAGGGCTGCCCAGCTTAAATGGGACTGGGCGGGACATGTCTGCCGCGTACCAATCGAGCGGTGGGCCCGTAAAACCAATAAAAGATGCCACCTCAAATTGAAAGACGGGACCGCGGCAGACCACGATGACGATGGTGGGACGACTTTAACCCCGAGTTTCTCAGCTTAAAATTGTCGCAGAATTATTGTGACAAATTGTCAAGCAGGCGTTATCTGCTGTGATTGGTTGAATGAATTTTCAACAGCCAATCATAGCAGATAACGTGTGCTTGACAATTTGTCACATTAATTCTGCGATAATTTTGAGCTGAGAAACTCAGGGTATGTATCGTTAGGAATTGGCAAGCAGGGCCGCAAAACCGAGATAAATGGCCTTTGCTCAGCACAGACAGGACATGACACATGGCACAGACATGGACAGGCTAGTTATAATAATATATTAATAATAATTTACCTGTACAATGGTTCGCAATATTTCTCTAAAGCATACAAATATTTTACATTGTCAAAAGCTTCATTGTAATAATCAGTAACCATGTTATCCAGCTGTCGCCATTTCTGAAATAAACATATTACTTATGTACAATTTTACTATCTATTAAAACATTGCACGAAGACAACTCGTCTCTGCATCAACCTGTTCTATCACAGGCCCGTATCAACTTAGTGGCATATAAAAGTAGGTGTTGAAATCTAAGTACAGTGCAATAATCGCATTTCCGAATACAAACGAATGCTAATTTCCATGTTCATCAATTATAAGATTTATCGTGTATAATAATATGAATCCAGAATACTTTATTGCAGTTTTTTTTAATTTCCCTATGACTTATATTATAAATCTGTAAAACTATTTTCCTTTAGCAGCTTTCCTCCCATTTTTAAAATTCATTACATAAAGCTAAGAGTATTAACAACTCTATATACTTGTTGATTGAGAGCGTCCAATCTGCACTAAGTGCAAAAGGCAACTGATAGAAAGCCGACGACTAACGAAACACAAAGTTTGCCGAGGGACATTAAGAAAATAGTTGTACTGTAAGTATATTGCTTTTTCCCTAGTCTGTACACACAATGTACAATAAATATTTTTATCTACACTCACAACGTAATGTTCCAAATACGAATTCAAAAAATATTGTATAAACACGTACTTTATATTCGTGGAAAGGCAAAATTAAAAAAAAAATCATTACAGTTCAACATTTTCCTTCGATTTTCAAACAACTGCATCATAAAATAACTTTTTAATTTTTATAGCACACTTTTACTTTTTAATTTTCTGGCGCGTATGGGCTGTAGTAAAGAAGTTTCATTGTCTGTGGATGCGCGCGCTGCGCAATGAGAATCTAAATTGCCCGCCATACCAAATATTTTTCCCTTTCCACTTCTGTTTTATTTCAACTGTATGAGTGAAGATAAAGTAGTGTATACAACGGCATATAATTAGGTATTAAAACACTCGCGTAATATTATTATCAAATTCGGCTTCGCCTCATTTGATAAACCTACGCTCGTGTTTTAATAACCCCTATTATATGGCCATTGCATAAACTACTATTATCTACTCTCATATCGTAATATTCGAATTATAAACTTCAAAACGAATTTATATTGACATACTTTATAAACACAATACCGAAATTTAAAAATAGAATCTTATTAAAACACTTTTTCTCTAACAAAATAATGCTATAATACAACTTTTTTTCTATTACGATACAGGACAAATTCAAGAAGTTAAACACAAGGAGTTTTGATCAATTATTTTTTGTAATGCCATTTTTAGAGTACCTATTTAAAAAGATTTGATTCCAATTTTTACTTGTCTATGACAATGCCCGCTTCAGGCTTAGCACGCACTGCGATTTTTATTCGCGCGAATTTTGTCTCTTTCTACATGTTCATAGAGCTCAAAATATTCGCGCGAATTAGATTCGCGCCGCGGTGCGGTGGATTCTGTGGCAAAACACGGATTTCTTGCGGTATTATTTCTGCACGATTTTTTACCGCAATGCGGGCAACTTCATACAATTCCATAGGTCGCAGAATAGGCGAAAAAAATTCGCACGAATAAAAATCGCAGTGCGTGCTAAACCTTAGCGCATGCGCAATGCGGTGATGTGCTGGGTTTTGGCGCCATTAATATTTTGCAGGTTTAGTTGTATTGAATTTCATGAGTTTTTTGAATTCTTACTTAAAAATGTCTGATATCAGCGAATGTGAAGAAAATTTGACTTCGCCCGATATTTTAGATACGGCGAAGGAAATTACTCATAATTTATTACCAGCAAAGTCGAGAAAATTATATGATAAATGCTATCACGACTTTATGGCATGGAAAATGCAAAAAAGGTATTTATTAGGTTGAATCCCAATGTACGAGTGTAGATAAAGTAGTGTTTGAAACTGCACATAACTAGGTATTAAAACATTCGTGTGAATACTATTAAAAACCTCGCCTACGGCTCGGTTTTTAAACACACACTCATGTTTTAATACCCCTTATTATGCAACAGTTTCATAAACTACTATTTTATATTTATTCCTCGCGGAATTATAAAATCTTGGTTAACTGTTAACAGAACATTTCATATACTTACAGTAAAACGCATCACAGTTATCATCTATCCATTTCCCAATCACCAAGTCATTATTATCTAGTATCTAATTCTAGTAAGGGTAAAGAAAACTTTACGATCGTTTTAGTTATCCCACTGCCACCGCTTGCAATCTTTTAATTTTTTGTTTCTTTATTTGTATCACTGTTGTTAATAAGTTTACCTTTCTTTTTAGTTTTACCTTTAAAAGTTTCGATTTCGCGCGTATTAAGGTATGTATGTACATCGTTGTGGGTTCACTCTTGATATGTTCAATTATCGACGTGAACGTAGTGAGCTGGCGGCGCCAGTGATCCAGCTCCGCTAGTGGTCCAATGTTAGAAGGTTCACGACGCAGTTGCTGACTCTGTACTAAAACCTATTACAAATAAACAAAAAAATATTGAAACTTACTAACAAGTATGTCACAATAACTTAACTAATCGATATTTTCTCCAATTTAATTACCATAGTAATCTGCCTGATCCATTGTTTTACATAGGAACATATTTCTTCCAACACATACGTTTTAGTTATAGCGAGTTTCATTTTTTCTTCGTCACACAACTCTTCCTCGTAGAGCAATAGATTGATTTTAAATCTAGTACAGCAGTCTAAATCTATTTTTGTTTCTGAAATCAGACATATTGAACAAATAATAATATACCATCCACATTTTGTAATAATATGTGAATGCTGTTTTAGGATTTGATTAATTTAGATCAGTCGTTTCTATTCCCATTTACTTAAAAGCTACGCGATGATGATGACATATCAATCTATGTATAAACCTTACCATTTATTACGTTGAACTCTCTTTGTACGGCAATACATACAATACTGTCAACTACACTTTATTTTATTTATTTAAGGACAATAAACAGCCACAATATACAATTTGACTTCAAAATAATTACTTTAAGTACTTCAAATGCTGCATTATTTGCATGTTAACAAGCAAATATTTGGCAATGAGTTCCACTAAATGAGCATTATTATTTACATAGTAATGATTAAATTAGAATTACATCATAAAATAATCATCTAAATTAATTAAAATCCAAAAGCTAGTGTTGTCGTGTGTTTTATGGGATTTTAAATATATTTAAAACAAGACACTAACTTGCAAGATAATCAACAAACAGCTTAAACTTCGATATATATGTCTTGATTATATCAGCACTGTGAGGGTTGGGAGGATTAATGTCTCCCCAACCACGACACATCATAAGAGCCGGTACATATACGTTTTGCATGGTTTTGCATATGCCAGATACAACATTTTCGGTTTCCTGATTTACATCAAACAAAACGAAGTAATAGTCCTGTAATAGTTAAATATCATGTCATGAAAACAAATTTTCACCAAAAGTCTACAGTAGGTACAACAGAACGAAAGAAAGAACAAATATTTATTTGTGACCCGCACAGAAGACACGAGAAATACGCAAAAACAAAAAAAAAACAACAATTAATTAAAAAAAACCCATGCAAGATCAAAAAAAAATCCTATCTCAGTACGTGCAGCTATATCAAAAAAGAAAATAACGCTGCACTGGTGGCCATAAACCAAGGTGTCACGGTACTTAAATTACTCAATAATCTAGAAACAAGTTAATAGTACGCTCCAGCACGACAAAGTCAATGGAAATCGTACATTATTGAGAAACAGGGAAGGCTTTGAGTGCACTGTCAGCGATTTCTTCGCTAGGGTTTTTTTTAAACTTCGAAAAACACAAAAGAAAAGAAATACACACAGAATACGTTTTTAGGTTTTTTGGTTTTGTGTTTGTGGGTATTTTATGCTGAAAATTGCCCGTAGATCATCGATGGGAACTTTTTCTTTTTGACACTGTAACTTAGACCTCTACCAACTCGCAAATCTATGCATATTATTGTAGAATTACTACTATTTATTCGTCTATTTAGGCCCAGTGACCTACGCGCTGCAAGCCTGCAACCGATGATGCCGAGGAAGTGGAAAAGTTTTGGGCCGTAATTTAAATTACGGTCGTGCTAGCGACACGACGAAGACAAAGTAAGCCCCGGTGTGGATTAGTGGATGCCACATCTTCAGTTTTTTAAGACCAAAATGTTTTCCTTCACCGAGACTTTAGTAATATTGATAAAATAAACAAAGACATGTGCCTGCGTAGGTGGTACTACAAACGACACGTAGATAAGACCCGTATCCACTATACCACCACTGCCCTTTTCCTTAAAGTTAGACCATCCCAAAACTATTTCCTGGTAGGTATGCAGTTCCTGCTTGCCAAAATTGATATGTATATAAAAAAATAACTATCAATAAACATACATCGCTAATATTCCTTGCGTCAATAGCTTTGGATTTCAATCTGTACATGGCAACACACTTGCCCTCTGTACCAATATATTCCGCATCCGAAATATAAGTCCTTTCCATTTTTCCTTTCTGATTAGGAACAAACCTACCGGATTCTGAAACAGTGAATCAGACATTTAGTTTCAAGAGCATCTAACATTACCAAAGTGAATGTATATACAACTAAACATTCTATGAATATTACAAGCGTCTTCCTGTTGCCATTATTAATATCGAGCAAAAAACGGCAAAAATATCACGTTTGTTGTATGGGAGCCCCCCTTAGATATTTATTTTATACTGTTTTTAGTATTTTTTGTCATAGCGGCAACAGAAATACATCATCTGTGAAAATTTCAACTGTCACGGTTCATGAGATTCAGCCTGGTGACAGACGGGCAGACAGACAGACAGACAGACGGATCGCGAAGTCTTAGTAATAGGGTCCCGTTTTTACCCTTTGGGTACGGAACCCTAAAAAAACGATCAATTGCGTGTTGGACCAGGGCGGCCACATAGTTTCGTATTCAGGATGAATCCTATAACCGCAAAATATAAACGCGAGCCTATAAATTATAAAAAAAAAAAAAAAATATCGGTGTCAAAAATAAACCGATATGCCGCAAAGCTGGGAAAAAATTATCGGACATCTATCTCCGTAAGGCGCGACCACAGCTGCGACTGATAATAAGTGTGCACAATCGTTTGGGACACGGTTTGCGGACTCGTCCTTGCGCTTATTCAACGAAGATTTGTTGAAGAAGAAACATGTCGAGTACCTAGTGAGAGTGAGGACGATTTTCTGGAATTAACGGTGGCTGTTTAATGTTGTCCAAGTCCATGTCTTAGTGTTTGTGTGTTGAAACAAAATAAAGGGACTTCAAAATGACCAGCCATTCTGATATCGGGATAGCTCGTTAACTCTCCGTTTGGTATTCAAATTCTTTTTTTTTAAATAATTACTACCTGAATGCTACCCTCACGTCTTTCAAAGTCCACCTTGTAATATTTTTCTATTTTTACTTATTACCTCTTTCACGTAGTCTGAGTTGTTCTGACGCCAGGGGCGCGTGCCACATCCCGTGCACACCGTCCGCGGACTTTTTCGGCTGACAAAAACATCCAGCGGGCGATGTCTATCGGATGTCCGAACGCCCAAGGTTACGTCCGCGACTTACGTCCGATAGTTTGCACAATTTATTGGACAATCATTATCCAGAAACTCTATAATTTGCGGTTGGCAGTCGCGTCAGTCAGCCGCGTCCGATAATTTGTTCTCAGCTTAAAAGTGCTCCAAATATCTACCACCAAGAACAAGACTTCTGATACCTAGGAGTATTTTATGCAACAGTCATATAACCCCTATTATATGACCATTACATAAACTACTATATTTTTTAATTTTAACTATCCACGCATATAACATTAAATACGTGTTTAAAAAATATTTTTTTAATTCATATTTGGATCATCCATCCACATTCAGACCACTTTAAAAAAAACTATTTTTCTTTTTCCTCGTCTTTACTAGACATTATTACTCTAGACATTACTTAACGAGTCTTGTGAATGGTGAGCATTTGGATCAAAACCTCCAACATTTTGCCCAATCTCTAGAGACAATAGACCCCAAGTAATACTACAGCGCCATTCTTACCACACTGTGTTTTGTCATCATGTTATAACTGTCCACGTTAAAATGAATTTGAAATTTGAATTCGAAATTTTTTGAAATTCTATGACAAGGACGAGCGCATAGGCTGAAATTTTAATGTAGGTACCTGTTTATAAATTTGATTGGTTATCAATTAACTCTGTAACTCTAAAAACCGGATTCCAAACTTTGTGGCACACAATATAAAGTAATAGTAAGTAACTTTAAATAGAAAATACAATTGAGAAGACGAAGCTAGGAACGTTTTTAAACTACAGCAGCATTAATTAATGTAAATTATAACAAGAAAAAAAGTGAACGATACTTTACCCATTTTTACAGGTGCAAGGAGTGCATCACATAAGACAACACAATTTCTACCACCTTCAGCAATTGCACTATCTAACAATTCTATATGACAATCTGCGTCATAAACACCGTCCTGTAAAAATATTTCATGAACTGTCAGGGAAATTGATTGTTGACCAAATTAACACACTTTGTACTGCTATCTAATGCTACCAAAGACCATAAACAAGAATAAGGGTTATAAGGCGTAGGCCACATAGAAATGGCGTCGGGCGCGCTTATGGCACGGGCGGCTTCCTATTCCATTCAAATTTCATACAAAATGCATAGAAATAAAGCGCAATTTGATCAGGCGCGGGCGCCGAAATGGCGCGTCATAACCACGTCCGAGCAACGACATACCGTGTCTCCTAAATTGCGCTTTATTTCCATGCATTTTGTATGAAATTTGAATGGAATAGGAAACCGCCCGTGTCTGGTCCGCGCCCGATTCCATTTCTATGTGGCCTGCGCCAAAGGTCTTTGCACGTTATTGACAAATAATGACAGTTGAGATTTGAATCTATTAAGGTCTATCCACACATACCAGGGACGTGCCCGGGACGTGACAGGGCCGGGCCCAATCATTGAAGCTTCGTCACTGGCCCGTGCACGGGACGTGCACGGGCCAGTGACGTGTGTGAACGAGTTCATATAAAATGTACACAACAATATTTTATTGGGGCACGGTCTGTCCACGTCCCGTGCACGTCCCGGGCACAGCCCTGATATGTGTGAATAGATCTTAACTCTCCATCCAGCCGGTTATTTTACATTTGATAGATGCACAAGAGAGTAATCAAGTCAATATCGTTGGAAAGGCCATTCAAAAATATTACGGGTCTGTGAAAATCGTTTTTTCGATTTTACACAAACGGATCCCCGTTTGTGTAAAATCAATTAAGCTTTATGTTACTATTTTTTGTAAGAGTCAAGTCTCTTTTGGTCAAGGTTGCTTATGGATATGTTAAAATTCACGGCAGTAGCATATATAACAAATTTGAAAGGAAAAATATCACAGCTAAGTAGGCTATACAAGCTTACATGTAATAGTCTACCAACTTATAAAATGTACTTGGAAAACTAAAAAAAACCGCCCAAGTGCGAGTCGGACTCGCGCACGAAGGGTTCCGTGCCATTGTCGCAAAAAACGGTTATAAATTCACGTTTGTTGTATGGAACCAAATATTTATTTAATTCTGATTTTTTTAGGGCAACAGAAATACATCATCTGTGAAAATTTCAACTGTCTAGCTATCACGGTTCATGAGATACAGCCTGGTGACAGACAGACAGACAGACAAACGGACCGCGGAGTATTAGTAATAGGGTTCCGTTTTTACCATTTGGGTACAGAACCCTAAAAAAAATGTTGATGTATGGGGACAACAGTTTTCGAACGGCAAAGTTAATTTTTTCGCCTTCGATAGAGCAATGTTCGGTGCTTTCATTGTTAATGAACGTTAGTAATGTTACCTATTTATTTTGGTGAACGTAGCTGTTTATACGGAACCCTCTGTGTGGAGTCAGACTCGCACTTAGCCAGTTTATTCTTGGCTCGAACAATGAGCCAGTTCAGCCTGAGGCAGCGGCTGGCTGAGTGATGCGTACATGAAACCAACCACTGACTCAAAAATAGGCTTCGTGTCCTTAAGAATATTGAATTTTAGAAACTGGTAGAAAACATAGGAGGACGACATCCAGTCAGCAATCGGTGTGAGCAATCATCTGTGATGACGTTTGCCAAATTTGTTGAAATCCAAATCCCCTATTCAGAACCCAGGTGTTGTGTATGCTTCAATCACGTATAACTTACCAATATGTATTCAATTGGTTTATCCAAAATTGTTGCACAAATTTCTAGTAAGTATCTGTGTTGTTGCTTGATACCACCCACACGATTATTACGAGCTTCTTTAGCTTTGGCCTATAAACAAAACAGTTTTATTCATACCTTTGAATAGCTACAAATGAAACAATAAAATCTAATTATTTCGTTTATTTACTTGCTTGTCTTTATAAGTCTCATGACCTTGTGTCAAGGCGCTCATTGACATTTTGCTCCTCATTTGAATGTCCGCTAAACGAGAACTGACGTCAAGTATAGCTTCCAGAGCTCTTTTGTCGATCTCGACGGGTTCCCCATCGCTGAACGACAATCTGCGGATCGATGAAATCGCCTTTGCAGCCATATTAGAAGACAGTTCCTCCGGTTCCTCTATTGATTCCACCGATCCTGCGGCGGGCTGCAACTCTCCAGGCTCACCTTCCGCCGCTTGATCAGCTGGTGGTGGCTCTCCACCTCCAGGTTCGTCCATTGTTATGAAAAAACCTTTTTTTCACCTCACAGTAAAACAATATTAATATTTTTCAAGATATACCTTTCGAACAAGTCAACTGCTACTCAACGTATGGTACAAATTGACATAAAAGAAACTGTCAATTTTAATTGAAAATTTGAACAACAGTTTGGAATGATTATTTCCTGCCAGGTCGACACAATAGTAATAGAATGAGTTCCCACTGCAAAAATCTGCAGGTAATTTTGTTTTTGATAAAACTTGATTTTGATGAATTTTTCTTGATAGTAGGATAGATTACTGCAGGGTTGCCTGGCAATACCCACCCCCAGACCTTTGGATCAGTTGGGATGGTCAAAGGCTTTGATTGAATAAATAAGTATTAACTATGTTTCTTAGTAGATTTATTTTGTGCTTAGACATTTTTTTAAACGCTTCTATAATATTTTGGTGTACAATAATAGTACAGCCACGAGTACGCGCAGGGGCAACCCAGCGCGGAAAGGGGCCGGACGCGGGGCCACGCGATCGGCCGCTTGCACGCGAAGGGGAAACCCAGCGCGACGAGCGACCGGACGCGGGGCCACGCGACCAGACGCAAGTACGTGCGGGGGAAACCCAGTGCGAAAAGCGGCCGGACGCGGACCTAAGCGAGCGGGGGAAGGTACGCGAAGGGGCAACCCAGCGCGAAGAGCCTCCGCAAGCGAGAGCATCTGCCGGGGCCGCCGCCCGACCCCAAGACACCGACAAAACCCACAACCAGACACGACCGAAACGCACTAGGGGAAAGCGCTCTCATGCCTCACGCCGGGCGTTGCTGACATCCGACGCCCTGCCAGGCACCTCAAACCCGAAGCCTGTACCAGGTGGGACGGGGCCGGGGAAGAGGACGCGCCCTGACGACACGGCCTCACCCAGTACGCTCCAGGGGGATGCCAAGCGCGTGAGAATTCACTCCGCGCAGGGAGGGCAGAGAACCTATGCGCGGGCCACAAAGGACATTCCTGCGCGGCTGGCGGTAGCAATCTGCCTTCCCCACCCCAGTAGAGAGCTAACTGGGGATGAGGCCGAACTCATTAAGACTGCCCTAGAAGACAGACTCATGGACTCGGATCCGTCCACACCACTCCCGGCCTTCCGCGGATACCCACGGGTAGCGGAAGGCACGGTGCAGATATGGTGTGAGGACGAAAACGCCCTGACCTGGCTGACCCAAAACGTCCCACTCATAAAACTCCCCGACAACGACCAGACGCTGACGGTACTGCGACAGACTGACGTGCCCACCCGGGTCCGAGCCTCGCTCTTCGTCCCTCGCTATAGAGGTGATGTGGGCAGGCTCCACGGTATTCTGATTCGTCAGAATACCTGGTACAACATTGCCCGGTGGTCACTATACAGGGCGACTGCCGTCGGTGGCGACCGCTACGGGACGTATCTAACCCTGGGGCTGCCACCGGAGGAAGCCGAAAAGGTCCTGGGGCGGGAGCGACGTATATCGTACCTGCTAGGGTCGATATACGTGCGCTTCTGGCCCAAGACCCGCCCCTCTGACATCCAGACCGACGACACAGACACTAACGCGACAGAACCGACGACGACACAGACGGGCGACACGGACATTGTCCAACTCGAGGAGTACATGGCCCAAACGACAATGGCCGAGGTCGCCGAACCCATACTGCCCGCATCACCCGGCTGGAATGCGCAACTTCTTGCCTCCTCACCGGGGGACACGCACGACGACGAGCTTTACCGGGAGGTGGAGACGGAGGGACTATCCGATGGATCTGTCTCCGATTAACCCCGCTCCCCCTCCACCAGCCCCCCTCAACATCATCCAAACTAACCTCCAACATAGCCAGACTGCCACGGCTAGCTTACGCAGGGCACTGGAGGTTAAACACCGAACCATCGCACTGATCCAAGAGCCGTGGATCAGGAACAATAGAATATGTGGCCTCGGTAACATCGGAGGTAAGATAATTCTCGACACACATGGCTCAGGAAAGCCAAGAACCTGCATCTATATACCCAAAGAAATTCCCTTTACGACACTAACTCAATTCTGTTCCAGAGACCTGACAACTGTCAGGCTCCATACCGAAGTTAGCGCTCCGGATGTTGTACTGGCCTCGGCATACATGCCAGGTGAGGACACAGATTGCCCTCCAAAGGAGCTGGCTGACCTGGTGCAGCACTGTGAGCGCGCCGGTTTGGACCTGATCATCTGTACTGACTCGAACGCACACCACCCGCTCTGGGGCAGTGTCACACCGAACTCCAGAGGAGAGGTACTATCCACCTTTTTATTCTCTACTAATCTTAACATTGTTAACCGCGGCACAGAACCCACTTGGGTCACGGCCCGGGGACAAACAATCATAGATTTAACACTCGCCACAGAAAACGCGACAAACCTTATCACAAACTGGCACGTATCGGACGAGCCTTCTTGCTCAGACCATAGAAGGATACGCTTTACACTTACCACAAACACCAAAAAACCCGCACCAAGGCGAAACCCGAGGCGTACCAACGTTCCAAGGTTCAAAAGCCTTCTGGCCTCACTTTTAGCTGAGCATCTAGCACTGGCAACCGTAAGGGACCAAGCACAATTAGAACACACTGTAACGGAATTATCCAAACACATAACAGAAGCTTACCACGCATGCTGTAAATCAAGAGCGCCACAAAGCAGGAACGAGAGGAACCCCTGGTGGAACGCTGAACTTGGTAAACTCAGAGATACGCTGCGTAAGCAATTTAACAGAGCAAAAAACACGAGACTCCCGGAAGACTGGGAGATATACAAAGAGACCCAATATGCATACAAAAAACAGACTAGAACCGCCAGGAGGATGGCGTGGCGGAAATTCTGTGAATCCATTGAAACAAATAATGAGGCCGCAAGGGTACGGAAGATCCTATCAACTGATCAGGACCGATCCCTCGGCGCGCTGAAAAAACCCGACAACTCATACACACAAACCGACTATGAAACCAGCAAGGTCCTCCTCGAAACTCACTTTCCAGACTGTCAAGTCCTGGAGGACAGGATGTGGGAGGCTGAACCCGAATGGACCCCGACGGAACAATACTGGTCAAGAGCCCACAATATAATAACAGTAGACCGGATAAAATGGGCTATCAATACCTTTCAGCCATACAAGTCAGCGGGGCTGGACGGCATCTTCCCAGCCCTGCTACAGTGGGGGGTAGATTATCTAACGCCATGGCTGTTAGAGATCTATCGGGCCTGCATAGCACTAAGATACATACCTCTCGGATGGCGCGAGGTGAAAGTCATCTTCATACCCAAACCTGGAAAAACTGATTACACACAACCCAAGGCATATAGACCTATAAACCTCACATCCTTTTTGCTGAAAACCCTCGAAAGACTCTGCGATAGGCACATCCGTGATGGGCCTCTGCGAGAAAAACCATTGCACAAACAGCAGCATGCGTACTCCACAGGCAAATCAACCGAATCCGCGTTGCACAACGTGGTTTCAAAAATTGAATGCGCAGTGGACCACAAATGCTCTTCATTGGCTGTCTTCATTGACATTGAGGGCGCTTTCGATAAGACCATGTTCAACAGCATAAACACGGCCCTCGACAGACATGGCATAGACCCGACCCTAGGGGGCTGGATCACCAATATGCTCAAACTGAGAGCGGTCCAAGTCACGGTTAACGACACTACAAGGGCTATCGTCGCGAAGGGCTGTCCACAGGGGGGCGTTCTTTCGCCACTTCTGTGGAACCTGGTAGCTGATAGCCTCATCAAAACACTCAACGATAAAGGTTATTTCACCGTTGGCTACGCGGATGACATAACAATAATAATAAACGGATCCCACGAAAACACTCTATGCAATCTCATGCGTCAAGCCCTGAAAATAGTAGAGGAATGGTGTAGCGAGCACCAACTCTCAGTGAACCCCGCAAAAACTGAACTTATTCTCTTCACTAAAAAGAGAAAACCGATGACACTGCAATTACCGCGTTTCTTCGGAACAACACTAAGCCTTTCAACTGGAACCAAGTACCTGGGCATTTATTTGGACAAACAGTTGAATTGGGCAAATCACATGAACCATATCATCATAAAAGCCAGCATATCCCTGTGGCAGTGCAAACGCCTGCTAGGCAGGAATTGGGGTATTAGCCCCATGGTCACCTACTGGCTATACACTACAGTCATCCGACCAATCATCACATATGGCTCGCTGGTCTGGTGGCCCAGGACAGACCTCAGCACAGCCCAAAGAGATCTCGAAAAACTACAGAGGTTCGCCTGTGTTGCAATCACCAGTAGTATGAGAACCACACCCACTGCCGCCCTACAGGCAATGCTGGGACTCCCACCTCTGCACTTAATTGTGAGGGAGGAGGCAGCCCTAGCCACCTTTAGACTCTACCTATCAGGTTCCCTAAATAAAGACTCCAGAATTAAGCACACACGCATAAAGGAGGATGCGATTAAGCGTAAACCGATGCTAGCATCCCCATGTGACAAAGCCCCAAAATCACACCACTTCCACAGGCACTACAACATAACACTCACAGAGGAAAGATGTGACTACTCTGGCCCGAAAGAGATGAGAATATACACCGACGGATCGAAAACTGACTTAGGTACCGGAGTCGGAGTCTTCTCATACGATTTCAACATAAACATATCCAGACCGCTAGGAGGGTTCAACACCGTCTATCAGGCGGAGTGTGTGGGCATCATACAAGCGGTCCATGCCCTAGAAGCCAGGAGGGTCACGGACACCCACATACGGATACTCTCCGACAGCGCATCAGTCCTCCAATCCTTACGAAAAAATTACATTACATCTAAACTAATACTAGAATGTCACAACGCACTGGAACAGATAACTGTATCTAGCCGTAACACGGTGACACTACAATGGATAAAGGGACACAGTGGATCGCTGGGCAACGACGCGGCTGACGAGCTTGCGAGGCGCGGATCCAGCTCGACGGTCTATGGACCCGAACCTGTTGTACCCATCCCCTTCAACCAAATACGCAGGTGGCTACAGGAATTCACCCAGACACAGGCGGAGAACTGGTGGGCCTCGGCACCAGGCTGTAGGCAATCCAAAGAAGCTCTGCCATTCTTGGACAGTAGGCTTACCAGGCGTCTTTTACGCCTGGACAGGAATGGCCTCCGCCTGGTGACGGGGACCATCACGGGACACTGCTCACTCAATAAACACTTCCACACAATAGGCATAACGGACAGTCCTCTGTGCAGGGCATGCATGGAGGCTGAGGAAACCGTTGCGCACGTTCTCTTTGAATGCACAGGTGTCACACAGATAAGAGCACAAACCCTCGGGTCAACCAGATCTTACACGGATGTTCTGAGGAAACCAGGAGCTCTAATTGACTTCTGGAGGGAGGTGGGCTGGTTGGAATGACCACCCAACGGCCGCCATGGCCCACGTACAAAGGTCCATTTGAAGGACTAAGTGCGGAAACCAAACCCCCCTAACATAGAACATAGAATAGTACATTATGGTACAAGTGTGTAATGTTGGTGATTACCGCTGAGGCGCCATTGAGACCCGAGCCGTTGGGTGAGGGTTTTAAGAGAGTCCAGGACGGTAATCATCAATACTTACGTGTATCATACGACGTTTTTCAACACACTTGTGAAGAAAATAATACTAAACAATAATTTTATTTAGTAGATAATAGATATTTTTCCTTTGAGTTTTCAGGTAGTAAACTTTCCATAACATTAAGGGCTTCACATCTTATATCGGGCGGTGTACAACATAATTCATTTTCTTCATAATTAGTACTTGTAGACATTTTAATCGATAAATAACAGTAATTTCAACAGCGAAAACGATTTGTAAAATTTTATTCGCAATGGTGGGAAAAAATAATCGTTATGCGCGTGTTAGTATTGGAAGTACGTGTGACGTCATTAAATCATAAATTTACACTTTTAAGCACAATGGGTTTGCTACAAAATACAAACTGTCATATTTATTAAGCATCTACAGACAAATGTCGAAGTACCTACCTAAATTATTATTGTTGTCAGATACCTACAATTGTTAGAGTACCCATCTAAGTAAATATTGTTGTGTGTACAGGAAATAACTCTAAACTTACATATAAGCCATAGTGATGATATTCCTATAAAATATTACTGAATTTGTAATGATCATTGTGATGTATCCTGGATTTTATATTGCTATTTTAGTATTATAAGTCTTTTGAGACAATTAATAAAAGACTGTCAGTTAGTATCAATATTCTTTCGAATATTGATTAAGAACGACTAAATAGGCGATATTAAATTCCTTAATTGTCTTGATACGTTTTAAAAACGTTTCATTACTCAAGAATTGATTATTGACTTAATTGTGAGATTATTTATAGCAATGTAGAAAATAGTGGGGACATTTGACGTATTGAGAAAAGTCGACTTGTTCTATAAATAGTGTGTAATTCGTAAGTTACGAGACTTCGTTGTGGACTACACAAGCTTCATGTAAGTTATTTGATATTATAACTTGACTATTGCTAATGGTTGTGTTGAAACTCTATTTTCATATTGTGGCCTTTATTCATAATGATGTTAAATTGATTTAAGGGCTGCTCCTTGCCTTATCCTTGTTGTTTTGATTATGTAATATTGTGAAATGTTACAAGATTCATCATAATATGGCCATAATAGGATTAGATCTGTAATATACGATATTTATATGGTTGTAAAAGATGTCTATGAATACTTTTACAACCATAGTTGCTTCCGTGGAGTTTCTTGCCCTTCTTCTACATGAGAACTAGTTTAGCGATCGGGCGGTAAGCTTTCTGAGCCTGAATATGAATTAATTGACAAGCCTAATTGAAATAAATACCTAGTCTTGTCTTTCTGTGCTTTTATTCATAAAACCTTTCCCTTATACACCACATATAATAGGAACACAGTAAATATCCAACAACCATCTTGACTTTCTAAGCTTGCTATCGATACTTTTATATGGAGTTCCTTTATGTTCCTAACACGCGCGCATCTAACAATGGCGATCGACCATAGACTAAAATAACAAGGTTTCTCTTTTTTTTGGCTTTTCGTGGATATCGTTTTAGCCACGTATAAAATGGGGAATTTCAAGTTTACTTTATTACAGAGAAAATAAAAGTTATATTTGAGTGAAAGTTTTATTTATTAAACACGTACAACTCACACTCAACACTTTTTGTACTTCTCTAGGTGTAATCAGGGGGGAGAGATTACTTGTGTCCTTGGCATTTAATGCCGCCATAGATTTCATGACGGCAGTCTCCGTTTCAAGATCACTGGACCTTTGATGAGTGAGACTCATATTACCAGCAAATGCATCAGCAAGAACTTCACACTGCTCCGAAACTGAGGCCGTCATTTCACCGTTTATTGTTTTTAGGGGCGGAATAGTGCAAGGGTTTTAGTTAATTGACCGAGCCAGACGCCATACATCATTACTAGCATTATCAACTTTTGAGAGCTTATCATTCCAAATACTCTCATTGAAGGTTTGGAGACTGTCTTTAATGGAATGTTGTAGTTGGTTAACTTTAGCGAACATTTGGCGCCTGAGGCAAGGATTGTGCTCTTTTAGTGCTATTCTGCGGGTAAAATTTTTGAGTTTAATTTGACTCTTAATACGTCTTGGTAGTTTTAAGCAACCTCTATTTATTTTGACGATAGGAATACATGCCTTACGTGCGTTTAACACACTATTAGTAAAGTGATTCACAGCGGTGTCAATACTAGGTATGGAATCAAATGTTTCACTAGATAGTGTGATATTTTGATCTAGGTGTGATCGGAAATACTTCCAGTCAGCTTTCGCGAAGTTAAATGCTGGTTGAGATTGCGTGCTATACTTTCCACCCACGGTGAAGTACACTGGCAGATGATTTGACGAAAGCTTTGTCAGAACTTAAGGTTCACTTACCTCGTTACGTCAGGAGTAGAAGGTTCATGTGAGCTTTGGTAGTGAACTAGGGTGGTAGAAGAAGGTGCTAGTATCTCATAATCATTAGCTAGCACGTGATCGAAAAGGATTATGCCGCGTGGGTTAGATGTAGTGCAATACCAGTAAGGATGCTTGTCGTTAAAGTCGCCCATTATCAGGGACTTGTGATTGGCACTTATCAATAAATTTAGATCACTATCTAGCAGAGGGAGATTTGGTGACTGGTAAGCAGAGTAGATAGCCAAGTTGTTTTCTGGAGTGATTACCTGAACGCCTATTCTTTCCAAATTATAAGTGTTAAGAGTAGGAAGAAGAGTATGCATCAGATCACTACGAACCAACAGTGCCACCCCCTGCCCACGGCCATCGGACTTTTTATCAAGCCGATAGCAGTTGTAACCAGGTGTTTCTAGTTTGTGACTAGAGGAAATCCTTGTTTCGCACAACGCTACAATATCAATGGTCAAATCGCTTAACAAATCTAACAATTCTGTAAGTTTTGTGCGAATGCCGTCGGCATTCCAGTACAAGATACGCAACTTTTTGACATTAAACATATTGACCAAGGTGAGTCAATATTAATATTACCTTATCCATCATGCTGTTACATGTTACAAATTGGTTTTTAATGGATCTGATTGTCATGAGTATCGCTAGCATGTCACCTGTGGCTTGATCTTGAGCACCAGTTTGAGGCTGTACTCCAGTATTGTTTGATCCCATCATGTTTGCAGCAACAGCGTTCCAACTCCGCCCATCAACGTGACTACTTTTTAGATTAACTTTTGCATCTTGAGTCTCTTTTATTTGCTGTTGCCGACTCTGAACAAGTTTCAGATACTTTTGTCTCTAGATGCATTGTTGGAAAATTTGTGAAGACTCTTCTACCAAGGCGGATAGTCTCACTAGCCGTATGCGGGAGGTCCTCACCGACCTTTCTATGTGAGGATTTTACGTCCCACTAAGCGAACTTAAGTGAGGCCCATGGGCCTTGACGATGCCTCAACGCCTAAGGAAGTGGCAACTGCTATTGCCGAGGTAGGAGGCTGTTCACCCGATGTTGTCAAAGTGGGTGAGATTCGTCATCCACGTGCTTCTCTGGGGCATGTCTGGGTCCGTGGCCCTCTGGTGGCTATCAAGAAGCTGGCATGCGACAGGCGCATGCGCTTAGGTTGGGCGTTAGTTAGGGTTCAAGTTTTGGGTGCGCGTCGTATGATGTGTTTCCTTTGCCTCGAGCCCGGGCACGTCCGCAGCCAGTGCAGTAGAACGGAGCAACCAGTACGAATTTGTGGGGGCGCTCAAAAATGAGACAGTGCCCGTCGCCGACCATGCGGTGTCCAGAGGTGTCGTCACCCTTACCTATACATGTTCTTTTCCCAATTCACTTACGCAATTAGGCTGCAGTGTCTCCCAGCGGAGCAACAGCTGGGTGGCAAAAAGTATACTCCTCGGAAATAGTGGGTCTCGCTTGCCCCCGCATCGCAAGGACCGTCGACGGCACCAGTCCGTGTATCTGTTGGCCATCCAGAGGAAATGGAAACCTCGCCTGCCCAGCCCTAAAAGTCCTCCAATGCAACCTGCCACTGCCGTAACGACCAGAATTTTTTTCTGCAGACTATTGGGGAGTGGTCGGTTGCCTTGGCGGTGGTAGCGGAGCTATACGATCTTAAGAATCATCTTCAGTAGTACAACAATAATAACATACTGTGAAATCTATTGCCGTTTATTGGGCTGATGGGGCATGGATTTGTTGCTGTGGAATGATGATCTCCGGCCGTAGTGGACTGCTACGTGTCGCCCAACATTTTCCTCGCTGAATACGACGGTTATCTGGACGGGGTTGCGAGCTGTATTCGGTACAAATGCTCACCCCGTCCAGCGCTCGTCCTGAGTGACTTCAATGCTCACTTTAGAGCTTGGGGGAACTCACGGGACATGACAAGGGGACGCGTCGTACAAGACTGGGCGGCGTCGTTTGACCATCGACTCTCGAATCGGAGGTCCTTGTCCATATGCGTGCGGTGGCAGGGGGAGTCATTTGTGGATCTCTCACGGGTGAAGGTATCGAAGAATATGGTCACACTCTTCGAACACTGCCACATCGTTTTTGATGTGGAACTGTCGCCCTCCTATAGTCCAAGCCGTCAAGATTCTAGTCCACCGGTGCGGCGCGATAGTATCCAAGTTACAAGTTAAACAAAACCCGCCAAGTGCGTGTCGGCCCACGCGCGGTAATAGGGTACCGAAGTTGCATAATAATGCGGACTAAAAAGAGGGTTTTATTGTTGTATGTATTAGAACGGTTTCAGCGGCTCACAAAGTCTAAAATCGGCCCACATAGGATGATGTTATTTTTTTTTAAATCTATTTTCTCGCGTTTGACCACTATCTCGCCTGATGGTAAGCGATGATGTGGTCTACGGTGAAGCACGCTGGCCTAGATGTAATCTATTAACTCTTGACTTAAACTAAATAAGGACTAACTGGTAACTGAAGGAGGAGTTATAAAATCCAACTTCGCAACTGAAGTTAGAAAAATATTATCTATTTGAGTACCACTGCGGGTTCGAATTGCGAAAGGACCCGATACGACTTACGAGCGCGCGTTAGAGCCACGGGGAATGGTATAGTTCGTTCCTGGATCCTTGCGTGCACGCTCCTTGTTTATTTCTCTTTCGGAATTAGAAAAAAATCGTATATATTCACCTCTAATCTCCTCTAATACCGCAGATTAGAGGTGAATCCTCTAATCTGCGGTATTCACTATTTCATTCTGGAAAGTTTTACGCTACTCAATTAGTGATGAAGTCGGGTCGAATATTGACTTTATAGAAGGATATCGAAAAAGAAAATAAGTAATTTGCTTGGAAACCGAATCTTATTTGACTTTACTTTTACGTTTTAATTACAAAACGTCGAAAATACTTTTGCACTAACACAAAATAGACTCCAACGCGCGCATGCGCCGTATGGACTACGGACTGGTACTGCCAACGAATCCGGCCACTCCAATGCGTTATTCGAGCTTAAACATTATTAATTTAGAAATCATTATTATTAAGGATGTTATGATTTTATTTTTGTATATTTTTACATTGTTCATAAGCATATATTTACTATCTGTTTTACACAGCTAACAACGTTATTTAAGTAATTTTTCAATGACATTTGTACAAAAATTTTACTGTGCCAAGTACATTTTATAAGTTGGTCGACTATTACTCGTAAACTTGTAAAGCCTGTTATGATTTCATTTTTGTATATTTTTACATGGTTCGTAAGCATTATATTTACTCTGTTTTACACAGCTATCAACTTTATTTAAGTAATTTTTCAATGGCATTTGTACAAACTTTTACTGTTCCTAGTACATTTTATAAGTTGGTCAACTATTACTCGTAAACTTGTAAAGCCTTGTTATCCGTGATAATTTTTCTTTTAATTTCGTTATTTCGTTATGGGATAGATGAGAAAAAAAAGTACATCCCCACTTTACGTCTATGGGAGGTACCCGAAAAAAAAATAGTTTTCATGATTTTATCTTACCACTTTGTCGGAATTATTAATATGTATATACATGCCAAATTATAGCTTTCTAGTACTTAGATTCTCTGAGCTAAGCTGCGGACAGACAGACGGACAGAGCGAAACTATAAGGGTTCCTTGTTGACTTCGGAACCCTAAAAAAATCCCTTTCAAAGGACAATGGCAGAAGCCCATACAATGTTTTAGCTGAGATTAAATTCCTACGTCATTAAACGAAAAATATCTGGTTGATCTCAGGGTCATGTTCTGAATTAGTTTATGAATGCATTTTTGTTAATATTTTTTTTTTCGAGAATAATAGATATTCAGTCATGAACTTTTGTAGGTTATGTCTGGGTAACTTTTAATAATGTGTTTGATAGGTAATATTATTCAATTTCGTGGAAGTTTAAGGGCTATATCGCATTAGTATTTCCCTTACCTAGTTATTTCAGCATGAAATGTAAAATATACTCTTTGGAAAGAATATATTAATTTCTAATAAAAGCGACTTTGACGTGTATCAAACGACCGTCAATAACAACCAAGCTATATTTTTTTGCCTTGGATGCTAGTCTTTTTGCCTATCATTAATTGAAAGAAGGTAATTCATATATGTCTTATCTACCTGCATGGAACACCTACACTTAGATATAAGCTGTACTGATAATTAATTTACTCCATATTTTTATAATATCAAATACAATAATGCTATACTTACTACAGTCACTGCTAGTCAGTTGGCAGAATAAGTGTAAAATGGCAACACTAAGCTAATGAAAGTTAACGAAAAAATCAATTAACTTTCTTTTATAAAGTTTTTTTTATCCGTCGTGAACCAGTTAGTTGATTTGAAAAAAACCTTGATAATTAATGGAATTTCTTTCGTATGTAACTCACTTTCAGACGCTAAAATTTAAGTCAGCTAAGATTTCACCATTGTTCTTTACTTTTATCAGTCTTTAAAGATCAAATTAAGAAACTTATACGAATTTAATACGAATTAGAACTAGCTAGCTACATATCAGTAATCTGTGATTAGAACAAGATAACAACATAATCAACACATTCTATTTGGAATATAGTTAGTCGTGACAATTTCTTAAAACTGATTGCTAGGCTATTGCGTGAATCCCATTTTTTGTAGTAGGTTTTTGTACAAAATAGTACGAAGCTAGCTCGAGAACTTGTAAGGGGTGTACTTTGCCAAATCGAATATCAAATAATCGAATATCAATTGATCGAACACTTTAAATCGAACGCCTAATTACATCGAGTGTTCAAAATATCGAATGTTTGTTTGATCGAGCCTTCAACGCATCGCATATTCATTCTATCGAAATATCAATATACTGAATACTTTTCAAATAGAATACATACCTGAGGAGGCCTAATAAGCCCTAAAATAAGTAATTTGACAATTGCATGTGTCAAAAATGTCTGTAGGATCGTATTATAAGCTTGAATTGTCTCAAAAACGCAAGTCGGTCTTAGTTTTGGATGGCTAAGTAATGGCAATAAACTATAATATTTATAACAAGTTCTACTGGCATTGTTCCAACAAATATAAATACTACGTAATAGCACTGCAACAACAAAATTGCACGGAAGTGAGAAGCATTTGTTGGAAAGCTATAAAACACAGCATAATCACGCACCAGATCCTGGTAAGGTAGATGGACTACGTTTTCTTCTTCTTCTTCGTCGGTACACTCTTGGCAGAGCGGTCGTGGTCATCATGTTGCAGTGAGACTTCGGGTTGCCATAATTTGTTTAACGATGCGACGCCATCCGTCTCTATCGGTCGTTATTCGTGTGCATTCATTCAATGGGCCACCCACTGCAGACCTACCTTGAACTACGTTTTAGGAATACCCTAAAAAGTGATAATATCCGATCGTAGACCAAGTCAAATGATTAATTAGCGAAATGAGGCCAACATTTCAAAATCAAGTTCGTGTGCTCTTCCAAACAAAAAAACAGCATCGCAAATTATACGTCGAGCAAGAAGAAAAGAAATGCCAAAGGAACCGACTACTTTGGATGATATAAACGAAGAAAAACACGAAAGAAAGAAGAAACACAAAAAACAGAAAATTAAAAGAAAATATAAGTAGATTCGCAGGACAGCTTTGTGGCGAGCTGGTGGGCAGTGGCAAACCCACGGACCTGATCACCAGGGAGAAGTCTTGTGCTTCGTCTCCAACTTGCCTTTATTGGCCAGTCAGTGTGAACACTGACGGGGAACAGAGTTTCCACCTCTCTCTTGCCTTAATTGGCTGGCTTAAGTGGAGATTCGCAAGAGCAAACGTGCTCGTAGGTCATTAACCCAGTAAGATGCTGGTAGGGATCTTGACCGTACTTCCGGGATTGTCCTGGTAACCTCTCCACTCCTCAAGCACCTCCGTATATGTTGCCCCCTTGGCGTTACGTCACTAAAGGGTTAGCGACTGTTTATGGTGGGGCCTATTATTTGATTGTGCAAGTCATCCCCTGCCATTTTATAGCCGTGTAGATCAACAGTGGTCAGGCAGGGGCCAATAGTCTTTCTATAGTTTTAGGTAATCGAGCCATGAAACCTCCCAAACCCATAGTCCAATGTGTTTTGTCTCCATATTCTGCAATAGTCCTGGAACAGCCGGGGATTGTCCTTAGGTGCTCTTGCGTAGTGGCTAGTGCATACAGGGATAATCGCCGGTTGGTGTCACATTTCATTCTATTTGTCTAACAAGGCCTCTGCGAGTTGGTATCGGCCTCTGGTACGTCTTTTAAAGGTCCGGGATCCTAGAGTCGCGAGAATCTCATAGAAATAATAATAGAAGATGGAACACGTTGCTTGATAAGCTCAAACGAGGTATTTATGCTGCCATAGAATTTTTAGTTAAGGAGCAAGCTATAACAAATAGAACAATTGAAAAGGCAAACGCGGGATTGGATAGATCTACTTCACAAAAAGAGGCAAAAGGCATCCCTTTTGCCTCTTTTTGTGAAGTAGATCTATCTATCATCATAATTCGATAGAAAAATATTAAATAATAATATTTTTCTATCGAATTATTTGAGTTTCTCCGTGCAATTGCAATTCATACAACATTTTAAAATGTACCTATAAAAGATAATTATTAAAGATTAAAATGTGATTTATTAGTAAATTTTGTGTTTTGCTTGTATTCTATATAAAAAGTATTCAGTATATTGATATTTCGATAGAATGAATATGCGATGCGTTGAACGCTCGATCAAACAAACATTCGATATTTTGAACACTCGATGTAATGAGTGTACGATGTATTGAATTTTCGATTTATTAACCATTCGATATTATGAACGTTCGAGTATTTAGGCGTTCGATTTAAAGTGTACGATCAATTGATATTCGATTATTTCGATTTCGGTCATTCGATCATTTGGCATACCTACTGGATTCAGTCTATTTTCTCTAAGCTGTTCCCCGCGGCTTCGCTCCCGTGGACCACCCTACAGGACCCGTTTATGGGATAAAAAATAGCCTATGTCACTCAGGAATAATGTAGCTTTCTATTGGTGAAAGAATTTTTCAAATCGGTCCAGTAGTTTCGAAGCCTATTCGGTACAAACAAACAAAAAAATCTTTCCTCTTTATAATATTAGTATAGATAAGTATAAGTATAGATTTGATATAACTTTTTCATTAAAAAAACTAAAAATAGCGAAAATATACTAAAAATAGTTTTGTTATAAAAATCCATTCTCATTTCATTTATTGAAAAAAAAACATGTTCGACAACCCGATTCCCCAGCAAGCGCTTTGTCGAGGTCGTCCTGCCATACTTCGAAGCATGGCTGAAAAGAAGGAAGCGCATCTCCTACAGGCTCACTCAGGCACTGACCGGGCAAGATTGCTGCGGTGAGTACCTGAATAGTATTGGGCGAGAGGCGACGGTCTCTATATTGCCACCATTGTGGAAGCGACCTTGATTCTACACAGCACACGCTCGAAGAGTGCCCTGTGCTCCGAGCGACAGGTCTATGTCACCAGGACCGGGCGATACCTGTCTTTGCCAGCAGTTGTAAGGGCCATGCTGTCAGGGACAGAAAACAGGAGGGAAACGGCCTCCTTCTGCGAGACTGTGATGGTCCAGAAGGAGGCCGCTAAGCGCGATCGTGAGAGGGCCGATCCGTCTCGGAGAAGGCGTCGGGGAGGCAACCGCCTCGGTGCCTAAAACGCTGAATCCCCGCCTGCATCACGCATCAGGCAGGACTCTATGGTTACCGTCGTTCAGACTGAGATCTCAGTCCACCAACCAAGTGACGGTGGCACAGTGTTCACGTGCTGCCCAGTGCACAGCGAGTTTTAGAGGAGGCGCTTTTCCAGTCTCCCCAAGGATGTGCCATAACAGGCGTTACACAGTGGGTGTTCCAGGATGGTTTTAGTGAGCTAAAAATTCCACAGTCTGAGGTCTTTTCTCCAAAAGTCCAGGCACCTTTTGAAGGAATCCGCCAGCCAAAAAAGAATAATCAATCCCTTTGCAAATTAGTTCTTAAACACCCTGTTCAGTTAATACGCACCTAATTACCGTTTACACTGTATTTAAACCTTATATACTTACATTAGAATACTTCCTGTAAACGTTTAAAAACGCAGTATGTAGTCGGGATTTAGTTTTTCAACTTTTTCTTAGGAAAATTGGCTGAAGGCATTGATACGGGGCTGGCCACAGCGCTTGGTTCTACTAAACTAAGTGATTGCCCGTAGTTGACACTCAGTCGCGCACGGCACATCGTTGATCACACAGCTCAATAATTTCAGTGTTTTTATGGATTTTTGCAATAAATACGCATCAAAATAACTTCTTGTGTAGCTAAACAGTGTTTAAATAATATCAGGAAGAAAAATAAGACACACGGGATCACTTACCACTAATAAATACAGTCAAAAATGTTAATTTGTTGAAAATTACAATAATATTTAATGTTTGCTTCGCAATTTTTGTGAGATAGACGTGAGAGACACGATACGCACATAATGCGCGAGTTGCGAGACTCATACGCGACGAGTACAGGTCTCTTTGGTACAGGTGTACTAGACCGAGGTTGCATGTAGTCGTGCGAGAGCCCAGGTTTACTGATTGCGATGTTAGCGCGTAACATATCTCCATTCTTTTAATACATCAACAACAACAATCGTTAATTTGTATTATAGATAGGTACTCAAATCTCTGCCTTACCATTCAGGGAATACAGGCGTGGTGTTATGTATGTTACATTATTTTTGTGATTTTGGCCGTAATTCCGTACATTAATGTCATATCGTATTACAAATATGAGGTTCTAGCTAAATCACCATGAATATTTCAGTTTAGGTCACATTATTAGAAAGAGCTTAAAAATACAATCATATTTTATTTCGTCGTTTAATTATGGAAAACTTAAGCACTCATCATATTTACGATGGCTATAGAACTTAAAGAGCGTGCGCCCGCTGCAGTAGTGAACCGCTGTTATCGTTGAAAACTCACATAAAGGCTCAAAGTTGCGTGTGGTTACGCCACGGCGTCATTGCAGAAATGCCTGTCCGCTATTTTGACAACCTACTATATGACGTTTAAAAACCATCACAATTCCGGTGTGAGAGAGAAACGGAGCCATGCAGAACGAATAGCACTATACCATTTTCATTATGACGGCATAGGCACTTTGAATTACAGCTCCTATCCGGTGAAAGATACGAAGTTATAGGAAGTTATGTACAATACGTTGCAACGATACGAAATGATTAAGTTTGAATGTGTTTTAACTAAAATAACTGGGCCTACCACAGCTGGCGCGAGCGCAAATAGCTAATCTCGGTTACAACGCAAAAATATTTTATGAGCCATTTTATTCACTTAATGTCGCATAAAATAGCGACTCCTCTTAGAATCCAATGATCAGTGTTCTTGATGGTTGGCAGCCAAAGCGGGGTGATGAACGTCAAACCAGTACGCACTGGCTTCTTGTACATCGGACACTGGCAAAAGACAACAACCCAATTAGAAACTGTTAGACAGATGTACAGTCGGTAGTAGCTGTTACCTGACCCACCCTGCCGTTAGCTGACCCACTAAAAGATAAACGAATTTGAACCTTCTGCTATTAGCTGTAGATTAGTGTTATTCAATACGTACTTAACTAATTAGAACGTCTTGTTCAAGGTAGGCAATACAGTTATGCCATTTGATCTTTAACACGTAACGTTAGGGTAGATAATCTTTTAAATACTGTTTTTTCACATGATGGACTTGTTAATTTCAACAATATTTATTAAATCGATTTGGTCTAGAGGTTGCAACAGTGAAGCAATGTCAACATGGTTGTGAGTTTGAAACTAGCCTTCGACTACTTATAGCTATATGTTTACAATATTCAATTATGTTTTTTTAATTCAAAATATTATTTACATTAAATTAAAATAGTAAATTTAAATTAACTATTTAAATACAAATAATAACAGAAATTAAAAACAATGATGGCCTATGTTACTCGTTATTATATCAGCTATCTACCAGTGAAAGTCTCGTCAAAATCGGTTCAGCCGTTTCGGAGATTACCCGGAACAGACAGACAGACAGATAGACAATCTTAAAAATTGCTTATTTGTTGTTAGTACCGTATATACTTTCACGTACATTCAATAAAAAGTTGTTATTTTGATATTACATACAGACACTTCAATTTTATTTATTTGTAGTATAGATAATCCTCTGATAAACTTTTAGTCTTACAGAATAATAATCAAAATCGCATAACAAGATTTTTTATTATAGATACGCTCGCGCTTGACCTCTAAGTAGTTATAAATATCCTAACGCTAACGTTTTAAAGATCAAATTCGCGTATCTGTATTATTATTGTATTTGTTCATCGAGTAGCGCTAGTCTGATAAACTCATACAAATTGAATAACCCTTAATGATACAGGTAGAGGGTTCAAATTCGTACGTCTTTAGGGTGGGTCCGGTAACGGCTATTACCCACTGTACTAACTAATGACTACCTTCTAAAACGCATCAGTTAAGTAGGTACCAGGTAGAGTTTGGGATCCTTGGGCGCGGTGGAGTTTATCGCGTACACGTGTATTACCGGCATCACGGTGTACACCACTTTGATGGTAGACTCACACAGGCGTAGGTTGCGACGATCCCAACCCGCGCCGTCCAGGTACACTCCGTGAACGTAAACTCCTTCCTGATTTTGCAAAGAAACATTGATTTCATGATAGGCTTACTTAAACTGACAAATAATTAAACTATAACTTGTGATATATGTTTTTCTTGTTTTTTATTTAATAATTCATGCACACAAACGTACAGGAAACTTACCATGACTCTTGTCAAAAAATCATGGTGCGAAAAAGGGACAGATGCAATACAAGTCATTTACATCTCCCACCCAAATAGCCTTGCTCTGAGAGGTTATGGTAACCCTCAGAGGTGAACGTAAAGCCTTTATGAATGCAGCAGCACCTAAAAATGGCTTTAATATTTCGTTATAAGGCTTCTTTTGCAGGTTTTGTGGGCTTATGGTTTATGGCATATAATTAAAAGACTATCTTACCGGCGGCGGAGCCTTAATTTCGTCGTATGTAAATTTAGTAACGTCGTTATGTAACGCAACCATGTCTAGTGCCCATCCTTTGTGTGCTCGAGTCACTTCCTGACGCATGGCTGTCAAGAAACCTTCAATAATCAGAAGGAATTAGTTTAGCAAGATATTGCCCACGGTTTAATTTTGTACGTACAGGAATTTCATGAACTTGATTGAAAAGTATGTGGCATCAATTCAAGAGCTTTCCGTAAGACTCCACACCTACATGGAATATTTCGGAAAACTCTTGAAATATAGTAAAAACTTTCGAGTCCATGTTTGCAAAACAAGTCTAAATAATTATTCTGAAAAATTATTTGCTTAATTATTGTTATTACCTTGAGGATTAAAAAAACCGGTCATCCAGAAAGAGTTCGGTCTGGCTTGGAAACACCAAGTCGAAAACTGAATGGTTCTCTGCAAAAACTCAGTGAACCAGAAGCCTATCGTTGACGATGACCACGAACTCTTCAACCAGACATTTGGCACCTTCGCGTCATATATATTATCTAACGAATCTCGTAGAGCCTGCAACAATCAACCATGCAGTTTTTCTACAGAAATAATATTTTTTTAACAATATTTTTAACTAAAATAAATTATTTATTACCTCATTCATTATAATAGTTCCGTCTATAGCAAGCAGTAAGTCTTTTAATGTAGTTCTAACTAGTTCAATAACTTTTTGCATTCTGTCGATTTCTTGTCTCAAGAAAATCACCATTGAATTAAGTATACCATACAATCTCAACCTAAAAAAATTATATTATTGAATTCTGGTCAAACTGCAAGTGGAATAAAAACCACCCAAGTACAAGTTGTACATATATTCCAAAGTTATAACCACATGTAATTCGCGAAAATCTGCTCAATTTATGACATACAAGCTATGCCCGCGGTTTCGCTCCCGTAACCTACCTACCTACCATTAGGTATGGTAGGTAGGTAGGTTACGGGAGCGAAACCACCTATCAACTTTCGTTTCTTTTTACCCGACTGCCGAAGGAGGGTAATGTGTTTATCAGTCTATGTATGTATGTATGTAAGTATGTATGTATGTAAGTATGTTTGTTCCTATGTGGCGTTCTAGAGACCAAACGCGTGGGCCGATTTTGTTGGTTCTTACGTCAATCGATTCGTCTTAACCCCGCGAGTGTCACTGGCTACATTAAAATTGTAAAAAAGGAAAATGGCGGTTCTTGGGCGCCATATTGTGGGGACCCAAATATTTTTTCTTGTGTGGTATCAAAATAAAGGGTTTTAAGAGGTGATTTCAAAAATGTATAATACTTATATGTTTAAATGTACCTAATTCGAAAAAAAATAACTAAAAAGTTATAAATAAAAAAAGTTAATTGAAAATATCAAAAAACCCGACTGCTTGAAAAGCAAACTAAAAAGACGTAAACAAGGAGAAAATCATGCTGTGCAGTCGGAGGATACATCTGGTTTTGGTCAGCCAGCTCGCGAATATGTATCCTCCGGCTGCACAGCATGATTTTCTCCTTGTTTACGTCTTTTTAGTTCACTTTTCAAGCAGTCGGGTTTTTTGATATTTTCAATTAACTTTTTTTCTTAATATTTTAGTTTCGTAAGAACCTTCTACAAAGTATTAGATACCTTAAAAAAGATGAATGTAATCGTTATCAAGTTATGGCGTGACCAAGGGAAATAAGGATTTATTTTAAAATGTAAATAAATAAAAGTGCTATTCGTGATCATTGTCTACTCAAATTTAATAAACATTTTCAACTCTTTCCTTTTAGTACTTGGCTTAATAGTTTGTTGAGCTTGAACATGTGGTGCTTTAAGGTTTATTTGTATAGATTAATGGACTGGATCATTAGACAATTTATTATACAAATCTGCTCCTTCATATAATATGTTTTTCTTTCCATGGTTGGTACGCGGCGATCTTAGGCAGATTACGTTATTTTAGAGTGTATATCTTTGTTTAACAGCTTGTGTACTAATATGCAAGTGATGAATGAATGAATGAATGAAATTGTTTATTTGCTAAATGTAGGTATACAGATTAGATGTTGTTTTTTTGTAGAACAGTCCCGATACATTTTGCTTCACGGCATGCAAAATTGTTTAAGTTAATGTAATTATAGACACCAATACTTTTAAAGCAGTAAAACATGGAATGACTCACAAAATAATACAGTAAAGATTAAGGTTGTCATTACAAAAATCGCTATTTAAATAATGAAATTTAAACACAATAGATAAGAATGTAGGAAAGATGAATAATATTAATAATGTCAAAATATCAACAAAATGTCTATTAAAATCAATATGCATAAGTTAAATCAACGTAAAATTATATAAAGTGCCAAAAAATTTATCAAATGTCAAATAAAATAAATATATGTCTTAAACTGTGTAAAATTAGTCAAATGTCAAAATCGCAAAAAAGAAATAACAAATTAAAGAATTTACCATAAAATCGGAATAAAATACAGCAATGTCAAAAAATTTATTACAATGCAAACTATAAAGTTTCATCATTAATAAATTCACAAATGGAGTAATAACATTTATCAATTAAAATGACTGGCAATTTCTTTTTAAAAAGTGGAACGGACTCGTTTTTAATTTCTTCGGGTATTTTGTTAAAGATAATTGGGTACATACATATAACACTTTTCCTTAATAATGCAGTGTTATGACCAGTAACAAGTAGCATGTTTGTATACTGCCTTCTAACTGGTCGTGTTCTATTGTCAGACAATTTATTAAAAATATACATATTAGATTTTACAAAAACAGCCATTTCCATCACTTTACAGGTACACAACTATCTGTAATTTTCATGTTACACATTGCCCTTATGCATCGTTTTTGAGCCTTGAATACCTGCTCTCTCAGACTACAATTTCCCCAAAATAGTATCCCGGATCTCAGAATTGACGCCACTAAGCCATGGCAAGCAACTAATCCGGTGGGCCATATTCACTTTCCTGGATAGATTAAAAAGCACATACGCTGCTATACTCAATTTTTTGCATACTTCTTCTGCGTGTGGCTTCCAGGTTAGTTGGCTATCTATCAATATACCCAAAAACTTTGCAACTTGCACTTGGTCTACTTTTTGTCCATTGTAATTTAAATTTAAAGTTAGTAGTGGTATCCAGTGAATAAAATGCATAACATTAGTCTTAGATATATTAATTGTTAGATTATTTTGATCAAGCCAGTATATAATGTCCGTTAAAGTATTATTTATGTCATGTTCATAAGTTTTTAGGTCTGTACATTTAATCAATGCAGTACTATCGTCAGCGAATAAGACCATAGGATGTTTTATGCATCGAGGCAAGTCGTTAATATAAATTAAAAATAATAAAGGACCCAACGCAGTGCCCTGTGGGCGCCATATCTAATAAGTCTATGCTCCGATAAGTATTTTTCCTCACGCTTAGTTTTCAAACATATTTTTGAAATTTCTGTGTACTGTTTTCGGTTGCTGAGATATGATCTTAAGAAATTATTCATATTTCCTCTGATACCTATGACGTTTAGCTTTTCTAACAGAGTTTCATGGTCAACACAGTCGAAGGCCCTCGTCATATCAGTTAAAATTGCGCTAACCGGTACTTTTCCATCGAGGTTTCTTATTATCATACTTACTAAATCGTAAACGGCTGTATTAATACCCTTATTTTTACTAAAACCCTTTTGTTCTATACTCAAAATCTCATATTTAGATAAGAATTTATTTATCGCGTCACAAATTATTTTTTCCATAACTTTAGAAAAAATTGTGATTAAGGCGATTGGCCTATAATTTGCCAAATCTTCTTTAGAGTTTTTTTTTTAAAGTGGCTTAACAATAACGGTTTTTAACTTGTTTGGAAATACCCCAGAACTGATACACAAATTTAGTATGTGACTAATATGCAAAGCAATGTCACCCGAAAAAAATTTTACGACCTTCAGTTGAAATGTCATTGTAGCCAGTACTAAGTTTATTTTTGAGAATGTATCGCTCTCATAACATCTTGAGGTAATACTGGATGCATAAACATCGAGTGAGGGTTACTTTTCAGATTACTTGTGTCGGGTTTTGAGGTCATAATATTTTTTGTCTGATCTATAAAATAATTATTAAAAGCGTTTGCAATCTCTGTTGGATCAGTGATTGTGGTATCATAATTTTTTATTTGGAAAATAGGTTCAGTAAATGGTTTATTTTTGTTTATAACTTGCCAAGATGCTTTTGATTTATTTTTTGAAGTGTTAATAAAATAGTTATTTTGCGTCAATTTGATTATTTTCCGAAGCCTTTGCGAGTAGTTTTTAAAGTTACTTTTATTGAGGCTTGAAGGTGCTCGTCTATATTTCCACAGTAAATGCCTTTGTTTTCTACTGCATTTCCGAATGCCCTGAGAAACTTTTTTTGAGTTTGAGTTAACGGTTATCAATTTGTAGGGGAAACAAAGATCGTACAAGAGACGAAATTGTTCTAAAAAACAATCAAATGATTCATTAACATCTTCGGTTTTGTATATTTCTGAAAATGATAAACATTGCAGATAATTTTTAAATTTAGTTATATTTTCATTAGAGAGATCACGCTTTTTGGTTCGCCAGTAATTTATTCTACACGATTTCAGTACTTTAACTTGCAAAAACTGTGCTGTGTGGTCAGACAATGCTAAGTCTAGAACTTCTGATTTACAGTTTAATTTAGAACTGCGAGCAAAATTGTCTATTCAAGAACTGCTACATGGTAGGTTGGCGTAATTCTAATTTAAGATTATAGCCTAAAAGAAAGGTTTTAAACTCCAGGGTTATGCTATTTCTTTTTGAGGTGTCTATATTAAAGTCGCCACATATTACAATTTTCTTATCGGGTTTCGTACATACTGTCTTTAAAACAGTCTCTAATTTCTCATAAAACAAACTTAAATTATTTATCTTTGGGGGCCTATAAATACACATAATAATTAAATCTTGCTTCGTCAATTCTATGCCACAGCATTCGACGACGTTAGCTATAGAATGCCGAGATATATGTGGAAGCGGTTTGTATTCAAGGTAGTTCTTGACTAGAATACATGCTCCTCCACGTTTCTGAGACAGTCTTTTGTATAAATTGCCGCTAACTTGTAGTTTGTTAAATTCAGTTGTTTCTCATGTCCAGTATTAACAAAGTGTTCCGTGATACAAATAACATCCATTTCTCTTTTCTTCTGCGATAATTCTTGAAGGTGAACAGTGAGTAAGTCAGACTTATTTAACAGGCCAGCAATGTTCTGATGTAAGATGTTTATATTATTATAAACGAAAAAAGTCACTGTTATCAGACGAATTACAGATAGAAGTTTCTATGGGATAGTTTTTTATGTCAATAATCAGGCGGTCAAAGATACTATCAAAATACGTTTTGTGCCCAGTCTGTTTAGTTTTCCTGTTTGATAAGAAAACATATCTAAAGTGAGATCACGATTTGTGTCAAAAAAGTATGCATAGTTATTATTCTGTATGTCTAAGTGTAGTAAATTGTTAAACATTTCCACTCTATAATTATGTATTAGAACTCCTCTTACGTAAGTAGGACAACATACGATTACATTGGTGTGGATGATTACCTTTAGTGATTCCTTGATTTGCTTGATCAATTCGATGTGGTTTCTAGCGCTTTTAAAGTTATTTTCTCCGATCATAATTAAGCAGTAGTCGTCAATGGAAAGATTTTTTACTTTTTCAGTAATATTAAACAGAATTTCGCTTAATATATTTATAAATGTGCGATAGTGTCATCAATTTAGTTTCTTTATATTTTTTTTCTGTAGAAGTTAGATAGTTGTAATGGAATAATAGTTTAATTATTTTATTTTGACATGTTTCGATTTCTTATAAGTTAGTTTTGGCAGCAATGCCCTACACCTCTATTAAGTCGTCTAGATGAAGTTTAACCATAGCGTTATATATAATAAACCTAACAGATGTTGGCAAGCAGCAAACGATACTTCGAAGTGCATCCATAATAGAGGATAGTTTAGATCTTAGTTTGTCTAGGTGCGGCTGCCTCGTTAGATGGAGACCAAGATACTTATCTGTATCGATTTTGATTAAGGGGTCGTTATTTATATATAGAATTTGATGGTTATCTAATTTTTTGTTCCTAGCATAGAAAAAAATGTAATTCGTTTTAAATGTGTTAACAGTCAGCAAAGTGTCTTGGAACCATTTAGAAAGAGTATCTAAATCTTGCTGCACTTGTTTAAGTCGATATTATTGCCCAACAAAAATAAACTGGTGTCGTCAGCATATAGTATTATGTCACCTGATAGATTTCATTTATTTATGTCGTTTACATATATAATAAAGAGTAAAGGACTAAGAATGGAGCCTTGTGGCACGCCGAAGGTTAAAGTTTCGCAGTTGCTTTGCATATTACCAAACCGAACAATTTGCTGTCTGTCAGAAAGATACGACACGACGAAATATCTCGAGGGCCGTTCCCTTGATGCCGATATCATACAATTTTTTTCGAGAAGCAGGCTTTGGCTGATTGTATCAAATGTCTTTTTCAGATCTATAAATATACCGAGTGCTGCGCGTTTTTCATCAATATTGTTTTTAAGTTTGTCTCGAGGTCGTTAAGTGTGATGATCCCAATAATTTTGAAAATGATATAAATATGACATTAAATAGAATTATATCATGGTTTGACAACAATAATCTAATAATAAACTTGGAAAAGACTAAAATCATGCATTTTTATCAAAAGATCCCAAATAAAATCCTTACTACAGCTACTTAGGGACAAAATAGAACCAACTACTGCTACTAAATTTCTTGGTATAATATAGACAACAATTTGGCTTGGAGACTCCAGACAGACAAAATATGTAAAAAACTTAATAAATTTGCCTATGCTCTCTATAAACTAACAAAAATAGTGAGCCTAGAATCCGTACTTACAGCCTATCACGGCTATGTTGCATCAACACTCAGATATGGCGTAATATACTGGGGCAATCCAGTAGATAGACAACTCGTATTTAGAGCCCAAAAAAGATGTGACGGAGCTATGTGTGGCCTTAAAAGCACAGACAGTTGTCAACCTTTCTGTATACGTCTAAAAATTCTTACCTTGCCATCGCTTTACATATTCGAAACAAATATGTTTGTCAAATCTAACATGTCATTATACACATATTGCTACTAAAAGTAACTACAGAAAATTACGCGATAAAAATAAGTCAGAACTTGAAGTGACTTATGGGAAAACTGCACTAATGAATAAAAGTACTTTCTGTATGGCCACAAAAATATTCAACAAACTACCTGAAAGAATAAAAACATTAAATCGGGACAATTTCAAAACAGAGCTATTAAGAATTTAGATAAATAAATGCTGTTACTCGCAACAGGAATATTTGGACGACAATTCTATAATTGCTGCTTCAGACAATTGTGCATCACCTCACCTATTTTGACGTTTTTGAATTTTGTTTGACAATGGCATTAATATGACGTGTAACGTAATATATTTGACATTTCTATATAATTTTATTTGCAATTGATTGTATTCTTAAACTCGACAATGTTAATTAAAATATGTTTGTACACCTTGATTGATTTTGAATTTTGTTTGACAATAGCATTAATATGACATGTAACGTAATCTATTTGACATTTATATATAATTTAATTTGAAATTGATTGTATTTTGAACTCGACAATGTTAATTAAAATATATTTGTACGCCACTGTGCAAAACATAGAGGATCTACCTATCTGTAACATCTCACACTCTGTTGTAATTTGACCTATGTTTACAAATAAAGCATTCTGATTCTGTAAAAAATTACAATTTTCTCATAAAAACACAAAATAAATTGATGCCAAAATAAAACTCTACAGGGTCCTACGTACGGGAGGACCTTAAGGATCTCCCGTAGAAAAAATGTTTGCAGCTGATGGCACCATCTAACCCCTAGTTGCGTTTGATCCACGACTTTTTGGCCAACCTGTATATCTTTCAGGTTGTCGTAGTTACTGCTAGAGATCTGTCCTTTCTACTGTTTGGTATAATGCTGTGTAATCTAAAGTGTGATATTTAATATTCATTTTCGTTTCCTGTGTATATTTGCCAACTTCTAGGTATATTTGCTTGTGGTCTGACATTAGTGATTCCACTATAGTCATATGAAATTTATGATTTTTCAGATCTGATGATGTTCAAGAATCGCTTTTTTGTCGGTGTATCACGGGTGCTGAATTTTGTATAAATTTTGTTCAAGATTGTGTGTCCATTTTCTTGCAATATTTTTATGTACTTATTGATTAATCGGTTAGGATTGAGCAGATCGTAGTTGATGATAGTTATGCTAGGTATTTACTTGGTCCCCAGGGATGTGCCCTAACAGGCGATGCACAGAGAGGGTCCCGGGGTGATCTTTTAAGAAGTTACGGGGACGCGTAGAAGGGGACGTGCTGATAGTGATCACCGGGGTGGTTTTGGTGAGGTAAAAATCCCACACTCCCTGGTCTTTTCCCCAAAAGTCCAGGCGCCTTTAAAGGGCTTCCCACAGAAAATAAAAAACGGTATTTACTTGGTATGCTCGAAAGTGCATACGCACTGGAGCACGATGAGAGTGAAATGAATATTTGTAGCCCGGCTCTTTTCACCGCGGGGGTGAAGAAGTGAATCTTACCGCTCGCTGCTCGCTTGAGTGTGTTGATGGATATCAATAACGACCGGAGTTACCCAACGTAAATGAGTTAATGCCAAAAAAGTACTTGGGGGAAAGGACACTTGGTATCACTTTTGCTCAAAACACTATTATTGAATTGAATAAGTTTTAGTCAACACGTCCGTACCCTAAGCTTCTTAAGTTCTGATATTTAGACTAGACAATGGAGACTAACCTAGCAAGCACTTCATGATGATCAAAGTCAGGTGGCACTTTGTCTAGCATTTCTTTAGTCTGCCTGTAGACTGACGCCTCACGTGTTTCCCCACCCCCTCCACTCGACTCCTTCGGTTGAATGGACAATATTGTATCCAAAAGTTCCTGGGTGGTGTTGCGCTGATAACTAAAGTATATATTTTTTTTATTATATATGAATCGAATAATAGCCATGTATAAGGAAAACCAAGGTTGAGTAAACAATTGACTAACGTGATATCAGCATTGGTATGCAAGCCATAAGCTTGAGGCGGATCAACGGTTTTCATCGTTTCGATTTCTTCGAGATACTCTGGTATGTTCTTAAACTTTAAAATACCATATCCCTTGTGGAACTGGAACTCTTCATTAAAAAGTTGGTCTGACAACCACACTCTGCAGAAAGTGGTGAGCAGCCGTGTGTCGAAGTCGTCGGTCACTCGCCCACCGTACTGCACCGCTGATACCATGTAACTGCAACATTGTGTTAAACCAGTGATAAATATGATTTTTTATTTAGCATATTGGTTTAGATGAGGTCAGTGTTTCCTAGCCGACTACTCTAAGAAGAAACACCTAAATAAACTCAGAGGTCAAAATCTCTTGTAGAGTCCATACAATCCGCAATTGGTCAAATCATATATGAGAACCATGTTGGTTAATGTCTGAGTTGGTATTTTGAGGAAAGCACCATATAGATTAACCAGATTTGACCTATCCAGACGGTGCAATCATTTGTCAGTTATCGTGTATTATCTACGATCCAACCAGCAAAATCAAAGTAGAAGCATTTGGGTGGTTTGCATAAAGTACCCAAACTGTCAATCATTATAGATATAATAAGGGCTATGAAGGTCATTATATTCTAATTATTCTTATTCTCTCTCTTTAGTAGCATACCTAATCAGAAAAACATACCGCACGGTTGTCCAACTAACTGTGTGTCCTGGTTCCAAAGCATCCAAATGGTTCTGCACAAACATGCACGAGGACAACCAGTCAGCAGAATTAAATTCGTAGGGAATATTCCAACCGAGGGGACCAAATTTCCGTCTCTCTTGTACTACGGTATGCAGGAACGAGATAGTGTAAATCATCGGTAGATAAAAGGGGCTGTCACTATAATCAAGGAAGTCCTGACTCATCGAGTCGTAGGTTCGCATGAGACCAGCTTTGATGCCTAAAACAATTAAATGTAAAGAAACATCACATACCCAATCAATACATCAAAACATAAAATCACGTCGGTAACCCCCGAAAGGTTAAGCAAAAGTGCTTAAATAGTAAGTATAAGAAAAGTTGAAAGAATATGCGATACATAGATGCATAACAAACTTACCGGAAGGCGGCTCGCAAGTGTACTTTATAGACATTTGCAGAAGAGTAATCGGAAACTTTTCATGAACTTCTGTGGTAATCCAGAGCCTGTAAGTTTAATAAGTTTTCATTTATTTCTATACAAAGTGTTACATTATGCAAAGTTTGGAACTGGATCCTGCATTAGGATACCCTCACGTTCCCGGTTGTAGTCCAGTCCAAGGTCAAAATCGGACCAAGGATACTGCAAAGGTGCTTTTTTCCGTGTTCAATAAGATGGTGGTAGTATACCAATCCGAAACAATGCTCCCTGGAGATTAAACAGAGTAGCTATCTAAAAGTTTCATCTTCTTGATAAATATAGGCCTTTAAAAGCCTAGCCTTGGCCTTGGCAAAGTCAAGAAAGACCACGACAAGCCACGACACAACATTTTCCACTGTCAAGGTTACCACTGACATGACCCATCAAGTTAGATAATGCATTACGAAGCCCATACTGGTTCGCCGACAGCATACTTCTTTTCTTAGTACATTAATAGCATAGTAAAAATATACAAACAGTATGGAAACTACCTACAAACGCTCGAAACGGCACACTCACACAATCATACGCACCGACGAGACCACTCAGGCACTTCTGCGGTGCTGTCAGTACTGAGCACCGCGACGCGACGAGTTACGCGACGAGGTCACGTATGTTTCGTGAGTGTGCCGTTTCGAGCGTTTGTAGATAGTTTCCATACTGTTTGTATATTTTTACTGTGTTAAGAGTCTCTGGTTCACCAGTATCTACACAATTTAGAACAAATACGTCAGAAGGGATGTACTTGGATGGGACCGCTGTATCTTTCGCGTTGTAGGTCGAGCAAATACTTGTTGTTTTTAAATAAACTAGAATTATGCCTGACGATAGGCCGAAAATTGCAAAAGTGTAAGATGTTGCGCTAATTTAATTACAAGATGCCCGTAATATCGTCCTATTCAGAATCTGATAGCACTTCTGTTACATCGGTTGGAGTCATAAGAAAAGAGATGAGTCAGTATTTTCGAGTATAAGCGCCAAATTAGCAAATTCTTCTCTAGTTTTTCAACGGACTTACCAAAAAGGAGGAGGTTCTATGTTTTGTGTGTGTGTTCACCGATATCTCCGTCAATTGAGGACCGATTTTGAAAATTCTTTTTTTTTTAAAGAGTATGTTTCGAAATTAGGCCCATTTTAAATTGCTGAAGATCTGATGAAGGACTTCGGAGATATATAAGAGAACTCTTCAATAAATAACGGCAAATCTCTCGGGATTGCTGCAATCGCATGTCTGTTTATTGATTACACCATTTCATAACATAACATCACGCCAGTACGCTCTAAAGGGGTACGCAGATGTGTACAGTTCATCTCTCCTTTCACCGGTTATGCCCAGTTTCATGATATTCGGGTAATCTATTCTGCCATTATAGGTACCTTACTTATCTACTTGCCTATTTGGTAGGTACAACTAAAAAGTGAAAAATAAAGAACTTTTTTTCAAAAAAATACTACCGACTTCCAAATAAGAAAACTACAAAGGGAAAAATAACTTTATTTTTGGAAGTCGGTGTCCATAACGCAAAAATTTGGTACCTACCAAAGACACCGACTTCCAAAAATAAAGTTATTTTTCCCTTTGTAGTTTTCTTATTTGGAAGTCAGTAGTATTTTTTTGTAAAAAAAGTTTTTTTTTTCAATTGAGTCAAGTATATGATATATTATGTATATTTATTTGCCTTTGATTTGATTTGCCTTTAATGCCATCAGTCAGGATATTCTCCTTGCTATCCTTTCACATTTTATGGTTTCCTCCGAGGGCCTGGAATGGTTCTCTTCCTATCTTTAGGGACGTTAGCAGTCGGTTCGCATTTTATAACTCACTGTCTTCGGTGCTCGTATCATCTTTATGCCGATGACCTTCAACTGTATGCAGCTGCGCGAGTAGAGGGTTTGTCGGACGCTATAGACGATGTGAACTGGGACTTAATCGCTGTCAAGAACTGGTCTGATAGATTTGGGGATTCTGTAAACCCCTCTAAATTTCAGGTCATTGTGATTTGAAGCTCGCGCATGATGTTTCGTGTGGGAGCTCTGCCTCCTATTATTTTTAATGGAACCGTTATCCCCTTCAGGCCTACTGTAAAAGATCTCGGGCTATTGCCTCGGCGCTTGGCTGGCAAAGTGTTGTTTTTGGTCTAGTGTCAGTCAAAGAGTCAGCGGTACCTTGCGTTGCCTGTATTGTCTTGGAAATAAGGTAACAAATATTCAAAATATATTACCTAAACAATTCGTGAATCTGCTCCGGATCCTTCTCCAATTCACCAAACTGCTCCATTACCTCCACCATATATTCTAATCCTAAATGACAGTTTTGCAGCAGCACCCACAAACCCTAAAACACGGTCAAATATTATGATTCACTTTATGCATAACGATTGCGGTCAATCTAAGGGCTATATGTATTAGACAACTACAACTTCTCAGCAGTAAATGCGAGAACGACAACCATTTTATATGGATACATCTGAAAAAGTTTTCATTAGATATTGGAGCTATTTATAAGCCAGAGAGAACAAATACAACAAAATTTCTCGATACACTTACTGAAGAACTGCATAAACGTAAGAGAATAATACTTTTTGGGGACTTTAATTATAATCTTCTCACTAAAGATCGAAATACTATCGCCTACGAAGAAACACTTCAAGAAAATGGATGCAGGTTACTGAATAAAATAAACTCGTTGCATTGTACACGTGAAACACCAACAACAAAAACTATACTAGACCATGTCATAACTAGTTTAAAAGAAAACAGTTTCCACGTTGCAGTCATTGAATCCGCCTTATCTGATCATAAGCAGATATTTTTGGAAGTGAAACAATATAAACCCCAAGCTGTAAAGAAAAAGCATTACCAAACTTTAGAATATACCAAACTATATAAAACTTTAGAAAACCTAGATTTCAAGGGTATTGGACAGGACTACAATAATTTTCATGAAGCGATGCAATCAGCAATTAATGAGAACAAAATAACAAAAACAAAAATCCTAAATCCCCCCAAGTCAGATTGGATCAACAAGAGTATAATTACCAGAATAAATAAAAGAAATGAATTGTGCAAAGAGCATAAAATTAACCCGAGTGATAAGAAAATAGAAGAAGAGTACAAAAGAGAGAAGCAACGTGTTGTTGAGCTGATTCAAGGAACCAAAGCTACTTATTATCATAAAGTATTTAAAGAATGTGAAGGTAAGCCTTTGAAAATGTGGCAATTAATTAATAATCTTTCAAATAATAAAACTAAAGAAATCTGTGCTCCTTCAAAATTAGAGTCTCCTACGGGAGTTATTACGGATGTAACTGATATATGTGAGGCGTTTAATAATTACTTTTCTAATATAGGCATTCTTCTCGCAAGCCAAATTCCCTCTACCTCCTATAGTCACACCACTACTCGTCCAAGTACCACTCATACCCATGAACTCACACATATAAGACCCACCACCGAAGACGAGGTAGCAAAAATAATTGACTGTCTAAAATCAAATACAAGTGCTGGAATTGATGGTATTAGTGTAAAGGTCATTAAATATTGTAAGTTTCTAATCTTACCTACTTTAACAAAGTGTATGAACGAATGCTTTAGCAAAGGATGGTTCCCAAACATGCTCAAAATAGCAAAAGTTACTCCTATACATAAATCTGGATCTAAAAGTGATCCGGGCAATTACAGGCCCATCTCTGTGCTTCCTGTGATCTCTAAAATATTTGAAAAGTTACTTCATAACAGACTGTCACAATATCTCAGTTCTCAAAACTTTTTATTTGATCGACAATATGGATTTAGGCAAAAGTCTAATACACTTTCAGCTGCAACTGACCTAATTACTAAAATTAAGACTAACATAGATCAAAAACAAATAGCCCTCGGTGTATTCATTGACTTAAAAAAGGCGTTCGATACCGTCAGTCACAAACTACTACTGGATAAATTGGCAGCGATTGGCATAACTGGAAGTGCATATAAAATGTGTGTATCTTACTTAGAAAACCGATATCAGGTGGTTAGGATAGGAGAATGCACTAGTGAACCTAAAATAATCAAATGTGGTGTTCCACAGGGATCTATTATGGGGCCACTCCTATTTCTTATCTACATTAACAGCATGCATGAAATAGAACTTAAAGGACATATCTCACTATACGCGGACGATACATGCCTGTTTTACTTTGGTCATTCAACAGAATCCGTGATGCAGGAAGCACAGGATGATCTCAATATTCTAGAAAAATGGTTTTTGAGTAACTTACTAACTGTAAACGCGTCAAAAACTAATTACATCATATTTTCAGCGAAAATCAAAAAGCTTCACGATCATCAACCTTTACTTATAAATGGTGCTGTATTGACCAAGGTGAACAAGGAGAAATATCTAGGGCTTACATTGGATAATCAACTGCAATGGACACCACATATTGAAAACCTACGGTCAAAAATAAGCTGTCTTACTGGTGCCCTTCGGGGTATTGTAAGATGTCTTCCCCTAAAAGTGCGTTACACCATCTATAATTCATTGGTAAAGCCTCACATTGATTACTTGATAGAAGTGTGGGGATCAGCTGCCAAAACACATCTTGATAAATTACAAAGAGCGCAAAATAGAATAATAAAAGTCCTCTTCCACTACAATTATTTAACACCAACTATCAAAATTTATAATGAGACAAAATTATTTAATATTGCACAAATTTACCAAAATAACACATGTATTTTAATACGAAAAATCTTAAACAAAAACATACACACACAAATAAAATTCACAACATACAATCAAATATATACCCGTAGTTCTAGGCGAGCACATGATATACAATTATATAAACCGCGAACTAATTACGGTAAAAAGTGTATTTTGTATCAAGGAGCACAGATTTACAACTCTTTACCTAAACATATAAAAGATGCTAAGTCAATATGCCTATTCAAAAAGTTGTTAAAACAACATATTTTCAAATGCATCACAAAAAAGTAAATCTGTCCGAGTCCAATATTATTATCGTACTCACTCCATGTAAACCGTTCCTTTTAACTGCTCAAAAACTGTCGTTAGTTAACACGAATGACAAAGTTATCTCAAATTACCCACTAACCCAGAAATGTAATTTCTTATTTTTTTTACAATACCTACCGTCTGCGCGCATCTGTACTTGAAATTGCTTAAGTTTTGTTTTATATTTTATTTCTCCTCGTAAGTGATTTGTAATCTTTGAGAAATAAAGAATTTTAAACCGTATTACCTCTTTCAGACCACGAGCTATGAGTTTCCTTGCATGGATTTCTTGACCTTGGCCCATAGATATTGCCTCGCAAATACCCTCCATCCGCTTGGCAGTCGTCTCGATAGACGGTGTTGGATCAGAGCCCATCGCCAGGAAGCCGATCAATGGAACCAATGGGCGAGATTCTAAGACCATTTGCTGGAATAAGTAAGGAGCTCGCGTCAAGTTATTCCTTGTTGTTAGATACGTTTATTGAGTGTGGCAGTTTCTTACCTCGTAGTTAACGATGACGGCTTCAGAGTACCGAGTGCCCATGGAGTTCACAACGTACTTCCTGCAATATAACTAAGAGCGTCAGTGCTTGTACTCAGCCGTGAGGTGGTGGCCACACAGCGTGTCTCACGACACTCACAAGCTCTGCGCCAGCGTGCGGTCAGGGCACCAGGCGCGAACCACCAGAAGCTTCCGGAACACGTCGAGGGTGTGGTAGCCGTCGGGAAGCGGCTCTTCTTCAGGCGCTTCCTTGTCAAACCTTCCAAACAGACAACCAATGTAATGAATTTACGTATTGACTTGTGGTTTATCAAAAATGATATTTAATGTATTAATAATATGCAACGCACCAAGACTTCCATCCCTTTTCGTTATTGCAAACTTGGTTCAGTATGTTAGTGAACTGGCGCAAAGAAGACAGTTGGACCAAGTTTAGCCAAGACATGTCTGTTACCCACTTGTAAGGTTTTGGAGGACAGGCATTAAGATCCAACGCCGCGCCACCTTCACACAGAAAGCAAGAGTTTGCAAAAGTCCAACACTCATTCTACAAGCCTGATAAATTCTCTGTTAAACTACTGTTCAGTGTTTTCTTATCGTGGTATCTTTTATTATTAAATCTAGTCACACATACCGTAAGAAGGTTAAACTTGTACCTAATATAAAAAAAAAACAAAGTACTAAAATCTCATATTAGAATTTATAATTACCTTTAATTAACGTCTGGAACTCTTCAAATGTAATGTACTCTTTCTGCAAGTCTATTTTTAAAGTCAGTAGCACCGTAAATAAGTATTTGTGCTTCTCATAGAAACCACGGCTTGTGTACTTGAATACGTCAAAAGTCTGAATTGGGAAAAACATGATGTGATACCATATTTTTTCATTCAGGATCTTTGCAATTTATTTACATTAAAAACATCTACATCATCATCTGCCTAGCCTTTTTCCCAATTATTGTTGGGGTCGGCTTCCAGTCTTACCGGATTCAGCTGAGTACCAGTGTTTTACTTGGAGCGACTGCCTATCTGACCTCCACAACCCAGTAACTGGGTAACACTATACCCCTTGGCAAGACTGGTGTTAGATCTCAGGCTTCTGACTACCCGTAACGACTGTCAAAGATCTTCAAATGACAGTCGGGACCAACGGCTTAACGTGCTTTCTGAGGCACGGAGGAAACTCGGTATGCTGAAATGGTCACCCATCCACGGACCGACCTCGTCAAGCGTTGCTTAACCTTGAAGATCGACCCGTGCGGCTGTTATTATTTAGCCACGAGCTCCTCGCATTAAAAACATCTACATATGTTTATAAAATGGAATGATTATTATATTATATTTTGAGAAAGGACTTTAGGTTAATATATCTTTAACATCATAAATAGAGCAAATTAGATTAAACTACGAACTACTGCATTTCGAAGAAAACTAAAATAGCTTTTATAATGGACGTACCAAGAAATCAATGATAAAACCGATCCTTCTTAGAGTAATAGGGCTTTGTGGTGAGCGCTCCATAGAGATATCAAAGCGCTCGAGGAACTGTGCCAGCGACGTCTGGTACATGTTGCACACGAGGGACATATTGCACACGAGGAAATACAGCACTGAACCACGCGTTGCTACCGGCCGATACTCCTCACGCGCGGCGTTGATTTTTATCTCAGTCTCCTTAGCCACGTCTAGTTTTTCTTTCACCTGGCACAAGGGAATACTATTCACACAAGCAAAGACCACTAGGAGCAGCAAGAAGCATTAATAGCATAACAGATAGCTGCTGCCAACTATTGTGCCTTTTAGTTACCTCGGTGGCCGTAGATTTAGTGACGTTAAGCACTTGAATAAGCGATACATCTTCGACAAGTGAGCCCTGTATGGTGGTCAACTTATGCAACAGATTAGCTTCCAACTCCTGCATCTTACGCCGGTTAGCGGTCACGTCCATAATTAGCTGGGTTCGTTCTGCTTCCATCTCTGCCTTCTCTGTTAGGATCACGCGCCCCAGTAGCTGGTCTTCTAGACCTATATACAGCATAACAATTAATTTTTTTAAGAATGATTCTGCCGCTTTTTTTTTGCAATGTTGTGAGGTAATGTGGGATGTGCTACTTTAGTAAATCTTTTTGTTACCTTGCATGGTCACAGTGAAATCTATGATTGAAGTTCGAGCCGAGACTTCTGGTGTGTAAGCAGGATTAGGAAGTTTCGTTGTTATGTATATCTTGTGCCCGTCCATGACGTCTATTTCTTTGTCTCCAAGTTTTACCTAAAATATAATATTGCATATAAAAATTAAAAATTTCTAAGATACCTGTGGTTGGCATTAGCTTAAATTAATCACATACTTTATAAGAGGATCCAATTTTAATATAATTCTTCTCGAGAACATTGTCAAGAACCGGGTCTAACTCTTCAGCTACGTCTTCTATTAACATAGGCATACCCAAAGACACGCAGTCTTCTACGTGATTCCTGTGATGGGATCAAAATTGTATAAGAGTTCAAATAATATTGGTTTGTTCACTGAAACTAATATAAAACAAGTTGCATTCGATAGTCACCTAAAGTATTTGTGGTTTAGGGTAGTCACAATTAAGTTGTTCAATTTCTCCATGTTCTTTATCCAGATTTTTCCCTGTGTCTGTGGGTCGATGAGCAACGGGAAACGAGAAGCTTTCGTAACAATAATACCATTTTGTATGGACAATTCGTCTGTTGGTAACCCGCATAAGTTCCATTCGCCAATCTGGGAAAATATAAGTCATACTGGTATTAATCACTTCTGCATAACTACATACTTTAACATTTGGGAAGATTTGAGTAGGGAGAAGTAAATATAGTAGAAGGTTTATTAACTTCTCCCGTTCGATATTAATAGCAGACTTGTCATTCTTTGCAGGTCCGTTTGGTACCTTTCTTCTTATTTTATAAATACTATTTAATAGAGGCATTTTATTTCTATAGTTACATACTGTTGCGGTATCTGTAAGTTCGTTTGTGATGTGTAAATTCATAGACACGGGTATTTTTCGTCGCAATAATTCACCAAGCCAGTTTTCTATTAGCAATACACGAAACTCTTGATTAAAAGGGCCAGAATATGACAAAAATCTGAAATGGATGTTTGTTATTTACAGCTCATACGAACAGCGAAGTATAGAGTTAAAGCAAACTTATAAGTCAGCGTCTTGTTATTACAAAGGTACGCACCCAGTGAGCACCAGGATGTCGCCGACTAGACGTTCGATCTCTGACTTGAAGAGCGCGGATTGCTCTGTCCAGCGCACGCGCTCTCCGCTCAGTCCGTTGATGAGCGCTGTGGCGGCGTCCATCTTCTGTTGGCATTTGGCCGCGTCGTCCAACACCGTCTGCTTCAGCTCCATCGCCACGTCGAACTGCTTCTGCACGTGCGCCAACTCGCGCTGCCGGCGTAACCACACGTATTACTAACACTACCCTGGTGTCGTGACTGCCGTCTTTAGAGCTAGTGCACACCTCCTTGGCTTCGAGCTGTGCCTCAGCAGTCTCCAGCTCCTTCTTGGCCACTTGGTACTTGCCCTGCATCACCGCTAGGTTCGCCTTTAGCGGCAGCACGTCCTTGTTCACCGCGTAGAACTGCGCCATGGCGATTGTCCACGATATTAGCCCAGCTACGTTACCGCAGGCTAGTTTTGCTGCTTCGAACGTGTATTGACTATAATATTAAGATAATAAGGTCAGAATAAAATCCGACTAAGGAAGATTCAACTAATAAGAGCCTATTCTTTACAATTTGGAAATGTTGTCACTATACTTTCGGATTACTTAATTATTATGGAGCTTTGTGCACGTGATGACGTTCTGCTCATAGGTCATTTTGCGAATAGGAAGTTTTGATACGTTAATTACTACTTAAGTTTGACATGCATAGATAATCCTTGCATAAATTCCAAAGAAGCTGAAAAGGACAATGGCAGAAGCCCATACATTGTTTTAGCTGAGATTAAATTCCTACGACTCTAAATGAAAAATATCTGATTTAATTCAGGGTCATTTTCTGAATTAGTTTGTGCAAGAATTTTTGTTCAAGAACGCCAAAAATAATAGACGTTCAGTCATGAAATTTTGTAGGTTATGTCTCACTTTTAATAATTTGTTTAATAGGTAATATTATACAACTTCGTGGCAGTAAAAGGGCAATTTCAGCATGAAATGTAAAATATAAGTATTTTTTGGAAAGAGTATATTTATTTATAAAAGCGACTTTTAAACGTGTGTCAAAAGGTCGTCGTCAACACCCAAGCTATATTTTTTTAGGCTTGAATACTAGCCTTTTGGCCTATTTTTAATTGAAATTAAGTAATTCATTTATTTCTAGTACACTACAGTATTCTTACCTACCTACACTTAAACATAAACTGTATTGTCAATTCATTTACTCCGTTTTATTATAATAGCAAATACTATAATGATAAGCAGAATAGGTGTAAAATGGCTATACTAAGCTAATAGCAATAGCTGGAGTTTAATAAAAAATCAAATTACTTTCATGTATATTTTTTTTTTTTCCGTGGTGAACCAGTTAATGTTATACTTTGAAAAAACGTAGTCAATTAATGGAATGTCTATATTCTAAAGCGAGTTATATCTCTATTTCGTATATAACTCGCTTTCAGACGCTCAAATTTAAGTCAGCTAATGTAACACCATTGTTCTTCATAAGAAAGTTAGGGATAATGAAAGGGTTATAATGAAATTGTGAAAAATCCTCATCGATGCCATGAGTGCAAAAAAATATTCAAGGTCAAAAGGCACAAATATCAGTTTTTTGCTTAATTCTCGGAAAGTTATGATTTTACTGCAATTTGTGGTAGGACAAGGTTGTTCCTTGTTTATTTATGCATAGAATGGTACTGCATAAGATTCACGAATGCTCATTAATTTTCGAGATATGAGTCAAAATATTTATTTTTGTCGGATAAAAGCACCGCCATGGGATAAATTTCACTAGCTTAACTTTCTAACATATTTTAAGCATTTTTATTTATTTATAAATTAATTATTTTATAATTTATTTAAGTACCCAGAATTGATAATATTGCTGTCAAAATATGAAAATGTTTGAACGGCTCTCTTGACCATAATAGCATAATTTAACTAGCCTAAATTACCATACGCACAGAATTAGTACAAAAAACAAACTCAAAAAATAATTGGCTCATATTTCGAAAACTAATGAACATTAGTGAATCTTATGTAGGACTTTTTGTGCACAATTAAACAAGGACCAAACCTGCCCTAGCATAAATTGCATTAAAATCATAACTTTTACATGTTCATGTAAATTTTCAGCTTCTTTGGAATTTATGCATGGGTACCCACCCCTATTGTTTGGGCTAACTTGACCGCACTATAAGTAAAACCAGGATTTAAGTCAGTGTTGTATTCGTATTCATGAGTCATCTTAGCTTACCTAAAATTAAAGTAAGGTTGCAACAAATCAACCATTTCAGCATTTATATCATCCTTAGGATAGTTCTTCAAATTGTTAAGAAACCTTACATCCGCCATTACCTATTGTCAAGCACGAATGTATTAATGTTTAGGAAAATAAGCCACTTCTGTCAAAAAAATCCTAGTACTTTCATATGAATTTTGTTTATGATAGCAACAGTGCTGTGTTGAAAGTTCATAATGATCCTAGTCAAAAAAAATTGGCTCTTATAGGACTTATACACTTACACGTGCGAAAAGTGGACACTTCTTCTTAGCGTGACAATGACAAACAGACTCTCTTTATTTAAATGCCTTGCTTGTCACAGAATTCAGCCAAAGCAAGAACCATATGATTGCGTCAGTGGAGGCCATTGATACAGTCCTATGGTCCTCACGTGAACAGGCAACAGGACATGCGGCACAAGATGAAAGGTGGTGGGAAGATTCAAGAATTTTTCATTGCTTAAACTTTACGACGCTTTATTTCTTTGACAAATTGTTATTTTGATGTATTTAATTATCAAGAGCTATGTCGATTTCTCATACGTAATTAATAGTTTAGGTGAAAAAGTTTTCAGGATGCAAATTTAGTATAACTCATTTCAGGAAATGTACCTTATTACCAGTCACCGTGTATAGAAAGAAATTGAATCACTAATACCTTTAAAGAATCTGACCACGAAGCAGTCAAGAATTGTTTTTCGACATCAGGTTTAATAGGTTCTATACGCTTCCTAAAGAGAATAATGACAGCATCCATAATGAGCGTGATGAGATGTGGTGGCTTGCCTAGTTTCCGAACGGTGGCGATGTCAGCAGCGTTGATTGTCTGCAACAGAGGGTTACATCAGGAAACTGCCGTAAACTGAGTTCATCCAAAACGTGAATATCGAACGAACAAGCAACGCGGCCTCGGCGACTTCCAGCGCGGGCTTGGCGTCAGCAAGCTTCTCCTCAGCCACGGCTGTCTCGGCGGCGATTACGCTCACAAGATTCACTGCGCGGTCCTTCACCTGCAGCACCTCTGCTTTGACAACCTCGGCTGCTGCCTGCGAGTCCGCCACGGCAGCCAACACCTACAACGCACTTGGTGTTATAATAAACGCTTATTAATAACAAACAACAAAACAACTCTATCAAAAGTGTAAACACGATGCAAACCTCTTCGGCGTTAGCTGTGGCATCCTTTATTTCTAGTTCTTTTACTTCCAATTCCTTTTTAAGTAGATCCACGCTTTCAGCAGCCTCGACTAATTTACCAAGACCGGTAGTCATTCTAAAACATTAAGTTCTTATCCTTTGATTACCGAAACATAATTATTGCCTCAGTAGCTGCAGTATTTTTAATCGACCGACCAGCTTACAACTAACTTCACAAATGTATCGCATGCGTAATATTCCTATACCCAAAAATATAACGTGACATAGATATTTATATGATAATAACGTTGTTTTCCCGTTTTTCACAAATAGGTACATACAAAATACGTACAGCTCGCGCTATTTGCCAGGTTACAGAATAATTAAGATGTTGTGGGCATATCGTTGAACAGGGCCCATCGAAATCTGCCTGGACACATCCCGATATCAACAGTATTTCTGGGCTTGGCCAATAATTTTTTTTAGTTGTGCCCAATTACAACCTGTTGGTTGATTTGGACTACTAGTGGCCAAGTGGCCATATCGAGATATGGCTAGATACATCGCAATGTAGTTTCGCGATTGTGCAGCTAAGTGTTTACGCGCGAGAAAGGTGGTGGTTTAAGGGGCTAAGGTGAAACAGTTGACAATCGACATCTGAGGTTTCAAGCCACTCCCACTGTCATCAACAAATTAGGGCCATACCTAAATAGGATTGAGAATTATTCGAAAATCATATACACAAGGCCGACCACAGTGGCCCACATCATAAACGAATTCTTCCGATGGTTTTGACGAACACATTACCACGCAACTTCTTATTTCAAGCTGGTACAGAGGCCCACATCATAAACCAACTCTTCCGTTGGTTTTCTTACTTCAACCTGGCGGCTAGCATCTGACAACAGACCGGTCACTATTATTTTGCCTTTGCGTGCAACCTTATTTGCTACGAAAATAAAGTTTTCAGACATATGTTTGTACTTCTCGATAGTAAACTTTCGCAGTAATGTGCATCGCGGTAATAATGAACTTCGCAAAAATGGGGTACACTCGGTCAAGAATAATAAAAAAAAATCCGCGGCCACATATTCAATAAATTTGGCAAAAAAATATTTAAAGCAAGCCTTATTTCGGTAATCAGTGCCTTTGTTATTGGTGGCATTAAGTTATAAACATAATTTAAAAAAATATTAATACATAACATTATATTATTTTTTCTACTACCTTGTCTAATATGTAACACAATGCCTAAGAAATTCGTTTCGAAATATGAACATTTAGACACAACATTATACAAAAAAACATAAAAAACATCTAAATAACAGTTACGAAATGACTTTTGTATGGAGATTTAATATCATTATGTAACTATATCGCAATTATTTTTCTATATGGCGGGCAAGTACGAGTGAAACAATTTGCAATTTAAAGAAAAAAAAGTACGTAACTGAATAGGCTACTGTTGGTAGACGCATTCGGCTGCTACGCCCGCGCTTTTTCCACCGCTCCATCCGGCAGAATGATACTGAACCTGTTACCTCTTGAAAAAGTGCGCATTGATTGTGTGTATATAGTCTGTGGTTTTTAGTCTGAACGTTTCTAATAAATTGATGTTGGAACTTATTTGCATTTAATTAAGTAAGCTCATCAGGTAGTGGAAAAAGAATCGTTCGTGTCCCGCATAAAAAGGCTTTATTTTAGCACTCGCATGTAGCTTTCGAATTGGCTACATCGCTCGTGGTAAAATCTCGACTTTTTATGCTCGGCACGAAATGTACTATTTCATCCCATCTGTTCGAAAAGAGAGTAATCCTCGATAAGTACGAGCAAAATGGGTCATTTTGTCGCACTTAATTAAAAAGTTACACTATTTAATTAAAAAGTTAGAATGTAGGTAATTCGCTTCCTGGGCGGTAATAAAAAGTGTGCCTGCCGACGCGGCATTGGTTACCCAAATAAAAAAAAATACGCAGGAACATCTTATTCGTTTTTATATTGCTTTTTTCAAAATATTACAGACAATTTTAGTTTGTTTCACACAAATTTAATAAAATATCACAGAGAGGAGGCCTGTGTCCCAGCAGTGGGAACATTAATAGGCTGATGATATGATGTGATGTGTGTGAATAAAAGATGAGTTCTAGCAGTGGAAGTGAAATATGAACACCAGAAAGTGTAAAATTAAACGCAGAAATTGTCATAAACAATTTACTATAAAATAAATCGAGAGCGGATGGAAATCTAGTGGTGTCACAGTAGGATATATCGAGGACTCAATCGAAAATAAGGCAAAACTTTGCAAGCGCGCAGCGTGAAATGTCACCATTGACTCAATAATGATCATCAACCAGAGTCTCCACTGTCCGTCTATCTGTCTGTCTGTCTGTCTGTGTCTATCTGCATAAACCGTGATAGCTAGGCAGTTGAAATTTTCAAAGATGATGTATTTCTGTTGCCGCTATAAAAACAAATACTAAAAGCAGAATAAAATAAATAAAGTTATTACGAAAACCCAAGTGATAGATAAAGTCAACGACATTTTCTGTTCACAGTAAACTTCCAAAATTGTAAAAACGTATCTAATAATAATACAAATTTGGAATTTGGTTCTCTTATTTATTTTTCCCATAGAGGAGAATGAAAGTCAGAGTGCCGCACGGTACCAAAATTATTTAACCTCGAGCGACGTACTTTGAATCCCTCGCTACAGTTAGAATTCTACACTAGAATCCCTCGCTACGCTCTGGATTCAAACAATCGCTCTCGCCCTAAATATTATTTTTTTCTCTTGTCACACAATCTACTATTCTTTGCTAGTACTTTGGTCACCCTACAGAAATATTTGTTTAAGCATAACTGGGTCTTTATTATCTAAACGTTTTTTTATTTGCTTTTTAAATAATTAATTAACTTCATTTTATTTGCCTGTACTTTGGTCGCCATACAGAATCGATATGCTTGAGGATGGTGGGGCAAATCGTCTAACGTTAAGCTTTTAACAGTAAGGCATCATTAGACAGGCAAATCAAAAAATGCCGCCGTACCGTGATGTGCCAAGTTCTAGCAGCAACAATAAAACCGTTTCTTAAAATTAATAAAATGAAAATATTTAAACCAACTCAATTTATCGATTGAGCTAGTGTGTTCGACACAATTACTTGATAGCTTAAGAAAAGAGTATTTATGAACGACAAAAAGGTTATATCAATTAATACAAAAAAGCAGTCTAATCGGTTTAGCTATTAATAACGTCGGTGCTCCGTGGACCAATTGGTCTATGGGGAAAATTACATGTTTCATTAATAAATGTAAAACCTTTTCGCCATTTCTGCAATATACAAGTGTTTGCCTTTGTATAGGGCTTTATAGCCATCCAAAAAAGATAAATATGACTTGGGAGTAACATGCGTCTGTCTTCTGAATCGCTCATAATAAGTGACGCAAGTATCTGCTACATTATCCTGCACAATGCCCATCATTTCAATCAAATTTTGTTTTGTCCCTGTAGAGCAGACAACCTGAAACAAACTGTGTGTTAGTTTGCGGATGGAGCTATATTTTTTCTTAATTTTAAACCGCACAAAGTAATAGCACCCATTTTCGCATTTCTTGGTCCAATGTCCAATGGCTCCTAACATTACTTATTTGCTTTCTGCGTCAGCGTCGAGAAAATCTGTTTTTTATCCAGCCAAAAACTGGGAGCTTCATGATGGCGGCCGCATTATTCCATTGCATCGGTCACAAAAAGGTGGAGCCCTCTGATCGTATTAAAAAAATACCAGTACTAACCTCAAACTCCCATAAAAAGTGATGCGCTACTTCTATAAGTGCTTCCTTAGGCCACTTCTGGAACCAGTCCATTGTTGACCCAGATATAAGGCCGGGGAATCTCAAAGCTCTGCTTCTAAATTTTTCACCCACCTGGAATAAAACGCAACCATCTTAAAACTTTTTTTGACCTCGCTAAAACCACCCCGGTGATCACCGTCAGCACAAAGGACCCCGTTACCTCTTATAAAAACACCACCCCGGAACCATCTCTGTGCAATACCTGTTAAAGCACATCCCTGTGGAGACTGTAAAGGGGTCTCCACTGAGCCTCGCTGTGCACGGCACTGTGTTAGACGTCGATGTGGTTGACTTCAAGACGCCTTCTTCTCTGAGTGGGACCGGCCCACTCACGATCCCGCTTCAAAAACACCGTGCCCCGCATGAATTTTGCATAATTGGTCACCCTTTGCGGCCGTATACGACACGGCGCGCCGCCCACTCGCGCCTTTGGTTATTCAGTGTTCAACCAACAGACTTCTCAAGCCTGTTACCTCCAGGCAAAATCCAATGGCGGCTGAAAATCTTCTACGAAAGGGAGAGAGGTTGAGACAATCCTTAGCTTGAAAGGCCTACTTTCCGACCATCACACTTCCTCGCAGAAGAAAACGACGGCGACGACTCCCGCTTCCGACTTGCACAGCCCACTATCGGAAGCGAGAAGTTGAGACAATCGACTGCCTATCCATTAGTAACTAAGAATATCACTAGAATCAAGCTGCCAAGCACAGACTACATAGAGCTGGGCAGCAACCAAAACCTTAAATTAATTTCATGTGGATATTTTACCATTTACAAAAATAAGTGACATTTAAAATTGGCTTAATACATTAGTGAACCTGCTACAACCTCAGTGCTGCTTTTATTTTTCTCACTACAAGCATACTTGGTTACCACCCTAACTGTAGTTGGGTTGGGTAATTTGTATCTCCAAAACATTAAAAAACGTTTCAATACAATTTTACTAAATTGGCGGTCATAACTTGAATTAAATCACAAAAAAACTTATATTTTTTTTTATTATATAATGTCCTATAAAAATTTCACGAATTCTGCTAGGCTTAAGAAAAAAACTAACATTAAAATGAAAAAAATAAAGGGTTTTAGGAATAATATTATGAACAACATCCGTTACAAACAGCGGGTAAAAATAAATCTCCTTTTATTTGAGAAATAAATTAACTAGGTTTAACTTTTGTTTAAAAAATAAATCATACTGTCATAGTTATTCTAGTCACTATTGGAAATTCTTACCGGGGAAAAACACAAGACAACGTGTAAGTTAGCTCTCGAACGTATGATGAAGTATTCATACAACACGTCTGGAACTGGAATCCTTTTTGGTGCATTAAGCTTCATTATAGGTGCCAACTCGTTCAGAATTTCATCTAGAATTATTTTATATTATTAACAGCATGCATTCATTGAATGTTAATAGAGTTTGATATGTAAACCTATAATATTTTGAGAGATAATAATCTTTATTGGGCACAGAAACACATTTATACTATATTAGATTTTTTTAATTGAGTTCGGAAATAGGTGCATTAGTGGCACTAGCTGCGTTTCTTGTCCGTTCTTCTCCATAACAAGCTACTTATCTGAATGGACGGTAGAATTATAGTACATTACTGCAGCGGCCAGCAAAATAGGCATTGATGGACGAACGTGTAAATGTGGGCCGAGGCGAAGCCAAGGCACACATACGTAAGTCCATCAATGCCTAGTTGTGGCCAAGGCTTGTATAGTACTTTTCTCAAATAATGCGCGGAAATTAAAACTAAGTAGTACCTAGAACTCATTTTGTCAAAATCAATGACGAACATCAATAATTGTTCCCGCGTTAAAGTGTTCCTTTGTTTTTTTCAATAAACAGCGTTCTATTTGCAAGCCAGTTCGAAATTTAAATAAAACCTTTGATAAGTTACCTCCTTGGTTGCCATGTTTCGGAGTAAAATATCGTTCCATTTTTAAACTACACGATAGATATGAGTTTACTATGGAATTTATTTTGCCGCTAGACTCGACAGATATGGATTTTCATACAACTTTTGCCGGCCGCTGCGCGCATGTATTTGACCAATACAGCAATTTCGATTTATCTCGAAGAAGGTTGTCAAAATAATGATCACATTTCCAAGCATGTTGAGAAAATTATTATTACCAGCAAATTTTAATTGCTGCAGCTTAATGGCCTAGTTGAAATAAATATTTTTGACTTTAACTGTGACGCACCCAATAACGCCCACCTCCAGAAGGAAGACGACAACATTCCAAAATTATTTAAGAATTAAAAATCAATGAATAAAAATACAAGGCAAAATTTAAAATTAAAACGAGAATACAAATTAAATCAATTATTATGAATTAAAATGAAAATCAAATATTAAAATAAAATTTAATTAAAAATTTAAATAAGTGGGAACATTGGCGTGCGTTTATATATTTATGTACAAATAAAAGAATACAAAATTAAAAGAACAGAATAAAAATTAAAATCAATCATTAATAATTAAAATAAAACACAAAATTAAAAAAAAACCCGTTTCAAGAATATATAGCAACCATATATGAAACTCTAATAACATACAACGTACAGTCGGTAATAGCTCACCCACTCTAAAAACGAAGGCATTTGAACCATCTGCCTGTCACATTATGGATTATTTAATTTGTACGAGTTTATCAGACTAGCGCTATTCGATGAACAAATACAATAATAATACAGATACGCAAATTCGATCTTTAAAACGTTAGCGTTAGGATATTTATAACTATTTGATATGCGATTTTGATTTTTATGCTGTAAGACTAAAAGTTTATCAGAGTATTATAATATAAATTTTATGGAGAAATAAATAATTTAATTCAGTTCAGTTCAATTTAATTTAATTTAATTAGTGTCGTAGCTACTAATTAGTGTCCGACCGAAACTGGTTTTTACGACCGAAACCGAAACCGAATTTCGGCAACAGTCTCAGTTTCGGCCAAAACCGAAACCGAAAATTTCTTACAAGGATCAAGTTTTGAAGGAAAAATATAGAAAACGTTATTATAATCAGGTACTTGCCACTTAGATACCTTGGTAATAGTTATTAAAATTAATTTAGGAACTCTGAATCCATAATATTATCACCACTAATGAGCTATAGTAAGTACCAAGTACCTAACTAATGTTTGTTTAGGTATAGCATTAGCGAGAGAGTTAAATCAACCAAAACATATTTGGATAGTTAGGTTAAACTTGATTCTACTATAAATAATCTATGTATTAGTTTGTTATAGTGAATATTTATTTTGATGTTTACTACCTAATCTCATGCTGTATCACGTAATAAAACTTACTGAATGCAAAATAAATCACACGAAAACTCACAACAAACAAAACTCACAAACACAAGTCAGTGTCACGACACGATTAGGTGCGACTCGCTTGGATGGAATTTAATGCGCCGAACATAACCGATCACAGCGCGAGAACTCCCGAATGCAGTTTCAGTTTCGGTCGTTTGTCCGAAACCGAAATTTGGGTCGGACACTACTACTAATAGCTTATTTTAATTATTATACTCAAGTAGATCTGGTCTCGTGGTTCGTGTATAAGGCTGAGAGGAACAAGATGCGTGTTCAAATCCTGCGTCAAGGATATATTGTTTTGCTTTCTATTTAGAATAATTCTATAAGTATTTCTTGCATTATTGAAAAAAAACTATAGACGGACACATTCTTTAAATATTAAATTTCTAAATTGGTAATATTTTCGCCTAACTTGTAATATAAGTGGGTAGTTGAAAGATAAATTTGCATATTCATTATAAAACTGGTAGTCAAATGTTACTAAGGTTAAGAGCAGGAAAATAAAAATTGTGAAACTTTTTGGTAGGAACAACATTTCAAATTGATATTCGAACATGTGGTTTTTTGATAATGACTTGTGTCACTTACTTGCAATAAAATTTTCTCTGTGCAAACAACGTTTTTAGTTCCATATCCTAGTTATCTAGTTTATTTCATCAAAAGGTCATGGCCTCAGTCACAAAATTTGCCATCAAGAACCTCTGTGGCCTAGATGACTACTCTACATGGAAATTCGCAATTAAAATGATTCTCATACGAGAAAAGTTGTTCACGTATACGGCAAAGTACCCCGATTCCAATGACTCCACCGCCATCGAGAAGGACCAAGACGCACTTGCTTTGATTTGTCTACATGTGGAACCTACACTTTACGCGTATGTACAAGATTCAAATCATGCCAAAGATGCTTGGGATAGCTTAGCGAAAGCGTTTGAGGACAAAGGCGTAAATCGTAGGATCACCCTCATGAACGCGTTGTTGGATGAGAAGCTAGAGAGACACACGTCGATGCATGAATATGTAGCTGCAGTTATGTCTCTTTCTCAAAAGTTGAAGGATATTGCCAACGGATTTGACGATGATCTTATAGCTGTCGTGTTACTGAGAGGACTACCTGAAGAGTACAGGCCTATGCGAATGGCGCTGGAACACTCTGGGATGAAGTTGACTTCAGAGAACGTACGTCAGAAGTTACTACAGGAGGATTCACGTCAAGGATGCTTTACATCGTCTTCAGCGGACTCGGCATTGGCTGTGAATAAGAGTCAAAATGGATATAAAGACACGACCAAAGTTAAATGCTTTAAATGTGGAAAGAGAGGACATAAGAAGCCGGACTGTCCTGAAGGAAAGAAAGCGGGTTCGATTACCAAACAGAGTGACGTCGCGATCGTGAGCCTGTCTTCATTCAGTGCCGGGGACTCCTTTAATCCGACGGAGTGGTACATCGACAGCGGGGCATCTTCACATATGTCTTTCCAGAAACACTGGTTTAAAGATTTGGTTATGAATGTTGGTATGAGTAATGTGAAATGTGCGAACAATGATAAGATTGAATGCAAGGGTAAGGGTGATATCATGGTGAGTTTGAAAGGACGAATGCTTGCCGTGAGGGATGTCATGTATGTACCTGGTTTGCATGTTAATCTTTTATCAGTGTCTAAATTAGTAGAGAAAGGATGGAAGGTGAGTTTTGACAGAGATGGTTGCAAACTAATTCACCATTTGGTTCCAGGCCATTTCAAGGGAAAGCTTCTGGCTACCGCAAGTGAAGTCTCAGGAATCTACAAGCTTGAAGGTTGTCAGGCGGTTGTAGATGGGGCTGCGTTGACGTCAGTGAAAGCAGGTAATCCTTTGATGTTGTGGCACCGGCGGCTTGGACACGTAAATGAACGAGATTTACGTAAGCTTTCGGGTATGGATTTTGGAAAGAGCATAATGGAGCCTTGTGTCGCCTGTATTAAGGGGAAGGCACATCGTTTACCTTTTCCAGTTGGTGAGGCTGAGAGGGCAGTCGAGAGATTGCAACTGGTTCACGCAGATATCTGTGGTCCAATGTCTGAGCTCACGTACGGTGAATCTCGGTATATGCTAGTTATTTTAGATGATTTTACACGAAAATCTTTTGTATTTTTCCTTAAATCAAAAGATCAGGTTCTCGATCATTTTAAAGATTTTCTAGCTAGTGTAGAGGTTGAAACCGGGTTAAAGGTGAAGTGCATACGCACAGACAATGGAACAGAATTTGTGAACAGGAAGTTTGATGGATTTCTACGTCAAAAAGGTATAAAACATCAGTTGACTGTTCCCTACACTCCAGAACAGAATGGCGTAGTGGAGCGAGCAAACCGCACTATTGTGGAGATGGCTCGAGCTATGTTGTCGGAAAAGGATCTGAGTGTGAAACTGTGGGGAGAGGCATGTAATACGGCTGTTTATATAAAGAACAGGCTGCCTCACAGTGGCAATAATGGTAAGATTCCTGAGGAGTTGTGGACAGGGAAGGCTCAGTCATTCGATCATTTCAGAGTTTTTGGAACGAAGGCGTTTGTGCACGTGCCCAAGGAAACTCGGAAGAAATGGAGCCCTAAAGCGGTAGAACATATCTTTGTTGGTTACTGTGAAGAAACCAAGGGATATCGTTTCATAAAGCCCAATAATCCTCGCGTCATTGTTAGAGCAAGGGATGTAGTATTCTTAGAGGACTATATAGCAGCAGTTTCAGAGGATCCTAGTCGGCTCGTGAGTAGCGGCGACAAAGGTGCTGAAGTAATCTGGGAACTTGCAAAATTAGAAGGCCAGTCAGGTTCGTCGCCTGGTAGTACAGAAGCTGCTCAAGGGCCGAGTTCCACAGATGAGGCTGAAGAATATGAAGACGCGGAAGTGGAGGTGGGAGAAACGGGTGAAAGCGGAGCGAAAAATGTCGTGGTGGAAAACCAAGGAGAATGTCGTTATCCTCTACGTAGTAGAATCCGAGAAGGAAATCTTCATGGACTTGCATGCTGTACAGAAGAGCAAGAGCCTTTGACAGTTAAGGAAGCCTTAAGTCGGGAAGATAAGGATAACTGGAAGGAAGCCATAAAGAAAGAGATGGATTCAATGTACGAGAACAAGGTCTGGAAGCACGTCGACAAGCCACCTGGAGCTAAAGTCGTGGGAAACAAGTGGATATTCAAGTATAAGTTTGATGTGGATGGTAACAAGACCTATAAAGCTCGACTTGTGGCGAAGGGTTTCACTCAGTCCTACGGAGTCGACTACTTCGAAACTTTTTCACCGGTGGTGAGAAGATCGACAGTTAGATTGCTGCTATCGTTGGCTGTTGAAAAAGATTTGTTCATCAGTCACTTCGATGTGAACACCGCCTTTCTGAACGGTGATTTACATGAAAAAGTTTATATGCGACAGCCGGAGGGTTGTATAGACGAAAACTCGAAGGAAAAAGTTTGCTTACTAGAAAAAGCGATATACGGCCTCAAACAAGCTTCACGGTCTTGGAATGAAAAAGTAAATGAAGTCTTTTTGTCTTTGAACTTCAAGCGCTGTGACTTTGATAGCTGTCTTTACAAAAATAATAATTTTTATATCGCTCTATACGTTGACGATTTTTTATTATTTTACAAAGACAAAGAGCAGAAGGAAGTTTTATTAGACAATCTTTGTAAACATTTCAAGATAAAGGATTTAGAGGAAGCGAGACAAGTATTGGGTATGCTTTTGTTTAAGTTGGATACGGGAATATATTTGAATCATGAAAGGCTTATTTCGAAGATTTTGGTTGAATATGGTATGTCCGACTGCAAACCAGTAAAAACTCCGACGGAAATGGATTTCCATAAAACCTTAGCGGAAGGGGAAGGAGGTAAGCTATTATCCTGCCAAGGTTCTCGTAGTTATCAGGCACTCATAGGCTCGCTGAACTATTTGGCCTGTAACACACGCCCGGATATTGCAGCTGCGGTTAATTTTTTGGCGCAATATAACTCATGTTGTGAGGAACGTCATTGGAAGGCTGCTAAACATATCTTGAGATACCTTGAGGGTACGAAGGATCTAAGTTTGATATTTCCCAAGTCGCCGGTGCAGGATATCACGGGATTCGTAGATGCTGACTGGGGAGGGAACGTCAAAGATAGGAAATCTTATTCTGGGTTTATTTTTAGATGTGGCAACTCGTTGATTAACTGGGAATGCCGGAAACAAGCTTGTGTGGCACTGTCGTCAACGGAAGCTGAGTATATTGCACTTGCGGAGGCAACCAAGGAGGCAGTTCACTTGCGGCAGCTGAATGCATTTATAAGAGGTGAATATCTTGGGTCTATTTGCATTTTCGTAGATAATCAGAGTGCTATTAAACTTGCGTACAATCCTGTAGCGCATAGAAGGACGAAACATATAGACATAAGGGCGCACTATGTCAGAGATTGCATTGCTAAGAATGTTGTGCGTCTGGACTATGTGTGTACTGAAGATAACCCAGCAGATGTACTGACAAAACCATTAGGTCGTGTGGCATTTAATAAATGTGTGCGCGATCAGAATTTGAGTGTGTCTGGTGTGGTGTGATGTGAGGATATCTGATGATGGATGTTGTTTGAGGGGAAGTGTGAAACTTTTTGGTAGGAACAACATTTCAAATTGATATTCGAACATGTGGTTTTTTGATAATGACTTGTGTCACTTACTTGCAATAAAATTTTCTCTGTGCAAACAACGTTTTTAGTTCCATATCCTAGTTATCTAGTTTATTTCATCAAAAAAAATGAACCGTGAAAATAAAGCTAAAGCCAGTCTACGCACAATTGGTTTGTTGAACCATTTTTTTTTGTACGAAATGCAAAGATCATATATAAGTTTTCATACAAAACTATTTTTAGTTTTTCTTTTCATTGTCTTTACAAAGTAAAATCCAATCGAAAATATTTTTTTGTATCCAGTACCGAAAACACCCCGACAGTTTTCCGAACAAACCCGAGCCCGTGTGAAGTCACAACGTTCATTTCTACTCATTGTGGCACATAGCTTATACAGTGTTTTGACTTATAACCGATTCAATCTTGTTATTATCGCCAATATATTGATGAAAATCGAATATATTGATCATAAATATCGAACCTTAAAAGTTATCGTGCTTGCTTCGAATCATTATGTACAAACACTACAAAAAGATCCCCATTATATGTGTTTCGCGCAATAGCCAAGTACCTAGCTTCTATCTAAATTTGAGAAATGTTCTATGTGTAACTAGATTGCAATTATAATGTGTTAATTATGTTGTTATCTTATTTTAATTTAGTATTAGATCCGTATTAATTTCTTACTTTGATCATTAAAGACTGAGAAAAGTAAATTTTTAAGGGAACTTTCGAGCAAAGTTGACATTGTTGTATAATTACGTAACTTGAAAACATGATTTTTCGATAAGGAGATATATTCATTATTTTATTCTTAAATGACAGATATACGCGTAAAACTAATATTTCTGTTTGAATTATGAAAATCGGTCGACGCATTTAAGAGATATTTACTTACTGACGAATTAGTGTAAGGCAAATCTACCAAGTTAATATTTTCACATTAGTACATTAATACCTCAATGTATATTCACGTTTCTGTTCTACAAACTTTTTAGTGTTTGTAAATATGTAATACAGATATTAGTGTTTAATTTTATTAAGCGATATGTAAATAATGTGAATTAATGAAAATGTTATGTTTATGTGTTTCATATTTAGTGGTATCTAATGAATTTTTTTGATATCTAAAGTCGAAGTTTCGCGCCAATCGTGTTTGTTTACTTTTTATTTTACACCAATATCACCTACCCATATGTAAAAACGATTAAATTATGACAATTATGTTTCTAAATGTACCTGGTAAACAACAATAACTAACACCGGTCCATTAACGCGTAATATTCATTACGACTACTTTATTTATGCTCAAAACTTCCAAATCGTCCATCAGGTGGGTATATTATCGACATTAGCCTTTAAAAATCCTTAATCACACATGACTAAATAAAATTTGTTGTTTAATAATATTTATGCACTAACTTTTGGATATTTTTAGTCAATTCACGTGCAGTTGACACTGTATTATCGTGAAATTCCTTGAACGTTATGACGTCACCAACATGGCGTCCAATCATGGCCCGTTTGTAGACAGGTGGTTCTTTTTAAAATTTTATCGATTTTCAATTGCTTATAATAAATTGAAAAAAAATATTTAAGAGATTTCTGCAACGACAATATAATTTATGATATGTAAAGTTTCAAAATACATTTAAAAAATCGTATTTTATTTTAAATTCAACAACCCAATTGGGAAGATGAAATAAAAAATAATTACGGTTTTTATTATATATTTCGAAACTTTACATATTATAAATTAAATTGTCATTTCAAAAAACTTGTAAATATTTTTTTCAATTTATTGTAGAATAGAATAGTATAGAATATACTTTATTGTACATCAAAAAATGAAGTTACACATCTCTTTTACAATAATACTTATTTCTACGGGTACAAAGGCGGCCTTATCGCTGACAGCGATATCTACCAGACAACCCTTGTGTGAATTGTAAGCAATTGAAAATCGATAAAATTTATAAAGAACCACGTGACTACGAACGGGCCACGATTGGTCACCCTGTTGGTGACGTCATAACGTTCAATGAATTTCACTATAATACAGTGTCAACTACACGTGCAAAAATATTATTTATAACAGCAAATTGTATTTAGTCCTGTGTGATAAAGGATTAATAAAGGCTAGTTTCGATAATGTAGGTACCCATCTGATGGAAAATTTGCAAATTTTGAGCATAAATAAAGTAGTGGTAATGAATATTACGTGTTAGTGAACCGGTGTTTGTTATTGTTGTTTACCAGGTAGTCATGTTTTTGGGAGCGTTATAAGTTAAAATAAAAGAATACGAATACGTGTGAGCAGAAGCGGATGCTCTAGTGTATTGAATCTAATCCTATCGGTTACATGTTACGACTTACTGCTACTTAAAATGCTAAATTAACAGAAATGCATGGAACTTTCTGGAAGGGCCACCCTAAACTGCAATCGTGCATTTCATGCTCTCACAGTGATCACTCGCTGCGGTTCAGGTTGCATAACTCCTCCCTCCTCAAGAACGAAATTATCAGTATTGTTAGGATTCTGATGATTTCGCAGACAGTTTAACAATATGATTTTATATCTAGAAACAAGAAAGATCATAAATCCTAAAGGCAGAATTACATATAGAATTACCGTACCTAAACTAATATTTTTCGTGTCAACCGCACTATCATTTTCACCGTATTTCACTTTGCTCATTTTCACCACTTGAGCTAATTCTTTCAGCTCATCTAGATTTATACCTTTCATATTCACTTCACTGACACTATTAGTACGTTTTTCAGGTTTCATCTCTGGTAGGGTAATGATTGGAGTTATTGGATAATTCAGGTGTGTAAGAGAAAATTTGTAATTTTGTAGATGTATGTGCCCAACGTTAACCTTACAAGCATCGTCCAGGCTAACTATATATGTTCCTTGTAGAAAATCGTGGCTCACGACGTCAGCATAGCATTTTCTACTTGCTATAATGTTATTCTTTGTATATAGAATCCAACTTCCGCGGCCAATTCGTTGAACTTTCAAATCTTCAATGTCGACTGTATGCTGCTCGCATGCAGTAGTATTAGAGTGGAACTTCATCAACTGTTCTTCGCATAATGGCTCTAGATGGGTCATCACATCGTCATCGGTACATAAGAATTTGTCATCTATCGCAATCTGTATACAGGCTCTCACGACTGGTAAGTAATCTGAGTCTTTCACCAAAAGGTAGGGATATTTAGGAACCACTATTACAGTTTCGTTTAAATCAGTGTTAAAAATAGGTAAAGAGTAAAGTTTAAAATAACTATAAGTACTGTTTTCAATAAGTGGGCTCTCTATTATGAACGTGATCTGGTTCTGTTTAATAAAAGCTTTAACAGTGAAACAATCTTCAAATTTGACTAAATTATTTTCATTCACAGGATATAACAGATTTTCAGTCTTGGCTATAGATTGTAACATGTGCAATAATTCAGTAGAATTAACAATCGCTCGATGCAGTACAGATACCTTACTAAAGGCTAAGGCCGTTTCAATCTCACTTAAAATTATATTAATTGTTCGAAAATTAGTTAAGAACATATTAAACATTCCTAAAATGTAAGTAGAGTAAATAGAATTTTCTTCTTTTGTAATCATATTTTTAACTAATCTCTCGATCCTTTTTAAACGTTCATCTAAAATTAATGTATTGTTATGTAAGATTTCTGTACTGTTAACAAAACAATCTAACATTTTGGAGACCAAAGTTACTTTACTATCTAATATTAATTGGTTGCTTTTCAACTGAGAGATGAGAGAATCATATCGAATTGCGTCATTATGATCTAAATTACCTGTAACGATTTTTATCATGGATCCAAGTGGATCAATTAATCCTCGCTTAAATCTTTTAGCTGGTACAAGTTGCTGAAATTTTTCGATAGTCCTATCCTTTAGATAATCCGTTTGAGTACGAATACCTAAAAACTCATGGCTGTACGGTTTATTAACATCTACTAATTTACTGAATTCATTATTTTTCATTAAACTTAATTCTAGATCATTACCTAAGCTATCTAAATTTAAAAGTTTTATAATTAACCACTTATCTACTTGTTTAAACGCCTGCCCTTGTTTCACGGGAAGGATACCGGGGTTTTTCTCAACCTTTTGAAGTTGAAGAGCCCATGTTACTTGCGCTACTGCCAATAGAGTGAGGCACCACCTGCGGAGGACGTTTAATATTTTTAATTGGGACTTTTGTGTTTCTAGTTCCAATTGTAACAGGGATTACATTATATTCTACATCACCGCTGACATTTGCCTTCCTATAGCGTGGCTTGTCTTTACTTAATCTGGTATTAACTTCTTTTGCATAAATTGTTTCGCCTATTTCAAACTTTTTGCTTATCTCACCACCCTTGCTATTTCTAATCTTTTGCTTTGTTTCTATCATCTGATCAGATATGTAACTATAGATTCGTCTAGTACGCTTTGCATGATCTTTTAATAATTGTTGTGTATAGTATTTCTCGAAATTTGCATTTAATATAGAATTTGAATCAGTATGACCGAAAACAACTTCAAATGGTGTCAAACCTGTCGTTGTATGTATGGTATGATTATAAGCCATTATTGAATAGGTCATAACGGAAGCTGCATCAGTGCATTTTCGATCATATTTAGCTAAACGGTATATTTCAATGATAGTCGAATGGAAACGCTCTACTATGCCTGTTGAATTAGGGTTATTAGGTGTACTGATGTGTAATTGTATATTGTACATTGTCATTAATTCCTTCAATAATTCATTATTAAATTCACTCCCCGGATCGCAACTAATTTTTTTGGGGGTGCCGTAAATGGAAAAATATTTAATAAGTGCACGTATTACTTCGGGTGTAGATCTATTTGATATTTCAATTGGTTGTCCCAATTTACTGAATGCATCGACTAATGTAAGATAATATACAGATTCTATAGCAAAAATATCTATGAAAATCTCCTGAAATGGTGCATTTTGTGTTTGTGTTAATTGTAGAAAAGGCTTTATGGGTTTTCTGTCATACTTGGTTTTACGGCATGCTTCACAATTATTTATTACGGCTGATATCGTCTCTTGCATGTTATTCCAAAAATAATTAAACAAAGAAAACAAAACAAAGAAAGAAGAAAGAATTTCTTCTTATCCTGGACATAGTCTCTTTTATACCTCTGTGACACGTTTTTCCTTCATGATGTTGTAAGATGATTTCTTTTTGTTCGTTTTCATCTTCAACAAAAACTACACGCTCTGAACATTCCACGAATTCTACCATTCCCTTTTTAAATAACTGTATAATAACTTTGTTAAACTGTTTCCTATGCTCTACGCTTTCAAAATATATAAAGTATTTAATTTTATATTTAACATATTCTTTTAAAAACTGTTTGATTAATTGAATTCTTCATTATTTATTGGTAAAAATATTTCAAGTATTTTTTGTTTTTCACGGGAAAGATCTGTAACTTGGATATCGTTTTTGTGCCATGTAAAAACTAATATCTGGTTAGGTTTAGTGTCTATTGCTTCTTTTAATATTGGAATACCAATTGATTCCATGTCTTTGGCTGAATGTACTGTAAATGTTTTATCTATCACAGGGTCAAGTGGAATTGGTTCATTTGTATCACATTCAGAACTGGCTGTTAGAGTAGCAGACAAATCCGAGATGGAAATTGTTCTAGAGTCATCACTATCGTAATCAATTATTTTTTTGTTTTTTTTCGGTTTTTGTTCTTTTTCATCTACATTAACTTTCATAGATAATCCGTCCTTATCGGAACCTAATGCATTTAATTTAATACGAGACAGGGCATCAGCGTTTGTATTCTGCTTGCCATCTTTATATTTGATTTCAAAATCATATTCTTGAAGACGAAGTCGCCAATGGGTGAGCTTGCTATTCGGCTCTTTAAGGGAATAGAGCCAGGCTAAGGGCCTATGGTCTGTATAAATGATGAATTTATTACCGTAAAGGTAGGGCCGAAAGTGTTTTACCGCACAAATGATCGCTAAAAGTTCACGTTCTATAGTACTGTATCTGGTCTCTGTATCACTTAACGTTCTACTGGCGTAAGCTATTGGTTTATCAGACCCTACGACGCCTTGCGATAGTACTGTCCCTAAGGCATTTGATGAAGCATCTGTGGTTAGGATATAAGGCTTATCGGGATCGGGATATTGAAGTAAAGGTGCGTTAGTAAGAAGCTCTTTACATTTTTGGAAAGAATCTATGTACGCTTGATTTATAATAATTTTGTTCTTTTTCTTTAAGCGATTAGTTAATGGTTGTGTTACTTTCGCAAAATCCTTAATAAAACGTCTGTAATAGCCTATCAAGCCCAAAAATCTAATGGTAGTGGATAGTTAAGAACTGCTTTAATCTTATCATCGTTGGGTTTAAGGCCATCCTCAGTTATAACATGACCTAAGTATAGGACTTCTTTCCGGAGAAATTCGGACTTATCAAGTTGAATTTTAAGGTTATTTGACTTCAAACGATTAAAAACTGCTCTTAACTTCTGGATATGTTCTGCAAGTGAATTTGAAAAGATTATAATGTCATCCAAATATACCAGGCAATGGATTCCATGCAACCCTCTTAGAACATTGTCCATTGCTCGCTGGAAGGTCGCTGGAGCGGTTTTAAGACCAAACGGCATTCTTAAGAATTCAAAGTGTCCGTTTTCAGTGCTGAATGCTGTTTTCTCTCTATCATGTTCGTTAATCACAATTTGATGGTAACCGCTTGCTAGATCTAATGTCGTAAAGTATGTGCTTTTACCTAATTTATCAAACAGATCAGTGATATTGGGAAGTGGGTATCTATCGTCAACCGTTATCTCGTTTAACCGTCTGTAGTCAATTACCATTCTATATTTTATTTCTCCTGATGCATCTTTCTTTTTTGGAACTAAATGAACTGGGGCTGACCAAGGTGAATGAGATTCCTGAATTACATTTTCTGTAAGTAACTTCTCGATTTGATTTCTTATTTCTTGCGACTGACTAGGGGGTTGTCTGTATGGTTTGACGTAAATAGGATCTTCATTTTTTTTTCCTAATACAATGTTTGACTTGGTTCGTGAAACTTAATGGAATGCCATCACAATAGAATATATCTTTATATTCTAAACATAATGTACTAATGGCTTTACTTTCTTCGGCTGACATGTGATTCAAACGAAGCTTTTGTAAGTTATCTGTTAATAATTTTTCTATTTCAATATTTTCAGTTTCGTTAAAATTATTAACATCACAATCTTTTATATTATTTTCATACGGTTCTACTTCGAATGGTTTAGTAACGGCTAATTTAATTGGTTTGTCAAGGGTATTTTGAATTATGGTAGTAAAGTAACCGTCCTTGCATTTAACTAAAGCGCTAGGCATACGCACACCTTCCGTAAATTCTCTGAAATCCACTAAAGCATTACCAGAATGATAATTTGCAGGTATTTTAACTCTTTGTTCTGATCGAGGTGCCAACTCTATTATATGTTTATTCTTGTCGCGCATAATTGGTATCACCGTAGTTTTAGTTTTCAAGACCTCGTTTTTCAAATCTATTAGTGCCTCTACACTATGTAAAATATCATTACCTAGTAAACCATCGAAGCTAGGGTCGACTTCATAGATATGAAATTTGTGAGTATCATTAACATTAAAAATCGGCAATGCTGGCATGGCAAGTACTTCTTCGTGTTGGGTTGTACCGTGAGTACTTCTAACTTCAAATGGATCATAATAAATATAATCGTAAAAATAGTCATATGCCTTTTCCGGGTTTATAAATGATTTAGTACTGCCCGTATCTATCATAAATTTGGCATCAATTTCGGCTATATATATGTATGGTAATTTAAGGCATGTATCGCAATTTGATTGTATCATTTCTTTATGTTTTCCGAGGCTATTGATCATTATTTTCCGTTGAAACCTTTTTGTTAACTTCTTCCATATAATTATCATCTTCATTTTCAGTAAAAGGGTAATAATCGTGATAATATTCATCGTTGCATTGGTAATCGCAGGGAAACTGACTATCATCGTAATGATCAAGGTCAAGCTCATTTAATTTAAATCCTTTTATATAGACCTGGGCCGGAGGCGCCGTACGCATTGTGACGTCACTAGATTGAAGTTTAGGTTGCTGAATACCGAACGACTGTGAAGGTTTATTGAACGATTGGTTCTGGTTGCCAAATGGCTGTAAGGATTTATTATTTATTTGCTGTTGATTTCCAAATTGTTGAGGGCTCATCCCAAACTGTTGGGGGCGCATCCCAAATTGTTGCGGACGCATCCCAAACTGTTGCGGACGCATCCCAAATTGTTGCGGACGCATCCCAAATTGTTGTGGGCGATAACCAAATGTTTGGCCTTGAAATCCAAATTGTGGAGTACGCGTCCCAAATTGTTGACCTTGGGGGTTACCTAAATATAATTTGGGTTGTGTAAAAATAGGTGTATCATTATTAATAGGCTTATTATAATTATTTGTACCGAATTTAAACGTTTGTGTATTATTTGGAATAGCATGTTTACTGGAGGACGTCAGCGGTGTTTTATTTCGGGCATTATATTGGTCATGGAAATTTACCTCTTCAAACACGAAAGATAAAGCCTGTTCCAAAGTGGAGGGCGATTTTAATCTCACAATACGCACCATATTTTCCGGTAGATTATAAAGGAACACGTTTAATGACGTATTATTATAAATAGTTATTTAACTTTCACGCATACTACTCGATAATCTATTAACTTTTGATATTAAAATACGGGTGGTATTTAATACTTTAACTGTAAATTCCCTTTTTTCAATCAAAATATTCGAAATTACCACCAAAAATACTGAATCGCACACTAAATTTGCTCATCAAATGAATAAATTATACTTTACTGTTAGATCTTTAAAGCTTAACTGTTTTACTGAATGACTATCTGTTAACTAACGGCTTATGTTTAACTTACCACCAGATATAGTAACATATCTCCAAATAAATCATTGTTAACCCAAAAGTAGTAAATGATCACCAAAAGTAGTAAATGATCACCAAAATTAAACCAATGACCAAAAAGATTATAAAATTTCTGGGAGCAACTTGGAAGTAGCGCTCGCCGGCCGCTGCCGCGGCACCGCTCGCTTTGCTCGCTCGGCTCGCGCGCGGTTGGTCACAGTTCTAACCTAACCTAACCTATTTTACAACATTAAATAGCGCAATAATTTGCTATTAAAATTTGGTGATCAATTTACTAAATTTGGTGATCAATTTACTAAATTTGGTGATCATTTACTATTTTTGTCAGTATATTACTAGATTTGGTGGTTAGGGGTTATCGTCACAAAGTTTTTTTTGGTGGTCATTATATTTATTCCCTTAACTAACCTTTTTTTTTTTTTTTTTTTTGGTTTCGCTGGGAAAAAATGCATTACGCATACCCGCCCATCGGGGGATGGGGGGCTATGTGGGACTCCCCGGGCAAGCCCGGTATACCCACTAAAATAACCCAGCGGCACTCCCGCATCGTCTGAGTGGAGGGGGACTGGGAAACCGGCACAGCCTTTACTTCCAGTCCCCCGCCGACGACCGCCCGCCATCACGGCAGGCCCTTCACGCCCCTCCCTTAATGGAGGGGCCCGGGAACGACCGTGAATGAGTGCTCGACCGTTCCCGCCCGACAAGGGTGGTGACTAGTGCAATGCGGGCGAAAGGCGCCCCCGCGCCCGTCGCCCGCTAGTCACCACCAGGAGGTGGGAGGAGGCGATCGTACAACCGCCCACCCCCACCCCTTCTCCGCCGCCTCCTTTCGCGACGTGGCGTCCTCGCAAAAGGAGGCAACCACCGCCCAGGCCTCCCCGCTCCCCAGCATGGAATTTACCACACCGGGAAGCGAGAGGATCTGTCAGGGCACGGTGCAACTACGCCCCCGCTGGGCACACCTAGACGGTGTGCTGCGCCGTGCCCTCCACCGCGCTGGACCTTGTGGACGTTGGACACCCCGGTCCTCCGCCCACGGTCCCCTACGTTGCGGCATCTGGCCCGCGAAAGGCCAGACGCCGCCCTCCGCGTCTGTGGCATCCGGCCCGCGAAAGCCAGACGCCGCCCACCTCGTCTGCGGCGGCGCGTCGTGACCGACGCTCCACCGCCTCCTCCTTCCACAGACTTGTCCCTGCCGACCATCCCACGCCAAAGGAGGGCCGGCAACGACAAGTCACCTACCTAACCTAACCTACCCCTACCTACCTACCCCAGTCTAGCCCAACCCCCATGTCGCATCTGGTGTGTCCTCTGCTGATCAGAGGAACACCCAGAGCGACATCCCCCCCTGTCAGGTTATTCGCCACCGCCAACAAGAACCCACGAATAGGAAGTTATTGACGGTGCCCAGAGTGCACCAGCCCAGCGGGTTGCTCTTCCCCCCAGACGTATCCGAAAGAGACCAGCAACCAACTAGGCCAACGTGGAGGTTACCTGACCCGCACCCCCCCCCCTTAACTAACCTAACCTTTTTTTTTTTTTTTTTTTTTTTTGTTTTGGTTTCGCTGGGAAAAAATGCATTACGCATACCCACCCATTGGGGGAATGGGGGGCTATGTGGGACTCCCCGGGCAAGCCCGGTATACCCACTAAAATAACCCAGCGGCACTCCCGCATCGTCTGAGTGGAGGAGGACTGGGAAACCGGCACAGCCTTTACGTCCAGTCCTCCGCCGACGACTGCCCACCTTTATGGCGGGCCCTTCACGCCCCTCCCTTAGTGGAGGGGCCCGGGAACGCACGACGAGGGTGGTGATTGTGCAATGCAGACGAGAGGCGCCCCCACGCCTGTCGCCCGCTAATCACCACCAAGAGGTGGGAGGAGGCGATCGTACAACCGCCCACCCCCCACCCCTTCTCCGCCGCCTCCTTCCGCGACATGGCGTCGTCGCAAAAGGAGGCAACCGCCGCCCAGGCCCTCCCGATCCCCAGCATGGAATTTACCACACCGGGAAGCGAGAGGACCTGTCAGGGCACGGCGCAACTACGCCCCCGCTGGGCACACCTAGACGGTGTGCTGCGCCGTGCCCTCCACCGCGCTGGACCCTGTGGACTTTGGACACCCCGGCCCTCCACCCACGGTCCCCTACGTTGCGGCATCTGGCCCGCGAAAGGCCAGACGCCGCCCTCCGCGTCTGCGGCATCCGGCCCGCGAAGGCCAGACGCCGCCCACCGCGTCTGCGGCGGCGCGTCGTGACCGACGCTCCGCCGCCTCCTCCTTTCACCAACTTGTCCCTGCCGACCATCCCACGCCAAAGGAGGGCCGGCAACGACAAGTCACCTACCTAACCTACCCCTACCTACCTACCCAGACTAGCCCAACCCCCATGTCGCATCTGGTGTGTCCTCTGCTAATCAGAGGAACACCCAGAGCGACACCCCCCCCCTGTCAGGTTATTCGCCACCGCCAACAAGAACCCACGAATGGGAAGTTATTGACGGTGCCCAGAGTGCACCAGCCCAGCGGGTTGCTCTTCCCCCCGGACGTATCCGAAAGAGACCAGCAACCAACTAGGCCAACGTGGAGGTTACCTGACCCGCACCCCTAACTAACCTAACCTAACCTAACCTAACCTAATAATTTGTGTGCAAATCAGTATTTTTGTTTTACGGTGAGTAATATTGTTTCAAAATGCGTATATCTGTGGTTTCAGCTAGATTTTTGCTGTAAATTAGATAAAAAAAACCATCAGATTTCGATGAATTTTAAACATTTTTTAGTACAACATGTTTAGGTAATCAAGTAGTTAATTTGTAGTACAGTAATTTATTTGATATGCAGTAGGTTATTAGTGGAGATATTTTGTTTGCTTAAATTTCTAAATAGAGGTGCAGTTAAAAATTCCCCTTAAAATACTACGCACTGATTGAATACGGTTGCAAAAATCCAAAAATGATTCACCATTTTTTATACGCATAGTTTCCAATTCAATAGCTAAACATTCTTCACTTCGTGGGTCTCCAAAATGTTGTATTAATAACTCCTTAAACTCTTCCCATGTAACAATATCCTCGCGCTCACTGATAAGCGCGGCTGCATTCCCCGCTAATCTACTCGTTATGGTATGCATTACATACAAGTTTTGCTCGTCACTTCCCCTGTATTTATTTATAATATATTCACTTTTACGTATAAAAAGATTTAAATGGCGCTTATCGCCGTCAAAAAGCGGAATTATTTTAATCATTTCATTTGGAATCATAACAATTTTTACTTGATCTTCCATTTTTAACAATATTAATTAACACACAAAAATAATATAAAGTACAAAAGCAAAAAGTATTTAAACACTTCCTAACAAAAATTAATTCTTATGTATAAAATAGTAATCTTTAATCAGATAGAACTTTAAACAATTTATCTGAATAAAATATATTTTTTAATTCATTAACAATATTTCGTTTGTAATATCACTTTAAATAACTTTGACCTATTACTAAACTAGTCTTACAGATTTTATGCAAAACCAGATAACGTTATAACGCGAGACTTCTAATCGCGAGATAACAAAAAGGAAATGGGAAAGGAAGGTGAAAATTTGGACTCACCAGCTCGCCTTTCTCATTTTCAGCTCCGCCTTGACAAATTTGTTTGGTTCGTAGAATCACCATAGCTGCCTTCAAGGCCACCCGAACGCGTATCACGAAAAAGTTTTATTCCGATAAACGCGAAGGACGGCGCAGCTTATTTTCTATCCTACCGGCTGCGCCAGTCAAGTTTTTGGGAGCGTTATAAGTTAAAATAAAAGAATACGAATACGTGTGAGCAGAAGCGGATGCTCTAGTGTATTGAATCTAATCCTATCGGTTACATGTTACGACTTACTGCTACTTAAAATGCTAAATTAACAGAAATGCATGGAACTTTCTGGAAGGGCCACCCTAAACTGCAATCGTGCATTTCATGCTCTCACAGTGATCACTCACTGCGGTTCAGGTTGCATAACTAGGTACATTTAGAAACATAATTGTCATAACGTAATCATTTTCACAAATGGGTAGGTGATATTGGTGTAAAATAAAAAGTAAACAAACATGATTGGCGCGAATCTTCGACTTTGGATATCAAAAAACTGCATTAGATACCTCTAAATATGATACAACCCGAAATCAGTGGAGCCTTTCAGTCTTATTACAAAAAACGAAATAAACCTTGGTTTAAACCTGTACTATCAAGTCCAGGCTTATCTGCAGAACCATGGTCTAAATTTGTCCGTATTACAAAACTTAAAAAAACCGTGGTCTTCATAGTACCATCATTTGAACCATTGTCAATATATCAACCACAGATTAATACAAATATCATTCGTTCACCATAATATCATTCACTTGCAACGTTCCGTATGCCCAGAAATGAAAACGTTTTGATAATACGACAAGGATTAAATGATGTTTAAGAGTGTTAAAAATATTGTGATTTTGTTTTTTTGCATGGATATAAACATTAGATAATTCGTGGATTGCAGTTTTGTTTAGCTTTCAACACATTACTTAATATCGTAAATTACTAATAAGACATATACCTACGTGTAACGAAACGTAACATTCCCGAGCGTTATATGAAATTTTAACACCAAACAAAATCATCCCGGCGGATTCGTTTCGGCGCTTGTCGCGTAAAGACGTGCCCACAAGCAATATTTAGTTGAAATAAATAAATAATTAATAATAGTGACCTCCTTAAGTGTATTAGCAACTTTGCACTTTTAATTTAGCTTAGTATGTGTGTATTTACATACTATAATGAAATAGTAAAAGTGTGTTAGTGTACGCATAAAATGGATAACAGACCCTCGAATTCAAGGGGGCCAGTGCTCTCCTTTGCCTCACCTGTGGCGGCGGCGCCACCTGAGATCATCACCACGCCCGAGATTCAAAAATGGATGTCATCTATTGAGCTGCATCTAAATGAAGTCTGCTCTATTGCCGCGGATGGAAAACTCAATTCGGAGCAGAAAATGAAAATAGCAAACCTTTGCCGTAAAATAGGATCCGGTACCTCACAAATGGCAGTACTATACCAGTCGCTAAAGGCTAGATCCCTACTATCGCACAGTATGATTGAATCCCTTACTGAAAAGCGAGACCTCTCAGACCACATCATGGACCTCAGGAAGACGATACAGGACTCAGGTACTGCGGGTAATGTTTCTTTTGCCGAAATGGTAAAAAAGGGAGCAAATAACTTTGTGCGCCCCAATAATTTAAGCTCGGTTGCAATTTATCCCCATGATAAATTGAAATCGAGTGACGAAACCAAGGACCTCGTGAAGAAGATCATACGCCCGGAGCAAATGAAACTGCATGTTCGTGGTGTCCGGAAAACAAAAAATGGAGGCGCAATTATCAGCACCGAGACCAAGCATGACGCTGATAAAGTAAAGCAAGCAGTCCAGCTCTCTACTTCAGGACTTACCGCCGACGAACCCAGCAAGCGCAAACCCCGGATCGTGGTCTTAGGAGTGCCGACTTCCATGGCTGAAAATGAGGTCTTCAGATGCATATTTGAACAAAATGTAGCCGACAAGTTTGAAGACATGTCCTTAGAATCATTCCTGGCCTTGGTAAAATTAAGCCACAAATCTGGGAAGAGAGAAGCGTCGACCTGCAACTACGTCATTGAAGTACCAGCTGATATACGTAAAGCCCTAATCGCTCAATCGAGACTTTTTATTAATTGGACATCCTGTCCTGTCAGGGATTTTACACTGGTAACTCGGTGCTACAAGTGCCAACAATATGGTCATGCAGCGAAAACGTGCAGAGAGGTCAACTCGACGTGTGGGCATTGTGGTGAAACTGGGCACTCGATGACAGAGTGCGCAAAGAAAGCTGATGTACCAAAATGTGCAACTTGCTCACGCTTTAAAAAGCCCAGCAATCATAAAACAGGAGATCCTGAGTGCCCTGCAAGGAAGATGGCGGAATTCAGATACATCAACTCTGTCGATTACGAGGGCGCCTAGAGCGTCGCACTCAAGGCCAGACTTCCGTGTTGAACACGTGATGCCGACTCAACAAGAACAGGCTACTGCGCTGACCTACTTCACCTGAATTTGCTGCTGTCGTAGGAAATTTGTCGCCGTGCGTACTTTGGCAAAATGGCTTAAAAACATTTAGCCCAGCTCAAATATCTGCTGACGCTCAAAGTTCGTTGTCCGTGTGTGTAAATAATTAAGTGCAAACAATTTTACGTAAACTAAGCTAAGTTAGGAATTTTCTGTTTATCATTATGAATAGAATTTAATTTTAATTTGCATCTGTTTTAGTAATTAAGATTATAAATAAATCAATATATCTCTGTCACTATTCTAATGTTAAGAAAATAATGTAAAAATTATTTGTCCTTACATTTACATTGTTTGAGCCCCTGCCGCCTGTGATACAGGATTACCTAGTACAGGCACCTAACATTGTTGTACCTACTTTATATATAAGACCTATTAGTATAGTTTACCAATTTGAAGTTTGAATAAAGATTTTATTATTATTATTATTATCCCAAATTCATTTAGCTTTGGAATTGGAATTTTTAATCTATCGAAGTCTTTAACAGAATAGTTGCCTCTCTCTTTGTTAATAATATTACCTTCTTCTAATCATTTTGATATTAATTGTGATAGAACAACAAAAGAAAAAACCGGCCAAGTGCGAGTCGGACTCGCACACGAAGGGTTCCGTACCATTATCGCAAAACACTGCAAAAAATCACGTTTGTTGTATGGGAACCCCCCTTAATTTATTTTATTTTAATTTAATAATTATTTTTTTTAAGTGAATTGTATACTTTGTTAGTTGTATACTAAACATTCTGTGAATATTTCAAGCGTCTACCTGTTGCCGTTATTAATATCGACCAAAAAACGGCAAAAATATCACGTTTGTTCTATGGGAGCCCCCCTTAAATATTTTTTATTCTGTTTTTAGTATTTGTTGTTATAGCGGCAACAGAAATACATCATCTGTGAAAATTTTAACTGTCTAGCTATCACGGTACATGAGATAAAGGCTGGTGACAGACGGACAGATAGACAGACAGACGGATCGCGAAGTCTTAGTAATAGGGTCCCGTTTTTACCCTTTGGGTACGGAACCCTAAAAACGATCTGAGAATTGGAGTAGCGAGGAAAAAGTAAGTAAACATAAATAACTTCGATGAATTCAGCGGAGAAACAACTCAGCGGCTTCATTATCCTCAATATCAATTAAATCGACCATGTTAATATCCATTTTCGGGTAAAAACAACACAACACAATGAAAAGATGCTATAACCTAAAAGATAAACTTTGACAAATACGATTCAGTCTTGTCTTAGACCATCGTTAAACTAGGGGTCGGCGAGGTTTAGCGTTAGACCATGATTTGGTCTATGGTTTATCGATAAACCACTATTTGTAATATCATTTTTGTCTAAACCACAGTTTATAGAGATTTAAACCAGGGTTTTTAGTTAAACCGCATTTTGTAATAAGACTGTTTATGTTTATTTCCTTTTTGCATAAAATCCTTAAAATTTTCGGTAATTCCCTTTATTAACATATTCCTGAATAATATTAAACACTAATATCTATATTATATATTTACAAACACTAAAAACTTTGTAGAACAGAAACGTGAAAATACACTAATTCTTCAGTAAAAATCTCTTAAATGCGTCGACTGATTTTCACAATTCAAACAGAAATACACACACTGGCAAAATTAGCGGAACAAAATAAAAATTAGGTTTTTCCTTTTAAATAAGGTTTAATTTAAAAAAAAACTTATATTATGACATTTCTTTTCATTTAATATTTGCCTACCTTAAACAAGTCGTTCTAGTTCGATAAGCTCATACATATCGTATAACACTTATGTACTGTTAATGGCAGAAGGTTCTAAATCTTCTAACTTTTAGAGGGTCAACTAACGGCAGGGTGGGTCAGGTAACAGCTATTAACGACTATACCTACCTATTTCTCAATCCTCACATGACATTCCTCATTTTAAAAGTTTCATAATGTAATATAAAATTTATTCGGGTGGTTCGATCATTATCGATCATATAGGTTCAATGCAAAACTCACCCATTTCATCCTTAGGGAACAAATTAGCGATTTCACCAGAACTCAGTATATTGTTCAGAAATTCTAAGAACTGTTCATCTTTGATATCGTTGTCAGTAAATATGAAAGAGATGCCGCGCCCCTGCAGGCCAGCCACGCGGTACAACACTTTTAAGTCATCCATAAAGTTGTTGACGTTGTACGATCTTTAATCGTTGGAAAAAGCTTATTATCCATCAGCAGTAGTTAAATCGTTGAAACTTTATCAAAAATATATGTACGACTTCAGTTACCTGGATAAAGTTATTTGATAATATGAAAAGTTTGCTATAAATGATGCTAATTTTGTTAAGCTTTGTTTTCCGGATCCACCGACGCCGACAAGTAATGCATTACCACTGAGAAAAAACGTAAGTGTAGATTTTAAAAGTTCGAAGAAGTTGTAAGTTTCAAGCTAATAACAAGAGCAGAATTCCAGCTTACCGTGGGGTGTTAATAATTCGGGATATGATGAACAGATGCACCATCGCATCGTGGAAGAATACCAGATCTAGATGAGCTCCTCTTATCTGTTCATTAAAGAGTTCTTGAAACCCTGACAGTTTCGTGAGAACGAAGTCCCAACTGAAAAGGAACAGTAGGCCCTAGGCTATAATTCTTTTTGTTAGTACTTTGTAAAGGGAGTTTTTTACTAACACTATGAGGCGGCTTGGTGCTCGAGTGAAATAAATTATAGCTACGATATGAATTTTTCGAGTTCAGCCTTGGATTCTATGAATGAATTTTTGTTTGGTAACTAAACAGTTAACTTATTAAATGAATACGGTTACTACTTACGAAGGCAATTCCTCGTATATTTTAGGGGCATCGAGGCTGATGTCTTCGTCTTCCTCGCCGGTTGGTTCGACCGGCTCACGCAGGAAGTTAACAAAGAATGTTTCTTGTTCAGGAAATTCACTAACTAGGTCCGGCAGTTCAAGAGCAGCTGTTTTCCAGAAATTCGCCACGAACCACTCTTGATCAATGAACGTAGTAAACCTAAACAGATTTGTAGTTGTAGCAAGTACTGCAGCCAATCACAGCAGATAACCGGCGATTATTTGTCGATTACGTTAACAGCCCGATAATCGAGTGTTGAGAAACCGCGGGTAGGTTAAGTGGAGTGGGTATGTATGATTTTCTATATTTTTTTTACTGTCTTTAATTATTGTCAAAAGAAAGTTAACGAGTCAAAAATGTTCGAGCTCGCTACGCTCGCTCTTACATCATCGTAGTTCTTGGTTGTTCTACTGCTGGACAAGCAACTCTTATTTCGTTCAGAATGGTATCAGAAACCGCTCCAAAAAGCGGGAAAAATTTTTTTTCGAAGTTTTTAGAAGATCACTTCCATAACCAGCCATTCAATGAATAATGTAGGTTTTACAAAAGTGCTACCCTATAATTAGTACCTCATTTGAAGTTAATTGGAAAAAGTTGCTATATATTAACAAGTACCTACTTGTGTCCTAGTATAACATGGATACAATCATTAAACAAATTCTGACAAGATACCTATTGAAATAATAAATAAAAACCGGCCAAGTGCGTGTCGGGCCACGCGCAGTAATAGGATTCCGAAGTTGCATAATAATGCGGAATAAAAAGAGGGTTTTGTTGTTGTTACATAAACATTAGAACGGTTTCAGCGGCTCATAAAGTCTAAAAACGGGCCCACATAGGATTTTTTAATCTATATACTCACGTTTGACTGATGGTAAGCGATGATGTGGTCTACGGTGAAGCACGCTTGCCTAGATGTAATCTATTCACTCTTGACTTAAACTAAATAAGGACTCTGGTAACTGAAGAAGGAGTTATAAAATCCAATGTTTCCAAAAAAAATTTCAATGGCATTTGTACAAAAATTTTACAGTGCCAAGTACATTTTATAAGTTGGTCGACTATTACTCGTAAACTTGTAAACCTGTTATGATTTAATTTTTGTATATTTTTACATGATTCGTAAGCATTATATTTACTCTGTTTTACACAGCTATCAACTTTATTTTAGTAATTTTTCTATGGCATTAGTACAAAATTTTTACTGTTCCAAGTACATTTTATAAGTTGGTCGACTATTACTCGTAAACTTGTAAAGCCTTGTTACCCGTGATAATTTTCCTTTTAATTTCGTTATATTTACTACTGCTGTGAATTTTTTCATATAGCCTAGAGCAACCATTTCGCTGGCAGGGGGGGGGACACTTGACTCTAACATAAATTTGCAACTTAAAGCTTAATTTTATGCAAACGAATCTCCGAATCGAAAACTGATTTTAACAAACCCATAATATTTTTGAATGGCCTATCCAACGATACCCCACACTATGGGATAGATGAGAAAAAAAAAATACATCCCCACTTTACGTCTATGGGAGGTACCCGAAAAAAAAATATTTTTCATGATTTTATTGTACCACTTTGTCCGAATTATTAATATGTATATACATGCCAAATTTTAGCTTTCTAGTACTTAGATTCTCCGAGCTAAGCTGCGGACGGACAGACGGACAGAGCGAAACTATAAGGGTTCCTTGTTGACTTCGGAACCCTAAAAATGTAGAAACAATAAAATAAATAATACAAAAACAAAGCCCCGCTGGTTTAATCCAGCACTATCATTGAATAAAGTCAAGAAAGAGTATATCGTGCCTCTCCCCAGAAATGAATCCTGGATACGCCCCTGTTTATAATGATATCGACTTAAAGATTTAGTGTTTTTGTATAATTTGTTGATTTACAGATTGAACCTACCTGTCTGAAATAACTCGCAAACATTCATGGAACCATAGTTTTAAAGCCATATTAATGCATTGAAGCTCCTCTTTCTTGATAAACAGAATACCTTCCCAAATACGAGACAAATCCCTTAGGTTAAACACATAATGAAACTTCGCCGGTGTCGGTAACATTTTCACCTGTATAAAATAAAGTTAAATAAGTAAAAATTATTATAAAATCAAACAAAACAGCAATTTCACATACATAAGTTTTCTATGTTGTAAGAAAATTAACATAACTATACCTTAGTTTGCTGCCAAATAATACGAGTTACACGCACAAGTCTTGGCATAAACTGTACAATTAATTTGTCAAATCGGGATTTACAGAAGTATCCAGCGCTAATGGTCTCTGAAATATTTTTTTCTAAATGTAATGATTTGTTGGCCCTAACTTTTTTTAACAAATTTTACTTCTCTAGGTATATTAGCAGCATGCGTGACTACAGAATACGTAACCCTCTCTATAATATGTTTTATAGGTACTTTATGCAAAAGAAATGAACTGTGTTTAAGTCAATGGATATACCGAAAATCTTGTCCATGGATATATTACTGGGTAGCGTACAATTAAAAATATTGAATTGTCGCTTTAATCGTGGAGGTATATCATTTCGGCCACCACCTGCAGGAAAAGAAGTAATACGAGTAAGAAGAGTAAGAAGTAATAATAGTAGACGGAGCATTTTGAGCAGATTTAATTGTTTCATATACTTTTATTTGTATATATTTTTTGTACCAACCAGGATGTATCATAGCACCGAACATCTGGATATCAGCAATAATTATAAAATCGCCTGGCTTGTCTAAAGAGTAGAAACCTCCGCATTCCATCATTTGTCGCACGATTTCATTCGTTACCTAAAAATAAATATTTTATTTAACTTTCTTACTAAAGTCTACCTTGTCCGTATAAACAAATTAATGTAGTAGGTACCAACTTATTGTGGGTATCAGAAATAGTTTTGTAGAATAGCGTGTGCTGATTGCACAATTTATAAGATCCTACAAATCGAATCACAACGATTCTAATATTTTTAAATAATATTGTCTATATTAAGTACAGTATTGATGATATAATCACATTAACGATCTATTTGACATCAAACATTCAATTATAATAAATTTTGCTTTAATAATTTGATCATTTACTATTTGACATCAAAATTTATTATTTAACATCTAATTTTAAAGGTTAATTTATTATTTGTCATCTAATTTAAAATTTTAAGATTTATTTATTAATTGACATCAAGTTTTAATGGTAATTTATTATTTGACATCAAATTTTTACTAACATCTTAATTGTATTTTAATTAATTTTAACACTTACATATTGACAATTTAATTTGCATCTATTGTTTTCTTTAAACTATAACGTATGGTTTATTTAATAGAAGCCTAATATTAGCTCTTCTTATAATTTGGCATATAACACTTGCTGGTTTACTTTTATTTTTCATTGAAAATTTGTTAATGATAAGTTGTACGCTTCACGGCAAAACATCAAGAATCTACGTAATATTATAACATCTCACACACCATGTTTAAAAATAAAGATTCTGATTCTGGTCTACACTTAATGTTTTGCCATTACCTGATCGCCCCACTCATTGACCACAGGCATGTTTATGTCATCTACGAACACTGTCATCGCACGACCCCCTGGAGGACCGTAAGTCATACCGACTCGCTTTTCTACGTAGGACTCTATAATTCTCTGCAACAAAATTAGTTGTATCTTTTTTCAAAAATGCTATGGTTTTAACAAAGAACCGAATGTTTGGAATTGGAAACTAAAAAGATTTTTGTTATAAAACCAGTTTATAGATAGGTGCACGGTATAGGTCATGTTGAGTTTTTGATCCTATTTATTTATTTTTATATACTTTATTGTACACCAGAAAATACAGGAACAAAAGAAACTTAAAATTAAAATATACAACGGGCCGCCATATCGCATTCCGCGTTCTCTTCCAGGTAACCTAGAATCCTATATTCTTAATTTAGTTAGAATTCAACACGATAAATTGAAAATGAACGAGACATTAATATATTAAAATCAGAAAACTCACCTGGTACATATTCGGCGTAGTAGCAGAGGAGAAGTTTATCACCTTAAATAATTTCACCTCGTTATCATATTTCGACATGTAACTTTTTAACATGACCGTCTTGGCAGTGCCTTGTTCGCCGATCAGAAGCACCGCCTTGTTTTGTTTAGCGATGGTTTCGATTAAAAATGTAATGCACACGTTATCGACATTTGGCACCAGTATTGAAGCGTACTCCGGTATACTGTCAGATGGGTAGATGTATGGTTCGACACTCTCGGACCTGTCAAAATTATAATTAAAAACCGTTTACTACAATGACGCAAATTGACCATCTATTTAATTTCTGGTATATAATGTTTTATCACCAGTGCTCCCAGGCACCGCTAGCGTTGACCATGTACTCGAAGGGCATGACCCACTCCTTAGACTTGACGCCGGGCCAGTCCAATTTCACAGGAAGCTTGGTCATAAACTCAGCCATTCGTGTGCGCATGTCCAGCTCCAGCGCAGCACCCAGCGACCACATCATCGCGAAGATGAACATCCGCTCTAGATGACGGTCTGTGTAAGCCCCTGCAACACATACCATACAATGCCTTTTTATTTTATATATGTACAGCAAGCCGGAACATCTGATGATGACGTAATATAGTGGTATCGCAGATACGTTTCCATCGTAGCTGAAACATATGTATCTATTGGTTCACAAAGGCCAAGAAATGAACACAAGCTCACACTGAGTACTCATTGCACATCAATTTAGTACAAGGCAACACTGGATCCTATATCGGTATATCCTATTCATACTGGGCACAAATAAAATAAATAGAAACTCACTGCCGCCAGGTATTTCAATCTGCATTAATCCGGTAAGTACGTCTACACATTGTCTAAAAGAAGAAGATTTAGGCTTAAATCGTAATATCGTTTGTATAAACCATTATGAAACACATGTACACAAACTTAATATAGGCACCTGATGTAGATAGCTTCAAGGAGCTTCATTTTAGCCTTTAGTTTTGCTTGTACATAATAATGCACTTCATCGTATACTTTGTTGAAAACCTTACGCAGTACATCACATTGTTTTGGTTCCAGAGTCTTCAACCAGCGCTGTTTAATGTTGCAAAGGTGATTCATATATTAAATTGAAGTATCTTTATAATCATTCAAATAATAGTTTACATTCTAACTACAATCTGCATAATTTACTGTTGAGACTATATTGATTTAAGCTGGTAAAAATGTAATAGAAGCTGCGTAAAATTAAACCTCAAGTATAGGTTGCCATTTGAGCACCGACGAAGACAGGAACACCATGCCCATCCGACTGACTGTGGCTGGCGAGGCGTTGTCCACGTTGTCCGGCTCGAACACCAGCTTACTATTCTGTGCCATCGAGATGCGGTCGCCATTGGCCAGCGTCAGCGTCTTGTTATCATCTAACACGGAGTTTAAATTCTCTATCCACACAGCGTCCACCGGACCATCTGTTAACATAAAATACTTGTAAAATAACATCTAACATCAGCATATATGTTCAATACACATTATCAAAGGTTCCAAATTTACCTAGGACGATCCAAGTTGTATCAGTTTTCTTAACCTTCAGAGCTCTTCGCCACAGAGTAGAGAATATACCATCAGTCCAGTCATTTGTTGCTACGTCTAAACGCCCAAACATTTGGGGCGCAGTGATTGCCTAAAAAGTATTAATAGTTTCAGGTAATTCAGATGGAAAGGGGTCTCTCTCCCTTCTGAAATACCTAAAACTTTTAATTTCAAACATAAGAACATTGAGGTATTAATGTACTACGCACTACATATTAACTCAATGCATAAGATTGCCTTTTTAACATTCCCGTTATTTTATAGCTGAACGTTTAACACTGGTGTATGTTTGTCTATACTATAATATAATATATAATATAATTATATTATAAAGAGGAAATATTTTTTTGTTTGTTTGTACCGAATAGGCTCCGAAACTACTGGACCGATTTAAAAAATACTTTCACCAATAGAAAGCTCCATTATTCCCGCGTGACATAGGCTAGTTTTTAATCCCGAAAACGGGTTCTGTGGGGTGGTCCACGGGAGCGAAGCCGCGGGGAACAGCTAGTTTAGTATAACAGTATAGTACCTTAGGATTCATTCTCATTTCCCTGTGTGGTTTTCCGAGTTCAGTGAGCGCCTCCATGAGCGCGTGGATACAGGTCGTCTTGCCCGAGCCAGTCGGGCCCATCGTCATCAAGCCGTGCCTCACCAGCGACGTTTCATAAAGCTGTATGATCTTCAAGTTCCAATCCGGATGATTCACAAGGCCAGTGCGTACCGTCACCACGCGTATAGCATTTTGCATTGCTCTGAAAAAATGGGACATTCATTTAACTACATAACCAAGTACTGCAAATAAATATCATAGGTCATTATCATTATTATGTCAAATTTTCTCGTACTTTTGAACTGTGTGTGTTAGTTTGATACCAGGAAACAAATCTTCGATCAATGATATAAACAAAGGCTCGTCTTCGTCTACTAATTTAGACACGTTCATTTCCCTGTAAGGAAATATGTATAATTAATTTGATATCATCACTCAACACTCTCATCTCTTTGCTGATTGGAACATTTACTACCAATATCCACATTCCAAATTCAAATCAATTTTAGTCCCTAGGGATTAATGATCTATTTTAGTCCCTGTTTACAAAGAAGAGTAAAAAGAATATTAAAATGAATATTAGATACATACAAACAGACATACATACGAGATACGACCGAAAAACAAAAACCCTTTCTTTTCAGCCGGATAAAAAAGGCTAAAATCGCAAAGCTTGATGTAGTATGTTGTATAGGCCAGTTAGTGTAGTGTTAATCCAAATTGACGAAATTATTAACCATCAAAAACAAAAATGTGAAAAAGGGAGCCAAGTTCAATACTAAGAAAATGCGCGGTTGTTGACTACGCCGACAAAAGAATTGAGATCTAAATGGGTGCCATAAGTTCTGTATCCTGAATTTTATTTACAAGAACAAAAAACATCGTAAAATAAATTTAAAAACACAATTTCTTGCTTTTTCTGCTATAACAATATTTGTTTTTAGGGTTCCGAAATCAACAAGGAACCCTTATAGTTTCGCTCTGTCCGTCTGTCCGTCCGCAGCATAGCTCAGAGAATCTAAGTACTAGAAAGCTATAATTTGGCATGTATATACATATTAATAATTCCGACAAAGTGGTAACATAAAATCATGAAAAATATTTTTTTTTCGGGTACCTCCCATAGACGTAAAGTGGGGATGAATTTTTTTTTTCTCATCTATCCCATGGTGTGGGGTATCGTTGGAAAGGCCATTCAAAAATATTATGGGTTTGTTAAAACCATTTTTCGATTCAGAGATCCGTTTGCGTAAAATTAAGCTTTAAGTTGCAAATTTATGTTAGAGTCAAGTGTCCCTCCCCCCCAACCAGCGAAATGGTTGCTCTTGGCTATGTGAAAAAATTCACGGCAGTAGTAAATATAACGAAATTAAAAGGAAAATTATCACGGATAACAAGGCTTTACAAGTTTACGAGTAATAGTCGACCAACTTATAAAATGTACTTGGAACAGTAAAAATTTTGTACAAATGCCATTGAAAAATTACTAAAATAAAGTTGATAGCTGTGTAAAACAGAGTAAATATAATGCTTACAAACTATATAAAAATATACAAAAATGAAATCATAACAGGCTTTACAAGTTTACGAGTAATAGTCGACCAACTTATAAAATGTACTTGGCACAGTAAAATTTTTGTACAAATGCCATTGAAAAATTACTTACATATCGTTGTTAGCTGTGTAAAACAGATAGTAAATATATGCTTATAAACCATGTAAAAATATACAAAAATAAAATCATAACATCCTTAATAATAATGATTTCTAAATTAATAAATAAATAACGCATTGGAGTGGCCGGAGTTGTTGGCAGTACCAGAACGTAGTACATACGGCGCATGCGCGCGGTGGAGTCTATTTTGTGTTAGTGCAGAAGTATTTTCGACGTTTTGTAATTAAAACATAAAAGTAAAGTCAAATTAGATTCGATTTCCAAGCAAATTACTTATTTTCTTTTGTCGATATCCTTCTATAAAGTTAATATTCGACCCGACTTCATCACTTATTGAGTAGCGTAAAACTTTCCAGAATGAAATAGTGAATACCGCAGATTAGAGGATTCACCTCCAATCTGCGGTATTAGAGGAGATTAGAGGTGAATACATACGATTTTTTTCTAATTCCGAAAGAGAAATAAACAAGGAGCGTGCACGCAAGGATCCAGTACCGAACTATACCATTCCCCGTGGCTCTAACGCGCGCTCGTATCGGCTTCTTTCGCAATTCGCGATGGTACTCAAATAGATAATATTTTTCTAACTTCAGTTGCGAAGTTGGATTTTATAACTCCTTCTTCAGTTACCAGTTAGTCCTTATTTAGTTTAAGTCAAGAGTGAATAGATTACATCTAGGCAAGCGTGCTTCACCGTAGACCACACCATCGCTTACCATCAGGCGAGATAGTGGTCAAACGCGAGAATATAGATTAAAAAATCCTATGTGGGCCCGTTTTTAGACTTTGTGAGCCGCTGAAACCGTTCTAATGTTCATATAACAACAACAAAACCCTCTTTTTAGTCCGCATTATTATGCAACTTCGGAACCCTATTACTGCGCGTGGCCCGACACGCACTTGGCCGGTTTTATTTTTAAATATAACTTCTTAAATTTTAAAAGTCGAATTATTTACATAAAGCAAATATCATAGGATAAATAACTTCTTTAACACACGATTAATTCCTTTGTTCATCCAACTACCTATCTGGATGCCAAATTTGAACTTTCTAGGTCATTTGGAACTGGGTTAGAGTTTTGGTCTATAAGTCAGTCAGTGATAAAAACGACGATTTTTGGACGTTAATATCTAAATAACTGTTTAACACACCTCTGTTTATAAAATTTGGAGCACATACTATGTATCTCGCAAGTCTCAATATATGAGCCAAATTTTACATGTTTATGTGAAATGGTTTTAGAGTAATGAGGGGGTCAAAAGTGGCTCCTAATGGTTCGTGTAATAATACACACGGTACCGCTTGCCATTCTGTTAGCTTGAACTTGGCTTGACACGCTGCCACGTGTCTAGATGTGCATTTTTCTACAAAATGCCGAACTTTTTTAATAAACTTTATAGGGACTAGCTTGGTCCCTATACGGTTCATAGACCTGTGGTTGGGCTTAAATTCATGCAATGAACTTTTATAAAAGTACGGAGCTTTGTTTGTCGAAAAACGCATAGTTTATGTATGACTTTTAGAGCAAAAAGCGTAATAAATTTGCGTGTTGCGCAGCGAGCACACGTTTTTCGAAGTTGCAAATTTGTATTAAGACTACCCTAACTGGTCCATACAACATACTAAAATCCAGAACTACATCTAGCTTTTTAAAATATGAAAAACGATAATAAGTTGTCCTGCCCTCCAACAATGGACCCAAAGCGAGGAGGCGCTTATACATATAGGTCAAAACGGTACAGTGTACACAGTTCGGACATGATGTTTCATGATGTTTGCCGGCTGCTTTAATAAGTACTCACTTCAGTACTCTCATCATAATATTCTCCTCGGTGCTTTCCGGGTTCGCCCGCTTCTGCGCACCCATAGTCCGCAACACGGACAAAATGTTCCGCAATCCGAAGTCATAGTGCACCTGCTTTGACAGCTGCTCCTCGCACAGTTTGTACAACGTAAAGAACTTACGAGCTGCAATGTTATAGATCGATTGAACGTACAGCTGCTTACCACGTTGAAGTAGGTCTCTGGGTTAAATGAGAAAGGTTAGCCGGGATAGTAATTTAAAGGTAGGAGCAGAAGTGGCCCTAGAGCATATCTCAGACTCACGATGGTGAAGACTTACAATAACCACGTATAAGAGATATACTTACCTAGCACGATGTTATCTTTAAAACCGCAGCTCGCCAACTTGACACGAATAATAATCTGTCTGTCCGGGACCATCATCGCGACAGAGCGGAATTGAATCTTCAAGTTTTCAGGTAGCTCTTGGCGTCCAGCATAGCCAGGGTTCATGGTGATGATGAAGGCAAACTCCGGATTCAAACTAACTGTATCACCGTCGCTACCAAAGCAACAGAAACAGTTACAACAATTATTGTTACGGTTTGTTATCGATTTTGGTGTGGTTTAACAAGGATACATTTTTGTTTTTTAAAGAAAACACGATCTTCAAATTTTTTCTAATTTTGCTTTGTTGATGGCAACTCATCGGTGCAGTTAAAGCTATTGTTGTAAGCACCTGAATATGAAGAATTCCCTCTTCTCACGCCTGGCGGTAAGGCAGATGTTGATCTGCTGGGCGGCCACGGACAGCACGGGCAATTCGATGCGGTTGAACTCATCGAAACAGCCCCACGTGCCTGACTGAGCCAAGCCCTTGTAGATGCGACCCAAACCTGACCAATACCATGTTAATTAAGAATCTCATGTACAAAATTGAGTTATTCGTACTGCCTACAATGCGTAACGGGCAGCTGTACCTCTGAAGTCCATCTGGTCGGAGCAGTTGAAGACGATGACGAGCTTGCCGAGGGTGCGGCCCATGTCCTTGGTGGTCTCAGTCTTGCCGGTTCCGGCAGGCCCGGCGGGCGCACCACCCATGTTCATGCCGATAGCCTGTGATAACGTTATGTAGCACCGATCCGTCAGAGGCGTGATCACCAGCCGTTCCGTTATGCCCAAGTATTCATTCTGTCCACAATAAGTGCGTCATGAAAAACTCATCAATAAAAAATCTTTCATACAATCGATGTCTTGACAATTACGAACTAACAAAAAATAATAGTCTAAATAAATTATTCATATTTTTTTTTTAAACCAAGTTTTTTTGTATTCTTCTCAGCAAACCCTTTCAGTTGATATCCATACCATGGCAATATACAAAAAATAACTAGTCCGCCATCTTAGGCCGTCTGCCATATTGGATTTAAATGACGTCACTTAGCTAAACATGCATTGTCATCAAAACGTTTAGTTTGGATGACAATGCATGTTTAGCTAAGTGTATGCAAAAATTCATATTAATCGGTGGAGGATAACTGCTTTAAAATTCAGTTGCAAGATTTGACCCGAACACTCTTACATACATACATAGCAAGTTAAATAAAAGCTTGTAAAATAAGCCAAATCGGTCGAGACGACCTCAAGTAATGATTTATGCGGCAATTGATTATACAGATAGATTACAACAATAAAATGACTTGCCTGATATAAGAAATTCACATCAGTTATAGAGACAATGCAGTCGTCGGTATCTTCAGAATAATAAAACCGAGCCTGCTTCTGCCATTCAAAATCTACTGGAGATTTTATTCTCATCCTTACCAAGTCATCAAATATATCTCTGAATTTAAAAGAACATTTAAATCAAATCAAAACACTCAAGACTGGTGAAATATATGTACTTGTTTAAAATTTAAATCAAACACCAATGAACGATCTTCCTAGTTACTTAAGTTGGGTTCAGCTTAAGTCATAAGAAAGATTACATTAAGGGCTTCCTAAGTTTACACATTATTGATACAGTATACACGTTACTGATACAATTAGCTACATAAAAGCAATTCATTCAATGGTGAAAGAAATACATGCCTCTGGTGTACGTGTATGGTGATCATAGTCTCCACTTGCGTCCTGTCCAAAGGAGCGAGCTCTTTAACGGTTTGGTCTATAAGACCATTCAGTAGGTCCAGATTTTTCTGGTTGGTGGCCCTCATAATGAAACGATCCACCCTTGATTTCTTAAGAGCGTACTCAGCATCGCTAGTCCAAAGAATTTGCATGCCTAGCAAACCGGCCTTCAAACAGACAAAAGAAATTGCGTTTAAATTGTGTCTCTATCTGAATACACGCGCTTTTTAACAAGATATGAGAGAGACATCAAATTCGGGTTAAAGATACACCGCCTTGTACAACGAGCAATGAATGACACTACATAATTGTGTTATGTGCCTTATATTATATAAGTAGGTAATTATTTATACTTGACCGGGAAAGTTCCAAAATCCAACTAGGAATTCGAACTCTGGATCTCCAGACATTGTTTGCGCAATGTTAGCGATAACATTTTTTATTGTTTCTTTCATTGTATCAAGTAGAGTATTCAACCAAATCTGTCAAACAAAGCCATTTAATAAATTTATCTTTAACATAATAATGAATAACTGTCTTCCATCAAAGATGTTTTGTATAGGTGGTATACTACAATAACATTAAGATAATTACAACTTATCAAAATAAGATTCTTTTTAGGAAAGAATATATTTTTTAACGACTTCAGACAGTTAATTTCATCTTTTATCACAAAATATATATTTGTGATATAAGTTTGATTGTTTGCTGTAATTTCACTCATATAACATTTGAAGGTCGTGGCCGCTTACCTTATTTATCTACAATTATGTATCTTGAACCGAACTAAAATATCTTGGAAGTTAAAATTTACCTCAACACCTCCCAAACATGGCACCGGCCTTTCGAGTGGAATAGACTCTCCATTATCCGAGTTAATATTCATTATTCTCTCCTTATCATCAAATTCCACTGTGTGCACGGCGTCAAAAATACTTGGCAGATGCGGCTATAACAGTTTTTTTTATTTAAGATATAATTTTCATTTTTGATACAAAAGTAACAAAACCCTCTTTCGGAACTAGCGTTATAAATACAGGATGGCGCAACAGAACGTGTTTTTGTATCATGGGATATCCTGCCCGTGGTTGGAAGGGGTGTAGTGCGGTTGGTTAGTGGCACTAGTGCAGTTTTAGTAGCCATGATCAGACGAACGGGAAGCATCGCGGATTTGGCGTCCATAAGTTTTATGAAAACGGTCGTTTTCACATCGAAGCTCGGCGATTGATAAGCTTTGAGTGCATATTTGATCAAAATTAGGGTTAAACTTTAGTAGAAACAGGTTTAAAACTACGTGCTAAAGATCGACGATCGACGGTTGAAAATCGGAAAGACAATATCAAACAGAGGAATTATTGGGCCTTTCGTCTTTGAATGAAAAATTTATTCAGTTGGCCGAAATGTTACTGTTAACAGTAGCCGCTATACTGCTACGTTAGAAGGTTTGTTTACTTCAGTTCAGTTATAATGGATTCAAGGACATGGTTCTAACAAGATGGAGTCACAAGTCACACGTCAATTCAGTCTATAGGAGAGGTGCTATTCTTTGGCCCCCATTCCGCTCAGATTAGACGTCTCTTGTTTTTTTTTGTGGAGATACCTCAAACAAAGAGTTTACTTTAACAATCCGAGAAATATTGTTCAGCTCGAAGAGAATATTTAAGGAAGGAATTAAATGGCTACAATTACACCAGCATTATTGAAGACAGTTTTTAGAAACCTCCGTTCGCGATTGGAGGAGTGCCACCAACATCATTTAGAATTTTTGATGAAAATAAACTGCAATTAATAACAAATTGGTCAATTGTTTTACCTTTCATATCCGTGCATATTTCATTTTATTATTATGTATTAAAAAAAAATGCACGTTCTATTGCGCCACCGTGTAGCAATTAAGCAGCGCCACCCTACGCGCCGTACGCTACGTCTCCGTAACGTCTCTTTGTACTGTCTTCGCAGTGAGAAAAAGACAATCTAAACTTCTCAACACATATCAATAATTTGCGTTTTTTGTTCTACAGATATCAATCATAGTCTAACCTGAATAGAAAGAGGGTTTGACGCCTGTCCGAGGATCTCCAGTAAGACAGGATCTGAGACGAAGAAGAACCTTGGGAAGATGAGTCGCTTGGTCTCCAAATAACCAGTGAGGGACTTCTGGCAAGCTTCGAGTTGCTCGAATAAGTGAGGTAGAAGCTGCTCAAGCGTGTCGTCTGAAGTGCATGTCTCTACACAGTTCACTATATCTCGCGCACGGTACATTATCTTCACATACGTTTTGTCGATGCCCTGTTAAAAATCATTTGGACTTACTTCTTACTTACATTTTGTGAAATTTGTATAATTTGTACGGTTTTCAATGAGAAAGTAAAGGTTATCACAAAGGTCAATATCGCTGACATTAGTTTTAGAAACATTTCTAAGAATCAGCATCATCTCGCCAGCGACACCAATAAACCAAAGCAACTCAGTGCCTCAGAGGTTTTTTAATTTTTTTTTATTGGTTTTTGGCTTGCGCTTGACCACTATCTCACCTGATGGTAAGCGATGACGAGGTCGACGGTGAAGCACGCTTGCCTAGAAGAAACACATTCACTCTCGACTTAAAGACCCCTAGGTATCGAAATCGCGTCATCGCCTCGCTTACATATGTATGTTTTTATAAATGACTAGCTGCTTCTTGCGGCTTCGCTCCCGTGGGCCACCCCACAGGACCCGTTTTCGGGCTTAAAAAATAGCCTATGTTACTCAGGAATAACGTAGCTTTCTATTGGTGAAAGAATTTTTTAAATCGGTCCAGTAGTTTCGGAGCCTATTCGGTACAAACAAACAAACAAACAAAAAAATCTTTCCTCTTTATAATATTAGTATAGACTAGCTGACCCGACAAACTTTGTTTTGCCATAAAAACACCAAACACCATCTACCCTACCTACCCTACCCTACCTACCCTACCCTACCTACCCTACCCTACCTACCCTACCCTACCTACCCTATCCTACTTACCCTACCCTACCTACCCTACCCTACCCTACCTACCCTACCCTACCCTACCCTACCTACATACCTACCCTACCAATATAGGTAAGGTACCAATTTTTTTTTCTAATTTTTTTTTCTTAAAAACGTTCTCCTAACAATAACAAACAAAAATAAAATAAGCGAAATCGGTCCTGCCGTTCACGCGTGATGCCGTGACCAAGGGAAATAGGGATTCATTTTTATATATATAAAGGGTCTTTCAACAAGGACGGGTCGATGTTAAAATTGAATAAAACAAGATGTGTGTGAGATATTAACGAAATTTATTTTTTATTTAAAAGGCCTATTTATGCCAATTATGGATGGAATATGACATCGTTCAAATGTCCGCCGCGGCTTCGTATGGTGGCACGAATCCGAGAGGTCCAATTTTTAATGACTCTGCTGCATAGATCCGGCAGAATCCGAGCAATGGCCACCGTTATGTTGTCTTTCAGGGCAACGGTCGAATGTGCTTTATTGGCATAGACCTGCGACTTCAGAAAACCCCACAAGAAAAAGTCTAGCGGAACTCTAACTCTACCCTCAAACCGTTCATGCAGAATGTCGATTGTGTCGTTCGCTGTGTGGCAAGTAGCGGAACTTGCTGGAACCACATGTCGTTCACGTCCATATTGTTCAATTCAAGCCAAAAGAAATTATTTATCATTGATCTGTAGCGCTCGGTCGATCTATGCAGCAGAGTCAGTAAAAATTGGACCTCTCAGATTCGTGCCACCATACGAAGCCGCGGCGGACATTTGAACGATGTCATATTCCATCCATAATTGGCATAAATGGGCCTTTTAAATAAAAAATAAATTTCGTTAATATCTCACACACATCTTGATTTATTCAATTTTAACATCGACCCGTCCTTGTTGAAAGTCCCTTTAGATAGATTACAAAAAAACTCACCGTGAATCGCTTAGCTTCCGCCGGCAGTTGTTTCGCGATGTCACCGCCAACAAACACTGCTTCCAGATACATCCAAAGATTCTGCACTTGAAGCCATTTCTCTAAGATCTCGCTGGTGCTCACCAGTTTGTTAATCCACAACAATATGTTTTTCTTAAATGGCGGATTATATCTATATTTATAAATTAAATTATATATATATTTTTTTTAAATAATCGAAAGATAAGTCATTCATAATAAACTTTATACCTGTTAGAAGCTAATGAGTTGAGGACCATTAGAGAGTCTTCTAGCAAAGTGATGATTTCAAGTGTATCCTGAGCTTTGATTAAGAGTTCCCCTCTGTTCTTGAAACTAGCGAAAGTCAGATCCACAACAGCCCAGTCTGCATTCACTTGTTTCAATTTGGCTTCAATGTCCTTTTCTTTCACTGCACTAATACAAATGTCCTGAGACACATAACAATAAAAATTCGTTTATTTTAAGAAACAATAAAGGGCATAAATTACATCTCTGTTGCCATCGTACAATATAGCTCTGTCGGGTCCTATTGCATTATTTAATTGAAGTCAAGAGTGAATAGGTTACTTCTAGGCAAGCGTGTTACACCGTCGACCACATCATCGCTTAGAGCTCTTACACACCACGTTTTTTTCAGGCGCCGCCGACGCGCGCCTCTCGCAACTATAACGCGCTGCAAACGCGATGTTATCGCAACCAATTTACCCATTCACACGTTCATAAAATTGTAGTATGCAGACGCCGAATTTTTTGCGAGCTGTCGACGCGCTACTAGCCCTGAGTTATATCGATACAGACGCGCTGTCACAGCGTGTTTCTTTAGCTGCAAACACACACGTACAGCGCGTTTTAATCGGATACTTGTCGACAGTATTACGATGGCATCAATCGAGGCAACACTTCTTACACTGGCCTTAGTACTTTTGTTAAAAAGGAAACGTCAAAATGTCTCACGAAAACGTAAATATTGGATACATCCATTAACCAGCGAAAGCGTAATTACATGGCGGTCGTTAGCGCGCGTGCTACGCGCGTTTTACTTTGCAAGCGCGTGAGTTTGCAGCGATGCAATCGCAAGTAATCTGCCTATTTCAAGTTTAGCAGCGCCGCGCGCCGTCAACGCGCGATAGTGAAACGCGCGTCGACGGCGCCTGAAATAAACGCCGTGTGAAAGAGCCCTTACCGTCAGGTGAGATAGTGGTCAAGCGCGAGCCTATCTATAATGAAAAAAAAAAAAGTAAAACACAAAATATTAATAGATTACAGCCAAAACACTTTTTCAGTTATTCACTAGTTGTTTGTTGTTATTGACTTTGACGTCACGACAAGCGCGCCAAAATGGCGGTGGTTTAAAAAGCTGATATAAGCCTACTATTTTAAAACTTTATTTTTTGAACCAAATGTTGTAATTTTGGTGCTGGTTTTGTATATTTATATAATGATGTAAATTTTCATTAAGTATCATTTCAAATATATAAAAAATACATGCATATTCCCTATGATGTGGTATGATGAATGTAGCTGTTTGTACGGAACCCTAAATGTGCGCAGTCCGACAGGCACTTGGCCGGCAAAAACCATCATCTTCCTGCCCGGGAAGATGATGATGATGATTTTGGGCAGCAAACTAAATATTTACTGACTTCAACATCTTCCTTATACTTCAACAGCGGCGCCTCCATAACATGTGCCAAAGTAAATGATGCAGATTCCACATCCAGTACACAATCTGGAAAACAATAATATAGTTATAAACATTGAAAGTAAAACCTATCAGATGAAAAATACAGTTTAATCTCGTACTTAGCAGTGATTCTAATCTTTTCCAATGTCTTTCCTTCATAGATTTGTCAGCCATCAGCTCCAATAGCGGACAGGTTTGGTTAAAATCATCAATTTTATTCTTCAATACGATGAACGCAGGCCAATCCTTCATACCTCTTGGTAGCCTTCGACATCTAGAAAGTACTATGTGTATATTCTTACTGATATTTTGAATGTTCAAAGTTGTATGCCATAAGGTATAAATGTCGTATTCGTCATAAAAAACATCGTAGATACTTTTCAAGCATCTTCTGCAAATCAACTCAAAAGTTTTGCGAATAATGGAATTTGGTATTTTGCCTGCCGGCCAGACACCTGGCAAGCTGGTGTGATTGTATTACTTGCGCTGGCCCCCTGAGGGGTGACCATAACCTCTTAAAAATTGATAATTTCCAGTGTGCATAAGGGACAAATGTATATGACTTGTGTAAATCTGTCCCTTTTTTTTTAACAGTCGAACCATTATAGTATTGACACGTCGTGGTACGGGGGTAGGTGGCGGACAACATTGTTGCAGTCACGGGTAGAACCTGGTTGAAGAGAATGGCAATCGAGCGTGGAGTTTGACATAAATAAAAAGAGGCATGTTCCGGTCTTTAACCACACTGCTAGCAGTTTGGTTAAAGAGCAGTAGAGGATGATGTGGAACAGGTTCATAGATTTTCTTCTTCGTCATTATGATCTTACCTTACATCAAATTCTGCCAACTGAGCAACAATTTGTTCAATATCAATATCCACCCAAGGCGTCTCGAAGTAACCATCGATAGAGTTTGTCACGGCCAAGTATAAACTGTACCTAAAAGGATAGAAATTTTTCTTGCTAGTTAATATAATTTTTTATTCTCAGACAAATGACAGAACGGCCGATTAAAAATATACTACGAGTAATTACTGCCCACGATTTTGTCCACGTGGAGGTAACTGTAAACGAGTAACTTTTATCATCAAGGTCAGCATTTTTTATCCTTACAAATCAACTTATAACTTTACCCCTTGATATTATAAGTTTACATTACATCTATTAGCATATTGTTGTCATTTGTACAAGAATCTTTACACTGCTATGCACTAACAATTTATTTAGTAAGTTGAATTCTTTTTTCTTTTGATGCAATATTGGATAATCCTGTACTTCCATTCCAAATAGTTTTTCACCACTAGAATACATTTCAAATCGCCTCCACAAGTCATCGAATCTTGATTGGAACAGAATAACTCTGCAAAAAATCAATATTCCATTATTTAGTTCCTTATGATATTAATTGTATAAAATATTCGATTTATATTTTAAAATCAGAATTACTGGCACATTTTTGTGGCATATTATCTATACTAATATTATAAAGAGGAAAGATTTGTATTTTTGTATGTAACGAATAAACTTAAAAAGTACTGGGCCAATTTCAAAAATTCTTTCACCGTTGGGAAGCTACACTATCCCCCAGTGGCATAGGCTACTTTTATCCCTGTATTCCCACGGAAACGGGAACTACGCGGTCGAAACCGCGAGGAGTCCGCTATATTATAATATATTTGCAGCCTTACAATACCTATCGCTGGCATCCCGGGCGGACAAGCCAGGAGTCATAGGTCCAGATGTATTATAGTCAGCATCGAACTTGAGCACGTCTGCTAGGAACGTCGCGACTCCTTCAGTAAGTTCTGTCTGAAGTGGACCCTGCATGTCCACTATCTTTTGCTGTACTTGTTGTGACTACAACATTAAAATAGCCCGATTATGAGTTCTCAGAGGATCTCGTTTTAAGGAATAATAATATTTATAAAATAAAATAATTAGCTAAGACTCAGTTTGAGGCCTTTACTGGTTAGTTAATAATATTTTTGAGACTTTATTGAGACCATTGACTGATATAGCTAGCTAGTATGGTAAAGATGTAAATATAATTAGTGAAAGAATAGGTGCTGGTCAGTTACTCACAGTTAACAACATATTCTGAAAAGAATGCCGTAAGCTGTACACCATGATAGTGTCGTCTTTAGGTATATCGATATTGAATTGTGTAAATGTATCATAACTTTCTTCTATTAAATCTATTTCCATATCCATCCTGAAAAAAGATATTTTCAACTCTCCAAAAACTAGACGAAGGTGAAGCAACTGAGCACAACAGCTCAGTGATAAATTATATAGCTCTACAACAACAACAACAACTGCGCTTCAACACCCGGCTTTCCGATATTTAAGGCTCTCAGGAACACAAGTGCACCGTTTCGGGGATATAACATCCCTCCGTTATCGAACATACATAGTCCACGATACTGAAGCCTTTTTGCAACAAGATGAGTTTCTCTATACCAAATACGAGTATACATGCAGTTATCATAGGTAACTTTATTTTAAAATAAGTTTAAGCTACTAACCCGATAAACTCTTCCCTTATAAGTTCAAGGCACATCATGGCTACTCTAACGTCATCCAAATCCTTAATTTTCTTATTCATAGTTTTCATGCGGTCGTGAATGAATTGCATCAATTTGTCCACCCGCTCCTTATACGCATAACACAATAGTTTTCCCAAGATTCTTTTCCATTCAATAGATTCTAAATGCAATGCCAATTTAATACGTTCTGAAAAATTACAGTTAGAAATAATATCTAATATATATAAATCTCCTGTCACGATGTTTGTCCGCGATGGATTCCTAAACTACATAACCGATTTTAAATTAAATTGGCACACCGTGAGCAGTCTGGTCCAACTTGAGATATAGGGTAGGGTAGGGTAGGTAGGGTAGGGTAGGTAGGGTAGGGTTTTTTTTTTATTTTTTTTTATTTTTTTATTCTTAACTCTAATCCCCACCAACAAAATTGGCGCCTATTAATTGCAAACACATCCGTACCATTCCTCTTTCATTCCTCTCGCACTTTTATCCTTCATACCAAGGTTCATCTTGCATTCATCCTCTTGTATACTGTGTGGGTTCATTTCAATAACTACGGGCATGTTTTATTTATTTATCACAGTAAACTTAAAATACAAAAAAATATACAAGAGTTCTGTTTATCTCAGAAATACAATCGTGCAAATAGTGCTGATTAACAAAAATATAGAATACAAGGTATCACAAATTGTGCAAAAGTGCAGTTTATCACAGGAAATACAAAAGGTGCTTTCTATCACAAGCGTACATTATTGCTAAGGATATAAAAACACAAAAGTGCAGTTTATCATAACAATCAGTCTTACACAATTTAGAAACTTAGGTACTAGCATGAAATACTGCCGGCTATACATGTCCTTGCTGCATTCCGTGCTTGCATTTAAATATCACACAGAAATATTAATGAAGCACGGTGCGCTCAGGTTTTATTCCGATGTATAACCGCAGTGGCTACTCTAGTGTAATATTCCAAAAACTTTTCCCTGTGTTTTTTGTCCATGAGCCCATGCAGGCTCTCCTTCGTTATTTTCCTGTCCAGCTCACATTCAATTTGGTAGCGGTCCCTGATAAAAAACGGGCACTCTACAAGTATTTGCTGGACAGTCTCTGTGTAGCACGTAGTGGTAGGGTAGGGTAGGGTAGGGTAGGTAGGGTAGGTAGGGTAGGTAGGGTAGGTAGGGTAGGTAGGGTAGGTAGGGTAGGTAGGGTAGGTAGGGTAGGTAGGGTAGGTAGGGTAGGTAGGGTAGGTAGGGTAGGTAGGGTAGGTAGGGTAGGTAGGGTAGGTAGGGTAGGTAGGGTAGGTAGGGTAGGTAGGGTAGGTAGGGTAGGTAGGGTAGGTAGGGTAGGTAGGGTAGGTAGGGTAGGTAGGGTAGGTAGGGTAGGTAGGGTAGGTAGGGTAGGTAGGGTAGGTAGGGTAGGTAGGGTAGGTAGGGTAGGTAGGGTAGGTAGGGTAGGTAGGGTAGGTAGGGTAGGTAGGGTAGGTAGGGTAGGTAGGGTAGGTAGGGTAGGTAGGGTAGGTAGGGTAGGTAGGGTAGGTAGGGTAGGTAGGGTAGGTAGGGTAGGTAGGGTAGGTAGGGTAGGTAGGGTAGGTAGGGTAGGTAGGGTAGGTAGGGTAGGTAGGGTAGGTAGGGTAGGTAGGGTAGGTAGGGTAGGTAGGGTAGGTAGGGTAGGTAGGGTAGGTAGGGTAGGTAGGGTAGGTAGGGTAGGTAGGGTAGGTAGGGTAGGTAGGGTAGGTAGGGTAGGTAGGGTAGGTAGGGTAGGTAGGGTAGGTAGGGTAGGTAGGGTAGGTAGGGTAGGTAGGGTAGGTAGGGTAGGTAGGGTAGGTAGGGTAGGTAGGGTAGGTAGGGTAGGTAGGGTAGGTAGGGTAGGTAGGGTAGGTAGGGTAGGTAGGGTAGGTAGGGTAGGTAGGGTAGGTAGGGTAGGTAGGGTAGGTAGGGTAGGTAGGGTAGGTAGGGTAGGTAGGGTAGGTAGGGTAGGTAGGGTAGGTAGGGTAGGTAGGGTAGGTAGGGTAGGTAGGGTAGGTAGGGTAGGTAGGGTAGGTAGGGTAGGTAGGGTAGGTAGGGTAGGTAGGGTAGGTAGGGTAGGTAGGGTAGGTAGGGTAGGTAGGGTAGGTAGGGTAGGTAGGGTAGGTAGGGTAGGTAGGGTAGGTAGGGTAGGTAGGGTAGGTAGGGTAGGTAGGGTAGGTAGGGTAGGTAGGGTAGGTAGGGTAGGTAGGGTAGGTAGGGTAGGTAGGGTAGGTAGGGTAGGTAGGGTAGGTAGGGTAGGTAGGGTAGGTAGGGTAGGTAGGGTAGGTAGGGTAGGTAGGGTAGGTAGGGTAGGTAGGGTAGGTAGGGTAGGTAGGGTAGGTAGGGTAGGTAGGGTAGGTAGGGTAGGTAGGGTAGGTAGGGTAGGTAGGGTAGGTAGGGTAGGTAGGGTAGGTAGGGTAGGTAGGGTAGGTAGGGTAGGTAGGGTAGGTAGGGTAGGTAGGGTAGGTAGGGTAGGTAGGGTAGGTAGGGTAGGTAGGGTAGGTAGGGTAGGTAGGGTAGGTAGGGTAGGTAGGGTAGGTAGGGTAGGTAGGGTAGGTAGGGTAGGTAGGGTAGGTAGGGTAGGTAGGGTAGGTAGGGTAGGTAGGGTAGGTAGGGTAGGTAGGGTAGGTAGGGTAGGTAGGGTAGGTAGGGTAGGTAGGGTAGGTAGGGTAGGTAGGGTAGGTAGGGTAGGTAGGGTAGGTAGGGTAGGTAGGGTAGGTAGGGTAGGTAGGGTAGGTAGGGTAGGTAGGGTAGGTAGGGTAGGTAGGGTAGGTAGGGTAGGTAGGGTAGGTAGGGTAGGTAGGGTAGGTAGGGTAGGTAGGGTAGGTAGGGTAGGTAGGGTAGGTAGGGTAGGTAGGGTAGGTAGGGTAGGTAGGGTAGGTAGGGTAGGTAGGGTAGGTAGGGTAGGTAGGGTAGGTAGGGTAGGTAGGGTAGGTAGGGTAGGTAGGGTAGGTAGGGTAGGTAGGGTAGGTAGGGTAGGTAGGGTAGGTAGGGTAGGTAGGGTAGGTAGGGTAGGTAGGGTAGGTAGGGTAGGTAGGGTAGGTAGGGTAGGTAGGGTAGGTAGGGTAGGTAGGGTAGGTAGGGTAGGTAGGGTAGGTAGGGTAGGTAGGGTAGGTAGGGTAGGTAGGGTAGGTAGGGTAGGTAGGGTAGGTAGGGTAGGTAGGGTAGGTAGGGTAGGTAGGGTAGGTAGGGTAGGTAGGGTAGGTAGGGTAGGTAGGGTAGGTAGGGTAGGTAGGGTAGGTAGGGTAGGTAGGGTAGGTAGGGTAGGTAGGGTAGGTAGGGTAGGTAGGGTAGGTAGGGTAGGTAGGGTAGGTAGGGTAGGTAGGGTAGGTAGGGTAGGTAGGGTAGGTAGGGTAGGTAGGGTAGGTAGGGTAGGTAGGGTAGGTAGGGTAGGTAGGGTAGGTAGGGTAGGTAGGGTAGGTAGGGTAGGTAGGGTAGGTAGGGTAGGTAGGGTAGGTAGGGTAGGTAGGGTAGGTAGGGTAGGTAGGGTAGGTAGGGTAGGTAGGGTAGGTAGGGTAGGTAGGGTAGGTAGGGTAGGTAGGGTAGGTAGGGTAGGTAGGGTAGGTAGGGTAGGTAGGGTAGGTAGGGTAGGTAGGGTAGGTAGGGTAGGTAGGGTAGGTAGGGTAGGTAGGGTAGGTAGGGTAGGTAGGGTAGGTAGGGTAGGTAGGGTAGGTAGGGTAGGTAGGGTAGGTAGGGTAGGTAGGGTAGGTAGGGTAGGTAGGGTAGGTAGGGTAGGTAGGGTAGGTAGGGTAGGTAGGGTAGGTAGGGTAGGTAGGGTAGGTAGGGTAGGTAGGGTAGGTAGGGTAGGTAGGGTAGGTAGGGTAGGTAGGGTAGGTAGGGTAGGTAGGGTAGGTAGGGTAGGTAGGGTAGGTAGGGTAGGTAGGGTAGGTAGGGTAGGTAGGGTAGGTAGGGTAGGTAGGGTAGGTAGGGTAGGTAGGGTAGGTAGGGTAGGTAGGGTAGGTAGGGTAGGTAGGGTAGGTAGGGTAGGTAGGGTAGGTAGGGTAGGTAGGGTAGGTAGGGTAGGTAGGGTAGGTAGGGTAGGTAGGGTAGGTAGGGTAGGTAGGGTAGGTAGGGTAGGTAGGGTAGGTAGGGTAGGTAGGGTAGGTAGGGTAGGTAGGGTAGGTAGGGTAGGTAGGGTAGGTAGGGTAGGTAGGGTAGGTAGGGTAGGTAGGGTAGGTAGGGTAGGTAGGGTAGGTAGGGTAGGTAGGGTAGGTAGGGTAGGTAGGGTAGGTAGGGTAGGTAGGGTAGGTAGGGTAGGTAGGGTAGGTAGGGTAGGTAGGGTAGGTAGGGTAGGTAGGGTAGGTAGGGTAGGTAGGGTAGGTAGGGTAGGTAGGGTAGGTAGGGTAGGTAGGGTAGGTAGGGTAGGTAGGGTAGGTTGGGTAGGTAGGGTAGGTAGGGTAGGTAGGGTAGGTAGGGTAGGTAGGGTAGGTAGGGTAGGTAGGGTAGGTAGGGTAGGTAGGGTAGGTAGGGTAGGTAGGGTAGGTAGGGTAGGTAGGGTAGGTAGGGTAGGTAGGGTAGGTAGGGTAGGTAGGGTAGGTAGGGTAGGTAGGGTAGGTAGGGTAGGTAGGGTAGGTAGGGTAGGTAGGGTAGGTAGGGTAGGTAGGGTAGGTAGGGTAGGTAGGGTAGGTAGGGTAGGTAGGGTAGGTAGGGTAGGTAGGGTAGGTAGGGTAGGTAGGGTAGGTAGGGTAGGTAGGGTAGGTAGGGTAGGTAGGGTAGGTAGGGTAGGTATTTTTTTTTTTTTTTTTTTTTTTTTTTTTTAATACTAATCCCGCTCAACAAAGTTGGCGCCTATTCTGTGCAAATTCTTTCATTCCATTCCTCTTTCATGCCTCTCGTACTTTCATTCTTCATACTAATTGTTCTTCTTGCTTACATCTCTTGTATACGGTGGGTGGGAATCCCACTTTCTTTAATTACGTAAAAGGCAGCTTTATTTATTTAAAATTTGGGTATAAGACAAAAAGTGCTAATATACAAGGTTACATGATACAGAAATTTACAAATGTGCAAGAAGTGCTGTTAATAAATACAATGTGCAAAAGTGCTATTTATCACAGTCAGAATATAACTAAATATCACAGGAAAAAGATCAAAATTTTATAAATAGTGCCTTACAATTAGGGATGAGAAGCACTACAGTGCTTTTCATCACACAGACAATCTGTTGTTGCTAGGTACTACCCCAGTGCACCGTTCGTCACTGCAGTTTTGTGCGTGCTATTCTATGCTTCTTACATATATTCTTATAATACTAGTGAAGCATAGTGCCGCTTCAACTTCGGTTTCGTGCAATGACGGTGGAAGCCACATTAACACAGTACACCAGGAACTTTTCCCTGTGTTGCTTACTCATGAGCCCATGCAGGCTCTCCTTCGTCAGTCTCCTGTCCAGCTCACATTCGAGTTGGTAGCGTTCCCTGATAAATAACGGGCAATCTACAAGTATGTGCTGGACAGTCTCTGCCACGCCTGGATCGCAGACACACGATGGGTTATCCTTACACTTGAAACGATTCAAGTATTCAGAGAACCCGCCGTGCCCCGTCAAAACCTGCGTGAGAACGCCTGTGGGCCGCACCTGTTTTATAATACGGAAAGCCGCTATGGCATCCGGAAGAAACATTTTCGTCACAGAGGCTGTCTCGCCCGACACATATCTTCGGTTCCATTCATCAAGCGATTCCAAACGGATCTGTCGCTTGATAAATGATACCGGACACTGGTCGTAGTCCGGCTTCCTCCGTAACGACAATGCTGCCTCCTTTGCCAACTCGTCCGCTCGCTCATTCCCCGGCAGGCCCGCGTGGGCTTTGATCCAGAACAAAGACACAGCTTTGCTCTGGCCCAGGGCTTGAGCCAAATTGGCGCGCGCGCGAACTGCCAGGGGATGGAGAGAGCCATGGCTTGCAAGCGTCTGCAATGCTGACATTGAGTCACTGTACAAACCATAGCTCGTCTCTTGCCGCGTAAGGATCACGTCCGTCGCTTTGCAGATGGCCAGGAGTTCCGCCTGGTAGACTGTGCAGTACGCGGCTAAGCTAAGTTTGAGGTTCCGGAATTCGCCTTCATTATCCCAAATGGATAATGCGGCTCCGACCTTCCCCTCAATCTTGCTGCCGTCGGTGAAGATTCGCACCGCCTGCACATTGTTGCTGTCTAGCAACTGTTGGTCTGTCAGGCACATGAACTCCAGGGGCATCTGTGTAGCTGGATGAGGAGCCTCTGCAAACCTTACCGCACTTTCGATCTCCCTATCTCCTGGTATAAACCGGGATGGCCCTCTCCTCGCTTCATACAGGGCGGCTGCCTCCTGTATGCGCAGATCTAGAGGTAGTATTCCGGACAGTACCAGTGCCGAGTTCAGGGAGACAGTACGGTAAGATTTACAGATCTTCTGGACGAATCCTCGTTGGACCGAGCCTAGCTTCTTCCGTATTCCCAGCTTCTTCGTAGCGGGAGCCCAGGCTGCGGCCGCGTACGTTATTATGGGCTCGATCATAGCAGTGTAGATTGTGTGTATGATCTGTGCGTCCAATCCCCAACTCACTTTAGCGGCGCGGGACAGTTGCTTATAAATGTTAACTGCCCTCCTGCAGACGTTCGCGGTGTGCTCGTTGAAGGTGAGCTTCTCGTCTATGGTTAGACCCAACAACTTCATCTTCTTAACCATACCAATGTCGACCCCGGCCATGCTCAACCTTGGGGTATCATACTTGCGCTTGTTGGTTACGACCATCGCACAGGTTTTGTGCGGTGCGAACCTCAGCTTGTTTCTGACGCCCCAACTCTGAACATGGGCGAGGGCTGCATTGGCAGATGTTGAAACTTCGGTCGCTGAGTCCCCATCCAGAACCAAGACGATATCATCAGCGAACGCCTGTCCGAAGATTCCGCGCCGCTCCAAATCCTGCAATAGTGGGTCTAGAATGAGATTCCACAGGATGGGACCTCCTATTGACCCTTGAACACAGCCCTTGCTAGTCACTCGCGTGCATTCCTCCCCAGCGTAACGAACCTTGACTTTCCTACTGTCGAGGTAGCTGTCTAGCAGCCTTCTTATGTTCACCGGGCACTTTTCCTCAGCCAGTCTGACCTTGATGGCTGGCCACCAAGCACTATCGAAGGCCCCCTCTATATCCAGTGACACCAGGACAATTAGCTTCTTCAGCCTCAACTTGTCCTGTACGTGCTTCACTAGCGTATAGAGGGCGTCCTCAGTGCTTCTCTGGGGCATAAATCCAAACTGGCGAGTACTAAACCGCGGTACAAGCTGCCATTTTAAACGCGCTACTACCATCCTCTCCAGGACCTTCCCCAAAACCGGCAGTAGACCTATTGGTCTGTATGCCTTAGGGTTTAGGTAATCGTCCTTGCCCAGCTTTCTGAGGACCACAACTGTGGCCTCCTTCCAGATGTTCGGGAAGTGTGCCAATTCAAGGCACTTATTGTAAAGGGCAAGGAACGCCTCCAGGTCCTGGTGGATCGCTCGACTGCAGATATCAGACGTCAGTCCATCCCCTCCTGGTGCCTTTTTTGGATTGAAACCTGCCACGGCGGTCTTCAGCTCCAGCGAGGTAAATGGTGGGTCATGATATTCATCATGAACCCACTCATTTACTCGACTGGCTGCTTCTCTAATTCGCCTGTGGTCAGCGTTGTCCTGGTCTACTCTGTCTTCGGGGTAGAACGTATCTGCGAGTAGGGCGGCCGATTCACTTGGGTTGAGGAATACACCATCGCTGCGTAGGGTCAGTTCCTCCTGTCTTCTGGAGGTCCTACCAATCACCCTGAAGATTCCCTCCCAGACCCCTTCCCGATCCTGTTTCCGGCAGAACTCCTTCCAACTTGCGAATTGGGCGCTCTTCGCTAGCATCTCGTACTCTTCTTTGGCCTTCAGGTACTCGCCTACGACCATCGCTCGCCTGACCGGCGCGGCATTGCGGATGCGGTTCTTCAGTCTGGTAAACTCCTTCTTCTTCACAGTGAGCTCCTCGGACCACCACGGACAAGTGATTTTACTTTTAATACTAGTTTTGGGAATAGAATCTTCGCATGCTTTTAAAATACTATCTCTGTAATTTACAATTAATTCTTCTAAATCTACTTTACTATTTATTCCCCTTATACTATTCAAATTTATATTATTTTCAATTTTGATATCCCCTAATTTATCTTTAAATGTATCCCAGTCCGCCTTTCTTGTGTTAAATTTCCTGGTCGTCCTGGTGATATTTACCCCTTTATCCCTTTTTACTTTAATTTCGAAAAATATTGTGTTATGGTCCGAGGATGTTGCTCCTGTGTCGACCCGCCAGCCGTCCACCAGGTCAAAAAGGTCGAGCGAGCATGCCGTGACGTCCACATGGCTTTTATACACTCGACCACCTCTGACTGTGTCAAATGTGGGAGCGTCACCAGTGTTCAGTACCTGAAGCTCTAAGTCTTCCAGGGTTCCGGACATTTCCTCGCCCTTGGAGTCTTCGATGATGCTACCCCACCAAGGACTCTTGGCGTTCGCGTCGCCGCCTATAAGCAATCTACCGGTGGCCACTTCCGATTTGATCTGGGTCAACTGTTCCAGGTATGGCCCTATGGGTTGGTCTGGCTCGAAGTAGTAAGATACTACTGCGATCTCCCAAGCTTTGGTCCGGATCCCCACCACAACGATGTTGTTTGTGGTAAGTTTCGGGTATGGAATGACATCCAGGTCATCATCAAAGACGGCAATTGCCGCCTTTACCCTCCCACTTCCATCAACCTCGCACTGGTAGATTCGCGAACCTCGGTAGTTCTTCATACCTCGAGCCCCTCCCACGTACGGCTCTTGGATAAGTGCCCATGCGATCTTCCTCTTACTGGCCTCTAAAAAGAGTTCGGTCGTTGCCAGGTCCTTTCGTTGTAGGTTTGCTTGGGCCACACGGTATGGTCTTGCGTTTTGTTGGGCAGAAGTCTCCGGGGCGCCCTTAGCAGTACGCTATAACAGAACGGGCTATTGCATCCCACCTTTTTCTGACTTGACACTCCGAGCTGAAAGCGTGGTGGTTGGTGCTGTCAATCCTCGCGCGCGTGCAATTACAACACTTTGGAGGTAGGCCTGCGGCCCAGTCCGCGCACTCCGTCCTCATGTGGGGGCCGCCACAGTGGCTGCACTTTGGCACAGAATCTGTGCAAAGGCGTCGGCTATGCCCATACCCGAGGCAGAGCGAGCATTGGACCAGCGGGGATTGATCCTCGACCCTCACCCGCTGGAACTCCACGTGCACCGACCCAACCTCGAGCATGCGTCGCCAAACCTCTGTGGCGACCCTCATCACTACGTGACACATTAGCGGGTTCCTGGCTCGCTTTCTGTATATAATTTCTATTTTGGCCTGCTCATCTTTGAGATCTTGAAAGATGGCGGCATTTTGGTTCTTAAGGGCCTTGAGTACTTCCTCATTTGGGTTGTATTGCATCACGTCGCGCAACACAACCTGCGGATTTTTATTTGTAATATTTTGCGCCTCCAGCTCGGGCGCCTTCCTGATCTTTTCCCTCAACTTTTCCCTCTCTTCTTCTGACCTACAGCCTAGTATAACTCTCCTATCTTTCGCTTTCCTCACTTTCTCTACCGCTATACCCCCTTCCTTGGCGTTTACGACCTTCCTAAGTCGGTCCAGGACTTGCTCCCCCGTTTCCTTCTCATCCCTGGCCGACACTACGATGGAGTGCAGTGTGGTCTGTTTCGGAGCCTGATTGGATGGCCGACTTGCCGCTACACTAGCATACGAGACCATCTGGTCTCGGCTAGTCTGTAGTGCCTCTTTCAGCCTATCCATTTTCAGGCTGTTCTCGGCCAGGTTTCGGCTATGCTCCTCTAGAGCTCGCATGAGGGAGTTTGTCTCGACCTCACGAATGGCCTCTGAGCACGGGAGAGGGACTTTCAGCGCCCTTGGCTCCTCCTGGACTTGGGTCCCTGTCGTTGCCATGGTCTTAGCGGTTGGGGGGGCATTCCCCTGCTCAAGCTCTTTTACAAGCCGGTAGAGCCGGTCTGCCTGTGCCTTGACCTCCGCTTTAATCTCGTTCTTGGTCGTTTTAGATGTGGTCATTAGGGATTTTATTTTATTCGAGCACATCCTCGAGGTAGGGTAGGTAGGGTAGGTAGGGTAGGTAGGGTAGGTAGGGTAGGTAGGGTAGGTAGGGTAGGTAGGGTAGGTAGGGTAGGTAGGGTAGGTAGGGTAGGTAGGGTAGGTAGGGTAGGTAGGGTAGGTAGGGTAGGTAGGGTAGGTAGGGTAGGTAGGGTAGGTAGGGTAGGTAGGGTAGGTAGGGTAGGTAGGGTAGGTAGGGTAGGTAGGGTAGGTAGGGTAGGTAGGGTAGGTAGGGTAGGTAGGGTAGGTAGGGTAGGTAGGGTAGGTAGGGTAGGTAGGGTAGGTAGGGTAGGTAGGGTAGGTAGGGTAGGTAGGGTAGGTAGGGTAGGTAGGGTAGGTAGGGTAGGTAGGGTAGGTAGGGTAGGTAGGGTAGGTAGGGTAGGTAGGGTAGGTAGGGTAGGTAGGGTAGGTAGGGTAGGTAGGGTAGGTAGGGTAGGTAGGGTAGGTAGGGTAGGTAGGGTAGGTAGGGTAGGTAGGGTAGGTAGGGTAGGTAGGGTAGGTAGGGTAGGTAGGGTAGGTAGGGTAGGTAGGGTAGGTAGGGTAGGTAGGGTAGGTAGGGTAGGTAGGGTAGGTAGGGTAGGTAGGGTAGGTAGGGTAGGTAGGGTAGGTAGGGTAGGTAGGGTAGGTAGGGTAGGTAGGGTAGGTAGGGTAGGTAGGGTAGGTAGGGTAGGTAGGGTAGGTAGGGTAGGTAGGGTAGGTAGGGTAGGTAGGGTAGGTAGGGTAGGTAGGGTAGGTAGGGTAGGTAGGGTAGGTAGGGTAGGTAGGGTAGGTAGGGTAGGTAGGGTAGGTAGGGTAGGTAGGGTAGGTAGGGTAGGTAGGGTAGGTAGGGTAGGTAGGGTAGGTAGGGTAGGTAGGGTAGGTAGGGTAGGTAGGGTAGGTAGGGTAGGTAGGGTAGGTAGGGTAGGTAGGGTAGGTATTTTTTTTTTTTTTTTTTTTTTTTTTTTTTTTTTTTTTTTTTTTTTTTAAATACTAATCCCGCTCAACAAAGTTGGCGCCTATTCTGTGCAAATTCTTTCATTCCATTCCTCTTTCATGCCTCTCGTACTTTCATTCTTCATACTAATTGTTCTTCTTGCTTACATCTCTTGTATACGGTGGGTGGGAATCCCACTTTCTTTAAATACGTAAAAGGCAGCTTTATTTATTTAAAATTTGGGTATAAGACAAAAAGTGCTAATATACAAGGTTACAGAAAATTACAAATGTCCAAGAAGTGCTGTTAATAAATACAATGTGCAAAAGTGCTATTTATCACAGTCAGAATATAACTAAATATCACAGGGAAAAAGATCAAAATTTTATAAATAGTGCCTTACAATTAGGGATGAGAAGCACTACAGTGCTTTTCATCACACAGACAATCTGTTGTTGCTAGGTACTACCCCAGTGCACCGTTCGTCACTGCAGTTTTGTGCGTGCTATTCTATGCTTCTTACATATATTCTTATAATACTAGTGAAGCATAGTGCCGCTTCAACTTCGGTTTCGTGCAATGACGGTGGAAGCCACATTAACACAGTACACCAGGAACTTTTCCCTGTGTTGCTTACTCATGAGCCCATGCAGGCTCTCCTTCGTCAGTCTCCTGTCCAGCTCACATTCGAGTTGGTAGCGTTCCCTGATAAATAACGGGCAATCTACAAGTATGTGCTGGACAGTCTCTGCCACGCCTGGATCGCAGACACACGATGGGTTATCCTTACACTTGAAACGATTCAAGTATTCAGAGAACCCGCCGTGCCCCGTCAAAACCTGCGTGAGAACGCCTGTGGGCCGCACCTGTTTTATAATACGGAAAGCCGCTATGGCATCCGGAAGAAACATTTTCGTCACAGAGGCTGTCTCGCCCGACACATATCTTCGGTTCCATTCATCAAGCGATTCCAAACGGATCTGTCGCTTGATAAATGATACCGGACACTGGTCGTAGTCCGGCTTCCTCCGTAACGACAATGCTGCCTCCTTTGCCAACTCGTCCGCTCGCTCATTCCCCGGCAGGCCCGCGTGGGCCTTGATCCAGAACAAAGACACAGCTTTGCTCTGGCCCAGGGCTTGAGCCAAATTGGCGCGCGCACGAACTGCCAGGGGATGGAGAGAGCCATGGCTTGCAAGCGTCTGCAATGCTGACATTGAGTCACTGTACAAACCATAGCTCGTCTCTTGCCGCGTAAGGATCACGTCCGTCGCTTTGCAGATGGCCAGGAGTTCCGCCTGGTAGACTGTGCAGTACGCGGCTAAGCTAAGTTTGAGGTTCCGGACTTCGCCTTCATTATCCCAAATGGATAATGCGGCTCCGACCTTCCCCTCAATCTTGCTGCCGTCGGTGAAGATTCGCACCGCCTGCACATTGTTGCTGTCTAGCAACTGTTGGTCTGTCAGGCACATGAACTCCAGGGGCATCTGTGTAGCTGGATGAGGAGCCTCTGCAAACCTTACCGCACTTTCGATCTCCCTATCTCCTGGTATAAACCGGGATGGCCCTCTCCTCGCTTCATACAGGGCGGCTGCCTCCTGTATGCGCAGATCTAGAGGTAGTATTCCGGACAGTACCAGTGCCGAGTTCAGGGAGACAGTACGGTAAGATTTACAGATCTTCTGGACGAATCCTCGTTGGACCGAGCCTAGCTTCTTCCGTATTCCCAGCTTCTTCGTAGCGGGAGCCCAGGCTGCGGCCGCGTACGTTATTATGGGCTCAATCATAGCAGTGTAGATTGTGTGTATGATCTGTGCGTCCAATCCCCAACTCACTTTAGCGGCGCGGGACAGTTGCTTATAAATGTTAACTGCCCTCCTGCAGACGTTCGCGGTGTGCTCGTTGAAGGTGAGCTTCTCGTCTATGGTTAGACCCAACAACTTCATCTTCTTAACCATACCAATGTCGACCCCGGCCATGCTCAACCTTGGGGTATCATACTTGCGCTTGTTGGTTACGACCATCGCACAGGTTTTGTGCGGTGCGAACCTCAGCTTGTTTCTGACGCCCCAACTCTGAACATGGGCGAGGGCTGCATTGGCAGATGTTGAAACTTCGGTCGCTGAGTCCCCATCCAGAACCAAGACGATATCATCAGCGAACGCCTGCCCGAAGATTCCGCGCCGCTCCAATTCCTGCAATAGTGGGTCTAGAATGAGATTCCACAGGATGGGACCTCCTATTGACCCTTGAACACAGCCCTTGCTAGTCACTCGCGTGCATTCCTCCCCAGCGTAACGAACCTTGACTTTCCTACTGTCGAGGTAGCTGTCTAGCAGCCTTCTTATGTTCACCGGGCACTTTTCCTCAGCCAGTCTGACCTTGATGGCTGGCCACCAAGCACTATCAAAGGCCCCCTCTATATCCAGTGACACCAGGACAATTAGCTTCTTCAGCCTCAACTTGTCCTGTACGTGCTTCACTAGCGTATAGAGGGCGTCCTCAGTGCTTCTCTGGGGCATAAATCCAAACTGGCGAGTACTAAACCGCGGTACAAGCTGCCATTTTAAACGCGCTACTACCATCCTCTCCAGGACCTTCCCCAAAACCGGCAGTAGACCTATTGGTCTGTATGCCTTGGGGTTTAGGTAATCGTCCTTGCCCAGCTTTCTGAGGACCACGACTGTGGCCTCCTTCCAGATGTTCGGGAAGTGTGCCAATTCAAGGCACTTATTGTAAAGGGCAAGGAACGCCTCCAGGTCCTGGTGGATCGCTCGACTGCAGATATCAGACGTCAGTCCATCCCCTCCTGGTGCCTTTTTTGGATTGAAACCTGCCACGGCGGTCTTCAGCTCCAGCGAGGTAAATGGTGGGTCATGATATTCATCATGAACCCACTCATTTACTCGACTGGCTGCTTCTCTAATTCGCCTGTGGTCAGCGTTGTCCTGGTCTACTCTGTCTTCGGGGTAGAACGTATCTGCGAGTAGGGCGGCCGATTCACTTGGGTTGAGGAATACACCATCACTGCGTAGGGTCAGTTCCTCCTGTCTTCTGGCGGTCCTACCAATCACCCTGAAGATTCCCTCCCAGACCCCTTCCCGATCCTGTTTCCGGCAGAACTCCTTCCAACTTGCGAATTGGGCGCTCTTCGCTAGCATCTCGTACTCTTCTTTGGCCTTCAGGTACTCGTCTACGACCATCGCTCGCCTGACCGGCGCGGCATTGCGGATGCGGTTCTTCAGTCTGGTAAACTCCTTCTTCTTCACAGTGAGCTCCTCGGACCACCACGGACAAGTGATTTTACTTTTAATACTAGTTTTGGGAATAGAATCTTCGCATGCTTTTAAAATACTATCTCTGTAATTTACAATTAATTTTTCTAAATCTACTTTACTATTTATTCCCCTTATACTATTCAAATTTATATTATTTTCAATTTTGATATCCCCTAATTTATCTTTAAATGTATCCCAGTCCGCCTTTCTTGTGTTAAATTTCCTGGTCGTCCTGGTGATATTTACCCCTTTATCCCTTTTTACTTTAATTTCGAAAAATATTGTGTTATGGTCCGAGGATGTTGCTCCTGTGTCGACCCGCCAGCCGTCCACCAGGTCAAAAAGGTCGAGCGAGCATGCCGTGACGTCCACATGGCTTTTATACACTCGACCACCTCTGACTGTGTCAAATGTGGGAGCGTCACCAGTGTTCAGTACCTGAAGCTCTAAGTCTTCCAGGGTTCCGGACATTTCCTCGCCCTTGGAGTCTTCGATGATGCTACCCCACCAAGGACTCTTGGCGTTCGCGTCGCCGCCTATAAGCAATCTACCGGTGGCCACTTCCGATTTGATCTGGGTCAACTGTTCCAGGTATGGCCCTATGGGTTGGTCTGGCTCGAAGTAGTAAGATACTACTGCGATCTCCCAAGCTTTGGTCCGGATCCCCACCACAACGATGTTGTTTGTGGTGAGTTTCGGGTATGGAATGACATCCAGGTCATCATCAAAGACGGCAATTGCCGCCTTTACCCTCCCACTTCCATCAACCTCGCACTGGTAGATTCGCGAACCTCGGTAGTTCTTCATACCTCGAGCCCCTCCCACGTACGGCTCTTGGATATGTGCCCATGCGATCTTCCTCTTACTGGCCTCTAAAAAGAGTTCGGTCGTTGCCAGGTCCTTTCGTTGTAGGTTTGCTTGGGCCACACGGTATGGTCTTGCGTTTTGTTGGGCAGAAGTCTCCGGGGCGCCCTTAGCAGTACGCTATAACAGAACGGGCTATTGCATCCCACCTTTTTCTGACTTGACACTCCGAGCTGAAAGCGTGGTGGCTGGTGCTGTCAATCCTCGCGCGCGTGCAATTACAACACTTTGGAGGTAGGCCTGCGGCCCAGTCCGCGCACTCCGTCCTCATGTGGGGGCCGCCACAGTGGCTGCACTTTGGCACAGAATCTGTGCAAAGGCGTCGGCTATGCCCATACCCGAGGCAGAGCGAGCATTGGACCAGCGGGGATTGATCCTCGACCCTCACCCGCTGGAACTCCACGTGCACCGACCCAACCTCGAGCATGCGTCGCCAAACCTCTGTGGCGACCCTCATCACTACGTGACACATTAGCGGGTTCCTGGCTCGCTTTCTGTATAAAATTTCTATTTTGGCCTGCTCATCTTTGAGATCTTGAAAGATGGCGGCATTTTGGTTCTTAAGGGCCTTGAGTACTTCCTCATTTGGGTTGTATTGCATCACGTCGCGCAACACAACCTGCGGATTTTTATTTGTAATATTTTGCGCCTCCAGCTCGGGCGCCTTCCTGATCTTTTCCCTCAACTTTTCCCTCTCTTCTTCTGACCTACAGCCTAGTATAACTCTCCTATCTTTCGCTTTCCTCACTTTCTCTACCGCTATACCCCCTTCCTTGGCGTTTACGACCTTCCTAAGTCGGTCCAGGACTTGCTCCCCCGTTTCCTTCTCATCCCTGGCCGACACTACGATGGAGTGCAGTGTGGTCTGTTTCGGAGCCTGATTGGAAGGCCGACTTGCCGCTACACTAGCATACGAGACCATCTGGTCTCGGCTAGTCTGTAGTGCCTCTTTCAGCCTATCCATTTTCAGGCTGTTCTCGGCCAGGTTTCGGCTATGCTCCTCTAGAGCTCGCATGAGGGAGTTTGTCTCGACCTCACGAATAGCCTCTGAGCACGGGAGAGGGACTTTCAGCGCCCTTGGCTCCTCCTGGACTTGGGTCCCTGTCGTTGCCATGGTCTTAACGGTTGGGGGGGCATTCCCCTGCTCAAGCTCTTTTACAAGCCGGTAGAGCCGGTCTGCCTGTGCCTTGACCTCCGCTTTAATCTCGTTCTTGGTCGTTTTAGATGTGGTCATTAGGGATTTTATTTTATTCGAGCACATCCTCGCCTCGGCGACTTTACTCCTTTGGGTAGGCGGGCTGCCGACCTCGAAGGAGATCGACATTACTGGTGTTGGTCGGTCCAGTTTTTTGGGGGGAGTCCTCTTAGTGACGGTTTTGCCCGCCTCCCATTCACCCACGCTCCTTCTGACGCTCTGCGCCGAAGGCCCTGCTTCCTCAATTGCCCTCTGGGGGCTTTTAGTCGGGGGTTTGTTTGTCGCCGAGTGTGGAACCGGCGTGCGTACACCAGGCATACCGGACATTTTGGAAAGTGAGGGGTGGCTGGGATTAGTATGTGTCAAAATAGAGGTGTTGTAAAAAGCACCTCTATTATGTGTAAAAGTAAAATTGTAAAAAGGGGGTACTGTAAAGGGTACTCCCTTTTGTGTGTCAGATGTCAGAATATTAAAATAATTCTCTTGCGAGAATGTCCCAAGTTAAAATCTAATCTAAATTTATTCTAAAATATAGTAGCACAAAAGTACTACTATATGTCCACAGTTTAAAATTTACACAATAAATAAGCAGTAAAAAGCTTATTTTATCTTAGCCTAAATATATAGCAACACAAAAATGCTGCTATAAATCCTTAAAATTAAACACAAACTGTGGTCCTTAAACCTGTATCGAAGTGCGGTGCAAAATGGTCAATAATTAACAAATTAAAAATTTGATAAAATATTCAAAAAATAATATATATATATTTTTTTTTTAACTACTATCCAGGAGTGGGGGCGTTTTTCGGCAATTTTGCCGGGGCCAAGTTATAGACCTCTTCCTCCCGGTTTCAAGGACCCCAAACTTGGTGGGTCTATGACTTCTGGTTCCAAAATTAGGGTCCGGGGGGGTGAAGAGATTTATTGGTTGGGGGGGGGAGGGTCCCGAGTGGGTCCCTAGGGGTCTTGGGGAGATACGGGGGGAGGGGGGGGTTTGGGTCCTAAGGGGGGGGTGTATTAAAATATATATAAGTATATAGAATAATCTAACAGGGGTTACCAAAAAGGAGAAAAATGTCTTATATTTAATAAAATCTTAAAATTTCGGGACTTTTAAATCTTTCGTTCCGTTCTGAATGTATTATACTAAAATAATAATACCAAGTATGGTAAGCGAATGGAAGATTCCAAGCTGAAATATGTGGAAAATTTTCATTTAAAAGAATAACCGGCCGCCAAGTTTCTAGAAGGCCCGAGGTTGAACTTGTCAACAACGCGTCACTCGGTGATACCTACTTATAATATAAAATTTCGACACTTACGATACAGGTTTGAAAACGGACTTTTCCGTTTCAACCCCTTTCAAAAATCTAATTTTTTAGAAGTGTAGCCTAGTTGCTAAAAACGCTAAATCTAGACTCTATTTTTGGCTAGATCGGTCCTAGGCCGAGTTCTAGCCAACTTAGTTTTAAAAAGTATAAACATAGAAAAACAAACTTATCTGAAAGCGTGGGAATTAAATGGAATTTTAGACTATTTATAATTTACTATGGAGAATTGACTCAGACTTAAACGGAAAATTTATAAGCAATATGTTATTAGACGCTCAATACAGATATAATTTAATAATGATAGTAAAAGAAACAAATAAGCATTTAAAAATCTTGAAAGGGGGGAAGACGAAAATTATAACAGCAAATACCTTTGTTTGGTATTTGCCGTACTGGTAACTAATATTAATTTTCTGTGGTGGTTGCTGGCTACTCCAGGGAGCTGCCCAGGTCTTCAGTTTTGGCGATTTCAGCCTCCAGCAGGACTTCCGGGAGTTGAAATCTCGTGGGAATTTCTCCGGACGGCCGAAACCGCAGTCAACTTCCTGGGATTCAATGGAGAAAATCCCAAAATCACCAGGGTCGTCGAGGGCACTGGGACGCAAACTATGGAACACCTGGAGAAGCCAATTTCTCCTCGACCTTGCACAGGATGAATAGTTTGTGGTACAGTTCGCGTCACTTCCTATCCGAAATCGGAAAAAGCCACGCGAAAATTCCAAAATCAGGCCAAAAAACAGGTTTTTGGGACACTGTAGTCACTTTGTTGGTGGTGATAGTCAGTCAACAAAAAAGGGGGGTACACGCGACCAATCGCACGCCGCATTCACTTGCCCGCAGAATTGTGTTTTTTTGCCGCTTTTTTCGCTTTATGTTACGGAAACTGGGTGGAAGTCCCCCTTTGGGACGTTGGAAGATTTTTAAATTTTCAGGGGGTGTAGGCACTAGGACGACACTTCCTGGGGTCAGATAAAATTGGGGCGTCGTGGTGACTGATCGCGCACCGCACGCACTTTTGTAATTTACTTTTCACTTTTGCACCAAAATTCAACGTTTCTTGTCACAGCTTGTATGTTTATCACTTGATTTTTAATCCAAAACCACTATTAAGACGGCCGCGCTTGCCCGCAACTTTTGATATACTTTAAAGGTTCTTTACGCTTAAAACACCTCAAACTCAGATTTTTAGATGCGGAGCTCACAAAAACGCAGCCGTTCGGACTAGTGGCTCGTGAGCGAGTTCAGGTAGGGTAGGTAGGGTAGGTAGGGTAGGTAGGGTAGGTAGGGTAGGTAGGGTAGGTAGGGTAGGTAGGGTAGGTAGGGTAGGTAGGGTAGGTAGGGTAGGTAGGGTAGGTAGGGTAGGTAGGGTAGGTAGGGTAGGTAGGGTAGGTAGGGTAGGTAGGGTAGGTAGGGTAGGTAGGGTAGGTAGGGTAGGTAGGGTAGGTAGGGTAGGTAGGGTAGGTAGGGTAGGTAGGGTAGGTAGGGTAGGTAGGGTAGGTAGGGTAGGTAGGGTAGGTAGGGTAGGTAGGGTAGGTAGGGTAGGTAGGGTAGGTAGGGTAGGTAGGGTAGGTAGGGTAGGTAGGGTAGGTAGGGTAGGTAGGGTAGGTAGGGTAGGTAGGGTAGGTAGGGTAGGTAGGGTAGGTAGGGTAGGTAGGGTAGGTAGGGTAGGTAGGGTAGGTAGGGTAGGTAGGGTAGGTAGGGTAGGTAGGGTAGGTAGGGTAGGTAGGGTAGGTAGGGTAGGTAGGGTAGGTAGGGTAGGTAGGGTAGGTAGGGTAGGTAGGGTAGGTAGGGTAGGTAGGGTAGGTAGGGTAGGTAGGGTAGGTAGGGTAGGTAGGGTAGGTAGGGTAGGTAGGGTAGGTAGGGTAGGTAGGGTAGGTAGGGTAGGTAGGGTAGGTAGGGTAGGTAGGGTAGGTAGGGTAGGTAGGGTAGGTAGGGTAGGTAGGGTAGGTAGGGTAGGTAGGGTAGGTAGGGTAGGTAGGGTAGGTAGGGTAGGTAGGGTAGGTAGGGTAGGTAGGGTAGGTAGGGTAGGTAGGGTAGGTAGGGTAGGTAGGGTAGGTAGGGTAGGTAGGGTAGGTAGGGTAGGTAGGGTAGGTAGGGTAGGTAGGGTAGGTAGGGTAGGTAGGGTAGGTAGGGTAGGTAGGGTAGGTAGGGTAGGTAGGGTAGGTAGGGTAGGTAGGGTAGGTAGGGTAGGTAGGGTAGGTAGGGTAGGTAGGGTAGGTAGGGTAGGTAGGGTAGGTAGGGTAGGTAGGGTAGGTAGGGTAGGTAGGGTAGGTAGGGTAGGTAGGGTAGGTAGGGTAGGTAGGGTAGGTAGGGTAGGTAGGGTAGGTAGGGTAGGTAGGGTAGGTAGGGTAGGTAGGGTAGGTAGGGTAGGTAGGGTAGGTAGGGTAGGTAGGGTAGGTAGGGTAGGTAGGGTAGGTAGGGTAGGTAGGGTAGGTAGGGTAGGTAGGGTAGGTAGGGTAGGTAGGGTAGGTAGGGTAGGTAGGGTAGGTAGGGTAGGTAGGGTAGGTAGGGTAGGTAGGGTAGGTAGGGTAGGTAGGGTAGGTAGGGTAGGTAGGGTAGGTAGGGTAGGTAGGGTAGGTAGGGTAGGTAGGGTAGGTAGGGTAGGTAGGGTAGGTAGGGTAGGTAGGGTAGGTAGGGTAGGTAGGGTAGGTAGGGTAGGTAGGGTAGGTAGGGTAGGTAGGGTAGGTAGGGTAGGTAGGGTAGGTAGGGTAGGTAGGGTAGGTAGGGTAGGTAGGGTAGGTAGGGTAGGTAGGGTAGGTAGGGTAGGTAGGGTAGGTAGGGTAGGTAGGGTAGGTAGGGTAGGTAGGGTAGGTAGGGTAGGTAGGGTAGGTAGGGTAGGTAGGGTAGGTAGGGTAGGTAGGGTAGGTAGGGTAGGTAGGGTAGGTAGGGTAGGTAGGGTAGGTAGGGTAGGTAGGGTAGGTAGGGTAGGTAGGGTAGGTAGGGTAGGTAGGGTAGGTAGGGTAGGTAGGGTAGGTAGGGTAGGTAGGGTAGGTAGGGTAGGTAGGGTAGGTAGGGTAGGTAGGGTAGGTAGGGTAGGTAGGGTAGGTAGGGTAGGTAGGGTAGGTAGGGTAGGTAGGGTAGGTAGGGTAGGTAGGGTAGGTAGGGTAGGTAGGGTAGGTAGGGTAGGTAGGGTAGGTAGGGTAGGTAGGGTAGGTAGGGTAGGTAGGGTAGGTAGGGTAGGTAGGGTAGGTAGGGTAGGTAGGGTAGGTAGGGTAGGTAGGGTAGGTAGGGTAGGTAGGGTAGGTAGGGTAGGTAGGGTAGGTAGGGTAGGTAGGGTAGGTAGGGTAGGTAGGGTAGGTAGGGTAGGTAGGGTAGGTAGGGTAGGTAGGGTAGGTAGGGTAGGTAGGGTAGGTAGGGTAGGTAGGGTAGGTAGGGTAGGTAGGGTAGGTAGGGTAGGTAGGGTAGGTAGGGTAGGTAGGGTAGGTAGGGTAGGTAGGGTAGGTAGGGTAGGTAGGGTAGGTAGGGTAGGTAGGGTAGGTAGGGTAGGTAGGGTAGGTAGGGTAGGTAGGGTAGGTAGGGTAGGTAGGGTAGGTAGGGTAGGTAGGGTAGGTAGGGTAGGTAGGGTAGGTAGGGTAGGTAGGGTAGGTAGGGTAGGTAGGGTAGGTAGGGTAGGTAGGGTAGGTAGGGTAGGTAGGGTAGGTAGGGTAGGTAGGGTAGGTAGGGTAGGTAGGGTAGGTAGGGTAGGTAGGGTAGGTAGGGTAGGTAGGGTAGGTAGGGTAGGTAGGGTAGGTAGGGTAGGTAGGGTAGGTAGGGTAGGTAGGGTAGGTAGGGTAGGTAGGGTAGGTAGGGTAGGTAGGGTAGGTAGGGTAGGTAGGGTAGGTAGGGTAGGTAGGGTAGGTAGGGTAGGTAGGGTAGGTAGGGTAGGTAGGGTAGGTAGGGTAGGTAGGGTAGGTAGGGTAGGTAGGGTAGGTAGGGTAGGTAGGGTAGGTAGGGTAGGTAGGGTAGGTAGGGTAGGTAGGGTAGGTAGGGTAGGTAGGGTAGGTAGGGTAGGTAGGGTAGGTAGGGTAGGTAGGGTAGGTAGGGTAGGTAGGGTAGGTAGGGTAGGTAGGGTAGGTAGGGTAGGTAGGGTAGGTAGGGTAGGTAGGGTAGGTAGGGTAGGTAGGGTAGGTAGGGTAGGTAGGGTAGGTAGGGTAGGTAGGGTAGGTAGGGTAGGTAGGGTAGGTAGGGTAGGTAGGGTAGGTAGGGTAGGTAGGGTAGGTAGGGTAGGTAGGGTAGGTAGGGTAGGTAGGGTAGGTAGGGTAGGTAGGGTAGGTAGGGTAGGTAGGGTAGGTAGGGTAGGTAGGGTAGGTAGGGTAGGTAGGGTAGGTAGGGTAGGTAGGGTAGGTAGGGTAGGTAGGGTAGGTAGGGTAGGTAGGGTAGGTAGGGTAGGTAGGGTAGGTAGGGTAGGTAGGGTAGGTAGGGTAGGTAGGGTAGGTAGGGTAGGTAGTTAGGGTAGGGTAGGGAAGGGTAGGTAGTTAGGGTAGGGTAGGTAGGGTAGGTAAGGTAGATAGGGTAGGGTAGGGTAGGGTAGGGTAGGTAGGGTAAGGTAGGGTAGGGTAGGTAGTTAGGGTAAGTATGGTAGGTAGGGTAGATGAATGTTTGGTGTTTTTATGGCAAAACAAAGTTTGCCGGGTCAGCTAGTTGTATTATAAATACATATAATATTATTTAGTCCTACGCAAGAAAGTACCTAAATAAGTTAACAGCATTTTGTGTACTGTACCTGTATTTATTTGAATTGAACCAATGATGTGTCGCTCCGGCAAATTGATGACATCATAAGTCTGTTTATCATATTTGTTGAACATGTCCTTAATTATGACATTAAGGGGATTTAAGTCTACAAATTCTTGTACTTGTTGCACTCTATTCTCGGCCCATAAATAAGCAAATCTTCCATAGCCCTAAAAACAAATTAGTCCAAAAATAAAATCACGTTACTAACCTACACACAGGCCGTTGACTCGTTGACTCAGAAATAGTGGATATCCTAGGAGAAAAATGTTGTCAATACGTTTAATAGGTACATTAAGAACTTATACTTTTAACAGTTTTTCTATATCGGGTTTGTACATGAACATCATTCCTTGCAACGCCATGACTGATCTGACGATGTCTTTATGCTCCGAAACCATTCGAAAATAGTTCCTAATTCCACCAGCACCACAAGAACCAGACCGAATTCCTGCAAATAAAAATAAATCATTTCCTTTTTGTTGGGAGCCCAATCTCTTCTTTTTATTTAAAACGTAGTCTAACGAAAAGGGTCCAATCCACAAACCCACAAAAATTGTGTTATGTAAAAAATTTGTGATGGTTGATACATTCGTTCAACAAAAAAATGCCAGTGAAGTACGTAGTAAGTAAATACGTAATTATTATCAACTTCACATATATGACGGGCAATTATTATAACTAATACACAAACTGGCAAAATTAGCGGAACAAGAAAAAATATCGTATTTTTTTTTATTACTTTAACCGGGTAGTTTTTATTTTGTCTCTACTAATATTATAAAGGGGAACCGATCATTTAACATTCCTTCACATTTCCGATTTTTTTTTGTTCGAATTTAATTTTACTGAAAACTATTGACCGAGGTCTTTTTTGCTATATTCATTATTTGAAATATTTTCAGATCATCGAAGTATCATGTGGCATATGTATTATTTTACCGAACGACATTTCGCCGATTTACAAAATAACTTGTTTATATTGGCCGAAGCCTCTTTTGAACTTTTTTCGTTTACCATATTTTCACCACACCGAAACAAGATTTTACGGAATATTATTTGGTCACAAATATATAGCTAGTTACTTGGTAGCATTTTCAATTCAAAATTGAAAAAGTGTCATAAAAAGTCAATATGTTGTGCTACAAAATTTTGTGACAGAAACGAATGGCTGCAAACACGACTCAAGCAGTCTTGTCTGTGTTTACGTATTTATTTTGAATTTTCATGCAAATGATTTATTAATAGCTGTCATGCATTAGACATTTATAATAATTAATTATTTCAAAGAATTAGTCCAAGAGCGAGCAAAGCGAGCTCGGGAATTTAGGGCACCCCGACACCGATAGTTAAGGTAGGTTAGCGGACAGCTCCCGTCATCTCCTTCATGTTAGGTTACTTTAGAACCTGCAGACAGAAATTGGAGCCCCATGGCTCCGTCTACATTTTTATTTCATTTCGCTTTTTTAAACATTTAAAAAGTGAAGTAATGTAAAAAGTAATGTTTCCATTCGCCCACTGTTTCTCTCTCGCTTAGTATTTCAGTAAGGCATATTTAGTGTTTTAGTGTTGCTTAGGAGCTGCTAAGCTTAGGAGTTAATTATTATGCATATTTGATAAGCGAATAAAAAATAAATACTTTGAACCAATGTTATTTTGGCTAAGGTAACTTTGGTAAAAAGAGTTTTTCGACCAAATGAAACTTCGGAATAACGAAAAAAAAACGAACTGTGGCAGACGTGACTTCGAAGAAATAAAAAACCGGCCAAGTGCGTGTCGGGCCACGCGCAGTAATAGGGTTCCGAAGTTGCATAATACTGCGGACTAAAAACAGGGTTTTGTTGTTGTTACATGAACATTAGAACGGTTTCAGCGGCTCACGAAGTCTAAAAACGGGCTCACATAGGATGATGTTTTTTATTAATCTATATTCTCGCGTTTGACCACTATCTCGCCTGATGGTAAGCGAAGATATGGTCTACGGTGAAGCACGCTTGCCTAGATGTAATCTATTCACTCTTGACTTAAAATAAATAAGGACTAACTGGTAACTGAAGAAGGAGTAATAAAATCCAACTTCGCAACTGAAGTTAGAAAAATATTATCTATTTGAGTACCACCGCGGGTGCGAATTGCGGAAGGAGCCGATACGAGCGCGCGTTAGAGCAACGGGGAATGGTATGGTTCGTTCCTGGATCCTTGCGTGCACGCTCCTTGTTTATTTCTCTTTCGGTATTAGAAAAAAATCGTATGTATTCACCTCTAATCTCCTCTAATACCGCAGATTAGAGGTGAAACCTCTAATCTGCGGTATTCACTATTTCATTCTGGAAAGTTTTACGCTACTCAATTAGTGATGAAGTCGGGTGGAATACTGACTTTATAGAAGGATATCGACAAAAGGAAATAAGTAATTTGCTTGGAAATCGCATCTAATTTGACTTTACTTTTACGTTTTTATTACAAAACGTCGAAAATACTTCTGCACTAACACAAAATAGACTCCACCGCGCGCATGCGCCGTATGGACTACGGACTGGTACTGCTAACGACTCCGGCCACTCCAATGCGTTATTCGAGCTAAAACATTATTAATTTAGAAATCATAATTATTAAGGATGTTATGATTTTATTTTTACATGGCTCATAAGTATATATTTACTATCTTTTTTACACAGCTATCAACTTTATTTAAGTAATTTTTCAATGGCATTTGTACAAAATTTTTACTGTGCCAAGTACATTTTATAAGTTGGTCGACTATTACTCGTAAACTTGTAAAGCCTGTTATGATTTAATTTTTGTATATTTTTACATGGTTCGTAAGCATTATATTTACTCTGTTTTACACAGCTATCAACTTTATTTAAGTAATTTATCAATGGCATTTGTACAAATTTTTTACTGTTCCAAGTACATTTTATAAGTTGGTCGACTATTACTCGTAAACTTGTAAAGTCTTGTTATCCGTGATAATTTTACTTTTAATTTCGTTATATTTACTACTGCCGTAAATTTTTTCACATAGCCAAGATCAACCATTTCGCTGGCAGGGAGAGGGGGGACACTTGAATCTAACATAAATTTGCAACTTAAAGCTTAATTTTACGCAACCGAATCTCTGAATCGAAAAATGGTTTTAACAAACATATAATATTTTTGAATGGCCTATTCAACGATACCCCACACCATGGGATAGATGAGAAAAAAAAATACATCCCCACTTTACGTCTATCGGAGGAACCCGAAAAATATTTTTTTTTTCATGATTTTATGTTACCACTTTGTCGGAATTATTAATATACATGCCAAATTATAGCTTTCTAGTACTTAGATTATCTGAGTTAAGCTGCGGACGGACAGACGGACAGAGCGAAACTATAAAGGTTCCTTGTTGAATTCGGAACCCTAAAAAAAACGAAACGATAATACAATCTTTTGCAAAAAAAACGGGCACCAAACGAAATTTACATTCCAAGGTCGATTTGAGTTAATTAAATATAATTTAATTGTTTGACGTAGTCTGTATACTTATAATCGTGTAAATTAATAGGCGTGAAGTGATTTCTGGAAATTAAAAAAAAAATTGGTTAATTCTTTAAAACCGATGTACACGGCCAGACAATAAGAAGTGGTCGGCAATAAAGACACGAAGATTTCTTTACTTTTTAAAATTAAATAAAGTTTCAAGCTGAGATTAACTTCGTCCTGCGCATCCGTTAGCTCTGCTGCAACTCGGGGTAGCGGTAAAAACCTAATAACAGGAGACATTCAATTGTTTTATCAATTAGGAACCATTTGTTTTATTATAAAACTAGCTTCTGCCCACGGCTTCACCGGCGTAAAAAGTGTTTTATCATCCCAAGGGAATATAAACTATCCTATGTCCTTCCCAGGGACTCAAACTATCTCCATGCCAAATTTCATTTAAATCAGTTCAGTAGAGCCAGAGATTACCCCAACAACCTCACAAACTTATACCTATTTCCCTTTTTTTCCCTTTTTTGTCTTATACTTATCATCATCATCATCATCATATCAGCCGAAAGACGTCCACTGCTGGACATAGGCCTCCCCCAAGCGTCGCCACATTGACCGGTCCCGTGCGTCTCGCAACCAGCGGATCCCCGCAACCTTCACCAGGTCATCGGTCCACCTAGTGGGAGGCCTTCCAACGCAACGTCTTCCGGTTCGCGGTTGCCACTCCAGAACCTTTCTGCCCCATCGGCCATCCGTTCTGCGAGCAATGTGCCCTGCCCACTGCCACTTGAGTTTGGCAATTCTTCGGGCTATGTCGGTAACCCTGGTTCTCTTGCGGATCTCTACATTTCTGATTCGATCACGCAAGGAAACTCCGAGCATAGCCCTCTCCATTGCCCTTTGAGTGACTGTAAGCTTTCTGATGAGGCCCATTGTAAGCGACCACGTCTCAGAGCCATATGTCATCACTGGCAACACACACTGGTCATAGACTTTCGTCTTGAGACACTGTGGTAAGTTGGACGAGAAGATACCGCGCAACTTCCCGAACGCTGCCCAGCCGAGTCGGATTCGACGGTTGACCTCTTTCTCGAAGTTGGCCCTACCCAATTGGATCGTTTGTCCAAGGTAGACATAGTCGCCCACAACTTCGAGTGTAGAGTCTCCGACCTTGATAGGAGTGGGTGTAACATGGGCATTCAACATCACCTTGGTTTTGTCCATGTTCATCCTAAGACCCACTCTTTCGGAAGCTCTACTGAGATCATCGAGCATTGTACTGAGGTCCTCCATGGTCTCAGCCATAACCACTATATCGTCGGCAAACCGAAGGTGAGTGATGTACTCGCCATTGACGTTGATGCCTAGCCCTCTCCAGTCCAGAACCTTGAAAACATCCTCCAGTGCAGCAGTAAACAGTTTCGGAGATATGACGTCTCCTTGTCTCACACCTCGCTGCAGAAGGACTGGTTCCGAAGTCTGATCCTGAAGTCAAACTGACATGGTGGCGTTTTTGTATAAACACTTCAATACTTCGATGTACCGGTAGTCAATTTGGCACCGTTAGAGAGACTGCAATACAGCCCAAGTCTCGATCGAATCGAAGGCTTTCTCGTAGTCCACAAACGCTAAGCAGAGAGGCAGGTTGTACTCTTCGGTCTTCTGTATAACCTGGCGCAGCGTATGTATGTGGTCTACGGTGCTGAAGCCCTTACGGAATCCGGCTTGTTCGGGAGGCTGGAAATCGTCAAACCTGCGCGCGAGACGATTCGTGATGACTCTTGAAAACAGCTTGTAGACATGGCTAAGAAGTGTGATGGGCCTATAGTTCTTCAGCCGGGCATTGTCGCCCTTCTTGAAGAAGAGTACCACCACACCCCTGCACCATGCCTGTGGCGTTTTGCCCTCGAATATGACGGAATCAAACAGCTTCTGAAGGGTCTTAAGAACCGGTTTTCCACCCGCCTTCAGGAGTTCAGCCGTGATTCCGTCGTCACCCGGTGCCTTGTTGTTCTTAAGCTGTTTCAGAGCCATCCTAATCTCATACAGGCTGACGTCCGGAATGTCTTCGGTATAGTGTCGGGTCAATCTAGCTCTAGGGTCATTCGCTAGCTTCGCGACGGGTTTACTGGTTGACGTGTACAGCTGCCCATAGAATCTCTCGATCTCCCTCAGAAGCTCTTATACTTATACTTAACTTATATTATCAAGATAGTTTTTGTACACTGACAGCCCTATGTCTATCTCCTCTCGTTCAGTCCATCCAAAGGTTGTCGGTAAGAGATTGCCCTGTGCGATAAGACCGCCCATTGTACACTTATCTTTATAAATATTGTCCTGTTACTATTTAAGTGGTGTACAATAAAGTATATAATAAATAATAAATAAACTTTACCTCTTTATAATGGTTACCTATCATAAGTTCGAAAAATATTTGGCCGAATTTCATTTCACCTAAAACTTTTCAAATAATCTCTTTTCTCTACTTCAATGAAGAAAAACAAGAAAGAGGTTTTATTAATTTGACGATGTATTGGCATGTTATTTGAAGTATCCTGGCATGATTCTTTACGTTCCAAATTTAAATTTTGAAATTAACAAAAGATAAATATTGATTACTGTGGATTATTGTAAAATTGCTTTACAAATGTTGCGAATTGCTGAAACGATTTTTTTACAGATTACTAAAATTTTAAAACTTTTTGGATATTTTCTGCAAATTAAACAATTTAATTTTTCTTTTTACATTAAATACCACTTTTTGGTTTGACGTAGAAGTTAGCTTGTGGACGATCAGGAGGCGGCTTTTGGCTGCCAATATCAGGAGTTACCGCCCGGCACGGGGCCCTAAATTACTCCGTGTGCACCGTGTTGTTCGACTTCAGTTTGCTCGAAACTGTGCTTAATGGACTCTGGAGGACTGGAATAAAGTATTGTTTTCTGATGAAGCTAGAATCTCTTTGTGTGGAGAGGACCGACGCCGGCGAGTGCTGCGAAGACCACGGGAACGCTATGTGGAAGTGTGTTTCGAAGAAATCACTCCTTATGGCGGAGGCTCCGTTATGTTTTGGGCAGCAATTAATTCGACGGAGCGTACGGAGTTATTTTTCATAGAAAATGGAACATTAAATGCACACCGGTACGACGTACTGGAAGTCCTAATTCCATATACACAACCCGCATTGACTGCACTTGGGGAAGATACCAATCAACATCACGATGTTTTTAATAACGTTTTGAGGAATACGTTCCCACTCTTCTGCAATAACTCTTTTTAGCTCCCTGATGTTTTGTGGAGCAGGTTGCACTGATCTTACCCGTCTCTTTAGAATATCCCAGACATGCTCAATTGGATTGAGGTCAGGACTTCGAGCTGGCCAATCTAAACGATGGATCCCAACTTCTTGCATGTACGCCTTCCACGTCGCCAGAACAGTGCGGGCGAGCATTGTCGTCCATAAAATTGGTATCTTCCCCAAGTGCAGTCAATGCGGGTTGTGGAATATGGAATTAGGACTTCCAGTACGTCGTACCGGTGTGCATTTAATGTTTCATTTTCTATGAAAAATAACTCCGTACGCTCCGTCGAATTAATTGCTGCCCAAAACATAACGGAGCCTCCGCCATAAGGAGTGATTTCTTCGAAACACACTTCCACATAGCGTTCCCGTGGTCTACGCAGCACTCGCCGGCGTCGGTCCTCTCCACACAAAGAGATTCTAGCTTCATCAGAAAACAATACTTTATTCCAGTCCTCCAGAGTCCATTAAGCACAGTTTCGAGCAAACTAAAATCGAACAACACGGTGCACACGGAGTAATTTAGGGCCCCGTGCCGGGCGGTAACTCCTGATATTGGCAGCTAAAAGCCGCCTCCTGATCGTCCACAAGCTAACTTCTACGTCAAACCAAAAAGTGGTATTTAATGTAAAAAGAAAAATTAAATTGTTTAATTTGCAGAAAATATCCAAAAAGATTTAAAATTTTAGTAATCTGTAAAAAAATCGTTTCAGCAATTCGCAACATTTGTAAAGCAATTTTACAATAATCCACAGTAATCAATATTTATCTTTTGTAAATTTCAAAATTTAAATTTGGAACGTAAAGAATTATGCCAGGATACTTCAAATAACATGCCAATACATCGTCAAATTAATAAAACCTCTTTCTTGTTTTTCTTCATTGAAGTAGAGAAAAGAGATTATTTGAAAAGTTTTAGGTGAAATGAAATTCGGCCAAATATTTTTCGAACTTATGATAGGTAACCATTATAAAGAGGTAAAGTTTATTTATTATTTATTATATACTTTATTGTACACCACTTAAATAGTAACAGGACAATATTTTTAAAGATAAGTGTACAATGGGCGATCTTATCGCACAGGGCAATCTCTTACAGACAACCTTTGGATGGACTGAACGAGAGGAGATAGACATAGGGCTGTCAGTGTACAAAAACTATCTTGATAATATAAGTTAAGTATAAGTATAAGACAAAAAAGGGAAAAAAAGGGAAATAGGTATAAGTTTGTGAGGTTGTTGGGGTAATCTCTGGCTCTACTGAACTGATTTAAATGAAATTTGGCATGGAGATAGTTTGAGTCCCTGGGAAGGACATAGGATAGTTTATATTCCCTTGGGATGATAAAACACTTTTTACGCCGGTGAAGCCGTGGGCAGAAGCTAGTTTTATAATAAAACAAATGGTTCCTAATTGATAAAACAATTGAATGTCTCCTGTTATTAGGTTTTTACCGCTACCCCGAGTTACAGCTGAGCTAACGGATGCGCAGGACGAAGGGCGAATATTCTGTGCCTTAAAACAGAATCGTCTCACTAGGAGGATACCCGAAACAAAACCGAGCACATTCGAAGGCTCTGAAGCGGCAGCCGCTATCGGATTAAGGCACAGTGGGCTAATCACCCGCTTGCCTGACAATAATTGATTTATAAAACTGAAACAGATGACCTGACCGATCTTTTACCGACGACTTTTGGAATGAAATGTTATATATATACTGAGGTAGATACGTTTTACCAAAGTCTGCGCGGCAATACAAGCACAAGCTGACAAGCTTGAGTGAACTCAGTCCTGCGTCTGGCCGCGACACGAACGTACGTTTGAACAGTATGTTTATCTGTTTTTGAGAGCGGGGTCATATTTATATCTCTGTGATCTTTTAACTTACTCAGTAATGGAAATAAATTTCCAAGTTTTATTGGTCCTATATAGATACCTAAAGTAAAATATCGCCAAGTTTTAACACGCTTTTATTAGCTTGGTATGTATGAATCTATGTAACGGAATCTTTGAACGTGATTTTCACCCCCTTCACAACGTTGGATTGATTTGTAACTTCGCACACTTATCAAGGACCGATGACAATGGAATAATTTAAATAGTCTGTCCTATTATCCTTATCAGAATTTTTAGAATTAGCGACTTTTTGGTTAAATTTTCCATTAAAGCGTGTTTTTTAGTTTTTAGAACTACAATTTATTATTTCTTTATAATGAGTAAGAAGTCTCTATTTGGTAAAGTCTCATTTGACATGAATTGCTTATTGGAACGTACAGAGAGTTTGTATAGTAACTAGAGATAACGTATTTACGACGAAAAAGAAACTGTCAATTCTCTCGTTCTTGCTTATAGAAAAACTCTATGAAAAAAAAAGAGACAAACATAGACAAACGCAACCATCCTGAATGTCAAAGAGATAACTTTTTAGTCACTGTTGTAACCCATCGGTTAGCAGCTCTAATTAAAGTGTTTCGCTGTTTTCACACCTTTGTTTCGTTTATATCAGGAAGAATTTTGTTGTTTAATTATCTGCATGAACCATGTCGTGTGTGGCTATCAGTTGCAAGAGTAGAATGAGCGTATTAACAGAAAATAATCAAAGGATATCTTTCCACAGGTGAGTTATCGACTAGCATACTGAAATTATTGTGCAGGGAATACATTTCATAGGCTGTCCGGAATAAAGGAATCTTAGTTCTAAATACGTCGAGCACGTATAGTATCATTTAAACCATTCTATGTAGTGAAATTATTAACTTTTATGCGTTCGCTAATAGAGCTATGACAGTTTACGTACTTACGTTCTGATGTTAGAGATGTGACAAGTCACAAGAAAGATTTATCGATACTGTATTTTTATTTTACTTACTTTAATGTATTTCTTAAAGTGTATTTGCTATTTGTTATTATTAATCTAATATTGATTGTGCACAGGTTTCCTAAGAGTACTTATTTAAGAAATAAGTGGATCAAGAATATAAAACATGCTAACTGGACACCTTCACCATATTCTCGCTTGTGTTCACTGCATTTTATTGAATCGCTATCGCTATCCCTCGACCCATCTATGGATAAAGGTTGATGAATCATGTTTATTTTCGCATTTAAATTTTTCAAATTAAATAATTATATGTGAACCATTTTATTATTATTTATTTTGTTACTTTTTATACTTATACATGCTCGTCTGTAAACTTTATTTTCAGTCTTGCACAAGAACTAGCTTATTATATATCAGTATATTGATCAGTACCTGTTTGTACACATAGTCGTATGAGTGTACCAAAAACTGTCACTTTGATCTCATGATACGAGAAAACGAGGTAGTTTTTGCACAAGGTACGAGTACACATTCACTTTTTAAATAATTATAAAGATTCCCTAAAAAACGTAGATAAAATTAGCCGCAGTCAGGGACGATTCTTACAGATATTTGACCAAATTTGTATAAAATCCTCCTAAACTAAACTCGATAATATCGATATGACAGTGGCACAGATCTAGTTCTGATATATGTCTATAGATAAGTATCTATAGCATCCTCGGTCACACTGGCAGAAAAGATTTCATAGACAAAAGTATATCTAACTCTTTTTGCTTATGACGTTATCTGTTAGTGCGAAAGTGAATACCGATGTTGAAATTGCGTCTTAAATATGTTACCTCTAGGTTACTATACAAACTCTCTGGGAACGTACGCACGCTTAGCGATGACAGCCGACTAGCCCAAGTTTATAGCTACAACCTGCAGATACTCGGTCTAAGCAAAGTGAGGAGAAACGGTTTTGGTGAGCAGAGGACGTCCGTGGGGCTTGACCTTGCTATATTCGGGTAAAAAAAGTAAGGAGGATGTGCGCGAATATGGCGTGGGGCTTGTCCTTTCTAACGCAGCTAAGAATAGCCTCTTGGACTGGCAACCGATCTCAGCCAATACATCACCTGAAGATACCAAGGACGACTTCTACAATGCCTCCAACGCCAGCCTTAGGAGCATAAAGAAGCAAGACATCATCATTGTCATGGGGGATCTGAATGCAAAGGTTAGTGTTAACACTAACCGCGGGCGGCATATGGGTACACAGGAACTGGAGTGTGCAACGAGAATGGAGAGCGATTTATCGAGTTTTGCGAGAATCACGACCTTACCATCGGAGGAACATTATTCATACATGGCGACCACCATAAGTACACGTGGAACTTACCGACTGAGGTCACGAAGAATCAAATTGACCACCTTGCCATTAGATATAAATGGCGTTCTTCATTGCTCGACGTCCGCAACCGCAGGGGCGCCGATATTGATAGCGACCACCATCTGGTGGTTGCTGAAGTCCGGTTTAAAGTTGCAGTAGCCCGTGTGGCTGTAGGACTTGGCAAGATTGGAAGAAGGTTCGAGGTGAGGAAACTGTGTGACTAAAACACACGTAAATCTTTTCAACTTGAGTTACGCAATCGCTTTTCTTTACTAAATACTGCTGCGGACTCATTAGACGAGGAGTGGAACCGCATCAAACTGGCCTATATAGAGACCAGCCCTATCGTTTTAGGGCACAAATCGACTCATTCTCGGATGGACTGGGTGTCACAACGCATGTGGAGCCTGATCTAAGACGAAATAATTCTTATCTGAGACTGCCTGAAACCGATAATGACGCCATACGAATACCGTCAAAACGCAAGGAAATCAGTAGGAGACAGTGGGCTGATGGTATTACTGATCGTGCTCAACAAGCACCAAACACCGCCAACTTGAAGGAGTTCTACAAAGCTATCAAAGCCTTGGCTGGTAACAGCAAGTCAAAGAAGAAGCCGCTATAGTCCAAAGATGGTCAGCTCAATGTGACATCAGAAGGACAGCTTCTAAGCTGGCATCAAGACTTTGAAGACTTCTTCCGTTTATCAGCCACATCGACGCCTGACGCACTGCTAGTCAGTTCCCCACCATCCCAGCTTCTCAACATCAACACGGAACCGCCGACAGCCTCTGAAGTTGCGGAGGTAGTCCGCTCTTTGAAAACAAGCTTTGCATCAGAACTTGACCTAATAACTGCGGCAATCCTACAAGCCAATTTATCCTCCGCCGTCGACGTTCTGACCCCTCTTATTGAAAACATCTGGGCCACCGAAGAGCTCCCTGTCGATTGGAAGAAAGGTCTTCTTATAACTGTTCCTAAGAAAGGTGATCCTAGCCAGTTCGATAACTGGAGAGGTATTACGCTGCTCTCGAGTCCCTCTAAGGTTTACTGCATGATCATCCTGGATTGACAGTCAATGGCCATGGATCCTCTTCTAGGCTAGGAACAGGATGGAAGCATTCCACTACGCTCCATGTACGGTCTAGATCAAGAATCTCCGTATCATACTGGAACAGGCATCAGAATGGCAGGGGGGTTTATCTAACCTTTATCGACTTCGAAAAGGCCTTTGATCATCTTTGGTATGCCGAAATTCGTCCGTTTGTTAAAGAATATTTATAAGAACTTTTCTTTTAAGGTAACTCATGATGTCCTCGTCTCGCGGAAAGTAACCAAAAGGGTTAAACTCAAGATATTTGGGTCCCATGTCAAATCCACAGACATACATCTAACTAGATAACGCAAGTCCAAAACAAATGAACTTACCAACGAAAGATAACATTACCAATGCCTCGGCCAACTTTTTCTATACAGTCTTTACAGCTCAATATGGCATAAACAGGCATTTTACTAGATTTCGGTGGATTTCCGTTGCCGATAATGCTAAATAAAAAGCTCAAATTACGATCATTGATCGTAATTTTACTCCGTTTTTTGACACGTGAAGTACATACAATCGCGTCATCTATGTAGTTATATTTATATATGTGGTCAAATCCGTGCTAATCCGAAACATGGGTGCAAAGGTCATCGGTCAGTGGTGTGTCACCCCATACAAAGAAACCGTGCCGACGTACTGTACTGATTATACTAATTATTTTATGTACATCGATCGCGTTCAGTTCCGTTCCACGGATATAGATGGTGATCTATCGCCGTGGAACGGAACCAAACGCGATCGATTTACATAAAATAATCGGTATAATCTGATGAAAAACGCTAGTTACGTTGGCACGGTTTCTTTGTATGGGATGAGGCATCTGTATGCTAGTATTATATTATCTGTGTCTTCGTCAACCGCGGTCATCGTCGCATTCTCGAATTTACTGTACCGAGACACTCTCCAAAGTAGAGCTATTGAAAATTGCCACGGGAGCCCGATTGACCGCCAGATCGAGCATCACATCAAGCGTCACAAGTGGAGATGTATTAGCCACACGCTTCGACGGTGGCCCGACCACATACCCAAACAAGTTTTGGACTGGAATCCCCAAGGGAAAAGAAAGCGAGGCCGCCCCCGTCAAACCTAGCGTCGCACCGTGTTGGCAGAATCGGCGACCAAAGGAATGACTTGAAGCAAGGTGAAGCATGAAGCTCAATGATGGAGGACATCTGTGGACGCTTCCCGCCTTTCTGCTGCTTATATCAAGCTATTGCGAAACATAATTTAAGCTGGTCTTATTGAGAATATAATTTAAAAGGATTCAAGCCCATAATTGCCTGATTTATCAATTAAAATATAAAACCAAACTTTACTACAAATAGAAAACTCAATTCCGTCAAAAGCAAGTTCACAGAGTGCGGCATCAATAAAGAATTACGATGTAAACTTATTAAAAATGTTGGATAGACCTCTTTTTGTTTAACTACGTCCTAACTCTTTGTTACAATTTGCCATACCGATGGCGCTACGTTTAGGTGTTAGCTGTAATGTTCCAGTAAACTTCTCTTTTTTTATTTGTTCTTGTTGACCCCACATGAATACATTGCGGTGAATATCCATGATACAGTTTAGCACCACCTGGGAACAAATATAAGGTGTTTTAGTTACATTTAAACATACAATTCTACAGTGTAGGAATGCTTAAGTAGTCTATCGATTATACGTATGTAATGTTTTACCTGAGAGAATGAAGTTTGTATTTCTTCCAAAGTTGGTTTAATTAATATTCTTGGAATTTGTAGGTACATGTTGGTTAACATAAGAGGTCTTAGTTTATTTTGTTCTTCTGGATCCGTCGTCATGGTCACAAAACTGAAATGGAAAAAAATAACTTAGAGTTTCTTTTTTATCCCTAGTGTGTTTCTAAAGTTATGTTCCTGACATTCTAAACTAACACATATGGTTACCTAGAAACAGAAGCTCGTCGTCGAAGCATGTCAAGACTTTGTCTAGTACATTTAATTAGTGATTCCAAACACTTAGTTGCAAAATATGCGAAAAGTTCATTACAATCGTTGATAGTGGGTATCACGTCGTATCGATCAGTGTTCTCTATCTCCATAAAAGCTGTAAAGTGATATTTCTATTACAAGAACACTACAGTATACAAATCACATACTATCAGTTTACTAAACAATGCCAACAGCAAAAAAATCGGAGCATCTTCTTCCATTACTTTTATGCAACTTTGTGGTAGAAATTTCTTATGAGTCTTCTATACTAATATTATAAAGAGGAAAGATTTTTTTGTTTGTTTGTTTGTTTGTACCGAATAGGCTCCGAAACTACTGGACCGATTTAAAAAATTCTTTCACCAATAGGAAGCTACGTTATTCCTGAGTAACATAGGCTATTTTTTAATCCCGAAAACGAGTCCTGTGGGGTGGCCCACGGGAGCGAAGCCGCGGGCAACTGCTCGTATTTATATAAAAATCTCAGCAGATAGCAAAATTTTCTATAGAGAATTTATATTTAGAAATTGCTAACCAATGGAGATTTTTTTATTATTAAGAGACTATAGGAATAGAAAAAAAGTAACACATCTATTTTACAAGAAAACTTATTTCTACGGGTACAAAGGCAGTCTTATCGCTGACAGCGATATCTACTAGACAACCTTTGGATGGACCTAATGAACTTAGAATAAAACAGGGGGTAGTCTGCGGTGTACTGCTACATTAAAATATAAATACAATACAAAATGATATTGCCATATTAAATATTATACATAAAATATGATTGAATATTGAATGTTACACAAATTCATATATGTAAAAAAAATAATAAGGTCGCATAATGATGGACGAAATTAGATCTAAACAGAAAAACGTTAGAGAGAAAGGAAATGGTTTCAAACCAGGTTTTTAAAAGAAGCTAGTGACTGAGCTTATCTTAATGATAACTTATTCCACAAATGCACAGCCTGGACCGTAAATGATTTGTGATAAAACTTAGTTGAATGAGCAGGCTTCAAAAGTCTAAAACCTTTCGATGATCTCAAGTGTCTCGAATGTGTGTTACAAAGAAACTTAAAGTGGTATTTGAGATAAGAGGGGGTTGTAGTAATAAACAGATTACTGTAGAGTAATTATAAAATATGGGCATTCCGGCGAAGGCAGATTGGCAACCACTTGAACTTAATATGTAATGCAGAAATATAGTCATATTTGTGTAAACCAAATATGAATCTAATGCAAAAGTTTTGGAGTCGCTCAAGTTCCTTATATAGATACATAGAGATGAAGGAGGCTACAGAATGATGATGATTTAACCTGCATCGTCGTGAAACACTCGGGTGGCCGAAGTAACTTGTTTTAAGACCTTCTCTACATCCAACCTTAAAAAGGAGAAAATTAATTTATATTGCCGAACTTTTCAGATTGTTACTAATATTTATATTTGTCATAGGTAACGTACCTCTATGTACAAAACTAATTTTAACAAACAAACATTCCGGTGAGTGAAAACTAAAAACATAGAAACATTTACCAATTGTCTTTTAAATCTTGTATCTGTTTACAAGGTACACTATCTAGAAACTTCTCTATGAGTTCTACAACTGCTATTTCAGCGTTCCATGATTTTAATTGAATGTCTGAAGCTGGAAAAGAAAACATAAGTAAGAAAATGTAGTTATACTTTGTAAAGGTATACGATAGTATATCGTATTATATGTATGTATATGTATGTATCAGTAAAAATGTTAGTAGGTAGTACCTATTGCTAGTTTAGCGATGATTCTCGTTGTGCGGTAGGTGAATAAATAAAAGTTTTTACACTTGCACGGTAGATGGAGAATGGTTTATTGCAAGATGAAGTTCACAGACACAGTAGAAAGAATACAGCTTGAAGTATGAAGGAGCGGACAGACAGAAGGCACGGGTGAAACAATGTAGACTTAGACTTTAGATGATAGCGAGTTGGTTAAGGTAAGCGCGTCAGAGAAGCAAGTAAGGTACTGATAAACTAGGCGACCTGGTGAAGAAGTGTCAGTGGCGAGCCAGTGGAGCCGAATATATCGGGTGCGCTACGCGGCGGAGGAGTGCCCCCTCCTCGCGCCGTAAGCAATGGCGCTAGCGCAGCCACGCAATGGCGCGCTCGGCCAGCCGACCGTTCCGTTATCTAATACGAAACTTGGTTCGCTTGTCCGCGCGTACATACAGATATAAAATTTATTATTTAATACTTAAAGACTAATTAACAATTGCTAATACATATTATTATCTATGCTTACTTATTTACTAACAACTATTATTACAACTATATATATTAACATTTATTTATGCGTGTATTTACAATAACAAACAAGTATTTATATATTTATTTATATATTGACATTTGTTTATCGGTGTAATACAAATATACGCTACACTAGTAAGTGCTTTCACTTACCGATTGCATCGAGCCTTAGAAGATTTTCCTCATAGAGAGTCACGGGATCAACTGCATTTTCAGGTAAATACACGAGCATTGTTTGAGTTATAGATTGTAATATAGCATCAATGCGGGCTTCTTTAAGATCTGCTACCTGAAATTGCAAAACTACCTTTATAAAGCCCTGAGGATATTAGTTAGCTACTTCATATTTTTGCTGGATTTTTCAATACCTCTTTAACAAACAAATCCACCTCGTCGAGTACATTTTCTATGCTTTCAATATAAGAGGGTATTTCTAGAGAAGTCCATGTTATTGTTGATAATCCTGGCTGAAATGCTTTCTCCAATTTTATTAATTGGGCCCGAAGTAACGGCAAATACAGCTTTGGCATGCTCCTAAATTAATGAATGGTTAAAATTAATATGTAACAATAGTTGTATAACATTCTGACCCAAAAATATGAAAGTTTATCAACGGAAGTATTAAAGTTCGTCATTATTTTCGATGTGTAATCCTCTGGCATACTATTCATTATAATTATTTACCAAATTACATTTCCCAAATTATAAAATTTGATTACCTTCTTATTTGATTGTTTCTTTCAACCAAGTAAGTGATTTTTTCAAAATTTCCCAGAATTTTATTTTTGCAAAATGCAACTATTTGGGCGCCATCTGGTACACCTATAAGTGAAATTATAATTTACTTTCCTCAGTATTTTGCTTACATTTGCCTTTCTGGTTTGAAGTTTTACCTATCCCTCATGTTATCTACATCATGCTTTACACTCATTCACTTCTTCAAACAAACTGTTGCGACTAGACTACTGCACAAAGTACACATACATGGGCCAATATCAAGGTACAATGTTTACTAATAAACCACTGACAGCTCCTGACAGCTCAATCAGCTGACAGCAGGGGTGAAAAACATTTTTATTTTTAAGTTTGCTCTAATCTAATCTTCTAGTACTATGACCTGGGATATTTTATGTTCTCAAACTATCTTTCATCTGTACTTACTCGGTTAAATCGATGTACTACAAACGCAACATTATATATCGAATTCATTTTAATACTTCAAAACATTTGTTGTTGAGTAGAGGGAGAGTATGATATATATAATATATATGTATAAAGATCTTTCCAAACGCTTAGTTGACATTTCGCGTGACCCAAGGGCTGGCTTTTACCTCGGTCAGAGAATAAGCATTGCCATTCAACGTGGCAATGCTGCCAGTCTTCTGGGCACATTACCAGTGGACAACGATGTGGAGGAGTTTTTCGACGCCATATTTTAGATTAGTATATTTTTTGGTTTAGTTAGTGAGTAGTTTTGGTTTAACTGTTTATCTTTGTAGTCTTAGTTAATTAAGTATATTATACACTCTATATACTTGTATCTATATAAATAAAAACACTCTCTATGTATAAGTATGATATATAGGAGAGTATGATATATATATATAAGCAACATGCAGCGTGGAGTGGAACGTAACACCTTATTTCTTATCTTCTTACATAGTATAAAACAAAGTCGCCTCCAACTGTCTGTCTGTCTCTATGTATGCTTAGATCTTTAAATCTACGCAACGGATTTTGATGCGGTTTTTTAATAGATAGAGTGATTCAAGAGGAAGGTTTATATGTATAATACACGTGGGCGAAGCCACTGGCAGAAGCTTGTACAATAATAAAACTAAATTAAAATGATGCTCAATTACTATGAATAATGTATCTTTAATGCTCTTTCAAATTTCGAGTCATTGTAAAAAACTACCAATTGTTTGCCACCCAGGACGTCAAGTTTGAAATTCGTTAAGAGTTGGCAGTGATAGAAAGTTAAATATTCTCTGGTGAGTCTAGTCCTTGTTTTTGATTACTTATTGATTATATTTTATAGATTTCATAAAATCATAAAATAGACGATTACAAAATTAAAATTATGACAATCTGATGGAATTTATAGGTAAAATCATTGTAATTTTGTAAGAATATATTAATTTCATGGTGATAGCCCTAAAAAATTTGCTGTTTTCGTTTGTTTGTAAACATTGTATCTTCTAAGTGGCTCATGGATACCTACTTACGCACCATTGAAAACCCCCCAGCCGTCCACTAAGGATAGTGGATCGTATCATATTATTCGGTGATTACAGTTCTTGAAAGCTAGCATATAAAAATATAAAAAATTAAGAAAGAACCACGACCCAAAAACCTTTAAAAATCAAACAAATAAAATTTCCAATTTAAAATACCCTTGAAACAAATACCTCTATAAACAAAATTGGTTCATCCGTTTAGGAGCCTTGATGTCACAGACAGATAAACAATAACACAAACACACAGATACACACGTCAAACTTATAACATCTCTCTCTTTCGCCTCGTCGTGGCGTCGGGGGTTATAAATAAGATTAACTTTGTGAGTGCGTTACCAAAAGACTAAAAACTTACGAAGTCCCAACTGCCACATGTATTCAACCTCTCTTATACACTCCGGGATATACATGCTGAAGTTAATGATATACATATTAGTCTTGGGATGACGCATTAAAAGTGGAGCAATCAAACCCATTCGCACCTACAAGGGAAAATTATATTAGTGACATTGTAACATCTCTTTAATTCTTGTGTCAGCTTAAAGCTATGGACGGCAGTACTCTCTAGTCAGGTAAGTCAGGTATTGACTAAAATTTAGTAACCTAGAACTAAAAATAAGAAATTATTAACTGAATTATGCAATATTTTTGGTTGTTGCTATATTGTGCGGCAATGCTACGACATTTGTACGATAGTGCTACGGCATTGCCACGGTAGTGCTACGGCGTTGCTACGATAGTGCTACGGCGTTGCTACGACTGTGCTGCGGCGTTGCTACGACTGTGCTGCGGCGTTGCTACGACTGTGCTGCGGCGTTGCTACGACTGTGCTGCGGCGTTTCTACGCCGTTGCTACGATAGTACTACAATAGTGCTACAGCGTTGCTACGATTGTTCTTCGGCTGTATGTCATCGTAGCCTAGTGGCTAGGACCTCGCCTTTCGTGTTTGAGGTCGTGAGATCAAATCCGGGCAAATACTAATGTGACTTTTTTAATTCATGTTTTTTATCGGTTACACTTTGGGGAGTGTGCGTTGTAATTGCATGAACTAATTCCTCCTAGGCCATTCCATCATCGGTCTACAAGACGTACGGCAATGCGTCATCGGTACATGGTGGAAATCCCACCCATACGCACCAAACGGAAAACCCTGGTGAAATTCCCTGTCGGTGTCTGTATTTCCAGTTGGCTGCAACCTGGGAGTCTTTAAGTCAAGAGTGATTAGGCTTCTTCTAGACAAGCGTGCTACATCGTTGACCACATCATCGCTTACCATCAGGTGAGATAGTGATCAAGCGCAAGACTATCAAAAAAATAATTAAAGACAAACTTTCTAAGTTTATCTTGGACATCACTGACAACAGTGACGGAAACTTGGACTTATGTTAGTATTTGTAAGTTTGTGCTCCATCAGTGTAATTGCTGCAAGGCGTTCTAGTGCGAGGGTAAACAAATAAATACAAAATACAACAGTGCTACGACATTTGTGCGATATTTCTACAACAGCGCTACGGCATTGCTACGATTTTCTACAACAGCGCTACGGCATTGCTACGATATTTCTATGACAGCACTACGGCATTGCTACGGATGTGCGACGACATTGCTACGATAGTTCTACAACAGTGCTACGATCCTGTAGAGGACTTCACTCGATTAACGTAATCATTTATAATTGACTAGCACTGCGCCCGCAACTTCGTTCACGTAATTTCAATTATCCTATAACTGAATTTCTTATGTGCAGTTGGTGAAGGCGACCAAAAATAAGCGATTATTAAATCAATAAAATTGTGTATTGTCGATGTACAGGTTTTATTGGATTGGGACGATTGATTATATAGTGACAGGTGATAATCAAGACGATTTCTTAACACAACTTGAAAACTGGGCTATGGACGGGTCCACCGTACTTTAGTGTATGTAGTAGAGTTGTAATCACTTTGTAATCACTTCGATCATCAAATTTACATATTCAGTAATTTTGATCTCCAAAGTAAATTGACAATATTATAATTTTTAAAGCCAATGATAAACAAAAAATAATTAAAGTTAGTGTAAATAAAACAAATTTTACCTGTCCCACATTTTCACTCCAAGAATAATGATAAATCAATTCATATTCTGTGAATACTATAGTCATAACATTATGCAACTTTATACATCGCTGTGTATTCTGTAAAAAAGGAATTGGTCATAATGGGTCAAATCTGAGAGTAAGACTCATCATCACATCGATATAATTTTGTGGGATATACTTTCTGTTAAATAAGCCGTCAGTGGGTGTACTATTCTTATAAGATAATAGATATCAGCGACCTTTTAAATTAAAAAAATATAGGGGTCGATACAATACCATGTGCATGATAACTTCATGATGCTGCTTGAATATCTGCATGGGCACTTTAATATTCCTATGATAAAACCTTATCCACATGAGTCGTCCTGCTACTGGAGGCATATTTCTTGGTAATTCCGGCTGATCTCTTTCTTCGTTATATCTAAATATTTAGACTTATTTAGTTAGGTACTCAAGTTTTTTTAATAATATATCTTAAGCTAGTTTTTAGGGTTTCGTACCCAGAGGGTAAAAATGGGACCCTATTGCTAAGACTCCGCGATCCGTCTGTCTGTCTGTCTGTTTGTTTGTCTGTCCGTCTGCACCAGGCTGTATCTCATGAACCGTGATAGCTAGACAGTTGAAATTTTCACAGATTATTTATTTATGTTGCCACTATAATAACAAATACTAAAAACAGAATAAAATAAATATTTAATGGGGGCTCCCATACAACAAACGTGATTTTTTTGCCGTTTTTAGCGATAATGGTACGGAACCCTTCGTGCGCGAGTCCGACTCGCTTTTGGCCGGTTTTTTTTTGTTTTCTAACGTCAACGATTTATTTCAATGTTTTCTACAATTTTTCAATTTTTCTTTTACAATTTTTCATAGGTCTATGTGAGCTTCAATAAATACTAAGCATTTACTTATGATTTAATTATCTACCTGTCGCGTATTGACTCTATCTCAGATGTGTAGAGACGAATTAATTCAAAATATTGATCTTCTATATACAGACAGTCTAACTCCAGTTTTGCAAATCTCGTAAGTAGATGTAACGCTATTTCCGTAGTAGGGCACTTTTTGACACACTGAAAAAAAATCTCGTAAATAATTATTTTTACTCACACAATCAAGTTTCCTATTTCTGTTCATTTAGAAACTATTTGTTGACACTATCTCATCAACTATATCGCCTTTTTTTTTGTTTACATGGGAAAAGACCTTCAAAAGGCGCCTGGATTTTTGTGGAAAGACCAGAGGGTGTGGGATTTTACCTCACTAAAACCACCCCGTTGATCACCATCAGCACTTGGAAGGCGCCCCGTTACCTCTTAAAAGACCACTCCGGAACGCCTCCGTGCAATGCCTGTTGGGGCACGTCCCAGGGGAGACTGAGAGGCATCTCCCCTGAGCCTCGATGTGCACGGCAGCACGTGATCACTGTGCCACCGTCTTACCTGGAGTCACTTGGTGGGTGGTCAGAGTACCCAGTCTGAGCGCCCGCGATCCCGGAACATAGGCATCATAGGCAGGCGGGGTTTCGGCGTTTTAGGTATCGAGGCGGTTGCCTCCCCGATGCCTTCTTCTCCGAGAGGGATCGGCCCTCTCACGATCCCGCTCGGCGGACTCCTTCTGGATCATCACGGTCTCACAGAAGGAGGTCATTTCGCTCCTGCTTTCTGTCTCTGCCAGCATTACCCTCACAAATGCTGGCTAAGATAGGTCTCGCCTGATTTTGGCTACCAAGACCTGCCGCTCAGAGGCCCGCGCAGGGCACTCTTCAAGCGTGTGCTATGCAGAATCAAGGTCGCCTCCACAATGGTGGCAATTAACCGTGGCCTCTCGCCCAATCCTATTCAGGTACTCAACGAAGCAACCATGCCTGGTCAATACCAGAGTGAGCCTGTCGGAGATGCGCTCCCCTCTTTGACGGCTTTGACAAAGCGGTTGCGCGAGAATTGCGCCTGCTGTAGACGTTCGCACTACCGCTCGAGCACTTTTCGCCGTTCCTGCCACCTCAGCCTAACTGCAGCGATTCCAGGCACGCTTTGCCGGATGGCATGAATCCGGTCATATGCCCTCGCGTCCATATACGCCAGGATGTCCAATGGTGGAAAACGTGCCAGGAGTGTCGCCGCCTCAAAAGATACCGTTCGGTATTTATTTATGCAACATACACGTACATAGGCGGACTTAATGCCTGAGGCATTCTCTACCAGTCAACCAAAGGTGGTGGAGAGATAACATGGCAGGTGCATAAAAAATATAAATAATTATATCCACGTGCGATTCGGATAGCCATTTTCCGCTGCAGGATGTTGAGTTTAGTCCTGCAGCGTCGGACACCTGACAGTCGGTTTGATCAAACTGGTGCCCCATAAAGGACCATCGAACGCTCGACACCCGCGTAGAGATGGCGAACTTCTTCTCTAGGTCCCCCGAGATTGGGCAGCAGTCTATGCAAAGCACCCAATGCCCTTCCAAAGCGGGGGACCAGGCGCTTAAAATGCTCTTCGAAGCCCCACCGACAATCCAGGGTTAGGCCAAAATACTTTATGTACTACCCTCCTGGACTTGCGCATCTCCTACAGTCACTGACGAGCTGGGTGGCTCTCTGCTCGTCGGCAGTTTATGGAACCTCATCATCTAGCCTGCCCTTTTCCCAACTTAGTTGGATAGATTTTTACTTCTAGACTAACCGGATGTAGCTGACCAGCATTTAACATGAAGCGACTGGATTTTTACAATATTTAAACGTATACAGTTATTTTTACCTACAAAATACTTAAAGTGCTTATGCTATGCTATAACAATAAAAAATTATTACACTTATCATGAAGTTTTCTAGTAACAGCTCCTGGCTGGCCACCGCGTCTTTGTATATTTTGTAATCTTTGTCGAAATCGGACCGCCTGTTCAACGAGAAAATCATTGATTAATCATAAGTAAAAGTTGAAGCATAGTATGATAACAAAAGTGTTATATCGTAATCCGACCTGTGATCCAACGCATCATACGTTTTCGAGGAGATAGTTTTGAACAACTTGTTAAAGGTGACAGCATATTCCTCAATGCCCTCCAATGTTGTTTTATTCAGAACATAGTAGGTGATGTATGTTTGGAAAAGATCAATAATCTATTAAATTAAAGAAAAATTATAATGTAATAAGTAATTTTTGTTGCTCTGAAAGCGCAAGGCGAGGCCGCGGACCCGCGGTAGTTCATGAACTTGCCAAGTCAACATTGATGAATTTCAAGAATTGGAAAGAAGTGACGCAGAACCGAGAACAATAGAAAGAAAAGGAGTGAGGCCTTTGTCCAGCCACTGCTGAGCTAATACAGACTATCTATATGTATTAATAATATAATATGATGTTGTTTTTTTTTATTTTAGTTGCTAGTCGTCGCCAGCACGGTGCAACATGTAATGAGGTATCTACATGCTAATAAGCAATCAAATAAAATATTTTTTTTCTTCCTGCGACTTCGCCCGCGTGATCCCGGCGATTATACTAAGGGAACTTACTCCCCGAATAAAATGTATCCTATGCCCTAAACCAGGAAATGGTTTACCCCTGTGCTATCAAAGTTTCATACAAATTCCGTTTTATGACGTGAACAGGTAACAAACAGACACCGACAGAGTTACTTTCGCATTTATATATAACATTAGTTTGGATTTACCTTAAGTAGCCGTTTTCGGAAAGTTTCAAATTTGCCAAATATGTACATTTCCGAGCAATCGAAAGGCTTTTCAGTAGTTGCTTCTATCATTTCTTCCTGGGTCTCAGAATAGCATTGACGATAGAATTTATAGAGACTTAGGCAGTACTAAAACATAAACAAGTAATATTTTTGAAGTGAATCTTCTTTATCGACGTATGGGAGAAAATTTTGTACGTAGACTCCGTCCAACGGAAAAAGTCCCGCGGAAATACATGGAACTAACAAGATTTGTTAGAGGACAGCGTACAGTCGCATAGAAACTAGCGCCGCGTCTACGGGACTTCTTTCGTTGGACGGACTCTATCATCACGTTTTTCGGTTACGCGCCATGTTGCTTTTTTTTATCAAAGTTTAGTAAAAAGACTTATTCAAATTTAAGTAAATTTACAAGAAAAGTGAGTGATTATATATTTCGTTTTATAAACTCAACACGTATGAGCATGATTTTAATATTTATAAATTAATTAATTTATAAATATAAATTACTCATTAATTGTATGCATGTCTATAATAATAAAATAGCTTTAATTTAATACGGAAAAAATTGTTTTTCTTAAGGCTTAAGCCTTATCTACCCCATTTTCGTGAAGTTGCAAATAGTAGAAAAATGATATGTCGTATAGAAGTTTCACTTCTTACCTGTGTACTCTGGTACACACACACAATTTTTTTATTTTTTTAATCCCCTGACTCATTTTTATTGCATGCTACATAATTTATCTAGTAGTAGACGTGCTTCGATCGACAATCTATTAAACACGCATTTATGATATCTTGCGAAAACACTCCGATACAAACAGTAAAACACCTATAACTTTTGAACGGCTGAACCGATTTGCATCAAACACAATCAATCTGTTCATCCGTTTAGGAGCTATGATGCCACAGAGAGATACACAAGGACACAAATACACACACACACGTCAAACTTATAACACCCCACTTTTTCCGCCGGGGGGGTTAAAAATAAGATTACTTAAACGTATTAAGTACCTAGAAATGATAATTCGTATCTGTAAAGGTTTCGAAATTCTTTGTGATTGTTAAACTTAAAATGATAATTTGGATAGGTACTGCTTCGAGAAATGATACATTAAAATCAAATCAAATCAAATGTTTTTTATTTCACATAGGCCTACATGGGCACTTATAAAACGCAGACAAAAGGTGCACTGTACATTGAATTTCGAAGTACCTCAAAAGACATTTTAGGCAATTGAAGATAATCAAATCAAATCAAATGTTTTTTATTTCACATAGGCCTACATGGGCACTTATAAAACGTCGACAAAAGGTGCACGGTTCGGGTTAGTCGTTTCCTGTGGAGAAGAACCGGCAAGAAACTCCACGGTTACTCTTTTAAAAAAATTGGTTTGTTTTTACAATATTTCCATGTTACAGTATTAGTGCTTAGATATGGGGGGACAACGTAGGCCCGACAATAAGTCGTAAGAAACTAAAAAAAAATTGTATAAACGAGAGAGTTAACAAATGTTAACAAGCGTCTAGAAATCTAGAAGGCCTACAATGTTCACACATTCACAAAACAATTAGTAAAAGAATCTATATAAAGGAAAATATAAATAAAAATATATAACAAGACTAAATTTAACATGTGGCACAAATGTTGTTATCAGTGCTGTAACTATTCATAGCAAAAAAATAAAGATTATTGAAATCATTGTAAAAAGTCTAATTAAAAGAAAGAAAAAAAGTAAAAAAGCTTTTTTACAAAAAAATACTACCGACTTCCAAATAAGAAAACTAGAAAGTGAAAAATAACTTTATTTTTGGAAGTCGGTGTCTTTGGTAGGTACCAAATTTTTAAGTTATGGACACCGACTTCCAAAAATAAAGTTATTTTTCACTTTCTAGTTTTTAACCGACTTACCAAAAAGGAGGAGGTTCTATGTTCGACATTATGTTTGTTTTTTTTTTTTTTTTTTTTTTTTTTTTTTGTGTATGTTCACGCATATCTCCGTCAATTTTGGACCGATTTTGAAAATTCTTTTTTTGTTTGAAAGAGTATGTTTCGAAATTGGTCCCATTTTAATTTGGTGAAGATCTGATGAAGGACTTCGAAGATATACAACAGAACTCTTCAATAAATTACGGCAAATCTCTCGGAATTGCTGCAATCGCATGTCTGTTTATTGTTTACGCCATTTTAACATAACATCACGCCAGTACGCTCTAAAGGGGTACGCAGATCTCTCATTTCATCGGTAATACTATAGTTTCATGATATTCGGGTAATCTATTCTGGCGTTATAGGTACCTTACTATACAACTTGTACAACAAAAAAGTGAAAAATAAAAAGCTTTTTACAAAAAAATACTACCGACTTCCAAATAAAAAGACTACAAAGTGAAAAATAACTTTATTTTTGGAAGTCGGTGTCTATAACGTAAAAAAAATGGTACCTACCAAAGACACCGACTTCCAAAAATAAAGTTATTTTTCACTTTGTAGTCTTTTTATTTGGAAGTCGGTAGTATTTTTTTGTAAAAAGCTTTTTATCTTATTTGGAAGTCGGTAGTATTTTTTTGTAAAAAAGCTTTTTATTTTTCACTTTTTAGTTGTACCTACCTAATAGGGAAGTAGTTAAGTAAGTACCTATAACGACAGAATAGATTAGCCGAATAACATGAAAAATGAATATAACCGGTGAAATGAGAGATCTGCATACCCCTTTCGAGCGTACTGGCGTGATGTTATGTTATGAAATAGTATAAACAATAAACAGACATGCGATTGCAGCAATCCCGAGAGATTTGCCGTTATTTATTGAAGAGTTCTGTTGTATATCTCTGAAGTTCTTTATCAGGTCTTCACCAAATTAAAATGGGACCAATTTCGGAATATAATCTTTCAAACAAAAAAAGATTTTTCAAAATCGGTCCACAATTGACGGAGTTATCGGTGAATATACATAAAAAAAAAAAAAAAAAAAACATACATAATGTCGAACATAGAACCTCCTCCTTTTTTGGTAGTCGGTTAAAAATGAGATTGAGAATAGTTAGAGACATCCACATATTTGTGCCGTTTATGAGTTACCAGGGAAGCCGCATGCGCAGAAGGAGCTAAAATTTTTATCTTCAACGTAGTCCTTGATTTTGTAATATGATTTTTTAATAAGGACACGTTTGATGTAGTTTTTGAACTTTCCCTCGGTCAATTCTTTAACTGGCTTTGGCAACTTGTTATAAAAGCGTATACTGTTTATAAGAAAAGACTTGCTAGTTTTCGTTAATCTGAATTTGGGTATTACAATTTCATGCTTACTGCGTGTATTTAAATTATGGAAATCGCTTCTAGTTTTGAAAAGCCCTCGAGATACTATTTAACATCTTCATAGCGATGGCTTACTCAATTTAAACTTTCCTCGGACAATCAGATATAGATATCATCATCATCATCCTACTAATGTTCTCACTGCTGGGACACAGGCCTCCATTCTGTGAGAGGGTTTTTTTTTTTCATTAGAAATAACGTTGCCCCACACTAGGAATTTCTTCCTGTATCGTGTGTGCGTTTACAAACATATAAACCCACATACACAAACACCCAGAGCCGGAACAACTATCTGTAGGTAATACAAATATTTGTTCCGTGCGGGAATCGAACCCGCGACACGTAGCGCAGCATTCAATCGCTCAACCACTGCGCCAACCTTGCGCCCAGGAATGGGCCGTAAACCACCACGCGGGCCCAGTGCCCGGAGTGCCTGGTTGGTGGATGTCACATGTCTTCGAATTTTTGGTTCTAGCACATGCCGGTTTCCTCACGATATTTTCCTTCACCGTTTTGAGAGTAGTGGTGATGAAATAATTAACACAAAGTACAGCGCCTGCCTGGTCTAGAGCCCACGACCTACAACTTGCAAGTCGTGGCCGATACCACTGGGCCACCACTGCTCTCTGACATAGGTATAAAGGTTGTATATTTTATATAAGTAGTGCCATTTTGCGTAACGAGATCTTACAATAATATTTTGACTGTTCTGCTCACAGATTTATAATTACAATTGAAAGACTTACTTTAGCTTTATAGATAAACTTTAGCTTGTCTTGGTTCCAAATATTCTTCTTGCCACCACTGGTCAGGAAATCCATGCACATATTAAGGATCTGATTGGTTACTTTGACCAGCAACGTAGATATTTGTTTTGTAGTGTTATAGTATCGTGATGTCGCAAATATCATACGAATGCTGTACAATAAACCAGGAATGTAGAGCTGCATTGTGTAAGGATCGCACCTGCAGAAGCGTGACACAATATTAATGATAACAGAGCTAAATGATCTTTTACATTACACTTAAATTGCCCATTCGCGACTTAACCATGCCATGGTTCAACGAATTTATTCAAATTAATCTAAAAAGCAGTAAAAAAGAATCAGCATTTCATGAATGAAAAGGAATTCATTCATTTCATTAATGAAATGATATTGATATTCAAATACCTGTACAGCGGTTCGCAGTATTTCTCCAAAGCGTACAAGTACCTCACGTTATCAAAAGCTTCGTTGTAATAATCGGTAACGTTATTGTCTAGTTGTTTCCATTTCTGAAAATATACTCTAAATAAATTGTTGGTGATCTTACCGATATACTTTGCTTAGTATATCTCATTTAATATGCACATTTATTTTGCCGTTTCTTCATAAACACTATATTTATTTTATTATTTTCTATCACTTGTTTGTATAGCTGTCTAGAAACTCGAAGAAGTCGGTCTCCAATAGGTATCTAGTTATCTACTAACCCTTTAGAACAGTTGCAATTTCACCTAATACCTTATTAAAATCCAACAATACTGTATAAAGAGAAATATTACCTTCAAAAGCTTAGATTTGGCAGCTATCAACGTATGTATGTACATGATGGTAGGTTCATTCTTGAGATGCTCTATTATCGACGTGAACGTAGTGAGCTGGCGGCGCCAGTGATCCAGCTCAGCTAGTGGTCCAATGTTAGAAGGTTCACGACGCAGTTGCCGACTCTGCACTAATACCTACAAACAATATATTAATACTAATAACTGTTCTGTATGTTTCCTGGCAAAGACTATTTCTTGCCGTCAAGAAATCGAAAAATCGATGAGGTTAATTTGAGAGTTATAGGCTGAAACTCAACTGACTCCAACAAACTCTATCTACGAGAAAGTAACATCTATGTGCCAAGTATAGTCAATTTATAAATTTCCTGTAATAAGTTCTACTGGCCATACTGAGGCGGATACCGCTTGGTTTTTTTTTACGAATAAGTGATAAATATATTTATATAGACACAATTACTTTTTAGGGTTCCGTACCCAAAGGGTAAAAACGGGACCCTATTACTAAGACTTCGCGATCCGTCTGTCTGTCTGTCTGTCTGTCCGTCTGTCTCCAGGCTGTATCTCATGAACCGTGATAGCTAAACAGTTGAAATTTTCACAGATGATGTATTTCTGTTGCCGCTATAACAACAAATACTAAAAACAGTATAAAATAAATATTAAAGGGGGGCTCTCATACAACAAACGTGATATTTTTGCCGTTTTTTGCTCGATATTAATAACGGCAACAGGTAGACGAAAAATTCACAGAATGTTTAGTTGTATATTTACTTCAAAAAATAATAATTAATAAATTAAAATAAAATAAATTAAGGGGGGCTCCCATACAACAAACGTGATTTATATGCAGTGTTTTGCGATAATGGTACGGAACCCTTCGTGTGCGAGTCCGAATCGCACTTGGCCGGTTTTTAATATATCATTAAGCTAATAAATGCAGAATCAGTATCTCATAGATTAAACAACACAAAAGTACGAGCATAGTCGGCAAATGGTCTCACAGCTACGCGCTACGCGCCAACCTACACGACGTGGCGTAGATCACACATGCTACGATCCTTTTGAGAAACTAACATAGATTTTGGGAATGGGATAACAATATTTAATATGTACGATATTTATATTATTCTAATATAATTGTAATAATATAACTATCGTTCGTAATCGTGGGTAAAATATTCGTAATAGCTTAATAAAGATACCATTGTTATCTGTCGCATCCATTGCTTCACAAAAGAGCATATTTCTTCTAAAACATGAGTTTTAGTGATTGCCAGTTTCATTTTCTCTTGATCATATAGCTCATCCTCATAAAGTGACATGTTGATTTTGAATCTTGTACAGCAATCCAAATCTATTTTGGTTTCTAGATAAAAATATTAATTTTTCAATATATCTATATCTATACTAATATCATAAAGAGGAAAGATTTTTTTGTTTGTTTGTTTGTATGTTTGTTTGTACCGAATAGGCTCCGAAACTACTGGACCGATTTAAAAAAAACTTTCACCAATAGAAAGCTACGTTATTCCTGAGTAACATAGGCTATTTTTTAATCACGAAAACGGATCCTGTGGGGTGACCCACGGGAGCGAAGCCGCGGGGAGCAGCTAGTATACATAATAAAAACATTATTCTAGTCTCTTTGCGTTGCTTCATAAGTTCACGCCAATATAGAGGAACACAATAACAATAATAATAGCCGAAGAAAGTTATTGTCCATGCAAGTTATGCCTTTTATGTCACAATACAAGCATAATCTAAATATAAAAATTAATGACTTACTTGCAAGGTAATCAACGAACATCATTATTTTTGATATATAGGACTTGATGATATCATTGCTTTTAGGATTGGGAGGGTTAATATATCCCCAACCTTTGCACGCCTGGAGAGCGGGCACGTAAACACGATGCATGGTCTTGTAAACAGCTGACACTACGTTTTCAGTCTCTTGATTGATATCAAACTGTGCAAAAAAATACTCCTGAAACGGATAATATTATTACTTCATTGGTTTAGTAAAATGTTGGTGAGTTACATCTTACTCTTTTCAGAGTTAGGTACCTATATGAATGGTAAGTATTTTATGAATCTACAAAGTATGACCCCGTCAGTGGTTAGACAGGGAGGTAGAGTTATTCGCTTTATTTCTAGTATAGGATGGTACAATATTTGTAATAGGTAAATATGACTAAATATGTTACTTACTTCAGCCACGTTCCGACTGTCTATAGCCTTACTTTGCAATCTGTACATGGCAATACATTTGCCCTGAGTGCCGATCTTGAATAAATCGGATATATAAGTCCTTTCCATTCTACCTTTCTGATTAGGAACAAACCGACCCGACTCTATAAAAATATGATATACAAATATAGATTAGCATCGCGTAAATGCAATGTGCATGTTTGATCTACGTTACAAACACTCTAATGAAACATCAAGTCGGGGTGACTTGATTCCTGTCGGTGAATAACACTCGAATATAATGTCTTAAAAAACAAAGAGCTACCTACTAAGGTTTTTCTTTGAATATTACCTAAGTGTAAACAGATAAAGCTAGCGAACAGGTGTTATTACTATGATAATTAACTTTCCAATGGACTTAATAAAAAATTAAAAACTTAATTTAAAAAAAAACTGTGATAGGACTCGCGCACGAAGGGTTCCGTATCATTATCGCAAAAAATGGCAAAAAAAATCACTTTTGTTGTATGGGAGCCCCATTTAAATATTTATGTTATTCTCTTTTTAGCATTTGTTGTTATAGCGGCAACAGAAATACATCATCTGTGAAAATTTCAACTGTCTAGCTAACACGGTTTATGAGATTCAGCCTGGTGACAGACGGGTAGACAGACAGACAGACGGATCGTGGTGTCTTAGTAATAGGGTCCCGTTTTTATCCTTTGAGTACGGAACCCTAAAAAGGGATCTGAAGTAAATCATGACAGAAGGAATAGTGCCGCATACCCATATCGACGTGAGGTAGCATTGCATCACACAAAACAATACAGTGCCTCCCACTTTCAGAAACTGCGCTGTCTAATAGTCCTATATGCATATCTGCGTCATAAATACCTTCCTGCAATGAGATTAAGTTAAGTAATCTAAGCACATCATTGTGCTATTAAAAATATGAGATTAGCAAGGTTTAAGTAGGTACACATTTTCTTACCAATACATATTCAGGTGTTTTATTCAACATAGTAGCTGCATTAGCTATTAGAAATCTGTGTTGTTGCTTAATACCACTAACGCGATTGCTACGAGCTTCTTTGGCTTTAGCCTACGAACAAAAATGTGTTTAATTTGGTTTAAGTACCTGCAACGTTTGCCGTAATAAAACAATAATAATCTAATTATTCTGTTCATTTACTTGTTTGTCTTTATACGACTCATGAGCTTGCGCCAACGTGCTCATAGAAGCTCTGCTTCTCCTCTGAATACCCTGTAAACGAGAACTGACATCCAGAATAGCTCCAAGAGCTGTTCTGTCAACATCGACGAGTTCTTCATTATCTGATATATATGTTTGAATGGATTGCAATCTTGACTGTCTTGGAGTAATATCATCTATTTCATGAGATTGTTGAGCTGGTGAATATAGTGCGCCTTGAAATGTGACCTGAGAGGCATTTGTCTTTGGCAAATATTCATCCTCTATATCGGACATTAATTAATTTTATAATGCAGATATTTCAATACGTGTAAATTAGTAGTGTTACACAAGTCTAGGTGTGCATAGATTCACAAACAATTGTTCTAAGCAAACCGTAATGATTATGTTATTCGAAATTTAAATTTAAAGTTTAAGTTTTTTTTTTTTAACTTTAGACGAAACGCTTGTGGAACTCGAACTCTTCACAATGTAGGAGGTAGAATCACAAAGTATGTAAGCGGTGGACATTTTGTGGTAGAATATACTTCTTGGTTATCTATCTATATGTCGCAGCCATCTAGTTAAATTAGCCAGCTAAATGGACGCCTAGCTCGTTCATTAAACGCCGCTGCATTAAGCAGATCCCGTGGCCATCTGTGGTCTTCTTCATCAGTTCCACTTCACCAAATGATACTTTCTGAGTGCAAATGATTGCATTGTTGAAGAAAATACCAAAATCGCTGTATATATGCTAATAATATTTGAGGTTTTCCCTCGATTTCTCCAGGATGCCATTATCAGATCCTGCCCTGATTATCATGGGACCTGGAAAGTATACCTACCCTTTCAAACAAAAGAAGAATGTTCAATCTAAAAACATCACATCACATCATCAGCCTTTTAATGTTCCCACTGCTGGGACACAGGCCTCCTCTCAAAGAGGGAGTGAGCTATAATCCACCACGCGGGCCCAGTGCGGATTGGTAGATGTCACATGTCTTTGAATTTACGGTTCTAGGACATGCCGGTTTCCTCACGATGTTTTCGTTCACCGTTTTAAGAGCAGTGGTGATGAAATAAATTACACAAAGTAAAGCGCCTGCTCAGGTTCGAACCTGCGACCTACAACACGTAAGTCGGGACCGTAACCACTGGGCCACCACTGCTCTCCATCTGCTCTCAATCCAAAAACATACTCAACACAAATGATAAGATACTTTGGTAATGAGCCATTAATTATTTTTTAAGCGTAATTTCACAAGTTATTATTACATTTCCTAAAATTCTGTTTTTTTTGGTATTAATCATGGGTTTTTCGTCAGTCGTCCAGACTAACAAAAAAAACATAAAAGACTTGTGTTATGTATTTTATGTTTTTTTTAGTCTTTGAGTTGTTCTACACAATGAAATAAGAATCATAACTATAAGCATATTATCATATTTTTTTTTATTGTTGCTTTAAAATAATCAGGCGAGATAGTGGTGAAACGCGCCTGAATAAAAATGCCCCTGCGCATTTTGCCCCATATTTTTTGCAGAATTTTAGGAAATCCATCATGAAAAAATGTCGTAACTCGTATTGAAGTTTCAAACAGAAGTTCGAAACTTGTTCGGAATTCCCCTGTATTCTTTCAAATGAGTTATCATGATTAAAGTCGTGTTGCTGCAGTCAAATTTGAGGGTCAGTTGTTGTTGTTTAATTGCAATAGTGAACGGACGTACGATCGCGCGCGCGTGCTCTTGATAAGAGTATTCTGCAGACGCAGCACAATACCGTCGCGTCGCCGCGGTGTACATACGTCGATCTATCGGGGTCATTGCCATGACCTAGTTATCAGTGCGGAAATCATGAATCATGAATCGTTTACAATAATTTATTGGTTAGGTGTTAAACTCGCCCTAACAACTAAATAATAGCTGCACAGTCATTTAAGATAAAAAACTGACCTGGATAAGCGGTTGTATGACTGTTACACCCAGGAGAAAACGGATAGAGGAAACCTGCAACTTATGGTACGTAAACTGAATTAATAGCTTGCAGGACCAAGTACAAGTCCTTCAAGGAGAATTAAATTGCTTGAAGGAAAAGAAAGAAACTGAAGAGCCCTTGAAAAAACAGGAAAGCGAGCCAGAAATATTTTCCCAGCGTACTAAAAGTGACGTTGAATATTGCACAGACGAGGATGAACTCGCTAAAGAGACTGAGTGGATAAGGGCCAAGAGCAAGAAGAAGAGGAAGCTTAAGACCTCTCTTTCTCCAAAACTACAACCCGGATCAAGTGCCCAACAAGAAGAACGACAAAAAAAATGCGAAAGAGACTTCTGTCAAAAAAGTTCCCCCACCACCGCCAATCATAATAGACGGTGTTAAGAACTACCAAACGTTCTACGACTCGCTAACTGAAACCATACCAGCTGAATCCTTTACCGCTAAAATGATGAATGGGGATTGTAAGATGGTAAGAAGGGTGGTAGTGCTCACGGCAAGAAATACGCATACGCTGATGATGATGGTGATGACGACAGCTATAACGATGATAAGGAATAAGCTCACCGCATCCTGCGGTTATTGTAAATATCTGTTGACTATTTAACTCTCTCAATAATTTTGTTATGTTTGATATTCTCGATAACGACGCTGTAAATATTTTTTTATCACAAGTGAATAAATGATTTATAAATAAAACAAATTTTCACTTAGTTATCTATTACCTAAACCCACTGCCACTTAAGTTTGGTAATCCTGCAGGGTATGTCAGTCACCCTGGTTCTCTTGCGGATGTCTTAATTTCTGATTCGATCACGCAAGGTAACTCCGAGCATTCGAGTAGCTCCTCCATTCCCCTTTGGATGACTTTAATGAGACCTTGATGAGATTGTGCGCGACCACGTCTCAGTGCCATATGTCATCACTGGCAACAAACATTGGTCACAGACTTTCGTCTTGAGACACGGTGGTAAGTTGGACGAGAAGATACCGCGCAACTTCCCGAACGACGCCCAGCCGAGTCGGAATCGGTGGTTAACCTCTTTCTCGAAGTTTGACCTATCTAACTGGACCGTTTGCCCCAGGTAGACATAATTATCGTCTACAATTTCAATTCGATCTTCTTGGTTGCTACTAGCTACCAAAATGCCTATTATTGTGCTTGTATTGCTTACTAGGGTAGGTGCTCCAGTGAATGAACAAAACGGAGTAATGCCCAAAAAATAAGAAAGTAAAATATTTTTACCCAACACAGTAATTTTTCGTAATCGCTGCTCTTTTTCTATTACAGTGGCAAAATTCATTTCATAAGTTACAGTTCATTTTATAATGGCGAGCGTTTAAAGTTGGCAGTGTCGGTATAACTGTGTAGGTATTTGTTCCAGCAAGAATTTAGGACACAGGTACGACGCAACATTTTTGATATTACATTGTAGCCGTAATTGAAGTATGTACTATTATGTTATTTATTAATTCGAATAAAGGATAGTTATACTATATGTCTGAAATCGATTTAATTGTCATTTTACTCAGTTTTAAGTAAATTATTAGGTGTCCCAGCATTGGAACTAAAAATCGTTTAAAATCCGGTGAAAGTAAAAAACGGTCGTTCCGTTCATTCACTGGACAAACGTCAATTTCATATTTTTATTCAAATATGTAATTTATAATTAAGCCATAAGATTCATGTTTTGGGATTAGTTTTAAGATTAGATCTAGTCTTTTTGGCCGTATTGGGACAGGTATGTTCAAATTTTGGTTCATAAAATCAAGTGAATGAACTAACATTTTTTACCCGACTACCGAAGGAGGGTAATGTGTTTATCAGTCTATGTATGAATGTATGTATGTTTGTTTCTAAGTGGCGTTCTAGAGACCAAACGCGTTGGCCGATTTTGATGGTTCTAACGTCAATCGATTCGTCTTAACCAGCATGCGAGTGTCACTGGCTACATTAAAATTGGAAAATGGCGGATTTTGGGCGCCATATTGTGGGGGCCCAAAATTTTATTTACCTCCAAACCTATCGTGTGGGGTATCAAAATAAAGGGCTATAAGCTGAATTCAAAAATAAATAACACTAATATGTTAAAATGTACATAATTCTAAAAAAAGATAACTAAAATGTTATAAATAAAAAAAATTAAAAAAAACCCGACAGCTTAAAAAGCGAACTAAAAAGATGTAAACAAGAAGAAAATCATGCTGTGCAGTCGGAGGATACATCTGGTTTTGGTCAGCCAGCTCGCGAACATGTATCCTCCGACTGCACAGCATGATTTTCTTCTTGTTTACATCTTTTTATAAGACATATATTTAATTATAGGCCAATCTCACTTTTTACCCATGTCTACAAGTTGTTTTCAAGAGTCATCACGAATCATCTCGCTGCATCTTTTTACTGAAATTGTAGACGATAATTATGTCTACCTGGGGCAAACGGTCCAGTTAGATAGGTCAAACTTCGAGAAAGAGGTTAACCACCGATTCCGACTCGGCTGGGCGTCGTTCGGGAAGTGGCGCGGTATCTTCTCGTCCAACTTACCACCGTGTCTGCAGACGAAAGTCTGTGACCAGCGTTTGTTGCCAGTGATGACATATGGCACTGAGACGTGGTCGCGCACAATCTCATCAAGGTCTCATTAAAGTCATCCAAAGGGGAATGGAGGAGCTACTCGTATGCTCGGAGTTACCTTGCGTGATCGAATCAGAAATTAAGACATCCGCAAGAGAACCAGGGTGACTGACATACCCTGCAGGATTACCAAACTTAAGTGGCAGTGGGTTTAGGTAATAGATAACTATGTGAAAATTTGTTTTATTTATAAATCATTTATTCACTTGTGATAAAAAAATATTTACAGCGTCGTTATCGAGAATATCAAACATAACAAAATTATTGAGAGAATTAAATAGTCAACAGATATTTACAATAACCGCAGGATGCGGTGAGCTTATTCCTTATCATCGTTATAGCTGTCGTCATCACCATCATCATCAGCGTATGCGTATTTCTTGCCGTGAGCACTACCACCCTTCTTACCGTATCCGCCTTCGTCATGGTAGTGACTCTCATGGCCTTGTTCAGCAGAATGACCGGCATCAGCTTCATCGACATGACCCTTAACGTGGAAGCCAGCCTTTCCAAAACCACCCTTTTTGAAAGCTGAGTCCTGATGACCACCTTCTTTGTGTTCACCCTTTTCGGAGCCGTGGTGTCCCTTCTGGTATCCGTGCTTGTTGAAGTGTCCGCTGTTGTCGGCAACATCGTAGAAGTCATGGTCCTTCTTGAACTCGTCCTTGTTGAACACTTTGTGGTAGCCGGTGATCTCCTCTCCTTTGCTGTGGTGCTTCTTGTGTCCGTGGTCATCTCCCTTGTAGCTCTCGCCGGATTCGTGGTGCTTGCCGTGAACGGCGGCCTCGTCGTGGTGTCCTTTCTCGCCACCTTCAGCCTCCTTGTAGTATCCTTCGTTGTGCTCCTTGCCGTAATGTCCAGCTTCACCCTTAGCGTGATGTCTTTTAGAGTAGAAGCCCTTGCTGCCCTTCTCACCGTGAGCGGAGTGGTGATTCTCGTCGTAGTCACTACCCTCGCCTTTAGCGAATTCGTGCCCATCGTCGTGTCCTACCTAAGTCTCCTCCATCGATGTATTCGTCAGATTCTTCGCTGTCGTCATCGTCATCTTCTTCTTCAGCGTCTTCAACAATGATGGGTTTGGCAGCCACGTAGGGTAGGGGAAGTGGTGCGAGACCGTAGGCCTCCAGGGCGCCAAGTTTGGGCTGTGAGAGAGGTAGGGGCGCGGTGAAGGCATTGTGTTGTCCATGGTACGGCGCGGGAGCCCCGAGCTGGATGTAGTTCGCTGGGCCGTTGTTGTCACTCCGGTAGATGTAGCTGGTGGCCGCCGGAGTCATGAAGCCCACCTGCACCGCCGCCACAGCGGTCGCAGCCAGCAGAACGTATAAAGCTGTTCCTGCCATGTTGAGATGTGTATCGTACTGCTACTCGTACTGTTATAATTAGATAAGCCCGTTGCCCAATATTTATATCTAGTCTAGAGACAAAGGTCCGTGAGTATGTTCGTTACCTTTCTTGTAGCCATGTAACAAATAGCTTATCAGAAAATAACCTCGGTTATAGGTGACAAAGAGGCTGTTAATGAAAAAAATTGGCTATTGTGCAATTTGTGGGCAAGCCGACCGCACTGGTAATAGGCGTGAAATGCTTTTTATTTTTAATAGAGGAATCTACGCGTACCGCTTCACTCGGTAAAAGGTAGCATTGACCTACAATATTATGTCACTAATATAATTTAGATTTGACAATGAATGAAGCTTCTCGTGGGTTTTTTGTCTCCAACTTAATCTGCACTTTACTGCTAAGGTAATTTCTGCTACAAAGTCGCGATGTGTGGTGTAAAGTTTTAAGGGTTGGATTTCAAAAGGTGGGTACTGTTTTTCTAGTTGATATATTTTATAACATATTTTTTAGTCTTCGCCTTCTTGGGATTTTTAGCTACCTTTTCAAACAATGGGTTCTTCAACACATTTCACAAAGCTTTTTATTTATTTATTATTTAATACTTTAAGCACACAGATGTACAAAGGCGGACTTAACCTGCCGTCATTGTACCTTTGCATGAATTTTAAACAAATAAATAATACGCAAATAGAGTGTTTCTGTGCCAGGCAGGGAAAATTATGAAGTTGTTTCTTTATGTGAAGTCAATTCCGTCTATCAGTGTGGAAGCCGAGCGTGCTTTTCACCGCTGGCATGCAATGCATCAAGATTAGATCAAATCTAAAAAATTACATGTTAGATACTTAGGTACTTTAAATCATTTCTTCGAAATTATTATCTGAAAAAGCTGATTTTTTATGCCTCTAAAACCAATAAATATGTTCAATTGTTAATACAAAATTAAAAGATAAACGTTTAAATATATTTTATTTAAACGTTTATCTTTTAATTTTGTATTAACATCATTATCTTTGATTATATACTTGTCAAATATATACATGTTAACTGTACGCGTACAGGTGCGGATCTAGAATTTATCTCAGGGGGGGGGAGCAAATGGCTCTCTAGGAGGGCAGGGTGTCATTGAAAAAAATGCTTTTCCTGTTTTTCGGATCGTATTTATAACCTTCTTGGTTTTTTTTTCCAGTAGGATTATTGTTGTTGAGATTCTGCAATTTCAAAACGTTAAAAAAATAGGCAGAAAAAGAAAATTAACCTGTATGAATTATCTTCTCTTTGTAAATACATATTCAAAATCTGCTTCTATCTGATACTTGATATGGCATCAGTCTTCGGCTCACCAGTCAGCACTTCAGCAGTCACCACTATTTACTATACGATGGTATTTTTAGGGTTCCGTAGCCAAATGGCAAAAAACAGAACCCTATTATTGGATTCGTCATGTCTGTCTGTTTGTCTATCCGTCCGTATGTCACAGCCACTTTTTTCGAAACTATAAGAACTATGCTGTTGAAACTTGGTAAGTAGATGTATTCTGTAAACCGCATTAAGATTTTCACAGAAAAATAGAAAAAAAACAATAAATTTTGGGGGTTCCCCATACTTAGAACTGAAACTCAATTTTTTTTTCATCTTACCCTTAAGTGTGGGATATCTATGGATAGGTTTTCAAAAATTATATTGAGGTTTCTAATATATTTTTTTTGTAAACTGAATAGTTCGCGCGAGAGACACTTCCAAAGTGGTAAAATGTGTGTGTGTGTCCCCTGTAACTTCTAAAATAAGAGAATGATAAAACTTCCACCGAAAATTGGTTTGAACGAGATCTAGTAAGTAGTTTTTTTTTAATACGTCATACATCGTAAACCACAATTTACCAAGTACGGAACCCTTCGTGCGCGAGTCCGACTCGCACTTAGCCGGTTTTTTTGTTTACGCAACTGAGCAATATGTGGAATCATTGAAACAGGTGCGATTGTAGTACTGACTGAGGTGTCAGTGAAGTTTCCCGGCAAGGTTGACTCAATATTTATATTCTACCAAATACTCCAAAAAAGAGAATACTGCAGAACAAGAGGTTGTGTCAAAAAACTTAAGACTTAAAGGCCTCAATAGCCAAGTCTAGTGATGTTGATGCAACTTTGTTTGACATTTGACAGTGACATTGGCCTGACGTTTAATAGAGCAGTAGTCCGCGGGAATCAAAGAAGAACATTTTCTTACTTTTCTAAGTTGATTATATTTATTTTTAAACTTATATATAATAATGCGTCGTAACTGGAGAGGTCGTTATCGAAACAATTGGTATCGTGGTCGAAACAATCAAACTATTAGATCAGAGAGTCAAAGTTTAAATAATTCAACAAGTACTCACCGGGTGTCTAGTACTGCGGGGTCATCAAGAGCACCAGCCAATCAGCTACCCACTGTACTGCCCATTAATGATAACAACAATATCTGGAAGCTTTACTTTCCTACTGAAGGTTTGAAAAGGATTTATATATATTCCATAAAGTTTGTGATTGGTGTACTTAATGGCCCTAGTGATATATGTTTATTATTTCATTTCAGAACAACAAGAGAATTCAGAGTTATCAAATAATATTAACTGTTTCAAAAAGTTTATCCAGAAAAACAAAAACCTATTTGATTTGGAAAAAATAGATCAAACTCGCAGTGTGCCTTTAGATGTAACCAATCTAGTCAATGACACAGACTTCATCAGTGGCTGGACAAGTTTTAATACAGAATTATTTGAGTATCCAGATAAAACTTTAAGGCTATTGGAGTATAGTTTACATGAGGTAAGCTTTTACAGCCTTTTATTACCCAATTTGTTATTCCTTGTGTCCTATGGTACTGATTCACTAAAACTTAAATGGTAATGCTGTAATGGTAGTCTATTCTTCACGTAACCAGAGGACTGGCCTTTTCTTCGGCCAGAGAATCAGCATTGCCATACAATGTGGCAATGCTGCCAGCGTGCTGGACACGTTTCCCATTGACAAATTTTTTTATTTGTATAAAGGTCTATTTTTTTTTTAGAATATTTCATGGTAGTTCATTAAATGGAAACTACTTTCATTCTATGGCACTATTGATAAGTAATAAGAAAACTTTTCTAAACATAATAATTTTTATTATAATTATTATATAACTGTGAAATACAGACAACTGCACATCAACGGTTACTTTTGCACTACAAAAATTACCCTTACTGCTACAATATTAAGGTGCTGCCTATTCAATATCAAATTGTTATCACTGATGTGAGTTGAGACACACGTTTTAATTGCAGACTCTCAAGTTTGAATCCAAGATAAAAGTAAGAATACTTAACCATCAACCTGTGATTCCATTGGCTAATTTAAAAGTTAACTACTTTGGTAAGTAAAAAGTTATTTTATTTGTTCAAATTAATCATTGACTTATAAGCAACATTTAACTAGCTTTATTACCCTACTGCCGAAGGAGGGTAATGTGTTTATCAGTCTATGTATGTATGTTTGTTCCTATGTGGCGTTAACGGTGAAGGAAAACATAGTGAGGAAAGCGGCATGTCTTAGAACTTAAAATTCGAAGACATGTGACATCCACCAATATGCACTGGGCCCGCGTGGTGGATTACGGCCTATTCCCTCTCACAGGGAGCAGGCCTGCACGTACAATGGACCAAATGCGAGTCTAAGTGCTGAAAAGGGGTCCATCTGTCCTATCCTATCCTATGTGTCATTCTAGAGACCAAACGCGTTGGCCGATTTTGATGATTCTTACGTCAATCTATTCGTCTTAACCCTGCGAGTGTCACTGGCTACATTAAAATTGGAAAATAAAAAAATGGCGGGTTTTGGGCGCCATATTGTGGAGGACCAAATATTTTGTATCTTCTAAACCCATCGTGTGAGGTATCAAAATAAAGGGTTACAAGAGGTGATTTCAAAAATAGATAAAACTTATATGTTTAAATGTACCTAATTCTGAAAAAGAATTAATTAAAAAGTTATAAATAAAAAAAGTTAATTAAAACAATCAAAACACCCGACTGCTTAAAAAGCGAACTAAAAAGACGTAAACAAGAACAAAATCATGCTGTGCAGTCTGAGAATACATCTGCTTTTGGTCAGCCAGCTCGCCAATATGCATCCTCCGACTGCACAGCAGATTGTCACAGCATGATTTTATTCTTGTTTACGTCTTTTTAGTTTGATTTTTAAGCGGTTTGGTGTTATGATTGTTTTTAATTTACAGTCAACCACACAACAATTTTACTATGAAAACTACTTTTCCTTTTATGACCTACAGGGCACCGGCTATGCCAATTTTTTTTTTTTTATTCATCATCAACAGCCTTATAATGTTCCCACTGTTGGGACATAGGCCTCCTCTCTGTAAGAGCCGGAATGGGCCGTTTTTATTAAATTGAACAAAACTTTGGCCAGTGCGTGCCAGGATAGGTAGTTATCACAGTACAATTATTGTTTTGGGATTGAATATACAATTTACAATTGATGAGCAATTATTATTTTAGAGCAATTTGACATTAGTAAGTAGGTATAGTTTACATGAATTTCAAGCATGTTTTAGTGTATTATATTGCCTGCAGGTAAACTAGTGACAATTAAGGGAACCGTAATAAGGGTAGGAAGTGTGGGGCTCATTTGCACATCTATGGCATTTGAATGTTCTACCTGCCACAATCTCCAAGCTGTCGTACAACCTCAGGGTGTATTTACAGGTATTCAAATCTAATTTTAATTATTCATATTAAACATAATATACAAGATCAGGTCTGATGGTCCAAACTATAGTTGTGACAATCTAAGAAGTCAAAATGCTTAATAATAAGTAATTTTCCTTTTCACGAGTATGCTGTTAGAAATTTCTTAAGAAATAAGCAGTGCCTTTGTACTCTATTGTCTTGATGTGTTGTCTTTATGTATTAAGTATACTGTGTGTACATTAATTATTAAATAAATAAGCTTGATGCTTCTATGTTCTATGTTAGGGGGGTTTGGTTTCCGCACTTAGTCCCTCAAATGGACTTTTGTACGTGGGCCATGGCGGCCGAAGCTTGATGCTTACGAACAATAGTTATAGTGTATGGGTTTTTAATTTCTTACATACAAAGTTATTGCGGCATATAGAATGAGATAATATGTCATCGGACTTCATACTTATAGAAGATTGTCACGATTATAGGCATTTACCTATATCTTGGCAGTCAGAGTAGTTGTAGTTACAGGATAAACTCAGTAATTATTCAAAGTACTCATCAAGTTAAAGGTTGTGTGGTAGATATTGCAGTCAGCGATAAGACCTTTGTATAGTTCTCGCCAAACTTCTTGGCCGCCCTGAAGTTGGCTACAATGGCTGCGCAGTAGAAAATCTCATACAAAAACAGCACCGTTTCGTGCCTCGCGCATCCGGTAAACCAACTTCAGGGCCGCTAAGAAGTTTGGCGAGGGCTATACTCATAGTATTAAGTTGCTTTAAAATATAATGTGTAATTTATTTTTTTGGTGTACAATAAATAAAGTATATTCTATTCTATTTAAGGTATGTAATTATTTGCTGTATTCACAAGTTTAATAATCCACTATTCTCTATAGGCTTAGGTGTAGTTGCTGATCCCTGCACCCTATTTGTGAATGGACCAAACAGACTGTTGTTTATGGCGGCCGATTGTTTCGATTACTAACTAATACTGCTTCCTCTGCTTGGTCTCATGGACACAAGCATGACTGCTAAGCGTGGGTCCTTGGGTTTAATTCCCAGGTTGGGCAGTGTTATTGGGTTTTCTATCAGGAATAGGGAAGTTTCCTGGGTAGAAAAATGCATCAAAGTTCAGGAGTGGGGGCTTGTGACGTCTCTTTGTCAGTAGTGTAGCACGGCGTGAAGTTGCACGATATTTCAACGCATTGTATCGTCGTCATTTTTAGGGTTTAGTACCCAAAGGGTAAAAACGGGACCCTATTACTAAGACTCCGCGGTCCGTCTGTCTGTCTGGCTGTCTGTCACCAGGCTGTATCTCATGAACCGTGATAGCTAGACAGTTGAAATTTTCACAGATGATGTATTTCTGTTGCCGCTATAACAAAAAATACTAAAAACAGAATAAAATAAATATTTAAGTGGAGCTCCCATACAACAAACGTGATTTCTTTGCCATTTTTTGCGATAATGGTACGGAACACTTCGTGTCGTCGACTCGCACTTAGCCGGTATTTTTTTTTTTGTAATCATCCCTATTTTCTAATAGCAGCCCAGTTTGGAAGTTGGTGTGGCATAGCCGTTCCTCGCCTCCTGCATATTTGGCTAATCTTTGTTGAGATTCGACCCCAAGGCCAAAATTCGGTTGGGAGTTGGGACTTGGGAGTTTTTATATAATTTTTTTTTCAATGTTTACAGCACCTACATCATGTCAAAGTTGCCAAGGAGGGTCTAAGTTTGAACCCTTGCAATCATCACCATTCACCAACACAACAGACTGGCAAGTTGCTAAAATTCAGGAAATTCAGTCGCAAGTTAGTACCAAATGTATGCTTATAATTTTGAGTAAAACCATTTCTTAAATTCTACATAGTAAATAGTCGCCGGGACTTATGGAAACTCTGGCGTGAAAACTTAGAAGCGTTTACGGTAGATTGGCTGGAGAGAAGGCAAAACAACGGGCAGAGTGGCAGGTTATGAACGCCCGTTCCAAAGCATTTTCGGCGGAGCTGCGTTTACATTGCTCCCCTAATTTACAATGCCTGGGTCAATTACTCAACTACCCTTCAATAAGTTTTGTGTTGCGTTGCGGAAGTGGTTGTTACAAGAGTGTTTTTATTTGATAGATGAGTTCTTTCAAAAATGTTCCTGTAAATTGTATACACGAAAGCACAATTATATTTAACTTTTAAGTAGACACATAAATTGACATGATGTAGTTTCCTAATTAATATCTTAAGTGTAAAAACTGTACTATTGCATGCTTTATATTGGCCAAATGTGTGTTGCTAAATATTTCATACTAGCTGTTGCCCGCGGCTTCGCTCTCGGCTGCTCCCGTGGACCACCCCACAGGACCCGTTTTCTAGCTAAAAAATAGCCTATGTCACTCAGGAATAATGTAGCTTTTTATTGGTGAAAGAATTTTTCAAATCGGTCCACTAGTTTCGGAGCCTATTCGGTACAAACAAACAAAAAAATCTTTCCTCTTTATAAAATTAGTATAGATAAGAACTTTATGTACCTACCATATTTGATGCAATAAATGAATTGAATATGATGAAGACCAGGCCTTCAGTGGGATAATGTATCCAGGGCGATTTAAAAAACTATTGTGGCTCTACGTCTAATAAATTTCTTAATTTTTCAGAGCCTATCTGGAACTATACCAAGAAGTGTGGAGATAGAACTTCAAGGCGATCTAGTTGGCACTGCTTGTCCGGGAGATGTGCTTTCTGTCACGGGAATTGTTCAGGTATTCATTCTATGTAAAGCACCCTTTCACCAAGCTATAAAATTGAGATGACCAATCATTGTGGTAGGGTTTTGTCAGCTTATTGATTGGACAAAGAAGGTTAAGGTTGCCCCTAGTCGACGGCGCGAACTATTATGTGCGCGGGGTTAAAATGCATGCTGTGTCATCCGACAACACGTGCGAATGAGATAGATGCTGTGATGAGCAGTAAGAAGCTAGGTCGCGTACGAATACACACTTTTGCAACTTTGTAGCGAAATGGATGATGATTTAGGACGAAAACGAGCGCGCGAAATTTTATAAACAGACGTTTGAGAATATGGATATCATGAAAAAACGATTAAAGGTATCTGTTCAAAATACAATTATTAGCATTGTTGAACTACTAATCTATCCCTGTATGGTGACTGTTTTGCAATTTTTCTTCTTCTTATGGTATTTATTTCTTACAGGGCATAAAACATATTGATATCATTTTTTATTTTGGACGTACACCGTCAAACAATGGAGTATTCGCCGGACTACGTTTGTATGAAAGAATGATCGACTAGGGCAACCTTAAGAGGGCAAGATTCATAGTAGCGTAGTCTTGAGATTGTAAGGTTGTGTTTCATACGGATACAAACCTTATTCTTAAGTTTTAACGGTTCATATTCGTAAGAAACGCTTGCTCGCACATATACTGAACAGTATTTGCTTGAAAAGGTTCATTTGCATATAAAATACTACACTCCATATTTAACAGAATGTTTAAATGTCCTTTATATTTTATTTTAGGTGCGTGGTGAAAGCAAAGGTGGTGAAGATGGAAAACGTGCAGCAAGGCTTTTACAACTTTATATTGAAGCAGTATCTATTCATAGCCACAGAAATCTGAGCAATCCAACATTGTCTTTTACATTAAAAGACTATTATGCAATCCAGGTAATAAAAATACCCAGCTTTATGATAACATCACGCGTGTATTGTCCGTAGGCACGGGGTCCCAGCGCTAAGAAAGAAAATTTGGTTCAAATAAATCTCACTAGATGGCGCGATATGCAACGATTTGTTATTGAATTGTGTTTAAAATTAACATTTTCTGGAATTTAACATAAAAAATTATGGAATATTAATTTAAACGGATTAATTCACATTTCAAAGATTATTTAAACGGATCATTTAAAATTGATGCCAATAGATGGCGCATTTTTTAATTTCTGAGGCATTCCACTCGATTGTATAAATTTGTATTGCAACACATTTTAATGCTATGAAACGTGCAAAAAAATACTATAAAACAAATCGTCACTGTATTTAAAGAAAAAAATATGCACGAACCGAGTAAGCCCTTTTACTTGTAAGTCTCTGCTAACGCCATCTACCGATCGTCGTGGAACGCGACCGAACGCGATCGATGTACAAAAAATAATCAGTTTAACCAGACGAAAAACGCTAGTTATGTCGGCACGGTTTCGTTGTATGGGATGAGGCATCTATATGCTAGTATTATATTATCTGAGCCGAGGGGTTGAGCAGAGGTGTACAGTACAAACATTTTCTTAATGTCTCTCGGCAAACTTCGTGTTTCATCAGTCGTCGGATTTCTATCAGTTGACCTTTGCACTTGGTGCAGATCAGACGCTCTCAATCAACTTGGAAATATGTAGAGTTGTTAATATCCTTTTAATATAAAGTACTAGCTGACCCGGCAAACTTTGTTTTGCCATAAAAACACCAAACATTCATCTACCCTACCCTAACAACCCTACACTACTTACCCTATCCAAACTACCTATCCTACCTACCCTACCTACCCTACCCTACCCTACCTATCCTACCCTACCTACCCTACCCTACCTACATACCTACCCTACCCTACATACCCTGCCCTACTTACCATACCCTACCCTAAATGGGATAAAAAGTGTCCTATCCTATGTCCTTCTCCTGGTTCTTAGCTACCTCCCTACCAATTTTCAGCCAAATCGGTTCAGCCGTTCTTGAGTTATAAATAGTGTAACTAACACGACTTTCTTTTATATATATAGATATTTTTTTTAAATAGGAAGCAAGCTGCTATTCTTACAGCTCTATATATTTCACACGGAAATCAACACAACAAAAAACAATAAAGCACTTAGTTCTGAATTCAAATAATTATACACGATAAATCTAATAATTGATGGAAATGGAAATTAGCATTCGTTTGTATTCGGAAATGCGATGATTGCCGAGGGACATAAGAAAATACTTATACTGTACCTATCTATAGTACATCCACATTTCGTTAATTATAATTATAATCTTTATTTCTCTTCACAAAAACATGACCTTATGGAACAACTTATAAATTCAATTAAACTAGAAGGGATTTTTTTGCAATCAAGTGAATGTGCGGAGCTGGTGTCTGTAATAGGTGTTAACCTGTATTACAGATCACCAGGTCCTCACCCCATGAACAACATGTATAACAAATATTTAATTAAATAACAAGCGTTTGATGGAATGTATAAACTAAAACTGGTAAATTAAGGAGACAGATTCAACAATGAAAAATAAATGTCATAATGCCACAAAGCACAATGTGAGTGTACGTGGAGTGGGTGTGTGTTGTGTATGTATGACTGTTTGGGGTGTGTGTGTTTATGTGAGTGCGTGTGTGTTTCATCAATCAACCAGGCACCGATTCAGACTTTGGACTTCAACCAAGAAATCTTATTTACATTAAAGCCGACTTTTATATTTTATCTTTCTTTTTCAGGAAATACATGCTTCAGAAGATGTGTTCAGATTACTAGTCCACTCTCTTTGTCCTACGATATTCGGTCATGAAGCAGTGAAGGCTGGGCTCATACTTGGCCTTATAGGTGGTACTGAGCTTGACAATGGTCCCAGGTCTAACCCCCACGTATTGGTGGTGGGGGACCCCGGACTCGGCAAGTCACAGCTCCTACAAGCTGCTGCTCATGCTGCCCCAAGAGGTAAGTTAACTTTTATTTTAAACTCGCATTGTGGGTTAAAAATAGAAGACCTGGTTAATATTTTTTCGTGGTGTATATATGGAGCGCCTTGAGATTGTGACTTTATTATTTACTATGATATATGTACAGTATAATCTCACTAATCCGGCACTATTAAAACTAGAAGGTGCCGGATTATTGGAATGTTCGGTTTACTGGATTACAGAGAAAAAATCATAATGAATAAAATAATGATTTATTTGACATTTTTAACTACACACTATTCTCACATCAAAAAAACAGGTAAAATTCGTATGCACATGTACGTGGTTAGTTTTGAGGTTAGACTGGCAGACTACGACGCAGCGACCGGAGCGCATAGGCGTGGAGGGGCGAGAGAGGCGTGGGCGGAGGGTGCCGGATTATTGGACGTGTCGGTCTATTGAAGTGCCGGATTAGTGAGATTATACTGTATATCGAAACAGACTGCAAGAAAAGCCAATTATAAAAAGGTGTTTTTAGTACTGACTTCAGACTAGAACTGATTTCTAGTCGAAATTCTTTTCGTCGGAGTAAAGTTCAAACTAACTGGCTCGAAATTTCGAGGATAGGACTAATTTTGTATGAAATCGGTCAGCTCAATATGATGATCCTTTACTCAATTTCATCAAAATATTTCAGGTGTGTACGTTTGCGGCGCTTCTGCCTCTGCGGGAGGCCTGACAGTCGCCTTAGGGCGTGAAGCGGGAGGAGATTTCGCCCTCGAGGCAGGCGCGCTAGTCTTAGCTGACAAGGGCGTGTGTTGTATAGATGAACTTGATAAGGTATTTTTTGTAATAAATAACATACTAGCTTTTTCCCGCGACTTCGCTTCCATGGCGTATCCCACAGGAACGGTGCGTTTACCAGGATCAGCAATTCAGCAGTGGTCTGACGATACTTGGTCAACTGGGGATCTTCTAGCGTATGCCATTCACATCTGGAGTGAGGCCATCGAGAAGCACGGGGAAGCGCTTGCCGTCTCCCTCGACATCTCGAAGGCTTTTGATAGGGTCTGGCATGAAAGCCTTATTTGTAAGCTTCCTTTATTCGGACTGTCCAGTGGTCTGTGCGATTAGATTGCAGTCTTCCTGAGGGACCGGTCCATTCGAGTGATTATTGATGGCCGCTCGTCTGACCAACTGGGTATTAATGCCGGGGTCGCTCAGGTGTCGGTACTCTCAGCAACATTATTCTTGCTTCACATAAATGATCTGCTAAAACCTTTGGGTACGCGGACGACAGCACTGTTGCTGAGAGATACGTATCCGACGCGCGCGCTACTGGACCTCAGATCCAGTCTCTACGGGAGGCCATGGTTGGGCGCTTGAATCTGTCCTTGAAAGCAGTCTCCGAATGGGGTGATGCCAATCTGGTCAGGTTCAATGCTGCTAAGACCCAGGCGTGTCTTGTTTCCGCTAAAAGGAGCCAATTCCACCCGGCTCCTTCTTTCCGAGGTGTGACCGTGCCGATAACTGACCATCTTGAGGTTCTTGGCATTACGTTGAGATCGACGCTCAATTTTAGTCTATTCATTGAGGCAAAAGCTCAGCTGGCTGCCAAAAAATTGGGGATCCTCGCGAAGGTGAGGCGGATGCACTTGAGTTGATCGAAAGACGGGCCAAGAGGCTTATCGGCAATGAAGTACTGGTCGAATCTAGGCTTCAGAACCTCGAACATCGGCGCAGAGTTGCCAGCCTTTTGGTTTTTTATCGGTTACATTTCGGGGAGTGTGCGTTGGAATTGCATGAACTAATTCCTCCTAGCCCGTTCCATCATCGGACTACAAGACGTACGGCGATGCGTCATCGGTACATGGTGAACATCCCACCAATACGCACAAAACGTTTTGGGAATACTTTTATTATGCGTAGAGCAAAGGAGTGGAATTCCCTGCCGGAGTCTGTATTTCCTGATAGCTACAACCTGGGAGTCTTCAAGTCAAGAGTGAATAGGTTTCTTCTAGACAAGCGTGCTTCATCGTCGACCACATCACCACGCTTACCATCAGGTGAGATAGTGGTCAAGCGCAAGCCTATCAACAATAAAAAATAAAGTATCTTTATAGTAATTTTCTCTGAAATCTTTACTGCTTCTTTAATGTCTGCTGGTAACACAGTCGTGAAAGGTGGTGTTATACGATGGACGAGTAAGTACAGCCACTCTAAACCAGTTGCTATCTAAATGAAGCCAAGATATTTACTACCAAACTATCCAGAATTCAAAGATTTTGGCACATCGAGTGTCCACGTAGTGATCACACCGAAGGCCTATAGTTCCACTGAGACGGTGCCAGAAGCAGCTGCGCATCAGTGGGCGAATGGCTGAGAGCCTATACCATAAGGTTGCGAATATTGTAAAAGATCTATATTGAGCGATGTCGTACATATTTAACGACCTCAAATACAATAAAAAGGTCTTAAGAGGTGTCTGGCGACGTCGCCGTTTTACTCTATCATATTATTTATATTTTTTGGAATAACAAAAATTACATAACCGATAATAAAACCCAATGACACTTAAAATTAACATTTACATAATCAACATCGTTATCCACGGTAAACGGGCAAAACAAGGCGCAAGCGCAAGGAAACAATAAAGAATAAAAAAAAATAATAAAAAAATAAACAATAACAAATTAAATCATAATAAAATAAGATACAAAATAAAATTACTTTAAAGGTACAGCAAATTACAAAATTTACAAAATCGCAATCATTAATAACAGATTTTTCAAAGATAAAATTACAAATTTAAAAATACCCACGATTTTAATTTTTATTTCTTGATATAATATACCTACAGACACGCAGACACGCTTCAATCGACAATCTATCGAAACACGTAATAATGACACGATATCTTGCGGAAAAATCCAGATTCAATGAGTAAAATGCTAATAACTTTTGAACGGCTAAACCGATTTTATTCAAACATAGCTAATAACACTCTCGAGAAAGTCACCTTTCAAACAAAAAAAAAAAACTAAATCAAAATCGGTTTATCCGTTTAGGCGATATGATGCCACAGCAACACACGTCAAAGTTATAACACCCGTCTTTTTCCGTCGGGGGTTAAAAACCAAATAAATGGTCATACTAGACCCAAGAGCTAAGGACAAGGTGTCTAATTCTTTTATTGGTCTAGATAAGCCTATGACTTGCAGATGACGGCACACCACAGCAGCCTGCTGGAGGCCATGGAACAGCGGCGCGTGAGTGTGGCCAAGGGCGGCGTCGTGTGCAGCCTGGCCGCGCGCGCCACCGTGCTGGCCGCCGCCAACCCCGCCGGCGGCAGCTACAACAGGTCTGCGGCACCCCACTCCGAGAGAGACGCTGGCACCATCATATTACACCCTGTAGCAGGCAAACTACGCCGGACGTGGTGCTGCGGGCCACAGCCCGATATACAATTCAGGAAGAGAGAACTTTTTCAACCTAGGCTTCTAGCTAAAAAAAGGGTATGGATCTCGATCTGCTCTCGAGCAGTGGTGGCCCAGTGGTAATGGCCGGGATTTACAAGTTGTAGGTCGTGGGTTCGAACCCAGGCAAGCGTAAATTATTTCATCACCACTGCTCTCAAAACGGTGAAGGAAAACATCGTGAGGAAACGGCATGACTAAGAATCAACAATTCGAAGACATGTGACATCCACCTACATGCACCGGGCCCGCATGGTGGATTATGGCACATTCCCTCTCACAGAGAGGAGGCCTGCCGACGGACCAATTGTGAGTCATAAGTGCGGAAAAGGGTCCATCTATGCTACCTATCAAAAACGCGAAATTGTGTAGATCTGTTAGATTTTCACGTCTAAACCGGTGAACGGATTTTGATGAAACTTAGCACACGGAGAGACTAAGACCTGGATAGGGACATCAGATACGTTTCATCCCTTTATCAGTTCTTTGGGATTATAAAGCTCTTTTCACGCGGATAGAATAGAAGCTAGTACCTACTTTTTAATACATGTCGCACCCTTTCAAAAACTACAGACTTCATTTAGCCAACTTAGGCGTGTAATTGAAATACACATTTTATCTTTCAGGGCTAAAACTGTCGCAGAGAACCTAAAACTAAATTCGGCACTTCTCTCAAGATTTGATTTAGTTTTTATTCTTTTGGACCAGCCAGACGAGGTAATTTTTGATACCTGAGATAGTAATATGCTTATATAATTGTACTGAATTACCCGTTTTTTTTTTAAACGTTCGCAATTCTCTTGCATACGAGTCGTGTTCGATATGAGGCAAGCAATAGGTAAAGCATAATTATTATTATGTATTTATGTCAAGTCCTATCCTGTATTATTCAGCATTATAATTAAACATGTTGTTTCAGAAAATGGACGCGATGTTATCAGAACACGTGCTAGCTCTACATACCGGCCAGAGAGGACAACATTCAACAAAAATCAGTAAACTAAACTCTAGTATAAATACAAGCCAATGTGAAAACTCAATTTCGCTTAGGTAGGTACTTATTAATGGAATGTTTAATTACTTTTCAGAATATTGAACTACTATTGCAACATTTTAATTGCGTATCCAAATCAATTTCTAAAACAAAGCCCTAAATTATTCCATCAACGTTGTTGATTGGAACTAAATTGGATTACAGCAAACACCTTACCTAATCTTTAATTTACTTTTTGTTAGGTACCTTAAAGATTAATGATATTTTGTCATTTTTTTAAAATTTCTATAGAACTCACTATCATTTCAAATGAACTGGCATGTATTATACTGGGCCCTAGTAAGGACAAAACACTAAATCCCGATATTTCTTCCCCTTCCAGTCAGAGATTACGTCTGAAACCTGGCGAAGTCATCGATCATTTACCTTTAGTGCTCCTAAGGAAATATATAGCGTACGCTAGAAGATATGTTCACCCAAAAATAAGCAAGGAAGCAGCCGATGCTTTACAAAACTTTTATCTAGAGCTGAGACATAACCATCAGGGTGGATCGCACGATGGGACACCAATTACAACTCGGCAACTTGAAGCTTGCATACGACTGGCACAGGTGAAATTACTTTTTCAAAGCGTCACGTGTATTGTAAAATGGATGTAGTCCCCGGCATGTATCTTGGCAAGGTTTTGGCGTAGAGGGGGTAAATTCGCGCATAGTCCGTGAACCTTAGATAAAGTACCTATAGATTAAGCCTTAAAATGACCTTGATTGATAGAGCGAGATGGCTAATTGGCAGCTCCATGTTAATGTTAAGGACAAAAGATTATTTTTTGTCTTTGTCACCGTGGCCGGTTTCTGTTGTTTATCAAACTCTAATACAATGGCAGGTTTGACAAACAAACTCGGTTTTGTTTGATTTTCTATGATTTCGTGGTATTATGTGTTAATTGAGGCAATGCATTTGGGTTATTTATAGATAATAAGTGTCAGTGCGATGGTGGGTTGTAGTGTTCTTGTTCTTGTTGTAACACCAGAACTAACTATTGCTGTCTCATGTGCGGCCACGCCAGTGCTTAATCTATAGGTACTTTATCTAAGCCGTGAACAGGGCCGGATTTAAATTTGTGCCGCCCTGGGGCACTGGAGAAAATGCCGCCCTATGACTTAAATTTTATTTTAATAGTTTTGATATCTTATTTTTTAAAAATCATCCAACTTAGGAGTTTTACTCAAAACCTCTTGCTCCTTTTTACTTTTGTCCAAAGCGCGTTTTCGGTACTCATATCCACTTAATTTTTTGCGTCCATCAGCCATATTCAAAAAATAATTTCAGATTTATGCTCAACAAAATTGAAAGTCTTTGCAGGTTATAATGTGATTTTTTATTTCGTGGACTAATCTGACATTTGGGGGGTTGTCACTTTATCGTTACATTAAAATAGTGTCGTACCCTAACTATCCTGAGTGACCGAAAGTTAATCGAAAATCGAAGTAGATCGAAAATGAAACTTTAAAAGAATTAGTTAATTATAAATTGTATAGAAAATTTTATCTCACTTTCCAAATTTTGCCGCCCTAGAAAATTTGCCGCCCTGGGCACTAGCCCCGACTGCCCCTAGTATAAATCCAGCACTGGCCGTGAACTGACCACCACCAATATAGAGCGTGAATGTGGACGCGACGCGATTGGTCAGGCGATCCTTGTTTCAACTGACCAACCAATCGCACGCTCGGAACGGTGCTAAACGTTCATCATTTTGTAGGTATCTTTGGTCAGAGTCGTTACTCTTGCTTAGTTACAGGCCGACAACTATAACCCATTTAAATTAGCTAATTGAGTAGGTACCCAATGATAAAAATAACAAAATCAATGTATTTATTTTATAGGCTAGAGCTCGTATCGATTTAAGAGAAGAGGCTACTATTCAAGACGCGAACGATGTCATAAGCTTATTGAAACACAGTCTAATAGACACATTCAGTGATGAATTTGGAAACATACAACTGTCGAGATCAATAAACGGGTCTGGAGTTAGTTCCAGAAACAAGGTATTTTTATAATTTTTACATCTCAAAGCATGTGAATCTTTCTTTACTGACACATAAAGAGAATTTTTTTTTTTCCTATTTGATAACAATATTTTTAATTTTCAGTTGAAGAAGTTCTTGGATGCGCTAACTAGGCGTTCGCATCAATTAGGGAAAGATGTATTTACAAGACAAGAGATGATACAAATACATAAAGCTGCTGGTGTGCCTGGTGATGCAAACGATTTGATTGAAGCAATGCATACGCATTCATACTTATTACTCAAAGGATCAAACACATACCAGTTAATAGCAATATAAATAAAAATACAAGATTTTGATGTCTTTTTTCTTTATTTTTTTTATTCAACAATATCATCAAAACTGCGGCCAAAAATGGCTCACAATAAAGGTGAACGCGCCTCTAGACGCACCGCACGAATATTTCAGCAAAATGCTGTAGGTACCTATACGGATTCCAACAGCGCGTGCGGATGACGTCATCAGATTCGGCGCGTTCGATGCTTGCGGCGAGTGCGGTGCGGGCGGCGCGGAGACGTCATCCTTATCCGTATCAATCCGTATAGGAAATATTGATATAATCAGATGTACAGAAGTGGATACGATGGTGTTCGTAGTCGCAGCGGAAAAACGTCTAATTTATTAATTTCAGATAAGCAGATAATTAGTTTATGACGTCGTGTAATTGTGTATAGTAAGTACAAATTTGTGTATCCAACCATTGGGGAGCTATTCAACAAAAACTGTTTCCGCTGGAACTACGTCATCCTAGCGGCACCTTTTTTTTCCTATGCACGTAGATAAAAAAAAATACATTCAATAATTAGTTTGAAAAGAGAGGTAAATGTGTATGCTTAAATGAAATTTGTGTGACATAAAACTGCGAAGATAATCAAGTTTCCGCTGCACTGACGTTTGGCTATTTGATGAAAATCATATAAAACGGCTTAGTGCAGAGTTGATTTTTTTTACGCACTTTGCTTTGAATTTGTGTGTAATGATTGTGAAAACAGAATTTGAAAAAATCTTACCGTTCAGAAGATATACACGTAAAAGTAAAATAAGGTTTTTAGGTCCATGTACTTAAAATAGGAACACTAGAGCCTAATTTATAACGTTTATTTGTATCTTGTAAGGGTCTACAAAGTCCTGCCAAGTTTCATGTATGTGTTCTTAGTAATTAATGAGCAGTCGCATAATTTACTTCGACTGGACCACTATATTGTATGACAACCGATTTTAGGACATTTTAATGGAAATGCAACTTAAAACATATGGCGATAATTCGTGTATTAATGCAACTATTCACATGTAAAATTTCAGCTCATTACACTAAATAATTAAAGAGATATAATTAAAATACCAGAACAACCGCAATTCATGGATAAACCGACCAAGTTTGAATGGCTACAAAAAAGCGGCCGTGCAGTATATAGAGCTAACATTCTAAAATTGCCAGTGTCGTACCATTATTGGATTGATACAGGTGAGCACACAATTCTTGAACAAGTAACAAATAATGTTCGTGATCAAAATAGTAGCTCACTTGTTTGTTTCTCAAACTTACGAAATTATTACAATAAGAATTACTTCTGTATTAGCAAATGCATTTATTTGTCAGAATATTACGTCCTTAATATTCTGCTGCTTCCATCGTAGAAATATTTTGATGTTAGTAAAATTTGATTAAATGAAATATTAATCATAATTAGAAAAAAATATTAACACACCAGTAGTTATTAGATAGATAAGGGAATAATCTAAAGAAGGTTGTTCTATCTCACGACGGTGGGTTGGTCTTAAGGGCTTATTACACTACACGGTATTCAGGGCCCTGAATACCGGGTTACTAAATCATTCCGAAGCAATAAGGTCGATATTATGAGAACCCTAACTTTCTAACAGTTATTACACTACCCTAAATTAGGGTTTAGGGCCCTGCATACCGTGTAGCGTAATAAGCCCTTCAGTCGTGTGTGTAGTGCACATGCACATTGTTTCTGTGTGCGTAAGCTCGGGAGCGCTCAGCAGAGAGTTTGTATTATACTAGAGGTAACGTATTTAAGTTATAAAAGTTATCTCTTTGAAGTTCAGGATGGTAGCGTTTGCCTATGTTTGTCTCTTTTTTTTTGATAGAATTTTTCTATAAGCAAGAACGAAAGAATTAACAGTTTCTTTTTCGTCGTAAATACGTTCCCTCTAGTATAATACAAACTCTCTGGCGCTCAGTATCGCTTACGCACACAGAAACAATGTGCATCTGCACACATGACTAAGACGATCCCGCAGTCACGCAGTGCGTCGGTCGCGACTCGTGAGATAGAACAATTGTATCAGTTTCCCGAAAAGTTAGGTACTAGTAAAAATCCTAAGATTTACTTATTCATATAGGCTTTTACAGTGGGCCACATGTATATTTGTTATTTCTATTAATTAAAAAACTGATACTTTATGTTAATGTTATTATTACCAACTTTGTTAATAATATTGTTATTTTTTTTCATTTTAATTAGTCATTAACCAATAAATACTTTTATGAGTATAATGTTAATACTTACAGTTGTTTTATTTTCTGCTAAACGATTGTGTACGCACCTGTACGAAACTATTACACACAATAACGATGCTATACTGGAAATTTTAGAATGTTAGCTCTATATACTGCACGGCCGCTTTTTTGTAGCCATTCAAACTTGGTCGGTTTATCCATGAATTGCGGTTGTTCTGGTATTTTAATTATATCTCTTTAATTATTTAGTGTAATGAGCTGAAATTTTACATGTGAATAGTTGCATTAATACACGAATTATCGCCATATGTTTTAAGTTGGATTTCCATTAAAATGTCCTAAAATCGGTTGTCATACAATATAGTGGTCCAGTCGTAGTAAATTATGCGACTGCTCATTAATTACTAAGAACACATACATGAAACTTGGCAAGACTTTGTAGACCCTTACAAGATACAAATAAACGTTATAAATTAGGCTCTAGTGTTCCTATTTTAAGTACATGGACCTAAAAACCTTATTTTACTTTTACGTGTATATCTTCTGAACGGTAAGATTTTTTCAAATTCTGTTTTCACAATCATTACACACAAATTCAAAGCAAAGTGCGTAAAAAAAATCAACTCTGCACTAAGCCGTTTTATATGATTTTCATCAAATAGCCAAACGTCAGTGCAGCGGAAACTTGATTATCTTCGCAGTTTTATGTCACACAAATTTCATTTAAGCATACACATTTACCTCTCGTTTCAAACTAATTATTGAATGTATTTTTTTTTATCTACGTGCATAGGAAAAAAAAGGTGCCGCTAGGATGACGTAGTTCCAGCGGAAACAGTTTTTGTTGAATAGCTCCCCAATGGTTGGATACACAAATTTGTACTTACTATACACAATTACACGACGTCATACACTAATTATCTGCTTATCTGAAATTAATTAATTCGACGTTTTTCCGCTGCGCCTACGTACACGATACGATGCGTGCGGCGCGTTCGGCGCGGGGCCTTGAGAAAATGCGATGACTGCGGCGCATGCGACTCCTGCGGTGCGTCTATGTGCGCGTTCACCTTAAATCGACTCCGCCAACAGACGTATCGCTTATTACTTATTGAAATTGTCCCTGAGAGCAAATGGAACAAAACAATCAGTAACTCAGTACATACATACATGGAATACAACAGATTGAGAGACATTTTGTACTTGAATTTTCTTTTCTTCTATAATTAAATTATTTTCATCATTGCCTATCTAATTGATAATACTGGTTTCAGTCAAAATTAGAAATAATAGGATAAAATGTTACAATGCAGTCTTGATTTCTTTTTTCTTTACATCAGTTCTTGATGGAACATCATATAAAGCAATAGCAACATGACAACAACAATACAAAGACATGTACACTATCACAAAATTACACAATGATGGCCATCGAAGTAATCCAAAATATAGATTGCCTATATCACTGCCAGCAAATAAATAAAAGTTTGAAATAGCAGATAAACATAATAAAGGTGCACATAAGAATGCAGTAAATCGGACTTCCATTGCATTTGTCTTCAAAACTTTTGTTTTGAACAATTTGTACTTTTCACTTTCTGCAACAGCTTTACCAATATACTCTACTACAATGCCTGTATAATTTAAAACTGACCACACAAATATGTTCCACGTAGTTCCATGCCACATAAATATAAAGATAAAGGTAATAAGGGATGAAAGCAACTTGTAGGCAATTGTGGGCATTGCAGCAATATGTGACAGTGAGTAGAAAACTGGTTTGTAAATGTACCTGAAATTAAAATTAAAATATATTATGTATAAATCAAAATTATTAAAAGAATTATACAGTATTTAAAAGTAAACTTACTTTAACAAGAACCTGTATAGACCTACATCAAAATAACGCCACATTTGTGAATAAACATGGATTCTGAATATGCACCTAGGTGTTGGTGGGGGATCGATATTGTCAAGTCTTGAGTAGGCAGCAGTAGTTCCATAAGATATGACATACTTCATGTGAAACTCTAAGCCCATCCATAGTCCACCTCCACAAAGTGCTAGCGATGGCAACTTATGAATAGCCTGCAATTTAGTCACATTAAAATACCATCACAATGGGGATTTAAGTAAATCACAAATAAACAAAAAATCTCCAAACCTCCATATGACTATGCATTGCAAAAAAATATACGTAGTGGAATGCAATTTCCAGTAACATGCTATAAATTAGAAAACGCATCATATCCAGAAGAAAACTTTTTAGCCTCAATGATAAGTTTTCATTTCTCTTATCAAAACTTCTGTTAAATTCTTCATAAAGTAAAACTGGTCCAACAAATAATAATGGCTGGTACAGAACATAACTGAACATATTTATCAGTTCTTCAAATACTGATGCTTGAACTAGGTTTGTTTTATCCGGAGCTTGTGAGTATTTTTCTTGTTTGTCTACATAATCAAGACAAAAACTAATACATCTTAATTCAACCCAGGCTATTGTGTATAGCATGATAAAAACTTCTTCATCTTGCAATAGTTCATTATCAAAGAAACGCCAAAAGAAATATTTATATTTTAGAGTGTTGTACCCCGCTAACAGAAAAATGCTAACTAACCATATACTAATTTTTTTACCCCCAGTGAATACAATAATTGCAAATATTACTGGCTGGGCAAATATGATTATTAACTGCCGGAAACCCATGTACTTTAATACATAAATTACGGTTGATATGATGTACCAATATTTCAATAAGGAAGTATTATTTGTTCTACGGATGGTCTCTGATACAAAAAATTGGATCAACATATAAAACCATGAAGTCTGTATGTGATACTTCCATGTGCTCCATTCAACATCAGACTCATCTTTTAGCCTCGAAATAGATCGCCAGCCTGGATTCAAGTCCCTTATTTCATATTGAAGTTCATGGTTGTTTTCTATTATTTCTAAAACAATACAGAACAGCCAAATTAAAACATTTACCATACATCTACAACGAAAGTATCTTTTCTAAGTAAATAATTTAAAAGCGTCGATTTCATTTAGAAATACGAAATAAAGTACGAATTTATAACAATAGTAAAATTACCTGTTTGTGCACGAACTAATTTGTGTATTGAGTAGAAACAAGCTAATGTCCATAAAGTAAAGTGTATAAAGTTTTCAAAACGATTTAGTTCATTTTTCATCTTGCTAAAATTTTAATTCCAAATCAATTTACATCCTAAAATAAATAAAAAAATTAAAACAATGATTCAGAGACAGAAGCACACAACACACCTTTCAAATTTGACGGTAATTGAATGAATGAATTGCACGAAGCGACTGATATTTAATGAATGAACAGAATGAATTTGTACGAAGCGAATGATGGACAACCGTAAAATGGTTAACGGTGCGGTGGTCGTGTAATTAATAAAGCAGCAACACAGATTGTTCAGTGGTGCATCAAAGGGAGTTTTCACATTATCCGTGATGATAGGCAGAAGTTATGGTCTGGTGGCCTAGTCGTGTTTGGTTGTGATGACAACTCGTCACACTAGCTATCTCATCGCTATCTTTAATAGGTCGCTTTCGCTAATAAGTCACTTTGTTCAAGTAGTCAGTTTCCCAACTCGTCTTAAGCCGTATTTCGTATCTTTCCCAAGTCGTCCGACGCTTATGTACAATTTAGCACAAAATAAGTAAATAAAATATTTAGGAAAATTCGGAGACTTCCTTCAAGGACAGGTTGAAGCGCTCAACCTTCAAGGACAGGTTGAACCTCCCGGAGAGACCAGATCTGAGCTGGGCCTCAGATCCGGTCTCTCCGAGAGGCCAAAACCCGAAACCATGAGGAATAACAAAAAACACTAAAAGGAGTCACGAGGCCGATTTTGATGAATACTAAAATGCACTTTTAGTTTATGAAAAATCATTGATTTAAAAAACATCAATAGTCTAGTCTAGCCAGGAATCTAACCCGTTGATTTTGAAAAATAAATACACTCACACATTACACCATCCGATAGTGTCGGTAATAAGGATCAAATATTATGACGTACCTAAAGATTTACGGCAAACTTAGGGAAAGGGCTCTTTTTTAACAAAATTCTTATTTTTCATACGTTAAGTAGCCACCTCCCTATTAGGCCTTAATTACGAAATGATGGCTACTTTTTTTTATGGTAAAAATGTGTCAAATTTCGCGGCGAATACTTCGAAAAGCAATAAATACATTTTTAAATAGTAATGTTGTGTCATTTCCTTGATTCCCGAAATTTTCAGTGCCGCCCTCGTACTATACTATATCACAAATAATATAATACTAGCATACAGATACCTCATCCCATACAAATAAACCGTGCCGACGTAACTAACGTTTTTCGACTGCTTATTCTGGCAATTTTTTGCACATCGAACGCATTCGGTTCTGTTTCACGGTGATAGATAGATGGTGTTAGCAGCGACTTGCAAGTAAAAGGGTTTACTAGGTTCGTGAATGTTTTTTTCTTTAAATACAGTGAAGGTTTGTTTTCTAGTATTTATTTGCACGTTTTTACAGTTTTTTTTATGCACCAAAATGTGTTAAAATGCAAACTTTAACAATCGAGTGGAATGCCTCAGAAATTTAAAAATGCGCCATCTATTGGCATCAATTTTAAATGATCCGTTTAATAATCTTTGAAATGTGAATTAAGAGCCCAATATTCCATAATTTTGTACTTAGGAGAGTTGATTAAACAAGAACATACAATTTTTGTGTTCAATTCCAGAAAATGTAAATTTTACGCACATTCAATAACAGATAGGTTATATCGCGCCATCTAGTGAGATTTATTTGAACCAAATTTTCTTTCTTAGCAATGAGACCCCGTGACTATATTCAGCATTACAATAATAATTTTGATTTCTATTAAAATATTTTCAAAAGATTTTTTCATGTCATCAATTACATGATAGGTACGAGTCTTCGTAGATTTTCTACAAAAAAAAAGTATTTGTTACATACAAATGAGGCCTCAAGTTTGCCGTAGTCTTAGATAAAGTACCTATAGATTAAGCCTTAAAATGACCTTGATTGATAGAGCGAGATGGCTACTTGGCATGGAGCTGCCAAGTAGCCATCTCGCTCTATCAATGTAAATGATAAGGACAATAGATTATTTTTTGTCTTTGTCACCGTGGCCGGTTTCTGTTGTTTGTCAAACTCTAATACAATGGCAGGTTTGACAAACAAACTCGGTTTTGTTTGATTTTCTATGATTTCGTGGTATTATGTGTTAATTGAGACAAGGAATTTGGGTTATTTATAGATAATAAGTGTCAGTGCGATGGTGGGTTGTAGTGTTCTTGTTCTTGTTGTAACACCAGAACTAAATATTGCTGTCTCATGTGCGGCCACGCCAGTGCTTAATCTATAGGTACTTTATCTAAGGCCGTAGTTATGTCATTAAGTGCCAGAATTGTATGCATATTAGCGGCACTATCAGATGGTGAAATAATACATCGTGTATTTTTTCCGAAATCAACGGGTTCGATTCCTGGCTAGGAATATTGATTTTTCAAATATCCATTGATGCATTTCATCAAAATCGGCCTCGTGCCTCCTTTGAGTGTTTTTCGCTATAATGCCTCATAGTTTCAGATTTGGCCATCCACGCCCACTTTTAAAACTCAGTCTATATAGTTAATTATTTACGTTTACACAAAAAAAACCTGGCAACACTACCGCATTTTTCAAACTTGTTGGCGCTATCTGCTTGTTCAGTAAGGCCTAGATTCCATAATTATGTTCTGAAATGGCCAAAAATAACCACTATAAACAAAACTATAAATCTGAAAAAACCTACCTCTTGAGGTAGGTAACCTCAATTCCCTACATCATATAATTCATCAATACATCTTATGCGAGTCGAATTAATAGATACTACTAAAACTACTACTATATCTAAGATAGATACCTATCTAGCGTTTAGAAAGGAGCTTAAAATACTCCATAGGTAGCTTATTCTAGCCTTTTTTATCCGGCTGCAAGGAAAGGGTTATGTTTTTCGCGCGTATCTTGTATGTTTTTAAGATTGTATGTTTGTATGTATGTTATATTCTTTATAACCTCATATCATACAAACTACTTGACGGATTTTCATAATTAAAACATCGTTAGATAGGTCTTAATTGCCCAAGTGTCCTTACATAAGTGCCGTTACAAAAAAAGCAATATGGCGGATTTTGGGCGCCATATTATGGAAGTAGCAATTTTTTTTTCATTTTAATGTAGCCAGTGACACTCGCAGGGTTAAGACGAATCGATTGCCATATGAATCATCAAAATCGGCCAACGCGTTTGTTCTCTGAAGCGCCACATAGGAACAAACATACATACATACATACATACTTACATACATACATACATACATACATACAAAAACATAAAAAAACAAAGATAAAAAAAAAAGATCGGAGGATCAGGGGGTCAGCCAATTTGCGAATATGTATCCTTCGACTGCACAGCATGATTTTTAGGGTTCCGTACCCAAAGGGTAAAAACGGGACCCTATTACTAAGACTTCGCGATCCGTCTGTCTGTCTGTCTGTCTGTCTGTCTGTCTGTCTGTCTGTCTGTCTGTCTGTCTGTCTGTCTGTCTGTCTGTCTGTCTGTCTGTCTGTCTGTCCGTCTGTCTCCAGGCTGTATCTCATGAACCGTGATAGCTAGATAGTTGAAATTTTCACAGATGATGTATTTCTGTTGCCGCTATAACAACAAATACTAAAAACAGTATAAAATAAATATTAAAGGGCCCCCCTTTAATATTTATTTTAGACGCTTGAAATATTCACAGAATGTTTAGTTGTACATTTACTTCAAAAAATAATAATTAATAAATTAAAATAAAATAAATTAAGGGGGGCTCCCATACAAAAAACGTGATTTTTATGCAGTGTTTTGCGATAATGGTACGGAACCCTTCGTGTGCGAGTCCGACTCGCACTTGGCCGGTTTTTTCCTTGTTTATGGCTTTTTAGTTCGCAGGCATGTTTTTATTTTTAAATTATTATTTTTTGTACAACTGTTTATCACGTGAAATAGTCTTCAAACGTCAGCTTTTCAATAACAAAAGCCTGGTTGTAATGTATGTAATAATAATAAAACATCTTATATGGTAATTTATACAGATAGGTACCTACTTCTTCATGTACCTAAATTTCAATATGCTAATAAAGTCATTAAAACAACTCGTGATAATTGATTAATAAAAACAAAAACATGTTCATAATCAAGCAGGCGAATGTGGGTAACAGAAAAAAATACATTTTAGCTCATCACATTTGACACACATTTACTGATTTATTATCGCAAACTAAAGGGTCTTTCAACAAGGATGGGTCGATGTTAAAATTGAATAAAACAAGATGTGTGTGAGATATTAACGAAATTTATTTTTTATTTAAAAGGCCCATTTATGCCATTATGGATGGAATATGACATCGTTCAAATGTCCGCCGCGGCTTCGTATGGTAGCACGAATCCGAGAGGTCCAATTTTTAATGACTCTGCTGCATAGATCGAGTGAGCGCTACAGATCAATGATAAACAATTTCTTTTGGCTTGAATTGAACAATATGGACGTGAACGACATGTGGTTCCAGCAAGATGGCGCTACTTGCCACACAGCGAACGACACAATCGATATTCTGCATGAACGGTTTGAGGGTAGAGTTAGAGTTCCGCTAGACTTTTTCTTGTGGGGTTTTCTGAAGTCGCAGGTGTATGCCAATAAACCACATTCGACCGTTGTTGCCCTGAAAGCCAACATAACGCAGGCCATCGCTCGGATTCAGCTGGATCTATGCAGCAGAGTCATTAAAAATTGGACCTCTCGGATTCGTGCCACCATACGAAGCCGCGGCGGACATTTGAACGATGTCATATTCCATCTATAATGGCATAAATGGGCCTTATAAATAAAAAATAAATTTCGTTAATATCTCACACACATCTTGTTTTATTCAATTTTAACATCGACCCGTCCTTGTTGAAAGACCCTTTACTATTAAAGCTGTATTGGAAGTTTTTGCTATACCTAAACTCTTAAGGTTTTTTATTACAAATATATTTTTGTTTGACATTTTTTTTTCAATTTTGTATACATAAACAGCCCAACATCGGCAACATCCTGTGTCCCGATGCAGCTCCCAGAATCCCTAGTCAGTCCCTAGGGATAATAATTTACTTAGCTACCTTTGACACTCACTTTCTCATAGTGATATCAATAAACTAAACTGTAGGTTCATCAAAATATTATATACAACACTAATTTACATAAACATCTAAGACGAGAGAGTGCGAATGACATCAGCTGTTTATATTTCGTAAGTGCCAAAATAAACTCTCGATGTTTTTTAAATAACGTCGATATTAGCCAAACACTCACTGACTCACACTGTAGAAACTAGCGAACTCTCGTCGACACGGCAAGTCGTCACTCGAGTGAGTCAGTCTTACGTACTAGTTTACTTGAGTTTACTACTAGTCTACGTACTAGCAGAAACTGAGTTGAACTCAATAATCTTGGCAGCGCGGTCAAGGCAGACGGTTCTGTGTCAAATCAAAACATACGTGTGCAACACGGATGTAGTGCTTTGTGTTCTTGTAACTTAATATAATTTAACATAAGGAATATGAATAACTGTGTAGCAATTTTGTGTGGAGTTTTATTTATTCTACAAAATAGTTTAGGTAAGTGAGTTGTTTCTTGTACCTATTGCATTTTATAAATTAATAGTATAATGACCTTTTACAGAAAAAATATGCATGTAAATAAATAGAGGTTCCTTTCATTTTGCCTGCATATTTAATTGAATGATATTTTCTCAGAGTTATGTTCAATTTCTAGAAATTACCTAAATTGTTATAGATATACACACAAACTTAGTCAGTCTGGTTTAACGTAATATTGAACTAAGGATGATTAATACTTAGGTATTTGTCTGTATTTGCTCAAACGAATAGCCCGCGAATTTCAAACTAATTCAAAGTGGATCATTTATTTCTTATAGATAGGTAAGTACCTTTAAAAATATGTAGGTATATAGATACCCAACGGAGCTTAGTCCTCATTGTATATTTTTTTTTGTACGTTTGTATCACCAGCTCATGACTAAGATTTCGCCAAGAGTGCAAAACGATAGACATGAGTGCGGAAAAAACTTCTTACCTTGTAACATACACCATGGTCAACGATGCTCAAAGTTAATAGCACTTGCTGTTTACTTCAATTCCGTACTGTATTATTTATCCTTTTTGTTTTGCGTACGATTCTGTCGACCTTAAGCAGAAATGCTTATTTTTGAGTTATTGGCCTTTTGCATTTAAAACTACACCTAGGCCAGTGTAGGTAACGGCATTGGCACTAACGTAATCAACTCTATTATTGACACGTATTGTTTTCAAACAATACTCGTCACCTCAAGTTATGTCGAAATAACTACTCAGAGTGCTCATGATAGTTTGGGGGTAAACCTACTTATATTTTTTACTAATTTCAACCATTTTCTTTCCAGGTTTAGAATACAATAAGCGCCAATGGGCTAATACAAATACAGACTTCTTATTGCATGAAGGAGGTGTACCGACTAGCGAAAATAAAAAAGTAACGACTCAACCATCCGGTAGCCAGACGCAAACAAACGGTAACCAAAATGGAGGCAACTTCAATTATAACGCCCAATTTCCAGCGCTTGGGCCCCCATCTTCGTCACAATCACAAACACCTACGCCCAACAATGTAAATAATGGGCGACAAGGCAATGCCCAATCATCTAACGGAAAAAGGGACTACGTTGCCCCTCAATTGCCAACAATTAAGCCCATACAGCAGAATAATCAGCCGAATGGAGGAAATACTCCAACTCAAATGGCTCCAAATAATCAAAATGGTGGCAGACCTAGTTATGCTGCTCAATTTCCAGCGCTTGGCCCACCATCCCCAACACAATCGCAACCCACTGCTGCTAACCCTGTGCCCCAACGCAATCCCCAATCGTCTAACGGAAAGAGGGATTATGTAGCGCCTCAATATCCAACCGTTAAACCTACTCAACAAAACAACCAGCCAGCAGGAGGCAAGGTCAAAGATCTTATAAATTTTTATGATAGCAAAAGTCCCAATCAAGGAACATTTAGTTACAGTTCAATTGTACAAGGTAACAACAACAAAAACGGGCCAAGTTCGACCGGGACGCTACCGTCGACACTGTCACCTACTTCGGTTCATACACCAAAACCAATGACCTTCAGTTCAGCTGTATGGGGCAATAAACCTAGTACACCTATGTTTACAACGCCTAAACCTACAACGCGAATTCCGACCACGTCCATGTCTCGTCCTGGAACGCCCACGTCTCGGCCCGGTACGCCTGTGCTTCCAAGCTCCATAGTCAACAACAATCGAGGATCTACAAACACGAACACCGTCACTGATGCTGAACTAGAAACACTTAGCGAAGAGTTATTGAGGAAGGACACTAATAATGCTGCTAGATTCATAACGATCAATTATCAAGCGAAGACTACGTCACATTCAACAGTGGACATGGCTCCTCTACCGTAAGTTGAGTTAATGAGTAAACAGCCTAATAATGATTAAATAATTTGTTAATAAAATTATCTTTCATGTCGTAGATTAATCACCGTAACTCCTGAAGTGTGGAATATTCCAACTATTCAAAAATTCGTTCCATTATTGGACAATTATGAACGAGACACCTTGGTTAATGAACATGTCACACCGCAGGTAATTTTCCTTTTTATACCCAGTTTTATTAAGAAGTTACATAAAAGGTAGATAAGTAAACATCGCTACTGGGTAGCTGGTATCTACAAATTGCTCCGCTGGCCTCCCGAGTTCAGACACGTCCAATCCTCAAGGGACCTAAATAAATACAATAACATAATAATATCTTAGACTTGTAGTTGAACTATTGAACTCGTATTCAAAGATAAAGCTGCGCATACGCAATTACGATTTTAGCATGCTCTTGAAAAACAAATTGGTTAGATGAAGTCATTACTAAATGCGTGATGCCTGATTTTCCCAAAAGAGTGAAGTAAACAGAGATGATGCATGACTGCTAATGAACACCAACGTTCTACGTGAGCTGCGATAACGATGTTTACTTAAAAAAAACCGCTAATAAGGATAATATTCTGGGAAGTAATGTCATAGGCCACCTTGAGGAAAGTACAATGGATGACATAAAAAAATCTTTGGAGAATATTCAAAACGGAAACGGAATTAAAATTATTGTAATGTTGTATGTATTAGTACAATTTTCGAGTTGTCGAATCTGGCTATGTATTAAGACCGTCATTTCTAACAGTTAATTAGTTTAATAAGTAGGTGAAATAAAAGAGTATTTTGTTAAAAATTAGGTCTTTTCAGCTTGCTACGTATGACAATGCTTCTCAGAATTTATTCCGTAATAGCGACACTATCGGATGGTGTAATAATACAGAGTGTACTTTTTTTTTTTCAAATTCCACGGTTTCTATTGCTGGCCAGTAATATTGATTTTTAAAAATCCAATGATGCAGTTTTAGTTTTAATCAACTTCGGGCCCGTGACTCCTTTGACTGTTTTTTGATTTTCCTCATAGTTTAGGATATAACCATCCAAGCCTACTTGAAAAACTCATTCTGTATATACAATATAAGTAAACATAAACGAAGCCGAAAGATTATCAGTTGGCGTTCTGCAGTTTCTACCTGCCCCATGGGATAACGGCGTGGGTTAATGTATAAAATATAGAAGTCTAACATTCGAATTAGTTATCCCAGGACAGAAGTTTTTAAATGAGGTATCTTATAGAGAGAGACTAAAATATTTCAAAGTTAATTTATAATAGATATCTTGGTAGATGCAGTGGAATCTTACATGTTTCTATTTGAAATTTCCAGGAGAGAAATGAAGAGAACGCTTTCATGGATGCCATAATGTCTACAACTGTTATAAGACACTTAATGACGTTTTTGAAGAATAAAGGTACCTGTATAATTAATAATAGTAACTTCCAATTTAATTCATTCACACCCAGGTATATAGGGTGGAAAGTTGAAGCAGGCCCAGGAGAAGTAAGTACCTTAGATATTGTTGCCGCCTATTTTTTTACTCACAGTAAACATTTTTTTTTGCGCACCTAACGATCATAGACCTAGCATTCGCCGACCTCAGGGACGATGTGAACATTGAGAGGGAGCGTAGGGCACTAGCGGTCCGGAGGAATATGTTGTCAAATAGATTTGCCCGGTGTACGGACCTAGTAAAAGTAACACTTTAGTACGAAGAAAACGTGAAAATTGTCGTTTTAGTTTATCTTACTGATCTATGTTAGGAATATCTGTAATTAAGATACAACTTTGTGTTACCTACGTTTTAGGTAAATACATATTTTTTCTGAAGAATGATTTCTAGCTTAGAAGGTAAAACATAGGGGTCTGAGAATTGCGATAGTAAATAAATTATTATTTATTTATTTGCCATAGTGAGATAATGGTCAAGCGCGAACCTATCAATAATAAAAATTAAATAAATAAAAAATATTTCGTTTCAGGCTATGTGACTCCAGACCCAAAACAACAAAGAGACTTCTTAAAGCAGCTATGGTTCGGTATGTATTCAAGAGGTAAAGGAAAGATCAGCAGTTCCGGCTTCGAGCATATCTTTGTCTCAGAACTTAAGAATGGTGGTGTTTCAGGTATGTATATTTATTTTATTTAAATTCTGGTGAATTTTATTAGATGTTTTTTTAGTAGGTAGAGATGTATTGAAGGTAAAAAAAAATAATCAAAATATTTATTTTTTATAGGTTTACATAACTGGATTTATTTCTCAAAAGAAGAAACGGCCAATAGAATCAATTATCTGGGATACATGAAATACGAGGAAATAGGCGATGTGAGTATTTTTTTGATTATAAAAAGAATCTGATTTTGAATTCCAGCTGAACGTCTTAACTCGACTGCGAAAAAAAATACAGGAAAATAATCACCCCGCCTAATTGCGTAAGTGAATTCGGTAAGGCAAATAGTTTTGACGACATCAATCGACCAATCACATGCGAGACGAAAAGACGTGATGTGGATTTCCGTCTACGTGATTAGTCCATTTTTAGGGTTCCGAAGTCAACAAGGAACCCTTATAGTTTCGCTCTGTCCGTCTGTCCGTCCGCAGCTTAGCTCAGAGAATCTAAGTACTAGAAAGCTATAATTTGGCATGTTTATACATATTAATAATTCCGACAAAGTGGTAACATAAAATCATGAAAAATATTTTTTTTTCGGGTACCTCGGATAGACGTAAAGTGGGGACGTATTTTTTTTTTCTCATCTATCCCATGGTGTGGGGTATCGTTGGATAGGCCATTAAAAAATATTATGGGTATGTTAAAACCATTTTTCGATGCAGAGATTCGTTTGCGTAAAATTAAACTTTAAGTTGCAAATTTATGTTAGAGTCAAGTGTCCCCCCCCCCCCCTGCCAGCGAAATGGTTGCTCTTGGCTATGTGAAAAAATTCACGGCAGTAGTAAATATAACGAAATTAAAAGGAAAATTATCACGGATAACAAGGCTTTACAAATTTACGAGTAATAGTCGACCAACTTATAAAATGTACTTGGAACAGTAAAAATTTTGTACAAATGTAATTGAAAAATTACTTAAATAAAGTTGATAGCTGTGTAAAACAGAGTAAATATAATGCTTATGAACCATGTAAAAATATACAAAAATGAAATCATAACAGGCTTTACAAGTTTACGAGTAATAGTCGACCAACTTATAAAATGTATTTGGCACAGTAAAATTTTTGTACAAATGTCATTGAAAAATTACTTAAATAACGTTGTTAGCTGTGTAAAACAGATAGTAAATATATGCTTATGAACCATGTAAAAATATACAAAAATAAAATCATAACATCCTTAATAATAATTATTCCTAAATTAATAATGTTTAAGCTCGAATAACGCATTGGAGTGGCCGGACCGCCGGAGTCGTTGGTAGTTACCAGTCCGTAGTGCATACGGCGCATGTGCGCGGTGGAGTCTATTTTGTGTTAGTGCAGAAGTATTTGCGACGTTTTGTAATTAAATCGTAAAAGTAAAGTCAAATTAGATTCGATTTCCAAGCAAATTACTTATTTTCTTTTGTCGATATTCTTCCATAAAGTCAATATTCGACCCGACTTCATCACTAATTGAGTAGCGTAAACCTTTCCAAAATGAAATAGTGAATACCGCAGATAATAGGATTCACCTCTAATCTGCGGTATTAGAGGAGATTAAAGGTGAATACATACAATTTTTTTCTAATTCCGAAAGAGAAATAAACAAGGAGCGTGCACGCAAGGATCCAGGAACGAACTATACCATTCCCCGTGGCTCTAAGGCGTGCTCGTATCGGCTCCTTTCGCAATTCGCACCCGCGGCGGTACTCAAATAGATAATATTTTTCTAACTTCAGTTGCAAAGTTGGATTTTATAACTCCTTCTTCAGTTACCAGTTAGTCCTTATTTAGTTTAAGTCAAGAGTGAATAGATTACATCTAGGCAAGCGTGCTTCACCGTAGACCACATCATCGCTTACCATCAGGCGAGATAGTGGTCAAACGCGAGAATATAGATTAAAAAAAAACATCATTCTATGTGGGCACGTTTTTAGACTTTGTGAGTATTCTTCATGTAACAACAACAAAACCCTCTTTTTAGTCCGCATTATTATGCAACTTCGGAACCCTATTACTGCGCGTGGCCCGACACGCACTTGGCCGGTTTTTTCATACTATTTCCCTTGCCAAATTCACTTAAGCAATAAGGCTGATAAGTAAACCACCCACGAATCGCCAGTGTCATTAGTACCTTTTATATCAGTCTTACCAGAACACAGCGTACCGACTAGTCGGGAAAGCGCACATCACTTGACATCAGGCCCCATTTACACTCTACTACACTCTTTGCGCTGTAGCATGGTGCGGGTGACAGTGTTTTATTTGTAGACTAGAACATTCTGGTTGGGTTTAATTTAATTTACTTCAGTTATTGATGATTTAAAATATTACGAATGTGGTACAGCTGAAATACTAAGTCAATAATTTGTAAATCGCGGCAACTTTCAAGAGTGAAACGAAATGTCACGCACCACACAGCGCAAAGACTGTACTCGGGTATTTAGGTTGTAACATTATTGTGGTCTTTACAGAAAGGGGTCGTCATGAAGCTGCATTTTAATCAGCAAGGTGTCGACAAGCCCGTCAACTCCATCTTCATTGGAACCTCGCCGGAGCTGGAGGTGGCCCTTTACACACTCTGCTTCGTCACTCGCGCCGATAATGACTGCAAACTGAAGCTGGCAAACAAGGATGTCAGCATTACAGCATATACCTTCCGTTACCGCAGTAAAAACTTAATTGGAAGCGCTTTTCCACAAATATAATTTGTATGTATCTGTATGTAACAGTCACAAGTTACAGCAGCATGTTACTTTACCGTTGTAAGTTATCACAACGGTAAAGTAGGCAATAAACAAAATAGCTTTGTTTTGTATAACTGCAATAAAGGTACAGACGGTAGACACAACCACCAATCAAAATAGGCATCTGCTGTAGGCGTTATTTAATATTAACATGTGATATAAAATTTGCCAAACTGTATATACTCGTGAATTTAAACGTTTATTCAAGCAAATAAAAGCTATCTAATGCTACCAAATGGTTTTTAATTGCATTTTGCCCCCTATTGCGCCAATATTTATTAGTCTTTTGAAGGAATCAAATCAAGCCTTTTGATCGTTTGAGATGTACAAAGAAAACTACTCTTTTCGATAATTTCGATGAAAAAACTATTCGATTTTCGCGGGAAACCATAGAGCATCCCTAATCTTAAAAAAATAACTGTCTCTGCTTTTTAAGCAACCCAACACACTATACTTCATAAAAGATAGCTTGATCTCTGCGACATATGTCAAACTGACGTAAACGTTATTGTTACGTTATGTTAGCCTGTCAAGCGCTATTGATACTGACAGCTGTCGCAGAGATCAAGCTATCTTTTTTATCTTAGATAAAGTACCTATAGATAAAGCCCTGGCGTGGCCGCACATGAGACAACAATAGTTAGTTCTGGTGTTACAACAAGAACAAGAACACTACAACCCACCATCGCACTGACACTTATTATCTATAAATAACCCAAATTCCTTGTCTCAATTAACACATAATACCACGAAATCACAGAAAATCAAACAAAACCGAGTTTGTTTGTCAAACCCAGAGAGTTTGTATAGTAACCTAGAGGTAACATATTTAAGAAGCAATTTCAACATCGGTATTCACTTTCGCACTAACCGATAACGTCATAAGCAAAAAGAGATAGATATACTTTTGTCTATGCCATCTTTTCTGCCAGTGTGACCGAGGATGCTTATCTATAGGCATATATCAGAACTAGATCTGTGCCACTGTCATATCGATATTATCGAGTTTAGTTTAGGAGGATTTTCTACAAATTTGGTCAAATATCTCTAAGAACCCTGACTGCGGCTAATTTTTTCTACGTTTTTTTAGGGAATCTTTATAATTATTTAAAAAGTGAATGTGTACTCGTACAAAGAGTGAACTTATCTGTCATTGTAAGAGTACAATTGTACTCTTACAATGACTGACCGACTGATAAGTTCACTCTTTGTACGAGTACACATTCACTTTTATATAATAATGTTTATTCATACCTTGTGCAAAAACTAGGTACATCATGAGATCAAAGTGACAGTTTTAGGTACACTCGTACGACTATATGTACAAACAGGTACTGATCAATATACTGATATATAATAGGCTAGTTCTTGTGCAAGACTGAAAATAAAGTTTGCAGACGAGTATGTATAAGTATAAAAGTAACAAAATTAATAATAATAAAATGGTTCAAATATAATTATTTAATTTGAAAAATTAAAATGCGAAAATAAACATGATTCATCAACCTGTATCCATAGATGGGTCGAGGGATAGCGATAGCGATTCAATAAAATGCAGTGAACACAAGCGAGAATATGGTGAAGGTGTCCAGTTAGCATGTTTTATATTCTTGATCGGGAGCAGTGGTGGCCCAGTGGTATCGGCCGCGATTTACAAGTTGCAGGTCGTGGGTTCGAACCCAGGCAGGCGCTTTACTTTGTGTAAATTATTTCATCACCTCTGCTCTCAAAACGGTGAAGGAAAACATCGTGAGGAAACCGGCATGTCCTAGAACAAAAAATTCGAAGACATGTGACATCCACCAACCCGCACTGGGCCCGCGTGGTGGATTACGGCTCATTCCCTCTCACGGAGAGGAGGCCTGTGTCCCAGCAGTGGGAACATTAATAGGCTGATGATGTGATGATGTGATATTCTTGATCCACTTATTTCTTAAATAAGTACTCTTAGGAAACCTGTGCACAATCAATATTAGATTAATAATAACAAATAGCAAATAAACTTTAAGAAATAAATAGGCAAAATAAAAATACAGTATCGATAAATCTTTCTTGTGACTTTTGTCACATCTCTAACATCAGAACGTAAGTACGTAAACTGTCATAGCTCTATTAGCGAACGCATAAAAGTTAATTATTTCACTACATAGAATGGTTTAAATGATAATATACGCCCTCGACGTATTTAGAACTAAGATTCCTTTATTCCGGACAGCCTTTGAAATGTATTCCCTGCACAATAATGTCAGTATGCTAGTCGATAATTCACCTGTGGAAAGATATCCTTTGATTATTTTTTGCTAATACACTCATTCTACTCTTGCAACTGATAGCCACACACGACATGGTTCATGCAGATAATTAAACAACAAAATTCTTCCTGATATAAACGAAACAAAGGTGTGAAAACAGCGAAACACTTTAATTAGAGCTGCTAACCGATGGGTTACAACAATGACTAAAAAGTTATCTCTTTGACGTTCAGGATGGTTGCGTTTGTCTATGTTTGTCTCTTTTTTTCTCTTAGAGTTTTTCTATAAGCAAGAACGAGAGAATTGACGGTTTCTTTTTCGTCGTAAATACGTTATCTCTAGTTACTATACAAACTCTCTGGTCAAACCTGTCATTATTATATTAGAGTTTGACAAACAACAAAAACCGGCCATGGTGACAAAGACAAAAAATAATCTTTTGTCCTTATTATTTACATGGAGCTGCCAATTAGCCATCTCGCTCTATCAATCAAGCTCATTTTAAGGCTGAATCTATAGGTAGTTTATCTAAGTTTTTTATGGTATAGAGGAGTAATTTTGCGCTGATAAATATTTATACCATTTGTGCCTGGCAACACTATCTTTTCCGTCAACTGTCAATTTGTCAGTCTGACGTTCGAGTACGAAAATGAAAATGCGAATGAAAAGTAGTTACGGTGTAGAGTAAAAGTAGTGTGCGTGATGTTTATTCGAATAATAATTATGCAACGATTTTAAAATTAAAAAAGCTGACAGTTACCTAATCTATTTTTGTTGTGTTAATGCGTAAAATACTAAATCCATGTATATTGGGTTTAGTTTTAAGTGATATATTTCAGTTTGTGTTTTATAAAAATGTCATCTCTGATGAGTTTACGTAGTAATTTAACAATAAATGGTATAAGAAAATGGAAATGCAGCTTATCACAGTTACCAAAAAAATATCCCGAAGATATAATTCGCAGGAGTTTTTCTACTCGCGAATTATTAAAAGAGGCCTACTGTCGTACAAAGCTAAAGTTTAAATGTAAGTGTTAGCATATTTCTTTTAATATTTTTTTCGTAGGTGTAATATAATTTAAATATTAATTACTTTTATAGCAAAAAAACTACCTCAAGATGTGAATCCACGGGGAGTATTTGCTTGCAATGAGTTGGACCTTTCTGAAGTCAAAGTATACGGGTTCGATTATGATTACACACTAGCGCATTACAAACCTAGCCTGGAACATTTGCTGTATAATCTTGGCAGAGAAATACTTTTGGAAAAATATAAGGTTGGTATGAGAAAACTTTATCTAATAATGAGCAGCTGAGCAAAAGTCAATACTATTAGAAAGTGGCGATAGCTGATTGGTAAGCTTAGCTGAGTGGAGCAAACAGGTTTCTGTTTACTTCTATCCACCAACAAGTAGCAGACCACTACTACTTATTTATTTATTTAGACTGGCTGACATAAGGGCTGAATGCTTCAGGGATTCTCTATCAGTCAATGAAGAATGGGTGGTGAAGAAATAACAATCATTGTTTAATATTTTGGAAGTAAAGAAGTATTAAAAAGATCTCATTGGTTGGTTGTACCTGTTTATCAGTATAAGATCTAAACAGATATTTTTTTTGTTTAATAATTATTCTCTATTCTTATTATTATATATATTATTACTTATTAAGATACTGAGGTGCTCTTGCAATACATAGTTTATTTAACTCACCTGTTTCTCTGTACACACACATTCATCAACACATACACAAACACTCATCCACACATTTACACACACACATCTACACACACACCCACATCAACACACACAAAACACACTCAAACCCTTCAAATACACAATCACGTGAATAATGTAACTCTTTTTTGTTCTATTATGTAAAATTATCTTGCAATAGAAGAGCAGTCTCTTAATACAGGCATTTTTGCCTAAAAAGAGGCTCCAAACATCAAGTTGTTGTTTTGATTTGGTTATGAAATAAATATGTTTCAAATGTTTAATTTTAATTGCCTGAGTGACCTTTTGTTTAAAGAGTCGGTTGAAGCACTGAAAGAAACATATTTATTATTTTCTAATGCTTTCAGTATCCTCCAGAAATATTACAGTTAGAATACAAACCAAACTTTGCTGTCAGGGGTTTGCATTACGACATAGAGAAAGGCCTCCTTCTGAAACTGGACTCATTCTTACAAATACAATTTGGAGCGGTGTACCGTGGTCTTTCACAAGTACCGGCTGATGAAGTGCTCAAGTTGTACAGAAACAGAATTATACCCATAGCATATGTTGAGGGAGATACTAGAGCTCATAAAGTAAGTATTATTGGCAAAAGTAACATTAACGAATCATGATTGTAAAATAAGCATAAAAAGAACACTACCTTGAAGAAGTCTGAACTATATATGGTTTATTAACTGCTACCTATAAATGCGTACTTACATAACCATAAGATCTATATCAAACCTACATGTTTTCTAATTTTCAATCATAGTTTCCTTTGTGCTAAGGTTGAAAATCACTTTGTCTATAAAACTGAGAGTAGTAGAGTAGCTAGATAGCAGTCAGTAATCACTGGCACTTGTAAGCAATCATTCATTTTGTGCTCCCCTTTGCAATGTTGACACAAGGACCATGTGTGACAATATATGGAATATATGTACCTACATTATATTTGTATGTTGGTCTGTATTCTGTACTCAATCTATAGAGACATCGAGAGCTATGTGTTTAGAATTCACCATTGTTATGTTAATATGAAAGGAATGCACAAAGTAGTGTTGTTTTGTTTTGCTATAATCTTCATTTGAAAGTCATCTATTATTGTCCTAAAACACAGTGGCATGTTGTGTACATTTGCCAAGTAGTAAATGAAGTATTTTGAGTTACAATGTGCGTACAAGCAATTAGTTTGTTGTTATGATTCCAATTCCATTACAAATATCATTCACCGCAGCACACTGGGACACATTTATTTTACATAAGTAATCAAAATTAATGTTTTATCTTTCAGCCAAACAGAGCAAAGATGGTGCATTTAGCTGATCTATTTTCAGTACCTGAAATGGGTTTACTTTGTAATGTAGCTGATTACTTTATCAAAAATCATATTGATTATCATCCAGAAATTTTGTTCTTAGATGTCAAGGTAACAAAATTATTAAATTATATTTTTTTCAAGTGTTCAAAAAAAAGTTGCTAGATTTTTTATCTATGTTTTTTTTTAATTCTAGAACTCAGTGCAAAGCTGTCATCCCATCATGCACAAGATTGTTGCTCAAAACGTAAAGGAGTATATCAGGCCCAATTCAGACTTAAGAAAATACTTCCAAATGCTACAGGAAAAAGATAAGAAACTGTTCCTTGTCACTAACAGTCCCTACCATTTTGTGTAAGTTGCATTTGTACTATATAGATTTATTCAAATACATAAAGTATAGGCAGTCCAGACCATTTAGCATAGCACATTGTATCAATACAGATCATTATCCTATTAATAAGCACGTGAGACAAGTATGTATACAGACAAATTAGATAAACACGCGCGTTAGATGCATTCGTCAAACATACGACACACGTTGTACGCAGTTACTTACGGTACGTGTACACCTCACCCGAATCATCTGATCGGCCGTCATCAGACGATGTCACTCGCTTTTATTTATATACATAATATGGATTGGTTGACCGAGTCCGGCTGCGGACATACGAGCATGCATAAGGAGGTCCAAGAGTTCGCGGCATATTTTCCGTAAAAGGTCGATGTACTTCAAGGAATATACTTTTGCACCTACATATTTCGGCAGATGCTAGATAGGTGATACACCTCACATTTTGTCGTGCTCTCTGTGCAACAACACCTGCACCTTAAAAGACCTTTGTGAAGCAAATGACAACGCTGTTGGCGTGGCTGAATACTGGTCAAAATATAATTAAATTTGGCATCATCGATACGACGAAGAAGAAGACCTCACATTAGAAGATTAATTGAAATCATAATCGAGATATCCATACAAATATAAATGTCATATTAGTCATATGTGTATTTGACTAATATGACATATTTATTTTTGTATTGCAAAAAAACGGGCACCTAAGGAAATTTACATTCTAAGGTCGATTTGAGTTAATTAAATGAAATTAGTGTATACGCGTGAAGTGATTTCTGGTTTTGAGGTCGGCAATAAATACAAGATTTTTTTTCTTTTTTTAATTAAATAAAGTTACAAATGAAACCTAATACCGAGTGTGACGTCCTCTTGCCAAAATCACATCTTGAATCCTTCTGGGCATGCTTTCCACGATGTTTTTATTAAAAACATGTTTGAGGAATACGTTCCCACTCTTCTGCAATGAGTCTTTTTAGCTCCCTGATGTTTTGTGGAGCCGGTTGCACTGATCTTACCCGTCTCTTTAGAACATCCCAGACATGCTGAATTGGATTGAGGTCAGGACTTTGTCGGTTTTTTATCGGTTGCATTTCGGGGAGTGTGCGATGGAATTGCATGATTTAATTCCGCCCAGCCCGTTCCATCATCGGACTACCAGACGTACGGCGTTGCGTCATCGGTACATGGTGGACATCCCACCCATATGCACAAAAAGTTTTGGGGACATTTTTATTATGCGTACAGTTAAGGAGTGGAATTCCCTGCCGGAGTCTGTGTTTCCCGATAGCTACAATCTAGGGGTCTTTAAGTCAAGAGTGAATGGGTTTCTTCTAGGCAAGCGTGCTTCATCGTCGACCTCATCATCGCTTACGATCAGGTGAGATAGTGGTCAAGCGCAAGCCTATAGAAAAAAAAAAAACGGACTTTGAGCTGGCCAATCTAAACGACGGATCCCAACATCTTGCATGTACGCTTCCACATCGCCAGAACAGTGCGGGCGAGCATTGTCGTCCATAAAAATGGAATCTTCCCCAAGTGCACTCAATGCGGGTTGTGCTTATGAAATAAGGACTGCCAATATGTACCGGTGTGCATTTAATATTCCATTTTCTATGAAAACTAACTCCGTACGCTCCGTCGAATTAATTGCTGCCCAAAACATAAGGGAGCCTCCACCATAAGGAGTGATTTCTTCGAAACACCCTTCCGCATAGCAATCCCGTGGTCTTCGCAGCACTCGCCGGCATCGGTCCTCTACATACAAAGAGATTCTAGCTTCATCAGAAAACAATACTTTATTTCAGCCCCCCAGAGTCCATGAAGCACAGTTTCGAGCAAACTGAAGTCGAGCAACACGGTGCTCACGGAGTAATTTAGGACCCCGGGCCGGACGGTAACTCCTGATATAGGCAGCCATAAGCCTCCTCCTGACCGTCCATAAGCTAACTTCTACTCCTCTTACTTCTTCAAGGCCCTACTTTAGGTCCACCTGACGCCTTACGATTCCGCAACGCCTGACTCACCAAAAAGCGGTCACCTCTTGGTTCTGTGCATCGTTTTCTTCCCGAATCGGGTCTTCTTTTGACCGAGCCGGTCTTTTGATACCGTTGCCAAGTCCACTGGACAGTTGAACGACTCACATTTAGTCGCTGAGACACGTAAGTTTGCGAACAACCTTCTCCAAGTAGGGCTATAATCTTACCGGATCTTATCGCTTTATCACTTATATTAAATTTTTTAATTTGGAACGTGAATAATCATGCCAGGATGCTTCAAATAACATGCCAATACATTGTCAAATTAATAAAACCTCTATCTTGTTCTTCTTCATAGAAGTAGAGAAAAAATCTAAAGTGCGCGTTTTTTTTGCAAGAGAGTTTAGATACCTTGCCCAATGCAATATATGCATTGTTAGTTGATGTAAAAAAAAGTGGGTTTCTTATGATTTCCTACAAGACAAACCATATAAAGGTGGCACTTCACATCGCTATTCGTGTTCGCGTATTTGTCTTATTCGCCCAAATAGGACGATGTGAAGTAGCTCTATTCGTCTCTATTTGCCTATTCTCACAAACAAGACGAATACGCCAAATACCCGAACCCGTATCGGCCTGGCTGGCGGTTTTTTGCAACATATCAAAGTATTTCGAATATGGTGAATATGTTCGTTTACCGGCCACACATCGCTCGCCAAATAATAAGCCACTGCTGTAGTTAAACACGACCATCGTAAACTATAGCATAAATATGCGTATATAATCGGCATATTTGCTGTTAATTAACGATGTGTAGTCGGTGTATTCGTGTTATTCGGAATTCAACACGATTATAGCGAACAAAGACGAAAAAAAACGCGAACATCGAATAGCGATGTGAACTGCCACCATAAAGTTCTGCCTGGGAAAGGAACTTGTGATTTCAGAGAAACCAAACAAAAATTGGTGATGTTATAATCTATGATTTTTTCAGAAATGCAGGCATGGAAATGTTAGTAGGCCATGACTGGCGGGATTTCTTCGACGTAGTGATAGTGAATGCGAACAAACCCAAATTCTTCACAGAGGTGTCACGGCCCATCCGAGTCTTTGACAAAAGTGCTAACACGCATATATGGGAGAAAGTCTCGTCGTTAGAAAAAGGAATTATTTATTATGAGGTAAAACTACGCAACTTTTAAGTGTAATAAAACTAATTTAAAAAACATATGTCGTCCGCAATAATTGACAGTATTGTAGTGCAAACCCGCAGAGGACGAGCGAACCTCCAACAACTGACCAATAGTGAAGTATTTTTTTTTATCAACTTTTTATCCCACTGCTGGAAAAAAGTCTCCTCCTTCCACTAATATAAATTAATCATTTAAAATTCTCCTAAAATGTTATGTGTGTCTAATCTAATACTTGCTCTCAAACTGGGAGGCTACTTATTGAATACATTACCTCTTTAGATGAATTCTACTCGTTGTCTATGTCCATGTCTTGTATTATTTAAATTAGTCTCTTAAAGTGTACCATGTGATTGCAGGGCACAGTGAAGCAGCTGCAGGACCTAACGGGTTGGTACGGCCATCAGGTGCTGTACTTCGGCGATCACCCGTACAGCGACCTTGCTGACGTCACGTTGGAGCACGGCTGGCGCACCGGGGCCATCATCAACGAATTGACGGTGAGCAATGAGACAAAAAAAAAACTTCTTTTTATATAAATTGAAAAAATTACATAGCATCTCGCCTGTATTCCTGAAGTGATTAAGATTAAGTGCAACAATGTATATAATATATTTTCATAGCATACTATGGTATATAAACCCCTGAAAGGCGAGCGTGGTTTCCATCTGCGATGTGTTCCTACCACCAGATTTAGAGATATCGTGAAAGGAGTTACGACAACGCTAGCGATTAGACATAATTCCTTGTGTTCTGTCAAGACCGAGGTGAAAAAAAGCAGCATTCGTTTGCCTTCCTTCGCCTATATCTTTACGGTATCAGTACCTCGCACAAATTCAGAGACGGCGCTGCTACGGAGAATTTCCTAATGGAAGAATCCGGTAACGATTGGTCTAACACAGAGATCAAACATGGAATACCACGCTCAACAGTCGTGTTTTCGACCACCAGGGCAATGAAGTAGTTTTTAGATCTACTTCTTTTCGTATCAATGAACTAAATTTTTGTTTATTTTTTTTTTCAAATTTCGTCTGACCAGTGCCCATGCCATGCCCCACCTCCTTGTCGGCCCTTCGTGCCACGCCGCCTGCACCTTTCAGTATCTGAACGTGGCAAATGGCAAAGCTGTCCAGCAGCCGTATTGCTTAAGTGCGCTGAGGAGTTAAACTCAATCCAAGCGACCAAATCGGCCAATCACACAAAAACATCGCGGCATTCATCTCGCATGTGATTGGTTGCTGAAAGGTCAACGAAAATAATACCTGTGACATTTTTCGGTTCAAACCCGCCCTCGATGAATTGCGTCAGTTTGAGCGTCTGGTTGCTGCATGAATTTCCTGGTCTGAAGCCTGTTTGCTCAGGTATAAGGCGTGGTTCGATAACAGATGTAAGTCAATTTAGTAGGAGCCTTTCAAAAAGTTTGAACGTGTGGCATAGGAGTGGAAATGGGTCGATAACTTTTAGGGGCATTAATGCATTTTCCTGGTTTTAGTAGAGCTATCACTTTAGCGCATCTCCACAATTCAAGAATCTTATAGGCACGAGTTGAAAAGTGATAGTATCCAGCATACATCTACTGGTCCGAGGTGATTCAACTGATCGACAATAATGTCATCTAAACCAGCAGCTTTGGCATTTTTTTAGTTTTGATCCCATATATTATGCCTGACAGCGTAAATGGCTTGGTTAAATTGGTGTAATCATTAACCTCAGTCAGCTTTTTTGTTTTGAGTATCGGGTATCCGATGCAGGGGTTTTCCGTTAAGGAGTAGTTGGTGGGCAACTTGATTGGAGGTCACTCGGCCTGGGTTCGAAGCCTGAGGGGTGTTGCCAGTTAGTTTATGGATCGTATTGCAGGCCTTTTTACTGTTATGCGTCATATCTATTTCATTAACCAATTTCATCTATTTTTCCCTACGGCTGTTACCCACTTCTCGCATAAGTTCTTCACCGAGTTCTAAGGTGTTTTCGGAAATCGGGTCTGTGCTCTATGAGTCTACATACTCAGCGAGTTGTGTGGCGAGTTATGGTGTTGTTGTGTTGTGTTGGAAGCCTTTCTTAGGCCTGGAATGTAAGCTGTACGGCAACCTCGTGGGATGCATTGGCGGGATACGGCCCACACAATATCAACAAACTTCTCGTAGTTGTTCGGAATGGGATCTATGCTGAGCAACCTGGAGTCAATACCATTATAAAACTTTTGCTTAGAGAAGTTGAAGTGTGGCCTGAAAGTCACAATGAGGTTCACGGTTGATTCAACGCAACACCCAATTGGCCTGTGTTGGGTTCTTCGTATAGACTTGTGCACTGTCTTTCTGCAGAGAGAACTAACGTTACCACTGGCAAAGATTAAATCAGGGTTGTAGCCGCGGCGCCATCGGATACTGTCAAAGGAAGCTGGGAGTTTTGCGTTGTGAATCAAGGTGAGGTTTTCTGCCTCCGCCCATTTTTCTACTGAATCACCACCCGAGTCATTAGTGGCGTAGCCCCATGCGGTATTTTATTTTTATTTTTTTTATTTGATATAGGTTCGCGCTTGACCACCATCTCACCTGATGGTAAGCGATGATGTGGTCGACGATCGATCGCGCTTGCCTAGAAGTAACCTATTCACTCTTGACTTAAAGACCCCTAGATTGTAGCTATCGGGAAACACAGACTCCGGCAGGGAGTTCCACTCCTTAGCTGTACGCTTAATAAAAGTATTCTCAAAACGTTTAGTGCGTATGGGTGGGATGTCCACCATAAACTGTACTGTGGTCACACCGGTACTGTGGCTGTTGAAGTCGCCTAATATTATTTTAATATCCTATCGTAAGTTGATCCACGTCTTTTTGGCCACCCTGTATAGAGGTACCTTATAGTGCTGCTGACTGTATCTATGGTAATAATTTCAATGGAGTCATCAGCCGAGGAGGCCTTGGACTGCACAGCAATATTTTGTCGGACAAAAACAGCGGTCCCGTACTTCGCATGTGAGACTTCTGCTGTAAGGATCATACCAGGTACTTGAGGCCTAGGTAGTTCGCTATCGCGATGTGTTTCTTGGACACATATTATATCGTATTGTAGGTCCTGGCACGGATTTGCAAGAAGCTGAGCCTTGTTGCTTGAAAATCCTTCTATATTAATTGCAATCAAGTTTAAAGCTGGTTCAGTAGTTTAGAAACTACAGTTGGTGGGTGGAGTTGTCGTTAGGTTTGGCACTGATAAATGCCTTTGTGGTTGGTTTTAAGTTTGAGTCTTCGTGTTGAAAGAATTGGTCAGCTAGACCCTGCGTTACCGGGTGCTTGCTGCCCAGGGTGCGCCGGGCTATAAGGATTGCAAGAGGATATGTTTAAATATCTAATATAATAAATTTATCTGATACCATATTAATATTGCAATTATTTTCAAGCAGCATACATTCCAGGCTTTTAGCTAAAGAGTAAGATAGGTTGGTAAAACATTAGCAAAGACTTCTGCCACTTGCCACTGAGAAGTTGTGACATCTAATTTATTTCATATCTGTACTGGTGAATCTTTTATCATATTAGGTTAAAAAAAACTTGTTTTTTGTTTTCTATAAGCCACAGACTTTATCTAACAATAACAAAAATCATCGACATAAATAAGGCCTAATATAAAATATCAAATTTTGTCTCCAGCACGAAATCAACACATTGAACACGCAGTCGTTCAAAGAGAACGCCAACTGGCTGCAAATGCTGACCCAGCTTATAGAGGACCACCAGGACTATAAGGACGCGGACGCACTAGAGGTCGTCACTGAGTGGATGGCCGAGCGGGACTACTTGAGGTTTGTAACCATATCTATCAATTTTGGAACTGTTTCTTGCCTTCTGGGAATTGGGTGAGTATAATTGCATTCACCTTAAATGTGTGCCTCTTTGTTTTATAACTAATGCTTTCTGCAGGACCGCAGCAATTGGATTATATCTGTGTATTTTCGCAGGCGCTCTAGGTGATTAGTATTGTTGCCCATCGTATCCTGTAAAACTGGCTACTAAAACTATCTGCTATTGGCTATCTATACTTGAGCATAATATTAGTTTATAAACAACTACTTAAGGTTGCCTTAGTCGACGGCACGAACTATTTTGTGCGCGAGGTTAAAATGCATGCTGTCTCATCCGACAACACGTGCGAAAGAGATACATGCTGTGATGGGCAGAAAGAAGCTATTTCGCGTACGAATACACACTTTTGCAAATTTGTAGCGAAATAGATGATGATTTAGGACGAAAACGAGCGCGCGAAATTTTATAAACAGACCTTTGGGAATATGGATATCATGAAAAACTATTAAATGTATCTGTTCAAAATAAAATTATTTGCATTGTTGAACTACTAATCTATCCCTGTATGGTGACTGTTTTGCAATTTTTCTTCTTATGGTGTTTATTTGCGCTCAAAGATGCGTTAAGTAGTGTTGAAATATGGAATTTGTGATGCTCATAACTTTCAAAAATATTTTTTTTTCACCTTTTCCTTGTACAGGGCTAGATAGTGATGAGACAAATTGATTAATTTTTTTTTATTTTGAACTTACACCGTCAGACAGTGGAGTTATCGCCAGACTACGTTTGTATGGAAGAATGATCGACTAGTGCAACCTTAATCAAAATTATCGTAATCGTGTATTCGTGACTGATTGGCTGTAAAATAACGCTTGTGTGTTTTGTTTTCATGCTTCCATTGTAGGAGATGTTATGTCAATTGCAGGAATGAAATAAAGGCAGTGTTTAATCCACAATTCGGTAGCGTATTCCGTACATACCACAACCCGACTTACTTCTCGCGACGTTTGTTCCGCTTCGCCGACGTCTACACGTCCAACATCTCGAACCTGATGAACTACTCGCTCACGCACACGTTCTACCCGCGTCGCGGGGTCATGCCACACGAATATGGCTCATATTTCGTTTGAATTAAGTGTCACTCTTACTCATGTAATCACTTCGAATTAAGAATATTTTTTATCTAATACTAAATCAGTTTTGCAGCAAAGTTTGCCATAATTATGTTTGCTGCAAAGTATTATACAGAATCTGTACCCTTTTTGAGAGATGAACTTATTGAATCAGTGGTTTTAGATATTTTCATGATTGTTTGTATATATATTTAAAGAATTTAAATCGTAGAAGTTTAAGCAAATTAGTTTAGAAATAAAATGTAAGACTAATATATGTACACTGTGGATATGTTACTGTAAATCCCGAACTACGGTAAAACCTGAGATATTTTATGCTTTTATCAGGAATGTTTTAAAATCATGTAGGTATTTTTTTAATCATGTAACAAAAAGAATACCTACTTTGGCGAAGCTAATCAATCAGTCCTTAGATTAGACATTAAATTTTTTTATTCATTTACTAGTCTCTGATGTAAATCCTAAGATTTACCTTGTACCTACTGATACACATGCTAGTAAGAAATGGTTAATCTTAGGTTTTACCGGTAAATCCTAGGTTTTACCGCAGTTTGGGCACTTACAGTAACAGATATACTCCAAATGATCCAACGGTATTCTAGTCAGAAGTATTTAATATCGTCTTACAATAAGTTTCTTTATTTATTTTCTTACTTTTAACATAATATATTTACTGTCAATTCGATCAGTTGAAACATAAAAAAAAATATTGAATAAATGTGAATTAAATATAAGTAGAAAATGTAGATTAAGTGTACAAACAATTGCATACAACATTGAAGTATTTAAAATTACATATTAGTATTCTGAGATAAGTATACGGGTTCATTTACTAGAGTGATTTGTTTAAACGTTTGGTATTGCTTTTACTGTGTGTATATTATTTATTAATCGTGTACCATATTGCTATACACAGAGCATCTGTAATGCTCGTGACTTATAATCGCAAGAGGTCAAAGTTACATATTTTTTATCTCCACCAAGAATCTTATTTTTTATTAAGCATTTTGAACGCTATTTATTCAATTGAGTGATTAACATGACTCTAATTAAAATTATTGATTTATTGTTACTCTTTAGAGCAGTGGTGGCCCAGTGGTATCGGCCGCGACTTACATGTTGTAGGTCGTGGGTACGAGCCCAGGCAGGCGCTTTACTTTGTGTAAATTATTTCATCACCACTGCTCTCAAACCGGTGAAGGAAAACATCGTGAGGAAACCAGCATGTCCTAGAACCAAAAATTCGAAGACATGAGACATCCATCAACCCGCATTGGGCCCGCGTGGTGGATTACGGCCCATTCCCTCTCACAGAGAGGAGGCCTGTGTCCCAGCAGTGGGCACATTAATAGGCTGATGATGTGATGTGTTTCTCTTTATAGTTTTTGTTTATATTTTCTATTCGAATGTAATGTATTTTATGTATATTATCTACTTTTTAATTTGTAGCTATTATTTTAAGAATTTGTACAACAATTATCTGTTAGCTTTTTTGTATGGTAAGAAATTTATCGCTGGTCCTAGACCTTGAATAATAAGATTATTCTTTCGATCAAAATTTGTTTAGTTGTATTAAATCTCAACAATATAACCATCCTGTAAATTGTCGAGTATTACGATTTATGGATGTATTACTGAAGACTAGTTGTTTTTTGAATCACCTTATTTTTGTGCCGTTTTCGACAATAAATAATTACTAAAGGCACTTATTATATACTGTTATCTGTAAATCGAGTTTGTATTCAATATAATATCGTACCTAACTATTATATATTTTATGTTATAATTGTCGGTGTTTCTGAGAAATGTTGCAATAAAAAGATGTTTACATTGAATTTGTTTATTATTTTATACATTATCTAGTCTTTTTTTAAAATAATTGCGAAATTTCATATTTAATAACAAGCTTATCATAGAGGGCGAGACCCGTGGATAGAGACCTGATAACAATTCGCCTGTCTCAAGCATTATCTTTGTTCTAAAGTTTATAAATACATATCACTTGTATTTGAATAAATTATCTTCATTCAGACCTCATTAGGAGAGCTTTATTTTACCTACAGTCACTCAGATGTGTGATGAGTGTTTTTGACTTGACATATTTGTTGCATATAATTTATAGTGAATTGAGTATGTATAGTCTTTGCAATTCGCGAGTGTGCATCATGACATTTGATTTGAATGAGAATTTACAAGAAACACGCCACCAGTTGGCGCCACTTTGGCGAGAGGTCATCACTTGAAAACGTAAATTATGACATCAACAGGACGTTGACGTGAATTTTATTTAACTAATGATAGAAAAAAACATTAGCGCTCTGACTGATGCCTGGTCCTGATGACGTGTCAGTGCTGCCATCTAGCACATCATTTCAGAAAACCCTCATTGAAATGACGCACGCTTGTGAAAAGCAACAACTATTAGCTAGATTGGTATGTAGCGTGTTAGTAGACAGGGTAGGCCGTGTCAATGAGGAGTACATTGTCCGACTTCAGCGTCTTGGTCTGTATGGAGAAGTTGATGTTGTTGAAGCGCAGCCGGCAGGGCCTGTCGGGGCGCGCCATGAAGCACATGGTGTATAGAGCCATCTCCAGCTCAGGAGACGTGCCCACGAACATGGTCACCTCGGGCGCGTCCTTTGTCTCACTCAGGATCGAGTGCTGTTTCAGTATCATTCCTTTCTGTAAAAAGAATAGTGATTTGGTTAAGACTTTATAATACACATACATAAGCTTTGCAGATAATATAATACTAGCACACAGAGAAACTGTGCCGACTTAACTAGCGTTTTTAGACGGACTATTTACTAAAAGTATATAGATCACGTTCGTTTCCGTTCCGGGGCTATAGATGGTGTTAGCAACGACTTGCAAGTAAAAGGGCTTACTCGGTTCGTGGCAATTTTTTCTTTAAATACAATGACTTTTTGTTTTATAGTATTTTTTTGCACATTTTTACAGTATCATTGTACCAAGATGTGTTACAATACAAATTTAAAAACATGCCTCAGAAATTTAAAACCACGCCATCTATTGGAATCTATTTTAAATGATCCGTTCAAATAATCTTTGAAATGTGAATTAAGAGCCCAATATTCCATAATTTTGTGCTTAGGAGAGTTGATTAAACAAGAACATACAATTTTTATGATCAAACCTAGAAAATGTAAATTTTACACATAATTTAATAACAAATCGAAGCATCTCGCGCCATCCAATCAATCTGCCTAGCCTTTTCCCAACTATATTGGGGTCGGCTTCCAGTCTTACCGGATTCAGCTGAGTACCAGTATTTTACATGGGGCGACTGCCTATCTGACCTCCACAACCCAGTAACGGGGTAGCACGGTACCCATTGGCAAGACTGGTGTCAGATCTCAAGCTTCTGACTATTCGTAACGACTGTCAAAGATCTTCAAATGACAGCCGGGACCAACGGCATAACGTGCTTTCCGAGGCACGTAGGAAACTCGGTATGTTGAAATGGTCACCCATCCACGGACCGACCTCGTCAAGCGTTGCTTAACCTTGAAGATCGGCCTGTGCGGCTGTTATTATTTAGCCACGAGTTCCTCCATATCGCGCCATCCAAATTTAATAAAACAAAAAAAAATCTATCTCCGCTTTGGGGCCCCGTGCCATATGGTTATGCTGAAACTACAGAACGTCTCCTGCGACGAACCTCTTATATCCCTTTTGCTTTTTTAGTTCACATATTATCCTGTCTGCTCTTTCCTTTTTTATTTTTTTTCTTTTCCTTGCTGTTATTTGATAATATTTAACAAATATTTGATTTGGTATTCGTTGTTATGCGAATATGTGCCTAAGATATTCGTTCTACTAGCCTAACCTTACGATAACCTTCAGTGATAGGTTTGGACTGATAGCGGCGAACGCTTTTTTTAAATGTAATCCGTATGTCTTATTCTGGATCGTCTGAATAAATTCAATAGGCAATACTCATTATCCAAGGGTTTCATACGTCTGAAGGCTGAAGAGCGAAACCCATTTCTGATCGTGATGTGTACCGAATTTAAATTAGAAAGTGTTTAGGATCACTATCATAACTCACCCCGGACAAGTCAAGTTTATCCATGTAGCCCAGGTAATTGGCTTTGCGATCTTGTTCGCGCTTGGCGAAGAACAACCAGCTGTGAAGACCTGTAAATATGTACAAACAATTAGGATTTAATCTTTAGTTCAATAACAAAACAAAATAAACTATACAACAGTAGATATAACGCCGAGTATTAATTGTATTTATTCTTACAGCCAGGAATAGCCAAGATGGAAGTCCTAAATACCATCTAAAACCAAAAAAGATATAGAAATCTAAACGAATCTCACGTATGCCTTTGATATACCGAAGGTAACCTTCGGAAAGTTTTTAAAGTACTTGCCCTAACTCTACCTACAACCAAAAATTTATATATATACTGAGGTAGATACGTTTTACCGACGTCTGCACGGCAATACAAACACAAGCTGACCAGCTTGAGTGAACTCAGCCCGTTCTACGTCTGGCCGCGACATGAACGTACGTTTGAACAGTATTATTTAATTAAAAATTGCCGAATAAAAAATTATAATTTAATTTTTTATTTGGCATAAAGACAAATTACACAAAATAAATTGTCACGAAACTGTGGTAGGTAATGAAAACCTGTTTAACAGCAGCCTAATTGCGTAAGTGAATCCTGCAAAGGAAACAAGTCGATTCTTTCAGAAAAACAGAATCATTTCTTTCAACTTTTTCGGTATTGCGAAACTAATTTGGAAAGCTAGCGTTAGCTTTCCAAATCCTCCTTTGAGTTGAACACAGACTACTTAGAGATACTACGGAGTTGAAGATATATGACATTTGCATTACACAATACCAATAGTGAAGTTTTATCTCGATTCTGCCGCTTTCATTCATTCTTTTACAATCAATTCTACGTCAAAATATTGGTAATGAAAGGAGCATAACCTTTCCGTTTCAGAGTGTAATATGCAATACGAAAAGTCGTTTTTGGGAAAGGTCCAACTTGTTTGCTTTGCAGAATTCACTTACGCAATTAGGCTGCAGGTCACCAGAAGAAGTATGTTTATCTCTTTCTGACAACGGGGTCCTATTTATATCTCTGTGATCTTTTAACTTACTCAGTGATAGAAATAAAGTTCCAAGTTGCATAGGTCCTATTTAGGTATCTAAAATAAATATCGCCATGTTTTTATTTCTTTATATTGAGTATTACGCTCTTGTTTATATATCTATGGTATTACGTCTCTATTGTTAAAATCTCATTGCCTACAACCTAATTTTTAACCGACTTCATACATGGAGAAAGTTCTTTGTTCAATAGATGATTTACCACCTGTCAGATTTATGCAAGTAAGTAGTTGTTTGCTGTCGTTTCAATGTTGAGGGCTATATTTGGGGTCTAGTGGCCCACCAACATGTGTAGAGTGCTAATTGATGATGTAATGTACGGGAACTCCTTATAAAGACAACCTCGAACAATATTCTTAGCGATACAAAAGAGCAACGTATTCTTTTTTTAAAACGTTAACTGATCTTGAATCGGTGTTTCTTCTCTAGAGGAAAAACGAAAGAAATAGTATCTGTGAAAAACCAACAAGTCGTTTAACATACAAGGCGTGCCAAAAATATAGTGGTAAAATCGTACAATTATACTTGAAAAACATTACCCTCCTTTTCAGGGCAGTCGGGTTTAAACTAATAGATATTACGAAAACAAATATTATCATTATCTATTGACACAAGTTTAAAGCTTCGAAATATTCTAATGTTCAAGCTGCCAATCATATAAAATAATAGGATAATTTGTGGCGTTAGTGTTCTTTTCTAATGATAATTAGTAACCGTACATAGGTATGATTTTCATGTTGGCATTTTTCCAATTGCCAGAAGCGGAAAGTCCTTTTTTCTATAAAATTCGATGTAATAATTGAACTACCTCCCTATCTCAGGAACCGTACAGATAAATCTGGGATAAAAAGCCTCTGACACTGCGATAGTGCCGCTTTCTATCGGTAAAAGAATATATACACTAAGTATTATAAACTAAGCTGATTTTGTTACGAATATTCTTTATATCTTATCACATTTTCCATCACAGCCGAAAGGAGTTCCTTATCCATTGCTTCATAAGTTTATAAATCCATTCATTTGATGGCGTAAAATACGCAATGAATACTTTTAAATTGTCAAAATGAAACAGTTTGCGATCGATTCCATGAATACATATATTACGCAGTTAGGTAGTCTAAAAGGTAGTAGAGACTACCTTTTAACAAACAAATAAACAATGAATTTTACCTCTTTTTAAGTAGTTATAGGTCAAGGAGAGCAACACTCACCGAGTACATCGTTGGACTTGAGCTCAGCCATGAAGATGTTTTCAAAGGCACAGCTGCACTTGCACAGTCCGGTCCAGTGACGCGCATACTTCGTGAACCAGATCTTCTTCAGCAGTTCCACTTGCTCGTTGTACTCGTTCATTTGAGTCAGACCTAACAAAAAATATTGACCATCATTAGGGCCAAAGTACATTGAGACAGAGTAGAAACGAAGCGATGCCGATTGATGTGTTGGCCTAAAAATTTACATGGCATATTGACCCCTATCTCCACAGTGTAAAGTTGAGTCGAGACGATATGGATCAAATTCTGTAGGATATGCGCGAACTCGCGCGTCTTTTGTTACTTGTGGTCGTGGTATTTAGTTGCATCCAAACTGGATGCTGACCCCATACTTGATGGATACTTGGCATATTGATTGAATTAGTATTAATGATTATACATGCAGTTTATGTTTTTGTGTGCGTAAGCTCGGGAGCGCTCAGTATCGCCTGAGCACACAGAAGCAATGTGCATGTGACGTGTTTAGTGACGACACGGTTGGCGTAGTGGTTGAGCGATCGGCTGCTGCACTACGTGTCGCGGGTTCGATTCCCGCATGGAACAAATATTTGTCTGGCCTACAGATAGTTGTTCCAGATCTGAGTGTCTTGTGTATGTGAGTTTAAATGTTTGTAAACGCCACGGATTAAAAAAAAAAAATAATGTGCATCCACACAGACGACTAAGACCAACCCGCCGTCATGAAATAGAACAACTGTAGGTACCTATTTATAAAACAGAAGTATCTACTTATTTAGTTTTGTTTGCAAGCTCAAGGCCTGTTTTTCTCTAACACTATGTGACACCTAAATCAATAGGAAATCAAATGAAAAGGCTGTGTTTTATTTTCAACTTTTGGCAGTTGGCACTGTGCCGAGTGTTGAAAAATCAACAGCGCCTTTAATGTATCTAGCACCTATCCATTAGATGAATTGTGTACTAAGAATATATGAAGGTATGCATGCGTTGATTACCTACTAAGAATCTGTACCGATTATAATTATTAATTATTCATTGCTTGTAGACTTTAATTATAAACATACCATTATGTTTTAGCTGGTAGCATACCGAATGCAATGTAGTTGAATCAGAATATGGCAGCCCTGTACCTATGTAGATGTACCTACCTGGCAATCTACGTAGGTACCTATAGGTGACTTGACGGACTTTGACGACCATAATATTTAGCAGGTGCTAGTTTTTATGGTCGTCAAAGTCCGTAAAGTCATTTTAAAAGAATAATAATAACGTTTATTGGAGAAAATCTGCTAAGTTGGTGGGTCATCTACCTAACCGTTACCGGTTCGGATTAAGAGATAGAAATGAAAAAAAAAAAACATTCAATAAAGTAAGCAAAAAAAAACAGGTTTTATTACCTTTGCTGACCAAATAGTTCATAAGACTTCTAATTGGACCGGTCGCAAGGATTGTGTTGATAAAAGTGGTCTGTTCCGTTTCCTCCTGCAACATGACATCATCTAGCATTAGTTTACCTTGTTTGATGCAGGTGTAGCTGTTTATATCTATGTTAGAATGAATTACTCAATTGAAACGGTATAAAGTACTCACATTGGGCGTGACGAACTCGGGCCTTATCACATTTTTGTGGTAGTTGTCGAAGAGTGCAACAAATGGCCTTATTGTGGGACCACTCCACACGTTCTCAGGCACGGTCAGCAGGCTACAATGTTATCAACTTATTAGGAAGCGAACGAATACATTGTTGACATACACGAACATGACCGCGTGAACAGAACGTGTCTAGAATATAAGTTAGATACCTTGGTTTTATACTGAATAACAGGTACCTACTTAGGTACTTATTTTTTTTACAATTGCTATTAATATTGTATGCAGTTAAATACAGTCATTGACCAGGAGGGATTGATAATTATTATTTACAAAATGTATAGACTGAGAAAGAACTAGGTAATTCTTGTACACGTACTTCATACTTACGTATAAGAGCGTTAATCGTCATTATTATTGTTAAGTATATAACGATCAATTAGATACTTAAGGTCAAAATAAAAAAACTTACTTAGATTGCGCCTGATCATCTTTCGACATAGGGCTGGTTTTGCCTTGCAAGTTGACTTGGATGTACGCGAAAGCGTTATTGATATCCGCGTTGAACATCTCCTCACTGATGCGCAGGATATCTTCATCTGTTGTGGAGTCCTGCACCTGGCGCAGCAGGTCCTCGTAGGTCTTCTTCTTGGCATAGTCGACAACTCCTCCGACCACGGTTCCAATCTGATTAAGAGTGTTGGTCGCTGTGTTTCCTTGCTGCCCAGTCACAGAGTTCCCGATCAAATTTGGCAAAATGTTGTTGAAGATTTGCCCCGCGGCATGGGCTAAGTCGTCGGCCCGACATACCGCTACACAAACCAAAAATACTAGCGCGATTTTCATTTTGGATAGATTTTAATACGTTGTTTCTAGCGCGATCACGGCGCACTAGTGATCTCTGAGCCCGCACGAGCAGCGATACTGCGCGACCTCTTGGTGATGTCATGCACTATAGATACGATGTGTTGTTGAAATTCTTAGCGCGATGGTTTTTGCGACGACAACGGTGATTGCCCTGAATGTGTAATATGAGATGTAAAGTAGATTCAGTCTTGGTAAACAGAATTGACCTCCGCAGTTTTCCGACATTGACACTTCAAAACACGCAATTTGTATAATTGTGTACGCTACTCGCATTGCGCCTATGTATGGACACCCGAGACATGTTTATCTGCTTTAATGGATATTGTCATTTGTGCAACAATGCATAATTATGTTACCTTTTTGTAGAAATTGGAGGACTAATTTAACTTCCTAACCTACCCATGAATGAAAAAGATGTTGTTCCATGCAATATTTTTCTTATTTTGAGACCTACCATTATAGGTAATGATGAATGAACAAAATGATTTCATTTAAATACCTACTCATCAAGGTGACCAACACTGAATAACAAATGACTAGTGTTTCCTAAACGAGGATATGCGGTCACCTCTGCCACTACGCATCAGACCTTAGCGCATTCATTCATCATTTTCCATTTGTCAGTTTGGCCAAAGGCAAAGACTACATTCAAATTACAGACGTTCCTCTGGGTCGCTATGTAAAGCTGTTTATAAATCTCATGTCATAATTATTTTATGATCTCGATAATTGGTTTCCTCCTCCGAGCGCATACTACAGCCAGCTAACGGATATGACGAAGATTCACTAATTTTAGACTTCAGTAATGTCCAGATTGCCAGAAATAAGGTCTTAGTTTATTCTGTACGGAATCCTCAGATCAAGGTAGCCTTTTTTTTGTTCCGGTGTGGAAAATCCATATTGGATGTCCTCCGCCCTGGGAGGCGAGGGTTCTGTTAAGACTCCTACTGACTAAAATCTGGTGGTTTCGGTGTATCATCGCAGGAACGTACGATTCTTCCGCAACCCCCGGCTGGTGCCGGCCCGCTTCCGCGGACCTCCTCGGGTCTGGTCGGGCCGGGTGAGTGTACAAGATCCCCTTTTCGCAGCCTCAAGCCGCGAGACGATGTTTCGCATAAGGATACGGCCGGAAGAGACATATTACTGCCCACTCCTGAGATGAACCAAGATATCCTTAACAAAGTAAGACACTTTTTTGTACTTACCTATATTTCAATGTAGAGTAAGAACCTGGCAAGGACTCATGGCATTGTTGTTGTCATACATATTAGTCCTTCTGACCGAATTAGGGTCTTGGCGGCCAAATTTAGCGGATATATTATAGTGGAGAAGTGTGCGCGCAACGATGCACTCTCTCTTCCCTCCAACGACAATCCGACACGATTGATGAAGCCTGATCTTCATCGGTCGTGTCGGAACGGCTTAACTTGCTACCAATACGAGTCGAGTGACGATCTGAATGTGGAATCAGGATGTAACAATTGCAGCAGTATTTATATCCCACGAATAAAAGAAAGTCATCAGAAAAGAGACATTATCAGAAGCGCATCGTTGCGGGCGGGCGCGCGCGCGCAATGCTGCAGTGGCGTGCGCCTGCGCAGTGCGGGAAAATCGTATCTTACTCGATGTATAATGCATTAGGCTCTCGTTGAATACTTGTACGGTGCTGTTACAACTGTACATACTACATAGCAAATGTTTGGAATGCTTTGTTGGGATATTAGTTTGATGAACCTCAATTTGTCTGTTAAAGGATGGTTCCTTTTATTTCAATTGCAACTGCAGTAGCTGCAGATAACAGGATTTATGCTACTATTGTGATTTAATGATCTGATAAAAGAGCAGCTTTGACGCTCCGTTGATCTCCATCGGTCGCGTTGGTTGGTCTCCCTGGGTTCAATTCTCCCCGGACGAGTACCCATCATATCCGTCCCGGCCGGAGTAATGTACTTTTGGGAGATTACCTACTGGAAAACTCGAGAATGAGAATGTTAAGATTGATGTGCGGCGTGACGAGATTGGAAAAAGTTAGAAATTGGAAAGTTGGAAGAAAACCGTTTGTCCTGGTATGGTCATGTGATGAGGAGGGATGAAACGCATGTTACTAAAAGAGTTATGAATATAAATGTGGATGGATGGAGAGGGAGAGAAAGGCTACGGAAAGAAAAGATGGATGGACTGTGTGAGGAGTGATATGAAAGAAAAGGGAGTCAGTGATGGCGTGACGGGGGACGGAACGGTATGAAAGTAGAAAACGTGTTGCGCCGCCCCCAAGTAACATGAAATAAGGGCAGGAAGATGATGATGACTTACTGGAAAACTCGCATAGCTCGTCGGATAATTTCTGACATTACGTTATATTACGATTTGGGAGCTGTTTTTGGATAACCTACTCCGCCTACGATCGGTTATTTTAAAACATAGAGCACATGGTTATTTTTAAAACCAATCTTGTTAAGTAGAACAAATCGTAGTTAATTGAAGCAATAACATAACGACTCTTCTTATTGTCATTTATTTGCATGTCCAGCTACTGTTTTCTTATCGCCCACACAGTTTAAATAACAAACACGTAGGTACTTTGCTAAAATATTTCGTTCTTATGACATTATTTTGTGAATAATTACTCTGGTTTTCCCTGTTTACTTGCTTTGCAGTTATTACATAAATTTCATGGAAACACCTAAATATATCATTAAAAATAATTTACTGATTCTTAGTAGGCAAACATCAAAACATAATTTTAATGACTTCTCGCGAACTTAAAGGAGCTTTGTTGTCCCGTCTTTAATTGCTAATTATGATGATAAGAAAACAAGCGTTTTCTAGAACTGAAGATATACGTTTATGATATTTTCCAATTGCAAACCCGCACTAGATCTAGGTACATGATGAATTTTGTAAACTGTTGTTCTTCATCATCATAATCAGCCTTATAATGTTCCCACTGCTGGGACACAGGCCTCCTCTCTGTAGGAGGCAATGGGCCGTAATCCACTAAGCGGGCCCAGTGCGGGTTGATCAACACAAACTGTTGTATAAGTTTTGTGCCAAAAATGCAATTTTCTTTGCTTTCAATATTTTTTCTGTCTCTTATTTATTTAGACTTTATACCCAAAGGTACAGTGGCATTCTCTACCCTTTAATCAAGGGTGCCGAAGAGAGAACTTTGAAGGCACATTGATTAATTGGTTGGTTCTTTTTATTAGGGTTCCGTACCCAAAGGGTAAAAACGGGACCCTATTACTAAGACTATCCACGATCCGAACCTGTATGTCTGTCTATATGTCTGTCCGTCTGTCACCAGGCTGTATCTCATGAACCGTGATAGCTAGACAGTTGAAATTTTCACAGATGATGTATTTCTGTTGCCGCTATAACAAAAAATACTAAGAACAGAATAAAATAAATATTTAAGTGGGGCTCCCATACAACAAACCTGATTCTTTTGCCGTTTTTAGGGTTCCGAAGTCAACAAGGAACCCTTATAGTTTCGCTCTGTCCGTCTGTCCGTCCGCAGCTTAGCTCAGAGAATCTAAGTACTAGAAAGCTATAATTTGGCATGTATATATATATTAATAATTCCGACAAAGTGGTAACATAAAACCATGAAAAATTTTATTTTTTCGGGTACCTCCCATAGACGAAAAGTGGGGATGTATTTTTTTTTTCTTATCTATCCCATGGTGTGGGGTATCGTTGGATAGGCCATTTAAAAATATGATGGGTTTGTTAAAACCATTTTTCGATTCAGAGATTCGTTTGCGTAAAATTAAGCTTTAAGTTGCAAATTTATGTTAGAGTCAAGTGTCCCCTCCCCCCTGCCAGCGAAATGGTTGCTCTTGGCTATGTGAAAAAATTCACGGCTGTAGTAAATATAACGAAATTAAAAGGAAAATTATCACGGATAACAAGGCTTTACAAGTTTACGAGTAATAGTCGACCAACTTATAAAATGTACTTGAAACAGTAAAAATTTTGTACAAATGCCGTTCAAAAATTACTTAAATAAAGTTGATAGCTGTGTAAAACAGAGTAAATATAATGCTTACGAACCATGTAAAAAAATACAAAAATGAAATCATAACAGGCTTTACAAGTTTACGAGTAATAGTCGACCAACTTATAAAATGTACTTGGCACAGTAAAATTTTTGTACAAATGCCATTGAAAAATTACTTAAATAACGTTGTTAGCTGTTTAAAACAGATAGTAAATATATGCTTATGAACCATGTAAAAATATACAAAAATAAAATCATAACCTCCTTAATAATAATGATTTCTAAATTAATAATGTTTAAGCTCGAATAACGCATTGGAGTGGCTGGAGTCGTTGGCAGTACCAGTCCGCGGTGAAGTCTATTTTGTGTTAGTGCAGAAGTATTTTCGACGTTTTGTAATTAAAACGTAAAACAAAAGTCAAATTAGATTCGATTTCCAAGCAAATTACTTATTTTCTTTTGTCGATATCCTTCTATAAAGTCAATATTCGACCCGACTTCATCACTAATTGAGTAGCGTAAAACTTTCCAGAATTAAATAGTGAATACCGCAGATTATAGGATTCACCTCTAATCTGCGGTATTAGAGGCGATTAAAGGTGACGATTTTTTTCTAATTCCAAAAGAGAAATAAATAAGGAGCGTGCCCGTAAGGATCCAGGAACGAACTATACCATTCCCCATAGCTTTAACGCGCGCTCGTATCGGCTCCTTTCGCTATTCGCACCCGCGGTGGTACTCAAATAGATAATATTTATGTAACTTCAGTTGCGAAGTTGGATTTTATAACTCCTTCTTCAGTTACCAGTTAGTCCTTATTTAGTTTAAGTCAAGAGTGAATAGATTACATCTAGGCAAGCGTGCTTCACCGTAGACCACATCATCGCTTACCATCAGGCAAGATACTGGTCAAACGCGAGAATATAGATTAAAAAAATACATCATCCTATGTGGGCCCGTTTCTAGGCTTTGTGAGCCGCTGAAACCGTTCTAATGTTCATGTAACAACAACAAAACCCTCTTTTTAATCCGCATTATTATGCAACTTCGGAACCCTATTACTGCGCGTGGCCCGACACGCACTTGGCCGGTTTTTTATTTGCTATAATGGTAGTTACAGAACCCTACGTGCGCGAGTCCGACTCGCACTAGGCCAGATTTTCTTTTTTTCCTTAATTAACTTCCACAAGAGTTACTGTATCCTCCCTGTAACTCCTGTGAGAGGGATCGGAGTCCTAGCTGTCGGATAAATATACTATAGGCTGTTTATGTTATTGAAAATTATGTGAGGTAGGTACTTATCATATATCATTACCACAGCCGAACGAACTATATAAGAATGGCTGCTGTATGATACAGCAGTGTGAAATATTAACCTTCAGCAAGAACACCTGACTGCCTTGCGTGTGCCGGAAGTACATGAGCAGGTGGCTTCAGTCGTGAAGCCTCTATTTAAGGAAGGTCGGCACGCGTATACGGTTGGTATTGTAACCCGGTACCTTAGAGCAGGTGTTGCCGTGATTTTTAGCTGGAGGTGTATGTAATAAAAAAAAATATTATCAGACTAGTTTTAGTTTTCCCAATTAAATAAACCGTTATTCGTGTATGTAAACATGCCGACTATACCGAGAACACGTTATCGATGAGGTCACGGCAAGCAGAGGTCGCTGACGCAGCGACGCGACCAGTCCAGTCGCACGACTCGACCCTGGCTAATATTGCTATCGACCAATCAGAGCAGAGCCTAGCTCTCTGGTCATCAGTGTCTTACCGGTGTTGACAGACGCTAGTCAAATTGTGAGCAACATGAAGGCCGCCGCTTTGATTTTGTTATTCGTCTTTTGTTCAGTTCAATGTAAGTAACAATTTATTTTATTTCTATTTAACTCGTTTTACCGGACTACGGCGAAGCAAAAAGGAGGGTTATGTTTTTGACCGTTATGTGTGTATGTACGTATGTTCATCTGGTTGATAACTACTAAACTACTTATCATAATTTGACAAATGAGCTGTCGTTGGAAGCGGCTTGTTTGTCCGCTGGTTATAGGCTATGTGACGTCACATTAAATTGAATATGGCTCCCTCTAGGGGGCAAAAAGAATTCCGTCCTACCCCATCATGTGTGATATCATTGAACAGGGATTTTAAAATTAAGGTAGGGTTTTGGTGGTGTTTTTCAAGCGTACCGTTTGCGAGGTATATTCCATCAAGTAGCAAAGTCCACTCTTGTAACTTATACATTATCTAGAAACATGTAAAACAACAAACCTTAAACAGAAAAAGATTCCGACGAATTGAGAACCTCCTCCTTTTTTTGAAGTCGGTTAAAAAATGTAATATTGCTCTGCTTGAAATTCAACTCTATGATTGATGAGATACATTTCGCATACCTAATATTAAAATATTTCTTTATTATTCAATCTCCAACCAAACCAATATTTTAATATGTAGCGAATTAAAACTAACCTGAACTGTTAATAATTTCAGGTCGTAAGGTCGTTCCGATAAACAAGCATGCCAATGTCGACTTTATCAACATGGAGAGTGGGGGGGTGAGGCAACAGCCCGCTGTGGTGCCACCTAAACAACCAGCACCTGCACCAGCGCCTGTCCCCGCACCCACCACGAAACCTCCAACTCCAGTTCCTGCTCCCAAGCCAGTTGCACCACAACCTGTACCTCAACCTACGCCGGCGAAGCCTGCCCAACCTGCCCCGTCGAAGCCTGCCCAACCTGCCCAAATCAAGCCTGTCCCAGTAAACCCCGCACCGGTAGCCAATCCCATCACGACCCCTGGACCCGGCAGTGTGAAGTCACTCGTCAAGTTCTACGACAGTCATGGAAAGGCGAGCCCCATCCGACCCTACAGCTACAGCCAAGCAGTGAAACAAGGCTGAACCCATTTATTTTTTAGATAATAAATCGTGCCATTCATTAATTTTCAATGTTGTTTTAAGATTCATCAATTCCTTTTTGTTGAGTATATCCATATCATGTGTGTTTTTACCCGGCTGCAAGTAAAGGGTTATGTTTTTCGAGCGTATCTTGTATGTATGTATGTAATATTCTTTATTACCTGCATGTATCTTTCAAACCACTTGACGGATTTTTATAATCAAGACTTCGTTAGATAGGTCTTGGCCGCCCAAGTGTTCCTAGATAAGAGCCGTTAAAAAAAAATGGCGGATTTTGGGCGCCATATTGAAGAGTTTTTAGAGGTGATTACAAAAATATATACCACTTACATGTTTAAAAGTCATTCGAAAAAAAAAACGTTGTAAATAAAAAAGGTAATAAAATAAAAAAAAAAGATATTTATAGTTGTGGTCAGCCAGGTCGCGAATATGTATCCTTCGACTGCACAGCATAATTTTCTTCTTGTTTACATCTTTGCAGTCGGGTTTTTTGATTTTATCACCTTTTTTACAAGCTTTTATTTAATTTGCAATGTATTCTAATTTGCAATGTATTAAATCTTGCAACTGAATTATAAAGCAAACGGATTTTTTTTTACACTTTTAGTTTGGATGACAATGCGGATAATATGGCGGACGGCACAAGATGGCGGGCAAGTTATTTTTTTTGTGCACTGCCATGTTATGGGTATCAAATGAAAGGGTTTGCTTTAAAAAAAAAAACATTTTTTAAAAAAGCTTTAATATAAAAAAGATTTTTTAATGAATAACTTTATTCCTACTAATATTTGAGACGCGAAAGTTTGTGAGTGTGTATGTTTGTTATTTCTTCACGCTCAAACGGCTTAACGGATTTGGATAAAATTTGGCACAGAGATATAATCTATCTCTGTGCCAAATTAGCCAGGAATATCACATAAAATACTTTTTATCCCGGGAATATGTACCCTCGGGATAATTTTTGACTTTTACGCAGGCGAAGCCGCTGGCAGAAGCTAGTAATTTTATAAAGGCGAATGTTTGTGTGTTAGTTACTTCTTCACACTCAAACGGCTAAACGGATCTGGATGAAATTTGGCACAGAGATAGATTACAACCAGGAATAGCGCATAGGATTCTTTTTATCCCAGGCACAGAACAGAAAAAACGCCTTCTACAGATCCCAGGTATATGTACCCTCGGGATAATTTTCGACATTCACGCGGGCGAAGCCGCTGGCAGAAACTAGTTTATTTATAAAAACCGTACCCGTTCCGCACCCTGTTTGTGTTTTGCACTTTAGACAGAAGTGCACCAAGTACACACACATTCCGCCAGATATTTTTTAATCTCATAATGTATTAGGGAACGAGCCTATTGCCATCAACCAGGAACAAGTCCAGAGTCCGAGCTACTACATAGAAATTACAGATGGATAAACCCCAATAACACTTCGCCCGGGCATCGAACGCAGTAGCTCTGGCGACCATTACACCAATGGGGCCATATTTCTTTTTATTTTCTCACAGATTACTTAATCTCTAGTGTGGGCCGTCCAATAGGGCCAAGTCACCTATTTTTAAGGTTCCGTACCTCAAAAGAAAAAAACGGAACCCTTATAGGATCACTTTGCTGTCCGTCCGTCCGTCCGTCTTTCAAGACCATTTTTCTCAGTAACGCGTGGAGGTATAAAGCTGGAATTTATATCAAATACTCAGGTCTACTGTCCCTTAAAGCTGTGAAAAAATCAAACTATTAAGCCAACGTGATCAAAAGATATAGCCGTTTATGCCGCAAATTTTCGACACTCGCAAAGGAATCGGATCAAAACCTACAGGGTACTTCCCGTGAACTTAGAATCTTGAAATTTGATACGAAGCAACGTCTTATAGCACAAAAAAAGGAAAAATTGCGAAAACCGTAAATTTTTTGTTACATCATATTTTTTTTTTTTTATAATTTTATACTTTCTACCCCTTTCCTCATGAACGCGTAGAGGTATTAAATTCAAAATCAAAATCAAATGTTTTTTATTTCACATAGGCCTACATGGGCACTTATAAAACGTCGACAAAAGGTGCACGGTTCGGGTTAGTCGTTTCCTGTGGAGAAGAACCGGCAAGAAACTCCACGGTTACTCTTTTAAAAAAAATGGTTTGTTTTTACAATATTTCCACGTTACAGTATTAGTGCTTAGATATGGGGGGACAACGTAGGCCCGACAATAAGTCGTAAGAAACTAAAAAAATTGTATAAACGAGAGAGTTAACAAATGTTAACAAGCGTCTAGAAATCTAGAAGGCCTACAATGTTCACACATTCACAAAACAATCAGTAAAAGAATCTATACAAAGGAAAAAATAAATAAAAATATATAACAAGACTAAATTTAACATGTGGCACAAATGTTGTTATCAGTGCTGTAACTATTCATAGCAAAGGGCTATAAAGATTATTGAAATCATTGTAAAAAGTCTAATTAAAAGAAAGAAAAAAAGTAAAAATGAGATTGAGAATAGTTAGAGACATCCACATATTTATGCCGTTTATGAGTTACCAGGGAAGCCGCATGCGCAGAAGGAGCTAAAATGTTTATCTTCAACGTAGTCCTTGATTTTGTAATATGCTTTTTTAATAAGGACACGTTTGATGTAGTCTTTGAACTTTCCATCGGTCAATTCTATAACTGGCTTTGGCAACTTATTATAAAAGCGTATACTGTTTATAAGAAAAGACTTGCTAGTTTTCGTTAATCTGAATTTGGGTATTACAATTTCATGCTTACTGCGTGTATTAAAATTATGGAAATCGCTACTAGTTTTGAAAAGCCCTCGATTTTTGCGGACATACAAAATACATTCCAATATATAAAGAGAAGGTAGAGTCAGTATATCGATCTCTTAAAATTTTTCTCTGAGGGACTCTCGTGGACTCATTTTATAGATTGCGCGGACTGCCCTCTTTTGTAAGATGAAAATTGAGTCAACGTCTGCAGCTGATCCCCACAGCAGAATGCCATAAGACATAATACTGTGGAAATAAGCATAGTATACTAACCTTGCTGTGGCTACATCGGTTAACTGCCTTATTTTCCTTACTGCATATGCAGCTGAACTTAACCGACCCGAAAGAGTTCTAATGTGCGCGCCCCACTGCAATTTTGAATCGATAGTAATCCCTAAGAATACAGTTTCCTTTATAATATCAAGATTTTTGCCGTCGATATTTAAATTTAGGTCACGTTGTGGTACATTTGGTAAGGAAAACTTCAGACATTTTGTTTTTTTCGCATTTAGTAAAAGATTGTTAGCTGCGAACCATTTAGAGAGAACAATCAGACTTTCGTTGACATGTAAGACATCCGTATCTTTCCTATCTATTTTAAAAATTAGCGAAGTATCATCAGCAAATAGAATTATATCCGATAATTTGCCCATCATAAAAGGGAGATCATTAATGTAAACAAGAAAAAGGAAAGGGCCGAGAATTGAAATTCATATCAAATACTCAGGTCTATAACAAAATCAAACTTCTATGTCAACGCAATCAAAAGAAACAGCAGTTTAAGGCGCATATTTTCAAACTCGCAACTACTACAGGGTAGGGTACTTCCAGTCGACCTAGAATATTGTAATTTGGCATGAAGCAATATTTTATAGCACATATAAAGGAAAAATTCTGAAAACCTTAAATTTTTTGTTACATCACATATTTTTAGGGTTCCGTACCTGGAAAGGAAAAAACGGAACCTACAGGTAAGGAACCCTCGGTGCTCGAGTCCGACTTGAACTTGGCCGGTTTTTTTCTATTTTTGTTTTAGCCTTCAGAAAAACTGAGAGATCGACAATTTATCTAATACCTTTAAACGAACAATACTTCTATAGGTATACGCATATAGAATCTGAATCTCGGAAACGGCTCCAACGATTTTCATGATACTAAATATCATGCTAATATGGTTTCGGGGGCGATGAATCGATCTAGCTAGGTTTCATTTCTAGAAAACGTCGTTTTCTCTATTTTCGCTCTATCGCCCAGGTATTAATGCGATATGCGATAGGCATTTTCTTTGAGAAACAAACAACCTATGGCGTCGTCCTAATTAACTAACGATCGTACGAGTTACCGATGCTATTTTATCCCGCGATGAAAATGTGTTCCCTTACTCGCGCGATGACTTGCAAGCTCAATTAGAACACTCTAAAGAAATGTGTGTGTTTAATCTCGTCGTCCGACGAAATCGCATCGTTTCATACGATCGTAGCCAATTAGGACGACGACGCCTATCAGTATCGACCCGTAGGTATAGATTTTGTGTGATTCACTAGGTCCTACTTTATATCATGTGAATGCCCTCATTAAATAAAAATGTTGATAGATAAACTAACAATACAATATTGTAACATCTATTTTACTATATTCGAACAAATAAACATATTTCATTTGATTTAACTTATATAAATTAAAATCAATGTTAAGAGATAATGTATTTTTGTTTTATGTACATTCACAATAGCCGTCACTAGAAGGCTTACTTTATTTTTACCCGACTGCCGAAGGAGGGTAATGTGTTTATCAGTCTATGTATGTATGTATGTATGTAATGTATTTATGTATGTATGTTTGGTCCTATGTGGCGTTCTAGAGACCAAACGCGTAGGCCAATTTTGATGGTTCTTACGTCAATCGATTCGTCTTAACCCCGCGAGTGTCACTGGCTACATGAAAATTGGAAAATAGGAAAATAGCGGTTCTTGGGCGCCATATTGTGGGGGACCAAACTTTTTTTACTTCCAAACCTATCTTGTGGGGTATCAAAATAAAAGCTTTTAAGAGGTGATTTCAAAAATATATAATACTTATATGTTTAAATGTACCTAATTCGAAAAAAAAATATCTAAAAAGTTATAAATACTTGACTGAAACAAAATGTTACAATAACGTAAAGTTAATAAGAGCTGCACAGTAAAGTCATTACTTAGTTTCAAATTATTAATAGTTAAATTAGCAATAATGTAACAGAAAATACTTTCAGGATTTTATTTTTAGCTACTCAAACTGTAGGTACTCAAAGAATCCAATATTATAAATAATTTCTATTCAGGCCCAAGATGCAGAGTTAATAAAAAAAAACTTGATGGCTTAAGTACCTAGCATAGCTACAAACTTCTGAGTATCCGACCGCAGACTGCAGAGAGATATCGGTTTAAACTTCACCTGCTGAATAAAAAGTGGAAAGAGTATATGTAATCTTGCAGTTAACCACAATTAGAAACGGAGTCAACGGCCGTCACATCAGCCGGATACATCTAGATGCGACATAAAAGGCGCATTAACAAGATATAAACAATCGCTGCAGAGCCTATTCCAGCCAGTGAAAGTGTAGGCGCGGGCGCAGGCGGGAGGCGGGTGAAGCGAGCGCCTCCGAGGCATTGTCGCTCATTCATCGCACCGCGAGCCTCTCGTAATCTCACGGCTTTCATACACAAAAGACAATTTATAATAGCCACATTACACAGCTTCATTATCAGACGCTATTTAACACCGAAGAAAAGAAACATCACGTTTCGTTACCTTTTTATTTATTTATTTTATTTAAAGCCCTTCTATTTTGATATTTACCTTTTAGTTGTTAAAGTATATCTCTTAATTCAGCATGACTTTTGGCAAAGGCCTCCTCTAGCTGTTTCAATTGTATTCTATCTCGGGCCACTCTCCTCCAGTTAGGGCCCACTTTAAGTCTTATCTCGTCTTCTCATCCCCTCACTGGTTTTCCCCTGCTCCGTTAACCATTTCTGGGATATCAATTCCAATTTTGCGTTATCTTTACAATCCTTAAAACCCACACAAAACAAACGAAACTCCAGGAAATAATTATGAATGCACCAGTTATTCTAGACTAAATAAAAAGATGCTGAGTGACCTACTCTGTAACTTTTACATTGCCGGCGAAGGCGTCTAGTAACCACAATAGTATTTACAAAAGAAAAACAAGTTTGAAATATTTTTTCAATTATCCGGCTCCATACCTACATAGTTGAATCAATATTTTCTTTATACATTATGTACGTGGCTACTAACCTCAGTCCAACGTGCTGAGAGCTTTCACACAATAATGTTTGCACAGTGCAGTGCGAAAACATTTACTTGCCTACTGCAGATAAAATTAAAGTTATCCAAAATAAATATAGCTAATCACTGGTAATATACCGTTATGTGTTTGCGTGAATCTTGTTTTGAAATTGATAATTTTTTATATGTTTGTAAAATGTGATCTAGGAATTTATAATTTTTTTTATCTTTGTAGGCTCGCGCTGGACCACTATCTCAATTGATCGCGATGATGTGGTTAACGATGGAGCAAGCTTGAAATACCCCTAGATTGTAGCTATCGGGAAACACAGACTCAGGCAGGTAATTCCACTCCTTAGCTGTACGCGTAATAAAAGAATTCTCAAAACGTTTAGTGCGTATGGGTGGGATGTCCACCATGTACCGATGGCGCATCGCCGTACGTTTGATAGTCCGAAGATGAAACGGGCTGGGCGGAATTAGATCATGCAATTCCATCGCACACTCCCCGAAATGTAACCGATAAAAAACCGTTAAGCTGGCTACTCGGCGACGATGTTCAAGGCTCAGGAGCTTTGACTTAACCAGTGCCTCATCGCCGATGAGCTTCTTGGCCCGCTTTTCGATCGACTTTTAGTGTATCAAGCTGGTATTTGGCAGATCCGTCCCAGAGATAAAAACAGTACTCCATGCATGATCGAACTTGCGCTTGATACAAGCTGAGCAGTCTGATTACGAAAACTCTTTCACTGATAATAAACTGAGTCAGCTGAGTGTTCCAACCCTAAATATTCATGGTTCCTGTGGGATACGCCTGGGAAAAAGCTTTAAAAATTATCACATCGTTGGGGCGCCGACGAATAATAGCACTTCAAAACTGGGACGTGCTTACTCGGCTGCCGTTATTGCTGCTCCTGTAAAAGATCAGCGGCAATCCAAGCAAGGGGGCCCAGGGGCCCTCTGATCAAGTTCGAAGCTCGTTGCCGGCGGTAACAAGACCAGGACAGACCGATGTAGAAGGCTTCGTTCGAGTAGTGAAGAAGTAAAGCCTGCTTGTCGCAATCAGTGCGGTACCGCACTGACAGGGCCGAATATGTTGCTGCGTCCCGCTATTTCGTCTACGCAGCTGTACGTGTCACTCCACGATGGCAGAAGAGATCGTGAAGTACATAAAGGTCAAGACAAAATTCTCCCTGAGAGTCGAGCAGTCACAAGTCTCACAAGTAGTCACAAGATTAATTACAAATCGTTTGCGGTGCGGGTTCCGACTCATCATTTGAAGACCTTTATGAAGACATAATTTTGGCAGACGGGTGTCGTGTATCGGCGTTTCCGCGGAAGACTACATGACACCTCGACTCAGCGTAATACGTCGCCGACCCAACGTACGAAATAGATTTGTGTTAACTTTGTAAATAATTATGTATTAGTTAATTTTTCTATTTTAATTTGTGTATTTTATCTATGGGCCTTAGTTGCCGGAAAATAAAGAATTATTATTATTATTTAAAAATTATATATACCTTAACATTAAGTAGTCTTGTCGCTAACTTCTACGTTGTAACTTGTAAAGTCTGAAACATAATCTAATTTTAGATGATGCCTGGAACCATTAAAAAGGTTCAGATACAGTATTATAAGGTAAAATTTAAAAAATTTAAATCCCCTGACACATTTTTATTTCATGCTACATAATTTTACTAGTAATAAAAGGGCTTGGGTCGACAATCTATTGAACACGTAACTATGACACGATATCTTGCGACAACAACCGATTCAAAAAGTAAAACTCCCATAACTTTTGATTTGCATCAAACATAGATAAGAACACTCTCTATAAAGTCATCTTTCAAATAAATAAATCAAAATCGGTATAAGAGCTATGATACCACAGACAGATACACAAATAAACAAATACAAAGGTACACAGGTCAAACTTATAACACCCTTCTTTTTCCGTCGAGGGTTAAAAAGAGAGAATGTTCCTGCTTTTTTTATTTAAAGTATTATATATGCTTAGATGGTTTGTTTATATTGAGAGGATGTATGAAAGGCGACTAACATGATATTTACAAGGCAGGTGAGTGGTAACGCCGGGAGGGGACGCCCTAAAAGGACATACACTCACGGATCTTATTGGTGAGGTTCTTCAAAAAGGACAGGTGCGCTGAACTCATAACCGGCGTGCTTGTATGACTAAAATAGATGGTATGAACGTAAATAACGCAAAAGAAGTATGTATGGATCGTAGCAGGTGGCGTCCTGTAGTTTCCACCAACCCCAATGGGAAAAAAGGAACATGATTTAATATATGTATACTGTCCCACTGCTGGGCAAACGCCAAGTCAAAACTAATAAATATTTTAAAATTAATTAGAATTTACACTTGACGAGCTTCAGTGCGGTCGCGTCAAGCTGCACAAAACGCAGATAGGGCTGCGGCGGGGGCCTCACGAAATATGTGCCACTTTCACTGTCCGCCTGAGTCATGCGAACGGTTACGTCGACAGGATGCCTTATAGCTCGACATTATGCTACGTTCGCGACATGTTGTGCAACACCGTGTCCGCATTTTGAGCTTATAATAACAACAGTGAGTCAACGCCCTTGCCAAAATAAATAAATAATATGATCTCGTTATGGGCATTCCCAAATTTTGGAACACTTTAATTTGTAGAGGATTCTTGTAAGAATAATTTCTAACTTTCTTATTTCATAATAACTTTGAATGTTTAATTTTGGCTTTACCAAAGTTAGAGCTCAGTCGTCGTCATACTGAGCATTACCTAACTTTAGCAAATCTAGAATAAATTTAATTTATATTAAATCTTGGGCGATCTGAAAATAACATTTTCGTAAATAATTTTGCAAAAACAAAACGCAAGTTGGCGCCATTTTAGGTAATGTCGTAGGTCGACACTAGCCGGCTATTCGTCATTCGTCAGTTGTGATTGTGAGCATGCACTGTTGAAACACAATCGGATTTAGGGCTACTTATGAGTCCGTCACTATTTTGTGGGCTTGCGTTGTGAATGTTATCAGGGGTTTTCGAGGAATATTTTGACGGATAAGTTCGGTAACTAGCTCAAATTTATTATTACAGTATTTGTTCATTTTTCAAGTGAGAATAAAATATAATAAACTGATTTTAGGGTTCCGTATCCAAAGGGTTAAAATGGGACCCTATTACTAAAACTCCAGTGTCCGTCTGTCTGTCTGTCACCAGGCTGTATCTCATGAACCGTGATAGCTAGGCGGTAAAATTTACACAGATGATGTATTTCTGTTGCCGCTATAACAACAAATACTAAAAACAGATTAAAATAAATATTTAACTGTGGCTCCCATACAACTTTTTTTTTGCCGTTTTTTGCGGTAATGGTACGGAATACTTCGTGCGCAAGTATGACTCGCACTTGGCCTGTTTTGTTTAAAATACATTATTCAATTTCGATACTTTTTGTTGTAAAAGTGTCAAATAATTTTGGAAGATGTAAATACCTCTAGTTGGTTCAAATAGAAGAAAAAATGTCATTGCCAACTTTACCTACCCATCTCCAGGTTCTCTTAGGAGGATTACCTCCTAAGAGAACCTGGAGATTGGACGGTTTTTTTTTCTTTATCTAGATTACTAGATAAAGAAAAAAAAACCGTCCAATTGCGAGTCGGACTCGCACACGAAGGGTTCCGTAACATTATCGCAAAACACTGCAAAAAAAACGTTTGTTGTATGGGAGCACCCCTTAAATATTTATTTTATACTGTTTTTAGTATTTGTTGTTATAGCGGCAACAGAAATACATAATTAGTGAAAATTTCAACTGTCTAGCTATCACGGTTCATGAGATACAGCCTGGTGACAGACGGACAGACAGACAGATAGACAGACAGACAGACAGACAGACGGATCGCGAAGTCTCAGTAATAGGGTCCCGTTTTTACCCTTTGGGTACGGAACCCTAAAAAGTGCATTGGTAGAACAGAACCCTGGTAAACTCACAAAAAAAAAATGTGTAGTCTGTCCAAGAACTATGGACTGGAAATCCAAAATCAGGTGTGATATGTGCCGAAACCCACAAGGGGTTTCGGTAGGGAACATACCCAGGATGTTTGCCAGGAATATTTGACGAAGAAAGTTTAATTTGTCTGATTTCAATAAAAAAATTATACTATTTAAATATCGTTTTATTTCTAAAATACAAACCAAAATATATTGGGGTCCTCCCGCTCCCCACGGTAGTAATAGTGTTTCTCAAGGGATGGGTGGGGTTTAAGGTTAAATACCTTCATCACATCATTCAACATCTCAAATATAACAGATTTTTGACATTAGCTATTATATAACATAATTAACCTACGTCAAACTGGTAACTACGCGTTTTCCAAGCTTTCTACTGATAAAGAGTAATTTAACGTGTATCAACTTTCTTACGTCCATAATAAGAAGAGCAGGTGCAACAGACAATAAGCCGCAAGTACTCTAGCTACTTATAAATTAGGCATATTAGTAGCAACACAATGGTGTACTTACTCAGCTCGAGTCGACTCCATGCGAGTTCCCATCGTGTGTCTACGAAGATATTCACAATGACAATATGTACTTAGAGTTAGGGCTGTCACGTTTGAATCGGTCGTTGCTACGAGTACTAAAGTAAGATGAAACGATAAAGATACAAGTAACATTTTATAATTCAAAAACTCCCGACACGATATCTTGCGCAAATAACTCGATTCAAAGAGTACAACGCTTATATATTTTGAACGGCTGAACCGATTTTCAATATAGCTAAGGACACTCAAAATCGGTTCATCCGTTTAGGAGCTATGATGTCACAGATACGTCACGACACGTCAAACTTATAACACTCTTCTTTTTCCGTCGAATGTTAAAAGTTAAAGCTCAATTTCTCTGACGTTGTAAATTGAAAATATCTATCTTTATTATTTTATAATGGTTGTTTAATCATCGGTCTTTAAGTTAAAGCTATGCCTAACAACTTAGAACTAAAACAAAGGAAGGGAAAGTCCTTCGATCTAGAGACCTTAGATCCGCCTACGTCTGTATTTCTATTGGTTTAGGTATGTGTTGGTAGATTAAATACCCTTGATAAAAACAAATGGCCCAGGGTTGTTTGTAGGGTGTGAACCCAAGTTTGTTTAGGGAAGTCTGAAGATTTCCACTTCCACAAGCAATTTACTTTAGGTACTCCCATAAACCGGTTAACCCCCCTTAGGTCTTCCGACGCTGCTTCTTCTTAGAACTTCTCGGCCCCATCAGTTATCCGTTATGCGAGCAATGTTCTCTTCCTACTGCCACTTAAGTGGTGGGTTGACCTCGGCCGCAGGATTGGATGCAAGAAGCACAAGGACAGATATATGTGACGACTGACGACGCTCGGCCATGTAATGTCTCGCGGCTAAAATGATGTTGACTCCCTGATATTTATTTCTAGTACATTGGTCTGTATTATATAAACCTCTCTTCCCGTCTGAATGAAAATCTGCATTGCATATTTTTTGCTGGTCTAACGCAAACGTTTCTCATAATTATTTTTATGTTGATATGTGGATCCCTAAAAAGTATGAATGTAAGTTATTTAATCAACCCTAGCTCGAATACGCTTTTCAATGTGCTTTGTCAACTAATCTGCACACAATGACAAGAGAACATTTTGTGGTCATAAGTATACACAATCTAAGACAGACAGACAGCGAAAGTGCCATTATATTTTGTATTGCAATATCATGGAATTCAATAAAACTGATAAAGTATAAGGACACAATATAAAAAGCGTGCTATAGCAGGCTATGATTACTATATTTTGGATTTCACCTTGAATCATCGTTGTTATACTTTGATTCAAAAAGATTTCAGATATAGGAAAGTATTTAGGAGCTTATTTCTCTGGAAAGGACCAGAATAAGATACGTGAATAGCGGACGAATATTGATTCGCCATTCACTATACTTTACTTTGAAATCTTTTTCTAACAAAGTTGGTAAAGAAAAATATACGAAACTCCATTGTAACGCTTTGGCAGCAATTCATGAAACACTTACGCAACGGCCATAATGCTAAAGTTAATTAGCTGTGTGTAACTCGGTTTTTATTTTGCGCGGTTGTTGCAATAAATTCGGAATTCCCAGCATCCGCGAGACTCACTTTCGTTGAAGTCCTACAGCCGCGTTATGTTATGAAATAGTGTAAGCCCGCCCCCATTCTATGCGCGTCCGCCTCGCCGGCCATTGAACAATCGGAACTAGCGCCTGCGCCTGCGCATGCTCCATTCTAATGAACGCTTGACGCATGAGTTACACAACTTCATATTTTTCAAACAAAGGTCAATGGCGTATAATGTTACGTTACGCTGCTAAGTAATAATTTGTCTAGAATTAATGTTTGATTTATAGTGTTTTTGTATGTAAGACAAATGGCATTCAAACTATTTCTGTCTACTTTCCTTTTGTGAATGAAACCCTGTTTGGCGATAATAAGAAGATAATTATATCACATTACGTATTTCAACTTAAGACCGGTTCAGAGAAGGCAGACTTAAATAAAAAATCTTTAGCAAACGTGTTAGTAGGAAGAGAGTCTTTTGATATTAAAATTTCTACATTTTATTTAATAATTACAAACACATAATATCAAGTCTTGTAATAATATGAACTGTTAATTGTACATAGTAATATTATGTCAGCCTATACGTTGGCTTTTACTTACATATCTACTTTAGTTAAGTTATTCCATTTTCCTCACCAAGTTTTCTTTGCATTATGTATTTCTGTGAGTATTAATTAGAAACTTAGCTAACTATCAAAATAAGAAAAAATCTTACATAACTTTCTAAAATTCTTGCTCGTTCGGACATTAGTTGGTATGACTGAGCATTAAAATTCTTTTGTGCAAGCGAAAATTCTACGACATCTTTTTTTGAAAGCACGCCTTTAATATTCAACATATTTCTTATTGCACTTCTGCACAACCTGAAATAATATTTACAAAATTAAAACAAACTTTCACTTTTATTAGCCTCGATACGGTCGAGAAGGTATTGACACATTTGTAATAATACCGATAATGTTTTGTAGGTAAGCCTCTTATGTAAATCGGAACATCGGAACACTTGGCATAGAACAGTGACTAATCCAACCCCAATTCAGATCGTGTTCCGTTTACAAGAAAGTTGTGACACGGCATTGTTATGCAAAGCGGATCTGTGCGACGCCAACATGCAGACATACGAGCTCGTCACGAGTATCAAGCAGTAGATCTGCAGCTGCAGGAGCAGGACTCGGAGCGCATTGCGATGTTGCGAAACTTGGCTAGCTCGCTGATCTTATCTCATGTATTTTCATAAGCATATCTTATCTTATCTAGTGGAGGGGCCGAGAAATAACTCGGGACACTTCGACCCATTGGGATCTATTGTGGTGTCCCTAGATAACTTACTTCTCTCCAATATCGTTTATTTATTTATTTATTAAAACTTCATGCAACATAAAAGTACATAGGCGGACTTAATGCCCGAGGCATTCTCTACTATTCAACCACGGGTGGTGAAGAGATAGCATGGCAGGTGCATAAAAATGAAATAATAATAATATCAACACAAAATTAGTACAAAAGTATATAGTTAACACTTTCATGAGTTTTACAACGAGACTAGGAGATATAAGCCTATAGTCTTCTGGTTTTGGATTAAGCGAGAAATAAGCACATAAGCACATCCCATTATACCTACTTTCATGATGTATCGTCTCATAATTTGTGATCTTGATATTTAACGACCTTGGAAATCCTAAACTACATTTTTGCTGAGTTAGCATTTCAAATCCGCAACTTTCTTTACCCATCAATTGTCTTTACTTAAGAGAATTTCCAATCATTGTTATGCTGGTTACGTCTCCATTAAATCTTTCTAATTAACGTACAAAAAAACAATTATCACGTGGACGGGTAATAAGAGTGGAATAGCAAATACGAGTAATAACAGAGTCGGTGGTAATGACAGGGACGCAAGTTAACAATTAGTGGAGATCATTCACCTGCGGCGCGCACATGTTGAGATGAAAACAGAAAGTAATACGAGCCGAATTCGTGCACCATACTAAGACAATGGGCAATTTATTCGATTTCACTCTTTCCGTAAATTTCATATTTGTGTGTTGGCGCGCGCAACGCGGACTCATACCCGGTGCGTTTGAGAGAGCGTGCCTAAATTATGACGGTTGACTCTAGGTGGCCATTACTTGTGTATACGCTTTGAGTACAACCACGATCATACCAAACAATTGCCGGCCGGCTTATGATTGAACAATTACTTTTATTTTTGGCTAATGTACGACGGTACGGTATATATATCATGCCTGACAAATATACGATATGAAGGTTTTTAAATGAGGAGAGAGGCCCATATGGTGTCTTTACAAAATGAAAAATTGTACGACAACGTAATAAATTGATGGTTATTATTTTGAGAATGAAACGTAGATCGACGAAACGAGAAGGTAGAATGAAAATCGTCAATAAAGTCTGACCAATAAAGATAACAACATCATGATTTCCTTCCTTCCTTTCCTTTCTTCCTTATCCAATTTGGCGTCGCCGCAGCAAGACTTCATCTTCTTCTACCAATAAACAAAACAATACTTATGAAATGTTATAATTGCAAAAAAAATCCGTTGGTAATGATTGCGTCACACATTATAAGATCAAAGATGAGCGATATTGATCTCAGTTTTAATAGACATGAATATTAAGTATCCTTGCATTGTGTCTTTGTTTAACAGTTAAAAAAAAACCGGCCAAGTGCGAGTCGGACTCGCACACGAAGGGTTCCGTACCATTATCGCAAAAAAACGGCAAAAAAACACGTTTTTTGTATGGGAGCCCCACTTAAATATTTATTCTGTTTTTAGTATTTGTTGTTATAGCGGCAACAGAAATACATCATCTGTGAAAATTTCAACTGTCTAGCTATCACGATTCATGAGATACAGCCTTGTGACAGACAGACGGACCGCGGAGTCTCAGTAATAGGATCCCGATTTTACTCTTTGGGTACGGAACCCTAAAAATTGCCACTACATTCAGTGGCATTTTTTTAAAACTGCCCGCTGATTGTTTTTTTTTATTGTTGGTGCCCGTTGGCACCCAGCAATTTGAAAAATGGCTTCACCTTTTATTACCATAACTGGTTGAAATTATTTTGCATTTGTTGTTTGAACGTTTTATTATATATGTAATGTCATTTCACTTTAAATTAGCATGAATATCAATAAATGTATTTCAATTAAAGCCGTACTGCAAAGCGCACGGTCAGAATGAATATATATTTTATATAAGTATATATTATATTTCAATATAAATGTACGTGTATTTTACCTATTTTAGTATGTTAATAACAACTTTATTTCTTTTTAAATTGTTTAAATATGCACCTGCCTTGATATCTCTTCTCTTCTGCTTGTGTATATCAACTACAAAATAAGTAAAAGTATTTACTTTTTCTTCGTTCCACATAGTTTAAGAGATCATTCATTTTAAATAACAAACTCTACCTACTGGCCACACTACATTATTATAGGTAATAGCGATTTGTACAAATAATAAAAAAAGATATTATGGTTTGTGTATTTTTAAGGTTCCGTACCTAAAGGGTAAAAACGGGACCCTATTACTGAGACTTCGCGGTCCGTCTGTCTGTCTGTCACCAGGCTGTATCTCATGAACCGTGATAGCTACACAGTTAAAATTTTCACAGATGATGTATTTCTGTTGCCGCTATAACAACAAATACTAAAAACAGAGTAAAATAAATATTTAAGTAGGGCTCCCATACAACAAACGTGTTTTTTTGCGATAATGGTACGGAACCCTTCGTGCGCGAGTCCGACTCGCACTTGGCCGGTTTTTCAATATACGCGTTTGGGGGATATTACAGTCGTTTCAGTTTAATCTTATTCTTAAATTGGTACATAATTTTGAATTATGTTGCGTTGAAGTCTTTTGTTCGACTTTTTAGCTTGGATTATTTTTCGCGTTTATTTGCTTTCTGCTGGATTCTAAATTGATATTTCACGGTTAATAGTTTTGATGCGTATTAAAATGATATTTCTGTAATAGCTCATACTTGTAGGTTCGAAAGATTGTATAGAAATTTATAAAAATAAACGAAAAGTGTGAATGAAGGTCGAAAGTTTGCTTGATTGCTTTGTACGTACTGAGCATGCTTGACACCGATAGTTCAATTGTTTGAATTTCTCAATGGTAGTACAAAGATAATGTAGATCATCTCTTTAAAATATTATAATGTTCGTAGACTGATTTTTGACCAAGCTGGTAATAAAATAATTACGAAAATAATTTTGGTCGTTACTTTTTCAGATGGCCTGCCAGTATTGCCTGGTTTTATTAATATAAATATAAATTCATATGTTTTCATTAAACATAATAAAACCTAAGAATAGTAAATTCAAGTAATAATAGCTACGGCTAAGTAAGGCTTTGAAATTAACCCAGCACCAGGTAAATGGTTAGATTTATTGATCAGTTCATAAAACCTTTTAACTATGTTCATAAATAATATTCTGTTTTGTTAGATTCTGACGAAAATAGGTGAGCGCAATGATAAGGCAGGGTGAATTTGAGAGACAAGAATCGAAACGTTTTGCGCTGACAGGCTGACACTACAAGGGACTGTCTGGTAAAAGAGCCATACTCATTATAACGTTCAAATATTTTTTTACCCGACTGCCGAAGGAGGGTAATGTGTTTATCAGTCTATGTATGTATGTATGTTTGTTCCTATGTGGCTTTCCAGAGACCAAACGCGTTGGCCGATTTTGTGTTTCATACGTCAATCGATTCGTCTTAACCCTGCGAGTGTCACTGGCTAAATTAAAATTGTAAGATAGAAAAATGGCGGATTTTAGGCGCCGTATGGTAGGGGCCCAAACTTTTTTTTTCTTCCTTTCCCATCGTTTGGGGTATCAAAATAAAGGGTTTTACGAGGCAATTTCAAAAATATATAACACTTATATATTTCTATGTACCAAATTCGAAAAAAATATAACTAAAAACTTATAAATAAAAAAAAGTTAATAAAAAAATAAAAAAACCCGACTGCTTCAGAAGCGAACTAAAAAGACGTAAACAAGAAGAAAATCATGCTGTGCAGTCGGCTGATACGTCTGGTTTTGATCAGCCAGCTCGCGAATATGTATCCTCCGACTGCACAGCATTGTTTACGTCTTTTTAGTTCGCTTCTGAAGCAGCAGAGATTTTTTATTTTTTTAATTAACTTTTTTTCCCGTAGTTCTTTCCAAGGTCTATACATCGGAACCATACACTTGATCTGCATAAAATGAAGTCTAGGTGACACTCAGCAGTAGTGCAGTTTCCTGTTAGTGTAATAATTTTTATAGTCGAATTTGGGCTTCCAGAAATTAAAATATTAGTTTAGAATAGAGATGATTAAGTTGTGAATTGTAATTTAAATTATCCAGGGAGCGAACATAATACACGTCATGTGGATACACCATAGCAAATATAGGGCGGGTATTCTGTATTCCCAAACAATATGCTCTTCTAAGGAGACTTTCAAAGATGATGTTTAACTTCTTTAATTTTCTTATTTTAAGATAGACCCTCATTTTGGTGTTGGTTCTGCTCCAGTGCCAGTAGCCTAAATTTTAGACAACAAGAATGCTAGTATATTTAAAATTGTGTGAAAACTATGATGATGAACCTTGATGGTCATCACAATGTACATCCTCTTCAAACATCATAATGAAACTAAAACACATCCTCATGGACCAAATCGGGCCGCACCAAAACAGAATTATTTGGTAACAGCGACGCAGTCATCATCAGTCACACCCGCAATGACATCAATGGCGTCATCAAAGGATTTCAAAATCAAATGAACGTCAGATCGTTGTGATCCGGGATAGAGTTGTCTGCGCAGGCGCGGAACTTTCACGCGTATAAAACGGCAGGGAGTGCGGCCGCGCCGACCAGTGCGAGTAGTCGAGCCCGGACAGAGCGCGCGCGCAACCACACGCGCGCGAAAACGAAAGTGAAGTACCAGTAGTACCAACCCAGACTGTGACAGTGATTGTGAACTCTGGAACAGTGATCGGTAGCTGCCTGTGTTATCCTGAAACTGTTTCTTCGATCTGGAACCTCGTTTAGCGCTCACCTGAAAAGGTACAGGATCTTGTGGTGGTTGGTTTCTGGAGGGTGTTATGTGTTTGAAAATTGTGTGGAAGTGATATAATGGAAAACTGTTAAATGTTACATCTAGTGGATACCTCATTTTGGAATTGCTTGCCGAAGTGATTTTACGTTTTATTTTAAGAAAGTTTAATATTGCATCCTGACTTGCAAAATGCAGTGAAATATACGAGCAAATTTTAAATATCATCACTTGCATTTCAATCTTTTTTGCTGATTGTTTATTGATGAGAAACTTTTGATTTTCCATCAATATTTTTCTTATAGAAAATAATGTAACGATTAAAAATTCAATGTAAAATGTTTTAACATTAATAATTCAACACATTTTCCAAACAAATAAGACTGAATATCTGAAAAGCTTGTGTCACCCGCACGCTGGCTACGCCGTAACGCCGGCCGCTACGCTGTAGTACGGGTCGCCTACATTCCTACAAACCACAATACGCTAAATAATGCGTATTTTTTGTTATCTCTCAACAATAATATTCAGTTGTAGAAAGTTGCATAATTTTACTTTCACTCGCACTCGTCGAAATAATCTCTTCGCATATCGCGAATATTTGAACACACTTCATTTGCATGTGTTGTGTTCAACGATTTTTCTGTACGCAGCTGACGTTTTTAAAGTAATTTCATTGTTCATGGCAATTTACTCTTTATTTTGGTGGTACTAAGAGCTACCCGGCACGGCGACATGTGGTGAAGCCGGCTAGTGGAAAGTAGGCCACGCGTCACACAGCTCGCATTTTATACTTCTTATACCCGCGGGGTTCCTTTACGTTAACACTAATATCTAAGTTAACTTACGTGTTTGTAGGTTTCTATTGAACTTCGATTGCAATGCGTGTTAAATACATTTTTGTTAATACGTGCCTCATTTACCTGTGTAGATAATTTTATATATAGCTGTAACACTTTGATCATGATCTCATAATTGGTATGAAACCAAGACACTATCCAATATTAAAAGCTCTCGGAAAATGTAATCTTAATTAGAAATGCATAGTTTGAAGACATTAAGATTGTATCTGTTTAGTCCTAATTAAAACCTTTAATGTTATTATCTGCGTTTAGGTGTAAAGAGTAACATTAGGTCGTAAAAGTTAGAGGAACGGGTCCTGACGATATGAGAAAGATATATATCTTGATGAAAATATTTTAATAACGTAGTTACATTAGACACGCTCACACGGATATGACACAAGTTAATGGTTACATTCTCTAGATTTCTTTTTCACGTTGAAGTAGTTAAAGTTATCTAGTGGGGCTCTGTTTATGGCTGTTTGAGTATCTTCTTGGTGATTAAGGCTGGAATATGGCGCATTACGCTTATCTCTTGAACAGCGGATGCGACAGGCTTCACGGTTATAACTACTGTTCAGGCTGTTGCGAAATTCGTCCACACACAGTAGGACTTCCCATTCTATTGTTTGAATGCATCAAGATTTTGTAAGTGAGTGGTTTGCGTCACGGTACCTTGAGTACCTTGCCATCTCCTGGGATTGTTGAGTGCTGTATTGTGAAACATACATGTCGCAAACGCAGCCATTAGTGTTAGCCATATGAAGGAATTTCGTCTGTCTAAATATTTTGGGACCTGAAAAGTCTTTTTTAATGTTTCAACACATCATTTTGCGACTCAACTATTGGTTATTATAAAATATTTATTCGAAAAATATAACTTTAGAGATATAGATACTTCATACATAGACAGGCTAGCGGACGTTATAAGGTACCGGTGACCGGATACACACCCCGACCAAGGCATTACCACAGATTAATAATGGTTTGGGTTTACACACACAACACATTATATTAATAATATTGTATCAAAACAACATCAACTGCTAGATCATGTTTATTGTTGATGCAATTGAAAAAGTTAAAATGAAAAGTCGAACCCAGGTCCAATCGCGCAAAATCGATTATCTACTATTTACTTTTCTGAGATTTCATATATTATTTTAATCATCTCTCACTTCTCTTCTCTCTTGTTCTGTTTTTTATTGCTACCCGTATAGCTACGGTTTGTAAGAGAGCCTACCTCAACATACCTCTTGTCCATTCATGCGCCAGATTGTCGCAGTCCGCGTAAAACTAATGAATGAAGCTTTCTATAATGTGTGCTAAAAATAGTAATTTTGTGCAACAGTCGCGCCATGTTGCGTAACTCCCATAACTTTTATAATATTATCTTATGTCACGTAATTTATTCGTTACGATATTTTATTTTCACATTAGAAATTCTGTTCGTTTAGGGAAATGACTTGACGTTACATATCATTATTGAGTTATTTCATATTTACTTTCACTTGCGCAGTATAGGATTCACCTTAAAGAGATAAAGTCCGAATGTAACGGAAACATCGGAGTGAAAGCCGTAATGAGTATATCCAGTTTTAATTTCCGTCAAGACGACTTAAATCTCAAAAAAGTTGGACTGAAAATGAGATGCGTCGGTGCGGAATGCACTTACAAACAGAAATATTAAAAAAGTATTAAACACATACTTGACAAGTTTTCATCTATATCTATACTTCTATACTAATATTATAAAGAGGAAAGATATTTTTGTTTGTTTTTTTGTACCGAATAGGCTCCGAAACTACTGGACCGATTTAAAAAATTCTTTCACCAATAGAAAGCTACATTATTCCTGAGTGACATAGGCTATTTTTTTATCCCGAAATCGGGTCCTGTGGGGTGGCCCACAGGAGCGAAGCCGCGTGGAACAGCTAGTTCCGTATAAAATATCAACTTTCTTTGAGGAAAAATTAAAGGGCATTATTCGTAAATTATATTATCAGAACTATACCTATAATGATACGATTTTGGTTTTATGAAGCAACTTAAATTATGAGTCACATTAAATTAAAATACAAAGGCTATTCGAACTCCAAATAAAATTACCCTTATGGTATCCTATAATTAGTAATCGATACGCTTAAATACTTGATCGTCTTTTTGTGATGTTCCCCAGCCTAGATTTCATGTAAGCGGTCGCCGGAATTATAACATAAACCATGTTTTTAGGGTGTCCTAGCTTTTAGTTTCTTAATCTTTTAAAAACCGGCCAAGTGCGAGTTGGACTCGCGCACGAAGGGTTCCGTACCATTATCGCAAAAAATGGCAAGAAAATCACGTTTGTTGTATGAGCCCCCTTACATATTTATTTTATTATGTTTTTAGTATTTGTTGTTATAGCGGCAACAGAAATACATCATCTGTGAAACTTTCAACTGTCTAGCTACAACGGTTTATGAGATAGAACCTGGTGACAGACAGACAGACAGTCAGACGGACCGCGGAGTCTTAGTAATAGGGTCCCGTTTTTACCTTTTGGGTACGGAACCCTAAAAAGGACCAGAAAGTTAAAAAAGGCTAATTAATTAAGAAAAGCGATCGTGGTTTGAAGACCAATAAGTGTTTGGAGGTTTAACAAAAATATTTCCCAGATGTGAAATGTATGTCTTGGCAAAAGCCAGCTATCAGCTCTAATGTGTCAATTGTTACACTTTTTTTCACACGCAACCATTGAGTCAAAACCAACTTATCTTAAACGAAGGTTCTGCTAATATACTGCGACATGTCGCAAGCTAGTTAGGGACTGATAGATGACATTAGTTGAATGGCGTTTACTATTGTGAGATGCGTGTCTTACAAGTAGTGTGGGACGCGTGTTGATACCGTGTGCACCTCGCTGCGCGCGCGCAGAAAGCGAGTCAGTGTGTCAGTCCGAGGGGCACTCCTCGCTCGTCTCGGCAGCACCTGATCACTGTTTAAATAGTACCCTTCTTATTATCGCCTGCCGCGTAATGCTGGCCGCCTTCTCTAGCTATTGTTGAAAGTTGATTGAAGCGAACATGTTTTGGAACAGGTCATAATCGACAGGTCTTATTATGATTGAAATACGTACTGCAAATAAAGAAGTAGTTAGATTTAAAATAAGAACAAATTAAATGATACGTCACGCAACGGTTGAGGGAAATAAACGTACAGTTTTAGGTCATAAAACTAGATCAGCGAGGAAGAGTAGAAGGGTGAACTAAATGAGCTTATATTGGTAGTGGATAGGAAGCCGGTTAGTTAGCGCAAGGCCGGTTTTGCCGCCGTTCGCCTTGTCACCCATAAACTGCTTGTAATTGCGCTTGCGCATGGATTGGGAGCGGCGAAAAATATTGCACTAAGTGATTTTTACAGAGCTGACATGTTTATGCACTTTCTGGAGATCTTATTTTTTCTTGTACCAATGTATTTCATGAAATCTTACAAAGCGTTGATTTTTGAAGCATATCGTCAAAAGTATGTAGACGACTGTCTCTGTTAACTGGATCTCTAAACTGGTTGAATCACTGACGTTGCTAAATACTTTGCAAAAACAATATCTACATCTATTTGTTATAGTTTAAGTAACAAGATAACGAGTGTGATCAATTAATGATACAAGTAACAAGACTGTTAATCGCAGAAGAAGTAATGAATGTAGCCCTTTATAGCCGTGGTCCGTGCCTCTGTGTAGTAGCTACTAGACTCAACGTACAGATTAAAATTATCTCCTGAGAAAAGACCGGCAAATCTAATTACTATAGGTAAGATATAGTGTGGGGACGACGATACTTCATAAACGAATATCGATTAACATTTCCAGTCTGCATTAAAAAATATATCCAATAGTTTAATCAATATAGGTAGTTTGACTATCTAAGCATAGTGCTTAGAATTTTTATTCAAGATTTATTAGATAGTTTGAAACTACTCGTATGCACTAGTATTGCCAGTATTGTCGTACCATCGTCCCCACAATGTTATGGTCATCCGAGCTATAAACAATGTTTCAGTCTGACATTGGCAGAAAGCAGTGTCTTTCAGATAAAAATAATTAAACATCAACGTTTCTTTGGTTTACTTAAATTGTTAGTCACTTCTTTCTTAACTAACAATTTCCATAGCCTTACTCCCGTGGTCGTCCGTCACACAGGAAGCGTGCATTTTTTTCGGGGTAATAAGCTGGGATGTTAAGGAAGGAAGGAGCTCCGTAACCGTAACCAAAACTATCGGATATCCGAAATATAAATCTATCCGTATCCGTAGTGTCTCTTGTCTTTTTTAGGGTCCCGTACCCAAAGCTTAAAAACGGGACCCTATTACTAAGACTTCGCGATCCGTCTGTCTGTCTGTCTGTCTGTCCGTCTGTCATCAGGTTGTATCTCATGAACCGTGATAGCTAGACAGCTGTAATTTTCACAGATGATGTATTTTTGTTGCCGCTATAACAACAAATACTAAAAAAAATATAAAATAAATAATTAAGGGGGGCTCCCACACAACAAATGTGATATTTTTGCCGTTTTTTTCTCGATATTAATAACGGCAATAGATAGACGCTTGAAATATTCACAGAAAGTTTAGTTGTATATTCTTTTAAAAAAATAATAATTATTAAAATAAAATAATATAAATTAAGGTGGGCTCCCATACAACAAACGTGATTTTTTGCAGTGTTTTGCGATAATGGTATGGAACCCTTCGTGTGCGAGTACGACTCGCACTTGGCCGGTTTTTTTAATTATTTTTCTTGTTTGGTCAAACTATTATTTGTGTTTTACTTTTAGAATTTCTTAAAAATCTAATAGCCGTAACCGAACCTAATGGATAATCCGAAATAATTTCATAATCTGTACCGTAACCGAAACCGGTATAATATAATTTCTCTAACCGTATCCAGATCCGAAATTTCATATCCATAATAAGCCATGACAAAAAAAAAACAGATTATAATAGAAACAAAAACCCGACCGCTAAAAAATAATCAACTGTAAAGAGAAAAAACAAAATTTTGGTATATTTTTCAAAAACACTCTAATTTTCATAACTTTTAAAGATATCTACTTAGGGTTCTGCCACAGAGATATTTTTTACTGCAGTAGACCAAAAAATAAAATAGGCAATTAGAGTAAAATTAAAATATAAAACAAAATTGTAAATTTCGAACCTACTGCAAATAACCCCAACTATCGCCCTGTTTCGTTTGATCCACGATTTTTTACTCATCCTGTATAATCCAATTAAGGAATAGGAATTCTTGCTGTGAAACCCAAAAAATTTAATTAAAATTCGATGTTAGTCGATCAACAGATATACAACAACAAAAACAGTTTGTTGTTTTGTGTGTTACATAGGAGCAACACCTGCCCCGGTATTGTTCCAATGAGACACATAAAGTGGCCCTCTTTTCTTTTGCATGGGAAACGAGTCAACATCGCCTTGTTCTCGCTAACAGGGCCAATTTTACACGCTAACAATATTTTATTTGTTAGTATCATCTACTACTTTGATTTGAAAGGTATTTAGGTTGCCTAGAAATAGTTTATGAAACGGATAAAAAAATATTAATTGATATCTTAGGCGAGAACCTAACTGTAATAAAAACTATTCAGAACTTTAAAATTGAGCTAGATTCATATGAAGTGGTTCATAACTTCTGTTTTATTGGTGTAGGCACACATTTATGCAAATGAATCGCTCGTCTATCAGTCATTATTTGCAAAATAAGAGGTGTCTTGGAATTCAAATGCCCGATATTAAAAGCGATGGGCAATAATCCTGTGATTGATGATTTAGTCTAGTCTCTAGAAGGAGCGCTACGAGCCTACAAGCGTTCTTTTCTTCGTAAACTTACTAATGTCTACTAATATTATTATAATGTTTTCAACCATGCCTCAATAGGCTAATCTAATTTTCTGTCGTTAACTGAAGCAGCTAATTGAATTGTCCAAGATAACTATTATTAAAGATAAAGAGAAATATAATCTGAGTCCAACATCCGCGACAGTGCGACCTGACGTAATTTTTTCTTTTTATCGTCTGATGAGGCTCACCTGGAATGCGGTTATGCGAACAGTGTCCAGCTCGTAGCTCCCAACAGCTTTCCACTGATTGTTTTGATCGATCCGAGTGTCGCCCCGCGGCGCCGATTAAACGCTCGCGTTATTCTACAGATACACGCTTAGATATTCGCATTTAAAAAGCCATTCATTTTAAATTCGCAGTTGTAATTTGATGTGTAACATGCAGGCATATAATTATGCACGTTTTGGTTTCGAATCGAAGCAAATTATTTAATTATCGGAAACATTTCGATGTTTCATAATAACAGTGATGTATCATTAGAAAGCGCCACCATGTCTCATTTGCGTGCTAACAATGTAATGTATGTAATAACCAAACAAAGTGAAAAAACAGGGCCCGTATGCTTGATATAACGAGAGTGGCGATAGCACCCCCATGCGCTCCCAATCCGCGGCTGCGTCGGCGCAGCGGGGAAATTCAACAGATTTCACTTTTGTTATGCACTTGTATCAGTGATTAGGAGGGACACTTGAAAGTTTCCCCTTCACGTCAGTAGTGACAGCTCTACTTACCAGTCGAGAGAGAAATACCAGTTCCAAGTTCAACATTTATTTATATTCGGGATTGTAGCTTTTAAGTCGGTACAAACTTATCACTTTACTCTACAACGCTTGTTTTAATCCAAGTAGTTAAAACAATCTTGATTACCTAATCAATGCAATAACCAATTAAAAATCTATGTTATAATTCAATCATACATAGATATTTTTACATCTATGCAAGTACAAAGTTTGAATAATTAATTCGATTATAAAATTTAATAATTGTAAGTACTAATAAATAGTAAAGTAATATTACAAAGTACGTAAGCGGCGGCCTATTTTGTGGTAATATATTTTTGTAATTATCGGAAAGCAGGAAGTTGTAAATGTTTTGATGAGTAAACTTTTTATAATTAATTGGCAAGTATATAACAATGTTATAACAATTTTCACTACCTTTCCACTGTCAGTGTTACTTATTAAATAGAAACGTGAAACTAGTTCCGCTTTGTTCTTTTAAGTATTTTAATTTTCAAGAAGAAACTGAAAGTATTAATTAAACTCATGCATGAATATACGCGTGTAGAATGTTTGAATTTTTATGAATTATTTAAACGTTGGATCGGAGAAAGTATATCAAATTATTGTGCTCCAATTATGACGTGAAGTTTTGTGTCACGGCGAATGATTTTGTTGGCGAGACAGCCGCGGATGTGGTGGAGAGGTGAGACAGACAGCACAGGCGCCAAGAGAGACTGTCTCCAGACATTAGCCAACTTCCCACACTCTTATTCCAAAGAGCATAAACACTATTTCCGATCAACACAAACATCTTCCACTCCACTGACTCCGACGGCTAAGGACCGTGGACAGCGACACTATTAATGTCAGACAGTAGTCATATTCGACAACGTCAATTCATTTCACATGTCCATAATTAAATTGGACATTAATAAAGAGATTACAATCGGCTTTAAACTAACATGACAGCTCTTAATGGGAACTAAAACATGTTTGTAAACAAGATATTAATTTCTATCAAGTTTAAAAAGGAAATAGCGAAATGTGTTTTTTTTGTGTTGTAACGAAATTGAAACAATAAAAATAGTTTCTCTCGAAATGGCGTGTGACGAAAATACTTAGATGAAACCACTTAAAATGGGGGCTCTTCTCGTCTGCTCTCACAGTTGATGCAACATTTCATCAGATAACAACATCTAACATTTTCTTATAACAAGTACCGGACCCGGTGTTCTTAATACAAAAAGTGAAATTCTCAACAACAGCAATTTGGTCTGTATTGAGACATCATTAATTTTCTAAATGTTACGTATCGTCGTTACCAAAGCTTATCGAATCTATTCATCTAATAGCTTAATCTTCCGGTAATTATCTGAATAGAAAGGTACTTAAGTATATTCGGCTGCACCTAAACGGGTACTGTCAATATTTCTTGTCGGATGTGTTGGAACCAGTCGAGCGGTCGCAGTCGGTGTAAGGGCTTGCGGACTGAACTAGTGCATTATTTATTACGCGGCGATTTCTCGCGGCCGTCTAAAGATTTCACCACTTTCATCTTGTATTTACGAGTACTTGTAGACCACATCCATCCCACGATCACTCCACATAGCTCTACCTGACTACGTCGCCAACACTATTTGTAATATCAGTAACTTATGTGTTCACATAAATTTACATCGGCGATAATATATCTATTATGTATTCAAGAAAATTGTCGCCGTAAATTCATTCTTATCTTTGAAAGGTAGTTTAGAATGAGGACTGTTTAATGTATCCTCTGAATAGGCCATAGGCCATGCTTGTAGCCTGGTCAAGGATGCGGGAACGCTCTGGATGCGAGAAGCACGGGATCGGTCAATATGGCGACGCCTGGAGGAGGCCTATGTCCAGTAGTGGACGTCTTTCGGCTGAAATGGTGATGTTGGTGATGAATAGGCCATAAACATTATTATAAATACTACTTATAATCCAAAATTACCCTGATTCACGATGATAGAAAACCTACATGATTTACTCACGGAACTCACACTACAAAAAGATAGTTAACACTTACATATTTCAATATATATCAATATATTTACATTCCAACGAATAGTACAAACAAAGAACATCTGAAACGCACTATTGCTCAATGTGTGCGACATACCGCGGTGCGGTCCCTTTCAGCAAAATGTCGGTGTGCCTTGTTACTTTCACTTTCCTGTATTTCCGCCGCGACAACGTAAGCCCCCCGGCAGGAAGCTACAATAACTTACCGTCTACATTGTACAAGGACGATTTCACTGCGATACAATGCACGACATAGATAACTTAGCTAATAGAATGATTATTGTGTGTTATGACATCATAAAAGAACAATGGTACAGCCTAGAATGTAACGTTACGTCGCTTGGTCAAGTCTAGAAACTCGTTTTGAAATCATATAACACTAATATGAGTAATGAGAGCTTTGGTGGTATTACAGCAGCCAATTTATCTTCCTTATATTTTGTCGTGGCATTGTTTGGATTGGGCAACCAATGAAAGCCTTTTGTTGAATTAATGCTCTGTTTCACTCAATCAGAAGTGATGTGAGACATTCGTTTTCTCTTCAGTGACAAAACTTGATGTGTACTTTGCATCTCTGTGACGTCGTTGCCAGTGGCGTTACATTGTCAAGAGGTTTTCTTTTCTAGACATTAGAAAAAAAATATAATCAGGAATAGCACATAGGATACTTTTATCCCAGTAAAACATACATAAACTCACGCCCTTTTTACATGGGGGTAGACAGAAACTACAGAACGCCACCTTCTACGATCCTTACATACTACTATTAATAATAATAATAATAAGGATAGGATTAGGATTTAGGATTAGGATTTCACCTTGGTTCACACCCGTGAGATCTTATAAAAACACCACCTGAGAAACTTAAGTTTAAAAACCAAAATAATAATAAAATCCGGTAATACAATTATTAATATAATAAAGGCAAAAGTTTGTGAGTGTATAAGTGTGTTTGTACATGTGTTAATCTTTCACGCAAAAACTACTGAACGGATCTACATGAAATTTGGCACAGAGACAGATTATAGTCTGGAATAATACATAGGATACTTTTATCCCAGGAATTTATTCTCTTGGGATAATTTTCGACATTCACGCGGGCAAAGCCACTAGCAGAAGCTAATAGGTTTATAAACCGATGACCCGATGAGTGTTGGCAATGACAGTGTATTGTGTTCAATGCTAAGTTGAAGTAATGGTGTCAGCTATCAATATGGTCGACTGATTTAACGATTAAAAAACATATTATGCAAGCTTATTGTTAGCAAGCATAATATCTAATTAATATCCAACCCACCATGATGAGCATACAAACAGCATTCTTAGCCCTATTCATTGAAACATGTAATAGCTTTGTATTAATAGTACCTATTTCTTCTTTGTTCCAGACTTTCCTGACCTGAGTCACATTCAAATTTATGTCACCGAGACATTTTGGTAAGAATACATTACTTTCATAATACCACCCATTGATACATGATTTTATTTCTGTAAGTTGGTTTGTACACACACTTTTACTACTAGTACTTTCACTACTACTACTATTTTCACTAATAATTATTTTTTAAATTAGACAAGGTCGGTCATTAAATAATAATTTATAAAAACAGCTATGCAAACATAATAATTTCTGTCCAGTACATATACTTTTGTGTGTGTACTATAAAGAATATAAAAAATTATTATAATTTATTCAGACTCGCGTCAATTTCTAATCTTTTATATTTACATATTTATGAATTTCTTCTGAATAACCTTGCAAAAATATAAAAGAAAGACGAATATATTTAAATAACTTTTTCTTGTGTCATCACTTACGTAACGTATCAATTCGAATTATTCGAATTCGGTTGCCGTAGTGTTACGCAATGGTTATGAAGAGCAGAAAGTGATCCACAGTTTATGTTCTCTCGATAAATTCTCGCCGAAATATATCGACTTTCTCTGTAAGTAATTACCTATGCGAGCACGAGGTATGAGAGCGCGTTACATCGTTGCGTAAGATCTGTAAGCTCATTTTGTGTACAACCGAAACGAGAGTGAAAGTGCATTAAGGACACAAGTTGGCATTTAATTCGCTGAATATATGTTAATTTGTTTTGTAATTTCTGTTAATTTTGTTTAATGCTTTTTTCGTACGCTATGAATAACAGGAAAATAATATAAAAAAGGGATATAAGAAATCTTTTGCAGTAAGATGACGAATGATGACGATGGCTTTACAGGCAGTTTTAGAACAACTTCGGAAAACTTCTACGATCATAAAAGTTCATAGGCGGAATTGGTCATTATTTATATTTAATTTACAGAGAAAATAACAAAACGAAGGTGCGATTTTTCAAGTCTGATAACTTTTAACTGAGGAATAAAAATGGCCGTTTGACAGATTTTGTTTTTTTATCGACTATCGGGCAGGCTATAGTCTTTCAAGCATACTGCCTAGTCTTTACTAGGTATTTTTTCTTACGTTGACAGCTTTTGTGTAGAAAATATGTCAAACGGCCATTTTTATTGACTATTGAAAAATCGGTCCTTAATAGGGTAAATAATAATAGATTCCACTTTGACTAGTTACCATTGTAATTTCAATCCCACATATCAAAGACATACCCTAATTATTATCATTAAAAATATTTCGAAAGATTGTGAGACGGCGATAACAATTTTCATATTTAATATTCTGGCTAGTGTATCAGACAGTTTGAGCAACTATTTGACCATAGAATTTCTCACGCCGGAGAAAGCGATATAGCCCTGGGCACTTTGATGATGGGTCAAGACAAAAAGCAATTGGAGTCATTGTCCTGCAATGGTCATGCGCATGATTGTTTCGTCATAAGTGCGGGGCTGCGCGGGCGCCGGCCGGTGTGATAAATAATCTCACGGCGTTACGCAACGGACGGGAGCGACGCCCTCGTCCTTGGCCTGTAAACATGGTCTGAGGCTCCGACTTTCTCTTTGCGCAGGCGCACCATATAAATCATTCCATCCCACTATTTGTTCCGGCTCCGCGCTGCGCGGGAGATCACTCACACTGATAAACCTTTGTGTTCCGCTGCGTTCATTATGATTATACTAATAATTGTTTGAGTTTCTTTTGTGCTACAGCGAAATTCTAATGTTCTAATGCTATGTTACTATGTATCCGATATCATAGTTGAGGTTATAGGGTTCTGAGATATGCAGAACAGGGTGGAAAGTCCCGCAACCTCAATTGAAAATAATATGAAAATGCCTCAAAACATTTTACAATTTGTTTACGAATACCTACCGGTAAAGTAAATCTATAAAAAATAGTATAATAAAAAATAGTATAAAGCTGAAGAGTTTGTTTGTTTGAACGCGCTAATTTCAGGAACTACTGGTTGGAATTAAAAAAATATTTTTGTGTTGGATAGTCCATTTATCGAGGAAGGTTATAGGCATATAACATCACGCTACAACCAATAGGAGCGGAGCATAAATGAAAAATGTTGCAAAAACGGACAAAATTATTCCGTTTTGAGAGCTTCCGTTGCGTGCGCTGCGTAAACGGTTTAAGTTACGCAACAATCATGTATGTAGGGTAGGTAGGGTAGGTGGGTAGGTAGGTAGCCAGTTGACGGGAGCGAAGCCGCGTGGGACAGCTAGTACAAAATAAAAACATCTAACTAATACCTAGATAATTGCAAATATTTCCATAATGCAGTGGAGTAGGCGAGGTTTTACGCGCGCAGCATGTATTAACATAGATAAAATAGTTAGTTGGTGACGATGATACGAGTACCACACTACCGGTTTATGGCGCACTGGGTCACTCGTTGTTTTAGATTGACATTAACATTTAACACTGTACAGCATTAATCAGATTAACATACCATTACATTGTTATTGGTAGGAAGAGCTCGTAGACTGCTTGTTATAGTCAGTTACCTATATGCGTCTGAGTTTACCTAACTAGTTTAATTATTAAAAAAAAAACAAAAAAAAAATCTGTTTCTACTAATTGTTATCTATTTCTACTAATTTGGTATATTCCTATATTTCATTTATTATTTATTGTGTAAATTATATTGTATTTATTAATTATTTCCAACTTATATTTAATGTATTGTATTTATATATAAACCCATTCATTATCGCGATTGCACCTACCACTATTTATCTATGCATCACCCAAAGGTTGACTGGTAGAAAATGCCCAAGGCATTAAGTCCGCCTCTGCACATTTGTGTGCTTAAAGTATTAAATAAATAAATATCATCCTTAATTTACTAAACCTGCACAATTTTTTGTACGTTTTAAGATGAAAATATCTACGGATTGTAAAGAAAGTCAATTAAAGTCATAAGGATAGACAATGAATTATTCATGTATCGTCGTGACTAAATAATATTAGATATATATTTATATGCAGTGATGCATAGCCATAACGTTACATAAGTTATTGATCGTAGCTAAATACGGTATTATTTAAATAAATTACACATTTCTCATTTCAAATTTGGAGAAAATCAGTATACATTAATGATAATGAAATAGTTTATTTAAACTAGTAAAGAAAAACTAATCTAATGATTAAATATTTTACTGAACACACAAGTGCATCTGTAATGCGATAGCCGGCGGTATCAGCTGTCGAGAAAATTCAATTCTAGGAGCAAGTTCGAGACACGTTTCACTTCGGTTCTGGTTTCCCTCCAACCAAAATATTGAGAGGAAATCCCTCATTGAACTGCGTAAATAAATCCACACAACTTGTTTTTGATAACTCACTTTCCATTTCAATCTTCGGTTCGACATGTTTGTTTAATTTAAGACGTTCTTGTTTTGAAAGCTCAACTCACAGATGTTCAATGAATGTACCTTAGAGCGAAAACACATGCTAATAGTAACTTACAAAAAGTGTGATAGTAGCTTGCTTGGTATTGTGACACTTACCAATCAGAAGTTAGTGTTGTACAATAGCATGTAAGCTCCTTGCACACTTATACAAGTAACAGGCATGTGTAATTTCGCCCTTACTTTACATCAAGCGTTTATAAAAAGATGCGTTGCAACCACAGATATAAATCTAACTAGATGACGCGTTTACTTCGCGTGTCAAAAAACGGAGCTTTGCATTTAGCATTATCGGCACCGTAAATCCACCGAAATATAGTAAAATGCAATAAATCTGCCATATTGAGCTATAAAAACTGTAAACTGTAACTGTGAAAAAGTTGGCCGAGGCATTGGGAGGAAATGTTTTCTTTCATTGGTAAATAAATTTGTTATTAAATTGTGTGTGAAAAAGTGGCACGAGTTAAGAAACCCCAATCCCCCAATATTAGCTTCATCAGCCAATAATTATATTATATTAGAATAACAGCTATATGTCAGCATAATGATATCTAGAACATGCGTCATTAGCAGAGATGATAGGTTAGCAATAACATTAGTATATAAGATCAACATTTTGTAGAATTAAGTAATTACTGTCTTGCTGTAACTGGGTAGAAATAAAGTTTATTTTTAAACTCTTCCGTTGTCGCTTACTTAATTCACGCTTGATTTTTTATTTTTAAACTCTTCCGTTGTCGCTTACTTAATTCACGCTTGATTTTCATACAGATGGAGGGACTTGCGTTATCTAGTTAGATTTATATCTGTGGTTGCAACTGTCAATAGTCGTAAACAAGACTTTTATTTTAATTGCCTATCATAAAACTTCGTTAATCACAGCTCGGCAACTAAGACATAGATCATATACATTGTGTGTACAGGCTGACGGACGCCGATATACTTTTTTAACAAGTTCATGCAAATAAGGCAATTTTCTCAGAAAACCGGGTCAATTTCTTCGAGATACGGAAGCTGATCTACCGGCTTTGCTTAGAATAACATCAACATTTGATTGCTTTTATAAATGAACCTAACATAGGCACGTTTACTTCATACTTAATACCTAATCATGTTTTATAATTAAACATAGACATTAAATGTGCAATAGTTTAATAAAAAGGAATGATTTTGGTATTGAGAAAATATTAAATATTAATTACTACTCTCTCTGTGAATATAGTTAAGTTTCTCTTTAAGTGATCCGTAATTAGTTCTCTGAGAAATAAAATAGTTCTCAGTTAGGAGCGATCATTATATTTCCTTAGTCTGTGAGACATAATTAGGTACAGGTTCGGTATCTTTTAGTCTATTGAATGTTCATGTCCTCTCAGACTGAACAAGCCGGCGCCGTGTAATCTATTCGAGATGAGAATCAGTTTCACTCGTTTAAGGTACGATTAAGATCTTCGGGAGGCTATTAGAAACGAGTCATGGCGGCGTCAGCGCTCAGAGCGGGTCAGTGCAGCGACGTATCTAGAACAGACACACCGCAACACGATTAGAAATAGTACTAATATATTTAAACAGATTAACGCCGAGTTTCTGGCAGCAAAATTAATGTCACAAATTGTCAAGCATGCTTGACAATTTGTCACACAAATTTTGCGATAAATTTTCTTCCAGAAAGTCGTGGTACGGTTTATCGAGATTGCTTGAGCATTTAAATAATTTCTTACATTCCTATTCCTTCCTAATAGCACACATAAAGTTAGAAATTAACCTTAATATTACAAGTAAAGTAGAAAAAGTTTAAACTCGTAATAATATATCAATTAACAATTAGTTGAAACATGGAATGATTACCGCAAAGATAAATAACATTAGTAAGACTTAAGTTGAGCTTTTACTTCAACTGAAAAGTGGTCTACCGTAAATAAAAAGGTGTTACAACAAAATAAAAGTTTACTTAAATGACGGTAACATTTAGTGACAACTTTCGATTGTGTAACCCTGAATCAGGTCGCGCGTAATTTTGTCAAACGTGAGTGTAACCTAATGTGAATATAATGGTGACATTAGACTTATGACAGTACACTCATTTGAAGGCTTACATAATTTAAGTTTTTCAAGCACAGCTAGTGTTGCTATGGTTTGAAACGCATACCATGAATGATTTAGCTGAATTACGGAGATTCACGTTTAAGTACGCGTTACGTTTGTACTGTAACATCTCCGTAGTTGCTTCGTAGCGTCTACGGCGCGTCTGCTACACAGAGTGTTTTAAAATACTACGAATTGTCTACGACGCGTCCGCTACGCAGCATCTACGACGCGTAGCAAACTTTGCTACGCAGCGTGTTTGCAGCTGCTACGCAACGACTATGTTGTGAAATGTGCAATGTTTTGTATGTGTATGTGTACGTCCGTAGATCGACTAGTCTCTGGACATAAGGCTGAAATGAATGAAGACTATAATCAACTAAATACATGAGTCTTGTTGCCCTAACTGGAAGAAGCTTGATCTTATCCTTTAGTAATTCAATTAATAATTAATAAATCAAAAAAGTCCAAATGAACAACATCAAATATTTAGCAATACCTAATTTAAATATATTAAGACCGAGCGGCAGATCAGACAAAATAACTGACCACAATCATAGGACAACAAATACTTTCAGTTACCGCACTGATAAAATAATCTTTACGTAACCATGAAAGACCGGATAATTGTAACGAACCGCGCGGCCCGACCGGCACTAACGCGTGCAGAGTGCACCGCACGCCGCACGCTGCACGCCGCCAACGAAAGTTACCGGATTTTGTACACCTCCAATGCCAAGTGCGGCGAAGAAAGCGAGCCCAGCTTCCCCAACGAAACATCTTAAATACCACCATCTCGCTCGCCGGAGCTCACAATACGAAACGAAGAAAGAGACAACGTGTGCTTAAAAGAGAAAGTGGGCCACGTTACGTTTCTCGGTACCATTAACACGGGCATTGAACGTAAACGTCAACGGATAGCATCTAGGAGGTGCTCCGCCCCATTCGGAAGTGGCTGCTATTGCCATGTGGTTTGAGTGTAATATCGTTTGTGTGGTTTAGGTGCGCTCCAAGGTGCAAGGTTCGAGCGGATGGCCATTGATAGCGACTGAACCTGAGAGTACGGAGACGTTGAATTCGGAGAGCAACGAACTGCGGCGGCTGGTGAAAGTGTTGCGTGCCGTAACCTTGAGCCCACACTGCTCTTTGGCGCATCACCTAATCAATACGTCACCGCGAAATGTGTTCGATACGCAAGTGCTCATTTACGCTCGTTATCAATCATTTCGACAGACGATACTCAAGAAGCTTTTCTTTTTATTGCACATTCGTCATACATAATGTCTCCATTCATGACGAAAACATTGATTCATTATTTAATTCATAATAGACACACTTATTTACACGTGACAGTTGCTAATTGAAATAATGCAAATCATTGTCTATTGATAACGTCACAATAACTACACGTTCAGACAAAAACACCAACAAACATCAATAAAAATATGGTGTGAACAATTTGAAAGAAAAGCGACTTTCAAATCAAATACTTGTGGTTTATCGACGTGCTGGTCAATGTGTAACAACCATACTTTACTACGTGCTGTGAAAACTTAAGTGAGATATTTTAACACAAATGAGGTATTGAGGCAAGAATTTGACGACGACTAACGGCAACGACCTTGAGGGAACAAAACGCGCACCCGTTTCACACCCGCGCGACCCAAAATTTTGTAGTTTTTATTAAAAAAAAAAGTCTCAGATCAAAATGTAGATAATTAAATTGTCTTTGAGATGGTGTCGATTATATTAAAATACGCCCAGCGGTTTTGGTGTGATTGTCGTGTTTTTGTCTGTTTTAGACATAACTTTACAAATTAATTACATTATGTTACACGAATAAAAAAAAATTTCTTCGTTCTAATTATTAAGAAAATGGTTGTGGAATTTTTTTGGAATAATATATGTTACATTATAACATATATTTTCTCCAAAAAAAAAAAACATAAAAAAACAAAAATTATAAAAAAAAAATATGTTACATTATAACATATATTTTTTCCAAAAAATTACAACTAGCCGTTTAGACGTGATTCTTATTTTAAAATGAGCTACTCAAGAGTATCTGCGCCTTTAGACCATGTTCTTAATAATTTGATCTGAGCAAATTTTGAGTTTTATTCGTAAAACATAGTGTAATTAATTTGTAAAGTTATGTCTAAAACGGACAAAAACACGACAATCTCACCAAAACCGCTGGGCGTATTTTGATTAAATTAACACCATCTCAAAGACAATTTAATTATCTACATTTTGATCTGAGGTTTTTTTTTATAGTCATAGAATAATAAGGAAAGTACAAAAAGCTACTTAGTTTTGGGTCGCGCGGGTGTTACGAGGGCGTGTTTTGTTCCCTCAAGGTCGTTGGCGTTAGTCATCGTCTTAAGAGATTATTAGGACACATTACCCATTGAGTTTTGTAGTTAAATTTTCAGATATCAACTCTTCTTTTTTTATTATTTATTTATTCTTTTATTCTCGCACTGGAACGTCTTGCAGTAAGCACAATTTACTTCAGAATCTGCTGCTTTCCAAAATCTTATGCATCAATTTTTTTTACCTGCACTCTATCCACCCTTGGTCATGATATGATATACATATGTACATAGGTAATCATTTCTATACCTAAACAGTCTAATCCGTGTTCGTTTGTCACGAAAGCACGAAGTCATCAGCTGTAAATAGTAGGTAATTACCAAACCAAGAGATATTTTTTTTTTTTAATACCTTGCCCCACACTAGGGATTTCTTCCTGTATCGTGGGTGCGTTTACAAACATATAAACTCACATACACAAACACCTAGAGCCGAAACAACTATCTGTAGGTCATACAAATATTTGTTCCGTGCGGGAATCGAACCCGCGACACGCAGCGCAGCAGTCAATCGCTCAACCACTGCGCCAACCGTGCCCCTAATTATCTAATGTGAGCTTCGAACAATAATCGGTTTCATTTAACGTTCCCATACAATTGATCGTCGACCCTGCAAGTGAAAATCGCCATCATCGTAAAATATAACAATAAAAATTACCCGCTAAGTTTTTCATTAGAAATGAAAGCCACTAAAACAATTCAATAGCTTGTTTTACGTACGTTCACAGATTAATTCAAGTCTCGTATCATTGGAGCCGCGCACGCCGCGCGCGCATCTTTGCAACTCATGCCTTTACTTGGAAACGCTTCAATAGAGATAGATTATTTCTCGTTTTTACGATTTGCCGCGGGAGAAATTCATTTAAGTGAATATTACGGATGCTTGCTTTAATTTAGTACCTGCTTGGTAATTCTTGAATAATAATCCGAGTTGGCAAATGTTAACAATAGCTAACAAATCTCAGTATAAATACACGCTCGCTTTCTAACCGCGATGTATGCTAATATAATAATGGAGAAGAAAAGTTAATCTTCTAAACGATTCCCATTCATTAGTTTAAAAAAAAACTTTCAGCTCGTTACCAGCCAATTAAAAGTCACGTCAGTCGCCCACGTGTAGAGTCGTTAATCAGAGCCGAAAGTGACTCGCTAACATCATCATGGTAATTGTACTTCAACTTGACTGCGCATGTTTCAAAATAAAGTACCTCCGTGATGACATACCACTCAATAATACATAGACCAGTACACTATAGTTTTCTATTCAAATAAAGTCGGATGATTTTGCATCATTTCGCGAAAGTGTTGTACAAATCCGATATGACACCATCTTTGGTGCTGGGGTTGTGCGAGTTTGCTTATGCTACCAAAAATTTCAATCCAATCTCTATCTAAAGAAGACTTGATATAAAACAATTCAAAGATAAAAATACATATACTTACAGTCATTTGAGTTAAATTATGGTCAGTTAACCGAGTTTAAAATTTCAGACTGCGATTGTTCCACCCCAATTAAAGCTAACTTTTATATTATACTATGAATTATGCGTCTCGTGCCGATGAAAGTAACTCAACACAATTTACATGAGACTGAAATTATGAGGTTGAAGATTCACACGGAAATTAGTCAGTATTAAGGCGCCGATTCCCTTGAGTAGCTGATTTTAAAATGAGAATCACGTCTAAATGGCTAGTCGTAATTTTTTGAAAAAATTAAAATGAAAAAAATTATGTTATATTAGACCATTTCCTTAATAATTTGATCTGAACAAATTTGAGTTTTATTCGTATAACATAGTGTAATTAATTTGTAAAGTTATGTCTAAAACGGACAAAAACACGACAATCGCACCAAAACCGCTGGGCGTATTTTAATGAAATGAACACCATCTCAGAGACAATTTAATTCTCTACATTTTGATCTGAGGCTTTTTGTTTAAAGTCATAGAATAATAAGGAAAGTACAAAAAACTACTAAATTTTGGGTCGCGCGGGTGTGAAACGAGTGCGCGTTTTGTTCCCTCAAGGTCGTTGGCGTTAGTTGTCGTCTTAAGTGAATAGTCCCTCGATCTAATCAGAGCTTATAATATTAAAATTCATGTTTCAAACACCACGAGACTGGCTAACGTACGGAAATCCTTTGGTTGTGGTCTGCAGTTGCAGAGCCCCGCTCTTCACCGCTAATGTGCAAAGCTAGTCCAGAGTATAGTTAGTAGGGGTATAAATAATAATAGTCTACTTGGATTCCTCCGAAACCATTGCATTTTGGATTAGTAAGCATATCCCTGGCAGCAAGTGATATCCATGGAGTATTCAGATGTGAGAACCGAAGGTGCCAACAGCCTGCAAAGATTGTGCGTATGAAGACCTATCGTATGATTTATTATTTGTAAATAAAATATAGGAACTAAAATCATCATTGTCTCAGATCATTTTCGTTGGACACAAGGAGAAATTGTGAATCGTGCATGGCAAAGAGAAAATCTACTGTTTTCCTATAGTTTCTTATATTCATATAATTAGTTATATTCCAAATATTTCATGCTAGCTGACCCGTGCCCACTTCACTGTGCGTCAAACATTATGTATATATATGTATATATAACCTTTTTCCCTCAAGAATAATCTTAGCTTTTTACTGATGAATAAATTTTCAATATCGGTTCAGAGATTGCTTCCTACAAACAAACTCACAAACCTCTTTATAATATTATTATATAGTGTAGATGACAACCACAACCGAACTTAAGGGAAACCCCTTCATGTTTGGTGTGTTCGCTAGTTTATTAATATCACTTTCACTTTTCCCACAGACTGATCGCGTCCATACTATTGCATCTCCTGGTGTATCATTTACAGAAACGTTCACGTTGCTTCTATTTCCGTTTTTATTATACTTTCTACTTGTTTATGAGAGAAAAAAAAATATAGTTCGGGCTGAGATAAGTCGTTTCCATGTTTCTTAAGAGTACGAAGAATAGGTCGAATCATTATAATAACATCTGTAGGTATCATTACTGACTGATATCTGTTTCGATCAGCACGGTGCTGGAGACAATAGAAAGATGAGGTGTAAAGATGTTCTGATAAGGATAAGACGAGCGTGCCGCCTTCCCCTCCCCTCGCCGCTTCGTGTAATTGCTTTACGTGACTGTGCAGCTTTCTCGAGCTGCGCACGCGCACCAGCGATACCTAGGCGACTGTCACACGTGCACGCCGGTACCCGGAAATATTTGAACATATTATACTCACGGAACTTGCTCTCTAAGCGTCATTTACAACTGTTACAATCTTAGATCTCTTGGAAATGCGCTAGGTAACCGTCAATTTTTTACTGAAAATGTCGTCTTGGACTTGTTGCCTAACTGATGACACCGGTTCTTCAGGAATGTAAGCGTAGTCGTCGTTATGATAAAAAAATAGAAAATGTTAAATCTAGTCTTCTCTCGATTAAATTCCTGGGGATATTTTTCTTAACTCTTCATCTTATTTCCAACAGCACAAATGTTTGGCTTCCCTTACCCACAATCACAATTAATCGTTCACGCAAGGCAACTATTTAGTCATTAGCAGTAAAAACTATGATTGCTGCGAAGACACTAAATCTTCACAATATTGAATGCATTGACTTGCAGATCAGCTCCAGGCAGAAAAGGAAAGTTCCATGTAAAGTTGCGACTCACGATACTTTTTGTCGATCATCTCGTGTGAAATCTGTTCATGAGTTTTTATGAGTTTTTAATATGCGAGCCAACAAAGTCTGTCCCACGAGACTTGTCGAGGTGGTCTCGCGGGCGACAAGAGCTACGTCACCTGCGCCCGCGCCGACACGCTTCATTAATGACGGTTTCTCATCAATTGATTGATTCACCTATCCTATAATTATAAATAATCTAACTCACTAGTTATCTGAACATTCTGAACACGATAACAATTAGAAACTCTGATAGATCGATAGTTTGTTTAACCAGCAAATAGGTTCAGAGCAATTATTACCTTACTGCCCTTAATGAATTATGTGGATAGCCCATTAGAGAAACGAGGAGAAAATTAGAACCACTTTCTCATGTAGACTGCTAGACGTTGATCAATGAGTGTTAAATTGGATAAAACTCAGACCTCTGGCCGAGCGGTGAATATTTTGACAGCGCAATTAAGTTATCCCAAATAGATGTGCGCAAATAATTATGTTGCCCTCAGGTGTTGATCTGTATACTGAGTACCGCTTAGCTGGTGATGTTAAATAATGATTTCATAGTGCCTACCATCCGTTAAATATCTGTTCATAGTGATATATGCTTTTCTAAAAATTAAACAAGTATGGAATCTCACAATTCTACGCTTGACATGGAATGTGCAATTAAAATACGTACAAAAGTTTATTTGAAAATGTCAAAAAGACAAAAGAACGCTGTAGATAATATTGAGTGGAGTTGAAATTAAAGGCAAGTTAAAACCACAGTAGGGCAGAACAGGCGGTGGGAAAATGATGCAGTGGTTTTATCAAATTGATTGTGTGGTGCAATCTGGTGAAGCAGGCGCCTGTGGGCCGTGAGGGCCTGCTCGGATGTGCTTAATTGAACAAACCACCTGCTATAACAGCTATTATTATAGTATAACCACAGATTACAGAAAATAGAAATTGCCCGAGGGCCCGCTTTCTTATAAGTGACTAGCCTAGTTATAGGTGGGCGCAGCCGCGACTAATGTGTATCACTCGTCTTCTTACGTCGCGGGTATTTATAGCGTGATTACTGGCCGCTGACGATTTCTTATCGTTCGGTGAGCCTTTTTCAGGGAAAGAGTAGTTTAGACTTATGTTAAGATGGTTAATCAGTTACACTATGCAAGTTGAGAACTTTTTCTGACAAAATGGTAACATAAAATTAAAATTTTACAACAATCGTGATTCATTCATTATAATTCTGAAATTAAATGCTATTAAACATAATTTTTCCATTGAACAACACTCTGAGCTCCTGCGATTTATTAGTTTTTACATAAAATTATACTGTTTTCACGAATAATGTCTCATTAAACGCCCTCATGCAGATATACTATATTCTGAGATCGACAGATGAGACTTTCTGTGCTTTCTAACCGGCGAGCGATCGAGTGTCTGGGGTGAAATCGCTGGCAGCCCGCGCGGCTGCCGGACAAACCGAGTCCGCTGCATACAGCGGTGCAGCTGCTTCACGCATACCAGAGGAAACACGCATCTACAAATTCCGCGGAAATAAATATTCACAATCTCAATTAACTTTTCAAGGAATCCCTTTCTTATTCTTGGACCTTAACTTCATCCCATTGCTTTCGTTACGTAAAACCAATAAACCAAACCATACAAACTGTCACTATGTACAAACATACACGACCTTGTGCCGTAATAAGGTGAAGGCCGCGCGTGGTTTCCTCTCGACACAACGGGAGCGGCGCACGCGCAGTGAAAGATGCAGCCGGTGCAGTTCCGGAGTAGCTGCACTGGGTTACTGGGTCACCCCGCGCGGCGGGGTGGGTTGGTAGTGGTGGGGTGGACTGGAGGGGGGGTGGTGTGGGTGCCGCGCGCGCCGGCGCACTGTGCTCGTCGCCATGGCTGGTGAGGCTGCTCGCTAGCCCCATGCCGCCCGCGCCTCCGTCGCGCCCTCGGTTTGTGTTTCCCTGGTTGTTCAACGTGTTCCGTTGGTTGCAGGCCGCTGACTGACCACACTGTGACCATGAAGAGGACCAGGCTGCTGCTGCTGGCCGCTGTGCTCTTGTTGCGGGTGAGTCATCCTTCTTAATTACCGTGATAAAGAAACTAAGTGAAACTTGAGACAATTCTTCATTCTTAGCTATTTTACGATGACTTCCCAATTTTATTTTTAATTTTATTTTCATTAGTTTCATACTTTGCGCAATCTCAATTTTTTTTATAGAATTCTCTAAATGCAGATAGATACACTTTAATACTGCTGATTCGCTTATTTAAATTAAACCAATTTTTGAATAGATAATATTGTAAGATCCAAATGGCTATTTGTTTTGTAACACAATTCAAAGTCCTAATATATCGCACAAAAAATGTTTAGCTTAGAATTCGATCAATAAATCAATCCTAGTGAATACTAGGATCGATAAACACATAATTCCTAATTTAAATAAAAAAAACAGTTAGGAACATTATGCTGCCAATCATCCGACGCATGCTACACTAGTCCCGTTGGCGCGAATATCTCGCTGATATATCAGAGCGGATAACCGTCCAAGTCCAGTAACCAACTTGCTGACTCGCCATTCTTTGCTTAAAAAATAATATTGTACTGATGAATCGAACTATGGAGAGGGATTTGGGTCTGGTAGAAGTGAGTCGTTATTAGACAGTTATCTCGAGAACAGCAAACCTGACAAAATAACACCGGTGGAACAGAGGTTGTGAAGTCAAATCGTCATAATCAAGTTTAGAATGTAGGTCTAACGATTCATAAAACGTAACGTTTCCTGCTGTATTTTAAGAAATAGCGTAAATAAGCGATGTTGCATGAAGCGTGGCTGAGTGGCTGCGTGGCTCAAGAAGTGGGTAGTGTGAGCACGTAAGTGTGGAAGGCACTCGGTGCTCTGACGAACGCTTCTACATTATTCAGCTTTTTCCGCTCGCGTTCTCGCCAACTAGGCTAATGATTCCGTTAGCACATCCACAAAACAGTGGACCATTGGAAACTAACTGCGTATGCTGATACGTACATTAAGTGCGTACGAGAGAAATTAATTTATCATCTTATTAATTACCTGTCGTCACAATCCCAATGGCTTCATCGTGGTCAGTAAAGTTTTTCATGGGCGTAAAATTGACGAAAAAAAATGAACCTCTAAATAGTTAAATAAACGTTATTTGAATGCAGCAGATGGGTTGTGTAATGATAGTTTTTGTAACATTGAATAAGTCCAAAAGGCCTACAACAATCAAGCAGTCGTTGACCGTCAAAGCATCTTTTTCTACGAGTCTACGAGCACTTTCACTGATATTTCGCATCTTTGTTAGGAAGTGACGCAACCCGGTTGTGCAACTAATTTCGTTTTTGACCATGACGAAGTTTTCTTATCATCTGAACAATCGAGTGTTATTGTAGCTTGCAAAAATTTTGTAACAGCTATTACATTGATTTTAATCGTAATTTGATTAGTTAATAAAACTATATGACGATTAATTAATCTCATACCTAATAGGCAAGCTTGTTCTCGAGCAGGTTTGAATGCTAATTAACGCTTACTGTCACACGTATTGAATTTCATAATTGATTTAATCCTGTTATGGACCATCAGCCATTTTGTATAATTTATTCATTGACGACTCATAACATTAAACTCTCGAATTTCTCTGAATGTTTTGATAACATAATGGTACTTTTGGTCTTCCATCAATCCGACTGCAGAAATCTGTAGGAATTAAACTTAATTTTCATGAATGATGGTAGGGTTGCCATCCATCCGGGTTTACCAGGATTTGTCCTAGTTTAGAAGGCGTCTGGGGAGCGTCCTATACCCCAAAGCTGGGATAGCACCTACACACGTCCGAAGGGAAGTTGCGAGTGCAGTCGAGAAACAAAATCTGGAGCGTGACATCAGACAACCACTATTCGGTGCACAACTATAGTTCTCGCCAAACTTCTTGGCCGCCCTGAAGTTGGCTACAATGGCTGCGCAGTAGGAAATCTCATACAAAAACAGCACCGTTTCGTGTCTCGCGCATCCGGTAAACCAACTTCAGGGCGGCCAAGAAGTTTGGCGAGGGCTATACCGACGCAACGACTGAAAAACAGATACAGCTTCCTGAAAACGGTGGTTCTCATGTCAGGAGACCGGCAGCTTAATTGCGTAAGTGAATTCTGCAAAGCAAACAAGTCGATTCCTTCAAAGAATTAGAATCATTTCTTTCAACTTTTTCGGTATTGTGAAACTAATTTGGAAAGAGTAAAAACATCCTCCTTTGAGTTGAAGTTCATCTACTGCGTTATGTTTCATCAAACTCGAATGATTTATTTCCAAATCATTAGGACATAATTTCATTATACAATACCAATAGTGAAGTTTTATCTCGATTCTTCCGCTTTCGTTCAATCAATTCTACGTCAAAATATTGGTAATGGAAAGGAACATAACCTTTCCTATTCAGAGTGTATATATGCAATACGTAAAGTCGTTTTTGGGAAGGTTCCGACTTATTTGCTTTGCAAAATTCACTTACGCAATTAGGCTGCAAGTTTTACAGACTTTGAATCACCACCGGTTTTTACCGGTCTACGTTCCTTAAAACTTTAAGAAGATTCTGTTTTGCTTTTTTTAAGACTAAATTTTTATAGGACACATAATTATTCGCGAGCTGGCTGACCAAAACCAGATGTATCCTCCGACTGCACAGCGTGATTTTCTTCTTGTTTACGTCTTTTTAGTTCGCTTCTTAAGCAGTCAGATTTTTTTGATTTTTTTATTTAACTTCTTTATATTTATTTCCTCCTTCGGCAGTCGGGTAAAAAGCTAATTTATAACCATTACAAATATATTTTATTCTACTGAGTAACATAGAAAAAATACTCTGTTCTTAGTTTCTTAGAGTATTTTTGCACCAAAAGCCGGGGATTTCACGCTTCTTGTCCTGGTTGGCTGATTTTAGTGATGGCAACGATAATGGTAGAATAGATTGCTGCAGGCACAGAGATAGATTATCAGGAAATCAGGAATAGCACATGGGATACACTTCATCCTGGGCATATGTTCCCTTGGGATAATTTTCGACACTCACGCGGGCGAAGCCGCTGGCTGAGGCTAGTAATAAATAAAAGTGAGGATGGATGTTTGTTACTCTTTCACGCAAAAACTACAGAACGGATTTTGATGAAACTTAACAGAAATATAGTACATCAGAATAACACATAAGCTATAATTTATAAAGATATTTGGAGAAATACTAACACCACGTGGGCGGTGCCGCGGGCGTCAGCTAGTATTTATATACATTTCTTATTTAAACCCCCACATGTTGCTAAGTATTTGTATTTATGTATATATAAATTTATTTATTTCACCATACGAAAAATAATAATAAATATATACTATACTATCCTTACTAATATTACAAACGAAAATGTGAGTTTGTTTGTTACCTTTTCACGCCTAAACCGCCGAACCGATTTAGGTGAAATTTGCTATGGAGATAGTTTGAGACCCAGAAAAGGACATAGGATAGTTCTTATGCGTTAATGTGTTCCCAATGATAAAACACTTTTTACGCAGGCAGAAGCTAATACAATATTTGTAATCACGTTCTCGAAAACGGCTCTAACGATTTCGTTAAAATTTGCAATATAGGACTTCTCGGGGGCGAAAAACCAATCTAGCTAGGTCTCATATCTGGAAATTCGTTTTTTCGAAATCAATTATTTTCTCTTTTTTCACCCGAGCAGAGCTCGGTCGCCCAGTAATAAAAAGTCAGTAAGACTGGACTTATATACAGCCAAAGATTACAATCATTGCAGATCACTGCAGTTAGCAATACACGAAGATAGTAGAAATGATTTGTCATAAGACACTGTCAAGCTTCTCGCTAATTCATGTTAGAAAGCAATTGTAAATAATGTGTAAACTGAAGACCGCTTTCGATTGTCGGCCGGATTTATAGACACTTCGTTGTCTATTTTAATCGATCGGTTAGGCTTACAGCCGGTGTTCAGCTTAATCATAGTTTCTTTGTCTGTTAAACTAAGTTTTGATTTATATTGTGCTGACAGGTCATTCATTTTTTAATTAAGTAATTTAGATCTATTGCTACACATGGCCTCACTTTCTCAATGAATTTTTGGTCTCTGAAGATGCCTTAAACCAAAATGTTTGGATCTCTTGTTCTTAAACAACATTTATTCGATTTTGTAAGTGAAATTATAGAATGCTATCAAATACACACATCAAAAGTGTCTAGAGATAAAGTACATTTTTAACTATAAAAAATATCATAATGATATTTACCACCTACTCTTCCAGACTGGCTTCTTACTTTAATTCCTATGTTTAAGTTAACAACTTATCCCAATATATAAAAAAAAGTAAGAAAACTTGCAAATTGTTGGAAATTAACCTAAGTTAATGTCGTCAATAAAATGGCAAAAAAGGCAAAAATAAGTTCAGCTTAAATTAAAAGAACAATAATCCTACCAAACGTTGGTGATTCGTAGGTCGGTAATAAAAGAGTTTGATATTGAATAAATGAGAAGTTATTTCATACAAATAATTTGTGATTGAGTATGAAAATTCCCTATAAGGCCAAACACACGAGATAAACTGGCTGTTATTGATTTTCTTTATCTCTTTAGTGTCCATACTTTCTCGATGTAAGGGAAAGTGTTCACGAGGATTTGTGACTCCGTGTTCGAAGTTCAAGCTCATGACATTTGCTATAGCTTTTTAACGGCACGCTTGCGGTAATCGCTCTAGACATACATACAGACATACTCACATCTTTCCTTTTATCGTCAGAAATTTTGTGAGATCGTACAGTCGTATCGACAGTAGATACCTGAAAATCTTTTCACATGCACGTTTGAAATTTGTTATGTAATTTTATGATTAGGTTAGGTTAGAAAGAAAAGCTATGGTATAAAAAAACTCGCTTAGAAAGGTCATGGTTTAGTTGATCTTGAAATTAACAAATTAGTTATGTATTTAATAAAATCTTAGATGGACCATGTTTTAAGGTACGAGTTCACCGCGCGACCGCGACACGAGACCGAGACGTGCGACCGAGACACCCTGCCTCGTCACCTCGATGATATAATTATTTATTTTTATAATAAAATTTTATTATAATAAAAAGAAACAAAGATTGGCTATCAACTAATTATATACAACAAGGTGCCAAAAAATATCGTTTTCAATAAGGAAGTCAATAAAAAAATAGTTATTTAATTGTTAAAAGACAAAATGTTCGGGCATTTCGAGCGCGACGCGCAGCACCACTCGTCCGTGAGCGAGATCGGCACCCTAATTGCGTATCTGTTTTAACAGCACAAAGCACACTCCTTCTCTGTCATTTTAGTAACTCAACAATATTCATTGCGTGTTTTACGCTGTCGAGTTTTTATACGTATGACGCAATGAATGCAAGAGAAACAATCCGTACCCTATTCTTTGAACTTACACAATTAGGGTGCGGCTAGCGGCCTTATGTCCGTGTCACGGTCTCGCGCGTGAACTCACTCCCATACAAAGCCTAAGGACAAGTAGTGTCGCGCGTTTCCTGTACCGGAAGGGCGCCACGGTCTCGCGTCGCAGTCGCGCGGTGGTCTTGCACCTTTAGGGTTTCCCTTCAGTCTATAACCGAATGCCGCTAAATACTAGTATTTTACATGGATTGGACTGCCTATCCCCGCAACCGCAACCCAGTAATGAATTCAGAATTGTATGTGAACAACAGAATAATGACGTAACAGGCAAAAATAAAATTTACGCACCATAGCTAGGTCCTAGCATACATACATCATCCTTTAAAATCTGACACCTAGTTACCAAAGCAAACTGAGTCAAAATAACATTTTCCGTTAAAAGCACTGTAAGGAAGCACCATTAGAAAAATCTTGCGAGTACCGGTTAAGTTGAGCTTATAATAGCACAGTTCACTAACATAGACAGTACATTTTGGCTGTGTTGTGAGGTATGTTATGTGACCAGACAGACTATAACCATATATACCATTAAATTACTGTACTATTTTTGTGTTTTCGTGTGAAGACTTTCAAAGGCGTCCGTAATTTGGAATAAGACCAGGGAGTGTGGTATTTTTACCACCCCGGTGACCTCTTAAAAAACCACCCCGTAACTCCATCTGTGCAACGCCTGCACATCCTTAGGGAGACTGGAGAAGGGTCTCCCCTGAACCTCGCTATGCACGGCAGTACGTGATAACAGTGCCACCACCTTTCCTGGATACACTTTGTGGGCGGACAAAGTCCTCAATCTGAGCGCCCACGACCACGGAGTCCCTCCTTACTATGATTTAGGTTTTCGTTTTAGGCATCGAGGCGGTAGGCTCCCCGATGCCTTCTTATCTAAGCGGGATCAACCCTCTCACGATCCCGCTCCGCGACCTCTTTCTGGACCATCACGGTGTCACAAAAGGATACCATTTCCATCAAATGTTCTGTCTCTGCCAGCATGGCCCGCACTAATACTGGCAGAGACAGGTCTCGCCTGATCCTGGCGACCAAGACCCGCCGCGGGTACCTACACCCGAATCCTTTATTCGTGAGGCTTCATACATCATCAATAATACTTCCAGGGTCCGTGCGACAATTATAAAAGAAGTTGTTTCTCACACATTGGGAACCGTCTCTGATTCGGACGGCGGATTGTCGCGCAGCGGGCACACTTCCCACGAACTAGCGCGATACAAATTGTACCACAGACAATACGAATCGCGATGCGCAGGGAGAGCTGTGGGAGACAACTTGTACAATTTATTTCGCTTACATATGTGTAGTTACTTAGTTGGGTATCGCACAATCGTGACAGTAATCTGGTTTTCTAGTAGCAGCCGGATGTAGAGAGAACTCTAGTCTGTTCATACTCTGTCCAAACTAATGTGATAAATACTTACCTAGTTTCAATTGTTTGTAGTTAGGAGGTAGGTAGTAGAAGTGCTGATCGGATTACCAAATTCTAGAGTTTAAATACTACTCAACAGTGCCATACTTTTTATCCCGAAAAAATTAACGGTTCCAGAGGGACAGGCCACGACGATAAAGTAATTGCCTTCTAGAACCTTGAACATTATGTTATAAATGGGTGTCTATGGGGCTTAATTTGTGAGACTTGGGTGCTAGGTGTGTAAATCTGAAGAATTGTAGCTAAGTAGAGACGTAAAACTCGTCGAGCTGAAGCTCCATTTTCAGGCTAATAAAGATCGTACACTCACTCACTCTATACACTATTTTGTAAAAATGGGTTTAAATTTAAATACATCCATGGTTTATAGCTTATACACAATGTGTTCAAACTTGTACCTAGTAACACAGATAATATAATACTAGCATACTAGTAATAAAAATTGAAGGCTGCAAAATGTAAAACTTAATTTTATCGATAAAAACACCAACACATAAGGGGTTTAATCCCCCCTTGTTTTTATCGCATTTCCTAAAATTCTGCACAAAATATAAGACAAAAATGCGCAATAATAAAATTAGGCTTGGAGCTGTGATTCTTTTATCAGTATGTAGACCAACACATACGCTTAAAAAAAATCTCTTAAAATACAATAGTTTTAATGCAATAAAAACTTGTGAAATTACGTTTTTGTGATTAATAAATAAATAAATAAAATCTGTCTTTTATGGCTCGATACAAAAATATCTTATCTTTTGAGTGTTAGCTGAATATTTTTTTAGATTCTCTATGCTAGGGCCGTAAAAATAACATTTTTACCCGTTTGTGAGACCTAGGTTCAAAGTTATGGTTATTAGACTATGTGAATATCGTGATAAGTAAGTCAGGTACTAAAATTGCTCTATCTTTGTAGGTGTGCCAATTTCACCCCTTATGAGGGGTGCTTTAATCGATAAACTTAACTGTATTTTACGGCCTTAAAGTCCGGACACATTGTATATAACTTAGTTGTTCATGTCGAGTGTTCTTTTTGCACACATACGACACAGAATCCGGATAAACACAAATAAGCTCAACCCAATTATGTCTCGCGTAGTCAAACAGAAACACAAACAAAATTCCGGTTCTACTCAATTCTTGTTCGTTTAAAACAACTTTCTTCTGCCTCGTACTAATTTGTGTACAAAGGTATGTAGGTACAACACTTTACGAAGTTTACTTCAGCAAGTTATGTAAGACCTACCACTCTGTCGCACTCAAGTTCGACATTTTATTGCGATGTTTTTCAAGTTTCATATTGATAAAAGCTTTGCTTAATTGTATGTCAATAAGTTCTTAATGAGGTATATTTTCTTTCTTTATGTTTAATAGGCTTGGCCCCTTATAGGGAAGTGGCCCGTGAACATAAATAAGTAAATTGTATTGAAAAGTCTTCACACTACCACAGTAAAATATACAAACAGTATGGAAACTACCTACAAACGCTAGAAACGGAACACTCACACAAGCATACGCACCGACGTGAAGAGACCACTCGGGCACTTCTGCGGTGCTGTCAGTACTGAGCCTCGCGACGTGACGAGTGGTCACGTATGTTTGTGTGAGTGTGCCGTTTCGAGTGATTGTAGGTAGTTTCCATACGGTTTGTATATTTTTACTGTGACACTACGCACAAACCTACATTGACACTTTGATAATAAATTATATCTTTCAACTTGGACTAGTGTTTAATACATACCCATTGAGTAGAGTAATCAGAACTTAAATAGTAACGAAGAAAAGGAATTAAGCAGGTAAGTAGGAACCTGTCCCATTTAATAGAAATATTAAACGCTTTCAAGTGTAAAACACGATGAAAGAGTCAAGTTATAGCAATGGCTCATACATTGAAACTTATTATAGTAAGTAGGTAGGTAAACTCTACAACTCAGTAACTGCTGGGCAACACGATACCTTTTCGGAAATGCACGGTGTCAAATTTTATAGCTTTTGACTACAAAAACAGTACAGTACCTACTACAAAATGTTAAGATATATTACTTTATAGAACCTGCTTCCCTACAGCAAAGAACATAAAAGCTTTTTTACAAAAAAATACTACCGACTTCCAAATAAAAAAAACTACAGAGTAAAAGAAATTCTTTATTTTTGGAAGTCGGTGTCTTTGGTAGGTACTATTTTATGCGTTATGGACACCGACTTCCAAAAATAAAGTTATTTTTCACATTGTAGTTTTTTTTATTTGGAAGTCGGTAGTATTTTTTTGTAAAAAAGCTTTTTATTTTTCACTTTTTAGTTGTACCTACCTAATAGGCAAGTTGTTAAGGTACATATAACGCCAGAATAGATTACCTAAATATAATGAAACTTGAACAAAACCGGTGAAATGAGACATCTGCGTAGCCCTTAAGAGCGTACTGGCGTGATGTTTTTTTTAATGAAATGGTATAAACAATAAACAGACAGGTGATTGCAGCAATCCCGAGAGATTTGCCGTAATTTATTGAAGAGTTCTGTTGTATAATTTCGAAGTTCTTCATCAGATCTTCACCAAATTAAAATGGGACCAATTATGAAAAATACTTTTTCAAACAAAAAAAGATTTTTCAAAATCGGTGCAAAATTGACGGAGATACGCGTGAACATACAAAAAAAAAGACAAACAATGTCGAACATAGATCTTTTTGGTAAGTCGGTTAAAAATAAAGGAAAGAACACAACACATTTTCCCCAAAACTGCTGAAGCCTGCTGAAAGCCCGAAACTAATGCACGAAAGAGCTTCTGCAACCCGAGCTAGCCAATAATTGGTCATTGTTGCGTGTATATACATATTTATTAATAACTAAAGGGGGAAACAAAGAAACGTCGTTATAATTTCGGGTGGAAACGGATGTGCTCTTATCGTACACTTTCACCTGCGCTCGCGCGGCCAGTGCGGCGGTGCGGGCACGGGGGCACCTGTCGTCTCGTGTTCTGCTGACGCACGAGCATGCCATAATCACTTCTATCTGACTTCACAAACTCTTACCCACGTTAACGAGCAGACAATTTAATAGTCACGGAATTTATTATACTGGTATGTGGACAATACTATCTATTTTTGCTATAAAAACATCAAATGGTTTAATAAAGACTTTCCAAATTTCCACTTGCATGATGGTAGCAGCTAGCGCTACGTAGGTGTCCGTGCCTAGCGCTCATCGATTAAAATCAATGCATCAGTATATTTAGATAGCGCACCCAACGTGAAAACTGCCAAAGAAAGCTCTAGTTGTCAAAGTTGCGCATGTTTATAGGTCCGGTGTTTTCTTCCGCAACTCACAATCTCGATCAGTGGGTAATTTCTAACCGGTTTAGAAAACGCAAGCGTCGTCGGTACGCACCGGGCGAGCGGCGCTCCCGCGGCTGCCACTGGCTGCTACTCTTACATACTGGCCCGTGTACTCACCAACTGCCTCATCAGCTCTCACGCCTTATTTTTCTAGTCTAACATCCAAATACAGCACAATCCAGTTTAACCACCATTGAACTCATGCGGCAAGCGACACTGCTGATAATGGTTTTGTTAAAGCTACCAACCACATTATAGGGACAAGTAAATCATTAACTGGGTACGATATCTACGAGTAATTTAATAACTGAAAATACTAGCATCGCTCATTTTCAACTGAAAGAGCTAATAGTAATCATAAAATTAATAATATACCACCTAAGAATCGGGAAAGCATTCGTGTAACTCATCTTAGCAATATGATCGTACTGATTAATATTATAATTGGTCGTGCGAGCTATCCATCAGTGTAGAAAGTCGGAAAGAACGTTGCGCGCGCGTCGTTTGCAGGCGAGGAGAGGGCGCGCGGCGCACGCGCTCTAGAGGCGCGGAGTATGTAGAGTGAGACGCCTCTCAGGAATGTTCCGACACTGTTATTATATTATGTATCATCGCAAACACTGTACACATACATGCCTACTACCCAGAGTCCAGTTAAAATCTTAGCCTCGGCTTCACAGTAACTTTTAGTGTTTTTCAAATGAGTAGATGTAGAGTAGACAGACATGTCTGCAAACCTGCATTTTGATGTAGATGTTCAATGCTAATCGACGAAGACATTAATGTATGGCTTTCTATTTCTAGGAAGCAACATGCGAACCCCCAGTGGACTCGGCGTCGTTACCGCTGGAGCACCGCACGGGCGCCGGCTACGGCCCGCCGCTGCCCCCCTCGCACACCGACGACCCGTGGCCGCTCGCGACGCCAGACAGCCCCAAAATTAAACACTTACAAGTTCAGTGTGAGAAAACACGCATGCGGGTTAACATAGAATTCGACCGCCCATTCTACGGTATGATATTCTCCAAAGGATTCTACAGCGATTCTCACTGTATGCATTTGAAGCCAGGAACTGGTCATCTCAGCGCGACGTTTGAAATCTTCCTCAACAGCTGCGGTATGAGCAGTTCTGCTAATCATAATGTTGCGGCTTATGGAAGTCCGACACCCAGCGGTTCCTATGTTGAAAACACTATCATTGTCCAATACGACCCTTATGTCCAAGAGGTATGGGATCAAGCAAGAAAATTACGATGCACGTGGTACGACTTTTACGAAAAGGCAGTCACATTTAGACCATTCCAAGTTGATATGCTGCACGCCGTCACGGCTAACTTTCTCGGAGACAACCTGCAATGCTGGATGCAGATACAGGTTGGAAAAGGACCTTGGGCTTCAGAAGTGTCAGGCATAGTGAAAATAGGCCAGACTATGACAATGGTGTTGGCGATCAAAGACGACGAGAACAAATTTGACATGTTAGTACGAAACTGTGTCGCACATGACGGCAAGCGAGCACCCATACAGCTCGTTGATCAATACGGCTGTGTCGTAAGACCTAAGATTATGAGCAAATTCCAAAAGATAAAGAATTTCGGTCCTTCTGCTTCTGTAGTCTCCTTCGCATATTTCCAGGCATTTAAATTCCCCGATTCAATGAATGTACACTTCCAGTGCGTCATTCAAGTGTGCAGATATAACTGTCCTGAACCAAAGTGCGGCGGTCTTGGCGCTGATTACGGAGTACCATTGTTAGGAGGAAATACTCTGGGTGCTGAAGAATACGGTGCACCTAACTCTCTTCACGCTGAGTATGGTCCTCCCCCACCAGCACCTCATGGAGACTACGGCGTGCCACCTGCGTTCCCGGATCCGCGACATCCTGCGGATGCGACAGGATCTTTCTCAGAAAAACGCGATGACGCCGTACCACCTCCACAAGCGCAAGTCTCATCGACACCGAACGCTCCCAGTCCATCATCACCTGCTCCAGTGCGAGACGAAGACGAGGTCAACCTGCCTCCCCCGCCTCCTCCCGGCCGGCGCGGAGTATACAACACGGTCAAGAGGAAAGATGACGGTCATGTCAATCTAGCAACGCTGGGAGGAAGGCCGCGCTCCGTCGAGGATCTGCCGGAGAGGCTGGTCGGCGTGAGGCGGCGGCGAGAGACGTCCGCGCCACAGAGAATTTACAAGCGAGACGCTCAAGAAATGACTGACGTCAATACTAGTCGAACGATCCAGGTGGTAGCGCCTGGAGACGTTAACTTTGCGTTGAACAACGCCGCGGCCAACGAAACCGTCGTGATCCAGTCCCCGGCGAGCGACCCGGAGACCATCTGTATGTCGGTGCCGTCGTTCGTGGCGGGGCTGGTGATGCTGCTGCTGGTGCTGGTGGTGGCGTCGCTAGTAGCCGCCTTCCTGTTCGTGCGCGTGCGCGCGCTTGACCGCAAGGGCGCGCACGGCGCCGCCGCCTACTACGAGACGGACTACGTGAAGCACACCAACTAGCGTATGCGGTGCGGATGTGACGCGAGGACGTTGCACAAACTTTACTCGGATCCAAAGAGCGTGCGCGCTTCGGCCCCGGTCGGACGGCGCGCGGGCGCTGTCGCGGTCGCGAACGAAGCTCGGTGACTGTGTCAGATATTTATTTAGTTTGTAATGAGCGTGATGTATATGTACGACTGTTTTTGTAAATTATTTTATTCGTGTGAAAAGCACCCTGCATCAGCCTTGTAGTCGATACGTCTGTTGTAATTTTGTAAAGAGTCGTAAGTAAGATTTAATGTAAGTATTAAATTAATTAAACATACCAATCAAAAGTGTCGTGTGAGATATATATTTTCTTTTAATTTAACTCCCTAATTCATAGTCATTTCGCCGTGTTTGTTTGTCATTCATAGGCATTTATGACAAACAATGAATGACAAAGAAATTCATTAAACCAGTGAGTTCTCGAAGAATTACCCTAAACCTAACATATTACACCCCATTCATGATATTTATGAGGTCTACTTGCTCTACCCAATAAAAGTACTTAATTTCCTTGACCAATATAATCTTAATTAAGCTTAACCAATGAGGTACCTACCTAATTGTACTTAGCTGTAATAGAAATTAAACAAATAAAAATATTGAAAACCCAATTTAAATTGTTCAATTTTATTATATTTCGCAATAACCAACAGTTTCACTAAGGATATAAATTTAATAAAAATTCCAACAAATATCCCCGTCTATGAAATTAAGCGACAGGCATAGTTACAAAGAAATACGAATATTTAAAATAATCCAATATTGAGCTCACTTGGCCACTTTCAGTTACATACGAACGATAAGGTGGTCTTATCTCCAAGGAGGAAGCTTTTTCAGACTAGTCTTCTCTGGTCTGCAGTCGGGAAACAAGTTCAGAAATAAAGGATGGTCGTCCCTCTCCGAACTGCTGTATAACAACCTTAACCTCTTTTCATTGCTTGCTGCTACTATATCTATTAGATCCTGTGAACAAGAGTAATACAATATAATTATATAAAACATGTTGGTTAATAGCTTGTGGCTTTAAACTTGAATTTAAGAACTCAAATACCTACCACCACCTAAATAGATCTCTCTGACTCTGTCGTATATTAAATGAAACGATGATAACAAAGAAGACTTTCACTACAAAATATATAATATTTATATGAGTAGGCACATTCAGGACGAGCCTCGATCTGTCTTTGGCCTCGCTGACTAATTGAATCACTGCTGCTAGCGTAGCTACCGAAGCGCGTGAAGGAGGTAGGACTAGCTCTCCTACAAGAAATCGTTCAGACTTCATGTAAGGTTTTACAAGAAGTCTTTGCGTCATGACTAGCTTCGCTGGTGATTACAGTCCTTAAAGCATCACACTTATCTACGAGGGGCACTGCATACTACTAATCACCACTAGGAGCCTTTCGACGACAGTGTCATGGTGACCATTCTATCAACTTTCTGGACCAGACTTGCCCGGCTACAGCCAGCGGCGTCCGTAGTAAGTAAGACGACTGGCTCTGGGCAACTACCCAATTTATTCTTATGGCTTTAACTAGACATATACCTACACAACAATCAAAAGTGATTGATATTCCCACTTACATCCTGAAATAATGGGGGTATCCCAATGACAGGTGCTTCTGACCGCTTGACCTGGCAGATGACAGCTGGAGGCAGGGCTTGTGGGGAATGGGCGCCGTCAGTACAGCTAGGGTTGGGGCTGCTTGAAGTGGGACTGTGCTTGCTGCTGCGGGGCACAGGGCTGCGCAGACCAGGGCTGCGTAGGTCAGGGCTGCGCAGAGAAGGGCTGCGTGGGCCCAGGCTGCAAGCGCCAGGGCTGCGGTAATCAGGGTTTCGGGGTTGACACCCTAGGCTCAGGACTGGCTGCGTTTGAATATTCTTATTCTTCGACACAGATTTACGACGAGGCACGATAAAACGATACTAAAAAATCAGAAATATGTTATTAATCAAAAACAAATATTCGGTCTGAAACGCCTGTTCCTCATGTGGGCCAATAGAGGGTTACCCAACCTGTGTTTCGCCGACAACGTCATCTTATTTCTTTGGCTGCTGAATTAGGCGAAATTCTAAGTAACTTAAATAAGGTAAGCCGAGAAGCCGCTGTGATCGAGAGAGGACAAAGAAGTTGCAAGAACGCCTGGAAGGGCTGGGCACATTTGCCGCATGTCAAACGATCCATGGGCAAAATCTACCAGTGTGGCCCACACCGTGATGTCACCACATCACGGTGATAATGAGTCATGGCATGCTTAGAACAGTAACAAAAAGACATGGCAAAAAGCAAAAGACTGAAAACTGGAGATGCTAGAGCGAGCGAAGCAAGTTCTACTATTTTAGCACCCCGCCTTTGTTAGGTTAGATTTCCTTTTTAGTAGCTATTTCAACAGAAATAGAAGTAAATTTCCCGAGTTATGCACCAAACATATACTACATAAAATAATATAAAATAACTAGTTTAATTTTCGCTAATATTTGCTATAAATCCTACAAAATTAAATTTGAAGGCTTTACTATTTTTTTTATATTTAATAAAAATAAACACAGGCACAAAAGTCGTGCTGCAATCATTAATTCAATCTGTCAAAAAACCAATAACCCGTTTGACGGTATATAAATCCAAAGCATCTACATCCAATAATAATTAAACCACATAATGATAAGCTAAATCCATTAATTAATTTTAATAAATGCAATACCTACCTACTGTCATGTACACTCTTGTTTTGCACAAATATCTATCTAATACCTTTAAAGAGCAATTTTTGTATATATATATTTATATATATGTATGTATATATATATAATCTGAATCTCGGAAACGGCTCCAACGATTTTCCCATCATAAGTAGTAGAAAAAAAAATTGTATGCAGGGGTTTCGGGAGCGATCAATCGATCATTCATCGAATCGGTTTCATTTTAAGAAAACGTCGTTTTCTCTATTTTCACCCAAGCAGAGCTTGGTCGCCAGGTACTTAATCTATAAACCTAAAAAGAGAGCCGTATTGTTTGCGTACATAATTATCACAGGGTGGCAGCTGCAAGGCGCTCGCGGTGGCAGGCCCGGCGGCGGCGGCGGCGGCACGGCGCAGCGCGGGCAGCGTGCGGCACAGACGCGGCACTCGCCAGCTAGGCTGAGCTTGTGCTCGGAACCTGCGACGTTTTCTAGGTTTACGAGGCCGCTCCAGTTTCTTCTCACAGTTGTGTGTCTGAATCTTAAAGACAACCCGAACACTTTTGAAACTAAATCATTGTCGTCCACAATATGCCATAGAAAATAATCATCTCATTATCCGGCTAGCTACCGCACAAGCTCTGTTGTCACTAAAGGTGCTCGCACACTTGGAGCATTCGCGTGTAAAGTAACGTTACAGAGTCGAGCATTACATTTGTGAGGGAGGAAACCGAGCATAGTGCGCAACCTGTAATGTTACAGATTCGAGCATTACTGTGGTGGGGAAAGAAAACCGAGCATTACAGTGCACAACTTGATGATACAATGTGTAATATAATAAGTTATTTTTTTTTAAATCTATTATAGGCTCGCGCTTGACCACTATCTCACCTGATGGTAAGCGAAGATGTGGTCTACGATGCGATGGAGCACGCTTGCCTAGTAGTAACCTATTCACTCTTGACTTAAAGACCCCAAGATTGTAGCTATCGGGAAACACAGACTCCGGCAGGGAATTCCACTCCTTAGCTGTACGCATAATAAAAGTATTCTCAAAACGTTCAATGCGTATGGGTGGGATGTCTACCATGTACCGATGGCGCATCGCCGTACGTCTGGTAGTCCGATGATGAAACGGGCTGGGCGGAATTAGATCATGCAATTCCATCGCACACTCCCCGAAATGTAACCGATAAAAAACCGACAAGCTGGCAACTCGGCGACGATGTTCAAGGCTCTGGAGCTTTGACTTAACCAGTGCCTCATCGCTGATGAGCTTCTTGGCCCAAAAACTTGTAACATCAACAACTGCTTCGTCTGACATTGTGGAATCAACAAAATGCTCAAAATCGAATCTGATATGTTCCATTACAGGCGAACGCTCCAGTTGAGGGAGCACCTTAACAGACTCCATCCCTTACATTATTATAAGAGCAAGATCCCAGACGCCCCAGACGTTACTGACTTCATTCGACACAAAATGTGTGGCATTGAGTAGGGTCAGTACTCGTATGTACTTTGAAAGTACGCATTACTACGCATATTTGCATCCAAATCGACGACCAAGTTACAGGTACAGTTCTTGCAAAACTTCTGGGCCGCCCAAAACTTGGCTTTCCGATGCGCAAGACACGGATCGGTACTGTTTTTGTTTGAGATTTACTACTGCGTAGCCATTGTTGCCAACTTTAAGGCGGCCGAGGAGTTTGGCGAGAACTTCAGGTGCAAATATAACACCAGCCTGTACCTGTTCCACTGCAAGGTTAATGCCTCTTCTTATACAGAGAAGGCACGAGCATTGATCACCAGCACCCTTGCTCAATGCGGTTGGTGATTTCAGACTTATATTAACTATAAATCCCAAGGTTTCCTCACTATGTTTTTCTTCACCGTTGTCGGCGATGTCGATAAACTTACAAAGTACATATGAATTTGAAAATGTCACATTGGTACTGGCCTGATTTGAAGCCACGACCTCAATCTGCAAGCACGAGAGGTGAGGTCTGGGGCGTCTCGGATCTTGGACCATATGCATCAAATAATGTTGTTAAGTGTTTAACCCCCGACGGAAAAAGAGGGGTTTTAAGTTTGACATGTGTGGGCCTGTCTGTGGCATCATAGCATAAAAACGAATAAACCGATTTTGATTTCATTTTTATTGTTTTTAAGGTGACTTACTTATGTTTGAAGTAAGCCGTTAAAAAGTTATTCGCAATTTACTTTTTGAATCGGGGTTTATCCGCAAGATATAGTGTCAATTGCGTTTTTCGATAGATTGTTGATCGAAGCGTCTCTATTAGGTTGTGATGACAACTGGTCACACTAGCTATGTTGTCGCTATCCTTAAAAGGTCACTTTCACTAATACGTCACTTTGTACATGTAGTCAGCTTCCCAATTTGTCTCAAGCCGTATTACGTCTCTTTCCCAACTCGTCCGACGCTTATGTTCAATGTACAGTAAAGTACAAAATCATAAAGTGCGTGGGTACCCGATGCTTTCCGAGGTACAAAAAAACAAGATTTCAAAAAAGAGATCGGTTGCCTGGTGGCCTTATTTTAATTAAAAAAAAGCTGAGTATGTCATTAGATTTCATATTTTTGTTTTCAGCGATGTCATTTTATTGAATTTTATTATTACGCAAAACGCATAAATAGATTTTATTTATAAACCGTGATGGAAAAAAAATCTAATATAAAGTTTATTTCGAGTGAAAGAGGGCAACAACTTCTGCTAATGGCCGGTCATAGACTTACTTTAGCAAAAACTAATAAAAACGGATGTAAAAGGTGGCGTTGTATAAATCGTTTTGAATGTAGTGGTAGCGCGACATTAAGTTATACTTCCGACGTTGTGCTACGGGAAACACAGCATAGTTGTACTCCAGACCTGGCCACAAATGCTGTTGATGTGGTGTTGGATCAGTGCAAACAAAAAGTTTGTACTGATTTAGGACCAGTAAAACACATATTTGAAGACACCACAAGATCTTTAAGGGATGATCTTAGCCTAGTAGATGATGTACCTGACTTTAATTCAGTGAAAAATTGTTTATACCGGGCTCGTAAAAAGCTCTTAATGTACCTAAAACTATTTTCAAAAGCCCAGAGGAGGTAGTAGTACCTAGTGCATTACGTGAAGATTTTTTAATAATAGAAGACGGCGAAAGTGATAAAATTTTAATTTTTATGACCAATGATGCTCAAGAATTACTACAGAATACACGTGAAATATTTTCTGACGGGACTTTCAAATATGTTCCTCCGCCTTTCTTACAACTTTATACATTTCATGCGGACATAGGAAGTACAGAAGTGGAGACAAATGTGGTACCCCTAATTTACTGCCTATTGCCAAATAAACATGAAGAACACGCGTGCGTGCTTCATCGTAGACCGCATCATCGTTAACATCAGGCGAGATAGTGGTCAAACGCGAGCCAATAGATTACAAAAAAAAAAAAAAAAACTTACCTAAGACTGTTAAAGCTGATCAAATCAAAGTTTAATCTTTTTGATCCAGCAAAATTTCACGTCGATTATGAGCAAGCAGCGATAAACGCAATTTCCTATGTTTTTCCTGGCACTGAAATAGTCGGATGTTTCTTTCACTTTTACCAATGCTTATGGCGCAAAGGTAAGCAAATAAAGTTAACCGAAACGAAGGAGGGCCGTGCGCACATTGCTAAATGTACTGCGCTTGCTCACCTTCCAAAAAATCATATCCCAGAAGGATGGTTAAACGTTTTGAATACTACGCCCGAAAGAGATCATTTTCAGACGTTTAACGAATATTTTCAAAGACCTGGATTGACTCAACAATGCTATTTAGCTGCTATGACCAGCGCCATCGCACAATTAATACAGTAGAGGGGTGGCACAACATGATAGATAAGAAAATCTATATAAAGAAACCTGGCCTTTACTATTTCACTTTCATCATTAAAAGGGAGGCGAACTTTATAGATTTTAAAACAAAAAAGAAGTTAATTTACTATCCCCAAAGAAATCGGCGAAAGCGTGCTGCATTATTAGACAGAAGATTAAAATGCGTCGTAGACGACTGTATAGAGAAAAATGTAATAGACATGTCAGAATGCCTACGAAGAGCTTCCAAGCCACCCTGTCTTCGGTTCTTCTCAGGGCAGTGGTCATAGTAAGTCCTGTAATGGCCGTGATCTGATCAGACCAGCGAATAGGTGAACGTCCATGTGGTCTTTTGCCATCCACTTTTACCACTACAGCCAGTTTTACCAGGTTGGCTGGCTGTCTCCGGGCGATGTGACCAAAGTAGCTTAAGACTCATTGGAACCAAATCGTGGAGTTTGGTTTTGATGTTCAACTGGTCGAGAATGGAGTTATTCGTGCGCTTGACCATCAATGAAATGCATAACCATTCTTCTCCAGTACCACATTTCAAAAGCCTTATTCCCATTCACCCCTGCATATTCACCCCGCGTAATGGTAATATAGAAAAGGGAGATAGTCAATAGTACCTACACTACACTACTAAACTGAACTAAATATTTTTTGGTGTCGTAGAAGTAACCAACCAGAGTCGATCAGTTGGCGAGAAATATCCTCGAAAAGGAGACGCACGTCACCAACAAGACGCGCGCTCAATTCCGCCCCTAAGACCAAGGATCGTTACAATCCCAAACGGCTGAAAACTGTAATTGCTAATAAGATGAGTATTTGCACTACTTGTGCAGCCGCAGCAGCAGCGCCGTACTTGAAACATGAGTTGACACAAGGGTGTCAACACAGCTTTCATCCCATACCAGAAGTCATAAGTCAATAGTCTCTTTCTAGATATTAAAATAAGATTACCTACTTACAAAAAAATAGGTATTTTAATACAATTTTGCTGTACTGAAAATGTTTAGATATTTTGTGCTTAATTATACATAGGCGTCGGACGAGTTGGGAAAGAGACGTAATACGGCTTGTGACAAATTAGGAAGCTGACTACATGTACAAAGTGACGTATTACTGAAAGTGACCTATTATGGATAGCGACGACACAGCTAGAGTGACGAGTTGTCATCACAACCGTGATCACGAGGCTTATTTAGAACTTTTTAGATACTTATGTGTCGTCAAGAAAATAAGGCTGCAATATATAAAAAGGTTTACCCGGGGATCAACACTAGGCGACTGAGGCACAGATATCAGCGGAGACATATGACGTAGGAGAGGCCCGCGCAGCAGGCCGCGCGGCGCGCGTGCTGCTGCCTGCACCGGCGACCTGCTGCCGCAGCCCGCAGCCCGCCGCCGCCGTGGACGCTGCGCCACATTACATAAACTTTCTTACGAATATACGATACTTCTTTAAAGCCTTCAAACAAAATTGGTGTGGAACTAACCTGAAGTACATCAAACAAACACCAAATCATAAACATCTAAAATTTTCTTAAAATGCTGTGCGAACATATACATTAATTACAGAATAATTGATATTGTAAAAAGCTCAAAGGCATATTTTTTTATTCTGACTTGCGAAACTTGTGCAGGTCAAACAATAGTAGTGATAGTGTGGATGACGGAGCTGGAGCAAGGCTCGTACATCGGGGGCAGCAGCTAGCTCGTGCCGCGCGTAGTCGTCCGCTGCGAGCGCCGGCCTGGGCAGCGCGCTGATCGGGCGCTCCTGCTCCTCCCCGCCGCAGCCGCAGCTGATGTGCAGCTTTATATTATTGCGCACTAGGTGCGGTTTGATCTCATCAAACCACACGTCGCATAGCTGAAATCAAAATGATTTATCTGAATTAATTATTTACCCAGCTCAATGCCAATTGCCCTATCAATGCAAGTTGCCCTCCTACAAAACCGCAGGACCGATGGCCTGGTTGTAGGAATTGTAGAAAATCTTCGGTTTCCCCGAAAAGTTCCAGATCGCAGCCAGGCCATGTAACCTAAAATATCTTTTCGGGCCAATATATGGCCGGGTAAAAGCGCTCGTGATACTCCTTGCTCTGCCATATCTCCCTGCGGTCATTAGTATGTAATACAATTGGTTTGCAATGGTTCTCTTTCACCAAGCGGGGTAAAGCACTTTTCCACCGCTACCACATCTCAATGCATAACCACGTCGGCTTTCTGGAAGTATTTCCTAAGACTGCATACCTCGCGGTTGTGCAGGGTCTTAGAATTTAAAAAAAAAAAAAAAAAATATCAAAAGACCCGACTGCTTAAAAGGCGAACTAAAAAGACGTAAACAAGAAGAAAATCATGCTGTGCAGTCGGAGGATACATATTCGCGAGCTGGCTGACCAAAACCAGATGGGATGTGATTATTTATTTTTTTTATTTATAACTTTTTAGTTATATTTTTTAGATTTCGGTACATTTAAACATATAAGTGTTATATATTTTTGAAATCACCTCTTAAAACCCTTTACTTTGACACCCCACACGATGGGTTTGGAAGTAAAAAAAATTTTTGTGCTCCACAATATGGCGCCCAAATTCCGCCATTTTTTTATTTTCAAATTTTAATGTAGCCAGTGACACTCGCAGGGTTAAGACGAATCGATTGACGTATGAATCATCAAAATCGGCCAACGCGTTTGAACTCTGGAACGCCACAAGACAAGGAACAAACATACATACATACTTACATACATAGACTGATAAACACATTACCCTCCTTCGGCAGTCGTGTAAAAAATCCACGGCCCTCGCACTTCCGCGGCGGGATATACTTACATGCATCAGCTCCGTCTCATCACCGATGAACGAGGATGATGCATACGATTTGCGGTAAGCAGTGTGCGGTACCTCCTATACAGCGCCAAGAATAGTCAAGATGCCGAAAGTGTACATAGCGGACCTTGATCCCACCCAAAATTTAAGCCAACTCTTTTCTGTTTGCAGAAATATTATATAATACTAGCATATAGATGCATCATTCCATACAAAGAAACTGCACCGACGTAACTAGCGTTTTTCGTCTGATTATTCTCCTAAGAACATCGATTGCGATCGGTTATGTTATGTTCCACGGATATAGATGGTGTTAGCAGTGTCTTGCAAGTAAAAGGGTTTACTCGGTTCGTGAATAGATTCTTTTTTAACCGACTTTCCAAAAAAGGAGGAGGTTCTATGTTCGACATTGTGTATGTTTTTTTTTAATTTATTTTTTGTGTTTTTTCACCGATATCTCCGTCAATTGAGGACCGAATTGATTTTTATTTTTTTTAAAGGGTATATTCCGAATTTGGTCCCATTTTAATTTGGTGAAGATCTGATGAAGAACTTCGGAGATATACAACAGAACTCTTCAATAAATAACGGCAAATCTCTCGGGATTGCTGCAATCGCATGTCTGTTTATTTTTTATACCATTTCATAACATAACATCGCGCCAGTACGCTCGAAAGGGGTGTGCAGATCTCTCATTTCACCGGTTATATTCAAGTTTCATGTTATTCGGGTAATCTATTCTGTCGTTATAGGTACTTACTTAACTACTTCCCTATTACGGAGGTACAACTAAAAAGTAAAACATAAAAAACATTTTTACAAAAAAATACTACCGACTTCCAAATAAGAAAACTAGAAAGTGAAAAATAACTTTATTTTTGGAAGTCGGTGTCTTTGGTAGGTACCAAATTTTTAAGTTATGGACACCAATTTCCAAAAATAAAGTTATTTTTCACTTTCTTCAACATAGTACCTATGTTGGGTGACGGTAGTGCCTGTAGCCAGAGGCCCGACTCCCGTTCTCCCACAGCCAGCAGGCGGGCACGTTCAGCAGTATTGGTGGACGTATCAATAAGTTTATTCCGTACCAACCTGCAGAGCGGCTCATCCCACTGGCTCTGGGAAAAAGGGGTCTCGGGCAACGCTGTATTCGGGCAAGCCACTTTCCAAGCAGTCACTGCATCGGTCGAATACGGCACTTCACAGTTAACCAGTGATGGCAACAAGATTTTTCTGGTTAACTTTTCAGTGCTGTGGACCGAAAACAGGAACGCCGGTAGACTTAAATTAGAAATTTTGCGGATGCCGAGCCCACCGAAGCGAATGGGTAGAGTGGCTTGCAGCCACGCTCGGTCATCCAGGGCCACATTTAGGATAGATGATAGCGTGCGACGAATAATCTGGTCAATTTTGTCCAAGAGAATTTGTGAATGCTTCCATAGTGGCGAAGCGCGAAGAAAGTACATGAAATTTGGACCAAAACAACAATAACGAATGAGGGTGATAGCCGAATGTATATTAATTTTAGAGAGTCTGTCCGAAATATCGTTGAAATGTGTTATTTTGGCGTCAATGAATGGAGAAAAACTATCTTCCAAAATTGGGGAACCTAGGAGGTGCAGTGAACTTCTTTCTGCAATTTTGATCTCTGGTGCTATTGTATTGAATTTTTGAAGGGTCGATTGTCTGCCCGTATTGTCACAGATGAAAATTTCGCATTTGGTGTGGTTGAGTTCTATGCCAATGGACTGGAATTGCTGCTTCAGGAATTGAAAATCTTTCAAAACTGTACCTACGTCACCTCCTAGTGTGATCCATCATCTAGATACCAGACGTTGAATTTTGAATTTAATTGTTTGATGATAGGATGAATAGTCAAACTGAAAATGACTGGCCCGAGAGGGTCACCTTGTTGGCATCCTACTGCAGATTCCAAAAGATTTTCTTTATATAATAATTTAGAAGGGTGCCTGTAGCACTGCCAAATAAACCCGAAAATTTCAGGTCTTCGACAGCACAGCATGATTTTCTTCTTGTTTACGTCTTTTTAGTTCGCTTTTTAAGCAGTCGGGTTTTTTGATTTTTATAATTTACTTTTTTATCTCTATACTAATATTATAAAGAGGATTTTTTTTTGTTTGGTTTACCGAATAGGCTCCGAAACTACTGAACCGATTTAAAAAAATTCTTTCACCAATAGAAAGCTACATTATTCCTGAGTGACATAGGCTATTTTTAATCCCGAAAACCGGTCCTGTGGTGTGGTCCACGGGAGCGAAGCCGCAGGGAACAGCTAGTATTATATAGATTTAAACTTTTCCCAGTTCCGCTTCCTCTGCAGTCATTTTTCCTTCCGTATTTATTATATTACTCTTTGCATTTGTCACGACTCGAACTTCAGCATTAATAATCAGCATCTATCAATGCTGATGCAGATGCTGATGTTCGCTACAACCCTGAACTACAAAGATACGAAATACTTTCGACGCTCATAACTTTTTTGTTTACATACAGGGCTAGATAATGATGAGAAAAATTGATATCATTATTTAATTTGAACGTAGATCGTCAAACAGTGGAGTGGAATGATCGACTAGTGCAACCTTAATGCAATATTATGATGTCACAAAACTACCACATATTGCTATACGTTGAGTAGCAGGCGCTTACACCGACTAAAGCGTTCTCCAGTTCGTAGCGCTCACTTCTAGATAGCTTATCAGAGCAGGTACGGCTCCGCACTGTGTCTTCAGCACAACCTAGCTCGTAGTAAAACATTTGATCTGGCATTGTAATTACGTGGATGTCGCATCAAAATCTACACTAATCTTACACTAATCGTTTCAAAAATTCATTCAAAATTATTATAGTTTGAAAAATAAACGTCAAAACCTAGACTTTCAACTGTTCTGTCAAATAATTTACTACTTTATTTTTCTAAATATAAAATCTACCTCCTTATTATATAAATAAATGAGAAAGGTTTAACACCAAGTCAGCAAATGCAATGAAAAATTAATTTATAAAAATGTGGGTACCCTGAAAAATATAACATTGATTTATCATCAGGCTTCTCTCTTTCGTGCAAGAAACAAATTAGTAATAACTTTTATTTAAATCAAGTGCTTTGTTGTGACTATTGGATTATATTACTTCTTACAAAAATGAATAAACCAGCTTTGAAATCGGCTTTGTGTACATGGACAGGAGCGTCACTTATTTGTGAATTCGTTCAAAAGGTTCAAAAGCAGCTTGAAATAAATATGTTCAGAAATGAAAGCAACAACGATTTCAACGGTTTGTTTTTTTATGGAGCTGAGGACGAGCTGAGTAGACATAAAATAGGATTAAAAAACATCCTTTGTATTTATATATGCATCAAGCGCGCGAGGATCACTGTGGACGTGTGCGTGCCAAGCCTCGCCAGCGACAGCCTGGCCAATTGTCTCGTCACTATGCGTCAGAACAGGAAGGTCAATGTCAGGATTGCCATACACAACAGCGATGACTTCCGCAATCTGCAGTTACTTGCTCAGAACGGGATTGAAGTGAAGGTGATAAAGCCGCACGTGCGGCTGGCGCACGACTTCGCGCTGATGGACATGGGCGAGTGCGACGCGCTGGCGGTGCTGGGCGCGCTGGACTACGACACAGAGAGCCCCCTGACGCACCGCGACGCCACAGTCGTCACCACTGACCCCGCCATGCTCACCGCTCTCAATAGAGAGTTTCAAAGAGTCTGGAACTCTGTTTCTGATGAAGCATTCACGAGAGCTAACTCTGAAATTGATTGATTTACGTATTATTATCATTCCTCTACAATGTTTGTCTGCTAGCTATAGATTTAATTATGTTTATTTTATTTAATGATCAAAATTATGTGTTAGTGTTGGGTACAGAAATAAAATTATGAATATAACAAAAAATACTTTTAATTTCATCGCTTCCTGACGATAATAATTGCTTCCTTACATTATTTGACATTAATGTTACAGTAAGAGCTATAAAACTTTTGTACTCCAGTGCCGTTATTATTCTAAGCATTGATATTACATAAATCTATCAAAGTTCTACTCGGAACAATAATTGTGACATTTGAAAATGAAAGGTGACAATAGTATCACAGTTTACTTTGTAGTCATATAATAATATTATTATGCGGACAACTCATGGAAACATTTCAGAATAATCATTTTGTTCTTAATTTAATAGTATCTTTCATGTCTTTTAATTAAAATTCATATTATTTTATAAAACCATAATGTAAATAATAAAAAAAATATCTTGATTGCTATTTATATTGAAACGATTTTAAAACGACAATTACTGGAGGAATACATTAAGCAAGTTGATTGAATGTACTAATTAATGGTAAACAGTTTCAACAAGTTCATGATTCTAAGTCGAAGAAATAATTATTTACAACATTATGAGTAGAAATATTTCGTAAAGAAATCTTTGGGAAGACAATTATTTGAAGTAACAACTCGGTATCTACACGCGCAATCAATACATAAAACATAACATCAAGGTATTGTTAACATTATTATGCTTTCAATGAGCCATTATTTTGTGTTGTGAATCAATGAAAGAATACAACATTTTAAGACCATTTCAATATTATTAGATCATATTTCTTAAAATATAAATCTAGTCAAATATTACATACAGTATTAAAAAAAAAAGTATAATATTATCAAGCTAATTTTGTAAAAGCTAGTCACACTAAGTATTCTTATGTCAATCATACATTGATAATAATAGTTTAACTGAGAATATTAATACTAAAATTAACTACATTGTCTATGTTAATGAGTGGATATTTCTCTCCTCATTGCCAGCATGGGACATTATACTTTGGATATTTAAGTACTCAATTAAGTATCTACTAAACCTAAACACACAACATCTATTATTTTAAATTCGATGGACCCAACAAATAATTCCAATCATAAGATAGAGATTTTTTCCAGCTATCAATCAGGCAGCCAATCAATAATTAATATTGCAGCATACAACAGAGACAGTTCTTGAATAGTCCAAACAAGCTTACAGCTAATACGTGAGACACGCACATGACTAGCAGCGCCGCGAGTGACGTCACACACGCAGCACAAGTGTCAGTATGCACACGGTGGGAAGGTCCTAGTCACTCGCAAGCGACAGCTGATGTCATACATCCACCTCGATGTCACTGTTCGCGTCCTGCGAGTTGGGCGACTGCGGCGACTGGTCGCGCTCGTCCGTGTCGAGCGTGTCGTGCGTGTCGTGCGTATCGTACGTGTCGTGCGTGTCGTCCATGTCGTGCATGTCTTGCATGTCGTTCGGTGATGCGACCGCATAGTCGTGCGGGGAGCTCATCTCCTCCTCCCCCGAGCCTGCAAACTCTTCATCCATCATGATAGTGGCAGGTAACGATGGCGACACTTCTTGTAGCTGTCTTGTGTATACTGTAACATTTACAAATTGTATCATGTTATTAAGATTTAAGTTAACATGAATAAAGGAATTATTGCACTGTTACTCAGTATCAAACTTATAATACATCTTTGAAGTAATTATAGTTAAAACAACATGCATGATAATAATTAATCCATCAAGCACTACTTGTGAATTGCACTGAAAATTAAGAATATATTTAAAATATTGTTTTGAATTGCAATGTTTTCAATAATATTAATTTGCATAGCTTGAAAAATTTCCAAGTTGATACAAGTTTTTGTCTTATTCTATTGCTACATGAAAATATTATTGTAATACTTAATTTAGTACCTTTAATATCGGAAGACTTGAGATCTGCGGTATAATTGAGAGATTCCTCCATAGCCTCCATAGTGAGGGTGTCAGTATCGAGGCTGTCGAGAGATCCGGAGCAGGATGGAGAGGTGTCTGGGTTTGTGTTGAGAGTCAGCTGTATGCTTTCTAATTGAGGTATGTGCGGCCGGACCTGGAACATACAGTATACTTTGTTGCTTACACATTGAAAATCACTCAACTGTCATTCCTGCTGGCCACCTAGGTTGGAAGCAGACTTTGCAAAAAGTTATTCTGATTAATGATTAGTACCTGGGCGACCAAGCTCTGCTCGGGTGAAAATAGAGAAAATGTTTTCTAAAATGAAACCTAGCTGGATCGATTTTCCTGCCCCCGAAACCCCCTGCATACAAAATTTCATGAAAATCATTGGTGCCGTTTCCGAGATTCAAATTATATTTATATATACATACATATATACAAGAATTGCTCGTTTAAAGGTATTAGATATAGTAAATCATGATCAACAATATAAATTAAATTAATTAAAATATTTAAACATGATTAAAAATATATGATTGGTTTAATTTGGACCAGCTTCGAGAAATCAATCATTAATATTGTACTGTCAGCTAGTATTATCCCAATGCTGGGTGAAGGTTACACCTCAGCCCTGTAAATTATAAGTACAGTACAGTAGACCATGGCTAGATTTCATCTAAAAATGTAGGCTGTGGTTTATTAATGATACAGATATGGTCTTATAATTTGGGGTAACTCAGTAGACGTACAAAGAGTTTTTAGGGCACAAAAAAAATGTATCCGGGCAATGTGTGGAGCCCACTTTTTGGATAGCTGTAAACCATTATTTCAAAAACTGAAAATACTATCTTTACCATGTCTTTATATTTTTGAAATATGCATTTTTGTAAAAAAATATTATAATCTATTCGAAAAAAACAGTTATAAAATAAATAGTAGAACACGACACAAAGACAAATTGAGATTACCTCAAATAAAATTAACGCTATTTAAAAGAAATTCTTATTGCATGGCAATTATTATATACAATCATTTACCAAATAATACTCAAGATTTGCCATTGCCATTGTTTAAAAGGATATTGTTCAGACTGTTATTGGAGAAAAATTATTACAGTGTTCAAGAATATTTAGAAGATAAGTCGTTACTAATATAATACAATATTTTTATTTTTTATTCATTATTATTTCTGCAATACAATTCTTATCTTAATTAATTAACTATTACAGATTCAGATTTTATATTTTAATTCATAATTATTAATAAATATTTGTACGCCATATTATGGCAGGATATGCTGGAACCAATATTGTAACATCTATTTTACCATATTCGAACAAATAAACATATTTGATTTGATTTAAAAATACTTTAATCTGCTTGATCAAGCTAATGATTAATTTTATTAATCGTGATTAAAATTATAGTAAAATTACCTACCCAATTTAAAAAAAATATACATACACTGGCCGGAAGGAATAAAAATATTTTATTTCATTTGTTACATTCATGCATAAAGTCACGTCTTTATCCCTAAGCAAATATTATTTTTATAATTTATTATCTATTAACTGTGTTACCTTTATTCCATCAGGTCTGTGAGGATTTCTGCAACCTTTGCACTTGCACTCAGTACATGGTTTACTTTCCACATAACATGGACATCTCTGCCCACAGCACGTCAACTTGCCAGGAGTAGCAGTGGCATTGCCACATCTGCAACCTTTTCTCCGACTACTAGCTGAACTACGAGACCTATTTGACGGCTTCTTAAAACCTAGTTGGCTTGACTGAAATTATAAAGATAATGATTAACTAATAAATAAACTTCATAATAAGTTTATTTAGAGTTGAATACATTTATTCAATAATTCTACTGGCTCATGTAACTTACTTTACTCTCCCTGCTTGATCCTGAATCATTGTGAGGTGAATCACTTTCATCAATATTTTTTCTCTTAATTGTAATTTTATTTCCAGAGCCAGCATACAAAACAGAATATAATGGTGATCCATTTGATGTAGATCTAGAGTTAGGAGAGTTTTTAGAGGATCTGCTTTCTACATTATTAGAAGTTGATGCAGCGTGGGTCTGTGTGCCTGCAGAATTAGTGTACACACACGGCAGAATGCTGTACGCCGACTTGGAGAGACCTGCTGTGCTCTTGTAGTCGTCTGAGAACCCAGCACCTTCTTGTATTAAGTCAATCAATCCTGAACTTGCAACTGTGCCTCCATTAACTCCAGCTGCTATTTCGTCTTCGTCCAATAATATTTTATAAACGTCCGTACCCATAAAGTACTCGCACAACTTCTTGTAACACTGCAGAAGTATACGTAGCTGTAAGTTTTCACCATAACTTTCATAATCTTTGCACCAACTACATGAAGGTTTTAGTTTTTTGCGTCCACCTTTACACTTTTTGCAAACATGATGTTGGCAGCTGGCGCTCGTTGGTGTATAGGGCTCCTTTAATAAGTTACCACACACTGTACAAGATAAAGATTGTCTTAAATAAGGAACTAAACGAAACAAATCTGTCCATGACGACTTATCAGCCGCATCAGCCAAGATTATTAGTCGACAAGTAGAAACATATAAACTTGTGGCATTCATAGTTATTACAGAAAACGTAACAAGGAGAACATTTACTGATTTATAAATTAATTTGTTTACACCAAGGTGCTACACAACCAAAAAGCCGCAAACGTCTAGTCAAAACTGTCATTGTCAAATGTCAAACTAATTAGAAAAATAGAGGTGTAGCCATGTTGGTTCTCTATTAAACACCAAATTCATTTAGTCGATTTAAATTTGACGTTATAAACGTTGTTTTTGTACTGTTTTCATATATATTTTATTACAATGATTGTGATTTATTAGTAAAGAGCGTCAATATTGAATGATATTGTAACAAAATAAGGTACTCATTCGATAATAATGACGCCGTGTAGAAAGGCGGGTAGGCATGTGTACACACTGTTGCAGGTCGCTGCGTAGCCTGTGGGTAGTATTATAATTTATAGTTACGGATAATTCACAATAATAAAGTGTCAGTAGGCAAGACAAGTAATTAAAATAATAGCCAATTTATACTAATTAAAATTCATAAACAAAATTTCATTTTTTTTTTATAATACTCTGTTAGTATAACTAGTTTTAATTTGCATGTACCTAGCTTATTATTTAAGATTTCTGACTGTAATTTTTTCAACTCTCGCGCAATTTATAATGTGAGGTAGGCGGGTAGGCATGGGTACACACTGTTGCAGGTCGCTGCGTAGCCTGTGGGTAGCATTATAATTTATAGTTACGGATAATTCACAATAATAAAGTGTCAATAGGCAAGACAAGTAATTAAAATAATAGCCGATTTATACTAATTAAAATTCATAAACAAAATTTCATAAATTTATATAATATTCTGTTAGTATAACTAGTTTTGATTTGCATGTACCTAGCTTATTATTTAATATTTCTACACCAGCAAAGGTAGTATGTGTGAAACAATGTTAAATATAAGATCTCAATGTACCATATACATACTTATAAAAACTCACGTCTTTTTGCCAAGTGGGTAGGCAGAAACTACAGAACGCCACCTGCTACGATCCTTATATACTTCTTTTGCTTCACAGAGAAAATAAAACTACGTTTTTGCTGTGCCACCGTCTTCAGGTCAGTCAGTGGACGGCCCATTCTGAGCGCCCGATACCCCGGAGTCCCGCACGCCTTAAATGATACAGGCGAGTTTTGGCGTGTTAGGAGTTGAGGCAGTTGCCTCCATGATGCCTTCTTTTCCGAGTGAGATCGGCCCTCTCACGATTCCACTTGGCGGCCTCCTTCTGGAACACCACGGTTTTTATAGAAGGAGGCTATTCCTTTCCAGTTTTCTGTTTCGGCCAGCATAGCTTTCACTAATACCTACTGGCAGATACAGGTCTCACCTGATCCTGGGGACTAAGATCCACCGTTCAAAGAAACACGCATGACGCAGGCCTCTCCTCAACCGCATGCTGTGCAGAATCCACGTCACCCCCACAATGGTGGCAATTTGCCGTAGCCTCTCGCCCAATCCAATTCAAGTACTCACTGAAGCAACCGGGCCCGGACAATACCTGAGTCAGCCTGTGGAAGATACGATCCCCTCATTTCAGCCAGCCACGTGCGATTTGAATAGCAATTTTCCACTGTATGCTGTTGATTTTAGTCCTTCAGCGCCAGACACCTGACAGTCTGTTTGATCCATCACACATTGATGCCAACGATCGCACGACACCCTCATAGAGGCGGGGAACTCCTTCCCGAGGTCCGCCGAGATTGGGCAGCCGTATAATTATGCAAAGCACCCACTGCGGGGGCCCAGGCGCTCTAAATGCTCTTCGAAGCCCAAACGTCCAGGGTTAGGCCAAGATACTGGACTGGCGCATCTCCAACTATCACTAACGAGCTAGGTGCCTCTCTGCTTCTTGGCTGTATACGTAACCAAAACGCCTCAGATTTATGAGGCGGTATCTGTACGTAAACCCAGCTCGCGGATCGACGCTGAACGAATGACTCTTGCCACTCCGAGCTCGGAAAGCTGGATGGTACCGTCGAAGGTGTCCATCGCAGTGGAGCATTTGTAGTAATAGTGGAGGCGATTTAGTGTAGTTTTTAGGGTTCCGTAGCCAAAGGGTAAAAACGGGACCCTATTACTAAGACTTCGCGATCCGTCTGTCTGTCTGTCCGTCTGTCACCACGCTATCTCATGAACCGTGATAGCTAGACAGTTGTAATTTTCACAGATGATGTATTTCTGTAACCGCTATAACAACAAATACTAAAAACAGTATAAAATAAATATTTAAGGGGGGCTCCCATACAAAAAACGTGATATGTTTGCCGTTTTTTGCTCGATATTAATAACGGCAAAGGTAGACGCTTGAAATATTCACAAAATGTTTAGTTGTATATTCTCTTCAAAAAATAATAATTATTAAATTAAAATAGAATAAATTAAGGGTGGCTCCCATACAGCAAATGTGATTTTTTTCCAATGTTTTGCGATAATGGTACGGAACCCTTCGTGTGCGAGTCCGACTCGCACTTGGCCGGTTTTTAAATGTGTGATTTACTTTGTATTTAGGGTTCCGTACCCAAAGGGTAATAACAGGACCCCTATTACTAAGACTCCACTATCCGTCCGTATGTCTGTCACCAGGCTGTACCGCTTCAACCGTAATAGCTAGACAGTTATTTTTTTTACAGATATTATATTTCTGTTGCCGCTATAACAATAAATACTAAACACACAATAAAATAAATATTTAAGTGCAAGTGCCATACAACAAACGTGATTTTTTTGTGATAACGGTACGGAACCCTACGTGCACGAGTCCGAATCGCACTTGGCAGATTTTTTTATATAATTTTGCTTTTTGACACTTTGGTTCCTATACTTTGGTATTATTAAGATGCCCATTATATTTGGCTCCTCAGTTTCGAAATTTAGAAACTGAGTAGCCCAATTTCTTAAGCTAATTTCGAAATTGAAAATGTCCGAAACTGCATGCCTTAGTAGGGATATAGTTGCAATAACCTACTTATAATTAGAAGCGCTAATTTTTCAAAACCCGTGAGTGCTTGCGGCTCAAATATCTAGTGAATTATCGGTGTTTTTCCAAGAAAACTTCAATATCATGTTAGAGCAAAAGAAGTGTGCTTGTAAAATTTGCATCACGGATAGTTTAGGTGGTCGTCTTATAGATTCTGGAATGCAAAAGCTCGAAGGAAACTCGATAATTTAGCACCCCGTAGTTATGAAGGTAAATTTTACAATTCATGCATATACCTACCAGAAATTTCTTAGATAACCAATAAATAACTCGATCGTAATGAATGCTATTGTTTACGTCACTTTTGATTAAATCTAATTCTGTGTTTAATATTATAAGCATTCTATTGTGACCCCAGTAGATAGCGAAGTCTCATATTATTGCGTTTCAGCACTGAAAAGCGTCGCTTCCAGACAGGGGCGAATCGCTGATTTTTTTTGGGCCCTGGGCTAACATACTTGAGGGCCTACCACTAATCCCTAAACGGCATAAACTATGAAATTTATCAAACTACCAAATTGACTTTTTGTCCAAAAACGTGTTTCTATTTTTTTTCTGAAAGTGTGCTTGCCTGCCCACCAGCCCTTTAGTTCCATCGTCTGAGAATTTCTACTACATACTGGTCATTGAGTAATAAAAGTACTGAAGCCAAAGTAGGTACTTTTCCGTAACATAAATTTAATCAATCAAATTAATGATAACATGATAACTTTATATAATTTTATTTAACATTATTGACTTTTGTAAATAAGTAGGTACGCACAGTATTTGGATTGCGTTAGATTTATTTTTTGCCTAAGAAAAATATTTTCACAAATCGTTTTTTAGGGTTCCGTACCCAATTTGGTTATTTATTTTTTAGAATTAGGTACATTTGAACATATAATTGTTATATATTTTTGAAATCACCTCTTAAAATACATATTTTGATACCCCACACGATGGGTTTGGAAGAAATAAAAATTTTGGGCCTCCAAAATATGGCACCAAAATTTTTCTATTTTCCAATTTTAATGTAGCCAGTAACACTCGCAGGGTTAAGACGAATCGATTGATGTAAGAACCATCAAAATCGGTCAAGGCGTTTGGTCTCTAGAACGCCACATAGGAACAAACATACATACATAATTACATACATACATACATACATATATAGACTGATAAACACATTACCCTCCTTCGGCAGTCGGGTAAAAATCAAATATTAACTTAGATCTTTTACCGACATATTCTGCCTGCCCGGCCAACTTATTTTTATTCTCGCAAAGTTTTAACGTTGCATTCCTCGCCTAATTAACAGCCGTATTTCACAACAACTCAAGATGCGAATACGACAAGAGGACCACAGCGAGTAGCGACCATTCTTGCTCTATTATCCAATTGAAGGCACTTAAGAGTTTGTTTCTTTATACAGTAAGTAGTAGAAACTATCCAAATAAAAATAACCCAGAGTAACCTTTAAATATCTGTACCTATGTAAGTTTATGTAATTGATTAGGTACTTCTCGTAGGTAATTTATTAATAGGTACAATAACTACATTTTAGTGTCTCCGCTTAAATATGTGTGTACATAGTTATCTAAAAGGCTCGTTATATATTCATTACGAGACGTCTTATCAGTCTTTATTAAACATATCAAAACAAAGACGTCCATTAACTTGACAAACATAGGAACTATTACAGAATAAACATAATCGACGAACCAATCGGAGCATTCAGATATGAGCGGTATCGCATTATGGTAACTACCTATCGGTCCCGAACGATCGCCGCGGGCTGCGCCGTCATTGTCTCAGTGGTGGAACTAGATACAGGGTGCTTGGGCAGAAGGACGTGCTGATAACAGATTACAGCGTCAACAGTATCAGTTGATCCACCGCGGTAGCAGCACCTCACCGCTTCTCGGCTCCCGCGACATCTGTCCGACGGAGGCGACTGAACTAATTGAATCAATTCAACGAATGTCTTCCGTCGCTGATTGCAGCTCCCTAGCGAGTCCGTATCATAGTGCACCGCGATATTCGATTCTATCCGTAGTGTTGGTGTTGTGAAGCAGTGCCGGTGATGTGATATCCGTCCAAAGTGCTTTAAAACCCTGGATTTAGTGCTAAAATCTACTGAAGATCACACCATGAACAGGTAATTTCAGCCAACTTCACAATTGTTGTGGGCTTCCTCATCGATTTCCACATTCTATTGTCATCTCATATTATCTGCCTCTGTATGCGATTGTGCGCAGTTTTTGCAGCAGTTCACTTACATCCATGCAATAGTTTCTCACTTAAGGAAAATTCTGAGTTTTGTCCATTTAAATTCTCTAACTACTTGCTTTAGTAAATACGCAAGTATGTAACAGATTATGAGCGACGGAACTCTCACGTAAAATAATACAGGTAGGTATTTACCTATAGTTTCAAATAAAATGTCACTGTCGATATTTATTCCAAAATAAGTTTATCACGTAGTTCGATAACTCATTATGTTATCATTTGTAATACCCCGTTGTCGAATTTATGATTGTAAAATCAAATGATAGCACTCTTCCCGTGGTACCTAATTAAGGCTCTAATAGTAGGTAGTCATAATAAATATTATTAGGTATGTACCTACCTTAATACAATTTAAGAATGGTACCACCACTTGCGGCACAACATGTTGGCTATGAACAACCTTTATACGCGGATTTTTACTAAATAATAATCAAAATCTGTCTACAGCCTGTACAGCTTTCCTACATCTAAAAGCGACTCCTGCAAGGCGGTCAACCATTTAGACAAAAGGCTACCAAGCTATATCGAACTGCAGGAGCATACCTACTTAGATTATTCATCTCATAGGCAGGTAACAGGTACCAAGATGGTTGGTACCATCCATAGCCAACCGATTTTTTTTTTTTGGTAGAATAGCAAACACAGGCTAAGGGCTTGCGCTAGGCAGGCTAGATAACCATCATTAGGCAGATCCATAGACCATTTCAACACTAGGCCAGGTGAATTTGAGGTAGGATGGAGCCTTTTATCAGAACTACTTTGTGCCTACTGGAGTCCGAACCATTTCGTTTTGGGTTTCGACTGAAAATGCTAGACCGAATTTCGTTTTCGTTCTTGTATGAGCATAGATATGAGGCCGTTCACATAGTAGCTGCATGCATGTCTGAAGCACGGCACGTTTCAGCACGCTGATCACATTACTCCAGCCATAGATATAGGTACTATTTTTAGGGTTCCGTACCCAAAGGGTAAAAACGGGACCCTATTACTAAGACTCCATCCGTCTGTCTGTCTATCTGTCTGTCACCAGATGAACCGTGAAAGCTAGACAGTTAAAATTTACACAAATTATGTATTTCTGTTGCCGCTATAACAACAAATACTAAAAACAAAATACAATAAATATTATAGTGGGGTTCCCAAACAACAAACGTGATATTTTTGCCGTTTTTTGCGATAATGGTGCGAAACCCTTCGTGCGCGAGTCCGACTCGCATTTGGCCGGTTTTTAGGGTTCCGTACCCAAAGGGTAAAAACGGGACCCTATTACTATGACTTCGCGATCCGTCTGTCTGTCTGTCTGTCTGTCCGTCTGTCTCCAGGCTGTATCTCATGAACCGTGATAGCTAGACAGTTGAAATAAATTTAAAAAATAATAAATGTTCACAGATGATGTATTTCTATTGCCGCTATAACAACAAACACTAAAAACAGTATAAAGTAAATATTAAAGGGGGGCTCCCATACAACAAACGTGATATTTTTGCCGTTTTTTGCTCGATATTAATAACGGCAACAGGTAGACGCCTGAAATATTCACAGAATGTTTAGTGTAATATTTACTTCAAAAAATAATAATAATTAAATTAAAATAAAATAAACTAAGGGGGGCTCCCATACAACAAACGTGATTTTTATGCAGTGTTTTGCGATTATGGTACGGAACCCTTCGTGTGCGAGTCCGACTCGCACTTGGCCGGTTTTTATATCTCTATGGAGCCAGCGATCTAGCAAAAAGACTTGCATTGCAACGTAGGTTTCGCACCTATGAACCAGCATGTCCCGAACGTCCACGAGATAGTCTCAGGATTTATAAAATTCGTCAAAAATCTATAGTCATACATTACACCGCGTTCCGGTTGAGTCATCAAACAAAATACGCATTGGTCTTATCTACATAACATTTATTTCGTAAAGACGTCAATACTAAGATATGGTTCGTTACTCAGTGTGGTTTATAGCAAAATTACCTGTAAAAAAAACATGTTTTGTTTGTATCTAATAGAGAATGAGGACGGTCGAGTAAAATTTTTATGAGGAGTATTTTTGTAATTTTTATGGGATGTAGGTTCAGTACCACCAAATAGACTCTAGTTCACCAAATGTTCAATCTTTGAGGAGCCTCGAATGAGGCCGTGAGATGATTAATTGTTAAATATGTATGACTAAGCCAGAAATCTGAGAATCGTTCATTTCAATCCTTTCTGGGACAGAACAGGGGCGTGGAGTGTGGACGCATCATAAAGATCAATCAGGTCACAATTGGGGTCGCCACGCTTGTTGCGCAGGAGTGCCTCTCTATAGCTTCCGTTGAATGAACCTATTGGCTCACGTTTAGCAATCACCTGAAATGTCAATGATTATAAATTGTTCCTAGAATCATTCTATGAATTGTTCTTAGTCTTGAAAATGATAAGCCATCTATTTGAAAAGTGCTGGAAAAAACACTTTGCTTTTAACAGACTTAAAAAAAACGAGGTTTTCAATTCGATACCTACAATAATAATAAATCTTTATTCAGAAATTAGTAAGGTAAAAACACAGTTTTAATCTTAGATAACTAATGTAGGTATAATAATGTAAGATGCCCGTACTAAGTAATCCTGTATCACATGCTGTAGGAGCTCTAAAAATATGCTTATCGTAGGACAAGAGAATTTAAACAATATTTAACTTACGAAGTCTAAAAATAGTGGCAAGATTGTATAATTTTGGAAATTAATTTTAATTTACTTAAAAGTATAAACATAAACTAAATTACTAGGTCATAATTACCTAATGTCTAATTTACCTATATTGCAAAAAAAATGCACTTTGATTACACATATAAAGATTCGGAAATAATTGGTAAGCAAAACTGTAAAATTAAACAGAGACACTTAATTTTTGCAGCTAACGACTAATGCGCTTCACTGCGTATCCAGCAACAAATTGACGGTTAGTAGGCCATTGCAGTGTCAGCAGCAACGTTCAACACGTGTAACCTTAAGTATGACGTACTAGACGCCCTCATAGTCGATAAAGTTTATGTGCCTGTATTCCGCTATTTTCCTAGCAGGGCACTCAGGGTCTCCCGTTTTATGGTTGTTGGGTTTTTAAAGCGCGAACAAGTTGCGCATTTCGATGTGTCCGCTTTCTTCGTGCAATCGGACACCGAGTGTCCAGCTTCACCGCAGTGAGCACACGCAGAGTTGACCTCTCTGCATGTTTTGGCTGCATGACCATATAATTGGCACTTGTAGCATCTGGTAACCAGAGTGAAGTCCCTAACAGGGCAGGACGTCCAATTTCAATAATGTAATTACAGCTCGACGCATCTTTCTGCCCAGATTTGTGGCTTAATTTAACAATTTAACAGAGGCCAAAAAGGACTCCATGGACATCCCTGGCAACTTGTCGGGTACATTCTGTTCGTAAATGCACCTGAAGACTTCAGTTTCAGAAAGGGAAGACGGCACTCCTACAATCACGATCCGTGGTTTGCGCTTGTTGGGCTCATCGGCGGTTAAAGGTGAACGCGCACCTAGCCGCACCGCAGGAGCCGCACGCGCCGCAGTCATCGCATTTTATAAATCTTTATATGAAATCGTATGCAGCCTCGCGCACCTGTCCGCGCCGCACGCGCCGCATTTCAGCAAAATGCTGTAGGTATACGGATTCCACCAGCGCGTGCTGATGACGTCATCAGATTCGGTGCGTTCGATGCTTGCGGCGAGTGCGGTGCGGGCGGCGCGGAGACATCATGCGTACAGTGATGCCAACTTAGCTACTTTATAGCTAAATCAAGCTATTTTTCAGCTACTATTTGATAAAACTGGTAGCTAATTTTTTAACTGTAATTTCTAGCATTTTTTATAAGACATGAATGCTTTCGAGATTGTAGTGGGACACCGGATCTTAATTTAATTTATCTCAAGTCAGGAAATAATGTGCGATACTCTCCAACTGTACCCATTTTAAGTTAATGTCATGAACCCATATTTTTTTCTTTCATTCCACCTCTTCTACTGCAAAACCGACAATAACAGGATCAAGTGCCATAGTACACTACGTACGTTCGTTCTATACAGAAAATATTCATATAATAAGATATACAGAAGTGAATATGATTCTGACAACACTGTGCGTGCGGCACTTTCGGCCATTCGGCGCGTTCGGCGCCTACGGCGCGTACGGCGCGTTCGGCGCGTTCGGCGCGGATAGCGCGGGGCCTTGAGAAAATGCGATGACTGCGGCGCGTGCGGCTCCTGCGGCGCGGATAGGTGCGCGTTCACCTTAATCCAGATGTAGAAAGCTGGACGGCGTTCTTGATTTTTTCAGCGTCATGCTTGGTCTCTGTGCTAATAATAACACCTCCATTTTTGGTCTTGCGGACACCTCGTACATGCAGCTTCATTTGATCAGGTCGTATGATTTTTGTTACCATGTCTTTAGTTTCGTCACTGGACTTGAGTTTGTCACTATGATAAATGACCACAGAGCTTAAATTGTTCGGGCGAACGAAATCATTTGATCCCTTTTTCACCATATCGGCAAACGAAACATTGCCCGCAGTGCCAGAACCTTAATCGTCTGCTTCAGGTCCGAGACGTGTTCAGTCAAATTGCGCTTTTTTTTTAAGGCATCAATCATATCGTGTGCTAGATTTGCTTTCTGCTTCAGAGATTGGTATAGGACTGCCATCTGTGAGGTGCCAGATCCTATTTTACGACACAAGTTAGAAATTTTTAGTTTCTGTTCCTAGTTTAGTTTGCCATCCGAGGCAATCGAGCAAACCTCATTTAAGTGCTGCTCAATGGTTGACATCCATCTTTGTATGTCGGGCGTGGATGCAACTTCAATCGAGATTTCTGATTGGGCTGGAATTTGCGTCGTCGTCTTCGCTGGCGAGGTGGAGGCTTGCACTCGACCGATTGGATTACAGGGACTGTTATCCATCTTATTTGATAGTCACTTCACTGTTTCTAAGTATTCATTATGTTTACAAAACTATACAGTAGGCAAAAATGTATACAATTTAGGTCACTATTATAATTGTTTTAATTAAATATTGCTAACGAGCACGTCTGTATTCTACGAACGAGCGCGAATCCCCTATGTATGTAATACTAGCTTCTGCCAGCGGCTCCGCCCGCGTGTAAGTCAAAAATTATCCCGAGGGCACCTTTTTCCGGGATAAAAAGTATCCTATGTGCTTTTCCTGACTATAATCTATCTCTGTTCCAAATTTCATCCAGATCCGTCCAGCCGTTTGAGCGTGAAGAAGTAACAAACATACAAACACACACACGCACACTCACAAACTTTCGCCTTTATAACATTATACTCGTATTAAGTGTGATGTGATGTGATTGTTGTAATTGCACAATATTCACATATATGTTACTCTATGTGGGCTTCTGAAATATACTTAATTGTGTGTGCCAAATTTCATAAGTATATGTAGTTAGGTATGTATGTTTGTCCACGCATTTCTCCGAAACTAGTCATCGGATCGTGATCTCTCATTTTCATTTGATTAAGTTTATATTTACCGATTTTGATAAAACTTGCACTATTACCATAGTGCAAGTTTCATCAAAATCGGTTCAGCAGTTTTTAGATAAACCATAAACATAGAACTGAACTCCTTAGCGACAAACAGCACGAATGATTAAATTGAGTTAATATGGGTATTCTCATTCTGTCAATCCTATATGAGCCTTCCTGTATGGTTTGCCAAAACTATAAAGAGAGAAATAAAAACTTTTTCACTAAATAACCTCCTTTTTTAGAAGTCGGTAAAAATAAACCGACTTCAAAAGCAAAACACAAAAAAAAAAATCTCTTTCGTTTCAGAAAAAACGGCAAAAAACACGTTTGTTGTATGGGAGTCCCACTTAAATATTTATTTTATTCGGTTTTTAGTATTTGTTGTTATAGCGGCAACAGAAATACATCATCTGTGAAAATTTCAACTGTCTAACTATCACGGTTCATGAGCCTGGTGACAGACAGACAGACGGACCACGGAGTCTCAGTAATAGGGTCCCGTTTTTACCCTTTGGGTACGGAACCCTAAAAAGTGGTACCAAAGACACCGACTTCATGAAAGTTATGTGTTTTGCTTTTGAAGTTAGTTTATTTTTTTGTGAAAAATATTAATTTAAAATGGTTTTGCTTTGTAAACTGCGACTGGATAAAAAATGAGATTATCATAATATCTAAAATTCTAAAAATCTGGTCTTCACATCATTTCTTGCTATTGCTTACTTACCTACCTATAGTTACGTAGTAACTATTCAGTAATCTGTGCCTATAGTCTGAAAATTTCAAACATATGGATCATTTTATACACAGACTCACAACAGAATCGTAATTATATTCCAAGAAACTCGATAGATAGTGCTCTCTTAAGCACTATGTATCGAACTTCTTGGAATATAATTAAGATTCTGTTTATCGCAATGAATAATATGCCTGCAGTTTTCCGTCTTTTGTCCCGAGCCGGGAGAGTCCAGTCAACAATTAAAAGGAATTAATTTGACCTCTGCACAATTAAGACAGTTGTCAGAGACCCTTGGATATTGCGAGGCTCTTCGCCAAACACATTGTCATTGTGTTGACCGTTACGTACCTACATCTGCATATACTTAAGAGTGAACTTATCGGCATTTTGGCACGTACACTGATACACACTTCAGACAGTGCAGCCTTGGCTCTTGTGCTAGGAAATTCTCTATCACAAAAGTTACTGTATACTGAAGAACTTAACACTAACAAAGATATGATCTTCCCCTAATCCGGGTTCGAATTAGTAACGTTTACTTTACATAACATGTTCTTAGGTATCGAGCGTGGACTAAGTAGATACCTTTTTTTTTTTTTTTTTTTTTTATGTATCTACTTAGTCCACGCTGCTCTCGGAACTGTAGGCAATAAGAAAACATCTTTATGAAACCGCCATGCCCTAGAGTCAAAAAAATCGAAGAACGTGGGACATCCAACAGCCTGCACTAAGCCCGTGTGGTGGGCTATGACCTCTTACGTGTCACAGATAGTGAATGTCCCAGCATTGGGATGGGAGTGGGACTTATAATGCTCCGTCGGTGAGTGTGTGATTAGGTATTTGGTAGATATGTAGCAACTTCAATCAATAAGTATAAGTAGGTATAGTTCTCGGCAAACTTCTTGGCCGCCCTGAAGTTGGCTACAATGGCTGCGCAGTAGTAAATCTCATACAAAAAAAAGTTAATTAAAAAAAAAAAAAAGCGAATTTTCTCCTTGTTTACGTCTTTTTAGTTCGCTTTTCAAGCAATCGGGTTTTTTGATTTTTTTAATTAACTTTTTTTATTTATAACTTTTTAGTTATTCTTTTTTTTTCGAATTAGGTACATTTAAACATATAAGTGTTGTATATTTTTGAAATCACCTCTTAAAATCCTTTATTTTGATACCCCACACGATAGGTTGGGAAGAAAAAAATAATTTGGGCCCCCACAGTAAGGCGCCCAAAAACCGCCATTTTCCTATTTTCCAATTTTCATGTAGCTAGTGACACTCGCGGGGTTAAGACGAATCGATTGACGTAAGAACCATCAAAATCGGCCCACGCGTTTGGTCTCTAGAACGCCACATAGGAACAAACATACATACATACTTACACACATACATAGACTGATAAACACATTACCCTCCTTCGGCAGTCGGGTAAAAACAGTACCGTTTCGTGCCTCGCGCATCCGGTAAACCAACTTCAGGGCGGCCAAGAAGTTTGGCGAGGACTATATCTAGCCTTTTCTCAACTATATTGGCTTCCAGTCTAGCCGGGTTCAGATGAATACCTACCAGGATTTTACATGGGGCAACTGCCTATCTGACCTCCACAACCAGTAACTGGGTAACACGATACCCATTGGTTAGACTGGTGTAAGATTTCAGACTGAATGTATGTTTGTCCACGCATATCTCCGAAACTAATAATTGGATAAATTATTCTTTTTGCATTGGATTAGACATCTTTCAACTTAGGGAACAGTACAAGTATCATCAAAATCGGTTCAGCAGTTTTCATTTAGTTATTTTTGCTACGGCTTAAGGTGTTTTTCGAGGCACGGCGGAATCTCGCTACCTATGTAAAGATGGTTACCCACTTAGTAATACAATTAGACATTAGAAAGCTGTGAACTAGGTAGGTATTGTGATTTTATGCAGCAGAGACGAGATTACCTATTAAAAGTGTACATTTTTAGGGTTCCGTACCTCAAAAGGAAAAAACGGAATCCTTATAGGATCACTTTGTTGTCCGTCCGTCCGTCTGCCTGTCAAGCCACCTTTTTCTCCGGAACGCGTGGAGATATCAAGCTGAAATTTATATCAAATACTCAAGTTTACTCTCCCTTAAAGCTGTGAAAAATCAAACTTCTAAGCCAACGCAATCAAAAGATACAGCCGTTTATATGCCGCGAATTTTCGACACTCGCAAGGGAATCAAAATCTTCAGGGTACTTCCCGTGAACTCAGAATCTTGAAATTTGGTACGAAACAACCTCCTACCGTAAATTTTTAGCTACATCATATAATAAAAACATTTTTAATACTCGTAATTTTAAACTTACTACCCCTTTCCTCATGAACGCGTAGAGGTATTTAATTGAAATTCATATTAAATACTCAGGTCTTTAATACCTTTAAGCTGAAACAAAAACAAACAAACTTCTATGTCAACGCAATCAAAAGACACAGCAATTTAAGCCGCATATTTTCAAACTCGCAACTACTCGCAAGGGAATCAAAACCTAAAGGGTACTTCCAGTTGACCTAGAATCTTGAAATTTGGCATGAAGCAATGTTTTATAGCACATATAAAGGAAAAATTCCGAATACCTTAAATTTTTAGTTACATCACATATTTTTAGGGTTCCGTACCTCGAATGGAAAAAACGGAACCTACAGGTTTGTACGGAACCCTCGGTGCGTTGTAGGTAGGTTTACCTATCAATTGATAATAGTTCACGTTCATGTAACTTTTATATTCTTCACCTTGGATTGTTTATCTTGAACACCACGCAAAATTATAAGTAAATGTACACTTATCTTTCTATCTCTGTAGACAAAATGCTATCACGAATTACACCTGCCAAAGCATTATGACGAAAAATCTCCATTGTGTATTTAGGACATGGTCAATTACATGATACAATGTTAGATAAAAAAATCAGGTCATGTGTGTTCTTGCACTCTTCTTCATCACTATCATTGCATTGGTGTTTGTTTTTAAGTGATTAATGAGTAATGATAATTTACGACTTTAATGCTCCATTTAGTTAGAATAGTTATAATCTAGGAGGAGTAAACATTATGAACTTCATAATAACGTGATTCTATAAAGTAGTGATCATGTGCGCAAACGCAATTCAGAGTCACCGGTCAGGGCAACGATGATGCGCTATTCCCGGTCGCAGGCGGTGTGTGAGATATTTTTATTTGCCATAATAGGTAGGAAGTAAGTAGCAATTTGCTCAACAACGGCAACAAAGGCGCCTGTGACCGTTGACAAGCGCGCCTGAGCCGGCGCGGCGGAGCGGCGGACACATCACGAGGATGCCATTCATTACCAACTGCACCTCGCTATTATTGCATTACTTTAAACCATCTAATTTCATATTATTTAGCCTCCATTATTTTCATTATCTCCGCTGGCATTAAGTAAGAATAGCCAAGTTGTTTTACAATGTCACCATATGACGTCAACAAATTACAGGTGTGTGTAGGGCAGAGCCGACAGAACACAGTAAAAACTATTTTTCAGGAAACTGTTTCCGTGTTTATCATTCGCACACAGTCATTGTAATATGTGTAATCAAATGAGTAATTTAAGGTGTTTACTTGGTATTAGACAGTAGGTATCACTCGACACAATTCCTGGAGTTTAGGAAGTTACTTCAAATGTTAGGTGGTAGATTTACCGGCATCAAAGGCAGTGGCGTAGCTAGTCCTATAGGAGCTCGGTTTCAATATTTGTTGGGCGCCCTTTCTACCGGAATGCAGAAAAGACTAAAATATAATTGGAGACTGAATTCTTCATTTTGATAACTTAAACGGTTTTGAGGGACGAGGATGAAGCACGACTCACGAGTGATACGAGCTTAAAAACGAGAGAATTCTGGCTGGGATCAGATAAGTTTTCATGCTTCAGTTTACTAAATTGAAGCATAAGGATGCGTTGAAGGCATAGGATAGATTATGGTGTCATCATAACAAATAAAGTTTATATAATAATAAAAAAAAAATAGAACCCGTTATCTAAAAGAATTTGAGACTGTGATCTTGATTTGATGAACTTTTGATTCCATTTGTCGGGGCCCTTGTAGCTCGGAGGCCCCGTATCATAGATACGGCTGATATGGCGGTAGCTACGCCCCTGATCAACCGGCTATCTACTGCTAGTATTTGATGATGTATATTCAAACTAACCGACTTTTAGCGTCTTCGGACACCTGCTGGCTTCGAACTGGAGAAGTCTTGGGGCGGTGATTCCCAAGAGAAAGCTAGGTGACAGCTACACGGTGGCGCTCTACAAGGCTCTCGTTTCCAGGGCAAAGACCTAGTAACTCGAATCTTGGCCGTGACATGAGACCCTAATTGCTATTACTATTTGCGCTCATCATAATCGCATCCAAGTTGATAATAATTATTGCTGGCTTAACCGCAATTAGTGTCGTGTTAATACATTGCTAATTGCTTGTTGGAAGACGTAAGCAAGTAAGAGTTTGATCATAATAAACAATATCAGTCCAGTCATAACCTTTAACTTACCCACGGCAACGCAAACCTCATTGAGAAAATACAGTCGAATTGAGAACCGACTTCTTTTTGAATTCGGTTAAAAAGATAAGCTCAAGGCGAATAAAAAATTTCTTCCCAGTATGGATTCATTTGGCAATGGGCTCGTCCAGACATCATTCAACACGACTTATGCTTAGGTACACGGGAGATTCCTCGTTTCGATACCTCCTTCATCATCGGCCGAATTTCCCATCTATGCTGGGATTGGTTTGGTTTCTAGTCTGCAGTCTGTACCTAACTACCTGTTTTACATGAAGCGAATGCCTATCTAGGGCCCTACTATGACGTGTTAAATCCGTCATGGTTCCCGTGTTAGAAAAAAAAGTTAATTAAAAAAACCAAAAAACCCGTTGGTTCTTACGTCAATCGATTCGTCTTAACCCTGCGAGTGTCACTGGCTACATTAAAATTGGAAAATAGGATAATGCCCGTTTTTGGGCGCCATATTGTGGGGGCCTAAACTTTTTTTTCTTTCATACCTGTCGTGGGGGTATCACGTTTGGAGTATTAAATAAATGGTTTTAAGAGGTGATTTCTAAAATCATGTTGTGCAGTCGGAGGATACATATTCGCGAGCTGGCTGACCAAAACCAGATGTATCCTCCGACTGCACAGCGTGATTTTCTCCTTGTTTACGTCTTTTTAGTTCGCTTTTCAAGCAGTCGGGTTTTTTAGTTTTTTTAATTATCTTTTTTATTTAGTTACTTATAACTTTTTAGTTATTTTTTTTTGGAATTAGGTACCTACATTTAAACATTTAAGTGTTATATATTTTGATACTCCATAAGTGATACCCCACACGATAGGTGTGAAAGAAAAAATTGAGGCCCCCACAATATGGCGCCCAAAAACCGGCATTTTCCTATTTTCCAATTTTAATGTAGCCAGTGACACTCGCAGGGTTAAGACGAATCGATTGACGTAAGAACCATCAAAATCGGCCTATGCGTTTGGTCCCTAGAACGCCACATAGGAACATACATACATAGACTGATAAACACATTACCCTCCATCGGCAGTCGGGTAAAAAGAGACACAGCTATACAGGAGGAATAGCTCTATCACTTTTGCACAACGGAATCATGATAACATTGACACGTCACAGTATGGTCCTGAACTCCACAACCCAGCAGCCTTAAAGGCCGAAGAGTATCTATCGACCAATCACATAAACGGCGCTTCTTGCATTTCGCATATGATTCGTCGTTTGTTCATAGGATAGGTAACTCTTTGCCCTACGCAATAAGGCTGCTGCAGGTTCACTTCCAATTTCCTGAAATAGCGGAACGAGTCTTTCTCTTCAGTTTATCCTGTTTTAGATAACGTTGCCCGCTTAACATGCATAAAGCACTAGTAATTAATGCTATATAACCGCGTTATCAGTGTTGCTATCTATGCCGTTTTTATCGCGATATGTATAAGATATATTGTATAGGTGGGTAGGTATAGTTTTCGTAACAAAGGTAGGTATGTGGAAACTGAAACACGGTCACATCACATCACTTGTATCCACTGTACTGCTTTGTTAACAAATTAATAGATATTATATATGTTTTACAACGGTAGATAGTTTTTACCCGACTACGGCGATACAATAGGGAGGGTTATGTTTTTGACCGGTATGTGTGTATGTATGCATGTTCATCTGTTCCCTCATAATTTTTAAACTACTTATCATAATTTGACAAATTAGGTGTTGTTGGAAGCGTCTTCACTGTGGCGTCCTATTTATCCGCTGGTTACTTATATATAGGCTACGTGACGTCACATTAAATTGAATATGGCACCCTCTGGACCCCTGTCAAGTAGGTACAATTATTTTTTCGGCCCACCCCATCCTGTGTGGTACCTACCACTGGTGTGAACAGGGATTCTAAGATGAAGGTTGCGTTTGGTACATTATATTTTTGTCAAGCATACCGTTTGCGAGACATATCCCGTCAAAGTCATGAAAACTATTTTTTTACCCGACTACGGCGTCGCAAAACCCCAAAATTATTTAAATAAAAAATAAGTTCAAAAACTAAAACCAGACTACTGAAAAATCATGCTCTAAAAAGTATGAAACAAGAAAATATTCCCGTAAATTTACCAAGACTTTGACTTTGAGGAGTTCTCCCGATTTCCATGGGATCCCATCATCAGATTCTGACTTGGTGACAATGAAAGCGCCTCGAGACTATACCCGTTCAAACACAAAACGAAATCTCCATATGCCTCAAATGATACAATCATACAAGGTTAGGCACTGGCAACAGTGGTAACTCAAATCTCGACATATTGCCAGCAGAACGTGATGTTATGGGCCCATTATCAACAATGATGCACTCAAGGAACCCGAGGCGGAAACCCATCAGTTTCGAGAAAAGATCTATGTTTTCATGGGGAATCCGTTCAGTCCATTTTACAAGCCCGCTTAATCGTTTAAGTTTTTATTCGGCATTTCTGATTTAATTGTATGGGCGAGTTCACACACAAAACAGTATTATAGATTCTTTAAAAACGATCCTGGCAATACGGATGTTCTCTGTATAAATACCCTAACCCTGTATAAAAAAAACAGATACGTACTTACCTTTTTGGCAACGTCACTCCCTTGTGATCGACGTAGCTTCTTCGTTTATTTTTTATTTATGTGTTGCTGGTTAACCAAATTGGTTTCTTCAGGTAAATCGAAAAAGTGTTATCTATCATTAAGACCTGCAAAATAAGATATGGATAAATTATGAGAGGTGTTGGCGGAAATATAAAAAGCATAAGTCTACATAGCCCAGGAAATAAAGACATTTGTTGTGAAAAAAACCTAGTTAAGTAATGTTTCCGGAATTATGTTTAATATGGTAGAAGTAATGGTGTCTGAATAGTCCATAAAAATCCCATCACTGCTAAAATATATGGGCTGTTGTTCCTTTGCTTAATTCTCGTAAAGTTTTAATTTTACATCAATTTATGTTCAGAGCAAGTTTATTCTTTGTTCATTTGTGCACATTAAAGTCCTACTTAAGATTCACTAATGTTCATTAGTTTTCGAGATATAAGCCGATTCTGTGCGTATGACAATTTAGCTTTTTCGTAGATTGGTCTCTAATTACAGTTATTTTGCTATTTTTATTTCACACGTTTCGTTATGTTCGAAACTGTTTCATTTTATATTTCAGTAGGTACTTAACATTAACTTTCTATTTTTTCGTATTTTAAGTACCCAAAATTTATAATATTGCTATCAAAAAATGAAAACATACCAGAAAACGTCAATTTGAATGTTACACGGCTCTCTTGCGCATAACAATAAAATTTAACAGCCTCAATTACCATACGCACAGATTTAGTAGAAAAAAAAGATTTTGGCTCGTATCGTGAAAAATAATGATGAAGTGAATATTATGTAGGACTTTATTGTGGACAATTGAACAAGGAATAAACTAAACTCTTTTGCAAAAAAATGGGCATTTTAGATTTTTTCTCTACTTCAATGAAGAAGAACAAGAAAGAGGTTTTATTAATTTGACGATGTGTTGGCATGTTATTTGAAGCATCCTGGCTTGATTCTATAAGTATCAATTAGAGACGGGTAAGACCAGTGCAAAGTGCTGCAGCCTAACTGCGTTAGTGAATTCTGCAAAGCAAACAAGTCGGAACCTTCCCAAAAACGACTTTACGTATTGCATAATTATTCCACTCTGAAAAGGAAAGGTTATGCTCCTTTCCATTACCAATATTTTGACGTAGAATTGATTGTAAAGAATGAACGAAAGCGGAAGAATCGAGGTAAAACTTCACTATTGGTATTGTGTAATGAAATTATGTCCTAATGATTTGGAAATAAATCATTCGAGTTTGATGACACATAACGCAATAGATGAACTACAACTCATGTTTATACTCTTTTCAAATTAGTTTCACAATACCGAAAAAGTTGAAAGAAATGATTCTAATTCTTTGAAGGAATCGACTTGTTTGCTTTGCAGAATTCAGGCTGCTGCTCCCCAAAAGACCAGGGAGCTAAAAAGAGTCATTGCAGAAGAGTGGTAACGTATTCCTCAAAACGTTATTAAAAACATTGTGGAAAGCATGCCCAGAAGGATTCAAGCTGTGATTTTGGCAAGAGGAGCTGGTCTCACTCGTTATTAGGTTTTTACATTTGTAACTTTATTTAATTAAAAAAAGTAAAAAAGTCTTTTTGTCTTTATTGCCGACCACTTCTTATTGTTTGGCCATGTACATCGGTTTTAAAGAATGCATCGTTTTTTTTTTTTAAATTGGCTGAATTCTCTTCACGCGTATTAATTTACACGATAATAAGTATACAGACTACGTCGAACAATTAAGTTTCATTTAATTAACTCTAATCGACCTTAGAATGTTAATTTCCTTAGGTGCCCGTTTTTTTTTGCAAAAGTGTGTAGTTCGAAGCATAAATTACTTAAAAAACAAAGGACATGGCTAAATAAAGTATGGACGACTGCCCTAGCAATGACTAAACATTTTAACTAGTAATATGCAATTCTGAATAGCTGCATATGAGTATTTCGTATGAAAAAAGTTACAGACACTTTTTATATCGTCACAATCCTGAAAATAAAATCGTAGAAACGCCTACATTAATAGGTAAACAAACTTGTAAAAGAATAAGATTTTGCTATGATACTTAATTAGGCGTTCAGTAGCTTAATAATAACAGACGCACAGGTCGATCTTCAAGGTTAAGCAACGCTAGCCGAGGTCATTCCGTGGTTCCATCGTGAACCATCTTTACATAGCGAGTTTCCTTCGTGTCTTGGAAAGCTAGTTAAGCCGTTGGTCCCGGCTGTCATTTGAAGATCTTTTATTTGTTGCTACACCACAGTTTATGCATCTCATGATGAATCAATACGCAATTGAAACTTAAGACCATACTAGTTGGCTCTGTATTAATACATAATACCCGGCGAAAGGTACTTCGTTCAAAGTGAGTTTATTTGGTTCTAATCGAATCGAACTTTTTAGTGTCAGCACTATTTAAGCGCCGTTGCTTTCCAGATTTTGTCAATAATTTCTAGAAATCAGATAATCTCTAAGGTTTTGAGATGTATTGCGAAAGGTACAAAAATAAATAATAATGAATACTGTTCGTTTCGATTTTCGCAAATGTCTTTAAAAGTAGGTTTATTGACTACAATTTTTCGTAGAACGGAATCTTATGTTCTTCTTGTCATTCAAAAACATGAAAAATCTTTTAATTATTTGATTAATTCACGAAAGTTCTAGAAGAATAATAAAACTGTTATAATTAATTAATTAATATTTGAGATGTATTGCGATAGGTACAATATTAAATAATAATGAATACTGTTCGTTTCGACTTACGCAAATGTATTTAAAAGTAGGTTTATTGACTAAAATTTTTCGTAGAATGGCATCTTATGTTCTTTTTGTCAAACAAAAACATGAAAAAACTTTTAATTATTTGATTAATTCACGAAAGTTCTAGAAGAATAATAAAACTGTAATAATTCATTAGTGAATATTTGAATGATAAGAGCTAGTGAGAAATTTCTAGACGTGCTTAGGGCAGTTGTTTAGCCATGTCCTTTATGGGCCCTTTGACAGCCCATATTTTTTTTGCTGTGATGAGATTTTTATTGACTTATTGGACATAATTCAGGTGAAACTACTTAACTAGGATTTTTTCGCAGATTTGTCTCTAAATTTTCCTTTGAGTGAATTAGCTAAGACGATAGAAAAAACAATTGACTTTCGCCGATTCGGTGATCTTGACTGTCGACTGATAGTTCAATAACCTGATAAATAGTTTATCACAATAATAACAACGGAAAATCTACAAAGTCATTAAGAAAACAATATGGGCACGTACTTTTTGTTTAATAAAAATTAATTTTTATTTCAAAAACCCAGATTCAAAGAGTAAAATGCGGTCAACTTTTGTATGGCTGAACCGATTTTAATCAAACATAGCTGAACACTCTCGACAAAGTCACCTTTCAAACAAAAAAATCAAAATAGGTTCATCCGTTTAGGAGCTATGATGGCACAGACACACAGCAACACACGTCACCCCCTCCCCCCAGACCCCTCTTTTCAGATCCCGTCAGGGGTTATAAAACAACAAGCATGACAGTTTTACCCGAAGGCGTAGGAGGATGTGAAATTGGGGTGCACCCACATTTTCCTATGTCAGTTATGTCACAGATAATATAATACTAGCATAGTTATGTTAAGTTACACAAGTGGTGAACCTACATTTATTGCTTGATCACGTTGTAAATCCAGACTTGGCTACTACTGAGAAATCCATTAAGGGACATCCCAATATCAAATGTGTTTGTTTAAACTGGCAATAAAAGAAGATAAATATGAAAGTCTACCTATAAGCAACCCAAGCTAACTAAGGTTAAGAGAACTGATAACCCATACCGAGAAAATGTTAATATCTCAGTGCCACCTACCTTCAGTTTGACCCAGATGACCCGAAGATGAGTTCAACGGCGTATCTGTGACTCGATGCGCCCGAGCCGATATGCAGAGCTCATGAGTTCATATTCTTCATGTTTAAAAATATGCATCACGTAGGCAGTATATTGATTGTGATCTTCACTTTTTTTAAACACTTTCCTATATTTAAGATGATGACTCATTACCAAATTAGAGGAGTGGCTTTATCTGATTTTAGCACAAATTAATATGTTGTCTACTCACGCACGTCATTATTTATTTATTAGTTTATCCTCGCACTGGAACGTCTTGCAAAATTACACCAATGGAGCACAATCTTTTAAACTCACTATACAGGTTTCCTCATGATGTTTTCCTTCACCGTTGTCAGCAATGTCCAAGATAAACTTGGAAGTACACAGTCACAGGCATGGTGTAACCAGTGAGCTATTGATAGGTCCTGGTAGTAGATTCTAGGCCGATGACGAAAAAAGCAGCAACTATTAGATCCTGAGTAGAGCCTAATCAGGCGTCTAAGTTGTTCCACCGCTGGCTTTCAATAAGCATTTGCATTTTTCATTATGCCACTTTCTTTTCCTGTCAAGCGATCCTGATTTATGGCACAAATCAGTTTATTCTTTATTAGTTGACCCCCGCGGCTTCGCTCCCGTCAACTAGCTACCTACCCTACCAATCCAACCTACCTACTTACCCACCCACCCTAACTACCTACCAATTTGTTAAACTATTTATTTGAATACGCATTAATATTACAATTCGAATGTAACTAACTTTTGATTCTATCAGCGATCTAATTATATTTTAGAAAACAAAAGCCGCTATTGTGACTTATCTATGATAGTTAGATATATTCTTTCGCAGATTTTTTTGTAGGTAATAATGAGTACTTTAATCATGATGTACATATTTTTATGTATCATCGATAGTTTTCTCAGCGCACGCCAAATAATGAATTTTATAGGCAAAATTAGGGGATATAGGTTAGGAGCGTACGCATAAGGATCTCTAATATTTTTGAAAATAAATTATAGCCTATGTTACTCCGGAATAATGTAGCTTTCCATAGATTAATGAATTGTTTAAACAGATCCAGTAGTTTCGGAGCATATTCGGTACAATTACAAAAAAACAAACAAAAAAAAAAACTTTCCTCTTTATAATATTAGTTTTTATTATTATTCTTTATAAGAATTGGAAGCTATTTATATCAATCTAAAGACTATAAACTTATCGATGATTCAGACTGTTACCCGATAACAAGAAGATAGATATGATGTCAATAACTTGTGAGACTGTCTTTGTTTTAACTCATCATTATATCTATTAATGATATATTTATTATACATTATTGATATTTGCAGTACCTTATTATTCCTTTAGAATGTATTTATGAGTTATGATAATGAACATACGTAATTATGAACCTATCCCATGCTAGGCATAACATCATGCGTCGTCCTCGCAAGGGTGGGTAGAGATATACAGTAACCGCACTTTAAAAGTTGTAAAAAACTGTAAAGGCAGTGTATTTCTGTATCAGCTCAAGATCCTTCGAACCGAGGGCACTTCACATAACACCAGTTATGTTTAAGTTTCATGTAATTAGAGGCGAGATTAAATTCACAGTACCTAGTCCTCTGAATGGTTCTGCGACGAAGTCTCTGAATTGTAGTCATTTCTCGACAGCAAAGCTGATAAGTCATCATCAGAATTCGATTTCGTAGACCGTTCTAGCAGTTGATCAAACTAAACCTTTTCCTACTATAAAGGGGAGCATGTTCAGGTAATAAAAGTGAATCGTTCGTGTGTTTCAGACTGTACGAGAGCTTACTTGCGGTGACTCTGCTTGTGTGGAGCACACACGGCAAGGAGATGACGGAGATTGAAGCCCTGGGCTCGCAGCTGACACACTGCACGTACGAATATGCGTACGATATGTACGGCGCGCACTGCGCGGGCCTGCGCCTCGGCAAGATACCCAAACTGAGGGGCGGCATTGAGGTGGGTCTGCATACCACACATAAATTCATCTACTTGACTGTATCTTAGTTCTGTAACCAAACAAATGGATCTTAAGCAAACATGTCCCTAATGGAAATAAAAACAACTTCTCACAGTTCTCACTATCTACAATACAAATTTGATACCTATTATCTCAGACCAGCAGCCTAATTGCGTAAGTGAATTCTGCAAAGCAAACAAGTCGGAACCTTCCCAAAAACGACTTTACGTATTGCATATTACACTCTGAAAAGGAAAGGTTATGCTCCTTTCTATTACCAATATTTTGACGTAGAATTGATTGTAAAGAATGAACGAAAGCGGAAGAATCGAGATAAAACTTCACTATTGGTATTGTGTAATGAAATTATGTTCTAATGATTTGGAAATAAATCATTCGAGTTTGATGAAACGTAACGCAGTAGATGAACTTCAACTCAAAGGAGGATGTTTGTACTCTTTCCAAATTAGTTTCACAATACCGAAAATGTTGAAGGAAATGATTCTAATTCTTTGAAGGAATCGACTTGTTTGCTTTGCAGAATTCACAGATACATCCCTTTACCTGGCTACTTCGTTCAATTCACGAAGAGACCAAAAAGAAGAGTAAAGAGAAGAAAAGAGAAGGTTCACATAATTTACCCATTGTACTTACTTAACAGTTTTATTTATCGTTAACTCCAGATCCTGGACTTCAGCGACAACAAGCTGCAGGAGCTGCACGCCGACACGCTGGCAAGCTACACGAGCATCAAGTTCCTGTACCTCGCAGACAACCACATCTACCTCATCGACGAGGACGCGCTCAGCTCCTTCACCGACCTGCAGACCCTTGACCTCGCCAACAACGTCATACTAGAACTTCCCGGCTCCATCTTTCAACTACCTTCCCTAAGAAAATTGTATCTCAGAGGGAATCCTATACTCCATAAGACCATCAACTCACTCGAACTAGTGAAACCAATCAAAGCGCCGCTGGAACTGTTGGACCTATCAGACTGTAAAATAAAAGAGCTGCCCAATTTTGGCTACTTACCCCAGTTGCAGTTCTACAACATTTCGCACAACCCGCTCACTTCTCTTAGCACAGTACATTTCGCGGCCATGTGCCACCTTGCCAAAGTTGATTTGACAGATTCTATAAGCAACATGAAGCTTTGTAGTCTCAGATCTTCTGCTTTGTGGTTCCAAGAGAAGCGAGTGTTCTTCCAGTTGGACAACTATTCCAGTCTCAATACTAAAGGTTGGTATCCAACACTGTTTGCACCTGAAGGTAAGAAGTAAAATATAATAAGCGACTCGTCACTTAAATTATTTTTTAATGTTGCAGAGTTCGAAAACTGTCCGGTACCAGACGACGGAGGACTACACAACGCCACGTTCCGCCAGTGTAAAGCAGAATACTTGCAGGTATGGTATAGTTGTCTAATTAGCTTAGCTCGTGTTATAAAAAAAAATATTATTTGGCGTTTTCTTTTATAATTGACCCTTAGAACGAAATCTTTGACTTACCTCTAAAGTTTTAACCAAAATTCTAAAATTAAAAAATTAGGCCACCGCCCACAACCACAAGGCGTCGTAAAATACGATGACTTATATAAATCAATTGAAATGTTCCAGGTTCAAAGTATTAAGACGTCGCGACGTACATGGCTGACGATAGGCGGCGGGTTGGCGGGCTTCCTGGTGGGTTTCATCCTGTTGCTGTGGTTAATGCACCGGCACAACGTGGCGCAGACCAAGACCACGGCCGAGAAGATCAAGCAAGCAACCCCCCCGGACGCCGACAAGAACGCCACCGCCGTCCTACTCAATGACGTCGCATAGATGCCCACTCCAACATCGCCTATTTATATTCTTGCTTACAAATGCCAGATAATGTGGCAATCACTTCTATGCCTAGTACGCAATACGTATGACAGGCGTACAGAAGTTACTTGATAAGAAATGTGAAATGTCTGTCGAGATACGCCGCCATCATTGAGATTGACGATTACAACGCTCAATTTTAAGACGGTAAATATTCAGGGTATTGATCATACCAAAGAATTTATTTTGGCACTTTTTAAATTAACACTTACGATAAGAATATTTAAATTAACACCTAGCGATAACATTAGCCATGTGCGGAAAGAGACGACACACACAAACAAGAATAAAAAATTATACAAAATTAAGAGTGCTATTTTTAAATATGGTGCTAGAGTAAAGACAAATAAAGTACATTTTGACAATAAGTCTTACAACTTATACGGACTTCCTAAGCTAGCTTAGAGTCTTAGAATATCAGTTGTCAAAAAAATCCTGTAATAAACGATTTGATAATTGCTTTTGTTGGCAGCGAACTTTGTCCTAATGAAAGGCCTAGTAAGTACATACTTATGTATAATTTAATATTATAGATAAACAAATAATTATTTGTTCCAATCCATTAAAATTATTTACATACATTATCTATAGTTATACTGATTTGAAAGATGTAAAACATTCCAGAACTCATTCAAGGCTTCAAAGGCTGACTAGTTTTAATATTGTGCTGTTCAATCCATTCGTTTGTTTATTCAGTTGCAAAGGTTTTGTGTATGAGTCATGTATGTATTTGTGAATGATATTGAAACTTCTGTATTTTAATGTCGTAATAAAATAAGGTAGATTATTGAGTATGGTGCCTACAATTATGTAGGTAAATGTTAATTGCTTTTTACATATATTCCCTCTTCTGAAAGCCTGAATTATTGAATAAATACTTGACTTTTACTTTACTTTACCTATCTTAATTTTTTTTTTTCTTGACACTTTGGAAGAGATCGCAGAGCGCGATAAGGCCGCCTGTTGTATGTTTGTTTTAATTTTTATGTTTTTTTTCGTATTGTTTTATCTTGGTGTACAATAAAGTATATATAAATAAATATAAATAAATAAATATCGTTTATTAAATTGAACAAAATGGGCTTTCAGAATGATGGTATTTGTTTAATCTAAGTGGTATGTTGAAGTGTGTGTGTTGATTATTGTTATAGCGATTCTAATAAGGTACATTACCGTTACTTGGAACTTGTAAAACCGAGTTCCAGTCACTTTCCTATTATAAAAAATATCTCAAAAACTGTATTTTGAGAAACTTGAAGTAGGAAAATAAAAAGCAATAATTACACTTTTGGCAAAATTAACAAATGTACCATAATAATATAAGTTATGTACGATGCTTCAGATCCAAGATCTAGTGTAATTGAATCTTTGAACATATAAAAAGTCATAATCATCATAATGAGCCTTTTAATGTTCCCACTGCTGGGACACAGGCCTCCTCTCTGTGAGAGGGAATGGGCCGTAATCCAACCCGCGGGCCCATTGTGGGTTGGTGGATGTCACAAGACTTCGTATTTTTGGTTCTAGGACATGCCGGTTTCCCCACGATGTTTTCCTTCACCGTTTTGAGAGCAGTGGTGATGCAATAATTTATACAAAGTAAAGCGCGCCTGCCTGGGTTCGAACCCACGACCTACAACTTGTAAGTCGCGGCCGTTACCACTGGGCCACCACTACTGTAAACACTGGAAGCCTTATTTATAAAAAAAAACTTATTAACCATTATGGTTCGTTGAAGCACTGATTAGATTCATAATTCAAATCGAGTGGTGTAACCTCTGCCGTCAGGGCATACAAGGGTCATGTTATGTTTAATTAATTTTATTAATTAAACATAATGTAAATTATTATTAATGTTATGAATAAAGTTAAAAAGTAAAAAAAAAAAAAAAAAAATTCAGTGTGTATTCACATGGTTAGTTTTTTTTATAACTAAGGCTGCAGATTTTCACTTGTAGTAATATTAGGCGAAGTGAGTTGAATCTTTAGTACTGTAAAAATACTAATGCATACTCAGCTATTAAGTGAACAAATACAATATACCTCGTGACTTAGTTTTCACTGGCATCCTTTTAGACAGTGGAAGTACTCATTATTTTATAATAAAGTGCAATACTTACCCTCTGAAAAGAAGCTTTTCATTCCCTCTTTTTGATTTGGACAAAAATATCATGTTCGATTTTTACCCCTTTGTAAGCATGCCAATGAGTTACAAAAGTCTGGTATTACAGATTTTTCTAAAATGACACTCACTTTAGTATTTCAAGTTCATTTTCACTGTTCAAAAGAGACGGCAAACAGAGGCTATAAAATATTATTTATATAAATATTTTTAGGCATGGAGTAGATAGGTACTGTAGTTATTTGAGTAAATAGTTCTAATTACTTTCAAGAAATCGCCCCTTCTATTTTGCCAAAGATTCCATTAATTAATGATTTCACATTGTAATATAAATAACCTATTTTTGTAAACAATTTGTATTTAAGTATGTAAAACTATTAGGATAAAAATCACTGTGATAAGTAATAAAATTGTTACTAATAACTACTTCGTTTACTTTACCATACATGATAAGAAAATAAAAATTCCAAGAGCCCCATTTCAAAAATTAATTATATTTAAATGAAATTAACAAACTGAATTAAATCGTCACAAGCTAAAAATATGTTGCATTAAATGCTATGTTGATTTTTTTGTAATGTTAAAACATTTCCAACTCAATCGAAATGTATGTAAACTAAACAAATCAATAAAAACAACAGCTGAGTAAACACGAACAGTGGTTCCTTCAGTTGGCACATTCAGATGTCCTCATCTACTGAGTCTGCCAGGACATGTTAGAATGCCAGCTTCAGGGTAATTCCGTTGAATGTTGTCCAAGTTTAGGGTAGTTTCACATTAATTTCAGGTGTCTTTCTTTTCACTATCGTTAATAGGTTTGGTTGGCGGCGGAGCGTCCTTCTCCTTCGCGAGTCGCTGTTTACTAAACTTGCCCATGCCCGGTTGGTAGATTACGAGGCTTGGACGATCCTGGTCAAAAAATTACATTAATTACAAGTGTTAAAATTCATTACAACAGAACACCGAAAAGCAATTTATTTCAAGTGTCATTCTTACCTTATTCCTAATTCTCCTTTCCGTACGACGTTCTCCACTATCACTCTTCTCTTTTTCCTCTGATCCCTCCCTGTCTGTTGATTTGCTTCTGTCATCCAGAGAGTTTTGCCTCTTCAACACCAAATCATCTTTGACAGGCAGTTCCCCAGAATCCAGACTATTCCTCCTCATTTTTGACACAGCCACGGACTTAGTGACAATTTCGTCATTGGAATCTTTACTGCTATCTCTTAGCTTAACTTTCTTGTCCAGACCCTCTATGATTTTCGTCAAGTCGTCTGTCTTTACATGTGGCAGTTGAGTAAATGGTTTGATGTCGTCGTGATTCATCTTCACTTTGCTGTCTGAGGACATGATTTTATTTATAGCTGACTGTTTGTCGGATTTTCCAAATTCATTCTGTTTGATTCTCTCCTTCCTAGTGTCACTATATTTTTTACTCTTCTGCTCACGGGGCGACTCTTTGAACTTGTCGCGCTTATCTTTTTTATATCCCTTGTCAGAATCGTCACCTTGGTCATCATCTCTTGCTGAATCCCTTTTGTCATTATCAAGTTTTTTCTTCTTGTCACTTAAAACAATTCCAGCCTTGCGCTGATCTCTATATGATTTAGATTCGAAAACAGATCCATCTTTACTATCTGACTTCACCTGGTCATCTCTCGCATCACTTACTTTTTCCTTTTCCCATTCTCTGGATTTGATTTTTTTGACTTCGCCTTCTCCAGCTTCTTCCTCCTGAAATTTATAAATTACTTTTACTGTGTTTCTTCTAAAAACAGGTGGATTAGTGATGATTTATCAAATATTTATAAATCCGAGACTACCAGCTGTTAGTAAAAAAGGTAAAACTGAGCACTCAAGTAAATGTAATTTGTACTTTGGGGTATTGTTAACAATGATAATTAAGGTCTTTAGTAGGTATCTACTCACATTCACATTAGAGAAACAAATTTTGTATAAAACTAAGACTATAATGATCATAATAATGACACCATGTATAGGTTACACTTGTATAAATAATATTGTAACATAGCACAGTTTTATACTCATGATGATAATACAAACTACAGTCAACTTTAAACATACTATGGTAATATCGAAATGTAACAACATTAACTACCTACAACTCATGTTAATTCAATACCAGGAACCTTAGAACAAGTGTCACCACTACTTTTCTGGCTTCCTTCTTGTATTTCTTTTTTACTTTCACAGACTTTCCCAGAAGTTAATGTGAATGTGTTGTGGGTTTTCATAGACAAAGCTGGGAAATGACTGTCCCAGTCTGAATCTGTACTTATAAACTCGTCAGAACCGTGATTTTTCAGTTTCGATTTAGCAATGCCACACTTCGCTTTACTCTTATGATATATTCTTTGCTCTCCATACCAAAAACTGTGATTATTATATTTGTTATCATAGTAATCTGTATTGTCATTAAAGTTCTCGTCTTCCGATATATCACTAGATCGCTAGAGGAATAATAAATAAAAAATATGATGTAGCGAAAAAAATTGCACGACTAAAATTCATCATTCTTCTGAAACATAATTGAAAGGCACATATCTATATCAGAAATAATGAAAAAATTTAGACCCATCCCTATTCATTAACAATCACTTTATGGGAACCGCAGGTGACAGAAGAAAATACATTACTATAGATTTGTATTACTAGAGATATGTATTTATCTTATGTTTGTATTTATAGACTACCTAAGTATCAAACGCTAACCAAATCCGTATATGTTAGAGTTACAAACATCAGAATCGGCAGAACACAACAATGATTTCGGGCATAAAGTGCAGTTTTATTACCTTTATGGGACCCTCTTTGGTTTTCCTCTCAATTCTCATTTTCCTCTTGTCATTCTCTCTCCTGCGTCGCTCATCCCTTCCCCGCTTGTCTTGTTTGCGGGCAGCTAGGTACTCTAGCAAAGGAGTTGATTGCACCTTCTTGTCATTAGCTGTAAATAATGCAAGATTTACTAGAATACAAGAGTATGTTGGGCATGGATTATTGGGCATTGTTCACACATACTAAGCCAACAACATTTTTAGGGTTCCGTAGCCAAAGGGTAAAAACGGGACCCTATTACTAAGACTTCGCGATCCGTCTGTCTGTCTGTCCGTCTGTCACCAGGCTGTATCTCATGAACCGTGATAGCTAGACAGTTGAAATATTCACAGATGATGTATTTCTGTTGCCGCTATAACAACAAATACTAAAAACAGTATAAAATAAATATTTAAGGGGGGCTCAACAAACTTGATATTTTTGCTCGATATTAATAACGGCAACAGGTAGACGCTTGAAATATTCACAGAATATTTAGTTGAATATTTACTTCAAAAACTAATAATTATTAAATTAAAATAAAATAAATTAAGGGGGGCTCCCATACAACAAACGTGATTTTTTTGCAGTGTTTTGCGATAATGGTACGGAACCCTTCGTGTGCGAGTCCGACTCACACTTGGCCGGTTTTTTAAAACATGTGAGTGGTATCACTTATACTACGAAAACTGCACTATCTGCTACAATAGAAAGGTTGCTACTGTCAAATAATTACCACAGAAGTGCAGTTGACTGTACCAAAGTCAATATCAGGTGGCAATACTTATTTTGGTTTTGATGAGTAAGTTTCTTCAATAGTCAATTTCAGATATTAACATTGTCTGGTTTAACAAAAACAAAAAACAAAATTTGTCCGTCCATGTCCCATTGAGCGTCTAATTACAGAGACAATAGCAAAACAATATGCACACATGGTGTGCGAACGACGCGTCAGGGGAGTGATAATTACCCCTCAATAGATTTACTGTTCAAAGTTAAATGTGTATTTAATTTAGTATTGATTAATGGAATACATCATTTTTGAACAAAATACTCACAATCATTAACAGGATAGGAATATTCAAGTTTCGGTTGATTTTCGGTCTCCGGATCTTTTTTGAGAGCTTCTATGAAATCCTGAAAGATTGGGTCACTCTCAATAGTGCCACACTTTGGATCCTTCTTCTTCTTCTTTTTAGGAATTCTCTGGAAGGGTGCATACTCCACAATCCCTACATATTCTACTCCTGTAACATACAAATTACAAAATTTTCAAATGACTTATAAGCATAAAGTGAAAATAAAACTATTGAGCAACAGGTTATTGGTTTTCTCTGTATAATAATGTCAGTAGAAACTCTGAAGTTTGATGACATAATTATGTATTGCTCCATTTGGGCTTGTAACATCTACAAGTAGTATAAAACAAAGTCGCTGTCCGTGTCAGTCCATGTCATTTCTGTTTCTCTGCAAATTTCTTCTTAACCATGCTAAAATTAAAGAGTGATAAACAACTTTTCAAACAGGCATGATTTCATAATTACAGTTTGAGATGATGGTTTGTTTAAGTATGAGGTATATCATAGTACTTGAACATATGAATGAAAGAAAGCCACATTTTGCATTAATTAATTTACCTATTTATTTGCCACACATTATTTTTGATTCCCATTTGGTAAAAAATTTAATTGTCTACAGGTATTTATTTATTTATATAAACTTTATTGTACACCAAGATAAAAACATTACATATGGAATCACGGCTATAAGACGGCTATAAGATCAACACGACTATAAGATCATCACTATCAACGTTGGTTGCTTTGTTATGATGTTTTATACAGTCAAATTATGACGCACATCATTGGCCTAAAGTAGGTTGCAAGTATGCAGAAAAATGTACGGTGATGATATTGGCAACCCCCAAAAGTAGCTGAGTGTAGAAAGAGAGAAAAAATCGCCTGTACATAGTTAAGCACACACAGTACAAATTAATCGAAGTTAAACGCAATGTTGTCTTGAGGTTTAGGGTGGCAGTCGTCCGTGACCGCCTGCTGGTTTTCTGGAAGTCTGCTGTTGGCAGGCAGTTGTCCCATAGGTTGAAGTTCGATGTTTTCTTACGTTTGCTCTGTGTTTGTTTCTTGGAAGTTTGTTTACTCGTGGATGTGCTTAGTTGTTGACCTGGATTATTGTTTTTTCTTTCTGTATTCGATGAGTCAGCATTGTGCAATAAGGTGTGATGCTTCATATTGCATTCTTTGCAAGTTTTTGATGATGCGCAGTTTTTGTTGCCATGACTGTATAGGCAGTTTTTACAATGAATTCAATTTCGAAACTGTGTCATTCCGTTGAAATGAGTCCATGTTGATGAACTTTGGGCAGTTCATCAACACGTGATATCCATCACAGTTCGGGCAATGACCGTATGCTGTATGGTAAGTTTTCTTGAACGATTTCTGCCGCTCGTAGTTATGCAGTTTTGCAGAATAATGTTTGTTGAATGCCCTAGTCTTGAATGCTCTTGCCGTCCTTGTTGTAGTTGGTGCATAATGTTTTGATGTTATCAAAACATGTTGATTGTAGCGCTAGCTTATTCATCTTAATTGTAGACGATAACTTCCTTGTAGTTCACAAAATAGTTTTCTGAACAGGTCTTGAAGATTCTCCTTGTAATTGAAGACTCCTCTAGTAGTTCTAGTTAGTTTCACTTGTTTGAAGCTCTCCTAGTTGTCGAAGACCCTTCCAGTTGTTTGAAGCTGTCGTAGTTGACGGAGACACTTCCAGTTGTTTGAAGTTAGTCGTTGAAGACACTTCCAGTTGTTTTTGAAGGTCTCCTAGTTGACTGAGAAACTTCCAGTTGTTTGAAGTTAGTTGTTGAAGACACTTCCAGTTGTTTGAAGCTCTCCTAGTTGTCGAAGACACTTCCAGTTGTTTGAAGTTCTCCTAGTTAACGGAGACACTTCCAGTTGTTTGAAGTTAGTCGTTGAAGACACTTCCAGTTGTTTGAAGCTCTCCGAGTTGTCGAAGACACTTCTAGTTGTTTGAAGCTCTCCGAGTTGTCGGAGTCACTTCCAGTAGTTTCAAGCTCTCCTAGTTGTCGGAGACGCTTCTAGTTGTCTGGAGATCTCCTAGTTGTCGATGACACTTCCAGTTGTTGTAGTTTGGTTCCGGTACTCAATGTGCCTGTACTCTGGTTAGGTATGTGCGCCTTCTCAATCCAACTGGGGCGACCCTCTTCCGGGAGACCAGCTGAACCGATTCGCTACCGTAAAAAGAGACACAAACACACTAAGATACACAAAGGCTCGAAGGATCATTTAATGTACGGGTAGTAAGTCCGTACACTGATTCGCCGTTAGTTTGTTGGAGAGAAACACGTCACAGTTAGATCCACTAGTTAAATATATTTCAGTTAAGTGAATTACAGTATAACTTAGATGGAAGGCGACTATTTCTCTCTTGGTTTGGATAGCAACACGGCTATAAGATCACTTGGTTGCTTTGTTATGATGTTTTATACGGTCAAATTATGACACACATTGTTGGCCTAAAGTAAGTTGCAAGTATGCAGAATAAATGTACGGTGATGAGACTGTACAGTACTTATTGATAAATAGTATCATATTAATACATACATATACATACTACATTTGTTGTTTATAAAAATATCATAAAACGAAAAAAAACGAAATTAAAGGAAACAGAAACGTATTATCTATCTACTAAAATCCGTAAACAATGTTTTTTAATGCCTTGAACTATTCTACTACTATGCGGTTCTAAAGCTCTAAATCTCTGCATATGAAAGAGATTTAGGAGAATTAAAATACCTAACAAGGATATAATAATTACCTTATAATAATTTGCTAATTGGACAATTTGCAAATTGCAAATTAGACAGTTTGCGAATTGGACATTTTAAGCCCATTGGACATTTTGCGAATTGGACATAATGCACCCAAACGCCCATCATCAGCCAAATCATCACTTACTACCAGGTGAGATAGTGGTCAAACTATCAATATAGTACAAGATCCCACAAAAAACAAAATGCTGCTAGATATTGCTAGGCAATCCTGCAGCAATCTATTCCAATATTAACTCTCATTCATGAAAATTAAGATTTATAAAAAATACAGATACCTGTAGAAATAAAATAAAATATATGTGTTCCAATTCCATACGGATTTGGTGCGGAAACCAAAATCCCTAACAAACAGATAGGTGTTCCAGATCTGCCTGGGTATACAATAATGCACTCACAAAAATAAGATAAGTGAAAGCTATATAATTAACTCACATTCAAACTAAATTGAAATAATGTCTTGTGTTCAGTAAACAAAGATATTTTGCATTATGCATGAACTTATTTGCATAGAACTAGCCAACTTTATTTTATTTAACTTCATTATAACACAATATAACACTTTATCAGAATCTAGCGTATTGCATAGACTAAGACACAAACCACAATATATTAACTAGCAACAACCCAGCAAGGAACAAAAACTTAGTCCATAATTTAATATACAAGTAGTTTGTATTTCCATTTCACAATCATTTGACAGCAATACAAAGTTCCTTACCTTTTTCATCAAGAAATACATAGCCATCAAACTTATCTTTAAATAAGTATATATCTTCAACATTAACGAAGTTTATGTAAGCTCTGGAATATAGGTTATTGCCAAGCGAAGGATCTGGTTTAGCAAAATAAAAATGGTCATGTTCAGGTATTGGTGAGACCTGCTCCAAGAATGCCTCCTCAGTCATACTAGGCGGTAAACGCCGAAGTATTATCTGAAACAATTATAACCTCATTGAATTTCTGTTGTGGTAAACGATAATTTATTTACAGACAACAATTTTCAATATAAGCAAACAGTCACTTTGGTCAGCGGCCGTTGGGTTTTTGTTTTCTTATCCTTGATCTTATTAACAAATGTTTTACTGCCCGAGTCTGACTGTGAATCTTTTGCATCTTGGTCTTCAGTCATTATACAATTTAATTGATTATATCCCAAAACTTTTTAGGCAATTGCTCATCATTATCAAAAAACCGTGTGTCGTGTGTAATTTTTTTGACATTTACAGTTTACTTGTCAGTTGTCAAAGGTTAGTTTCCATCTTTTTAAGTTTTGTCAAATATCAAGCAGAAGTACACATTCATTCAGCTTAACTTGTTCTTGTACCTTTAGTCGAGTATTCGGTAACAGTTTGTTAAGGTTTCTGGCTTTTTTTGAACTGAATTTTAATGGATATTGAAAAATAAAAGGTTTATGCCTCAAGTGTGCAATTGGAAAATATGAGGATTAAAACGGGAATAAATATAATGACCACCAAAAAAAACTTTGTGACGATAACCCCTAACCACCAAATCTAGTAATATACTGACAAAAATAGTAAATGATCACCAAATTTAGTAAATTGATCACCAAATTTTAATAGCAATTTATTGCGCTATTTAATGTTGTAAAATAGGTTAGGTTAGGTTAGAACTGTGACCAACCGCGCGCGAGCCGAGCGAGCAAAGCGAGCGGTGCCGCGGCAGCGGCCGGCGAGCGCTACTTCCAAGTTGCTCCCAGAAATTTTATAATCTTTTTGGTCATTGGTTTAATTTTGGTGATCATTTACTACTTTTGGTGATCATTTACTACTTTTGGGTTAACAATGATTTATTTGGAGTCATTTTGCCTAAACAGGATAGCGAGATGTTAAAACTTTGGTTATAATTTTACAATAAGATGCGGGTTTAATTTTGGTGATCATTTACTATTTTTGTCTGTTATATGTTACTATATCTGGTGGTAAGTTAAACATAAGCCGATTAAAACCGGCGCAATCGCGGTAAAGAGGAGCTGAGAATTTTATTATTTCTCTCGTCTGATTCTATATACTCTGAAAATACATATTATAAAATGTTACATCCGCATTCTAATGGAAAACAAAGTGTTTCATAAAACGAAAGGCCTCAGTAGCTAAATGATTAAATTCCCAAAAAAAAACATATCAATCAATATAAAATACTAGCTGACCCGGCAAACTTTGTTTTGCCATAAAGACACCAAACATTCAGCTACCCTACTTACCCTACTCTACCTACCCTGCCCTACCCTACCTACCCTACATTACTCTACCCTACACTACTCTACCTGCCCTACCCTACCTACCCTACCCTACCTTCCCTACCCTACCTTCCCTACCCTACCTTCCCTACCCTACCTTCCCTACCCTACCTATCCTATCCTATCTATCCTACCCTACCTACCCTACCATACCCTACCTACCCTACCCTACTTACCTTACCCTACCTACTAAACCTTACCCTACCCTACCAACCCTACTCTATCCTACCCTTTTTTTTTATTTTTGTTTCGCTGGGAAAAAATGCATTACGCATACCCGCCCATCGGGGGATGGGGGGCTATGTGGGACTCCCCGGGCTGACTGACCCGGTATACCCACTAAAATAACCCAGCGGCACTCCCGCATCGTCTGAGTGGAGGAGGACTGGGAAACCGGCACAGCCTTTACTTCCAGTCCTCCGCCGACGACCGCCCGCCTTTATAGCGGGGCCTTCACGCCCCTCCCTTAGTGGAGGGGCCCGGGTACGACCGCGAGTGCCCGGCCGTTCCCGCCCGACGAGGGTGGTGATTGGTGCAATGCGGACGAAGGCGCCCCCGCACCATTCGTCCGCTAATCACCACCAGGAGGAGGAAGGAGACGATTATACAACCGTCTTCTCCCTCCCCTTCTCCGCCTGCGGAGCGGCGGCGCGAGAGGATCGTCCTCCCGCGCACGCTCCGCCGCCTCCTTTTGCGACATCACGACCTCGCAAAAGGAGGCAACCGCCGCCCAGGCCTCCTCACTCCCCAGCATGGAGTTGACCACGCCGGGGAGCGAGAGGTCTTGCCCAATCCCACTTGTTAGGGCAAGGCGCAGCTCAGCCCAGGCTGGGCACACCTCTAGGGTGTGCTGCGCCGTGTCCTCTTCCGCGCCGCAGTCGTGGCACGCCGGGGTTTCCTCCCTCCGGATCCGGTGCAGGTGCGTTCCGAAACAACCATGTCCGGACAACACCTGCACCAGACGGAACGAGAGGAAACCGTGTGGCCGCTCGAGCCAGCCCTGCAGGACTGGACCGAGCGCGTCCAGCGTCCGGCGGCCAAAGGCGGCGGTGGCGAGGTCCTCCATCCAATGGAGGACGATGGCGTCCCTCGCCTCCCGCCGCACGGCCTCCCGCTCTTCCGCGGCGGGGCGCTCACCCAGCGCCTTCCGCCGCGCCGTCCACTCGTACACTCTGGCGAGCACCCATGCCTCCAACTCCCAGGGAGGGGTGCCCGCCAGAGCGCACGCCGCCGAGTAGCCCACTGAGCGGTAGGCTCTCGCCACCCGCTGTGCAATGGCCCTTTGAGGCCTGCGGATGGCGGTTGCATTCTCCCTCCTTTGGAGGAAGTCCGCCCAGATGGGTGCCCCGTAGAGCGCCATGCTCTTTAAGATGCCGGCATAGAGGCGCCGGCATCTGTCCTTGGGCCCTCCCAGGTTTGGGAGGAGCCATGAGAGGGCGTCCGCGGCTTTCAGCAGGCGCGTCGACAGCCCGCTGAAGTGCGGGCCGAAGCGCCACCTGCTGTCTAGCACGAGGCCCAGATACTTCATCTGGGCCCCGACCTCTATCCGGACGCCCTCCACGACGATGTGGGCGACTCTATCCTACCCTACATAGCCTACCCTACTAAAAACCTTCTACTAACAATAAGAAACACAACAAAAAAAGAATAAGCGAAATCGGTCCAGCCGTTCACGCATGATGCCGTGACCAAGGGAAATAGGGATTCATTTTTAGGGTTACGTACCCAAAGGGTAAAAACGGGACCCTATTACTGAGACTTCGCGGTCCGTCTGTCTGTCTGTCTGTCTGTCTGTCACCAGGCTGTATCTCATGAACCGTGATAGTTAGACAGTTGAAATTTTCACAGATGATGTATTTCTGTTGCCGCTATAACAAAAAATACTAAAAACAGAATGAAATAAATATTTAAGTGGGGCTCCCATACAATAAACGTGATGTTTTTGCCGTTTTTTTTCCTATAATGGTACGGAACCCTTCGTGCGCGAGCCGACTCGCACTTGGCCGGTTTATTATATATATAGATTCAAATGTCAGGAGTTTTTGGCGGGATTTTTTCGAGTGATGTTCAGCGGCTGTTAATATTATTTGCAACTGGGTTCCTAGTGGATATTATGATATAAAATTGTTGTAGTTTTGTGTCTCAACTGTCTACGCAACTGGACAATATGTGAAGCGATCTCGGGATAGTGGAGTGGAGAATTTTATTGTAGTATTGACTACCTCCGCAAAATTTACTGGGAAGGCTGACTCAATACAATTTGCTGACAAATACTTAAAAAAAAAAACATTAGTATATGTTACATCCGCAATAAAATGCATAATTGCATACTAAAGAATTTTTAAAACCCTAATTGATATTATCCAATAAAGACGAGTCGGTATGGTCCAAGACCTTAGCATGTTCAAATGGCAAAATCGTAGATAAAGTACTATAGATTTGGCCATAAAATGAGCGTGATTGATAGAGCGAGATCGCTAGTTGGCAGCCCCATGTTTTGTAAATACTACGGGCAAAAGATTATTTTTTGTCTTTGTCACCATGGCCGGTTTTTGTTGTTTGTCAAACTCTAATGTTATGGTAGATTTGACAAACAAATTCGGTCGTGTTTGATTTTCTGTGATTTCGTGGTATTATGTGTTAAAGGTCTATCCACACATATCAGGGGCGTGCCCGGGACGTGCACGGGACGTGGACAGACCGTGCCCCGTCAGGGGTTCAAAAAAATATCGGTGGGAACATTTTTTATTGAGACAAGGAATTGGGTTATTTATAGATAATAAGTGTCAGTGCGATGGTGGGTTGTAGTGTTCTTGTTCTTGTTGTAACACCAGAAATAACTATTGTTGTTTCATGTGCGGCCACGCCATTGCTAGATCTATAGGTACTTTATCTAAGGTCAAAATTAACACTGCTGAAACATTGACAGAAGAAAGATATTATGTACTGAAGACGAGGCGGTATGGTCCAAGACCTTAGCCTGTCCGAAAAGGGCGAAGGAAAAAAAAAATAAACATTGACACTGACAGATGAAATTAAATTTTAGGTTATAATTTATTTATACTTGATCTTTTAACTTACAGATCTTGTTTTAAAGTTATCAAACATTGTGAATTTAATCAATAACAAAACATACTAATACAGTGTTTCAACTAATGTCTTATTTAAATAAAACTGCCAAGAACTTCGGCGGCATTATGCTTACCACAGCAAGACTATCAAGACAAATGAGGAGAACCAGCTTTGTGATTAGTTCACGAACATTTTGTAGCCCCACTGGTACAATTAAAGAGGAACCGGGAAATGTTTCTACTGACGCAGCTGCTGTTAAAGTTAGCGGTTTCGCTAAGGCGTTTGAAAAGCAATCACAGATCACAGACACTGAGGACAAAGAACAAAACTTAACATTTGCTTCATTACTGCGGAATTCTAAATTGATGGATGTGAGTTGTCAATTGTGTGTTATTATAAACCTTGTGATCATACAAACTGAAATGCAGATGTTCTCATATCTTCCTCCTTCCCTGGTCCCATTATTTGGGTTCGGACCTCCTCAGTCCTCGATTTTATTATATCGTTATTATTTACTATTTACAGCTTGGAGATCCAACCAACAAAGTGGTTATTGGTAAAATATTCCATGTAGTTGAAGATGACCTGTATATTGACTTTGGATGGAAGTTCCACTGTGTTTGCACCCGGCCTACTGTCCGAGGTGATGAATATGTGAGAGGAGCCAGAGTGAGGATACAGATCAAGGATTTAGAGCTATCCTCCCGGTTTCTGGGCTCCAGCACAGACCTTACCCTGTTAGAAGCAGACTGCAAGCTCCTAGGAATAATAACAACTCCAGTTAGAGCTACTGCAGTAAGTGAAAAGTAACATAGTAGTTATTTAATTTTATTGGTAAATAGATGTTAAAGTAATAAATATTGTTATTTAAAGACTTGTTTGCTTTGCAATCCTTGAAGTAGAGAAATATTTTATAATTTCAGTTGAGTGAATTTCCTCAAACTATTTATTTGAATTAAATTCTATTACCTGTAAAGTTCAAAATTTTTAGGTAAAATAAAAATCTAATTAGACTTCATTTCAATATAATAACTGACTATCTTCTGCTCCCTGGCACACTTAGTCTGCAAATGAGTGAATTATTTCATCAAACATCCTTTGAATTTAACTTCTATCAGTTGAAAACTTCTTTTTTTTATCTATAGGCTCGCGCTTGACCACTATCTCACCTGATAGTAAGCTTGCCTAGAAGATACCTATTTACTCTTGACTTAAAGATCCCTAGGTTGCAGCTTCTCAATTTTAAGGCATAATTAAAACATAATTAGGCTAGATTTCAGTATAAAAAATATATAAAACTGACTATCATTTGCCCCCATAGACAGTAGGCAGTGTAGGCACACTTGTGCTGAAATATGTCTATAATTGTTGATTTATATCCCCTGACAGTTATACATTTTATTGGTACTTGAGACAAGTGCTGTTAACAATCCATGGTCATCTAAACATCTGTGTTGACAGCATTAGATAGTGATAAGTGAGTGGTATATAAGCAATTCTGACACCAACTGGACTTTGTCCAACACACCAATAACAAACAAACATGATTTAAGTCAACAATTTATTTAATTGACAAACATTTGGACAACATCAATAATGGCATAGAATAGCATCTATTTATTGTCAGAATATAAGTAATCACTTATATTTTATATTAGTAATTATAACATTTTTAACATGCCTGAGTCAAACTTTTATTTTATATAGACATTTCTTTGTTTATACACATAGAATAAATAGTGTTATAATTATTTCTGGAACTGTAAGTTACTTTGTCATTATTTTAAATGGAATGTTCAAAATACAATGTTCGGGAGGATTGTTTTCAAGAATCAGATGCTTAAAGATTAACTATGAATAGAGAGATTAACACTGAGATACTGTTATTATTATTTTACAAGCTTATTTAGGTGTTTTAATATTTTCTCTAATAAATTTCTCTAAAGTAGCTACACATTAAATTTCTATAAAACTTCTCAATAACTTTAAATAAAATCTGATTAAAAGATTGTTTCCACAGGAGCGATTATTTGGTTTACTTTCTAGTTCTATAAGGTTAAAGTCTAATTTCTTTATTTCAATTAAGCCATTAAGCGGCACTTTTGAACATCAAAAATTAAAATTTATAAGTAATTATTATTGATTCCACCATCTGTTCCGTCTGTAAATATATCTTAAACCATATTGTTATAAATATAACCAATAATAACCAATCCTCTCAATAATCATTTGTTTATGTCTCTAAGCATCTCTCCCTCATATTGATCTCCTTCCAAGATGTTTCCTTGTGCATTCAAGTTATTTTAATATCACACCTTTGAGCTCAGTGCTTGATAAATACCTTGTCAAAGCTTAGCTTACGCAAAATCAATATCTCCAACAATAATAAGACCCATCAAAATATTACATAGATGTTCCCTTCAGTTAAGTGTATCTTTTGTAAATATTGATACAAAATACTAATAGCCAGGTTTATGTTTACAAATATTCACGAGAAAAGCTGTCCAAACGTGAAATGCATTGTTTTTTCTAATTAAATTATGCATTGTTATCTACATGTGTACAAACCCATAATTATATGAGACCACACCAAGACATTAATTACACAATTTTAGATTTTCTATCACATCAACTCAGCATCGTGTGGAACATGTCTTAAAAAAATAATGCTTCATTTTAACAACTTTTTTTGATACTCAATGCATCAAAGGAGAAGCGCAAACATGTCTGCCAACGTTTGTACAGAACATAAATCGCCACACGATGCGGAATCACCTTCAAAAGTAAGTGACACCTGTATAGTCACGAGATCATCTCATTACATCACCCCAGTAGTTGAGATTCTACTGTACTTTGTCACCGTTCCTGGAGACAATCTCCTGGATGCTCGGATCTTTGACAGCGTCGTTAGCGTCTGGTTTAACTTCTAGTATGTCGTCGACGGTCGAAGGTGCTTCGTCTGCGGGTTTGTCAGTAGGATGTGAGAGCTCCCAATCCTTCAGGTACTGTACGACGGCGGTATGTCCGAAAGTCTCGGCCTCGTTAAGCGGGCGGCTGCCCCAGCGGTCACGGGGGTCGTGTGGGACGCCGCACTGAGCGAGGAGGAAGTCCACGCAAGACAGATGCCCCTCTGCGGCCGCCAGATGCAACGCAGTACGACCGTCGTAGTCCGACAGAGTCATGTCCATACCGGAGAGATGATGCCTGAGAAACGAGAAAATTATACAGACCTTAATAATTTGTCTGGCTGCAGGTGTAAAAACAGTAAGAAACATTGTGAAGGACTACTTTTACGTTCGGCTGTACCTAAATGTAATGATGATAATTTATTTACGCTAGCACCGTGTTGTAAGCTAAGGTGTTAAGCGTTACCTACCCATGGAACAGCACTTGAGTTACATACGTATAGGTACTAATAGACCCATTAAGCACAACAATAAGCATACGTGAGTCCTGAGTACACTAGATAAGCAGGTACTGGTACTATTGTAGTACGTGTGGGAAGCAATCTATTTGATAGAGTTCACCGGTACGGAGAAGTTTCGGTTCAGACCTTTGGCTGTTAAACAATAATATCTTTGTCATCAAAAGTTCCCCAGGTAATTAAATAATAAATCTTTATAAAGAAATCATTCGTACCTTCGCAGTGCGCTGAGATCCCCACTCGCAGCAGAGAACAAGAGATTGACAATGTTGAGACCAGTAGACTCGAATTTATATTTTCGAGGATCCTTCTTGTGACTCGCATACCGAATGTTGTCGTATTTGTGGAAGTTGAACCTATTAATCATGTCCTGAAACAATTTTTATACTGGTTAGATAAGACAATATAATCCATCTTGGTAAACAGTAGTAAAATGGTAAGGTAATGGATCTTACATCGCAAAACTGCAATCCTCTGCAGCTGTTTCCTAATGGATCCAACGGTGGGGACCATGTGCAGATGCCCATTACATTGGGCACAACTATGAGCATGGCGCCTGAAACTCCCGACTTCGCTGGTAGTCCCACTTTGAACGCAAACTGTCCTGAGTAGTCGTACATACCGCAGCTATGCATCAAAGAGAGCACGTTACGTACTGAGTCTGGCCGCAGGACCTTTTCATCGGTAATAGGACAGATGCCTCCATTTGCTAGTGTAGCAGCCATGATGGACATAATGTCGCAGTTAGCTTCCATTGAGCAACACTGTAATCAAGAAAATTATATATATGAGACTATTCCTAATATACAATTATTATATAATATTTAGAAATAATACACACCTGAAAATAGAAGTCCATACATTCACGGAAATTGGTTTTTTCCGGGTAACATTTATATTCTCTCATGTAGAAGCCAAGTGCATAGTTTCTGTCGGCAGCTTCGCGTTCAGATAAAAATACTGCGTTATTGAAGCCCAGTCCTTCGTTGCCAGCGAGCCGGCTGAAGAATGACATGACATAATCGAACTTTTCAGCGAGTGTCATTTCGGGCCTGTCCAAGGTCTTCAGTAATGAGCATACTAAGATTGCTCCTGCGTTGATCATAGGGTTGTGCGGCTTCACTGTAAAATTAGTTTACACAATTATTATTTACGATGCTCTGAGAGCGACGTTGACAGATGTTATTGTTGATCTAATTGTTTATGCATGTTCGTCACGCTATAGACTCACAAAAACAAATAGTATTACAGGTGTAGGCGTTGTTAATACGTACTGTTATAGTCCAGAACGAGTTCATTGAAGTTCCGGCCGCTGGGCTCCGTGCCAACATATTTGTGTACCACGTCGGGGCCCAGGGTCTCCAGTGCCATCGCGTATGTCAGTGGTTTGCTGCACGACTGCAGAGTGAATGGGACCGTCACGTCACCTAAACAAAATAGAGAACATGGTTAGATACCATATCAGCCACACACAACCAATCAAATAGCTTTCGTATGGTATTGATTCTTACCGATAGAAAATCGCTGTCCATCGATGGTGCAAATGCTCACTCCCCAGTTCTCCGCGCTAGCTTTAGCGAGCTGTGGGATGTAACTGGCAACTTTTCCGTCAGAGTTGCTTTTAGCAGCCCAGTACATCTCTTCTACGTCTTTGATAAAGTCTTGAAAGTCTGGAATTACAAATTGGCTGCGGAACGCCCTGGTTATCAAAACGATGTTGGGCGCAATCACTTCTTTGAAAGTATTCCTGTCGAGTTTCAGTGTTTCTGGTGAACCGCCTTCGAAATTGGATTCTTTGTGCACTTTGTATAAGTTGTGCATAACTTCTTTTACGCGAGAGTCATTTTTCCTGATGCCAGTGGTCCTCAAGGCCTGCAAGTAAATAAAGAAATAATTAATGCAAACAATTTGTTAAAAATAAATAATAAAGGCCACAAATATGAAAGTCGGAAGGTAACACTTACGGCCAAAAACTTTCCAACGGGCAGGAGGCCTGTGTCTTCATTTTTGAACATATCAAACAGGACATCGTCGGAATTCTTATGCGGACCTTCTCGAACCCTGCACAGCAATAACATATTCGTTAGGTATTTAGATAGGTATGTAGCTGGTAATTATTAGGGGTTCTAAGTAAGGGGTAGTCAAATTTGCCGCCTGTGGGGAGTAGCTATATACTAGTAGTACCTACTTACAGTTACTCCTATCTTGTGGTGACCTATAGATAAATAAACCGGCCAAGTGCGAGTCGGACTCGCGCACGGAGGGTTCCGTACCATTATCGCAAAAAAACGGCACAGAAATCACGTTTGTTGTATGGGAGCCCCGCTTAAATATTTATTTTATTGTATTTTTAGTATTTGTTGTTATAGCGGCAACAGAAATAAATCATCTGTGAAAATTTCAACTGTCTAGCTATCACGGTTCATGAGATACAGCCTGGTGACAGACAGACAGGCAGACGGACCGCGGAGTCTCAGTAATAGGGTTCCGTTTATACCCTTTGGGTACGGAACCCTAAAAAGGTCTAGATAGTTCGGTTAATATCTAAGATATTGACAGATACCTATCTACTACCACTTATAATAATACGTGAATAATGCTTTAGACACACCTACTATAATACAGAAGCCATGTCTATAACATACAGGGTGGTAGGTTAATTATTAACTAATAATAAAATTGTAATGTTCTACAGCTGTAATGGTCCTCTACATACCTAAACAGCAATCAATTATTGTCAGCTACAAGTGCTTCTCATGCAGGGATCGTGTGTCGCGTTAGACGCGTTTGTTCACGAGTATGCAATTAGCACAACATTGCTAATAGAGCAATTATAATATATTGAACAAATATTGTGTTACACCAACGCCCCTCCGTGACGTCAAGCCTCACGAACTATTAATATCAGGAGCGTGACTACGTAGGCCGCGGGTGTGTCTCCGACGAACACACTAAAATCCGTGACAAAGCTGTTTACCATCACCTGATGGTGCTATAATTAGACACGAGAATGCTACGAAAAACAAGCAACTGCTGCAAAAATATCGTACCTAACGACTACGACAAAAGCATTTAATGACGAAAGCAATGCCAATTTGATAGCTAAAACAATTGCAATAAACATTAACCCTCTTACAAATAAACGTGGAATAAAGTTATACCAAGTATAAACCTATGAAAATGTATGGTTATACCTTTGTTATACCTGGTATAACTTTATTCCGCGTTTATTTGTAAGAGGGTAAGATTTTAGAAAAATCAATACAATGTAAAACTTTACGATAAAGAAAAACCCAAAAGACTTATGTAGATATGGGTTTATCTCTACTTATGTCTATAATGTATGCCAAAATAACGTAGGTACGAGTAATTTTACTTTTGGTTATTTGGCAGATTTCAGCAGGTAACTATAATCCGCTTAGATAACAGTTTGTTACTTAGGTAATGCATTATCGTAACAAGATCTCGCTGATCTGATTAGAATATTTCATTGACACACTATGGATTCTATTTCCTTGTGTGCCCACTACATTAAAGCCTGGCCAAACATAGAAGCACAACCCAAAAAAAAAAACAGAAAAAAATTAAGCGTAGATAAGATAAAACCAAATTTGAAATGTAAAATAAGATGACTGCAATAAAAAAAGAAGATAAAAATTTGGAAAATGTTGTAGCTTCTACTACAAATAATACTGATCCATGCAACACACAGGCAGGGTAGGCAGATGCCTGTACTCACGCTACGGGGTCGATGTTATGCACGAACGAGTACTGTCTGATTTTGCTGCTGCCATGGAACATGAACAAACACAAATGTGAATACCTTATCAGTGTTAAATGAACTTGACCGAATATGCGAAGCGGCTGTGTCGTCACTAGACACAAAATGACAAATCAGTTGAGTGTTTTACAGATTTATCAAAGAGGAATTTCATGTCTTATTGATTTTTTGCATTATCGACAGTCACAAGTTACGTTACGTATGACTAAATGTTGCATAACTGAACACATGGTTATGGAAAAAATTGTTAATAATTTCTAGTAGCCACTATAGTTACTGACTGTGCCTGTAGGAGTGTTTCCTAGTTTCAAATGTCAGGGGTGAATTAGACATTGGACAAGTACCGGCGCCGGCCTGTTTAATATAGATCAATAGGAGTCGATGAGGGTTATTAACAGCAATTTATTTCCAATGAACGTGTGTGTATTGACACTATTTCTGCATTGATTCATAATAATAAGTAATGCATGCGTACCTCAGGTCCAAGGACTGGACTGAATAAAAGTGTGGTGCAGAGTTGCGCCATTTCTGAAAACATAAAATAATACTTTTAGTCAGAGTTAATTTTTTTAGCTTTATCCCAGATTTCCACAAACAGAGACAGACACAACGGTTCCCTCTGTCACCGTGGAAGTACAACACAAGGAAAGGACACTCACTTCACGTTTTGCTATAACATAGTTTGGTCTCACTTGACTATAGTGGCGATAGCAGGTGCATATCGAGTGCTTGGGTTTGGCAAGGGGGCGTGCGGCCGCGAGCCGGCACAGCTGGCGGGTGCTCATGATGGAGTGCGACACGACTTCGGAAGTCCGACGCGAACGTGCTCCCTGCGGCGGCTGGTGTAGCTGGCGGGCTAGCCGCGGCGGCGTGCTAATGTCAGCTCCCGAGGCGCAGGCGCCAACTGACGGCTCCCCGCCCAGTGCACCTCTCGCTTATCTACTTGTTTACATTCAGTGTTTATATTACAGCCGACGCGTTACGTTAAATTGAATAATTCGTGGCAATAGTGGCACCTGAGTCACGTTTTGACATAGTAACTGTGTACATAGAGCTACGTAGTGGGGAAGGCCCATGTTACATCTTAACACGCCTTCTTGGAGTCTTAAAAGATCTCGTTAAAACATCAGAACAAACAACTCACGTTAAACTAATTAAGATATATAAAAGGTGGTAAAGGTGACGAAAGTTATCTTATTTTAATAACAACCATAAATTCAGCTGGTTTTATCATTCATTTTACCTACAGCAAAGTTAATTGTTAAAAATTAAATAATAAATTCGTTTGTTGATTCACAGATAATATAATACTAGCATAGTTCAGGTAAATAAAATCACCTTCAGTCAGCTTTTTGAGTTACAATTTTTGCATTGAAATTAAAATAAAATCCTCGACGTCCTGTCTAGCAATGGATTTAATTCATACGCCACTGTTAGGTACTAATCAGTTTACAGCTCCATAGCAACGAAATAGTCGATCAATACGACGCGACGTCCTGGACTCGAGCTATCTGTTTAAATTTCTTTGCAATCTGTAACAGTTCGTTGAAGTCTGGACTTAACTTATCTGTTTAAAGTTCAGCAGCCTAATTGCGTAAGTGAATTCTGCAAAGCAAACAAGTTGGAACCTTCCCAAAAACGACATTTCGTATTGCATATTACACTCTGAAACGGAAAGGTTATGCTCCTTTCATTACCAATATTTTGACGTAGAATTGATTGTAAAAGAATGAATGAAAGCGGAAGAATCGAGATAAAACTTAACTATTGGTATTGTGTATTGCAAATGTTATATATCTTCAACTCCGTAGTATCTCTCTAAGTAGTCTGTGTTCAACTCAAAGGAGGATTTGGAAAGCGAACGCTAGCTTTCCAAATTAGTTTCGCAATACCGAAAAAGAAATGATTCTGATTCTTTGAAAGAATCGACTTGTTTCCTTTTGCAGAATTCACTTACGCAATTAGGCTACAGGGAACTTCGTAGCACTCTCGTAGCATGCTAATTATAAGGTAAAGCGTTTTGTTTATGATGAGTACAATGACGAAAGATAGGAAACTTATTTATTTGATGAGATTTATTTAAATGAAAAGCTAGTGTTTGATGATGGTGATCATTAGATTTAAATTGTTAGACTGCCTTGTTAGTACAGTGGGTTTTACCTAGATCGAGCAATCCGTTTTTATATTTTTCAGTAACAGCGTGAAATCCAGAATGTTCCTGGTTATAAGCAATAGAGTCGCACATGCTCGCATCGTCTAAACACATCTATCTATTATTTCTTCCCAGCAAAACATTATGATAACAAGGCCGAAGTGAAGAATTAACGTTTTGAGGGGCTGTCTTTTGTAATTTTAGGTTTCCAAAAAGTGTATATTGTAAGTCACCGTAATTTAATTAAATTATTCTTTATTATGTCTCCTGAACTGTCTCCAGGTACCGGGTTTACTGTAAGTAACTACACGAAACTACAACTTTATCCTGCTGGGAATGTCGTCATGAAATTTTACATTACCTATATTTGCAAAAGTAGGTACCCAATGAATGTCCTCAGTATTATTTGTCACCGACCATATTACTTTTACCTTAATTATTTTTATAGGACAGGAAAAAAATATTGAAAGGTACCGTATTGTTCGGTAATCTTCATGGTTTGCCGCTTCATAAACTATTACTTCACAAATTCGTTTACCCATGTCTTTATTGACCTCATCGATGACTTAAATATTACAAAATTATAATTTTGATATTCTGTCGACACCAAAAGCAGCTATCGCTCTCAATTCTAGTATGCCTTTTGCCAACTTTAGGTAAGTTGGCAAAAGGTAATATTTAAAATAGTATTCATCAACCTTCTGCGATCAATTCAATGATCCGTCTGGCATGGTGAATGTCTCGATAAATAGGAGTTCTTTACAGGGGTTATTGGGGTTATACTTATATTAGGCTGTATAGCATTCCCATAGAAAATATCTTGAAAATGCCAGCCATTTCACCACACTCAACGATCTTAATAATCATTGCCATAATTATGCAGTAAGTAGATATTGTACGTACTATATATCCAGCAGATGTCTGCAACTCCACGTCCAAGCGTGGATTTGCTATGTGCTCACCGATTGTCAAAAATCAACTGCTTAGCCTTTCCTCAACTGCGTCGGTTTTCATTCTAATTCCCACTTGCACGAAAACAGCTAACACGAGGTTAAATTGATAGTTTGTCATAAAATATTGTCAATTAAACCTCGTGTTAGCTACTAACTCAGAGTTAAGTGGGCCTAATCGGCTTATTTAATATTTATTTAAAATACCGAATAGGCTCCGAAACTACTGGACCGATTTAAAAAATTCTTTCACCAATAGAAAGCTACGTTATTCCTGAGTAACATAGGCTATTTTTCTATCCCGAAAACGGGTCCTGTGGGGTGGCCCACGGGAGCGAAGCCGCGGGGAACAGCTAGTACATCGATATAATCATTTTAAACAATTTTAGAACTAATACACATGACAAGTACGGCGTACAAAGCACTTGTGATAATAATATTGCCACCTTGTAATAACACTAGTGTTTTTAATGGAGCGAGTGCCCATCTGACCTGCATTCCCATACAATACAATACAATCTAAACAGTTTTCTAAATCTAACAAATAATCAAACTCATAAAACTACTACTTTTTTATAATGATGAAGACTTGCACCAATAAAAAATACTAGGACTTGCGAACTTTGTCTTTACTAGCAACAAAACAGAGTTTTGCTAATTAGTTTTATATTATTTCATTAAAGTTTATTTTCTAATAACTAAAGTTTGCAAGTCTCAACTATATTTTTGAGTGTGATCCCAGATAATAAAAAAAAAACACATGCCAGTTGAATAGTAGACAATCATCAAAGAATCCCGATAAATTTCGGGCTTAATTTAAAAATAGTGTTTACTTATTCATATTTCAATTAGTGTTAGGTATTCTTGGTTCATGCGCATAAAACTTTTATCTATGCACGTTAGTAAAAGCTTTTGTCAAGGCAACCCTCAGGGTCATAGTCTGACGATGATATTTTCTAATGAATTGTACGATTGGGAGCCTTTCTATTTTCAATGTTAGTCTACTTTTATGTAACCGTTAATGAACTAGAAACATGAATACTTTGTGATGAATGAAAAGACGAAGATAATTTGAAAATGAGGAAATGCAAAAAAAAAGTAGTAATCACCTCAAAACCATTATCACATTCCATCACGAATTCTTGAAAACCACTGTTATACAAATACCGCATGCCAGAGTAGCGGGGCGGTCGCGAGGGATGTGCACGCGCAGGGTCAAGCGCGAACTGAGCCGAGCACCGTGCGAAGTGGCCGACACTTCCGCGCGCCACGCACTGAGTCTGAGCCATCCTCCTTCTGTCTGCCGTTTATAAATATACTACAACTAGGAGTGCCAAATTAGCAATAGAAGGGAACTAGTCGCATTATATTTAGTTTGCACATATAATTCGGAAGAATTCGGACAACAAGACGTACGGCGATGTGTCATCGGTATATGGTGGACCCGTGGACATCCCACCCATACGCACCAAACATTTTAAGAATACTTTTATTATGCCGTACAACTAAAGAATGGAATTCCCTGCCGGCGTCTGTATTTCCTGATAGCTACAACCTGGGTATCTTAATGTCAAGAGTGAATAGGTTTCATCTAGGCAAGCGTGCTTCATCGTCGACTACATCATCGCTTACCATCGGAGCGGGTAAGATGGTGGTCAAGCACGAGCCTACCAACAATAAAAAAAAATACTATGTGGGCATTGTAATTTTCAAAAAAACATGTCTAATTAAGACACAATTCATTTCATTTAGATAATTACTTTGACAAACTTTCGGCAATTGAAATAGATGAACTAGTTTCGTTGTTCAATATTAAAACATTTTCGTTTCTTTCACAACAAATAGGTAGCTACGGCGTCACTTAATATCACGACATTTAAGCTCGAGTGACGTACTTTTAATCCCTCGCTGCGCTCAGGATTCTACTATAAAATCCTTCGCTCCGCTCTGGATTAAAAAAACACACTCGCCTTTAAAATAGTTGTTTGCTCCCTAGATAAACAATATACTATTTTTACCATCGGTGATATATATATTATCGTGCCATAAGGACAATAGTCATGATTTCACAAATAGACTCATGTAAAGATCATTTTAAAAAACTAGAAATATTAACAGTGCCAAGTTTATACATTTTAGTAAACCTAAGTCACTTTGCGAAATATATTCATCAGCATGAATCTCAAGAGGAACGAAAGTTAAGAGAAAGCAGAAGAAGGAAGGATTTAAAACACATGATATCACCAAATTTTAACATAGTTAAACATTCACATCCAGATACCAAGCAGTGGAATTGTTTAATAGGTTACCGACGGAGTTAAAACTATTAATTTATAGCTTCTACATATTTAAAACCAAGTTTAAAGCCTTCTTGTTGGAAAAATGTTATTACTCGATGTCAGATTTCATGTCAAGCAATTAAAACTAGATGAATTAATATTGGATTAATTTGACTTTCTAATTTGTTTGTGACATATTTTTTGGAATAATTTGACATTATAGTGCTTGGGACATACACTGGATTAATTGACATTCTAATTGACTATTTTGACATTCCAATTGTTCGTGACATATTGATTGATTTGACATTATAATTGCTTGTGACCTAAATTGGAATGAATCGACATTCTAGTAATTTGATTAATTTGACATAATATTTGCATGTGAAATATATTGTATTGAACTGATATGCTAATTGTTTGTGACATATTTGATTAATTTGACATTCTTATTATTTATTTATTTTCTGAAATATTTAAGTTATCATTGATTATAATGGTTTGTAATATTTTTTTTATGTCGATATACAATTTGCTACAATAATTGAATTAATCATCAAGTGATAATGTTACTGAAATTATGTTCCACCAATTCTTGTAATTATGTACCTACCCAATATCCGACACGATGTTAATTGTTTGTGAATAAATAAATTAATGATAGACCGGCAAGTATGAATCAACTTCTAAGCCGAAAACTAAATAAGTTCGTAATAAGCTAGTATTGTTTGTAGATACCTGGCTGCAGCTTAATAATGCAGACCTATACTTATTTTCCACATCAATGTCTATTAGGTTTTATTCGTTCAAAATATCTTTGCTATGGGTAATGAAAAAAACTCAATACATATAACTTAAAATAATTAGGTCAATCGGTTTATATTTATAAAGTAATTATTAGAATGACTTTAAAAAAAAACACAGGTAAAAACAGGTGTAACCTCGTTCTTTGTCAGAACTTAGCTATTAGGCCGCGTTAAAAGCCGTTAGTTTTCGAGTACCTATGGCGTCCATTTATATTCAAGAAATTATATAATTTATCCATGCTATGAATAAACCTACCTAAGATTCTACAAAACCATCTTACCTAGCATTTTGTTTAGTGTTTTATGTCGATGTCCTATAACTTCAGCTCAATTCTGTTTGGTTCAGTATCGAAATAATAGTTCCAATTTTATTCTAGACGGTGGCGTTATAGTTTCTGCTATCCCCATGGGAGTGGCGTAAATATGTTATGTATGTATTTGTGTGCCAAAATATTGTAATGATTGCAATTCACCGCAGGAGAGTTCGTGTTATTTATATATACTATTTTATTTATTTTTTTATTGTATTTTCCGTTTCCGTAAGTGTGTCCGTGGCATGAACAGTGGGCCCTATCAGAATATCAGCGCAGCGTTATTTCCTTTTTTGGATATCGCTGCACATGCTGAGATAGGAGCCTTTTTGGTCTCGCACGGGGTTTTTTATTTTGACTATTGTGTAATTTTTATGCTTATTTCTCGTGTCTCCTGTGCGGGTCACAAATAAATATTTTTCTTTCTTTTAAATTCTACATTGTATAGGCAAAAGATTGTTCGGTAAACTTATTAGTTCCTCGTTTATGGTGGTTTTTCAGAGCGAGACGCTTGACTAGGGAGCGATAGGACGTGGGTCCAAACTCCACTCGTCAGACTTTTGTCGTGAACCAACTTCAAGCATATTTAGTTTAGTTGGAGAATGAACATACATACCTTCGAATAATAGGTAACATATAACTCGGTTAAAACTGAAACAAGCTTTTATATATATTTCTTTAAACAACATTTTATATTAAAAGACAAGTGAAACTCAGTAAAAGCTTGTATAAAAACACTAAGACTCAAAAATTGGCATCAGATGTAAGTATAAAAAGGCTTTAAAAACCGCGGGGGTTAACTGTGCTACGAGCCGCGTAGCAGTGCGTAGTAACTGCTACGCGCGTAGCATTCAAATGTAGCGCCCCGTCCAATAGCTTTTGCGAGATTCATATCTACGTTCATAGCCTGCTATTAAGCCTTTCATAGTATACCTTAATAGTTATATTAATAGTTTATTATAGAAAGTATATTATGCTTGAATGTTTGGAAGATTTTTAAATAATCACGCCTCACCGGCTGAACGGATTTGGACAAAATTCGGAACTCTGCAGAACATAGCATCGAAGGCTACTTTACTTTTTTATCGTGATTCAATAGTTACCAGCATTTCTGCTGACATTTACGCAAAATTGAAAAGCAATTTTCTCTCGATTATTAATTAGAGAAAGATGTATTTCATAATACATAGTTGCGTTTCGAAAACTCTAAGCTCGTAACATCATACAATTTCTATCAACATTTTAGGTTGTCACATATTTGTGCTAGCGACTATCCGTATTTGTGGAATTATTTTCAACTAATACGTGTGTGAAGTCGCTGGAAAAAACTAGTTTAAAATGAAGGGAAACTGTTCGAATTAAATTAATTAAGACATTTATGGCATTAGGGTTATTTTATTGCCTTTTTACAAAGGTGACTTCGACAGGTCCGTCGTTTCTCAGCACGATGTCAGAGATCAGTCGAATGTCTTCGGGGTGAGTGACCGGCTCCAGCGTGAACTCTCTCAACACCTCTGCCACGGCTAACTTCATCTCCATCATGGCGAACTTTTGACCTGTGCAACGCAGTTATTATATAATTATCATTTTTGATGTACCTTTATTTTAAATTAAATTTTGATCTTACAACCTCGCTTTCTCACATTATTATTAATATTTTTCAGTATCAGAAAATAGAAAACTTGATTGAAACTGTGTCGCTGCCAGCGATACGAAGAAGAAGAATAAATTAGCTCAAGGAAGCTTGACAGCATCTTCTGTTAGATACAATTAATTCCTCAATTAGACACATTAAAGATCATTAAATAGGTCTTCGAGAAAGGACAGCTTAAGAGTTTGCTTTTAGCACAGTTATCGATATCAAAACTGATAAATAATCATTTACCTATACAATTTCGAGGCCCAGCACTGAAGGGTATGTACGCATAAGGATGTCTTCCCGCGCTGTTCTCTGGTAGGAACCTGTCAGGATCGAACTCGTCTGGATTCTTGTACAGCTCAGGGCGACGATGCAGGTCGTAGATTATAATATGGCAAAAAACACCGGCGGGGACTTCATAATTACCTGGAATATAAAAAGAAGATCAATGTGAAGAAAATGAGGAAACTGTCGTGCGGAAAATTTTAAGAAGAAGACATAATTATGTATTGCACCGACCCAAATAAAACTGGGATAACGACAACCATGATGATGATAAGATAATATTAAAGTAGGTCAATAACGTAATAGTGCTGTAATAATAAAACACGAGTAAAAACATGCGTGGAAAAGAGATTGTTTTGTTAATTAATCGACTTTTTATATGATAGGTAATTGGATGTGGAAACTGATTAGATTTGTCTACCTGCTAATCGCTCTCATGACTGTGCGTACACTGCGTACGTGGCAGTACTAGTAATAGTTTGCAGGGACCATCCAAGTTTACTAAATGTGAAACTATGTTTGGTGGAGATTTGAGACAATACCTTACGAGGTGTGAACCTGTTTTTTCTGAACAGCATGCAAGCTGTCCAGAAAAAAATTGGATGGCAGTTGGCTGACAGGCGATTTAACATGAGTAGTTTTACTTATAGAAATAATAATGGAATATTGACCAATTTTTCTTTTCATAGTATTGCGAGAGAGCGTCGTTTTCTCAAGAACGACGGGTTACCGATGAAGTCAATCAGCACCTAAATGAGAAAAAATATGTTGTTGCTCTCTTTATTGACTTCTCACGTGCTTTTGACACTTTAATTCATAATCAACTAGTTGATAAATTAGACGATTGCAGAGTACGTGGTCCATTACTCAACTGGTGTAAAAGTTATCTTAAAAATCGAACCTTTACTGTAAAAATTGACAACGCCTATAGTGAACGCGTAGATATAACTGAAGGAACAGCTCAGGGCTCGGTATTGGGCCCCTGCATTTTTTGTCGTATGTTAATGATATGAGTAAATACATAACAAACAGTAAATGCTATCAATTCGCGGATGACACTTGCCTTGTTATTGCTAACAAAAACCCTCAAATATCATGTAAACACTTACAACTCCACCTGGATGCTCTAACAAGCTAGTTTCACGATGCTGGCCTAGTGCTTAATGCAAGCAAAACCAAACTTTTGGTTATAAAATTTTCCTACGTTAGAAAATTGCCCTTAAGGTATGATTCCGAACCACGCAGCAGTGCTGCCGCGACAGTACTGGTCCTCATACAATTTCTATAAGCTTATATGAGATTACATTCCGAGCTAGGCAGCAATGTCGCGGCAGCAATGTAATGAAATTGTATGGGGACAAGTAGTGTCGCGGCAGCTCTGCTGCGTGCAGCGTGGTTCGGAATCATACCTTTCATCATCATCTGCCTAGCCTTTTTCCCAATTATTGTTGGTGTCGGCTTCCAGTCTTACCGGATTCAGCTGAGTACCAGTGTTTTACATGGAGCGACTGCCTATCAGACCTCCACAAACCAGTAACTGGGTAACACGATACCCCTTGGCAAGACTGGTGTCAGATCTCAGGCTTCAGACTACCCGTAAAGACTGTCAAAGATCTTCAAATGACAGCCGGGACCAACGGCTTAACGTGCTTTCCGAGGCACGGAGGAAACTCGGTATGTTGAAATGGTCACCCATCCACGGACTGACCTCGTCAAGCGTTGCTTAACCTTGAAGATCGACCCGTGCGGCTGTTATTATTTAGCCACGAGCTCCTCAATCATACCTTTATGGAACCTAATAGCCCATGACCATGACTGCTTGCATGCGGTCAATATGACCAATTATACCAGTCCTTAAATAGATGTTGTCAATAAACAAATATATCTTGGAGTAGTTGTAGGCGATAAGTTTACCTGGAGTCATCCAGTGCCTGGTGGTGTCCTGGTGGCTGTTATTTGCGATAAACTTCGGCAATTTCTTGCTAATATTACAATATTATAGAACCGTATTATATACGTTCAAAGTGAAGATTATGCTATATTTTGCACTGGCAGAATCCTACATCCAGTATGGTCTTAGTAGTTATGGTCGTACCTACATAACTTATCTTGGTAAGATTTTTAAAATTCAATTTTAAATTTTAATAACGGTAGTATCACCCAAAATTTGAAATCAACGACGATATAAATGGCCTCATTAAACTCTATAAAGTACCAGTTCAAACACAAGTATTTTTTTTTTTATTATTATAAGATTTTTTTTCTAATAATTGAACAGACTGTACGCACGCGGGTAATTTCTAAGAATAGGTTTCGTTCATAAATAATTGTATAACCGATAAAAATATCAAATTTAAGCTTAAAAAATATTATTTAATTATTGTTTAGATAATGTAGAGATGTTTGTAATTGTTAAAGACAATATTATGTTAAAGATGGTATTAATTGTTATCGACAATAACGTTAATTATTGTATAGTTTCCGTTATCTCTCTTGCTTAGGGAATGCTGTAACGATAGTATGTATTTTGCTTTTATCGTTTTTTTTTTATATTAGCACATAGTTACATACACATATTGATAGACTCATGATTGCACAAGTTTAAACCTTATTGGTTTTTGGTTGCTATTGAATGCGAATAATCCTGTAATCTTTTTTATAATTGATAAATAAAGGAAAAATAATATATAGTGCTCACTTAATATCACATCTTCGTTCAAGCTTCGACTGATCAAGTGCACCGGAGGGTACAGCCGCAGTGACTCTTTAATGCAGCGTTCCAAGTATTTCATCTTGGGCAAGTCCTCCATAGTGACGGAACGCTTCGAATCACCGAAGATTTCCTTCATTTCAGCAAAGATTTTCTCCTGTTAAAAAAACATTTATAAAGATTTTGTGTTATTTAGATATCGATACGCATCACTTCTGCGGAGTTTCGTAAGCTGGTTTAATTTGACCCTGTATAAGTGAAACGGAGGCATTTATTCAGCTTTATACTTTTTGTTCACCCCGTCCCCCGGTAATAGTAGGTCGTACTAGGTATATTGTTGATATGGCTAATGCTTATGACACCCCTGACATTTAAATTACTAATTAAAAATCGGAAGTAAAACTGCTTTCAAATATAAGGGGCAACTTCCATTTCCCATGGATACCTACGTATTTTGTTGGATTTTTACAGGGAACTTTACTTGGCTCTCCTTTGGAACATGGAACCGTATGAAAAACAGACGGCGTCTTCTATTTTAAAACATCTAGTTAGGAAAAAGTTAATCTATTGTTAAATTTTACCAACCTGTACGTCCTTGTGATGAGCGAGGAGCATAAAGCAAAATGTCAGACCTGAAGCTGTAGTGTCATGCCCCTGCAAACAAAACGTAAACATGTTCTACTATTTAACTGTAATGTTAAGTAATCAGTGCTATTGCTATTAGTTTTCCCGCGGCTTCTCCCGCGTGAAATATGTTTTGTTAATTGGGACAATCCCACCGCACTATTCCCAAACCACTGCAACTCCTGAAAGCCAGAATCAACAGTGGCGACCACCAGAAAAGCGCCGAGACAATGAAGCTCGACGAAGTCTCGGAGAATGAATAAAAAAAAAATATATATATGTTTTATTATCCTAAGGGAACATTATACCCAGTTTATCGGGATAAGACAATAATCTATATCTGTGCTAAATTTAATCCGGATCCGTTCACCCGTTCTGGCGAGGTTGAGTAACAAACATCCATTCAAACTTTAGCAATTATAATATTAGTAAGTTAAGATATTATTGCTCCACGACTTCACATACTTCGAACATGAACGTATCCACTTCTTCTTGGACGCCAATGTCGTCGATTAGTCCTTCCTTTTTGGCTGATATTAATAAGTCCAACATGGCCGCTTTCTTCTTCTTGTACACGTATGTATCGTCATCAGCTGTGCTGTCCTCAGCTATATTCATTCCATATTTGTCTATGTGTTCAGTCCTTTCCGCTATAACTTTTTTCGTGAAACCATGCACTGTTTTTAGATAACCGTCTTGTTTTCTGCTCAAGGGTGTTAGATTAAATATCAAGTCAAAGAAATAAAAAACTTTGATCATTCGTTGGTAGAATACATATCCTATGTTGTATATTGCATCTTTGTAAGCTTTTATCTCTGATTTGTTATAATCACTCAACTTGGTGCCCATTGCGGTCTCTGAAACGACAAGTTACATTTAGTATGTGTTCTTTCAACATTTTCTACTGAAAACTAAAACTTCTTTTGAGCTAGCTTATGTAAACCATAAGCTAACAAAGCAGCTAACAATCTTTTAATGAATGCGAAAAACACAAAATGTCTAAGGTTATCTTTACCAAATGTACCACAACGTGACCTAAATTTAAATCTTGACAGCAAAAATTTTAAAGTTATAACGGAAACTGTATTCTTAGGAATTACTATCGATTCGCAGTTAACCGATGTAGCCACAGCTAGGTTAGTAGACCATGCTTATTTCCACAGTATTATGTCTTATGGCATTTTGATTTGGGGATCAGCAGCAGACGTTGACTCAATTTTCATTTTACAAAAGAGGGCAATCCGCGCGATTTATAAAATGGGTCCTCGCGAGTCCCTCAGAGAAAAATTTAAAGAGATCGATATACTGACTCTACCTTCGCTTTATATTTTGGAATGTATTTTGTATGTCCGTAAAAATCGAGGGCTTTTCAAAACTAGAAGCGACTTCCATAATTTAAATACACCAAGTAAGCACGAAATTGTAATACCCAAATTCAGATTAACGAAAACTAGCAAGTCTTTTCTTATAAATAGTATACGCTTTTATAACAAGTTGCCAAAGTCAGTTATGGAACTGACCGATGGAAAGTTCAAAAACTATATCAAACGTGTCCTTATTAACACAACAAGTAAAATTTCAAAATTTTAAAAACCTACGACACATTTTTGTTTTATGCTACATAATTTATCTATTACATAGTAGACACGCTTCGATCGGCAATCTATTGAGCACGTAATTATGACACGATATCTTGCGTAAACACCCTGATTCAAACAGTGAAACGCCCATAACTTTTGAACGGCTGAACCGATTTTATTCAAACATAGCTAAGAACACTCTCGACAAAATAACCTTTCAAACATAAAAAAATCAAAATCGGTTCACCCGTTTGGACGCTACGATGCCACAGACAGACACACATATACACGGATACACAGATACACAGCAACACACGTCAAACTTATAACACCTCTCTTTTTCCGTCGGGGGTTAAAAAAGCATATTATAAAATCAAGGACTACGTTGGAGATAAAAGTTTTGGCTTTAGCTCCTTCTGCGCATGCGGCTTCCCTGGTAACTCACAAACGGCACAATTATGTGGACGTCTCTAACTATTCTCAATCTCATTTTTTATTTATTATTTTCTTCTTTTAATTAGACTTTTTACAATGGTTTCCAATCATCCTTATAGCCCTTTGATAAGAATAGTTACTGCACTGATAACCACATTTGTGCCACATGTATATATATATTTTTTGTTTTTACCTTTGTATAGATTCTTTTACCGATTGTTTGTGAATGTGTGAACATTGTAGGCCTTCGTCCCTTTTCACATGCTCCGGTTGCCGAGTAGCCGCTACCGGGTAACCGGCGGCGAATGTATAGGCTTGTGCGCCGGTACGTGTGAAAGCTAACATACATGCCGATACACTTCGACGCCGGGTACCCGGCAGCGGCTACCCGGAAATCGGAACGTGTGAAAAGGGACTTCTAGATTTCTAGATGCTTGTTAACATTTGTTAACTTTTTATATCGTTTTACTCATTTTTTTTGTGGTTTCTTATCTAAGCACTAATGCTGTAACATGGAAATATTGTAAAAACACACCAATTTTTTTAAAAGAGTAACCATGGAGTTTCTTGCCGGTTGTTCTCCATAGGAAACGACCAACCCGAACCGTGCGCCTTTTGTCGACGTTTTATAAGTGCCCATGTAGGCCTATGTGAAATAAAAAAACAATTGATTTTGATTTTGAAAAAGATTTGTAGGAAGGTAGAACCGATATCCACAAATACTACAAACTATGTTACAGCAATTAGATACCGAAAGCAAGAAAGCTGGTTTGTCAATGAATCCATCAAACACAAACATCAAACAAACAAACAACACAACAACATCAAACATTCTTCTTTTTTTTTTTCTTTTTTATCAAAGACTAAAATAATGACGAATGCAGTAAAGGAAAACATACAAATAGGAACCCAGATAATTGAATATGTCGATGAATATATTTATTTGGGACAGCTAATTTCAATAAACAACCAATATTCAAAAGAAGTTGATAGAAGGATAAGCAACACTTGGAAACGTTACTGGTCGCTTAAGGAAATAGTCAAAAACTAATCAATACCAATGTCAGTGAAAAGCAAACTGTATAACACGTGCATTCTCCCATGCCTCACGTATGGATGTCAAACTTGGCCTGCTACGAGCAAAAACAGCCAAAAACTTATAGTTTCCCAACGTAACATGGAGAGAAGCATGCTAAACATAAGACTACGAGACAGGTGGACCACTTCAAAAATAAGGAAAAGGACAAAAGTAAGCTATGTCACACTCAAAATAAAGAAATTGAAATGGAACTGGACTGGTCATATTATGAGAACGAACAAAGAAAAATGGACAAGAGACGTTATGGAATGGTATCCTAGGAATGGAAAAAGGCAAAAGGGACGTCAAATAAAGTGATGGGAAGATGACCTACCAAAAGGATGGAGGAGATTAGCTCGTGACAGAGATGAGTGGAAGAAACTAGGGGAGGCCTATGTCAAAGAAGGACAACCTGACCAACAAAGTTGTTGCTGAGTACTTACTCAATTGAATTAAGTTTATTTTTATTTTTTACATAGTGTTAAAATTATTTGTTAGTTAAAATATTTAAGTTAAAACTGTATTGATTTTTGGTCAGTGAATAAAGGCTTTTATTATTATTATAGAACCGATATCTAATGGCTCCTGCAGTTATTTATGAATGATAATTTTTAACCGAATATTATGTGACTCAGAAGAATCTAGTAAATTACGTACGTACGATATTCGCGAGCTGGCGGACCAAAACCAGATGTATCCTCCGACTGCACAGCATGATTTTCTTCTTGTTTACGTCTTTTTAGTTTGCTTTTTACGCAGTCGGGTTTTTTGATTTTTTTAATTAACTTTTTTTATTTACAACTTTTTTGTAATTTTTTTTTAGAATTAGGTACAGTTAAACATATAAGTGTTATATATTTTTGAAATTGCCTCTTAAAATCCTTTATTTTGATACCCCCACGATGGGTTTGGAAGAAAAAAAAAATTTTTTTCCCCACAAAATGGCGCCCAAAATCCGCCATTTTTGTTTTTTCCAATTTTAATGTAGCCAGTGACACTTGCAAGATTAAGACGAATCGATTCACGTAAGAATCATCAAAATCGGCCAACGCGTTTGGTCTCTAGAACGTCACATTGGAACAAACATACATACATACATACATACATACATACATACTTACATACATACATACATACATAGACTGATAAACACATTACCCTCCTTCGGCAGTCGGGTAAAAAGGGGGTTGCTTCTTCCGACCCATCTAAGAATAATGTCACTTAGGTATAATTGTTTCTTAACCATGGCTATATATAGAATGATTAGTCATGAAAAAGTATTGCATATAAAAAACTTACCACATATAGAGTGGAGCGTAAATTCTGAAATAATAGGTACTACATCTACGGGACGGCCAGACACTTGTTTGAGGCTCTCCACAAAGCGCCGACTGTTCTCTTCCAGAACTTGACAAAACTGACGTAAAATGTTGAAATGGAAAGTGGGCGTCAGAATTTTTCTTCTTTGTTGCCATTTGGAACCTTAAAAATTATTTTGGTCTACAATATTACACATTAATATGAAGGTAGTTAGAGCTCTCCCAAGTAGCAAAATTTAGTCCTGTAGTTATTCTAGGAGCATGCATTTTTTAGCCCTATAGAAATCCTATAAACGTTTATAGAACCGCATTTGGGCGCAGTTTATAGGACTATTAGGTCCTGTGATCGTTGTGTTATAGTCCGGTAAAGTGCAATGGGATTTTATAATTATCCTATTAGGTGTTTTTACAGGATATATTATCCTATAAAGATCCGGTAAACGAATTGACTAAGCGCGTTTAGTCCTCTAACGATCTAGTGCGTGCCGCTACTGGTGTTATTGATCCCACATTGATCAGCGTGATGTTGTTATACAGCATTAGTTTTTTATTGTTTTAATAACGGTGCCGTGGTGTCTTGACAAAAAAAAATATTAAGGGCTAAGTACTTATTACACATTAAAATATATTATCTATTAGCATAACATAGGTAAATTTTGACTTTTAATTTTTGTGTAAAGAATGCTTAATTAAATTGCGAAATTAATTTTATTGATAAAGTGTTCGAAAATAATAAACATGTCTTCATGCGCCTTCCAAATTAAACATATTTATTAATTGTTTATTCGATAATAATTAACATATATATAAGCGCCGCCATGGGACGGACCGTGTGCCATTATATTGCATTTATCAAAACCTTTACAATAGTATTTAGTCAAAGTTAAGGCTACTATAGGACATACCTACTTCGCCACCATATTTTAGTTTTAGGATTCCTTTAGAGAAATACATCAGAACTATCCCGCGTGTCAATACATGTATTGACACGCATTATTGTTATGTCTTAATCAGTACTAACATTATCTAAAAACTCTCAGAATTACTTTATAACACTTTCTCCATGAAATTTATTTCAACAAAAAGGAAGAGTGGCAGTTTATGGATGCAAAAACTTCTATAATAAAATATTTTTTATGTTGTACGGAACCATCACGAACTTTACGAGACTCTCTTGTATTTAAGAAGAATATCGACCCGTAATCCGATCCTGATTTCATTTAAAGTAACTTTTTTGAAACTCTTCTTTAATAACTTCCACTACGCTTAAATTGTTTCCATTTGTTTTCATCCATTTTTAGTATTTTTACTTTCTAAAACGTATAACAAAATGGCCAGTAACTCTAGAAATAGCAAATATAGGACACATATAAACAGAATTTTACCTATATACATCGGTGGGCATGCTAGTTTCGTGCTAACAATCCATTAGAAGTCATTTCTCAGACAAATCAATCCTTTAATATACTTGACCTATAGCACCTATAACTAAGACGTTTATAGAAGTGCATGTCTTAAAGAAGAATGGAACAAGACGTTAACAAGCATAAACAATCTTATAAAATGCGTTTATAGGATCAAAATGCAATACTTGCTAATTAGTTTTATATTATGTGCTTATATAACTCCAAGTTCTGGTAAGAATCGTATCTTGTTATCCTGTAAACGTCTATAAAACTAAGTTATAGGATTGAAGGTACCTGTAGCGCAAATCATCTTATAAGATGCTGTTGTGAGATCAGTAATCTCAGTCAAAGCGTCTATTAGATTCCTATTAGACTTTTAGTCTTATAAGTCCATTGCTATATGACTATTTTGCTACTTGGATGTCCGTAAACACTTAAAAATCCAAAAAATACTTCATGCTGCACTAACCTTTGCTTACAAGGAGTCCATCTCTAAGCCAAGGCTTTAAAAGCCCGTAGATTTTACTTTTTTCGTTGTATTTCATGTCTGATACAATTGTCTGCAAAAACGAAGAAAGATTAATAGAATCTATAAGAAAAGTCACTTTATATAGATATTGATTCTTAATTTTGTTAATAAGTACACTCATTAGGTACCTCAATATCATCAGGATTGTAAATATGCACGGACCCTAAAGGATACATCCAGAGTCTGTAGATACCAGAATTTTCTTTAGCTAATTGTCTTGCCAAGTTCATTATTTCAACTGGAAAAAATGGAACACATTGAACATAGGTATACATTTGTTTTCGGTTATAAAGTACACTAGAAAAAGTTAAAATTTCTTCCTTACCTGACGAACGTATTATAGCCGGCGTATTCCCTAAAATAAAGGAGTCCGGCGGCCCGGGGATTTTTCTAAGTTTCCTGGCTCTTTCATTGTAGTTACAGAAAATGTGTAAGAAACATAGAAAAGCCGCGGTACCAAATAAATACCAGAACATTGTTCTAACGTCAGCGGTCTTCGCCGGAACACTATGTACTAAAGATACAATTTTATCAGTTAGTTATAAAATATATTAATTGCGTCCATCTTCGACAAACGTTAGATAAGTGTAACTCATTATTATTTTTCTAATCGTTAGTATTTACGTCACCGTTCTTTTTTATTACGGACTAGTGGCCCGCCCAAACTTTGCCTGGGGCATAATAATTTATAGCCTATAACCGTCTGGAATAATGTACCGTTCAAATGGTGAAAGGTTTTTTCAAATAGGTTGGTTGGTTAGATTGGTTGAGTTAGTTGGTTGATAGATTAGGTTAGTTGGTTCCAGAGATTACACCCTACCAACCCCCCGTCTCTTTATAATATTAGTTAAGCTACGGACCAAATACACATCATGAAACTTGTGCATTAGTTTTGACTTTATAACACAACAAACCCCTTCTATTATAGTTTCGCCATGTCCGTCCGTTCATCAATTAGACTATTGCAAGCTGTAATTTTGGCTCATGAATATTTATACCATACCGACGAAGATGTAAATATTGAAAATTTGGGGTACCCGTACCAGTTAAGGGGGATGATGTTTGTAATTCGTCTAATCGATCATGTGTGGTATTGTTGGATATTTCTTACAAACACTCGGGTATTCCGAGACCTTTTAGATATAGGGATCCGTTTGCGAAACATTAAGCTTTAAAGTGGGGAAGACACATTGCTCCTCCCCAACAAACTAAAACGTTTCAGGATAGGTGAAAAGTATTTACAATGGTCCTAAATATAGGATGATTGGTAACCAGGTGCGGTGCGAGTTCGATTTTTAACCGACTTACCAAAAAGGACCGCCACTTCTCCGTCAATTGTGGACCGATACTTCCAATTTTTTTATTTTATTTTTTATTTTCCCATTTTAATTTGGTGAAGATCTGATGAAAATCTTCGGAGATATACAATAGAACTCTTCAATAAATAACGGCAAATCTCTCGGGATTGCTGCAATCGCATGTCTGTTTATTTATTCTACCATTTCATAACATAACGCCAGTACGCTCTAAAGGGGTACGCAGAAGTGTACAGTTCACCTTGGTACACTCTCATTCGCCGTTTATGTTCAAGATTCATGGTATTCAGGTAATCTATTCTGGCATTATAGGTACATTACTAAAGGCAAGCTGCCTATTAGGTACAACTAAAAAGTGAAAAATAAAAAACTTTTTACAAAAAAAAACTACCGACTTCCAAATAAAATTACTACAAAGTAAAAAATAACATTCTGTTTGGAAGTCGGTGTCCATAACGAAAAATTTGGTACCTACCAAAGATACCGACTTCCAAAAAGAAAGTTATTTTTCACTTTGTAATGATTTATTTTGAAGTCTGTAGTATTTTTGTGTAAAAAGTTTTTTTCTAGAGCTAATTTGCAATGATTTTGAATACTATTTGAAAGTTTATTTGCTACAAAGTGTAGTATTTTATTGGCTTATGTTTAACTTACCACCAGATATAGTAACATATAACAGACAAAAATAGTAAATGATCACCAAAATTAAACCCGCATCTTATTGTAAAATTATAACCAAAGTTTTAACATCTCGCTATCCTGTTTAGGCAAAATGACTCCAAATAAATCATTGTTAACCCAAAAGTAGTAAATGATCACCAAAAGTAGTAAATGATCACCAAAATTAAACCAATGACCAAAAAGATTATAAAATTTCTGGGAGCAACTTGGAAGTAGCGCTCGCCGGCCGCTGCCGCGGCACCGCTCGCTTTGCTCGCTCGGCTCGCGCGCGGTTGGTCACAGTTCTAACCTAACCTAACCTATTTTACAACATTAAATAGCGCAATAATTTGCTATTAAAATTTGGTGATCAATTTACTAAATTTGGTGATCATTTACTATTTTTGTCAGTATATTACTAGATTTGGTGGTTAGGGGTTATCGTCACAAAGTTTTTTTTGGTGGTCATTATATTTATTCCCTATTTTATTTGGAAGTCGGTTGTAATTTTTTGTGCAATAGTAGTTTATGCAATGGTCATATAATAGGGGTTATTAAAACCTCGTGTTTTAATAACCCCTATTATATGAGGAGTGGGTATATCACATGAGGCAAAGCCGAATGTGATAATAATAACACGCGAGTGTTTTAATACCTAATTATATGCCGTTGCATGCCTACACTACTTTTCCGTTTCCACTTTTGTTGTATTTCAACTGTATGAGTTGAAATACAACAAAAGTGGAAACGGAAAAAATATGTGGCATGGCGGGCAATTTAGATTCTCATTGCGCATGACTGCGCAGCGCGCGCATCCATAGACAATGATACTAACTTTTCTACATTAAGTCAATGAGCCCATACGTGCCAGTAAATTCAAAAGTAAAAGTGTGCCATAACAAATAAAAACTTATTTTATTATGCAGTTGTTTGAAAATCGAAGGAAAATGTTGCACTTTAATGGCTTTTTTTTAAATTTTACTGATCCACGAATATAAAGTACGTGTTTATACAATAGTTTTTGAGTTCATATTTTGAACATTACGTTGTGAGTGTAGATAATAGTACATTATGGTACAAGTGTATAATGTTGGTGATTACCGCTGAGGCGCCATTGAGACCCGAGCCGTTAGGTGAGGGTCTTAAGAGAGCCGAGGACGGTAAACATCAATACACACGTATATCATACGACGATTTTCAACACACTTGTGAAGAAAATAGTACAAATAAATCATTTTCAACAGTGAAAACGAGTTGTGTTTTTTTTTTTGCAATGGCGGGCAAAATTAATCAGTTTTCCTATGAGCGCGCATCTAACAATGGCGATCGGCCATAGACTAAAAGAATGAGGTTTCTTTTTTTTTGGCTTTTCGCGGATAGCGTTGTAGCCACGTACAAAACGGGGAATTTCAAGTTTTCTTTATTACAGAGAAAACAAAAGTTATATTTGAGTAGTTACCGTTCTCGGCTCTCTTAAGACCCTCACCTGACGGCTCGGGTCTCAATGGCGCCTCAGCGGTAATCATCAACATTACACACTTGTACCATAATGTACTATTATTACTTAACAAAGTGACGGTCAGCGACCAATAACAGGATCCGCGAGGTATCTTATCAGGTAGGTATGTTTATGTCCGGCTCCCGTCCTATCACTTTATATTTTGGCTAGACAACGGAGATTTCGCTGCCATTACAATCTAATCAACATACTTCACAAATTGCCATACAGTAGGTACATAAATATCTATGTAATATGACACTAATTAACTTGACTTAAGATCCTATGGCCCCTAGCTGGGGCAGAGGGCTTCCACAGTAGTCCTCCATCGAGATCGGTCTTGAGCTTCGCGCTTCACCTCGCTCCACGTCATTCCGATACTCGTCGCTTCAGCCAATACGGTGCGTCGCCATGTTTGACGGGGACGGCCTCGCTTCCTTTTTCCTTGAGGATTCCAATCCAAGGCCTGATTAGGAATGTGATCGGAATCCCTCCGGAGCGTGTGACCAATCCAACACCATTTACGCCGCTTGATCTGGCGGTCGATCGGGACACTAATTAAACTATGTACTATTTGTATTGTAAATGTTTACTATAGATACAGATGCATTGCAACGGATACTGATTCTTCCGGAATAAAGGTCGCTGCAAACTCACGGGTGCACTACGAGACCAAAATACACACAAAATCAAAATAATTTATTTCAACTAAACCATTTAGAGGTACTTTGAATTGTCAAATAAAAGGTGAATCTAGTTGCACATTCGCAAGCATCAGTAGGTCTCTATGGAAAAGAACGTGCAAGAAACTCCACGGATACTCTTTTCCATCAGTTTGGTTTATAAGTATTTGGTTACATCATTCTTGTAGGGAAAAATACATTAATGTGAGAACGATGTAAAAACACGTGCACGTAAAAGCGTCTAGAGTAAACCAAACAATTCAAAAAGTGGGCGAGGTGGCGTCCCTTGGCATTTTGTAAGAAACGAACTTATCGTCCCGTTCTGTCCTGAATAAAGCGCGTTACGTATGCAACGACCATAAGAAATGAGTAGGAATATTAGAGGAAGTCTGAAAGAGGCACAGGTGACTAAAAAGTTGTGTTGAAATCGGTTGTCATGATACCCCGATGCGGAGGTGTGAGGAAATTATCGTAAGAAAAGTTTTGCTGGAGGTAACTATGAATGTGGACATCCACATTCATAGTTACCTCCAGCAAAAAAAAAACATGAATACTAGTTATAACACATAACCGATTTACCCAGTAAACTAAAAAGAAATCCTGACACCAGAAATTGCCAAAAACCATTCAAAACTGCGAGGTGGACTGTGCTACCTACCGCGTAGCAATTTTACTACGCGGTGCTACGCGGTTAGTATTCAAATGTAGGGCCTGTAGAGGTTTCGACATTCACACAAAGCCTGTTTTCGAGGCATTCACAGTATAATAGTAGTGTAGTAGTATACTATCCTATACTACTAATATTACAGAACCGCGACCGAAAATGAGATTTTCATACAATAATACACTCTTTTCTGACTTCTCTGGTGGACTTTACATTTTCCATAAAAAAAATATACATTCAAACAATGTCCTAATAATTACGAGTCAGTCGACACCGGCTATCGCTGAAAACCAGCGCTGTGGCTCTGTCTCAAACGCGAGTCCCAGCATTATGCTGAGCGATGATCGTTTTGCGTAGTTGTGACGTATAATATGTATTTTTTTTATATGCGTCGTGACTATTTTTCTTTTTTTTCATGGAGAAATGCTCATGCATACTGCACTACCACGGGAAGATAGTGCAGTTATGTGGGACTCCAACACACTAAAATTCCACGGTGTCCTCCTGTGCCGCTTGTTGCAGGTACACGTGCACGCGTTAGCACTCACCGCGAACCCGCCGCAGCTGTCCGACACCGGACCCTCCTCTGGGGAGTATCCCCCATCACCGGCGCACCAGAACACACTCTACGCCGTGACCACCCTAGGGGCCAAACCAGCACATGGGCGCCAGGTGACCGCGTGTATGACACCCTTTGTCCCCCTGTGACGGGCCAAGGTCAATGGCCCCACCACCTACCATTTTTTTTTTGGCCACAGGAGATAGGGAGAGTGGCCAGCGCTATACCGACACTCCTCCTCCCCTGCTGCCCCACCGCGACCGCCATCAGACGGTGGCGACCCCGTCCAGGCCGCGGAAGGTAGGGAGAGCGGCGCACCGCAATACCGGTAGTCCTCTCCCTCAGCCGCGATATCGCTTGGGTATGGGAGGCCTTATACGACATCGCGGCCCGCCAAAGTTGTGATGTCGCCCAAGTGGCACCGTAACCTACTTGTTTGCCGCTACGTCGTCGGCTAATCGGCAAAAGCCCTGACGAGCGGCCCCTCCTCGGGTTCCTCTTCGCTCTTCACCGTGGTTGACCAAGCCTCGGCTACTGAGCCCACCCGCCTCGACAATGCGAGAACCCACCCAGAAGAAAAGTCATGTTTGTACTACATATAATAAATCTGTAGATAACTCGTTTTTGAAGTAGTCATCGAAAATATTTCCACACACATTACCCTCTTTCGGTAGTCGGGTAAAAATAGGAAGGGTGTTAAAGAATAAGCAGCAGAAACCATTTCCAGCATCTTTGGATTTTTGTCTGTTTGTCTGTCTGTTTATCTGTTTTGTTGTGCACGCATCACGTAAAATGTACGAAAAATATGTAGATAACTTTTATACATAAAAATTGTGCGTAACTTGAAGTATAACTTGGTTTTTGTTTCATCGCAATCGCTCCACTCTATCAAAAGCTATATGAATTTAAAGCGCAATTCAGATACTTGGACAGTTGAACTTCATATTTGATAGATGGCGTTGTGCATTTGACGTCATTTTCCGAATGGCAGAGTTAAGATTTCTTCAGAAAAAAATTTGGTAGGTAGGTAAGTAGGGTAGGGTAGGCAGTTGACTGGAGCGAAGCCGCGGGCTAAGCTAGTCCTAATTAATTACTATGCTACCCATACACTATAACAACGTGCATCATTCGTAAGCATCAAGTTTAATTTTTATTATTTATTAAGTATTTTTACAGCTGTCAAATTCGACTTCTTAGATTGTCACGACTTTAGGAGTATTTTATTGCCTTTTCACAAAGGTGACTTCGACGGGTCCATCATTTCTCAGCACGATGTCGGTGATCATGCGAATGTCGTCGGGGTGAGTGACCGGCTCCAGGGTGAACTCTCGCAACACTTCCGCTACGGCTACCTTCATCTCCATCATGGCGAACTTTTGACCTGTACAAGTTATTATATCTATATAATTTTTGTCTTAATTTAAAATGTTTTGAACTTTCTATCTCGCCTTCACACATCTATTTTAATTAATTTTAACTTCTATATGATGACATGGTATTTTATTCGTCAATTAATTAGATCATTTATTAGATCTGGCGATGATTGGGAAAGGTCAGCATAAGCTCCTTTCGATGCAGTAATCGATATCAAAACTCTTAGCTCATAATTACCTATACAATTTCGAGGCCCAGCACTGAAGGGTATGTACGCATAAGGATGTCTTCCCGCGATTTTCTCTGGTAGAAACCTGTCGGGGTCGAACTCCTCCGGGTTCTGGTACAGCTCAGGGCGACGATGCAGGTCGTAGATGTGAATATGGCAAAATGTACCGGCAGGGATTGAATAATTACCTGGAATCGTGGAAATAAAGTTCTGGGTATGAATGTGGATGCCAAGAAGAGTAGGTAGAGGAATACCAAAGAATCGATGGATGGAATGGGTGAAAAAGATAACCTATGGAAGAATAAGACATGTTATCAAAACAAATTGGGATAGGGTCAAGGTAATGGTGATAATATAAATTAGGTCAATAACGTAATAGAAAGTGTTGTGTGTGTGTACATTAGTAAACAAATTTATAAGAAACACGTGCATGGGAAAGAGATTATTTTTTTAATGAATCGCATTTTATACTAATAGTAAGGTACTTGGGCTTCAAAACTGAATAATTATGTCTATTTGCTAATCGCTTTCAATAAGAACAGGTGAACGTACATGTACGTGGCAATATTTCGCAGAGAACATCTGCTTCTACAGAATGCGAAACGAGTACGTTAAGAGAGCACTCCAGACAATCAGCACGCCATGTAATGTCTGGTGGTGGCTTTACACAATACTCTAATAGTTACTACTTACTAAGTGTCACATCTTCGTTCAAGCTTCTACTGATGAAGTGCACCGGAGGGTACAGCCGCAGTGACTCTTTAATACAACGTTCCAAATATTTCATCTTGGGCAAGTCCTCCATAGTGACGGCACGCTTTGAGTCACCGAAGATTTCCTTCATTTCAGCAAAGATTTTTTCCTGTTAAAAATACATGTTAAAAATTCATACAAGAATATCAATAAAATACAAAGACAAATTAAATAAGTCAGCGAAACTTCAGAGATGTAATAATGGTTATCATATTTGCCTTATTGCCTGCCCTTGTATTGGTTTTATTCGCCTCATTTGTATTATTCGAATAGTAACGCTAGAATATTCGAAATATACAGTTTCAGTGCAGCGTAAGATAGAAAGCGCAACCGCAGTAGACCCTCGACGTAAATGTGCTTGGAAACACCGGGGTGGTTTTAGCCCCGAAAAAAAGGGAAATACTCGTAACACAAATCCGTAAATTCGAAGGAAGTATTTATAAGGTGCTCCACAATTGCAAGTTCTTTTAATAGATTCCATTGCTTACCATCAGGTGAGATAGTGGTCAAGCGCGAACCTATCTATAATAAAAACCGGCCAAGTGCGAGTCGGACTCGCGCACGAAGGGTTCCGTACCATTCTCGCAAAAACGGCAAAAATATCACGTTTGTTGTATGGGAGCCCTACTTAAATATTTATTTTATTCGGTTTTTAGTATTTGTTGTTACAGCAGCAATAGAAATACATAATCTGTGAAAATTTCAACTGTCTAGCTATCACGGGTCATGAGATACAGCCTGGTGACAGACAGACAGACAGACGCACCGCGGAGTCTTAGTAATAGGGTCCCGTTTTTACCCTTTGGGTACGGAACCCTAAAAAAAAAGAAAAAGATACGCTTGTAATATATCAGTTTCCAATATATTCTCAGGACTATTTCGCTATAAATTTACTATATTATAGTCAAAATCAAAAATCTAAATCAAAATTTCTTTATTAAATTAAGCCATTAAGCGGCACTTTTGAACGTCTAAAAAATTATAATTTAAAAGTAACAATAATTGATTCTACCGTCCATTCGAAAATGTAGCTTGTTATGGAGAAAAATGGACAAGAAACTCCACACTTACTCTTTTAAAATAAAAAGTGTTTTACAAGTATTTGGTTACATCATTTCTTGTTGGAAAAAATACATATATGATAGTTAACCAGCGGTCAGTGTTCATCACAAACTTAGCGATTTATTTATGGTTTTCCGCAAAGGCCCTCAATCGCAAACGTAAGCTTGTAGATGTCGTCGCTATTTCGAAACGTCAAGTCAGAAAAAAAGTAAAGTCTTTTAAAAATGTGACCTACCTGTACGTCCTTGTGATGAGCAAGGAGCATAAAGCAGAATGTCAGACCAGACGCTGTAGTGTCATGCCCCTGCAAACGAAATGTAAACATGTTTGTCCACTATTTAACTGTAATGTTATGTTTAGTAATTAATGCGATTACAATAGACTATATATTTTCTATATTATCGGTCGACGACTTAACGTACTTCGAACATGAACGTATCCACTTCTTCTTGAATGCCAATGTCGTCGATCAGTCCATCTTTCTTCGCTGATATCAATAAGTCCAACATGGCCGTTTTCTTCTTCTTGTACACGTATGTATCATCATCCGCTGTGCTGTCCTCAGCTATATTCATTCCATATTTGTCTATGTATTCAGTCCTTTCCGCTATAACTTTCTTCGTGAAACCATGCACTGTTTTTAGATAACCTTCTTGTCTTCTGCTCAGCGGTGTTAGATTAAATATAAAGTCAAACAAATAAAATACTTTGATAAATCGTTGGTAGAATACATAACCTAAGTTGTATATTGCATCTTTGTACGCATTTATCTCTGATTTATTATAATCACTCAACTTAGTACCCATTGCGGTTTCTGAAACGACAAGTTACTATGAGCACATTGTACGGTGCTAGTATTGATTTCGATGTTAATAAATATAGATTTTTTATCTATACTTAATTACTCAATACTTAATAATATAATAATCAATAATAAATAATATTATAAAGAGGTAAGATTTTTTTGTTTGTTTGTACCGAATAGGCTCCGAATCTACTGGACCGATGTAAAATTATTTCTCCAATAGAAAGCTACATTATTCCTGAGTGACATAGGCTATTTTTTATCCCGAAAACGGGTCCTGTGGGGTGGGCCACGGGAGCGAAGACGCGGGGAACAGCTAGTCTAATATATTTGTGACTTACGAAGTCAATTCATTATGGTTATAAAGATTACCTAGGAACAAAAATAACTTTAATTGATATAGATAACCTTTGTAACAAAAGTACTTAGCGATTAGGTTACAAGTTCAGATAAATGAAGGTAGCTTAAATAACGGAAACCCTGCCTCCTAAACTAGGGGAAACCTGTGACTTAGGAGTCAGTGTTCTACTGTTACTTCGAATGTTCCAATAAACCTTTCTGTGTGTGTTGTTTATGATGAAGAACTTAATTACATAATGGGGGTAATAACAATTATTAAAAAAAAGATTTCAGTGTGAGATAAGATTATGCAGAGTGGGATATGTAAGTATATGTTTTATTAATTTATTATTATTTTTGTTGAGTGCGTGTGGGTAGGGTATGAGATGTGAGATGGTAAAGTGTGATAGAAGGGGTGTATGTGAGGATGTGTGTGTGTGCGTGTGGCTGGTAATATAATATAAGTACTTACAATAAACGAATACGATAGGATGAAATATGTTTTTGGAGTGAAGTGACTATGTATGTAAATCTGCGTGACTAAAGTGGATAGGTAATTAAGTCTTCTGTACGGGAATAGTCCAATGAAAAAGTATCGCACTTAGAGAACTTACCACATATAGAGTTGAGAGTAAATTCTGAAATAATAGGTACTACGTCTACGGGACGGCCAGACACTTGTTTGAGGCTCTCCACTAAGCGCCGACTGTTCTCTTCTAGAACTTGACAAAACTGACGCAAAATGTTGAAATGGAATGTGGGCGTCAGAAGTTTTCTTCTTTCTTGCCATTTTAAACCTTAAAAAAACAAGTTTTATTAAAATATCGTAATCTTTCTACTATTATAAACGCGATTGTTTGTAAGGATGGATGGAAGGATGTTTGTTACTCTTTCACGCAAAAACTACTGCACGGATTTTGAAGAACCTTTACAGTAATAAATAAGTCGAAAGTTTGTGAGTGTGTGTGTTTGTATGTTTGTTACTTCTTCACGCTCAAACGATATTGTAATAATTGAAAGACTCGTTCAGGCACGATGGATTGATTTATTATAGTTTTTTCAGATTATTACAAGAGACTAGTCAAGTAGCGTTGCTATCCACAGATAATCTCTACTTCTTAGATAAACTTATAAAGTACATATGAATTAAAAACGGTCTTAGATAAACTTAGAAAGTGCAGATGAATTATAAAAGTCACATTGTTAGTTGCCCGGATTTGAACCCACAACCTCAAGCAAGAGAGGCGAGGTCTTAGCCACTGGGCCACCACGATTATTTGTTATCATAAAATATAGTACTCATTCATTATCAATTGTTATCACACTTATCATAATCTATACTAACATTATAAAGAGGTAAAGTTTGTCAGTTTGTGAGGTTGTATCTCTGGATCTACTGAACCGATTTATATGAAATTTGGCATGGAGATAGTCTGAGACCCTGGAAAGGACAATACAAAGGACTGTACCTTCATTAAAACACTTTTTACGCGGGCGAAGCCGCGGGCAGAAGCTAGTCACTTATAAATTCAATCATGACAGACTAAATTACACATTCGTTAACCTAACTAAGATGATGACTCTGACTTGAATAATAATGATATGACTATCGACAGGAATTCATCCTAGTAATTAATAATGAATATATAAAAAAATAATTTTAATTTATTTTGGCATTGTGCTTGTACTATGCTTGTGTTATGTCTGTATTGTTTTAATTAAGTTTTATATTTTTAATAAAACTGTTTTGCATGCCTTAGTTAAGTTAGCAAGTATACGGATCACTTAATATCATAACAACATCTGTATCTTACCTTTCCGTGCAAATAAATCATTATTCTATTATATTCTATTCTTTTTATCACATAATGTAGGTAAACAAAGCTGCATTTCGCACTTACCTTTGCTCACAAGCAGTCCATCTCTTAGCCAAGGCTTCAAAACCTTATAGACTTGACTTTTTTCGTTGTATTTCATGTTTGATACAATTGTCTACAGAATAAAAAAAAATATGATTTAAACATAGTATAGATAGATATCAATTCTGAATTTTGTTATTAAATATACTCATTAGGTACCTCAACATCATCAGGATTGTAAATATTCACGGCCGCTAAGGGGTATATCCAAAATCTGTAGATACCAGAATTTTCTTGAGCTATGATTCTTGCCAATTGCATTAATTCAACTGAAAAAACAAAATGTAACACATTGAACATTGATATTTTTTATCGGGTTAAAAATACGAGTACAAGTAAAAAATATTATAAAATCTGTATTAGGTACCTGACGAACGCGTAAGAGCCGGGGCATTCCCAAAAATAAAGGAGTCCGGCGGTCCGGGGATTTTTCTAATTTTCCTGGCTCTTTCATTGTAGTTGCAGAAAATGTGCAAGAAAAATAGAAAACTCACTGTAAGAAATAAATACCAGAACATTTTGTGAACGTCTACGCACCTCGGTGCAACACTTGGTACTAAAGACACGGCATTATCTTATTATTTACGTAAAAAAAAAACGAATTGTGTCCACTCTGCACAATCAGTAGGTACATACTAAAAATAATTCACTATTATTTTCCTTTAGCGTTACAATGTACATTACCGTGCTGCTCCGTAACGTATTGACATTTTTGGCATATTTCGGTCGACATTTTATGCATAAAAGTCTATCCAAATAAGGAAACAAGCGCGAGCGAAAGAAGCTCGAAAATTTTAGAACCCAGCCTTAAATAAGTGAAAATCTAACCAATCGTCGACTATCTAGCGTCCTTTGGCTGAAAAAACTTCAGTGGGCAGTAAGTTTGTAGAGCATATTAGTGAATTTATGGCAAGCAGGTAGCTTATCAAGTAGAGCGAGCGAAGAGAGCTAGAATTGTTTTAGAACCCCGCCTCAGATAGATTCGATTTTCTTTTGACGTTAAAGGGTGGCAGGCTAAGGGCCCAAACACAAAACTGCGGTGCGACGTCGCATCGTAAACATCTACGAGCCTGTTGCTGTTTACTGCTTAGCTGTTTTCTGCGTTGCGAATTCGCATCGCGTCAATTCGCAGTTTAGTGTTTGGACCCTTAAAGAGCAGTACTTGTCTCTAAAAAATTCTGAAAATAAGTCGCAGTAAAAAAAATGGGTATGTGGGAGTCCAAAGGAAGCACTCAAATGACTGAAAAGCTGTGTGGAAAGATTTGAATACCTTTTTATGGCTATAATAGCAGAGATAAACCAAAGACAGAATAGATGGACTCTATGAAAGATATATCTAGAGACTATTTCGAGACTATCAGAAAAAATAATCGACTCTTCAATAAATAGGCTACAGAAAATTATCGTCATCATTTCAGCCGAAAGACGTCCACTACTGACCATAGAAAATGCCCCCCCCCCCAAATGCCGCCACATTGACCGGTCCCGTGCGTCTCGCACCCAGCGGATTCTTGAAAACTTAACCAAATCATTTGTCCAATCAGTGGGAGGCCTTCCAATGCAACGTCTTCGGCGTCTTCCGGTTCGCGTTCAGAACTTATCGGTCCCAATCAATATAATAGCTTGGTGCTCAATGGGAAACAATAAAATATATTCAAACATATCGATAAAAATTGGCAGTACTTGTATTATCATATTAATTTTAAAATATATAATATTTTTACCATATTATTTTTTAATTTTTAATCTTAAAAATAAAAAATAAACAACCACAAAAAATACTGTACATTGTGAGATTTGAACTCAATCCTTCAAAGTGTACCCAATGGCCCGATGAAATTTTCAGAGGCTTGAGTTTCTCTCGCCAAAGGTCGCATCTCGCCGAAGAGGAGTTGCCATATTCCTGCGAATTTCCAGGGGCGCAATGCCGTTAAGTAGATACAGCATTCGTACAGGAGTCGGTTTGAGGCTACCTGTGGAAGTCCATCACGTCAAATTAAGAGCTGTACTCATTTGGAGTGGGCAAAGCGGCTCCATACAGGACTTGCATATTCACCAGTGGAGTAACAGAGCGCCATGCCAGTCGTTCGCAGAACTTGAGGAGACGCCCCCCATCTAGTGGCGGTTAGGCGGCGAAGCAAGTTATTCCTTGAGTGCACCTTCCACGGCTTCCACTTGACACTCTCGCAGTTCTTTCTGTTGATGAGGGACCTGTCCAGAGTAATGCCGCGGTATTTTGGGTGAGAACTATGGAGGATTGGCACCCCCTGCCATGAGATGTTAAGAGTTCGGCCCGCTTGCCTATTATGGAGGTGAATGGCGCACGACCGTGTTTTGAGGACTTCAGCGCGTTTTCAGTATAATATTGGCTGAGATCTGGAAGGGCGGTGGAAAGATTAGACTGCGGAATCCAACATTTATTTTTTCATCCGCTCGTTGGCCTCACCAAGGATAACCTCCATAGTTGGGGGTTCTATGATGGCACTAGTCTTCAGTGGTTGTGCAGCACCTCTCCGCAAACCATGGTCGACCTCTCGGAGTGTGCAGTAGGCCTTGTCACCTATAGTTGCGAGGACCTTATGACTGCGTCAACGAATGGTGTTGCCGTGTCTGGATTCTGGGTCAAATACATATTTTTTTTAAATTTATTTGTCATCGACACGCTAAAAAGAAGAAGAATCCTTCTTAAGTCCTAGGCAACCGCATTACCGCTGCGCCACGGCCATAGTTGATAATTGATCTAAATAGCCGTTCTTATACGTCGTGATTAACTGCTTGGCTCTTTTTAACCGACTGCCGAAGAAGGGTAATGTGTTTATCAGTCTGTGTATGTATGTAGGTATGTATGTTTGTTCCTATGTGGCGTTCTAGAGACCAAACGCTTTGGCCGATTTTGATGATTCTTACGTCAATCGATTCCTCTTAACCCTGCGAGTATCACTGGCTACATTAAAATTGGAAAAGAAAAAATGGCGGATTTTGAGCGCCATTTTGTGGGGGGGGTCAATATTTTATCTTCCTAACCCATCGTGTGGGGTATCAAAGTGATTTCAAAAATTATATAACACTTATATGTTTAAATGTACACGATTCTAAAAAAATAATAATTTAAAAGTTGTAAATAAAAAAAAAAAAAAAACGAAAACAAGAAGAAAATCATGCTGTGCAGTCGGAGGATACATCTGGTTTTGGTCAGCCAGCTCGCGAATATGTATCCTCCGACTGCACAGCATGATTTTCTTCGTGTTTACGTCTTTTTAGTTCACTTTTTAAGCAGTCGGGTTTCTTAATTTTTTTTAATTAACTCAAAGTCAAAGTCAAATATATTTTTTTAGTCAACTAGGCCAATAAGCGGCACTTTTAAACGTTGAAAAATAATAAATCTAAATTAAAATGTACAAGTAATAAAAATTTATTCTACCGTGCATTCGGAAAAGTAGCTTGTTATGGAGAAGAACGCACAAGAAACTCCATACCTTTTTTTAGATAATAATTAACGTAAACATTTTCAAAAACCAATTACGTAAGGTACAGATAGACATTACAGCCAGCGTACAATTGGTTTGGGGATAGATAAAATTAAAGTCGAGGCAACTTATCGTAAACAATAATTAAGTATACCTACATTTATGTTAATGATGATATGTTTTTATTAAATGATAACATTCAGCAACAATACTGCTGATTTTTATCTATATGATTATCCCCACCCCATCACTAGATGCTACCGCACCGTATGTACTCAATGGGGAATAAAGTCAAATTTTATTTTTGTTCCCCTTTTAGCACCACGATAAAATATTGATTGGTGCTCAAATGGGAAACCTTTGGTGCTCAATGCGTAGGTGCCCAAAAAATAGGTGCTCAAACGGGAATACTCCTGTTCTGCGAGCAACAATAACTATATTGTACCTACCTCTATTTCTCTCTGCATCACCCAAAGGTAGAAGATGGTAGAAAATGCCTAAGGCATTAAGTCCGCCTCGTTTGTGTGCATGAAGTATTAAATAAATAAATATTATCTAAAGACAAAAACAGCAGCATAATTTTTCGAGGTGACTCTTCGTTTAATACGACTTGATTGTAGATTGATTGATTGTAATTGGTGGGTAAAGTAAGCGTCTGATAAGCGAATTTAATCTACATTATATTTGGAAAAGTCATGGGTCGAATTCCAAATTGTCTTTTGAAGTAATGCTAACTAATACTAGTATCTTATCTTTGTTGTGCTTGGGACAAACGCAAATAAAACCTTACCTTAATAAAAAAAAAAAATTATTCAACCAAACTATCTACTCTGTAATATAAATAGGGAAATTATTAACCGGGCGAAAAATATACTGAATGGGTGACTATTATACTAACTAAGTAAGTAACTATTTATCCGGTTTGAGTAATATCTTTTAGGAGGTTTTTGTGAGCTGCGGTAATAATATTGTTACATACTTTAATTGTATTTGGGTTTCTATTTAAGCATATTATTCTTTTGAAAATAGCTGAACAACCATCGACATCGACATCGCTATGTAGCGCGGGAGTTCGGGCGGATTCGTGTTTTCAACGAATTAGTCCAAGAGCGAGCGAAGCGAGCTCGGGAGCTTAGAGAACCCCGACACGGATAGGTTAGGTTCGAAGGGGATGACGGGAGCTAAGTTTGCCCGCTTACTTCAGCTCCCGTCATCTCCTTCATGTTAAGTTACTTTAGACCCTGCAGACAGAAAAAGGAGCCCCGTCGACAAACTTTTATTTTCAAGTCGCTGTTTTAAATATTTGTATTCGCCCACTGCTTGTCGCCCACTTGGTATTTCAGTAAGCCATATTCAGTATTTTTACATCCTTAATTTGAATTTATTTTCGCTCGTTTAAATGCTATCCATATAAATATAAAACTCTACACGAGTAGAGAACATTGAAAATTTGAAATAATAGTTTCAACAAAATAGTTATTTTAATTAATGCCTAAGATTCATCTTTGTATAAATAAGTACTAAAAGATATTATTGTAAGGTAGGAAGGTATAATTATATGGTTTAAAAATAAATAAAAACAGTAAGGTGATACAAAATCACGTTTGTCCAACGTGACGCTGATAATGCAGGTGGCCTGTGCAAACTTTTTGCATTGTAGTACTTTTGGTGCAAGTAACTGCAATGTATGTCAAACTAAGTTTTTCAACATATTTACGAAGAAGAAATAAAAATAATATTCTTTATAAAATTTCATAATAACAATATCTTGTAATAGGCTCGCGAATCTGTTTTATCGTTCTTCGATTTTTGTTGGTATGACCACACTGACCTAAGAGCAGTGGTGGCCCAGTGGTATCGGCCGCGACATACAAGTTGTAGGTCGTGGGTTCGAGACCAGGCAGGCGCTTTACTTTGTGTAAATTATTTCATCACCACTGCTCTCAAAACGGTGAAGGAAAACATGACGAGGAAACCGGCATGTCCTAGAACCAAAAATTCGAAGACATGTGACATCCACCAACACGCACTGGGCCCGCGTGGTGGATTACGGCCCATTCCCTCTCACAGAGAGGAGGCCTGTGTCCCAGCAGTGGGAACATTAATAGGCTGATGATGTGTTGATGATGTGACCACACTGACCAACTTAATATTATAAATACATCACGTGGGGCTGGGGGCTAGCCGCCGCACTCTTTTGAACTACTGCGGAAATATAACCGCACTGTGTTTGCAATAAAAACCTAAAAGCGGAATGTTACAATTTAATTTTCAAAATTCATGAACGGGATAAGAACTAGGTACTTATAAGAGGTTGGAATGGTAACAATAAAGTTCCAATAATAATACAACATTTATTAACAACTGGAACATTGCAGTTTCACAAACTTCACAACATCAACACTTACACACTATGCAATCATTTTTAATTAAACTAAGCAGACAGACATAACGATCAATAACTTTATTAAAAAAATATATAATTATGTACTTAGATAACTATTTTACAGGCATTTTATTAACTTACAACAAAGTTTTCGAATCCTGAACCGATTAAGATGAAACTCTGCATACAAGTTATGGATAACAATGCACGGTAAGCTAAAAAGCTTGTTGAAAACAAAGTTTTGTTTCTAATTGTTATTTTTTATTACTTTAAAATATGTACTTTAAATACTGTTCGTCAACAGAGCAAATTTATGCCTTCTCCAAGTTCTTCCAAGAACTTCTTTGCGCGACTATTGTATTCATACCTGTTTTATAATACGATTATGTATTATTGTTGTCTTTTAACAAAGTTAACGCGCACTGGTCCATCGTTCCTCAGCACGAGGTCCGCTACGAACTGAATATCTGCCGGCTTCGTCACCGGCTTCAGTTCAAATTCACGCAATACTTCTGCTACAGCGATTTTCATTTCCAGTAACGCGAATTTTTGACCTGAAAATCACATATAGTATGATTTTCTTGTTCTATATATAGTTATAGGTTGCACTCAAAAAACATGTTAGAAGAAATTATAACAGTGATGGCACGGGCAGGTATGTCTAATAGATCAATAAAGCCAAGATGGTGTTTATCAGTCTATGTATGTTTCTATGTTTGTTCCTATGTTTGTTCCTATGTGACGTTCTAGAGATCAAACGCGTAGACCGTTTTTGTTTGTGTTATTTATTTATAACTTTTTAGTTACTGCCCATTTTTTTCGAATTACTTTAGAAAATATGTGTTATAAATTTTTGTAATATCTCTTAATACCCTTCATTTTGATACCCCCCACCAAGGCGTTAAAAGAAAAAAAATTGTGCCCCCAAAATAATTATGACGTCCAAAAGTCGCCATTTTGCTTTTTTTATAATAATGTAGTCAGTGAAACTCACAAGGTTAAGACGAATCGATTGACGTAAGTATCATCAAAATCGGTCAACGCGTTTGGTATCTAGAAAGCTACATAGGAAAAAACATACATACATACATAGACTGATAAATACATTACCATCCTTTATGTCGCGCAGTAAATACCTAGTCTTGAAGCCACATTTTCATTATGTAGGTACTGAATACACACAAGAGCAGATTTGAATGATAGTACTTTACCGATGCAGTTTCTTGGCCCAGCACTGAAGGGTATGTAAGCATAAGGATGGCGTTTCTCGCAGTTTTCGGGCAGGAACCTGTCGGGGTCAAACTCCTCCGGATTTTCGAACAAGTCTTCACGATGGTGCAAGTCGTAAATGGGTATATGACACAATGTATCAGGTGGAATGGTGTGGTTGCCTGAAATCAAGAAAAGAAATAAATCAAAGGTTTATTAACCAATGCCAATTATGAGAATAGTTTGATGCTTTTGCTTTTATCACATACAGAAAAGTACCAAAATATCTCTACTCATTTGTAGGCGTCAAGAAAAAGCCGCTATTTACTGGGTCTAAGTATAATCTATACTAATATTATAAAGCTGAAGAGTTTTTTTGTTTGAACGCGCTAATCGCAGGGACTACTTTTTGGATATGAAAAATTCTTTTCTGTGTTGAGTAGTCCATTTATCGAGGAAGGTTATAAGCTATATAACATCACGCTACGACCAATAGGAGCGGAGCACCAATGAAAAATGTTCTAAAAACGGGGAAAATTTATTCTTTTTGAGAGCTTCCGTTGCGTGCGCTGCGTAAACGGTTAATGTTACGCAACAATCATGTATGTAGGGTAGGTAGGGTAGGTGGGGTAGGTGGGTAGGTAGGGTAGGTGGGTAGGTAGCCAGTTGACAGGAGCGAAGCCGCGTGGGACAACTAGTCAATATTATAAAGTAAGGACCGTCGTCGATGCAGTATAAGAAGTTACACAAAATGCCAAAGATAGTTACTTAGTACTGTAGTTTCGTTCAATTTCCGACTGATGAAATGCACCGGTGGATAGAGTCGCAGCGACTCCTTGATGCAACGCTCGAGATATTTCATCTTTGGCAAGTCATCCATAGAAATCCAGCGATTTGAGTCGCTAAATATTTCTTTCAGCTCAGTTACAATTTTGTCCTGTAAATAAGAATAGAAAATATTATTAGTGACTGGTCCGCGGGATTTAAAGCGTGTAGTTAAGAATGGGCCACGACTTAGATCACTGAAGTTATTCAGCCCTGGTTCTATGATTTTTTCAAACCGGGGCAGAAACTTGCTTATGGCGCCCCTGCGTCTAATTTAGGGTCCTGATCCTGACCGCCCTAGGCTAACTGTAAATATTTTAGGCAAGCGTGCCTCACCATCGGTGGGAGGTGAGATAGTGATAAAGAACAAGCCAAAAAATAAATAATTGCCCCCCGCCCAGCCAGCCCGAATCGAAAATATTGTCACCTCAATCAGATAGGTAGATTACATTGCATCCCTCTCACAGAGAGGAGGCCTGTGTCCCAGCAGTGAAAACATTAATAGGCTGATCATGATGATGAAGAAAATCTTCAGAATCTAAACAATTCGGAATGCTAGAGCGAGCGAAGCTTAATAGAAAGCCTCTTGCGAGCACGCCTACCTAACAGTTCGTTTTTATTTGTTGTGCCTATGTCCAGCACTGGACTTTCTTCGGCTGAAATGATGAGTGGCGGCAAATGCTATATAGCCAGGGGTGCCAAAATCTTTGAATACGACACTACATTATCCACCAGAGATCGTCGTTTCGACCGTTTGGGTTTATTCGGCTCAGTTCGAATATAATTTATATTACAAGCTTTCAAAAACCGACATAAGGTGCGTTCATAAATTAACGTAGGATGTGTTCATAAACCAATTTGACTTTTTAAAATTCAACTAATAATCTATAGAACAACGTGCACTGGATGTTGGGCGCTTTGTTGAACATGTTTTTTTTTGTTTCAAACATTTTATATTATGATTTTGGCGCCCCCTGAAGCTGGCGCCATTTACAAGCAAACCAGCCTGCGTCCCCCTAGATCCGGCCCTGAGTTATATAAGGTATGTTCAGCAGACCACTGGAAAAGCTGCAAAAATCTTCAGCTTTGCCAGTAAGAAAGTAACTACTGCCCAGCATTTTCAGATGAGCCGAATTTGTTAAATACTCACTACTCAATCACTCCAGTTTAAATCAAGTAATTGCATATCATTAAATGCCACTACTTACTTGTACATCTTTATGATTTGCGAGCAACATAAAAAGGAAGGTCAGTCCGGATGCTGTCGTGTCGTGTCCCTGAAAGTGACGAATAATTAACGTTAATTGATTTAACAGGTTATTACATTACTCGTAATACATTGTGTTGCAGTTGGTAACTTACTTCAAACATAAAAGTGTCGACCTCTTCCTGGATTCCTGCTTTGTCTATGAGCCCCTCCTTCTCAGCAGTTAGCAAGAGATCTAACATGGCCGTCTTCTTCTTTTTCTTGTACACATAAACTTCATCATTGTCTGTATTCTCGTCAAATGCGTTTGTGCCATTTTGGTTTACGTATGCTCTTCTTTGTGCTATTACCCTTTCAGTAAAACTCTTCACTGTTTTTACACAAGCATTTTGTATTCGCCCCAAAGATGTCGCATTGAATACTAAGTCAGGATATAAGTACACTCTGATGAATCTATTGTAGAATACATGTCCGATCTCGTAAATCGCTTTCTTGTAGGACTTGCCTGTACCCGAGATGTCTTCAGTTAGCTGCGTGCCCATTGCAGTTTCTGAAATAATTAATACATTATTTTCTAGAACGGCTACAGGAAGGCGGGGGACAGGACGGTATGGAAGAAGCAAACGTGTTGCGCCGACCCCAAGTAACATGGGATAAGGGCAGGAAGATGATGATGATTTTCTAGAACGGCTGTTAAAAATAAAGCAGTATTTTTTTCTTAGCTATTTTGGGGCTTTCGATTCTGCAATGTTGTGTTTATTTATGCAATATCTAGAGCTTGTGAGAGTAATAACCACTACACGATCTTCAAGTCAAGGTTAAGCGACGCCTGACAAGGTCGATCCGTGGATGGATAACCATCTATCCATTACTTACCGAGATTATTCTGTGCCTTGGAAAGCACGTTTTGACAGACATTTTTGACAGTGGTTACGGAAGTCAGAATACAGAAGAAAATACATCGGTATTTTCTAGGGATGTCGTGCTGAGTTACCGCGGCCCTGGTTTAAGCAACTGAAGGAACGTGGGTGTTTTTTTTTTTGGGATTAAAGTATCTATGATATGAATTAACGTATCGCTACTTACCACAAATGGAATTAAGCGTATATTCTGAGAGGACTGGTACAATATCAATGGGCTGTCCATTCGTTTTCCTCAGTCTTTCCAAGAACCGCTGTGTATTTTCTTCTATTATATAGCAGAATTGTCGGAGAATGTTGAAATGGAAAGCAGGCGTCAGAATCTTTCTTCGCTCTTGCCATTTTGCACCTGGAATATCAACAAGATAGTAATACGGAAGCATTTTCGTTTATATTAAATTTTAATACTGTATTCTAATAATGCTATAACATATTAGACACATTAGGTTTGCATTTTGTACCCATTCATTATTAATAATAATATATTCACGTTTTTTTAACAAACGACGCATGCTTACATGCTAGAAGGTTTCTGGTTACCTATTTATTAAAATCTATTTTCAAGGCCAATTTCTGATGTTTGATTCAGTGTTTTTGTTAAATTGTATCGTCCTATTACTAATAATTCCATATATGACAATCCTATAATAATTAACTTTATAAACTGTAAAGGTAAGGGATGCCGGAAGTAAGCTGATCTGTAGCAGGTCACGTCCTATAGTTTCTGCCTAGCCATATGACGAAAAAGGCGTGTCCTGGTGGAATGTACCCAAATAAAAATATAAGGTGATATCGGTTAATCGCTACCAGAGTAATGTCGACTGTTATATCAACTTATAACTATATACCATCAAGGTTAAACTGATCTGCATCTAAAAAACCGGCCAAGTGCGAGTCCAACTTGCGCATGAAGGGTTCCGTACCATTATTGCAAATAACGGCATAAAAATCACGTTTATTTGTATGGGAGCCCCACTTAAATATATATTTTATTCTGTTTTTAGTATTTGTTGTTATAGCGGCAACAGAAATACATGACCTGTGAAAATTTCAACTGTCTAGCTATCACGGTTCATGATATACAGCCTTGTGACAGACGGACAGACAGACAGACAGAGGGATCGCGGAGTCTTAGTAATAGGGTTCCGTTTTTACCCTTTGGGTACGGAACCCTAAAAAATAACCTTTATCACACTGGTTAAGTGTCGTGCTAGGTCAAGATGACACAATTCGGTCGCGGATAAATTTGAAAAAGAGTTACCGCAGCCCTGGCTCAAGCAACTGAAGGAACACGGGTGGGTATTAGTCAGTAAAAGTCTGACACGCCTTCCCGCTTCACCCAGAGCGGGAGAAGTCATTGGATGATTTCCCACCCAAAAAAGAAAAAGAAATATGACACAACTCGACAGCGATAATCTAACTAAACTGTGATTTTTAATTTCGTGGACCAAACTGACAGCTGCCAATGACCTTATTTTTTTTAAATGTTGCAAACGCGGAGCATAGTGTTGTAGGTACGGCTCAATCATAAGTGATTCATCGAATCGATGTGACATGACTCCTCAGTTTATTTTTACTAATTGGTGTAAATAAATGTTTTATGAATATAAACGTAATATATTTAAATATAACAGTATTCATACACATAGTACATGAACTTTTATTGTGTTAAATATGAAATCAACAATAAAATAAATACGATCGATAAAATTAAGTCTGACATAAATGACTAGAAACTAAATTTGGGCCGCTAGTTTCAAAACAAATGTAATTTTTTTGCCGTGAAGTAGTTTCATTTTCGATCTACTTCGATTTTCGATTAACTTTCGATCACTGAGGATAGTTAGGGTACGACACTATTTTTATGGGACGATAAAGTGACAACCCCCAAAATGTCAGTTTAGTCCACGAAATTGAAAATCACATAGGTTTTTTTTTTCTTTTTTGACAATCCTACCGCACTATTCCCAAACCACTGCAACTCCTGAAAGCCAGAATCAACAGTGGCGACCACCAGAAAAGCGCCAAGGCAATGAAGGTCGACGAAGTCCCGGAGAATGAATTTGACTGTTTTGGATCCCGCAACGAAATTAATCAGAAAAGAATAACGGAGGAGTAGGAAAATACATAAATTTCCACTTCCCTCCATATCAAGCAGGAGACAGAACAAACAAGGGCACTAGGCACAAAGGGTCGTTTACAACTGGGAGAAGCCCAGTTGCCTAGCACCACGGATAAAAATAAGAATTAATATTAATGGGTCCTAACATTGTAAGCTATTATGTTTGATTTCAATTAGGTATGTCAAAAACGCATTGAACGCACAGAAATTTGTTCTAGTTTCCACAAGGTCAATATAGTAAACAACTCCTGAGGTAGCCTCTACATTATTCAAGATAATATTACGTTCATTCTGCCAAAGAATACACTCCCATAAGATATGATGTGCAGATTGTACATATTCGCAGCCAGATGTAGAACACTGACATAAAGGCGAGGCAACGAGCTTGAAGGAAAAGAATTTACTTTTAAAGTTACCATGCCCTGTGAGAAATTGGGCAACACAGTGATCCACTTCTAGCCACGTTCTGGCCAGCCGCACGCGAACGGATGGAAAGAATTGGTGGAGATGTCGGCCCTTGATGGAATTATCCCAATATCAAAGCTAATGAACCATAGCATATGCCACCAATAATATGTTAGTGCCGTAATATAAAGTTATTTTAGTTCCATAATATTTTAGGCTCGACTCCGCCTACAGGCGGAGTCGAGCCTATTGCCCCAGGATATGCCTGTGCACAAATTTAAACTGTGGGCTGGTACTGAGAATCCCAGTAGTAAAACTGGTAAAATCCACGTCATGTACCAAAAAGTTGTAAATAAAAAAAGTTTATTAAAAAAATCAAAAATCCCGACTGCTTGAAAAGCAAACTAAAAAGACGTAAACAAGAAGAAAATCATGCTGTTCAGTCGGAGGATACATCTGGTTTTGGTCCGCCAGCTCGCGAATATGTATCCTCCGACTGAACAGCATGATTTCCTTCTTGTTTACGTCTTTTTAGTTTGCTTTTCAAGCAGTCGGGTTTTTTGATTTTTTTAATAAACTTTTTTTATTTACAACTTTTTGGTTATTTTTTTTAGAATTAGTTACATTTAAACATATAAGTGTTATATATTTTTGAAATCGCCTCTTAAAACCCTTTATTTTGATACCCCACACGATGGGTTTGGAAGAAAAAAAATATCCGGGGGGGATATTTTTTTACAAAATGGCGCCCAAAATCCGCCATTTTTGTTTTTTCCAATTTTAATGTAGCCAGTGACACTCGCAGGATTAAGACGAATCGATTGACGCAAGAATCATCAAAATCGGCCAACGCGTTTGGTCTCTAGAACGCCACATAGGAACAAACATACATACATACATACATACCTACATACATACATAGACTGATAAACACATTACCTTCCTTCGGCAGTCGGGTAATTAAATACAGTGTGATGATAAAGTGCATGAAGGCCATTCCAAGTCCCTATTGTAGGCTCAAGTCGAGCTACGGCCCGAATACACCTTTCACCGGGCCTTGCCGCCTTGATTAACGGAAGCACCACCAAAACGAGCATAAAAGGCAGCAAGTATGCTGCACTACCTCAAGTGGAAGTGGCCACTCACCGATGCCGTCTAATGCGATTTAAAGGGAAAACAATCGCATTACTCGAGTGGGGAGAGGCTACTCCATTTGCTCAGGCAAGCTCATTGCTTCAGAAGATCGGGGAGGCAGGATACTACACATCAGCCGCGGCCCGAACCATAAGTGTGGACGCAATGGTGGTGGGAGGAGAAAGAGGAGACGTCGCAGACCGCTTTGGCTGTCTAAAGGCCTCAGAACATCATGAGGTCGTTGTCTACGAGGATAGAGGGGAAACCCTAAGTTTCCTCAAAGCCCCCAGACAACCAACAGCCAGCGCGACGAGCTCCACAAAAAGCCCCACCACACAAAGCGGATCGGAAAGGGCCCAGCAGAAGGCAGCAGCCGAAAAAGCCGCTAAGAAGCAGTGCAACACCATAAACCCGGAGGACCGGGCCCGGTCGAGGAGTCGCCTGAAAGCGTTTGGCACTTTCCTCAGTGCACTGCTCCCAAGCACCAGCCATGCAACACCATCTCACAAGCAGGAAACAGCACTGGAGAGGTTCCTCAGAAAAACACCAAAGGAACCAACCCAGCAAAAGCCTAAGCCAACACGAGCCGACAAAGGGCAAGTCAGCCCGCCGACCCTCGCAGTAAAGTCGGGTACCACGGACCACGTAAAAAGCGCGTTCCTCGAGTACGTAGCAATCGTAAGAGCGACCAGAGATGTCAATCTTACGACATGCAGGAAGATCCTGCAGACCTTCCAAAGAGACACAGAGGGTCTGTTAAGGATACTGCTCGAGGAAGCAGGGGCAGCGGTTTACGACAACGTCACATCCCAAGTCATCAAAGGGGAAATGACGGGGTCGTATATGGCAGCCTACAGCGCGAGGAGTGGTTTTGTGGCCCTGGACAAGGAGGAGACGGAGCGCTCAGGCAAACTCAAGTTCAGTGTGCCAAATGACGACCCGATAGTGGTTACCGCCAAATGTACTAAGATCATGACGGATGATAAGATCCTGGAAATGGCACAGTCCATTTCGGGGACCCCAGGTATCCCGGCATCGCAGGAAAGTTGGGCGGTACCCAATATCAGGTGGATTAACGGAGTTCCGGGTTGCGGTAAGACAACCTGGCTGGTAAAGCACTTCGACGAGGACAGGGACGTGATAGCCACCACGACAACAGAAGCTGCCAAAGACCTTAGGGAAAAGCTTGCGCGCCGCTTAGGAGACCGAGCAAAGACCAAGGTGCGCACTATGGCCTCAATCCTAGCAAACGGTTTCAAGGGCCAAGACAAATGCTACCGTCTTACGGTAGACGAGGCTCTTATGAACCACTTTGGGGCAGTAGTCATGGCAGTAAAGTTGTCTGGAGCTAGCGAGCTTGTCCTCGTCGGAGACGTTAACCAGCTCCCATTTTTGGACAGAGAGAACCTTTTCGAGCTTAGGTACACCCGTCCAGACTTGGTGGCTGGCATCACCCAGGAGTTTCTCTGCACACACCGCAATCCAATGGACGTGGCGTTTGCACTGAGTGAGATATACCCCGGTATATACTCCTCCAAGTCGTCGCTGTCGCGGGTCCACTCCCTGAAGGTGAAAGGTTACACAGGGGCGCAAATACCGAGCACTGCCCAAAACACCCTGTTCCTGGTTCATACGCAGGAGGAGAAAGCCTCTCTTGCGAGCCAGGGATTTGGGTCCGGTGAAGGGTCGCGCCTGCTAACCATACACGAGGCTCAGGGGTTGACCTACGACAGCGTCATCATCATCAACACCAAGTCCAGGAGGCTTCAGGTCCACGACAGCATCTCCCACGCGGTAGTGGCGGTGTCCAGACATACAGTCAGTTGCGTCTATTACACCGACGACGCCGATGACGCCGCAGGCCGCCTTGCTAAGAGGGCGATGGATGCGCCGACTAAAACGGTCGTCAACTACAATCTTAAGACGGCCATGCAGCATCGAGACGTAGTCGTCATAGAGGCCTTGCTCACGCTGGTGAAGTCCCTGGTCAGCAGACATCACCAAAACACCACCTAACAAGTCCCATCCAAAAACTCCAACCCAAACACATACCCAAACCATCACCCTGTCTAAACCCTGAAACGCAAAAAAAAAAATTATATATATATTTGTAAAGCTGCATGGTGGAGCGAGTCAGTCATACACACCTTAACGTCCTAACGACGGGGTTCTATAGCCGGAACCGTCGGCCGGGACTGGTCTGCTCGCACTGCCATGCATCTTCCCCGAAAATGTACCAATAGATATTAGAAAACAAAATAACATAAGCAGTGTATCAATAGAAATAAGCAACAAAATAGAAATAACATTAATATAAGTAGCAAATAGAAACTTAAATTGTAACGCCGGTGTGTGATATATATATATATATATATATATATATATAGTATTTAGTGAGGGATGAACTCACGTAGACTTAAGTTAGTTAAGTAAGCCTAAAAATAATGTCCGACGTAGGAGTCAGACAATTGTAACGTTTATGAAAAAATAAGAAACAAACAAAATAAAACCACTATAAAAAAGATCGCGGAGTGCCACATGTCCGCGGTAGAATATTAAAATAAATAAAAAAAAAAAAAAAAAAAAAAGTCCCTATTGTACATAATCTAAACATGTGTTACAAACAAACTAAAATAACTAACAACTGTAACTACAACTTTTACTACTACTATAACTTCTTTTTCAGAAGTCGGTGTTCCTGTTTTCTTTTCTTCGTTTTTGAAACCGACTGCCGACAAAGTAGTTATTTTTCACTTTGTAGTGTTTTTATTTGGAAGTCGGTTGTATATTAATATTTTTCACTCATTAGTTGTGTTACCTAATAGGCCAGTTTTTAGGAAGATACCTGTGATGCCAGAATTGATTACCCAAATATCATGAAAATTTAACATAACCGGTAAAACGAGAGTGAACTGTACGTTACACATCTGCGTATCCCTTTAGAGCGTACTGGCGTGATGTTATGTTATGAAATGGTCTATACAATAAACAGACGGTTGCAGAAATCCCGAGAGATTTGCCGTCATTTCATTTATTAAAGAGTTCTGTTATGTATCTGCGAAATTCTTCAATTAGAACTTCACCAAATTTAAATGGGACCAATTTAGGAACATACCCTTACAAAGAAAAAAATTCAACATCGGTTCACAATTGACAGAGATATCGGTGAACAAACACAAAAAATAACACACATAAAGTCGAACATAGAAACTCCTCGGTCGGAAAGTCGGTTAAAAAACTTAACAGCCTGCATTCCTCGGAGGGTTAACCTGTGGTGTACCCATAGTAGATACACCCGTACTTCATCAGTTATGAAAAGCTAAAAATACGAAAAATAATAATGATATACAGTACCATTACTAAGCAACAATCCGTCTTGTAGCCAAGGCCGTAGAATCGAATAGACCAAGCTTTTTTCGCCATATTTCATACTGGACATGATCAACTGAAAATAAAAATGAGATAAATAATGCAATTTATACGATAAAGTACATGTCAAGTTAGGCAATGTTGATACTGGGTAGGTTATCACTGTTATCAAAATGCAACGTTCTGCCCCAGAATATGTAACGATAAAGATGTACTTAATTGCGGCCAACATTGGATTCTATTAGGTATTTGACCTTTTGTTTGTTAAATCATACTTAGGTGTACGAACCTCTATGTCTTCCGGATTGTAAATGATCACAGCAGCAAACGGCCATACCCAGATTCGGTATATACCTTTCCATTTCTTGGCGTATTCCCTTCCTAACTTCATTAATTCGACTGGAACAAAACGATTAACAAAAATTATAAATTATTTTCCTTCGTCATTGAAAAAAAGTTTGCCGGGAGCATAAACAAAAGACATGTTATTATATTGATTGATTTAGTACTCGAATACTAGAAAAAATCTATTGTAAACTCACCTGGAGAGCGTATAATCTGGAGTCCATTTCCTACGAGAAAGTCATCTTTCGGCCCAGGAAGCTTCTTTATCATTCTAGCACGTTCATTGTAATTCAATAATAAATGTAATATACACAAACATATTATAAACACTAAAATATACACCAACATAATTATTAGATAACGTCCAAACAGGACAATGATTAGTAACGGACTGGACAACAACACTGATAACTTTAAAATATATAATTACACATTCAGACAAGAATAAAATTCAACCAAAAAAAAAATGTTTAAATACATATATAAAGTCTATTAGAATTTTACATAGAGCTCTTTTGTAAAAAATAAAAGAGGTCTTTTGTAAAACATTGCAAACAAAGGATACCAAAATATGTATTGTTAGTTCTTGTTATAGACAAAGTTTATCAACTCAGAGTCTCAGACAGCCGCAGTTCAGTTGGTAACATGACCTTGTTCGTAGTCACAGCAACTCTCTCTCCGGCTTCCGGTCCTTATCTTGATTTATGTATTTCTTTGTCTCTAGCATCTCTTTAACAAAATATCTAAACCGACTTTCCAGCACATACGCCATCATTTGCATAAGTACAGACAAATAAATTCATTCAGGAGGCCTCTGAGTTCGCTGTTATAAGTAATAGGAATTTGTCATTTTTTTCTTTTTCTGGATTAGCAGCGGTGTCCCACCCAAGTAACACATCAAAGCAGTATAACGGCCGACTTACAGCATTTCTGTATCGATTTCGCATTTTGAGTTAGTTCTTTAGTAGCATTACAAACGATTATACGGCTACTGTAATGCTTATTTGGCCACAAATTATACGGCTTTAGATCCTAAATAGGTTCACAAGAGTTGTTTAATTGCATTACAGGCGCATTATATTAGCATTATTGTGGTCAATGAAGTTGCCTATCGCATTAAAATAGCTATATTATGGTCAATGAAGTTGCCAATAGCATTAAAGAAGCATTATACTAGCAATATTATTGATAACGAAGATGTTAATTGCATTACAAAAGCATTAGACTAGCATTAGAATGTAGTAAAAGAATTATTGGAGCTATTTAAGTGTTCACAGTTAGAACTTAAGGGCGCGGCGAAGCATGAATTGTCCATACAAACGTAATACCTAAATCATTTGTAAGTTGCGCATATTTCCACCAAATTATGCTAATATTCGGATTCAGACAGTATTTATCTAGGTTCCTACGTCTTTTTTTTTTCAAAATACTTACCTAAAATGAAGTTTAAGCGAATTCCATTTCGTACATTTTTACAGCGTAAATGACATGTTTTCTTATTGATTTTTCTATCTTAAAAAAAACAATATCTATAAAATTGTCAACGCTATAACATAGCTCATATTATCAAGAAACAAATTATCGAAAAAAAATTAAAAAAACATTAAGTTTTCATTCATCATTTTTGGTATTACGGAACACATAAAAATAATCATACATTTTCAATAGCTAGTATTGCTGTCGCGTCGAGCACGTCATGTCTATGTGTGTGTAGTCGTGCTTCATACGGTTGAGTAGGTATCGCTCGTACGACTTTTGTTCGGGGCACTATGGGGTTGTTTACTGTTTGTTGTATTGTATATTTTTTACCCGACTGCCGAAGGAGGGTAATGTGTTTATCAGTCTATTTATGTATGTATGTATGTAAGTATGTAAGTATGTAAGTATGTAAGTATGTATGTATGTAAGTATGTAAGTATGTATGTATGTATGTTTGTTCCTATGTGGCGTTCTAGAAACCAAACGCGTGGGCCGATTTTGATGGTTCTTACGTCAATCGATTCGCCTTAACCCCGCGAGTGTCACTGGCTACATAAAAATTGGCAAATAGGAAAATAGCGGTTCTTGGGCGCCATATTGTGGGGGCCCAAATTTTTTTTTCTTCCACACGTATCGTGTGGGGTATCAAAATAAAGGATTTTAAGAGGTGATTTCAAAAATATATAACACTTATATGTTTAAATGTTCCTGATTCGAAAAAAAAAATAACCAAAAAGTTATAAATAAAAAAAGTTAATTAAAAAAATCAAAAAACCCGACTGCTTGAAAAGCGAACTAAAAATACGTAAACAAGGAGAAAATCATGCTGTGCAGTCGGAGGATACGTCTGGTTTTGGTCAGCCAGCTCGCGAAGATGTATCCTCCGACAGCACAGCATGATTTTCTCCTTGTTTACGTCTTTTTAGTTCGCTTTTCAAGCAGTCGGGTTTTTTGATTTTTTTAATTAACTTTTTTTTTGTGGTTTGTTGTCAGTGTTAGACGATTACTTTACTGTGCTGCTCGTGCGTATTTATTTATTTTCTAAGTATGTACTTATTGTAATATTTCTGACACTATTGACCTAAGCTATGAACTTGGATTTAGATTTGCCTTGTGATTTGAACTTTGATATTGAGTAATCTACTTTCTTACGAACTTTGCGTTGTTTACGGACTTTATTATTTACGATTTGGTTTGGTTGCCGACATGGACTCCGAGCGTTGGGATGTTTCTCACAGTAAGTACCTATATCCCAATGATATAATACAATAAGTTACTATTTTTACCAGTTACAAGGACAATTGCAAATAACAACCCGCAAATACTGTATTTTTATAATATGGACGCCTAAAGGACTGGCATATGAAAAAATTGAAAAAGGCAACGAATTTTGGAATTCAATAGTCTTAAAATTAGAAGAGTTTTATTTTAAATGTATATTGCCTGAATTAATAGATCCCCGTTTACCTAGAAATCTGCCTATCAGAGACAGAATATAAACTTTTTTTTTTCTTTACCTACGTAATGTACAATTATTACAATGTACAATTGTACATATAAACTAAAAAGCGTGCGTAAAAATGTTTTCTGATTATCATTATTGTATTTTTGTATTTCGTTCAGTCGATAATATTTATGGTCACCCTACACGACTTTATCACGTTTTGATTTATATTTTTTAAATAGATGAATGATGATCTATAAAGTAAAACATAACTAAATAAATGTTTATACGAAATTCTTGTTTTTATTTTTCATATTCTTACCCTCTTACAAATAAACGCGGTATAAAGTTATACCAAGTATAAACCTATGAAAATGTATGGTTATACCTTTGTTATACCTGGTATAACTTTATACCGCGTTAATTTGTAAGAGGGTTAGATCAGAGCGCTGTTATTTGTCTGTACCTACTTATGCGTAAATAGGCATAAATTATTGGAATATTTGTCTTGTACTATTAATTTGCCTAAGTAACATTTGTATTATTTTACTTGCATTCATTATTTATTATAACAATACATATTTGAGGTTTCGTAAAAGGCATAGTTACCTACATAAATAAGACAAAAGAACGCCCGCCGGCGCAGTTCGCGTTGGCCGGCTTGCCGGCTTTCGAGACGTTATGAATGGAAGCCTATCTGCTCTTAAGAGCGCGGCGAACGTAGCTCGCAAATGCAATTCGAGACGAGTGAAGAATTCGTTCAGAGTATTGCTATCTCGCTTTGCACACACACGCGGTGCGCTGTGCGCAGCCGTGTGTGTGCGAGTAGATAGGCTTCCATTCATAACGACTCGAAAGCCGGCAAGCCGGCCAACGCGAACTGCGCCGGCGTTCTTTTGTCTTATTTATGTAGGTAACTATGCCTTTTACGAAACCTCAAATATGTATTGTTATAATAAATAATGAATGCAAGTAAAATAATACAAATGTTACTTAGGCAAAGTATTAGTACAAGACAAATATTCCAATAATTTATGCCTATTTACGCATAAGTAGGTACAGACAAATAACAGCGCTCTGATCTAAGAATATTAAAAAAAGAAAACACGAATTTTGTATAAACATTTATTTAGTTATGTTTTACTTTAAAGATCATCATTCATCTATTTAAAAAATATAAATCAAAACGTGATAAAGTCGTGTAGGGTGACCATAAATATTATCGACTGAACGAAATACAAAAATACAATAATGATGGCAAATGAATAATGATGAATTTTGATAGCATGGACATTGATCGTCTTCAGGAGGATGCCAGCAACATTGACTGGACGCCAATGGTTACATCCTCGTCCGTCGACGAACAAGTTGAAATCTTGTCTGCTACCCTCATTCAGCTTTACGACAAACATGCACCTATTCGAGCCGTGAGAGTTAAACATCTACCGGCGCCATGGTTGACTGACGAAATTAAAGTTTTACTCAGCAAAAAAGCAGCTGCGAAGTTTAGGTATAAAATTCGGCCCAATGACGTCAACAGACAAAAATACATATTAATTAGAAATCAATGCAACAAGGTTGTAGGAACGCTCAACGCCAACATATCCACAATTCTGTTCAAAACGGTGATCCAGCCAAAGTCTGGAAATTTCTCAAATCATTAGGTATCGGAAAAAAGGCTCATGACACGGTTCCTAAAGACTTGGACTTCAACTTACTTAACAGTCATTTTTCTACTTCGCCCGTATTGGATAGAGCCGCCAAAGCAACTACGCTTAGTTATCTTTCAAATCTTCCGATACCTGATTATTCCCCTTTTGTCTTAAATCAATTCACTGCCTGTGATGTTAAAAAGAGTATTATATCAATTACATCTAACGCTGTTGGTAGTGACTGTGTCAGCCGTAAGATGATCATCCCCATCCTTGATAACTTAATACCTGTCTTCCTTTATATCCTCAATTTCTCTATTTCCAGTGGTGTCTTCCCACAATCCTGGAAAGATGCCCACATTATTCCTTTACCCAAAAAATCTCAGCCTGCATCCTTTTCTGATTATCGTCCCATTTCTATTCTTCCTTTCCTATCCAAAGTCCTTGAAAAACTTGTCCACCATCAACTCAGCACGTTCCTTACCAAACACAATCTGCTAAATCCTTTCCAATCTGGTTTTCGACGCGGACACAGCACTACCTCAGCACTTGTACACATTACGGACGATATTAGGTCAGGTATGGAGATGGGAAAGTTAACGGTACTTGCTCTGCTTGATTTTAGCAATGCCTTCAATACCGTTGACTTTGACATTTTGCTTGGCGTCCTAAGCTCTTTTAACATATCTCCTCCGGTAATTGACTGGTTTCGTAGTTACCTGTTTGGCCGCCGGCAGCGTATTTGCACTGACGAACATTTCTCTTCTTGGTGTCACACCTCTGCCGGTGTGCCGCAGGGTGGCGTTTTATCTCCTCTTCTCTTCGCACTCTTTATTAATGCTATCACTCAACGACTTTCTTCTTTCTACCACCTGTATGCTGATGATCTCCAGATTTATACCCAAGTCCCTCTTGGAGAGTTACGAGATGCCATTGAGACGATTAATATGGACCTAAGTTTTTAAACTGTCATGGTCACTAACATTAACATTAGAAACGGGATATTTACCATGTTTACTGTTTGTTTCGAGTTTCCGATATTTCGGTGCTGTTGCAAGCACCATGATCACGGATAAACTGAAAAAAGTTTTTTCAGTTTATCCGTGATCATGGTGCTTGCAACAGCACCGAAATATCGGAAACTCGAAACAAACAGTAAACATGGTAAATATCCCGTTTCTAATGTTAATAATATGGACCTGGCTCGAATAGGTGACTGGAGTGCGGAGTTTGGACTGAAGATTAATCCGACGAAGACTCAGGTGACTGTTGTTGGTAGTTCCCGGACTGTTCCTGGAATTGATTGGTCGACGCTTCCCCAGGTTTCTTTCAACAACACCATTATTCCTATAGCTAACACTGTGAAGAACTTGGGGATTTATATCGACAGCACTCTTTCCTGGACCAAACAACTGCAGGAAGTCATACGTAAACTGTTTGCTTCAGCGGGCTCCCTGAGACATCTTCGTAATTTTCTTCCCATCTCCACTAAAATTGCGATTGCACAATCTCTACTTCTCCCAATCCTGGACTATGCTGATGCCAGCTATCTTGATCTCAACCAAGACCAATTGGACAAGCTTGAGCGACTTCAAAATCTCTGTATCAGATTCATATTTGGCTTGCGCAAGTATGATCACGTTTCTGAATTTCGTACTAAGCTCAAATGGCTTCCGATTCGCCTTCGCCGGAATGCCCACATACTTTCTATGCTCTATAACGTGCTATTTAATCCATTTACTCCTTTTTATCTCAAAGAACGTTTTCAGTTCCTCTGTGACACCCATTCTAGGTCCTTGAGATCATCGGAAAATCTAAAATTAAATATTCGTATGCATTCCACTTCCTTTTTTGACAAATCTTTCACGATTCAAGCGGCTCGGTTGTGGAATGTATTGCCAATTGAAATAAGACGTGCTCAAACACTGCCAACGTTTAAGAAAATGGTAAAAGAGCATTACCTGTCACTGTAATTTTTATTCTTCTCCTTTCTCTGTTTGATATGTATTAGTATATTATATAATATTGTAGGTATGTATTGTATGCTATTATGTCTAAGTAATATTATTTAAGTATGTAGTTTTGTACACTGACAGCCCTAAATTCTTCTCCTATCGAACAGTCCATCCAAAGGTTGTCTGTAAGAGATTGCCCTGTGCGATAAGACCGCCCATTGTACACTTGTTTTTGTGAATGTTTGTCCTGTACATATTTTTGTGGTGTACAATAAAGTATATAATAAATAAATAAATGATAATCAGAAAACATTTTTACGCACGCTTTTTAGTTTATATGTACAATTGTACATTGTAATAATTGTACATTACGTAGGTAATGAAAAAAAAACGTTTATATTCTGTCTCCGATAGGCAGATTTCTAGGTAAACGGGGATCTATTAATTCAGGCAATATACATTTAAAATAAAACTCTTCTAATTTTAATACTATTGAATTCCAAAATTCGTTGTCTTTTTCAATTTTTTCATATGCCAGTCCTTTAGGCGTTCATATTATAAAAATACAGTATTTGCGGTTTGTTATTTGCAATTGTCCTTGTATCTGGTAAAAATAGTAACTTATTGTATTATATCATTGGGATATAGGTACTTACTTACTGTGAGAAACATCCCAACGCTCGGAGTCCATGTCGGCAACCAAACCAAATCGTAAATAATAAAGTCCGTAAACAACGCAAAGTTCGTAAGAAAGTAGATTACTCAATATCAAAGTTCAAATCACAAGGCAAATCTAAATCCAAGTTCATAGCTTAGGTCAATAGTGTCAGAAATATTACAATAAGTACTTAGAAAATAAATAAATACGCACGAACAGCACAGTAAAGTAAACGTCTAACACTGACAACAAACCACAAAAATAAAGTTAATTAAAAAAATCAAAAAACCCGACTGCTTGAAAAGCGAACTAAAAAGACCTAAACAAGAAGAAAATCATGCTGTGCTGTCGGAGGTTACATCTTCGCGAGCTGGCTGACCAAAACCAGACGTATCCTCCGACTACACAGCAAGATTTTCTCCTTGTTTACGTCTTTTTAGTTCGCTTTTCAAGCAGTCGGGTTTTTTGATTTTTTTAATTAACTTTTTTTATTTATAACTTTTTGGTTATTTTTTTTTTCGAATCAGGTACATTTAAACATATAATTGTTGTATATTTTTGAAATCACCTCTTAAAATCCTTTATTTTGATACCCCGCACGATAGGTGAGGAAGAAAAAAAAATTTGGGCCCCCACAATATGGCGCCCAAGAACCGCTATTTTCCTATTTGCCAATTTTTATGTAGCCGGTTACTTACTACACTCGCGGGGTTAAGGCGAATCGATTGACGTAAGAACCATCAAAATCGGCCCACGCGTTTGGTTTCTAGAACGCCACATAGGAACAAACATACATACATACATACATACATACATACTTACATACATACATAAATAGATTGATAAACACATTACCCTCCTTCGGCAGTCGGGTAAAAAATATACAATACAACAAACTGTAAACAACCCCGAAGTGCCCCGAACAAAAGCCGTACGAGCGATACCTACTCAACCGTATGAAGCACGACTACACACACATTGACATGACGTGCTCGACGCGACAGCAATACTAGCTGTTGAAAATGTATGATTATTTTTATGTGTTCCGTAATACCAAAAATGATGAATGAAAACTTAATGTTTTTTAATTTTTTTTTCGATAATTTGTTTCTTGATAATATGAGCTATGTTATAGCGTTGACAATTTTATAGATATTGTTTTTTTTAAGATAGAAAAATCAATAAGAAAACATGTCATTTACGCTGTAAAAATGTACGAAATGGAATTCGCTTAAACATCATTTTAGGTAACTATTTTGAAAAAAAAAAGACGTAGGAACCTAGATAAATACTGTCTGAATCCGAATATTAGCATAATTTGGTGGAAATATGCTCAACTTACGAATGATTTAGGTATTACGTTTGTATGGACAATTCATGCTTCGCCGCGCCCTTAAGTAGACCCTACATCATTGCAAAAACATCTCTAATAGCACGGTACAAATGTTATAATACAATTATCGTTGTAATTTAACTACTTTGTCTCGCAATATAATATGGACGAAGAGGGTCAAAACTGAGGGAGTGACTCCATATTTTTTTGCATCAAAACAAAATATATAATACTGTTTAAGTTTTTGACTCTTTTGTTATTTCATGCCTTCAAATATTCCTGCGCAATGTAGTTTACTGTAAATGTCTATATAAGTTTCATTGAAAATTTTCACGGGCCCTCGATATTATGTGGTTTTGTTAAAAAAAAAATATAAATATATGCGTAAAATAACCAAAAAAATTGTGTATTTTTAGTATAGAACGAATTTTGCATAATTAACATAATAGTATTGGTTGGACAGTATTAAATTAAGTTATATTATTACTATATAGGCCTAATGCTTTTATAAATAGGTCCGAATGATAATACTTTTTGGTTATAAAATATATACAAAATGGTGTCGGTCTGTAGCAGCCCGGTGAGCCTTTAAAAAGGCTAATTAATGCCGCCAGCAGTATAAATACTCACACGTGAACAATTATTAAGCCAGAGGGCAGATAGAAGACTTTTGATGAACCACTGTAGTGCCATTGTCTATAAAGTTGTTCTATATGGGTTCACCAGTATACCAGTAGAATTGATGTAGACTGAAATAGTGCTATTACTTGAACGCAATTTTGGGGATCCTTGAGCAAAACAAAAAAAACAATTTCAGATTTTTTTTACAAGTTGTATCCGTTTGCCAAGAGTATGTTGACAAAATAGCTTTCTGAACGCATGATCTTCATATGCCTGCGCGTGGCTTATTAAAATAATTATGCTGCCGTCAACAAAAAAAAAACATGTTTATAGCGAATATTGTGCTTATCCTCAAAATGGCCTCAAATGGTTTTACGAATATAGTAAAATGAACCTATATACAGCTTTACGCATTACAATAACTCACTTGTATTTAATTAAAGAGCTGTTAGCTATACAACAGAACTCAGTTAATCTTTAAAAATGCAAGCTTTAAATTGATTCACGTTAATGCTGTTCAGCAGGTCCAGGCTTTTACTAACCACTTAAAAGTGCTATTATACAACAAAGAGCACCAAAAATAGCTCAAAGCTGTATAACGGATTTACGGTACATTATAATGGTACAAATTTATGCTATTAAGCAGCATTAGACATTATCTTACTACTTAAAAATGCTATTGTAGAACTTAAGTCACTAAAAACAGCTAAAAGCTGTATAGCGGCTTTACGTGGCATTATAATGGTTCATGTATATGCAGTTAAACAGCATTAAACATTTATTTACTACTTAAAAATGCTATTGTAAATCCTAATGCACTAAAAGCAGCTGAAAGCTGTACAGCTGCGTTGTGGTTTGCTGCACTAAAACTAAAGGCTTTACAAAAGCATTTTCATATGCCATTATCCAAACGTTATACAATGTAAAGCATCATAATGGTTTAAAAATGCCAGTATAAAGCATCAAGATGCTCGGTAAGCTTATATAAGAGTTTATACGGACTTTAAGTTCTACATAAGTTTACTATTCGTTTGTTAAAATGCTTCCTGTGTTACTTGGGCAGTTATAACGGCGACTTAGATTTAATTTTAGGTAGTGGGTTCGAACCCAGGTAGGCATATTGTGTAAATTATTTCGCCACCACTGCTCTCAATACGGCATATCTTAGAACCGAAAATACGAAGACATAAACGCCCACCAACCCGGTCTGGGCCCGTAGGATACTGCTACAGTTCTCTCCATCTGTTAGAGAGGAACCCTGTGACCCAGGGGTTATTGGACGACTCGCCCGAATTTAACTCGCCCGAATCGGGCGAATTGTCCACTATTAAAAATATTCATTTTTCTGTGTCGATTCGCCCGAAGTTATTTTATCGGTGGGCGAATCGACCACTCCAATATTATTTAGTGGACGATTCGCCCGAATTTTATTTTAGAGAACAAACAATATAAAAGTACAGTCGTGCTCACGCGTCTCGGTAATAATATGAAGAATTAATCGAAGTTAATAGATATTGTACTAGAAACTAGGAAAGCAATTCAAACTACCAGGAGGCCAGAATCATGAAGAAGTATTTGCAGAGCTAGAATCATTAGCGGTAGAGACTAACGGAGTACTAGGGCTTCAGAATCGAAAATCGCCCGGTACTCTTTTTACAGCTCATGATTCCAGCCTAGCTTCCTCATGATTATAATCTCCTGGTACTTAAGTTAGTCTTTACCGGTACCGAAATGACCTGATAGCGTATAGAACTTTCTCTTTATTTATTTTTGTAGCGAATATTGCTGTCTCCCTCTTAGTGTTTTGTCGCCAATGAATCAAAAGAATTATGAGCGGTAAAAAGAGTACGAGAGTACGTTGAGATTTGAACGTTAGATGTGATAAACAGGCGAAAAAACAATAAGAGGGAGACAGCAATATTCGATACAAAAAAAATGAAAGAGAATGCTCTATACGCTATCAGGTCATTTCGGTACCGGTAAAAACTAACTTTAGTACCAGGAGATTATAATCATGAGGAAGCTAGGCTGAAATCATGAGCGGTAAAAAGAGTCCCGGGCGATTTTCGATTCTGAAGCAATAGTACTAAGTTAGTTTCTACCGCTAATGATTCTAGCTCTGCAAATACTTCTTCACGATTCTGGCCTCCTGGTAGTTTGAATTGCTTTCCTAGTTTCTAGTACAATATCTATTAACTTCGATTAATTCTTCATATTATTACCGAGACGCGTGAGCACGACTGTACTTTTATATTGTTTGTTCTCTAAAATAAAATTCGGGCGAATCGTCCACTAAATAATATTGGAGTGGTCGATTCGCCCACCGATAAAATAACTTCGGGCGAATCGACACAGAAAAATGAATATTTTTAATAGTGGACAATTCGCCCGATTCGGGCGAGTTAAATTCGGGCGAGTCGTCCAATAACCCTGACCCAGCAGTTGCAACATTATAGACTGATTATGCTACGGAGGTCTGGGGCGTGACCATAAGCTCTTAGAGTAAGGTTATTTTGAGTGTGTGTAAGGGACAGATGTATATGACTTGTATACATCTGCCACTTACGCGATCTCAAAAAAACCTTACTCTAAGAGCTTATGGTCACCCCCCTGATTAGGATGCTTTCGAACCTGCAACCTCAAGTCTTTGGTAGCAGTTCTGTTGGAGTATACATTAGTAGGTATATGTAAATGCTTATGTTCCTCTCCGATTGTCATATTCTCCTGACTGTCGTAAATAATAAGCAGTACCTTTGAACTTCTTTCTTATGATTAAGTTCCTATTATCCGTTGTTGTACATAGATACGTCCCCGTAAGTAGTCGGTAAAAAAACATTTAACAACTACACACACTGGCAAAATTAAAGTAAAACTTTTTTTTTACCGTATCGGGCTGTATTTTTTTGTTTTGTAATAAACAATTATGCCTAATTGATAAAACAATTGAGCATCACCTTTTATGCAATTGATTTAACTATATTCGAACTTACAACATTTTGGGAGAATTTCGCTTAATGCCACTTTATAATTTTGCATTGACATACCGAATTATTTGTTTTAATTTTAACGTTTAGATTTTTTTCGAAGTTAAGGATGACATTATGGCCAACTTAATCCAAACTGAGAGGGCCAGGGCACTTGAGATGAGCAGAAATGATTATCCTACCTATTTAACCTACAGATGATGTGCATAATTCATCGTTTACCTGTTTCAACCATTTATTACAGTTTTCAATGATTTAGAGAGACTAATGTTTTTGTGCGAAATCAGGACAAGGCAAAAAACCCGTACTTCTAACAGGAATAATCGTTTCATTCAGCTTCGCGTTCGCAAAATCCTGCGTTAAAAGGCCTTTCAAGCCAGAATTGAGCTGGAGGAAGTTCGAGGTGCAACAGAAAGTGAGCTTACGGAGGTTGAAGGAAGCTGGTTTTGGTTCGTTCGTGCCCGCTGAGGTCAATAACATGAGGCACACTGCTTAGAAACAGTATAAGTTTTGCTAGAAAACATCGACTTTGGCCAACGGACTAATGGAGTAAAATATTGTTTAGTGATGAGTGTGGAAGTCATTTAAATGGAATTGATGGGCTGCATTAAATGTTTTATCATGAACAAGAACAACATAATCTGTAAATTTGTTAAACTACTGTGGCACTATGGTAGAGTAACAATATTAGATTCAGGTAGGATATGTTTTGGAGCAAGTACGGACTTGGTGGTAATGGATAGAGATAGAGGAGGTCTTATGGAAGATCGCTTTAGAAGTGTTATTTAAGAATAAAATGTGATATAATTTGCCCTTTCATCACGTTTTGATTTAGGATAATGTTCGGCCACATACCACTTGTTCAACTTTGGTCTATGTTAAATATTTCAATATTGCATTATTGGAATAGCTGACGATAACAACAGCTGTTATGCATCCACGCTTTTGAGGCCTGATAAAACGAAGAGCAACATTTATAATACCTACACCTGTCAATGAGGATGCACTACGAAGTGCCGTTGTACAGGAATTATTGAGACTACCACACGAGACAATGGATACCATTATTCTCAACATGTTTAGGCGGGTGAAAACTTTATTAAAATAACGTGGCAAAAACACTCAATATTATGTGATATTCATATTATTGTAAAAATGGTTTATTATTCCTTAAAAACTTAAAAAAATCGACAATGTGCAGTTTTCACACAATATGCGAATGTTAAATGCGATCTTATTTTTATTTCAAAAGGTGAATTTAAGTAAGGAATCCTGTCGTAATATAAGTTTAAAATATTAAACTGTATTTAAAAAAAATCGTCTTTTATATTTTGTTCAGCTAATTTTGCCAGTGTGTGTAGTCCATGCCAGCTGCTTGTCCCGTGTACTCATCGTAAATTATCCCAAAGGCAAGTAATGTCGGATAAAAACTCCATAATGATCTACCCGTCTGCCAAGTTCCATCTAAATGCCTCCAGCGTTTGCGGCAAACATATAGGCTTTTTAAAATACATAATAACGACTTAAAGCGCAAAATTAGAATTGAAGAGCTGCGGAGGTTTGAATAGGTACTTAATATCCGTTTTCACTAATAATAAGGCAATACTTACTTAGGAGGCGTTCAATAATTACGTGTGGCGTTTATTGGGGGTGAAGGTCGAGCAAAATCTCATCAAATCTCACGTGAGGGAAAGGGGGAGTCTCGGCAAATATCACGTGTATTTTTCCGCACTGTGCAAAATTGTGAGAAATTCTTCACTGTGGGTCAAGTGTCCTTGACCCACAGTACACCAGCGCACCCTCACGGATTTGTATACGTGAAGTGGTTTAATCAGAGCGAGGTTGAAGGAGCAGATAATTGTACTGAAAATGACATGGACATGTTAGTCACAGTAGTCAGTTCTGAGACCAAACATTCACACAGTCCCCGTGGACTGAATTAGAATACAATTTATACAATTTATTTATATTTAATATTCATTTACCAATTGTAGTAATATCTATAATTAGATTGTCTCATTGTAATAATAATAATAATAATTTGTCCACTTTGGTTCTGCTTAGCCCTGAATCCTCTAAGTACACTGCTGGAGGATTCAGGACTAGGCTATCGGTTGAGAAGAGGTGGTCAGGTCATATCTCCTTTACATGGATGATCTGAAACTCTTTACCCCCAACAAATTCCAACTGACGGAGCTACTGAAGGTAACTGAAACCTTCAGTAACTCCATCAGGATGGAATTTGGTGTGGACAAATGTGCAGTCATGCATGTAAAGCAAGGGGAGATTATGGAATCCGAGGGAATTCAACTCTCTGATTCCATACACCTTAGACACCTCTCCTCGACTGAAACTTACAAGTATTTGGGTATGTCGGAAGCGTTAGGCATCAACAGTACTGACATGAAGCAACTGCTGAAGGAACGTTTCATTGAAAAAGGTATTAAATAGCCTTTTGTCGGGCGGAAATAATGTGCGCGCCTTCAACAGTTGGTTCATGCCGGTTTTGATGTACTCTTTCGGCATACTCAAATGGACTCAGACCGAGCTCGACGCTCTCGACAGGAGGGTCCGGACACTGCTGACCGCAAACCGGATGCATCACCCACGATCATCGGTGATGAGACTGTACATCCCGCGGAAGTGTGGGGGTCGAGGCTTTTTAAACGCCAAGACTCTTCACAACCGCGAGGTGTGCAGCCTCAGAGAATACTTTTTGAAAGCTGAAGTGGGTATGCACCGGGATGTGGTCGCAGTGGACAAGGGACTCACCCCGTTGTCCATGGCTAAAGAGAACTGGCGCAAGCCTGTAATACTAACTACTGATGAACGCAAAGAGGTATGGCAAGGTAAGGAGCTACACGGACGCTTTTATCGGGCTCTCCATGGGCCCGATGTAGATTTCCCAGCGTCCGTATCCTGGCTACGTTTTGGTGACCTATTCGGGGAAACTGAAGGTTTTGTCTGTGCAATTATGGACGAAGTTATTCTGACGAATAACTACCGGAGATATATAATGAGGGAGGGGTCGGTTGACGTGTGTCGGGCATGCCACCGCCCAGGTGAATCCATCCGACATATTATCTCTGGTTGTTCTCGTCTGGCTAACGGCGAGTACTTACACAGGCATAACCAAGTGGCCAGGATTATTCACCAGCAACTTGCTTTGAAGTACAATTTAGTGGAATTGGAGGTACCATATTACAAGTATGTGCCCAACCCAGTTCTCGAAAATGACCATGTCACGTTGTACTGGGATCGGTCTATCATCACTGATAGGACTATTGTTGCCAATAAGCCGGATATAGTGGTGATAGACCGATTAGCGCGCCGCACAGTGATAATCGATGTCACCATCCCGCATGACGAGAACCTCGTGAAAGCTGAGAAAGAGAAACAAATCAAGTATCTCGACTTAGCACACGAGGTTGTTGACATGTGGAATGTGGACTCGGCAATCATTGTGCCGATTGTCGTTACGGCCAACGGCCTGATGGCCAAGAGCCTCGACGACCATCTGTCTAGGCTGTCATTGGGCGGTTGGATCAAGGGGCTGATACAGAAGGCAGAACTCCTCGATACGGCTCGCATTGTGAGGAGGTTCCTGTCTCTGGAGCCCTAACCACCGGTAGCTTGGACCCTGTTCCCGATACCGGTTGGCCTCTATTTTCTATATTTTTAAATGTTTTTTTTTGTAATTTATTTTATAAAAATATTTAAAAATGTAGTAAATAAGAAAAGAAATCAATAAAGGAAATAATAATTTCCTGTCTCTGGAGCCCTAACCACCAGTAGCTTGGACCCTGTTCCCGATACCGGTTGGCCTCTACTTTTTTTTTTTTTTTTTTTTTTAATTTATTTTATAAAAATATTTAAAAATGTAGTAAATAAGAAAAAATATCAATAATCGTCATCATCATCATTATCATATCAGCCGAAAGACGTCCACTGCTGGACATAGGCCTCCCCCAAGCGTCACCACATTGACCGGTCCCGTGCGTCTCGCAACCAGCGGATTCCCGCAACCTTCACCAGGTCATCGGTCCACCTGGTGGGAGGCCTTCCAACGCAACGTCTTCCGGTTCGCGGTCGCCACTCCAGAACCTTTCTGCCCCATCGGCCATCCGTTCTGCGAGCAATGTGCCCTGCCCACTGCCACTTAAGTTTGGCAATTCTTCGGGCTATGTCGGTAACCTTGGTTCTCTTGCGGATCTCTACATTTCTGATTCGATCACGCAAGGAAATTCCGAGCATAGCCCTCTCCATTGCCCTTTGAGTGACTGTAAGTTTTCTGATGAGGCCCATTGTAAGCGACCACGTCTCAGAGCCATATGTCATCACTGGCAACACACACTGGTCATAGACTTTCGTCTTGAGACACTGTGGTAAGTTGGACGAGAACACACCGCGCAACTTCCCGAACGCTGCCCAGCCGAGTCGGATTCGACGGTTGACCTCTTTCTCGAAGTTGGCCCTACCCAACTGGATCGTTTGTCCCAGGTAGACATAGTCGCCCACAACTTCGAGTGTAGAGTCTCCTACCTTGATAGGAGTGGGTGTAACATGGGCATTCAACATCACCTTGGTTTTGTCCATGTTCATTCTAAGACCCACTCTTTCGGAAGCACTACTGAGGTCATCGAGCATTGTACTGAGGTCCTCCATGGTCTCAGCCATAACCACTATATCGTCAGCAAACCGAAGGTGAGTGATGTACTCGCCATTGACGTTGATGCCTAGCCCTCTCCAGTCCAGAACTTTGAAGACATCCTCCAGTGCAGCGGTAAACAGCTTCGGAGATATGACGTCTCCCTGTCTCACACCTCGCTGCAGAAGGACTGGTTCCGAGGTCTGATCCTGAAGTCGAACTGACATGGTGGCGTTTTTGTATAAACACTTCAACACTTCGATGTACCGGTAGTCAATTTGGCACCGTTGGAGAGACTGCAGTACAGCCCAAGTCTCGATCGAATCGAAGGCTTTCTCGTAGTCCACAAACGCTAAACAGAGAGGCAGGTTGTACTCTTCGGTCTTCTGTATAACCTGCCGCAGCGTATGTATGTGGTCTACGGTGCTGAAGCCTTTACGGAATCCGGCTTGTTCGGGAGGCTGGAAATCGTCAAACCTGCGCGCGAGACGATTCGTGATGACTCTTGAAAACAGCTTGTAGACATGGCTAAGAAGTGTGATGGGCCTATAGTTCTTCAGTAAGGCATTGTCACCCTTCTTGAAGAAGAGTACCACCACACCCCTGCACCATGCCTGTGGCGTTTTCCCTTCGTGTATGACGGAATCAAACAGCTTCTGAAGGGCCTTAAGGATTGGTTTTCCACCCGCCTTCAGGAGTTCGGCCGTAATTCCGTCATCACCCGGTGCCTTGTTGTTCTTAAGCTGTTTCAGAGCCATCCTAATCTCATACAGGCTGACGTCCGGAATGTCTTCGGTATAGTGTATCAATAAAGGACATAATAATAAAGTTTATTTGAAAATCATTAGGTAAAACAATAAGTAAATTTTTTTACTTAAATCTATGTCAAGTTCACACGTGTTATGTGCCTGAACTAGGTAATCCTGTGTTTCAGGCGAAAAGAGGTACATATTTTTTTCTACATAATCACTGTAAATCAAATAGGGTGCTAATTAAACAGGCTTCTTTTTAATATCATTATTCGCCCCCAAAAATGTATGTTGCCTTCTAAATTACTAAGTCAGCCACAATTAACGAGCATCTAAATAATACTATGTTAGCCACTAGTTATCTTCTATGTAAACCACTCTAAATACAACTCACCATGATGGTTATTTTTTAGCATCTAAATTTTTAACATGCATTCTAACAGTAAATTTCTAAAATACTATTAAATGACATCAAAAAATATATTTATTTAGCTTCTAATTTTTTAACCCAGTACGTTTAAAATGTAACTCATCCCATATTAATTGATCGTAAAAAATTTGCAAAAATATTTCATCAAATAGTATATTGGCCACTAATATTACCAGAAGCTATTGAGGAGAGACAAAATAAAAGACTTTATTTTTTGGTTTTAATATAGAATAGGTGCAAGTTGGATTAGTATTTATGCGACAGAGTCGACGGAGCCCCGCTGCGCGGGGCTCCTATTTCTGTATGCAGGGTTTAAAGTAACCTAACACGAAGGAGATGACGGGAGCTGAGTTCGCTCGCTTTGCTCGCTCACTTCAGCTCCCGTCATCTCCTTCGAACCTAACCTGTCCGTGTCGGGGTGCCCTAAGCTCCCGAGCTCGCTACGCTCGCTCATTGACCGTCATTTATTATTTTAAATATAATATATTATTTAAAATTCCTCGTCAGAACAGTACAGTGGTACTTCATTTTCACTTTTAGACGTCATAACTAATTATTACTCATCGAAAACTTTAATTTAATTACAGCGAAAACAATTGCAATACGAACGCACGAACGACAATAAACAATTACATGTGATCAACTCAACTCGTCGTCACATGAATCGAATGGCGCTCTCTGATTGGTGCAAATGGCCGGTCGCTGTCGTCTCGCGTACTCGCGCCAAATCATGCAGTGGCTATTTTCACGATAAAAGAATATGATGTATTGTTTTACATGCTAAGTTATAATAAATTATGCTTTCTTTCTTTCTTCGATAGAAGCTTGAATTATATTTTTTTGAGGATATTGCGTTGAAGCTGTAAAACGTAAAATGGTGACAAGATATAAAATCCGTGGCCGAGTTAGTAAATTACGTGGTAATGTATAAATAAGAAGGACAAGTCACAATAATTGATGATCTTTACTTGACGCTTTCTGTAGAATATTTAGTTGGCGTTGCAAAAAAGACGAATTAGTTTATTAGAGGCTATGTCATTTTCCCGTTGCTTAGTTATAAAATTAGAAGTTTAATCACGTGTCCAATAAATAATTTTGTGACTAGACTTATAATTTTCCAATCAAATATAAGATAGTCTTAGGTAAACTTTTAAGAGTGTAAATAATATAATAAAATTCTTATTTTCTAACATCTTATAAACTAAAATATCAAAATACATAAAATACGAACAATATCTATTTTAGTACAAATAATAACTTCTCTCTGTGTCTTCGTAGGATATACTTTATAGAGTTTCTTTGAGAATTTTCTTACAGTTACAATAATTTAGGGAATAAATGTTTGTTGTTACGTTTAGTCTATTGTAGAGTAGTGGTCCGAGGAACACATAAAATTTGTCTGTGAATACATGTTTTGTTCTTTTTTGAAGGCAAACTATATCTTTCCGTCTTTTTTAGTATATTTATTGCGATAGGGAAGGGCTGCGTGTTGTTTTAATACGATGCTCATTATGAATAATTGTCGAACTGTTAGTACTTCACAAGATTTATAGAGGAGGTTAGTGGGAAATAGGAACGGTCGGAAAGTAGATACCTTGAGGATCGCTCTCTGCGCTCTCTCGATGGGTAGTAACAAAGTTTTACCCACCCCACCCCATGAGGTAAAGCAGTAAGTCAAAATTGATTGACATAGAGCAAAGTAAACTTGCCTAATTAGTAGTGGGTCTGCAATATATCGTAGCTTTTTGAACACGAATATTAGCTTACGAATTCTATTATTTAAAGCTTATATGTGCTGCTTCAAGGAAAGGGTTTTATCTATAATGATACCTAGGTATTTTATTTTATTCGCCATTTTGATATTGGGACACCCACACTGGCTATCGGTAGGGTCCGTACAACAATGAGCATACAACGTTGGGGCAATATTAGTTGTCTGTTTGTGCATCGAAAACCTAATGTAATTAGTCTTATCCGCATTTAGTGTTAGTGAGTTATGTTGAAGCCAATTATTTACAATATTGAATCCGTGTTGCGTAAGATACAATTATGTCGTGTTCTAGCTTTGGATTACAAAGGTCATTACATGTATATCAAAAACAGAGTAGGTTCCTTGGGGAACACCAAATGACGTGTATTTTTTATCAGCGCTGAGAACATTGCCAATCTTTACGCATTGGGTACGGTCCTCCAATTAACTTTTAAAGAGTTCAATGGTCTCAAGCTTGCGCAACAGGATGGGAATGGAAACTGTGTCAAAAGCTTTGGCGAGTTTCAAGAAAATTCCTACTGTTTGGTTACCCTTGTCAAGTTCCTGTGCTATATGCCTTCCTAGATAGTCAGTCAGTTGATGTACGGCATCGGCAGTTGAGACTTTAGGCCTAAATCCAAACTGGCGTTCGGATAAAATTGATTTATCCTCCAGATATTTGAACAATCTTTTATTGATAATTTTTCTAATATTCTAGACTACGTTTCACGTAGTCTTTAATAATAATAATTGAGCTAATGTGTTTTAAATAAATTTAACGCAATCATGCACAGATTAACATATTTACACAAAAAATACGCATTTGAAAAACGCGCATCCTTGTCACCGACCCCTTTATTTTTTTTTATTTTTTTTTTGTGGTAATTAACGTGTCAGTCTTTTACTGACTAAAACCCACCCGTGTTCCTATAGTTGTTTGTGCCAGGGCCGCGGTAACACTCTTTCAAAGGACATGGCTAAATAAAGTATGGATGACTGCCCTAGCAATGACTAAACATTTTAACTAGTAATATGCAATTCTGAATAGCTGCATATGAGTATTTCGTATGAAAAAAGTTACAGACACTTTTTATATCGTCACAATCCTGAAAATAAAATCGTAGAAACGCCTACATTAATAGGTAAACAAACTTGTAAAAGAATAAGATTTTGCTATGATACTTTAGTTAGGCGTTCAGAGGAGCTCGTGGCTTAATAATAACAGACGCACAGGTCGATCTTCAAGGTTAAGCAACGCTAGCCGAGGTCATTCCGTGGTTCCATCGTGAACCATCTTTACATAGCGACTTTCCTTCGTGTCTTGGAAAGCTAGTTAAGCCGTTGGTCCCGGCTGTCATTTGAAGATCTTTTATTTGTTGCTACACCACAGTTTATGCATCTCATGATGAATCAATACGCAATTGAAACTTAAGACCATACTAGTTGGCTCTGTATTAATACATAATACCCGGCGAAAGGTACTTCGTTCAAAGTGAGTTTATTTGGTTCTAATCGAATCGAACTTTTTAGTGTCAGCACTATTTAAGCGCCGTTGCTTTCCAGATTTTGTCAATAATTTCTAGAAATCAGATAATCTCTAAGGTTTTGAGATGTATTGCGAAAGGTACAAAAATAAATAATAATGAATACTGTTCGTTTCGATTTTCGCAAATGTCTTTAAAAGTAGGTTTATTGACTACAATTTTTCGTAGAACGGAATCTTATGTTCTTCTTGTCATTCAAAAACATGAAAAATCTTTTAATTATTTGATTAATTCACGAAAGTTCTAGAAGAATAATAAAACTGTTATAATTAATTAATGAATATTTGAGATGTATTGCGATAGGTACAATATTAAATAATAATGAATACTGTTCGTTTCGACTTACGCAAATGTATTTAAAAGTAGGTTTATTGACTAAAATTTTTCGTAGAATGGCATCTTATGTTCTTTTTGTCAAACAAAAACATGAAAAAACTTTTAATTATTTGATTAATTCACGAAAGTTCTAGAAGAATAATAAAACTGTAATAATTCATTAATGAATATTTGAATGTTATGAGCTAGTGAGAAATTTCTAGACGTGCTTAGGGCAGTTGTTTAGCCATGTCCTTTATCCGCGACCTGTCCCCGATCCCTGGAGGGCCAAAAAATCGCCAAAATCTCATCACGTAATTAATTATAAGTGAATACGTATTCTTATGCCTAAATATTTATACTGGTGAGCTATTCAAAAACACTGCACTTTTTAACCGACTTCAAAAAAGGAGAAGGTTTCTCAATTCGACCGTATATATATATATATATATATATTCGTTTTTTATGTGTCTTCGCGGATAACTTCGTCGTTTATGAACCGATTTTGATGATTATTTTTTTGTTGGAAAGGAGATTTCCCAAGGGTGTTACCATGATAAGGAAACCAAGACCAGGATCTGATGATGACAACCAAGAGAAATCGAGGGAAAAATACCACTATCGCTATCAGTTTTGGTATTTTTATCAACAATGCATTCATTTCCACTCAGAAAGTATATCATTTGGTGAAATGGAACTGATGAAGAAGACCACAGATGGCCACTGGAACTCCTTAATGCTAAGTATGTCAAGGGTATAAAATATATCGAATAGCTAACCGACTATGATGAAGCAAATACTTATAAATAAATGGTACTGAAATAAAAATTAAAATGGTAACATCGAACTGATCTGATGATGAAGCCGAAAGGTAGGAACTGGTACTCCAACATAAAACAATGGATCCTAGTCGTTTTGTTGTGTTTTGTTTTGCAAATCGTTTTGTTATTTTTGGTTAAAAAGTTTTTATAATTTGGGTATGTATGAAAGGTCATACATAACCAAATTATAAAAAAAAACTTAATATACTTTCTATGTTTTCCTTCACCATTATCAGCGATTTCCAAAAAAAACTTAGAAAGTACCTACATATGAATTCACCATCACCTTCCTGCTCTTATTCCATGTTACCTACTTGGGGTCGGTGCAATACGTTTTCTTCTTCCATACCGTCTTGTCCCTCGTCACGTTAGCACTGACTCCCTTTTCTTTCATATCAGTCCTCAACTAATCATCGTGAGGAAACCAGCAGCTTAATTGCGTAAGTGAATTCGGCAAGGCAAAAGGTTTGACGCCGTGAAAGAGTATACAAATATTCTTTAAATAATTAGGTACTGCCAAAAAAATTTGACTCTTTCGAAATGATTATCTTCACAAATTAAAGCGTCCAATATTTTCTGGCAATAATTACCTAATTATTTAAAGTGTATTTATCATACTCTTTCATTGAGTCAAAACCTTTGCCTTGCCGAATTCACTTACGCAATTAGGCTACTGGACTTATAGTTAATATAAGTCAGAAATCGTCAACCCGTATTGACCAGGCGTGGTGATTAATAAGTGTGCCTTCTCTGTATGAGAAGAGGCCTTTGCGCAGCAGCGGGACCGTAACAGGCTGGATTTATTATTTATTAGATAAAGTTACAACAACTACTGGGATGACAATGACAACAATTCCTACGTGGAATTGTATGATATAATATAATAGCACCGATTATTTACAAATTGCTTGTTTTGGTACCTGATTAAAAAACTCAAAACAAAAGGACATCACAAAAAAGATACAGCAAAGGTCAAAGAAAAACAAAAAAATGCGTCATTGTTTATTCAAGACTCGTTACTAGTACCTATGGAAATGTAATGACTAAATTCTTACATTAAAATAAACATAAACATACATAAAGTATTGCCTTACAATATGTCATTATTTTTCTCTTTTGATGAAATTCACGAGCACTGGCCCATCATTTCTGAGAACTAAATCAGCAACAAATTTGATGTCAGAGGGGCGAGTGACAGGAGACAACACGAACTTTCGCAACACGTTGGCGACTGCTATCTTCATCTCCATCATGGCGAATTTTTGACCTGAAAATATTGTGTAAAGATAATGTATTATGTTAGCTTAGCAAGGGCTGCTATCAATCTGTCTACCCTTTCCCAACAACATTGGGGTCAGCTTCCAGTCTAACCAGTCACATGGAGTTCTACATGGAGTGACGAACGAAATTTCCACAACCCAGTAACTGGATAACATCATACCCCAGCGACGTGCTGCAATGTACAATGCCGCACGAGAGACCATGGACGCAGATTTTTTGAGAAAATCTCTAGATTATTTAAACCACATATTGATGTCTGGGAAGAACTGTTATCCGAATGGCAATGTAGGTGGGATAATTCCATCAAGGGCCGATACCTCCACCACTTCTTTCCACCCGTTCAAAAAACACTGAAAATATTGTGAATAGATAACGTATTAAGTTAACTTAGCCCTTGCAATCAAATTGTTTGATTCGGGTTAGCTTCCAGTCTAAACGATACAGCTGAGTACCACATGGAGTTCTACATGGAGTGTGTCACAACTCCACAATCCAGTAACGGATAACATCATACCTCATGGCAAGATTAACTTCAATTTTTCTGGCTTTAGTCAATAATCTACAAAATATGACAGCCGGTATAGCTTTCCAAGGCACGGAGGAATGTAATGGACGGTCACGCATCCACGGACTGACTTCGGCAAGTTAGGAGATCTAATACCTTTAAACGAGCAATTCTTGTATACATGTATGTATATAATCTGAATCTCGGAAACGGCTCCAACGATTTTCATGAAATTTGTATGCATGGGGTTTCGGGGGCGATAAATCTAATCGAATACCTTTAAACGAGCAATTCTTGTATAAATGTATGTATATAATCTGAATCTCGGAAACGGCTCCAACGATTTTCATGAAATTTGTATGCATGGGGTTTCGGGGGCGATAAATCTAATCGAATACCTTTAAACGAGCAATTCTTGTATAAATGTATGTATATAATCTGAATCTCGGAAACGGCTCCAACGATTTTCATGAAATTTGTATGTATGGGGTTTCGGGGGCGATAAATCTAATCGAATACCTTTAAACGAGCAATTCTTGTATACATGTATGTATATAATCTGAATCTCGGTAACGGCTCCAACGATTTTCATGAAATTTAGTATGCATGGGGTTTGGGGGCGATAAATCTAATCGAATACCTTTAAACGAGCAATTCTTGTATACATGTATGTATATAATCTGAATCTCGGGAACGGCTCCAACGATTTTCATGATATTTAATATGCATGGGGTTTCGGGGACGATAAATCTAATCGAATACCTTTAAACGAGCAATTCTTGTATATATACAATCAGAATCTCGGAAACGGCTCCAACGATTTTCATGAATGCTGGGGGTTTCGGAGGCGATAAATCGTTATAGGTAGGTTTCATTTTTAGAAATCGTCGTTTTCTCTGTTTTCACCCCAGACCCGGTCGCCCAGATACTTATAATTATTTAGCCACGAGCTCCTCTTAGATATGATAAGCTTACACGGGCTGTTATAATTAGATTATGCAGGTACAATGTTCATAAATGTTCAGTAGGATTCCTGTAATAAGTATGAGATAAATTCAGATAATCATAGTAAGAAAAAATAACAGCTGGACTGTTACTACGGCGATAGTACCTAGTAATTAACTGGTTATAAGCAGTGATATGATAGATTAAGATAGTCAGGATCTAGATAATGATAGCGACGCACCGTCTGCTTGCACGTCAATAGAGAGCACAACACTTGAGTACAATTAAGATAATAATTCATTCTGCTCGTTGCCTCGGTTGAGTACGGACGTGTGTTGTGTCGAGATCTCATACTTTTTTCCTATTGGTTGATTAGTGGAATTTTAAATCTCTGTCGCACCTCAAGTGATTGTATGGCCCGATCACGCCTACTGGGCGGGCTTAGAAAGGGATAACTGACTAAACATCGTTTCGTCTCGGAACTCGGCCGGTATACTGCAAGTGATTGGTGAGGATTCGAACCTGCGACCACAGACGCGCGGCGGCGAAGTGCTGCGTGCTTACTCACCGAGCCACGCAACCGTTTAATACGAAAGGCGAAATAACAAACAACATACGAGTAACGTCGGCTACGACGACGCCACACTGCTACGCGCGCGGATATCGGCTACGAGATACTTGCTACGATTGGATAGCGTCATTAGCGTTACCAGTGCTACGAGTTAGTATTCGGCTACGGACCACTTGCTACGCCTAAACGTTGTTCTCGTACCTTGGTAATAAACCTGCATTGCGACCACTCGGCGTTTTTTCTCCCAATATATAAGAAGTAAACCCAGGTACTACGATGGATCAAACGCAATCAGTCCCGAATATAATACAGGCTGTGAGTGACCCTGAATTCGTTAACAAAAACGTACGTCATAAACGCCCACGGCTAGATGAATCCACGTCAGATAAATTTCAAGAATTCAAACAGGAAATAAGGGAAATGCTCTCGAAGTGGAAGTGTGACCAGGACCAAACTATAGCGAAATTTATGGCGGATCAGGCAGCGTTAGTTGCAAAATTAATTTCGGATATGGCCGAATTAAAACTCCAAAACCTGCAAATTCAAAAAACTAATATTGAAATTGATAAATCCGTAACTACTATCAGCGATCTTTACGATGAGATGAAGTGTCAAATGAAGCGGCTCCAGTATGAGTGTAACGAATACAAGAAGTATGCAGAGTCATTGCAGAACACAGTAAAAGATCTGCAATACAAGTCTCGATCATCCAGCATCGAAGTGCGAAATATACCCTGCAACGATAAAGAGACTACCGCCGACCTCACAAAGATCGTGACTGCTATTGGAAACACAGTTGACCTCCCAATCTCACCTTTGTGTATCCGAGACATCTATCGCGTCCCAGGGAAATCAGCCACCAATAAATCCATTATCGCAGAGTTTACAAATGTACACACCAAGAATGAGCTTTTATATCGTGTGCGAGGATTCAACATTAAGCAACCAAATAAAGAAAACAAACTTAACTCGGAGCTTTTGGGAATTACTGGTCAAAAACGCGCCGTGTATGTGGACGAACATCTGTCTGGTTCTACGAAGAAGTTATTTTATTTGGCGAGAGAACACGCAAAGCAGCACGAATTTAAATTCTGTTGGACCAAAAACGGAAATATCTTTTTGCGCAAACAGCTTGGGCATCAACAAGTACTCGTCAAGTCTGAAGCTACACTTCAAGAGTTAAAAGAGAAGAAATGACTACACATGTCAGCTATAGATATCTCTTATCTCAGCATTTTTTGTAACGTATTTCAATTCTTAAACTACCTAACCACGACTCTCTTGTGCTTCTATACTAATCCAACTGATGTTATGTTATTATTTTTAATTAATTCACCTAATATACTCACCACGGAAAAACACATACAATCATATCACCAAAAAAAACACAAACACACATCACAAACATACACTCTTTCAAATCTATGTACATACAACCATGGACCAACACTCACACATTCTGTACTCATGCTAATCACCACTACTTTGTACCCTGTACATAATAATCTGTTTTTGGTCAAGCTTCTATCTAACAGCTTTTGTGCGTTCCAAATTATCGTGCATGTTTATTTTTCCAAATGCCTAACATAGTTAATAATATCTTGTCGGACTTGGACGATATTTCAGTGGCGAAAGCGTATACTTGTTTTCCACAGGAGTGTTTTGACTATTTGAAAATAGAAAATAGTAATTCCACTACAATTTTGCACATTAACATACGCAGCATAAAAAAGAACTTTGACGAACTTTTGACACTTCTGTCGCTTATTAAAGTTACTTGCGACGTTTTGATATTGACCGAATGTTGGTTAAGTAAAATTACAAACCTTCCGGTCTTGGATGGCTATAACACTCACTTCACTAAACTAACTAAAAACCAAAATGACGGGGTGGTTTTGTATATAAAAAAACACATTGATTGCACCGTCCAGGAACCGGTTTTTACAAACGGCAACTGTATTATCTGTCAAATAAATAACAAATTAGCAATTGTCGCCTTGTATCGTTCGCCGTCATATAATACAAAACCAGAATTTGACTGCTTCCTGGACAGTTTAGACAATGTCCTTTCCTCCCTAAATAAGTTTAACAATGTGTTTCTTATAGGTGACGTTAATATAGACATCAAACCGTCTAATGCAGATGAGCGCAGTGCCAATTATCTAAACCTGAACGCCAGCCATGGTCTACTACCTGGACATTACTTTCCGACCAGAATTGATAATTGTATCGACCACGTTATATTAAAATCTAATAAAATTACAAAGGTGATTGTCCTAGAATCTCACATCACTGATCACCTGCCGCTTCTGGTGGAAATTGATGATACAGGTCCAACGAAACATTCTGTACCTGCTTATAAAATCCCTAAAATTGATTACCCAAATGTTATAAAAGACATCGAATCTAAAGATTTCACCCAAGTTACAAACACGGACGACCCAAACACAGCTGTCATCCATCTAATAGATATCGTCCAATTAATCATAAAAAAACACACTAAAATGGTTAATGTGCCCAAAAGAGTAAGAAACCTAAAGCCCTGGATTACTCCAGGTCTATTACGCTGCATTCGTCACCGCGATAAGCTCCATAAACAGGCTCGCAAGCTGCCCTGCAGCGTTATCTTGCAGATCACATATAAACGTTACCGGAATTTTTGTAATAGTCTTCTTAGAAAACTTAAAACAGCACATGAAAAGTTTGAATTGGAAAAAGCTAAACATAACCCTAAAAGACTATGGAATACAATAAAAGAGATTACAAATACTAAAAAGATATGTACTCCTCCTCTTGAACTTTTAAAAACACATCCTGATCCGAATACTGCAATTAATCATGTATGTGAGTTTTTTGCCAATATAGGCAAAGACCTAGCCTCGAAAATAACACCCACCTCGCAGCCACTTACTCCACAAAGAACGTCTAACCCGAACTCTTTTCTGCTCCTTGAGGTTGACAATGCTGAAGTTGAGTCTACCATTATGAACTTAAGACACGATAGTGCCACTGGTTGGGACGGAATATCATCTCTTCTTTTAAAATTATGTAGGAAAACCCTTGTACCCTTAATAACGCATATTATAAATATATCCATAGATAAAGGACTTTTCCCAGAACCCTTCAAAAAAGCTCTGGTCCACCCAATACACAAGAACGGGAGCAGGGACTGTGTTAACAATTATAGACCGATCTCAGTCCTCCCCGCGATTTCTAAGGTCATGGAGAGGTTAATTAATAGTCGTCTACTAAATTTTCTATATAAACACGACGTTATAGCGCGCAACCAGTACGGCTTCAAGAAAGGTGTCTCAACAGAAGACGCAATTACCGACCTAACAGAATTTGTTGCAAGGAAGCTAGATGATCATAGAAAATGCCTGACTATATTCTTGGACTTAACAAAAGCCTTCGACACAGTCTCTGTTCCCACCCTTCTTTCAAAACTCGAGGACATAGGCATTCGCGGCAAAACGCACAGCCTCTTTAAAAGCTTCCTCCAGAACAGGAAACTCAGTATCAAGATTGATAAGTGCGTCAGTGAAGAAGTAATCACCACGTACGGAGTTCCGCAAGGCAGTGTGCTTGCCCCTACATTGTTCCTAGTCTATATAAATGACCTTTGCACACTGCCTCTCCTCAACTCCAAGATATTCACATACGCTGACGACACGGCGATTGTTGTGTATGGCGATGCATGGACTGATGTGAAACATCATGCGGAGCAATCGTTACGAATGGTTGCAAAGTGGCTGCAGAATAATCTACTTACCCTAAACCTGGCTAAAACTAACTACATTCCCTTTTCTATTAGTCACAGGACCAAAGCCCCATCGGAATTTTCCATAACGGCACATACATGTATCAACTCGTCCACGTGCTCATGTACAACGTTATCCCGTGTTTCTCACACCAAATACCTGGGTGTAGCGATTGATGACGGACTAAAGTGGTACACCCAAGTGGACAGTTTAATTTCAAAAGTCAGAAAATTAATTTACATCTTTAAGTCACTGCGTCATTGCGCGGATTCAAAAACACTAAAAATGGTGTACCTGGCACTTTGCGAGTCCGTTATCAGCTATTGCATCCCGGTCTGGGGTGGGGCTTATAAAACAAGGCTGCTTGGGTTGGAACGAGCACAGAGAGCTATACTAAAGGTGATGCTTGGCAGACCGTATAGGTTTCCCACTACCGATTTATATGCGGAATGTAAGGTACTTACTGTGAGGCAGCTCTTTGTGCTCCAAGCCACCCTCCGGGCTCATAGGCAGTGCCCTTTACCAGACCCTTCCAAACGTAAAGCCAAAACTACATGCGCATCAGTATCTCATAATACGGCCTTCGCTGGTCGCCAGCTTTATGTGGTGAGTTCACTTATTTATAGGAAAATTAGCAAACACATCCAAATAAATAAGCTAAATAGACATGAAGTTAAGACTAAATTAAAACATTGGCTGTACGATCAGGACTACTTCCGTACAGAAGACTTAGTTACCTATCCACTATAGTCACGCAGTTATACTTACATAGTCACACACAGTTATTTCACTCCAAAACATATTTTATCCTACCATATTCGTTTATTGTTAGTACTTATAATACATTACCAAACACACGCACACACACAAGCGCGCTCGCGCTTGCACACACATATCCTCACATACACCCTTTCTATCACACTCTCACATCCATGCATACAGACTCACCCTACCCACACGCACACAACAAAAATACTAATAGTTTAATTGAATAAAATACAAAATACTTATATATTCCACTCTGCATAACCACATCTCAAATTGAAAGCTTTTTGTTAATAATTGTTCTACCCCCGTTATGTAATTGGGTTCTTCATCATAAATAACACACACATTAAGGTTTATTGGGACATTCGAGGTAACAGTAGAACACTGACTCCTAAGTCACAGGTTTCCCCTAGTTTAGGAGGCAGGGTTTCCATTATTTAAGCTACCTTTATTTATCTGAACTTGTAACCTAATCACTAAGTAAGCTAAGTACTTTTGTAACAAAGGTTATCTGTATCAATAAAGTTATATTATTATTATTAATTAAAAAAATAACATTATCAGGGATGACTTAAATGTAGACTTCATTGTGTTTTTGTACAATATCCGCTTCAAAAGAATTCTTAGCGATTGACTGGGTACTTGATAAGATTTTTTTTCTTCTTGTCTAAATATTCCTTGCTGTTGATACCGGCCCAAAAGATTAGACATACAATGAGTAATGTTTGGAGTTTAGAAGAGTTTTTGAAGGTTAAAATTGTTGCAACTATTATAGTAAGAAAACTTACTCTAGATGAACATGCAATATGTTAATGTTACCTACCTATACAGTTCCTGGGACCAGCACTGAAGGGTATGTATGAGTAGGGATGACGGCCCACGCTGTTCTCGGGCAGGAACCGGTTCGGGTCGAACTGATTCGGGTTCTTGAACAAGTCGGCACGATAATGCAGATGTAAAATAAGGATGTGACATAAAGTGCCAGCCGGAACTGTGTAGTTACCTGAAAAATAATGAAACTGTTGAAATGAAAAACTAGCAGTAAACACAATTTTTTTATTTTTATTTTTAGTTGGGAAGTAGTTAAGTAAGGTAATGCCAGAATAGATTACCCGAACATCATGAAACTGAACATAACCGGTGAAATGAGAGTGTATCAAGGTGAACTTTACACATCTGCGTATCCCTTTAGAGCGTACCGGCGTGATGTTATGAAATTGTATAAACAATAAACAGACATGCGATTGCAGTAATCCCGAGAGATTTGCCGTTATTTATTGAAGAGTTCTGTTGTATATCTCCGAAGTTCTTCATCAGATCTTCACCAAATTAAAATGGAAACAATTTCGGAAAATATATTTGAAAAATAAATATTCAAAATCGGTCCACACGGTCAATATCGGTGAACAAACATAAAAAAAATAACAAACTTAAAGTCGAACATAGAACCTCCTCCTTTTTGGTAAGTCGGTTAAAAAACGACGGATGATCTGTGTAAACTATATGTACCCATTTTTGTACTCATTCTATTTCAAATAATTATCTATTACTTTTTATTATGCACCTGCCATATTATCTATCTCTCCAGCAGCCATGGTTGAGTGATCCTAAGGCATTAAGTCCATCTTGGTTTTATGTCAATATAATCTTTAATTTAATGTTGCATGAATTTAAAAAATATTACAATATATAATATTTCACAGATGACGACTGAGAGGTATGAAAGAAGATATATAGCGCTATTAGATTAAAACCAGGATAGTTGTCCCAGGGTATAGTTGCCCCGTTTGAAATTACTCGAGTTTCACGGATGAATTGCATGCTATATTATTGAATTAACATGGATTAGGCAACTATCCCTTATGTGGAATATATGTCACAAAATATAGAGGTCCGCAAGAATCGGTAATACTCTGGCAATATTAAAGATATTTTTTAACTTTTCATAAATTTGTAGATAAAAAACCAAAGTAACGGCCAGTTTTAGAAATAAAGTATTTAAATGTTTGTACTAAACGATATAGAGTGATTTCAAAAAGTGTGGCAACTATTCGGTTTTAACCCTATGATCTTAAAGGCAGTACTTAAGGTGCAGCAAATTTCGCAGAATGATACATACTTAATACTGTGTCTTCGTTTAAATTGCGACTTATGAAGTGAACTGGAGGGTAAAGCCGCAAAGACTCCTTGATACAACATTCCAAGTACTTCATATTTGATAAATCTTCCATCTTTATGGGTCTGTCCGTATCACCAAATATGTCATTTAGCTCTTCGACGATTTTATCCTGAAAATTAATTCGCTGATTAAGATTTATTTTTATTTCTAGCCCTTGCAAGCATTCACTCCTTATACAAGCTTTTAGTTTTAAACACTGTAATATTTTAATGGTGCAGAATTTGCAAATAAAAAGTTCTCGTTTATTGATTTTTGCTCTAGCTGAGAGATTGGTTCTCCAGAGACTGATTTGCACTAACCTGAACTTCTTTATGATTAGCGAGCAACATAAAGCAATACGTTAACCCACTGGCGGTAGTGTCATGACCCTGGAAAATATATAAATCAGTTATTAGAACTTTATTAAAATATCACCAACTATAATATAAGTATATATGTAAAGTGACTAACTTCAAACATGAACGTGTCCACTTCTTCTTGAACTCCAACTCTATCAATATGGCCCTCCTGTTCAGCAGAGAGGAGTAGATCCAACATTGCAGTTTTCTTCTTTTTCTTGTAAACGTATGTGTCATCATCGTCATCTTCAACTTCTTCATAAGTATTTAATCCATGTGTCTCTCTGTACTCTCTTCTTTGTTGTATTACTCTCTGAGTAAAGCGGTGAACTACTTTCAAACATTTTTCTTGTAGCCGTCCCAATGATGACAAATTACATAGAAAGTCAGGATACAGGTATACTCGGACAAATCTATTTAAGATTACCGTTCCCATGTCGTATATAGCATTTTTATAGGATATTGCTGCCTGGTTATCATCGCTGAGTTGAGTGCCCATTGCTGTTTCTAAAATATCGAGCTTAGTTAAAATTAAAATGAAGATAGAAACAAGTCGAGTCTCTAGCTAATATTTGGCAAAGGGAAAAATCACTATCAGAAGCTTTTTTTTAAATTAAGCTGAGTTTTGAGAGTCAGATTTTTAGGAATGCTATGTTTTTGATAAAGACAGTTACTCAAATCGGCGGCCTGGGATGTGAAGAAACTGGGAAGAAGTGCTGCAAAACAGTTCCCAGCAACACATCCATCTCAGTTGAAGTACCTATCTACCTTTAATCATGACAAATTTAAAGGAAATAAACAATAAATTTACTTGCACAATAGAAATAATACATACCACAAATAGAGTTCAGTGTAAATTCAGAGAGCACAGGTACAATATCGATAGGTTTTCCAGCGGTTTCCTTTAGGCTGTTGAGGAATCTGGTACTGTTTTCTTCGATTATTTCACAAAACTGTTTTAATATGTTGAAATGAAAGGCAGGCGTAAGGATTTTCCTGCGTACTTGCCATTTTGCACCTGATAGAAAAAGAAAGCTGTAAGGAAGACAACAGAAGACAGACTGACAGACTGTCAGTAAACTCAGTAGGGATTAATAGGAAGTGCGTTACGAAATCTCTACAATATTTTTAACAATATAATGATTGAATTCTACATATTCTTCATCTAACAAAATGTGCATAATATTTTATTACCGTTACTGACGAGTAGTCCATCTCGTAGCCAAGGTTTCAAAAAATTATAGACGAAGCTTTTTCACCATACTTCATACCTGACATAATTATCTGAAAATACATATTTTTTATTACAATAAATACATATTAAACATAATATTTCATCCCGTTTCACTTATTCGATTCATGTATGGCTATGGTACCTCAACATCTTCAGGATTGTATATAAAAACAGCACCCATAGGGTATATCCATACTCTGAAGATTCCATCAAAAGCATTGCTTAATGTTTTGCCCATTTCCATAAGCTCAACTGTAAAGCAGATTAGTTTATTTTAATAAAATTGTTTACAGTATTCAACAACAGTTACTAATTTTAGTGGTACTATTGTGGTGTAGCCCACATGGCAGTTATATGTTTAATAACTCGACCTTCGTTTTTTTACCTCAAACATTGTATATATATACCTTATGTTCATTTCAGAATACATTATTGTGCGATCTACTTTTCGTTAGAATTAATATTTGTTTCGGGATATTTACCATGTATATTTTGTATTTTGTTGTAACGGTGCCGAAATATCGAGCTCTCAACAAAATACAAAATTAATTCTAATGATTGTGACCATGTCAGCTTAAAAACTTATACTACTTTTCGTTCTTAATTTATTTTACCTGGAGAGCATATAACAGTCAATCCATTTCCAACAATAAAGTCATCTCTGGGTCCAGGTATCTTCCTCAACAACCTTGCTCGTTCACTGTAGTTCAGAATAATGTGTAGAACACACAAAAATATAATTATTCCCAGTAAGTACATAAACATATTGAATAACGTCTAATTATTTCAACAATAAAAGCACTACTGATATCGACCGAATCGCGGCATTGTATATAACTTTAACTTTATCATCTACCTATCTATATATATATAAGCGAAAGGTCACTCACTATGAAATATCGAAAACCGCTTGACGTATAAAGAGGAAATTTAGCAGGGAGGTTCCTCAAGTGACGTAAGTGCGCACTATGAAAGGATTTTTGGATATTCCACCCCTAAGGAGGTAAAAAGGGGGTTGAAAGTTTGTGTGAAATGTCTACGCTTTTAAGTGTGACACGTGAAATTAAAGATTTACGCTTTTGGTTGATAAAAAGAATTCATGTATTTATTGGTTTTTGGAAATTCTACCCCTAAGTAGTTGAAAAGGTGGAAATTTGTTGGGCTTATATATTTGAAACTTGGCATAAATACTAACCTAAGTAAATAGTAAAGGTTTTCATTATTAGTTTTTTCAAAATTACTCCTAAAAGATGATTTAGGGGGTGTTTAAGATTTTTGAAGAATTTTACTGTACAGGGCTTTCTTTTTATGATGTAGGGGAGCACTAAGAAGGGTTTGTGGAAATTCAACCTTTAAGGGATGAACTAAAAAGTCATCTGTAATAAGTCTAGTAATAACATAAATCGCACCAACATTTTGCATTATTACCTACCAATAGGTAATTAGTCTTTACACTAAGATAAGGACACCTTTGTACAAGAATCAATGTTCATTGTGCATTTAACTAAAAAGAGTCTGTTTGTCATCGACACGCTAAGAAGAAGAATTCTACCATGTTCAAAAGTAATACATTCATAGCAGATATTCATCTTCCTGCCCTTGTTACATGTTACTTTGGGTCGGGACAACACGTTTTCTTCTGCCATACCGTCCTATCCCCCGTCATGATGTCACTGACTCCCTTATCTTTTATATCACTCATCAAGTCCTCACACAGTCCATCCATTTTTTCTTTTGGAGTCCCACTCCAAATTATTTTCATCCACATTTATATTCATAACTTTTTTAGTAACATGCGTTTCATCTCTCCTCATCATATGACCATACCAGGACAAACAGTTTCGATTCAACTTTTCTGTCACTGACGCCACTTTCAAACTTCCTATATAGGTACCTACTCATTTCTCACTTTATCCATTCTTGTCACTCCGCATGTGCATCTCAACATTCTCATCGCTGCTACATGTAATCTCTTTTCAATCATCATTTTTACAGTTCAACATCCATATTCATACAGTACGACAGGTCTAATCACGGCATTTTTTATTTTAACCTTTAATTTGAGGGGCATCCGTGGGTCGCAAGTTATCCAGTGACCTGTCGTCATTTCATCCATCCCGAGTTGATCCGGTTTTACTGGTGTCCTGAAATACTCATAGGACTCATAGGACCTCACGTCTAGTTTAGGCACCAGTCTCCCACAGTATGATTATTGCTGTTACGTACCTACTTTGTATTGATACCTCTCTAAATGTACCTATATTGTGCTGAGAAATAAATCATTATCTTATCTTATTTCTCTTTTCAGTTAATTATGTTTTAGCAGTCGGGTTTTTTTGTTTTTATAATAATTTGTTTTATTTCAGAATGTTTAGTTTTATTAATGAACGAGTTCTCCAAATAAGATTTGTGATAAAAGATGATTTATTTTGGCTATCAAAGTTACGCTTATCTTGAATTTGTGTCTGAATAGTAGCATAAAAGTGTTACAAAATACATGTATTTTAAATGGTTTATTTAGTACTTTTCATTTGATACCCATATTATTATGGGGTGTGTAATATATGGCATAATAAGAGACTGTATAATATCACTTGAAATAACGTCCACATAATGTAATTTTAATCTATATATATAAAAATGAATCCCTATTTCCCTTGGTCACGACATCACGCGTGAACGGCTGGACCGATTTCACTTATTCTTTTTTTGTTGTGTTTGTTATTGTTAGGAGAAGGTTCTTATGAAAAAAAAATAAGGAAAAAAAATTGCTACCTTACCTACATAGGTAGGGTAGGTATGTAGGAAGTGTAGGGTAGGTAGAGTAGGGTAGGGTAGGTAGGGTAGGGTAGGTAGGGTAGGGGTAGGTAGGGTAAGGTAGGTAGGGTAGGGTAGGTAGGGTAGGGTAGCTAGGGTAGGTAAGGTAGGTAGGGAAGCGTAAGTAGGGTAGGGTAGATAGGGTAGCGTAGGTAGGGAAGCGTAAGTAGGGTAGGGTAGATAGGGTAGCGTAGGTAGGGTATGGCAGGTAGGGTAGATGAATGTTTGGTGTTTTTATGGCAAAACAAAGTTTGCCGGGTCAGCTAGTATGCTATAAAAATAAATAACCTTGTTTCTATCTATATTTCTTATGTGATCTAATGTTATATTTCCATTTTTCCTTCCTTCTGCAGCGAGTAGTGAGACAGGGAGTTTACGTTAGTAGGGGGTTTACCGTGGCATTGGAGGATGTCTTCAAGGTTCTGGACCAGGGTAGAGGGCTAGGCATCAACGTCAATGGCGAGTACATCACTAACTAGAGGTCAACCGTCGAATCCGACTCGGCTGCGAGTTGCGCGGTATCTTCTCGTCCAACTTACCACAGTGTCTCAAGACAAAAGTGTATGACCAGTGTGTGTTGCCAGTGATGACATATGGCTCTGAGACGTGGTCGCTTACAATGGGCCTTATAAGAAATCTTACAGTCACCCAAAGGGCAATGTAGAGGGCTATGCTCAGCGTTTCGTTGCGTGATCGAATCAGAAATGTAGAGATCCGCAAGAGAACCAGGGTTACCGATATAGCCCTAAGAATTGCCAAACTTAAGTGGCAGTGGGCAGAGCACATTGCTCGCAGAACGGATGGCCGATGGGGCAGAAAGGTTCTGGAGTAGAGATCACGAACCGGAAGACGTTGCGTTGGAAGGCCTCCCATCAGGTGGACCGATGACCTGGTGAAGGTTGCGGGGATCCGCTGGTTGCGAGACGCACGGGACCGGTCAATGTCGTGATGCTTGGGGCAGGCCTATGTCCAGCAGTGGACGTCTTTCGGCTGATATGATGATGATGAATGTTATTTATCATATATCCTTAATTTCCTCTAATAACATTTAGTATAACGGCCATTTCATTTAATTTTGAATTCCTTTTTTTTAGGGTTCCATAGTCAATAAGGAACCAGTGCTACTGCTACTGCTACCTGCCTGTTAGCCTGACAATTAGTTCAGCTGCCTTGATCTCTAGGACTATCTGTGAGCCTACCTATCAGATTGCCTGTTCATCTGCCTACCTCGGGCATTCCAAGCCTTCCTGCCCGTCCAGCTGCCTAGCTGTGAGATAACTACCCACGACGTAAGAAGCCGGACTACCCACGTCGTGAGAACCCGGACTACCCACGACGTGAGAAGCCAAACTACCCACGACGTGAGAAGTCGGACCTTCCTAGTTGCCCACGTCGTGCGAAGCCGGACCTTAATTTGTTATTTATATCCTTTTCTTAGTTTTAATTTATAGTTACCTTTAATTTTATTAACGTGGCTTACGTATAGTTCATCTGAACTATACGTAACGCTACATGCGCTTTCTCGCTTGACGCTTCACAAGGATTAACTCCTTGTGAAGCGTAATAAGGATTTTTTCTGATTCCGAGATTCCGATATTGGATCAATCAGTATCGGAATTGAAATATCGGTAATTTCGTTCCGAGATTCCGATATTACGAGATTCCGAGATTCCGATATTCATGCCCTAGTCCTTGTGCATATAAAGCTCAGTATACGCTATAGTAGCGCTCGCGCCGCTCACATGCCGCTTGCGCTCAAGGTTTGTTTATTGTTACTGAATCTTTTCGTCCTCCACGTCCACCATCTGATCACGATTCCGTCGTGATAGAAATAAGAAAGCTGAGATTAAATTATTTAAAAGCCAAAAATCGATTTTTGGGAGATCTCCACAAATCATGTCAAATTATTTTCCATAACTTACAATCAGTACGTAAACACTTACAGGATATACTTACATAAGCAATCCTCAGATAATGGCATTCGATATTTACTTAGCAGTAGAACTTTCAGCTGCCTTCAATTGCCTTCGACATAATCAATTTTAAAGAAATAATCAGAACAAATGGCCCTAAACAGTCTTCGTCAAACCTCACTTTTATATTCCAACCCGCGATGTTACAGTGATACTGCTAGAGGTGAACATTGTGAAGTAGTATCTGTCGAAAACAAAATGCAGATAGTAGCCTTGTACCTATAGATCATGCAAATGCCCTAACAGTGTTGCAGTAGGTTTTGTACGTAATTTTTTATCGCATAACAATAATATTTGGAGAATTTAACGAAGACTGTCTCCGTAACTGCAATACTGCAGCTTTCAAATTATTACGTGACGCTGGTTTTCAATCTTTATTACAAACGCTTCCCTCTACACACGGTGGTACTCAAATAGATAATATTGTTTCTAACTTCACTTGTGATGTTTTATAACTCCTTCTTCAGTTAACATCGTCCTATGAGGGCCCGTTTTAGACGTTGTGAGCCGCTGAAACCGTTTCAATGTTCGTGTAACAACAAAACAGCCCTCTTCTTAGTCCGCATTATTGTGAAACAAAGGAACCCTATTACGGCGCGTGGCTCGACACGCACTTGGCCGTTTTTTTTTATAACATTCAGTTGTCTGATTTTTATACTTACAAATTTTCTAAACGCACCGTTTTTGAGAATTATTGTAAACCTAACTTCAAAACACTAAAACTGCGTGCGAGCCGTAGCGGCTAAGACTGGGCGCCGGAGACGACCAGCCAACCGAAGCTGCGCAAATAATAATAATAACCTCATAGACATTGCCATTAGCCGTTTGCCGTTCCCGCAAGGATCTGGCGACATGTTGGATAGATTACAAGAAGGCCTATGACTCAGTGCCACATACATGGCTCATGAGGGTGCTGGAGTTGTATAAAATTGATGCACCACTGCGCGCCTGCCTGACGTCATATATGGGGCAGTGGAGGACGGTCCTTCACTATCCAGGATGTCGACAGATTCAGGAAAACAGCGAACCTATAAGGATTGAGCGCGGAATATTTCAGGGCGACAGTCTGAGTCCTATGTGGTTTTGTTTAGCCCTGAACCCTCTCAGTACACTGCTGGAGGGTTCGGGCCTGGGCTATCGGTTGAGAAGAGGTGGTCAGGTCAAATCACAACTCCTTTACATGGATGATCTGAAGCTCTTTGCCCCCAACAACTTGCAACTGATGAAGCTACTGAAGGTGACAGAAACCTTCAGTGACGCCATCTGGGTGGAATTTGTGGACTAACGTGCAGTCATGCATGTAAAGCGAGGGGAGATTATGGAATCCGTGGGAATACAACTCTCGGATTCCATACACCTTCGATCCCTTTCCTCAACCGAAACTTGCAAGTATTTGGGTATGTCGGAAGCATTAGGCATCAATGCTAGAGAAAACAGTCGTTGAAGGAACGCTTCTTTGGCCGCCTGAATAAAGTACTAAATAGTCTTTTATCAGGCGGAAACAAGGTGTGCGCCATCAACGGCTGGGTCATGCCGGTCCTGATGTATTCTTTCGGCATACTCAAATGGACTCACACAGAATTTAAAGCCCTGGATAGGAGAGTCCGCGTGTTGTTTACCGCAAATCGTATGCATCACCCACGGTCATCGGTCATGAGACTGTATATCCCGCGGAAGTGTGGGGGTCGAGGCTTTTTAAATGCTAAGACCCTGCACAACCGTGAGGTATGCAGTCTTAAGGAATACTTCCAAGCCGCCGACGTGGGTATGCATCGAGATGTGGTAGCGGTGGACAAGGGCCTTACCCCGCTCTCCTTGGCTAACGAGAACTGGCGCAAACCTATAGTATTAGATATTAATGACCGCAGGGAGGTATGGCAGATGAGCTTCAGCTAGTTGAACAGTAAGTTTTTCGACAACTCTAATCGTGAGCTGTGACTCAGTGGCTTTTGCCATACACTTCGGTGCATCGCGGCGCGCGTTCGAGCCCGAGGAACTGCAAAACTATTAGTAAGTTTTAAAAACATCTTTAGCGGATATTTGTCTCCAAGGTGCCACTCAAAAGATCGACGCAAGTACCGGCCAGTTCTGTACCTCACATTACATCATCAGCCTATTAATGTTTCCACTGCTGGGACACAGGCCTCCTTTCTGTGAGAGGGAATGGGCCGTAATCCACCACGCGGGCCCAGTGCGGGTTGGTGGATGTCACATGTCTTCAAATTGTTGGTTCTAGGACATGCCGGTTTCCTCACGATGTTTTCCTTCACCGTTTTGAGAGCAGTGGTGATGAAATAATGTACACAAAGTAAAGCGCCTGCCTGGGCTCGAACCCACGACCTACAACTTGTAAGTCGCGGCCGATATCTCTGGGCCACCACTGCTCCCTCTGTACCTATACTGACGGAATCCGATGACAGTGCGTCGAATATTATATCTCGCTCCAAACGAACAAGAAGAACAACAAAACCACAACAAGAAGTACTGGATGCTATGGACAAAATGAAAGAAATGCTCTCAAAATCCATAGACCAACATACCCAAAAATTAATATCCCTGCAGGAAATAGTTACAGAAATAAAAAAATAAAACGAGGAACTAAACAAGAGTGTTCAATTTATGTCTCAAAAATACGAAGAAATAAAGGTCAAGTTGCTATCATTGGAAACGGAACGGAAGGAAAACCACATTTATATTAATCAGCTGGAAATTGAAGCACTTGAAAAAAATGCTCTTTCTGGAAGCTTGGAATTGCGCAATATACCCAAAAAACTAGCTGAAACGTTTTCTGAAGACAAGGTTCATCAAAGGCCCGTGGCTAGCTTTGCAAGAGAGTTTGTTCTACGATTTTGCGGTAATCATACTGACTTCTTAGAATACATATTATAGGTAATAAGCCAGTAAATCTCGATTGCTTAACGACACAAAGCGCAAGATTAGAATTGAAGAGCTGTGGAGGTTTGCTGCGTGAAGGGTGATATGAAAGAATATGTAGTCACTGATAGCGTGACGAGGGACAGTTCATCTTAACTGTTTGAAGTTAAAGATAAAAATGGTTTTTCAAAAAGATGTCTCTTACTATAATAAGTAGTTGGTAAGGGCTTGATTTTTTTTTGATATCTTATGGAAACTCGTTCAGTTTATGCAATGTAACGCTAAACTGCTTGTCATTTGGGATGACAAAGAAGTCGCAGTAATGTTCCTTAACTTCTAACTTAGATAAACTAGTTTGTGTTTTAATCCATAGTACTAATCTTGTCCGTCTGTCTGTTCTTAAAGTTTAAAAATCTGTCAGTCAAGAAGGTTAGCAACAAGATCACTGTTGGTCTGTAAAACGGTGAATTCACTAGACGACCCTGTCCACAGGCATGTTTTGCAGGCCAGTTATTGAGAAATAGTACAGGTATGTCCAAAGTCTACCTAGTGTGTTATCATCGCAAACATACTAGTACACAACAAGTACCTAGTATACAACTATTACCTAGTAGTGAGGCACTTGGTCAAATAGAGGTACTCCTAAGAGTCACAATGCGATTGCGAAACTACATCCCAAGGGTTCAATACACGGGGTCGTCTGACGCCAATATGCTGGTTTGGTCCCTGGGGTAGTCACGGCGTACAGTGTGTTCTAGTGCGCTGGTGATGGCGGATACTCCCCAAAGGATGGTCCGGTGACGGACAGCCGAAGAAGAAAACGTATTGCGCCGACCCTAAGTTTCATGGGATAAGGCTGCCCTCATCCCATGTTACTAAGAGTAAAGTATATAGTATATGTGCTTTCCATGTTTGTCTTGGACATCAGTACATCACTGATAACGGTGAAGGAGAAAAGTTGGTCTGATAGTTAACATAAGTCAAAAGTCGCTAACCCGCATTGAGCAAGCGGGCAATTAATGCTTTTCCCTTCTCTGTATGAGAAGAGGCCTTTGATCTACAGTGGGAGCGCTACAGGCTAGAATTATTATTTATTATAGATATAACAACTACTGGTGTGACATTGACAATAGTTTTACCGATTATTTACAAATTCCTTGTTTTGGTACCTGATTAAAAAACTAATAATAAATGGACATCACAAAAAAGGGCAAAGGCCAAAGAAAAAAAAAACGTGTTTGTTTATTTAAGATTCGTTACTAGTTGCCTATGAAAATGTTATGACTATTACATTAAAATATACATATATAAAGTACTGCCTTACAATATGTCCTTATTTTTCTCTTTTGATGAAATTCACGAGCACTGGTCCATCATTTCTGAGAACTAAATCAGCAACAAATCTGATGTCGGAGGGGCGAGTGACAGGAGACAACACGAACTTTCGCAATACGTTGGCGACTGCTATCTTCATCTCCATCATGGCGAATTTTTGACCTGAAAATATTGTGAAAAGATAATGTATTAGGTTAGTTTAGCCCTTGTTAAGAATCTTTTTTTTTTGGGGCAATCCTACCGCACTATTCCCAAACCACTGCTACTCCTGAAAGCCAGAATCAACAGTGGCGACCACCAGAAAAGCGGCGAGGCAATTAATTGCCTCGGCAGTTAAATTCATTCTCCGGGACTCGATGAATTTAACTGCTTGGATCCCGCAACGAAATTAATCAGAAAAGAATAATGGAGGAGTAGAAATAATACAAATTTCCACTTCCCTCCATATCAAGCAGGAGACAGAACAAACAAGGCCAATAGGCACAAAGCGTCGTTTACAACAGGGATAAACCCAGTTGCCTAGCACCATGGATAAAAATTAGCATTAACATTAATGCGTCCTAACATTGTGAGCTTGTTATATTTGATTCCAATAATAGGTATGGCAAAAAAGCTTGAACGCACGGAAATTTGTTCTAGTTTCGACAAGTCCGTATAGCCAACAACTCCTGATGCTATCTGTACATTATTCAACATAGTATTGCGTTCATTCTGCCAAAGCATACACTCCCATAAGATATGATGTGCAGATTGTACATATTCGCAGTCAGATGTAGAACACTGACATAAAGGCGAGGCAACGATCTTAAAGGAAAATAATTTACTTTTAAAGTTACCATGCCCTGTGAGAAATTGGGCAACACAGTGATTCACCTCCAGCCATGTCCTGGCCAGCCGCACGCGAACGGGTGAAAAGAATTGGTGGAGGTATCAGCCCTTGATGGAATTATTCCACCTACATTGCCTTTCGGATAAATGTTCCTCCCATACGTCTATATGTGATTTAAATCATCTAGAGATTTTCACGGTCACTCCGCGTTAAAAAGTCCGCGTCCATGGTCTCTCGTGCGGAACAGTACATTGCATCGCGTCGCTGCACTTCAAGATCGACCGGTAGTACGCCAGCAGTTACCGGTAAGGCCTCAGTACTAACCATCCTGTATGCTTTGCATAAGAATATCAAAGCTAAACTACGTCGTAAAAAAGTAATCTACGTCGTACCACCCCTGTTGTAGCCCACATACAACCCAAGTACGTAGCCCCATAAATAGTCTTTAAAGTTAAAAAGGACATACCCCTCGTAGATTTAGATATTCTCATCAATATATCTCTCCAGTTCTCGAGTCCAGCTCGAGTACTTGATTGAATGAGCAGAAGACCGTCGTCCGCATAACCATTTAATGAACAGCTGCTTGGAAGCGGTATCGCGAGGAAATCATCAGAACCTAAATTCTATAAACGCGAGCCAATAAACGAACCCTAAGGACATCCCATGGTAAGAGACTTCGACATGGAATGATGGCGGAACCATATAAGAAGTAAGAGTAAACTAGATTATACATATTTCTATAGCGGCCCCGAGTTTTCATTTTAAGTAATAGCATTGGCCACCATTCGTTATCAAAAGCCCCAGAAATATCTAGAAAAATCACAATTACTTATTTTCAGATGTATTAACTATTTTTCTAACAGTAAGGGCCGCCTCTACGGTAGATTTTCCTATAGTGAAACCGAATTTATTGTTATGAAATTTTGGTCCGTCTGGTAGCAACGTGGAACGATAAGGCGCTCCAGGAGTTTTCCCAAAGATGGAAATAATGTTATGGGCCGGTACGACTTTGAGTCGTCCGGGGGTTCGCCATATATGAGGAAATACGCCCTCCGCAATACGGTAAACGGTTAAAATCGCATCACCGGCTGTTTTACACGCTTCTATAATCATCCGATTAGATATTTTATCTTCACCCGATGATTTGTTGAGTGGTAACCTCTTGACAACGTTAATAAATTCGTCAATGGATGGAAGGTTTGACGCTGGTGATACAGGTGGTACAGCTGCCCACGCTCTGATCTGTTGATGGTAGTCGTCGTCACTAGCAAGTAAGTCATCAGGTATAAGAGTATTCAGCAAAACTTCAGTTGTTTCCTCAATATCGGTGGTGTATTTATTATTTACTTTAGTGTTCTGAACAAACGCGAGGTCGACTGATAGATTGGCTTTAAACTCATGATATAAAGGAGACCACGGAATTTCTTTATCTAATTTTTCTACTATTTTATGCAATAAATTACCCTTCGTATTTTCCACCGATGCTCTGTAGCGAGTCCTGGCAATTCTAAAAGTATTCAACACAATGGAAAGAGGGTTACCGATGTTTTTTAAGCTTGTTAAGATGTTCATGCGCTTGTTAGAATCATGAAGGAACTCCATATAAAAGTAACGATATTTACGAAGATAGCAAGCTTGGAATCAATAAATAACCAACAACTATCTTGATAGTTGTTGGTTATTTACTGTGTATCAGAGTTCCCATGTATGTGGTGTATAAGGGAAAGGTTTTATGAACAAAAGCACAGAACGACAAGACTAGGCTTTTATTTCAATAAGGCTTGTCAATTAATTCATATTGAGGCTCAGAGAGCTTACCGCCCGATCGCTAAACTAGTTATCATAGAGAATAAGGGCAAGAAACTCCACGGGGGCTCTTTTATAGTATTTATAGATATATTTTACAACCATATAAATATCGTTTATCACAATAAAGATGTAATTCTATTATTACCATTATATGATGAATCTTGTAACATTTCACAATGTTACATAATCAAAACAACAAGGGTATGGCAAAGAACGTCACTAGCCCTTAAATCAATTTAACATCATTAGGAATAAAGGCCATAATATTATACAGATAGAGTTTCAACACAACCATTGGTCAGTGGGTCATCATAGGGGCAGTAGCAATAATCAAGTTACAATATCAAATAACTTACGTGAAGCTTGTGTAGTTCATCATACACAAAATATAACAATTCAGGAAAACAATATCACTATCATAATCACAACATAATATCAGAGGGGTGACCATAAGCTCTAAAGTAAGGTTATTTTGAGATCGCGTAAGTGACAGATGTATACAAGTCATATACATCTGTCCCTTACACACACTCAATATAACCTTACTCTAAGAGCTTATGGTCACCCCCCTGGCCTGTACTGGCTTCTCGTTCACAACAAAGTGAGTCAACTTATGAATTACACACTTTTTATAGTAATGAGTCGACCTGTTTCAATACGTATCTTCACCATTTTCAACACTGATCTCACAATTAGATCAGTAATCAATTCTTAAGTAATGAAACCTTTTTAAACGTATCAAGACAATAAAGAATTTAATATCGCCTATTTAGTCATTCTTAATCAATATTCGAAAGAATATTGATACTGACAGTCTTGTACTAATTGTCTCAAAGGACTTATAATACTAAAATAGCAATATAAAATACAGGATATATCGCAATGATCGAATAGGAATATCATCACTGTGGTTTAAATGTAAATTTAGAGTTATTTCCTATACACACATCAATATTTACTTGGGTGGGTACTCTAACAATTGTAGGTATTTGACAACACAATAATAATTTAGGTAGGTACTTCGACATTTGTCGGTAGATGCTTAATAATTATGACAGTTTGTATTTTTATTTTGTAGCAAACCATTGTGCTTAAAATGTGAAAATTCATGATTTAATGACGTCACACGTACTTCCAATTCTAACACGCTCGGCGATCATTTTTACGCTGTTCAGTTAAGTAGTCACAGCACCAATCACATCAACGTATATTGGTCATAGATCCAAGACCAATAGCAATGTCAGTACAGTAGGTGAAGATGTCTGACATAATTTCAGCACTTTCTTCACCTAACAGCCCATCACGAGTGAAGTCTTTGGTGTGACACGCAAGAAGCGAGCTAAAGAATGCCTAATTCGCATCCTTACATTTATACCTAAAGATACCAATGACATATGTGACGTACCCTGAGTAAAAACCGAAACAAATTCGTACACAATCAAACGATAATCACTAAAAGACGCGGCCGGTAGGACACGCCACCTATCCAAGCGTACGTCTGCACTAGAAAGTGTGACGTCAATGCAAGATTCGCCCATTTGGCTGCACAAAGAGAGGTGCGTCAGGGGTATTATGAATAGTCAGATTCATTTCAGCAATGAAATCTTCAACAGCGCAGCGTCGTTCATAATACGTAGACCGAACTTTGACAGACCATAGAGTCGAAGACGCATTAACATCAGCGCCAACGATAACTTTGCAGCCCGCGAGCGACTGCAAGACAAGACGGAGGTTATTTATATGAGGAGCAACAGGGTCTGAATATTGAAAGTAGCAGCTCACAACGTTAACTTTAAAAGAAGACGATGAGACCTCCGCAACGGCACAATGGGGTGTCATAAGGTTACGCAAAGACGTTACTGTGAAGTTAGAAGAATGCGCCATGTAAATTCCGGCTCGTGCTTTGCCATCCAACTGCACTAATTTGTGACGTAAACGCGCGTATTGACATTGTTCTTGCTATCAATCTGTCTACCCATTGGGATCAGCTTCCAGTATAGTCACATGAAGCGTGTCACAACTCCACAACCCAGTAACTGGATAAAATCATGCCCCATGGCAAGATTAACGTCAAATTTTCTGGCTTTAGTCAAAGATTACAAAATATATACAAAAACAAGCCGGGATAGCTTTCCAATTTAAGACACCGAGGAATGTAATGGACAGTCGCGCATCCACGGACTGACTTCGGCAAGGTAGGAGATCGACCAGTGTGACTATTATCTAATATATATCTTCCTGTAAACGAGCAATTCTTGTATATATATTGTATATATATTAAGCCATTGAGAAACACGGCGAAGCTCTTGCTGTATCGCTCGATATCTCAAAGGCCTTTGACAGGGTCTGGCACGCTAGTCTACTCAGCAAGCTTCCTGCTTATGGCATCCCAGCTGGTTTTTGTAGCTGGATATCAGATTTCCTCAGTGAACGGTCGATCCGAGTAGTCATTGACGGCTGCTCCTCTGAACTTAAGGCTATTAATGCCGGAGTTCCTCAGGGGTCTGTTCTCTCTGCAACTCTTTTCCTGCTGCACATCAATGACCTACTTCTGCCTGGTATTGTTGGATGACAGTACTGTTTCAGAGAGATACTTGTCCAGCGCAAAAACCAACGGGGATGAAGTTCGTTCCTTGAGAGAGGCTATGGTGGCGCGGACAGATTTGACCTTAAGCCATGTCTCCCAGTGGGGTGATGACAATCTGGTCGCTTTTAACGCCACCAAAACACAGGCATGTCTTTTTACCACAAAGAGGACTCATTTCACCCAAACGCCTACTTTTCGGGGTGCATCTGTTCCTGTAACTGATTGGCTCGAGCTCCTTGGCATGGAGTTGACATCCAGTCTTAACTTCGGTGCCTCCATTGAATGTAAAGCCCAAATTGCGGCAAAAAACTGGGCATCTTAAACAGAGTGAAGCGATACTTTACGGCTGGACAACTTTTAACTCTTTACAAGGCGCAAGTCCGATCCTGCATGAAGTATTGCAGCCACCTCTGGGATGGCTCAGCTAAATATCAGCTTGCCGCGCTTGACTCGGTGGAACGCAGAGCTAAGAGACTAATTGGCGACGTCAAACTGGTGGATGCCAAGCTTCACAGCTTGGCTCATCGCCGTAAGGTTGCCTGCTTGTCGGTCTTCTACAGACTATACTTTGGCGAATGTGCTCAGGAACTCCACGACCTGATCCCACCGGCCCCCTTCTACCATCGGACATCTAGACGCACTGCAAGTTACCATCCTCACTTAGTTGCCATTCCGCCAATTCGCACCAAGCGCTTTCAAACATCCTTCATAATGCACACAGCAAAAGAGTGGAACTCACTACCTGCGTCTGTGTTTCCAAACGCATACAACCCGTATCTTTTCAAAGTTAGAGTGAACAGGCTTCTTCTGGGTAAGCTCACTCCATCGTCGACTTTGTCTCCGTCACCTCTGACCTAGGCTAGAGTCAAGAGCAAACCCATAATAAATAAAAAAATTAAATAAAAAATATATATAATTTGAATCTCGGAAACGGCCCAACGATTTCGGGGGGAGGGGGGGGTTTCAAAGGCGATAAATCGATGTAGATCAATTGTTTGATTAATCGAGGTTTAAAACGTCGTTTTCTCTATTTTCACCCGAGCATAGCTCGGTCGACCAGATACTTATAATTATTTAGCCACGAGCTTCTCTTAGATAAGATAAGCTTACACGAGCTGTAATAATTAGATTATGTTGGTACAATGTACATAAATGTTCAATAGGATTCCTGTGATAAGTATGAGATAAATTTAGATAATCCTAGTTGGCAAAAATAACAGCTGGACTGTGTTACTACGGTGATATTATCTAGAAATTAACTGGTTATAAGCAGTGATATATTGATAGGCGCGCGTTTGACCACTATCTCAACTGATTTAGATAAATAATATAGATTTTTATAATCAGGATTTCGATAATGATAACGTCGTACCGTCTGGTTGCACGTCAATAGAGGTCACGACACTTGAGTGCAATTAAGATAATAATTAAAAGAATAACATTATCAAGGATTACATAAATATAGATTTCATTGTGTTTGTATACATAATCCGTTTCATATAATCAAAAGATTATTCGATTGACTGGGTACTTGATAAGAATTTTTTTTTATTGTCTTAGTATTCCCTGCCTTACATACCGGCCCAAATGATCAGACATACAATGAGATCTGATGCAGGGGCCAGGGCTGTCAATAATGTTTGAACGTTAGATGAGATTTTGAAAGTTAAAATTGTTGCAACTATTTTAGTTAATTAACTTCCTCCATAAATGTTTCATCAGATGACCATGCGATATTTAAAGTTACCTACCTATACAGTTCCTGGGACCAGCACTGAAGGGTACATATGCGTAGGGATGACGGCCTACGCTGTTCTCGGGCAGGAACCGGTCCGGGTCGAACTGATTCGGGTTCTTGAACAAGTCGGCACGATAATGCAGGCGTAAAATAAGGATGTGACATAAAGTGCCAGCTGGAACTGTGTAGTTACCTGTAAAATAATGAATCTGTAAAAAACGACGGATGATCTGTGTAAACTATATATCCCCTTTTTTGTACCCATTCTATTTTAACTCTCATTCATTCAATTACTTTTTATTATGCACCTGCCATATTATCTATCTCTCCAGCATCGTTGGTTGACTGGTAGAGAATACCTAAAGCATTAAGTCCATTTATGTTTTATGTAAATATAATCTTTAATTTATGTTGCATTAATAAAAAAATAGATTTATAATATTTCATAATAGAGATGACGACTGAGTGACTAAATTAATTACATAAGAATGATAAGATTAAAACCAGGATAGTTGCCCCAGAGGTATAATTGCCCCGATTGTAATTAGGTACTCTAGTTTCACGAATCAATCGCATGCTATATTATTATATTAATCTATCGAAAGACTCAGGCAAAATGCGATCAGAGTTTTTGCAGGATAGATGTCCTGTTCATCGGTGTATACTAAACGTAATTTACATGGATTAGGCAATTATCCAATATGTGGGATAGATGTGACAAAATATAGGTCTTGTGAAGTAGTAAAGTATAGGTCCGCAAGAATCACTAATAATCTGGCAATTTAAAGTTTATTTTTTACTTTTCATAAATTTGAAGATAAAAAACCAAACTACCGGCCAGTTGTACAAATAATGTCTTATTTTTTATACTGAGCGATATAGAGTGATTGCAAAAAGTGTGGCAACTATTTGGCTTTAACCCTATGATCATAACAGGCAGTACTTAATGTGCAGAAAATTTCGCAGAATGATACATACTTAACACTGTGTCTTCGTTTAAATTGCGACTTATGAAGTGAACTGGAGGGTAAAGCCGCAAAGACTCCTTGATACAACATTCCAAGTACTTCATCTTTGATAAATCTTCCATCTTTATGGGTCTGTCCGTATCACCAAAAATGTCATTTAGCTCTTCGACGATTTTATCCTGAAAATTAGTTCGCTGTTAAGATTTATTTTTATTTCTAACCCCTGCTAGTATTCACTCCTTATTTTACAAGCATTTAGTTTTAAACAAAATTTTATGAGTGTTTGTATGTTTGTTACTTCTTCACGCTAAAACGGCTGGACGGATATGGCTGAAATTTGGCACAGAGATAGATTATAGTCTGGAATAGCACATAGGGTATACTTTTTATCCCGGGAATATATTCCCTTGGGATAATTTTCGACATTCACGCGGGCGAAGCCGCTGGCAGAAGCCAGTTAGCAAATAAAAAGATCTCGTTTATTGATTTTTGCTCTAGGAGACGAATCTCTAGAGACTGATTTGCACTAACCTGAACTTCTTTGTGATTAGCGAGCAACATAAAGCAATACGTTAACCCACTGGCGGTAGTGTCATGACCCTGGAAAATATATAAATCAGTTATTAGAACTTTATTAAAATATCACCAACTATAATATAAGTATATATATATATATAGTGACTAACTTCAAACATAAATGTGTCCACCTCTTCTTGAACTCCAACTCTATCAATATGGCCCTCCTGTTCAGCAGAGAGGAGTAGATCCAACATTGCAGTTTTCTTCTTTTTCTTGTAAACGTATGTGTCATCATCGTCATCTTCAACTTCTTCATAAGTATTTAATCCATGTGTCTCTCTGTACTCTCTTCTTTTTTGTATTACTCTCTCAGTAAAGCCGTGAACTACTTTCAAAAATTTATTTTGTAGCCGTCCCAATGGTGACAAATTATATATTAAGTCAGGGTACAGGTATATTCTGACAAATCTATTTAGGAGTACCGTTCCCATGTCGTATATAGATGTTTTGTAGGATTTTGCTGCCTGGTTATCGTCACTAAGCTGAGTGCCCATTGCTGTTTCTAAAATATAGAGTTTAATTAAAGTTAAAACTAAAATGAAAATCAAAACAAGATGAGTCTCTAGCAAATAGTTGGCAAAGACCGCCCTGAAACCACTTTCTAATATTTTAACTGGGATGAAGTAAGTAATAATTTATTTGCGAAAGGATTAGCCTAAGTCACATACCACGCGGTCGCGGACATGGCTATTACACATAAATTAAGAACCCTGTCCTTCAAACTAGGAAAATTCTGTATCTTGAAGAACAGTTTTCTTTAAATGGATTGATAATTTTTGCAAGTATTTATAGATTAACAATCTCTGATATATTTTAGTTAACTGTGTGAAGTGTTGATGTTAGTGTGTTTGTGTGATGTTTGTCTTACCTAAGTGTCTTGGTGTAATTCTTTTTTCTTTATATTGTACTAGCTGTTCCCCACGGCTTCGCTCCCGTGGGCCCCCCCACAGGACCCGTTTTCGGGATTACAAAATAGCCTATGTTACTCAGGAATAACGTTGCTTTCTATTGGTGAAAGATTTTTTAAATCGGTCCAGTAGTTTCGGAGCCTATTCGGTACAAACAAACAAAAAAATCTTTCCTCTTTATAATATTAGTAAAAACTAGCTGTTGCCCGCGACTTCGTCCGCGTCAAACTCGTTAAAAATATATTTTTATTTTTTTAGTTTCCCGCCGGTACTATGAATTTTCTCGTGATCAAACGTATCTACCAGTGAAAGTCCCGTCAAAATCGGTCCAGCCGTTTCGGAGATTACCCGGAATAAACAGACAGACAGACAGACAAAAATCTTAAAAATTGCTTATTTGTTGTTAGTACCGTATATACTTTCACGTGCATTCAATAAAACGTTGTTATTTTGATATTACATACAGACACTTCAATTTTATTTATTTGTATTTATGTATGTATAGATAGGCCCGCGCTTGACCACTATCTCGGTAGGCGATGATGGGTCGAAGGTGAAACACGCTTGCCTAAAAATAACCTATTCTCTCTTATCTTAAAGACTCCTAGTTTGTGGCTGTCGGGAAACACAGACTCCGGCAGGGAATAACACTCCTTAGCTGTACGCATAATAAAAGTGTTTCCAAAACGTTTTGTGCGTATCGGTGGGATGTCCACCATGTACCGATGGCGCATCGCCGTACGTCTGGTAGTGCGATGATGAAACGGGCTAAGTGGAATTAGATCGTGCAATTCTATCGCACACTCCCCGAAAAGTATCTGATAAAAAACCGACAAGCTGGCAATTCAGCGACGGTGCTCATGCTCAAGGCTCTGGAGCTTTGAGCACCGTTTTAATTTTATTTTGAAAACTTGACAAATAAAAGTTTTAGGCATAACTTTAATATTATACGTGGTGCGAAACACTCCCCAGCTACCAACCATGGGTTAAGTTAGAAGAACTTGAGTATATACCTACCTTTAATCATGACAAATTATAGGAAATAAAAAATTACATTTACTTGCACAATAGAAATAATACATACCACAAATAGAGTTCAGTGTAAATTCAGAGAGCACAGGTACAATATCGATAGGTTTTCCAGCGGTTTCCTTTAGGCTGTTGAGGAATCTGGTGCTGTTTTCTTCGATTATTTCACAAAACTGTTTTAATATGTTGAAATGAAAGGCAGGCGTAAGGATTTTTCTGCGTACTTGCCATTTTGCACCTGACAGAAGAACAAAACTGTTAGGCAGTGCAATAAACCCAGTGGAGGGCCGTGGTATAGCTGTAGATCGTTACGAAATCTCTACAATATTTTTGAAAATGTAATTATTGGAAACTAAATATTCTTTTGACAAAATGTGCATAATATTGTATTACCGTTACTGACGAGTAGTCCATCTCGTAGCCAAGGTTTCAAAAAATTATAGACGAAGCTTTTTTCACCATACTTCATACCTGACATAATTATCTGAAAATATTATGATAACATTAACATTTCATCCCGTTTCACTTATTTGATTCATGTAAGGCTTAGGTACCTCAACATCTTCAGGATTGTATAAAAAAACAGCACCCATAGGGTATATCCATACTCTGAAGATTCCATCAAAAGCATTGCTTAATGTTTTGCCCATTTCCATAATCTCAACTGTAAAGCAGAATTGTTATTTTAGTAAAGTTGTTTACAATATTCAAGTATTACTCGCTAGACGTAACAAGCAGTCACTATATTTAACATGGCAGATAAAATTTTAATAATTCGAACGATATTATTTGCTTATTTTACCCCAAACGTCTATTTACCTTATGTTTATTTCATTTACAATGTGTACTTGTTTTTTTTTTTTCAGAGTAAATTATTGCGAGATCTACTTTTACGTTCTTAATTTATCTTACCTGGAGAGCGTATAACAGTCAATCCATTTCCAACAATAAAGTCATCTCTGGGTCCAGGTATCTTTCTCACCAACCTAGCTCGTTCATTATAGTTCAGAATAATGTGGAGAACACACAAAAATATAATTATGCCCAATAAGTACATAAACATGTTTGCACAACGTCTAATTATTTCAACAATAAAAGCACTACTGATATCGACTGCATTGCGACATTGTATATAACGTTAACTTTATCAAAATTACATAATTCACATACATTTTGCATTATTCACTATAGGTGCTTTACACTAAGATAAGGACACCTTTGTACAATAATCAATGTTCTACTATGTTCCAAAGTAATCCATGTTCCATAGCATTATGAATCTAAATTCTCCACTAAGTAACGTCGTAAATTGCAATAGTTTAATAGATTCTTACTTAACTTTTCGTTATGAAACTGAAGAAATTGAAAGCAAAATTTGCTTACGGTATACATTTTTAGGGAATAAAAAGGAAAAATAAAGTTCAAAAACATCCGGCCCGCGAAAGCATTTAATCCGGCCCGCCGACGTCCTTCGACATGAATAGTATATGGCCCGCGATAATTATATTTTGAGGGTCCAGACGAATAAAGTAGATTCTACTCATTTGAATAATAGACGCATAGGCAAAGGTAGCGCAGAATACAACGGTAAGCCAGTATGTCTTATTATGTAATGAAGAAGCACTGGCGGTATTTAAAGGTTTTAACCTCGCTCGCCATTTTAACACCAAGCATGTTAAAACCAAATATGTTTTGATGAATGACGCAGAAAAAAAGGTGAATGCGGCAAACCAAAAAAATAGAATATTTGGGCAAAGAAATATGTTAAAAAGCAAATTCTGGCCCTCCTCTGAAATTTCTTAAACTTCCTAGCCCCCCATTAAGAAAATTTGCCCACCACTGGTCATAGATATAACATAATCTATTCTCAGGAATCTATCACTAGTGTTTTAGTTTCGTGATTATTTATTTTAGCCTCAAAGCTCCTGGATAGTTTATCGTGGTCGTTTTGGAAACCAGTGTGATGAAGATGCTACGTATGAGATTGAGACCTCTTCGAAATTTCTACACAAAGTGCTACACGAGCGCTGGAAAAGGTATACTAGAACATGCAAGCCTTCTAATATTAATTTAAGGATAACTAAGGAATGTTACAAAACAATAAAAAAATATACAAAATATAATCATTGGTACACTATACATTATCCTGTAGTGCACACTACACACAGGTAACCATACAGTTTATAATATGTTGAGTACAATATACAAAATAAAAAAAAAAAACAATAAAATGTTGTATTACTTGGGATTTAAATAATAAAAATATAATGTGTGTCTGTGCGATTATGGACGAAGTTATCCTGACGAACAACTACTGGAGACAAAATGAAGGAGGTTGACGTGGGTCGGGCATGCCACCGTTCAGGTGAATCCATCAGTCGTAATTTATTTCTGGTTGTTTTCATCTGGCTTATGGCGAGTACTTATTGTAGATACTGTACCAAGTGACCAGGATTATTCATCAGCAACTTGCTTTGAAATACAATCTAGTGGATTCTGAGGTACCTTATTACAAGTATGTACCCGACCCAGTTCTCGAAATGACCATGTCACGTTGTACTGGGATCGGTCTATCATCACTGTTGTAAATAAGCCGGATATAGCAGTGATAGACCGATTAGCGCGCCGCACGATGTTATTCAATCTCACCATCCCACATGACAAGAAGCTCGTGAACGCTGAGAAAGAGAAACAAATCAAAGATCTGGACTTAGTACACGAGATTGTCGACGTGTGGAATGTGGACTCGGCGATCATTGTGCCCATTGTCGTTACGGCCAACGGCCTGGTGGCGAATAACCTCGACGACTATCTGTCGAGGCTGTCATTGCGCGGTTGGATCAAGGGCGTGATATAGAAGGCAGTCTTCGATACGGCTCGCATTTTGTGGAGTTTCCTGTTTCTGGAACCCTAACCACCTATTACCCTAAACACCTTTATTTTTCTATTATTATATATTTCTATACCTTTATTTATCTTTGGTACCTATTGTTTTTCGTTTACGACACCGCTTTCGGCAAAGAAAGTTAATTTTCGATTTGTAGTGTTTTTTTTTTGGAGTCAATTTGTTTTTTTAATAAAAAAGTTTTTTGTTTAAATATCTCTTTTTAGTTTAACCTCAAACACGGCTAGGATATATTGTTTTATTTCGGAGTTCCGGTGCCTACCTTCCGGCTTCATCATCAGATCAGTTTGAAGGTACCATTTTCATCAGTAGGTACCATTTATTTGTATCATCATTTTAGGGGGGAACGGGGATTCTCCTTAGTCCCCTTCCCCCTCCCCCCATTAAATACTCCAAAATCGGTATCCTGAATACTAAGTATTTCCCGTCTTCGAGATATCTTATACTCGTGACATACTTATTAGCATTAAGAAGTTCCAGTGGCCATCTATGGTCTTCTTCATCAGTTCCACTTTACCAAATGATACTTTCTGAGTGCAAATGATTACAGTGTAGATGAAAATACCAAAATTGCTATATGTGTGCCTATAATATTTGAGGCGTTCCCTCAATTTCTCAGGATCCCATCATCTGATCCTGACTTGATGACCATGGGACCACCTGGGCAGTAAACCCTTTAAAAAAAAAAGAATTTTCCTAATCGGTCAAGGCATCTTGAGTAATCGGGGGAAAAAAGTAAAATAAAAAAGAAATCTGACGAATTGTGAACCTCCTCCTTTATAGGGTTCCGTACCCAAAGGGTAAAAACGGGACCCTATTACTAAGACTCCGCGGTTCGTCTGTCTGTCTGTCACCAGGCGGTACCTCATGAAACGTGACAGCTAGACAGTTGAAACTTTCACAGATGATTTAATTACTTTCAAACTCTAATGAATATTGAATGTGATCTTCTTGTTCTTACAGAATGCTGGCTACCGTGCTCTAGCAACTCCTCTATTCCCACTTTACACAACTACACAACATACAAAATTACCAAACACCTTAATCAGAGCGACGGGGTAGTCGTGTATGCTAAGTCAGATACTATGACCACTTGCGAAGAGCCTGACTTCCTTGGATCAGCCTCGGGCCTACTCGTGAACTTAAACTCTGTTTAATTGCTGTACTTTACATCTACCGCTCCCCGTCTAACGAAAACATTCATACATTCCTTATAGCACTCAATAATATTCTCCCTGCCCTTAGTTCCTACAAATCAGTTATCGTAACAGGAGAAATTAACCTTGATATTAAACCTACCACCCAAGAATCACGATCCCACGAATACCTTAGCACCATGGCATATCACGGATTCCTACCAGGTCATACACGGCTCACTAGAGGCGAAAACTGCTTAGATCATATCATGATTCGATCATATCATTCTTACTCTAATCTACGACACAACGGTAACTGATCATTGCTCTTCTCTATTATGTATAAATAATAAAAAAACAAAAACAACTTCCCTGAAAATGTTATCTATGGTAAACTACGAGGTACTTGACATCTCCATGAAAAACGTAGACTTTACCCCCCTTTTCCTTATCTCTGACCCTAATGATGCTACCGACAGACTTACACGAATGATGAAAAATGCCATAAAATAATGCACGACAATTGTCAAAGTCCCCGCTAGTAAAATAACTCTGAAACCGTGGATTACGCCAGGCTTGCTGCGGTGTATTCGGAACCGAGACTCCCTACACAAAAAAGTCAAACAGTCTCCAGACAATCAAACTATAAAAATCACATAAATATAAGCGATACAGAAATTTTTGTTCAAACCTTTTGAAAAAATAAAGAGAAAATACGATTCTGAACAATTAAATAAGGCATCTCAAAATCCAAAAAAACTATGGGACACTATAAGAACAATTACAAATACACAAAAAAAGAAAAACCCATCCCACCAACTTCTAACTCACTCCTCCTCGCCCGTTCAGTCTTGCAATGCCGTAAACGAATTCTTCGTCAGTATTGGGAAAAAACTCGCAGAAGATGTTCGGAGTGTCTAAAACCTTCCACCTACCACACAAACCTCAACATCCAGTAAACCTTTTGTCTTAGAACAAACAGATCCGGATGAAATTATAAGTACCATTAACCAGCTAAAGGTCAATACTGCCGCTGGATGGGATGGCATACCTCAAACATTCTTAAAAAATATATGCTCGGACCCTTGCACCCATACTATGCCACATCTTTAACCATTGCTTTGAATCTGCAACCTTCCCTACTTCTTTTAAAAAGGCAATTATCCATCCTATCTTCAAGGGTGGTGACGGGAGCTTGCCAAGCAACTACCGCCCGATTGCTGTTCTTAGTGCCTTCTCTAAGGTGCTTGAACGCCTCATAAACAAGCAGCTATTTTACTACCTCGAGTACTTCAAACTCTTATCACCGCAACAATTTGGCTTCCGCAGGAATAAATCCACCTGTGATGCTGTCCACTTGTTAGTCAATAACATAGTGGAAAACTTGAATGCTAACAAAAGAGTTCTTACCATCTTTCTGGATCTTGCGAAAGCGTTTGACACCGTTCCCGTCTCCACTCTTCTACTCAAGCTTCAAGGTTTGGGTGTCAGGGAGCCCCATTGGATCTGTTCGAGAGCTATCTTACCAACTGCTCACAATTTGTTACTTTAGACAATCACAAAAGTATCGAGCTACCCATTCAATACGGCGTGCCTCAGGGAAGCATTTTGGGACCCACCCTCTTTCTTGTTTTTATTAACGACCTCTGCAATCTTCAAATTACAAAAGCGTCAATAGTTTCATTTGCAGATGATACTGCCATTACTTTCACCGCAAACTCTTGGTCGGACCTCCAAGTAACTGCACAAGACGGCTTTAATTTTGCCCTTAAATGGCTTTCATCTCACTCTTTAACTCTCAATGCCAATAAAACTAACTTTATTACTTTTTCTATCAATAATACTGCCCAACCGAAAACGCCAATCTGTATAAAAGCCCATTCTTGTATCACACAATCTCAAATTAATTGGCAATGTCCTACCATAACCTTAGTGGAACTAGTTAAATATCTTGGAGTAGTTCTGGACAAAAATCTTAATTTCGGGTCACACATTAATGCCCTTACTGGTCGCATACGCAAGCTTATTTATATTTTTTAAACTCTGCGTCATGTAGCCAACCCTTCAATTATCCGAAACGTTTACTTTGCTCTTTGCCAGTCAATCCTTATTTACTGTATTTCTTGCTGGGGTGGTGCTGCAAAGACCATACTCAAACCTCTGGAGATAGCACACAGAGTTATTCTAAAAGTGGCTACGTTCAGCAGACCAATTTTCTTCCCTACGACCGAACTCTATAAATCATGCAAGCTACTCAATGTAAGACAACAATTTATTATACAAATAGTCCTACTACAATACAAGAGTACACCTTTTAAGAAACTCTTTAAACGCCGAAAAGACCTCATCTGTACAATCCCACCACCACGCACAGCCTTTTTTAAAAAGTTCGCTCTCTATCTTGGCCCAGCATTATATAATAAGATGAATGCAAAAGTTCCGATTTACGGATTGAGATACAGTATCTGCAAAAAGACTGTTCGCTCCTTTTTACTGAACCTTAATTACATTGAAACAGAAGAACTCTTAAAGAAGTGATCAAGCTAACACAAATATGCACCACACACAACATAGAAAACATACACACACTATACTAATACAATACTCACAATCACTCTGAACATAATTTTCATATAATTTTTAATTTTTTGTTGTTTGATCCTAAACTTTTAATTTAATTACAATTATATTGCTTTTTATTTTGCTGATTGATTTTAATAATGAAAGCATATTCATGATTTAAGTCAAACCTTATTTTATCGACAGGGGATCGCAATCTGTTTCGTCTCGATCGTGTTCAATCGTGTTTTGTTTAACACAGGTGATTTCATCTCCTATCTAGAAGGACAGTACTGCACCCACTAACTAGATAAAGAACTTTAATGCTTGTCTCACTTAACCGTGTTAATGTATCTAGTCCTAAGTTTATGAATAAATTTATGTATTCATTATTTATTTATTTCTGTTGCCGCTATAACAACAAATACTAAAAACAGAATAAAATAAATATTTAAGAGGGGCTCCCATACAACAAACGCGAATTTTGTGCCGTTTTTTGCGATAATGGTACGGAAACCTTCGTGCGCGAGTCCGACTCGCTCTTGGCCGGTTTTTTTGAAGTCGGTTATTAATTTGTCAAGTTAAACGTCAAAATATAAAACAAATTACCTACAATAGAATTCAAATAAAATTAAAATTATAACAGAAATAATCCAAAAAATGGCCCAAATGAAACTAAATTAAAATAATCAAATAGAGATTATACAAGAGTATCGTGCCTATATCGATGTTAACTTTGCGGTACATAGCGATTGACAATTTGGTGGCCCTTGCGAGAGAATCGTTGTCACCTAAGTTCCCGGCTTAATCTAAGGCTTGTCTATAAATTAGCCCTAACATTCTCCCGGGATAAAAAACCTATATCCTAATCTAGAACATGGTGTACCCGTGTGCCCAGTTTCCTACAAATCCGTACAGCCGTTCAGACGAGTCAGACGAGAATAGATAACAAACAGACAGATAAAGTTACTTTTGCATTTATAATACTAATTAATATGGATTTTGTAAACAATCAGTATAATCAGTAACTTTTTTGTAACTGTGGGTCAAGAGCAAGCGGAACTTGAATCGCTATCACTGTTATTTATACCTATGTGTCTGTATAAAAAAAGTTATTTCTGACGGTCAATTATTATTTACAACATCGGATAAATCTCGCGTGTATGTCTTTAGATAACGGTTATAGCCACAATTTTTAATAACAGAGAGGTGACCATAAGCTCTTAGAGTAAGGTTATTTTGAGTGTGTGTAAGGGACAGATGTATATGACTTGTATACATCTGTCACTTACGCGATCTCAAAATAACCTGACTCTAAGAACCTATGGTCACCCCCCAGAGCGTAATATACATTCCTCCAACCTAATTGCGCAAGTGAATTCGGCAAGGCAATGGGTTTGACCGTCATCGACATGCGAGTTGAAAGACGCGATGTGAATTTCAGTCTAAGTGATTGGTTGATTGATGGCGGTCATACCATTTGCCTTGCCGAATTCACTTGCGCAATTAGGCTGGTGTAACTTGCATGAAAGCGTGCAAGTAACCTGCATACCATTCTGACATTCATCAGAAGTTGTTTCTCAAGTTTGAATACTTGCTTATATAAGTATTTATCTGTCCGAGAAAAGCTGGGGTGGGTCGAATGTAGATACGTAACCTACAATTTAATCGTTACACATAGCTTTCAAACAGGTATAAGTTTAGTATAATGTGTCTAATACGTATCCCATACTGCCTGCTGGAATAAAGGCCTCCTCTCTGTGAGGGCTTCGGTTCGGGTTCGCAGGGCCAATGCGGGTTCGTGCGGACATCATATAAATTTTGTAAAATTTTTGGCCGGTTTCCCTACGCTGCTGTCTTCCTTTTCCGTTACAAGTGAAGCGCCTGCCTTGGTTACACCCAAAAAACTTTTAGTCGGGGTCAATACTACCGGGCTAATATTTATACGAGTAATTAAAAAAAAATTCAAAAGATAAAAAACTCGATACAACTCCACAAATCAATGTTTCACATTTTTTCTCCGTGTTCCTTATCGCACACTTAAACAAAAAACCGGCCAAGTGCGAGTCGGACTCGCGCACGAAGAGTTCCGTGCCATTATCGCAAAAAACGATATAAAAATCACGTTTGTTGTATGGGAGCCCCACTTTAATATTTATTTTATTCTGTTTGAGTATTTGTTTTTATAGCGGTAACAGAAATACATCATCTGTGAAAATGTCAACTGTCTAGATATCATGGTTCATGAGATACAGCCTGGTGACAGACAGACAGACCGCGGAGTCTTAGTAATAGGGTCCCGTTTTTACTCTTTGGGTACGGAACCCTAAAAATCTAGTTACTTAATTTATTTTTCTACAAAATATCACCTCGAATATGTTTGTTTTTTTGACGATTCTAACAAAATTAGGAGTCGGTTTATGGATAAAAGCTGAAGAACTAAGAGAAACTGGAATGCAAGAATGAGCGAAGCGAGTTCGACGAATGAAAAAGACGATGCTGTACAAGCCCGAACTTTTTAGGGTTCCGAAGTCAACAAGGAACCCTTATAGTTTCGCTCTGTCCGTCTGTCCGTCTGCAGTTTAGCTCAGAGAATCTAAGTACTAGAAAGCTATTATTTGGCATGTAGATACATATTAATATTTCCGACAAAGTGGTACAATAAAATCATGAAAAATATTTTTTTTTTTGGGGTTCCTCATATAGACGTAAAGTGGGGATGGTTTTTTTTTTCTCTTCTGTCCCATGGTGTTGGGTATCGTTGGATAGGCAATTCAAAAATATTATGGGTTTGCTAAAACCATTTTTCGATTCAGAGATCCGTTTGCGTAACATTAAGCTTTATATTGCAAATTTATGTTAAAGTCAAGTGTCCCCCCCCCTGCCAGCGAAATGGTTGCTCTTGGCTATGTGAAAAAATTCACATAGCCAAGTATCACATAGATAAGTAGGCTTTACAAGTTTACGAGTAATAGTCGACCAACTTATAAAATGTACCTGGAACAGTAAAAATTTTGTACAAATGCCATTGAAAAATTACTTATATAACAATATAAGTTTTTAAGCTGACATGGTCACAATCATTAGAATTAATATTTGTTTCGGGATATTTACCATGTATATTTTGTATTTTGTTGTACATGGTAAATATCCCGAAACAAATAATAATTCTACTTATATAACGTTGTTAGCTGTGTAAAAAAGAGTAAATATTTGCTTATGAACCATGTAAAAATATACAAAAATAAAATGATAACATCCTTAATTATAATGATTTCTAAATTAATAATGTCTAAGCTCGAATAACGCATTGGAGTGGCCGGAGTCGTTGGCAATACCAGTCCTTAGTCCATACGGCGCATGCGCGCGGGGAGTCTATTTTGTGTTAGTGCAGAAGTATTGTCGACGTTTTGTAATCTAAAGTCAAATTAGATTCGATTGCCAAGCAAATTACTTATTAACTTCAGTTGCGAAGTTGGATTTTATAACTCCTTCTTCAGTTACCAGATAGTCCTTCTTTAGTTTAAATCAAGAGTGAATAGGTTACTTTTAGGCAAGCGTGCTTCACCGTAGACCACATCATCGCTTACCATCAGGCGAGATAGTGATCAAACGCGAGCATTTAGATTTTAAAAAACATCATTCGATGTGGGCCCGTTTTTGGACGTTGTGTGCCGCCGAAGTCGTTTTAATGTTCATGTAACAGCAACAAAACCCTCTTCTTAGGCCGCATTATTATGCAACTTCGGAACCCTATTACTGCGCGTGGCCCAACACGCACTTGGCTGGTTTTTTTTATTATTTTATATTTAGAATGCCTGCAATTTTACATTCACTTTTGTTGGAAGTGACCCCACTTCTGTTTCTATTGGATTTTGAACCTACCACCTCCTTATCAGTAGAATGTCAATGCCCTACTATAATAGCTTCGTCTAGCCGTTGTTGTGATAACTGGCATCAACTGATAACGCTATACAGTGCCGTCTTAAGGCCCATACTCCGCTTTAGAGCCGTAAAATGCTTATTTTCAAAAGCTTGCTCCTTACTAATAGCTAGGTTACAAGGTTTGAAAAAAATATATAATTCAAGTACATTATTTGGGAAACATGGCTCTTTCAAAAAAGAAAATTAACTACACGATATATTATTTTCGCTTCTTTTGCATACTCCTCCAAAACGACTTGGATGTTTAAAAACGTTTTTACAAAAAAATAATTTATTTTAACCTAAAAAAAATCTTGAAAAATAATACAATAACAAAAGTAACAGTAGTAGTAGTGTAGTTTAGTTTTTTGCAATATATTGCAATCCAAACTGTCCAGAAGGCGATCTTATATTTATATTCTGGCAACGAGCGGGCACGCGACCAGTACCGCGTTAAAATTGGTGAATATATGTCATGGACCAAGTTGATTAATTCAAGGCACTATGTATAATGCCCGAGTATTACCGATTTAACCTTCTTTATTTATCACATTGTCTGGTCATTGTGAATACGGTTGGGCAATCCGATAATATGGTTAATGAATAAGTCCAAGAGCGAGCTCGGGAGCTTAGGGCAGCTCGACACGGATAGGTTAGGTTAGAAGGAGGTGACGGGAGCAGAAGTGAGCGAACTCAGCTCCCGTCATCTCTTTCATGTTAGGTTACTTTAGAACCTGCAGACAGAACTAGGGGTCGAATTTGTTACTGAAATAGTAATCGTGTAATCGTACTTACCTATTCTATATTAAAATAGGTAAGTCAACATTAAAATAATTTAAAAAAAAACATCTTTTTATTACCAGACCCAATAACTCACGGCATTATTCAGAAAGCCCGGTCAATTTAATTATTACAATAGTTTTTTATCATATTGTATACTCTATACTTTTTATACATACGCCTTAAGAATATTAGGCGCCGGGACACCAAGGCCACTGCGCAAATGCGCAAAAAATTGTTTTTTGGTTTACGCGTGCCGGGTCTCGCTTAAATAAACCAGCAATCACATAATATGTGAACCGTGATTTCAGTGACGTAATTAGTTGGTATAAGACCTTGGTGGAAAATGAGCCCATCTTTCTAGTGGATTTTTTATTCAAACTTGAGTATAGACAAAACCAACCATTTTTCAGTCTATTTTTATCATCCTTAGTCACATTATTGTTAAATTATTTTACAAATGATGCGCTGATCCACCTCAGGTTCAAATCTCGGGTTTTTTGCACCCCTTGCACCCCCCGAGTAACCTGACAAATGCTTTTGGGAAGTTAGGTGTGTATGTTGGTGGCCTATGTTCCGTCTTTATAACTTAAGGTAAGAAAGTGAACAAGTTATCTATTTACTTTTTCAATGTTTGATATCTGTACGTAATGTAGGCACGCACAAGTAGACAGGTAACATGAACACCGAAGGTACCTAGTTACCTAACTATACTCATAAAACAATCAAAAACTTTTCACACGGAGTTTAAGAGGATATTGGTCCTCATGTCAGTTTTTACGAACAATGACATGCCTATACAAAGGTAAGCTAAAGTAAAGTCGGTTGAATCAAACTTCTGTCGCCCCTCACTACCACCACTGCTGAGACCCGACGGGTCACTGGTCCACTCCGCCGAGGATAAGGCAAACTTGTTTACCTCCCTTTTTGCGGAATCTTCGCGTCTGAACTCTAATGGCGCGCGGCCCCCTCCGTCTCCTGTTGGATGTGGGACGAGTATGTCGGATATTAGCATCCATCAGAAGGAGGTCTTTAGTAACCTTGCGTAACCTTGACGTGAACAAAGCTAGTGGCCCCGACGGGATACCGGCAATTGTAGTAAGAACTTGTGCGAATTGCCTCCGATCCTGACACGCCTATATCGCCTTTCGATAGTGACTGGAAAGATGCTGAAGGCTTGGAAGCAAGCTAACGTTCAGCCCGTGCCCAAAAAGGGTAGTCGGTCTGACCCGGCCAACTACAGACCCATCTCGGTAACGTCCATCCTCTGTAAGAGTATGGAACGTTTGCTGAACAATAAGCTCCTGGCATACCTAGAAGACAACGACATCGACGACTGAAATCGGTCAAATGGGGATCTACTAGCGTATGCCATTCACGTCTGGAGTGAGGCCAACGAGAGGCACGGGGAAGCGCTTGCTGTCTCCCTTGACATCTGCGACGCGAAGGCTTTCGACAGGGTCTGGCATGAGAGCCTTATTGGTAAGCTTCCTTCCTTCGGTCTGCCTAGTGGTCTGTGTGACTGGATTGCTGGCTGCTCGTCCAGTCAGTTAGGTATTAACGCCGGAGTCCCTCAGGGGTCGGTGCTCTCGGCTACACTGCTTTTGCTGCATATTAATGACCTGCTAAAACCCGGAACCTTTGGGTACGCAGACGACAGCACAGTTGCTGAGAGATACGTGTCCGGCGCACAGGCTACTGAGCCTGAGATCCAGTCTCTCCGGGAGGTCATGGTTGAGCACTTGAACCTGTCTTTGACGGCAGTCTCCGAATGGGGCACTGCCAATCTAGTCAGTTTCAATGCTGCCAAGACCCAGGCGTGTCTTTTTCCGCAAAAAAGAGCCTATTCCACCCGGTTCCATCTTTCCATGGTGTAACCGTGCCGATAACGGACCATCTCGACCTTCTTGGTGTTACGTTAACATCGACCCTCAATTTTGGTCCATTCATTGAGGCAAAGGCTCAGTTGGCTGCAAAAAAGTTAGGGATCCTTGCAAAGGTGAGACGGTACTTCACGCCTGAACAGCTGCTCAAATTGTATAAAACGCAAGTTCGGTCATGCATGGAGTACTGCCCTCACCTCTGGGATGGATCTGCCAAATATCAACTTGATGCACTTGAGTCGATTGACAAACGTTGGTCGATTGTCCAAGAGGCTTATCGGCAACGATGCACTGGTCGCCTCAAAGCTCCAGAGCCTTGAACATCGACGCCAGGTGGCCAGTCTGTCGGTTTTTAATCGGTTACATTTCGGGGAGTGTGCGATGGAACTGCACAATTTGATTTCGCCTAGCCCTTTCCATCACCGGACAACAAGACGTACGGCAATGCGCCACCGGTACATCCCACCCATACGTACAAAGCGTTTTGCGAATACTTTCATTGTACGCACAGCTAAGGTGTGGAATTCTCTGCCGGAGTCTTTGTTTTCTGATAGCTACAACCTTGGGGTCTGTAAGTCAAGAGTGAATAGGTTACTTCTAGGCAAGCGTGCTTCACCGTCGACCACATCATCGCTTACCATCAGGCGAGATAGTGGTCAAACGCGAGACTATCGATAAATAAATAAAAAAAGCTGTACGTTCGTGAAATAATTTATTAGACACTACATTAAAACCAGTTTAAGTAATAACAGCCGCAAGGTCAGTCCGTGGATGCGAGACCACTGACCATCTATTACATACCGAGGCTCCTCGATGCCTCGGCACGCAATCACGTAATGCTGTTAGCTTCAGCTATCATTTGAATATCTTTGACGTCGTCACGGATACTCAGAAGCCAAGAAATCAGACAATATCCTTGCCAAGAGATACAATTCCACCACACTATTCCCAAACCACTGCACTCCTGAAAGTCAGAATCAACAGTGGCGACCACTAGAAAAGTGACGAGGCAATGAAGCTCAACGAAGTCACGGCGAAAGAATTTAACTGTCTTGGATACCGAAACGAAATTAATCAGAAAAGAATAACAGAGGAGTAGGAAGAAACCGGCCAAGGGCGAGTCGGATTTGCGAAGACGAAGGGTTGCGTACCATTATCGCAAAAAACGGCAAATAAATCACGTTTATTGTATGGGAGCCCCACTAAAATATTTATTTTATTCTGTTTTTAGTATTTGTTATTATAGCGGCAACAGAAATACATCATCTGTGAAAATTTCAACTGCCTAGCTATCACGGTTCATGAGATACAGCCTGGTGACAGACGGATAGACAGACAGACGGATAGCGGCGCGGAGTCTTAGTAATAGGGTCCCGATTTTACCCTTTGGGTACAGAACCCTAAAAAGGACATAATTTCTAAGGGATACCGTGTTATCCAGTTACTGTGGTGTGGAGGTCAAATGGCAGTCGCTCCGTATAAAATACTATTCCTGCCTAGCCGACCCCAGCATAGTTGAGAGAAGGGTAGAAAGATAAATTTATTAAAATCAGCTATAGACCAATAGTTTACATTTTAGATTAGCTCGTATTGTTGATACGTGTGACCTTTAATTGTCTGCGGCTAAAACGGGGTGTATTAGGCGCCTATTGCGCTCAAAACGGAGAAAGAAATCAAAATAAGGAAACCAAAACATCTTAGAACTAAAAATTCGAAGACATGTGACATCTACCCACCCACACTGGAGCCGCGTGGTGGATTATAGTCTTCTACCACTCATATAGAGGAGGCGTGTGTCCCAGCAGTGGGAAAGTTATAGGCTGATAACCTATTATTATTACGAGCTCTGCGTATCCGGCTGTCCAACGGTGACGAGCGAGAGGTCAAGAGGAGTTTGAACCTATGCCAACTAACGTGAATGCACTCCTATCATCACAAACACAATAATAATAATTCGAGTAAATAGGACCAGACAGATCCTTGTATTAATAAACTGAATGAATTAAATAACGTAATTTTTTATTTTGTTTACATGATGAATAATTTAATTAATTTTGAAGAAATCTGATCGTCATTATCCGCATTAAAAAATATCTTCGTCCCAATTTATGGTTGTCTCCTTCAGGTATACTTTTGTATTAGTCACCAGCTCAGTAACCTAAATTATTTATTGCTGTGTCCCTGTGGTCGGTGTTCCGACTCACAGGGCTTTTCTGTGCCCTCTTCATCTATCACACAGTCCATCTATCGTTTCTAACATTAAAAACCGGCCAAGTGCGAATCTGAGCCACACAAACATTCATGTACATAACTCCAGATTCCTCATAAGTGGTAGAATAACTCTTTATAAGCCAATATTTAAGGCATAATAAGTCTTATTTTAGTAGCCACAAAAACTTCGTTAATATGAATCGTTTAATATGTGTTAGCTGGAGTGACGTCACTCCAGCTTCCTCATTCAATACAGGCAAACCAGTGACTAACCTCACTGGTTTTGGACTGTAGTCAAAAAAATAAGGCATAATAGCTGCACATGGAAGGAAAGAATCGGACATGTTTGCCAGCTAATATGGCATGCAAATATTTTAAAAGTTAATATCATGAACAGTTTGAAAATGAAAACACAAAATGAATTTAAACACAATAATTAAAATACATATTTTTTTTAATAGGTTATAATAATGTCAAAATATCAATCAAATGTCAAATAAAAATGTATGTCAAATCTTTGAAAATATCAATCAACTTGAGCAATAACAAAAATAAATTTAAACACAATAATTTCTAATTGTCAATTAAAAATAAAACAAAATTATGTAAAATATCAAATAAATGGCAAATAAGAATGTATGTCAAATCTATGTAAAAATATCAAACAAATGTCAGATAAAATTTTAAGCCAGTTCTGTGTAAAATATCAAATAAATGGCAAATAAAAATATACCTATATACCCATGTCAAATCTATGTAACATTCGTCAAATGTCAAAATCAATAAAAATCTTTGTTCAAATAAATGATTCTGACAGAAATTCGCTAACAGTATAGTAAGTCTTTTTACTTAGAAAGGTTTTTAATTGTTTCTTTAATTGAACGTTGTTAAGTTTTTTTTTGTTTACTACGTGGAAACTAAATACAAGGACTAGAGAATTGAAAATTTTGCTACCAGTGGCAGCTATTATGTCTTCTTTTTTGAGCTTTAATACAAAATCACATATCTTCTTTCGTTCCGAAGATATGCAGCTGGGGTGCCGTCACTCCAGCTTACACAGATTTGTCGGTTTAATAGCTTATAGAGTATTTTGACCCTAACCTCACTGGTTTGCCTGTATTGAATGTGAAAGCTGGGGTGACGTCACTCCAGTTAACACATACTAAACGACTCATATTAACGAAGTTTTTGTGGCAGCTAAATTAAGACTCAGAACTTTGATTGCTGCTATTATGCCTTAAATTTTGGCATTGATAGAATTATTCTATCACTTATGAGGAAGCTGGAGTTGTGCACATTAAACATTCACCAAAATAAATAGGTAACAATACTAACGTTCATAAACAATGAAAGCACCGAACATTGCTGTAACGAAGGGACAAAATTAGCTTTGCCGTTCGAAAACTGTTGTCCCCATAGATAAATATACAAAATTATTACTTTGCCAGGTACATTTTATAAGTTGGTCGACTATTACTCGTAAACTTGTAAAGCAACAAGCAAGCAGCTTAGCTGTGATAGTTAATTTCGTTATATATGTAGCAGCCATATCTGGTTTAGTTAGCCAGCCAATTGGACGCCTAGGCCGTTCATTAAACGGTTTTTTACATGGTTTTACCACTTTGTCAGCGTGATTAATATATATATCCAAGGCAAAATATAGCTTTCTAGTATTAAGAGTCTCAGAGCTAAGCTGCGGACGGACAGACCGACATGGCAAAACTATAAGGGTTCCTTGTTTACCACGGAACCCTAAAAACTGAAATAAGACGTTTAATTTTCTACAAAATTACTTTAAAACCGCCCAAGTGCGAGTCGGACTCGCACACTATCGCAAAAATCCATTATCGCAAAAAACGGCAAAAAAAACTCGTTTATTTATTTTATTCTGTTTTTAGTATTTTTCGTTATAGCGGCAACAGAAATACATCATCTGTGAAAATTTCAACTCCCTTGCTATCACGGTTCATGAGATACAGCCTGTTGACAGACGGACAGACAGACAGACGGACCGCGGAGTCTTAGTAATAGGGTCCTATTTTTACCCTTTGGGTACGGAACCCTAAAAAACAAGGTCAAAAGAAATATAAAAATATAATGTCTCGTTTATCAATATCATCATCATCATCAATCAATACATATAATAAATATGTAGAAAAGTCGTTTTTGTACATCATAAATATTTCCACAAATATAGCCAGGGTCACAGATAATATAATACTAACATACAGATACCTCATCCCTTACAAAGAAACCGTGCCGAGGTAACTACCATTTTTCGCCTGATTAAACCGATTAGTTTTTTCCATCAATCGCGTTCGAATCCGTTCCACGGCGATAGATAGATGGTGTAGCAGCAACTTACAAGTAAGAGTTTACTCGGTTCGTGAATATTTTTTTCTTTATACAGTGTAGGTTTATTTAGTATTTCTTGCACGTTTTTGTCGGTTTAGTTGTGCACGCATAACGTAAAATTTATGAAACCAATGAACATTAAAAATGTGCGTAACTTTAAGTATTACTTAGTTTTTGTTTCATCGCAATCGGTTTACTTCTGTCAAAAGATATAAAACCATTTTTGAAACCCATATTCGATAGATGGCGTTGTGCATTTGACGTCATTTTCTGAATGGTGGTGTTAAGATTCTCCACGGTTCACATTCAAATTTAAATGGGACAAACTTTGAGGTATACTCGTATACTTCATAGTTTAAATAAGTAAAAATATAAAAATCGGAACACTCCATAAAAAGTTATGTCATACATAAAAAGTATACATGTCGAATTGAGAACCACCTCCTTTTTTTTTTTAATTTCCGAAAGAGAAAGAAACAAGGAGCGTGCTTGCGAGGATCCAGGAACGAACCATACCGTGCCCCGTGCCATGCCTGGCTCCTTTCGCAATTGACGTCCTTCATATAGATTATTTATTGCAGCTTATTCACGTTGTTTCTTTGTTCCTATCATTGAATAATTTGATTATACGTTTTGGTAGTTGAGTAGGTTGTTTGAAAATACTCATTGATAGATTTTAACGAAGACTATCTCCGTAACGGCAATACTGCAGTATTCAAATTATTAAGTGAAGGTGATTACGGGGTCGACACAACACTAAATGACACCTGCCGCATCTTAACTGGGTGTTTAAAATCAACCCCACTTGTGATGCTGCACCCACTGGCGGGTATAGCTCCACCAGAAGTTCGTTGCGAAATAGCCAGCCGCATCGAGAAGGACAAACAGGAACGGGACAGTCGGCACCCCCTATATGAGCATCAACTCCAACCTGCGCGCCTGAAGAGTCGTAAGAGCTTCTTGAGACATACGACCTCCTCGAAAGCCAGCGCAACTAACGAGAGAATTATGGAAACATACACACCCTACTCCTCCACACTTCATCACTCCGGCAGAGAATCTGCCCCCTGGAAACGAACTGCAGTGGCCAATCTGAAAAACCCTAAACCGATTGCGGACCCAGGTTGGCCGATGTAAAAGCAACCTGGCCAAATGGAATATCATAGACACATCCAAAACATAGTGTCAGTGTGGGGCCCCTTCGCAGGACATGGCCCACCTCCTTGTCTGCCCTTCATGACCGACCACCTGCACCTTGCGGGATTTGAACGTAGCAAATGAAAGAGCTGTCCCAGTAGCTACATACTGGTCGCACAAAATCGAATGGTTGTATAGTTTGAGTTAATCGAAACGAAAGAAAAAGATTCGCACTTTTTTGAAAAATATATTCAATGTAATGAACAGTCATCATTATTATTATTGAAAACACTTATGGTACCATAGCAACGTACCAACCAACTCACACGGCATATGAAGATGCTTGCTACAAAATAATATAATTTATGTTTGCGAGGAGCTATTCAGTTGCTAAATCGTGGCTTTAGCAACAATAAAATTTAGCCAATTGTCTATTAAGACAATAGCATGGCCAATCCACGAATTAGCATTTTTTCGAATTAGATAAAGCCTGTACTGTTCTGAAATCATTTCAAACTTTTTAACACAAACATATTATGACAGAAACGCCTGCCGAATCTTAATTATTTTAAAGTATAGTCGTATAAATTTTTATCAGGATTTTAGAACGCAAAATATTAGAATCATCATTTTACTTCCTATAATGTCCTCTAAGAAATAGCTGTCATACTTTGTACTGTTTTATAACACAAAACCTCTTAAAATAAAACAGCGCCTGACATTATTTGTAAGAGCAAACACTTAATCGACCTCAATTTATTGTTTACTATGTAGGCACATCGCGCTCCAAGCATTCAACCAGTATCGACGCAAAAGCTATGCTATTTATAGGTCACAATTATCAGCCTCGTTACTATTGTATTGTGGCTTTTGAATATTTAATATTGTACTTAGCAGATGTCGATATGAAACATGGTCTAGAGCAGTACCTATATTTTATTTTTAGACTTATGTTTGTTAGTTTGCTATGCTCGATGTATTTTTTAAGGATAAGTTCTGAAATGAGAAAAGCTCAGTCCTAGAATTAGTAAGCTAGCATGGAACACTCCCATCTATTGGTGTTGTGGCATGAGGCTGAGTTGATTTGTCAATTTTGTTTATCTCATCTGCTCCTGATCTACGGAGTAGATGTGGATTTTCATTTTAGCTTTGCCTCTAGGACAGCTGCGTATCTGCTTCGTCCAATTGTCCATAGCTTTGCAGATGTCCATATTCGACGGTGGCGACTTACCAGTAGGTGTGCCACCAGCTGATTGCCATTATAAATCAATGTGAAAAAAAGGGATCAAAGTATGACGCGGACATAGAGAACTACCGTCCGATCTCGATTCTGTCTACATCGTCGAAACTTTTTGAAACTGGTTTATAACGAAATTTATCCCACTATCCGCAAGGCTATAAATAAAAAACAGCACGGATTAGTCCAACAAAGATCTAATTATACCTATCAATCTGCTTATTTCTGTAGGTTATGTTTTTTAAAATATGGATAATCGTTTGCAAACTGATGCAGTATATACAGACTTTCAAAAAGCTTTCGGCAAGGTGGATCACGAATTACTTTTACGTAAAATTGCCTTCAATGGTATTTGCGGCAATTTATTGAGATGGTTCACCTCTTACATAACAAACCGTACCCAAAAGATTGTTATTAACGGATTTCAATCGGAGCTGATTTCCGTTACATCCGCGGTTCCGCAGGGCTCAATTTTGTGCCCTTTGTTATTTACATTGTTTATAAATGATATCAGCACTTGTTTTAAGCATTCGAACTTTTTACTATACGCGGATGACTTAAAAATATACAAAACTATAAAAAGTATTGATAACTGTTTGAATCTTCAAAGTGATTTAGATCGACTGTCTACCTACTGCATCTTGAATAAACTCTCTTTGAGCTTATACAAATTTAATTCGATTACATTCACCAAAAACATAAAGCAACACACTTATAACTATCACTTGCCAAATACACAATTAAAAAGAGTATATTTATTGCGTGACCTCGGGTGGTACTAGACATTAAACTTCACTTTAATATCCATGTAGACAACATAATCAGCAAAGCCTTTAAAATGCACGGTTTTATTATGCGCAACAGCAAAGATTTCAAGCATCCATCAATCTATAGATACTTATATATATCGCTTGTTAGGCCTTGTCTGGAGTTTGCTACTATCATATGGAATTCCTATTACGCAAAATATATTGTCTCGATTGAGACTGTTCAACGTAAATTCCTAAGAGCTCTGCATTACAGATGCTATCACAGCCACGGTTAACATGATATCTTGCTTAAGAATTACAAACTGTTAACCCAGAACAGACTGGTTCTCGGAATAAATTTTCTACATGGTATTGTTTATTTATTTGGAAACTCAACATCTTGTTATTTACATGAATAGATGTTCACCTCACTGTCAATGCCCAGTGCAGTTGCATCAACGTTACTTGCATCTTAGTAAACACACACACACACACACACACACACACACACACACTGCACAGTGACAGCGAGATGATGACAATTATCTCAACCAATAACAGAGTTTCACGGCATGGATAAAGCTAGGTTAGGTTATGTTAATTAGCTACACACAAGTGCTATACTGTAGGTACTATTAGTGATCATGTGGGATTGAAGACTCGTTGATTACATTAAATCAGAGTTAAAAGTATGTAAACATGCAAATATGGCTATATTAATTAGACAAAGGGAAAACAATCAAAATATTAGCGAAATCTAACATCATGAATATTATCATGCTTAGTCGACATATATCACACATAATCCTAAGAGTTATGAGAGTTAGAGTTATGGCACAATTAGTTCACTAAACAATCAATTTACTAAACAATATCTGCTTGACTTGTCTCCGGTATGATTGTTTGGATAAATGAAATATATCGACATTTTCAAAACTCTCAGAGTAGATACGAGGCAGTCGGGTCATAACAGCATTTCTACCGTATTTTGTGCGGTAGCCAGAGATACTGAATAATTTTGTATGTCTGGTACGTGTTTTTGGGGTACAGAAGTCCATACATAATAGCAGATCACTGCTGTCCAAACGACCTCGCAGGATATCAAAGAACAAAAGCATATCCAACATCCTACGTCTATCCACAAGGGGAAGCAGATCATAGTGTTTGCAGTCTCGGACATAGGAATCATGACGTATACGGTATTTGAAGTTTAGAAATTTCACAAACTTTTTCTGTAGATTTTCTATTCTTTTAGTATATACCAACTAATATGATTGTTCTGACTTAATAAATAAAATTTGTTAAATCGTTCCGAGGACAGTAGTGCGTAGAGAAGCGAGTTCATAGCGCTTACTTTCTATTAATATCATATCAGGCACGTTTGTAATTCCAATGCTGGCTTTCGCGCTCCTCTGCGCCAACTTGTGGATTCCTACAACACTAGATTTGAAAACATTGATAATTTTAATCTAACAGCACATCAGTTTAGGAAATCTGTAGTCGATTCTATCTTAGCTTTATAAAATCTCTTAAATTTCGTTGTTAGAAAGCAATCATTCAATCAATCAACCGTTCACTCCATTCACTCATGTATTCTGTTTTTTTCTATCACGTAGCATTAACAATCAACAAATTAGTAATAAGCGGATAATATTGCCAGTAGTATGATAAGTATTTTCTTTAATTAGATAGTATGTATAACATTTAATTGTACTCCTGTTTTTTATCCCTTTAATAAAATAAAATATAATGGAATGTGTTACTTCACAAGACAGAAAGTATTTTTGCGGTTTACACAGATCAGACCAGACAGCCTGATCAGACAGGTTGGGCGCCATAGATGACTGCTTAAGATCTTGCCTTTGTTTTAGCTTAAAATAGGTTACCTATAAGGCAATGTTGTATACCTAGATTCAGAATTACACAGACACTTATATTAACTACCAATTGCAATGGCGCCATTACAATAAAAAAATACAAATACAAACCTCTTAATTAATGCACTATCAATTGATTGACGCACAAGGCGAGGCTATTTATAACAAAAACAGTAAAGGAGCATTATTGATTGTCATATATTTCTAGTGATGCTTATGAAGATATTGTTCAATAGTCCATGCAATTTATACTTATGATATGATACCTCTAAAAGTATGCGTCATGTGCAATGTAGGTACATTTTACGGTTATAGAAAGTCAATTGCAATGAACAGGCCAGCATATCTATCGATATATATTTGTCATGGACCAAGTGATTAATCAGGGCACTATGTATAATGCCCGAGCATTATGAATCTAGTCAAGTCAAATCGGGTTATGTAATGAATACCGATTTAAACTACTATATTTATCGTCAACGCGTCAACTTTGTTGCTTAAATAGTAATCGTACTTACATATTCTATATTAAAACCAATTTCAACATTAAATTAATTTAATGAAACATGTATTTTTATTACGCGGCCCTATAAGTGATGGGCATTATTCAGAAGGCCCATTTTTTCAGAAGGTCCATTTAACTTCTAGTTAAGTGATCAGTTTCTTCTTTTATGTATGTTATGGACCAAGTGATTAATACGGCATTATACAGAAGGTCAATTTAACTATTTCAATAGTTTTTATCATATTGCCTACTCATATTGGGCATTTTTCAAATTGCCCGGGCATTATGAATAATGTCGTATTAATCACACGGTCCATAACATACATAAAAGAAGAAACTGATCACTGACTGATCGATCAACTCACAGCCAAAACAGCTAAGCCTAGAAACATGAAATTTGGCAGAAAGGTTCCTCAAGTGACGTAAGTGAGCACTGAGAAATTATTTTTGGAAATTCCACCCCTAAGGAAAACCCTATATTGAAAGTTTGTATGTTTTTTTTTTCTTCGGCCATTATTCTTGAAACTTGGAACTAATCTAAATACTAATAAAGGTTGTCATTATTAGTTTTGAGAAACTACCCCTCAAAGGACGATTTAGGGGGTGTTAAGGTAAGGCGCAGATACCCTTGAGTAGGTGATTTTAAAATGAGAATCACGTCTAAACGACTAGTCGTATTTTTTTGGAAAAAATATATGTTACATTAGACCATTTCCTTAATAAATTGATCTGAGAAAATTTTGAGTTTTATTCGTAAAACATAGTGTAATTAATTTGTAAAGTTATGTCTAAAACGGACAAAAACACGACAATCGCGCCAAAACCGCTGGGCGTATTTTAATGAAATTAACACCATCTCAAAAACAATTGAATTATCTGCATTTTGATCTGAAGCTTTTTTTTTTAAAGTCATAGAATCAAATCAAATCAAATGTTTTTTATTTCACATAGGCCTACATGGGCACTTATGAAACGTCGACAAAAGGTGCACGGTTCGTGTTGGTCGTTTCCTGTGGAGAAGAACCGGCAAGAAACACCACGGTTACTCTTTTAAAAAAATTGGTTTGTTTTTACAATATTTCCATGTTACAGCATTAGTGCTTAGATATGGGGGGACAACGTAGGCCCGACACTAAATCGTAAGAAAAAAAAAAAAAAATGTTTGTATAAACGAGATGTTTGAGTTAACAAGCGTCTATAATAAGGAAATTACAAAAAACTACTAAATTTTGGGTCGCGCGGGTGTGAAACGAGTGCGTGTTTTGTTCCCTCAAGGTCGTTGGCGTTAGTCGTCGTCTTAAAGTTTGTATGGAAGAATCTTATTTCTTGTGTTAATAAACATGAGACTTGGCACAAATACCAACCTAAGTAAACAATATACATCCTAAGTTAAACTTTATTCGTTTGTTAAAATGAATAAAGGTTAAAGTTTGTTAAGAATCTTACTGCACAGAGTTTATTTTTGATGTAAGGGGTCTAAAAGAGCACTAAGAAGGAATTTTCGGCAATTCTACCTTTAAGTGGGTGTAAAGGGGGAAATTTGTTTGTATGAAAAATCTAATTCCTTGGGGATAAAGTAAATAATCAAAGTTAAAGTAAGTAATATTTTTTTAAACTTTTTTGCGAAACCGTTGGCGCGGTCTTGCGGACGGCGAGTAATGGGTAGCTCGCTGTCCGATAAGGACCAGCCGCCCGAGTCGACGGCGCGTAGTGTTCCACGCGCGCCTCAAAGAGCAATCAGCAAAAACTGACGGGGTCCGCTAGGGCCGATGCCTGTCTGGGTCGCGGATAAATTTGAAAGAGAGTTACCGCGGCCCTGGCACAAGCAACTGAAGGATCACGGGTGGGTTTTAGTCAGTAAAAAACTGACACGCCCTTACGCTTCATCCAGAGCGGGAGAAGTCATTGGATGATTTAAAATTCAAAAAATAAAAAGGTACAATACAACCTTACCCTACTTGTTATATTTTGCTTGTAACTCCATTTTTGTATTTGTATCGTAGTGCGTTTTCTCATCCCGATTTTTGCTGTAACACCCTAAAATTCCCTACTAACAGTGATCACTTATCTGTACTTATACAAATACTAGCTTGCTTGCTTGCTTGCCTGCGGCTTTGCCCGCATACAAAGTTAAAAAAAAAAATGCTCCAATCGCCACCAAACTTTACAGAATTATCCGCTGGGTCAATCTAAAGATTGTCTAAAAATTTCATTATTATGCCGAGGAAACATGTTCCCGACTTAAAAAATATCCCATGTGCTATTCCTGACTGATCTATCTCTGTGCCAAATTTTATGCAGATCCGTCCAGCCATTTGAGAGTGAAGAAGTAATAAACATACAAACACACACACACTCACAAACTTTCGCCTTTATAATATTAATGTGATGTGATATGATTTGGCCTTGTGATTTTTATACTCTTGGACTGTCTTATGTCAAAAAGTTATCATCTGTAAGATATCGTGTTGGTCTGGTAATCTTACCATTGAATAACTGAAGGTTGTTTAGTTATCTCCTATGCTTTGTGATGATGACATAATATCGCAAAATATAACTGATTACGATAAATAGGTACTAACGTCACGATTTTGCTTTTAAACGACCTTTCATGGCAGAAACACATTTCACGCTCGATGATAATGCTGCTTCAACAAAGGGAGTGAAACGAGAGTTCTAAGAAGTTATTCAATAATAAAGTCTCCTATATGTATAAATACTTTTTATATCAAACGTTTTTGTCACAGGCTACTGAATTGTAAATTCCTTAATTGTCATGAGGGCCATCTGTCAAAAAATTCGACGATTTTGGTAAATTCCACAAAGTATTTGTCAATTAACAAAAAATAATCAGTGTGGCTATGTAACTAAAAAAATATAAGTCCAAATATAAAAAAAAACATGGATCAATCCAAATCAACCGAAGAAAACAACATCTGCGCAAAAATGCTGCTCGCACAAATATTTTGATCTTAAGAAAAATAGCATGAAACCGTATCGCAGATCAAATAAAGTTTTCATGGTTGAAGTATGATCAGCATCAGTCTCTAGTAGATAGACATAGATTAGATGCTAGGAGATAGAAAATAGATAGAAGGAACAATGCCAATGCGGAGACCAACCCTCCTTGGAGAGGTTTATGACACTCCAACTCTTAGAAGACCAGTGTTCGGTGTCTATTGTGTCAATTTGTGTGGAAGAAGTAGCGTTTCTACGGATCTTGAGGTGGATATTTGATCCCAAATTTGATTATATTGATGGGCTTAGAATTTTAGCTTATAAATCGGTGCCAAGAATTGACTTATTATAATAATAGCTGTTCCCCGCGGCTTAGCTCCCGTGGACCACCCCACAGGATCCGTTTTCAGGATAAAAATAGCCTATGTCACTCAAGAATAATGTAGCTTTGGAGGAATTTAGATTGTTGAAAGAATTTTTTAAATCGGTCCAGTAGTTTTGGAACCTATTCGGTAAACAAACAATCAAACAAATCTTTCCTCTTTATAATATTGGTGTAGATGTTCTACCATTTATAATATTTCCGCGTAAAAGGAAAGTACCTGCATTGTGGCGTGAAGGGCTTCCAATGTCGAAAAAGGTCGTTTCCGTTCGGCATATCTAAGTACAGATCTTTACTTTTTTAAAGGGTATTTGAACAAGGGCCAATGAATTAGTTTATGCCATCATGATTCCAGTACGCAAAAGGAAAAGCGCTACCTATATATACGGCATCTGGGGACATACTTTGACGTCTTAAAGCCGTCATGGGACGGGTGGTACTATCCCTTTATCTCAACGGAATCATTGTATCATTAAGGCGTCATAGTAAGTGCCCAAGTGCCGTATTACTTTTTAAATCAGTATCAGAGAGGACGGCGTTATACATGACCTACAGGTCCATCTCTCGTTCCAATGCGAGAGACATTGGAAGTTGGAACTATGATGGTTCCAATGAGAGAGAGGTCATAGTAAACACCCAGAAGTCAATTTAGTAACTGGTGTATCCAGTAGCTGCGGTCGGCGTCCCGGCTGGGCCGCGTGCGCGTGCTGCTTCGCGAGTTCATCCTGGACGTGCGCTCGCTGTGGCGGTACGGCGCGCCCTTCCCCACCTTCCTCAAGCTCATCGGCACGCTTATCCTCTGCCTGCTCGTCGTGCTACCCCTCATCTACCCGGTGTTCGTCATCGCCATCACTTACTTCACGTACGAAAGCCTTTTTTTGAGGTGGGTATTGATTTTTGATGTAAGAGTAGTGGGACATTTTTCAGTAGGTATTTTAGACTACTTACAGATACAATTATTGGAACAAAAACATAATACAATTTTTGTGTACGTTAATACTGTGTTAGTTTAGTAGGAAACTGTCGCAGTTATTAGCGTCCACCCCAGGAGCGAAATTACAACTTAGTTCCAAGACAAAATTTTGGTTATACTTAAAGGTAGAAACTAGACAAACATTTATAATAACAATAAAACTAGACATAGATATATATTAATAATAGATTGTAGCTGTATAAGTGGGTGTGGGTGTGTGTACGTGTTTGCATGTGTGTGTGTGTGTGTGAGGCAGGGTGTGGAGATGCGTGCGACTGTGAGTGTGTGTGTTGGAAGGTTGCGTGTATGTGTATGTGAAGGATGTGCTAAGAATACAATTTAAGTTTGTATGAGGCACTCTGTTTCCTCCGGTTTTGGAGCCATTTTTCAATTTTCAGTTTGCACTCTCGTAAAAAGATCATAAGGTCGATTAGCTCCTAAAAGGCTTATAACTGGATATAAGCAAGGTTTTCTTTTCGCTCAGCAGTTAACTTGCTAAATTATTTCATCGTAGACTTTAGACGCTTTAGACTATATCCTTAATTTAAGTTATTTCACTTAAACCAAAAGTAATCTATAACATCCCGAACACATTTCTTTGAACAATGTCCAGTGTACAGTTAACACATTTAATACAACTTTTACAGCTGGTGGCAGGACCAGCCGTGGCGGTTCATGCCGACGGCAATATTGAAGCGTGCGGTGACGGCAGCGTTTCGGCCGTGCAACGCCGCTGATGTCTGGAAGGTGCGAGAGGTGCTGACTCGCGGCATCCTTCTCACACACTCCCTAGCCACCTCCATAGACTACCTCTGCGTCATGCAGGGACTACTTGATGAAGCCTAGGAAATAAGATCAACATATTCAAGGGTCTGAAAACTCGAAAAAAATAACAACTGTTCCACACATCTGGTTGTTCAAATTTATGAGTTTGATTACCCCTTAACTACTATTTAAAGAGCAAATGCCTGCCTATCAAACAATATAATGAAATAGGCGAGAAAAAAAAACAACTAGGTTCATTTGAAGTTCCAGCCAATTTGAAGATTAACATTATTTGGTACAATGTAATACAATAAATGCATAAGTATTCAATGTTTCTTGTATTTTTCTTGCCTACAAAAGAAGTTTAATTGGTTTTTACCTTAGTTTCATAGTATTAAGTAATTTGGCACTAATTTAAATCATATGTTTCAACGTTTCAAACTCAAGGTAAACTAGGTGGGTATTATATACAGAGCTGGGTGATATACATGCTTTGCTTTAATTAAATTACAAAATACTATCTCGCATGTATTTAAAATACCAAATACAAAATATTTGAAATATAAAATGCAAAATACAATATTTTAACAATTTTAATTTAAAATACAAAAAAATATAAAATACAGTCGATCATCCATCGTGCCATTCGTACTATTACAAGATAGGACAACGCCATCTAGTGACGAAAGGAAGAACTAGGAAGTAACTTGTAGCGCCATCTAGTATCGAATAGCAGAACTAATCTTCTCGTGTATTATGGAATTTGCCAGAATGTTCGAGCCAAACATTCTGGAAGTTTCTAGTCGCTTCGGAAACAGTGAGAAAGTAGATTGTACTGGAAGATTCTCGAATTATGTAGAACGGTATGGAACGTTTTAGAAACATCTTCCGTCCTATATAAAGAGCGGTCGGGTTCGATTTGGAAGGAAAATAGTGCGAAGTAATAGAATTGTTTAAGAAGTGTTTTTGTAAGAAACAATTGTTTTTAACGATATGCTGGCTGACCACTATCTCACCTGATGGTAAGCGATGATGTGGTGAAGCATGCTTGCCTAGAAGTAACCTATTCACTCTTGACTTAAAGACGCCAAGGTTGTAGCTATCAGGAAACAAAGACTCCGGCAGGGAATTCCACTCCTTAGGTGTGCGCACAATGAAAGTATTTGCAAAACGCTTTGTACGTATGGGTGGGATGTCCACCATGTACCGGTGGCGCGTTGCCGTACGTCTTGTTGTCCGATGATGGAAAGGGTCAGGCGGAATCAAATAGTGCAGTTCCTTCGCACACTCCCCGAAATGTAACCGATAAAAAACCGACGGACTGGCCACTCGGCATCGATGTTCAAGGCTCTGGAGCTTTGAGGCGACAAGTGCCTCATCGCCGATAACTGCCAGTTTCCCAGCTCTCAATTATCGGGCTGTTAACGTAATCGAGGATTAATCACCTGTTAATTCTACTTTCAGTTTCTCAACATCCAAGTGTGACAAGTGGTTGACAATTTGTCACATTTGAGTAAAATCTCGAATTAACCGCATGTTACAGCAGTTTTGGGTTTCTGAGCACCTTTTTCAAAGTTAATCTCTTGTCAACGAGCCTAATTTATAATTGTTGGAAATTGGTCGATTATTCGCGGATTAATATTAATATTATGCTTTTAAAGGCACATTTGTTTTAAATTTATGTTACGATAAAAAGATAATAGGGTTCGGCGAAAACTATGGTATGGGTTGAATTATAAAACAAATGTTAATTTATATCAATTAATTAATTACCAAGATTTAAAAAAAAAATAGGATATTACAAACTTTTAAATTAATTACATTATAAAAACTTGACACAATTATCAAAAATTGTTATTTTGTATTGATGTAAATAAATTAAAAAAAAACAAACTGTTACTGACCGCTTCGCTAGTGCGCGTGAGGAAGGTTCGATTCCCAGGTCAGTGTTGACTGTACCCTGTACTTAGTACTTACTATGGTCAGCTTCTGGATAGGTTTGTGTTTAACTTGAAGCGGCTGGGGTGGTGACCGCGCCAAGGTAAGCAACACTAACCAAGGTCAGTCTTTGGATGGGTGACCACTTTTTTTTGGATCGTTTTTTTATTGATAGGTGACTTCGTCAGGGTAAGCAACACTAACCAAGGTCAGTCTTTGGATGGGTGACCACTTTTTTTTGGATCGCTTGTTTATGGATAGGTGACTCCGCCAGGGTAAGCAACACTAACCAAGGTCAGTCTTTGGATGGGTGACCATCACCACAAAAATGTTGATCACCCATCCTTTGACCATATCACCCCACTAGGTTAAACAACATCTAACAAGGTCACCCATCCAAAAACAAGCGAACCCAAAAAAAGTGGTCTCCCATCCAAATAGTGACCTTGGTAAGTGTTGATTACCCTGGCAGGGTCACCCATCCAAAAACAAGACAAGCAAAAAAAGTGGTCACCCATCCCAAGACTGACCTTGGTAAGTGTTGCTTACCCTGGCGGTGTCAGCCATCCAAAACAAACGAACCAAAAAAAAAGCGGTCACCCATCCAAAGACTGACCTTGGTTAGTGTTGCTTACCCTGACGGAGTCACCTATCAATAAAAAAGCGATCCAAAAAAAAGTGGTCACCCATCCAAAGACTGACCTTGGTTAGTGTTGCTTACCCTGGCGGAGTCACCTATACATAAACAAGCGATCCAAAAAAAAGTGGTCACCCATCCCAAGACTGACCTTGGTAAGTGTTGCTTAACCTGTCACCAATCCAAAAACAAGCAAACCAAAAAAAAAGTGGTTACTCATCCAAAAATCGACCTTGGCAAGGTTTGCTTAACCCAGCCTCTCAAGATAAAATACTATTTAAAGTTAGTGATTACGTTATAGTAGTGAATGAATACCAGCTAGGGTAGCCAACCGAAATAAATTATGTCGATTATTTAATATAACAAGCGATTACGTAATTTCTCGATGATGAAGTGTTGAGAAACTCACTGACAACTGACGGCTGGTTAATTTGTGACAAATTGTCAGCTGATTTGAGATGTGACGTCGACTTCAGAAACTGGCCCTAAGCCTCTTCGCCCGTTTGTCAATCGACTCAAGTGCATCAAGTTGATATTTGGCAGATCCGTCCCAGAGGTGAGAGCAGTACTCCATGCATGTCCGAACATACGCTTGATACGAGTTGTTGTTCAGGCGTGAAGTACCGTCTCACCTTTGCAAGGATCCCCAACTTTTTTGCAGCCAACTGTGTCTATGCCTCAATGAATGGACCAAAATTGAGGGTTGATGTTAACGTAACACCAAGAAGGTGAGGTGAGGTGTGCCAAAATGTGATTAATTGAAGTCTGCTGTTTAAATAATTTATCCCGAATTCCAGCTCGTAACAGTACTAATAAATTTATTTATTTATTTATTTATTTATTTATTTAACATGGAAGACTTACAGCTAAAACAAACAGATCAGAAACAGTAGATTTGACAGTCAGCCAATAACAAGTCTTCACTTATAGACATTGAATAATAATTAATTTCTATGGACATTTCTGCACACATCGATACAAATAGATCAGCAAGTGAAAAATCACTCAATAATTCCTGCACCAGTGACACTGATACTTTGCTCGCATTGCATAACAATATACTAGCTGCAATGAACTAGGTGAAAAAGTTACGGCTTAAGCACTTCCTGGCTGAAGGCACACTAGTTAGGAATGGGTCAATATCATGCTGCTTACACAACTCATTAAAGTTCCTGCTTGCACGCACGATGTATGAATTCTGCCTGTAATTAGTGGAGGCTACTGGCACCTGCAAAGGTGGATTAAACCTTTTTGACTTCCAAGGGGTATTGAAATTAAATTTGGATAAAATATCGGAGCAGTTTATACTATTGTTGAAGACTTTCAACAGACAAACGCAATCAGAAATGTCGCGGCGATTAACTAGAGGCAATATATGATATTTTTTACATAGGTTATAGTAGTTTTCAGAATGATATGGTACTTTTTGGTGGTAGCATAAATATTTTAAGAATCGTTTTTGGATGCTTTCTATACGATTAATGTATTTGTGGTAACATGGGTTCCATATTTCTGACGCGTATTCCAAGTGGCTTCTAACAAAAGTACAATATAGAATCTTTAAAGTTTTAGCTTTAGTGAAGCACTTGGATAACCGCATTATGAAACCCAGTGATTTTGATGCCTTAAGGACTATTGCATCAACATGTGCTTCAAAACTGAGCTTGGAATCGTGGTGAACCCCCAGATCACGGATGGAGTTTGATCTAAGTAAGTTTTGATTATCTAGAGTATACGATGTGTTAATGTTTGAGCGCTTTCGAGAATATGTAATAACTGAGCATTTGGCGGGATTGAGATCAAGTTTATTACTATGACAGTAATCCTCTAATCGATGCAGATCGTTCTGGAGAGCGATTGCGTCCATTTGAGACGATATCGAGGCATAAATTTTCATATCATCGGCAAAACACAGTAATTTGGATGAAGTCAAGCAAGATTCGATGTCATTAACATAGACCACAAATAACAAAGGACCGAGCAATGAACCCTGCGGGACTCCACTAGGGACAGGGACCCAGCTAGATATATAATTATTTAGTACTACTGCTTGGGACCTGTTCTCGAGGTAAGAGGAAAACCATCTGAGTAGATCACCGCGTATTCCCATGTCATTTAACTTAGTTATAAGGATATTATGGTCAATGCGGTCAAAAGCCTTGCTATAATCTGTATAAATGACATCGACCTGCCTACCCTTGTCCATGGCATCAGTAATAAATTCATTTACGAGAATCAGGTTAGTGACAGTAGACCTGCCTTTCAGAAAACCATGCTGGAGCGAGCTGAACGAGTTTTTAAGTGCAGAATAAACCTGATTATATATTACTCTTTCGAAGACCTTTGCTATAATACACAGTTTGGATATCGGCCTGTAATTCTTTATGTCAGTTTTTACACCTTTTTTATGTACAGGCGATATAAACGCTGATTTCCAAATTTGCGGGACAACACAAGTAGTTAGGGATTTTCTGAATAAAGATGAGATAGGTTGTGCTATCGCAGGTGCACACTTGACAAGAAGTTTTGATGGAATTTTATCTGGACCTGCAGCTTTAGATGTATCCAACTTTCGAAGCAAGCTTGTAACTTCATCAACATTTACATTGATACTACAGATATCCGATGATGTGCTCGATGATTCAGTGAAGAGAAAAGAAGAAGAGATCGGTTGCTTGACAATAGAATTGAGAAAAGTAGAATGAAAGTATTTGGAAAAAGCTTGACATATAGATTCACCCGTCCGCAGGGTATCACTATTATAGTTCAAGGTACTTGGGATTGCATTTGAATTGTGACGTTTTTTCACAAATGTCCAGAAATATTGTGGATTGTCTTTAATAGATAATTCAGTTAGATCCAAATAGTTGCAATAGCATTGAGATTCCAAAGTTTTAACTCTTTCACGAAGAAGCTTGAAAGTTAATTCATCAGATTTGTTACCGTAAGTTTTGAATCTTTTAAAGTATTTATATTTTTCTTTGATTGTTTTAATAAGTGACGAACTATACCAAGTCGGATACTTTTTATTGCGAAACAGTTTCTGTGGAATATATTTGGTCTGTAGCTCAAGAATAAATTGATTAAAAAAGTTCACCGACTCATCAATTGACCGCGACGAGAACTCAGTTTCCCAGTCAATCTTGCTAATATCTCTGCTTATGGATTCATAGTCGCCTTTATCAAATAGAAACTGAATACGCGGCGCACACTCCAACAGAGGTGTAACAAACAAATCCAAATGAATTAATAGTGCAGGATGATAGGCATCGATGGGCACCAGTGGGCTAGAGCATTCGGTCACACTCACTGTTTGGTTGGAAAGGACTAAGTCCAAAAATCTACCATACCTATTAGGGACGACGTTATACTGGCCAAAATCAAGAGTGCATAATTCATCACAGAATAAAATTTCATCATTACTGTTAGGATTTAATGGGACAAGCGGTAGGTTGTCTGGAGGGGCCCAGTTGATACCGCTCATGTTGAAGTCACCAACAATGAGAAAGGTATCAGAAATATTATTAATAACTGTTTCATTTAATTTTGCCAAAAAAATTGAAAGTTGTGAAGAAAAAGAAAGACCTAAGTTTTGTTGACATAAGTAGATAACACATATATGCAAGTTAATATTATGCCGAGTGGTAGAATTTTTCAGGCGTATGGATAACCAAAGATCCTCTGCTGTAGAATGGAACTTAGGTTGGCAAATAACTGATAATTCTCTACGTGTAGCAATAAGTACCCCTCCACCCCGCGATTGCTCAGTTAAAGCATAGTTCCGATCCCGGCGCCACACAATGTACCGTTCATCAAAAAATTCGGAGTTTAAAACACCATCCAATAACCATGTCTCAGTAAGTACTATAATGTCATACGAGTTCATTAACATTTGACGATAGAAAGAATGAGTTTTTGTTCTAAGACCGCGAACGTTCTGATAATAAATGTTTAAGTTATTAGACATTGCAACCACACTTAAAACTTGGATAAAAATCAGTATAACGGTTTGCAATAAAACATTTAAATAAGTTACAATGTAAAACAGGGTATAATAAAAATATAAACATGCATGGTAGGTAAACGTCAAAAAAGTTTGCGCTAGAACAATGATCATACGATAATAAGTAACAAACATATGTGCGAAAAAGCAAGCAGTAATGAGTGATACGTGCAAGTGCGAGCGAGTAAAATAATATATTGAAATGCGTTAGAGCTATGAAGTAAACAGCGCGATAAGAAACACAAAGGATTCTTTGAGCTAAACAACAGAAAGGTGTCGAAATCATTAGTGGGACTGAGGTGTTAAACATTTTGTAACAAACTATTGAAATACAATAGATCAAAAAGTTTATGAGCGATTGGTTTATACTAAAACAACGAAATATAACTACAAAATAACTTAGAAAAGCTAGGAAGCACATTATACAATTTTGTTTAAATCGGATTCTTTTCGTATAATAGCTACTTTACAATTAGCATTTTTTAATATATGAATTTTACCATGCTTTACCCATACAAACTCATAGTATTTCTCTTTGGCAATAATCTTAACCTTACTTAAGAGTTTCTTGTATTCCACGCTCAGATGATCATTTACATACACACGTTGAGAAGAGCCTTGAAACCCGATGTGGGATGTGGATAGGTCCTTAACGGACCGTGCAGCTGCGATAAAATCTTCCTTCACGTAACGGTTTAAAAAACTAACTATAATCAGTTTTTCATTGGAGTTGAAGATAGGCACCCTTGAAATATAATTCACCTGGGATTTGGGGCAGTTGTAATTTACCTTCCGTCCAATTGCTTCAACAACCGAAAATAGATTTTCGTCTTTTCTTATGGGAACTCCCTTAATTTCCACATTATTAAGTCGAGATCGCTGTTCATACGTTGCCAGTTCAAACCTCGACTTCGCCAATTCGTCCTGCAAGCAACTCACGGTATCGTGAAGCTTGTCAAACTCCGACACCTTTACCTCAACATCCGAGAGACGTATGTTTAACTCGTCGAGTCTACCACCGGTGCCATCGCATGTCGCCTTCAGGTCGGCCAACTCATCTTTTATTAGTTTTATGTCATCTACCAGGGTTGGTAAATCGAGTAGCTGGCGTTTCATGTCACGAATCTCTTGCAATATAATTTCGAGGGAGGCTGGTTCCGGAGCAAGCACGGCTGGTGACGAAGTCCGACAAGCGGGGCACTTCCATTGGGCCATTCTACTGGCACCAAGCTTTCTCCATCCGGCTTCGGAAATGTTTGCACATGCAAAATCCAGATGTTTCCTGCAGCTCCCGCATTGGACTCCATCATTAAATTGAACGTGACAGGCTGCGCACGTTTTCATTATTAAAACACTTGGTTGGTAAATATGACAAAGCAACACGAACAAGCTTTGAAGTACAGTGTAACTGTGAACTTATTGTAAAGGAAAAAAGGTTGACGATCTATTATTTCGAGCGACGCGTACTGTTCTCATGCGAGTCCACAGAAGAGTGGACTACTACAGTATTATTTCTCCTTGGCTAACGAGAACTGGCGCAAACCTATAGTATTAGATACCAATGACCGCAGGGAGGTATGGCAGAGCAAGACCTACATAGGCCTGATGTAGATCTTTTAGCGTCCGTGGCCTGGCTGCGATTTGGTGACCTTTTCGGGGAAACCGAAGGTTTTGTCTTTGCGATTATGGACGAAGTTATGATGACGAACAACTACCGGAAATATATTGTGAAAGACGGCACGATTGACGTCTGTCGGGCATGTCACCGGCCGGGGGAATCCATCCGTCACATTATCTCCGGTTGTTCTAGTCTAGCTAACGGAGACTAATAGTCTCCGTAGACACAACCTTGTAGCCGGGATTATCCATCAGCAACTTCCTCTGAAATACAATCTTGTGGAATCGCAAGTGCCTTACTATAAGTATGAGCCCGACTCAGTCCTCGAAAATGGCAATGTCACGTTGTATTGGGATCGGTCTATCATCACTGACAGGACTATTGTTGCCAATAAGGCTGGCATAGTGGTGATAGACCGACTAGAGCGTCGCGCAATGATTGATATAGCGGTCCCCCATGACGAGAACCTCGTGAAGGCTGAGATAAGAAAAGTAAGTATCTTGATCTGGCTCGCGAGGTTGTCGTCATGTGGGTTGTGAATACAGCGATCATTGTGCCGATAGTCGTTACGGCCAATGGCATAATAGCCAAGAGCCTCAACGAACATCTGAGGAGGCTCTCGTTGGGCAGCTGGATCAAGGACTTGATCCAGAAAGCGGTACTCCTGGACACGGCGCGTATCGTTAGGAGGTTCCTCTCTCAGGAGCCCTGACCACCGGTAGCTTGGACCCTGTTCCCGATACCGGTTGGCCTCTATTTTTTATAATTTTAAATATTTTACAGTTTTCTTTTTTTAAATATTTAAAAATGTATTAAGTAAGAATTAAAATAAATTAAATAATAATAATTATTATTAAATAGCGATGAATGGAAATATTATATCTAAGGTAGCGCGTACACAGTTACACACGTATATCTTCAGCTTCTCAGCTTTGCACTAAATATTATCTATATTAATATAATAAACGCTTATAATCCGCTCACTTTTTTATTTGAAAAATATTATTTATGGAGGTTATTACCTAAGTTGTACCACAAAATAGTGCGAAATAAAGTTACAAAGTTAACACACTATCGACTGTGACACAGTTTATACTAGTACAGTCGTCAACGTAATCTCTTAAGCATGATCAGTATTAGATACTCACTTTATTGTCAGTGGTCAACTAAGATTAAGAGAAAATTGTTAATTTGAATGTTAGAAATAAATTATTTATTATTATTATATTACTATCGCTGACTGTATTTTTATCCCGGAAAATGACATGACCTGTCACGAAGTGTGCGAAGTGCAGTGCGAAGATGTACCACCACCACTGATGAAAACTGCTGAATGCAAGTGAATAAAACCTCGACCCATATTACTAACAGTACCTACCAACATTGCGTAAACATTTTCCAATAACAGTTTTCCTATAAAACTCACCTGCTAGGAAAATTGTTACCTAGTTTTGTTAGAAGTTTCTCAATGAAAAGACGTGAACATTTACTAAGTTTCAAACAATTTAGATTCAACAAGTTAGATTTGAGAATCTTAAACCTATCGCTTATCAGAAGTAAAATCCATCAGTGAAATTTATTACACATTGCTACATTTAATACCCAGTTTTGCTGTCAAATGTTTAGTGAAAGAGTGTTAATAAATAAATTCAGTTTTTAATTTCAATTAATAAGGCGGTGCATTAGGGCGATTTTTAGACGTATTTGAAAAATTAGAATAATCTGTTGCTCTATTTGTCACAAAACGACAATATGGTTTCCGCTGCGCCTGCGCATGTAGGTAAGCTACACATAAAGGTTCTTTTTTTCAGTTTTCAATATCAAAATGACGCCCATTATCTACGTAGAAGATACTCCTACTCGTCCTTTGTTACTACGGAAACTTGAGTATGAAACAAGTTAATCCCTTGTCAGTGAGTTCCACGCCCAATGGCCTATCTGCAGAATATCAACACTTGAATTATATCACCGACAAAGATTCTCGGGCACTTGACAAGTTGACAAGCTAACCTGTGTTGGTGGGCGACGACCACAGAGCAGTTCGTCGGAGGAGGTCGACGGCATCACACGGCAACATGGCGATAGCTACTTGGACTATTATCGGGCTGCTGGCAATATGCCACTCGTAAGTCTATTTGTTTATAAAACACTTCATTCAATTTCAATTGCACAACTTTGAATTAGATTCCTTTACAAACAAATCGTTAATGTATGTACCTACATCTTATCGCGAAGGTCAATATCATTCTTCAAGGATTTAATAGATTCGCACTCGAATCGATGATCGCGTTCCATTTCTTGATTGTATTAATTCGTTTGACCATCAATGCAGTTGATGCTAAAAACCAAAATAGAAATCATACAACCTTCCACAATGTACGGTTACTTGTTCTACTTTTGGTATGAGATTTACTTACCAGCAGCAAGATATGTCTGGTTTTATTTTGCCAAAGATTTTAACTGCCTACTTTATGTACCGTATAAAAAAATATGGCGTTTGAGGGTTTGCTGAACTTTATTTCGAATCAGTGCACATTCGAAATACCATTCGGGTTTCGAAATTCAACCTGTTCAATTAATTAATTCAATCATCGCATCATATCGCGACCCTGATATTATAATCTATTGTAAAAGCAAGTGCTACCAATCCAGAGTTAGAATTTATCCAATATTGATTTGTTCTGTAGTTTAAACGTTAAATTCCAATCTATATTTAATTACCTATTAAAAAAAAATAACATAGGTAATATGATTTCCAGTGTCACTATGTATGATTCTTCGCTTTCTTAAAAAAATCTAACAGATATCATGTATGGACATTGACAGAACAGTTGCACTTTGTTTAATGTTTTAGAAGAAACGATTGTTATATAAAATCGGAGTTTGTTATTTATTTAAATTAGATACTATAGTCTGCGCTGTATACATTGGAAAAGTGCCATAATCGAGTGGCAAATATTTCCACTAAATATGAGAGCATGGCGTTAGTCGCTAGAGGCTAATTAATACCTAATATATATAATACCAGCTGCTTCGCGCGGCTTCGCTCCCGTGGGCCACCCCACAGGACCCGTTTTCGGGATTAAAAAATAGCCTATGTTACTCAGGAATAACGTAGCTTTCTATTGGTGGAAGAATTTTTTAAATCGGTCCCGTAGTTTCGGAGCCTATTCGGTACAAACAAACAAACAAAAAAATCTTTCCTCTTTATAATATTATATAGTATAGAAAAGTCTTCTGATGGTAAGATTTCTTTGCGCTCTCTATGGCGAGTTTGAGTTGCGCCTTATAATCTTATCTGGTTGTTTATCAAATCTTGCCAATAAATAAAGCCTCAAATACTGTAGGTTCACTTAATAAAATCAGATAAATGATGATAAGAGGCACTACAAACTGTAACAATCGTTTAAAAAGGGAATAATATTTAGAATATGTATTGTTGTTAGGTACTCCGATCACACATGGTTAGTAGGCTGCTACATTTTCCTTGTCTCAACCCTAAAACAGCCTTTTCTTTGAACCTTCATTATTGTCCCTGGTAAAACGCAATCAGTCATGTCATGTCCCTATTGTTCTTTGTAATATTTTCATCCCTAGTAGAGTATTGATGAACAATAATTTAACACTAGTTAAAAATACAGTCAGCATATAGATTAAATAAACTTCCAAGATTTTTTTAAAAGTCGAAGCTATTTTCCTTGCAGGAAAAAGACACTACCTTACAAAGAATAACCTGCTATCCTTGACGTAGCCCATGACAATACCATGACCGGACAAATGGGCCCGAAACAATCGCTCGTTACAACAGCTGATCTGATACATACTAATGTCCGTCATCATCTAAATCTAAACCAATATTATAAAGACTATAATCTGAGTATAAAGAGATAAAATTGCTTGGTTGTTTGTAGGCCATCGCTAGAAGTGCTAATTCAATTTCCAAAAAATATTTCACTAATGAGAAAGTTATAGTGTTATTGACTGACACAGGCTTATACTTATTCAGGAAAAATGCTCGCTTCCTTTGGGCACGGGGTCCCAGCGCTAAGAAAGAAAATTTGGTTCTAATAAATATCACTACATGGCGCGATATGCACCGATTTCTTATTGAATTTTGTGTAAAAATTAACATTTTCTTGAATTGAACATAAAAATTGTATGTTCTTGTTTAATTAAGCACAAAATTATGAAATATTGGGCTCTTAATTCACATTTCAAAGATAATTTGAACGGATCATTTAAAATTGATACCAATAGATGGCGCGGTTTTAAATTTATGAAGCATAGCACTCGATGTTTAAATTTGTATTGTATTTTGGTGCAATGAAACTGTAAAAACGTGCCAAAAAATACTATAAAATATCGCCGTGGAACGGAACCGAACGCGATCGATGTACAAAAATAATCAGTTTAATCAGACGAAAAACGCTTGTTACGTCGTCGGCACGGTTTCTTTGTATGGGATGAGGCATCTGTATGCTAGTATTATGTTATCTGTGCTTTGGTTTAGGCCGCGGGAGCGAAGCCGACGAAATAAGCTAGCTACCAATGCTCTCGTTGTATTTTACATGTTGGACTTCTATATGTTGTAAGAAGGCAAACGTATTTAAAATTATCATTTCAATCACTGTTACAGGAGCATTGCTCACACCAAATTCCCTGAAGGGTTCACGTTCGGTGTGGCGACAGCCGCCCACCAGATCGAGGGAGCGTGGAACGTCAGTGGTAAGTAGTGTCCGACCAATTTCACCAAATTTCGGACCAAATAATCATTTTCGGCAATCCTCGATTCCATCATTCCATACATAATATTTAATCTAGCCTTGCTCCTTGCTATTGTAATCTGCATTGACGACAAAGTACTAAACAATCTTGTAGGTCACCCGAGGGTCACCCCCCCCCCCCCCCTAGACCCCTAGTAAACCCCCCCTCCCTCTAGTATATGATGCGTTGTTGCCTGTTTATGTCCCTATCTACATATTTCAATAACATGAAAGCGAAGAGGAAACTCGACCCATCTGCCCCCAATGGCAATACGTTCAGTTTCTTATCATCTGGTGCACGGTTGGCGCAGTACTTGAGCGATTGACCGCTGCGCTGCGTGTCGCGGGTTCGATTCCCGCACTGTACAAATATTTGTATTACCTACAGATAGTTAGTTATTCCGGCTCTGGGTGTTGTGAATGTGAGTTTATATGTTTGTAAACGCTCCCACGATACAGGAAGAAATTCCTAGTGTGGGGCAACATTCTATAAAAAAAAACTTATCAATGTTAATGTTATCAGTTCTTAATAAAAATCGCAATATGAACACAGTTATGCCTATCCTAATATTCTATTCTTAGAGTATGGGCTGAAGATAATCCAAATATCCCATATATAACATCATGTCATAGTTGTGACAAATGTTATCTTGAAGTGGAATTACGAAGTATATCTCGACAGACACTCAATCAACTTTTATCTCATCAAATATGAGATGGTAAAATGCACAACAGGAAAAACAACGCATATTTGTTTTGTTGAAATGGACCTTTTTCTTATTTTGAGTAGATTTAAAACCACAAATAAAATAACTTTAAAGTAAAGGTTATTACTTGTTGTTGTTCAACTTGGCCCAGTTTTTTGATCCCTAGTTAACTTAACGTCAGTGGTGTCTCATCCCATACAAAGAAACCGTGCCGACGTACTTTACTGATTATACTGATTATTTTTTGTACATCGAACGCATTCGGTTCCGTTTCACGGATATAGATGGTGATCTATATATCGCCGTGGAACGAAACCGAACGCGATCGATTTACAAAAAATAATCGGTATAATCAGATGAAAAACGATAGTTACGTCGGCACGGTTTCTTTGTATGGGATGAGGCATCTTTATGCTAGTATTATATTATCTGTGATGTGGTTAAATATGCTAACCAATCGTTTTAAAATTCGGTAAAACACGTTTGTTTATCAATTGTTAGTCTAAAAAATGGTCCAATAATTAATAATTCTCTTTAACTTATTCGACCTTTTGTGAGGCTAACAATTGATGAAATAGCGCATTTTAGTGAAATTGTAAACCATTGGTTAGCATATTTAACCATTGGTTAACTTGGATAAAAAAACTGGGTCTTAAACGTTGACCTTAGCCGTTTTTACAAGCTTTTATTTAATTTGCAATGTATGTATGTAAGTGTGGTCAGGTCAAATCTTGCAACTGAATTTTAAAGCAGTATCCTCCACCGATTAAAATGAAATTTTGCATACACGTTTAGTTTGGATGACAATGCATGGTTAGCAAAGTGACGTCATTCTAAATCCAATAAGGCGGACGATCCAAGATTGCGAACTAGTAATTTTTTGTGTCCTGTCCTGTCCTGATATGGGTATCAAATGAAAGGGTTTGCTAAGAAGAATACGAAAAAAGCTTGATTTAAAAAAGATTTTTTAATGTATAATTTCATTATAAGTTATTATTTAATTTCTCGTGTCCCATAGGCTTATTACGTATATTTTGCAAGAGCAAAACGATAGCGATCAAACGCTTTATGTCATAAAAGTCGGAATTACCTGCACTGTAGGTGTGGTAGGTCCTACACAATCGTTTGCTAATCGCTCGCTGTTTGTCAAATGCATTTATTAAAAAAAAAAAACGCCCACAACTCTAAAACTTTTGTATTGAAGAGCAATTATTGCGCAAAAATCGCTATCGTTTTGCTCTTGCAAAAGATAAGTAATAAGCCTGCCGGTGTGTGTGATCACATCTTGCAAGTTAAATTTGACTCACTTCCGGGTGTTCGATTTAGCAAAAATTTTGCACACAAATTTGTATCTCGTGGTAATAAGCAAACATTTTGCACACAAATTTGTTTCTAGTGGTAATAAGCAAACATTTTGCACACAAATTTGTTTCTCGTGGTAATACAATTTTCTAAATAAAGCTTGGTTCAATTTTTTTAAACGTATATCTTGTTTTAATGCCTTTCTTTAAAACACCTAAGTTCTTACTTATTATAAAAAAATATAACTTATATCAAAAATTATCAATTTCAGGCAAATCTGAAAATGTGTGGGATCGTTTGTCACACTCGCGTCCTGAAATGATCATTGACGGCACCAATGGCGACGTTGCCTGCGAGTCTTACTACCGTTACCAGGAGGATGTTGAGGAGCTGGAGTACCTCGGAGTGGACTTCTACCGTTTCTCTCTGTCCTGGGCCCGCCTCCTACCCACCGGTCGCATCGACCAAATTAATCCTGACGGTATTCGCTACTACAACGACCTCCTTAATGCTCTGGCCGAGAAAAACATCGAACCACTTGTAAGTTCTATCTAATTTATATTCACATAAAAAAAACAGAAAATAGATCCAACTAAAAAGTTTGTTTATAAAATACAAGCTGGTTTTGACAAGAATGCCATTATGATAAAGAAACATATAAATTAAAAATAAAATATAATAGCGTTACATATTTTTGAAGTAATATGGCCAGATGGTGGTGAAGTCTGACCAAAAAGGTTGAATTGAAAATACATATTTAACCTGTTTATTTACTTCTAAATTTATTCATCCAGACTTATTTTTATGATCACAAGTTAAATTGCAGCCATGATGATTTTATTAAACATAATTTTAGTAACCTAATAGACCTATCATTTGTTTTAACTAAGCTTTTGAAATGATATCAATTAACTGAATGGATTCGAGATCTTTGGCTGTATGCATTTTATTATTAAAACGTCATTGGAGATGTTCGAGAGTATACTTTTTGGCGGGCAAGTGGAATCACGTTTTTTCTTTTTTTTTTGATAATGTTCATTTGTAAATTAATAAATGGACGAAATTTGGATATTAGTATTATTCGAAGGCTTTTCTATGATTTAAATTTATCAAAGTATTCTACAAAAATTCAAATAGTAGATGAATAAAAATCTTAATTGCAGGTCACCCTTTTCCACTGGGACTTACCCCAAACCCTTCAAGATCTCGGCGGTTGGGCGAATCCTAAGATGATTGATTACTTCCGGGACTACTCTGACTTGTGCTTCAGAGAGTTCGGAACCAAAATCAAGTCTTGGATCACGTTCAACGAACCTTATGAGATCTGCGAAGATGCTTACGGTGATGAAAAGAAGGCACCAGCTATCGACAGCCATGGAGTCGGTAACTACCTTTGCAGTGACAACCTGCTCAAGTCCCACGCCGAATCCTACCACTTGTACAACGAGAAGTACCGTCCCGTTCAAAATGGAAGGATCATGATCTCCATCAATTCCATCTGGTATGAACCCAGCGACCCTTCAAATGAAGAGCAGGTGGCGCTCGCTGAAGTTGCTAACCAATTCAAAGTAAGAAAATTCAACGATGCATTTTTTTTACCCGACTACGGCGAAGCCAAAAGGAAGGGTTATGATTTTAGTAGTCTATGTATATATGTTTGTATTTACGTATGTGCCTCCGTAGCGCCTAAAATATTCATCCGATTGTGATGAATAAGGCCCAGCGCACACCTGGAGAGGCGCGGCGAAGATACTGAGAAGATAACAATTTAAATTAGATCCTAACTCTTATGTTATAAAGTTGAAAATGTCATGGCAAAGATAAATAAGAACGAGCCGAGCGGCGCACAACACAGTAATCTTATATTGACCGTATGTCAAGGTAGTTAAGGTTTATATTTAATTGTTGTCTTCAATTGCTCTCCGCCGTGCCACCAGCGGTGTGCGTTTGGCCTAAGGTGTCAATGGATTCGTTTTAACAAAGACTCCGTATTCGGTTTACAATTTTTAATTAATTAAACTTTCTTAGGATCTATTGTTTATTACAGTGACTAATGTTTTTTTTTGGTTAGTTCGGTTGGTTCGCGCATCCAATTTTCACGGCTGAAGGTGGATACCCAGCGGTGATGGTAGAGAATGTAGCCCGCCAGAGCGCGGCCGAAGGTCTGAACAAACCTCGTCTTGAGCAGTTCGATGAGTACTGGACCCAGAGGATCAAGGGCACATCGGACTTCCTGGGTATCAATCACTACACCACGCATTTGATCACCGGAGCTGGTGTCGATCCTCTCGCTAAGTCACCCTCATGGTTGAAGGATATTGGTGCAGTTACTACAATGGAAGTTGGAGGTGATTCTGCTTCGGAATGGCTCAGGGTACATACTTTTTTATTTACAAGATTTTAAAGATGCTGTCTAATTACTATTGCCATTAGTAAAGTGAGTTATATTAATCAAAAAGCTAGCAACGCTTGTACCTATCAAATTTATAATAAAGTAGCACTGTGCAACTTACCTTTGTCAGTGGTGTTTCATCCCATACAAAGAAACCGTGCCCACGTTCTATACTGATTATTCTGATTATTTTTTGTACTTCGATCGCGTTCGGTTCCGTTCCGTTCCGTCCCACGGATATAGATGGTGATTGCCGCCGCCACCGCCGCCGTGGTATCTATCGCCGTGGAACGGAACCAAACGCGATCGATTTACAGAAAATAATTGGTATAATCAGATGAAAAATGAAAAACGCTAGTTACTTCGGCACGGTTTCTTTGTATGGGATGAGCCATCTGTATGCTAGTATTATATTACCTGTGCCTTTGTATATTACCACCAGGTAGTGCCAACCGGCTTCGCGAACCTGCTGCGTTGGTGCAAGAGCTCATACAACGACCCACCGATTTACATTACAGAAAACGGATTCTCTGACCGCGGCACTTTGCTAGATTATGGCCGCATCAGTTATTTCAATGTAAGTGTTGAAATCCATATTTTTTAATCCAGACAGGAACTCTGTGTGAATTCTTCGTCGGATTCTAGATTTGAGCTCGGCCCATAGCTATGTAGGCTCTGTCAATATTGGATGCCTGACATAGCTGGCAAGAACACCTCTTAAGTTTATTTACACATTCTTCTTCTTTTCGTGTGAGGATGTGGCCACCTCTAGTGTCAGAGTTAATTAAGCCGCCTTTGGGAACCCCACAGGCCTCATTGTTTAATGTGGTCCCATTGAGAGCTATTAACTAGTTTATTAACTATTAGTAGTTTCTTGTTTATAAAAGCGTATCTATTAAATTACCATTCCGGTTTAACTTCGTAGATTTAATTAACTACAGATTAAGCTCTTATTGAACCACAAAATAGCACCTAGCTTCTAGTTCATATCTTTCAAAGAGCGCCGCACGTAGGTCCTTTTTGCTAATCTATGCGTGCAAAAGTCATAAACTTTAGGCGGTACAAATATATTATAACCAATTTTAATAAATATTTAGATAACCAGGCAAAACAAAACACTCATTGTCTAAACAGATCGTGCGATATGGAACGAACAAATAAATGTAGAAGTTACAACTCGTTGACGCGTGCTAGCGCACTTCGTAAGTCTGCCAGTCAGCGTTGGAGTTTAAAGTCACTTATATGTTTGTTTATGAGATAATTGTTTCATTGGTTACTATAGAACTTGAGCGCACAGGTGTGGCTTTATTATTCCGTAACATGTATTTCAATAAAATTTTGTATTGTCGATATACTTGCAAAATGAAAACATGAGTAAATAGTACTAAAATAGAGAATTAAATTAAATTTTAACAGATTAGAACTACTATGATTGGACCGGATTGGTCTTGAAATGTTTTTTTTCCATTACTTTAGTTAACTAAGCTACCAAGATTTCAAGTTGTGTGTGCCATATTCCGCCGTAAGTATTTATTTTTATTTTTTAGATATGGCAGACGGTGTAAAACGTATTGAGGTTTTTAACATTTGGTGTGATAAAAATATCGCTGGCCGAAAAATCGATGCAATACTAAAATATTTTAAAGACACGACGAATTATGACGAGTTTGACGAGGCATCCAAAATAAAATTTTCGAAAATAATAAAAAACTTATGTGGGCAGTTTGCTTTTAAATGGAGAAAAAGTAACCGTACATTTTTTTTTTTCATATCGATAGGCGAGCTTTCGGAAGAAGCGCAGGAACATCGGAATAAAAACATTAGAAATTTCAGAGAGTTTCATTCACGCAAATTTTCGAGAATAGTAAATATTGAGGACATGTTCCATCTACTGCTAATATCTTCTGATCCTCTTATATCATCCCTGCGGAGAGTAAGGCCAAAATTAAGTGGCAGCCTACCTCAATCTGTGTTATTATTGTTAAATGCACCAGAAAAAGTTTAAACAATTTATTACTTTTGTTTTTTATTCTTTATAAATACATCTACCTACCTATGCCCCCTATACCTATATGCTATTAATACTACGATAATCAAAAATACACACACCAAACACACATATTTCCGTAGAAATTGGAAGGTTAGTATTTTTTTTTCACATTTTTTGTATTCGAACATAAGTATTCTAGAAAAACACAAATCACAAAATGTGGCTCAAGTACCATTGTACCTCGTACTAGTACGAGATATGATTCAAAATATTGCTTTAAAACACTTTAACTACACAATTAGAAAGTGACGTACTTTTGCACGCGTAGATTAGCAAAAAGGACCTACGTGCGCCGCACCCTTAAAATGACCACTTTTAACACCTAGTTAACTTCCCTGGTGTTTTAATAATGCGTATAAATATTTTATAAATTGCAGGCTTACCTCAGTGAGATCCTGAACGTCATCTACGACGACGGCGTCAAGGTCCTCGGCTACACCGCCTGGACGCTCATGGACAACTTCGAATGGAGGGCTGGATTCTCGTGAGTTTAACATTACAATAGACTGGATACCGTAAGCGATAAAACGCATTCCTTTGTGTAGATAGTCCATATTTTAAACGAGATGAACGACCTTCTTGGGATATGAATGCTATGGGATATGAATTTGAGATCTTCAGTTTGAGTTAATTCGCAAGTCTTTTTAATAATGGCGTGTGAAGCAGTGATGTAGCTATGTAACCAACGGCCCCGGGACTAAAATAATATTACGCCCTACTTAAACTAAAAAAGATGCACAAATCATCATTAGTTTCTTAACACCCACTGCAGGGTAAAAGCAAAGCATGGCTAAGTTAGTACTTAGTAGTAAGTACTAATGCAGTAGTCTTTCATGGAGGCCGAGGGGCCCCTTGAACTTGGGGGCCCCGGTCCACTGTCAACCTAGCCATTCCGTAGCTAGGCCACTGAGGGAAGCCAAGGAAATGCTGGCGTAATGAGATAGAGACATTTACGTGATGTTACCGGCGAAGGCAACACACCGGGCGGGGGAGCTATGGGGAAATCTTTGCCCTGTAGGCAAATAATAATCTAGGCTGAAAAAAAATACCTTACTTACTTTTATAAACAGAAGTTAAGCGAGTCTAACTCATTCAGTTTGTGAGCCTAACATTTGTTTGGGGCATTATTTATAACTTTTTAAACTTTGTAACCTTTAGATTAAACATTGATTAGTAGATTAATAATTTAAATCTATATACCAATTTATAATATATCTACTAATCAGTGTACCCTTACTATAATTATGTAAAATATCGAATCTATTTAGCGATTGCATTCTATTCAAATTCAAAATGCCTGCCGACAAACTGTATTACAGTTTGGCAGAATGTACGAGATGAAACAGAATTTATACAAACCAAAAAAAAAGATTGAATAAAGAATCTGCTAATCGGTTGCTAAACAGCTGAGAGATTAGGAGGAAATGTGGGCAGAGAGCTCCGACTGAATTCCCTTAGTAAAAACATGGGGCATGTATTTAACTTTCTTTTTCAGTTCATGGTATATCTTTTAAATTGGTCCAATATTGGTGGAGGAAATAGGCGAGAGCCAAACCTCGAATTACGACTTCTTTTTACTTAAACGGATGTCTGCGACAGCATTTTCTCTTAATTATTATCTTGTGGAAAGATTTATAAATCAAGCTGTTATTACAAATTTATATCAATTACTAGGGCTCTACCCAAATTAAATTGTTTTCCAGCGAGCGCTTCGGTTTCTACCACGTGAACATCACGGACCCGGCGCGGCCGCGCACGGCCAAGCTGTCGGCGGACTACTACAAGGAGCTCATCGCCACGCGCGAGCTGCCGCAGGACTCGCGCTTCAAGGATCCCGCTGTAAGAAACAACTGTTTATCTCATGCTAAAACCACTACTAATATATGTTTCTTTTACGCTGTTTTAGTAAGGGCTCTCTAAAGCTTTGCTAGGATCTTTTGGTGCTTGATTAAAATTGTGTGTGGAAATTGTATCAAAAAAACAGATGGCGGCATTTGTTCCTTTTTTAACCACGCTTAGGGTGCTTTTCTACCAAAGATGTCCGAGGTAGCTTGAGGAAGATATCTATCAATCGGATCACTTATTTTCTTGGCAAGGCTTAGCGCAGCTCTGCAGCCTAATTGCGTAAGTGAATTCTGCAAAGCAAACAAGTCAAAACCTTCCCAAAAACGACTTTATGTATTGCATATTACACTCTGAAAAGGAAAGGTTATGCTCCTTTCCATTACCAATATTTTGACGTAGAATTGATTGTAAAGAATAAACGAAAGCGGAAGAATCGAGATAAATCTTCACTATTGGTATTGTGTAATGAAATTATGTCCTAATGATTTGGAAATAAATCATTCGAGTTTGATGAAACATAACGCAGTAGATGAACTTCAACTCAAAGGAGGATGTTTGTACTCTTTCCAAATTAGTTTCACAATACCGAAAAAGTTGAAAGGAATGAATCTAATTCTTTGAAGGAATCGACTTGCTTTGCAGAATTCACTTACGCAATTAGGCTGCTGGTGAGCTAAGCCTTTAGGTGGCTGCAGCAGAGCTAGGTAAATTTACAAACAAATTGCGAGAGATGCGTGCGAGGAATGAGTATAGCCACGGGGTCCCAGCGCTAAGAAAGATAATTTGGTTCAAATGAATCTCCCTAGTTGGCGCGATATGCACCGATTTGTAATTTAATTTTGTGTAAAATTAACATTTTCTGGAATTGAACATAAAAATTATGTATAAAATATTCAGGAACCAAGTAAACCCTTTTACTTATAAGTCGCTGCTAACACCATCTATCTATCGCCGTGGAACGGAACCGATCGCGATTGATGTACTAAAAATAATCAGTTTACGAAAAACGCTAGATACGTCGGCTCGGTTTCTTTGTATGGGATGAGGCATCTGTATGCAGTATGCTAGTAATATATTATCTGTGGTAAAGCTTAAAAGACTACCTCGCTAAGCCCGCTCGCTACCTCGCACATCTTTGGTGGAAAAGCACCCTTAAGATCCATGTATAGACTACTATTAGCTACTATAGACAATTTTCTGAGTGTCAAACTCGTGTTTACTGATGTGATTGTACTGGTTGACTAAAATAAAAACAGTAAATCAAATCACTTGGCCTGCTGGGCCTGACGAGCGGCTGAGTTTGACTTTCAGAAGGCGTTGCTTTGGTGACTTGTCTTTTAGAAATTAATTCATGGGTGGATTAAATAATTTTAAAAGAGTAATTCCATAAAAAAGTAAAATTAAATTATGAGCTAGCGAAATTCTATAGAAGTGATGGGTATCGAACTGTCGATGTCAGTCTAATGACGATATTTATTTTTAATAGTCTCATAGTTCCAAGTTACTATACTAATCTCAGCGGTCGTTGACCCCTTGATCAGCTGTAGTAACATCGTTCTAGAAACAAAACGTTAAATTGATGGCACATATCATGCCTGTGGAGTTTCGTTAGTTAATTTGACCTCGTATTCAAGCTATCACCAAAGTAAACCCTAGTCGCTGTATAAGTTCCAAATTCAGTTGCGTGTCGAATAAACTGAAACTGAAGTTTTAATTCCTATGTTGGATTAGTCATAAATCAGTGCCATCACTACTTGTTTAACTCTACCTCCCTCAGTAAAAACTTGACTTATTTAGTTAAGTCGGTACGCAACAAAATAAAATGTTCAAGCTTCCATGTTATCACTACATATTATAAAACTAAGTCTCCCGCCGCGTTTATACGCGATAAACTCAAAAAGTACTGAACAGATTTTCATGCTTTTCACCAATAGAAAGAGTGAGAAACGAGGAAGGTTTTTTTGTATGATTTGTCACGGGCGAAGCCGGGGCGGGTCGCTAGTTATTAATATAGAAGGCCGCACGTCAGTGGTAAACTGCAGCCTAATTGCGTAAGTGAATTCTGCAAAGCAAACAAGTTGGAACCTTCCCAAAAACGACTTTTCGTATAGCATATTACACTCTGAAACGGAAAGGTTATGCTCCTTTCATTACCAATATTTTGACGTAGAATTGATTGTAAAAGAATGAATGAAAGCGGCAGAATCGAGATAAAACTTCACTATTGGTATTGTGTAATGCAAATGTCATATATCTTCAACTCCGTAGTATCTCTAAGAAGTCTGTGTTCAACTCAAAGGAGGATTTGGAAAGCTAACGCTAGCTTTCCAAATTAGTTTCGCAATACCGACAAAGTTGAAAGAAATGATTCTGATTCTTTGAAAGAATCGACTTGTTTCCTTTGCAGAATTCACTTACGCAATTAGGCTGCTGTTTTCTTGCGCTGGACTAGCATAGTACAGTTTCGATATAATGTGATACCAACCTTTATAAGTTTTGTTACCACTGACGTATTGTCGACTGACAGTATTGTTCAACTTTCTATAACGCACGTTCTATTCGTACGTAGCTATTGTTTCCTTTCTACTTTCCTTTTCTCAATGCTGTTTATACTAAAATATGTCAACTAAATATCTGCTTTCACACAAAATACTACCTGCTTCTAAAGTAATACCTTCTGCCGATTTGTGACGGCCTTAAAGTTCTCGTCAAACTTCTGGCCGCCCTGAAGTTGAATTTCCGATGCGCGAGGTACGGATCGGTGCTGTATTTTTATGAGATTTACGATTGCGCAGTCATTGTAGCCAACTTCAGGGCGGCCAAGAAGTTTGGAGAGTATTATACCTATAGACCATTCTAGCAAAAAAATATAGTAGTTGAAGGTATGAAGGCATTATAACACAAAAAAATTAAAGCTGCTTCCGAAACAGCATGTTGAGATGTTTCCTGTGCTTAAACTGCCACCTTTCTTTCTATCTTGTGTCGTATATTCCTCTGCCAACTGATTTACTATTATTTAGTTAAACCTGCGAAGTTCCGGATCGATCTCTTTTCAACGGAATTTTCGGGTTAGTCGCGATCTACTAACATTTGTACAAAGCCTAACTTTATGACATTTTGACAGGTGGCCAAGTGAAGGGGTGTTGGCTCGAGCATGGTAACATCTAGTATATTGTACATAATACATTTATATTGAAAGGAGGCATGCCTGCGTTGCTTGTTATTGTTAACAAATAAATAATTTAAACCTAAGACTTTTTATTTTTTTCTTTTTTCAACAGATAACAACACCCCGAACTGAATTGTAATGTTTCATCGTGTGTTTGTTTTTATAGACGATGGGAAGTGAAATATATAATAGGTATTAAAACAAATATTTATTTAATTCATTATAAGAATATCGAATTATTTACAATGAAATTATAGTAAATTAATAAGTTTGACACGTAATTTCATTGTTATAACATTGATACACGTGTTACATACACTACATAGAAAACTTGCATCTGTTATCAGACTGAAAAGATATGTTTTTCATAAAGGCTATACTTAAGAAATAATTGATTACAGTTTGCACTTGAGATATTGTTCTGAATATTATTCTGTAGCGAGTGGCAGGGCTCGTGCGAGGCTGTACTGGTACAACTTGGAATGTTTGTCGAGTGTCAAACACAGTCGACTGTCACGTGGGCACCGCTCCCCACCAAGGGGCGCGAGCGAGAATAATGAACCGAACAATATGAGAAGCATCCCAACTTACGGACTCTTACAATTAATACACGACAAATACAAATATAAAGTATACAACAAATGGATCTACAGAATACAAAATTAAATGTATCATCAACCCAGCACCGTTACGTCTAATTACAATAGTTAAACAGATGCTATTTATTGCTATGCGTCATAATAACTGAAGATTACATTTAAGTCTTATAAGAATAATAGTACTTTTACTAATATGGCAAAGTTTTCAATGTAGCATTTGATATTAAAGGCCTAATTCCATTATCATAATTATTCAATCGAGCTAGCTGAATTCAATACACTCATACAAAAATCTAAAGACTAGGTGGGCTTTTAAAATTTTGAAATATTTTCTTGATATCATTATATGAACGATGATTTGATGAATTAATTACTAAATATAATGAAGTAATACTAATTACATAACAGTAGTTATTGAAAATAGATTTATACTTTGTTGGCACCAATAATAGAGTCTGCTCGATGGCAGTTAACAATAACGCCTTAATATCAGACAGTAACAATGATTTGAGTAAGGCACTTAGAGGCAAAATTTCGAGCTCCAATTACTCCCTAAAATTAGCTAGCTAGCTGCACCCATACACTTGAATATTGCTTAGGTAGTCACATTGTTCACTTACAACTCGACTATAATAAGTAAACATAATAGTTGCCAACATTATTACCTACTTCTTGATTAACTATTAAAACTTAACGTCTATTCATAATCTCGAAAATTCACAAGGACGGTGTAAGTTGACAAACAACGTTCTACAAGTACATAAGTAGTTTATTCTCTGTCAAATCACTATTACATCAATAATTCGACAATAGAAAATTGTAAAAAATATCTCAACATTATCTAAATTATTACAACAATAAATAATTTTTATCAAGGCACAATAAGGCACTGTTACATCAAGATGTTATCACAATCTTAATTTTAAAATATATCATAAAATATTGTTTGTCGATTTATAGAATACGATTTCCAATAGTCTCTATGAAAAGAATATGGAAACCTAGTTCACGAATGATGCGTTGCAACGCAACTACTTTCTGCTACGAAAGAAGGCTTGCAGCCACCGCGCCCGAGCGCCGTCCATAATGCCAGCGTGTCACTGTATCACACGAGTACATGTCTAGCCATTCGTGATAGTCTTGCTCTACTGATTCGCGTACTTGGCTTGGTTTTCGTAGCTCATCTCTTACTTGAACTGGGTGAAACATTTTAGAACCTGAGCACCAATTACTGCATTGCTCACGTCAAAAGACATATATCATTACTATTGCTTACGTTACTTTGCTAACTATGGATGAAAAGGCACTAATTTACTATACTTATGAGTCCAAGTCAATAATTGCGATGAGTATGTGTTGTAAAGTCAGACATACAAGATTCCACACATGTATCACACAACGAAGTAGAACACTTATTTAACTCACACAATTTTGTATTCCTATCTCATTCGAATAAATGCAGAGACAGAGATAAAACCAATTCTGCATAAAAGCGAGCAGATATAGTAGGGAATAGGTAAACAGATGTGGACAACTTTCGAAATTACATTTGAACTGACAAAGAAGTTTTTTAACAAATGCCGTTAGTCCGCATCGGTCTGCCTGCTCTCATGGAAGCCATCGTACTGGTACTGAAAGTATCTAACTATTCTAAATCATAAGCACACAAAATCCCACATCAGTCATTACACATGTTATGCTATAATTGTCATTTTCAAGTGAAATTTACACCATCGTTACCGTGTTGTCACCGACACTGATATAGCGGTCGACGTCATAGGTAAGTACGCTACGTTACATATAATACCTAATTTGAAAGTTTGTAAGCGTGGTGTGCGCACTAGTCGCGCCGCGCGGCCTCGCCTACAGCCACGTCAGCACGTTGTCGGGCTTGCTCGGCGTCGAGTTTATGAGCGATTGCACGTCGTCCAGGAGTATGTCGTTTGTGAACTCGTTCAACTGAAACGTACAAATAACACGTTATAACAACCGTAAATTGAGCACTCAACATTCCCTTGCACCGATCACTCGAGGATGCCTTCAAACGACGTTGTTTTTAACATTTTGACGACGTGACAGTGAATCATGCGAGTCATCGTTGTTATTTTTATATTTTGGTGGAATTCAAAAAACATTTGCTTACAGGTAATTAATTACTTGTCTATATAGGATAGGTCTAATGATTTTATGTGATTGTGTCTAGTTTCTTCTTTTATTTGATTCTTTAAGGGTTCCATAATCAACAACCCTTATTAATTACTAACATAGTTATAAAATTCTTGTTACTAACAGCCTTGCCTTGTATATGGATTTATTTGTCTGAAATATATGATTTATATTTTATGAATTTTTTAATTATTAATAAATAAAAAGGTAGGTTTTATAATACCTAATTAAGCATTCAATTTAGTACTCTAAAACACTCAAATATAAAAGTTAATTTTGTTAAAGCGGCTACGCAGACTACGGCGTAGTCTATCAAGGATTGCACTACGCCGTAGCATAGAAGGACTCGACTACGCCGTAGGCAATCAAGGGACTACGCCGTACTCGATCAGGGAACCCGACTACGCTGGTTACGCCGTAGCAGCCAGGCTACTGTTATTTTAAACGATCGACAAAAAAATATTTTCGCTGTTAGTGGATCCTACTCCTACGAAATAATAACAAAAAAGTCAAGACTACAAGATTCCAATGAAAAATAATGACGATTTTTGTGTTAATCTAAATAAGCATAACGTCAAGCATAAAAGAAACTACATATTTTATACATTTTCGGAACTTATGCGATCAACTAGAAAAGCTGTTCCATCGACTGTACGAGCACCCTTGAGTTATTTCAAGCAAAAAAGACAGGCTCAAATACCTGTAAAGAAGGTACCAAGTCGTCAGTAGAGTCGAGGTTGTCGGCTAGCGTAATGTCGGTGGAGTCCATGGCGCCTGCCTCGCTGGTGCAGTCCATGCGGTCGTCCATGCCGGCCAGGAAGCCCTCGGGCGTGTGCGGCATGGAGTAGGAGTGCGGGACCCCCATGCCCAGGCCGCTGTCAGCCGACTCCTGCCGCTGGTGGTCCGACAAGCCCGAGAGGAACGGGTCCAGAGGCAGGTCGGTGCTCGTAACGCCTGTACTGCTCGCGAGAGAGGACACGATTGATGACGACTGCCGCGCCATTATCAGCTCTTGCTGGAATACAGAAAATTGGTTCATTATTTACTATTTATGATGTTTAATGATATGTATGTCGAATTTCGTTCCAGAATCGGCATAATGACACTTATGGGGACAGGCTCGTTTTTATTAAATATGGAGGTACCTAATTAATGTACTAACTCTTTTCAAGGGAACTTGGGCTGGCATCTTCTTAATACAGGTTTATATGTAAGCTAGCTAGCTAGGACACTAGAGCAACTACCTACTGTATCTGTTACTCCATGTTTTGCTATTGACTCCGACATTGTGAAATCATATTTTTTGTAACAAAATGTATCATACTTTTTTGCAACTAAATAAATATTACGATAAAGGTTTATATATAAGCTAGCTAGGACACTAGAGCAACTACATACTGTATCTGTTACTCCATGTTTTGCTATTGACTCCGACATTGTGATATCATATTTTGTGTAACAACCTGTATCATACTTTTTATGCAACTAAATAAATATTACGATATAGGTTTCTATGTAAGCTAGCTAGCTAGGACACCAGAGCAACTATCTACTGTATCTGTTACTCCTTGTTTTGCGATTGACTCCGACATTGTGAAATCATATTTTGTGTAACAAACTGTATCATACTTTTTTTGCACTAAATAAATACTACGATATAGGTTTCTATGTAAGCTAGCTAGCTAGGTCACCAGAGCAACTATCTACTGTATCTGTTACTCCTTGTTTTGCGATTGACTCCGACATTGTGAAATCATATTTTGTGTAACAAACTCTTTCATACTATTTTGCAACTAAATAAATATTATGTATCACAGGTGTGCAATGACAATCGATCAGTGATTTTGACGAGCAAGGTGAAATGTAATCTGATACACAACAGGACCAATAAAATAGAGCACCTAATAACGTGGGTGACGTTATTGTTAATGAATCAGAAGATACTACAACACGATAACGTTGATAACGCACGACTGGTTATCACACAAGCCTACGTGGTTTAACGTGGTTCTTGTTGGTTATTGTTGTTTAGTTTTAAGTTTTTTTTAATGTTTATTTTGTGTGTTGTGACCAATAAATCTGTCTTTTTTCTTTCTTTCCTAACATCCAGTTGCCTCTGGTGGCATAAAAACTTCACCTAAGTTTGCACGGTGTCATTTTTACAGAATAGACTGACTGGTAGCTCATAGCTGGCTTTATTATATTCGATAAACAAAAATATCTAATTGTATCTTGCGTTCGAAAATATTTGATGTATAAACAATTTGGTCCACTGCTCTTATTTATTTATTTATTTATATATATATAAAGTATTACTGAAATACATCTTAATCTAAACGAGAAAATCAGCTTCTTTTTACTTTCGCAAAGGTCACTCGTATCACTAGCTGTTCCGCATAATGCGGAAGTCATCATATTGAGGAAACGGAATCGACTGCCATATGCAAATGAGTGCATTATAATATAATACACCTAGCTCACAAAAAAAACTATCATGATAAACAAGTTCTCAATCTGTAAACATGTAACCAACGCTAACCTCCGAAATCGCAAACACCACTAACTTTGTGATATTGTCATCATTCTAATGATAGAGGAAACGTTGCGAAAGGTTTCGTTTAGATATCTATATAACGTTGTAATGCTATCAGGAGTCTAGTTCGAGAAAGGTACGGTACTATACATGACCGATAGCACCGCCCTTTTTTTGGAAACTGAATCATGAAGATCAGAAAATCGTCGGGTCTTATTTTAATTAGTAGAAAATTTTCTATGAAGAATTTTAATTTAGAATCTGTTTGCAGTATTTAAACTTATTATGGTTATTTTAATTCATAAATAAGTCTTATGTTGTATATGTTAGTACCTGGAGTCTGATCTCCTGCTGGCGCTGCTTGAGGCGCTCCCTCTCGAGCTGCAGCGACTGCAGCCGCAGCTTCTGCTGGCAGGCCTGCAGCGAGGCGTTGGCCCAGCCGCCGTCTGGGCCCGTGCCTCCGGCCGCTGGAGTGCGCTGCAGGTGCTGGGCTACAAACACAAACACTCATCATCAGCAACAAAGGCGGATCCAGTACTTATTTCTGGGGGAGAGTAGAGAGGCCCACCCACTGATATTGCTTTGGGATTCATATAAAAACATATTCATTTTTTTTTTTTTATATTATATATAAATAAATAAATAAATATTTGGGCCCTTATTTATGCACACAAAAAGAAACGAATGTTATCAAATAAGTTAAGTAGTTAGGTATTAATATTTTAGAGTATCTTTGTGTTATTTGTACCATCAAGAGGGGTGCCGTACCCCTGCGTACGTAACCAACAAACACAACACCTTCTATAAAACTGCGGAACAGCGCCTGCCTTCGTGATACACTCTTACAAGTCAAGCATGTGTAATGACAATGCCACGAGATAATTATGCGGTGGTGACATTCACTGTACATGTAGTATACTTACGTATCCTTGGATCGAACCAGGATGTGGTGCGAGCTGCATGATTTATAAAGTAGATCTCTCCTTCCGCCGTCGCGGCCTGCTCCCAACCCTCCGGCAGGGGCCCTAGTGGATCCGTCGGTGTGTTACTACTTGTACTCTTCGCTGCTGAAATCAATCAAACGTACGTAATCAGTACCTTTGAAACGTTACACTTGTCATTTGTAGGAAAACAACTAATGATTCTCTCAACAGCGACTAGTTGCAAGCCAGCACATTATGAACTAAGACGTACGCACACGTGATTAAGAATCAGGTGGACAACGGGAAGGTCGGCGAGAGCTCGTTCCAAGAAACGACGGCGCCAGACTAGTGCGAGCTGCCCAGCGCGAGCTCTTGGCACTCGCTCCCGAAAGTGAATCACGGCGCACGCGCGAGCGGCCGCCTGCGCGAGGCGTGCACTCATGCTTTGTGTACGCGGCGCCCGCGCAACAAACAAGCGATCATTCATAAACAAATCGCAGATACACGGCCGGCTAATTGATCGCCAATATCATCGCTATGAACGTTGCTCTATTCTAATTGTATGATTACATCTAAGTATTACGTGTTTCACTTTTTCCTTTCCTAGATCTTTAGTACAGTTAACACAAAAACAGTATTTTCGGACTCATCATCAGCAGTATCTCCAGTCCTCGCAGATCGTAATTCGCGCAGTTTAGCTGCTGAACTCTTTTAACACAGGTTTTCAGGGAACAGTTAACTAAATGCCACTTTCAGCCTTTTTATAATGAATACCTTAACTTTTCTATTAGGTATTGAGTATTTAAATAACATATACAAGCTCGAAGTTAGTTCATAAGAACGCCCATTAAAACAATGCACTTTATCATAGTTGCAATCTAGATAATTTCTTTATTAACTATGTTGCCTTTGTGCGGTCCGTGAAGTAATTAAGTACACATTATTTACAATCATCATTACTCAACAGTCGACACAGCACAGCGCTGCGACTAACCGCTATATTACGTTAGCATTACGTTATGACCGCCTCTACTCCACCACCGGCACCGGCGCCGGCTGGCTGCTACTTTTACCCGCTGTAAGATTGAACTACGAAACAGGCTGAATAATTATTATTGAAACTTGAACACTTCTTTGTCCATACACAGCCCTGAATAAATGCGGTCAACAATGTTAGATTGCCGTTGACAAAGCTAATAAACCCCATCAAGATTTTGATAGATGATTCCAAAACAACAAGAGATGCGTTATATGAAAGATATTCAGTCGTACAAGTTGTGGTATGTTATCGCGACATAAGATTAAAGAGGAACGCGCTGTGGAAACACAATTATTTGTATTGTCACCTGATCTACATAGGTGTTTGTAGTGGCGAAGATAAGTTGGCTGTAACAGTGTCACTTGCCGCGATGTGTGGCGCCCGGCACGGCGGGGCGGCGCTGGGGGAGCTATACTGAACGTGATCTGATACGTGAATAGGTCACGTACTGACAAAACTATCATAACTTCAGAACTCAACGCATGATGGTAAACACGTGCAAACGCACTGTAAGTGAGCATGCCATGTTTATGACACAAAAGAAGTTTAGGCAAAATCTATTATTCTGATAAGACAAAGAGGTGCGTAGTTAGGTTAGTTGTGGTTGTGGTGTAGTAGTCTGCGAGTAATGGCGGATATGTCGCAATCGCAAGGCGCTGAGCGCGGCGCCATGGCCGCCGGCGCTCCGACTTCGATGTATTTTCCGAACACCTTTCAACGCTCGTCTCGCATCGACCGACGGAAACAACGCGTTAATTCCCGTCATAAAATCAGTTTTAGAATTCGGGTTATTTACTTGTTTTTATTTTAGCTCCATGATAATTTTAAACTTGCCGCTTTGGCCAATTAGATCACGTGAAAACAGAATACAGAGTTAAAGACGGTGTATTCCCGTTGTCCCTGTAATCTGTGTCCCCTTCACGGGGACAACAGAACGTCACAAAATTTCCTTACCGTTGTCCCTCTTATGTACATACGGGCAACGGCTATGTACATACGGGCAACGGCGACAACGGACAGTTAAGATTTCACGTATTGTAAGACAGTGAAATATCTACATTTATTCTAAATAGTCACTAATCAAGAAATCGTAGCATTAAACGATCCAAATATATAAAATATAGGAAGCGAGCAGAACAAGGCGAAGTTGAAGAGACGAGTTCGACTCCTACCGAAAGGAGTGGGCCACCTTGAACTAACAGAAAACAGAATTATGCGGAAAAGGAAGAGAAGGAGGGCCTTTGTCTTGCAATGGGATTAGGTATATAAAAGGGAAAACTTACAAGTCCGTGATTAGATCTGTCGTACTGTATGGATCAGAATGTTGGGCTGTGAAAAAGATGGCAGAAAAGAGATTGCATGTAGCAGAGATGAGAATGTTGAGATGGATGTGCGGAGTGACAAGAATGGATAAAGTGAGAAATGGGTAAATATGAGGCAGTTTGAAAATGACGCCAGTGACAGAAAAGTTGAAAAGAAACCGTTTGTCCTGGTATGGCCGTGTGATCTCCTCATCACACGTGGTGTGAAACGCATGTAACTACTTTTAGTTACATGCGTTTAGTTACACGAGTTATGAATATAAATGTGGATGGATGAAAAGAGAGGGGATGGCCAAAAAAAACGGAGACGGACTGTGTGAGAAGTGATATGAAAGAAAAGGGAGTCAGTGATAGCGTGACGGGGGACAGGACGGTGTGGAAGAAGAAAACGTGTTGCGCCGACCCCAAGTAACATGGGATAAGGGCAGGAAGATGATGATGGGACTAGGGATATAGGCTAGTAAGTTAATTAGAAGTGTCTAAGTTCGTAACTACTTCTACATACAATGAAACCCCATAATTATTACACATCATAACAAAAAGGACCTATTGACAACTTTACAACTTCTAAATTTAGAAAACTTTCCACACTTTTCTATTCTTAACCCGTTAAAAACAAAACAAGGATAATGATTTGTTAAGTATAGTTAATTAAAAACGAACCGGTTTCAGATTTACGCCATTCGGTTCAAACAATTGACATTATCCTCAAACATATCAGTATTTTGTTAATACATTTTATGTTATGGAAATACCATGGACGTCATTGAGCAATATGTTACGATACGGGAACAAACAAGAGGCTTTTAGTTACCGCATTGAGGCAATACTAGTGCTTACTTCTAACGTAATTAATTAGATAAAGTATTATTTATTAATTAAATTGTGGACTGGAATATATTTAATTCACAGGAAATTGAGCTTAACCGCTTTTCCTCATTAATGGAATGACATATTATTATTGTATGGGCTCAATTAGTTACCTAACTACCTAAAGTTGGTGATATCTTCCAATGTTTTTTTACCCGACTGCCGAAGGAGGGTAATGTGTTTATCAGTCTATGTATGTATGTATGTATGTATGTATGTATGTAAGTATGTATGTATGTATGTATGTATGTATGTATGTATGTATGTTTGTTCCTATGTGGCGTTCTAGAGACCAAACGCGTTGGCCGATTTTGATGATTCTTACGTCAATCGATTCGTCTTAATCCTGCGAGTGTCACTGGCTACATTAAAATTGGAAAAAACAAAAATGGAGGATTTTGGGCGCCATTTTGTGGGTTTTTTTTTTTTTTTTTTCTTCCAAACCCATCGTGTGGGGTATCAAAATAAAGGATTTTAAGAGGCAATTTCAAAAATATATAACACTTATATGTTTAAATGTACCTAATTCAAAAAAAAAAATTACTCAAAAGTTGTAAATAAAAAAAGTTAATTAAAAAAATCAAAAAACCCGACTGCTTAAAAAGCAAACTAAAAAGACGTAAACAAGAAGAAAATCATGCTTTGCAGTCGGAGGATACATCTTGTTTTGGTCCGCCAGCTCGCGAATATGTATCCTCCGACTGCACAGCATGATTTTCTTCTTGTTTACGTCTTTTTAGTTTGCTTTTTAAGCAGTCGGGTTTTTTGATTTTTTTAATTAACTTTTTTTTTTAAATATTAGCCTACAGTGTCCCACAGCTGGGCAAAGGCCATCCCTAAAAGGCAAAGGCCTTCCAAGTTCCTTGAACAACCTCATTTTTTTTATTTTCTTTTTTTTTATTTATTAAACAAATACAAAAACAGGTCAAGTGCAAGTCGAACTCGTGCGCCAAGGGTTCCGTACCTACCAATATACTGCCATAATAAAATTAGTATAATTTTTATTGAAATTAGTATATTGGTGGCTAAGTTTAAAAGATATGGGCAAATTTAGATTTTCGCGAAAACTTGTAAGTACCAAAATTTACCTTAATTTTGAACTTTTTTTATTTTATGGAATTTTTTCCTTTACTTGTGCTGTAAGACCTTACTTTTTGGTAAATTTCGTGATTCTAGGTCAACGGGAACTACCATATAGGTTTTCGACCCAAAACCTATAGGTAGTTGACCTAGTCCACCCGTTCCTCAGAAAATCAGTGGTGACACACGGACAGACAGACGGACCGACGGTGTGATCTTATAAGGGTTATTTTTTTACCTTTTGAGGTACGGAACCCTAACAAGCGACACCTAAATAGTCAACCACAAAGCCCATTTACTTGTTAACATTACGACCGCATTAATAGTTCAGCTTTTGTGTGTACAAGTGTTGATGATTTCAAGTCCTGTGATAGCCGCTTTTGTCTGAACTAAATAAAATGAATAATACAGATGAACTACCCATGTGTGTTGATTTTCTCAGTTAGAGCAAATTCAACAATCGTATTGCAAATTGGAAAATCTTGGACTTTTCATTAAAAACGATTGCCGATATGAATTAATTTCCTCATATCTTTTGCACGGATAGCAGTTGCCAACTTCTGCCAGCGGCTTTGCCCGCGTCAAATGCTTATTAACCCAAGAAAACATTCCTTTTGAACCGACTTACCAAAAAGAAGGAGGTTCTATGTTCGACTTTAGGTTTTTTTTTTGTGTATGTTCACCGATTTCTCCGTCAATTGAGGACCGATATTGATTTTCTTTTTATTTGTAAGAATATGTTCGCAAATTGGTGCCATTTAAATTTGGTGAAGATCTAATAAAGAACTTCGGAGATATACAACAGAACTCTTCAATAAACGAAAGCAAATCTCTCGGGATTGCTGCAGTAGCATGTCTGTTTATATCATTTCATAGCATAACATCACGCCAGTACGCTCTAAAGGGGTAAGCAGACGTGTATACAGTTCACCTTGGTTAGTTTTCATGATATTCGGCATTATAGGTACCTTACTATAGAACTTGTCTGAACTCCTTACCTTCAGCTTTATACTATTAGAAAAGTACTAAGATTTTGTTACTTTTGTTAGTATAGTTGATCAATAGATATGAACCTGGTGCGGGTGTGTTGGGTATGTTCTGCGGGCTGGCGGCCTGCGTGAGCAGCGCGTCTGTGCTCTGGTGCTGCACGCTGCCAGCTACTGACTGCGCCGCCAGCGTCTTGCGCGGGTCGTCCCATGTCGTCGTCTTGGTTATGTGACTGGAAACAAACAAGAACATAATAAACATCTTCGATCTAATACGCAACTAGATGCTGTAGAGAAAAATAAGGCTGGGTACTCCCAAAATTACATTGCATTATACAATATAAAATAATAGTCCTCCTGATCGAATTCGGATCATGACGGTCAATCCTATTAGAGACTGGCCTCCAGCACGAGAGATATAGTGCATATGTGTGTGTGCGCAAATACGGGTGCACTCTGTCTTAACTCATTCTCTCCTGCTCGTAGCCTGATGGAACAGCAATCCAACACGATCAGAAAGAGATCAGGCGCAGCACCAGCAACGACATGACAAGCTTTTCAAGGCACGGGAGTATTACACCCCCTACCTTCAAGTTTAGGCTGTCATTGAGAAATTCGTAATGGATAATTCCTTAACCCTTTGCCCAACTTGAAATGCGAACCAACCAAGCACATAGACGGAAATCCACATCGCGACTTTCATCTTGCATGTAATTGGTCGATTGATGGCGGTCAAACCCTTTGCCTTGACGAATTCACTTGCGCAATTAGGCTGCACTAGCAGCAGGACCCCACGCTCTGCAGTTGCACTTGCGATCGCGAGACCAACGAGGCAGTACCTATCTACCTATTTATTTGCATAAATAGATAAGTAGATACTGCAGAGCAAAAAAAGCTTATCGTCTGGGAACTCCCAAAATTACATTACATGAGATAGGTAGGTACTATTAGATAAATTGTAATAGAAACGTATTTTCCGAACAAAGACATTACTTGTGAATAGTAAAGAGTTCATTATAAACCCGTTAGCAACATCGGCATCGTGTGAGCCAAATCTTCCCACTTAGCGGTCGATGTGACCAATTTGTAGACAAAACCGGACACGGAGTGCGCGAGTGCGACCCAGTGAATAGCGACCGCCATGATGAATGACTCTTTTACTTTCTTTACACTGAAAGCAGGCACTATCACATTCGTGGTTGCGTCCGCGATCGTATTTTGATGGCTGTATTACGACAAAGACTGCAGTTTCAAAAGTAACTTTTGTAAATATTTTTGCCTACGAAAATAAACGTAAGTCATTTATCCAAGTTGCATAATTTCATCTACGTACGAGACAACGCTGATCCTGATTTCCTTATCATTATTTGGTCCTTCGAGCCGGATCCGTCGAACGTAGTTAACTTTATATCCGGTAATTTGGCGTTTAATGGTTAACGGGAACTATGTTGACATGATGCAGCAGGAAAATTCTTGTCTCTGCATTATGAACTTGAAATCTTATTTAGCCATGTTAAAAAGTTAGTGCATTGGAAAGTGGATGGGGGCATTACCACGACAAATCGATTTGCGCGGCACGGTAATGAACTTCGGCGCACTATCAGCTGTTAGCAATGTCACGCTGAGCACCTGTAGGTACACTAGGTACGTCCGTGACACAGCGCACCTGCATCGCTACTTATCAACCGCGTTTAACTCCTCATTACTTCCAAACTATGTTTAACCTTTAGGAACAACGTCCAGCTGGTCGACTATGTGCGCACACGCAGTGTAATCGATTCTATCAACATATTTAAGTAACTTTAAGGTGCAATAAGTACCTAGGTAACTGCTGGCTCATTTTACTGTCGGAGTTCATGTTGTCATAATTTTAACTTTTTGGCCGTCTGAATCGTATGTGCTGAAGATTATAGTATTAGGTACCTATGAAATTGGCGTTTTGTCGTACTGGCCACTTTGATCTCAAATATCTCCTCTTTGGTTTGGAATTCTAATTTTAAATTTATACAGCTATTTACTCATGCTTTTGTGTTTGTAAAACCGTAATTCATTTGTTTTTTCCTCTTTTGATTTTTTCTTTGCGCCATTGAGTTTACAAAATGGAAAACTTGAAATATCGCGTTATTTACGAGTTCCATCGTGGCACCAGTGCTGCAGAAACGGCTCGAAGGATTAATGAAGTGTATGGCGACGGTGTCGCAAAAGAAAACACAGTGCGTTTTTGGTTCCAACGTTTTCGTTCTGGAAATTTCGACCTGCAGAACAAGCCCCGTGGACGGCCGCAGGCTGCGGTGTTAGCGATAAAACTGTTTTAATCCACTTGTAGCAAATTGGGAAGGTGAAAAAGCTTAAAAGGTGGGTACTTCATGAATTGAGTGCAGCAAACCGACAAACGCGCGTCGACTGCTGCGTTACATTACTCAACCGGCACAATATTGAAGGGATTTTAAATCGAATGATGAAACCTGTGATGAAAAGTGGATCCTGTACAATAATCGGCAACGCTCATAGCAATGGCTGAACCCTGGCGAACCAGCCAAATCCTGCCCCAAGCGAAAATTGACTCTAACAAAATTACTTGTGAGCGTTTGGTGGACTAGTGCCGGTGTCGTTCACTACAGCTTTCTTAAATCTGGCCAGACGATTACGGCGGATGTCTATTGTCAGCAACTGCAAACCATGATGGAAAAGCTAGCTGCTAAACAGCCGAGGCTGGTCAATCGCCATTAGGCCACTGCTGCTTCAGGACAACGCTAGACCATACACTGCACAACAGACGGCTACCAAATTAGAGGAGCTTCAATTGGAATGTCTAAGACATCCACCGTACTCTCCGGACCTTGCTCCAACAGATTACATTATTTTTTTCGAAATTTGGATAACTTCTTGCAAGGGAAAAAATTCAACTCCGATGTCCAAAGCGCCTTCAAAGATTTTATTGATTCCCGTCCGAATGGTTTTTTTAGTAAAGGGATCAATGAACTACCTATGAGATGGCAAAAGGGCATAGATAGCAATGGTACATACTTTGATTAAATAAATCTATATATATAAAAGAAAGTCGTGTTAGTTACTTCACTTATAACTCAAGAACGGCTGAACCGATTTAGCTGAAAATTGGCAGGGAGGTAGTTTAGAGCCAGGAGAAGGACATAGGATACTTTTTATCCCGTTTAGGGTAGGGTAGGGTAAGTAGGGTAGGGTAGGTAGGGTAGGGTAGCTAGGGTAGGGTAGGTAGGGTAGGGTAGGTAGGGTAGGTAGGGTAGGTAGGGTAGGTAGGGTAGGTAGGGTAGGTAGGGTAGGGTATGTAGGGTAGGTAGGGTAGGGTAGGGTAGGTAGGGTAGGGTAGGGTAGGTAGGGTAGGGTATGTAGGGTAGGGTAGGTAGGGTAGGGTAGGTAGGGTAGGTAGGGTAGGTAGGGTAGGGTAGGTAGGATAGGTAGGGTAGGGTACGTAGGGTAGGGTAGGTAGGGTAGGGTAGGTAGGGTAGGGTAGGGTAGGTAGGGTAGGTAGGGTAGGGTTGGTAGGGGGTAGGGTAGGGTAGGTAGTGTAGGGTAGTTAGGGTAGGGTAGGTAGGGTAGGTAGGGTAGGGTAGGTAGTGTAGGGTTGTTAGGGTAGGGTAGGTAGGGTAGATGAATGTTTGGTGTTTTTATGGCAAAACAATGTTTGCCGGGTCAGCTAGTATATTATATTAAAAAAACGACGTTATGTTCCTCCCTTCCAAAACACCAATTTCATATGTGTATGACCTAATAGTAATAGTATAGGAAATCGTTAAATCATACAATTTGATGTTTCACATAGAAATATCTATCATTAGCTATTTGCGCAGTGAACCTATATCATTTGTTGTGTAGCTAGGTTATGGTATACCTACCTATGTGATGGAGTTCGTTGTATATAGAAAGGCTGCAATAATTGTTGTCACAGTTTACCTGACAAGCGATTACGTAATTCATGGTTTATTTTACTTCAATGGGCAATAATATATGAGTTTCTATGCCTAGTTAATTCGATATAGGTAGGTGAAGCCATTGTTTTCGATCGCCTCGTGTGACAATATTCTGTTATAGATGTAAATATGGAAAAATGTTACCATTTTATAAGTAGGTAGGTACCTAAGCAGTTAGAAATTGCTACTTGAAACTTGGTATTGGAAAGTGTCGCCTTAAGTAGACTAAATACAACAAATGATTAAACATTCTAAAGGATGCTTATGAAGCATTTAAGGTTCAAGCAGACAGTGGCGACGCCGACGCGACAATGACTTTTTTCTGCACTTGTCCCATGTTGGCTTTGACGCAACTTTTTATTGCGTCAGCTATATATCCTACAAATTGATTTACGGTAAATAATATAAGTACACTAGCTGACCCGGCAAACTTTGTTTTGCCATAAAAACACCAAACATTCATCTACCCTACCTACCCTACCTACCCTACCTACCCTACCTACCCTACCTACCCTACCTAGCCTACCTACCCTACCTACCCTACCCTAACTACCTACCCTACCCTACCCTACCCTACCTACCCTAACCTACCCTACCCTACCCTACCCTACCCTACCCTACCTACCCTACCCTACCTACCCTACCCACCTACCCTACCCTACCTACCCTACCTACCCTACTCTACCCTACGCTACCCTTCCCTACCCTACCCTACCCTACCCTACCCTACCCTACCCTACCCTACCCTACATCTCAAGTTGGACCAGACTGCTCACGGTGTGCCAATTTAATTTAAAATCGGTTATGTAGTTTAGGAATCCATCGCGGACAAACATCGTGACAGGAGATTTATATATACTAGATAGAACATTTTCATAGTAACATGATGGCGAGCCTTTAAATCTTTGTGTCATACTTGGATAAACTATCCTCAAATCTGGTTGTTTTGGGTTTCAGGTCACGTGTTGTAGACTGCCAGAAATTGGCTTTTCGGAGTTTGATGACGATAGAGCAAAAGTTTAAATACTTAAAATGAACTTAAGGTTTGCCGATTTCCTTCTGTATACTGTGTTGAATGCATGACTGAAACCACATCCTAATGCTTCATCACTGAAAAACTGTAAGTAAACCGCAACAGAACAAGGGTTACGAAAATTGATATTTGTTTTTCTACCCACAATATGCAAATTTAATGAAAAAGATGTGGTTTGCAAATTGCAATATGAACGAAATGTGTGTTGTAGGCACGTCACTTCAGGTGAACAGCGGTGCGGGTGACGGGGTGTGCGGGCAAGTGTGTAATTACAGTGGAGCCTGCGCCTGCGCACCGGGGGAGGGGGGCAGGTGTAGCGGGCACAGGGGACGGGGGGAAAAGATGACTCGAGACTCGTAATCAAGTTGCATAACACCGACCAAACTGTTATATCTAACATGCGACTCGCCACCGTATTTGTTTGTACACATTCACATTATTTTGCCCACAATCTGCAAAGGCAAACACGTAATCGATCGTTCTCAGAACGCAGATGACTGAATTTGGCAACACGGATGGATACCTTTTAGCTTCATGTGACTAAAGTCATCTTTACAATGAATTGGAAACCGATTGAAAAATCTAAAGATTCAAAATGTAGCAAATAGTTTCGAAACAATCTTACTTCTATGATATATTACATACACGCGACGAGCAGATTTCATACGTAATGAAAAAAAGCAAAACTGAAATGAGAAAGTGTTTCACGTTTCGACTGTAACCTCCGCGCAGATAAAATTATGAATCAGTGAAGAGAAAGTATAACCCGTGCTGAACCGTTATGTCACCGCTATAACGTTATCACACACCATACAGCATCCCTCATTCCTCAGCCAAGTAGAATACTGCCTTTTATCTAGTGCAGCATACAAAACAACAATGCTTTATTATGAAACCATTTGCCCCATAAAGTTCGGCTGTTGTGGGTATTTTGAACATCGAAGCGTTATGGGCGGGCAGGTGTACATACTGCTGTAGGTAGGCACCTAGATTCTTAAATTCATGGTAGATACATAATATTATGAATTAACGTGACCTCTTCCAAGGAAAGACTGCCTACCTTTGTTCTTCTAACGCAACCAGCTCTCAAGCAGCCGACATGACATAGGTACGCACAAAAGCCTCCCAAAAAGTAAAATCGAAGTGCGTTAGTCGCAAGCGAACAATCGCCATATGACAAGGAGCGTTAAGAAACAGCGCCATTTCTCTCGTGCGAAGGCCTTCCACTGTTGCGCAACGCACCCGGTGTTGGTGTTACGCCGCTGATGCCTGTCAGTGTCGGCCTACTGTCTAAATCAAATGTTATCGAGATGCTATTACCAAGCTTATACTGCCTAATTTAACCAGTATTTAATTAGGTAGGTAACAAACACACCACTTGCAATGACAACATGTTTTTAACGTTACTGATTGCAATCACAACTGAGGTTAGGACCCCAAATCTTGAGCATTATTATAACCGGTCCTGAATTTTATTTTAGGAGGACGCCCCAATTTGACAGTGTAACTAATTAGGAGCGCGGACGGGTACAAATGAGAGACTTACGTTAAAGAAGAGAAAATCTGTTTTGGCCACACAAAACTACATGAACCTCGTGTCGCAAACAAAGTACCAGTGTATCGTAAACAGATTCACGAACACAATATGACGAATTCGGTGAAATGCCTCGTGTTTCAATTAAACGGAAAATAAAGTTGGCATCGCGTCCGTCGACGTAACATAAACATTAAAATAACTATGATGGTTGAGTAGCAGCTCGCAAAATCTCATTCAGATGCCAATACATTATAGTATCTATGTAAAAATGGCGATATATAACAGGGACTAAGCTGTGATAATACATAAGTGAAATGTTTTCACTCTTTGTCATCAAGTAGGTGTAATGGACTTACGATGCAAAGTTAACAAATCTATAATGATTTTGAGCGGCCTAACATATCGGGCATATTTTAGCCGAAGGGTAAGCAGAGATGCAAGTACCTATAGGTATAGTATCTAGAAAGTTAGAAAAGTACCTAGGTATACCATTGCACGTTTCGCTACTATATTCAGTTAAGTAGATAGTGCTAGGTGCTAAGCTCTATGTCAAATATAATAAAAAACCGGCCAAGTGCGAGTCGGACTCGCACACGAAGGGTTCTTTTTTGGCCATTTTTTTGCGATAATGGTACGGAACCCTTCGTGCGCGAGTCCGACTCGCACTTGGCCGGTTTTTACCCTTTGGGTACGGAAACCTAAAAATGGGAAATGCAACGCCGTATTTGATACGCATTTGTACTATTTCCAGTATTCAAAAACAAATGCTCAATCAAATAAATAAACTTTGCACTAAGTACATACGTACCTAAGTACAATAAGTTACCTACTGTTAGGTAATGCTACTATACTTCACAAAATAAACAAGTATCTAATTTAAACGATTTCCATAGGTAATTCTGTACCTATCAACAATACGTTAAAGGAGCGTATTAGAATTAAATCACGAGGTGACGTCACAAACGTAATTATAGCCCGCATCAGTTACAATTGAACCCATTTAAATCTAGACGATGCGATGTTTCGATCCAAACACTGAATCTCCACAAGCAGCATCTGTGCGGCGCGGCCGGCGCCGGCGTTGTCTTGCACTCTCAGCCGCCGTTCTGGTGCGCCCGCGCCGGATGCGCGTCATATCGGACGTACATCCTCGTCTGGTGCGCAATTTTCCCACTTCTCCACTTGCACACAACACCACATAATAGACGCTGCGATACACAACAACACGAGCCACAAACCGAGTAACCGCGAAACGAATCAGCTTTATTTATTCCTGGATTGATTACATAATCAAGTTCATGTGCGGTTACAATATGTAATGTAGAGCGACGTTCTGCAAAACCTCATAATACTCTCTTTCCCTTAACCTGTGAGAAGCTTAGCGCTTATCATTATCCGATAAAGCAATAATTATACATAGATACCTATACCTACGTAAATAAATAAACCGAAGGTCACCGAATACGTTAATTAACTACTTAATGTACATAAATGACACGCGATGAAGACCTTTGTCTTTGTGTGTGTCTATGCCTATTGTCTTCTAAATAGACAAATCATTTTAAAAGACGAAGATTTTGTTTCGCTGGAATCTATTACCCAAGCTCGACTTGTAGTTTTGTTTGCTAAATAAACGAAGTAATCAATGTTTTGCATTTATAGCAAACGATAGGAAAGTTGCTTTATGATCAGGAAACAGACTTAAGTGGGTATTTCAGTTTGTAGCCTTCCTTCTGCAACTATTATCTTAAATCTGAACTGCAAGCAAGAACGGTTTCAAAACTACCTACATTTTTTGTGTAAATGTTTGCTTATGTTTACAAGCTCACTTAAAACCTGCTAAACAGATTTTAACGGGTCTTTCACTGTTACAAAATGTTAAGGTTGAAACCAAATAAGGTATCATCATAATTTACGTGAACAGTGAAGGGTATAGACTAGACTCAAGAGCATTTAAGGAATATTTTATGTTCTGCGCAACCCGGAACTAACTTCAACTTAGGAGAACCTTAGACGCGAGTCAAATTAGTTTTGAGACAGGGCATCAACTCCGTATCTCCATCAACGAAGTTACCGGCCCCGTAAGAAAGTACTCCGAACTTTGGAGTGAAAAAAAGTGTTTGGTTAAATTTTTCGGACGGGTAAAAACACGGTACAACTGTCAAATTATGTTGTCATTCATTCTTAGTTCGGGTCCCGAACGAATCATCCGTCTGTAGATGATACGGAGTAGGAAACGCCCGTAAAGAAAGCCAAAACTTCCGTAGTTTCGGCTTCGTCCTTAGGGAGTAGATGCCCAGCCATGGAGCTTGTGAGCTCCGTGGAAACAGCGCAATGAGAAATCAAATAGGTAACTACTTACTTTCCGTACCTATCTAACATAAAACTATGTACCTATTTGTCGAGTGAATGGAGTTACAAGCTACTCTACCTCAACAAAACTCAAGAGAGTGTTGACTACGATTTGAATAACTAAATAAATGAGAGCTATCCTTCTCTTACAAATTGAGAAAACGGCCGAAGTGCAACAATCAGCACCTCATGTGGAAATCGTGGAATATTGACACAATATTGACATGCAAATGGTTTCTTTGTAGTGGTCGTTGCAATAGATGGTAGCATAAACAGTTGGGACGTATGTGGGGTACCGTTACCCGAAGTGTGTCGTTTCGTCAACAAAGCGACTGTTGGCAAACATTGTTCTAGTGTCAGTGATCAGTATCTGTGTAAATAAAACTGAGCCATTAATGTGAATATTGTTGTTGTACCAGACACGTGCGTTATGCAACAAACATGAAACTAGTTTCACTACAAATAATAAGTGTTTGCTCGATATTATTGCACAGTGATACAAAAAACTGAAATCACTAATTTTGCTAAAAATGCCTGCGCATAAGACACTCTCCAGTTCATAAGTAGTAAGTGTAAGTAGTAAGTAGTACCTAGGCATACCATAGCATCCTACATACCATGGCATACCATGGCATAGGTACCTCTGCATCTCTTGAAGAGATGCACTTAGGTAGGATTCTCTTCTCTAGCTAGAAGAATTATAATCACAAGTTTAACAAGATCAGCATCATATGTAAAGACCATCGTGCATTACAATTTACAGCGGCTTCGTGACAAACAGGACAAAGGGACATAGCGTATGTTGTACAGATCTAAGCGGTTACTTCGCAACAATCTGGCGAATAACTGAACTAAACCAATTCTGAACGTGACTCATTCATTCACATGAACACACTTACGTTTTACTAACCAACAACATTTATTTACGTTAACTGAATTTTCAGACGGCCTCAAGATAACAGTACTATAGACAGCTAGATGTACCTACTTAACATGAAGTATTAGGCACCTACATTTTTGTCATTTTTTTTAAAGATATTGAAATCAAAGGAAATTCATGTCAAGAGTTTATCATATCAATCGAGATAGGTACTATTTTCGGACATATGCTATTGGATGGGAATACCAGAAAGGATTTGTTTGCAACGTTATCTTGCGACAGATCCACGGCTTCCAAACGATGGATCGTAGGTTTTTCACTGAGAACAACATGGCGGAGACGGCATTCTAAATTTGAATCTCGGACGAGTCGGCGCTCGCGTACGTAAATAAACGCACACACGAATAATCAGTAACACTATACAAGCGTTAGAGCAACGTGTAACCACTAGATACACCACACAAATGAACACGACTACATAACAGATAATTTAGATTTACTTTGTTTTTAAGTCGAATCCAAGACTGTTTATTTTGTATTCCTGCAGTCGGTTGTCTTTTCGCAAACGCCTGACAATCAGTATCGGTAATATACTACCGTACTACCTACACTGTAGAGCGCACACATTGATATATAAAAAACCCCAGCGCACATGATACTCACACTAACAGAAGTGGACGAAAACGCAGTAGTGACGCATCGACTTCCGGCCGATGATTTTATTATAGGATCTACTGTTCCAGCCAAAACGTATTTAACGTATTTTCCTTAGGCGATCTAATGAATTATCACATTCTCGTTACAACTTTCTTTGAACTTTTATTTTTGATGACACCAATCTCATTTCTGGGAAGGTTTGTTTTAAGAATTTGTTAGTCAAACGTTCTGATTGGCAAGGCTAGATTTCAAAGGCGCCAATGACACCACCACAGTGGCAGTGTTGCTGTAACCGGTATATGGGCTTTTTGGCATCTGAAACAACTTCTCTAAAATGCAGAATATAGAACCGGTAGAACGCGGCCTGCAGAATGTAGAATATCAGGCTTTTAGAAAAACCGTAGCGTTTGTAGAAAAATTAAAGGCCCCAACAAAATTTTAAACATTATCATGCCATCGACATGAAGAAGGAGGAAAATAGGTAATCTACGAAAAAAAAACGGTTGTTGAGTGCGTCCTCTTAATTACTAAAATACTTGAAGGTAGATAAACGAATCCGTTGCCATCGCTGTTGTTATCAAGATCAGCAACAAACATCACTAGACAAGTGCAACGATTCGTCATTATTTGGTGTAGTACTTTGGTATCTACTTTTTGAATCTAAAAGTCTAATCAATCTCGCCGAAATGGCCTATCGGTGCGTGATTTATTATGTTATCCGCATAATAAATGTGCTTAGGCGTTATGTAGGTACTAATAGACATGTGTCGGTGCGTACGCACTCACGCACGGCTGCGCGGCGGCGCGGCGGCGGGCGGCGCGGGCGCAAGCTGGGCGCGGCGGCAACCGGACCAGTCGGCCTTGCCGCACGGTGGCCTGCCTCTCGCTGCCAGAGGTTAACAGCGTGTTTTTCATCTAGCTTTAGAAAGTAAAGAGATAATACAACGTTCGCCTTATCTGAGAATATTGTGAACACAAAAATGATTTGTCATTCCTTTAAAGCCAGCCCACGCACAAAAATTATGAAGATATGTTTTCGGCAAACACTTGTACCGATCCCAAAGTTATCTCAGTCAGCAGGTCAAATTGAAGTTAGTCACTGATGAATCAAACGTTTGTTTTTTTATGTATTTTAATTTATACCAAAACATGTGATATAGGAGGAACTACGTTATATTCGTGCGTGAAACAAGGATAGCAGCGTCGTGACCTGGCCTGAGTTGAGTCAGTTGGGTAGGGGCCGCTATTGAGACAGCATCCGGGTTGACGACAACGCTTTATCTCTTACTCCTTTTAATTGCCAAACGATTCCCAGAAATTAAACAACAAGTCAAAAGGTCGATTACCAGTACCAATACTTAGTAGGTCCATAGGTAGGTACCGATCAGTTGATCATCGGCTTGCACAGCTTACTGCACTATATTAAAGATGTACACTTCTATCTAAACCAAATGGCATAGGGATTAGGATGATAACATGTCCAAAGTTCATAAATACAGCAGTTTTTAATATTTGTGCTGTAGGCTAGAACATAGGACATAATTATTTAGTAAATTAATTAGTAAAGGTAAACAAAACAGACAACTTTAAAGCGTTATCAGACTACGAAGAGAAAATAGAAGCTTTAATGAAGTTACCTATTTTTAAACGTCATAAAATATTTCGCAAAATTGCTCATAAAAGTCACTTTTAGAAACGTGTAAAGGGAATCTGTGTAGCAAACTGCGTCAATCACGTCTAATGCCAGTCCAGAATAGCTCAAAAAGAAGGATCATTATCTGTCAAGTTTCTTCTGGTTGGGGTTTAATTACTAATTAAAACCCAACCAGAAGAAACTTGACACATTAAGGGGCGATTTTTCAATAGTCTGATAACTTTTAACTGAGGAATAAAAATGGCCGTTTGACATATTTTCTATACAAAAGCTGTCAAACCGCCATTTTTATTCCTCAGTTAAAAGTTATCAGACTATTGAAAAATCGGGCTTAAGCAGATTTTAATACATTAAACCGTAGGTAAGTAAAAAGAGTATCATAGTACCAGTGAATATGAATACCTAGTTGTTTGTATGGTTACCTTTCCTGAAACCTGGAATGATGCACATAGTGAGACCGATTCGAAAGTTTCTGGAACAATGTGCTGGTTCTCTTATCTTTCTATCGAATCTTTGGTGGCTTCTACCTACATTAAACCAGTTTTTATCCTTAAACAAAGTTATTTTGGTACCATATCTATCTTTAAACCATGAACTACGTGATTCAATCCATTGCAATACATTGAAGTAGTAGAGCAAGGCGTCATTGATAAATAAATTGAAAGTGAAACATAAGTACAATTAGATGATATTGTTTCGTAATCAACATGACACAATCAGTGACAGTACCTAGTCCCACACTTGCATACAAGTCATGTGTAGTATAATGCGTATAATCCACTGAGCAGTCATGAACTTACACCCACTGGGCTAAATCCACAACGCTCCTAAACTCAGCGCAGCTACTAATAAGTCCCGAACGGCATTGTGCAGTTATTAAGTCGGCCTGAGTCACTAGGAGTCATGTGGTGGAGAGCTGTACCCTATAATTAGACGTTAATCAGCGAAAAAGGCAGACCACGGAGCATGTGTCCGGCGCCAACGGAAGCCAGTCTGGCACGAATAATTCATTGTGCAGTACGCACTACCCATTCATATGGCGAACGAGCCAGGTCGCGGATAGTGCGCCCATTCACTGGTGGACGCACAGGAAGCTCTAATGGTCGCGCTCAACATTCGCTCGCGGCTGCTGCACCGGAACTGGATGTAGGCAGGAACTAAACAGTTAACACGGTGGACAGGACACCCTTTTTGCATTAGCTAATGTTTCGCGCCAGCGGTGGCTTTTAGGTAACTGGATAAACTTTGCTGTTGCGAAGGTGACCTATGATGTCGATTCATTGGATGCCTTTGTTGTTTACCTGTTAGTTTCTTATATCAAAAGGTTCCTAATTAAGCCTTTCTTTTGTTCAATCTCATGAACTACATAGATATGGAGCTATTTGTTTTCAAGATAACTATAATTGTTGGGACACGGCTCAGTCTAGTTCGCGTCGCTGCAGCTTCGAGGCTACTGTCCTGCACCGCTCGGCGGTCGCCGGTCGCGGACTTTGGACCCGACCGTGTTTGTATCTGCATCCCGTTCTCTCCCTCCAACCAGTGCAGCGTCTCACTCCACGACTCATCATTCCCGTCCATCATACCATCGTCGCATTACCTCATCAATCGGCCCGAGATGTGATTCGTATTACTTCATTTTTTGCTGTCTATAGCACATTGCCATGCCTTACCATAAGTTATTATCATTATCGACGACCAACATTCCAAAGGTGTTGCACTTCTTGGTAGTACCAAATGGTTATTACTGTGTCTCTATAGAATTAATTGACTTAAAAATCCTGTTGTACTAAATCATTTTTAAGAAGAATCTTTTTGATTCTTTTTACTAGAAACGGAAACAAGTGATTACATTTTTCCTTAAATTTTGGGACGCATAATTAGATAAACAGGAGATGTAAATATTTAAGATTAAACCATAACATGAATTTGCAAATTTATCCCAGTCACCCTATGTGGCTTTAGACCGTTCATTGGCGACAGGACGAAAGACCATTTCCCACACGCAACCAGAGCTGAGCGAGTGTATCGTGCGGCGGCCGCCCGCCTCGGGGCAAGTAGCTTGTACCTGGCTACTAAATGACTTAGCGGTCCTTGAACCCTCCTGCGCTATAGCTACGTCATTGATGCCACAGGATCAAGCCAACCAGCAGGTAGATGATTCTCATTCGTTTAGAATCATTCATTTACAATCTTATTGAAACTTCAACTTTGCCTTTTTATTTTATTTAAATAGGTAGTCAAATCTTTAAACTAAACTTATTTCAATATAGAATTTTGTATGTCAAATCATGTAGCGTCTAGCGGGCTAAAGATAATAATTTCCGTAAAGTTGTCCGATTAGATTTACATGACCAGTTTTAATATTGCTTTACAAGTTTTAAAACTTCTAGTTAGGTAGGTACGTTTAATTCTGAATAACAATCAAATTCGGAGGAGGATAAAATTTTTGTGTTGATCACTCATAATAAAAACTTACTGAGAGTTCAAAAACTAGGTAAGGCAAGAACAGATTTAAAGTTAAAATGTAGGCAACCGAACATTCGCAACAAAGCGCATGCTAGAGTTGCGAAATGCCAAAGGAGAGAAGGGAACGCAGACACCTCGCCCCCGAGATGTAAAATGTCACTGTACACTAAGTACTGATTTACATAACATTCGTCCCAGATTCGATTGTTTGACAAATCAAGGTCGTTGATATGAAATAGCATTATTAGTTAACAGTGCGAATGAATAAACCCCTGAGGCGCTGCGTTGTGAACTTTGGTAGGACATTTACTATGATTTCTACCTGTGTCCTACTTTCTGGTATTGGAACATCATTTAAAAGAGTATTATCAACAATAGTTTAATCTAGATTATGAATATACCGTAACTTAGTACAAAAGTGTATACTTAAGGGCCTACATACGCTTTAGTGCCGAAAAATGGTAAATTTCTAAAGCATACCTACGCCTTAGTAACGGCTAGGTTAAAAGGTTTGACAAAAATAAATAATTACTATTGATTCATGTACATAATTTTGAACACAAGGTTTTTACGTGTAACTAATAGATTTGCTTTAAAAAAAAATTAACAACTCTATATTTTTTCGCAACTTTTGGAAAAAAAGTTTGAAAAATGAAGAATGTTTAAAAATATTTTTACCCATAACTAATATAGCATTATGTAAATCAAATAATATTTTGCAAACAAAACTGTTCAAAAGGAGGTTCAATATTGATATTTTGGCAACGAGCGGGCGCACGGCCAGTACTGCGTTGACATTGGGGCGTATGTATATATCGCCTTAAGAAGGAATAGCAACAACTGTCAATCATCTTTCTACATAAACAAGTGAAAGCCGCTTCACCATATCTATTTTACCTATTACCTTTCTAGCTAAGAAGTTATTTGTGGTAAAAGGATTTAATTTTAGTCTACCCAAGCCAAGCTTGAAGGAGTTTTTCATTACTGTACATAAGTGTTCAATTTTCCTTATCTTCTGTAGCAAAAGAAACCAAGAAACTTTTACTTCAGCTAATTTCGTTTTACCTGACGTCAAAATCTGCTCTACGGGCGGCCTCTATAATACGGTTACTTTTTTTGATAATATATGGCCAGTTTGAATGTAGAGCAGCATGGTCCACCGCAGAAAGCGCTATCGGCAGGCTATCGAAGATTACTGAATGATCGGCGCCGGTACCAAGAAATGCGGCGAGGCACTCAAAGGCCAGGGCGGAGCCGAGAGAAAAAATCAATGCCTTTGTTACTAACAACTCAGGTGTACAAAAAGAAAATAAAAAAAGAGCTCAAGCTGAACTGACAGTGGCTAGTGACGATGCAAAACTATATCGATAACTTTTTGAAAACATTTCATAATATTTATTGACTTTCGTTGCAAGAGTATTATCATGAATTTTAGAAGATTGGCAACTCTATTTAAAATTGGAAATGTAAGAATAAAGTTAAATTACAAAATATAGAGGGTAGGTAGGGAGGTCCTTATGCGTTATTATTTTTGCTAAGTCCACTATCACCGAATAAGTTGGCAATTCTAAATATCATGGAGAACAAGTTGTAATTATACCTTCGGAAATGTTAAACAAGAATAAAGAGAGAGAGTACATAACAAATCCGAAAACATAAATATTATTACAACTTCGATAGGTATCGATATTGTGACGGGCTGCACTCTCAGGTACCATAAACAACTAAGCGTGTCCTGACAGGAAAGGCGATTACGAGGGCTGAGGGGTGTCGGGGAGGGCTTGAAGCGATTCCGAGAAGTCGGATCGCACCGCAGCCTCCAAGGCTAGCCGCGGTAACATCACAGGACATGGGCTCGTTAACTCTTCGAGGTGAAAAACAGCGATCCAGCCACTTTAAACAGATTAAATTAAATTTGAAATAAGATTTTCGAAGCCTTCCTTTGTAACTACGCATTTGGTGTTTATTTATGATTATTCATGTGATTAGTATTTATTGCTTTTAAATACATAGGCTATTGTAGAGATTTTTTTTCAGCAGTGTCTTGCCCACTAAGTAAATAATATTTAAACAATTCGTGATACTTATAATTTATTTAAGAACTTAAATTTTAGTCCGAATTGTATGTTTTTTTTCTGTCTTGCCCGAAAATCTAAACCCTTCAGTATCACCTTCAGCTCCTTATCTACTTCACTGAAAGTCTTTGTAAGTACAGTACTCGCCAAACTTCTTGGCAGCCCTGAAGTTGGCTTTCCGAAGCGCAAGGCACGCCTCGGTGCTGTTTTGTATGAGATTTACTACTGCTCAGCCATTGAAGCCAACTTCAGGGCGGCCAAGAAGTTTGCTGTGAACTGTAATATCGAAAGCGAGTAACTGTATGAATCAAGTTATAGTTCAGTCTCGGTAACTATTACCCCTGGCTTATTCAACATCATTTCTGCACCTAGTGCCAGATGACTGTACCTACCGACCTGTAATGTTTTTAGGACATTGCCAACAACACGTTTCTGAGTTTAAAATGAGTGTGTGGGTTTCCCCAGTGTTTTCCTTCGCTGTACCAGTGATAAATTGTTTACAAATTATAATAAAAACATAACAATTTGTGTTTCTAAACCTAATCTTTTCAGAAAATAGTGCCAAGGTATGGCTCTCCAACACAAGCCTTGGAGCTGATTTTAAGTCATATCAAGATAAGAATGCATGGAAACATGCTTGTTCTGCTTCATACGGCAATATTTAGTGTAGACCAAATCAAATTGGTATTGTATCGTTTTCTTTTTCTTTTTTTTAAGTAATTGACTGACACACTGTTCCATTGATATCGAATTAGGTAATTTACCTATTTTTGCAATATTCGTAAATAGGTATGTGAGAACCATATTCCTATTTTTAAATTAATAATTATTGTATCGTTTTCCTTTTATTTTTTTTAAGTAATTGACTGACACACTGTTCCATTGATGTCGAATTAGGTAATTTACCTATTTTTGCAATATTCGTAAATGGATATGTGAGAACCATGTTCCTATTTATAAAATGAATGAATTTCATACTAGGTGCGTCGTCCTCGTATATGAATTATTAATTTAGGTATGTACCTACCTATGTAAATACATATTTTAAAACGAGTGGAGCTTTTTGTCCGTTCTTCTCAGGACAGTAGAATTAATTATGGTTGGTTTTAAAATTTTATTTGTTGACATTCAAAAGTGCATCTTAATGGCGTAATTGAAATAAACAATTTTGACATTGGATTTACCCCGTTCTGTAAATTGACTACCTATGCCATAACATTTTCTGCTTTAGAAGTTTCGTTGAACCTGATGTCGTACGTATAGTAGTGGAGAAAAGCATCAGATTTGATTCTAAAATGCTATATCTTGATGAGACAAAGGTTGACGAACCTTCAAATGCAGATAAATCCATATTATTCCGTAACCTACATCGACACCACAAGAAAGTAGCAGTGTGAGGATATTCCGTGGCGTCGCAGTGCCGCGTTCGACATGCCGAAATAACCGCGCGCGTACCGGCGTGTTCAATGGACAGCGCGCGGGAGGCGCGGGGGCGACGTCGCGGCGCTCGCGCCTAAATTAGACGTAAACACGACGGTACGAGGCGCCGCCGCCGCGCCGCCGGCGTCGACGCTCACTTAGCTCTGCGCAACACGCACCTATAATACCATCCAAGTACTGAAATTTCAACATATGTACCTAATATGGTTTGGCATACGTCTGGTTAATCCGTATCGAAAGCGCTTTTCCTCATTTTGGAAGGTAGAGACATGATTTTTCAGTTTTGAGAAACTGTATGCCTAGTTGCGTACCACTTAGGTTCCTACTATAATAATTTTCAGTTTGTACTTTGTCGCAGTCCTCAGCTGAACTTAGAGTGTAGATCTTTCTTATGGTGGCACTTAGATGTGGAAGGCGTGTTGACGAAACTTGTTTATTTGCTGTTTGATATTGCAATCGAATGGTGTAACGCCTAATCCTTTAATACTTTAGACGACCTACTGCTTTAAAGAAAGTAACTAGTTCACAGCTGGGTTTGGCAACCGCTAAACTATTACGTCCTTGTAAAAGAAAAATATATATTTAGATTAAGTACCTTTACAAGGTGGAAGAATACTACATGGTACCGTATATCAGATACTGGGCAGGTGATTCAAAATAAGAATGGGTTGCATGTGTTTCGTGTAAAGGGACCTAACGATTATCTCAAGATGAGTAGCAGTAAACAATGTCTGCTGATAACAACATACGCGATGGCCATCTATCTGCTAAGTGAGCCATGGCAATAACAATAATAATATCCCTTATGATCGCTCATTGTAGCAACTGTTAAAAAGTGGTGTTGTGTTCAGTTGCGGAAGTTTTTAAAGTATGAGGTACTCGTATACAACAACATGTATAATTTTTCAACATGAAAATATGTTTTTCCTACTCTTACATAGCTCAAAATAACTTACTAAGTAATGGAATCATCAACCAAATTATATTATGCTATAGCAAACATGTTGAATGTCGTGATCAAACCAACGTGCTTTGTTAAAACTCCAATGGGCAAAAACTAAAAAAAAAAAAAAATTAAAAAAATCTAAAAACCCGACTGCTTAAAAAGCGAACTAAAAAGACGTAAACAAGAAGAAAATCATGCTGTGCAGTCGGAGGATATATCTGGTTTTGGTCAGCCAGCTCGCGAATATGTATAGTTTTTTTTTTTGTATTAGGTACCTTTAAACATATAAGTGTTATATATTTTTGAAATCACCTTTTAAAACCCTTTACTTTGATACCCCAAACGATGGGTGATGAAGAAAAAAAAATTTGGTCCCCCACAATATGGCGCCAAAAATCCGCCATTTTTCTATTTTCCAATTTTAATGTAGCCAGTGACACTCGCAGGGTTAAGACAAATCGATCGACGTAAGAATTATCAAAATCGGCCAACGAGTTTGGTCTCTAGAACGCCACATAGGAACAAACATATAAACATACATACATACATAGACTGATAAACACATTACCCTCCTTCGGCAGTCGGGTAAAAAACCTCAGTTTTGTTTTGTGGATATTATTGCAATACTGCGATACATGGTCGGTGTCACAACATTCAGTACATGGGCGGTGTCGATATACTTACTCGGGCAAAATCATAAAATTTAATTCTAATCTGAATTACCTACCTCATAAACGTTGCTATCGCCCGGGAAACGTTACGCGCATTACCAAATCTGTCCAATATACACGTATAACGAATTCGGCCTTGGCTAAAGTATTGCCATATGAAAACAATAACTCACGGTGTGGTATGAGTAAACTTATCAGTATTCAATAAAGGCGCATACGGTAGCAAACGGCCAGTAACTGAGTCGTACCGCGCTGCGACATCGTATGAGTAATACTAGGAGCACAACAAACCTGCTACAATGGGAATTGAAGACATTGACTCCTATCATTAATATTAAATCATCTCCAGCCCTAGATCCCGAACATGCCGCCAACAACTCGACCGAATGTGTTGTGACTTGAGACACGCAGAGCGCCACACGTAGTGGGTAGAGGCCCTTGCATATACTTAGGTAAATAAGAACTAAAGCACTATAACGTATCACTTTTAGAATTTTCCGAGCACAAGTGCACATAATATGAGCCTTTTCAGTCGATTTCATTTAGTCATTTAAAAAAAATGGCCGCAACTGCGAGTCGGACTCGCGCACGAAGGGTTCCGTACCATTATTGCAAAAAACGGCAAAATAATCACGTTTGTTGTATTAGCCCCACTTAAATATTTATTTTATTCTGATTTTAGTATTTGTTGTTATAGCGGCAACAGAAACACATCATCTGTGAAAATTTCAACTGCCTATTTATTACGGTTCATGAGATACAGTCTGGTGACAGACGGACAGACAGACAGACGGACCGCGGAGTCTTAGTAATAGGGTCCCGTTTTTACCCTTTGTGTACGGAATCTTAAAAAGTTCTAAGGAAGAGAAGGAAAGTGGTTTTTAAAAGATATTTAATGGTATTAATATTTTTTTTGTATTTAAACCCATGTATATAATTGACTTCCACGAATGTCATAATACTTATTTTCGCTTCTTGGGAATCACAGTTTAGACTTCATAAGGAAAACTATTGTACACACTGTACGAGTAAAATGAATGATGAATACGCACGCAGTAGGTTATAAAAGTTACCTATATCATGCCATATAGTTTCATAATATCTAATGTTATGTATGTTGGTAAAATGGTATATTAAAACAACCTGTTTAAACGATTGTCCTATTATGGCATCGAGTGATCACATCACAGTGGGTAGATTAATTACAAGAATATAACAAAACAAGTGAGTGCTTGGTGCAGCTTCACTTACTCGTTTTATTGTTAAAGTATGGGCTAGTATAGTAGCCTAGTATGACTATACTATAAATAAGTAGCAGTACGGAGTACCTACATATTAGTAGAACAACAGTTGTATATTGTTGGTGTATCACAACCGTAGGTTTCCTTCAATTAAACTAAACATAGAAATCAAACTAAAAACAAACTCGAATGAGAAGTCACGTAGACTTTTCACAGTAGGTAATAAGGATAGTGTCATATTTTGTGTAGACAACAATTATTATTAATTAAAACGCTATTAGCGAATTCTCTGTAATGAAACGCTGACGTGACGGGTCGGGCCTTCTTGGGCATGACGTTGGCCCTAAGGCGCTTGTCAATATACACACTTGACCCCTTTTGATCCTACAATTAAGCATGGCGATACTCTCCGCTCTCTCACAATATAACAGCACAGAAGATGCGATGAGCTAATGTTTGTTAAAAGTATCCTTGTTACAACATTAAGTAGTTCAATAGGTTTATATTTTGATTTTTTTATAAAATTATCTCTACTTAGTGGTGATATCTGAGGGTTAAGAACGTGACAAACCCTACTCACACTCGCTGCACATGCTGAGATAGGAGCCTTTTTGGTCTCGCACGGGGTTTTTTATTTTTTTTTTGACTATTGTGTAATTTTTATGCTTATTTCTCGTGTCTCCTGTGCGGGTCACAAATAAATATTTTTCTTTCTTTCTTTTTCTTTACTAGCCAAATTTTGACAGGTTTTCATGCTAAAGTATAGTTTGACAAATACTCAACTCGTTCTTAACCTCAAATACTCAATTGAAAAATCGGCCCATAGCAAGAATCACGAATGAATAATTTACCTATTTGTCATGGAAGAACTTTTCAAAAGCTGGCACAACAAGCAGTTTTGTTAATCAAACCAACAAGTTACTGTAATTTGGGTATAATTCATATTTTGAAGAAACATTACTAAGAATTTAGGATGATGATAGTAAAGTGAAAAGAATGGATAAAGATAAAATAATTAGTAGGTTAGAAAATATGCGGCAGTGACAGAAAAATTGTAAAGGAATCGTTACTTTTGGTATAGTCATGTGACTCATAAGAACCCTTCAAAAGAAAACGATAAATATACACGTTGATGACTAAGGGATGCGAATAATACCACAAAAAAGATAGTGTGGCTGATAATATGAATAATTGTCAGGTAACAATGGAGTGCTTGATAACGTGATGACTGCCAGGAAGAGGCACATTTTGCGCCGAACCCAAGTAACAAGGGATAAGGGTCGGCAAAAGAAAACAATGGAGTAGGGCCGAAACTAGATATTTAGCGTAGATGGATTGTGAAACTACTGTTACAAGAAACAGGACAGAATAAGGGCATGATAAAACACAGAATAAGTAACATACAAAAGGTATCTACGTAGACAGTAATCTAACAACTAATCCCTCGAAAGCGAAACGTTGAGTCACTCTTAATTAATGTTTTATTCTCTACAAGATTCACTTTTAAGTAAAAATGTATACAATTATGCAAATATAGGTTCCCATAATAGAAATGATACATCTTTACATAGTTAATAATACCTATATCAATGTAATGTCTGTATACCTGCATATCAGCATTGGAAGCAAAAATGTTTTGATAGGTCAAGACAGAACTTTCCACATAACATAGCCCGGTGGCCCTCCCGGTGTGGTCTCATGAATACTCTGTCTCATTTATCGCAACAAGCAGCTTTGTTGACCATGGCAAGTATTATTGGAAGCACATTAATACCGATGACACAAGACGATGAGAGCCAACTGTGTCTACAAGGCTTGATAATGCAGCGCAACATGAACAAAGATCTGCCCTTGAAGGAATTACGGCGGTCGACGGCTAACCCGTACTGTGTGCTACATGTTTGTTGGATACTACTCTAAATTAGATGCACTTGTAGGGAAACACTTAACAATTTGAATATTCAAGTGTTTGAGGTTAAATATATATCTAATGACGTCATTCCTGGAGAATTGTGACTTTTTGACCGCTACCACCTATCCAGACTCGCGAATGCTTAAGTTAAACCATTTATATGTTCCAAGAAGGAAAACAACAGTGGAAGAATTTCGTATATTTCAGTATATTTTATATTTCTATGTTCAGTATAGTCATTGGGCTGACACAACAATGTCCATCATGACTTTAAAAGAAATTACCTTGTTTCTATTATATTAACATGTTTCACTAAACTGTAAAGTCATGAATTATGACAAAAGAAGTAAGTACCTACCTAATTACTGATACGTCAATTTCCGTATACTGCGCATATCTAATAAGTTTAATTAGATGCGGTGTTACCAGAATTTAGCACTAGCGCTGGATCGATTTCTCAAAACACTCCCGTTGAGCTCAGTTTCTGATCGGTGCCGATAAAGACGCTGTCTAGAGCCAACATCCAGTAATCAGAGCGTGGAAACTGAGTACCTTGTTGCTGTTATGCTGCAAGGAATAACCAGCTCTGTGACGCAATCTTAGGGTTCATATTGCTAAAGAAGCATTCTGCAGCACGATACTTAACGCTACCGACGTACACACATGGAAGTAACATTGTCACATAGGCATCAGTAAATGTAACATGTCTTGTAAGAGATAAGATCATTAATTTGATAAATTCGTTAGTTTTGGTTTCAATGAAAATGTCACACAAAAAGGTGACATCATTTCTACTTAATGAACTGTTAACAGCGCCACATAATATTGAATAAGTATTATTATTTCATTTGTAGATAAACCCTGCTATTATAACGGTAACCGTTATTTTACAATCGGTTTAGGTACCAACGTATTCAAATCAGACAGGCAGCATGCAGGTGTAAACCAAGGTCGTTAGACAGTTTTATAAAAATGAATCGAGTGACCCATGATTTACTAATTAAGTTAGTTACTACATTAGCGTAAGTTAGCAAATAGTAGCAATTCGTAAAAATAACTCGAGAATAGATATCACTATGTTAATCAATGCTGTTTTAATGACAAGAGAAAGTCTATTAACGGCATATAATACTTTGTTCTAAAACGAAAATTGTATTCTCAGGCGAGTGCCGTTAGAGCTACCTGTCGCGTCGCTCGGTGCGCGGGCGCAGACCGCCGCGCCGCGCCGGCAACCACGACGCGACGACGCAACGCGACGGGCGACTTCTTAGAAGGCGATAGTGAGCTGTATTTTAATGTTATCGCTGTGAATACACCAGTGCGATAAGTCCACTTGTTGCGCATGTGACTACTCCTACATGCTCTTCTCGGAAACGGTCGTGATTCGTGAGGCTTTATCTAATTACCTAGTTAGTTAATTTTACTGCACTGCTCGTCAGGTAATCATTTCGAACATTATCTATTGCGCGACTCATAATAGATGTTATTAATGATTTACTATAGTTATCGGTACGTTTCGTAGGTACTTATTAATAAACAAAATAAGACGATATGAATGCAGATAACGTGATACACGGCAAGAACTTTGAACGTTCACTGCAATTACCACAATTAAGGAAACTACCTACTTATTAAAAAACCTGTGGCCAAATGAACAGATTTATAATAAAAACATATATTTATACATACAAGTCTCAAATAATTTAATTATCGAGCGCCGAACCCGCTAGGCTTGTTTACGCAGACAACAACGGCCTTGCCAAAGACGTCTAAAAGGTTATTCCTTTCGCCATGCCTATGTATAGGTTAATATATAATTATATATATCAACATATCAACGTTGCGTGAATATACCTACGATATGCACCTTATTATTGTATTTCCTATTCATGATAGATTGAACGTAGCGTTACTTAATATAGGTGTTCACGGTAATGCATCCCGCAGAACAACCTTACGATTTAGGTTATTTTGTTAAAGCAAAAAGTATAATCATAAAATGCCCACAATTTATAAGTTCTGAGCTATATATGTACCTAACTTATTGTCAAGAGAATCGTAATGCTTGTATTAGTTGACGTTTACAACTTGTGCAGGATAAAAATACTTAATAAGTTCAATGGTTTGTTTTCGTTCCTTGACTAGAATTATATAGAATAATTTATTAGTATCTTATTATTTCAACTCATTTAATTTAGTTAGTATCTGCCTAGTTAAAAACTGTGGTAGATCTTTTTGTTTGGTTGAACTACGAATTCAATTAGCTACTTATCTATTATTATATTTAGTTAAATTGATAATGCATGTATATTTAAAGAATCCGATAACAAGAACACAGGTTACAAAAACAGTTGAATGAACTCTGGATGTTTTTTTTTCGTTACTACTATTTCATTCTTTGTATTCAGCGCAAGGAGTTTCTCTTATTAGGCATTCAAAGGAGGACTTTTAAAAGGAAATATTGCTTGAAGACTGGTCAATTCACCCGTTGTAAATGTGCCTGACTACCTGCTTAAGTATAAGGTATCCTACAAGGAGAAATGGCGGGAACTTTGAATACAATTCGATATTTAAACCGAAACGTTAGGTACAACACAACAATATTCCACCATCCATCTAAGGACGACAGAAACCTCAACCTATGAAAATGAGATGAGATTACCATGTCATGTCTAAGTCATTGACGTCATACATTGGATTGGATTTTTAAAACGATGTAGACTGCAGGTATAGATTCCAAGGGATGTGCCCTAACAGGCACATCCACAGCACAGAGAGGGTCCCTGAGTGGTCTTTTAAGAGGGCCCGAGACTCTGCGCGCCCACTTCTACGTGCTGTTGGTGATCACCGGGCTGGTTTTAATGATGTAAAAAGCCCACACTCCCTGGTCTTTTCCCCAAAAGTCCAGGTGCCTTTTGAAGGTTTCCACCGTTAACAAAAAGGAAGTATGATGTACCTTTATAGATTGACCACCACATTAAAGGTAACACTTTGGCTCTTACAGTAACCCACAATGTGAAATTCTTTGATTATAAAGACAAGCAAATGAAAATAAGTATAAAAGGGGTGTTCGAGTCATGGAGTGACCTAAGCAGGTAAGATGTTCAGGTCAAGAGTCAGGTGGAAGGTGTGACGCGGTGAAGCTACTGGGCCTGATAGCGCCGCGTTGGGCGTTAGCCAAGGCAATTTGCATCGCTACCCGTTTCGGAACATCGCCAAGTCTAGCCGAACAAAACCACAGAGAATTACCCTCCATTCCAATAATAATTAAAGCAAACATTTCGCAGTCGAGACGCACGTCGACGGACGTTATGGAGCTTATAAAGCATCGGCCCCAGCTCGCAATTAAGAAACGACGCGCACGTCTATTTACCGACACGGAAGAGACGCACCGCTTGCAATGGTCCATCGCGGTATGCTCCTGCAGCGGCGGCGGCGGCGAGAGCAGAGCCAAGCGCACGCCCGTCTAAATTAATACCTTTGATATTCCAAATATCAATATTTTAAGGGAGCTTATGAAGTGCGTCGTTGTAGATGTAACATGCAGGCCTTCCGCGTTGGCAGTCCTAACGCGCTCTAATGAACGGAGTTAAACGGAATATGTATTACCTATATATAAATCTTATGAAGTATATTTTCCTAGCAACAGTGTAAGATAATAATGATCTATTTATACTTAATGGTAATAAAAGTATCAATAGATATCAGATTGATAAATAAATACGATAGAACTGAATGATATTTTAAAATTACCTACAATTTTTTTTAAGCCTATTCGATGATATTTTCACGTGTTGTTTTGTCAAAATAGAACATAAAAATATATTTACTTAGTTCTAAGCGTGTAGTACAACAGGTAGTGTTTATTTATGAGGTGGCAAAAGCTTTGATGTCGCGTTGGCTAACTTCCACACACCGCGAAGTGACTAACGCAGAATAGCGTTGTAGAAACCTGGGAGTACTACTGCCTAAATAGTGACATCGACTTCTCACTGAACATTTTTCAAACCCAAGATCTAACTTTTTTAAACAGCCTACTCCAGCGGCGGCGGCGTACCTAAGTGAAAAACCTCGAGTGCGAGTAATGTTTCAAACTTCAACAAAATCAACTTTTTCATAGTTGAAAAGAATATTGACAATTATTATGCTATTTTGCAACGAAAGTAAATCCAAGGAATCGAAAGTTTTTGAAAAATTGGATTTTTAGTACGTCAGCTTCAATACGCGTATTTAGGCACAGGACAGCATTTTAAACGAGAAAAATTTAACACACAGCATTTGAGCGAGAGGGCAAAATCATTATTTGTTATCAAATTTCATATGGGATCTTGATGATCGAACAAGTGATGGGATAGTTCTTTTTTTTTCTAGTCCATATCTGAAGTCTGAACATGATTGAATCACCAATAGATTTTAGCTTATGAATTATTGTGCGCCGTTTGCGCAACTGAAAACGTAACGTGACAATAATGGCATCGGCGCCAGTCTACCGACTAGCTATTACCGATTATCGATATAATTATTTCGAATCACTCAACCAACTTCAAACGTGAAGCAAGGCTTCATCATATTGGCGGTCGGGGCGTGTGCGATAGTCGACCTAATTATAAGTTTATGTACTACGTAAGTACATTGAAACTCATGCGAAAAAGAAAGACCTGCATTCAAATTTTCAGAGACTTGTGTGCAACAAATGCAACTCCCCCACTTCAACTTCAACTGCTTGGTGTAACTCCTGCCTGTACTCTTCACTATTCATCTTATGTTTACCCAAAGGTTAATTAAACCTTTGTGATCATAACTTTAATGATCAGAATTCAAGTTTAAAACCCAACAAAGAAGGGAAGCCTTAGTAAGGGGGTCCCAATAATAATTAATTAAAATTTAGTAAACAACAATAATAATATGTGATAGTTATTAGTTCTTCATAGCCATACATCTAACTCCTGCCTGTTCTCTTCACTATTATGTAACTATACTTTCATCTTATGTTTACCCAAAGGTGTGGTGAACTGGTGAACAATTAGTTCACCATCATCACGTTTATTGTATTGAACGGAATTTTAAATTTTGTGAAGCATGTGGCAAAATTTGGGTCTTGCTCGATTCTTTTTGTTTTGAACGCCACAAACTGTCATGCATTTTACGTACGTGTTTCTCAAGACAGTAGTAAAACGTACAGTTTTACCTTACTGCCATTTTTGTTAACAGAGGGATTTTAATTATTTCAAACCGGAACACATCTGCATGAGTAGTTGTCGTGGTAGTACTATGAGCTCTACTACTAAAACTGGCTAGTTGTTATAGTCTTGAGGAAAAAAACTTGGCGGTCGGTAGTTTTGGCACATAACAAGCATACCAGTAATTTTACTCTTAAAAATTTTCCTTTTTGCGGACCTCTTATAATCACTTGCAGTGTGCCACAATATGTTAACTGAAAGTCAGCGTAGGATGTCTAACTTCGAAACAAATGCCGAGCTGATAACCCTTTCGGTATAGGCACGTTTGTAATATATCAATGTTTAGCAGTCTTATTTTATCATGTTTTTTTCTATTCTTCTCTTTTTTCTGTATCGTTAATTTTATTCTATTTCTTTGATTCTGTTTCTTGCCTATGCTTCTTTTCAACATATAATCATATAGGAAACCCTTTTCTCAATTTTCTTTTTTTGCGGTAGTTTTCATCCATTTATATCAACTGGAGTCTTTGTTTTTCGAACATACTTTCGATATTATGTTCTCGTATTTAAGTTGTAGCCAGGCTTCTAAGCAATTTCGTTAATAGTAAGGTTTTAGTCTTAGTTTTGTTGATCGAAAATTTGCGCTTGTCATTTTCATTTAGCCATAAAATACAACCCGAACGCGTTGGATATTTAATCTTAACTATTTCCAAGTAAAATTCCAGCTTGGCAAATCATAATTTTAGGGTGCCCAATTAAGTAGGGTTTAAAGCAAATTGCCAACCCATATCTTAAATAAGTGTCCTAGGATTTAGAAAAGGCACAACAATAACCTCATTCGTGCATTATTACGCTAAAATTATCTTTGTTGATTAAAATAACCACCCAGTCTTGACGCCTTTAGGCCACCGAAAAATAAGATAAGACCAACAAAGCAGTTCTTGAAACCAAAGACCAACTATTTACCTGTTGCAAATAAACGGATCTACAAAAAACGGTGAATTACCGTTTATAAAGCTTAGCAGAAATAATGCTTTACAGAATATATGTATAAAACGGAGGTGTATATTATAATCATTAACTTGGTCTTATCACGTTTATCATGTAGATACTGACGGCAGGTATATCGCGATAAGATAGCGTATGACGACAATGTGTTGTCAATAAGAAGAGTTCACGATATGAACCACCTACCTAGTTTCTTAATTCTATCTAGTTTTAAGCAATATCAAAATCAGGTGTTGCATATTATGTAGGTACATATAGAAAAACGTCCTCTAAATGGTGAATGAAGAAAGTGAAGGACGGAGAAGAAAGGAAGTCCAGAACTAAGATAACATTATGACATATAATTGTCAAAGTGTAATACGCTATTTGTGGTAAATAGATTCTCCCATTTTCATCAATGGTAATATCATGTAGTCTCTAAAGCCCACTTGCACGAAAAGCTTAACTCAGAGTTAGTTGGTAACACCAACTGTCAATTTAACCTTGTGTTAGCAACTAACTCCGAGTAAAGTTTTTCACGCAACTGGGCCTACGGATAACAGGTAAAGAGATTAATGAGAGCATGACCCAAAATATAAACATAAGTTGCCACACATCTTAGGTTTATTGGCAGGTGCTATTATTACCGACAGTGCTTTCCCATTGTGTAGTGCTTATGAACTGAAACCGTACAAATTCGAATAGCCTCTATAAGTCGATGGTTTTAGTTTCACTGAAGTAAATACGTAGCATAGTTACAGTTTAGCTGGTAAACAACCAAGATCGTAAGATGCCACTGCACTCTTAGTAAATTATATTAGATCATTATTTATTGACAAGCATAATTACCGCGAACCATATTTTCTGAGTCACTAACACGTTTTTATTAGAAGTGTTGTGCGTAGTTATAAATTTTTCCCAATGTTTTTTTTTATATTGTTTTTACTCCTTCTCACCTTCGTGGATGAAATAATAAAGATTTTTTACATATCAGGTACTTTTCGTCAGTATGTTTACCAGCGAATGAACCACAGTTATGGTCTAAGAATACAATAAAAATATAATTTAAAAAAAAACTTACTTAAGATAATATATTTGTCCTTCTGGCGTACGAGCTTGTTCCCATCCAGGCGGGAGTGGACCAAGATCGTCTTGGAGATGTGTTCCGACATCATAGGATCTCTGTTTTGTGTGTTGATGATGTAGCGGCGGTTGTTGATTTTGTTGTCCAGCGGCATAAGTTTGTTGCAAGCTTGCGGGTGACGAATGTGCTCGAGAGTGCGACACCGGTGAGGCGCCAGTCGCGGACGACGATCCGAACGCCGAGTCAGCCGAGTTTTCTCGCGAGTGAGACACAGATGGCGACTTGGAACCGGTTGACGGCGGGTTAAAGAACGACTTTGGAAGCTGTCGCATTCGGAGAGGCACCTGTAGCGGTCGTTTCGAGTCCGGCTTAAGCACTGTGTCGAACAATGACTGTAGAACCGAGTCGGAATCCTGGTCCACGCGGAGGACCAGGTTCGATTTCTGTTCAGCGTCCGAGTTGAGAGCCATGGTTCACGTCGGAACGAAGAAATCTCGAAACCGACCTGGCCCACCGCTGTGACACAACACTAGCACGCGACGGGCTGGCGCGACGCCACCCGACGTTCTTGCAATATAGCGTTCGCTACGCGACTGACGCGCGCCCCGCCCGCACCGTCAAGTCTCCCTGCCCACGCGCACCCGCCGCACCACCCGCGCTGCGGATAGTATGTATGGTGCACGGACCGGTCTTCGCTTCGAGAATGATGCCCCTCACCCCGCTCACCCACTATCTCCTTGGCTTACCATAAAATACTGTGCTAGGCACCTATAACCATTGTGACGGGAGCGCACAAATATGTCTAAATCTTTATTTATTTTAAAATTAATTAACTTCTAAGGATAAAACAGGTGAATGTTTGAATTTTTACACATAAAACAGTGTTCATGGTCTTCAAGTATGTTATTCTATCTACAATGATGTCTGATGGCATTGGAGTGTATATTCCAACATTGTGGATTATACTTCTACTATATTAATAATAATATAAGAAAACTAGTTTTTCAACATTCGACAACTTTATGGGCCCATTTTACAGTGAAAGGATAGGCACTTCTCTGTCTGTTCATCACCATCCAATAAGTCTGGGATAAAGATGGCAGATGCCTAGAATTTTGTTTTGTTTTGCCTTTAAGATCACTGAAACAGAACTTTCGACTTTATTAACATGTTTATTTTTCTATAATAAAAATGCAATTTTAAAGTTATGCTCTGGTATTTTTTTTTAACACTGCAATTTCCAATTACATTGGGCTGAGCATTAAAAACTACTTTTACCGAATTTCAGTAGATACAGGACTTACAAGTAAAAACACTACCAACGAAAAACACTAAACAAAAGCCTTTGATACTGAAAAATATTCAGTAGCTGAAAATGGAAGGAGAACGAAACTCAAAATAATCCTTAGTATACTTTCATTTCCTATTGAGAATGTGCACTGCAGCTACTACAACAAAAAAAGACCGTGTAGTTTACCCATAATAACATAACTGAACATAAAAATGATGGAAACTTTAATGATCTAGGGGCAGGTAGTTGCTTGAAGTAAGATACTACGTATTTGATTAAACAACTTAGTATTAATTGATCTTGAATTCTTGATATATAATTATATACTACTACGTTAAAAACCACAATTTTAAAATTACAGCGCCATCTTTAAAAGTTCACAAATTTAACAACCTACATCTTTTTGTACTAACACCATCTATTGACCACATGCTATAAAAGAATAATAGAACTTAAGCAACAGTTAGTTTGATTGTACCGCTGTAGATGGCGCTAAATCCATAGTGAGCGAAAGCTATGATTATCTGTTTTTGTAGGTGTTTTTCCCCCAATTTTATATATATATTTTTAGAGTTCCGTACACAAAGGTTAAAAACGGGACCCTATTACTAAGACTCCACGATCCGTCTGTCTGTCACCAGGCTGCATCTCATGAACCGTGATAGCTAGAAAGTTGAAATTTTCACAGGTGATATATTTCTGTTGCCGCTATAACAACAAATACTAAAAACAGAATAAAATAAATATTTAAGTGGGGCTCCCATACAACAAACGCGATATGTTTGCCGTTTTTTGGGACAATGGTACGGAACCCTTCGTGCGCGAGTTCGACTCGCACTTGGCCAGTTTTATTTTTTATTTCTTTGTTTAGAGAATCAATAACTAAATTTACCCTTTATGTCTACAAGTGTTTCTTACCCATACTGGTAATTATGCATTGTGGTGACAGCACTGTATGTACAGTAACTGACGAAAAATGGTGGAATACTTTCGCTTTAAAAAAATTAATAACAACACGATATTTTTTCGCTTCTATTGCATATTCCTCCAAAACGAATTCATCATCATGTCAGCCGAAATATGTCCACGGCTGGACATAGGCCTCCCCCAAGTAGTCATCGTAGCCATATAGATCTGTCCCGTGTGTTTCACATACAGCGGATTCCCACAACCTTAACCAGGTCATCGGTCCACCTGGTGGGAGGCCTTCCAACGCAACGTCTTCGGGTTCGCGGTCGCCACTCCAGAAACTTTCTGCCCCATCGGCCATCCGTTCTGCGAGCAATGTGCCCTGCCCACCGCCACTTAAGTGTGGCAATTCTTCGGGCTGTGTCGGTAGCCCTGGTTCTTTTGCGGATCTCTGCATTTATGATAGCCCTCCTCTCCATTGTCCTTTGGGTGACTGAACCCAAAACGACTAAGATGTTTGAAAATATTATTACACAGAAAAATTTATAGTTAGAATTTCTTCTTATCCTACATGGGTTATGTAAATCAAAAAATATTTTGCAAACAAAACCGTCCAAAAGGAGGACCAATATTGATATCCTGGCACCGAGCGCATAGCCAGTACCGCGTTAATTGACATTGGGGAATATATACCTACGCCTTAACTTGTAGGGTAGGCGCTACCTATAAGTTTTTGAACATAGGACCTATCCCTTAGCTGCAGTGTTAAACATAATCCGGTTGCCTTAGAAGTTAGAACACTGTTTTATTTAAGGTGTAGGCAATATCTGGTGACCAACTACTCCGAATAGAAAAGACTAAGAGACTCCGAGCATATTCTGCTCCCTAATTTCAACCTACTAAATAGGCTACCTACGTTTCCGCCAAATTATGCACTTAGTGTGTGCACAATTAATAGTTATCAATTATATCTCGTCTCGTAGCCGCAAATAGGCGGAGCAGTCGAGTCTGCGCAGTAGTGCACACGGCAACTGCACTGAGTAAGTAGGTATACCTTTTTGGAAAAATATCAATAGCAACTGAGTATAAAATGCTGAGCATCAGTATTGTTATCTTCCAGCGCGCATGCGCTGTTATAGCTATAGCATTCGCTGGATGGTTACTTACGTCGGGAAAATCATTACAGTGCATCACATTTTGAGGAATAGAAATAGTTAGAATCAACAACAGAAATGCTTGTAATTGTTTAACCATGACGGAATCATTAAAATTCGAAGATAGCTTTGACCGATGTTGTCGCCTTTGCGCTGAAGAGCAAGATGTTACCATAATGATATTTAGTCAAGAAGCCGAAGCAATGCTTCTACAAAACAAGCTCAACAGATATTTGTTAATTGAGGTAAAGTAACTAACTACTCAATCTCATCCCTAATTAATCAATTAAATTTCTCTACATTAACTAAACATTAAAATTTACAGGTGGACGAAAATGACAAGTTGCCTAAAAACATTTGTATACAATGCTGTACAAAGTTACAATCAGTGTGCGATTTTATAGATACAGCTCGAAAAGCTCAGGATGTGCTACTCCAACGTAGTTTTATGATGGATCAGATTATTCCAAACAAGTGTATGATATCTTTAGTTAAAAGTGAAGCAAAGTCTGAGTCGGAAGAGAATAACGATGTCGATAATGATAAATATACCGAAATGGAAGTGAGTGTTGATCCCATGATGGTGCTTCAAAATTCCGAAGCTACTCTGTCGCCCCTTTACGACCCAAACTCTTCTATAAATGATGTTACTTATTTACATGGGCTGGATACGGAAAATGTTACAATAAAATTAATCAAGAAGGGAAGAACACACTCTGATTGTGAAGATGAAGAAAAAGAAGAGGCAGCCACAAAATCATTAGAAAGTAGTGAAGAAGATGAGAAAACAGATAAGCCTTTCCAGTGTAAATCATGTGACCGCAGCTTCTTTTCAGATTTGGCTTTACAAAACCATACCTGGATCCACATCCCCGAAAATACGGATAAACCTTATAATTGCCAGACATGTTCAGAAGCCTTTATTTTTAAGTATGATTTAGTATACCATCTGAAGAAAAATCACCGATCAAATGGTGTATGCCAATTATGTGGAAGGATGTGAGTTCTTTTTTATTGATTTTTATAAGTCAGAAAGAATTTGTTACAAGATTCTGTTACAATTTGACTTAGCTGCAAGTTTAAGGTGTGAAATTACATGTTTACAGGTTCAGATCAGAAAGAACATACGTTGCCCACATGTCTGTACATCTACCATCAAACAAGGCATATACTTGCAAGGTGTGTTGTCGATCATACACCACATGGGGGAGTTTGAAGACACACAGTGTCTCTCACAGTAATGACAGACCCTACACATGTGAGGTCTGTAGGAAGACTTTCAAAAGAAACCAGGATTTAAAAGTAAGTGGTAACTTTATGACGTATTCCTAATTATTAAAAAAAAAACCTTTTTAGGGTTCCGTACACAAAAGGGTAAAAACGAGACCCTATTACTAAGACTTATTACGCGATCCGTCTGTCACCAGGCTGTATCTCATGAACCGTGATAGCTAGACAGTTGAAATTTTCACAGATGATGTATTTCTGTTACCGCTTTAACAACAAATACTAAAAACAGAATAAAATAAATATTTAAGTGGGGCTCCCATACAGAAACTTATGTTTTTTGCGATAATGGTATGGAACCCTACCAGCGCGAGTCCGACTCGCAGTTGGCCGGGATATTTATTAAATATAATGATTAATGTAAAAGTAATTTGATTTTAGGATACAGTGCAGTAATTGTCTAAAAACTGTACTGAAAGTTCATAGTTTTAGAAAACTATTAAAAATTTATAATTTTTCAACAATGAATAAATATTGTTGCTACCCTAACCTAAACTATTGTTTCAGTTTCACATGAACCAACACACAGGGGCAAAACCTTACAAATGTCCGTTCTGTGACAAGTGCTTTGCAAGCTCTGGAAATTGTTACTCTCATAGAAATCGAATGCATCCCGGTGAAAAAGGGGAACGCAGTTGTAAGAGAACTGTAGCCCCTGCCAGTCCTCCAATGCTTCGACCAATTGCGCCTAAACCGGAATGTAACAATGGGCTTATATACAATAATCTTACAACAATAAATGGTGTTCTTAAATATAAATGCCACTTATGTGAGCATAGTTTTGTGAAGAAGGAAAATTATAATGTAAGTATTACTAGCAGTGCTTGTTGCAGTATGTACTTTATTAAATATGGCAAAGGATAGGTAGTCTATAGTCATTCTACAGAACTTACATGCATGAATTTTATTGTATAATTTATGGACAATTTCAATAATGAGTTGAAACTTGAACGCAATTTCTAAAAAAAAATCCAGATTACAAATAACATACAGCAAAGTGGCTACAGCCAAGAGACCTATGTTTACATACCTACTAATAGTTCTCGCCAAACTTCTGGGCCACCCTGACGTTGACGTTGCCTTAATTAAGCAGTAAAATGATTTTATCTAGTTCATAACGGACAAATGGTTGGCCCCGATAACACAGGATTTTCCTAGCATCGGAGCCAATATTCATAAGATTGAGCAGAAATATGCCATAATATTATTATAGTAATGTAACATGAAACTATGTATTTCTAAATTTTTTGCAAAATAAATTATTCTTATTCTTATTTCTTTCTAGTACCACATGTATCAACACACGGGAGAAAAACCTTTCAAATGCACGAACTGTTCAGATGAATTCGTGACCAGAAGAGGTTTGCTAATCCACCATGACAGCAAACATCCAGGCATCATACGCCCTCTAGGACTTTCTACCGATTACACACTAGCATGGAGGGAGAAACAGGGCGATGAGGAACAACTCCTCGCCAAAAGAAGTCTGCTCAAAAAAAATTAAATAGTTTAATAGACATCTAAACAATACATACCGTTTTATTAATAATTTTCGGTCTTTTATTACCTATTTAGATTCCCTTTAAAGTTGAATAAATAACAGAAGAAACAAAACTGTGTTGAAATGCTATACCTATTTGGTTAAAAGTTAAACCTATAAATCAATTTTCAAACACAAATTAAAAGGATAAAACGTTACAATGAATCTTATAAAATTTGTTTTTTTTTTAACAGAATTATAAATAAATCTTTTCAGTACAGGTAAGTTCACAGGTGAACCGTGAATATTTGCGTGTGGTGTGTGAGAGAGCTGAGAGTGACAGCAGTGACACTTGACGTTGACAGCAGTGGCAACTGGCAGACAGTGGTCCTGTCAAGCGCCACACTTGTAACTCACTTCACACTTGTCTTTTCTTTCGGCTATTTTGGCATGGTTTTGCTTTTGGCTCTGGTTGTTGTTGGCAGGGACGGTAGGTATTCTACTGGTTGTGGTACTGTCTTGTCTGTCTGTAGTACATAACACTAATATTATAAAGGCGAAGGTTTGTGAGTGTGTTTGTAACTTCTTCACGCTCAAACGGATGGACGGAGGCTTCTAGATGGATGTGGTATCCTCTTAATAAACTATGCCACTTGAACGCTTACGTCTATTCATTATTAAGTTAAACCAAGCGGCACAGTAAAAATATACAAACAGTATGGAAACTACCTACAAACGCTCGAAACGGCACACTCACACAAACATACGTGACCACTCGTCGCATCACGGTGCTCACTACTGGTACTGACAGCACCGCAGGAGTGCCCGAGTCACGTCAGTGTGACTGGACGTCCCATTTAGTGTAGTCTACTTACTGATAAATCTGGTTGTTTTACTATAAACCTAGTGAAAACCACCAGAGGTAGATTATAGTCAGGTAAAGGATACTTTTTATACCGGGAATATGTTCCCTCCCGGGTTGGACTAGCTCTATGAAGTACCGGGACTTTACCCGGTGCGCCGGGCCCACAGTCTGACCAGCCCGCGAAGCTATCCGGAGCTGGACTCCAGCTCCATTTTGCCTTCATTTTTGTATAGAGCCAAGCCATGATTAGTGCGATAGTGAACTTCTAGGCCGCACTCTGATTTACCGCTCGTGGTTTTGAGCAACGTAACTTTGTGATGTCCTTAATATACAAGCGACCAAGTGGAAGAAGTGGCGGTATTTTTCCGCGACTGGTTTTAAACTATATCTAGCAAAAAAATTAAACAGTCAGGCTGCAGCGCAAGTCGGTCCAGCTTGGAGACCGGCCCAGGCCACAGCCCTACCGGACTGCGGAGTGACCCGTTCATTTTTATATAGAGCCAATCTGTCTTTTCTTCTCAAGAGTCGATGGAAAACTCTTTAAATATAGTGGGCCCAGTAGGTGACCACGCAAATTGTGGCGTCAGTGGCGGTCATAAGGTCTTACAAAGTGCAGGTGTATGGCCACTTGGGACAATCCAGCGTGTGTCACAGTCTGCAAACGGGTGCCTGAAACTTTACTCACACCGGGTATCAGTCAGGTCTATAAAAATCCATTTCACCAAATTTTGTTTGTAGTGGGCTAGCTGGGCTTGGGCACAGATCATATAATACTACAGGCTTGGGCCTGGGTGATTAAGTGCTTGCCGTAATGGCCACTGCAGGTGTTCGTGGGGTTTCAAGAAGTCGGGTAGTGGTGGGTGAAGTTCTTCCCACAGCTTGCTTCTCATTGTAGGTGGTTGTTCTTGGATGGCATGTGTGCAGTGTAGAAAGCTCTTCCGGCTCTTAAGTTCACCCGGGGCTGTTGTGTGTTCGTAGAGGGGATGTCGGGAATCACAGATTCTTGTTTTTTTTCTCGAGTGCGCATATCGACATCCCTTCGTACTACTGGCGGTGCAATACCAGCCAAATAGGTAGAGCTGTTGTGCAGGATCGGTTTATAGCATCCCAATATAATTCGATACGACTTGGTTTGCGTGTGCAGATCGGTGGCACACTGGATAACCGAATTCGCCAACAGATATGCATATGGACATGCCAGTTGTGCGAAGGACATCGGGTGCAGCCCCCGAGTTGGTAGAAACATTTCTACGGAGCAGGTTTTTTCGTGACTTGACTTTCTGGTTTGTGATAAGGCAGTCCATATTTAAGGTTAAAGGTTAAGGCTCTATGAAGTGCAACGCCTAGGTACGTAGAGTTCTTGTAGTGTTCTACGTCAGTTTCTCGCCAGTGTGAGATGGCTGCGGAAGGCGCATAATTGCGTTTTGGATGGATTCGGGCGAAGAGCATTACCTACTGAGCTACTCAAGTGTAAGTGTTAATTTATTTTTGTCTCCCGTGAAAGCAGATGATTGCGCCGCCAAAGCTAGGTCATCTGCATACAAAAAAACGTTCGGTGTGCCGCGTAGCAAGCTGGTCGTTTGTGTTAATATTAAACAATGTGGGTGCCAGGTCCCAGCACACTGCCTTGAGGGTGACCATTTTTTTGTCGGCGCCATCTTCTCTTTTCGGATTGGGAGTACACCTGGAAGCGACGGTAGTGCAAAAGTTCGCTCAGTGTATTGACAAACTGATCGTTACATAGACTACTGACTTTACTTTACTACATAGAATATGTATAGTGTCGTGTGCTGCAGAAAGTTACACAAATGCGACAGTTGTTGCTTTTTGGGTTTCGTAACTCTATATCAATCTGCCTAGCCTTTTCCGAACTATGTTGGGATCGGCTTCCAGTCTAACTAGATTTTGCTGAGTACCAGTATTTTACATGGGGCGACTGCCTATCTGACCTCCACAACCCAGTAACTGCGTAACACAATACCCCTTGGCCAGACTGGTGTCAGCTAGCAGGCTTGCCAGATCTTCAAATGACAGCCAGGACCAACGGCTTAGAGTGCTTTCCGAGGCATGGAAGAAACTCGCTATATAAAGATGGGCACCCATCCACGGACTGACCTCGGCAAGCATTGCTTCCTTGAAGATCAACCCGTGTTATTATTTAGCCACGAGCTCCTTAACATAACCAGTATCTATGTACTGGGTTAATCGAAGGACTTGGCCAGAACAAAACTTACCAGGTCTAAAGCCAACCTGCTCAGGGATAAACATCGGCTCAACTACTTCAGTAAGGCGATTCAGCAGTAACCTTTCAAACAGTGTAAGTAGTGTATTATTGGGGGTTCTGCATCACTTGCTCTCGCTTCGCTCGAGCGCGTTATGCAGAACGCCCCAATAATACACTACTACTATGGTCTGCCTCAAATTTTGACACAATTTATGTGAAACAAATTTCATTCCCTGGCAGTATCTGGTAGCAATCAATATCTTCTAATGCAGGTAAAACTAACGCACGGGCTGTATCACTCTCCTGATGAAATAAATCTGCTGTTGCTGTCGATATACTACTCCCACTAGTCTTTGACGAACTCGCAATCGATTTTTCATTATCAACCTGTTTGTTGATAACATTAACGAATGTGCGAAGAAGCTCACCAGACTCGCTTTTGAGTATAAGATACTTAGTATTTTTCAATTTAGATTTCTCTGGATCTTCCAACTTCTGGTAAAATAAATCTTCTGTTTGTGTTTTAACATTATCCTGGTGTTTTAATTCACCTACGTCCGATATTTTTTTTTTAGGGTGCATATCTTGAATATGTATTATCTCACCCCTAGCATTCTTGAAAATCATTTTACGAATGCCATCTAAATTAGATTTCACTGAGTGAAACATTATAAATAACATCAATAAATGTAATTATTTATTTAAGAAATAAATTTAATATTGAACCTTTGCACTGTAATATTCAAAGTTAAATTGCTGTGATGCACGACGCCTATGTAATATATACCCATAAATTGACTCATTTTTAAGTGCAATGTGACATCCTATACATATACACTTTAATAGGGTAAGTATTCCAAACACTTTTTTGTAATATAGTTTGTGCCCTTCACAGCGTTTAAATAAAAACATTTAGGAAAATGTATGGCATGTTGCGTCCAAGGATCATCATAAATCTCCCAATCTTCAATAACACCTCCACATGAGAAACATGCTGCAATATCATTTATACTATTTCCATAATAAAAGAATCCTGCGTCAGCCATTTCCATCACTAATCTTTTCTTTTTATTAAGTGTCCCCCAGTAATAATTAAATGAAAATTCACGCATTTTAAATGTGTTATACATGTCATATCGAGGCTTGTATTCATTTTGAGACATGTTTTATTGACTTTCTAATTCAATTAGGTACAAATGTATAATGGTATGGTCCAGCTTTTGTCAGCAACATATAAAGACTGGACAGAAGTAGGAGGAAGGGGAAGAAAACTAAGATGCATTTCACCTAACTACAGAAATAAAAACAATAAAATATTTATTTTAGAATTTTATTGTCAACACACCACTTATTTAAACACAATACATTTTTTAAAGCACATACAGAGTCATGATAAATACAGTTATATAAATCTTGAGAATATTTATATTGATCGTATAAGCTTATCAAACTTGAACATCCTTTATCTTCTAAATTGAATATATTACAATGACTATTTCCTAAAATATGCTTTAACCACAACACTTTTTCTAAACCCTTAACGTAGATACATTTATCTCTTAAAATATCTATAACCAAATTCTGATAATTAGAATAGGGAACAAATCCTTCACGCCAGCGTATCTTTCTGTTACGTTCAATCCAACTTACTTGTTTTTTTTCTTGCTTCGTTAATTTTGAAAATGGAAATGGTGGCTTAATTAAAAATATTTGTAATGTTTTATTATACAATATGGCGATTTCTTTTATTATAAATTCATTTGTTTCTGTTTTAAAGCCTTGAATATCCACAATAGCAATCATGATAACCTGCGCACGATGTTGCTGAGAGGTTTGTATTCTACAAGTCGATCGTTTATAATCAAACAATATGCAGTCGTCTTATCTGGTATTGCTGTAGAACATTCAATTTCCAACCTCACGTCCACTGGACCAGTTTTCAGGCTATCGTTTTGTCTTGAACAGTCTAAGATAAAGAGAGGGGCTTTTTCTTTGAATTCCTTTAGGTCAAGCAACGGGTCTACTGGATAGTTGTAATACGACTGACGAAATTTCACAAACATTTCGTATAATATACTATATTTGTTCTCAGAAAACTTTAAACCTAAAGGTTCATAAGGATAATATTGTGAATTCAAAAAGAGCGTAACGTTTGTTACTTCACAATGATCGAATACTGAACTATCTTTAGTTTTATTATTTTTTCGATTAGTTTGTAAACAAAAAATTACATATCTGGGTTTTTCTAATTGTGAAGCAGTTTTAATAGACCAAGAATGCTTTGTTGTTTTAGGTAGTAATGGATACTCATATAAATCCCAATTTCTATACGCCATCTGAATAGGTTTATCTTTTTCTAAATGTTTTAAAAGTGACAGTCGTTCTCGGTCTGATACTTTTATGTGTGGCACCCTCCACTGAACTCTTTGCACATCTATTTGAAAATTAGCAATATCATCAGTAAGGATAATGCTATTTAAATTAGTGTTACTTCTGTTCAGTATAAGTTCATGTTTACAATTTATCACTATTTTATTGTAATCCTCTGCAAACCCTAAAACTTTATTTAGTGGTATCACAGCACTAAAATGCCCATCACTTTGAAATCCCTCTAAACACCAACCCCATAGGGCAGCAACTTTATTTTCTGCTTCATTTAATGAGATGTATGATTTTATTGTTGACGTTATTCCAGAATTTTTTATGCGGTCTATTTCAATACCATTCATTTCGTATCTAATGTCTTGAAACAAAAACATAACAGGGTTGTTAGTGAACGTAACATTTTTCTTGATTGGATTCCCATCTTTACCGAAGAACTTCGCCTGTCCTTCGATGTAAATTGAACTGGCTGATGGTAGCACGTATATGTCTTGCTGGTGGAGGGGAATTCTGATTTCATCGTTTTCTCTAAAGCTGCTATTGTAGGGATTGTATGAATGGACTTCATAACTTTCGATCGAAGTGTCAAAGTGCGGTAATTCAGCAATCTGTAGTATATTCATATTTTAAATCCTAGAGCTTTAAGAAAATCTTTATTTACTTTAGTCAATTTCTTAACTTTTTTCTTGCGTCTTTGCACCTTAGCAATCGCAGAAGAACTAAGACGTTTTTCATTCGCTTGAGTGTTTTTATAATATACTATCATTTTGTTTTTCTTAAATGAAGTCGTAACTGAATTTGTTTCTCTCCAAAGTTAACACAGTGGCCAAATTGATCTACAATCTTAACCGATATTGATGAAATTATATTTTTGTTTACTGGAAAGTAAATAACATTTTGCGGTATTTCAACACACTGATGGCCTGGAGTAGTATCAGACACGAATTCGTGAATAAAATGAGTTGGTAATCCGTTGCAATACGAACTGTGAACAAGATCACATTCGATTTTGATTACAGACAGACCTCTGTTAATAATGGGGTTATTTGGTGTTGATTGTAATACTGAAAAGTATATCAAACCGCACTCATATTGATCTGACAAATGCAGCGGTGGTTGAAAGTATGAAACCAATTCCGATTTATGTCCAGAGATGGTAACCGTAGTAGACATGCTTCTATACTGACTTCTTTCGGCAGATCCTGTTTATTTTATTCTTCCACTACACCAAAAATTGTTCAAAAAGTTTAAACAAAGATGTCCACAATTATAAGGGTGATCACGCTGAATATTATCATAATTATAATGAACTTTGGATCCCAAGTATTTTATAAATTCCTTTGGAGGCTTAAGATTTCCATAACTATCAAAATATTCAATATAATCATTGTATTTTGCATAGGCTACCCAATGAGAACCAAGATTTTTAGAGCTATCTAAATTTATAACACCGCATTCTTTTTTAAAAGGGTGTTTAGGGAGCTTATCTCTCATAAAGACGCCTCTGAAATAGGGAATATTATTCCCATACTTCAAAATGTCTAAATTACTCAAGGCTCGATTGGGTAGCCGATATCTTAGTTTTTTTCTTTCGATACAAAAATTCCGAGTCCACCTTTATATGGTTTAAGGTGTAGTCCTTTTCCGATGCAGAGAGCTTCCATTTTTTCATTGTGTCTCCTCGATTCTATGAATAATTTTTTTGCCATCTTGAATTCATTTATGGTTTTAGCAATACCAGCTGCACCGCCTGCTAAAGCTCCCACCGCAGATAAGCCCGCAAAAATCGGAATCAAAGGCAATACTCCACCAGTTTTTGGTATAGGAATAATACGAGGAAGTTTAACGGATGAATCATCAGCTAATTTTCTGGCAGCAGCCATAGCTAATTCTATTGCCACTTTCTTGCATTTCGGTTTTAATTTTTTGATATGTCTTTTCGTTTTTCTAATAACATTTTTAAATTTGTTTTTTAATGCTTTTTCAGGTTTAATTTTGGGAGAACACTTTTTGCTTTCTTTTTTTAGGCCAAAACCAGTTTTGATTTTTGTTGCCATAGCGCTGCTTACTAAGCGTGCTGACAGTTTTTCTCCTACAGTCGCATCTGAGGCAAGTGCTCGCTCTTTAGCCATATTTAACAAAACTAAATCTGCCTTGTGGCGATCCTTTAGGTTTGAAGACTTGTGATAGGCAATGTCGTGTTGTTTGCAATATTCGTCTAATTTATTAACACCTTTATCTCCACGCGTAAGCCTTTTAATTAATTTAGTGCCAGGCCCGCAATAATTGTATCCCGGTAAATGTAACTCAAATGGTAAATGATTTATAATCCAATTGAGAAGACTACTCTCTTCAATACCCATCATAAGACTGAAACATTTGGACTGAACACTTAATAAATATTCGATTTATCAATCCAACTGTTTTCAGAAGAAGGCAAGCCTAACCATTTTACCAAAACCCTGTTTCCTTTCCTTCTAAGAACTTTTTCAACCAAATATACATGAGGATTTTTTGTCTTTTGAAGCTCTTGTACATAAAATGCACCTAGAATGGGCTGGCCCCTGATTGCATCTTCAATTAAATAGGTGATAGGGGTTGTTTTTTGAATTTTTCGAATTTTAAATATTTCTGTCGACCAGTTGGGAGTATATCCTTTTTCAAATGTCCCCTTATACTTACTAATGCGTACATAATCACCCTCTTTAAACTTGCTTTTTATGCTATCGGTTTTTACCAGCCTGAAATATCTTTGTAATATGCGTTGTTTATTATTATTGTCCACGTTTGCGGGAATTTCATCAATTGTGCGATGATAGGTGTGATTGTATTCATAAATAACTTTATTAAGAGTATTATCGATCCAGTTATAGCTTCCTTTTAGACTAAATTCTTTATAAAGTTTAGACTTCAATGTTCTGATGAATCGCTCAACAATTGAAGCTTTTTTTGTTGAGAAGGTTGAATAATGATTAATATGATAAGATCTCACAAGTTTTTTAAATTTATCATTATAAAACTCTGCCCCATTATCAGTTTGCAGATTTTTAGGCATACGCCCTTTTTCCAATAAAATCTTGAAAGAATTGCATACAACATCTTTGGTCTTACTTTTCAAAGGAAAGATCCATGCATATTTTGAAAATGTGTCAATAACAGCAAGAATAAATCGAAAATTTTTATTGTCTTTAGAAATTGATTGCATATCAATTAAGTCCGCTTGCCATAAATCATCTATATCTTTCATAATAACATGTCTTCGCGGAAAGTTTACCCTTGCATTTTTATGAATTTCGTTTACTACGTCGGCTTTACTCATATCTTTAATTCAGTATATCAACATTTGTCTTGAACCCACCATTGATACTGAATAAAAACCATAGTATCTCCACTATTTATTATTGAATTATGTCAGCTTCTTTTAATTCTTCAACTATCGATAAAATTTCATTATCATGATTGGTATTGCCAGCATCTCTCGAAGCTACTAATAATTTTAATCTCTCAACCAATTCATTGGGATCATCCCAATATATCAAGTCGGTGTTGTTTTTGTACTTCTTTAACTTTGGCAAGTTTCCTCCAAATTTAGTGTGAACAAGTTTATCATCGTTTGACGATTCGGAAAATAGGTGTTTGATTATTTTACAATATTTTATACCTTTGTCACCTCTTATTTGACCTTTAGGATTAAAATCTCTTTTATGTGCATTTGTATAATGTAACATATCCTTATAGACAAGTTTATCTTCGCTCGATATTAACTTTAAATCAGGTTTTCTTCGGAGTAAAAGTTCTTTTAGACCAGCAGTTAAATTGTAAGCTTTGTCACCGATTTTAATTAAAATGGTACTTTCGTTATTCAAACTATCAACTTTAGAAAATGATACTGTTGAATTACCCATGAATAAAGTATTGTTTTCACTTCTGATTCCAAACGGTATACTAATACCATCATAAATACCAAAGATGTCATCACCTTCTAATGAAATTTCTAAATTATCAATCGATTCCTTTTTAGCATTTTGTTCGACTAATTGGGTAGATTTTATTTTTGGATCGTAATAGTCATTGAACTTTATAGATGAACTAGCATTATTTTCATCGGATTCGATTCCTTCGGAATTTTTTAGAGTTGTATTTTCATTTTTATTATTTTTTTCTGCAGATTTATTAGAATTAACTAAAGTCTGAAGAGGATCTGTCACCGGTTTTAGCATTTTATCAAGTGACAAGTTCATTGCATGTTCCTGATTTTTCATATGTTTTATTTTATTTTTTATGGAGTCAACAGACTTCATTAATTCCATTTTAATATTTTTCTCCATATTATGTAACCACAACTGTATTCAACTAAGAAAGGAATAACACTAGCAATGTTTTTTGTATACAATTCATTTATATGTACATGTATTTGCTTTCATTCAAATTTAAAAAAAAAATCAAAATTCTGTCTGTACCTTCCATTATTTAATGATGAGTCTTTGTTAATAAGAAGAAAGTTGTAAGGGTTACTCCAAACACTTTTACAAATATCTTTGAACTGATTCCACGGTACATCAGAGTTGACATGTTCTTCATAGATGTGCTTTAAGTTCACATCATCTTGTTTAAATATTATAAGAAAGTTAGCATTATCGCGTAACAACTGTTTCGGGATTTTTGAGTAGGTTTGCGATAAATAAAAGCAATCAATTAGCTTATGTCTACCCATACAGAAATAATTGCGGATATTTGTTTGATTTTCACATACAACATCATCAAATATAAATACAGAATTTGGTAAAGCTTCACTCGGAGATATGACATCTTTATCGTCATTGAACTCATGAAATTTTATCTGAGGCACTCTTTTTAATACTTCCCGTAAAAAACAATATTTTGGTTGAAAATTAGTCTTCGAGTAAAGGTAAAGGTTTTGAAATTTGAGCCCATTTTCATGCAGTAACAAACTGATCACAACGTTTGTTTTACCACAATTTGAGGGGCCGCAAATTATACAACGAATCGTATTTGGCAACAAAGCGCTATGTCTAATCTCTTTAGGAGACTCACCAAGATTTATATTTTTAACGTTAAGTGATATGGGTTGTTTGATCAACTTCATCTTGTCAATTAATTTAATTATTAACTAACATAAACATATATACTTTATTTGGGGCTATCTTTAGACTTGTCCCAACAGGAATGGTTCTAGTCTCATCTTACAAGATAGGTATGTATATTTAAGAGCTACGTAATGATCCATATTACTCATCGCAAATCAAATAATTTTTGCACGTGTTATAAAAATAAGCGATCACTTCACAGCTGGTGTTCTATGCATAAGGAGGTCGTTTTGTTAACGATTTTATATTTTCAAGGTAAGGTTTTTTTTTTAATTTAATTAATTAATTATTTAAACTAATAATAATAAGTATGTAATGCATCCCTTTTTTTTTACAGAATTATGTCACACTCACCATCGTACAGCCCCGTTGTAGATATGACCGCCCCGCAAAATTTAGCGGTATGTAACTAATAAGATTATCTTAAATCAAACATTAAATCCATAGTTCATGCTGTTTAGTTATAATATTCTTAGTATTCTTTCAGAATGCGATAGAAGACTCAGACCCTGTCACCAATCCGTTTTACTATGCTCAAGATGGGGAGAGCTGGTATGCGGAAGTAGCAGCTAAAACATGTGAGGAGAGTCGAAAGAAAAAAATAGAGGAACGAAGATTCAAGAAGAAAAAAAGTAAATCTTTTAAAAACTCTTCTTTTATCATGCGTAAGGAGCAAGGACGTGTTCGCCAGTTAATAAAAATTATGGTTTTTGATTTGGAAGGCCGTGATATGGAAGAAATAGACACTGAAACTGATAATGCGAGTGTGAATGTGCAGTATTTAGTGACAAGTGATTATGACGATATTGTTGACAAAACTGATCATTTAGTTAGTAAAATAGTACAAAAGTTAAGCAAATCTAATGTGTAATGTTTGTTATTGTTATTATTGTAAAAGTGAATTTAATTATTATTTGAATGTATTATTGTTAAATCAAAAAGAAATGTTTAAATTAATCGGGTTCATGTTATACCTGTATAATAAGACAGTATGAATAAATCAAACAACTGCTGTAAGATTACATAATTTATTTATTTCACATATTATATTAAAATATATAATTATTAGTACTTAAACTACAAACTAACAATTCAAGTTAGGTATTATTAATACAAGATGCTCAAATACATGCAATAAATAATATTCGAAAAAATCAATAATTTGTTTTCATTTAAAATATTGTTTTATGATGACCCCATGGTAAGGTTGTTATCTTATCAGCCATTATTTGTCGTTTATCATCGCTGTTTGACAAAATTACTTTATTTATCTTTTGAGTAAAAATTCTATGATTCTTAGATCTAATAATACACATATCATCTCTGAGTATTTCATTGTTCAGTAAAACCTTTTTATATTTTTCTATATTCAGCTTTTTTGTAACACATTTCTTAACACCTTTAGCTTTCTTTAAAGTGGAAATTTTAGAATCTATACAGTATAATTTTGCTCCCAAACCTACAAATTCTGATATAATTTCACCACCCATCTCATCTTTGAAGTAACCAGGTGTTTTAGCATTAACCATTGGTATATTAAATACATTATCTTTTTCAAAGTTGCTAGTATCAAAATATTTTAAATGTGCTTTTAAGTCTTCGTAAAAATCCTTTGTCTGTATTAAATATAGCAGACTGTCAGTGTCTGTATAGCAAAGCTTTAATTTATTTTCGTAAATTCTTTTCATGACCGAATAGTGGAATTTATATAAGTGACATTTTGCAATTTCTAAAATACTAAATCCGATATAGATTGGACGATCTAAAACTATTTTTGTTTGGTTCATTTGAATTGTTACAAGAGATTCTGAAATAACAGAAAAGTTATTGAAATTAGGTGCGCTAACATATTTTTCAGCCCCGTAAAACTTTTTAGTTCGATTAGATTTGTCTCTCCATATATTTACGAGCTTAACATCAACTTGTTTTCTTTTATTCTCTATGGTTTTTCCAAATATAGAATTATTTTGTTTTTTAAAAAAATCTCTTTCAAAATCAGAAGTTGCATTTTGCCTCAGCCCAGTATTTAAAGAAATATATGATTCTAAGAATTTACTTTGGTGAAATGCTAATATTCTATATATTTTTAACAGTTGTAAACCATTATTTAAGCATTCTTTTAAATGAATATAATGAATAACATATCTATGTTTATTGAAAAGATTAGCAATAAGTTTAGCATTTCGACTACAGAACGGAACAAATTTTTCGGGCGCAAATGGTAAATCGGAATGGTTATCATGCAAGTAGTCAGGGTAATGAAGATCTACTTCTAATATAAATCCAATATCAGAATCAGATGATAAGCTCATAACATCAAAATTTAATATTTCCTTCTGAAGGAGAAACCTAAATCCTCCTACTGGAAGCTTTTGCATCATAGCATATCCATATAAATTAACACAATCAAGATAAATTAGAAAACTATCAGGTTCTTCACTATTATAGTCGGTAAGATATTCATTATTTGCCTTAGCATATCTGAGTGAACATTGAGCAAGTCCTCCTCTTATACCCTTTTCTATCATTTGATATATTTCTAAGTCAGAGATTAGATCTAACTTGATTTTAGTATACAATAACATAGCATCCCAACTTAAGGATGGTGATGAAACGTAATAGCAAGGATCCAGACCATAATTATTTAAACTCATTTTCCTAAATTTTTCAAAAACATCGCACAGAAGTAAAACGTCACATTTAAGATACAAATCGGTATATTCACCCAAATTTTTTATATCAAAAGTTTTCCAAACATTTAAGGCATGCTCATAGTCTTTATCAGATATAGATTCAGATGTAAGTTTGTTGAAAAATTTTGATGGTTCTGGTAATTTATTCTCATCATATCGTTCCCAGGAATCTATGTAATCGTAACAATAAATGCCTTTTCTTCGAACAATATCAAATAAAGTATTATTATTAAAAAAAGATTTTAAATGTTTGAAATCTTCAGGGTTCATAGTCTTAACCAATTTGTCCATACTTGAGCTTAAAAAATTATATGAGTCAATAAATTTCAATTTTACAACATTTGTTGCATTGATGGTTATGAATTTTGTAAATGAAATATATTTCTCTTTAGTTCTCGGTATGAGATGAATTCGACCGTTTATCTTTGAAAGTTCATTAATAAATAAATGACTGTCATAACCGGATAAGTTATGAAACACTATGGGTATAAAAGTGCATTGCTTTGCATTTAAATTGCATATATCATGCGCAGGTCCTCTATATTTTCCAGTAAAGTGATCATGGTCCTTAACAATATTATCATTACACGAAAACTTATTTTTACAAATATGGCACTCAGTGCTGTTGATAAAACATCTATGTTCATCCTCAGTAAGCGGTATCATATTTTCACTCTCTAATAATACTTTATATAATCGTTTTACATCATTAGTCAAAGATTTGACAAATTTCTTAGAACAATCTGGCCCTCGGTAAGATACGAAATCATTTAATTCGGGATTTGAATTACAACAAATATAGTAAGCAAAACACGTAGCCTCATGAACTTGAATATTTTCTACATGTGTTGATTTATGTTTGTCAGAATATTCACGCAATAAACTTTCAAAATCACCATAAATCACTATTGGTACTCTTTGAGTTCTTTCATAATTTATGAAACTTATTTCAGTACCCTTCTCAGGTAATATGGTTTGTATTCCGGCACATTCGTGACAATTCAATTTCTCTTCAGTGTGAAAGTAAATAAAACATTCATCACATAAATATATTTTACTTTTATGTTGGGTCAATTGCTTGTGTACAAGTTTTTCAAAGCTTTTAATTAAACAGAAATGACTCTTTCTATTGTTGCTAATGTAAAGCAAATTGACATGGTATAAACGACGTGATTTTGTTTTATATAAGGGACCTGTAACTGTAACATTATTATCTAAACCGTATATATTGATACTGATATTAGAATTGTTTATTTCAAAGCGCTTAATGTCATTGAAACTAGGGGGAAAACTCATGTCAGAAATATTAAATAATTCGGAATAATGTGGATATGAAGAAGTTCTGTTTGGATTGGTCTTTGCCGGAAACATATCAGCTACAATACACCAAAGAAAACAATGTTGGTCTTCATTTTTTATGTTTAGGCATGATTTAGTATTGACAATACGTTTAGGCAATGGTAAATAAGAACCACCTCGCAAAGGATTATATTTTACGATATTAATTTCTAAATGACTGATAGACTCAATTGTCCAACCTGACTCAGACAGTTCAAATTCGGAACATTTACAAATAAGTTTACCACAAAATGATTTATATAAGGACAAAATATCTGTGTTTTGCACGACTACATTATACTTTGTGTTAAATGACTTTAAAGATTTTTCATAATTTTTTGGTAATATATACCAAACAAATAGTTCAAAATTAACTTTTACCGATTTATGTTTTTTCATCTGGTCTTTGATAAGGTAACAAATCGTTTCAGAAATTTGTGTTAAAAATAATTCAAGTGAAACGTTAACCATTCTAGGATTCACTCTATAACTGATTATCCGATTTCTAAAAGCTGTTGCTATTATATGAACATTATCAAAACGTGTCTGTAATAAGCAATTCGATTTGTGTACATTAGTTTTTTTGTGTGCAGAATATTTCGGAACTGAAACGTTACAGACTTCACAGAAAAACATATTTAGATAATTGTAATTGCAAAAACTATCTTAAAGTATTTAAATATTCTGGATTTCGGATATTAATTTCCTGTAAATTATTATTAAAAAACGAAATTTAAAGTGGATAAAGTTTAAATGTAAAACAAATTACAAATCGAATATTATAATTAAAATAATATCGAGTATTCTCAATGTTGAGATTTCTCAGAATCGAGTATTTTTAATATCGAGTATTCTGTTTCTTAGTATCGAGTTTTCTTAGTATCGAGTATTCTTAGTATCGAGTATTCTTAGTATCGAGTTTTCTTGGTATCGAGTATTTTTAGTATCGAGTATTTTTTGTATGAATTTTAAAGTGGATGAAAGTTTAAATGTAAAACAAATTACAAATCGAATATTATTATTAAAATAGTATCGAGTTTTCTCATTGTTGAATTTTTCTCAGATCGAGTATTCTTAGTATCGAGTATACTTAGTATCGAGTTTTCTTAGTATCGAGTATTCTTAGTATCGAGTTTTCTTAGTATCGAGTATTCTAAGTATCGAGTTTTCTTGGTATCGAGTATTTTTAGTATCGAGTATTTAGATTTTTAATATTTCATATATTTGAGCTTCCTGTAAATAAATCACAATTAATAATATAATGAAAATAATATTAATAAGTATATTATATGGATTACATTTGTTTAATAAGTAATGTTTTAGTATAAGTCAGTATCGAGTATTCTAAATATGATATTTTAAAGTGGATGAAAGTTACAAACAAATTACAAATCGAATATTATTATTGAAATAGTATCGAGTATTCTTAGTGTCGAGTATTTAGATTTTTAATGTTTCATATATTTGAGCTTCCTGTAAATAAATCACAATTTAATACCTAATGTAAATAATATTGTGGATTACATTCGTTTAATAAGTAATGTTTTAATATAAGTATAAAGAAGAGTATATGAGTAAAATAGGTATCACAATAATATTATTTTATTCCATCAAATAATATTATTTGGATACAGAACAGGCTGCACGCCCTTAAATTCTGCTTTCGCTGCAGATACAAGATTATTAGTGGCGCGCCAAGTCGCTGAATCGGAGTATACAGAGGCCCTATACGTGAGGAGCGCTTGCTTCCATCGGTCCTTTCCGAATTTTTCAGCGTCCCTATGGTTATAAATACGGAGCTCGATATAATAATCACCGCTCCGTGTTAGGTCCTGCTGATAGGAGTTTCCAGAAGCTGTTCTTCTGGACAGGGACGATCGCAGTGCAGCTGCCCTCACCGGTTCAAGATCTCCCTCTTCCTCCTGTAAACATTGTTATAAAATAGCATTAGATAAACATATTTGAGAGGAGCAGAGGAGAGCAGTGGTGACCCAGTGGTAACGACCGTGACTTACAAATTGTAGGTTGTGGGTTCGAACCCAGGCTAGCGATTTACTTTGAGTAAATTATTTCGTCACCACTGCTCTCAAAACGGTGAAGGGAAACATCGTGAGGAAACCGGCATGTCCTAGAACCAAACATTTTAAGATATGTGCACAGGGCCCATGTATCCGCCACCCGGGCCCACTCCCTCTCACGGAGAGGCCTGTGTCCCAGCAGTGGGAACAAGCCGTCAGATTGAAATCCTATAGGTAATTATAAATCTTAAACACATGTTTGATGAAATATATATTTTTTTTACTCACCGAGGAATCAGCCACACAAATCCGCTTGATTTTCTTAGGCCTCTTTGGTGAAGTATCGGTTTCGGAATCAGACTCACTGCCAAATAATTCTTTTACAGGTGGAGTTGAGGCCGCAGCTACTTTCTTCGATTTGCCTTTGCCTTTAGCCACTTTTATTTTCGGCTTTGTATTTCTTTTTGGTTTAAACGATGTAGAGGGCTCGTTGGGATGCGACTCTACATCGGATTCAAATGGATTCACAAATGTCGACCTAAAATAAAAAGAAATAGTATATAAGAAGTTATACAAATGAACGATTCCTAAAAGGATAGACAGAGTAATAGAACACTCTCTATAACAATTTTCTCTATCTGGAAATCGATCCTTGAATACTTAGAAAATTGAATAAGTCGTTATTTGGTTCTAGAACTCAGCGTCAATACTTCATGTTGTGAAATGGTAGTAACGGTTATTAAACCACTGCACGAGAAGCAAACAAAATAACTCAATAATAAATTTTAATTAGATCTGGAATCGAACCCAAAACTTTGCATTCGACGGTGACACTGATGTTGAATGGGCTACAGGGAACGTAAGAAATAAAAACAATTAACACATTAAATATTTATACCTTGGAGTCGAGCCAAAGATTTTACGTTCAGCAGTTATACTTGTAGTCTACATCATCACTGAGTTACTAGTAAGTTTAAACCCGTAAATAAACAATACTTAAAATTGGGAATCGAACCCTAGACTTAACTTTCGATTATTGCATTTACCATCACTAAATTGCAAGTGCAGTAAGTTATACAAAAAAATAATGTGATACGTACATACTTGTTGTGGAAGATATAAATTTGCACACTTAATCACTGAAGATGATGGAACTCGTCACCAACACAAGAACACCAACAATTCACAAATAACTGATTATGATTGATGGATGCGTCATTGAAGGGACTTATTTATAACACTTTTACGTAAGGTAGCGATTATATTAATATTTGCAACTATTGTTTTAATGTTTCACTAATATTTGACTTGTAAATTATATTTTCATCACTCCTTAAATAAGGTCTATAATCATTTGTTCTTTATTAGACACTATGCACACAGCCTACAATTCCATTTTTGGGGCGGTGGCGACACTCTGTCGCAGCAATCTGAGACGAAAATCTAAAAAGGAAGTTGCATGTACCTTGACCATTCAATATCGGTCTATGAAGTCTCACATTAAAATGGTAGCAAGAGGTTTTGTAAACACTTACCAAAATAAGTTAAGCCTAGACATTACATTTAGGAAAATGTATGGCATTTTACATTCAAGGATTATCGTAAATCTCCCAATCTTCAAAGCGATCCAGTATTTTGTCACATTTTTCGACGACACGTATGGCGCATTGCTTAAGAGCTCGTCTCGCTGCATCACAATGTAAATATTAGTTTATAAACGTGCTGCTACTAAATGTCCCAAGTGTCGCGGGTTCGATTCCCGCACGGAACAAATAAGTATTTGTTCCGGTCTGGATTTTGTTTTCATGTTTTATTTTTACCATTATTTAATTTAATAATAATAATACTCTGAAAAATGAGCAAGTATGAGCCTGGCTCAAAACATTCTTTAGGTACTTACTTAATGGTAAGGAGGTACGATTGGTGCAGTGGTTAGATTGACTTCTGCCCTACGTGTCGTGGGTTCAATTCCCACACAGCAAATATTTGTATGATCTACAACTAGCTCCGGGTCTGGCTGTCTGTAAAATGTATGTCTGTCAACGAAAGAAATCTTAGGATCGTATCGTTTTATTCTTGGCTTTGTGCTAATAGTCTGTTGATATCTATTATTTTTTAATAGCATAAAGTGTAACGTCGGTTCCCATGTGCCTAATGAACCTGCTGGAATTTATCGGGTGCAGATCCAAACTACTCGCTATTAAGAATTACGTTATAGAAAATAAAATAACACTGGACCTTGGAAATCAAACTGGGTTCCTCATGCTCAACAATTGCAAAATTAAAATCGCTAGACCAAAGAATAAAATAGATAAAATGCAAGTAAATTCTTGAACTACTAATTGATGCACTCTACATTGTTTTACCTAACTACTTTAAAAGCATCACACTTTCGTCAAGTAATATAAAATATAGGGACATAAGTTGATCAAACGAGTCGAACTTGATATGGTTGTTTATAAATTTTTAGTACACATCGCACCGTTGATTGAGGCATTCTGCATAACGCGCTATTATTTATTCCAATGTTCGACATCGCACCGTTGAATGAAATAAAAATATTCAGCCCGTATTGCAAATTTGAGGCAGACCATAGTAGTAGTGTATTATTGGGGCGTTCTGCATAACGCGCTCGAGCGAAGCGAGAGCAAGTGATGCAGAACCCCCAATAATACACTACTAGTGTATAGGTATGGCATATCAGGGAAGTTGGCCGATAGCTTTTGGGGTCATTATAAGGCTTTCCCGGTCTCAGCAACGCTATGATTTTAGTTTTCGTTCATCTCCACAAATTAGGAATACTCGTGGTGACCATGCATGTGTTGAAGAAGGTGAGCGGCCAAGATAGAGCTACAGGTTCCAGATGTTTTAGCTGTTCCACTGTTAAATCGTCAACTCCAGCAGCCTTACCGTTTTTTATTGTCTTAATGGCCAGTATTTTAACAGTGAATGTGAAAGGCTTCGGGAGCGTCACACACAGGCGGATTTGCTCATATTCGCGGACAAAACTCAAATTATGAAGACAAAGACAAAGACAAAGATATTTTATTTCAACTAGGCCACCAAGCGGCACTTTTGAATGTACATAAAAATGATTCTACCGTGCATTCGGAAAGTAGCTTGTTATGGAGAAGAATGCACAAGAAACTCCATACTTACTCTTTTAAAAAATTATTGTTTTTTTACAATATTTAGGAACATAGGTACATATATAGTTATTAGTTCACATATGTGAGGACAATGCACCCAGAATAGCACTACACACCACCATACCACCTACAGACATAAAGCATTAGAAGTACTCACACATGTACTGTGCAGTTATATAATAGATACTAGAAAAACATTAACATCCGAAGCAGTCAAGTTATGACCAATCCCAACTGACGGCGTCCGTTCACGAACATGACGCATGAATTGGCACCACCCAGCTCAACCATCATGAAGGGAACCGGATGATCCAAAACACGCGCCACCATCAGAGAGACATTTGAGAGAGCATGTCACACTCAACGGCCAGGGCACACACAAGTCAACGAACGCCGCATAGGTACAGTAAATGGTAGATTTACAGTTGGGTACATAGTACTCACACATGTGCTGTGCAGTTATACAATACTAAGGAAATTGAGTTTATACAATACAAATATATTCATACAGTCTTCAGCAGGTCCAACAATACCTCAAAACAATAATGTTCTGCATATCACTTGTTATTGCGCCCTAGTGGATGTGGATTGTGGAGCAGGACTAGCATTGAGCCAAGCATTTTTATCAGAGATGTAATCCCCCAACTTATAATATGCTAGCCTACATAGTGTGCGTTTTATACAGGTTTTAAACTTCGTCTCATTCAGTTCAAGAATTTGGGGAGGAATTTTATTGTAACATTTTGTACAGTACCCCATGAAAGATGAGGCTACTTTAGCCAGTCTGAAACCTGGTTGAACTAATTGGTCCCTATTTCTAGTAGCGTAATTATGTCTGTCGCCGTTTTTACTAAAAAGATGTAAATTCTTTCTCACGTACATGATGTTTTCATAAATATATTGACAAGGAACCGTCATGATGTTAATGTCCTTAAACAGTTCCCTTAGACAATCGCGCCGGCGAAGATTATATATTGCTCTGATGGCTCGTTTTTGCAGAATAAAAATTGACTCAATGTCTGCAGCCCTTCCCCATAGTAGGATACCGTAAGACATTATACTATGAAAATAACTAAAATAGACTAGTCTCGCGGTATCCACATCGGTTAACCTACGAATCTTTGCAACAGCATACGCTGCCGAACTCAGCCGCCCTGCAAGGGATACCAAATGAAGTCCCCATTGCAGCCCCGAGTCCAGCGTGATCCCCAGGAAAACCGTTTTATCGACGAATTCTAGCTTCTCCTTGTTTAATATAATGTCACAATCAGTACTTTTGACATTCGGCAAGGAAAATTTTATGCACTTGGTTTTTTTACCATTTAAAACTAAATTATTGGCAGTGAACCAATCCTGAACCTGCCGTAGCGCGTTATTTACGTCGTCAACCCGACAAGTACGTCTATTTATTTTAAAAATTAAAGATGTGTCATCAGCAAATAACACCATATTTAGCTTGTTTTCCAATAAACGGGGTAAATCGATAATGTATATTAAAAATAAGAAAGGACCTAAAATTGAGCCCTTGGGTACCCCCATTTTTACGTTTAACCCCGACGAATTCACACCGTTTATTTGAACTAATTGCTGTCTATCATTCAAATAAGATTTAACCAAACTTAACGCTGATTGACCTAGCCCGTAATGCTCAAGTTTCAGAAGTAATGTTTCATGATTAACGCAATCAAACGCCTTCGACAGGTCGCAGAAGATACCTATGGCATCCCGCGAATCTTCCCACGCATTAAAGATGTGTTTCAATAGGGTGACACCAGCGTCAGTTGTACAACGTCGTTAGCCTTAACAGTCACACGACTTTATTTTTCGAATCTTAAGGATTTCTTTAATCCAATTTCAGTTTGTATAATATTTTTAACGAATGTTTTAATTGTTACCTTTTAATACAAAGTTTAAAAAAATTGTGTCAAGTAAAAGTGTTTGGAGTATCTTTAATCGTGGATTGTGAACCTGGAGGAATGTAGAGTCTGGCCAACGAAAGTGTGATCTGAAAAACGCGGCAAATTCAGAAAACCCTAATGTGGTATCACCAACTATACCTCTACTTAAAAGTTTTGATACTTGTATTATTTGTATTTATTATAATTAATTTTTTGATTTATTGGCTCCGTTTGGTGAAGTGTGACGGAGCCGTGACTGTCATGGATGTGAGTTAAAAAAGCGTGTGTAGATTTATTTATTAGTATGTACATAATATTAACCCACTTAACATTTAATTTATTAATTACTTAATCATCATACTCAAAATCATAGTCCAAAAATTCAAACCTCTAAGTATTCATCTATATCTGAATCATCATCAACACTTATATAATTTTTTCCAATACTTCTTCTGTTATGTGATCTCTTTGTTTATATTTATTTGCCACATTTATTACATGGTCCGTCAATTTTTCCAGTCTTCTGCAGTTATTCGGCCAAATGAGGAACATTGAAACATAAACATAAGAAAAGGTATCATCATATCGTAAATATATAACAATCAGCCAACATGGATCAAGATTACCAAGTCATACTAACAATCGCAATCACAGACAATACACAGATTAATAATGTTGCCATACCCCAACTTTGAAAATACCCCAGATCACGCTTTCGTTGGCCAGACTCTATCTATGTATTTAAAATTGTTTTTAATTTCCATTGTTTGTTTGAACGTGGTTTGAACCAGAACCACCCACTTTCGAAAACTGACCCGAAGGATTAAACTAAATTTTCGGGTCCAATGTCAAAAACGTGCTGCTAAAGGTCACAAAGGACATCTCAAGATTCTCAAGCCAAAACCAAGTCTTACACTGACTTGTCGCGTTCTCAGAATTCATCTCCTACGTAGAGGTTTTGGGAAAATGCCACTAGAGGCCGATCAAAAGCTCTGAAGAGGTCTCGATCACATATATACAATATACAATTTGGGCCGCAGTAAAAAAATAGTCCTGGTAGATTTTTGGGTCCCAGTCCGACCCGTCTCGGAATAATTTTCGAATTTCACGCAGGCGTTACCGCTGGCAGAAGCTGGTAAGTACATACGAAAGATAAATAAGATAATCGACATTTCATTTCACCTGATACAGAGATCGCATACTTTGCATCTATTTATATAATTTTATAATGTGGGTCATGTACCTAGATCACAAGGCAGTGGATGCCCGTGGATGGCAGTGGATGCCGTAGTTTTCGTAGCGTATTTGAACTTGTCACTCTAGATTATCATCCATGCCACAATTTTTTATCACTTTGTTTATGCTTCACTCCTTTCTCCTCTTATTTTCAACATTTCGCCATAACTTGTGTCAAAAGGCCTGTGGTCAAAACCACAAAAAAAGGATAGTCTATAATCAAATATTTGCGTGTGTGAGTTAAATAAAATTATTACGAATTATTAAAATATTTTTTATGGTTGTTTTGAATAAGTTCCCATCAGTGTAGTGTTATTTAATAATTAAAATATTCTGTTTTGTTATCATAAACATGTCGACCTTCAGAAATGACCTTTAAACTTTACAGTCAATAGGAGTTGTATGCGCATGCGTAGATTATCCGTCAAATTTTGTTTGGCGCGCTGATAACTACGTCCACTTGATCACGATGAAATTACTTATTTTAGTCGTTCGACAGATACCATTTAAAGCTCACGTTTCTTATAATTTCTGCGTTAACTTCATTAATTGCAACGAAAATGTCTGGTGAAGAATTAAATATCAGGCGAAAGATGGCACGACAAAATGGTATTGTGCAACCTTTGTTGACTGGTGAGTAAAATATTTAATTTATTTTGGAGCGAATTTTAAATGTCAAGTGTACTTTAGAACTAAGTATAATCAGAATGTCATGATGATAATTCAAGCGTATTAGATTCATCAGTGCCTCTGTTAACGATTTTAAAAGATACCCACAAGTCAATTTTTATTAGGCCCAAGGCTTCTAAAATGAAATTAAAGAAGACTAGAAACCAAAAAATTTAAAACTCGGCAAGATAACTTAGATAACCACGATATTAGGCATGAGACAGTTACTATATAATACTATTCTATTAATTACAATTCAATCAATAGTTGTAGTGTAATCAAAGCTATTTTGTATCATAATAAAATAATAGAATTCCTTAGCTAGTTCTTTTTTCTATCTCTGTCACAGTTATTTTGTTAATTTATCATTCGGAAAACAAGATGGTCTATGAAATCTATTTAAACTTGATTGATTTAGATTTTTATTTAGGGAGGTTATAATTTTATATTGGGAAGTTAAAAAGTCTTACCAATATTTTGTTCTCAACAGATCTTTATCAAATAACTATGGCTTATGCTTATTGGAAATCTGGAAAAGTCAATGATGTTGCTGTATTTGATTTATTTTTCCGCACAAATCCTTTCCAAGGAGAATTCACCATATTTGCCGGCCTTGAAGAATGCCTCAAGTTTTTAGAAAACTTTCATTATTCTGATAGTGGTATGTATTTCTAATTTTAAGATAATGATATTTTTTTTTGTTATCAGAAAATATTTTAAATATTTCTCTGCAGAAAATTACAACAGCTATGGTTTTTCAGATATTGAATATTTGAAGCAGACTCTACCAGAAAACATTGAACCAGAATTCTTTGTATATTTGAAAGACTTAACTTGCAAGGATATTAGAGTAAGTGCAATTGAAGAAGGCTCAGTAGTATTTCCAAGGTAAGTGAAACAAAAGTATTACAATTAAATATAAATAAAAGAATACATATTTATACACAAGCACAATTTTATTAAATATATTTTTAATACATTACATACTAACCCTATTTTTTCCAAATAATATCAACAGAACTAAATTAAAAGTCACTATTAAATCTTATGCTGTTTGTTGTTATGTATATTATGTATATATGTATTGTTCAGGCAGAATTTAGTCAAAAATATATCTCCAGGGCCAGGTCTAACTATAATTTTTGTTTGTAATATTGAGACAAAGGTCAGCTTTGTGATAAATGAGAACTAAGTCCTTCATGTGTATTTTTCCATAAAATTAAAGGAGGTCAACTTATGGATTTTTTGTGGTAGGTAGTTCATTGTTATGCACACAAAAATTATCTCCAAACATTAAATGGATAATTATCTGTTAAAAATACATACGGCATATATCCGGCTAGTACTATTTGGCAAGATACCGGATAGTGTGCCAATATCCGGCGGATATAGGATTTGTAAGAATTAATCGTAAAAATAAAAAAATATATTTGGGTACATTATTTGTTTCATATATGTCTATCTAATACGCCATTTTCTTTCTCATAGAGATAAGTATATAAAATTGTATTTTCCATACAAAGACACATAATTTTTTTTTTATAGGCTCGCGCTTTACCACTATCTATAAGTTGTAGTCATTGACCTAATTTTTAGGATTATTCCGAATAATCCAATTTTTATGGGTGTTACAATTTCATTTCCAAAATTGAATTGTAAATGAAAAACAACTTTGTATGGTTTTTTTTTTGGGAATTGCTTATTCCTTGAAGAAAGTTGTTCATATTCATGGGCAGAAGCGGAATACGCGATCATATTTAGAATATGATCGCACCTTTTTGTTACATCCTGTATAGTGGTTTTAAAATTTCGCTTAATGTGTCGTCCTGGTATAGCTCTCGCCAAACTTCTTGGCCACCCTGAAGTTGGCTACAATGGCTGCGCAGTAGTTAATCTCATACAAAAACAGCACCGTTTCTTGCCTCGCGCATCCGGTAAACCAACTTCAGAGCGGCCCAGAAGTTTGGAGAGGACTATACACTTTTTACTTAGAAATGACGTCACAAGCCCCCACTCTTGAACTTTGATGCGTTTTATCTTCATCAATTTATATTGATTTGATACAGCAAAAAATACGTGACCAGTAATTTTTGATAATCTGTCAGGCTACAATTATTATTGTTTTACTGAATCATTTCTGGAATATTGTCACAGAAAATCGGCAAATTGTACACAGATTGGTCGTCACTGTCAGTTCCGTTCACAATTTCCCAGCGAGACTAACAGATTATTATAATCTATCAAGATTTGATGCGTTTTATTTATAATCTCGCGGGAGTTATTAAAAATACACGAGGTTTGCCCGTTTACACATTACCAAAAAAGTTTGCTAGCCTTTTATGGATGACCTGTATCTTGTTCATTAAAAAATAAAATAAACTGCCAGTTCTATAAATGCTTCTTTTTTAATGCGGTGGAACTAGAGTTGCCAGATGTTCGGGATTTGTCTGGATTCTCCCGACAAATCTGAAAATCCCCAGACAAACAAGATGTCGGAAAGTTTTCTTTTATGTTGTCAATTCCTGTAGGTAAGTAAAACTTACTGTGTGAGGGTTTGCTAAATAATTTATATACTTACCAAAGAGAAAAATTGTACAGCCGTTAATTATATAAACCCTGGGTTACTAATTAAACTGAACTTTGAAGTAAATTGTTTGAATTTTAAATATTTTCCCAATAATATTCGGCGATCAGAGGAAATTGGTGGATTTAGTAGTCCAATGTCAAATACATGGTGGTGACCTAAAAATTAAGTGTAATTAATTAATTTACTATATTTAATTAGAATATATATTTTGCCAGACAACAACCTCAATATAAACATATATACATTTTAAAATTTTCTCTAGATCTTTTGGTCTTCCGACCTAGCAACCCTAGGTGGAACCCAAGTAACCGGTAACTTCATACAATAATGTTTTGCAGGGGATCGCATGACGCAAAACCGAACCAAACTGCCTACATATTTGCGAATTGAAACTTTGTCCCAAATTTTAATAATAAAGATAACATATTATCACCGTTGTATAATGAAGTTGTGTATCTTGCAGGGTGCCCTTATTAAGAGTTGAAGGACCTTTAATTGTAGCCCAGTTGCTGGAAACCACTTTATTAACTCTCGTCAACTTTGCAAGGTAAGTTGCTATCAAGTATTGCAATATTGACGTAATTATTTTATTTATAAACATAGCATGCTGCGAAACTGTTTGTACTAGATTATTTTAATTTATGTATATAAATGATGTCTGTTCATGAAGGAAATATGTACGAGATAAGTAGATACCTTATCTTTTCTCTGAAGATATCTGCGGAACAACCGTTAAAACTTTTAGATAACTATCGCACTTTGTTGGCTGACACACCTTTTTTTACCCGACTGCAAGGAAAGGGTTATGTTTTCGCGCGTATCTTGCATGTTTGTATGTTGTAATATTCATTATAACCTCATAATTATCTTGCAAACCGCTAGACGGATTTATATAATTAAGACATCGTTAGATATGTCTTCACCGCCCGAGTGTTCTTAGATAAGACATAAGTGACGATAAAGTAAAACAAAAATGGCGAATTTTGGGCGCCATATTGTGGGATCAGATTTTTTTTATTCCATACCCATCGAGGGGGGTATCAAAATGAAGGGTTTTAAGAGTTGGTTACAAAAATATATACCACTTATATATTTAAAAGTTATTCGAAATAAAAAATATATTAAAAAAGTTAATTTATGGACATATATTCGCGAGCTGGCTGACTGACCACCGACTGCACAGTATAATTTTCTACTTGTTGACGTCTTTTTAGTTCGCTTCTTAAGCAGTCGGGATTTTGGTTTTTAAATTAACTTTTTATTTTTGGTTTGTTAAATCATCCAATGACTTTACCCGCTCTGGTTGAAGTGAGGGTGTGTCAGACTTTTACAAACTAAAACCCACCCGTGTTCCTACAGTTGCTTGTGCCAGGGCGTGGGTAACTCTCTTTCAAATTTATCCGTGACGTGGCTGACACACCTATCTATTGCACTACCAATTATTTCCTATCGCAAGCTGGCTGACCAAAAGATGTATGCTCCGACTGCACAGCATGATTTTCTTCTTGTTTACATATTTTTAGTTCGCTTCCTAAGCAGTCGGGTTTTTTTTTTTAAGTTGTTACATTTAAACTAAGTGTTTTATATTTTTTAAATAACCTCTTAAAACACTTTATTTAGATACCCTACACGATGGGTTTGCAAGAAAAAAAATTGGGCCCCCACAATGTGTCGCCCAAAAGCCGCCATTTTTTAAATTTCCAATTTTAATGTAGTCGGTGACACTCGCAAGGTTAAGTCGAATCGATTGACGTAAGAATCATAAAAATCGGCCAAAGCGTTTGATCTCTAGAACCCCACATAGGAACAAATATACACACATACATAGACTGATAAACACACTACCCTCCTTCGGCAGTCGCGTAATTAAGTGGTGGTGTGATTTCCATTGTAATTAACGGCATATTAAACTTAACAAGATAAAATTACAAATAAAAAAAAACCCCGATTTTAATTTCATGCTTTTTAAACTACATATAATATACCTAGTAGCAGACACGCTTCTATCGACAATCTATCGAAACGATTAATAATGACACGATATCTTCCGAAAAAACCCAGATTCAAAGAGTAAAATACGAATAACTTTTGAAAAAATAAACTATATCAAAATCGGTTCATCCGTTTAGGCGCTATGATGCCACAGACAGACACAAATACACAGATACAACACACGTCTTACGTCAACACTTATAACAGCCCTCTGTTTCCGTCGGGGGTGTAAAATAAGACAAGGAAATGAGCTGCTGGAGAACTAGAGTCAGCTCCAATAAGCTTGACAAAGCTTCTCTTTACATCACGAGTAGGTACTTAGCTTCGATCAGTCTCGTGTTCTACACGTGTTGGCTAAAGCATGCACCCTTAATATTTTGCATAATCGGTTAAATCATACTTATCGAGGCTTTCGTGTTGTGTGTTTAGATAGGAGTGTTTGCTCTTCGATACTACGTACAATGTCATATTTATCAATCAGATAGGAGTCAGGTCAGGCATGGCTGCCTCAGATAATTGCAAGCCATCTTTTATTAGTTTTACAATGGGGTATGTCACCCTTTGTTGCGTCGTTAAGTATGTGCTACTATGACTCGAATCTATGGTTAAATATGTAAACCAAGAGTTTAAAATTTCGGTTAAATGCCTTTTTTCATGAATTTTTAGCCTCGCAAATGGTCAAATAAGTTGGAAGGTTAATTTATTTCACCATTAATTTGTAAGACTAACAATCGGGGAATAAACACGTATTACCGAAATTTTAAACCATAGGTTAGCATTAATATCTTTTGTTTCTTATTACTATTTCTAGAAATGTATACCTTACTAGGTACCTATGTATAACCAAATTGGTTATACATTTACTGATGTGGATGTAATTTCCTAGTACTTATTATTTAAAAAAACAATACGGTAAGTACGTACCTACTTTGCACAAAACATTTTCAATATCTTAGTGGTGCCTTATACCTACACTCCTACTGTCGACCAAGAATTGTTTTCCGATGAAGGACGTTTCCATTGTTTAATCGGTAGAAAAGTCTCGTGACGAAACATTAATTAACCTTAAAGATAATAAAAAAGAATACAAAGCCACGATTCACGGAGATAGGATTCTAGGTTGTTAGACCACAAGTAGGTAAGTACCTACAACAAAAACAGATACCATGAAAAAAGTAGGCCAAAGAGTCAAAAACTCAATTTCAGAAACAAAGGTTTAGTGGTTTAAATACATTGTATGAAGGGATATGCAAAAAAAATGCAATGCCTTTACCTAGTTTTAGCTTGATTATAAGCTTTACTATTACGAATTCATCATTACGATTATATAGTCCAAAACTGTTTTTAACTTAGTTGTCTTTTCACAGTTTGATGGCAACAAACGCAGCACGGTACAGGATGGTCGCTGGAAAAAATGTTTCTTTGCTTGAATTTGGATTACGAAGAGCCCAAGGCCCGGACGGGGGATTATCGGCGTCGAAATATGCTTACGTTGGTTAGTTTTTTTTTGTGATGGTAGCATGCTACAGGATATTAAATTACTGCTGATAAAGGGTTTCCCAGTGTTCGCATAACGTATAATGTTTTACAGGCTGGTGTAGGGTGCAAATTAACTTGTCTTTATGGTATTGATTGTGTTGGCGTGTTTGCGCAGCTCAGCCAGGTGGCTAGCGAACCCGGTGCCTGGCACCGAGCTCGCGGGCACTATTCAAACTTGTGCAATATAAAACACCCTGCCGCGCCATTGACTCATAAGAATCCCCAATAGCGAATATACTTTTCGTTAATAGCTTTAATCAGGCAAGTTTCGCGAAGCTTGCCCTTGAATGTCTCACCTGCTTGGTACTCACTGCTACCAAAGTTTTAAATTGACTTTTGCTACCTACTTGTATTTTCGAACCTTGCGCTTTGTTACTCATGGTTGATAGATAGCTAGGTATAGATAACTTTCGCCTACCGCATGCTTACATTAAATCATTCTGTTTTAGGTGGATTCGATGGCACTAGCAATGTGTTGGCTGGAAAGATGTTTAATATACCCGTGCGAGGGACGCATGCACACTCGTTTGTGACGTCATTCAGCACGTTGCAAGACCTGCACTCGGTCGTGATAGCGCACGCAGAGACTCAGAAGTCGTGCGACCTGCTCGATCTGTCGCTAGAGTGGCGCAAGCGAGTGTCGGCCATCATAGATATTTCCCCGGAGGAAGCGAGCGACGGAGAACTAGCTGCCCTCATATCGTATGCTAGAGCATTCCCGTCGGGTTTCTTGGCTCTAGTGGATACGTACGATGTCAAGAGGTATAATTTTCAAGGCTTACCGTCACGACACAGGCAGCATAATATGAATGGGCATTCTGGCTACAATAGCAACTGTGGAACCAATGGTACTAGAGATCTCAAATCACCGACTATACATAGTACATATGGATATAGCACGGTCGAACGCACACTGAGGTAAAAATGTAAATAGACAACTCATTGACATTTGGTGTCTGATAAACTTGTATTATTGTTTTGCATTTTCATTTATATTTTAAGTTTTGTGAAGTTCCTTGTTTCTTAGATTTGTTCTGTGTACTGGCTAAGTCCAGTTGTTGCAATTTCATTTGACATTACTCATCGATAGGGGGGCATGAAAGGCTCATAACACTGGGAGGAATGACGTCATAATGCAAGCACACTCTAACAACACATCCGCCGGGATTATCCGCTGGGAATACTTAACAATCATGGCCGTAGATATATTTTATGTTTTGTTTCGCTTTTTCAGTGAAGCGTATATGGACGGCGCTTCATGTACGACCGAATGTAAATAAATGAGAACACGTCCTACGAGAATTTTATATTTGCTTCAGTGTGACGTATTGTCGTGCCCTATATGCAAGATTAGGGGCTATATTAGTCATTGGGCACAGTTGCATTGTATAGGGACATGCACACATTCACAGTATCCAAGCCGGTATTGCATGTATAGCTACCATCATGCACCTTATTTAAACATAGTAAGAAACTTATTGAATATTTCATTTATATTTTTATATTTATCTATTATTTTCAATGATCGTAGTAGACACGCAGTTGATTGTACGCCTACGTAAGCGCAAATGACCTCATACAGCATTACCTAAACACAACCACAAGACGTTGAATTACATACAGTAAACGTAGGTTAATGATATATGTATGTAGCAGAGATTTCAAAGTCAGCATGCCCTGGAAAAGCTAGTTACGTATCTGTTAACAGTAGGTATTTATGTCTTGTTATTTTTTTAATCAGTAGTATTGAAATAATGTTTCTTAACAGGAGTGGTCTGCTAAACTTCTGTGCCGTGGCCCTAGCGCTAAACGACTGTGGCTACAGAGCTGTTGGTATCCGTATCGACAGCGGCGATCTGGCTTATTTGTCTGTGCTAGCGCGGGAAACCTTCGAGAGTATCGCTGGAGCTTTCAATCTGCCCTGGTTCTGTAAACTAACCATTGTAGCGTCTAACGACATTAATGAAGAAACAATACTCAGTTTGAATGAACAAGGACACAAAATCGACAGTTTCGGGATTGGGACTCATCTAGGTAAGGTATTTGAAAATAATCTTATTGCAGTCTTAACATTTTCTTGCATGCCCTATGTGCTTACTTAGTTTATCTTACTCTAATTTAATATTATAAATGCGAAAGTTAGGATGGATGGAAGTATGTTTGTTACTCAATCATGCCAGAACGGCTGAACGGATCTGGATGAAATTTGGCACAGAGATAGATTATTTATTAGTCAGGAAAAGTCAAAGTCACAAAGTCAAATATATTTATTACAACTAGGCCATTAAGCGGCACGTTTGAACGTCAACAATTAGAAATACCAGTTAATAACAATTGATTTTACCGTCCATTCGGAAAAGTAGCTTGTTATGGAGAATAACGGACAAGAAACCCCATATTTACTCTTTAAAAAAAATAAGTGTTTTACAATATTTACATAAGTACATACATTAATAAATTCATATATGTGAGGACGATGCACACAGAATAACACTACATACTATACTACGTACAGGTATAAAGTATTAAATTACTCACAAATGTGCTGTGCAGTTATATAATACTAGAAAAACATTAACATCCAAAGCAGTTAAGTTATGACCAATCCCAACTGATGGCGCCCGTTCACGAACATGACACATGAATTGGCACCACTCAGCTCACCCAACATGAGGGGAACCGAATGATCCAACACATGTGCCACCATCAGAGAGACATTTGAGAGAGCATGACACACAAATCTGCCAGGGCATACACGTACAGTAAATGGTAGATTTACAGTTGGGTACATAGTACTCACACTTGTGCTGTGCAGTTATATAACACTAAAATAAATTGAGTTTATACAATGCAAATATATTCATATAGTCTTCAGCAGGTCCAACAATACTTCAGAACAATAATGTTCTGCATGGATTGTGTGCTCTAGTGGTTGCGAGCAGGTGATAAGCACATGGGCTACTTTTTTCCCGGTATAATGTTCCCTTGGGATGATATAGTACATTACTGCAGCGGCCAGCAAAAGAGGCATTGATGGACGAACGTGAAAATGTGGGCCGAGGCGAAGCCGAGGCACACATACGTAAGTCCATCAATGCCTAGTTGTGGCCAAGGCTTGTATAGTACTTTTCTCAAATAATGCGCGGAAATTAATACTAAGTAGTACCTAGAACTCATTTTGTCAAAATCAATGACGAACAACAATAATATTGTTCCCGCGTTAGTGTTCTTTTGTTTTTTTTTTCAATAAACAGCGTTCTATTTGCAAGCCAGTTCGAAATTTAAATAAAACCTTCAATAAGTTACCTCCTTGGTTGCCATGTTTTGGAGTAAAATACCGTTCCATTTTTAAATAACACGACAGATATGAGTTTACTATGTATTTTATTTGGCCGCTAGACACGACAGATATGGATTTTCATACAACTTTTGCCGGCCGCTGCTCGTATGTATCTGGTCAGTACAGCAATTTCAATTTATCTCGAAGAAGGTTGTTAAAATAATGCTCAAATTTCCAAGCATGTTTGAGAAAAAACACTTTTCTCACAGGCGAAGCCGCTGGCAGAAGCTAGTTATACATTATCAACAATGACAGTAATTTCCGGAATGTGTGATTTATTCATTATGTTACATTGTGCTTGGTACGTTTTGCTGCTCACAAACTGCTATGACTCAAGAATAATATTGTACTGGGTGTCTAAGAAAAAACTAACTTTTGTAGATGCATAAAAAAATAACAAATCTATACTATAATAATATTATAAAGAGGTAAAGTTTGTGAATTGTGAGTTTGTGACGTCGTAGGGGGTAATCTCTGGATCTACTGAACCGGTTTTGAAAATACTTTCACCAGTAGAAAGCTAATTTATTCCTGAGTGTCATGGGCTATAACATATTTTCAAAAAAAAATGAGTTCCTTATGGAAATTGCAATAATGTAGCCCAAAGTAGCAAAATATTGCATATAAAATTCATTCAAAGAATGAATTTTTAATTCGCGTGCGCGAAAACTATTGATGATACATAAAAAAAACCGGCCAAGTGCGAGTCGGACTCGCGCACGAAGGGTTCCGTACCACTATCGCAAAAAACGGCAAAAATATCACGTTTGTTGTATGGGAGCCAGATGGGAGCCCTTCTTAAATATTTATTTTATTCTGTTTTTAGTATTTGTTGTTATAGCGGCAACAGAAAGACATCATCTGTGAAAATTTCAATTGTCTAGCTATCACGGCTAATGAGATACAGCCTGGTGACAGACGGACATACAGACAGACAGACGGATCGCGGAGTCTTAGTAATAGGGTCCCGTTTTTACCCTTTGGATACAGAACCCTAAAAAGGACTAAATGATTAGTTAGGGGTAGGGTAGGTAGGGAAGGTAGGTAGGTAGCCAATTGACGGGAGCGAAGCCCCGGGGGTCAGCTAGTATATTTATATAGATATAACGCCTCTCAGAAGTTGAGTAGCCCAGACCTGGATGTACAACAATAATCCATCAACCATATCTGAATTGAAGAAAAACGTTAGACAAGAAATCTACAACACTCCTAATCAACTTGGAGGTGTGAGGCTACTCAACTTCTGAGGCGCGTTTTCATGAATGTTAGAGTTCGCTTTGAAGAGTGCCAGAGCCGCAAAGGACGAAATTTGAGTAATGTTATTTTCAAAAAAACCGGCCAAGTGCGTGTCGGGCCACGCGCAGTAATAGGGTTCCAAAGTTGCATAGTAATGCGGACTAAAAATAACGTTTTGTTGCTGTTACATGAACATTAGAATGGTTTCAGCGGCTCACAAAGTCTGAAAACGGGCCCACATAGGATTTTTTAATCTAAATTCTCGCGTTTGACCACTATCTCGCCTGATGGTAAGCGATAATGTCTACGGTGAAGCACGCTTGCCTAGATGTAATCTATTCACTCTTGACTTAAACTAAATAAGGACTAACTGGTAACTGAAGAAGGAGTTATAAAATCCAACTTCGCAACTGAAGTTAGAAAAATATTATCTACTTGAGTACCACCGCGGGTGCGAATAGCGAAAGGAGCCGATACGAGCGCGCGTTAGAGCCACGGGGAATGGTATAGTTCGTTCCTGGATCCTTGCGTGCACGCTCCTTGTTTATTTCTCTTTCAGAATTAGAAAAAATCGTATGTATTCACCTCTAATCTCCTCTAATACCGCAGATTAGAGGTGAATCCTCTAATTTGCGTATTCACTATTTCATTCTGGAAAGTTTTACGCTACTCAATTAGTGATGAAGTCGGGTCGAATATTGACTTTATAGAAGGATTTAAAGAAAATAAGTAATTTTCTTGGAAATAGAATCTAATTTGATTTTACTTTTACGTTTTAATTACAAAACGTCGAAAATACTTCTGCACTAACACAAAATAGACTCCACCGCGCGCATGCGCCGTATGGACTACGTTCTGATACTACCAACGACTCCGGCCACTCCAATGCGTTATTCGAGCTTAAACATTATTAATTTAGAAATCATTATTATTAAGGATGTTATGATTTTATTTTTGTATATTTTTACATGGTTCATAAGCATATATTTACTATCTGTTTTACACAGCTAACAACGTTATTTAAGTAATTTTTCAATGGCATCTGTACAAAAATTTTACTGTGCCAAGTACATTTTATAAGTTGGTCGACTATTACACGTAAACTTGTAAAGCCTGTTATGATTTCATTTTTATATATTTTTACATGGTTTGTAAGCATTATATTTACTCAGTTTTACACAGCTATCAACTTTATTTAAGAAATTTTCAATGGCATTTGTACAACATTTTTACTGTTCCAAGTACATTTTATAAGTTGGTCGACTATTACTCGTAAACTTGTAAAGCCTTGTTATCCGTGATAATTTTCCTTTTAATTTCGTTATATTTACTACTGCCGTGAATTTTTTCACGTAGCCAAGAGCAACCATTTCGCTGGCAGGGGAGGGCGGGGGACGCTTGACTCTAACATAAATTTGCAACTTAAAGCTTAATTATACGCAAACGAATCTCTGAATCGAAAAATGGTTTTAACTAACCCATAATATTTTTAAATGCCCTATCCAACGATACCCATCACCATGGGATAGATGAGAAAAAATAAATACATCCCCACTTTACGTCTATGGGAGGTACCCGAAAAAAAAATATTTTTTATAATTTTATGTTACCACTTTGTCGGAATTATTAATATGTATATACATGCCAAATTATAGCTTTCTAGTACTTAGATTCTCTGAGCTAAGCTGCAGACGGACAGAGCGGAACTATAAGGGTTCCTTGTTGACTTCGGAACCCTAAAAACCAGTTAAGTCCGAGTCGGACTCGCGCACGAAGGGTTCCGTACCATTATCGCAAAAATGGCAAATATGTAATGTTTGGTGTATGGGAGCACCACTTAAATATTTATTTTATTCTGTTTTAGTATTTGTTGTTGTTGCGCTAACAGAAATACATCATCTGTGAAAATTTCAACTGTCTAGCTATCACGGTTCACGAGATAAAGTCTGGTGACAGACAGACGGACAGTGGACTCTTACTATAGGGCCCCGTTGTTACCCTTAGGGTACGGAACCCTAAAAAGTAATTTGCCCATGTCTTCTGCTATATAAATATATTTGTTAATTTTTTATGCATCTATACAAAAGTTAGATTTTTCGGAGACACACAAGGAAATAACCATTATTTTGTGACAATTGTTTTTATGTCATGTCGTACTGAAATAAAGTATTTGTTTACGTTTTTTACAGTGACATGTCAACGCCAACCTGCTTTGGGATGCGTTTACAAATTAACGGAGATAAACGGACAGCCTCGCATCAAACTGAGTCAAGACGTTGGGAAAGTAACCATACCCGGTCACAAAGAGGTACGTTATTAGTACAAATATTAATTAATGGAACGTTTACAAGACGAGGTCATTGTGTTATCTGAATGAAAAATTAATACTCTCGCTTGATGTTTATTGCTGCGATAATGAGAACAAACTTGTTGTTTAGTTTGTTTGCAGATTATAAATGAAAACGAAAGCTATCTTGATTAATTGAATATGTCCTGTAACTAGCAACGAACTGACTGCGTTGAACATTAACATAATTACCTATATCGATTAAAACTATACTCCATTTCAAATAACATTAGACGTCTTTACAACTCTTTTTACAGTCGATTTTCTACCGATTTTGAATTCTATCTCGTTAACATAAGGATTACACAAAAAGCATAAACGTGTTACCAAAACCAACTGTTTACTACAGCTTCCATTTGTCGTATCACCAACGCAATAGAAGTCAAAATCGGTTGAACGGGCTGTAAAATGAACTTATTGTCTAATGCAAATGGAGTATAATCACATATTACCGTCTCCGCAACCAATATTATCGGAGCGCATTATTAATATATTTGCGACTATTCTACTACGAATATCGATAAAACTATGAATCGTATCACGGAGAGATTAGGTAGGTAAATATGTACAAGAAACGAAATATCGTATAACGTACGGCCCTGAACCGATGCGTGTTATCAAGGAGAAAAATATACGATTGTCATGAATATGAATAAATAAGTATAGCGTATACAGTATCATCGAACGGCACGAGGTTTTGTGAATTACTGATACTTTGTCAGCTTTATTGATTGTTCCCCGACTGCACTATTTACCATCGATTTACTAATGTTAGAAATACAATAAAGATAGTATTGTTATATAAAGCCTTACCCCGGAACAAATATTCTTACTGTTCTAAGCAAACAGTGTCATAATAAAATTATTAATTTGTTTACTTAAAATTTACATAGTATGAAATACTTAATTATCAATAACTACCTATATTATACACTTAAATAAAAACTACGAACGCGTATAAAAGGGCAGGGCGTCAAAAATTCGTCCACATCGCTGTCAACGTGAAAAGTGCCCAGAACGCTGGCAGCATTGCCACGTTGGATGGCAATGCTGATTCTCTGGCCAAGGAAAACAACCCAGCCCTCTGGTCACGTGAAGAGTCGACTAACCGTTTGCTTATATCTCGAAATACTCGAAGAGCACTCGGACCCCATGGACCTAAAGTTTCAACCCCAAATATATAACTTCCAATAAGGTTTTTTGTATTTTAAATTTAAATTAATTGATTGAATTATACTAACACAAAATTTTTGCTTACTGAAATTAAATAATTATGCAGGATCATAAAATAATAAGTACCGATATATTATACGGATAAAGGATATTTATTTTTAGTTTTCCTACAAGTGTTATTTAAAGCATAACACACGTCACAGTTTGGGTTTTTTTTATTATAATAAACTCGACTTCCTCTGGTTTTACAAGTAACATATTTATTGCTTGCTTACCTAATTTATCAATAGTATAGTGTCTCCTCGTTTGGCTCTGTAAGATAAGTATAGGTATCGGCGCGGTTTTAGAGCGCTGACCTTGAATGCGCAGAAGTCGATTTTTGGGTCTGCTTGGCAGGGGAGTGAGGTGCAACGGTGAAGCGGCCGGCGCCAGAGACTTATTGGTCAATCAGTGTCGCCTTTCCCCGTCTCCCCGCGTGCATACCTCTCTTGTCCCCTAGGTACAATCGCGCATTATTGTGTTAAATAAGAAGTTCCGTTGCATAGTGTTTAATCACTTCGTTCGTTTAGTTGCCGATGAAAGATGCCGAAAAAAAGTGTTACCGATGCAAGCACGAAAAACTTACATAAATCAGTTATTTTTATTTTTGTCTATATTTAATTTAGTGACATATTTATATCCGTTATTAAATATTAAAAATTTAAACTACCTTCACACAAATAATTAGTTAAAATCATCGTCATCATCAGCCTATTAATGGTACTACTGCTGGGACACAGGCATCCTCTTTGTGAGAGAGGTAATGGGCCTTAATCCACCACGCGGGCCCAGTGCGGGTTGGTGGATGTCACATGTCTTCGAATTTTTGGTTCTAAGAACGTCGCATTACTTAATTCAAATCACATTAAGTAATTTTATGCGCGAATGTACACATGCGCAAATCACCCCACCACTTTCGCCGACCGCCCTAAAATCGTGCCGGTACCTCTACCTGCGGAATATTACCTAAGTTTTTGTCGAGTCAGGCTATTACACAATTACATTTTTATCATAGAATTATGTTTTGATAATTTTGTTTTAAATCGCCGAGTCATATCAGTTTAGAAGATAAAAGCCTAATATATTGCACTATATCACACTAATATTATAAAGGCGAAAGTTTCCTAGTGTGTATGTTTATTAGTTTTTCACGCCAGAACGGCTGTACGGATCTGGATGAAATTTGGCGCAGAGATAGATTATTGTTAGGAATGGCACATTGGATTTTTATGCAAGTATACCTTATACCTCTTTTTATACCTTATTCTTTGTACAATGGCGATCTTATCGCTGGTAGTGGTATCTATCAGTCAAGACAGTCTAAGTACGAACTGAACGAATTTAAAGAAGAATGTTACTATTGTATTTTGTGCCTTTCTTCTCCGTTATATTTGACGAAACTTAATGGCTGTTGGCTCGTTAGTAGTTAACAGTTCTCAAGTATTTAGGTTATGGTTGTTTTTATTAACATAGGTTCAAGTTTTACATGTTGTTGTTTTAGAATATGTAAGAAAAAGGATTTCATTTTTACCCGACTGCCGAAGGAGGGTGATGTGTTTATCAGTCTATCTATGTATGTATGTTCCTATGTGGACTTTTTATCCGTGGAATATGTTCCCTCGGGATAATTTTCGACTATAACGCGGGCGAAGCCGCTGGCAGAAGCTAGTCCTATCATAAATCTGTTATTATTTCAGGCATACAGACTATTCGGTGCTGACGGGCACGCCCTGATCGACCTCCTGCAGCGCTCCACCGAGCCCGCACCAGCAGTCGGCCAGAAGGTGCTCTGCAGGCATCCCTTCCAAGAGTCCAAGAGAGCCTACGTCATCCCCAGCAAAGTCGAACATCTATACAAGGTGATTTCATATCTTTGCCTTGTAATGCAATAAGGAAACTGCAATTTAATTATGACGCGACATAAGTTCTGTTAGTAAAATGTGGTATTTACTCAAAGACCAACTGTTACATTATTAAATGAGTCAATGTTTATGTTTAAGTTAGCTGGTCGTTATTTTAAATATCAATAACGACTCACTAGAACGTTTGTTGGATGTTCAACGTGACAATGCTACTTATTGTCTAAAGAAAATATCAGCTTGTAATTGTCTGGCACGTATGTATACAGACTATTCACTATAACTTGTCCCTTGCCGCCATATTGGCACCATAGCTTGCCAAGCTTAGGCGCAGGCCACATAGAAATCGCGTCGGGCGCGGTCATGGCACGGGCGGTTTCCTATGCCATTCAAAGGACCATGGGCACTTTCGTATGAACACTGGGCCCACTTTTCAAAATTGTGCAACAGTGATGAAACCTATGACATATGAAAGCTCTTGCCGCGTACTTTATTTCATTATATGGCAGCTAAGTTCAAATACAGCGCGAAAGTGGCGTTTTGGTATGTTCAAAAAAATATTGTACCTAAATGAAAAATGCGCATGACATATTAGGTAGGGTAGATAAGGTAGGTAGGATACCTCCGCCGCATCTTCGGGGCTTATTTGGTGGAGAGGTGTGTCACCAACGTGGGACTTAATGGCGTCGTAAACCAGCACCGCATGTCTTGCGGTGTTCCAAAGGGCTCTGTCTTATGCCCGCCTCTGTGGAACATCGGGAACGACTGGGTGCCGAGGGGCGAACTCCAATCAGGCGTAGACCTGACGTGTTACGCAGATGATACGCTGATCACCGCCCGGGGGAGTTCATACAAGGAGGCAGCGTTGCTGGCGACGGCTGTGGTCTCACAGGTGGTGAGCCGCAGACGGCGCCTGGAGATGGCCCACAACAAGTTGGAGCTCCGACGGCCATGGTTTGTAATGGTACCCGGCGGGTGCCACCGCCCGCTGCCCACATCGTCGTCGGGGTGCTCGAATCGCTGTTGAGTCAACCGTGAAGTATCTGGGATAAATGCTCGATAGCTGGTGGGCTTTCGGCTCCCTGTCGTTTCGGGTGACGCAGGTGCTCTCGGGGCACGGTTACTTCGGAAAGTACCTGTGTCGCATAAACAGGGAGCCGGACGCCCGGTGGTACCACTGCGTCGACTGCCGGGAGGACACGGCGTGGCATACGCTGGCAGATTGTGCCGCTTGGGAGGAGCCACGTAGTGCCCTCATCTCTGAAATAAGCAGTGACCTATCGCTGCCAGCCGCAGTCGAGTCTATGGCCGGCAGTGAGGAGTCCTGGGACGCGGTGGTATCCTTCTGCAAAACAGTCGTTTCGCAGAAGGAGGCTGCGGAAAGGGAGAGGGAGATTTTATCCACTCATCTGATCTGCAGCAGACGCACCGGACGTCAGCTGAGCTTTTACAGCCCCCCTAAATGGGTCCGAAGTTGTGACGGCGTCGCGGAGGCAGTCAAACACCTCACTCCTCCTCAACACGAGGTCGAGCCCCGCAGATGCGGGCCGGCAGTAGCCGGGGGTTGCGGAAGGATCGCAACCCCCAGGGCGGAGGACATTCAATGGAGATTTTCCACCCCGGAACAAAAAACAACCTACCTACCATACCTTTCCTATATACCTAACCTAGCCTACCTACCTACCCCACTACCTACTTAACAACCTACCCACCTACCCTACCAGGGCAATCTAAACTTATTATATTGATCTTTTTATTGTATTTTTTGTCAAATAAGAGCTATTTATAATCCGAGCTACTGACTGACGGCTAACTATAATGTAATATAAAAAAAATACAGATGTTTTCAAAAACGCACCAAAACACCATTTTCGCGCTGGATATGAACTTAGCTGCCATAGAATGAAATAAAGTACAGTTCAAGAGCTTTCATATGACATATAATTCATCACTGTTGAACAATGTTGAAAAGTGGGCCCAAAATGACGCATGGTCCTTTGATACAAAATGCATGGAAATAAAGCGCAATTTAGGACACACGGTTTGTCGTCGCTCGGACGTGGTTATGACGCGCCATTTCGGCGCCCGCACCTGGTCAAATTGCGCTTTATTTCCAGGCATTTTGTATGAAATTTGAATGGAATAGGAAGCCGCCCGTGCCTTGTCCGCGCCCGACGCCATTTCTATGTGGCCTGTGCCTTAGGCAGAGTGTAGGTGTGCTTTTGACGACAGTAGCAGTTGCTTCTGTCGACAGCAAAGTACTGCTCGTCAGTTTGACGCCTTAGTTTCAATGTTAAAACTACTAATATTAATAGTGTTACCAATCGCGTCACGGGACAAGTAATAATGGACGCACTTGTAGACGCCTTGTAAATGGAAAATTACATATCAAAAAGCTTTTTTCAACTTTGAATTTTCATACAAAGGAGGATAATTTCCATCGTTTGTGTCTGGAACTCTGGATTTATTTAAAAACTACATAAAAATATTATTAGATAGTACAATAGTAGCATTAGTACTTACCATGTTGAAGATTGTAATATTTAAGAGTTTAATTTAAAATAGTGGTTGACATTATAACCCTTCTTTTGGTTTCGCCGTAGTCGGATAAAAATACGCTCTTATGTAGCTTGTCAAATTATTTTAATAATAAAGGAATTTATACCATACATTATAGGTGTACTGGAAGGATGGTGTCATTCACACGATGCCGAAACCGCTGGTGCAGGTGCGAGAACGAGTGCAGTCCTCACTGAGGACCCTCAGACAAGATATCAAGAGGAATCTGAACCCCACGCCCTACAAGGTACGTAGTTATAAGTGTGCAGGTGCAGGTGCGGGAGCGAGTGCAGTCCTCACTGAGGACCCTCAGACAAGATATCAAGAGAAATCTGAACCCCACGCCCTACAAGGTACGTAGTTATAAGTGTGCAGGTGCGGGAGCGAGTGCAGTCCTCACTGAGGACCCTCAGACAAGATATCAAGAGGAATCTGAACCCCACGCCCTACAAGGTACGTAGTTATAAGTGTGCAGGTGCAGGTGCGGGAGCGAGTGCAGTCCTCACTGAGGACCCTCAGACAAGATATCAAGAGAAATCTGAACCCCACGCCCTACAAGGTACGTAGTTATAAGTGTGCAGGTGCGGGAGCGAGTGCAGTCCTCACTGAGGACCCTCAGACAAGATATCAAGAGGAATCTGAACCCCACGCCCTACAAGGTACGTAGTTATAAGTGTGCAGGTGCAGGTGCGGGAGCGAGTGCAGTCCTCACTGAGGACCCTCAGACAAGATATCAAGAGAAATCTGAACCCCACGCCCTACAAGGTACGTAGTTATAAGTGTGCAGGTGCGGGAGCGAGTGCAGTCCTCACTGAGGACCCTCAGACAAGATATCAAGAGGAATCTGAACCCCACGCCCTACAAGGTACGTAGTTATAAGTGTGCAGGTGCGGGAGCGAGTGCAGTCCTCACTGAGGACCCTCAGACAAGATATCAAGAGGAATCTGAACCCCACGCCCTACAAGGTACGTAGTTATAAGTGTGCAGGTGCGGGAGCGAGTGCAGTCCTCACTGAGGACCCTCAGACAAGATATCAAGAGGAATCTGAACCCCACGCCCTACAAGGTACGTAGTTATAAGCATAACATTCAGTACTCGAACACGACTGTATATTGCAATGTCGACATACGCAACTTCGACACGCTTCTTCTTCTTCTTTTCTTTTTGTAATTAGTCGTACTTAACTGCAAATGTTTACCATCTCGACGTATGAAAATTCGACAGCTTTTTACCCGGCTGCAAGGAAAGGGTTATGTTTTTCGCGCGTATCTTGTATGTATGTATGTTTGTATGTATGTAATATTTTTTATTACCACCACTTCTTTCAAACCACTTGACGGATTTTTATAATTAAGACTTCGTTAGATAAGTCTTGACCGCCCAAGTGTTCTTAGATAGGTGAAGTTAAAAAAACAAACATGGCGGATTTTGGGCGCCATATTGTGCGGGTACCAATTTTTTTTTTCTTCCAAACCCATCGAGTGGGGTATCAAAATGAAGGGTTTCAAGAGGTGATTACAAAAATACATACCACTTGTTTATTTCGCTTCTTAAGCAGTCGGGTTTTTGTTTTATAAATTAACTTTTTTTTTACTACCATGTTAAGACTACCGCTCATGATATCCTAGTCGTCAGGACTAACATAAAAGGTCTCTCTTACAAATTATTATCTTCTTTGAATGCTAGGTGTGTGCAAGTGAAGTGAAGTGCCGAAGTGCCGCAATACAGTTCTCAGATAAAAATAATATACACAGCACAGCACAGTTCTATATGAAAGAAGCCTACTGTGTACCCGGCGCTTATCATTTAAATTGCTAGTAATAATTGTCATACTATTTTGAACCATATTTCTTGAGCAATAAAGATTGTTTATCAGAGTCTTTTGTGCAATAATTGTAATTAATGGAATTGGCGACAAGAGTATACTTCTATTGATGCAGTACGCGTTTGTACAGTTTAATCATGTTTCTTATATATGCATAGGTATGAATACAGTTACAGCTATGTTTAGTAAGTCGGTCTGTTGTGTATAGTTTGTACTGTACAATAGTTATTTATGCTACAAGTGCGAAAGGTAGGTGATTTCCGATGAGTGGCATTTTTATTCACGAGCGAGCGAAGCGAGTTCCGACACGAGTCGGAAATCATCTTATATAGTATATAGTATCATACAACATTTTACTATGCTTTGTACGAGGAAATAAAAAAATATATCTGAACTAAGCAAAAATTAATAAAATGGCAGGCTTATTCAAGCGCGCTCAGCATAACCACAGATTAACTAAAAGTTCCTCGGGCATATCTACTGCGCATGTGCAAATAGCTGTCACGTCGTAACGCAAAAGGGCACGAGTAAAATATACGTTCTGCCAAACATATTGTTGAATATTTTAAATTAATAATTTATTGATCAAAATCTAAATCTAGAGTAATTAAAAACGCATTTAATGAAGTATTAGTTTTATTTTACCTTTTATATGAATGATAATCTGTATCTAACTAATTTTTAAAACTTTTCTCAAATAATAAAAACTCTATGCGTCGGGCTGACGTTGCAGCTAAAAATTAAAAAAAAAAATTGGGACCAACTCCGCCATATTTGTTTTTTTTTTAACTTCACCTATCTAAGAACACTGGCGGTAAAGACTTATCTAACGATGTCTTAATTATAAAAATACGTCAAGTAGTTTGGAAGATATGAGGTAATAAAGAATATTACATACATACAAACATACAAGCTACGCGCGAAAAACAAAACCCTTTCCTTGCAGCCGGGTAAAAAAAAACAGAAAAGTAAAAAGCACTAGTGAAAAAAAGTGACACTTTCCGCACAGTTTGGCTGCTTGGAAAGCGCTCTTTTCGAGGACATGCATTGTAAATTAATGTTGTTCCGTGTTAAAATCAAACGGCGACATGCAGCGCAACTGCCACTGCTCCAACCGTGCCGTCGAACGCTGGCATTTCTACACTTCTGCAACATTTTAATAAACTTTGACTGGGATAGCTTTTTAATAAACTAAGTTTTGATAATCCGAATGGGGATATAATTTAGTTTTTTTTTTGTAGAAGTTATGTGTTACTTCTTTGGTGTACATTAAATTATATTCTATTCCTATTTGGATTATAAAAATCTTACATTAAAATTGTAAAGCAGCCAAAAATACCATTAGTCATTGTCGTAAATGGAAGCGTCGTAGTCCCGCAGTTGGCGAAGCATATTTGGCCATATATATCGCATCTATGACGCTCTTCCGCGTCACCTGATTAGATATTTGGGCGTGGGAATCTCTTCCTACTCTCTGACAATGCCATCACTTCAAAACTATCAAACTTTGGTTACAGGTGGCCGTCAGTGATGACTTGTACAACTTCATCCATGACTTGTGGCTCCAGAATGCACCTATTGGAGAATTATCATGAAAACAATGAGCCTTAGTATTCACCAATACTAAAAGAAGAACAAATTAGAGCTTGGTTATTAACCTTATCTAAGGAAAACAACGAAAAAGGTCACGTAGTTTTAGGTTTATTTATAAAAATGCAACAACTTATATATTGTATTTAAAATACTATAATATTATATAGCATAATAGGCTCACACGTTGCGAAAAGGAAATCTTGCATATTTGATGTTCTGTAAAATTAAGGCATATTTGAATATTATGCCATCCCTATCACATAATGATACTTCAGCCTGAAGTAAATGCAAATAATTATTGGATTATAATCTTAAATAGAGTTATTTTTATACTCTGTAACTAGAATTATGTGGGACCTTAACATGTGGAAATATAAAATCTTTGTCTGTTTGAAATTACAAAACCACAATGAAGTAATATTTTATTATTAAAATTAGTGAGCATAATTGTGTATATGATATAATTGTTCTATCTCACGAAGAAGGATGAATCGTAGCAAAATGACTCTTATTTCGACGTTATAAAAGTCACGTAACCCTTCTTCGTGATATAGAACAACTATACCACACTAGACCAATCTTGGTATTTTGTAACATTATACAACAGTTACAGATTCTTTCACATATTTTATCTATTAGAATAAAGGGCTTGGAAATAAATGTCTAGGCTTAAGCCATGGAATAAAAAAGATAGCTTTGCAAGTATAACATTGCGAGAGCTTGTGCAATATTTCTTCTCGTATTATTAGAATTGTGGTGTATTTATTACATTTCAACTGTCTAAGATAAAATTAATTTTTTTGTCTTCAAACTAGGCTGATCATGATGTTGAACTTATCATTATAATGGTCGTAAAAATTATTGTTTCCAAAACCGAGTTTGATCCTATACTAGTCAAATTAAAATTGTTTTTACTCATTTCTATGTTACAAAATTATAAAACTATTTAATTGTTTAGATTGTATAGAGTTTTTTTAAATGTTGCATTCCTTTTACCTTGGAAATAAAAGCTTAAACCAAAGCATTGTTGGCAATTTAATAAAAGTAGAGAATTAATAGTACATATTATGTATTGTAACCCCTTGCCATGCGTACATAAAATTCCATTGATATTTATTCAATAGTACCTAGTAATCTTCATTACATTCACAGTGCAAATATTATTTTGAATATAATATGGAAACTGTAGTAGATCGAAAACTCTTTATTTGTAAAAATCTCGAATTTTATATAGAGAATTTGAATTTTGCTAGGCAGTTACCGAACAGTGTAGAGATTTTTTGAAATAAAGACATACAGTAACATTTTGTACAAATTGTGTATTTATTACAAAATATAGTGCATTTAGTTCACCTTTTAGCTAGACAGTAGGTTGAAGGGACGTGATATTAGGTTATTAATTTGATTGTTATTGGTGGAGGAAATTTATTGTTGTGATATGATATATGAATATTATAAAATACATTTTAGTTTCTCAACAAAACTATTTTAGAATACAACAGATATCATGGCCCTTTCTGGACAATTTTTACATAGGTATTATAAGCAGACAAGATACTAAAATATATGTTGTTTTTAAAGATGATAGTTGAAGGTATATTTATTATTATATATGTTTTAAATTACCCCTCAATGCAACTGAAATAGTACCTAGTACTGTTTCGTTTTACATATACAAGTAATTTGGAGTATACAAAATTGTTTAAAATAAGTGCAAGTACAGAATTAACGGATGTTTAGTCGAATTTTTAATAGATACATGATATACACTGCAATACTGTCTGTACACTGTACATATATTAGGAAAACGTTGTTTCTGAATAGGTAATGTTATCTCACTAATAAGGTGACCAAAATAGTCGGGTTATATTGGCGAATTACAGCATACGTCTTTGGAGACTTTATTTTTATTAATGATAGGCTCGCAGTCGTTACGGGTAGTCAGAAGTCTCAAATCTGACATCAGTCTTGCCAAGTGGTATCGTGTTACCCAATTACTGGGTTGTGGAGGTCAGATAGGCAGTCGCTCCATGTAAAACACTGGTACTCAGCTGAATCCGGTAAGAATGGAAGCCGACCCCAACATAATTGGGAAAAAGGCTAGGCAGATGAATGATAGGCTCGCACTTGACCACTATCTCACCTGATGATAAGCGATGATGTGGTTGACGATGAAGCACGCTTGCCTAGAAATAACCTATTCATTCTTGACTTAAAAACTCCCAGGTTGGCTATCAGGAAATACAGACTGCGGCAGGGAATTCCACTCTTTAGATGTACGCATAATAAAAGTATTCCCAAAACGTTTGATGCGTATGGGTAGGATGTTCACCATGTACCGATGACGCATCACCGTACGTCTTGTAGTCCGATGATGGAACGGCCTAGCTAAAGCTCCACAGACGTATGGTGTATAGAGCGCATGTATCTTTTACACTAAGCAATATCTACAGTATGAAAAAACTTGTAGCAAAAGGTATTTTCATTTTTTTTTAGCTAAATAACGTAAAACAAAATTATTTAATTGTTTGCCTTAATTAGACCACTCTGCAGTCTCCAACAGGCTTTTAATGTTGTATCTAAAATTATATTCACAAACATAAAATAATTAAAAGGAAAGTATTGAGAAAGTCCGTATTTTATTGAGAAATCACATTTTATGATAAAATTTTGAAAGGTAGAGTATTTTACAAATTAATACTAAACGTAATTTGATGAGTATATAGATGTAGTTTACTTGCACTCCGTCCGCGGTTTAGAGGACATTTGGCGTAACATAAAAAAATTAGAAACTAGAAATAGCATTGCATAATTCCGTATTTAAGTGTAAGAGTGTCCTTTTGTAATGTATATCATTTTAAGAAAACACTTTTTATTTGTCGTTTTTATGTAATGGAACAGTGTGATGCCGAGTTTTTTAACATACTCACTCGTGATATCGTAAACATTTCTTACGTCAAAATGTAAACAAAAAAAGTGGTTTCTCCTTACCGTCACTAGACGGCGCTTATCCAGTTTCAACACACGTTAACGCGATTGAGTGTGAGTTGAAACTCGCACTAAGGCCTCAGATTGAACCCCAAAAATAAAGTACATTAATTTATGTAAGGTTTAGTGCAGGACACTGAATTTGCTGCACTTTTACTTGTGTTGTAAGTAGGTTAGCACAAACACCGGTTCACGGTGTTTCATGTGCCTTTGAATGTAGCTAAGTAAGTAAGCACAGTTCATTTTTTTACATTTTCGATGTATTTTTTAGAAATTTGCTTGTATCTATAGTTAAACTTGGGTGAAGTTGAATGTTATTAAATAACTTACTTTTATAATTATGCGTTTTATTTCAAGTACCTAATTGAAAGATGTTAGTTTTTTTTTTTTTTTAAATCGTTTTACTAGCAGACGCCTCGCGATTTCTCCCGCGTAGTTCCCGTTCCCGTGGGAATACAGGGAAGTAGCCTATGTCACCCGGGGATAGTGTAGCTTCCCAACGGTAAAATCATTTTTGGAATCGGTTCAGTAGTTTCGGAGCCTATTTATTGCAAACAAACAAACAATCAAATCATTCCTCTTTATAATATTAGCATAGATTAGCCGAAACTTCAGAAAAACTATCAATCGTCTACTAATCGGGGTATCCATAAATCTGAATTTACCTTAGAGCATTTAAAACTGACGAGAATCCTATAAAAACATTAGTTAGCATGACCTCATTCTATCTATACTAATATATTGAGGGAAAGTTTGTGATAGGGGGTAATCTCTGGATCTACTGAACCGATTTTGAAAATTCTTTCACCAGTAGAAAGCTACATTATTCCTGAGTTTCATAAATATAATATATTTTCAAAACTATCGAGGAATCTAATATTTTAATTGAAATTAATCATTATACCAGGTTGAAATATGATCTACTTGCCGCAACGACAGTTATTTCATGTGATCTTTACGATGTCTACTCCCTAGGGGTAAAATACCAGACATGCTAAAATAGGCCATGTAGTAAGTATATTTTATTACTTCTCATATAGTATGAAAAAATACTAAAAGAAAACGAAAGTTATTTTGCGCTTTTAGTATTTTGCTTTTACATACATAGGTACGTGTCGAACTGATTACCTCCGTTTTTTTGAAGTCGGTAAAAATATGACTCGACAATGTATTTAAACATATTATAGTCTAATATGTAAGTAGGTCCACGTACAATACATAATATGCAAGGTAGGTGCTCTCTATAAACTGTATTTGGTCGAAAAGGCATTTTTATATCCGCGACCCAGACAGGCATCGGCTCTAGCGGACCCTGGCAGTTTTTGCTGACATCTCATTGAGGCGTGCGTGGACCCGTGGCGCCGTCGACTCGGGCCTGGTCCGTATCGGAAGGCGAGCTAGCCATTACTCGCCGTCCGCAAGCTCGCGCCTACTATGGCCGGGAATCAGGGGCGTCTCCTGCGGTGGCTGGTCGAAAATCCTAACATCCCCCAAAATCAAAATTTAAATAATAGTAATCTTTGGTTTTCGCCCACGTCTCAGAGCAATGCCCACGTCAACCCAGGTATTTTCGCTCACGCCAAGCACAACATCAAAGTGGCGCCACCTACTCTTATACCAACTAAATTCGTATATAACTATAAAGCTGCGGTCCCATTACTACACGTTGCATTCTTAAAATTATCAGTAAGTACCGAGACTGGGGCTGTTTCATCCTACGGAAGACTTGGTTCATAAAAATAATAATTAATCAGCCTTTACTAAACTTTACTTTACTTAGGTAAATACAAAAAAATATTGTACTTTAGATTTTGAACGTTGAAAAATTATGACAATTTAAAGCTGGGTTCACACTTTGCAAATATTTATCATCTGTGGATTACGCATAAATTAAAATTATGTTCGTGTGTGATAGCGGTTTTATACCGACTTTGTTGTAGCCATTTATCTGACAAATAACCTAAAAAGACTGAATTTTATATTATTTTATACGTAAACAATAAGTGAAACTGTGAAATACAATTCAGATAACCATATCAGAAGTGAGTCATCCGTACGAGATAACGATAGTGAGTAAATAAACAGTTATATTATAGATAGTTGTGTGTGTTGCTTTGTGTACCCTGTACCCTATTAATTTATTACACGCCTACTGTAGAAGCTTCTCATCATTAATAATTATTACAATTTTACGCTATTTTATAAAAGTTATTACAAAGAAGTGAAGCTATGGGAATCCTTTTATAGTAGAATCGTGCAAGACGTTGCATCAGTTATTCTCTTAGCCTAAAATAGAGGAATTGAAATTAAAGTCAACACTGGCTAAGATAAACTACAATTTATTTAGGATAACAGTAGATGTAACGGGTTCCAGTCTAAAGTCAAATAATCACGTACTGCGAAAATGTAATAGGTATGTCGATTTATTAAGTTTTGTTGTAGATTTCTTCATAACATCTGCAAAGCAACAGTATGCCTTTAATATTTCCAGACAACACTTCGGTTAAATTCTCATCTAATTTCAGTCTTATTAGTGAATTGGTAAACCCGAAAGAAATCTTATTTATATATTATATCCAGAGCTAGTTTACATTTTGTATCCAGAGTTTGACTGTTGATTGTGTTTGGAATTTGATGTCTTCTTTGAAAGGAATCTGGAATAGAAACTCATTATTACTGTCAGTAATGGGTATTGCTGGGTCCTTCACTAGTACCAAGGTGTTAAATAATGGTGTTAAAAAGCTCCATAGTGGTTCCCAATTGGAACCATTATAAAGCTTTAAAGGAGACACAAATTAAGACCAAACCACTGACCCCACCTTTGTTGGTTGAACATCTGTAGGTACCTAATTTTTACTGACCATGGATTCTCTTTGTAATATTAATACAGTAGAATCCTACTCATATGGTACTATTGAAAACCCTGTGTGATTATTGGAAGGTTCAGATTGTACAAAAATTAACATAAATTCAATAAAGTTATCATATTTTATGGTACTTATTTAATAATTAAATTGTTTTTAGAGTGTGGAAAGTTACAGAGGTCTCCGGTAGCCTATATAGTGATATCACCAATTTTTACTGAAAGGAAATATTAGATTATTTGAAAAGTATATCTGCATTCAAATATTTTGAAAAATGCTTGAAACTGGGCATTAAACCAGCTCAAATGTGCAAATCTGGCAAAGTGCGAGTCCGACTCACGCATGAAGGGTTCTGTACCATTATTTCAAAACCAGACAGACAGACAGACGGAGTCTTAGTAATAGAGTCCCGTTTTTGCCCTTTAGGTATGGAACCCTAAAAAAGAACCTGTATCTTTTTTATAGAACCAATAGCATCTGCCTGCAGCTTTGCTCGCATGAAAAGTGTTTTATTATCTGAATAGAACTTGCTATGTACTACATTTATGAAAATTATCCAATGTCCTCATCCAGGTCATACTGCCGCACTCAGGAATATTTAACTGTTACTTAAACCTTTCCTTAGTTTAGATTTTGTACTAATAATCAATACTCCATAATAACCATTAACAGCTGTTGTGTGGCAGTAAGTCTATATTACTACTACATTCATAGTATACCAAGTGCCAAGTTTCATCAAAATTCAGGGATTTCGGTTTAAAGAATTTATTCTCATAAGAACAATACATAGGTTCACTTACAATGAGATACAAAGTAATTGTTTATATCTAAATAATTACATTTTGCCTCCGATGCGTGTTGGTGAAGTTATACAATACAAATATATAGGAAGTATGTAATTGCTAACATTTAATATGCGGTATGACTACATTTCATAAACGTAATTTCTCAGTTTTAGTTTAAATCTGTTAATATTATCACAATCTTTTATGTCATTTGGTAGGTCGTTAAACAGCTGTGCTCCTTCGAACAATATGGTCTTTTTACCGTAGTTTGTCCGAGCTGTGCTAAATGAAAATGTAACAAACAGACACACTTTCACATTCATAATATTAGTATGGATTTGAAAGCATAATTATTTTGAATCAAATTATCCTAATAAACATTATATCTTAAATTGAAGGAAGACCATATAATGTTCACAGTAATTCATCATTTTACATAACCAGAAATTCTTGATTTGTGTGAGTCATTCGTATAAATACCAGAACTTGTTTACAAGTCATCAGGGATTAAAGAAACTATACAGTTATGACTTGGCATGTAATTAATTGTTATTAATGTGACAAGGCTCATTAGAAGTCGAGAAACTTATTAATTCGAAGATAATTTGGGTTACAACTGGATGTGTCTCATATTAAACTAGAAAAATACAGTTGATTCTTTGTGATATTTATGTGGTTTCAAAGGCATCCGAATTAATAAAATCCAATCCTTAGTTAAATTCTGATTAGTTCATCTCTCAGGCAAACTCTTGAACTTATTATAGGTATTTTTGTAGAATTTCATGCTTAAATTGCAAGTGCAATTATGTAATTATGTCTTGGAATAGTCGGAAGCTGTTAAAGATAAAGTTTATTCTTGGAAACCACCGCGTGATTGGTTGTATTTGTATACAAGTAATTTAATAAAAAGTCTACATAAATAGCAAAACTAGAGATGGTGGCAAATCATCTTTTATTGCAGACAACTTTTGATTCTTACAATCCTCCGGTACACACTAACAAACACTAAAAATGTTGAAGGAAGGTTGACCCTTCAACATTTTAACAGACTACAATTATTTTTTTCTGTATTTCCCTTGATTTCGTCCTAGAAAAAGTACTTGCTTACAAAAATATTTTTCCATTTTTAGGGTTCCGTAGCGAAATGGCAAAAAACGGAACCCTTATGGATTCGTCATGTCTGTCTGTCTGTCCGTCCGTATGTCACAGCCACTTTTTCCAAATCTATAAGAACTATGCTGTTGAAACTTGGTAAGTAGATGTATTCTGTGAACCGCATTAAGATTTTCACCCAAAAATATAAAAAAAAACAATAAATTTTGGGGGTTCCCCATACTTTTTTTTTCATCAATCCCATACGTTTGGGGTATCTATGGATAGGTCTTTAAAAATTATATTGAGGTTTCTAATATAATTTTTTTCTAAACTGAATAGTTTGCGCGAGAGACACTTCCAAAGTGGTAAAATGTCCCCCCTCCTCCTGTAACTTCTAAAATAAGAGAATGATAAAACTAAAAAAAATATATGATGTACATTACCATGTAAACTTCCACCGAAAATTGGTATGAACGAGATCTAGTAAGTAGTTTTTTTTAATACGTCATAAATCGTAAACTGCAATTTAGCAAGTACTGAACCCTTCGTGCGCGAGTCCGACTCGCACTTGCCCGGTATTTTTAAAGTTATATTTGTTTATTTTGCGACAGCTAATTGGATTCCAATGCAAACATTTTCATATTACTAAAAAAACATGCAATATAGAAAAATATTAAAGGAAAAAAGAAATAAAGAAAAAAAATTGCAAATTATGCTCATTCTTATTACTTGAACAAGTAACCTCATTTTAAAATTCCAACCCATGGCGGGTTGTTGGCTCCTATTGCAATGAATATAACAATATTTTGTCATTGGCTATGTAAGTAGAGAAGCATTGATTTACTTTAAACAAGTCAATCGTATTAGTAGTTTGACCCGGCAGGGGTTGATTTTTGAAAGTCCATTTGACAAGTTCTTTAGTTTTGGATTATTTATTTCAGAGTTAATTGTTAAACATTAAATTCTTTCGTATAAACCTCATCACCTTTCACTCCGTCAGGAGTTGACTTTCAATAAACCCTATTACACGATTTTTTTTATGGTTAGATATAATGATACCGAGTGGTACCGAATGATGTCAGACGAAAAGAATTTCACCATCCCATGTCTTCCCGTGGGTTTCGTACAGCGACCACACAGCCACTTAATGGTCGATGGTGTCGTAAGGGGCAACTAAGGGACAAACCAGAGAATGGGCAGCAGCTTTGTCTGTGCATTTGTAACAACCACACTGCGATCGCCACCCGCCTGCCAAGCATGGCGATTATGGCAAAATCCCCCCCATGAATAGCACAAATAAAAATTGGCCCCTAGGGTTCGGCAGCCTGCCTACCCTCGACTACGGTAGCGGTCGAGGTTACGGCATGGCAAGGGGTGCTAAGAATCACCGGACGAGATCCGGCTATCCCAGCAAACACCGACGGGAATCCGCTGGATACGAGACGCACGGGATCAGCGAATGTGGCGACGCCTGGGGGAAGCCTATGTCCAGCAGTGGACGTCTTTCGGCTAAAATGATTATGATGATGTTTCAAGTTGATCGGTCCGAACGTAGGATTTTCCATAACTATTTGTACTATTTTTTTTAAATGCGAACGCCAATTTGTTTCGTTTGTTACGTTTTCACACCTAAACACCCGAATCAATTTTCATGAATGGTATAGAGGCCTAATCTGGCCCTGGACCAAGACGAATAAAACTTTTAGACGGAGTACGGTGCTTTGCGATAACTTCCAGCTACGCACGCGGACGAAACCATTGGCAGAATCGAGTTCTTCTTTAAATACACACTAATTAATATATAATGACTATTTTATTAGCTTGTAAGAATTTCTGTCAAATGTCAATAATTTAAGAATTTTCATAGATATAAAATTAGGTGATTTTCTTGTATTCAAAAACCCCTTCCAAGGATTCGCTTTTTTATTTAACTATCTCTCGCTATTGCTTTTCTATAGTTTTTCGCGCGATTCCTTTTTCACCATAACTTACATAGCATATATTAAATGCATGAGATGTGGAACATGATTCCATGATTTAACACAATTTCCACGTGTAGCCAAGCGCCAATTGTTAGTCTTATTATAACAATTACTAAATTAATTACAACAACGTTTCCCGAACATCCAACAGTAAAGTCGTAAACAAAGTTCGGAATTGCTATTGTACTGTGTTTATGTTTGAAGCTCCACATCGCGAGATATTTCTGAACGCAAGGTTAACAGAATTAGCAACTCTATAGCATCATTTTAGCAAACTTACTAATTTTGGACTACCTAATTATATTACTTCATCGAAACATTGCAGATCAGAGGCACAACCATGAGCTCTTAGAGCAAGATTATTTCCATTGTGCGTTAGGGAAAGATGTATATGACGTATATACATGTCTCTTAATCACAATGGTAATAACCTTGCTCTAAGAATGTGTTAGTAACGCAGCTCAGATTCACCCCGCAATTTGGTGACGCAGAAAGTTGACCAGAATTGTTTGCAACATCTCCGTATCCAAGCGAATTCTCGCTGCGGCCGGCCGCATACTACCAACACAATATAACCTAACTAGTAACTGTGTTAAATAAACACACACACATACATACATACGGTTTACAATCAAAACGCTCCTTTTGACTTCGCCGTATTCGGATAAAAAGCTGACAAAAATCCGCTACTCATCGGGGCGTAAGTAAAAAGTTCTTGACCAATTTCTAACTCATTACGGTAAAACTGAAGTCAGAATAAATTTGTTAAAATTTTATTGTATACATGCACTGATTATTCTAACATATCTGTCTTCATGGAAAACAAAACGAAGTTAGTGGTGTGTCTGTGCGACGCAGGCGCGTTCTGCTTGTGCTCAGCCACCGGCAACCAAGCGAGAGTCGTTAACCACAGCCGGGTTAAAATGTAGTGTTGTGCCAAAGACTATTACCGCTACATCTGTATAAGCACTACTACTAAGATCTTCATCTTACGACGAGACAAATACATCTCAGATGTCATTCTTTGAAAATAAAATGCGCTTTTCAAGACAAACTACGAACACTGGATGTGGTTTTTCCGTTAGTGAAAGGATTGGATTTAGTGTTTAGCAATTATGGTGCGATAGTCTGCTCATATTATGGTTTAGGTCCAAAATCTTCAGCTAGCGAAGCCTTGTCCAGACAGCAAAGCTGTATAGCTCACATGGCTTTGCATGGTTACCAATCAATATCTAGATTATATCTCAAATCAAAAAGCAACAAGGCAAATTAGCCCAAAATTAAATGAACTACCTATACAGATACGGTTTGACTACTTGGAGGTTGCACCCGCAGAAAGGATCAGTCTTTATATTATTGCCCTCTTACTAATAAACACAGAATAAACTTATACCAAGTATAAACCTATGCAAATGTATGGTTATTCCTGTGTTATTCCTGGTATAACTTTATTCCGCGTTTATTAGTAAGAGGGTAAGTGTTTTAACGTCTTTTCGGTATGTAACGAAAGGGATCAAATCAAAATCCTTGTTAACTAATTAATTCAAGACGAGCAAAACGGCAATTATTACCATTCGGTTTGACAATGGCTATTTATTTAGTTTCCTGTGTCTCGTCAACTGTAAACAAAGAAAACTTCCGATCGATTGAAGATAGGAAAAATCTTTAATTCTAGATAAACTTCTGCGAAAACTTTGAACAAATTAAATATTTATATGTGCCATTTTTGTCGTGAACCGGGAGCCTGGGAGTTGGGGCCCAAAAACAAGGCTTGTTTTGGGTCGCTATAATATCCCAAAAGCTGCGTGGCGAGCGAGCGCGGGTGGCAGGATGCGCCGGGCGGGCGGCGCATCCGCCCTGCGTCAGTGCCGTCAGTCGCCCGCCGCCGCGCGCTCGGCCGGCCGCCGACCCTCCGTACGCCACCCCTGCCGTAACACTAGCATGGCCTGCGATTTATTTAAAGTGGAAATCTTGACTTAATAATAATCCTACGAGTTGTTATATCGCATGGTTTATGCATAAAATGCTATTATAATAGAGATATTACATTTGTTACATTGCCTTCATAGTTTATCGTTCCGCGTTTGCAAATGAGATATTTATACTTTAAAAGTCTATATAATAATTATGTTCAAAAGTTGTTGTGCGCGACCGAGCAAAAAAATTTGCAAAAGTAAATCCAAATCCGAAAATATGAATTCAAACTCAGAATCAGATAATGAGAAGGATAACACAAAAGAAAAGTTGCCGGCTACCGACGATAACAATACACAGGTAAAGGACGAATTGTCGCAAACAATCAAAGAGTCTGTAAAACAAGAAGTGGATTTGGGAAAAGAAGAAGAACAAAATATACCTTTACCAGAGGGCCCTGTTGTGCCGATTGAAACGGAAAATAGTGAAGAGGCACGCAATGATTCTGTTAGTGAAGCTGGTGAGGTAGACACTTTAGATCTCGTGCTTCCTAAAAAAGATATGACAAGAAAGAGATATTCTGTGGATTACAAGCGGACTCGTTTGGATTTTAAGCGATTTTCTGTAGATTGTCGACGCGATTCCGCTACTCTAGAAGAATTGGCGCGACTGGAGCAAGAGCTTGCACGGACGAATGTGGATGTTCGGCCAGGAGGGCGGCGTAAATCCACTGGAATATTAAAATCTACAACGAACAGCAGCAATGGAGGGTCAGAGAGTCATCGGCCCAGCAGTAAACAGGAGTCAGATACGGAAGATGATGAAGTATTTGAAGAGAGTGCTGCCAAGTCTGGTGAAAATGAAGGGCATCAAGATCCTCCAGCCACCCCTGTGGGTCGGGACGAGTTAGCGTTAAGGAGGCATAGGTTTTTTTCGGATCTTGTTTGTGCTGCACGCGCTGCCGTAGAACATCGTGTCCGGTTTGACCCACTCGGACCTGTCGTCGCCGGAGCAGGTAAGAAATAAGGCTGCTGCATAGTGGAATATACACGTGCTTAACCTTCAGAACATTTCTACTGCTACAGGCACGGCACATTTTAGTAAGCCTCCTAAAAATATCGCCGAAATATAGAGCAAACGCGTATTTACGTAATTTCACAAGAACAGAAAAGGTCCTACTCCTTTACATAATATTAACTTGAATTAGTGTCGAAAACGTTTCCAACAACCCAAAAGCACAATTATTGTTATTATTCCGTGGACTAAGGTGTCTGGATATTTGGACCAAATGATGAGCGCAAATCGATTCGTTTGGCTGCTACCCAAAATATCTTGATCTTACTTCCTGCAAACTTTCAGCTGCTTATGATCAATATTTAGCTTATTTGAGAATTGTTTAACATAGTAATTATTTTAATATGAGCGTTTGTTCTTTGGTTTGTCTAATTTTCTAGGTAAAGTTATAAAAAGGTTATAAACTTAATTTGTATTTCGGATTCTCTAATATAGTCAGCTTCCTAGCTTTTTTCGGCTTACCAGTCGGATGGAAACGACCGACATGCAAAAATATTTATTGTGTATTATTAAAACTTCTCCTTTTGGATAATCTATTTTATTTATGGGACATTTTTATGTCTGCTTTCGATATTAATCATAGCCGGTTTTGACAACAGCTGTCATAAGCAGACGATTTGTTCAGACTAGTATCGTTATTTTTATAAAATCCTGCAAAAACAATGGTGACTTAGTTTTATTTAAGAGCAGCCTTGTAAGAGGATATTGGTGGGCGGGGCGTGCAAAGTCATTCAATTACGGTATAAACCAATTTATTGGCGATAACCATGGATGAGTTAACTCTTTTATGATATCAATAGAGCCGCCGACGCGGGTGAGTGCTATCAATTGACACTTCACCTTCACTTGCCACATTAGCTACCTACATACAGACATGTCAGGAACAGTGCAAATTATTGAGGAATGACACTGACTGAACGTGGTATAGAATTAGGATTGTCTAATTAATATATTTGTTACTCTAAAATCCCGAACTACAATAAATGGTAAAACCTAAGGTTAAGTATTAGGTTTAGTGGTAAGTTTTCTTACTGGTAAAAGTGCGAAATGATCTATAATAATCGTTGATTTCGGGCTTTTACAAGTAATCTCTCGATAAATCATAGCATTCTTTTTTAATTATTAATAGGCTCGCCGGCGCTTGACCAGTATCTTACCTGATGTTAAAGGATAATGTGATCGACGGTACAGCACGCTTGCCTAGATGAAACCTATTCACTATTGACTTAAGACTCCCAGGTTGTAGTTGTATCAGGAAATACAGACTCCGGCTTTACCTCAGAGACTTATGGAAATATTGTAATGTCTATGATGCAGAATGATGAGAACAATTTAGGAACTAATTCATTAGCTTCACCAAAGTAGCTATTATGTTTGTTAGAAGTTTTTTTTCGTCAAAGTCGACTGTTCTAATCACAACCGATACTATTTGTTTTTTTTTTTTTCTCTGGGGTAGATCCTCAGATTTACCTTGTGATTGCTGGCAAGAGCTCGAAATTAACGATTATCATAGGTCATTTCGGCCTTTTACCAGTTAGACTTGGTAAATCTTAAGTTTTACCGTATTTCGGGCTTTTACAATAACATATTGACCAATCATACAACAAAACATCTGCTTATGATGGTTTTTCATTTATTAGAGCATCTTTCACATAAATTATAAGACTAAGCAGTTCGGAAAGAGACGTTATATTACGACGATGTTATTAGGGATGTTTAGAATATCCGCATCTGGCAACTAAGCTTCTAAAATGGTTTTCACGTTCGAGTTAGCAACTCTATGTAATTTGACTTGGGAATGAGATGCCCGTCCCATCGCTATAGAGCAACGGTCCTAGATGTTACGAAACAATAGGATCCGCAGGCTTATTACGTATCTTTTGCAAGAGCAAAACGATAGCGATTTTTGCGCAATAATTGCTCTTCAATACAAAAGTTTTAGAGTTGTTGGCGGTATTTTTTTAATAAATGCATTTGTCAAACAGCGATCGATTAGCAAACGATTGTTTAGGACCTTCCATACCTGCACTGCCGGTAATGTCGACTTTTATGACATAAAGCGTTTTATCGCTATCGGTTTGCTCTTGCAAAAGATACGTAATAAGCCTGCCGAATCCTCTTTTTTTCTTAGATATTCACTGAAGCTTATGAGTAAGGTACTATATTTCCATGTGTCTCTAGTTCCATAGTGTTGTTCTATGTACCTTATCCCGATTTTTTTTTTTGATTATTAGTTGTGCCGACCCTATCGGCACAACTTGTCTTCTTTCTGGTACTTGGGCGCAAATAATAACAATAATTGGTTCCCTTGTTTATAGGAATATGTTTTCCTAATGACGTAAAATTCTTTATGTTGCTTTTATCTAAAATAATACAAACTGATGTAAGTCTAATTTCGTCCGAACAAATAGGCTTATCGGATTACACAGGGCGTAATGAATTCCGCTAAAAGCAAAATTAATTTAACCTACTTTTTAAGCCCTTAAAAACACAATAAACTAATTAAACGATATGCTACATTAATAGGCTCTAGTCTAATTGCATACTTACTATTCTCAATGAAGTTCGATGTGATGATGCTTATAGGGGAGGCTTCTATGTACATACAGATGCCTCATCCCATACAAAGAAACCGTGCCGACGTAACTAGCGTTTTTCGTCTGATTAAGATGATTATTTTTATAATTACTTCGAAGGCGTTCGGTTCCATTCCACATAGATGGTGTTAGCTGCGACATGCAAGTAAAAGGTATTTCTCGGTTCGTGACTATTTTTTTCTTTAAATACAGTGACGATTTGTTTTATAGTAACATTTCTATACGTTTTTACAGTTTCATGGTACCAAAATGTGTTACAATACAAATTTAATAAATCGAGTGGCATGCCTCAGAAATATAAAACCGCGCCATCTATTGCCAATCAATTTTAAATTATCCGTTCAAATAATCTTTGAAATGGGAGTTAAGAGCCCAATATTCCATAATTTTGTGCTCAGGAGAGTTGACTATAAATAACATGCAATTTTTATGATCAATTCTAGAAAATGTTAATTTTACACACAATTCAATAGCAAATCGATGTATATCGCGCCATCTAATGACATTTATTTGAACCAAATATTCTTTGTTAGCGCTGCGACCCCGTGCCAGCGGTATGCATCTTTCAGCTGAAATGATGATGTTTATGATTGTTTCAACGTAAAACTGTTAAATTATTGTGTTCATAATGCCTTTATTATTAGTCGGTAAAAAATAAAATTCATTTAAACCGAAATACTTGTAATAAATTTCTTGAATGTTAGGGGATCTTATGTACCTACATAATTGTTTTTATTGTTCATACTAACAATACTTTCCTAGAATGCAACAACAATCAATTCAATGCAATACTCAAAACTGATCAACCACATATTGGAATACCTATCATTCGTGGAAACATCTAAAATTAGACCACTTGATTAACGAATAAATATTTCTTTGTTACTTTCCTCTGCAAAATAACCTCGAATTTCAGTTTTCTGGTTTTGATATGTTATGTTCAAAAGTTTACTTGTTGACTTTGAGTTCATTCGAGAAAACATTTCTCGCAGTTGACCTTTCATATTATATGAGACATAATAAAATATACTTACTACATGGCCTATTTTAGCATGTCTGGTATTTTACCCCTAGGGAGTAGACATCGTAAAGATCACATGAAATAACTTTGTCGTTGCGGAAAGTAGATCATATATTTAACCTAGTATAATGATTAATTGATGTCTTCTCCATGTTTTTACTACTCTCTGAAACGAAGTTAGTGCTATAGAGAAGTTAGTGTTGTCATTTCCATTCAGGCATTATTTAATAGGTAAGTACCATATAAACCTACATAAAAACTTGGACTTATTTATTACTATCTGTCCCACTTGGCTTCGCTCCCGTCAACTGGCTACCTACCTACCCATCTACCCTAAAAATATTTTTTTACGTTTTTGCAACATTTTTAATTTATGCTCCGCTCCTATTGGTTGAAGCGTGCTTTTATATAGCCTATAACCATCCTCGATAAATGGACTATCCAAATTAGAGCGTTCAAACAAACTCTTCAGCTTTTTACCCGACTGCCGAAGGAGGGTAATGTGTTTATCAGTCTATGTATGTATGTATGTATGTATGTATGTATGTATGTATGTATGTATGTATGTTTGTTCCTATGTGGCGTTCTAGAGACCAAACGCGTTGGCCGATTTTGATGATTCTTACGTCAATCGATTCGTCTTAATCCTGCGAGTGTCACTGGCTACATTAAAATGGGAAAAAACTAAAATAGCGGATTTTGGGCGCCATTTTGTGGGGAAAAATATTTTTTTTTTCTTCCAAACCCATTGTGTGGGGTATCAAAATAAAGGATTTTAAGAGGCGATTTCAAAAATATATAACACAAAAAAAAAAATAACTAAAAAGTTGTAAATAAAAAAAGTTAATTCAATAAATCAAAAAACCCGCCTGCTTAAAAAGCAAACTAAAAAGACGTAAACAAGAAGAAAATCATGCTGTGCAGTCGGAGGATACATCTGGTTTTGGTCCGCCAGCTCGCGAATATGTATCCTCCGACTGCACAGCATGATTTTCTTCTTGTTTACGTCTTTTTAGTTTGCTTTTTAAGCAGGCGGGTTTTTTGATTTATTGAATTAACTTTTTTTTTTATATTAGTATAGATTAGTTAGGACTTGAGTGTAGGTCCCATACAACCTAACGATATAATAAATATAGCCTAATACCTGTTTAAATATCTTATAGGAATCATGTTTTATAAAATTATTAAGGTGTCCGATATCAGACCTTCAACAGATTCTTTGATTTATGAAAATTGAGGCAGATTTTAATTACTTATATTTTTTTTGTTGGAACTCATTAAAGTTTCAAGGGCTTTTTAGCTGCAATCTGATCATTAATATTATATTTAATTTCGAGGCTCGCTTTGAGATGTTAATTAGAACATTATTGACGGGTTCAGAAAGAAAGATCCCTTATATTTTCACAAAACAAACAGCATCAGAAAAGTATACTATAGTGTTGTCTAAACGGTGTTGTGGATTGTGTATCTAATAAAGAAGGCCATCTTGTCATCTTACTCAATTTACAGTGAAGCCTTTAAACATCAAGTTTGTTGAGTAGGTACTACTACTTTATTAGGTTTCCGTACCCAAAGGGTAAAAACGGGACCGTATTACTAAGACTCCGCGGTCCGTCTGTCTGTCTGTCACCAGGCTGTATCTCAAGAACCGTGATAGCTAGGCACAAGGCCGTCGCCAAGGGGGGGCAGGTAGGGGCAGCTGCCCCCCCTAGAAATTAAAAAATAAGTAGCCAAATGGAAAGAAATCAAATTCCTATGTCAGCATAAACGCAACCCAACAAATCTAGCCATTTGTTGATGTCCTAAAAGAGTAATAAAAGCGTTGAAAATTTTGGTCGGTCTACCCAAATCAATCGTTAAGAAGTTCTATGGGTGAAAATCGCCTCAATGGTCTGGCCATGATGAATGTGCACAGAAAACTTATTAATGAAAACTTATAAGATTTACTTTAAGTGGTCGAGAAGTTCACCCAAAACCCCCGATGATTGAGCTCGTGGAACGTTAACCATTGGACTTTATACCGTTCTTATTAAATTCGCCGTAGGGGTAAGACTCGTACTACCAGTTTAAAGCTTCATAATTATGTTAAAATTCATACTTTTTCCCATCAACTTGCCCCTCCCCTGGTCCATCGGCTGGCGACGCCCTTGGGTAGGCAGTTGAAATTTTCACAAATGATGTATTTCTGTTGCCGCTATAACATCAAATACTAAAAACAGAATAAAATAAATATGTAAGTGGGGCTACCATACAACAAACGTGATTTTTTTGCCGTATTTTGCGATAATGGTATGGAACCCTTCGTGCGCGAGCCCGACTAGCACTTGTTCCGCATCTTTGCTCCCATGGCCTAAGCCTAACCCAGAGGAGCCGTGCATTTTGTCCGAAATAATAAGTAGCTAAGTCACTCATTAGGTAGGTATATACATTATGATAATGTACTTTATATCAGTGAAAGTATTTTCCTAATCGCTATTTACAGAGATTAAATACCTTCTATAGATGAACAATATTTTACCACCCTATATTATAACTTTAACGCTCTTACAAATAAACGCGGAATAAAGTTATACCAGGTATAACAAAGGAATAACCATACATTTTCATAGGTTTATACTTGGTATAACTTTATGCCGCGTTTATTTGTAAGAGGGTTAAAGTATAGATTTACTTTGGGATAATTATATGTATATTATATATTTTAAAGGGCGGAGTACGTTTATAAATTACAACATAGAATTTACTTTTGATCAACCTTCGGCAGACAAAAACTTAAATATATCGGTGTGACAAAAAGTGATTGATTCGGCTGTTGTCAATTTCTGCTGCGCGTATCGTATGCTGTCATCATTTATGAGCGGTACGTCATCTAATGAGTCACAGCTATATAGTTCAGTGTCGGTCGAAGCGCTCGCGCTCGACTCGTAGGAGCTAGGAGCATGTAGTTCGGCTATCATCGTAATGTTTCTAGAGAACGGTTGGCGGACACCCGCTTAGCTTCTGAATCATCGTCACACATCCGTCCGCGTTGATCCCACCAGCTCCTCCCGCCCGTCAGTGTACGGCGACGCACGCGCATGTTGACACGCATCGTGCCTTTACTAACAGTGCATGAAAAACAACGGTTAAGTGCTCTGAAAGTGTTTATTTCTGTGCTCACAATTAGTTATTATACGGATCGTTTTCCCTAGAAACAGGTAAGCTACGCCAATTTATATTTTATTTTTTAACCAAAATAGCCGGCGTTATTTATGTACAATTTATGTGTAGCCAAGCTAAACCTAGTTATTAGATAAAGAAGTTGTTTAGCTCTTATATACGTTCAGTATAACATTGGTGTTATACAAACTGAGTACCTACACGATAAAATTGCTAATGTATCTGTTCGTTCCGACAATATAGCGTGTTTTCCTGCAAATTGCGCGAGCTTATCATGTTAATAATGTATGGGACTGTCGCCGGACGTCAGGCAACACAAGTTATGTCAATGAACTTAATCGTTTTGGAGTTACCATAAATAGTTAACCCATTGTTATCATAGGCAACTGGGATTTCTACTGGTAGAACCTTTTTGATAATGTTGTATGTGATAATTACGGTGTTCGCATGGAACATAATATATTCGCAAATATTTACGTCGAACATATTCGACACGCTCAAACAGCCTATATTTACACATATCCATGGAAACGTTCAAGAAGTTGACGTATATTAGAAGAGCAATAATTGAGACTAGAACAGCTACTTCTTTAATAAAAATAACCGAACTGGCAATATTATTTATGACGAAAGATAATATTATTTAGCTAGGTAACGCTCTGCCTTTTTGGTGATGATATGAAATGTACGTGTGTACTTGATTATGTTATCAATGCACCTACAATACAAATACATCAATAAAACAATCCTTACAGACCACCACCTTCATGAACTACATTAGTGTTTGGAACAAACAAGGAGCTCGTGGCTAAATAATAACAGCCGCACGGGTTGATCATCAAGGTTAAGCAACGCTTGACGAGGTCGGTCCGTGGATGGGTGACCATTTCAACATACCGAGTTTCCTCCGTGCCTCGGAAAGCACGTTAAGCCGTTGATCCCGACTGTCATTTAAAGATCTTTGACAGTCGTTACGGGTAGTCAGAAGCTTGAGATCTGACACTAGTCTTGCCAAGGGGTACCGTGTTACCCAGTTACTGGGTTGTGGGGGTCAGATAGGCATTCGCTCCATGTAAAACACTGGTCTGAATCCGGTTAGACTGGAAGCCGACAACAATGTATTTGGGAAAAGGCTACACAGATGATGAGTGTTTGGAACAAACAACATTAACATAATTTCTTGAGTAAAGAAGTCGATTCAGATTTTGGTCAGGAAGTTTCTCCATGCTCCGGTAATCGATTCCAGTCGCCATTGTTCGCGATACAACGCTCTGCTCATGTGGAAAATTCATAGTCGGTTAGGTAAAGCAGACTATTCAATTCCATAATGCGGTCGGCCAATACAGAGCACAGGATAAAGCGCCGTATATATGAACCGTTTGTCCTCTGAGTGTGTTGCTATGGCAATACGCTTCGTATTTGTAATGCCGTTTATTGAGATATACACAACAATTCAGTTACAATACAAATAAATTAGAACAAACTGAACATTCAAAGTGAAGTAGCTATTTTTACCCGACTGCCGAAGGAGGGTAATATGTTTATCAGTCTATGTTAGTATATTTGTTCCTATGTGGCGTTCTAGAGACCAAAAACGTTGGCCGATTTTGATGATTCTTCTTAAACTAGCGAGTGTCACTGGCTACATTAAAATTGTAAAATAGAAAATTGGCGGATTTTGGGCGCCATATTGTGGGGTCGCAATTTTTTTAATTCTTCCAATCCCATCTTGTGAAGTATCAAAGTAAAGTGATTTAAGAGGTGACTTCAAAAACATATGACACTTATGTTTAATTGTAGCTAAATCGAAAAAAAAAATAACTAAAAAGTTATTAGAAAATCATGCTGTGCGGTCGGACGGAGGATACATCTAGTTTTGGTCATCCAGCTCTCGAATATGTATCCTCCGATTGCACAGCATGATTTTCTTCTTGTTTATGTCTTTTTAGTTGCAGTCGGGTTCTTTGATTTTTTTTATTAACTTTTTTTATATGTAATCCATATGAAAGTATCGAAACCTCAAAGTAAGTATTCAAAAGCAGGTTTATAAAATGCCTAGTCTGAATATCTATCCAAGTCAGAAAGATGTAAAACGCCGCACCAGTATGCCCATTTCACTTGAAAGGGCTAAATTACTGAACGGACGGAATTACCATTCGCGGTCAAAGGTTTTTGTTTTTTAGCAAAAGCCCAAAGCCCGTCGATAACGAACATACTTTACATCCCTTTTCAACCTTAATTTGTAATTTGTACGACGTTGCGTAAAGTTTTTGAGTTTATTAGCGTCGTTCGTGTAAAATAAATGAATTCATTTCCATGTGGCACCTGCTCAGATTTGAGGCCGGGAAGAAGCTTTCCAATTAGTTTTTAATTATTATTATTATTATTATTTTATTTTAATTATTGTGAATGTGAAGACTATGTGGATCATTCTTTTTTTTTAATTTTAATTTATCTTAGTTAATTTTTAATCATGGTCTGGCAGTTTGAGTATTTATGTGGCCTACCCTATGTCCTTTCTTTGGTATTGTTCGTCAATTCGTTGAGCTCCTTAAATTCTAAGTTGAGCTGCACGGTTATTGAAAAATGCGTGCACTGACTGGACAGGTCCACTCAATCTGGCTGGTTCTTTTCTCAAAAGACCATTTCAGACATCAGTCTACATGGTCTTCACATGATCTAACCAAGTTTTTGTCTGGACTTTAAAAGAGACTGTGACCTCTGAGTTTGTTTCAGCCTTTCTTCTCAGAGTAGTCAGACAGGAAACGCCGACCTCATCTAGTTTTAAAAAATATGATCGACATGTGAAAGTGTTTGTACAAACCAACTTACAGAAAATAAATCATTTATCATTTATCAATTTGAATATAAATTAAGACAATATGAGACTCAAGTACCCAGTCATCGTAGCTTATAGGTATAAGCTACGATGACTCGATTGATCGATGATGAATCGATTTAATTTGTGTTTTAAGTTTTAAATTAAACATAAATTCGAAAACATACTTGTTAGTCGCGTTGTTGATAATGTAAATACCTTCAGTGTTGCTGATCCGAATCAAACGGTCGGATTTGACCAGCTGGCACCTATCCCAAGCGTAATGTAAATATAGAACGGACTAAATTGCTGGAAAGCAATATGACATCAGTGTTCGTAACAGCTCGCTTTTCCATTCCATAAACTTGTTCTTGAAAAAATAACTATTGTGATTTCATGATACATATCATGATCTTGAGTATCTCTGCAAGAAATAGGGTTCTGTGAAACATTCGAGAGAGTTCCAGCAAAACATCCCGAAGAGAAATGCGCTCATTAAAAATGTATATGAGTATGCCATTTAGTTAGGTGGTGGTTACGAATGTAGAGCAAGTTGAGAGGTGCCCACTTGCCTTTCTACCTTCATCTAGACGTTTCAGGAGTGATGCTCCAGTAGTTCTTAACACTCCACGTTTGACGTGGTCTCCGTTTTTTAAAAGACTTTAAAAGTGGGAAGTTATCTACAATTTGTTAGTGAAAAGCATTCTATTGCTAACAGACACAGTGTTCTGCAAGTTTGTTTTCACGTTTCAGTTATTCGTGTAGGTCCGTAAATACTATACTATATTATAAACTATATATATACTATGTATATACTATAATATATACATCGCTACAATGCTGTAGTAACTATAGCATTGTATTTTTCAAAATGGTGGCTTACTGTTATAGTTACTTTTCTGAAGTCTTCTGTTCCATCTTTAGGAGAACACATTCCTTAAACCTTATTGGTGTTTAGTTGATTTGCTGTCAAGAATGTATTATTTATGATACATACTAAATATCTCATTGCCAAGGCGTTTGGCGTGTCAGCTAGGTGCCAGTAATTACTGAAGCATTAGTCAAGTGCAAATCGAGCTCTAGTGTTAGGGAGTGCGTGCCATAACTTTCAAGTAGATGATAACTCATTATTTTAGTGGTATCTTGGTATTCTTTAATAACTTCGGTAGAGCCTCTCATAAAAGTATTCTGACTTCGCTAGATCTATGCTACGTCGACTAAGTCAGAATTCTTAATTACTTGGTCGCATTGACATAATTGGCCAAACGTTGTCTAAAGAATATTTTAGCTCCTCTTTAATTTAAGATTCTCTTAATGAAAATACAAATTTCCATAAATTAATGCTGTACCGCTAAAATGTCTTTTGAGACTTGAGTTTACATTGGTATTACCAGTCTTAATATCTGCGATATAATATTTTATGTCCGTAAGGATTGAGGAGCCACTTTTTGTATCTTAATTAAATTAATATACTTATTTAGTAGTAAATTTAAAAATTTTGTAGGTTCGATCCTCGATTTTGTAGTATAATACTTCAAAAGTTATATGGACATAAAGGTGGCTCCTCAATCTAAATGTTTGGATTGAGGAGCCACGTCAGAACTAGGAACATCATGGATCAATATTTATCATAATTTGGTATGATTTAGTAGCACTTGAGAGTATTTAGTAGACAAAATCTGCGCTCGGTTGCATTAAAATTAAAAAAGTTACTATACATTATATGTGGCTCCTCAGACCATACATAGGACTCGTCATTTTTCAAAGAAGCAGTAATTCAATAAATGCGAAATTTCTTCATCATTTAGTAGTAAGTGTGTTCGAATTTGTAGCATATGGACAAAGTAGTAAAACTGAGTGAATTTAGTAACAAACCCAATTTTATTTGGCTCCTCAATCCTGACGTTACTGTAGATCACAACGTTACTGTACCTACCTGAGATTACAACGGAATCAAAAACCAGAGACACTAACATTTAGTATGAATGTCTATTAAATACTTATGTAGAGATCAACATTGTATACATTCGGTATCTGAAAAACAAATTACTTTTGATAATCCTTAAGAATTCGCTATTAAGGGTGACCATGTTATATGAATGAAACCAGGATAACAAGTTTTTGAAATTTAATTTTTAACAAATCGACAATATAGAAATATAGGTAGGTATGTACAGATATGTTTTAGGTATTTAAATCAATTTCTACATAAGTTAAAGAATTAATTAATATTGGTTGGTTGGTGCTTTTACGAATTTTACAGTGAGAATCATAGGGCCAGTTTCTGAAGTAGACGTCACATCTCAAATCAGCTGACAATTTGTCACAAATTAACCAGCCGTCAGTTGTCAGTGAGTTTCTCAACACTTCATCATCGAGAAATTACGTAATCGCTTGTTACATTAAATAATCGACATTAATTTATTTCGGTTGGCTACCCTAGCTGGTATTCATTCAAGTCATTCACTACTATAACGTAATCAGTAACTTTAAATAGTATTTTATCTTGAGAGGCTAGGTTGGTGTAGCCACCAAGTTAAGCAAACCTTACCAAGGTCGATTTTTGGATGGGTAACCACGTTTTTTTTTGGTTTGCTTGTTTTTGGTTCGTTTGTTTTGTATAGCTGACTCCGCCAGGGTAAGCAACACTTACCAAGGTCGGTCTTGGGATGGGTGACCACTTTTTTTGTTTCGCTTGTTTTTGGATGGGTGATCCTGCCAGGGTAAGCAACACTTACCAAGGTCCGTGTTTGGATGGGTGACCACATTTTTTTGGTTCGCTTGTTTTTGGATGGGTGACCCTGCCAGGGTAAGCAACACTTGCCAAGGTCACTGTTTGGATGGGTGACCACTTTTTTTGGGTTCGTTTGTTTTTGGATGGGTGACCTTGATAGATGTTATTTAACCTAACGGGGTGACTTTAGAATGGGTGATTTAAATTTTTGTGGCGATGGTCACCCATCCAAAGACTGACCTTGGTTAGTGTTGCTTACCCTGGCGGAGTCACCTATCCATAAACAAGCGATCCAAAAAAAAGTGGTCACCCATCCAAAGACTGACCTTGTTTAGTGTTGCTTACCCTGGCGGAGTCACCTATCCATAAACAAGCGATCCAAAAAAAAGTGGTCACCCATCCAAAGAGTGAACTTGGTTAGTGTTGCTTACCCTGGCGGAGTCACCTATCCATAAACAAGTGATCCAAAAAAAGTGGTCACCCATCCCGAGACTGACCTTGGTAAGTGTTGCTTACCCTGGCGCGGTCACCACCCCAGCCGCTTCAAGTTAAACACAAACCTATCCAGAAGCTGACTTTGGTAAGTACTAAGTGCAGGGTATAGTCAACACTGACCTGGGGATCGAACCTTCCTCACGCGCACTAGCGTGAGGAAGGTTCGATTCCCAGGTCAGTAACAGTTTTGTTTTTTTTATTTATTTACATAAATACAAAATAAAAAAAAAGTGATAATTGTGTCAAGTTTTTATAATGTAATTAATTTGAAAGTTTGTAATATCCTATTTTTTTTTAAATCTTGGTAATCAACTATAATTGATTTATTTAACATATTTTTTATAACTCAACCCATTCCATAGTTTTCGCCGACCCCTATTATCTTTTTATCGTAATATTAGCCTTTAAAGTCATAATTTTAATTTTAATCCGCGAATAATCGACCAATTTCCAACAATTATAAATTAGGCTCGTTGACAAGAGATTAACATTGAAAAAGGTGCTCAGAAACCCAAAACTGCTGTAACATGTGGTTAATTCGAGATTTTACTCAAATGTGACAAATTGTCAACCACTTGTCACACTTGGATGTTGAGAAACTGAAAGTAGAATTAACAGGCGATTAATCCTCGATTACGTTAACAGCCTGATAATTGAGAGCTGGGAAACTGGCAGTAAGAACAAAATAGACACCCCCGCGTATGCGCCGTACGCGCCGGTACTGCAAACCATCCACCCACTCCAATGCGTCATTCGAGCGTAAACATTAGAAAAAAAAATACTATGGATGTTATGATTTTATTAATGTATATTTTTACATGGTTCATAAACTACTAAGTAATTTTTCAATGGCTTTAGAAAATATTTGCTTTTCCAAGTTCATTTTATAAGTTGGTCGACTATTATTCGTAAAGTTATAAAGCTTACTTAGCTGTGATAGTTTCCCTTTTAATTCCGTTATACTCTATGATATATATATGATATAAGATATATCTATATGATTTTTTTCACATATCCATACACTTGACTCTAACAAAAATTTGCAATTAAAAGCTTAACTTTAGGTAAACGCAGGGCCGGATTTAAATTTGTGCCGCCCTGGGGCACTGAAGAAAATGCCGCCTTATGACTTAAATTTTATTTTAATAGTTTTGATATCTTATTTTTTAAGAATCAGAATAACTAATTGATTGCAGGAAATTTATTATGTAAATTTATCAATTGCAGAAAATAAAAATATCAACTTTAATTTTTTCAAACCTTTATGGAAATAAATAAATTAAACTATTTGAATAGTTTTTACTTAAATTTCCTTTATTATAATATACAAAATTTTAATGTGATACATAATACTTGAATTATATTTCTTGAAAGATAAAATGTTTATTTAAAAGAATTAGTTAATTATATATTGTATAGAAAATTTTATCTCACTTTCCAAATTTTGCCGCCCTAGAAAATTTGCCGCCCTGGGCACTAGCCCCGACTGCCCCTAGTATAAATCCACCACTGGGTAAACGGATCCACTTAAGGAAAAGACGAGGAAAAAAAATCCTTTTGTCGGAGTGATTAATATAGGTTAAACCATGCCAAATTATAGCTTTTTAGTACTAAGAGTCTCTGAGCTAAACTACGGACGGACAGACGCACAAAGCGAAACTATAAGGGTTCCGTATTGGCTACAGAACCCTAAAAAGGCATTGGCATGAAATCTTTAGAACCTTTTATTAATCTTTTTTTTTTCTTATTACAAATAGAATTGGTGACCGTATTTTTTTAATATTTTATATCTAGTGAGAATGGAGACCCTTATTTGTAAATGGAATAGACAGGAAAATAAATGATATTCAATCTGTTGAACCGTCAAGGATTTCAATATAACGAGTTGAAATAAAATTAAAAACACAAAAAGATTTCTATTTGTGTTTTTAAAAGCCAGGAAACGGAAAAAAAATAGTTTATTCATGGACACCCTACAAAAGAATTTTATAGGAAATTAAAGAATTGCTAATAACTTCGTAGATATTTACTTTTTTATGGCAGGATTATACGTACATTTAGTATAAATCTATACAAAATAAGATGTCTTTTTTCCAAATTTCGTCACAAGTATCAGTAGATTAGAGGCAAATCTATTTACCGAAGCATCTCAATTGAGGAGCCAGTTAAAATGTGCCATATCTCCCAATGCACTCATTTTTAATTACTGATTCTTGTCCTACAAATCTAATATACTTACTACTAAATGACGAAGAAATTGCGCATTATTTGACCTACTGCTTCTTTGAAAAATGACGAGTCGTATGTATGGTCTGAGGAGCCACTTATAATGTATGATAACTTTTTTTAATTTTAATGCAACCGAGCTCAGATTTTGTCTACTAAATACTCTCAAATGCTACTAAATCATACCAAATTATGATAAATATTAATCCATGATCTTCCTAGTTCTGACGTGGCTCCTCAATTCAAACATTTAGATTGAGGAGCCACCTTGATGTTCATATAACTTTTGAAGTATTATACTACAAAATCAAGGAATGAACCTACAAAATTTTTAAACTTACTACTAAATAAGTTTATTAATTTCATTAAGATACAAAAAATGGCTCCTCAATCCTTACGGACATAATATTTTAAGCTGTCAACTCTAGAGAAGTAAAGTAGGACAAGCGAGCTGTGATTGGTAATACGATAGCTGTCCTACACACATACTAAGGATTGTGGTGTCACACGATTGACACATGGCTAACCAAAAGAGTATGTTGCACGCCAGATGGTACTCGTACTTAAATGCCCTCTAATGAGATTCTGACTCAATTACTTGAGATTTGTATAGTACCTATTTGATATAAGGCTATATTATTATAAGTATACAATGGTTAAGGTTGCGGGAATCCTCTGGATGCAGGACGCACGGTATCGGTCAATACGGCGACGCCTAGGGGAGGCCTATGTCCAGCAGTGGACGTCTTTCGGCTGAAAAGATGAGGATACAAAAAAAGAGTTTCATTCAGTGTGTTCAATATGTATTACACAATAGGCTTATTTACGTCCTATCATTTCTATTTCGTCATACTCAATCAATTTTCACTACACATCAAATTTATGATTTACCAAACATTTTGTTCAATAGTCGAGCATAGCTATCGATATTTCGAGTTAATTATGCTTTGATTACCAACTAATTGCTCTAAAGTAAACTATCCCATTAACAGCAGTAGTAATAGATAGATAGGATTGGCTTTTAGTGACTTGTTATGTATTGATTGAACTGTAATGACCTCAATTTAACGTCAATTTAATTAAATCAATTTATATTCTGTTTTAAATATAGCCCCACTGAGGAGCAAAGGTCTCCCCATAGCCTTTCACTCTTCCTTTTCTCTTGTTGTTGGTCGATTGTCAACCGCTCCCAAATTGCTAAGTACATAAGTTTTAGAGTCATCAGCGGATTTTTCTAAATAATTGCATTTGACAAACAGCGATCGTTGCGCAATCTCGATGTTTATGACATATAGCGATCGATCGCGCAATTATTTCTGATTGCTGTTTCATACGTAATAAGCACGGTGTTGTTTTTGCGGCCAATCCGTCGTTAACGCCTCTAAGTCATAATTAGTTACGAAAATTATTGTTGTTGGCATTTTAAGTTAAATATTAATTAACTAAGCTTACTTTCTAAAACTAACTTAAAGGACTGAGAAGAAAGACAAGTATCAAATAATAATTACCTAAGTGCGCTAATTAGAATCGTATATCATTTATAATTAACAACTTTCCTCGCGTCGAAACATTCTGTTGATGTGTAGATCGTTTACAGATAAAAAATAAACGTGTGTTTATTAATAAATTCAAACATGAGTGAATAAATTGATGATAATATAATGGTTATGAGTCTCTGTGCCTACAGGATATAATTGGTATTTAATGTTATACCTACTTATTTTCTTCTGTTCTTCTATGCACAGAACAGACATTAGGGGAATGAAAACGTGTAAATTTCTAAAATAATGTTGAAATATTTAAAGAATACGTTGTTTCCTCAATTTTATTGGTCCTGTTTTATCCTATTATTGAGTGAATTCAGACGTTGTTTCCTAGACGTAAACCTAATCTGGACATCCCGTTCATGCACAACGGAACGATTTCCTCCCCAAGATTGAGGCGATGAATTACGAAAATCGTTTTCTCTCCCTAGGGCTTAAACTGTGGGAGTCAAACTATTTAATTCAGGCAAGATATCGGATAAGAATGTCAGCATTTGTCGTACAAATACAAACAGAATTTTACTTTGGCTGTGGTTTCTCGTCGCGCTGTGTGGTTTCTGATTGGGTCTGTATACTGATTGTTTCTTACACGAGTTACGTCATAAATATAGCATAGTGATTATTGTTGTCTCGATCTCATCTCGTTACACGCGTGCATTCGTGCGTGCTGAGCTATGAATAACTTAGTGTTATGTATATCCTTATAACAAGTAGACTAAACTGAATTACTGCACAAACTTCACTTGATAATAAACTAGCGTCTTTACCGAACTTTTTTTTCTGCATTTTGTCCATTTATTAAGATGTTTAGGTAACTTTTAATGACACCTTGAAAATAACTTTGCCTTAGTAGCTTGCCAATGCCTGCCAGTGAGAGCTAAACTTTAAAAACTCATTAAATATTTAAAGAGTCAGTCTTCGTATAAAGTTGATCATTCTGCTTATAGCTATGGAGGATCGATGGTTCGTATTCAACAGAACTGCGCTGGGAATAAACTAAATGAGTAATAAAACTGAAGCAGTAGCGATTATTTTGATTTAAGTAAGGCAAGTAAATGTCAGAAACATTTTAATTTTAATACATTAACTAAATAATAACAGACACACGGTCCGATCTTCGAGGTCAAGCAACGCTTGACGAGGTCGGTCCGTGGATGGGTGACCATTTCAACATACCGAGTTTCCTCCGTGCCATTGGCTGTCATTTGAAGATCATTGAAGGTCAGAGACAGTCGTTACGAGTAGTCAGAAGCTTGAGATCTGACACCAGTCAAGCCAAGCGATACCGTGTTACCCAGTTACTGGGTTGTGGAGTGGAGGTCAGATAGGCAGTCGCTCCATGTAAAAACACTGGTACTCAGCTGATTCCGGTTAGACTGGAAGCCGATCCCAATATAGTTGGGAAAAGGCTAGGCAGAATGAAAAAAAAAATAAGTGTGTACCTATCAGATCATGCCAATAAACTGAGTTCCTTAGTTTATTTTTCATCTGTTATATTTTTTAAGCATTTTTCTTGAGGTTGTTTGCAGTTACCTATATTACTGTTGAGTGAACGACTGTCTAGTTCTTTAGGGATTGTTTCTGTAGAAATAAAATCTGTTGCTTTCTAGAATTTATGGGCGCTGAAGAAGAATATTGTGGAATGGAAAGCATCTTTTCCATTTCTTTAAAGAATACTAAGAAATTTTTGTAAAGCAGATTATGTAAATAACTATAACGTAAGAATGAGTTTTATATTTAGATTTGAAATGGCCTTGGCCAAGAAGTACTTGTTCGAAAATAAACAGGAGTTGTCATGCTGAAAGTACCTATGGTAATATTGCATTATGAAATACTGTGACAGCGTTATGTATTCTCGATTCATCTCCTGGGCTAGAGATATAGTCCCCGGCATGTAAGTTGGCAAGATTTTGGCCTAGTGGGGATAAGTTCGCGCATATTCCGCGAACTGACCAACCATCATATAGAGCGAACGGAACGTGGACGCGACGCGATTGGTCAGTCGATCCTTGTGTCAACTGATCAACCAATCGCGTGCTCGGAACGTTTGACGCGCCCCGCTTCACTACCAAAGAGACCTAAAAAATGACTACTGCGCATCTAACGACTCTTGCCAACTTACGTGCCGGGGATATACAGCTAATTGAGAGGACGTAGTCCACGAACAGCACCCGTCCGAATAGCACCGACGCGAATAGCACCGAGCCTAGTCCACGAACAGCACCTATCAATATTTTTGGCAGGTGCTATTCGTGGATACAAATCTATTTTATTATTTGTGTCCACGAACAGCACCTACGGCTCGGCAGCCTAGTGCTGGGATGCATTTGTTTAACAGGACATTATTAAATGAAACATATCGATAAAAATCACTAGAACGTTTATTAAGAAAAAAGCCTTATGATAATAATTATTAATCTTACAAAATAATAAATCTGTAACACTTTCTTAATTTTTAATGTATCACAATCAGTCTCCACATATCACATTTATTGAAAAATCAGCAAATACAAATATTTCGGTCTAGGCGACATTTAAATATAAGAAAAAACAATAAAAAGTCTTATGATAATAATTACTAATCTTACAAAATTATAAATCTGTAACACTTTCTTAATTTTTAATGTATCACAATCAGTCTCCACATATCACATTTATTGAAAAATCAGCAAAATCAGCCTTAGATCCTTATTGATGTACTAATAACAGCGCTCCGTGAACATTTTGTATATTGTCCTTCACTATCCGTCGATTGCGCAGGTGTTACATTATTCTAATTTAAATTTAAAAATAGTAAGCCTTAAAATCGCAGCTTTTCCATGCAGTGGCCAAGAGAAATAAATCCACTTTTATATTCTTTTATAATATTGTCTATTAGTTGGTTTCTTTTTGCGGCATTTTTTTGTGAATTAGAAGTAGCAAATTTTTTTCGTATGTCAGTGAAATTCTTACAATTTTCCTGTAAGACTCTTAAAACATTAAGTAAGTTCTTATTATTTTTATTAATTGATTTGTTAATGACCGAATAATGAGTCTCAGTATAATTGTTCGTTTTGTGAGTCTGGCCATAACAACACCATTTGTTTGACCAAAATTTGTGGTCAATCCATTGTGTGATCATGTAGTCGTTAAATTTTGTTATATTACTATCTTGAGGACTCTCACTCATAATGTAAAGCCAAGCGTCATCTAAATCATTCGGTGGCAAATGAGGGAGCACTGTACATAGAGCAACGTGCTTTCTATATATACTATTGTCGTTAAGACCTAGCTCCTTCTGTTTTTTTTTTAACGCCTTCTTAAAGTGAAAGTAACATCCCTTTACTGCTACGTTGGGAAATACAGACAGTATTCCTCTCACTGCGGCTTCTTCAAAGTCACTCGTGAAAAAATCTACAGTCATTGCTGGTATCGAAGATTTTAATAATTGAAATAATGTTTTATATGTAGACATTTTTTTATTTAGAAGCATAGCATATGCTAACGGCTTAACGACACCATCGATATCACCATGGATACTATAAATCTGCAGAAAAGGTTTCGGCGCAGATTTAAAAGTTCCATCACAATACAGATGACGTGTTTTGGCAAGTTCTTCTTTGCTTCTTGACGTGGCGAATAGTAGAATTCGATTTTTCCCATCGTAGTAATCAGCTAACAAGAAGTCCAAATATTGTTTGGGTACCTTAAAATAAATAGATTAGCTTAGTTTAGGATTAAATGGTGCTGTATATAGATGTCCAAACATTATTACTATTATACTCCTATAATCCATAAGCAATATCATAAAATTACATTTTTAATAAATATAATTATAAAAAACAAATAATATTTAAAAAAAATATTTAATAATATGGGGAAAGTACCTAGAAAAGGTGTTCATAAATAGACAAATTAGGTAGATATATCATTGTGTGTAACAAAATCACGGATCTAGAAAAAAATTAAAACACTAACTTTCAACGTACAGTTTTAGCAAAATAAAAAAATAGTTGTTTTAATTTTTTTACTTCATAGTCTATGTGAACTACTACCTACTGATTAAATTTATATATTTCAAATTGCAATTTTTTATATTGTGAATAAAAAAATAAAAGAATAATAATATAATATAATAATATTAATAGGATGGCGGCTAGAAGATTACTTACTTGTACCTCGCCCGCGGTTTTTGCATTTAGTCGGCTAACTCCACAAGCCCTATTTCTTATGTTATAAAGACTAGACTTAATGTTTATATAATTTGGGCAATCGGCTACTAAGTTGAGACCTTCATCGAGTAGTTTATTTATTTTGCTCTTGTATAACGTAGGAATAGGACCATCGGTGGCTGCAGCTTCTTGTCGAAGTTCATCCATACTTTTCTTTATTTCTGTCTGGGCACTGCTCATGGGTTCACAGGTGTGTTCTGTAATTTTTATTACATCTTCATTGCCATCAAGCGTCAGGAACCCTCTACACGATATTTTTATGCACCGCCATAACACATTAGCATTATTTTTATGTGTTTTGAATTTTCTGTACTGTCTATCACTATGTATTAGTAATGGCGCTCCTTTTCTACTGGAAATGTAGCTAATGTTACTATTTTTATCACTTCTACCGGCAACAGGCTCCATTATTGTGTTTTATAGATACTCACTAATAAATCTACTACACCTTTTGTTAGCACGGAACATACAGATACAAACTATTATAAACTATTCTTGTGACGTCCTTTGTGCCCTGCCGAGCTATCCGAACTAATAATATTATTTGCAATTTTACGTAAACAAGCTCCGGAAGCGTTCGGTTAAATTCGTCATACTTTCGTGTGCTCCGGCGCATTGTCGCGTCGCTAGAACAGTGACAAGAAATCACGGCTACACGATAAACAGTCTTAACGCACTATCAGCCAAAGGTCCAATGTATGGCGTCCGATGGGTGGAATCGGTCGAAAATTGCTTGCTCGCAATGCGCAAGGGTACGACAAGCTGCACCCTATAAGAATTGTAGAGTAGCGATACTGTGTCACGTGTCTTTGCACGTTACACAGTATCGCTACTCTCATCACCTTTGATGTGAATAGACTGATTGTGATACATTAAAAATTAAGAAAGTGTTACAGATTTATAATTTTGTAAGATTAGTAATTATTATCATAAGACTTTTTATTGTTTTTTCTTATATTTAAATGTCGCCTAGACCGAAATATTTGTATTTGCTGATTTTTCAATAAATGTGATATGTGGAGACTGATTGTGATATATTATAAAATAAGAAAGTGATATTATTTAGTAAGATTAAACTAAGTCTAATTTTGCAATAAAGGTGAGGTGATCTGAAAAGACTGATTGTGATACATTAAAAATTAAGAAAGTGTTACAGATTTATTATTTTGTAAGATTAATAATTATTATCAAAAGGCATTTTTCTTAATAAACGTTCTAGTGATTTTTATCGATATGTTTCATTTAATAATGTCCTGTTAAACAAATGCATCCCAGCACTAGGCTGCCGAGCCGTAGGTGCTGTTCGTGGACACAAATAATAAAATAGATTTGTATCCACGAATAGCACCTGCCAAAAATATTGATAGGTGCTGTTCGTGGACTAGGCTCGGTGCTATTCGCGTCGGTGCTATTCGGACGGGTGCTGTTCGTGGACTACGTCATTGAGAGAGGCAACAATCGAACTTTACCTTGTACACTGTAGGTATATATTTTAAAATACTGGACCTAAAAATAATACAGTACAAAAGCTAATAATGTTACCGTTTGTTGTCAAAAAGGGAAAAAGGAAAACCAGTTGATTACTAAAGCTTGAGGTTTTGTAAATTGTCAGGAGTTTTCGTATCGTTGTAATGTATTCAGTTAAATAAGTTAAACAAAGTTTGATCAAAGGCTTAATAAAAACAAACAGAACCTAAGGACTTCTTTATTTAATGAAGTTTTAAGATTCTTTAGCGTGCCAAAATACTGTGGAAATTGTATAGAATAGTGATTCCCAAACATTGTTCTGCCATGGCTCGATAATTTTCACACTACCCGTTCGTGACCCACTTAATAATTTAAACCCAAGCTGGTTACTTTAAGTAAAATAATATAAATTTTTTGTTCGTAAAAATGTTTTAATAATATTATTTCGGTATCGCCTATTTAGTGCGAAGTATGGAGCTGCTATGACGCACGGGACCGGTCAATGTGGCGACGCTTGGGGGAGGCTATGTCCAGCAGTGAACATCTTTTGGCTGAGATGATGATGATGATGGAGCTGCTGCTTATTTTTACTAATGTATCCCAAGTTTGCAAAAAAATACGAAAGTTTTATCCTAAGGTCAGGATTTATATTTATTTTTAAGGTAGACTAATGTTGATAACTCAGCTTCACATTTATCATCATCATCTTTTGGCTGAAAGCCAAAAGATGTCCACTGCTGGACATAGGCCTCCACCAAGCATCGCCATACTGATCGGTCCAGTGCGTCTTGCATCCACCGGACTCCAGCAGTCTTGACCGGGTCGTCGCTCCACCTAGTAGGAGGCCTTCCAACGCAATGTCTTCCGGTTCGCGGTCGCCACTCCAGAATTTTTTGGCCCCAACGGCCATTCGTTCTGCGAGCAATGTGCTTTGCTCACTGCCACTTAAATTTGGCAATTCTTCGGGCTATGTCGGCAACCTTAGTTCTCTTGCGAATGTCTTCATTTCTGATTCGATCGCGAAAGGAAACTTCGAGCATGTAACTTTCGAGCTCTCTCTGGCCCTCATCGGCCTGGCTTAAAATCACGTTTTATTGTTTGTGAGTGACCACGTTTCGGTTCCATACGACACACACTGGTCATAGACTTTCGTCTTGAGACACTGTGCTAAGTTGAACGAGAAGATACCGTGCAATTTCCAGAACACTGCCCAGCCGAGTCGGATTCGACGGTTGACCTCTTTTTCGAAGTTGGACCAACCTAACTGGACTGTTTGTCCCAGGTGGACATAATCGTCCACAACTTCCGAGTGTAGAGTCTCCGACTTTGATAGGGGTGGATGCAACATGCAAAGCGCATTCAACATCATCTTGGTTTTGCCAATGTTCATTTTAAGACCCACTCTTTCGGAGGCTTCACTGAGGTCATCGAACATTATACTGAGGTAGTCCATGATCTCAACCATGACCACTATATCTTCGGCAAACCGAAGGTGAGAGATGTACTCGCCATTGACATTGATGCCTAGCCTTCTCCAGTCCAGAACCTTGAAGACATCCTCCTGTGCAGCGGTGAACAGTTTCGGAGATTATGACGTCTCCGACACCTCGCTGCAGAAGGACAGAATTCTGAAGTCGGACTGACATAGTGGCGTTTTTGTACAAACACTTCAACACCTCGATATACCGGAAGTCAATTTGGCACCGTTTGAGCGACTGCCCAATTCTCGATTGAATCGGCTTACTCGTTTTCCACAAACGCTAAGTAAAGAGGCAGGTTATTCTTTTCGGTTTTCTGTATAACCTGCCGCAGCGTATGTATGTGGTCTACGGTACTAAAACCTTACCGGAAACCGGTTTTTTCGGGGGGCTGGAAATAGTCAAACCTGTGCGCGAGTTGATTCGTGATGACCTTTGAAAACAACTTGTAGACATGGCTAAGAAGATGGGCCTATAATTCTTCTACCGGGCATTGTCGCCCTTCTTGAAGAAGAGTACACACCTGCACCATGCCTGTGGCGTTTTCTCTTCGACTATGAAGGAACAAAACAGCTTCCAAAGGGCCTTAAGTACCGGTTTTCCATTCGCATTCAGGAGTTCGGCCGTAATTCCGTCATCAACCGGCGCCTTGTTGTTCATAAGTTGTTTCAGAGCCATCCTTATTTCGTACAGGCTGACGTCCGAAATACATCTTCGGGTCTAATTACGAATACTTACGATGCGTCGGTGGATAGTAGGTATTATTTTTAGAATAAGGCGAGAATGTTGTGACCCGGTATTTTATTTTCATGGCCCGGTACCGGGTCGCGACCCACCAAATGGGAAACGCTGATAGACGGTAACGGCTAGGAAAAGTTTTGCCCTGAAAATGTTCCAGCTTTATATATTTGCCTTATCACTAAACTGTGAACATTATTTATGTCGCACTTAAGTACGAACTACGTAGGTATAATAGGCCATAGGGTATAACGTTTCCGTAAACATGGCCATTTCAACGGTTCCTGCACTCGGACTCTAGTATGACCCGAATAACGTCCTTATATGTAAGCAGTTCACATACGGCGTAAGACCTTGCCAAATCGCAGCGTGTGGTGAGGTACATATGTGACAAAGTTTTCTTATGAAGTTGCATTTACTAGTGTACCTACCTAGTTCTCTACTCAAAGTTATGTACTTATTTCAAATGTCGATATTTAGGGCGAATTCCATCAATGTAGCAATTAAAGTGACTGCGATCAGCACATTAAACCCGAGATCAAGAGCTGGCAGTGTCAGCTTTGAAATATTGACACTGTTAGCTGACGAACGCCGTTTTTAATGCGCTATCCGCGTTCAGTTCCATTGTTGAAATTCACCCCTGAATTTTTCAACATGTATTTGAAGTATGGAGATTACTGATAAAGAAGATGGGGTCAAATGATAACTTAGCATCCCTTGCCTGAGTAGTCTTACTTAAGAGGTACTTAAATAAAAGTGATACTCAGATAATAATTATTCGTTCGTGAACCATACCGTTCTTGCCTAACGATGCGAATTTTAATTCAGCAAGCGACGTATTTCTTTTTAATTTAGCGTTAATGAGCCTTTGTTGCGGACGACAAGCTATTTGTGAAGATGGATGGGTCTACTGTGACGTCTTCGTAAAATCTATTCTGACATTTCTCCGCGTTGATTGTTTTGCTCTAGTGCACTTCAACGTATAGTGTTCTTCATATTAACTGATGTATCCCGTTTAGCGAACATCTTTGTGTATCTTGATATTATTAATTTTTTAACCGACTTCAAAAAAGGAGGAGGTTTCTCAATTCGACAGTATATATTGTTTTTTTTTTATTTAGTCTTTGCCGAAGTCGGTTTTATTTTTTGTTAAAAAGTTTTTTAATTTTCTGAATATTTTGCCATTTGGCAAATCTGTAAAACAACGGGTGAAAATCTTTGAAGCATATTGTGCGACGTCATGTGACTTGATAAAATTTGCGTACCTACGGTAAGGCACTTAAATAGGTACTCAAAGACTTATAAAGGTCTTTATTATTGATTTTCATGAACCCTTGCCTACCTTATTTACATCCGCCAAACTTCTGGGCCGCCCTGAAATTGGCTTTCCGATGCGCAAGACAAGAAACGGTGCTGTTTTTGCATACGATTTACTACTGTTTAAACATTGTAGCCAACTTCAGGGCGGCCAAGAAGATAATTGAATTGAAAAAAGATACTTGGTAAGTCTGAAATCGTTTGCAAAATCTTAAAGAAAACAGTTATTGTTGTTTTTACATAAAAATGCGGCGTATGCAAAAATGAAATGCCTAAGTTTTATGATCCGTAAGCTCACTATACATGTTAAATAACCTTTTGGAATCTCATTTTCTTTTGATGCTGAAACTTTTAAGTGCGTAAACATCTCGTACTATATACGTTGGAACTTACAACATATACATAAATGTAGGTATTTTGTTAATGCGGGTTCGTAATTTCAAAGTAAGTTCAGGGCTACACAAACTAAGTCCCATTAACGGATCACACAAAGCTCTATACATATCTTCTTGTTTGTGTACTACATCCTCGTGTAACCGTATAGCCGTAAAAAACTTTTACGGCTATACGGGGTCTGTGGGGAAAACTCCGCGTAATTTTTATTCTCCGAGAGATAGAAATGCCGGTCTGAAAACCCGACTGCTCAAGAAGCGAACTAAAAAGACGTAAACAAGAAGAAAATCACGCTGTGCAGTCGGAGGATACATATTCGCGAGCTGGCTGACCGAAGCCAGATGTATCTGGTTATATATTTTTGAAATCACCCCTTAAATCCCTTAAAATCGATGAAAAAAAAAATTGTGCCCCAACAATATGACACCCAAAATCCGCCATATTTCTACTTTCCAATTTTAATGTAGGCAGTGACGCTCGCAAGATTAAGACGAATCGATTAACGTAAAATTCATCAAAATTGGCTAACGCGTTTGGTCTCTAGAACGCCACATAGGAACAAACATCATACATACATAGACTGATAAACACATTACCCACCTTCGGCTGCTCAGCAGTCGGGTAAAAAGGCGTACAGTAATAAACAACGGACTTAAGCCACACCACACTTATTAAAACCTTGTACGGCGGTGATGCGATTAACTTCCATTTTCTGGCAGCACAAGGAGCTATATAATATTGGACAGATCGCAAGTTAAGAGAACTTGACCCAATTTTACTTATGAAATACTTTATACACTCATTTATATTCAACGCTCGCGATTCATTCACCCTCTTGTGTTCCTGGCGGTATATATTAAATAGGTTATAGGAGATTTTAATATCGTTTAATTAATATATTTCGCAGAGTTTCTACTTTAAAACCAACTGGGGTTATAATTTATCATAACTGTAGTGTAAAATTCTTATTTAATACTTGGCCCTGTTCCGAGACCTTGTTAGTTTTGAGGCAGTTACTATGTCTAGTCAGCCAACAATGTATGGGCTTGTTTTCTCGGCTGTTTGAGCTTTCAAATAACGACATCTTTATGGTTTTGTTTACAAACTTACGTCATAGATAAGTATTGATTTGTTATTTACCTCTCCAATGGGCTTGAGTTTTATAAAGAGAATAATTTTTTCTGCTTTACCATCGTTCAATCAATGTATTCTAATTTGTTTGATGTTAGCAGGTACCATTCATATTTTGGATTTTTCTTGTGGGCCGTGTATAAGCTTCTTAGCGCTTATTTTTTTATGTCGGTAAAAGCTTCAACTTACATATAACCTTCGATTTGGAATATAGGTACTAAAAATATAATATTACGCTCGATTTATTTTGATAAGACCTTTAGGATTTTTTTTCAGAATTTATCATGTCCTTATTGAATGCGGATAAAGTTGGGCGAAAACAGTTTCTTTTTTAATGCAAATTTTCAAGGGAACAATCTATGTGCTGATTGGACCTATTGGTATTTAAATTGTCGGCCTGTCTGTGAATTGGAGGAGAAAATGTCTTTTTCGGCATAAGGCCAATATTTTACCAAGAAACCATCTTTGAGATAGCTCTGCATCACTTTTTGTCACTCCCGACATCAATACCTAGTTGAACCTTTACCGTCCTGATATGGGTTCTGTGAGAAGTAAAATTGGTCTGCGAAAACTGGATAATATATATCTTCAAAAACATAATTTATGTATGTTTTGGAGCATTAAGTATATGTTGTTTAGTTTTAGTGCCTATCTCATTTGAAAAATCTATCAACCAGGTCAACAGTTTGACTAATCATTAAGTAATTTAACCTTGAACTTAACCTTGTAGAATCGTAGCCCTTGGCTCTACAAAACAAATATTATGCTACACCTGTCGAAAGCAAAAGTTGTATACTGGCTGTCCTACGTTATCAGGCATTCGTTTTATCTAGGTGTAATTTACACGATTACGGTTCTTTAAAGACACGTTATCACTTTATCATATCTTAGTGAGTCAGTCGATAGTGAGCGTTCAACCAGAACCTAAGTGACTAAGGTGTGGAATTATTAGAAATTCAATTATTTAGTGATTAAGTCTCGTGATCGTTCGACGTTCTTTGCCACGATGGACGAGAATACAAGGAAAAATATGAAACATCTCATCAAGATGTTTGAAGCGCGCGTCGATAAGGAAGGGCAAGATGCAGAGGATGTTAGGGAAATATCGCAATTGACTGAGGAGGCATTCAACACAGCTCTAGGTATTGTACATTCTGTTGTTTGTATTTAGTCCTGCATTATTTATTTCAAGACAAATGTAGCTAACAATGCTCAATTCTCGAAATTACCTTACGATTTCTACGAGCACCTGTTACCTCAGAAGTTCACCTTACTTACGTTAAGTTCCTTCTTCGTACATGTTTAATGGCGCTCCATTTCTGTGCTGCCGTAGTTCATTTGTTTAATTTTAATTTGCCCAGACGAACTCTCCCAAACACCCAACCTTTTCTCTCTGTGATACGGTGAACAAACGGTGTTCATGTACTTAGATAATTTACCTTTACATAAGCACTTACTATGTACTATGTAGTATCTTTTCCATGTAGTCCCACTTGAAACTTCGCCAAAGTCATTCAGCTACCCGCTTTGATAGACTTATATGTTTCAGATAGAAAGTTAAATATTTTAATATAACATTTGTTTTTCAAATGTTTACTGAAAGATTTTAGTAAACAAAAACATTACCTGTAACGTTGTCTGGGACTGGAAAATTAAGTAAAAATCATCAATTAGTAAAAGTGCCTTTGAATATCCTAAATGGATAGGTCACGGGCGGTGTAAATTTCCCATTACGGAGGTCTATTTCTTTGAGTTTATGATGTGCTTGTTATTCGTCGAGGTCGAAAGAGTGCTTTGTATTCAGAGGGGCTTGGCTCAAAACAAAACAACAACAAGAAAAAGCAATATAACTTCTTATTGGAAGAATAAACTAAAATATAAACTAGTGAGATTCAGGTTGCAAATAATGAAGCACCTATAAAAAGTTGTCGTCATCCGGCCTCGGTGGTGCGGTGTGCGGTTGAGTCTTGTGTGGAGATCTCGGTGAAGCCATTGTTTCGCGCAATTAATTTTTAACCCCAGGCAGCGCTTCTGGATTTTATGAAACACTATATATGCGGCTTTATTCGCGTGGAAATTTTAAATTATAGATATGCTCGTACTCGTAGCTGCCAGCTCTTTGATAACTGAAGTGAAACAAATAGTCTTTTAAGATATTTGAACAAACTATAAAAGAATTTAGGTTGGTACAAGTTCATCTATTTCTATTATTAACTTAGACAACCGGACGAAGATCTTATAAACAGCTGTTTATATTTTACAAGAAATATAAAGTGTTTATTTTAAAACCACGTATAAATGATGCGTCGCTATTTATATGAACTGTTTCTATGCTAGTGTGTCATAAACAAGTCTCGGTTGAAATGTGTTGAAAAGCCAGTGAAATATTCTGTAGCTCCATTGTTAAATCATAGGCACACATCTCGTCCAGCAGCCTGTGTTTTTTTTGTGCCAGATGTTGCTCCCTTTGATTAGATAGCCACTGCTTTTGTTAAAACCACTGCATATTTTATCTCCATTTCCTAGTAACTAAGAAACAAGATACACCTTGGTATGTGTTATCTTGGTTGTCCGATTTTCAAACTTCTGATTACCCGTAACGGCTGTCAAAGATTTACTAATGGCAGCCGGGAAGAAAGGCTTTTCATTGTATCCACGGACCAACCTCGTCAAGCGTTGTTAACTATGAAGGTCGATCTGTGAGTTTGTAATTATTTAGCCTCGACACCCCCTTTTTCTCTTTTGGTGCCGGTCAAAATCATCAGCCTTTTTAATGTTCCCACTGCTGGGAAACAGGCCTTCTCTCTGTGAGAGGGCATGGGCCGTAATCCACCACGCAGGCCCAAATCCCAATGCGGGTTGATAAATGTCACGTGTATTCGAATTTTCGTTTCTAGGACATGCCGGTTTCTTCACGATGTTTTCCTTCACCGTTTTGAGAGCAGTGGTGGTGAAATAATTTACACAAAGTAAAGCGCTTGCCTGGGTTTGAACACTTTGAATCCACGACTTACAACTTATAAGTCGCGGCCGATACCACTAAGCCACCACTGTACTCAGTTTGGTGCCAGTACCTAATATAAATATTAATTTCGTGTTTTCCCTCGCCAGGCAGCGAAGCCGACGCTGCAGCAGCTGCCCAGAGCCCAGCGTCCGAGCTCGAGAGTTTGATCGAGCGCTTGGAGCGCGTCACGTCGCGGTTGGAGCGCTTGCCTCTCCTGCGCACGCGCACTACCACGCCGCCGGGCTCCCCGGCCCCGCCGTCGCCCGTCCCCGACCTCTCACTACATCAAGCACCCGTTTTTGAACCAACCGACAACATGAGTGTCAACGGTTACCAAGATATAGTACAGGTACGCTCATATTTTATACACTGACAGACAGAATACTGACTTTTAACATTTTTATGAACAACTCGACAACAGAATTAAGAAGATACCGAATTTAAAATACAATAGAAGCGTGTTCCACGCTGAGCTTGGATCCCAATCAAGACGCAAAAGTTGCAGTTGCATTCTTCCAAAACTAAAGTGCCTAAAATATCTTTGTACAAGGAGGTCGATGATCTGCGACTAGATTAATATATGCTTTAGATTCTGTAAGACAGATTAAATCAGTCCACCAAGGGTGGAAAATCTTTCTTAGAACCCTCTTTTACTCACTTCATTAAGTCACTAATTGCAGTAATTGTATCAATGTAAAAACTAATGTTTCGTGTATAATAAATTCATCATAGCGTTGGATCTCCTAGTGCGCACCGACCGTGCATTTAAATTCCTCTTCAGACTTAATGATTTTATTCGTGCTAGGTTCACCGAGCAAAAACCGCGCTGCATAGACTCATTACTAAGAAAACAGTAAGTACGGTATAAGCACGGCATAAAGAAATGCGAGGACTGCGGTATAAGTTAATCCATACATAGCTTTATAAGTACATTGAACTGTACGATAAACCCGTTTCCAGCACTCCGTTTGTTTTTTGCAAAACAGTCTTTACTATAAGGGGAAATGAAAGTACCTACAACGATAAAAAATCATTTATTCAGTCATAAATTCAGATGTAATTAATATGAGGACGGGTTTAAAAAGGTTGTGTGACAAAATATCACGTTAATAAATTGCCTTACAAACCGTATACAATGAATAAATGCTTTTAAACTCTGACCTTTTCTCTGACGATGACGTTTATCTTAAGGATTTCGGCGACTCATTCTTTTGAGAGTGGTTTCGACAAAAGGGATTAAACGTTACGAACAGAATATGAGACAAATAAGCTCACGAAAATTTGCGTTAATAATCTATATATATAAAAATGAATCCCTATTTCCCTTGGTCACGGCATCACGCGTGAACGGCTGGACCGATTTCGCTTATTCTTTTTTTGTTGTGTTTGTTATTTCTAGGAGAAGGTTCTTAAGAAAAAAAAAAGTAAAAAAAATGGTACCGTACCTACATAGGTAGGGTAGGTATTTAGGTAGGGTAGGGTAGGTATTTAGGTAGGGTAGGGTAGGTATTTAGGTAGGGTAGGGTAGGGTAGGTAGGGTAGGGTAGATGAATGTTTTTATGGCAAAACAAAGTTTGCCGGGTCAGTTAGTGTAGAAATAAATGTTCATGAAACTGAGGTCTTGGCCTCTTGGGACGGCTAGCTAGGGTAAGGTAGTGAATGTGTGCTGGTATCAATTACTAACGGTCGGGTGAATAGCGCAGCGCTCAAAGGTTCGCTGCCAGGTAATATGAGTAACCGCTCAATTTCCCCCGTTCCGTCAACTAGCCGCCCCCGAGCAAACACTCTTTTTATTTACTCTGGCCGCTAACTGTTACACCAAGTCCTCCGAGTGTTTGTCAACGCCGATTGTTTTACCAATCCGTGATTGAATTAAAAACGGGCGACGCTTTTACGCTTCTCCTCTAAAAGCTTTTCATGATTGGGGGTATCAGATTGGTGAAAATTACAGACAGATTTTTTTTTATTATTCAGTTTTTAGTAACAACATGCAAGTAATCAGAAAAATGGAAACGACGCAGTAAAAAATAAAACAGTGCAAATTAAATCAGCACGGACACATTATCTTGCTTGTTTTTCTGAGTACAAAGGCACAGACATAAGCACTGCCAGTTAGGTACTCATCCAGTCGTCTAGTGCTTGTTCGTCTGTTGGAAAAGCACTAGAGCTTGGGTGGCCAACTGTTTCGGCAGCTGGGCGAAATTTCGGAAAGAGGGCGTCGCCAAGGGAGGGCAGGGGGGGGGCAGCTGCCCCCCCCCTAGAGATTCTAAAAAAGTTGCCAAATGTAAAGCAACCACAATCCTAAGTCTTTGACTTGACTTGCTTGATTGATCATTCCCGTACGTCGCGAATGAATATATATAAACCAAACCCAACAGATCGAACCGTTGTTGATATCCTAAAATAGGCAAAAACCTTCTTTCCCGACACGGATAACCGTTGAAAATTTTGATCGCTCTTCCGTGCACAACGTGTACGGTAGAGTTGCGTAGCTTTACACGTTGGACTCTGAATAGTGCTCGCCAAACTTCTAGGCCGCCCTGAAGTTGGCTTTCCGCTGCGCAATGCACGGATCGGTACTGTTTTTGTATGATTTACTACTGCGCAGACATTGCAGCCAACTTCGGGACGGCCAAGAAGTTTGGCGAGAACTATACCGATATTATTACAATCGCCGTAGATGTAAGGCTCGTACTACAAGTGAAAAACTTCATGTGCTCTCGACTTTACCTACAATTCATACTTTTTTTTCTCATTCTCCATATCAACTTGCCCCCCCCTGGGCCATCGGCTGGCGACGCCCTTGGCACTACCAACAAAATTTTATATAGTAATAACTAATAAAAAGTAGATAATTTTTGAAGAAAATATATTAATGTGATATCTTACTTTGTTTGGTAGAACTAAGGGCATCTAATGTTGATCTCCTTCGAACGCAAAGTCCGAAACCCTCTTTTTGTCTTGAAACTTTGGAATATTTTTTGATTTGCTTTCAACACGGCTTTCAAAATAATTATTATATTTCTTGCGTCAAATCATAAACTCTTTTCAACATTTTGGCACGGTTCAGCTGAAAAGTAGGTACTTTGTACTATGTTCGCCACCGAGGCCCCTTTGAAAAGGTGAAGGTTGATTCTAAACGTGAAATAGAAGAAGTTATTGTTTTTTTATAAAACTAAATCTAAGTTTTTCACTCAGCTCCGCGTGCCACAAGATGATACTTGGCGGGCCCGGGCCGCGGTTTGGCCAACAATGCGCTAGAGCATGATAATCAATACATATAATAATTCTGTAGAAAAGTCGTTTTTGTACATCAAAAATATTTCGAAATATATAGCCAGGGTGTTAAAGGATAACCAACAGAACCCATTGCCAGCATTTTTGGATTTTTCGTCGGTTTGTCTGTTTATTTGTGCACGCATCACGTAAAATGTACAAAACCAATGTAGATAAGTTATATACATAAAAAATCTGCGTAACTTAAAGTATTACTTAGTTTTTGTTTCATCGCAATCGGTTCACTCTATCAAAAGTTAGATGAATTGAAAATGTTCAAGGAGTAAAATTATCACAACACGCAATTCAGATACTCGGTCAGTTGAACTCGATATTCGATAGATGGCGTTGTGCATTTAAAGTCATTTTCTGAATGGCGGTGTTAAGATTACCGCGGAAGAATGATGAACAAGAAAAACAATTGGTAGGTAGGTAGATTTTATATTTCTATGGTAGGTAGATATCAAGGCAAGCACGGTAGGCTGGAAGGTAAGTAGGGTAGGGTAGGCAGTCAGTTGACGGGAGCGAAGCCGCAGGCACAGCTAGTAAAATTAATAAAACAGTTTTTTGAGTGATGGCGGTGTTAAGATTCTCCGCGAAAGAATGATGAACAAGAAAAACAATTGGTAGGTAGGTATCAAGGCAAGCACGGTAGGCTGGAAGGTAAGTAGGGTAGGGTAGGCAGTCAGTTGACGGGAGCGAAGCCGCAGGCACAGCTAGTAAAATTAATAAAACAGTTTTTTGAGTGAGTTATAAAGTACAAGTATCCTTTGTAACAATAAGTAGAGTTCATAGTTATGACGAAAGTTCGGTTTTAGGTCCAAGTGGGTAGAAAAGGAATTTAATAAAGGTCCATATTAAGAAAAATGTATTGAGAATAGCAATATGAAATAATATATTTCTGCCTTGTATACCTTCTTTTTTTGGGTAAATCTTCATGGATACCATTCTGTATACCTAAAATATTTGCGTCTATGTATATAACAAAGTATATTAACTGTTTGGTTTCGTAGAAAAGAAAATAAAACCCATTTTCATAAGAAGAAAAGTCGGTTGCTCGTATATTAGTTACGTAATAAGGACAAATTGTTCAATAATTTTGTTTGATGTAATGATAGCGTCTTTCAAATTCAGCATAATAGGTTAATAACGTATTTCTGAGTATTTTTTTGTGTTTTTATTTAACGCTCCGCATGTTCTGTAATTATTCCACTGTAAGCTGTACTTCGTTGAGAACACAATGAGTTTTTCGCAATCCAGTAGCTCTTTTGTATGAAGCTTTCTGGGTATCAATATTGAATTGTGCTAAGCAACACAAGTTATTTATAAAAAATATTCCACACAGGAAAGAACGTGTTGACCTAATAAATAAATTAAATAATTACCAAATCAAATTAGAAGACAGCAAAAATATATATGAGATTGACACACACCGCTTACAGACAGAAATCCAGGTTCTTGAGAACAGACTTAGTTCTCTTTACAATAAATATATAAATTCAAAATTACAAATTAAAGAACACATTTTGGCTGCAAATGAGTTAGTGATGTGTCAGTGTAACTGCCAGACAGTCTCAAATCTAATTGCAGTCCAGCCTGATGCTACGGAGGACCCGGTCCAAGCTGAGAGGGTGTCTCAAGACAGTGTCTTCGTACAAGACAGATCTAATGTAGCACAGCATTTGCCTCAAGTAGACCGGCCTGAAAGTACTGGCTTTGCATTTAGTCATAGTAATAAAGGTTTTCATTCGGTTATGTTTTCAGATGGTATTGGAAAAGGTTTAGGTAAATTAATAAATGGCAATCAGAGTCATTCCACTTTTAATTATTGCATGCCCGGGTCATCGTACAAGCAAATAATGGAATCTGTGACAAAGAGTATATATAAACCAGATACCAATATAACTGTATTTGTAGGTAATAGTATAAAAGTAAAAAAAGATGACATCACTGAGTGTGTAAAAGAGATGTTAAAGTTAAATTGCAATAAAATTATTTTGTGTGCCTTCCCTTACTTGGATAAATTGTCAAATAGACAAAATAATCACATTCACATGCTTAATAAGCATTTGCACTTTCTTGTGAGTCACTATAGTGATAAACTAGTTTTTTTTGACATCAACATTTTTGTTGGTAAATTAAAGTCGACAGGTGATACTTTGTATCTGCCTCTTAGGGTAAGACATCAAATAGCTCGGCTATTATCATATACAATAAACTCAGACATAAGTAGTATGTCGAAGTATCCAGTTATTATTAATATTAGTAATAGTACTAATTTAAAGGGGGTCAATACCTTGAGTAACGTTAGCAAAAATGCTATTAATATTTATTCTTTAAACTAGTTGATAGGACAAGGGAGGGTACCAATAACGGAATAGATACGAGTATATCCACCATCATAAAGGTACCTTCTTGCTCACAAAAATATAATTTCAAAAAAATGTCTGAGCAGAATTCTCTGAAATTATTCCACCAGAATATTCAGGGTTTTTCTTCGAAGGAATTGGAAATCGAACTGTTTTTAGAAAAATCAATGTTCGAAATTATTTGTTTCACGGAGCATTGGCTGAAAGATTATGCAATGCTAATAAATTATGAAAATTATACTGTGGGCAGTTGTTTTAATAGAAAGATTATGTTGCGTGGGGGTTCACTTATATTAATTAAAAAGGGTATTAAATCAAAACCTCGTAAAGATATAGTAGACCTATCGGTTGAACAAAGTGTTGAACTGTCCTGTGTTGAGCTGGATAAGCATGTCATAGTGTGCGTCTACAGACCCCCTAATTATAAGAACTACTCTATATTCGAGTCAGTGATGGAAGATGTTTTGGCAAAACTTGCAATGGGTAATAAACTAGTCATTGTCTGTGGTGACTTTAATATTAATATTTTAGAAGATAATTCAGATAGCAGTAGGTTACTAAATCTCTTTAAATCATTTAATTTGTCACATGTGTTTATGGAACCAACCCGAACTACACTGACTTCTGCTACATGTATTGATAATGTTTTTTGTTGCTGCAACTACTTGGACAAGGCCATTATAAATTATCTGCCTTCGGATCATAGTGGGCTACTGGTGACATTTGAGTACATTATGCGAATAAAACAAGTGCAGATTCAATCCAGACCAATAACAGCCGGTAAATTAAATAAATTTAACAGCACTTTAATCTGTAAGTTAAGCGATCAGGACCTCACAGTGAATGATGGTAATATTTTGTATGATGAATTTTTCTCAGTGGTTCAAAAAGAGTTCAATAACACTTTTAAGAAGAAAACTAAAACTATATGCCCTAAGTTTTTATTCAGTGACTGGGCGACTACAGGACTTAGAAAAAGTAGGGAAAGACTTTACGAGCTATATGGCCTTAAGCCTTGTATTAACACTGAAACTTTTAATAAGTATGTTGCTACTTACTCAAGAATTTTTAAAAATACATGCAAGGCAGCTAAGGCCTTGTACATTAGCAATAAGGTTAAATTAGCAGAAAATAAAATCAAGACGGTTTGGAAAATTATAAATAATGAAACGAATAGGAATAAAAGAAATAATACTGATTACACGCTTGGGACCACACACGGACTTATTAAAGATAACAAAAAAGTTGCGCAAGAATTTGTAAATTTCTTTACCAACATCCCAATTAAAACAACTGAAACCTTAAATTCATCGCCCTCGATTGCTTTTGGATTATTAAACGCGAACGTTTCAGCCTGCACGAATGTATTTAAATTTTCACATATAAATCCCATAACTGTAATAAAAGCTTTTAAGGAAATCAAGATCAAACCGACTGAAGATCTGTGGGGAATGTCCATCAAAGCTTGTACTTCCATTATTCAGACTATAGCGCCATACTTGGCTTTGATTTTCAATTTGTGTGTGGATCAAGGAGTCTTTCCGGATCTAATGAAATATAGTAAAGTTATACCACTTTTTAAATCTGGGGATAGTAAAGACACAAATAATTATAGACCAGTATCCGTGTTGCCGGTTTTCAGCAAGGTATTTGAGAAGATAATGCTAAATCAAATGCTCATTCATTTTAATACGAATAACATCTTGCATGATAAACAGTATGGTTTCACCAGAGGACGTTGTACAACTGACGCTGGTGTCACCCTATTGAAACACATCTTTAATGCGTGGGAAGATTCGCAGGATGCCATAGGTATCTTCTGCGACCTGTCGAAGGCGTTTGATTGCGTTAATCATGAAACATTACTTCTGAAACTTGAGCATTACGGGCTAGGTCAATCAGCGTTAAGTTTGGTTAAATCTTATTTGAATGATAGACAGCAATTAGTTCAAATAAACGGTGTGAATTCGTCGGGGTTAAACGTAAAAATGGGGGTACCCCAGGGCTCAATTTTAGGTCCTTTCTTATTTTTAATATACATAAACGATTTACCCCGTTTATTGGAAAACAAACTAAACATGGTGTTATTTGCTGATGACACATCTTTAATTTTTAAAATAAATAGACGTACTTGTCGGGTTGACGACGTAAATAACGCGCTACGGCAGGTTCAGGATTGGTTCACTGCCAATAATTTAGTTTTAAATGGTAAAAAAACCAAGTGCATAAAATTTTCCTTGCCGAATGTCAAAAGTACTGATTGTGACATTATATTAAACAAGGAGAAGCTAGAATTCGTCGATAAAACGGTTTTCCTGGGGATCACGCTGGACTCGGGGCTGCAATGGGGACCTCATTTGGTATCCCTTGCAGGGCGGCTGAGTTCGGCAGCGTATGCTGTTGCAAAGATTCGTAGGTTGACTGATGTGGATACCGCGAGACTAGTCTATTTTAGTTATTTTCATAGTATAATGTCTTACGGTATCCTACTATGGGGAAGGGCTGCAGACATTGAGTCAATTTTTATTCTGCAAAAACGAGCCATCAGAGCAATATATAATCTTCGCCGGCGCGATTCTCTAAGGGAACTGTTTAAGGACATTAACATCATGACGGTTCCTTGTCAATATATTTATGAAAACATCATGTACGTGAGAAAGAATTTACATCTTTTTAGTAAAAACGGCGACAGACATAATTACGTTACTAGAAATAGGGACCAATTAGTTCAACCAGGTTTCAGACTGGCTAAAGTAGCCTCATCTTTCATGGGGTACTGTACAAAATGTTACAATAAAATTCCTCCCCAAATTCTTGAACTGAATGAGACGAAGTTTAAAACCTGTATAAAACGCACACTATGTAGGCTAGCATATTATAAGTTGGGGGATTACATCTCTGATAAAAATGCTTGGCTCAATGCTAGTCCTGCTCCACAATCCACATCCACTAGGGCGCAATAACAAGTGATATGCAGAACATTATTTTTTTGAGGTATTGTTGGACCTGCTGAAGACTGTATGAATATATTTGTATTGTATAAACTCAATTTCCTTAGTATTGTATAACTGCACAGCACATGTGTGGGTACTATGTACCCAACTGTAAATCTACCATTTACTGTACCTATGCGGCGTTCGTTGACTTGTGTGTGCCCTGGCCGTTGAGTGTGTCATGCTCTCTCAAATGTCTCTCTGATGGTGGCGCGTGTGTTGGATCATCCGGTTCCCTTCATGATGGTTGAGCTGGGTGGTGCCAATTCATGCGTCATGTTCGTGAACGGACGCCGTCAGTTGGGATTGGTCATAACTTGACTGCTTCGGATGTTAATGTTTTTCTAGTATCTATTATATAACTGCACAGTACATGTGTGAGTACTTCTAATGCTTTATGTCTGTAGGTGGTATGGTGGTGTGTAGTGCTATTTTGGGTGCATTGTCCTCACATATATGAACTAATAACTATATATGTACCTATGTTCCTAAATATTGTAAAAAAACAATAATTTTTTAAAAGAGTAAGTATGGAGTTTCTTGTGCATTCTTCTCCATAACAAGCTACTTTCCGAATGCACGGTAGAATCATTTTTATGTACGTTCAAAAGTGCCGCTTGGTGGCCTAGTTGAAATAAAATATCTTTGTCTTTGTCTTTGTCTTTGCTAATAGGGTAATTTACTGTAAATTAGTTTTTGTCTGTCAGGTAGATAATAAAAATGTTGCACACGTATTTTTTTCTTTTGACGACAACGCGTTGTAACGTAAACATAAAGTCACGACGATATAATTCGTTGAAATATCGTTAAACGTCACGCTGCTAGTACACTTTATACTGCCTTAGTGACGTCTCAAGCCCCCACTTTAACTTTGATGAGCTAAAACTTTGTATTTTTTATTGATTTGGTAAAGCAAAAATTACGTGTCCAATATTATTTGATAATCTCACTGACGGACTAAATAGAATTATCATTTTTCTACCCAGCAACATCCCTATTGAAGGTGAACAAGTTAGTAGACTTGCTGGGGTTTGGTCCTAGGGGTGCTAGTTACAGTAATACTGGCTGTAATTGCTACTGAACTTTTGCTGTATTTCATTTTTGATGAGACATGTCTAGACCCCTCGTTTACAAACAAAGTAAAGACATAACAAGCAGAAATTTTGTACAGTCTAAATAACAAAACACCATTGTGTAGTTGGAATGGACTAAATATATATATTTTTCTAAAGAGTAAAAGAGTGACAATAATGAATGTATGGTGAACATAACTATTTACTTGATGTATACAGGGTGAGTTTTTCAAGTGGGCGTGGATGGACAAATCCGAAATTATATAGGAAAACTGCATCATTGGAATTTTGAAAATTGTATATTTCTAGTCATGTATCAAACCCGTTGATTTTGAGAAAATCTGGCTGTATTATTACACCATTCGATAGTTTTGCTAATAAGGATCACATTCTGTGAAGTAATAACTTGCGACAAACTTAAGGAACACTAACCTACACCAACACCGAGATATATTAACTAGGTATGTTTGCTTGGCAGGGCCCTCTGCAGGCGTACTTGCAGCTGTCGCAGAAGATCGGCGGCGATGTGGCATCGCACGCCAACCTGGTCAATGCCGCCTTCCAGTAAGTTATAAATCTACATATTTATTAGACTGCATTGATCTACCTTCGGTTTAAATATCTTTATTCACATTAAGGCCCACTTGCACGAATATCTTAACTCCGGAGTTTGTTACTAACACGAGGTTAATTTGACAATATTGTATGACAAGCTGTCAATTTAACTTCGTGTTAGCAACTGACTCTGAGTTAAGTTTTTCGTGCATGTGGGCCAAAGACAAATTGCTTTGCCTTATACAGGGTTATTGGTAAAACACTAACAACCTTGCAGGGTTGTATTACTAATGGTGCTCGCACATCGGCTGTTCAAAATGTTTACTAAAAATTTCTATCACTAATACATTTACAAACAAATCTTAGGAAAATGTTTGTTTAGAAAATGTTAACTAATATTAGTAAACATTATTAAAACAGCGGTGTGGGCGCACTATAACAATATAATATATCATTACGGTCTTTTACCAGTAAATCCTACGTTTTACCGTAGTTCGGGCTTTTACAGGAACATATTATATACTATAGCATATTAGCATATATTTAGTATATAATTAGATACTATAGTATAGTATTTACGGACACCTAAACGAATAATTGAAATGAGAAAACGAACTTGTAGAACAATGTGTCTGTTACCAATATAAACAACAACTTATGTTCTATGACTTTTAAAAATTCTACAAAAAAAGGCGTTTTTCATTTTGGCGGTTTTGCGAGCGTTATATAAAGATCAGCAGATATTCTTTGTGGAATGTTTATGTTGTTAGTAATACAGCCCTGCGAGGTTGTTAGTGTTTAATCAATAAACTTTACCTTACCTACACGAGCACTGCCTCTGTGATAGGCTGGAGTAACGCATTTTTACACGGTTTTTGCTCACAAACTGTGATAAAAAAGTGTGACTCAAGCCTGTCACAGTAGGCCGTGCTCGCCCGGCTGGTGAGACTCGGGAGAATAAATGCTTTCTCAGGAGTTATGTGTCACTGTTCCTAAAGAAACCTGAGGCTCCACACGGTATCTTTCGATGTCAGTGATAGCTATGATTGAAATGCCAAAATGTCCAGTCCCAGACTCCAGACATTTTTATTTTTTCTTAATTGCTATTGTGACGCCTTCATCGGTAGAATGCCACTTGTCTACGAGTCTCTGGTAAATTTTGGGTAATACCTAAACTCAATATGGAATGATCGGTTAGGTTAGATTTGTTTGGGAAGTAGAAGGGACTTGTAGATCAACGCAATGAACATTGATGTCAAACTGAAATATTAGCGCAAATGCATGAAAAAAATATTTGTTATTTGACCACTGTTTATCGATAAAAAGATGAATAAAGAATACTAATAGTGAAAACATCGAAATTAATCGAAAAACGAAAGAGATGAAATATATCTTTCCCTCTCTACGAAAATGCCGTTTTCTTTGGCAGCTGTATGGGCGTCGTACCACCTGATGTCATGTGGCACGTCGGACTTTTCTTCCTAATTCTCAACTTTGACTCTTTATAACTTCGTCTCTGATCGAGATATTTAAAAAAATCTTTCATATTTGTTTACTATAGTTAATAAGTATTTCATTTAAAAATAAAAAATAAACTTACATCCAAAATCCCTATCAGGTGTGGAACCTCTTGCTCTCCGCGGCACGGAGGGTAAGGAACGCCTCTAATTTAATCATTAATTTCTCCATCAAAACTTGTTTGTGATGTTTAATTAAATACAAACATTACAACAGATTCATATTAAATTAATGAAGTTCTCTGAACTAAAGTCGATGCCAACGCTATTCATGTAACACCAAACTTAATTTGTGTAACTTAAGTACCTGCCAATTTTGTTTATTAAGTTCTCAATTTTCGTCTTGATTGAAGTAAATTAGATTTCGTTGATGGATAATTTTATCTGCTATTGATAAAGACATGATCGTATATGAAGTAGTGACCTACAATGCTGTTCACGTTATCTAACTACTTATGTCTGAAGAGTCTAGACTTTACGTTTAGTATTACAAAACTGTTTGCGAGTACAACTCGAAATCATCATCATATCAGCCGAAAGACCGTCCTCTGCTGGACATTGGCCTCCCCCAAGCGTCGCCACTTTGACCGGTCCCGTGCGTCCCGCAACCAGCGGATCCCCGCAACCTTCACCAGGTCATCGGTCCACCTGGTGGGAGGCCTTCCAACGCAACGTCTTCCAGTTCGCGGTCGTCACTCCAGAACCTTTCTGCCCCATCGACCATCCGTTCTGCGAGCAATGTGCCCTGCCCACTGCCACTTAAGTTTGGCAATTCTTCGAGCTAAGTCGGTAACCCTGGTTCTCTTACGGATCTCTATATTTCTGATTCGATCACGCAAGGAAACGCCGAGAATAGCCCTCTCCATTGCCCTTTGAGTGACTGTAAGCTTTCTGATGAGGCCCATTGTAAGCAACCGCGTCTCAGAGCCATATGTCATCACACACACTGGTCATAGACTTTCGTCTTGTACTCGAAATGTTTAATTATATTATTGATTTTGTCCACCAGGGCTCAGCTCCGTTACATTCAGCTGGCTACAACAAGGAGCAAGCCGTCCCAGGCCGAAGAGATGCAGCTCCTGGCGCCGACCAGTGAGCAGATCTCTGCCATCCAGCAGTTCCGTGAGAAGAACCGCGCTTCGACGTTGTTCAACCACTTGTCGGCGATCTCCGAGAGCATCCCAGCGCTGGGTTGGGTAGCCGTGGCTCCTACTCCCGCGCCCTATGTTAAGGAGATGAACGATGCCGGCCAGTTCTACACCAACCGAGTGCTGAAGGAGTGGAAGGAGAAAAACAAGACGCACGTGGAGTGGTGCCGCGCCTGGGTGCAGCTGCTGGCTGACCTGCAGGCCTACGTCAAGCAGTACCACACCACCGGTCTCGTCTGGTCTGGTGAGTTCACTTGTTTAAAATAGCCTAGGTCTATAAGATCTATCTGAAATTTTACCCACATACCTAAAGGAAAAATGTGTCCGGGATGTGACCGGCATTGCGTATTTTGAATAGATTATTCCATCCTCCGAGTTCCGAGATATAATTAATAACACAAGAATTTCGATTTTTTCGTCCTTTTACCATTTTTCCTTACTCTGTTCCCTACGGGATAAACTGAGTTAGCAGAAAGATATTTTACCAAAATTGATGTGGTTGGGAGCTATTTGTAATAATAACATCGTTCTTGCCGTATCCTTACTCTACAGCTTTGTTAGAATTTTAATATTATAAGTCCCTATGGGACCTATTTCCTTCAGTCAACTTTACTCATAACTTACGTCCTAAGCCTTGAGGGCTAAGGATACTGAAACTGAAACTAACGGAATCTCTCATTTACATAATTTCTGAATAGGGACGAAACAATTAAAAGCTTATAATTACTTAAGTTATTAGCATAATTAATACCGAAAATTCCATTTTAACATTAATCCTGTTCTGTTCAATCCCTTGCTTCGTGTCATAATTTAACACGTTTAAAGTTATTATTCAAAGAGTGGTACATAAATAAAACCCTCATTAAGCCAGGCGTTGTTCTCTGGTTGAACTTGACACGAGTGTGGCTGTGTGGCTCTCCTCGTGAATTATTTAATGCGCGGTTGAGCCGCCCAATGTCACCGCACATTCTGAGCGGGCGGTATGAAACGTGCCCGTAATATCGCACACCTGAAAGCTGCAACATCACGAATTATTAATTTACGGGTGAACCGAATCTCATTAAAACACCCTCCAAACCGAAATGTTGATACCAATTTTCATAAATTTACGAGAAAAATGCTAACCAAGCCTTAAAATATAACGCCGTGTTCTACTTTTTAATTTACGTAAATGTTGGTTGCAAGCTGACATAAATTATGAGAGCGAATTTTATCTACGTTGGTTTGACTTTTTATTTGTTTACCGCAAGGTAATATTGGATTACTCTTCAATCCATGTAGAGTAATATGCAGCTACCACTAGTAGCTCAAAGTAGTGGACTTTTATAAATTAGGTCTTGGCGATGACCTAAAAAAATCCGTTTGAATAGTCATCCTGACTCAAAATTGTGGCAACAAAATGGAGTGGTTCTGTTCTCTCTTCAATTATGTGCAAGCGCTCTCAAGTCTTGGTAGTCCTAGTGATTTGTCGATTTTATTTCAAACAAACTATAACTGTGATTTTTAATTTCGTAGACTAAACTGACATTTGGGGGGTTCTCACTTTATCGGTACATAAAAATAGTGTCGTATCCTGACTATCCTGAATGATAGAAAGTTTATCGAAAATCAAAGTAGATTAAATGGAACTATTTCACAGCAAAAAAAATACATTAGAAACTAGCGGCCCTTATTAGTTTCTACTCATTTATGTCTTCATTTTATCGATCGTATTTATTTTATTGTTGATTTCATATTTAACACAATAAAAGTTTACGTACTTTGTGTATGAATACTGTTATGTTTAAATATATTACGTTTATATTCATAAAACATTTATTTACACCAATTAGTAAAATTAAAATGAGGAGTCATGTCACATCGATTCGATGAATCACTTAAGATTGAGCCGTACCTACAACACTATGCTCCGCGCTTACAACATTTAAAAAAAATAAAGTCATTGGCAGCTGTCAGTTTCGTCTACGAAATAAAAAATCACAGTATAGGACAGTTTAGCCCTTTGCACTATTTGAAACTTATCTTGAATCACCAATGTAGATAAATTACTACTGATGTACCGATTCTGAGTCACTGCCAGGAGGATTAGGAGGAAAAAGCCTTCAAATATTCATGACATGAATTTTGCTATTCTATTTTCTCATGCGTATAATCATCTTTTGTTTGTCTGGGATTCCATTTGTATTATTTGGACAGATTAAGGCACAAACAAATATTTGTATCAAAAATTCTGCAATAAAAAAGAATATTAAAACATCAGCTTTGTAATACTCTTTGAACATTGGACAAAAGGTTGTGTGTTTTATTTCAAAAAAATATATAACAAGGTTAAATGTTTCATTTTTAATCATAGCAGTATAAGGTATGATAATACGGTTCTTCGCACGCAGGGTCTTGTTAAATAAATGTTACCGGTTTTGTATCATCCATTAGAAATAATACCTGTGAAATAAAAACAAGGAGAGATTATTAATATTATAAATTAATTAGTTTGTGCTTGTAAGAACGTAATAAATAGTTATTTATGCTACAAGTGCGGAAGGTAGGTGATTTCCGACGAGTGGCATTTTTGGATAAATCGACACGAGTCGGAAATCATCTTACGTACGTGTATCATACAAAATTTTACTATGCATTGTGCGAGGAAATAAAAAAATATATCTGAACCAAGCAAGAAATTAATAAAATGGCGGGCTTATTCAAGCGCGCTCAGCACATCCACAGATTAACTAATAGTTCCTCGAGCATAATTATCTACTGCGCATGTGCAAATAGCTGTCACGTCGAAACGCAAAAATGCACGAGAAAAATATACGTTCTGCCAAACATATTTAATGAATATTTAAAATTAATTTATTGATCAAAATCAAAGTCTTGAGTAATTAAAAACGCCTTTAAAGAAGTATTAGTTTTATTTTACCTTTTATATGAATGATAATCTGTACTTAACTAATTTGTAAAACTTTTCTCAAATAATAAAATCTCTATGCGTCGGGCTGACGTTGGCTTTAAAAATTAAAAGAAAAACAGGAAAGTAAAAAGCACTAGTAAAAAAAGTGTCACTTTCCGCACAGTTTGGCTGCTTGGAAAACGCTCTTTTCGAGGACATGCAATGTAAAACAAATTTTAATCGAGGAGAAACCACAAATATGTGGAGTAATAAAATTAAATAAAAACTTCTCAAACATCTGAAGCACTTGCAAGTCTGTATCTTTATATATATGTCTCTGTAAACCGCGCACGTTTTCAAGCGATTTGCGAGCGATACGCCTGAAATATTTGAAGCTTACCTTATTCATGAAACAACCTAGTCTTTAACATGGCCATTTACTTTATGACATATCTCTCGATAAAGACGTCCTTGATAGGGTCTGGGTTGAAGGCCTGTTTATTCTCTGAAGGAAATTCTGTCTGCAGATAAGCGTCGTATTTGAATTCCAAGATAAATTCTCTTGAACCTCTCTCAAAAGCCTTTCGGTGCGTTCGCACAATTTGATGCGACGTTTTAATCCAGGCTTTCATCTCGCCTCAACACCCGGGCCAGCTTCGCAGGACGTAGGACTAAATTAAATTCAACAAACCTTTGACAAAATACGCAGTGATTTGTATTTACTCGTCCCGTTTATATGTGGTTTTATTTTTATCTGATGAAAAGACAGGATATCCGGCTTTTCCTATTTTATAGAATTTTGGATCTCTACTCGTCAATTGGCCGCTTTAATGAAAAGAAAATGGTCTGTCGGTTTTAATTTAAATAATTATTAATCTACGAACATTCAAATCCTTTTTCTTTAGCTTCGAGGCGTATCTTAAGAAATCTTAATTATGACTGCTACCTTTTTTTAGAGTTCCGTACCCAAAGGGTAAAAACGGGACCCTAATACTAAGACTCCACGATCCGTCTGTCTGTCTGTCCGTCTGTCACCAGGCTGTATCCCATGAACCGTGATAGCCAGACAGTTGAAATTTTCACAGATGATGTATTTCTGTTGCCGCTATAACAAAAAATACTAGAAACAGAATAAAATAGTGGTACGGAACTCTTACTGCGCGAGTCCGACTCGCATTTGGCCAGTTTTTTTTTTAAATATGCCTGCAGATAAGCGTCGTATTTGAATTCCAAGATAAATTCTCATGAACCTGAAAACAGCACCGTTTTAAACTCCATATTGAAATTTACAATATAGACATCCAATATCATCATTGCGCTAGCTCCCAGGTTATTGCTAGTGCTAGTTGATATGAAATTTCAAACCGGGAGCATGGATTTATTAATACTTTTTTATCGTGTTCCGTTACGGAAACGGACTCCGATATTAAATTACTTCGCATACGTACGGGTTCGCTTTTATCTCGTGAAACCAATTCACATACCAATATAGGAGAATTATTGTACTGTGGGTGTCTATAATGTAATAAGGTTTACAGTATTTCACCACCTTTTAGGGATCAGGGTGTTTCTTTTTATTTAGTTCCAGTGCTGTACAAATTACCAGACCCAAAGTCCTACTGGTAGTATTCATATAGAAGTATGGACATAATTATCTAATTCGTACTTATGGGCTGTTTTCACGTCTCATCTTGTTTTTGCATAAGATCTTTAATAATTTTTCGGCATTTTTTCGACAAGATTGAACAACATGACCTGAAACACAGGTTTGAAAGAACGTAAATCGGGCCTACCAAAAATAGATATTCTTTTTACCCGACTGCCGAAGGAGGGTAATGTGTTTATCAGTCTATGTATGTATGTATGTAAGTATGTATGTATGTATGTACGTTTGTCCCTATGTGGCGTTCTAGAGACCAAACGCGTGGGCCGATTTTGATGGTTCTTACTTCAATCGATTCGTCTTAACCCCGCGAGTGTCACTGGCTACATGAAAATTGGAAAATATGAAAATGGCGGTTTTTGGGCGCCATATTGTGGGGGCCCAAATATTTTTTTTCTTCCAAACCTATCGTGTGGGGTATCAAAATAAAGGATTTTAAGAGGTGATTTCAAAAATATAGAACACTTATATGTTTAAATGTCCCTAATTCGAAAAAAAAATACAAAAAAAATAAAAAAAGTTAATTAAAAATATCAAAAAACCCGACTGCTTGAAAAGCGAACTAAAAAGACGTAAACAAGGAGAAAATCATGCTGTGCAGTCGGAGGACACGTCTGGTGGACAGCACAGCATGATTTTCTCCTTGTTTACGTCTTTTTAGTTCGCTTTTCAAGCAGTCGGGTTTTTTGTTTTTTTTTTTATAATATTGCAGTTGTAATAAAATATTTTAGTTATAGTTTACATATAAGCACTATTTATACCATTGTTTTAGAAATTATACTGCACCTAATGAAAAATTTTGTGAGCATACTTATTTTTTAATAAATTATTCTTAAACCTCTAATTGTAAGTGCCTCACCGCGACAATAAAATAAGACCAATAATCGGGGTACCACCATAATTTTTTCAGTTTTTAATTTAAAGACGTCCACAGTCCCTGCTGAAAATAATCCTCCCAAAGCATCGCCATTGCTACCGGTCCTGTCTTTTGTTCTGTCCTAGAAGTTCAATAATGTAAATAAAAAATATTTGTGCAGGAAAGGGCGCGGGAGCTCCCCCACCACCACCCCCTGGTGGCATGCCGCCCCCACCCCCGGTGCTGCCCGAAGTAGACTTCGCCAACTTGTCCGTGGATGACCGCAGCGCACTCTTCGCGGAGATCAACCAGGGCGAGAACATCACTAACAGTACGTGCTGGTGCTTATGATGCATGGGCCTAGTCTAATAAAATTATGTGATTTTTGAGTCTATTTGATTTTTAACCATGTGCTCGTCATCATCAATGTATAGTTCCCGCCAAACTTCTTGGCCGCCCTGAAGTTGGCTTTCCAATGCGCAAGGCACGGCGCGTTGCTGTTTTTGTACGAGATTTACTACTGCGCAGCCGTTATAGCCAACTTCAGGGCGGCCAAGAAGTTTGGCGAGAACTATAGCATTGTACTCATAGTAGTTCATTTGATGACCTAACACCACAAAACACGGAATCAATCGCCAGTGAAGGCAGTGATTTGAGAGGGCATTTATTTGCTTAAGTTTTGGCTACTACAGCCATAGTCAGACTTTCTGCGCGCTTGGTTTATATGGAAAGATTTGACAATACCATCTCTAGAGCTGACTGCCAACGCGTTTCGGTGCTCGGTTCCTAAAGCCAATTCACCAGAGGACAAAATTACCTGCAACATGTGTTGTCCACCCGCTACGCATGACAAGTTTCTCACTCAGCGTCACATTACTGTCGCCACGTGTTGCGGGACATTTTGTCCCCTAGTAAAAACTAGGCTTATTAACTTTTAAAACAATATTTTACAAAAGTCAATTCCCCTCGCAGCCCTGCGCAAGGTGACGTCGGACATGCAGACGCACAAGAACCCGCAGCTGCGCACGGGCCCGGCGCCGTTCAAGGCGGCCCCGGCGGCGCGCGGGCCGCCCGCCAAGGCACTGCCGCAGCCCGGCGCCGGCGCGCTGGACAAGCCGCCCGTGTTCGCGCGCGACGGCAAGAAGTGGCTCATCGTACGTATGATTTATATTACGCTTATCGCCGAATTAGCCCCTTATCGGCTTGATAGAGAGTTATTGCTCACTAAATTTGCAACAGAATTCTACTTCCGAGTGTTCTAAATGTAAAGGTTTGCATGTTTGCTCCTAGCACCTATCAGACTCAGTTGCAAAACGATTTTCGATGAAATTTAGAACACAGGATTGGATTAGGACATGGGATATTTTTATCTCGGTAGCATGTATATCTTGCGATACATTTTTGACTTAGGTAGGCTAGTACTTATTAAATGTTTCATCAACAAATACAAACAAAATGTTGACCCTACGTTAATTTGATGAGTCAAACCATGATTCACGCAAATAATGATGATCTAATCAGAAAACAGTTTAGTTTCAACATTTCAATTTGCTATGTATAACATTATTTACAAACATAATTATTATATTAAACAACTTTGTAATGAGTCAACTTTGAGCAGCACTTTGTTGCTACTAAAATCATTTTGCGTGTGTTTGTAACATATTGTTTCTGCAACCATGTTGCAAAAACGTTTATGTCCTAAAAAAGTGTAGATGAACCTACACGTGAAAACTAATATTATAAAGAGGTTAAATTGTTTGTTTGTACATAATATGTTTGAAAATTTAATCTCTGGACGCTCAAGAGGCTGACCATAAGCTCTTAGAGTAAGGTTATTTTGAGTGTGCGTAAGGGACAGATGTATACAAATCATATATATCTGTCCCTTACACACACTCAAAGTAACCTTAGTCTAAGAGCTTATATTATGATCCATTTACGAAAATTATTTCACTGATAGAAGCTACACTATTCCTTAGTGACATTTTACTTTCACCGCGCAAAATGCACAGTCCCTCTGGGTTAGGCCACAGGGGTTAAAATACTAGTATCTAATACGAATTTTCTCGTACAGGAATACCAAAAAGGCAACCCCAACCTGGTTGTGGAGAACGCCGACATGAACAACGTGGTGTACATGTTCCGCTGCCGCGACTCCGCGCTGACGGTGCGCGGCAAGGTCAACGGCGTCGTGCTCGACTCCTGCACCAAGTGCGCCGTCGTGTTCGACAACCTCGTGTCCAGCATCGAGTTCGTCAACTGCCAGTCTGTGCAGATGCAGGTCAGTTTTTTAAACATATTTTTTTAAACTTGTGGAAATCTTCATGGATTTCCTCCACCTCGGGGTGAGCGGACGGGTCTGTGAAACTGTACCTGACTGAAACCACACGGTGTTCTGCAGCTATCATTGGCCAGGCGCTGGAGTGCTAGTGCATTTCGTCACGCTCTCCGGGCCAGGTATTGCCCCGCATAAATTACTCTAAAGAAGCGCGCGCGGAATTCTGTGCGTCGTCGTCTCGGGTCTTTCACTGTTCAGGCAACATACTCCCTAAGTCGGTTACCTGCAGGCCACATCCTATAGAGGCTGGAGACTGTTTCGCGGCCTCTGCCGCTCGGTGCGTCTACTACTACTTCTTTTGCGACCATCAATTCCTCGCAGAAGGAGGGGACGACACATTACTCGCTCTCGCTTCCAACCATGGACTGGACCACAAGCGAAAGGGCGATATTTCCTACGCCTGACCGAATTTCGACCATGGCGGCCAATCTCAGCGGAGCCATTGACGCGGGAGATATTATAGTGCACAAGCGTGTGCGTGCACATGCACTCTCTCTTCCCTCACTCTAGCTTTAACATCAATTCGACACGAAGAGAGAGATAAGGTATTGAACCAACGATTTTACGTGCATTACAAGGCTTAACCTACATACCGTAGTGGCCCAGTGGCTAAGACCTCGCCTGTCGTGCTTGAGGGTCGTGGGTTCAAATCTGGGCAAGTACCAATTTATTATTTATTTATTTATATATGCTTTATTGTAGGTACACCAAGTTAATACATAGAGCAGGAAACTTAAAACTAAAATACATACAATGGGCGGCCTTATCGCATACCGCGATCTCTTCCAGGCAACCTGGAATGGCAATGTGACTTTTTCAATTCATATGTACTTTCTAAGTTTATCTTGGAAATCGCTGACAACGGTGAAGGAAAACATCATGAGGAAACCTGTACTTAATGGTTATGGTGTTCCCACACCGCTGTTAAAAATGTTTACAAACATTTTCTAACACCAATACATTCACTAACAAATGTTAGGAATTGTTACATTCTGTGAACTGAATGTAAGGAATTGAATGCTCCTACACTGATGCTTACTAACATTACTACATTATATTATTACATTACACAATTTTTACTAACATAACCTTACATGAAAACATTTTTCAGCGATTTGGGCCCGTTATACCGTATGCACCATCAATGGTGCAGAGGAGACTATTTAGTTTTGTTTGCACCATTAATATTAATACAACTACATCTTTACAAGGCGCAAGTCCCATCCTGCATGGAGTATTGCAGCCACCTCTGGGATGGCTCAGCTAAATATGAACTTGCCGCGCTTGACTCGGTGGAACGCAGAGCTAAGAGACTAATTGGCGACGTCAAACTGGTGGATGCCAAGCTTCAAAGCTTGGCTCATCGCCGTAAGGTTGCCTGCTTGTCGGTCTTCTATAGACTGTACTTCGGCGAGTGTGCTCATGAACTCCACGACCTCATCCCACCGGCCCATCCCATCGGACATCTAGACGCACTGCAAGTTATCATCCTCACCTCGTTGCCATTCCACCAATTCGCACCAAGCGCTTCCAAACATCCTTCATAATGCGCACAGCAAAAGAGTGGAACTCACTGCCTGCGTCTGTGTTTCCGAACGCATACAACCCGAATCTCTTCAAAGTTAGAGTGAACAGGCTTCTTCTGGGTAAGCTCACTCCATCGTCGACTCTGTCTCTGTCACCGACCGGGTTTGCTCTTGACTGTAGTCTATACAATCAAGAGCAAACCCATCATTAATAAATAAAAAAAATAAAAAAAACTGCTCACGGTACAACGGGGGTGTGGGAGCACTTTAACATTGTGATCAAATGTTAGTTTAGAAATCTTCTATCTATATATATAAAAGAGAAAGTATGTATGTATGTTCCTTAGACTCCGAAACGGCTGGAACGATTTTAATGAAATTTTCAGAGAATCTTTAGATTGACCCAGCGGATAAGTTTGGTGGCGATCGGAGCATTTTTTTTAACTTTGAATGCGGGCGTAGCGTCGGGCAGAAGATAGTTTACTATACATATTTTTAACAGCGTATAGATAAGTATTAATTGTAAGTTTGCGCTCCATTGGTGTAATTGCTGCAAGGCGTTACAGTGCGAGGGAAAAAAAAAACCTACAGCAGGTCAATATTAATCGAATGAAGTGTCATGCGATTTTGTGCCACGTCAGAAAATCATTATGGTAGTATAGTATGTCAAGATAAACGACAGAAGTAGCCACAATCGATATCGCCTTCATGTGTGCACAGGTCAGTGCAACCGTCGTCGGTCTTAACGTTTAATAACTCCTTTGAGACTAATTTACTGTGGAAAGTCCTTCTAATAGCAATCTATGTACGTGGACTAGCTCAACTGATCAAGCTATAAAACCACTTTAATTACTACAATACAGTAAATTAAAGATTTTTTTTTTAAATTATCGAAAGACTCGCGCTTGACCTCTTTCTCGATGGTGATCGCTCTTGGCTTAAAAGAAAGCTACTGGCGTTGATGTTGAAGGCGCTTATTAGCAAGTCACCAGATTCTCTACTAACCAGATTCGCAACTCACCAAATGTATAATGAAACACAAAGTCACAAAAAAATAACAGTATAGTTAGATACTTTATTCAACAAAAAAAAAAAAAAACACGGAATTCTTGATGTACTTGTACACTGGCTTTGTTCTTCTATTGAGCTGCCGGTAGTTCAACGCATCGTCTGAAGACTGCAGGATCATTTCACGCCTCTTATTCATGAGCTTGAGAGTAGGATCGCATAGTTTGTTCTTCCTGTTTGTACGACGGGTTTTAAAAATCTTACCGACCCGAGCGTATGGACAGTTTCTACGAATCCATCGTTGTAATCGTCCACGGAGCCCCCTAGGCACTCGAAATTATTCTGGAGTTCGAGCTGAAAGCTTTCGGGGTTTTAGTTCTGGATCTGTGCTGGACGGATCGTAGACTTCATCATTCGAGATCTCTCCAGCTTAATATATAAGATCAATGTGCCTCTTACCATACGTTGATCACTTCCGGTTCGATTCACCACTTTTATCACAGAGTCATCATTGAATAGCTGCTTCTTAGTCGACATGATGAATTCTATTCCGTTTTTCGTTGCACCATCAGGGCTCTGCCAGATCCACTTCCTTTGCTCAAGTTTTCTGAAGAAGGATTTCATCATAGGTATACTTAGAGGCTTCTCCATAAAACTGGCCAGTAGATGACCCCCAGTGGTTCCGTCATCCAAATCCAAATTGTCCCATTCGCAGCTCATTATCGTCTCTTTGTCCAGTTTTGCATTGAAATCCCCCATGACCACGGTTAAGTGAGTTTTATGACCATGCATGTCTCTGGAAATGTCCTCATTCATGGTCTCTACTTCGTCGTCGGGGTATGCCGAGGTCGGGGCGTAGACCTGTATGACCTTCAGCGAATACCTTGAGGATATTCTGAGTATAAGGTACGCAACTCTGGTCGACCCACTCTCGATCGTCACTACATTGGGCACAAGGGATCTGTGGACGATAAACCCAACACCACCCTGGAACTGCCTGTGTGCTCGGAAGTAGAGCAGGTTTGCGTATTTAAGGATTATCGAGTCCTCCCTCTGTCTTCGGACTTCAGATAACCCTATGATACTCCATCGTAACCCGCTCTATTCCTTCTCGAATTCGATGATCTTCTCGTCAGTCCGGAGTGTAGGTATACGCGTGTTAAATGCTGCCAGGGCCAGTTGTCAGTTTGTATTCTGATAGCCGTTTCCCGTCCGGGGATCCTAGGGGATCCCTTGCCAAGCCGTAACTTCGACCGCTACCGTAGTCAAGGGCAGGCGGGGGGACTATTGGCACAGACACGCAGCCTAATTGCGTAACTGAATTCTGCAAAGCAAACAAGTCGGAACCTTCCCTAAAACGACTTTACGTATTGCATATTACACTCTGAAAAGGAAAGGTTATGCTCCTTTCCATTACCAATATTTTGACGTGGAATTGATTGTAAAGAATTAACGAAAGTGGAAGAATCGAGATAAAACTTCACTATTGTGTAATGAAATTGTCCAAATGATTTGGAAATAAATCATTTGAGTTTGATGAAACATAACGCAGTAGACGAACTTCAACTCAAAGGAGGATGTTTGTACTCTTTCCAAATTAGTTTCACAATACCGAAAAAGTTAAAAGAAATGATTCTAATTCTTTGAAGGAATCGACTTGTTTGCTTTGCAGAATTCACTTACGTAATTAGGCTGCCGGGCACTAGGGCCATTTTTTGTTGCGCTTATCGCTTATGTAAATATATATGCCTATACCCACTGAAATTTAATATATTTATCACAAACTGCACCTGCCCCCGTACCATGACATGTCAAAATCATCATGGTTCGACTGTGAAAAAGGGTCAGATGTAAACCCCTTCCTTTCCTATCTCCCCTATTTATAAGGACTAAAATATCTTGTCACTTGATGTAGTACAATAATAGTAGTCTTATGGTGTAATATTGGCACTTACCTAATTTAATCTTAAAATGTGGCAATAGGAGTTCTTGTTTAATAGGTGTATCCTCTAAAAGTGTGGCGGCCTGTGTCCCAGCAGTAATGTAATGTACAGAAAGAAAATAAAGGAAGTTAGGTTGTCTATCAGCAATTTAAGCCGACCTCTTATGCATTTGAATCGATTTTATAAGTTTATGTTATGAGTCTATTATTAAAATAGAAATAGAAGTACATAATTTATTTGATAGTTATATTATTTATGTGTTGGATAGTACATTATCTCTTGAGTTGCGAATCTGGAGAGTTGCGAATCTGGTTAATTGAGAATCTGGTGAGTTGAGAATCTGGTGATTTGCTAATAAGGGGTTGATGGCTCTGAAGCTTTGACACGACCAGTGTCTCATTGCCGATGAGCATCTTGGCCCGTTTTTCGATCGCTGGTTTTTGTTAAATACATCTTAGAGTTATTCAGCTGTTGCTTGATCGTAGACTAGGCGGTGTATATACGATAAAAGTAAGGAAGAAAGATATTAAGGAGAGTAAAACTAGATTTATAGCCTAGCTGAAGCAGGGTTGGAACTCACGGGACCATTGCTTATTAGTTTTATATAGTTACCTGTTCTCCTCCGAAAAAATAGCATATTTTATTATCAAAGTTATTTTAATAGACTTAATTAGTAGCAGTTTTGTAGAAAACTGTCATATAATGTGGAGAAACGAAACGACGTGCTTAACGAGGACAACATGTAGGAATTAAAAAAAATCCTGCCAAGTGCGTGTCGTACTTCGCAAATTTAGGGTTCCTTACCAAATGTAGAATATATTGGTATTTGTTATTAAAAATACGTAATAATAAACATTATCACCAGTTCAAACAAAATTTTGTGACAGACGACGGACACATGAGAGCGTTTGGCAGCGTCTCCGTTTGGACCCTTCGAGTACGGAACCCTAAAAAGAGCGATGAAAACCTAAATAAATTTCACGAGAGAAATTGGTTTTGTCCCCGACGTAGTTTTTTTTTAGATTCATAACTTTTAATTTAATAAAAGTTAGCGAGTTAACGTCTATGCTACTCGTATACACGCCTAGATATGGCTGTAGTTTTCATTATTACAAAAGACTGATCTCGAAGATTGCACGTAATGAAATTTTTATTGGAGCAGTAAAAATGGCAATCTAGATTGGCTTAAAGATTCTTAAGAAAGGATTTCTTGAGCGGTGCAGACGAGAGATGAGAGATTTTTGGTTTTATGTACATGCGAGCTGCTGCAACTGAACGGAATTTAATAACAAGTTTTCTCAACTATGATCAAATATTTATAGAGCGGCTTGATTACAACAAAGATGAAAATATACCACCTACTAGATGCCTTTTTAGGGTTCCGTACCCAAAGGGTAAAAACGGGACCATATTTATAAGACTCCACGATCCGTTTGTCTGTCCGTCTGTCACCAGGCTGTATCTCATGAACCGTGATAGCTACAGTTGAAATTTTCACAGATGATGTATTTCTGTTGCCGCTATAACAACAAATAATTAATAAAAACAGAAATAAACAAATATTTAAGTGTTTTCCCATACAACAAATGTTTTTTTTTGCCGTTTTTGCGATAATGGTACAGAACGCTTCGTGCGTGAGTCCGACTCGCACTTGGCAGGTTTTTTAAGGCCCTAAGCCAAGGGACCTAAGATACGTATTTTTTTTCCTTCGTAAGCACGTAACTTACTCCGGGATAACTATTATGTTACAATATTCGTGATCTCGGCCTAAATCGGGGTTCGACCTCGAGGGATAGAGGTGTTACCCCAGTGATTAATTAATGTATGTACATTGTACCCTAATACTAATCCTATAAAGGTTCGGTGTAAATTGAAACAACGTTTTTACTGAAACGAAAGTATAGTTGCAAAAATGTATTATAGTATGACAAGGTCGCGGCACTCGTAGTCATCGCCGCATTCACTCTTTATCTCTTCTATGGCTATCTGACTGTTGGTCTCCTCTACGATCGACACCATGTTCGAAGGCTTCCCGCGCTCGCCCGGCAGCATCGACTGAGTAGGATACCTCACGTCACCTAAGTCTTGTGTGTCAAAGTACTCTCGGTTTGGTTCAGCGATATCCTATAAATAAAAACAACCGTTTAACTAATATTCGTACATAATATGAAACCCAAAAAAACTAAACAAGAGCCAAACGATAAAATAACGTAATCTTATCGAGACCTTCTCGAAATTGGGAGATATTAACGTTTACGAAAACCGTGCTGATTACTGTATTCCCTTTTCGCAATTTTGTGAGGATTACACGAATCCGGCGTAATCGGATACGATTTGATACCTACTTGCTGTTCGTTTCAACCGAAATGTAAAACAAAAACCGTGCATTACTGTACGTATCTGCCGCTATAGAGTTGTAGTTAGTATATATCAGTATTTTAATGATATACTAACCTCATAATATGCATACGGCTTGTAAGGATTTTGGGCCCAGTTCAAATTGTATTCGTCGTACCGCATGTCCGTACAACTATTTCTGAAGTCACTGTCCGAGTCGGATGATTCGTGAGGCTTGGAGTAATCCCCCATAGCTTCTTGCGATGCTACATCTAGAGGATGCGGGTCTATGTTCAGTATGGTCATCTTACTGTTGATCACCATATTAAGTGTTTTCTGCCAATCTTCTAACAGTTTCTTTATACTCTCCATCTGAAAATATTAAAATATAAATCTGTAAAATTGACATACTACTTTTGCTGTAAATGTAATTTGTTATTGGTATGTGAAATTCATACTTTATTCTTCAACAATGCTTGTTTATTGGCTCGTCGTAGTCTCTTCTGTTTGATGTAATGCTTAAGATAAGCGACTTTATAAACGTTGGTAACTTTGACGATCTTCACGCGACAGTCCGGCTTTACGTCCGAATCGCTCACTGACGAGTACACGCTGTTTTCCGGCGTGTTGGGGTCGGTCAGCGAGTGATCTGCATTCTCCATCTTCTCTGACTGCCTCTCGGGGTTCGCCATATGTTCGTACTTCAACTCCTTTAATAATTCCACTATGAATTCGCGGTCTGTAAATAATCTAAGGCCTAAGAAACCAAATAGTATGTACAACGTAAAGGAATAGTCTTGTAGTGGACTGATATAGATTTTGTACACGTATTGTAGGGGTATGTGAAGAATGACCTTCCTCCAGCGTGGTGGCGTCGACGTGTATGTCGTGGTCGGCGTCACAGGCGGCGGAGCCGTCGAGCGCGCGGCTCAAGCCGGCGTCGGTGGCGATGAAGTGTCGCACGCGCGCACGCACCCGCCGCAGCCGCTCGGCGTCGCGCCGCAGCTGCTCCGCGCGCTCCGAGAACTCCGCGTCGCGCACGCTCAGCTTCGTGTTCACTATCTGAATCTATCCATAATAAAAACGTCAAAAATCGCTGGTCTTCCTCGTTGACGAAACCAGAAGACAGACTGCATCTAACCTGGAGCTGAATGTCTTCCATCTCGATTTGTTTCAGTTTTATTCTCTCCCGAGAAGTCACGTACATGTCTTTTATAAATTTGTACATATAAAGCCCCGTCGGCACGTACTTGAGAAGAAATATCATCTGTGAAGACAACTAAGGCGTATAAAATTGACATGAAGTTGATAAAAAGTGTATTATATTGAGAGTAAACATACCACATTGACGAGTGAGAGTCGTAGATAGACGGAATATGAAACACTAACAAAGTAGTGCGCGATCGGCAGGCCGCACTGTTCCATGAGATATTTCCACATGCTGCCGATCCCCCACGCGTGCTCGCCGTTCTGCTCCAGCCGATCGACCGGCAGTGGCGCTCGGTGTTCCTCATGGCTCATGACAAGGGTTCTCAAATGAAGAGCTGTGACCACCGCCCCCAATCCTATTATTAAAGACAACATCTAAAAGAATATAATATTTCATACAAAAGTATAATTAAGTATTACATATGTGAGCAATAAATATGCAAAATACGAAAGCTAATTTTGAAAATTAAAATCTTGACATTGACATTTCTTGGTTATGCCATGCCACCCGAACATAATTATCGGCATTTTATTCTTCCTTCAAAAAGTAAACTTCTTTATGGATTAAAAGGAATTTACATTGACAAGACAACCACAGAGTACTTTTTTATATATAGAAGACAACTCATTGACGAGTTGATAAGTGTCAATCATTTTAATTTAAGTTTAGTTGGTTTTGGATAATTGAATTTGAATTGATGTGCTGTATTATTAAATTGTGGCTCCTCAGGTGCTGGGTAAGGTGCCAACGGTGTCGATCGATAAAACGGACGGATGCCAGATCTACCTGTCCCCGGAGTCGCTGGACGTCGAGATCGTCAGCTCTAAGTCTTCCGAAATGAACGTGCTTGTGCCACAGAGCAACGGCGACTACGTGAGTGTTACAGGCTTTCTTTCAATTAACTCAATTACTCTTATACATTCTTAACTAGACAAAGGTTTTTCGAAGAAAGTTCTCTTTAATGCTGTTGCGTGACGGTTGGGGCGTATTTATAGACCATTAATAATTTATGCTAAATGCTTTGATTTTGAATTGTTTACATTAGGAGATCTTTTTTTAACGTGAGATTGCAGAGTATCTTAACTTATAGTTGTGAGCTGAACTTCTTTTGATGTAAGAGTATTTTGGTAGCGTGATAGTTGACTGTACCAGTTTCTAGTATGTTAGTAATCTGTTTGTTTGTCTTGCAGTCCGAGCACCCGGTCCCAGAGCAGTTCAAGACAGTGCTGAACAAGGCGAAGAGCGGCATCACCACCACGCCCGTCGAGAGCACGGGCTAGACACTCGCACACACTCGGGAACTTACTCGTCACTAGCCAGCTTTCAGTACTCGTCACATTCGACGCGAGGCGAGACTTTATTTCAATACTTTGCACGGTCTAGTTCAACATTAGTTCACGTACCATAGCTCGCCTCGAACTAGCACCAACTATCGATGTACCTTCAGTCGTACGAACCACGTTCTCGAGTCCCATGTGCGTCTATTTAGTCTTGTATCGATCATCTTATTTAAGAACTGTCTTCGTTTCTTGCTCATTGCGCTCGATTGTAGTATTTAAATATTATAAATCTATTACGACGTAGAAATAACTATAACTCAAGTATTTACTGGCCTTTGTGTGTAATGTAAAGATGTTCCTTACACTAACATTAGAGATTTTGACTTTGTGAAGAAGGCAACATGCTTGGAGTACCGCTCGGTACAGGAGTTAGTTAAGTTAGCTGTAAGGTGTGTGACTGTCTCGAGTATCCGAAGTAAGGAAGGTTTGCATTCTCGACCTTCATTATCTCTGTTCATAATCGTGCGATCATTAAACCCCGAAGCTTGACACGCGTGAGGTCTAATTTTCTTACTTGTATTAATTCCTTGTGATCAATCATTATTTTATATCGATGTCTATCTTATGGGAGAACTCACCCAAATTTATTTTATCCTAGGACATGCTTATTTTATTTTGTGATTGTAATTATTATTTTTAAATGAATATTTCTTAATCAAAATGTGAAGATTTGTATTAAAATGATTATAATTTTGTCGACGTCGTTGATTAAGACAAGAATTGCTATTATTTATTATATCATCCTTATTTTGAAGAATATAATACTGTATTGAAAGTTTGCATTTTGTTAATTTATTTGTCGAGAGATTAAAATTATTTTTAAGATCATTGATTTTTAATTTTATGTAGCTTTTAATGATCCCTTTTTCTATAAAGGTCTAATGTCGGCCGAGAAAATAATTATACAATAAAAATAAAACAAGAAAGAATAATTGTTACATTTTTATTTTGTTCATCATAACATGGCCCACATCGTCCATTTAAAAAACATACTTTTCAAACGGAAAAGGCGGTCCATGTGTTTCAATAAATAAATTCAATTTAGCAGTAATCGTGCAGTGGTAAACAAAACAATTTGGGCACAAACTTTACATCTATATTTACAAACAAACCCAAATAACATTACGTAATAATTATGGCGTAGCAATCGCAATAAGTGAAATTAATGAATTTAAAAAATTACTGTAACGTTTTCTTACAGAGATTTCATAACTTACAGATATCTTATAAAATATCAGTCGAATTTCGAAATTTACCCTACTTTCTAAGTACTGGCTTATAAGTAAATAAACATGTTAAATGCTTTTAATCGGGGTCTATGCTGGAGTTATTTGGTGAGAGTCTACTGCACTGCCACTCGTCGCTGCCATCGGAGCACTCTAGGAATCCGTTGCAGACGCTCGTGGCGGGGAGACACTCTCCGAGCGGACACCGGAATCCCTTGCAGGTGTCGAGTCTGCTGGCGCGGCGGTTCTCAGCAGCCTCGAGGTCGGCGTAGAAGTCCTCGCTGGAGTCTTGTTCTGCCGAGCTGGTGTCGTTGTGGGCCGGAGTGTAGGTGGCCAGCACCCCGTCGATCCAGTCGATGTAGTTAGAAACCTTGGTGTACACTCCGGGGCGGTTTGCTCGTGCGCAACCGTACCCGTTGCTGGTTACACCGTAGACGTACCATTTATCCGATTCCTGTAAGTAGAAATGAATTTCTTATGAATATATATCCTAACAAGAAATAAAAAGTCCATCTATCAAAATTTTAGAACACGACAATTTATTACAACATTGCGAATTCTATGAATGCAAGATACGAAATGAAGTATTGGCGATGTGTATAAGATAAGGGGTAGAAATATAATAGAGAGAATTACTTTTCATGGGTAACGTAATTTTGAGAAGCTAAAAAGCCTACCTGGCACATAAGCGGTCCCCCGGAGTCTCCTAGACAAGCGTCCCGACCGCCGCGCTCGTAGCCCGCGCAGAACATGTCGTCCGTGACACGGTACAGCGGCAGCAGACGCGTGCGCCGACGGCATTCTGACGTGGAGATCACTGGCAGCTCCACCTCTTGCAGCGTATCCGCTGAAAATTAACGAGAAAGCAATGTAAATACTAGACAACTGGCAGTTGATGATTACTTCTAGTTCTTAATAAGTAAATGTATCGCCGCCAAGGGTATAGGGCCTCTGTTACCATACTAGCCAAGCCTACGTGGTTCATTTGGGCTACCCTATAATTCTAACTAAAGACAATGAATATAAAGCAAATACTTACGGAACACGCGTTCATGCTCATACAGCTGTCCCCACCCGACCACAGTGCAGTGATGTCCCGCAGGAGGTTGCGCGCGCGGCGGCGGCAGGCATGCGGGGCGGAGACGTGCGTGTAGCGGCACGGGGTCCATTCTCAACAGCGCGATGTCGTTGCGGAATCCGCGCGGCTGGTACTTGGGGTGCAACACTACTTGTCGCACGCGCGACACTCGTTCCCACGGACCTCGTGGCCACGCACCGCGCCGTAGAGCGCCCAGTCGCGCCACCCAATGTGCTTCTGTGGCTCTGTGTGTTTAAAATAGTGATTAGTTTAGAGATCAAAATCACAAGGCATTAATTCAAATTAGACTGAGAGCCAAACAGCTTTTTGAACGTCAAATGTTCCCTAACCCTTTGTATCTGTCACGGCGTCAGATCGTTCTTAGGCTGCTTTTTGTTCCACGACAGCCATAAGCCACCAGGTAACCATAAGCTCTTAGACTAAGGATATTTGGAGTGAGCGTAAGGGACTGATGTATATGACTTGTAGGTATAAATCTTTCTTTTTTTCAGTCGAACTATGACAGTTTTGACACGTCAGGGTACGGGGGCTGATCACAAGCTGTCAAGCTGCTCATTCAAATATTGCTTCTGGGCTGACATTGTTATGAATCAATTAGACTTATGAGGCTTTCCATAAAGAAAGATAAATGAGATGATTATTTGATTAGTAAAAAAAAATATTCAATGTCATTAAATATTTTTTTTACTTTAACCCTCTTACAAATAAACGCGGAAAAAAGTTATACCAACATTTTCATAGGTTTATAATTATTATAAACCTATGAAAATGTATGGTTATTCCTTTGTTATACCTGGTATAACTTTATTCCGCGTTTATTAGTAAGAGGGTTAGGGTTTGGGTCTATACAGACTTTATGCTGATTATTGTTGTGATGCATAGGTAGGAGTGACGAAACGAAACTCTCGCTAAGTTTCGACAGCACCAAGATAAGTTATTTGCTGGCTAGCTCAGGGATGTGCCATAGGGTCGCCTTCCCTGGGTTAGCTTAACAGGTACACTGATACAATAGTTAAACAATTACTACAGCCCATATGTGGGTCATGGGACTGTGAACCGGTTAATAGGCAACATAAGAAAACACGATGTTTATACTCACTGGTAGAAACAATGACTGGCGGAGAGCAGCCACTGCTGGTGTACGAGCGTGCCGCCGCACTGGAAGTCCCCATCGCGGTAGAGCGCGGCCTGCCAGGGCCAGGCGCCCGCAGCCGCTCCGTCGCCGCCCACCACCCTGCCGCGGCGCACGTGACCGTCAGTATCGTCCCTAGCAGAGATGGGCCGACTATGGACTTGGCCGACTACACAACTAGTCGTCGCTCAAATGGCCAACTTGTCTACCGACTAGTCGCCGACTATAAATTGGCGGTTATCCCAACAGTCGGCGACTAGTCGATCCATCTCAATTATTACTTTGTACGCATGCAACAAGTCTATTTTTTGCAAAGAACATAAGGTAAACTACACACAACATGTGACTTAACTGAAGAGATCAATCTTATCATCTACAGAATAGCTCATTCATTGGTCATCAGAAACATAGTTTGGAAATCAAATAGCCATCGCCATAACCATCTATTTGGTCTTACCTGGGCTGTTGAGCATCAGCATGAGGTCGTATCCCGCAGTCGAGGCCGGTGCAGCGGACCCGCAGCGCGCGCTTCTTGGCGCAGGCGGCGCGTCGGAAGGAGAGGCGCGTGTCGTGCGCGCGCGCAGCCGCGTTGTGCCACACCTCCCAGTAGCCCGCCGCGCTGGCTCTGCGGCCCTCGCGAGCTTCCCGGGCCCAGCCCGCGTCACTAAGCACAACGTAATGAGAATTATTATCAACGATCTTCACTACCACGGTGGGTAGGTATCACACATCACAGGTATGATATGTACCACCTACACACTTACGAGGTAAACTAACTCATTCACTTCGTTTTGGTCTTCAGCAAATTGGGTCAATATCGAGACCACATTAAAATTTAATACCTATTAATGTAAAAGTTGCGAAATTAAGATCGAAAATACAGAAACCGTATTTCAGTGATGTGGGTTATTAAATTAGAACAGTGATGTAACAAAAAGTAATATTCAGAAAACTAATACGCAAGTCTACAAAGTAACACAAGGCACAAGGACAATTGGCGCCCAACACGGGACGGGCCGACTCACACTCCTTTGACTGTTTTTCAATTAACATCTATTTCCTTAGGCAGGACCAGCTAGGTTTGTATGACGTATCTATCTAAAACAAGGTATTACTGGAAGGTCATGGCTCTGCACACAGCTCTGCCGAGGTCGGGTAGTTTCAGCGAGCTTTGCGCTTGCTCCACTACATCGGCAAAACTCTCCACGCATAGTCTGCCCCAAACACCACGCTTGCGCACCATCACGTAACCTGAAATAATTCAAATATAATGTTAGTTTATATACCTAACCCATACTAAGAAACCGTGCCGACGTAACTAGCGTTTTTTGTCTAACTAGTCTGATTATTTTTATAAGTACATCGATCGATCGCATTCGGTTCCGTTCCACGGCGATAGATGGCGTTAGCAGTGGCTTGCAAGTAAAAGGGTATACTCAGTTTGTGAATAGTGACTTTTTGATTTATAATATTTTTTGCACGTTTTTACAGTTGCATTGTACCAAAATGTTAAACAATACTAATTTCAAAAATCGAGTGAAATGCCTCAGAAATTTAAAACATTTACACAAAAATCGAATTGGAAAGAATTTGAAATGTGAATTAAGAGCCCAATATTCCATAATTTTGTGCTTAGGAGTGGTTATTAAATATGAAAATATAAAGTTAATTTTACACAAAATTTAATAACAAATCGATGCATATCCCGCCATCTAGTGAAATTTATTTGAACCGGTTTTTCTTTTATAAGCGTCGCGTCCCCGTCCGTGCACGGGCCCGGGCACGTCCCGTGCACGGACGTGTGTGAACGAGTTCATATAAAATGTTCCCACCGATATTTTTTTGAGCCCCTGACGGGACCCGGCCCTGCCACGTCCCGGGCACGCCCCTGATATATGTGGATAGACCTTTATACCTTCTTCGTTGTATGGAATAACTTCGTTATCTTCTAGTTGTTCAGCGAGCGCCACGCAGCTCTTTTCGTCGTCTCCCAGAGGACAGTCGGGTGTGCCGTCACACACCTTGGCCATGTCCAGGCATTGACGAGCATTAGCGCACACGTACTGTCCTTCTTTACACCACTCTGAAAATTATTTAGTACGTAAGTAATTATTTAATTATCCTTCAAATAAAAGGAGGAATCTCTTTCTAAGAACTAGGGAAATTGTTATGTAGTAAATGGTATTTAAAGTGACTTTGTTTGGTCCGTGTACCTATACAGTAATGGTACTAATCAGCCAAAATAATTGTGCACCTCGCCCCCACTCCCGCCTACCCACGCGTCGCTCCGCGTTGCCTTGTGCGCCAATAGCTAGAGTCGAACGTCAGAGTTACTTGATAGCGCCAACGCCAAGTGATCACGTAATTTGACCGATTTGCAGAGGAAAATTTATGACAATTCAATATTACACACCACATTTATTCTCATCAGAATAGTCCCAGCAGTCAACGACGCCATCACAGATCTTTGATTGTGAGAAATCTGCACGCAGGTAGTCTGCGCAAGAGCATGAGCGTTCGTCCTCGCCATCCGGACAGTCCAGCAAGCGGTTACAGCGGGACGTCAGCGGCAGACACAGACCGCCAGGACAACGGAACGATGTCGCGTTATCACACTCCTCTGAAATTAACAAACATTGTTTAGAAGTCATCAACATATAATTAGTTTAAACATCTCCTCATTTTTGACATGTAGAAGCTTACCTTCTCTGATTACTTCCTTAATAAAGTTGCTGACATTTTCTTTCTCCTTGTTAGGTCTTACAGGTTTATTGTAGGACTTTTCTGGTATATCAAAACTGTTTCCTTCTTGTTTTGATGGAGGATTCTTATTGAACGTTTTAGTTAAAATTTTAAACCCTGCTTGGTTTAATGTGTAACTTGATGGTATTGCTTTTGTTGAAATTACACCGCCAGGTGCTCGAAATAAAGTATTGTTATTAGAATCTGATATTGTAGCGAGACTAGCAAGTTGTTTCAACTTATCAATAGTCAGAGTATTTGTCTGATTTATAGGTATTTCTAACACGACATCTGGTTCTAAAGCCAACTCATACGCAGGAAGGGTTTGAGTTTTATTTGCTCGCTTACTACTCACACTACCGGTCACGTGATATGATACTCTGTATGTTCCTTCAGGGACGGTAGTAGTATTTGATATTTCCATATTTTTAAATGCGTCGTTATTTTCGTTTGAAAAACTTAAGTCATCACTTGATTTTGGAAATCTACTGCTTGTTGGAAAATTACTAGGTGCGTTAACGTGTACGGTTTCAGGCTCAGTTGATAGCCTTAACTGATCATGTTGTTCCATTTCAGGTATAACCTCTGCACTCCCCGAATCGCTTTGATTAATTTCATGACTTTGGTAATAATTTTCAGTACTCAAATCATCAATTATCTTCTGTGTTTCGGGGTCGTTACGAAAAAAACCTCGTAAATTCTCTTTCATTGGTTGGGATTCCTGAATTTTTATTTTCGGTCGAGGTCTTAGAGGTCGATTCATACCCAGATTAGACTTTGCAGGTAACAATGTGATAACAGCAGCTGTCGTTATTTCTAACTCATCATCGGGAACTACCTCGACAGAACCAGTCATTTTGTTATGATTGTGTCTTTCTTCAACTTCCATGTCATTTGTAGTAGCTTCAGATCTTGTAGGCGTATTTGCTTGTGAATATTTTTTAATAATATCTGTTAAATTACGAAATATTGAAATCTTTCCAGGAAACTTGGGAGTTGTATTAGGAAAAACATCGTCGTTCTTCGTTATAATTGCTTGTAATGTGTCATTATAATACTTTTCCGGAGAATTTTTGCTAAACGTGTCATTTTCGTTGGTTGAAGTGTTTACTAATTCCCACGTAAGATGTGGGGCACCTGTGCTTGGTATAATTGAAACTTTATTATTAGGACGTCTTGTTGAATTTTCTTTAGTAGTTTCATTCTGTGAGTGTTCATTTGTCGTGTAAGTTGTATTGACTACTTCTAGCTCTGGAGTTGTGAAGACGGTGCTACTTACTGGTTCTTTAGTGGTAGTGGATTTTGGGGTACTGGCCTTTGTTGTGGTTGTGGTAGAACTGGCGGTGGTAGTGATGGTGGGGATGCTGATGGTGGTGGTAGTAGTAGTAGTAGTTGTACTTGTACTTGTAGTGGTATTATGTTTCTTCAGTATTGAGGCACCGTCAATAGAAAGTTGTTCAGTATCGTTATCTGTGCTATCTGCTTGAAGTATATTTATACTAACACTTGTTTGTTTATCTTTCGGAGGACGTTCCACTGGTTTTCCGTCATCTTCATCAGCAAAGTCCACTTCATCTACTACTTCAACGACTCCACTTATTTTATCTACAGGAATAGGATGTGGTTTTGGATAATTAGATCCTAAAGTTTCCATATTCTTTAAGGGTGGTGCATAGGTTGGTAATGTAAAACTCGTGTATATCGGACTTGGCACATAAACGTCAGCAGCTAAATCTGGATCTACGTTATGTAGACCTATGGGTCTGTTTGTCGTTCTATCTCTGTGTTTTACTGGTGGTATTGGGGTCAGTAAACTTTCCAATATTGAGACATCATCTACGACTTCTGCTACTCCCATTCTGTCTTCAGCATTCAGGTCACTGGTGATCTCTACAGGAATTGGAGAAGGTTCGCTTGTTCGTTCATAATAAGGTTGTGTTATAGGTCGCCACGGTTCGTTGTCAATAACATGAGGGACCGTAAATAATGTATCGATTTTGGGTAAATCTTTATAATGATTTTCATTTGTTAGTAGATCGAGTAGAATTTGGGACACATTACTGGTGGTAGTGCTTGCTTGAACTGTAGTTGAAGGCGTCACCGTCGTCGAAGTTGTGGATCTGGTGGTAGTAACTGGAGCTCGTGTAGTCTTCTCTGTGTCTTTTTTTGGTGTCGGTTCTGTTCTTGTCTTAACATTGAGAGTAGATGTTATAGTAAACGGTCGGGTCTTTGGTGTGCTTGTAGGAACTCTCTTCGTTGTTGTGATCCTTGGTGTGGTTCTAGTAGAAGGTGCTTTAGTCGTTGTTGTAGTTTTAACAGCTGTTGGTTTGTGCTTATCATCATGACGTATTGGACTAGAACTTAACTTTTTGTTTTCCGTTATATCTGCTTCAGTCTTAGTGATTTGAAACGATCCTTGTACTACTGGAATATTTTCTGTGTCAATATCTGGTTCATCTGGATCTTTCTTTTGATTTGGTTTTACGGTAGTCTTCCGCACGACACCTACCCTCGTCTGAAGATTTTTGTCAATTCCCGTTGGAGGTGGTGATCCCTTCGGATTGCTCATTGCCATACTCTCATTCATAGCTTCTTTCACGTAAGATTCTGAATGATATGTGTGTTCTAGATCTCTTTTTATTATTATACTAGAAGTGTCTACTTTTATACTCTGTCCAATTGCTGGATGTTTTGAATTTAAGTCTTGAATTAAAATATTCTTAAGAGTTTCTTCGATGTTCGAAACAGAACTGCAAACAAAGATAACGATATATAATGCTGGAAGTTTAGCATGTAAGTATTGAAGTTTCAGTGACAATAAATTGTGTAGAGAATTACCTAGGTATTTTTCTCCTATCGAGGTACAATCTAAAGTGTACATCTAGTCTCCGATCTCCGAAGCCGGTAACGAGAGCGCCCGTGAAGGCCTGCCGCAGCGGTGAGGGCGCGGCGAAGACTTGCCGAAGCGCCACGCTGTAGCGGCGCGCGCGCTCGCGGTACGAGGGGCTGCCCGGTACGCCCCCATACACGTCCCCGCGAGTCACTCGGAACGTGCCCTCGAAAGATATAATTGCTGAAAAAATTATTAAGAGTTGTAAAAGCAAATAGTGTATTCTATTAGTAGTAGATTATTGGCGTGTCTGAATAGTGATATTGTTTTGTGCATCGTTTAACAGTTTTCTTACCAAAACCTTTTTTTAGGAGGTTGATCGGAACGGAACAACTAACTACTTATCCTTGAAGAATAAATCTCAGTTCACACACGCTAAAAGAGTGTTTTATAGTTCGTCAAAATAATATGACTATTGTTTAGGGTTAGTTGTTAGTCCGTCAATTTTGTTTTTTTTTCTTTATCTACTATTCTACCATAATGGAAGCACATAAAACGGCTCCTGCAACGGTATAGTGTCAGAACGTTTTGCGACAAACGTCATACGAATCGCTCCGATTTTTACTTACCCCCGGCACTTTTAGCCCCGCTCTTCCCTATCTGAAAAAGAGTTGTGGAACTAAAATGGTCAGGACACTTGGCAAGAGGCCTCACGAGGACCGGAGGAGTAAGGCAGTGAATGATCGAATGATGTCTACGGACTGACAGAAGGAATGTTAGTTGTCCAGCAGTGAGATGGGCAGACGACATTATTGCCATCGCAGGTAGAAAAAGGATAAGGGTGGACAAGAAGGATTGGCTCATGCCATCTTTTCTCATGAAAAGAGAGTCCTTTGCCCAGTAGTGGGCGAAGTCAGGCTGTGAAGGATGATGATGTAGTACTTTGTCCATAATTATACTTTACTAGCTTCTGCCTGCGGCTTCGCCCACGTAAAACGTGTTTTAACATCCCAAGGGTATACAAACTTATCCTATGGCCTTTCCAGAGTCTCAAACTATTTCCATGCCAAATTGCATTAATATCGGTCCAGGCGTTTGGAGTCTATAAGGAATATACACACATACTTTCTCTTTTATATATATAGATTTAGCAAATCCAGAACGGCAAGCTTCAAGGGTTAATATTATTATATTAACACGAAAAAGGCCGGCCATTGAGGACACATTGTTGACACGGGCAGGTTTCCCACGCATTTTTCCTTTATAAAGGCCAAAGTGAGCCCAGCGGCGATAGCATGAAATATCCTATTACGCAATAATAATGTAAGAACATAGTAACCCACTTCCCTCGCTCGTCTCCCACAATTTACATGTAAGTTTTTCTATTTTCATTTCCAGTTGAGTGGGCTTGTTCCTTGTTACACTTCACTAGATACTTGATGTAAAGAGTTCTAACGCTCTTTTTGCATGCGTAAGTAAGTATTGTAACTGCTGATAACATTGAATAATTTATAACTTACGAGTTTCATAGAGTCTGGCAAACGAAAGTAAAGACTGAAAAAGCGCGGCAAATTTAAAAAATATCAGCATAGCAACCCTAAAAACTAGTATGAAATACCTGGAATAACCTAATTTGATACTTTAGAATTATTTATTTTACTTCGACTAATACTATAGGTACTTTATATAGGTAATACTTTAGATATTATGTAACAAGATGAATAAAACAAAAAAAAACGTATTCTATAATAATTTTGGTTTATTCACACCACACGTAAACAATCTTGTTTTTGTTTGAATTCGGCGTCTTTCTCCTGTTGTGTTTCTTGATCTTGATCATGCGAAACAACATCTACCGTAATCCACTTTTAATTGTTTTATTCATTTTTCACATAGTGAATGCTATTATCAAGACTATAAAAAATCAGTTGTCATTAGTATGGTATTGCCATAAAAAAGTTTGCAAATAATTCGAGTGTCTACTTTCGTTTGCCAGACTCTACACTCGTCCTATAAGGTTGAGTACACATGTTACTGGGATAACTGTATACCTATTGCCAAAAGTCAATAAATCTTGCCTGTAGATAGAAGCCACCTTCATGAATGATGAATGTGAAGCTCTAATCAACATTTTTCATCATCTTTAATTGACTTTTGGAATGATTGATCACTTTACACATACCTGCAACCTGTACATTACTTTATTAACATTCAGATTTTATTTTTTTTCCCTTTTCAACAAATTTATCTATCTACCCACCTACACCTATTGCTAGCTTCATGATATTTTCCTGGTGACGCTATGTGACATATGGGAATATGGACATAAAAAGACAGACACATTTAAAATACAAGTCTTACAAAAAGAACATTTTTGGAAGAATTTCCACGACGTCTGTGGCATAAATTCGATTTCGAAGAATTAGATTTGCCATAAATTGCGTAGAGCTCACACATGTAAGTATAGGATTTGTTATAGGTACCTAGCCTACCTATATTCATATAGGGAAAATAATATTTGTCGCCTGGCGTTTTAATGTCTCTTGCATGTCATAGCGACAAAAGAGACAACTCATAATTTTCATTTTCCTCCTTATCAAGCAGGAGACAGTTGGCCTATAGGGAAGTTTACAACTGGCTTGGGATAAGAAAACGCTTTTCACGCGGGTGAAGCCGCTAGTACATAAAAAGTACTTCATTAAGGAAATAAAAAAGCATATCTATTGGGTTCTCTAACAGCAAACCTCAGTAGAGACGATTTCGCTGTGCAGCGCGGGAGTTCGGGTATATTCGTGTTCTAATCGAATTAGTCCAAGAGCGAGCGAAGCGAGCTGGGGAGCTTAGAGAACCCCGACACGGATAGGTTAGGTCCGAAGGGGATGACGTCATCTCCTTCATGTTAGGTTACTTTAAAACCCTCCAAACACTTAGTATTTCAGTAAGCCACATTCAGTATTTTTTCACCATTAATTTGATGTTATTTTCGCTCGTTTAAATACTATCCTAATTAAATTACTTATTAGTCTATATAAAAGGGTTTGTTTGTCATAAGATTGGGGTCCATCCTTTCGAAGAAATCTAGATTAACAGGAAAAAGTGGTACCTATACAATGATTGTCTTCAACCATATTGAGCAACCTTGAGATACTTACGTTCCCCATTATCAGGCCTCAGCGCGCCCATGTAGAAGGCGAGCGCGGCGACCGCCAGCACAGCAACCGCTGCCAGCAGGGCTCCACCCACCAGCGCCGCTGAGCACAGCCCGCCACTACGCGTGCTGCTGCTGCCGACGCCGACGCGAGGGTACCCCCCGCCTGCGAAGCGGTACTCGCTCTGGAGACAAAACAAAATAACAATAAATTACTGTGAAAAAATCAAACATACTGAAGAGTAGGAAATAGTGTTGGATTCATACATATCGATACTGGAAACTACAAATGTCGTTGTAAGGTATATACATTTAACTGTTGGCTTTTCAATTATCGCCACTGTCCCACACGCTGTAAACAAAAAACTGGCCAAGTGCGTGTCGGACTTCGCCAATTTAGGGTTCCGTACCAAACCGCAAAATTAAGTTGGTTGTAATAGGAAAAATGAGAAAATTTCAAAGAAAAAATTTGATTTATCAATATAGGTATTGGTATTTGTTAGTAAAATATACGTAATAATAAACATTATCACCAAATTTCAAGTTCATAGGTCAATGGGAAATTAAAAAATTCAAATATTTACGAACAGCAGAGTCGTCTCAATACGCACCTTTCTATTAATTTTTATGTATATGTATATATTATTTTATTTATAGTTTTTATTATAGTACATATTTAAATATGTTTATTTTAACTATATACTTTTGTACTAATTTTGCGTTTATTATTTCATTATTTTATACACCTGCCATGTTATCTCTCCACCATCCTTGGTTGACTGGTAGAGAATGCCTCAGGCATTAAGTCCGCCTATGTACTTTTATGTTGCATGAAGTTTTAATAAATAAATAAATATTTCTAAAATAATAAATACAGTGTTTACTCTAAACAACGATACCCCACTTTATGGGGTAGGTAAAATATATTTTTTCACGGCCCTTAAAAACATAAATAAATATCTTTTGACAATTTGCATGGCTTTGGGTCAACAAGATGCTTATACAGTGAAAATTTGGAGACTGTAGCTCCAACCGTTTGGTCGTAAAATCGTTTGACAGACGACGGACAGACAGACGGACACGTGAGCGACAGCAATAGGGCTCTGTTTGAACCCTTCGGGTACAGAACCCTAAAAAGGTAATTGCATGTCCCTTACGACGGTTGAAATTTCCAACATCCGCGTCGGTAGAGACTATAATGGCCAATTATGAGGACCAAGTTCAAGTTTTGCTTTATTATGCTGAATTCCTCTATTTAAAAACCACTTTATAAGTTACATAAACTACGAGTATCTAAGCTAGAACCACAAGAAATAGCATTAGCGCGAGCACTAGACCGAAATATATAAATTATCGTGAAATATAAACGCTTTAAATTCGTAGCACATTTTCCACACTAGGATAGGTAGGAAATACTGAGTTGTGGGTACGATAATAAATTACCCGTACGTGCAGAACCCGAAACAAATACATATACCTAAGTATATGTGCACAAAGTGTCCCTTTTGTGTTTTTTGAAGAATATCTACACTCTAAATGTTAGGAACGCAGTAGCGAAACAGGAATCATTTTTAAATTTATCATGAATACCTCGGGACAAGTACCTAAAACTTAAGTATACTTTTTATCCTAACTTCATTCATAAATAATTTAATGCATAAAAGTAATTAAAAGCCAAATGTAATTAATTAAGCACCAAACAACTCGTTATTAGAAACAATAATGATACATTTTGAGATCTGTGTAAAATATACATGTGTGTAAAGAAAACCGCTAAAGGAAGATACCTCTGGTTACTTAAAAATATGCGAGCTGGAACATCTTCCAAATTAAAATAAAACTGAAGCTTCATTTTATGGCAACGCATTTAGTTATAAGGTCCACCCAATTATATTGAAGTACGTACCTATAATAAAAGCAATATATTTAGTATACAGCGGTCTCATCGATCCGACCATGCCAATTTGTTCCCCCGTAACGCCCCCCTCTGTACGGTAACAAGCTGGTATGTAGAAAACATTGCCAGTACTTGTTTTATTTTCCATGTAATAATTTACTTTAAATATGATCACATCGACCATAGTCATCAGTTTATCACCTGTGGTAATCATGCATGGCTCTAAGTATAGGCGGGGCCATCCGACCTCCCGAACTGTTTTTGTTCCAACCAAGGCGTGATCCAGTTTTTTTTTGCCGTTGACAGCTCATTTCTTGTCAAGATCCTCAAGGTTTGTAGGTTCTTGTACTAAGCTCTTTAAAAAACCGGCCAAGTGCGAGTCGGACTCACGCACGAAGAGTTCCGTACCATTATCGCAAAAAACGGCAAAAAAGTCACGTTTGTTGTATGGGAGCCCCACTTAAATATTTATTTTAATCTGTGTTTAGTATTTGTTGATATAGCGGCAATAGAAATACATCATCTATGAAAGTTTCAACTGTCTATCTATCACGGTTCATGAGATACAGCTGGTGACAGACAGACAGATGGACAGTGTAGTCTTAGTAATAGGGTCCCATTTTTACCCTTTGGGTTCGGAACCCTAAAAACTGATATCATTAATTATTTTATGTCGTGTCTTTGTTGTGTTATAAAAACAAAGTACGTAAGTAGTCACAAAAAAAAATATTGATAGGTATTTATTTATGCCTTCCAAGAAAATTTGAATTTGTCACTGTATATGGTAGGTATGGTATTGTGTTATAAGTATCTACTACATACTACAAGGTTACTACAAGGTGCTATCGTTAGTACCAACAATGTCCGCTAAAATTCAGAGGAAAGTCATTTTTGATGTTGCGAATTTGCGATCATTACAGTGCTGACGAACGATGGGAACGTGGACATGCATGAGAACCGCCTGCGGTGGGCCATCCATCTGCAACCGCCTCTTGGGTCACCTGTCACTTCGCGCCGTTAATCATCCTTCCACAAAACCACGTCCAAACGCTTGAGAATGCTGTTTTGGGAACACGAAACAAATTTCCTTGCTCGGACACCCGAATTAAGTTTTAATTCCCTGTTGCATGTTCACTATATTGATACGGAATACTAAAAAGTTGAGCCACAGTACAAAAAACATCCCTCCAGGTCCCACCGAGATTTGAACTCGGATCGTTGGATTCAAAGTCCAAAGTGCTAACCATTACACCATGGGACCGCGACATTCACCCCCCGAAATTGCCACCCAGTTTAGGCTTAGGGTGGCGAATACTTCTGCGTATTGTACAAAGGTTCAAGTATTATGTTCAAGGAGGTCTTTAACAATAATTTTCTGACTATGGTACCTTATCATTTTCAAGAGCGGGCCAAGAATTACAATGAACCAAAAATGTTGACCGACCGTTTTTAAACCGGATAATTATACCGTGGAAGCGACTGTGATTACCAAACGTTTGACATATTTAAAGCCCAAGAATGATAAAGTCTTCGTCGAAATGTATATTGCAGTAGACATTTTTCTTGAACAGCGGCAAAAAAAACGCTTGATGGGGTGGGTCTTTAAGTATCTACTTATTACTAATACTTAATTAGACAACGTTGGTTGCTCTACCTACTGATTAAAGTAGATAGAAGATAGAAGTAAAGTAACTTTAAAGCACTATATAACACACTGCACTGAAAAAAGGTCTGAACTAGAAAATCCTGAAAGCAAAACTTTTCTGCATTGAAAAATTGCTGAATCTGCACTAGCTCACAAGAAAAAATATAATACTTAATTTAAATATTTAATTTGATACAGTTAGGCTAGCTAACTTGACCACGAAACATAATTAAACCCAAGTTATTTAATTTAGTGGAGAGACAACATCCGCCAAATTGCAAATTGTAGCTCGTCTTAACGAAGGTAATGAGATCCTTGAACCTCACCAAACAGCATTATTACGTCCCTCAGTAAACTACCCGCCAGTAATTAAATAAACTTTTTGGTACATTGATTAATTTACAGTTAGTTATTTTAAGTGGAAAGCAATTTCGTTTGACGGTTTTTGCTGTATGGCGCGGTCGATAAATGATCCGTCGATCGTCATTATTCTTTGCTTTTTTTAATGATGTAATTCTGCAACTGGTAAGATAGAACCTTCACCATTGAATTTACTTTAATTAGCAAGCAGTACTTAATTAAGAAGAAAACAAGATATTTTTAGTTCAAGTAGCAATCATTTGAATATAAGGCTGAAACATGTATTTATTTATAAATTAAAAAATTGCGGAACACGTGCAAAAGCTTAGGTCCCACCGAGATTTGAACTCGGATCGCTGGATTCAGAGTCCAGAGTGCTAACCATTACACCATGGGACCTCTGTGAAAGCGTTTCGAAATAGTTGATTACTAACTAAAAGTAGAGCTTTTAAAATACAGAAATCGATACTTTCACTAATGATTCATGTAAAGATACTCAGTGGTTCGGAGAAACCGGTTATTCAAAATCAGAATCCTGAAAATTAATCAATGTTCTTTTCTTTTGAAGTAGATAACTACTTTCTACCTATAGTTTTCATAAAATAAGATACGTAGTAAAACCTGCAAATTCAACTAACAATCTAAAGATGAAAAATTGCAGGCCTTACCGCTAGCTATAGACACACCAGGCTATAAAGTTCAACAAATGCAAATAAGTGCAGACCATTATGTACTCGTAGCACGCCACGATGGCCCGCTGACCGTGGTCTCAATCTCGTAATGCGTTGCTAATGAACTAATGACAATGATGCACTGGCGGATTCATTTAGAATATGCGACCTAGCAATTTTTTCAGCACACAGCTGGACTTAACTGGAGTTTTACGCACGAACCTAACTACATATTTATTTTTACTTATCTATACTGAAGTACAAGGTATATTAAGAAAAATTGTGACAATGTTTTTTTTTAAATATTGGTAAATAATTATTTATGATTTTGATTCAGCATTTCAGCAGAAGTAACTTCCTACTATATGTTATTATGAGTTTAGGCCCTTCCTATATCTAAATGATTTTTGTAGGCAACTTATTTATTATATCAGCTATGCTATGTCTATTAAGTATATCAGTTGTACATCATTTATTACCTAATGCGATCCTCAGATTTGGTCCCCGCTTAAAATTTTTAGTCTGCTGTGCTGTTCGCACGAAATTTATTGATCGGTCTCAATTTCGACGAATGCAGTCGCGTCTCTGCCTGCACTCGTTTGGTACTGCTCACGCTAGATCGGGTATTACAGGGCATAAACTCTTTTCAGGATAGACTGATTTATTCAGCGTAGTATTCATGGATAAAAACTTTAACTGAAATTTATTTGAATAGAGAGGAGCATTTAATTATAAAGGTATAATATCTACGTCAGAGAAACGTGTCGATATTTTATTCGGAGAATGCAAGGTGGCAAGGAAAATAAACCTTATGTATGTGGTCATAGTATAAGTAATGCCTTCCATAAAATGAATGATACCTTAGGCGATGGGCAGTATAAGACACCGGGATGTATTTATCAATAATACCTATTGATAATTGCTACCGAGATGTGAGAGAAAAAAACCGTTTTAAATTGGGCAATTTCGTGCTATACATAGGTACAAAAATACATATAGGTACGTTTTGCTAGGTAACATTCGATCGATCTGTGTTTAATACACACGACCAACATCAATTAAAATTAATGAATCTCCACTGGCCCATGATTCTATGTGAATATTCGGTTCGAGAATTATTTGAGCCGGCGAGTAGGCTTTGCGTATCTAAATGAAAATAATAAGCTTCATGATATTTTATTGCTCTTAATAAACAGAAAAGGTACTTATATTGATTATTAAAAATATGTTTATTATAGGAAATGAATATGATATTGCCTTTCAATAGAAGCAAGAGCTGAAAGCTAGTATTTTACAGGGAGCGACTACCTAATTGGCTTCCATAAGCCAGTTACTGGGTGTCAGACTATCGGGTTTCTGAGTATCCGTAACGACTGTCGAAGATCTTCAAATCACAGCCTGGACCAACATATGGATTATGGATGGCCATCCATTCACGGACCGACGCGACGTTGGCAAGGGCAGTTTATTTAAGCCTTCGATCAAATCGAATGACCTCTCCAAAAAATAAACCTTACAATCCCCAAAAATATATTCAAACATATCCTTGTGATTATCGTTGTATCACGTTTTATAATAAAACAACTCATCAATCGTGTCTGTGAATCTCATCCATCACTCATACCAATGCACTGTAACAAGTTACCTCCCTCTAATCTCGACACCAAAATGATACTCAGATTAATGGCTCACTCTCAAAGGGTTAATTTGCATCTGCTAATTACAAACATACTAGGCAGGCATGCAAGGCATGATAAGATTATATCGATCGTTGTTATCGCACAGTACACTACATATATAGTGCTCTTAAGTTTCTTGTGATGTTGGTACTCGTACATCGTACGTAAAATAATTCAATTTGAACTCTGATCAAATAAAACCAACGCGTTCTCATATATTCAGTCGAGAACTTAAAACTATTATTACTTACATATTCCTCCTTGCGAAGTCCCAAGAGGTAAACAAGACACTTCAGCTCGATTCGGTTTACAACAAGTGAAATTTTCTTAGAATTCAACTAGACTTCAAAATCAATAATCAATACTGGGCATCGCTTGGTAAACACATACATTCTGGCACTGTTATAATAATACTGTGGGTATTGTGAATAATAATAATAATCCATGAAGTTGAGGTGCTGCCGTCGCATGCGCAGCCTTATTACTTGTAACATGAGATCGGATAATAATTAACGTTTGTGAAGATGCGCATAACACTGTACCCTTGCACATAACAGGTATAGTGTCGTAGTGGTCGACCTTGCCGCTCGGCCTCATCCCAGTTCTACACAGTTGCTCCTGCACACGCTAATTGGACTGTATTTGTTGTCCATTGACCAGTGATCTCTTTGTATAGAGGAGTATGTAAATAGAACTGTGGGCTAATGAAGGCAGGGTCTGTCAATTCTCATTGAGTTTATTTCATTTCGTGTTGCTTTTCTAATTTGGATCAATTATTTAGGTATCATTTTTCAGGCTTCGAGCGGTTGCTGAAACATTTTTGCGTAAGTTTTACGAAAAAATGTTGTGAATTGAATTTAATCCAGTTTTCTTTTTTTTTATTATTATTGATAGGCTCACGCTTGACCACTATCTCACCTGATGGTAAGCGATGATGTGGTCCACGATGGAGCACGCTTACCTAGAAGAAACCTATTCACTCTTGTCTTAAAGACTCCCAGGTTGTAGCTATCAGAAAACACAGACTCCGGCAGGGAATTCCACTCCTTAGCTGTACGCGTAATGAAAGTATTCCCAAAACGTTTGGTCCGTATGGGTCCAACATGTAAGTACCGTTGACGCATCGCCGTACGTCTTGTAGTCCGATGATGGAAAGGGCTAGGAGGAATTAGTTATATATATTAAAATATAAAAAACAGTTGGTGTTTTCATAACTTGAATGTCACGGTAGCCTTTCAATGTCATGTTAGCTTTGCACGCCCAGGTACTTCGGAAAAGCGTGACGAACACGAACATACGTTTACTTCCAGCGATTTTTCGTCAATTAATATGTTTGTTATGTTTGCTAGTAATAATTGGTGTGCAAGGCTCCCTTGTACGTGCTGTAGGTCATGGGTGAGCAATAATAGCATAAACGCGGGAACAAATTGTCCGTCACGGCTACCTCGAACAGTTTTCGTGTTCAGTTTCAAGAAATACGCTGCAATGACACAATCGTCGAATAATAAATAATATCTGCTCATAATTAACTACCAGTTATGGTGAACAGTAGTATTATGAATGGCTTACTTAATGAGTAATTTGATAATTATTGTAAAGGAACGAGGAAATAAGACTTTATATGAAAATATAAAATACAGATCTGCTAGTTATTTTAACTTATACGTTTTATATTTCTATACTTTGATGCAAATTGAGAACATGAGAATAAAAATATGTTAAAGCGAGACGAAACGTCGGAAGAATACAAACGCAAAGAGGCAGAAGTCACGATACATAGTTAGTCGCAATAATAACTTTAATCACTGACACGGCGAGTCACGTTAGATGTCCTAGTTGATGCTTTTAATTTATCTAATTTTCCTTATTCGAATGTCTTCAAGCATGAAGAGTCCCGACACGAAGTCATTGTCAACCTTCCTCAGATTACACGTAATAACCCTTATTATTTATAACTGCTTATTGTATTTGATACAGGAAGATTTTTTGTTTAAAAACCTTCGTGTTTGTGAACTTGTAGCGGTAATAAGCTTAATTGGTTTGAGTTCCTTTTTCATGAATAGTAAAACATGTTCCTGACATTACAGTAGGATCCGAAGTTCACGAAAGACGGATAGACACAGACATCATATATGATCCGAACTTCTCTTAGAAAGACGGATAGACACAGACATCATTTATGATCCGCAGGCTTATTACGTATCTTTTGCAAGAGCAAAACGATAGCGATCAAATGCTTTATGTCATAAAAGTCGGCATTACCTGCAGTGTAGGTATGGTAGGTCCTACACAACCGTTTGCTAATCGCTCGCTGTTTGTAAAATGCATTCTTTTTTTTAAAAAAACTCTAACAACTCTATAACATCTGTATGGAAGAGCAATTATTGCGCAAAAATCGCTATCGTTTTGCTCTTGCAAAAGATACGTAATAAGCCTGCTGACTTCTCTTAGAAAGACGGATAGACACCTCGTGTCACACTTGTAGAAACAAAATTCTTGAATATTTTAACTCTTCCATACTAAATCCGCGATTAGTAGAGCAAGAGTAAGTGTTTCTCGACGTAGCAAACTAAAGTCGGGCAAGATGCAAACGTTGTAATTTAACATTGATAAGTCATTGTACAAAAATAAATCACGACTCCCTCGTGTGTCTATGGGAAGAAAATGAATCACTGGCCTGTTTGTCTCAACCGCCGCGTAGTAAGCAATTAGCAAGACTCTCTTAGAGGCAAGGTAGGACTGCTACAACTGACAAAAAACCTTGACATGCGAACACATAAATGCTACTAATAACTTACGAAAAAATTCATGAACATAACTGACGGGCTTTGAACTGTATCAAGGTTGAAGTGAAGCTGTGATGTGTAGCGAATATCTTGCGTGGATGCCTCGCCGAAATATTCAAATGTGTTCTACGCTGGTACACGCAAGCTTTTTCATTGCTATTCATAATGAAGAGGAAATTGCCTGCTCTCGAGACTCAAGACTATATTACAATCGACAAAATTTCTCTATCTCGAACGACTTTGTTTCTTTTGCTTCTCGTTGAGATGTTTCTATTGTGTCCTTATTGGCCGTTCATGGGTTTGAAAGCTGCGCTCATTAGAGGCCGGTGCTGTGCAAAATGACGGCTTCTTAGAAATGTCGGCGCCCGGCGGCCGAGCATTGTCAAATAATGAAAGTGTCATTAGTTTTGTTGTCGAGAGCAATTTCGCTTCGTGCTATCTTCGCAAAAGCATTCACATAAACTCCGTATTTGAAAATCACTGGTTTCTTTTTACCAAAGCCAAAAACAGCAGTTTTTGGCTCCAATACAAAATTTTCAGTTACAAAAACTCCAAATAATATCTAAAAGTGATCCAAATCAAAATATAAAAAGTGTGTTTCTAGCTATCATAAGGTTATTGCCGACTACCATATTTTCATTGCCGATCATAACTTTGATATGGAAAATGGACTAAGATAGGAGGAAGTCAGTAGTTTAGTTGATGTAATTCATGTGGTTTAGAACGTTAACTTTGCTCCCCGCAATCTTATTGGTCGTTTATGGCTATTGTAACTGTAGAGTTCCACGAAGCTGGCCAGTGGCCAAGTAGGCAATAATATGGTGAACAGGCATTGCTCAAACTGACTTAGATATTTCTTGTGAAGTTCTAGAGATTTCTGACTAAGTTATAATTGTAGCAGGTTCTAAGAAACGGTGCCGAGATTTTTTAAATAAGGACCTAAAAGTTTCATTAATTTCTATCTTTGATGTAACAACAATAGGTGTGGTTATGTCATGTTGTCCGGTGTTTTATTGTGTATTGCACGCATTCTTTACATCTATGGATGTAATGATGACGGAACGCGGCCATAAAGTGAGGAATGCAGAGCGAACCGCCGCAGATCGCCACTTCGGCTACGATAACACTCGATTGGCGTAATGACGAGTTGATTCCAGATCGCTCGCAGCATTCCGCCGCGGACGCCCGCGCCTCCACATCGTATCATTCCACTTTTATGGACATCAAGACGCAACTTATAAATCTTGTGTTTGTCATCACCTTGATCGATTTTGTACCATCCGACTAGTTGCGTGTAATCATGTAAAAGAATGTCGTCTAGCGGTAAGAGGAGCTTTTTTTGTGTGAGTCATACTATGATACTAGGCTTGCAGGAAATTTACGTGTCCATTGAAAATTTACGTTAATTTAACTTGTATTTGACGGCTTTTGAGCGATAAGCCATGAGTCCAGATGAATAAATAGGAATCAGAATTTCGATGTGGAAACTTCAGTCTCTACTGACTTGTTTCTGTAACGTTATGTGCTTACATAAATATTTCAAGCACGATGCCTATAGATTGGATTACGCGCCTGAAGTAATTCAATTATTTCGCATATTTCATATTCAGGAGTGACCTGTAAACATCGGACAAGTTAATATTGGTTATTGTGTTTGAAGGCCGAGCCTGAACAAACTCAATATTGTTATTACGAACGCGTAGCCAGTAGAACTTGTGAATACAACAGCAAACAGCAGCAGTCGCCAAAGTTTCCGGTAATTTGAAACTGAATTTGACGTAAAGGCCGAATATGTAATCATTTTTAGTTTTTGATAATACTTGTGATAATTATATCTGTTGCAGTCAAAACTCATGACCAGTCAAAATAACTTTTAAATAGGAAAATCAGTCAAAAGTATTTTTGACTGTAAGCTCTCGACAATAGTACTTTTGACTTAAGGTTTAATTATAGTTAAGGTGGTCGACATAAATTTACGTAACGATAGGCTTTTTCGTTTTAAAGTTTTTATAAATTAATTATTTGGAGATTCGACAGATATATGTAAAAAACCGGCTAAGTGTGAGTCGGACTCGCGCATTAAGAGGTCCGTACCATTATCGCAAAAAACGGCACAAAAATCACGTTTGTTGTATGGGAGCTCACTTAAATATTTATTTTATTTATTTTAGTATTTTTTGTTATAGCGGCAACATATATACATCGTTTCTGAAAATTTCAACGGTCTAGCTATCGCGGTTCTTGAGATACAGCCTGGTGACAGACAGACAGACAGACGGACCGCGGAGTCTCAGTAATAGGGTCCCGTTTTTACCCTTTGGGTACGGAACCCTAAAAAAGGGAACCGATCACTTTTCTGAATTTTTTTTGTTCGAATTTAATTTTATCGAAAACTATTGACCATCGTCTTTTTTGCTATATGCATTATTTGACATATTTTCAGATCATCGAAGTAGTAGGGAATTTAGGGCACCCCGACACGTATAGGTTAGGTTCGAAGGGGATGACGCAGATCAGCTCCCCTCATCTCCTTCATGTTAGGTTACTTTAGACCCTGCAGACAGAAATAGGCAAACGTCGACATATTTTTTTCAAGTCCCTGTTTATACATTGGTATTCGCCCACTGTTTCTCTCTCACCTAGTATTTCAGTAAGGCATATTCAGTGTTTTAGTGTTTAGTATTTTAGGAGTTAATTATTATGCGTATTTGATATGCGTATAACAATTACGTCTTAATATCATTATGCGTAAATAAATTTATGCTATAGAATGTTGTGCTTAAACATTATTACAATTAGAGAAATTATGCTTAAAAAAATTATGCGTAAATAATGTTATGCGTAAATATAATTAGGGTAAACATAAGTATGCCATGTTATACTCGTATTATGTTTTAAAATTTTATGCAAATGGATAGGGAACCATGAAATAGTGCAGTATTATTAGTCGCCTAAAATATTATTAGTGCATAATATTTTAGGCGTTTGGTGAAATGAAAATATGTTAATTAAAACAGTGGTATAAAGAATGTTCGGGAACATAATACTTGGAACAAATGTTATTTCGGCTAAATGTAACTTCGGTAAAAAGTTTTTCGACCAAATGAAACGTCGGAGTAACGAAAAAAATCGAAATGATAATAGGTCAACTGAGACAGTGGCAGACATGACTTCGATGAAGTAAAAAAACAACGAAACGATAATAGTTGAAAAGTTATAGGTGAAATGAAATTCGGTCAAATATTTTTCGAACTTTTAGGATAGGTAACGGAAAAAAAAATGTGAGTACGAAAAGAAATAACGATTTTTAGGCAAACTTTTAGCGATATAAGATAATTATGAGATATATGTAATTACAAACACAGAATCTATCAAATATTTTTTACCGGCTAAAGAAATCTACGACCATCAATTATATGCTGCTCATATTTCTATTGGACATGGTGGCCGCGATAGACTTAAAAATGAAACGGCAAATAAATACGCTTGTAAATAAAAACAAATACACGTGTTGCAATCTATAAATAAAATGAAACATAAAAATACATTTATAATTTACGAGGTTCTTATTGTACAGTCAATATCACCCCTGGTTATACAAAATTGTTATATTTTTTCCAAATGATATAAAATGTCGATGGTTGAGTTCAAAATCGAATGAGAAAATTTGACAATTTGTGGTTACTTTGACAATTTGTGTACAATACATTTTTCAAAATCCAATGCTCATGAAGATACTAACACAGACTAATTAGGAAGATAAAAGAATACATTTACGTAAGTTTACGTAGTTTGAGTCGGTTGCGAGAATAATTTATTTCTAGTTGTTGTTCTAATCGTTCTTGTTGTGACTCCACACACACACTAAGTAAGTTCTAAGTAGGTACCGTACGGATATGTCAGAAAATCGATATGCTCCTGAGATTTTGATTGGACAGACCCCTCCAGTATTCATTGTATTGCCATTAACAGAGAAATATGATTAGGTACGACGAGTGTCTATTGATGCAAAAACAATCAGAAGTGGGAGCAAAAGTAGGAAAACGTCAGTTACTTGTCAAAGCCACGAGGGAAATCTGTTTGTTCCAAAATAATTTGAATTTATATTGGTTTCAATAAAGTTATTTTGTTTTGGTGAAATGCTACAAGTAATTTTAACGAATATTATAAATAGGTCAAATGGCTTGCTTGTTTGTAGGAATCTTTCTTTTTCGTGTGAGGATATGGCCACCTCTGGTGTCAGAGTTAATTAAGCCGCCTCTGGGAACTCCAAAGGCTTGACTTGGCTATTTCAGGCTTACATTAACTATACAAGTCGATTTCATCACGATATTTTCCTTCACCGTTGCCGGTGATGTCCATGATAAACTTAGAAAGTACAAATCTTTGAATCTTAATTGGAGTAGAAGTAGAAATCTTTGGAAGTTCTGATTATATTACGAAAATTCTTTGATTAATCAAAAGCTACCCTATGCTTTCGTGTCACCTTTATTTTCTGTATAAAATGCACGGTTACTTTGAGATAGGAAACCATGGAAGAAAAAACGCGGTAAAACCTATAACTTACATAATTTGCGATAGGACCTTTTAAAACAAAAACTTTTTAGATGCACCGATCAACCCAAGCTAATCTGTAGCTTGAATCTTCACCAACTCCATATCTCAAGAACATGTAACTGCCTACAAAAACAAATGACAACAAGTTTAGTTAATCATGGCCGCAAGGATTCAAAATAGAAAGCAGGATTGGAACGCAGCTGAGTGGCGCGTAGTGTGTCGGCTAACGGGACCGCCTGCGTCACGCTGAGTAGGCACTCTACGCTGAGCGTCGCGTCGCATGCGCCTGCGCACCGCTGATGGTACCTCAACACTTAGCGGACCGCGTTATCTCAGTCTTTTAAGTAAACACATTACATTATGATTATGACTTAAGTATGACTTTTGCTTAAAATATTTGCATGATCGTGAATTTAATCACTTGTTAGAAATACTGTATTTGCGTTCAGTAGAAGTTTCTTATAATTCGACTACGAAATAATGTGACCAAACCCACCGTACCTAACAATCCGTATTTTATTCCTAAGTTTTCAGTGCGAAGTAGATTTAAACAAATCATCTATTTAAAATTCTTAATTCAAAAACCAGTGGATAATAGCAACAAAATCAGCTTCAGGTTGAAAAGCTAAACTTCAAGTGTCATCGACAAGGCACTTTACGCAGTGCAAACGCCTTTCAAGTGCCTAGGCAGGTATTTGCTTTTTTCTGACACAGAATGTGGATTTTTCAAAGTTGCTTGCTCAAGTAGAAGTATTGGTAGGTAGGCTAACATCTGCATATAAATTGACCTCTTAAGTATTGTATTAAGGCTTTGGTGCCAGTAAGGTGCCAGGATTCTTTTGTACAGACATCTTCTTAGTGATTCGTTAACCTTTCTCATTAATTCAAATGATATTCAAATATACTGCGAGCCTCTAATCAAAGTGGATAACGTTACTACTATTAATGTTTAATCACTGTGTTGATGTTGTCTAATTTGTTGATACAATAGTTATTTTTCTTCTGTTTAAGTTCCTTAGTCAGGACTATTTTATGATTTTGTTTTTCATTTGAACTTTTCTATAAAAAAAAAGTCATAATTTTTTTTTTCTTATTATATCAAGGGTACTAGGAGTAAAACCTTGCTTGCTACCCACACCCAGGTCGCTTTTTGAAACATAGAGTACCTCGGGCCATTTTGAAAGAAAAGAAAGTAAGATTTTGTTTGTGCCAGGCATATGCGTCATATACCATAAAAAACGAAAAGGGAAATATTAATTAAATACCAATAGGAGAAATATCCTTTCTTTAATTCCTCGTTCCTTCGTTTAATTTATGAGAATAAATTTTCTTGTTTGCAAAGAATCCTTATAATGTCTTACAATACAGCTCCCTTCCAAGTCCAGTTCCAAGAACGAGTTTAACGAGTAAAACAATAAACTACGGAAATTGAGTTACTACAGGTTTAAATATCGCGCTCTCCATTTTTTCAGACGGAAAAAGTTCCTTAGCTTTTGTTACATAAATTGATCCCTCATCCCTTTATTACAAGCCATGTCTCCCAAACTGACTCCTCGAATCATTAAATTGACAGTTACAGCTTGAAAACAAAATAATATTTCCATTGTTTTGGGGACTGAGACAAGTATGGGCCTAAATGCATCATTTAGGTATCTTTACTATCTCCGAATAACAAACTACTCTAGATTACTTGCGATAATGTCTGAGATATATGTTTTAAAAAAATACACAGCGAGCTTGTAATTGCCCCACTGCAGATTATCGAGGCCTCTTCAAACACAGACAAACCATATAAATAAAAAGCTTAACAATGATCAATCAAGAACCCTACAATTACGAATATCGGAGCGCAAATGATTGTTGAAAGAACTTTACCGTTGAGAAGTGAATCAGAACGAGAGGTGCGGAACTAATAGCTAAGAAACAGTGAACAGGTGAAGGCACCCGCAGTACGGCGCGACGCAACAATGCGACAACCCTTTTTTAAGCAGAATGTACTAAGGTTAATTAAGGAAGGAGGTTTTTAGGTTATTTTTTTATTTATTTATTCATAAGCCTAACACAAAAGTAGAGAAATTTCAGTAAGCAAATACATTTATTATGATAAGTATGTGTAGCTTTTGACACCGAAAGTAGGACATGTCCAATATCTCAGGTGACAGCGTTCCTTCCACGTTTTTTTTTAATTTAAAGTGGATAAAAATCTATGGAAACAAAGCATTATCGCGTCGCGACAGTCTGCGGTGCCTTAATTAGTAATTATGTGTGTGTAACGTGCATCATAGTTACATTGTGTCTCGCACATGGTCACAAAAACTATGAATGACATTGCATGACATACGCACTTATGTAATTAACGCATTACTTGACAGTGTTCTACTATGTAAGCAACGGTTAGCATTAAGTATGTTGAGAGATGAAGAGAATAATTTGCAGATATCGGTCGATTTTGTGATATTCTTTTGTTTTATAATAAACCTTCTTGAAGCTAGAAAAAACTAGGTTTTACCTGACCGGTTAATGAAAAGGTGGGAATATATAAAAACAAGTGCAAAATTGAAAATCAATCTGCCTAGCCTTTGCCCAACTATATTGAGGTCGGCTTCCAGTCTTACCGGATTCAGCTGAGTACCAGTATTTTACATGGAGCGACTGCCTATCTGACCTCCACAACCCAGTAACTGGGTAACACGGTATCCCTTAGCAAGACTGGTGTCAGATCTCAAGCTTCCGACTACCCGTAACGACTGTCAAAGATCTTCAAATGACAGCCGGGACCAACGGCTTAACGTGCTTTCCAAGGCACGGAGGAAACTCGGTATGTTGAAATGGTCACCCATCCACGGACCGACCTCGTCAACCGTTGCTTAACCTTGATGATCGACCAGTGCGGCTGTTATTATTTAGCCACGAGCTCCTCACACACAAGTGCAAAATTGAAAAGGATTGAAAATAGAGGGAATGATATTACTTCAACTAAAATCATGTCAAGTGTCTACATTGCTACAAGTTTTTATCGAACTTTAATGAATAGTATCCATTTCATACAAACGCATGAAATACATTTTAGAAACAAACGGTTTTATCATGAGATTATACAAGACTATCTGTTCCCCGCGGCTTCGCTCCCGTGGGCCACCCCACAGGACCCGTTTTCGGGATAAAAAAATTGCCTATGTCACTCAGGAATAATGTAGCTTTCTATTGGTGAAAGAATTTTTCAAATCGGTCCAGTAGTTTCGGAGCCTATTCGGTACAAACAAACAAACAAACAAAAAAATGTTACCTCTTTATAATATTAGTATAGATAGTATAGAAAAGCTTGTCTTTGAGAGCCATGGTATAAAATATTCACAACATGCGGATGATCGTAAACATAGCTCGTATAATTTGAGTTAATTACAGAGCCTTTATATACATTAATCTTAAAATTAAGTACTATTCATAAAACGTTTGTAGGAAATGCTATATAAATCACTTCACGCGTGTTCTGGTATCTTAGTGTCTTTTTTTAAAGATAGTTATTATTGTAAAACTTTCTCCGGCGGGGTCTATGGTCAATGCAGGGGTACTCAGATTTGTGGTGTAGATTGACGTCATAATATTTAGGAGACAACCAACCAGTATCGAGAAAAAACGAATATCACAACATTATCGATGAAATTTAATAAATATGTAGTTTAATTTAAAGTGTCTTGTGTTTACCTAAATAAGTGTCAATATTCTAACTTCAGACCTAGCGAAAATATACTACGTGTATCATTATATAAGTGACTCCACTTTATCATTTTTTGTATGCTTTTGGGAATTACCAATATTGTCTGAAAGCTCGCGGTCGGCGGATTGAGTGCCCCTGGCTGTTCTATTGAATGGTCATAGTCGAGGACCGAGGATGGACCGAGGGTCCGTGTGGGTCAAGGACGCGGTCAGTCACCCACAATTTTATTCCTCCCACGCGGGTAGGTACACTTAAAAAGATGCTCAAATATCTTCATAGACGTACTAAGGAAAATTGATGTCACGTTACTTGGAAGTAATGTTCGAATTAAAATTTAAAATGTTGTAATTCTATTCATTATACGAAATGCTATAATTTTGCTTTTATATGGCTAACTAGCTGTTGCCCGCGACTTCGTCCGCGTCAAACTCGTAAAATAAACATATTTATTTTTTTATTTTCCCGCCGGAACTATTAATTTTCTCATGATCAAACGCCTATGTTACTCGTTATTACATCAGCTATCAACCAGTGAAAGTCCCGTCAAAATCGGTTCAGCCGTTTCGGAGATTACCCGGAGCAAACAGACCAACAGACAAAAATCTTAAAAATTGCTTACTTGTTGTTAGTACCGTATATACTTTCACGTGCATTCCATAAAACGTTGTTATTTTGAGATTACATACAGACACTTCAATTTTATTTGTTTGTATAGATATGCTGATACTACTGATATGAATATTTCATGTAGTTGCCTAGAACATAATAATAACTTATAACGACCTAGGTTTATATATATACAGCATAAAACGGCTTCTTACCATTGATTTGGAAATATGACAGATCATATCTTTACAAATTGAATAATCATAGCAAAATTATATGTTACACTTACAAGATCGTATCGGATTTGAGTTCAAAATTAATGGGTACCAGTTCTAGGCTGATTAATGTCTCGTGGCTCTGTGGGCATACCTACCTACATGAAACAAACGCGGTCGGTGGTGTCGTCAGCTACACTGTCACTGTGACACACTGACCGCGTCCCAAACGGTCACTTTGTATAAGGAAATTCCACATTTGGACTCCACTGATTATCAACAAGACAATTTAAAACTTTCCATCTCATTTACACACACCGATATGATTGTTTATTTTATAAGGAACAGCTTCTCAGACGGCAGAGACTTATGCCAAAAATACTAATACCAAAAATACTTCGAACTTCACAATATTTATAATAATTATGGTTTTATATAAATATTTGGCGGCTGCTCGTTTCAAACGAATTAACTACGAGTTTTCCGGCATAAACTATGTTCAGCTTCTGGTGAATTATACTCACCAATGATAAATAATACATGCGAAATAAACTAACATAATTACGTATAAATTCCCAACTTTACTTTGTAAATCACGAACATGAATATTTGAATAAATATGCAGCGTGATCACAAGCGCAGCTTCCTTAACCAGAGCCTTGATAATTTACAATTTTGTGGTTATTATGTAAAGGACAGAAAAAACTTGATAAAAAATGTGAAGAGGAGTCACGAGGTTCATTGAAAGATTTTCATTTATTACGAGAATTTTTGACGAATGAAAAAGGTGGAGATCTCAAACGCTGTGATTAGTATTCCAATCCATCATGTTTAGTGGCTCATTACCGAGTGATAAATGGGTGTATTAAAATTGGCGCGTTCCAGGATGACTTGCTTATATTGGCGAAATTGGATCCCTTCCAGCTTCACATAAAGTGTTATGGTGACTTATGTACCTATAAATCGTAATAGGGCCGTATCCTGTGTTGTAATCGAATTCCATTAATGTATTCGTAATTAACAGCTGTTTTCAATGGCATATATCCATTTGGAGGTGCTTGATTTTATAATTAAAGAATATTATTTCATGAGAAAAACGTCTTCTTTGAATAATTTTCTTCATTGTTGGTGGTTATTAAATATTACATTAGGTGCCTACGTTAATTACACTTCTTAGTTGTATTCTACTATTATTATTTGTTACGTAGATAGGTATGCGTCATCTGTAAATCCACTTGCTTTTTATCGTGTTAGTTTCGTATTAATGATGTATTGAGATTGCTGATACTTTTGCGGCAAATTAGCAATTGGTAGGCACTTAAGAGTTTACGTTAAATCATAACATGTTAGTATAAGTTTTATCAAGAAAAAGAATTTTCGCAGATATTAGACCTAGCTATATCAATTTTTCGCCCCCGAAAATTTTATACAAATTTTATCGAAATTATTAGAGCTGTTTTCGAAAAAGTAATTACAAATATATATATACAAAAATATTTCTCATCTATTATTTGACGAGAAATATTTTAGAGGCTAGGATAAGTGAATTTCCTCTAGGAAAATTAGTTATTCACACATTAGTTTTTTAAGTTGTTCTTAATAAAAGATAATTTGTGATGAAAGTGTAGGTAGGTTTTGAGAGTCCCTATAAGTAGGGTAAGCTGGTTTAGGAAAATCATTTTTTTATTTTGTAGTTGATGACACATCTTTCATAAAATATTATCAAATGCATCAAAAATATGCCTTATCTAAAGAAAAAAAAAAAAAACAAGTTATATTTGCGTACTTTTATAAGAGCTATTGGATAAGAGTACGCATGTGAATTTTTAAGAGTGCGCAGGAAAAACTTACTCATAATTTGTGTCTTTTGGGTATCTTCTTTGGAACTTGAAGAGGGTTCTTTGGTCCCTTTATTACTTGTTATAAGATAAATTTTTTGTTTTCTCTTTGGTACATGTTTCGAAACCGCATCCCCTTCGGGAGTAACGGCGTACTCTTGCAACATGCTTATGCGCGTATTCTTGGACACATTTACAATTATCGAATCAAGCGAAGTGCAACACCATCACCGGCACTGGCCGATATCACTCCCACTGTGATTTTGAGGTTATTTTCTTGCAGATCAATCTTTATACTATTTGTAATTTTGTCTCAAAAATACTTTCAAAATGCTAAAAATATTTAAGAAAATTTGTATAAATGTGTAAACTTACGGCGGTGATTTCTGCGTTTAGGTATGTAGGAATTCAATTTTTTATTGCACTCTACTTCTCCTAAGCCTGTTCTTCAAAATAACACTGAAGTTAGCCAGGTATCGTAAGTAACTTCATGGCTAGACCAGCCTACTCTAAAGCTTATGTCGATGTTAATTGCGCTGTTCTAAATAAAACGCACCTGCATCCCCCGAGGGCATAATTTAATGTAGGGATACTATATATGCCGAAAGATTAATTGAGAAAGAGTAATTATCTAGTACATTTATGGTAACTAATAAATTTTCGAGTTCCTTTTGTAAAATATGAAGACCTAAGCATTGTTTATTGTGCTCTTGTAGGCGCGTAATTTTGTTTAAAAATACTAGTACGCATAATTATTAAGGGGTGTTTTTGCGAGATTATTAAGGCAATATATTTAGTCTTATTGTCTCCAGATTTCCTATCCGATATTATTGTCGACATGTTGTATTATTGATTAGGGACAGTAGTATTTAATATGTTACGTTAATGACGAAGAAATAATGAAATTGCTGTTTTACGATACGGGCCACTTCTTCTTTTTATTCTCGAGTTCATGGAAAACTCGTTATATATTTTGGGCGAGCATAAGGTCTTCCAAAATGCTGTTGTATGGGCACTTGGACATTCGGACCACTTTGCACTGTGATAACTACGGTTTGACTTGGAATTACAAGTTCAAATAAACTTTGTATTTCAGTCATATTACCCAATAAAAAAAAAATTGGTCGTTGTCAAAACAAACAATTTTTTTATAAGTTTATCTACCTAATATTAATATTAGGTAGAAAAACTTTAACGATACTAGGAAATTAATGAATTGCTGTATCAAACATTGAACTCAGCTGTTAACTGTATTCGGTTTGATATGCTGTTATTAATTAAAAACGTCAACAGAATCATGGAACCTACTTACCGATGAATAAAATATAACCTGTTGGCAAACCGGCTAGTGCAGTGTGCATACATTCCTGATCAAACGATCATCTGTAAATACTAATCCCAGGGACTTTGAGATCTGGACTCACTTGGCATTAGTATGCATGTTCCTGAGATGTCAAGGAATTCAATGCTTTGATACAAATGCCGAGTGAGTTTTAAAACGTTAAAACGAATTGTGGGTGAACAATCCTTTGCTGATTTAATTTTTCTATTGATGAAGCTATGATACTGTTGTCCGCGTCTTCTTTTGCATGTATTTTGTATTTGATAACCAAGGTGTAATTTAGTCTATGTCGATAACCATGCTGGCAGGCAACCTATTTATCAAATATTTAACCATCGACAAACAGACAGAATTTCTTTCTAAACATAAATGTTAAAATAATACCTAAAAGACTATACTAACAATAAAATAAAGGCGTAGCAGTAGCGTTTTCTTCTAAAGCAAGTTTTAAGTAAGTTCTTAATAAGAGTTGCGTGTTCGATTCCCGTAACCCGCAGTAAGGAGCTGGTTTGTAATGACACCCAGGAGCACGTAAACGATCCTTGAGTGGGGTAAGATATGGGTAAGTTTCTTCAGTTATTTATCTGACCCAGACGTGACTCCGATATTCTCGACACCGCTGGAGGTCCTACCGGTCTTTAGGGAGCTAAAGTGAAACTCACGTGCAAAATAAAGGGTTCATTCAATTTTGTTAAGTAAATACTCGAAATAACACGTAATTAGCATGGTCCCAGGCCGGTCTAGACACGTCGCAGCGATCGTTGAACTCGCACAGGTCAAAAGCCTTGCAGTTCCAACCGTCGCTTAGGTATATATTTATTGCTTATACAATTTTCTGAGCCCCTACGTTACTTGTGAAGATTAATCCGCCTACCCGGATTTGACTGACAATTATATCCATTGAACGTCTCTCGTCTGAACTCTGAAAGCCGTTACGGATACACAAAGGCTTCGTTAACTAAGTTTATTTTCTGTTTGTGCTAAATCAAAGTAGGATTCAATCAAATTTAAAATAAACGATCTGTTTATACGCTAACCCCTTTTCTTGTAATTGCTAGCGATGCTAACCAATCAAAATGATTGAAAGTCTAAGAAAAGCGAAGCATTTTGCTCTACCTTCCTTTAGAGTTTAATTTGCAGAAGATTGGACTATAAAAAATTTCAAAACGCGTGATATTTTAGTATCACATTCAAAGTTTCGAACCACAGAGAACATCTACGACTGAATTTAAAAGTCTTTAAAACTGCAGTAAAGTATTTTTTGCTTTTATGTGTCGTAAAAATGAGATAAAACTCCGTTTGACAATACAAGATGTTCGTCTGCAGACAATGCTTGTTCCGAATGTTATTCTTTGGTTGTTACTGTCTCTTCAGGAACGTGGCTTCTCTTAATTTCGGAGGTCGGTTACCGCAAATATCTATAGGTATCCACTTGGGTATCTATCGCCTGATGGATTGCTGTCTCGCTAGAACGTTGCAATTATGTTTTTGCCTCCATCGATAGTTGAACTGTGAGTTCTGGTGAAGTCTTCCTTAATTGTCGGTTCATCAAACGTAATATACTTAATCATCTTCCAGAGATTCTTTTGTAAGTATATTTAAGGCAATTTTCTAAAGCGTTCAGTATGATTAGGATGTAGATTTTTCTTTGTTCTTTTTTGAGTGTTCCGTACCCGAAGGATAAAAATGGGACCCGATTACTAAGATTCCACGATCCGTATGTCTGTTTGTCTGTCTGTCACCAGGCTGTATCTCATGAACCGTGATAGCTAGACAGTTGAAATTTTCACAGATGATGTATTTTTTTGCCGCTATAACAACAAATACTAAAAACAGAATAAAATAAATATTTATGTGGGGCTCCCATACAAACGTGATTTTTATGCCGTTTTATGCGATATATGTACAGAATCCTTCGTGCGTGAGTCCGACTCGCACTTACCTAGCTTTTATCCTTTGCCCCAATATCAAAATTACATCATCTATATTGGCAGGCAAAGCCCAAATATATACCTAAAGCATATTCACTTATCACGGTTTCGGAAACTAAATACAGTTTTTTTTAATCCGACTACGTCGAAGCAAAAGGGTTTTTCTTTTATTGCAAAAGCTTTTAAAGGCTGAACAATTTGTTAGAAGTTTGTTTATTTCTACCCTTATAGAGGTGGTATCTACAGGACGCGAGTTTTAAGTAGATATAGGCAGAAATTAGGTACCTAACATTTAGGAATTTTATTAGGTGTATAACTTTTATTTTTGTTTGTGTCAACATTTTCTCTATTACAAATTGCAAGAACGGCTAGTTCATTTCCAAGAATGCTCAGAATCGCCGATACACTACGATGATTATAATGCGACACTGCGCGTACGCTCGCGTTCTTGGCCCGGGTGCCGTGGCTCATTCGCGGCCGAGAAGCCTCGATTCGCTTAATTTGATACAAACGGCCCCTAATAAGTCCAATCCAGTTTCTAAAATCACGTATTGTTTTTAGATAATAGAAACAATTAAGCCAATGATAACAAGGAATAGCTTTCTATATCTGGCTGAAATTTTCGTTTCATTTGCATACGCCTGAAACCTACTAGAAGCAATCATAAAGTAATAATCATAATCAGTAACTTTGTTTTTTTTTTATGGAAACCACCTTTCTTGTCAAATAGGAGGAAGAATTTGATGAAAAGGGCAATATTAAAATACTTAAATAAGTGGAATACTCGTTATGAATCAGTGTTAACTTTCGAAAATATATTAATTTTCTCCATAAAATGCAAGTAATTTTCAAGTAAAGAGAAAACTCTACCTACGTTTTACGATTCACAAAAGTAATTACCTGCCTAGAAATTCCTACAAACGATGGCAATAATGGAATGTGGTGTATGTCTGTCGCAGGCTTTATTACTTCCTCACTTTTGCCGTCGTAAAAAACAAGCAAACAATGTATTACGATAACAAAACTTTCTTTTAGTGTTTCTCTGATGAATGAATCAGTATCACGAAATCAACTGGAAATATATATTGATGCTTTTTGTTCTTGAAGGAGAAAGGTGGATGCCTGGACCACTGACCCACATAGCCACTGCTGCCGACCACTTTCTGCCTCACTGCTATTTATAATAATCATTCTGTATAGCACACTACTGACAACGCGTGCATTATATCTACTGTGCGAACTCGCGAAGCTTACCAAACTAAGTTGAGCTGCGACGATGATAGATGATATTTATACGCGAGGGATAAATACATGCTCTTTTAGTAAGGAGAAAAACAATAGATTTATGATCAATATTAATGGATTCAAGATGGGTATGTCGAATAACATTTGAAACCGACACCGTAACGAGCCGCTGGACGTCCCATTACACCTTGTGTGGGCAGATGAGCGAGTGCACTCCACCACTTCAGCCAAAGATATCACTAAATATAAATAATCGAGCGATAGAATTGATGTGAAAACGGTACATTTTTGACTGTATAACGACAGCAGATCCAACATTAAATGAATGAATGAATGAATGAAATGATGCATCCGTCGAAAAAATTACCACCATTCGTCGATATTTTTTTACAGATGCACTATTTGCAAGCTCCTCGTAAGATTTTAATGAAACCTTGTAGTGGAGCACGAAGGGGGTTGCTGTAAACAAGTCTGGATGCGCGACTGGTTGTCAGGTAATACTGGCCAGTGGCGCTAAATATAAACTCTTAACGAGTTTCTACGTATAAAAAGGCGAGTAGCTTCACATTATCGCACATCAGATTAGTGGCCTGATCGCAATGGGCATCCTATTAGGATAGTTTATGGCATTTCCAGCAAGAGTTAAAGAGCCCTTCGCGCTTTAGTGTCTATTAAGAACTTACGACTTCAGACAAGAAGAAAATAATAAACGTTTACTTATTTACGAATGAAAACAGCAATAAATCTTTAACACAAAACATTAACTCTGCGATGTCAATCGAGGTCACGCTAATTCAATTCATTATTCCGATCAGATAACACTAATTCATAAATATCTTTCGTCAAACACATCGGAAACATCCGCCAGGTTATCGGCTAACAGTGAATGCCGTTCAGATACGGTATTTTTTGTCGAATAATTAGACGTTTAATATAAATTGTTATGGAATCGGCTGTGAATAGCAACTAGTTATAAAACCGGCCGCGTCGGCATTTTATCTGGTGACCCGATTCGAGGCAGCGTGAACGGGCTGGCGGGTGTTGCACTGAGGAGATGCGCGGGCGCCGGCCGCCAGCCAAGTGCAAGGCAAACCTCTCCACTATACGTAACACTGAACACAACATAACGACAACAAAATACTAACAAGCGCGTCCGACACACACATGTTTTGCTCGAGTTTCTTGTATTGTTTATTAATAAGTATTTTTATTCATAGTTTTAAGATGATTTGTCTATTGATATTAGACTTTAATTAAATATTTAGTTTTGTAAAATAAGATTTGATCTCGATAAAATAATTTAAAAAGATTCGAAAACAGTACCTTGGCGTACCGATATCTAAAATACCTTGTTGCATCAATATTTTACGAACAGGCGGCCAATAAAAATTACATAAAAGTAAGTCACGTCGTCGGATGCAATTACGCGGCTAAAGTTTAGTGAACACGTAAAAAGAAGATGGCGGCAATAAGTGCAGGATGCGCGGCGGGTGCACGCTTCGAAGATGTCCCGATAGTGCGCGAGAAGTACATAAAAGTTCCTTTTTTGAATTCTTATTTTTATACTAACTTTATTTTAATTTTTTTTTATAGGTGTGCGCATCGTGCAATGACTTTACCTGGTAACCAATAAGATATTCATACAATGTGCACATAGCTTCTTATTTAACTGGAAAATGATGGCAAATGTAATCTATAATGCATACATCCGCTATTTTATGATTACATACTTTATTATACTGTATTTCGAGATGTAAGCAAACGGCTACTCGACTCTTCACGTGACCAGAAGGTTGGTCTTTTCCTTGGCCAGAGAATCAGCATTGCCATCCAAATGGGCAATGCTGCCAGCGTTCTGGGCACTTTTCACGTTGACAGCGATGTGGACAAATTTTTTGACGCCCTATGACCCCTGCCCTTTTATACGCGTTCGTAGTTTTATTTTATTTTTATTTAACTGTATATACAGGTAGTTATCGTTAATTAAGTATTTAATAGTATGTTAATTTTAATTATACTGTGGGTTACAAGTTACAATTAATTAATTTAGTGAGTAAAAAGTTTTACTTTGTGGCAACATTCACACAGACGAAAAGCATTTCCTTCATGTTGATTGCTCTATTATAATCGAGTTTGACGCAACCAGAATTAAACTGATCAAGACAAGAGAAGCTTGATTTCCGCTGAATTTACTAAATAGAACATAATCAAGATTCGTATCTAAGAATTATTCATAGAATGTCTAATTAACGATGGTTCTGCCATGCATAGATAGAATTTGCAGACAAATTAATGTTCTTCGGTTACGATAATAAAACTGAAAGAACTCTTCTAGGTCAGCTTATTTAGAATATGTGGTGTTGGCATCCTTATATGGATGCTGGCATTCAATTTTTAAATGAAATACGTACCCACGCCAGATATAAAAATCTATTAAGTGATGAGATAGGCTCAAGCACTCGACGCTTATGGGCAACGTGCAGCAATCTAACTTATTTATGCACTAGTCTCAGTCTAATATGCAGTTGGTGTGCGTGACTGAACGCAGCACCAATTCATTTCATATTGCACCCGCTGAGGGGCGCCACTTTCCTCGTAATGATGTCTCGACGCAGGATCGCGCACGTACTTAATAAGACCATGCATCGCTTCAATCGTATGAAAGGGGACCATCAGATAAATTAGAAATTCACTAATAGGAACTAAAAAACGTTAGCAGTAATGCATTGGTGTAAAAGGAAGAAATACGAGCGGCAACCAGTCATGTTCTGAGCATTTATAAGTTAGTTAAATGTTTAAAAGAATTCGAGGGAAATCTGCTTTATTACCCACATCCTCAGCTTTATCTACTTAACTTTGTTGGAAATGGAAAAGCACATTCAAGTTCTTTACACTTTTAAAGTTGAAGATTTTCCATTCACGCGATTTTATCAACTTAAACAGTAACTTGCTCCAATCTAGCCATTCAATTATCCTAACACTACTGGATTATTAAATAATTACAAAGATTATAATCTTAAGATCATCATAATTCAAGTTAACAGAACAAAAAGCAATTGTGATATAACTGGATTGTGGCTATTAGCATGTTTAACGCCATAACGACACGCACGCGCGCCCTTCTATGGAACCCATTACTATACAATAAGGATTTTTTGCTAAATTACCTATAACAGGTTTTTCAGACCAAACAAACCAAACGCAATTTGTATTAATACATCTAACTCACCGACAAATTGGGGCAGGTTTTCCCGTTTTTTCTGCCACACAGTTGAAATAGACCAATCTAACCTTGTTAAGACTTCTTTGCATCTTCTCGACTCTGGACTACGTATTTATCGCATAACGGCATTTAGAATTGTTTCTCATTAAGATCAATGCTAATAATGGAGAAAGTCGTGAAGACCGTTAATGACAAAATGTTCATTTGGAAACAAGTTTTTTTGTCCGATTTTTTATGTTGCGTAGCAGGTTCTTGTCTGCAAGAATTTAAAGTTGTAAAGTGAGATAGTTGACACACAAAAAATACGTTGTTGTTTGGGCAGGCACCGTTGTGCGACACCCGTGCTGACCCGACCCGTGGTTCAATGATCAGCCGACATTCGGACAATGCGGGTGTTTCCCAGGCTAGCCTATGACTGATAATAACACCCACACATTTTTCTCATTAACGGACGAGAAGAACTGGCTGGAAACACACTTAAGATTGCCCTTTAACTGTTAATTAAACTTTATATTATTATTATTACAGTTACGTAAATCTACCATAAAATCGTCTTTACTTTACAAACAATAATTTATAGCACGTAACTAACTAATTTTCATTTTGGCATTCCAAAATACTTTCTTACTTTTAAGGCGAATGCCAAACGCTTATGATCTAAAATCCGTATAAAGGCTGTAGCTTAAACGACATCAAATCAGACATCTATTAATACTACTTAACATAAATACATATATTAAGTAATCAAAGCTCATGGTTTATGATTGCGTAATTATAGTAAAATAACTGAAACAGTTACAGTTCGTAGCGTGTGCTACGAGCGGCGGCAGCAACGGCGCGTGGCTTCACAATAGTAAATAAAATAGTTGTTAGGGTACCTGCATGGTATCGTCGGCGGTATAAGAGGCAATTAAGCGAACACGCGGAAGCCCACACATCATTATTCATTAACAACATGGACTAAAAGCTTCGGGCTCGCTTGGCTCGCTTCCTGGGTTTTTCTGCGCAGGAGCAGAGAGATGCGCGGTCTCGCGTGCCGGACCGCTCCGCTCGTGCGCACACATCTCTTACATCATAACACACATGTAAATAATTCATGGAATAGCGTTCGATTCGGTTAGTGAGCTTTATCTTATTCCTAACGGTAAAGAAAAATAGGAAAATACGAAGTTCTCGTACTTAATTAATGTTATGGTCTCGGCGTGCAAGACAATCGTTGTTTAAACACGCTCCAGCTGCGGGTAATGTTCCTCTCCGTCTCGTAAGATATTTGTTAGACAGTCTTTTCAATTTGTATCATGTTTCAAACATAGTATTTATTAAGTTTTGCTTACACTTAAGTTCTTATTAATAAAAGCTTAATTTAAGCTCGCAAATTAGATTTTCTTACTATAATTATCTATGAGTTATGAAGTTAAATCTACCACATTACAGACATGAAAAATTAATCTTAACTAATATAATGTGTTATCCAATCATGTTTAAGAACTAATAAGGAAAGATTTTTTATCACATAAGCAGGCAATACTCCTAATATAATATTGAATCGTAGTATTAATTACGAAATAACATATTCGACAAGAGTAAAAAAATACAATATCATCATGGTATTGGCAAAAAGATATATAAAAATAAAATTCTATTCGTATGCGTGCAAATATTTTGCCATCAAACATCATCAATGAGTACTTATTGTGTCTTTAATAGTAGATTTACCCGGTCTCTGAACTTTGCCTTTTAAACTAATCAAGGTGGATTGAATTCACATAATTCAATAGTTTTTGGAAGTTTGTTTGTGAACTCTTTTTTTACCGACTTCCCAAAAAGAAGGAGGTTCTATATGGTCGACGATGTATATTTTTAATGTGCGTTCCTTCAATTATGGACCGATTTTGAAAATTATTTTTGTGTTTGAAAGTGTATACTCCCGAAGTGGTCCCATTTTCACCAAGTCAGAATCTGATCATGGAATTCCATGGCAATCGGGGGATCTCCTCAAATATTATAGGCACACATATAGCGAAGTGGAACTGATGAAGAAGATCACAGAGGGTCACAGGAACTCCTTAATGATAAGTATATATAATATAACCGATTATGATGAAGCAAATACTTATAAATAATTGGTACTGATGAAAATGGTACCATCAAACTGAACTGATGATAAAGCCCGAAGGTAGGCACTGGAACTCCAAAATACAACAATGTATCCTAGTCGTGTTTGGGCTTATTGAAATCGTCGTGAGATGTACTTTGGCAATAAATGCTTTTCATGGTAATTTGTGGTACATACTAAAACTAAAAATAGAAAAATAAAAACTTTTAAATAAAATGTTTAACCGACTTCGAAAGCAAAACACTAACTACAAAGCTAAATATAATTTTATTTTCCGAAGTCAGCGTCTTTGTTTTTAATTTTTTTGAAAAATGAAAGTTTTTTTTGAAAAATGAAAAACAAAGACGCTGACTTCTGTAAAGAAAGTTATTTTTCGCTTTGTAGTGTTTTGCTTTGGAAGTCTGTTGATTTTTTTCGTAAATTTTCGTTTATTACAAAACGGTACACAATCTGTTTCGGGTGCAGGATGTGTCTCGGGTCTAAATTGCCTCGTTAACTTCAGTAAGAGCGTCGTTAATGTTTGGTACTTTGGTGGCACCGTTAGTGGCGACGTTAAGGTAGACTTCCGTACAAAATCACTGTTAACGTCGCCGCGACAGTGTCTTGTGTGGTTTGAACCGTATGCTCGAACGCGTGTTAAACGGTTCTTACGACATTTTTCCGTGAATATCGGCGTCAGTGAGTCTACCTGTACCGTGGTCGCACTCACCATCACGCTGCCATACGATGTAGCTCAGTAGAGCATAAGATAGCTTATGTTTTTTCACTTATTTTACTCATAATCGATTTAGAAACGCCTGCGGTTTTTATCAGATTTTTATCGAATTTGAAGGTAATAAAAATTGAAATTGTCACGTCTGATACCTATTTTTCTCGAATAGAAAGTGCAGGTTAAGTTCAATCGTAAGTGGTCTGTGACTGAATTAAAAGATATTAATACACGATATTCTTCTTATCAGGCGAAATTTCTTACTCTGGATTGATTGTCTCAATTAGTTGATTAAATAAAAATGGTCGATGAGATCGGTCAAATACTTATTAATGTACTCAACGCTTACTAAAATGATCAAATGTATCGATCATTAGTAGCTTTTAATCTCGCATCAACCCGTACAAATAGATCTTTTAAAACATGCTACATTTTCCAAAGCTTAAGATGAAATTACCGAAACTGTTTTCTTTTCATTTGGGCAATTAATAAGGGCTAAGTAAGTCTAAGTAAATATCAATAAGGGCTTTTTCTCTCTCCGTCCAAAAATAATACATAAAGTAATCCTCCTCTGTTCGTAGAAAATACCTGTTCAAGTCGTAAGTCCGGAAACAATGGCCGTTACAATTGGTTTAGTTAGGTGAACGAGGGTCACCCTAATGGATACATGGAGACGCTTACTGGACTGGAACAAAATATTCCAGTTCGATTTATGGGATACTACATTATTTATATCCTAAATATTCTCTACTCAAACAATATAACAGGTTGTACTTCTGTGTTTCCCAAAATGGAGTTATCCAGTTTTCCCCATATCATATTGTCCTAAGTTCCATGTAATAGGGTTCACACTTAATGTCGTTAACAACGGAGAAATGGGCACTAATCTGGACCTACTGAGAAAATTCGTAAAAGAAAATAAAGTAACACTTTGGCCGAGGTTTAATCCCTAGTTGACCAATGATGTTATTATCAAATTCAAAATTCTATAAAAAAGGTGAAATAGTAGGTACCTACAACTGTGAAAGTGAATGAACCATGAATCCTCATTGATACCTATTCCCAAGAACCTTGAAACCCGGAAGTACCAACCTACAATAAATTTGACACGTACAAGATCAAAAGATTCGAAGCTAACGGTAGTGCATCGACGGTGAACGACACCGTGCGATCGGCGCAAGCGCAGACTCCGATAACGCAACAATTATTAGCTTGTTATCGACTGATCTCATAGAGCTCGTGTCAAAAACTATGCACCGTTAAATACTGTAGCTTTAAGGTTCTCGCAGACAAGCGATACTATGCGACAACGCAAAATATGGCGCATACTGGCGCCGCGCCGCACCTGTTGTCTGAAGCGGAAGCATTTGAGCTAAGCGCACATTACAACTTGCTGCAACATGCCGTAGTAAAACGACTCAAAACAAAAAAGCGAGGTGCAGTGCAGCTTACCTAAGTATGCGATTCTTCTTACAAAATATAGGAGGATACTTTATTTTGTAAGGCGGTGCGGCCCTATTCTGCGTCAGCCTTCATTGAACGGTAGGTTTGGGAATGGTACCTGCGAGAATTAATTAGCTGGTCTTGCTAATTAAGAATTTACACGAATTAATTGTACCTAAGTATGCGATTATCACTGAAGTTACACATAATACCAAAAAAAAACATAATGTAAAGAATTAAAGTTGGATCAATGTGATAAAAGCTTTTCTTCAAGAGTCAAATTTTAACCTAATTGAGCTTATTAAGCATAAAATAGGAAATCGTAAGGTCGTAGACGGTTAATTCCTATAGAGTAAAATAATTTAATATTTTATGGGTCTTTTTGCCCTAGGCTGCTTATAGCCAATTGTTTTGTATGTTGGATGAGTGTCGTGCTTCACTTATTAAATTAGTGACTACCTACACTCATCAAAAACATATCGTGAACTTGAATTTAATATTTGTTCTTCAATTTGTCTCAGGAATAAGCTTCCGACAATTTTATACACGTCACATGATTCGCTGGCTCTTGTATTTACGCACAAAGACAGATACTAATTAATTCCGCCATAAAAATATATCGTACACGCCATTATGATCTTTGTAATCGAGGTCGTAGTGATGAGATTAGAACATAATGTGACATGACAATTTGAGTGACTATACTGCCGGTACTTGACGAGTAGCGTGTCATTATGGCACTACATTTAAGTAAGACTATAATTAAGATAAATTACACGTAGGTTAAGCATCTACTTTGATCTTAGCAGCCTTCCGCTACAGAGGAAACTATGTAGTAAACCTTAGTAGGCACATGTATACAATATATACTGAAAATAACATTGTACATTTTTCATAAAAAATTTACCTAATTACATAAATTAAATCATATAAATAGTGTTTGATATTTTTGTAAACCTAGATACCCAATGTTTATAATTCTAGTATCTTTGTCATATAAAAACTCAAAAGAGTCAGTAACTACTTGTAATCATAAAAGTTACCATTTCTCTAGATATCCAAACCTATAAAAACAAATCAAAGCCGGACTTTTTTATGTTATTTTGTAGCCGTACCGAAATCCATCGCTGACCGGCTTTATTCTACCTTAATATCATTGTCGGGTACCGTTGTCCGGCCACAAGGTAACGGGACCCAAGGCCCTAAGCATTGAACAACGCTACGATTATTCCGATCATCTCGCATTTAAGGGGCATGTTGAACTTAAACTTGGGAAGCTAGTAATTGGCTTTGGAATATTGATTTGAAAATTAGAAGCATGAATGGATTAATGTTCGGGCACGATTCTGTATGATGTAATTATATATTCATAGATGTGATTGATTTGATTAGATAATGATGCTTTACGTAGAGATTCGCCTCTATTAGAATAGTGAAGATACTAACCCTCGACTTCTGAATTAAGCATTTGAAGTATTGTATTTGTCATATCCAATTCAGCCTGAAAACCTGCCAAACTTTGATATTGATGTAGGGTTTGTTTGACACGGTCTTAAGTCAAAATACTCAGTTCAGAAACCGGCCCGAAGTCTCTAGTTACATATAACTTCAAAAGTTTTTGGAGGATTTAATGCGGATCCCACTGCCATTTTAAAAAATTAATGCAGGAAGGTTATAATGCAGATCTCATTCATATTTCACCAGTTAGTATACAGAGTATAGGTGGCACATACCTGCGGGCGGAGCGTCGTATGTCTTGAGTAATAGTCATGTTGGTAGAAGCTGGTGGGCGACAGCGGCGGCCGGTATTTCTTGCTGTGGCCGTAGCCCATCGTGTCCATCGTGTGCATCTTGATTCACAACACTAGTCGTGTATCCCACGAGGCAGTCCCGATCGATCGTCCGGTGCTTTAGATCAGACGTTAAGCCTCACATATCGCTTGCTTCTCTGTAACAATAAATTCATTGATATCAGTATTTTATGACACGTTTATTATAGTTCTCAGCACAGCTTTCTTTGTGAAGTGAATGGCGGGATGGGCGCGAGGCAACGCGGGCGCATGTCTTGCATCCAAAATGTGGGATGACGATGCGGCGCGCATTATGATCGAGTTGAGCCTCTCTAGCATGTTATAAATTACATATTTTTAGCGATCATAACATTGATAAGGTAATGTTTACATCTGCTGTTACTGAAATTAACATCAAAGTTTCATTTGCTGTCTGTATTTCGGGTTCACGAGTCCCACGTTACCAATTTATTTGGCAGTTATTCAAATGTATTAACGGGACCAGCTTTGAAAGCACTAACATCCGCTGTATAAATTACGAGAGCTTCGCTCTGCACCATCTGATATTTACATAAAGTCTCTCAGAACTCGAGAGCTCGCTCCGTCGCGTCGCTGTTTGTTGTGGCAACGAATTTAAATTGGTCAAATACCTGCCACTGGAACAAGTCGTAGTGACGATGACGTGACATAACTGTTAAACCGTAACAACGAAATTCATCAATTAAAACGTACGAACCCGACCTCGACACTGGCACTCCAATGGCCAATAAATTAGTATTTTATTGGCATTTGCATTTTATATTGATAGATATTTATTCGGGTCTTAATGATCTGCTAATTTGGTTCTGCAGATGCTAAAATAGCTTACCGTAAATGTTTGATTACTAATACTTAATTAGTTTAGTCATGGTAAAATGCGGTAGGAAAAACACACTGATTTATTAAATGTTTAAGCCACAAGGATCTTTCTTTCTTCAGCAGATACTTTTATCCTCAGAAGGACTTTTTGCGATCCTCTAAAAGGATAAAAGTTTTCCTCATAAATATTTGTAACCTTTATCAAATCTGTCCCAATCCAACAAATCCTCCTCTCAAAGAAATATATTAATATTTATTTGTTATTATTCTACGTTTCCTGAAAGACAGTTACAAACAAATAGATTATTCTTGTCAAAAAATTGACCAGTAAATTACAAAGTTGTGACAGTTCTCACGCGTAGACGACGCGGTGCCGAATGTTTGTTTTTGTTCACGTTTTTATCTCATTGATTGAGTAGTATTCGGCCTCAGCTCAGGGCCAGCCGTTGCACTGCTCAATTGTTCCACAATCGACACCACGGATCAATGGATATTATACAATATTGTTTTTCCCTGAATGTTATATCATAATAACTCATGGCTGTATTCAGTAAGCTTATTGAACAAAAACTGGTTGCGATGTTAAAATTAATTGTTGATTTATATCAGGAAGTCTTGGTCATCGACTTCACGTGTGTTCTTCGGCTTATACGTACCAATCAAGATTGATGTACAAAAAACAATGACAGTTACACGCTATTTTTTCTAAGTGGAAACTGTTTGTGACACCACCAGCAGGTGTTTTGTTTTAAATAGATTTCTTCAATGCTCAAAGGATATATTGATACTCTTTAACGAGTACCTAAGTGATTGATGATATTTGCGATGTCCTCTATGATGTTTAGATAAATTATTTAATTTAGAAAAGTAAGGTAGGTACCTAATTTATATTAATAGTTATCTATTTAGAACCCGAAAATACTACGAAGTAATTGAAAATGTCAATCACTTCAATAAAATCATTTACAGATTTGAATTGTCAAAGTGTCTGCCAGTCGGCAATATGAAGCTAATTACACGTCCGAAAACGTTAGTTTTACGCGTTTTCTGACTAACGACTCCATGGAGAAGATCGTGCAAGAAACTTCAAGGACATTGAACTTGTGAGTACTACCAAAACGATACCAGTGACTGCTCTACATCAAAATTGCGTTACGTATCTCACACTATATCATACTAACTATAATGCCCTTAAGTTTTCCGCAGCACGTCGGTACTATACGTCGTTAACACGTATAGATTGCTCAAGTCTCCTCGCCAGGCCTTGTCCTGCTAGTGCTGAGTCATAGCAACATGGACACCGTGGGAAACCGCTTATCAGTAGGCTCTTGTGCGAATCGTAGGCCAAGTAATTATTAACTGGTTTATGTAGTCCATTGAAGCTATTAGTTATCTAACCGAGTGCTTCGTTGAAGGGCTTCTAAGACCTTCTAGGATACCATTGTTCCTGTTGAATTGATTTTTGATAAAGAATATGCCTGAAGCGGTCGAAGCCAGGTAAATAGATTTTTTTAAAGGATCCCGTAAGGCCAATTCTTTTACTAAAGAATGTTCAAATACAAGTCACAATCTCATCTCAGCGACCGGAGCGACAAACAATTCCAAAATATTATCAAAATGTATGCGCCTACTAGAAGTCTTTTTGAGGTTATGATACAGATTAGAACGATTCTTAAAAATAGTAGAATTGCCCCTTTTGTCCTAAAACGACCACAAAAGCTGTTAATATTATTCTCAAAGCTCTAATCAAAGCTTGAATTTATAAATTAAACATGAGTTTATACCCGCGTGGTGTTGGTAAACAAAATGCAAGTTCAATGTATCCCAGGTGCAGAGCGGCCTCGGCGCGTCCAATGTCAATGTCACCTTTCCATTGAGTCGACACCGACATCGGTGCGCCCGCGCCGACATCGCTTCGCCGACCGTCGTAGGCGCTCGGGCGTGGACCGATGCGATTCACTGCTCGGAACAGGAAATACCCGAAGCTCATCGTGAACAGGGATTTTGACACAAATCCTTTTAATGTTATCCATATCAATTATTTTGGTTTGGTTTCGAGGTGTTTCCAACAATAAGGATGCCTTTTGTGTCTTATGGAATGCATAAAAGTGAGCAATTTGAAAAGTATTTGCCCATTACAAAAACATCTCTGTCTACAAACATAGCAGGATTTTACTCGATCGGAACCGGTTTAGCATTCCAACCGTTCGGATACTGGTTCCTAATCCTAATAAATGTTCTTAGAATTATAATTTTGCAGATTGTACTGCTTTCTTTTTGAATATATGTCAAGATAATTTAAATAGTCGTATAAAATGTGGGTGAGGTAACGCGAATCGCCGCGGAATTCGGACGAGAACGGTACATGCGCGCGCGCAATGTCGGATTACACGACATTCGTGCTGATACATTATACAACGCAGCTAATCACTTGTTTTACATTTCTAAGTAGATACTAACTACTAATAAACACAAATTCCATTGTAGCTTACTCTGAAGCTTGAATACCTTCCAAGTATTCAAGCTTTAGAGTAAGCTACAATGAAATTTGTGTTTTTTTAATTGCATTATAAGTATCAAGCCGGTACCTGCCTTTTAATCGCCGTCATCTTGAGCTAACACATGCATATACCTATTAAGGACAAAAGTATTCTTTAATATTACGATTTTTCAACGACTTATTCCAAACAAAGGTTAATTTACTAATTTAAATAATCCGTAGCTACAAATAGTGCTACGCTGCTACGCCGTAGCGTTTTTAAAAACTCATTATTTATTATACCAGCAGCCATGAAATAGTATGACAAATACGCTTTAAATAATTAGGTATTGCCAAAAAATATTGAACTCTTTAGAAAAGAGTATCTTCACCAAAGAAAGCGTTCAATATTTTTTGGCAATACCAAATAATTTAAAGAGATTTTGCCATAAACTTTCATGGGGTCAAACCCTTTGCATTGTCGAATTCACTTACGCAATTAGGCAGCAGATATTTATTACCCAAAGTAAGATTGGTATTTGATTTATCAACTACAAATTAAACAAGTAGAGAGAAAACTGATTGTGAGAAGTAACTCCAGACGTCTGTCTACCACACAATAATAAAAAACCGGCCAAGTGCGAGTCGGACTCGCGCACGAAGGGTTCCGTACCATTATTGCGAAAAACGGAAAAAAAATCACGTTTGTTGTATGGAGCCCCACCTAAATATTTATTTTATTCTATTTTTAGTATTTGTTGTTATAGCGGCAACAGAAATACATTATCTGTGAAAATTTCAGCTGTCTAGCTATTACGGTTCATGAGATACAGCCTGGTGACAGACGGACAGACAGACAGACGGATCGCGGCATCTTAGTAATAGGGTCCCGTTTTTACCCTTTGGGTACGGAACCCTAAAAATAGTCGAGAAATTCCTCTCATAACTTGATTGTGTCCCTATAATTAGACTAGTCAGTCCACTTCATAAAATTACTTCGAGTGTATGACTCGTTAGCACAATTACCAGGCTGGTAGAGAGACGAAGAAGTGACAAGGGCAGACAGTCTCATCCTCTCAGCCATAGTGGCAACAAAGAGCACTGGGATCACAACAACGTGAAACAGACAGTTTAATCGTCGGCTAATTGTGCCTACAGTTGACGATCTGAGGAACCTGTACAAACATAAAGATGTTTATACAGGTTCAGTATTTATGCTCGTAGCTAGATTACAGAGGCTGAGATACTGCTTTTGTTGTTGTAAATCTATAATTAAAAATACAAGGTCATAAGTTAGGCATGTTAATATGCCTGATGCATTATTGTATAGGATTCCCTCTGAGGTATTTTACTTTAATGAAGACGCATACAAAATTTGGATTTCAGTATGAACACAGAATTTGATTAGTAGCAATTTCCCAGATTATCATACCTACCTATTTAGTTGCAAAGGTCGGATTATATGATTCATATTAACGATAAACAAGGACATTATCCTCGATGATAAAGGTATAGTATGGAACCTTCGCTAAATAATGAACTGAGCTGGTTTTAATTTCGCAGAAACTTTTAGTTTTAAACGTCTTGTTTCTGGAACGAATGCCAACATTTAAAACTAATCATCTGAAGCCCGAAAAATTAGCCAAAAAAGCTTGGAACTTAGACTTTATAAAAACTTACACCAACTTTCGTAATGAATATAATGATGATTGCTAAAAATTGCAATACATTTTCTATTTTGAAACAACATGGCTAATGGCACTTTTTCTAGCTATGAACGTGCGCGATAGTTTGTTCAACCCGTTGAAAAAATTCAAATTAACATTTTGTGTGTATTGAATTTGAATTACCTACTGATTAAGTACTTTGACTTCGGTAGAAGAATTTTTATTCGTTACTTGTGATTGACTTGAAACAATGACCCAATGTCTAGTGTAAGTACCAATATTATTTGAAGATTGTATTTGGTACTTACCTATTTTTTACGTATATCAGGCGGATGCGTACTACCGTCTTATCCGTGTTGTTCACATTACCAAATTCGTGCCAAAAACACATTTATCATTTGCGTAAATATCGTTTTCCTAGACCACCTTCGTTTTTTCTACAAAAACAAACTTTAATTTAGTATCTCACACCTATTATCGTAATCAGAAGCTATAGCTTCCTGCTGCTGGTGATTGGCAGAGCTTGAGTCGTGACGACCACCAGTCGTCCTCAGCCGGGAGCATCCGTGACTCCGCACTGGCCTCGCTGACGTCATCAGCAATTACGTAGCCATACCATGCAGTTGCGTTATGTTATCTAATAGCTGGGCACGACCGAAACAATTAATACTAAATACTCATCAATCTAATGTGTAAACAATCTTAGAAAAAAATATTATTGGTAAAAACCGCGAGGCGGCTTTATTTGAACCAATCATTAATAGTATTACTTATATACTCGTACTTAGGTAATATATGAATGAAAATACTTAGCATAATAATTATGCAAATTAACATATGATGTAATTCAAAAAAAGATTTTATTACACGTATCAGCCGAAGATTATTTCATAAATATGTTTATAAGCGGCTACACGCGAGTAACAACGCTGACCTGACATTTTTTAAGATACCAAACTAAAGATTATGTTCGTTAGCTTCTTAAAATGTTATCGGTTCCGAATCTTACTATCTCCTGACGATTCTCAAGGGAAAATTGTGACAGTTAGCATGCTTGACAGGTGAATTAATGACCACGCAGTGACACTGATAGATACTCCTGGCTGTCTTTGGAGTAATCTCTTAGTAGCCTGACATCTCAGGGAACAGGCAAGGGATAACGTAGAATTTTAGAGCTACTAAAACATGCATGACTAACTGGATAGAAAAATAGAACATACTATATAATCGATACACTAAAATGTAACATAGATCCTCTAGACGAATCTACACTAATATCATAAAGAGGTAAAGTTTGAAATTTTGATGTATGAGTAAGTACTGATCCGATTAAGTCCGATTACAAACGGTATTTTAGTCAAGAGTGAATAGGTTACTTCTAGGCAAGTGTGCTTCACCGTCGACCACATCATCGCTTACCATCAGGTGAGATAGTGTTCAAACGAGAGACTATCACAAAAAAATCACACTGGTGGGAAGCTACACTATCTTTGTGGCTGGCATAGGTTACGATTCCACAAGAATGAAGCCACAAATAAATGCAAGTATACAAATATTGCTACCTTATTCTACGGTACAATGTCGGTCTTATCGCTGGTAGTGATATCAATCAGACAAGACAATCTCCGTACGAACTAAAGTTACTATTCTATTTTGTGCCTTTTTTCTCCGTTATATTTGACGATACTTAATGACTGTTGGCTCGTTACTAGTTAACTGTTCTCAAGTATTTAGGTTATGGTTGTTTTTTATTAACATAGGTTCAAGTTTTACATGTTGTTTTACAAGATGTAAGAAAAAGGATATAATTTTTTAGTGTATCATTGTAAAGTCGTCACAATCTAAGAAGCCCGTTGACGTTTCTCATTTTACATACCGCGATAACTTTCTACGTAAGAAATCGAAAAATCAAATTCATAATCTTAATTAATTACTATGTTACCCATACACTATAATAACGAGTATCATTCGCAAGCATCAAGTTTAATTATTATTAAGTATTTTTATAGCTGTCAAAACAGGCCTTTTATTTTTTGACAACTTTAGGTTTGTTTACCTACCATTTCAATATCATTTTAACGTGGCGTATATGGAGGTATGTGTGACACTTTATATCGTCATAAATATCATATACTTCTAACAGATATTGACTTCGAACATCAGACAGACGTGCCATCTCGTAAATAACCCAGAGACATCGACGGGTTAGGTACAGTTGTACTTTAGTACGAAAATCATATTTCACCAGTTATGTTTAGATAGAGCATATTGCCATCAACTGAGCAGATTCCAAATGCCAGGCTGCTACTGTGAAATGCCAAATGAAAAATATCTATTCCAAATATCCCAATAATGCATTATTCGAGTCGATAATAAAACCAAGGACTTCATGCTCGGCAGTAAAATCAAAGTCAAAATTCTTTATTTCAATTAGGCCACTAAGCGGCACTTTGGAACGTCAAAAATTTAAATTTAAATGTAATAATAATTGATTCTACCGTCCACTCGACTAACACTACTATACTACGTATAGTTGTAAAGTATTACAAGCACTTGTAGGTACTAGTAGTAGGACTTGTTGCCACTAGTGGTACGGTATTCGGATACATTACTAATTAAAATAATCAATCAACGCGCTACAGCTGCTTGAGTGCCGGGAGGAGGGTGCAAGGGGGTGGACTTGCCACGACCTGGGTTTTAAAATATATATTCAAAAACATTAAAAAATACGAGATTTTTGAGCTCGCTTCGCTTGCTCTTGAAGTCCAATTCTCCTTTATTTCTCGCATTTCTCTACATAAGTCGACAAAGTTGGTTCTATCTATGGAAATGGACAAAAGAAAACTTTTTGCATTCGAGGCGTATTTTAAAGATGCACCCTCCTAAAAATACTCCCGCCGGCACCCATGTAAAGACGTATATACATAAGTGGCTCCACTTTAAAGCCTGTAGGCCACTAGTATAGAGCTCAGCGACACGGTCAATAGATATCTGAAAGCGATTAATGGTGTAACGGTACCGCAGCCTGGTTGAGTGGAATAAACATGCATCAGCATTTTTAAAGCAGAGAGTTATAACAGTTTTAAAGCACGCTTATTATTTTTATAAAATTTATTGGTTGGCGTTTTTTTGCGTACACACTTGTTGAAATTCTTAAACTTGCTGATTTATTTATTTTGCACGTTTTTAATTTTGTTTTGGATAGTTATCTTAATTTCATACTGAAACTAATACAGATTAAGATAAAATTCACATTTGTAGGTTAGGTTAGTTATATTTCATCCAGGTGGAAATAGCCAAGGGCTTGCTTGAAGATTTTTGAATATTTAGAAAAGCATGTTAGCAATGTTTCCAAAAACATACTTGGCATGTTCATCTTTTTAACTGTCTTTTTAATATGCCAATGGCATAAAAGCCCCTCCAGACACACCAGCCTCCTACGCTCCCTTTTGTATAAGTATTTACTACAGTTTAGCTGACAATTCATTATATCTTCTAATCTTCAGCTAATAAACACTGCTGTGTCGAGCTGTCGACGGCGACACGCACTTGTCGCGACAATGTCGCACGCAAGACATGCGTGTCGCGTCACCGCTGTAACAGTACCCTGATCTAGATCTCGTCACTTTACGTCATTATATGTAACGTCTGTCTGTGCATTTGTTCGTTCATAGCCTACCTTTTTTTGGAAACCTTTAAAAGGCGCCTGGAGTTTTGGGGAAAAGGCCAGGGAGTGTGGGCTTTTTACCTCAATAAAACCATCCCGGTGATCACCACCAGCACGTAGGCCGTAACCTCTCAAAATACCACCCGGAGTCTCCTCTGTGCAAAGCCTGTAGGACACATCCCTATGACATGACATGTTATGACTTTCCTATTGCAAAAATCTATGTCTCTAAACAAAGATCTGTGTTTCTAAAAAAAGTGGCATTCTATTAGAGATGGCGATTGTCAAAATGCCAAAATGTAACTAAATCAAATGTAACCTATTGGTAGCGCTACTCAATTCTATTAATTTCGGTCTTTATTAATTGTTTTGTTCCCTTTATCTAGGGAAACTTTGTCTTTTGGTATTGGTCATCATTGCGGCCTGCTGATAATGGTGGCATGTCCTAGAACCAAAAATTCAAAGACATGTGACATCCACCAACCCGCACTGGGCCCGCGTGGTGGATTACGGCCCATCACCTCTCACAGAAAGGAGGAGGCCTGTGTCCCAGCAGTGGGAACATTAATAGGCTGATGATGATGTGTATGTGTGTGTGTGTGATAATGGTGTTTGGTATTTAGCTAGATATCGAAACCTATGGGTGTAACTTTCTTCTTGTATAGAAAGTCTATATATTCGCAAAAATTATTGAACTGCCGTAATGAAATAGTTTGCATAATTTGGTACGACTAATAGTTTTAGAAACTAACAAACACTAAAAACAAAAACTAGTTAGTTAGTAGGTTTTCAGTTAAACAACATTTAACTGTGTAACCCGTCGTTACCTTTTATCGCAAAGTGCAAGACACTGTTGCTAGTATTCTATTCTATTTTGAAGCTCTTACTATTTAATCTACCGTATATCTATACCTACTTATAAATCTTTGATCAAAATTCTATCAACGAAACTATCACTAGTGATTAGATTTTACACAAGCAAGCATTATTAAATTATAATAAAAAACTAGGTACTGTTAAATACAATGTAATACAAAGTTATGGTACAAAGTGTTGTACGAGTAAGTCAAAGCCCGCAGCACATACCTCAACAACTTAGGAACTACATAACTCTAGCGCGATAAATAAACAATGGAGTATTTACACAGTTTGTTGTTTAAGTGGTTACGGCTAATTGTATTGAAGCAACGACTGCATATATCCATAGTCATGTTTTACGCACCTGCAGTTTATTTTTTCATACATAACTTATTAATAAACTAAAACGATACGCAAATCAAAAGTTGTTGCATATAAATTTTACATACTTTATTTGGGTGTAAAAGTCGTAAGAAGTATACAAAAGTTATCATCTGGTTTTGGTCCGCAGCTCGCGAATGTGTATCCTCCGACTGCACAGCATGATTTTCTTCTTGTTTACGTCTTTTTAGTTTGCTTTTTAAGCAGTCGGGTTTTTTGATTTTTTTAATTATCTTTTTTTATTTACAACTTTTTAGTTATTTTTTTTTAGAATTAGGTACATTTAAACATATAAGTATGATATATTTTTGAAATCGCCTCTTAAAATCCTTTATTTTGATACCCCACACGATGGGTTTGGAAGAAAAAATATTTTTTCCCCCCACAAAATGGCGCCCAAAAGCCGCCATTTTTGTTTTTTCCAATTTTAATGTAGCCAGTGACGCTCGCAGGATTAAGACGAATCGATTGACGTAAGAATCATCAAAATCTGCCAACGCGTTTGGTCTCTAGAACGCCACATAGGAACAAACATACATACATACATAGTCTGATAAACACATTACCCTCCTTCGGAAGTCGGGTAAAAATAGGTAGGTCTGTAGTGCTTCGAATGAACATCCTTTTTTTGCCGAAATCGACATCTTAGGACACCATTTTTGCTCCAAATAAGACAAGCAAACATTGGTGTACAAGTTAGGTTTCTGATTATGCGTAAAGCTTTGTGCGGTATTTCATCTTCTTATTCCTACAACGTCCTAGCTGGCCATTATGACTGTTTTGCTTAACTTGGTCGTGAGCTTATTAGCAAGCACACGTGAGAATCCTTAGAGTTAATAGTTCCACAAAAGCAAGCCGACTTCCTTGAACAGCTCTTGAGAAAATCGAGAAATTATTGCCTTGTTTAGTGCTATTTGTGAGGAGAAAGACTATAAAAGCTTTCAAAATGACGTTTTCTTGATTGCTTTCTAGATACTGGTTCTATGTCTTAATTTTACGTTTAGAATTTTCAGAAGAGTTCATTACTTGCCCAGACTTATGTATAATGAAATCCTTAATTGGTGTTTACTATCCAAATTACAATAATTTTGTAATATCTACAAAATCATTCAAAATTAGTCAAGTTTTGCCTTGAGACACATTATTATCTTTTGCTAGGTAATTCCAACGCGCATGAATAAGTTAAGGAAAACTACTCTCTATTGCTGTGGTCATAGATAACCTCCTAAGTATGATGAAAAGTTTGTTCTGAGATGTTAGTAAAATTTTTGGATGCAGTCTAACATCAAAGTGTCTTTAAATTGTCAATAATTTCACAAGTGGAAGCAAACTTATTAGAGGCGAACGCAATGCGAAATCTAGAGCCCTTATATCTATGGCTGTTGTACACATTAAAAACCGGCCAAGTGCGAGTTGGACTCGCGCACGAAGGGTTCCGTACCATTATTGCAAAAAACGGCAAAAAACAACACGTTTTTTGTATGTGTATGGGAGCCCTACTTACATATTTATTTTATTCTGTAGTATTTGTTGTTATAGCGGCAACAGAAATACATCATCTGTGAAAATTTCAACTGTGTAGTTATCACGGATCATGAGATACAGCCTGGTGACAGACAGACAGACAGACAGACGGACCGCGAAGTCTCAGTAATAGGGTCCCGTTTTTACCCTTTGGGTACGGAACCCTAAAAAGTATCTCTAAAACTGCACTCGTCTACCAATTACCATGGGAACAGTTGGCAGCTAAAACAAACTGCTTTACATAAGATGGCATGCGAAGTTCTGCATTGCGAGCTAACACGCGCGCGCATAACAGTGACTTACCGCTACTGCACTGTCACTGCCGAGCTGCCAGCGTGACACCTACATAAATGCTGTCATAGCACCTGGGTATTACTGACTTTCTTTTTGTGTATCATTGTGATCGTATTGTTGGATACTATTAGAGCAGTGGTGGCCTGTGGTATCGGCCGCGACTTACAAGTTGTAGGTCGTGGGTTCGAGCCCAGGCAGGCGCTTTACTTTGTGTAAATTATTACATCACCACTGCTCTCTAAACGGTGAAGGAAAACATCGTGACGAAACCGGCATGTCCTAGAACCAAAAATTCGAAGACATGTGACATCCACCAACCCGCACTGGGCCCGCGTGGTGGATTACGGCCCATTCCCTCTCACAGAGAGGAGGCCTGTATCCCAGCAGTGGGCACATTAATAGGCTGATGATGATTAGAGAAATGCACTGGTAAATAGGCTGCATTTGTTTTTAAATCTACTGAGAGACAGGTTTATTTTACTTCTAAACTCTGTCCAAGAGTTTGTCAATGTGAATATCAATAATGATGTTGACAGCTCTTAAAAGCAGTTGATGTAGTGATCTATTTAAGTTTTAGCGGAGAAATGCACTCTTGATAAAAATCTTAAATTAACTGATAGACAACGCAGGACCTCAACCGCTGGGTCTTTACAAAAAGTTGCTTTTGTAACGAAGTTTAGCACGAAGGAAAGATGTTTGAAAATAAACTGACTAAGGGCTTATTTTTCAATAATCTGATAAATTTTAACTGAGGAATAAAAATGGCGGTTTGACAGCTTTTGTATAGAAAATATGTCAAACGGCCATTTTTATTCCATAGTTAAAAGTTATCAGACTATTGAAAAATAGGCCCTAAAGGGATTAAATAGAGGATCAAGGTTTAAAACTACTACTACTACTTTCAAAGTTCGTAAATTTTCCGATGCGAAGTATCCCATCGGGCACACAGCTTATTTTGCATAAAATATATTTACATTATTTTTTGCCTAAGATCACATGCAAGCTCCATTTGATATTACCATGACCACATGGCAAATATTTAGGCGTGTGTAAAAAAAGTTGCCAACGCTGTACGCTTCGGCTACGACGCCTACAAAAAGTAAGGCAGAAAAGCGAGAAAATTTTGTAAAACTTAAATATATTTTATTAAGCATTTGTACTTAAAATGATAACTTATATTTAAATGTAAATTACCGTATATTATTGCAACTATTTAGATGTAAATTAGATTAATGTATCTTGAGTCATTCTCATATAAATAGTCAGATGTCGAGTTTACTTGATCTTTACTTATGCATTCATATTTATGGTGCTGCAGTATGAAATATGTACCGTTTGTACACTTAGGTCCCCGAGGTGACGAGTATTATAATAATATACAATATTTTTCCTTGTACGGCAAAGTAATTTATTGATTGATATGTTTGCAGGTACAAGACGGCTGAGATTTTATTAGTACCACACATAATAAATCTAATAAATAATATATTTAGTGTGACAGTTCATAATTACATATTATCAAGTAAGTAGGTATATAAATGTAATGAAAAATGATAAATAAATATGACCTCTTACGCCTTTATTTAGTTCGTCTTGTCGAAGTAAATAAAAATAAAAATCGTTCTTCTGTCAGCGGCTTTGCTCGCAAGAAAAGTGTTTTTTATTCCAAGATTATGCAAATATGAATAGTAGCCTATGTGCTCTGCCAGACTATAATCTATCTGTGTTCCAAATTTCATCCAGATCCGTTCAGCTGTTCTGGCGTGATTGAGTAACAAGCATACATCCACACACACACATACATCTAAATTTTCACATTAAAATATTAGTAAGATTTATTCTTGAATGTGGAATATGTTTTAAATTTTCGAATAAAATTTTGAGGTTATGTTATTAAAATTCAGCTTTTTTGCTCCATTTTTTAGCATCCATGTTTCTTGTTTTGACCTCCTACAGGAGGTCAAAACTCAAAACAATAGTTTCTTATACAAGTAGATAGCTATAGCTACCTACTTGTATAAGAAACTATCACGCTCCCGTCGCCTCATAATCTAGATGATGAACTAAAAATAAACTCTGTCAGTGAAGGCCTGCGGACCATCGCTCAAAAATGATGTTCTTATAGCTCACTAAAGCCTATCATTTCATTTTTTATAGCCCATAGCCCCCACGGATAGATTATTACATTATTTTCTCAAGCAAAAACTTGAACAGCAAGTTCACTTTTTGCATAAAAAGAAAAATCGTTTTTCAAGTAAAAAGAAGCAGCTTTTGATTAGATACGGCAGAAATTACCTCATATTCTTGTAGTTGCTCACGAAATTATTAATAAATTTCTTGTAAGATTCAATAATATAACAGTACACGAAGATATTGAACCGAGTTATCCGAAATGAATGACGTGTATTGCTTGAATAGCAAACGAAAATACCGTTAAATAACCTTTGGAAGTGCGAGGGAATCTAATTGTGTGCTCATTGTTATGAGCTAGCCAAACAATTGCTAAGAATTTGTTGCCAGACAGATAACAGAAGAAATTTTTTGAAGTTTTCGACAATAACGTGGCATTACTGCTAGCAGCTAGCTTTTTTTCCTTTGAAAGCGATTCTTAGGAACATTTTGAAGCAGTTTAATATTTCTTCATTATTATTATGTAGATATACTATCGTTATTTATTTTTTCTTTTTAGTAATTCTCGAAGCGATACAACAAGTCAGGTAATACGATATAGTCATACAATAAATCACAGCTTAAACTGACACGCGTTTTACAATTTGTCACAATAATTGTACGATAGTTTTCAATCCAAAAACTGGAGCTAACTGAAATATTTTCTCTCCAAAACAAATAACTGCTAAGTTAATTTACATCATCAAAATAAACATCACTCTTGATTACCAAAATAATTAATTTAGCACAAATAGTTATAAAGTAATTAATGTTTATACAGTTGCATAGCAATTATTATGAAGTGTTACACTCGTAATTAATCAACAGAAACCGGTTCCTGGCTGCTTTTATTAAATAACTGTAAATACATAATAATAATTTTACTAACGATACATTTGCGTCAATTACTGACTATCCGCACTTCAGTAACTGTTTACTTATGTGTTAAAACGAGAAGATTTATTGAATTAATTATAAGGTGTAATGGGAATTCATTGTATAGGCTAAATTAATCGCTAGATAGGAGGAAGGCCTAAAAAGCATCATTCGATCGGTGATAAATCGAGAACGATTGTCAAACAGTAAAATAATTATGGGGTTGATGTCCTTCAGTAATGTCACATGGTCAATCTATACTAATATTATAAAGAGGAAAGACTTTTTTGTTTGTTTGTTTGTTTGTACCGAATAGGCTCCGAAACTACTGGACCGATTTAAAAAAATCTTCCACCGATAGAAAGCTACGTTATTCCTGAGTGACATAGGCTATTTTTTATTCCCGAAAACGGGACCTGTGTGGTGGCCTACGGGAGCGAAGCCGCGGGGAACAGCTAGTCGTAAATAATCTGGACTTTTGACAATGGCTATTACTTACTGTTATTATGTAATTTGACCAAGAACTCATAATTCTGAAGAGGTTCTAACATTCTATGCATTGTCTAAAAACTTCTGTTACATCTTCAGAAGTATCTGTTTTAAATATTTACCTACGTTCTTCAATAAAATACACAGTAGCTTAAGCTATAAGTAATTTGTAATGTTGCCAATAATATAACATAAACAAATTAATTACAGGTACTAATTGAATACACAGTAAAAATAAAAATCAACGAAGCTGCACAAATCTGTATCGTTGATGTCTTTTTAAGGAACGACTCATGCGCCACGAGATGCTACGAATTATCATTCCCACTTTTTGCATTTTAATGTGTTTTGACAAATTTTGTCATTAGCCGGTACTGACAAATTGTGAAGGTGTTAGCTTTATTTATTGTTTGTTTATGCTAATAAAAATGTGACATCCAATGACGTTTTTTATTGTTTTTTTTTTTTTTGTTTGCAATTCCGTATAGTTGGTAGTTATTGTAAATTAAATGTAATTTATTACTCTATAGTAGGGAAGTTCCATACATATGCTTACATTAAAGTAGATTTCAAGTCATACTTCAGAACACTAGCTGACTTTTATTAATTTCATAAAGCTATTAAAGCTTAGCCCTTTTGACCTAAATATAGTGAGTATATTCATAACACGATATTTTTCGCTCCTAAGGATATTATCCTTAACTGATGTCGTAGTTATCTTAACTGTATCGAGAGTAACTGTAAAAATATATTTACCTTCTTATTCGACCCCAAAAAGAGCACAGCACGAATAGTTTGAAACGAAACGTTCAACAAACACTTGACAACACTTGGGTAAAGTTAATAGTTAGAACAACTGTGTACTTAATAGATTGTGTTTAGTATTATATATATTCGATCGGATGTCGGGTGAGGAGAGTAGAGCGGCATGAGGCTGCGCGCGCGCGGTACAGCGGCCTGTGGGGATGTGCGCCCGCGCTGCACTTGAACGTTGAACTGGCGCGCTTACCCGACCGCGGCCGGAAGAACGGTGCGCGCGCGCACTCCCGATCCACGAGCAACCAACACAACTCCACCGTGTCGCACCAACACGCACGTCCAAACTAATCGTAGCGAAGATATGAACGCGGCCAGCAAACCGCAGCAACATTTTCCAAACCGTGTTGTGGTCAGCCACCGACTGCTAGCTTAATTGATCGCCCAAAGATCGCTATCTATCTGCAGTAGCGTTATCTATCGACGTAGCTGTTTCTAATAGATTCGCACTAATTGTAACGTTCTACATAGATATTGGCCGTGACCAACCGCAAATCGATGAGTGAGTCAGCGGCCCAGAGGTGCCGACACTTGTGGAGTGTGACCACTGACCAACATTGATCAACTGTCACATTCAAATACAACCGACAGTCAACGGCGGAGCCTTCGAAATACAAATAAATGACAAATGTTGCTACTGTGGGAACAGACACACAGAAATATAAGCGAATAAATAAATATCAAATAAACCAACCATACATAATACAAGACTTTAGAATCCCAAATATTTAAATAACACAGCAATTAATTAAATGAATGATAATCGTTATAAATAACGAATAATTAAAATTTGTTTCAGTTTGTTGCAACAATAACAATGAGCACCTATTATCAAGAAATCAAAGCAAAGCAATAAACAGACAAGGCCGCGTTACATAGGAACACATAAAAAACACATGCATAATCTTTGTTATGTAGAATCGGTTTCGTAGACAATAAAGGCATACTTGAACGATGGTGAACTCATAGTACTTAATAGTTAATTATTTACGGAGTATCACGCTTAGTCATCTCAGCTTGTGTTATAGTTGAGTGGTATTATAAGCCTTATTTAATACGAAGAGACCATCAATACAACTCACATGTATCAAACAAGTTATTGACTTTAACTCGTTGCTAAGATATCGAAGTTTTAGTTTCTTGAGTAAGGCCTCTGAAAGCACACACTGAACATAAAAGCATAGACACACTATTAAAGCGCCACTAACAGTTCCACCATCAAAAGATTGACGCAATAAAACAAGATATTTTAAGTAGCAATAAGCAAGGAAAGTCGTGGTAGTAAAGGCGGTATAATAGCGACATCCTGTGCCTGTCCTAGGAGCGAGTGGTCGCGCGCGGGCATCGAACCCGTGACGCTGCCCTGCGCTGCCTGCACAACCGCCGCCACGCACACAAACACGGCGAGATCACGACTTTAAAAACACCAATAAAAATACACATTGGCAGGATTCTGCAACGACTATCTGCTCCTAGAATTTATAATCTGCCTGCTTTTTTGTCATGTTAAACAATCAAGTTACATTGTTATAAGAAGACACTTGGTTTAAAACAGACTACAAGACTAATTCAATATTAATAACAAAAAATAATTTCCGCTGGAATTAGGCTGGAACTTAACTTAACCTAACTTTGTGGGGCGCAAAGACGGCTTAATTAACTCTGACACTAGAGGTGTCATCCTCACACGAAAAGAAGAAGAAGAACTTTGACATAACTGTCAAAATGTAAGTGTATTACCTGTAGATACACCTTGCTAAACTCTATACAACTCTGAAGGTTTATTGCAAATGAGGTTTTTTCCCCACTTTCCTTGTCCGCTTGTTCTATGGCGTGACAACGTTGATTAGTTGAATGACGTAATCTTTACAGCCGCTTGTGAAACAATTACTTGTCTAAGAAATATAATTGACAAGAGCCTGAACAAAACACTACATAAAACTATAAAGATCTCCTACAACCTCTCAAGAATAAGCGTTGCATGAGGCTCAAGATAAGTAAGGCCCAGCTTTTTTATCTGTAGTTAACTCAACCAATGGTTAAATATGCTAACCAATGGTTGCAAATTTCGGAAAAACGCGTTGTTTCTTCAGTTGTTAATGTAACAAATGGCCAAATAATTAAGACTCTATTTTATTTGACAATTAGTAAGACAAGCAATTGAAGAAAAATGGTGTTTAAACTACGAATAAAAAAACTGGGCCTAAGGCCCATCACAAATGGTCAAATAAGTTGAAAAGTTAATAATTTGACCATTTGTTAGACTAACAATCAATGAATAAACGCATTTTACCGAAAATTGTAACCATTGGTTAGCATATTTAACCATTGGTTAGTTTAACTACGAATAAAAAAACTGGACCTAAATTGAGTTTTGGATTTCTTATGATGATTTTAATCGCAGAGGTCTTGGCGTCGAGTTTTATTTCCCGCACACTGCCGTCGTTACATCACATAAACATGGCTGTAAAAATAAAAATAAAATAAATAAAACAATTTTACGCTTCCCGTGCGTACTTCGCCTATAAAACACCCTTAAAACTCAACCCACGCTTAACTTCCAATAAAACGTCCTTAGTTATATTGCAGGTTTATTTTGAAGTTTCTAGGAACTAAAATTGAGCATAATGTATCTTAATAACTAAATATAAAAGTAAAATATTAACAGAAATCAAGACCCGACTCAAAAAGAACTTACATTTAAGTTCCAGTTAAATCAGGGCTACCTACTTCTGAACTAAATTAATTTATCTAGATTGGTCTTCCGAGAGCTCTTGTCTGACAAAAGACCTTATTTGAGCATTTATTCAGTCAAATTAGAATGCTATTTCAATCCAGGGTAACAAAGACATTCGTTTAAATAACTTAACAGTAATTCAGAAGCAAAAATTCTCTAACACCTACATTGCTCCTGAAATTATTGGAACCTTTACATCATCGTAGCGAAAATGAAAAAAAGTCTCAAATCTCGTTTCCCATTATTTTCAGTCCGCCTTTTCATTTCCTTTTGTTTTTGCCTTTCATTCCAATTCAAATCCCTCTAGAGTCGTCGTTACCCCGTATCAAAATGATCACTATACAAGAATTATAAGAGATTTCCTGTTCTATTCCTCTTCGTAATGTTTGGATATAGCATCTAGTATGAACTGGAAGGTTCTGGGGTTGATCCAACTATGCCCTGAGGGCATTTCGTGTTCCTCCAGACTCCTGGCGTTTCTGCCGACGGTACGCTCGAGGAAATAGTCGTCGTACTCCCTGTCGTAGTCGGGCAGAATCGGGTTGAACTTGGCGTAGTAGATGGCAGACAGGCACGCGTACAGAAGCAGAGCAGCGGTGAACAGCTGAAATTTAAAAAGTGGTATGTTAGCAGCAGAACTAAGTCCAGTTACGAAATTGAGATGAGAGTAGATAGAAAATCTACACGAAGTGAAACTTCAAGAACTTGCGTATTGTATTTAAATGAAATAAATTTTCATTTGCAGCTATTGTGATCCCGTATTTATTATAACCGTGTTTTACAGTTATAAAGTAGTCAATAATAGTAGTTATTTTTCGCAAATTACTTTGGTTATTGCTTCGATGCAAAGTGCAAAAAACTCATGGGCTTGAAAGCTTTTGTTTGTCGTTCAAAGCCTTTATGAATTAAAGTTATTGAAACATCCGTCAGTGACTAATAATGTATCTGTTTACAAAGATCAGCTTTTATGAGGTAACGTAAGGTTCGGATCCGAATGTGAATCAGGCACAATGAGCGGTGGGTCATTACCGCGACCCGCACGCGCCGGAACTACTCACATCCTCCCTCCACTACCTCCATCCACCCCACAACCAGCCGCCGACGCCGGGAGATCGTGACCACCATTTTGAAAAGTTACGTCGAGTTTACAAAACACTGCTATAATAGTTACGTGAATCTCTAAGTTTTACACCTGCATTTAAAACAATAGTTCCTCACACAAAAAACGGCAATTAACTCTGCTTGCTTACAAATATTGAATTAATTAACTAATGAATTTTATTTTATGCTCCTTTAATTACACAAAGTCTGTTTTAGACATCATTTTTAATTATTACCTCCGAATTGTAATAGAGGAAGTTTTTAGATACATCTTCCCTTTACTACTAACATATAAGTTATCGTTAAAATTAGAAAAAATCAGGAAACATTTAATAGAAGAAGCACTTAAGCCGCGGCCGTGAAAACTAATATCACGTTTCGACAAGCAGCCGATGCGTTGTCAATAATTGCTCCTATTTAGTAGATATAGACAATACGTTAATGGTGGGAAGTTAACTTAATGTAAACGAGCCTTATGTTTAGCTAAATACATACTCGTTGTCGAAACCTCGATCTAGGAAATGGTAGTCTGTAACGACATTCGCAAGGCCTCGCCGGCTACATCGCCCTGTGGCGACGGTCATCACATGGCTCCGCTCGTAACTATGTCAATGTTATGTCGTCTAACTACCGGCAGATCGTCAAATGACAACGTATTCGTAATAGCATTTTTTTGTTACGAAATTATAAACAACAATAATTTTCGCGCTACGATGCGCTACGTTGCACTTGAGGTCAAGTCTATTTTTACGCATTCAAGATATGATGACGTCTGTGTCAAAAACAAGGTGTAGTCACTTAATAGACGTAATTAAATATTTTTGCGTAACTACTTTTTAATTGATCACGACATTAGAAATATTCTTCCATACTGCGAATAAAGAGAGAACAGAAGTATGGTACAAAAGAGAGGAGGTCTGTACAGAGTAGTGGGGGGCAAGAACGTCAACTACGATTGTGATGCTGGGGAGACTGTTGTTTTTTTTTTTCTTATAAAACGTTGCCCCACTATAGGAATTTCTTCCTGTATCGTGGGTGCGTTTACAAACATATAAACTCACATACACAAACACCCAGAGCCGAAAAAACTATATGTAGGTCATACAAATATTTGTTGTACTTGTTATTTGTTGAACTTCTTTTTCCCAGTTACAGAAAGTACTGACAGGTCTTGAGGGATTCTTTTGTTTTGTTTTTGTTTATTCTCAGCCTACTCCTAATTTTAATAAATTACTTTTCATATTGATGATGACTGCGAATAAACAAGCTCCTGAATCATCCTCACGAATTCCTGCGTATTTTTTTTATCGTATCAATATTACTTGAAATACCTTTTATATAGGAACCATCTCACTCCTACATTATAATCCTAAATAAATAACCTAAACGTGATAGAATACTTACTTGGAACACACTCCAGAACTTGAAGGATCCCTCGTTGATGACCCAGTCGTAGTAGCCGGCCCAGGGATCGGTGTACCTGGCCTTTTGTTTCATGGGCTTGGCCGTGGTGGTCTCCTCGTAGTGGTGATGGTGATCGTCGTCATAGTAGTCTTCGAACCCTCGGCCGCTGGCGGCCGTTTCGTTTTTCGGTCTCGTTCTGTTTCGTCTTTGCCATGGTTTCGTCTGGAAGTTAAAGTATGTAAATTAGTATTTAAAGTAGAGTTATGGGGGACTTTTTTTGGTATACAAACTAAAATATCAAAATGGTTTCTCGTGGAAAGTTACAGAGAATAGTTATCATGTGGTCGTTAGGGAAATTTACGTGTTACACGCACAAATGTCACGAAAATAAAATGATTGATTTCTGAATTTGCACAGAATTTTCATAAAATAAGAAGTATTTTTCATGGAATCTAATGAAACCGCAGTTTAGTAGGATGTAGTATTATTTATTAACGACAAAATAGGTCAACTGCTTGTACGTGATTAAATTATTCTGAAATTGTGTCAAATTGCTTTAGAATTCTATAAAAGAACTAAGATCTAATTACACAGCTGTTTTATAAAAATCTACATGTAATTAATTTATCTAGACGGGTTTACATAAAATAATTTTAAGCACGTTCAGTAAGTTTACGGCAACGTAGTTTACGTTTCCGTAATGTAACTTTCTTGTTAAAGCAAACTGTGCGTGTCGTGTCACAAGTTGCTATTCAAGTTTCAAAGTAGTTTCCTCCGAAGTTATAAATCTTACGTTTGGCGACTTCGAGCTAACAAGATTCCAAAGAGACTCCAAGATTATCCCTCAACAGTAGGTAATCTAAATGCCGTTCCTGCATGATAACAATAAAAACCACAGAATTATATAGATTTTTTGTGACGAGGTAATTGTTGTCTCTACGTTAAGGAGCTCGTGGCTACGAGTCTAAGCAACGCTTGACGAGGTCGGTCCGCGGATGGGGGACCACTCTTGACATACCGTGACTCCTCAGTACCTCGAAAGAACTTTAAGCCGTTGGTCCCGGCAGTCAAGTATAGATCTTTGACAGTTGTTGCGAGTAGTCAGAAGCCTGAAGTTAGACAACAGTTCACAAAGGGTATCGTGTTACCAGTCAGTGGCAGCCACTTCATGTAAAATACTGGTATCCAGCTGAATCCGGTTAAACTGGTAGCCGACCCCAAAAAAGTTGGGAAAATGCTAGGCAAATTGATTAATTGGTGACGTCTCTAGTCTCTACGCATATATGCCTATAAATATGTTTTCGTGAAAATAAAAGTTTCCATTTCAAATGATAGAAAAGTGTTAATTGTAACGACCCCAAATCGAGAACTAACACCTGAATGGAGACAGAGTTACACGAAATAAGCTAAGTAGGCGTTATAGTTCGATTTACACGCGCATGTGAACCGTGCACAATCGCCGGCTGGTTGTCTAAATAAGTTGTGTCTAACCCATCCAGTTAGCGCCATGGAGCGGGTCACCCACTTCAGTTTAATGGATACCGTACTATGACCTTGTTTCATCTGTTTCCGGACATGCCGCTAGAATGTTCAGACTATTTCAGAAGATGCGCAGTCTTCACGGTCGATTTGTTAAATTTTAAGAATATCTTAATAACTCACACGTGTTATTAACGATGCTCGAAGGCATGTTTTAAGATTTCTAGCAATTTCTTAGTCAGTATGCTTCTAATCTTGATAACTTTACGAGTTAATTGATGAGATTTTATGATACTGTGAGTGTTATTATATTTCAGTGTATCACTTGTACTCAAAGTAGAGTATTAATGTTATTCGAATACTTAATGAATCCTTTGTATTCTAGTCGGGTATAAAACCTGAATTTATCAATACTTACTTACTTACTCAATTAATTACGATTACGCAATACATCCGATTCGAGTCCGTGAATTGAATGCCGGGTTCTATCCGAATTGAAAATGTTCTGAATTTTGACGGAAAGAGTTCAGATGTAGTGGGTAAGTTTCCCTACAAGAAGTACTACGGCTACTTCGGAACCAAAATTTCTAGGATTCGGATCGGATGCATTCGTAACCGTCCTTAAGAAAACTATTGAAAAATCTATAATTTAAGTCTCAAAACGCGCTCTCAAAACGGTGAAGGAAGAGAAAAACTGCATGTCCTATAACAAAAAAATCTAAGTTATGTGACATAGACCTGATCCACCAACCCGCACCGGGCCCGCGTGGTAGATTACGGCCCATTAACTCTCACAGAGAGGTGTGTGTCCCATCAGTGGGAACATTAAAAGGCTGATGATGGTGATTATATAAATCTGAAATATTTGCTCTCTCTCATATCAATAAGATTTTAGATACCCACGAAATGGAATTTAGTTTGTACGAAGTGTAAGGAAATAACACATGACATGACATGAAATAAATCTTAAAAGTTATAACTTCGTGTCGAAGTTTTTGGTTTCTGTTTTCATTTTGCTACGGACCACATTTGGTGCACTTTTAATTTCTTGCTCATTCTTACATTTACTACTCGTACCACACCATATTATGGATAATTTTATCTGGGTTAAGCTTTTCTCCGTGGCTCGAAAAAGGGATACGTGCGTTTTCCCGGGAAAGCCTATGACGAAATTCAACGATACTGTAGGTTTCTATCAGTGAAATAAATTTTCATAGTTTTTCATATTTTAGCTATTGAAAATTCTAAGTTAGTTAGTCCAAGCACAGGACCGTACGATGTGGTGACGCTTGCGGTGAAGGCCTATGTCCAATGGTGGACGTATTTCGGCTGAAATGATGATGATAGAAGTTGGAGTCCCTTGTGCCATCTTGTTTTTTTAGCATGGCGGACGGTAGGGTTGTTTGAGCCGTTGAAACAGCTAGGGTCATGGGGTTAGAGTGTACATCGCGTGAAGCGTCGACTAATCATGAACAATAACAAGCTGTTACTGAACGCTTCACGTGACTAGAGTGCTGGCCTCTTTGTCGGCCAAAGAATCTTCAAAATTAGTTTTAATACATACCGCGACAGCAGTGGTATTTTTGGGTGTGGCTGCGGCAATAGCGCGCTGCTTGTTGACATTTCTGACGACGTCTAGGGCTGTCCTCAGCGCCGTCAGGATGAACTCCGAGATCGGCATCCTGCTGGACGACTCCTCCTCCGCGGGCGACGACAGAGATGCCTCCGGGATCTCGCCGACACTAAGGAATTTACATTCATTGCTTAGTTTGTCTCTAAAATAGCTACATGTTACACACTCTGAAGAACTCTCTATTAGAACAGAAATAATTTCCCATAGTCCACCTAGGTGAACTAGGCGGGTGGACCATGGGCAATAAACGGTCTCTCTCTCTCCCTCTCTACTTAATAGAATACTCTTTATTATGTGCATCACGTAAGTTACAGAAAACAAAAAGAGAAACGTGTGTGTTAAGTGACTTTTGTGATTATGAAATAAGTTAAAAGCATATCAACAATTATAGATTTTTAATCTTCTTTGCAAGTTTAGGTTCATGAACAGATTGGACCATTCATAAAATTAATAACCATTATGAAGTTTATTTTAAGCACATTCAATACTCATCTTTCATTTAAAAATATTCAGCCAGTGTAATTTCAAAGTACTTTCATTTGTTGCTAACAAACGTTTTTACCAAACTTAGTGATGAATGTTATCTCTGTTTTATAAATCAAAAAATCTAAATCGATTAAAAAAAGAACAAGATCTAATAAATATAAACATAAAAGTACTTACTGTACAGGAATGTATTTATACTTGCTGTAGGGCGGACTGTGGGGCGTAGCGGTGTCGTATCGCAAGGCAGCGCGCGCGCCGCCCGCCCACAGCGCCAACGCCAAGGCACCCAACCACACCACCCCATGACATGACAACACCACCCCTTTTGACACCATGGCCAGAGCCAAATAATAAAAAAAAGCTATGAAAAAGTCGGTGGTCTCTTTTAGTCCTTTAGTTTTCACTTTTCAAATACTTTTGATTTTTTAATAATGCTTGTTCATGGTTCGCCGGTGGGCAAGCTACTGACAGATTTGTAATGCCGCGCCCCAGTTAACAGCGCAAAGGGAGCACCTGAAATATGAATACTGTAAACAGAGCGAGCGTGGTCTTAAGTGGCGTGTCAATTTAATTTGTACAGTTGACACACTAGTGAAAGCTTGAGACGAGACTGGATCTATTCTATCAACTTTATCAAGTTATTAACGTGTATTACGGTTTTCTCTCATTATCTGTCTATTGTCACCGTTAATATTAGGAAAAAAACCTATTATACAAAAACATACAACAGACTTCCAAAAAAAAACGTTTATTAAAAAAATCAAAAAACCCGACTGCTTAAAAAGCAAACTAAAAAGACGTAAACAAAAAAAAAGTTAATTAAAAAATTCAAAAAACCCGACTGCTTGTCAAGCGAACTAAAAAGACGTAAACAAGGAGAAAATCATGCAGTGCAGTCGGAGGATACGTATTCGCGAGCTGGCTGCCCAAAACCAAACATATCCTCCGACTGCACAGTATGATTTTCTCCTTGTTTACGTCTTTTTAGTTCGCTTGACAAGCAGTCGCGTTTTTTGAATTTTTTAATTAACTTTTTTTATTTATAACTTTTTAGTTATTTTTTTTTTCGATTTAGGTACATTTAAACATATAAGTGTTATATATTTTTGAAATCACCTCTTAAAAACCTTTATTTTGATACCCCACACGACAGGCTCGGAAGAAAATAAAAATTTGGCCCTCCACAATATGGCGTCCAAGAACCGCCATTTTTATATTTTCCAATTTTAATGTAGCCAGTGACACTCGCGGGGTTAAGACAAATCGATTGACGTTAGAACCATCAAAATCGGCCCACGCGTTTGGTCTCTAGAACGTCACATAGGAACAAACATACATACATACATACTTACATACATACATACATACTTACATACATACATACATACATACATACTTACATACATATATAGACTGATAAACACATTACCCTCCTTCGGCAGTCGGGTAAAAATAAAAACACTACAAAGTGAAAAATTATTTCAATTTCGTAAGTCGGTGTTCCTGTTTTCGTATCTTCGTTATTTGACACCACCTTGAAGATATTTTTAATTTTGTAGTGTTATTATTTTTTGGAAGTCGATTGTATTTTATTGTAAAAGAATATATCTTTCACTTTTTAGTGGTACATAATGGACAAGTTCTATAGTAAGGTACCTATAATGCCCACATTGATGCCAGAATAGATTACCCAAATAACAAGTAACTTGAACATAACCGGTGGAATGAGAGTGTACCGGGGTGAACTGTACATATCTGCGTACCCGTTTAGAGAATACAGGCGTGATGGTATGTTATGAAATGGTGTAAACAATAAACAGACATGCGATTGCAGCAATCTCGACAGATTTACCGTCATTTATTGAAGAGTTCTATTGTATATCTCCGAAGTTCTTCTTCAGATCTTTGCCAAATTTAAATAGGACCAAATCGGAATAAACTTTAAAAAACCGGCCAAATGCGAGTCGGACTCGCGCACGAAGGGTTCCGTACCATTATAGCAAAAAAACGGCAAAAAATCACGTTTGTTGTATGATAGCCCCACTTAAATATTTATTTTATTCTGTTTTTAGGGTTCCGTACCCAAAGGGTAAAAACGGGACCCTATTACTAAGACTTCGCGGTCCGTCTGTCTGTCTGTCAGTCTGTCCGTCTGTCTCCAGGCTGTATCTCATGAACCGTGATAGCTAGACAGTTGAAATTTCCACAGATGATGTCTTTCTGTTGCCGCTATAACAACAAATACTAAAAACAGTATAAAATAAATATTAAAGGTGGGCTCCCATACAACAAACGTGATATTTTTGCCATTTTTTGCTCGATATTAATAACGGCAACAGGTAGACGCTTGAAATATTCACAGAATGTTTAGTTGTATATTTACTTCAAAAAATAATAATTAATAAAATAAAATAAATTAAGGGGGGCTCCCATACAACAAACGTGATTTTTATGCAGTGTTTTGCGATAATGGTACGGAACCCTTCGTGTGCGAGTCCGGCTCGCACTTGGCCGGTTTTTTTTAGTATTTGTTGTTATAGCGGCAACAGAAATCATCTGTGAAAATTGCAACTGTCTAGCTATCACGGTTCATGAGATACAGCCTGGTGACAGACAGACAGACAGACCCTACCCGTTTTTACCCTTTGGGTACAGAACCCTAAAAAAGAATTTTACAAATCCGTTTATATATGATGGAGTTATGCCCGAACATATATAAAAAACAAATATATATATATAGGTAGGCATCCGAATTGAGCACCTCCTCCTTTTTGGGAAGTCGGTTAAAAACATAAGTATTTTTTTAGAGATTAAAAAGTAACATGAGGAAAATGTTCACTAAAAATACACCTTAAAATTGTTCAAAGAAATCTAGAACATTTCTACACGTTAGTACATAAGTAAGTAGATAAATATGCACAGATGTTTTGAACCATATTTATACACATGTCATTCTCATTGGTTACTTTAGTGTCAGTTTTAAATTAAGTTTCATTAGAGAAAATCGTTTTCATGTTGGACTTAGCGCTAATTATACATTTATTTTTTAAAGTGTTATAATAAGTTTAACGGCCTTCTTTCTTCTTTTGGTGAATTTAAGGTAAGGAATATTACGAAGATGGGCACCTATGCGATCTCATATCGTAAGACTAAATACATAATTATGTACTCATGTTATGATTTACATAGCAACACATTCACGTAACGTACAGACACGGTCTCGTCTCCCATTAATACGCTACACGTGTGAAAAGGGTCATGAAGGAAGCACCCACTTATCACCGGCCTCCTAACTGTAATAATTTATTGTTACTTACTCTCTCTATGTCTAAAAATTCTTGTAGGTATGCAGTGCATAATATGTACTGTCAGCCGCACGTAATTGGTAACACGTCAACTACGAAACCTGCTACGAAATAAAGGCGCTGCAAATTTCATATTGTTACCATGAACGAGAGGCTGACCGTACAAGCTGTACGGCAGCTTGTGAGTCTGTGACCATGTAATTATCACGGATGCCCAGTCCACGTTCTACTTATCTTATGCTCTCATTATCTATATTTGAGATAAACTGTAACATGACTTCTTAGAAGCAAATAACAATAAAATATCATATAAAATTCTGCAAACCATGATAAGATATTGCACTAACTTGAATTTTGAACACTATATTTCATGGTGAGACGGCTGAAATGCGCAATGCGGCTGCACCTAGGTTTAGCAGCCAAATGTAAAGTGTACAACTGCAAAGTCTGCACTTTGGAATTTTACTGTAACACTGTTGAGTGGTTTGTATAAAAACACCCAATTTGATTATGTACATACCTTATAGTTTTTGGTGATTCCATATAATTCACTATTTAAGCGAAAAGGGAGGAGGTTATCAGTTCGACTGTGTATTTTTTTTAAATGTTTGTTACCTCAGAACTTTTTACTAAGTGAACCGATTTTGTTGATTCTTTTTAATTTGAAAGCAGGAGCTTGTCATGTGGTCCCATAAAAATAATTTCCACATCCCATAAATTTCATCAAAATCTGATAAAGAACTTCGGAGATATACATCAGAACTCTTCAATAAATGACGGCAAATCACTCGGGATAGCTGCAATCGCACATAACATCACAGTGGTACGCTCTAAAGGGATACGCAGGTGTGAACAGTACACCCTGGTTCGCATTCCACCGGTTTTGTTTAAGTTTCATGTTATTGGAGTAATCTATTCTGGTATCACTTTGGGCATTATAGGCACCTAGCCTATAGAACTGGTCCATTATGTACCACAACTAAAAAGTGAAACAAAAAAAATAACTTTTTTACAAAAATATACAACCGACTTCCAAATAAAAACACTACAAAGTGTAAAATAACTTCAATTTCGGCAGCCGGTATCAAAAAACGAAGAAACGAAGTGCAAATGTTTTGCATGAATAGAATTCGGATCTAGTGCATAACATGTCTTAGAAATAGCGTTGTGGTTACTTAAGACTGGTCGTTTTCAGATTCGGCTCGCATGTGCGAAACCGAACGTTCACAAATATCGTAGACAAGTGTTGGATCATGGCCAGCTATCGTAGAGATGTAGATAGTAAAGATAAAGTTGTCTTTTTCGGAAAGCGCAAGGATGTAAACACCACGATTAATCCTGGATCTGAGACTTTAGCGTAGGTTAGGCTATCAGTAGCTGTGCCAGTGCCAACAGAGAAGAAAATTTGCATATTCAAAAACGTTATTTGTACTATACATATATTACACCATCTGCCTCACCTTTCGGAGAAGACAGGCGTGATGTTATGTTATTTTATAACTAGTTAATTTGCAATCGGCAAATATAGAGCTGCTTGTACTGCTATCATTCATTTCGTTTAGGGAAATGTATAAGGTACTATCAGACTCTCCGTAAACGTTAGGCCGCTTCGGCGTCACATTTAAAATGTTTTGTGTTGTTTAATTAAATATTAATTTTTTTACACAGGTGTTGGGCGTCAACCCCGACCCCAAAACAATTTAAACAAGTGTTAATGAAGCTTATTATGTGGAACTGGAAGCTGAAAATTATTATACCTTGCTTGTTAGATATGGTCTATCTTGTCAGTGGATTGTCGGAGATGGATCCTCTCGTAGATTCTAAAGTCGGCTTGATCCGTGGCTTGAGAGCTACTGATGGTGATTACTCGATGTACTTGGGTATACCTTACGCAAATGTTAATAAAAGTAATCCTTTCGGGGTAAGTAAACAATCATATACTCCGAATACTACTTACTTTTAAAAACACAATTAAATTACTATGACAATACTTTATAAAAAACTGATTCTCAAACACTCCATAAAAGGATCTATTTTAATAAATAGTAGGGTGTTACAGTGCACAATCAGTATAACATTTTTTTTTCTTTCTAGCTGTCTACGCCCCTTCCTAGATTTGCTGAAGTTTTCGAAGCGTTCGACGATTCCGCAATATGTCCCCAAGAAGAGGAGTTTAACAACACTATAGTAGGAACATTAGATTGTCTCCATCTAAATATTTATGTTCCTAATTCTGCCAACTCCAGAAATCTGTTACCTGTGTTAGTCTATATTTATGGTGGTCTGTTCATGATTGGTTTCTCAGGGAGATATTTGTATGGACCGCGATATTTAGCCAAGCAAGATATAATTTTAGTAACCTTTAATTATCGTTTAGGCCCTTATGGGTTCATGTGTCTCAATACTCCTGAAGTGCCTGGCAATCAAGGTCTAAAAGATCAGCTATTAGCATTCAGGTGGATTAAAGATAATATAGAAGCATTTGGAGGTGATTCTAGTAAAGTTACAATATGCGGCAGTAGTTCTGGTGCTTCATCAGTGGACTTTCACTTGATGTATAGCAATGAAAAATTATTTCATCAAGTTGTAATGCAAAGTGGCACTGCGTTATATCCATGGGCTATGTTACAACCAGATACATCAGCACCTTTGAAACTATCCAAACATCTTGGTTTTACGGCTTCACACACAAACGAAGCCATAGCATTTCTGTCTACGGTCAACTCGAATTTATTGACTGTAGCTACATCAGAACTTGGTCTTAAATTTCGTCCATGTGTGGAAAAAGATTTTGGAAACATTGAAAAGTTTATTTATGACTATCCCGTGAACATCCAGAAGCCAAGTCTTGAAAATGTGCCTATCCTGTTAGGATGCAATAGTGACGAAGCTCTCGCCGCTTACGAAAACATAACACCCGAAGATTTTACAAACTTAAATTTGTTTTATGACAATATTGAGGAATATTTCAACTTTGATATTGAAGAACTCAATGTTATGAAAGAACATGTAAGACATTTCTACATTGGTGATGAAGAAATAAGTAGAGAAGTTAAACAAGGAATCATCAAATTGAATTCCGACTTTTACTTTAATTATCCAGTAGTGCGAACAATTAAAAAATATCTTTATAGCGGAGTGAAGGATATATTTTACTACGTCTTTGCCTACAGTGGAAAGAGAAACTTTTTAAAAGGCAGACTCAACGTAACAGCTACAGGAGCTTCACACGCAGATGAACTTGGTTATTTGTTTGATATATCTTACATGGACAAAAACTTGACACCTGAAGATGAACTTATCATTGATCGTGTTACTACGTTATGGACTAATTTTGTAAAATTTGGGTAAGTATTTATGTGCCTGATTGAACTCATTTTCAATGAGCGAACTATTAAAATAAATGAGCTTCTATTCAATGGACCAATTTAAATATTAACTTCCAGAAACCCGACACCCCAAACAACCGAGCTTCTACCTGTGGAATGGCCAACGGTTACAAAGGATAATCTGAACTATTTGAGTATTGACTTGGAACTCAAACTTAAAAAAAGGAACTTCAAAGCTCGAATGACTTTTTGGGATCTACTTTATAGACTCAATGAGAAAGCTCAAGTTGGATACCGAGAAGACACCGATCCATTCACATGTGCCGCAATATCTAAAAATAACATATACTTTGGAAATAATTTAAAATAATAACACCATAACTGTGTTAATCAAGTAGGAGGTTCTTCTTGATCCTAACATTCTAACTATCCATTTAATGTACTTATGGTATACATTTTGTATTTTTTGTATGCCTTAACATATTTTTTGCATTTAATTAAAGTAAATTTATTACACAGGGTGTTAAAACAGAATTATAACTACTGTTATAATTCTGTTTTAACTTTTTTATTGCCTTCTATACTTTTTATTAAAACTAGGGTTTAAGGCAGGTACTTAATAGATCATGTAGCAACTGTGGCCGTGACTAGTTTACACTGCAAGATATATCATGAAAGGAACTTTGTGAAGAGAAAATAAATATTTTATGTTATATTATAGTGGGAAATCGTTTAGCTTTCGGTATGCACGTATGCAGTTGGATGGAAACGTTTAAACTCTTTACGGAAGCAGGTAAGACACATCCCTTGCTTATTTTAGACATACTCACTACTTTAGATATACTCTACACTGCACTATCTATATAGCCTTGCGGTTTTCCAATGATTTATCAAAATTTAAAGTATTTTATCGATCCGTATTGTTAGCAGCATCTATATCTCTAATGCACACTTGACAAAATACAAGGTTGATAACATGAGTGGGGTTACTTATCTCATTGCCACCTTCAATTGTCTGGAGTGTCAGTGTGATACATCTCGCGAGTGAACCGTGACCATTATGTGGGACAACAAATTTAAAGTCATTTTACCATTATTATTTAGTCTGATCCAGAATGGCAGTGCATTATCGAGGATTGACCCATTAGTAGACTCTAAAGTTGGCTTAATTCGTGGTTTAAGAGCTGCCGATGGTGACTATTCCATGTTCATGGGTATACCATACGCAACTGTGGATAAAAGTAATCCTTTTGGGGTGAGTTACTAACTGGTAGATATTTTAATTAGAACTTAGTGTGTAAAATGTAAAAAGAACCTTTATTTTCTAGCCTTCAACCCCCCATCCCAGCTTTGATGAAGTTTTTGAAGCTTATGACGACTCAGCAATATGTCCACAAATAGAAGAATTTAATGGAAATGTTGTAGGAACATTGGACTGTCTTCATTTAAACATTTATGTGCCTAATTCAGCTAACTCAAGAAACAAGCTACCAGTCTTGGTTTGGATCCATGGTGGTGGATATTCAATTGGATTCTCAGGCAGATTCCTATACGGACCACGCTATTTTGTCGAAAAAGATATTATTTTAGTTACCTTAAATTACCGATTAGGCTCTTACGGTTTCATGTGTCTTGACACTCCTAAAATACCTGGAAATCAAGGTCTAAAAGATCAACAATTAGCCCTCAAATGGATTAAAGAACACGTAGAAGCATTTGGCGGTGATTCTGATAAAATCACCATTTTTGGTGAAAGTGCAGGTGGATATTCGGTAGACTTCCATTTAAGATACAGCCAAGAAAAACTTTTCGATAAGGTAATAATGCAAAGTGGCAATGCACTAGCTCCCAGATCGGTAGTCGAACCTGATACAACAGCACCTCTGAAATTGTCCGAACACCTCGGTTTTAGGACAGCAGACACAGGAGCAGCCTTAGATTTTCTGACCACTGTTGACACAAATTTAGTAATCGCATCGACTTCGGAACTTGGATTAAACTTTCGTCCATGTGTGGAATACGATGCAGATGTCGTCGATAAATTTATTTACGATCACCCGCTCAACGTACAGCCGAATCTCAGAAATGTACCCATCATTATAGGATACAACAGTGAGGAAGCCCTAGCAACGTATGAGAAAATGTCATCTGCAGAATTTACAACCCTCAACTTGTTTTATGAAAGTTTAGCCAAATATTTTAACTTTGGGGACGAAGAACTTATTGAAATGGAAAAATTTGTGAGACATTACTATATCGGCGACCAGAATATAAGTGAAAAAGTAAAACAAGGAATCATAAGTTTCAGTTCTGATTTCTTCTACAACTATCCTGCAGTGCGAACTGTACAAAAGTACCTTGACAATGGAGCCAGAAATATATATCACTACGTGTTTGCTTATGATGGCGACAGAAATTTTGTTAAAACAAGAGAGAACGTAACAGCTCCAGGTGCATCACATGCAGATGAAATAGGATATTTGTTTGATATCTCTTACATGGAAAACGCCACGCCCGAAGATCAACTCATCATCGATCGTATAACCACTCTATGGGCTAACTTTGTCAAATTCGGGTAGGTAGATACAACATAGAACAGGGTCATTGGTATATTTATTATATAACTCTTTCTTAAAATATCATAACACACAGGTATTGGTGGAGAAAAACATCATAATGAATCCTAGACTCAATTTAGTGCCTTCCTTGTACCTACGAGGAGAGGTCTTTTGACCTAGCGTAGCTTGTTGGCATTTTCAATTAAATTTTTCTTTAATTTCCATATAATCATATCTAAAAAACAGATTTTATTTGCAACATATCCGTGACCAAACAATTTCTAACGATGACTCAACACATATTCTATTATTTTTCCAGAAACCCTACTCCGCAGACAAGTGACCTGTTGCCCGTACAGTGGCCTGCAGTCACTAACGGGGCGCTGAACTATCTGTATATCGACTCAGAAATCAAAGTTGAGAAAAGGAATAACAAATCCAGGATGGCTTTCTGGGATCTGTTTTATAAAATCAATGAAAAACTTCAAAAATTGTATGTGGAAAGTTCGAAGTAAATCACAAGATGTATTTGTTCATACAATTGATCCCTTGTTCATAATAATGTTAACAGTAATATTTAAGCTACCTGATATAGTCACCATTATCATTTATCTTTAAGATATCATCATCTTGTGCCATTGACTTAAACTTTATGATGATTGCAATCGTAAAATATATTTATCGTTTTCTCCGGTATTTAACTCTCTTATTTACTTTAAATATTAGGTTTAAGATGATTTTGCATTGTAACATTATTTTATTATAATTCATTAGTATTCTGACATTATAACCACTGTTGAGTAAAATAAATTAACTTTTAAATTGTTTTATCTATACTCACAACGTAATGTTCCAAATATGAATTCAAAAAATATTGTACCGTACTTTATATTCGTGGATAGGTAAAATTAAAAAAACCGGCCAAGTGCGAGTCGGACTCGCACACGAAGGGTTCCGTACCATTATCGCAAAACACTGAATAAAAATCACGTTTGTTGTATGGGAGCCCCCCTTATTTTATTTTATTTTAATTTATTAATTATTATTTTTTGAAGTAAATATACAACTAAACATTATGTGAACATTTCAAGTGTCTACCTGTTGCCGTTATAAATATCGAGCAAAAAACGGCAAAAATATCACGTTTGCTGTATGGGAGCCCCCCTTCAATATTTACTTTATACTGTTTTTAGTATTTGTTGTTATAGCGGCAACAGAAATACATCATCTGTGAAAATTTCAACTGTCTAGCTATCACGGTTCATGAGATACAGCCTGGAGACAGACGGACAGACAGACAGACAGACAGACGGATCGCGAAGTCTTAGTAATAGGGTCCCGTTTTTACCCTTTGGGTACGGAACCCTAAAAAGAACATTACAGTGCAACATTTTCCTTCGATTTTCAAACAACTGCATCATAATAGTACATTGTGATACAAGGGTGGAAAGTAGGTTATTGCAAGCCCGAGCCGTAGGCGAGGGTTTTTAATGACACGAGTTTCCAATAACCTACACACCCGTGTATCACACGATATTTTTCAATACAGTTGTGGGAAATAGTAAAAACAAATCAACGAATTAGATTTGTTTATGCAACTGGACATTTTTTTTTACAACGACAACAGCCTACACAGCCTATTAGATTTTTGACAAATGTTGATGTGAAAATAATTAAATTGAAACTGGTAATTAAATATATTAAACAACCATTTAAAAGACTTTTGAGAATTCAATGCTAAAACGTACGGAATCATTCATTTTTCCTCGTATAAAATCTATTCCATTTTATTCTATGTATGAAAACTCCTTGCTACTAAACTTTTTTAAATTGACTTATAAATTTAAAACTCGACTGCAAAAGTAATGATCGAGCTCGTAAAAAAAGTCACACTGTGCGCCGTGACCACCCCAGGGACCAAACCAGTACATGGGTGCCAGACGACCCCGTGTATGGCACCCTTGGTCCCCTTGTGACGGGTCAAGGTCAATGGCCCCGCCACCTACCATGTTTCGGCCGTAGGGGATAGGGAAAGCGGCCAATGCTATACCGACACTCCTCTTCCCCTGCGGCCCCACCGCGTCCGCCATCAGACGGTGGCGACCCCGTCCAGGCCGCGGAAGGTAGGGAGAGCGGCGCACCGCAATACCGGCACTCCTCTCCCACCGCGGCCTCCAACCCTCAGCCGTGATATCGTATGGGTTTGGGAGACCCCATACGACATCACGGCCCGCCTCAGTTACGATGTTGCCCAGGCAGCACCGCAACCTACATGTTGGCCGCTACGTCGTCGGCTTATCGGCAAAAGCCCTGACGAACGGCCCCTCCTCGGGTTCCTCTTCGCTTCACCGTGGGTGACCAAGCCACGGTTACTGAGCCCCCCCCGCCTCGACAATGCGGGAACCCACCGGGGGGGATATTCGGCTAACCTACGCTCGTGTTTTAATAACCCCTATTATATGACCATTGCATAAACTACTATTTTATTGCAAGACTACTTTTGAAAGCGACAGTAGAGATTTTTTACCCGACTGCTGAAGGAGGGTCAATCAGTCTATGTATGTATGTATGTTTGTTCCTATGTGGCGTTCTAAAGACCAAACGCGTTAGCCGATTTTGATGATTCTTACGTCAATGGATTCGTCTTAACCTTGTGAGTGTCATTGGCTATATTAAAATTGGAAAAAAATAGGAATATGACGGCTTTTGGGCGCCATATTATGGAGGCCCAATTTTGTTTTTCTTCCGAACCAATCGTGTGGGGTATCAAAATAAAGGGTTTTAAGAGTTGATTTCAAAAATTTATAACACTTATATGTATGTTTAAATGTACCTAACTCGAAAAAAAAATAGTTATAAATAAAAAAAAGTTAATTCAAAACATCAAAAACCCGACTGCGAACTAAAAAGAAAAGACGTAAACAAGAAGAAAATAATGCGGTGCAGTCGGAGGATACGGGATCCCTTTTTTTGCATAATGTTCTTTTCAGGGTTCCGTACCCAAAGGGTAAAAACGGGACCCTATTACTGAGACTTCGCTGTCCGTCTGTCTGTCTGTCTGTCTGTCTGTCACCAGGCTGTATCTCATGAACCGTGATAGTTAGACAGTTGAAATTTTCACAGATGATGTATATCTGTTGCCGCTATAACAACAAATACTAAAAACAGAATAAAATTAATATTTAAGTGGGGCTCCCATACAACAAACGTAATTTTTTTGCCGTTTTTTGCGATAATGGTACGGAACCCTTCGTGCGCGAGTCCGACTCGCACTTGGCCGGTTTTTTCTAATATACTTTGGTATAACTGTTTTCGCATAATTTGTTTTGCCATAATAATTCTTTGCCATATTTTTTTGGCATAGGTACCTACAGTTTATGTTGGCATAATTATTTTGAACACATCTGCGACGAGCAGCTCGCGTGGAATCGCCGGAGCCCCGAAGCGCCGGAGCCGTGGCAGAAACCATGCCTGCTGCATATTGCATGCTTGCTCCTTGCATGGTGTGTGCTTGTTTACATGTTTGCATGCTGCCTGCTTGCTGCATGCATGGTGTATGCTTGTTTGCATGCTTCTTACAGGAATATATCCCAAAAACATTTGAGGAGTTAATTTTTATGCTTATTTGTTATGCTTCAAAAAATATATTTTAATATCATTAGGTATGCGTAAACAAATGTATGCCTTAGAATTTTATGCTTAAACATTATTATGATTAGAGTATGCTAAAAATATAATGGCTTATGTTTAACTTACCACCAGATATAGTAACATATAACAGACAAAAATAGTAAATGATCACCAAAATTAAACCCGCATCTTATTGTAAAATTATAACCAAAGTTTTAACATCTCGCTATCCTGTTTAGGCAAAATGACTCCAAATAAATCATTGTTAACCCAAAAGTAGTAAATGATCACCAAAAGTAGTAAATGATCACCAAAATTAAACCAATGACCAAAAAGATTATAAAATTTCTGGGAGCAACTTGGAAGTAGCGCTCGCCGGCCGCTGCCGCGGCACCGCTCGCTTTGCTCGCTCGGCTCGCGTGCGGTTGGTCACAGTTCTAACCTAACCTAACCTATTTTACAACATTAAATAGCGCAATAATTTGCTATTAAAATTTGGTGATCAATTTACTAAATTTGGTGATCAATTTACTAAATTTGGGTTTCATAGTACAATTTTAGGTAATAGAGGTTATGGTCACAAAGTAATTTTAGGTGGTCATTATATTTATCCCCAAATATAATTAGGATAAACAAAAGTATGCCATGTTATATTATGTCTAACATTTTTATGCAAATGGATAGGGAACCGGAGGATATATTTGCGAGCTGCCTTACCAAAACCAGATGTGTCCTCCGCCTGCACTGCATGATTTTTTCTTGTTTACGTCTTTTTAGTTCGCAGTCGGGTTTTTTGATTTTATGTATTATTTTTTTTAGGTTTGTTTTGAAATAACAGACCATTAGATCGGTATAACAGAAAATATGAAACACTTGGTACCCATTAGGTGAACTATTTTATCTTCATAGAACAAAAAGTCGAAGTTGCATATTTCGAGATATAATATATTTCAAATATGTCGAATTTTCATGTGTTGAAGTGCTTTACTGCAGGTATACGGTTCATCGATATTTTAAACGTCGAATTACCGTGGTATAGTCGTTTTTGTGGTTGGCGGTATACCTACCTAGCTGAAGGGCGTGCTCCGTTACACTCCGATCTAACAGCCTTGTATTTGGTTAATTGATAGGTATTTCTAGAAACCCTAATTTAATCTTTTGCTAAAACAACATATGAATGTATTATTCAACAATTCCACATCGCCTCCTTCTACCACATATACCTGAACGAAACTTTGACACATTATTCAGAATACTTGCAGATTCAAAAGTGAAATATCATATTTTATAGACTACATGCATTTCATGTCACTAAGCAATAAATTTGCTACATATTGATATTTAAATATACATAGCTACTTAGATTTCGATCAACTTATGTTACACTGAACTGGCTTCGCAAAAAATTATCACAATCCAATGTAATCTATAGATTGTTGATTGTTGTCAGCATCTTTATCTCCGTGGCACACTTGAATACAAGGCCCCTTATCTCATTATCATCACCTTCAATAGTTGAGTGACACTGTTCCTCTATCACTCGCAAGTGAACCGTGAACATCATGTGGGATAACAAACTCAAAGTCATTTTACCATTATTATTTAGTCTCATCCAGAATGGCAGTGCATTATCGAGGATTGACCCATTAGTAGACTCAAAAGTTGGTTTAATTCGTGGTTTAAGAGCTACCGATGGCGACTATTCCATGTTCTTGGGTATACCATACGCAACTGTGAATAAAAGCAATCCTTTTGGGGTAAGTTATTTACCTACTGGTTGAAATTTTAATCAGAATTCAAAATAAAATGTAAAAAAAATACTTTTATTTTTAGCCTTCGACACCCCATCCCATCTTCGATGAAGTTTTTGAAGCTTATGACGATTCAGCAATATGTCCACAAACAGTAGAAGAATTTGAAGAAACTTTAGTTGGAACATTGGACTGTCTTCATTTAAACATTTATGTGCCAAATTCAGCTAACTCAAGAAACAGACTACCAGTCTTGGTATGGATTTATGGTGGAGCATTTTCAGTTGGATTTTCAGGCAGATTACTATATGGACCGCGCTATTTAGTCAAACAAGATATCATTTTAGTAACCTTGAATTACCGATTAGGTCCTTATGGATTCATGTGTCTCGACACGCCTAAAATACCTGGCAATCAAGGTCTAAAAGACCAACAATTAGCCCTCAAATGGATTAAAGACCACATTGAAGCGTTTGGCGGTGATTCTGATAAAATCACCATATTTGGTGAAAGTGCCGGCGGAACATCGGTAGACTTCCATTTAAGATACAGCCAAGAAAAACTTTTCGATAAGGTTATTATGCAAAGTGGCAATGCACTAAGTCCCTGGGCGGTAGTAGAACCCGATATAACAGCACCTCTGAAGTTGTCCGAACACCTCGGTTTTAGGACAGCAGACACAGGAGCAGCCTTAGAATTTCTGAACACGGTTGACACAAAATTACTAATCGCATCGGCATCAGAACTTGGATTAGTGTTTCGTCCATGTGTGGAAACTGATGTAGATGTCGTCGATAAATTTATTTACGATCACCCGCTCAACATAAAACCAAATCTCAGAAATATAGACATCATTGTAGGATACAACAGTGATGAATCTCTCGTATGGTATGAACCCATGACTTCTGCAGAATTCGCAACACTAAACTTGTTTAATGAGAATTTAGCTAAATATTTTAATTTTGGAGACGAAGAACTTATTGAAATGGAAAAATTTGTGAGACATTTCTATATCGGAGACAAGATAATAAGTGAAGAAGTGAAACAAGAAATAATAAGATTTCATTCCGATTTCTTCTACAACTATCCCGCAGTTCGAACAGTCCAAAAATATGTTGATAATGGAGCCAGAAATATATATCACTATTTGTTTTCTTATGACGGTGACAGAAACTATTTCAAAGTCAGACAGAATATTACAGCTCCAGGAACGGCACATGCCGATGAACTAGGATATTTGTTTGATATCTCTTACATGGAAAACCCCACGCCCGAAGATCAACTTATTATCGATCGTATAACAACACTATGGGCTAACTTTGCCAAGTTCGGGTAGGTTCAAAATATACTTAACAGAGTTATTGGTAGATTTATTGCATCACCATTAGTAGATTTAAAAGTAATAAATCGCCAATCCACCTTGCGCAAGCGTGACGATTAAGCTAGAACCTTCTCTGTAGGAGAACGTGCGTTTACCCTGCTGCTGGGGGCAGTGCAGGCTGATATTACGATTATGTTATATTCGTAAAACCAAATTATTATTTTAAGATAGTAATATCTTATCCATTATCATTCCAAATAAAATCTCAATAAGCGAACTGTTTCTGGACTGGTGACTCAACTCATGTTCTATTTATATTTCCAGAAACCCTACTCCGCAGACAAGTGACCTGCTGCCCGTACAGTGGCCGGATGTCACTAACGGGGCGTTGAACTATCTGCATATCGACTCAGAACTCAAAGTTGACAAGAGGAATTACAAATCCAGGATGGCTTTCTGGAGTCTCTTTTATAAACTCAATGAAAAATCCCAAAAACTGTATGTAGAAAGTTCCAAGTAGATCACTAAGATGACATATAAAATATAGAGTGGCCAATTCCAATAACGATAATTACCAAATATTGTTTTCATAAATTAATTCAGGTTCCTCAATTTGTATGAATAACAACACCTACCCAATTTTCACCTGTTTGCTGCTTTAAAATGCGCTTTGCGCGAAAAGTTGGGTGGGTATTTTGCACGCAAGTGTTTATCCATCTTTTCATGCAGGTGCTTAATCTTAATTACTTTGAAAATTATTTTTATTATTACTGATTTTACATTGTAACATCACATCATTATAACCATTGGAATGGTGAGTGGTAGTGGAAATTGATTAAATAAATTAACTTAAAAACATTTTTATTGCAACTCCTTTTGAAAGCTACAGTAAAGGCACCAAGTACGTAACCGGCGGCGGCTCGGTAAACTTCTCCAGCGGCAACGCAGCGATAACGCTACTGACACGATGATAGAGCGATAGTATTATGCAATATGGCAATGTATTCTATTCTATTCTCAACTTAACTTATCGCAGTCCACTGCTGGACATAACACCCGGTTCTCCACCTTCCACATCCAGTCTATCCTAGCTATGTAAATAAACTCATGTCTTTTGCCCATGGACATGGGGGTAGGCAGAACTACAGAACTCCACCTGCTACGATACTTACATGCTCCTTTTGCTTCTGTCAAAACTCGGTCAAAGCCCACAGATATGTGAACGTAATTCACATATCTGTGGGCTTTGACCGAGTTTTCACTCGTGCTCGAACGCATTAACGTCAACTTCAAATTGTTATTGAAACTGCATAAGCGCCGTCTGGTGACAGTAAGAGGAAACCTCCTCATTTTCTCCTCATTGACATAAGATAACGTTTTATAACAACCTTACAGCTATATGTTTGAGCCGGGATTGAAACATTAGGTTCATGGGGTCCGAGTGCTCATCGAGTGTTTCAAAATAAAAGTAAACGGTTTGTCTCCTATTTACGTGACCAGAGGGCTGGCCTTTTCTTCGGCCAGAGCATCAGCATTGCTATCCAACGTAGCAATGCTGCCAGCGTTCTGGGCACGTTTCCCGTTGACATCGATGTGGACGAGTTTTGACGCCCAATGGGCTCTTTCCTCCTTTTCATTTCCTTATTAAATTGCGAAAAACAGCGTCTTTTTCCATTTAACGTTATCATAATCATTATTGTTTTTGATTTCTGTTATTTGTATAGAAATAGTTAATTTAAATTAAGTATTTCAATTTAATATAAATAATATTTTGAATTCAAAAAACATAATTGAATATTGTTGAGTAATATTGAATGCGCAACCATGTTGACATAGGTTCACTGATACAACCACTAGACCAAATCGACTTAAAAAATATTGTTGAAATTAACAAGTTCATCATAGTGACAAAACAGTATTCAAAAGCTTACCTACCCTAACATTACGTGATAAAGATTAAGTTATAGATCATGTATTCTATAATATTTGCCTACCTTGAACAAGTCGTTCTAGTTCGATAAACTCATGCGTATCGAAGAACACTTATCTACTGCTAATTGCAGTAGGTTCAAATCGACTTTTAGTGGGTCGGCAAACGGCAGGGTGGGTCAGGTAACAGCTATTACCGACTGTACAACGCTTCTGGCCTTTCACCTAAATTATGATCACATAATGTAGGTGATGATGAAAATGAAAAAAAAAATATATCATTGATAGGATTGGCATTGTGGTAACGACCCCAACTTATATTTTGTGGGTTCGAACCCAGGCCAGGCGCTTTACCTTGTGTAAATTATTTACTCACCACTGCTCTAAAACGGTGTAAGAAAACATCGTGAGGAAACCGGCAAGTTCTAGAACCAAAAATTCGAAGACATGTGACATCCACCAACCCGCACTGATCCCCCGTGGTGGATTAAGGCCCATTCCATCTCTCGCAGAGAGGAGGCCTGTATCTCAGCAGTGGGCAACATTAAAAGGCTGATGATGATGATGATTGCTAGGATTGTTGTACACAACCCAGAGGAGCTGGTAGCACCGTAACTATGTACGCAAAAATGAATTTTCCGTACTTAATAGTTTTTGGAAATAACTAAATAATTATTATTAAATTATTATGTCCTTTATTTATTTTCATACTTACTTGATACATTTTTAAGTATTTAAAAAAAAAAACTTAAAAAACATTTAAAAAAAAATAGTGGCATACCGGTATCGGGAACAGGGTCCAAGCTACCTGTGGTTAGGGCTCCAGAGACAGGAACTTCCTCACAATGCGAGCCGTATCAAGGAGTACTGCCTTCTGTATCAGGCCCTTGATCCAACCGCGCAATGACAGCCTCAATCAATCAATCAATCAATCATTTATTTGCAATAAGTATTGGTACAGTGTAGGTGTTAAAGTAAGTTATAAATAGTTTCCTAATACATAGTCAAACATTTGCCATGCAAAACATTACAATATACTTAATGCTAGGCTATAGTGTTTATCTCCAATGCTATTGGCCATCAGGCCGTTGGCCGTAACGACAATCGGCACAATGATCGCCGAGTCCACATCCCACACGTCGATAACATTGTGGGCTAAGTCGAGATACTTCATTTGTTTCTCTTTCTCAGCTTTCACGAGGTTCTCGTCATGTGGGATGGTGACATCGATTATCATTGTGCGGCGCGCTAATCGGTCTATCACCACTATATCTGGCTTATTGGCAACAATAGTCCTATCAGTGATGATAGACCGATCCCAGTACAACGTGACATGGTAATTTTCGAGAACTGGGTCGGGCACATACTTGTAATACGGTACCTCAGAATCCACCAGATTGTATTTCAAAGCAAGCTGCTGGTAAATAATCCTGGCCGCTTGGTTATGTCTGTGTAAGTACTCGCCGTTAGCCAGACGAGAACAACCAGAGATAATATGTCTAATGGATTCACCAGATCAAATTATTATTCCATTTATTCAATTTAATTTACAATTTTTTATATTTTTAAACATTATTTTACAAAAAAAAAAACAAAAACATTTAAAAATACAAAAATAGTAGCCCACCGGTATCGGGAACAGGGTCCAAGCTACTGGTGGTCAGGGCTCTTGAGAGAGGAACCTCTTGACTTTACGCGCCATGTCCAGGAGTATTGCTTTCTGGATCAAGCCCTTGATCCAGCTGCCTAACGAGAGCCTCCTCAGATGTTCGTCGAGGCTCTTGGCTATTATGCCATTGGCCGGCACGACTATCGGCACAATGATTGCTGTATTCACACCCCACATGTCGACAACCTCGAGAGCCAGATCAAGATACTTGCTTTTTTTTATCTTTCTCAGCCTTCACGAGGTTCTCGTCATGGGGGACCGCTATATCAACAATCATTGCGCGACGCTCTAGTCGGTCTATCACCACTATGTCAGGCTTATTGGCAACAATAGTCCTGTCAGTGATGATAGACCGATCCCAATACAACGTGCCATTGCCATTTTCGAGAACTGGGTCGGGCACATACTTATAGTAAGGCACTTCCGATTCCACAAGATTGTATTTAAGAGCAAGTTGCTGATGGATAATCCTGGCTGCAAGGTTGTGTCTATGCAAATAGTCTCCGTTAGCCAGACTAGAACAACCGGATATAATGTGACGGATGGATTCCCCCGGCCGGTGACATGCCCGACAGATGTCAACCGTGCCGTCTTTCACAATATATTTCCGGTAGTTTTCGTCATCATAACTTCGTCCATAATCGCAAAGACAAAACCTTCGGTTTCCCCGAAAAGGTCACCAAATCGCAGCCAGGCCACGGACGCTAAAAAATCTACATCGGGCCCATGTAGGACCCGGTAGAAGCGTCCGTGAAGCTCCTTGCTCTGCCATACCTCCCTGCGGTCATTAGTATCTAATACTATAGGTTTGCGCCAGTTCTCGTTAGCCAAGTAGAGCGGGGTAAGGCCCTTGTCCACCGCTACCACATCTCGATGCATACCCACGTCGGCGGCCTGGAAGTATTCCCTGAGACTACATACCTCGCGGTTGTGCCTTAGCATTTAAAAAGCCTCGACCCCCACACTTCCGCGGGATATACAGTCTCTTGACCGATGACCGTGGGTGATGCATACGATTTGCGGTAAGCAGCGTGCGGACTCTCCTATCCAGGGGGTCAAGTTCTGTCTGAGTCCATTTGAGTATGCCGAAAGAATACATCAAGACCGGCATGACCCAGCCGTTGAAGGCGCGCACCTTGTTGCCGACTGATAAAAGACTATTTAGTACTTTATTCAGGCGGCCAAAGAAGCGTTCCTTCAATGACTGTTTCACGTCACTAGCATTGATGCCTAATGCTTCCGACATACCCAAATACTTGTATGTTTCGGTTGAGGAAAGGGATCGAAGGTGTATGGAATCCGAGAGTTGTATTCCCACGGATTCCATAATCTCCCCTCGCTTTATATGCATGACTGCACATTTGTCCACACCAAATTCCATCCTGATGGCGTCACTGAAGGTTTCTGTCACCTTCAGTAGCTTCATCAGTTGAAAGTTGTTGGGGGCAAAGAGCTTCAGACCATCCAGGAGGTGTGATATGACCTGACCACCTCTTCTCAACCGATAGCCTAGGCCCGAACCCTCCAGCAGTGTACTGAGAGGGTTCAGGGCTAAACAAAACCACAGAGGACTCAGACTTGCGCCCTGAAATATTCCGCGCTCAATCCTTATAGGTTCGCTGTTTTCCTGAATCTGTCGACATCCTGGAGATCATATCGACATAGTGAAGGACCGTCCTCCACTGCCCCATACATGACGTCAGGAAGGCGCGCAGTGTTGCATCAATTTTATACAACTCCAGCACCCTCATGAGCCATGTATGTGGCACTGAGTCATAGGCCTTCTTGTAATCTATCCAACATGTCGCCAGATCCTTGCGGGAACGGCGAACCTGTTGGCTAATAGCAATGTCTATGAGAAGCAGCTCCTTAGTACCGGGGGACCCGTTCCTACATCCATTTTGAGAAGCAGACGTGATGGAGTTATTGTCAAAAAAAAAATATAAAAAAAAAAAAAATGATTTTGTGTGTTGTGCTGTGTCTTTTGTGTGCACTGAATAAAGAGTTTATCTATCTATCTATCTATCTTATCTAATATGTTGATTAATTTTCGCTCTCAGAATGGATGTAAGAACTTTATAGACCGTCGGTAAATATGCTATCGGTCTATAATTTTTAGGTTCCGCAGTACTACCCCATTTATGGAGCAGGTGGGTTATTCCTGTCGTTAGGAACCGGGGCAGCGACCCTGACTCTAAGGCTGACTGGAGCTGAGATGCCAAACGAGCGTGCGAACTTTGGAACCACTTAATCCAAAAGTTTTGCAGTCCTTCTGGCCCTGGAGATTTCCAATTGGGCAACGGACGGACTGCACAAGCCAGATCTTGGGGGCTGATGGTAATTGCTCCCATTTGTGGTATCGGATCGCACGCTTGCTCGACCTCCCGAGTCCAGTCACCCTCGGTGTGACTGACAGGGCACCGACCAGATATCGCGCCAGAACGAACACATGGCGTCATTATCCGGTAGGTGCATGTCAGTCACACCTTGGTCGGGTCGCTCGCAAGCCCTATAAACCCACCTTTCTTTGCTCTGGAATGTGCGATTATGAATGTATCGCTCCACTCGCCGCTTTTACCGACGAATACGGCTTGCCCATGCATAGATCTTCTGCTTCAGAAAGTCGATACGCTCTGTGACGCGGGACAGATAATCTCGAGAGCTGATATCAGTCCCCGAGAACGCCCGCCTCACAAAGCGTATCACTCTAGGGCGAGTGTTGCCCTCCCTGAAGCAGATAAGCTTGCCGATGAGTGCTCTAGCCTCACCGATACGATGCTCAATCCTGTACTGCCAAGCTGGTATAGCTGGTCGTGTAGCTCTGTCAGTTTTGGGAAACTTGACGTTAGCTACACGACATGCCACTGCAGCCGCACAGTACAAGATCGAGTGGGTATCGGCAAGGTCTTTGCTGCTATCAAAAACATTTGATAGCTGCGAATCTAGAGCACACACTAGCGCCCTATTTTTCTTATGCATGGGCAGACGAGGTAGTCGAGGTCTAAGCTCAGGCGGTGTGGAACGATACTCTCGGAATGCACACTCTAAAGCGCTCCTCAATCGTGCATTGCATTGGGTACTCACGGATATAGCCCCGTCGTCGTCATCCTCTCCAACATGGTCGGGTCGCGGTGAAACACTGGGTTGCAGTTGCACCGCGGCCGGAGGCAAGGCAGGCGAGACACGGCTACTCTGTGATTCCTCACGCAGTCTATCAAGTACGGCGTCATCCAGCATACGGTTACGCTGGATGACCCGCACCTGATCCGATAGACGTTGGGCCGACACGTTGACAGCTGGCTCAAGCACCTGAAACAGAGAGAGCATCCGACCACGGTACGCAGTCAGTTTACTTCCCCCCTCTGTAGCCCCAAAGAATGCGCGCATGACGTTTTCGTTGATTGATTGCGTCCATCGCATGCGCTGCACACTTCCACCGGGAGCGGGGACCCTGTCAGAGGCCGATGGGCCTCGAGGTCCCAGGCTGTCCGGCGGCCGGCGTCCTCCCCGTCGACGCGCGTGGTGGTGTCGTCGGCGGAGAGAAGAAAGAAAAAACAATAAAAAAAATATATATTATTATTATTAGTATATGTAGTTATCATCAGCTGATCAAAATTAATGCGAAAGGCACAATTTTTTTTGGGAACTCTGGATGAGTTCCATTGAGAAAGTCGTTCAGTTCCATGGGCAGAAGCAGTTCCTAAAATATGGCTACAACTTCCGTTACACCCTGTATACCAACAGTTTCGCAGTAATTTATCAAACTCCAATGTAATCTATAGATACAAGTTGTCTGCAACATCTGTATCTCCATGGCACACTTGACATAATACATACTCTTTATCTCATGATCACCTCCGAGTTTCAGTGTTACTCTACTACTCGCGAGCGCACCGTGGACATCATGAAGAACAACAAATTCAAAGTCATTTTACCATTATTATTTGGTCTGATCCAGAGTGGCAGTGCATTATCGAGGATTGACCCATTAGTAGACTCAAAAGTTGGCTTAATTCGTGGTTTAAGGGCTACTGATGGCGACTATTCCATGTTCTTGGGTATACCATACGCAACTGTGGATAAAAATAATCCTTTTGGGGTAAGTTACTTACAAGTACTTACATAATTTAATCTGGATTTAGTATAAAGATGTTAAAAAAGAACCTTGCTTTTTAGCCTTCATCACCCCATCCCAGCTTCGATGAAGTTTTTGAAGCCTATGACGATTCAGCAATATGTCCACAAGTGGAAGAATTTAACGAAACTGTAGCAGGAACATTGGACTGTCTTAATTTAAACATTTATGCGCCCAATTCAGCTAATTCGAGAAACAGACTGCCGGTATTAATCTGGATTTATGGCGGTGGATTTTCTATTGGATTCTCAGGCAAATATCTATACGGACCAAGTTATTTAGTCAAACAAGATATAATTTTGGTAACCTTAAATTACCGATTAGGTCCTTATGGATTCATGTGTCTCGACACTCCTATCGTACCTGGAAATCAAGGTCTAAAAGATCAACAGTTAGCCCTCAAATGGGTTAAAGACAATATAGAAGCGTTTGGTGGTGATTCTGATAAAATCACCATATTTGGTGAAAGTGCTGGCGGAGTATCGGTCGACTTACATTTATTATACAGTCAAGAAAAACTTTTCAATAAAGTAATAACGCAAAGTGGCAATGCACTAGGACCCTGGGCGGTTCAAGAACCTGACATATCAGCACCTCTTAAGTTGGCTGAACACCTTGGTTTCGCCACAACAGATATAGAAGAAGCCTTAACGTTCCTTACCACGGCCGATACTAATTTGTTAATTGCATCGACATCAGAACTCGGATTAGAGTTCCTACCATGCATAGAAAAAGATTTTAACGGTGTTGAAAAGTTTATTTACGACCACCCGCTCAACATAAAGCCGAATCTTAGAAACGTGCCCATCATTGTAGGATACAACAGTGACGAAGCTCTTCAAATATACGAAACAATGTCATCAGCAGAATTTGCTACCCTTAATTTGTTTTTTGATAACTTAGTCAAATATTTTAACCTCAATGAAGACCTTGCCGAAATGGAAGAAGTGGTTAGGCATTTCTATATTGGGGATGAGGAAATAAGTGAAACAGTGAAACAAGGAATTACAAGATTTCATTCCGATTTCTTCTTCAATTATCCCGCAGTGCGAACTATCCAAAAATACCTTGACCTTGGAGCCAGAAATTTATATTACTACTTGTTTGCTTATGATGGCGACAGAAATTTTATGAAAGCCAGAAATAATATTACAGCTCCAGGTGCAGCACATGCTGATGAAATTGGATATTTATTTGATATCTCTTACATGGAAAATCCCACGCCTGAAGATAAACTCATCATCGATCGTATAACGACGCTATGGGCTAACTTTGTCAAATTTGGGTATGTACAAAATGTACTCGAGATATTGGTATATTTATTGCTTGCATCTTTCCTTGTTATGTTCTCTAACAAACAAACTGACATCGCTGGAAGAAAACGTCGTGAGTGTTGAACTCATGTTTAATATATATAAGACATATATCGCCAATTCGCCTTGAGTATGCTAATGCCTTCTCTGTAGGAGAACAGGCCTTTGCTCTGCAATAAGACATTAATTAGGCTGATGTTATTATTTTATAGTAGCTTATGCCAGCGGCTTCACCCGCATGAATCGCGAAAATTACCCTGAGGGAACATATTCTCGGGATAAAAAGTATCCTATGTGCTATTCCTGACTATAATCTATCTCTGCGCCAAATTTCATCCAGATCCGTCCGATCCGTGAAGAAGTAATAAACATACACACTCACAGACTTTAGCCTTTATAATATTAAGTGTGAAGTGTGATTCAATAACCTGGTAATACGTCCCAGATCGAACAGTTCTTGACTGGTGGCCCAGCTCATGTTCTATTATTTTTTCCAGAAACCCTACTCCGCAGACAAGTGACCTGCTGCCCGTACAGTGGCCGGCTGTCACTAACGGGGCGCTGAACTATCTGTATATCGACTCTGAACTCAAAGTTGATAAGAGGAATTACAAAGGCAGGATGGCTTTCTGGGATCTGTTTTATAAAATCAATGAAAATGCCCAAAAACTGTATGTGGAAAGTTCCAAATAAATCACTAAGATAGTGTATTCAAAATCGCTAGTTCGTTGTAATGTTAACAGCAATATCATTTATCTTTTATATTCTATCATGTACTTAACTGACCTATCGACGTTGACGTTATGATGAGTGTTATCATAAAATGTGTTTACGTCCTTCGTATTCATTTATTTATTTATTAAAATTTCTTATATTGCAACTGTTATCACTTATCATAATTAAATTGCATGTTGAAGTTGGTATATTGATCTTTAAAATAAATATAATTGTAATTCTAACAGATTTGTTCGCCTTTTATTTATTTTTTTATTTACTTTCCTTGCGGTTTTGCGATAATAAATTTATCAAATTCAATGTTATCTTTCACTCCAAATCAGCAACATCTGTATCTCCATTGCATACTTGACATATTACAAGACCTGTTATCTTATGATCACCTTCACATGTTAGGAAAATGAGTGCCTGTGTTACTCTTTCGCGAATGAACCTTTTATATCATATGATGTGGAATAACAAATTCAGAGTCATTTAACCATTTTATTTGGTTTGATTCAGAATGGTAGTGCATTATCAAGGATTGACCCATTATTAGACTCAAAAGTTGCCTTAATTGGTGGTTTAAGATCAACCGGGGGAGACAATTTCATGTTCATGGATCATGGGCATACTATACGCAATTGTGTATAAAAGTAATTGTTTTGGAGTCTGTAGTGGTGATCTGTTTTTATTATGGAAGAGTACTTCTTTTATATTTATCTTATCAGTTGACAATTGACACATCATCGTTACTGTGATTATAATGGAACGACCTTGTTATTTGGTATTTGTTTAGTACTCAGACGAGATAATACAGTTTTGATTTTATTTTAACATACGGAATATGCTAAATCATAGTCAAAATTAAGCCGAGATGAATGAATTGAAAAAAATTAAAGATATAATGGCTTTTGGTACACATTAATTCAAATAGGTATATGATCTCAAATCAAAATATATATTTTATGGTTAAGTCCCGATAACAAGTAGCTCAATAAATTGTGTTTCGTAATATCTATAATTGAATATGTAACTAAAATATGATAAACTATTTTTTTTTGTAAGCATAAATCTTAATCGTAAATAAATTAAGTGGATAGCTCGGAAAGTTCGAAGTTATGAAATTGTTCATACATAACAACTTTCAGCGAAAGCGCCCCGACTTTCAGTCGGATTCATAGAACTTTGTAGAGCCTTCTTGAAAGGATTTCATGTTTATTTTTGTAACGTCACGGTCCTTGCTGGATCTGTAGTAAGTCTCTCGAAAAAAGAATATCATAGTTACATGGAATAAGATTACAGGAATTCACGAAAAGAATGACACCATTATCACCAGCAAAAAAACATATTCAACTTAATAAATATTGTTTTAAAGATTTCAAATAATTACTTTATACACACATTTAAAATTATAAAGAATAGAGGCCCACCGGTATCGGGAACAGGGTCCAAGCTACCAGCGGTCAGGGCTCCAGAGAGAGGAACCTCTTAACTATTCTGCTTTCTGAATCAAGCTCTTGACCCAACCGCCTAACGAGAGCCTCCTAAGGTATTGGTCGAGGCTCTTGGCTATTAAGCCATTGGCTGACACGACTATCGGTACAATGATCGCCGAGTCCACATCCCACATGTTGACTAATAATTAATTATTATTAATGAGATTGTTTTACAACAGGGGTTCAATAAAATGCAATTATAATTTATAGACTTTTTGTATTTTATAATTAAATTAATTACCTAAAGTATTAATATTATTGTTGTGACAATGAACTACGTTCAAACAAGAAGGAACATTGGGTTACGATTAAACGTGTCCAGTTCACAACGAACTTAAACTATTGACGTACTCGTATTCGTTCGATAAAATTTATACACATACATAATGGCTACCCATAGAAAATTCATCTAAACCAGTTTCTTATAGTTGTTTTTTCTTTTCACTTACATATTTTTCAGCTGCTGTAGCTATAGCTCGCGTTACCCTCCCAGTGATCTCGTGAAGATTCTCTTTAGAAAGATGCGATTCTATGGACCTCTTTGAGAAAAAACCTGCTGTAGTGTCGTTTGGTCTCCAGCTGTTGGGGTAGGTAATCTTATGACGTAGTACGGCTTTGATGATAAGAGCTCCTACGTATACGATAAAATATACACTAAAGTACAGCGGCAAATAGTAAAGCTTTTTCCCTAAGTAATAGTAACTGTATCTGTTAACACGAGGCATCTCCGTAGTGGTAGTAGTGGTCGTTGGGTGATGATAATGATAGTGGTCATGATCGTGGTCGTGCTCATCAAAGTCGTGGTGAAACTTGAAGTCTCCGGGGAAATCATTAGGAAAGCCGTGGTCGTCCATGGAAGCTCCGTGATCATCGGGCTTCATGTCGTCAGCCGGAGGAGGCGGTGGCACCATTCCCATGTCATTCCCCTTTGCATCATCTCCACCTTTCATGGGTCCATGTGGTTTATCAAAGATGAGATCGGGATAATCTGGCTGATACGAAGGTGGTGGTCCGTCGTGATGACCGTAACTAGGTGGTCCATCATGGTGACCGTAGCTAGGTGTGTCGTCCTGTGGTGGCGAAGGTGGTGGAGCTGGTTTACTGTAATGATAGCCCTGGAAGTCAGGTTTGCTTCCCATATCCATCATAGGTGGGCTATCGTCGTCTTCAGCTATCGGTGGCTTGTTATAAGAATAACCCATAAATGGCTTACTGGGCGGAGAAATCGTAGGCACGAAAGCTTGTGATGGGGGCGCAGGAGCAGAAGGCGGCTTGTATCTGTAGCCTATATCCATTGGGGGCCCATCGTCATCGCTGCCACTAGGAGATGAGCCTGGTCCCGAGTCGACCGGTGGTTGGTACGAAGACACAGGGCGCGGCGCTGGAGCAGAAGGTGCGTACGGTGGGAAGGACTCATAGGTGCTCGGTGTTGGGAAGTCGTCCGCTGTAAGCTTAGGAGCGGGTGGGGGTGGAGGAGGTACTAGGCTGGCAACCGTCAAGGGACGTGGAGGAGGACCAGAGGGGGGTGCAGGTGCTGGGGGACGGCCAGCAGACTGTTTTGATTTTTCACCATATGTTGGTGGTTGAGGCAAGTAGGGCTGCGCAGGATTGTAGCGATCTATAGGTTGACGCATGGGAATTGCGGGATCTTGAACTTCGCCTCTAACAGGATTCTTGATCTCAGTAAAACTGTCCAAGTTAAACATATTGTTGCCTTTTTTACTGTTGGAAAAAGTGTTGAATTGAGACTTTTTCATATTTTTCATTTGGTACGGTTTTAGGTCGATGTAAGGAAATTGTATATTAGGTTCTGTGCGTATAGCTCGGGATTCATTTTCAGCTCCGTTACCGGGATTAGTGCCAAATCTGTTAACAATTATAAAAACTAATATGAAAAATAAGTCACACCCAGTCTGTAGGTACATTAAAACTTACATCTATTTTTAATTTCGTAGGGATTCAAAAATTCAAAAATTATAAAGTTAAACACTCACCCTGGTAAGGCAAAGTTGTCATCAATTCCTGCATCTTCTTCAGTCTTGTCTTCATTTGGTTGAACGTTATCATCACTTTGTGAATTATCTTCGTTTTGAACATCTTTAGTAGTTTGTTCGGAACTAACAGGCTCTTCTTGCCACGTACCAGAATATTGGTCACGTTTCTCGTTGTCAATGATATGCCAAATATTTTCAACGTTGTTCATGGGCGCTTGTATCGTCGTGGTTGTCGTTGAAACCGTGGTTGTTGGCGGTGGCGCCGCACTAGACGATGGAGCTGAGGGCACGTACACTGGGCCGGTGTTATACAAGTTATTGTACAAAGCAAAATAATCAGTCATATCAGTTTTCACTTGCTTCTCCGTCGACGGCGCTGGTAATCCGTAGTTTGATTCTTCATTCGTTTCTTCGTCCGGAACATAAATAGGTCTCGATGTAGTTGTCGTGGTTGTAGTTGTACTCGGTTGGATTCTCTCTTTTTCCAATAGTTTTCGAATTGATTTCATGTTGTTGTTGTTCGATTCAAATTCCGCGAATATCAAGTCTGGAGTTTTTGTCCTAGCTGTTGTCGTGGTGGCTGGCGTTGCGTTGCGTGGCGTGTCCATCCTGTTCATCCACTTGTGGTAGTAGAACGGCGCTGATCTTCCCATATCGGCTTGCGGTGTTCGCGGCGACGGTGTTACAACGTACACTAATGGTCCCGGCAGGTTCGCGGTGTAAACATGATGAATGTGAAAACAATTTAACAAAAAACCGAGCAGAACTATTCGATTCATTTTAGATGTGTGTGAAGCACATTTGCTATTTCCGAGTTACGCGTGTACTCCACACGACAACTGACTAGAAAATGATGGCTATAGCTAAATATTTTCAACTACACTTGCTGTGGACAGATGCGTTCAGTGTAAAACTGCGATAATTGTTAGCGGTACTCTAATATGTAGAACGCTAGAGGCACGATTCAGATGACCCGAACCCCAGTTACAATTTACACTATTAGCGCGATAATCAATATTGTTCCCAAGCGAGCCTTTGTAGAAAGTGTCACATATTTGTACAAAAGATTTAGACCACCTTAAGTAGAAAGTTGTCTAAATTCCATTCGATCATCGAAGATAATACTAGATATCTGTATTGTGCTAGAGTTATTCACATTGATTATCGCGTATACCTACTGCCCTTAACAAATATGTTTAAACGAGCAATTCTTGTATTTACCTATATGAATTTATTAGGTGCATCTCGGAAACGGCCCTAAAGATTAGGTTATGCATTTTAAGTTATTGTTATATTTTTTTGTAAAAATATATATTGACATTTATAATTTTTCTCTTTTTTAGGGTTCCGTGCCCAAAGGGTGAAAACGGGACGCTATTACTAAGACTCCACTGTCCATCTGTCTCTTTGTCACCAGGCTGTATCTCATAAACCGTGATAGCTAGACAGTTTAAATTTTCACAGATGATGTATTTCTGTTGCTACTACACAACACATATTAAAAACAGAATAAAAAAAAAATAAGTTGGGCTCGCATACAACAAACGTGATATTTTTGCCGACTTTTGCGATAATGGTACGGAACCCTTCGTGCGCCCCACACTAGGCCGGTTTTGTAACATGAGTTGTAGGATATGGCAATGGCAATAACTAGGTAGGAATTGCCATTTAAAAATAGATTCACTTCAATTATATGTTTTCTTTACAAAGCTTTCATAAATGGATCGGTATTCTTTTCCTACAACGTCACTTAGTTTTTCAATGAGTCCCTTAAATTTACTAAAACGAAGTTGCATGATGCAATCTGAGATCACTGATTTCTTATCTATTCTCAATTTTATTATAGCAGCTCGAGTTTTTTTAGATGCAGCTACTTCTTTCATAAATTCTATCAATAAATTTACGTGTTTTAAATAAAACTTCGGGAAATCTATCATGTGCATACGTGATGTCTTCGTCAAGAAGTCTGTGAATTACGAGCCTACCCTATGCCTATTATATCGATGGACAATCAATATATTTTTCTAATTTCATTTTGTGTTTAAAATATTTTTACAAGCTTCTTATTAACTTGCAATGATGTATGTATGTTCGGGTCAAATCTTGCAACTCAACTTTAAAGCAGTTATCCCCAACCAATTAAGATGAAATGCATATACGTTTGGTTTGGATGACAGTATGCACGGTAAGCTAGTATTGTTTTAAGGGCCTGCCACCGCTTTAATGCATACTCCCTAGTAACGGCTAGGCTAAAAGGTTTGATTTTTTTTTATTTATTATTGATTAATGTTCATTCGTGTAAAACAAGTACACGAAATTTAAGAATTTATTTCACTTATGACATTCGTTTTGGTTGAATTCATAAATTTATTCCTTCTACTACTACACGGGATTTTTTTTTTTGCTCAACCTATTTTGTCCCACTGCTGGGTAAAGGTCTCCCCCATAGCTGTCCACTCTTCCCTATCACTTGCCATCTCCTGCCAATCTCCTGTAAACGCCTCTAAGTCGTCACGTCAGCGTTTCCTAGGCCTCCCACGGCGACGACGCCCATCTTCCGGCTCCCACTGCGTAACGATTTTGACCCATCTATCGTTACGCATTCTGCATATATGACCCGCCCAATCCCACTTCAGCCCAGCAGTCTTGCTGCCCACATCGGCGATTCCTGTTTTCGAGCGTATCGTAGTATTACGTATTCGGTCGCTGTGCTTAATACCCAATACGCTACGCTCCATCGGGATCTAACTAGTAAAATTACCCCTTCCTCTAATACTCAGACGTGATAATATATTGTTTTGGGTATGGCTATGGTTTTACTTAAAAAAAAATAACAGCACGTTATTTTTTCGCTACTTTTGGATACTCCTCCAAAACCATTTGGATGTTAAAAATATTTATACACAGAAACATTGATGGCTAGAATTTCTTCATAACTGAAATAGCACATGTAAATCAAAGAATATTTTGCAGACAATAAGAAAAAGAATATACTGACTCCGAGTGGACGCATGGCCAGTACTGCGTTAACACTGGGGAATATATACGCCTTAATAGGAAAAAATATTTTGCTAAACATAATTTTGTCGTATATTTTCCATTGAAAACAAAAGAAGATGATCTTAAGGTAGTTAATTTCCTTTTAGGACCACAAGGCAGTTTACTTAATATCCTTGTTGTATATGCCAATGTCTCTCTAATAGTGACAAATGTGTTGGATCATTCGGTTCCCTTCATGATTGTTGAGCTGAGGGGTGCCAATCCATGCGTCTTGTTCGTGAACGGGCGCCATCAATTGGCCATAACTTTGCTGCCTCGGCCTGTTTTTAATTACTTATTGTATTGTTGAGTTATTTGTTTTACTCTAGATCTTTTTACGTGTACGTCTTTTCACATCGTTATCATATATATGTTTTTTTCCAACAAAAATGATGTAAACAAATACTTGTAATTAAAACTAGTGGAATAGAGTCTCCGTGGAGTTTCTTGCACGTTCTTCTTCATAGAGATCTACTGACGCTGGCGAATGGGCAACTAGATTCATCTTTTGTTTGTCAATTCAAAAGTATCTTTAAATGTTTTAGTTGAAATAAAGTATTTTGATTTTGAAAAATGTGATGAGAAGAACTAAATCTATTGGAGAGAAAAGAATAGAAAGAAAAAGAGTTTTTCTGAACCAATGAAACCGTAGAGGCAGGTGACGGGGCGAACAGTTTTATTTAATTAATGATATATAATTGGAGAGGGAATACTGGTATGAATATAGGAAGGTACTTTTTGTGCCACGAGATCGTATCATTTTGCTTTGCATGTTTAAACTTGGGCTAATGAAACAATATAGCTATTATAGCATAGTGCTATAATAGCGAACTTTTCAATTACCTAATTACATTTTAAGAAAGTTTCTGAAGTAGAGTTCAGGCAAGCTCAGAGCAAACAATTGACAGCCCACAAATACAAAAATTGCTTTTGAGATAATTTTCCTGAAAATCTCAGTGGCATGAATGGAGAACAGAGTGAACGCTTCCAACAAGATATTCTGACTATGGAGGGTTAATACCAGGGTCCTTGAATGCAAATATTATAGCCAATTGTTGCTGAAGTATTTGGAGCAGCACTTCGTCATTCAAATCCAAAAGAAAATCAAATAAATTTTTTTTTTTTCTTTTCTTAAAAACACCTTTTACCACCATTAAAGAGATTATACACAGCAAGTTCATAGACATTAGATATCCATTTATGTAAATATATCGATATCAAAAACATGGAATAGGAATAGAAAGAAATAAAAAAACTACAGTTAAAGTAACAATATTTAATAAATAAATATTATTAATCTATTATACTTAATTTATTCATCGATTTGTAATCTCTCTCACTGCTCTATTACATAAACAATAAGAACACAATCATATTGCGCGTCAAGATGTTGTACCTAATATTAAAACTATGACATGGATAAAAATAACATTAGAAATATCATCTTCATCTTAACTTTAACTTATCTATTTTTTTTTTACAATATTCTTTGCTTGCAATTATTTAATTAGATTCAGATTCAAAATCAGTCACGCTATGCAAAAAAAACATTTGTCAAGATAAAATTAGAGCCATACGGTTATAATCATTTAAGAAGAACCAAAAACTTTCAATTAGAATAATATAATGGTTTAAGAGCAAGTAAAATAGGTATAACTACTAAATTCGGCATATTTTTATTATTATACTTAGTTATTATTACCTAAACAAGCGGTATCGCGACTTAAAATATTTCTTCATTATGTCTTAACTAATTTGTATATAATACATATCACACAGTGGGCACTTTGTTTTCTTCTTTCTTGGTTTCAGCCGCGTCGGTCTCAGTGTAAGCCGGGTTTTCAACTCCGGAGTCACTACCGCCATCTGCATTGTCGGGCACTAACTTCGTGCGGATTGAATCCGGTTCTTTGACTTTGTCCGCGACTGAGTTCTCTAGTTTAGCTTCAACTTTACTAGCGACATCTATTGCTGGCACAGTTTTATCGCCGTCCTCATTATTTTCATTGCCCTCAACATCCGCAGGCGTTTGCTTCTTCTTACAGAAGTCGTCTTCATAGACTACTGCCCGCTTCCGTAAGTAAAATGTATTGAATAAATAATAAATGCAGCCAGTGATGAATGTCGCACCGGCGAATATCTGGTAAGTAGGTCTGGTACCGAAGAATTTCATCAGGTAACCGCCAATAAGACTCCCAGCACCTTTGCCTGTAAAACAAATGATTATAATTTTATATATTAGAATATCGATAAACGTCAATTTGTTTTAAGATTTCTTTAAGCGCTAAGAAAGCTGAATGGAGGTTAAATACAGGAAATAGGATCTCTATTGTTTGCATTCGCAAAAACAATAACATTAGCATAATATCATTAATCCTACAACAGCAGATCTCAGGGATCGAATCCGACATTAATTTGCATGAGAGGAGTCCTTTTCAAGCAGAAGTGGCAATGGACTGATCACATTAGCAATAGAACCGATATCGCTTTGATGTGTTCTTAATTAGAGACCGCGAATTGGCATACGTAAGGTAGGACGTCCTTAGGCTAGGTGGAGCAACTATCTTCGCAGGGCGCTGGTAGCCGCTGGATGACAGTTGCCGAGAATCGAAATAATTGGTCGTGCGATTGTATAGGTCTATGACCAGCAGTAGACTCATAATGATACATCAATTGTTCAATTGTTTTTATATTCTTTTCTCAAATAAAAAACGCGTTGCACCACACTAAACACTTCCTGTATCCGTGGGTGCGTTTACAAATACTTGAACTCACATACAAACAGCAAGACACGGAATTACTGTCTGAAGGCCATAAAAAAGAATCTGTGCAGAAATCGAACCCGCGACAAGCAGCGCAGCAACCAATCCCTCAGCCACTGCACCAACCGGTCAATGATTGATGTAGTTAATAAAATAAGGCTAGGATAAGGGTTACGTACCAACTCCATAGTAGATTCCACCTAGCAGTCCTTGCACGGAGGTGTCAGTGGTGGTGGAAGACAGACGCGCGGCATACGTCACTGCGGCGGTGAATGACAGCGATGACGTCACCGACTCCAGCGCCTCGAACACCAGGCATAGCCATGGGTTGTAGATCAAGGAGTAACCTGGGAACAAGAATTATATTAAAGAAGATTTAAGATATATTGTCAAATTTATTGCAGTGGTTTTAAGTCCTAATCTTATGTTTCCAGTAATTTTTGATCTGGCTTGAATGTCTCCACGTGGTCACGATTTATAAGGTACACTAAGGAATGTAATAAAATAAAAAAACGTTTATTTTGGACCAAACACTTTTGTCGGATTGTAAATTTTGATCTAAATATAATAACAATAATTCATTAATTTTCTGGTAATTTCACCCATTGATTGAAAATCACACAAATCCAATATATAAATCAAATACAAATCAAATTAAATATCAAAATTAATTTCAATATTTTTTTTTATTTAAGTTCCAAGCTTTTACAGAGATGGATGGAGATATATTTAGCAAAAGCTCTAACGAGTGTAACGTTCATGAAAATATACAAAGTATAAACAAGCATCTTGCATTAAGGAAAGTTTATAGAGACAAAAGGGAAATCAGTAAATGGGAAAGGAATCTAAACAGTGAAAGTGGACCCGCAGCTTACCAAGTCACTGAACGGGTCGCTTGATCTAGTGGCGCGAACTGCGAGATCAATCACTTATCTACTAACTGACCTTAATCATAATTAACTACGTAATTTATAGAAATCAATATACCAGCTACGCATATAAGAGTTCTACTGTATTTTTCCGCCATAGATACCTGACCCCGTACCCTGACTTATCAAAACTATCATAGATCGACTGTAAAAAAGTGACAGATGTATACAAGTCATATACATCTGTCACTTACGCACACTCAAAATAACCTTGCTCTAAGAGCTTAAGGTCACCCCCCTGTTGGGAACCACATATATACCTAAATATTTTTTTAAACAAATTAAAGTAAACTTAATCCACACCGATTTAATTATAGTGTCGACAATACAAACCCAGACAGTTTATTGGTTTATTGATGACTAGCGGACGCCTCGCGGTTTCACCCACTTAGTTCCCGTTCTCGTGGGAATACAGAGATAAAAAGTAGCGCTATGTCACCCGGGGATAGTGTAGCTTCCCAACGGTGAAAGGATTTTTGAAATCGGTCCAGTAACTTTTAAGATTAAACGTTACATACAAAAATACAAATCTTGCCTCTTATAATAATATTAATATAGATATAGAAGTATAGATATAAGAAGTATAGAAAACTACGTAGATTAATAAAGACTTATTTTTGGCTGGCAGCAGTACTGTCCCAGTATACTGTTAACGATAATGAACGTAAGAACGGAACCCCTTTTAACCTGTAATCGTATTACCGGAGCTCGGGCCCCTAAAATCAAATTGTTGAAGCTATCACTTACCGAGTAACCTAATTGCGTAGAAAATGAATCCGATGAAGAGCACGTTAGCGTGCCCCAACCTCCTGATGATGGGGCCTGACAGCACGAGGAGTGGCAGGCCAGCGATACCTCCTACTGTTATAGTGATGCCCATGAGAGAACGCGACGCGCCCAGGTCTTGCAGCAGCCAGAACAAGAAACTCTCGATGTAACCCCAAGCAGTTCCTGCGGAAAACAGAAAAAAAAATATAATTGGTACGTGAACAATCAGAAATGTAACCAATGACCTCACTTATTATTTGTTGCAAATAATAATTGACCATGAAAATAATGCTAATAATTCAGAGCTCCCACAAAGCAATGACGTGGTTTTCGACATATTCATTGAAATTATGTTTGTCATTGAAAAAGCTCTATTGTCAGGAATTTTCAGCTGAATAAATAAAAATGCGGCCAAGTGCGAGTCGGAATTGCGCACCAAGGGTTACGTACAAACAGCTACATTTACCAACATATTTATGTAAAAATACTGAAGTTCATAAACAATGAAAGCACCGAACATTGCTGTAACGAAAATATATTTTTTTTACTTTTCAGCGTACATTTTATAAGTTGGTCGATTATTACTCCTAAATTTGTGAAGCCGACATGGCTGTGATAAAATGCCTTTTAATTTTGTTATTGCCGTGAATTTTGTCGCATATCCAAAAACAACCAACTCAAACAAATCACACTCAAATTGACTCAAACAAAAATTAGCAATTTGACGCTTAATTTTACGCAAACCGATTCCTGAATCGAAAAATGGTTTTGACAGACCCGTAATATTTTTGAATGGTCTATCCAACGATACCCACACCATGGGATAAAAAATAAAAAATAACCATCCCTACTTTACGTTTACAGGAGGTAACCTAGAAAATTATTTTTTCTGGTTTTATTTTACCACTGTATCGAGGTGATTAATATGTATATCCATGCCAAATTATAGTTATCTAGAACTAAAATTATCTGAGCTTAGCTGCGGACAGACGGACATGGCGAAACTATAAAGGTTACTTTCTGACTACGGAACTCTAAAAACCAACTGTTAGCATTCAAATAAGGAAGGATGAAAAATTGTGTAATATCGTCTGCATGTTAATTACGACATTTTAATAAAAATGTTAACTCCTTCAACTCAGTAGGTATCTAAGTAGAGAAAGGCATAGTTCTGCACATTGCTGAACTGGCCCGTATAAAGGTATATCCTTAAGCCCTGGTAAATGAAAATGTAGTAAGTAAACTTTATTAACTGTAACTGCAGGTCTCTCATCATCTCGTAGCAAGCCGTTGCCATAGAGCACTGCCCCCAGCCCCGCTACCTGGGCATCATTTTGGATAGGTCCTTGATATATAAATTCCACTGCTTAAAAACTAAGCTAAAAGTCGGGACTAGAAATAACGTCTTATGTCGCCTAACATCTACGGGCTGAGAAGCATCTCCGCCGATTCTCCGTACTTTTGGCCTATGTCTGTCTTTTTCTGCCGGGGAGTTCGCATGTCCAGTGTGGTATCGATCCGCCCACGCTAGAGAAGTCGACATGGCGCTAAGTAACACCTGCCGCATCATAACTGGCTGTTTGAGACCTACCCCGCTTGTGATGTTGTATCCACTGGCAGGCATAGCTCCACCAGATGTTCGCCGCGAAGTGGCCAGCCGCATCGAGAAGGGTAAACGGGAACGGGACAGACGCCACCCCTTATATGAGCATCAATTCCAACCTGCACGCCTAAATGCCGCAAAATCTTTCTAAGACATACGACCTCTTTGGAAGCCAGCGCAACTGACGAGAGGTGTAAACTGTGGAAAAAGGTACATCCTGCCCTACCATACTCCATCACTCCGGCAGAGCATCTGCCCCCTGGACATGAACTGCCGTGGCTAATCTGGAAATCCCTAAACCGATTGCGGGTACAGGTTGGTCGCTGCAGAAAAAATCTAGCCACATGGTGTCTCATAGACCCATCTCAAACAAAGTGCCAGTGTGGGGCCACCTGCACCTTCCAGGACATGAACGTGGCAAGTGACAGAGCGGTCCGGGTGGCTACATAATGGTCAGACAAAATTTGAGAATAATTGAGTCAAAATTTGAGTTTATCGACACGAAAAGAAGAAGAAGAAGACTGTAACTTAAGCTAATATGTTTAAATTACGAGGTCAGCTCTTAGAGCAACGTTATTTCAACTGTGATTAAAGACGGAAACACACCTAAATGTCGTGGCGTGGCATGGCGCGGGATCCACCAATCTAACGATTTTGTTCCAGCCTACGTCATAACACATCGAGTTTTGTAGCTAATCAACTGCGTCAGAAGGCGCCACGCCACTCCACAACACGTAAGTGTGTTTCCGTCTTAAGTGGCATATGTATACAAGTCCTAACCTTGCTCTAAGAGGTCATGGTAGGGCCCCAGAACCTATAACTGGCAATACTAAGTTGTCTCCTGTTTTATGTTTTTGGAAGCTAACTTTTTCCCGTAGCTTCACATCCGTGATTTATACTTCCCAGATTAAAAAATAACACTAAGCGACACTGCAATTTTCTATCATTTTAAGAATGCTCGTGTCCGGTCTTCCTGAAACTACCTGGTGTAAATGGTTTAGTTGAAAAAAAAATATTTTGATTGATTTGATTTACCCATAATGAAGCAAGCGATGAAAAGCGCAACAATTTCGACGTTCCTGAACACAGTGATGACATCTTCTAGAAGGTTCTGCGCAGGCTGCTTAAACTCCAGGTCTATGCTCAACATGAGAGCTCCGGAAGCCACCTTTAGAACTGCGTACAGGTAAAACGCTGGCCTGAAAATAAGAAAAAAATATGTTCATAGGTCTTATGACGTATATATAATGCAGTCCTATACCTAAGAAAGTCTGTAAGTATGTTTGGATGTTTGTTATAATCACACCTAAACGACTGACGAATTGGACGAAATTTGGAACACGAGTAGACTTATGACCTGGATTGGGACATAGGATATTTTTCATTCCGGTAGTAAGTTCCCGTGGGCAAAGTAGATAATAGGTACTTAAAATTCATGCAGGCAAAACTTCTGCCAAAAGCAAGTAATAAAATGGCAATTATAAGTTCAAGTTATGACTATTTTTCTGACGTTATCTTATACGTGTAGATATTACATGTGAAACACTATACCAAAAACGACACAGAAGAAAACCTGAGTAAATAATGTTAGCAACAAAATTATTCAATACACGATCGGCCCGGCTAGACACCGCGTATTCCTCGACTATATTACGCAACACACCCACTATGTTTGTCTGTAATTACAATAATAACCGCGACCACGGCGTGCATATCTATTACCACCAGAATCCCTCACGACTACTCGATAGATTATATCAAGAAAGGCCTTTTCGATGGTACAGTGCCTAAGTTCATCTGCCTACCCTTGTTGCAACTATGCTGGCCCCCATCAGGGAACTAAAACGTCACTCACGCGGAAATACAATGTTAGTTCATACTAATATTAGAAATATGTAAGTTCATTTAACAACAATAGATGCACGGTAGACCATGACCTGGATAAGGACATAGATGGAAAATCTACTTTTACACTAACACTCCCACCGCACTATTCCCAAACCACTGCAACTCTTAAAATGTCTCCCAGAATGAACAATGACGACCACCAGAAAAGCGCTGAGGCAATGAAGCTCGTCGAAGTCCCGGAGAATTATTTTAACTGTATTGGATCCCGTAACGAAATTAATCAGAAAAGAATTACGGAGGAGTAGGAAAAAAAATAATTTCCACTTCCCTTCCATATCAATCAGGAGACAGAACAAACAAGGCCAATAGGCACAAAGGTTCGTTTACAATAGAGATAAACCCAGTTGCCTAACAACACAGATAAAAATTACACCAGTAGTACCTACGTATACGGCGTGGCACTGTTTTTGATTTCAACACAGGTGATATTGCTGGTAAAAGCTAGTTCCAAACAATAGTTATCCCAATACAATCATAATCATTATTTTTACAATTTAGGACAGTTCTCAGATGTCCGGGCTGTGCCTACACGGAATATTCCAAAGAAGTAATGGTGAAAATTAACTATCCACTCAATTCCAGACTTATTGTGACTACGAGTGCAGCTTTACCTCGATGATCGACCGATCCGCACGGATGAGAAGTGTCTATCCATCATTCAATCTTCATTCATCTTCATGTCATTCAATCTAGAATCAGTTATGCACCAGTGGTTAAGGCCCCTCTCTCATGCACATAGTTGTGCAAGCACCAAAGTGACATTTTTAGACTGTTTGTCTTAAATATCGGTGACATCGGTGAAGGTAAACATCGTGATTAAACCTTGAAGTTTTATCTTTTTAAAAACGTTGGCCCACTCTAGGCTTTTCTCGTGTATTGTCAAATACATAAACAGCCAAACCCGGAACTACTATCTGAGGCCATACAAATATTTATTCCGTGCGGGAATCGGACCCGCGACACGCAGCGCAGCAGTCAATCGCTCAGCCACTGCACCAACCGTGCCGTAAACTTACAATTCAAATAATTTTAAATCGCCACCCCGTCTTGAACAAGCGTGGTGATTACTGCTCGTGCCTTCTCTGAACGAGAAGAAGCATTTGTTCTGCAGTGGCTGCAGTGCGACAGTAACAGAGCCATGTTATAATTATTAGAGACAGGTCCCTATGCTGGAATTTAATTTTTATAGATAATAATTTTAATCATCGAAACCATCATCATCACCATCATCGATCATCGTATTATTTTTCATCATCGTTATTAATAGTGAAAGAACCAGATCATACAAATACAATCACTTGTGCAAACGTTAGACAGCGAATAATACGCTTATATTTACTCACGTGCACGGTGTCGGTGTGGTATTTATTATAGAATTATGTTTAACTTATATTTATAATTAAACGAGAACAAACTATGGCATGTGACCATGCGATATCGGTTCTTGTTTATTTGAAAAATATCAAATCGAACATAGCATAAGTAAAGTTTTAAGAATTCGAAATATACAAATGCCAACTTTAGTTTCTTGTACATGCAGACGGATAGATCGTAAAAAAATGCGCATAGCATCAAGAAGTCTCTAATATCTATCTTTGCATCACTTATGTCGTGGTTGTTGAAACAGTGTTTTTTTGCAATGCAAAACAATTGCGTAAACATAAAACCTGAAGGCTGATCTTTCTACGAAAGTTCAACTAGCAACAATAAAAGTTACCACGTAATTTTATATTCAAGAAATATATTGGATGGCTGAATGACATCCAGAAGATCGCGATTCAGACCTGATTGAAACCCGAACAGGCCAAGGTAGCATGGCAAATAAGGGAAAGGACCTAAACTCAGCAATGGGTGCCCCAACGCTGTCAATGATGATGACGACGAATAAACATTTTACCCTTATAATCTTACTTATATAATATTATAAATGCGAAAGTTTGGATGAATGGATGGATCTATGTTTGTTACTCAATCACGCCAGATCGGCTGAACGGTTCTGGATGAAATTTAGCACAGAGATAGATTATAGTATCGAATAGCACAAGGCTACTTTTCATCCTGGTATAATGTTCCCTTGGGATAACAATACACTTTTCCCGCGGGCAAAGCCGCTGGCAGAAGCTAATAACCCTTAAAGCTTTCAGTCTTACTGGATTCAGCTGAGTACCAGTGTTTTACATGGAGCGACTGTCTATCTGACCTCCACAACCAGTAACTGGGTAACACGGTACCTCTTGGCATGACTGGTGTCAGATCTCAGTCTTCTGACTTCCCGTAACTACTGTCAAAGATCTACAAATTACGACCGGGACTAACGCCTTAACGTGCTTTTCGAGGCACGAAGGAAACTTGCTATGTAAAGATGGTCATCCATCCACACGACCTTGAGGGAACAAAACGCGCACTCGTTTCACACCCACGCGACCCAAAATTTAGTAGTTTTTTGTACAATCCTTATTATTCTATGACTTTAAAAAAAAAGCTTCAGATCAAAATGTAGATAATTAAATTGTCTTTGAGGTGGTCTCGATTTCATTAAAATACGCCCAGCGGTTTTGGTGCGATTGTCGTGTTTTTGTCCGTTTTAGACATACATTTACAAATTAATTACACTATGTTATACGAATAAAACTCAAAATATTCTCAGATCAAATTATTAAGAAAATGGTCTAATGTAACAAATATTTTTTACTAAAAATAACGACTAGCCGTTTAGACGTGATTCCCATTTTAAAATCAGATTGACCCGTTCTACTGTTATTATTTATCCACGAGCTCCTTAACTCGTATAACTTTTTAACCATATGATTAGGTTGAACTCTGAATAGCAGGTACTTGATTATTCTATGAAAAAAAATATTTAGAATCTGCTGTGTTTAACCTAATCGTATGGTTCGCGAGTTATTATAAATAAGGCTAATTGTATTTGTAATTCTATCAGTTGTTGAGCATTCCACACGTGCGGCGGTCATGGCCTGATCGCTAGCCTACCCGATGACCCCGTCAACATGATGCAATCGAAACTACCCACAGAGATTTGGTGTGTCTGTATGCAAAAATTCGCTGGCAAGAGCCGCTACTTATTTAAAGAAACTCGGATATCTATGATAAATGAAAATCGCCAACTTTTGTGTTGGGGCAAGAAGTAATAAAATAACATGTATGCCCTGAAAGTTCAATATGAGTAATAAATGTTTATCCAACCCACGTCGGGCACTTGGCACAACAGCAGCTAAGCTTTTATTATACAAATAATTATTTATTTTATTTGCTTAGCGGTCCCCGACGCGAGTACGAAGCTTGGATAAAATATTACGTACTATCTACAACTACCCCTCTTTTTCAGTAAGGGGTTAAAAACACAAGTCATGTCCCCGATGGGATTTCCCATCGGCTGAAATGACGAACTTTTGTACATAGTTTCATTCCCTATTTAATCCCCTTAAATAAAATAATAATAATTGTAAACAAATAATAAATAATGTGATATTTATGCATGATTCAGTGGGTGTCTCATTAATCGTAATTTAATTTGTATGTAATCTGTTGTTTAATTTCCTCATTTAAACAACATGGATGTATTTCGCAGCGATGCGGCTAGTTAATTAAAACCTTATTACTAAGCACTTAATTTAAAAATTAATCAGAAAGTATTCAAGTGGGTACATTATCTGCCTTGACCTTGCTAAGATAAGCGTTTAATCAACGGTTATGCAATATAAAGGTTGTGTTACCTGAAGTCGGTATACCCTTTCCCTCTGCTAGCGTAGTCTATCAGTAGGCCGGAGAGTGGTGAGGAGATCATGCCTCCGATGCTGCCGTACACCCTCTGCATCCCGTAGTCCGCCTTCTGTTCCCTCACGATAGCTATCACAGCCCCTTCGAACATGGCGAACGCTGTCCCGCCAATGATACCGATGAACACTCGCACCTGGAAATAGGGGTCTAGATTAACAGTTTCAGGTAAAAGAACAGATTGGTCTACCTTTGTAAAGAATTCGTCAAAACTTTTGTAAAAGTAAAAAGATCCTAGAAAAAAAATAAGACGTCCATGTGTGAACGAATAAATAAAAAATGTGTGGAACATGGAACAACGAAAATTTTGCATGGTTGTCAATTCAATTAAAGTTTACTCTAAAAGCAAAAAATCTACCTATTTACACACAGCAATTTACAATCTCTAACAAAGAAAAACATGTCAACAGAAACAAAGGAGTTAACAAACAAAAAAAATATTAACAAGATTAACATAGGCTTTGTTTAATCGCTTGAAGAGGGCTTTAATTTATTGCTTGCGTGACACTTTTATATCAGATTGTTCCGCATAACTACAAGAAGGCAGCTAGCTGCAAACATCCTTGTTCTTTGAAACTGGCTCGAAACAACTGTATTTTTTCTGAATAGTACGCCAGTCACCGTAGACAAAAACAAAATGTTGAGAGTTGTTCTCCAGAAGAAAGAACCACACTCAATAGATGACTTGGTTTTACCATGTTTTTACACTATTTATGCCTACATCAACAGTGTAAAAACATGGTAAAACCAAGTTTGCAGTATCGAAAGACAGGTGCACATTACTGTGTGCGTGTAACGCGTGGTTCACACAGTAATGCGTGGGTTTCGGCAAATCTCGCATTTTCGGACAAGTTTTAGCTTATAAATTCTAAATGGTACATGCTAAAGAAACAATCAATCAATACACTTTTAAAGTAGACAGCATTTTCTACAATTTGAGTGCAGCCGTCGCTTTGGGTCAGTAGATCTGCAGTAGAAATGCAGCACTTAAATAATTGATTTTTTTTCTCAAAAAATTCATTGTTTTCGCCGTTGTATGACCATTTCAAAAAAAAGTAACCCCTAACCACCTCTAGCCTAAGATATTTAAAATGACTGACCTATAATATTATTTTTCACTTGACACGTATTTTAATAAACAAATACACGTCTTCTACTAACAGGTATTAGACGTATTTCCAAGTAGAATGAAATACGGTTGAGGAATTGCTTTGTTAAACTTTCTGGCAATTTAATAATAAAGCAATCTTCGACTTAATTCTGTGACCTATTTGCAAAAGTTTGGTAGTCAGATACTTGTTTGTTGCTTACAAGAAATAAGACAGCAAAAAAACGAAGTGTTGAAGAAGACATAAAAAAATACATTCAACAACAGCATTAGTGAGAAATTTAAAAACTTAAAAACTAAAGAAGAAGTTCTTGAGAAAAAAAATCAAGAACACGGCAACGCAATAAGTAACTTGGAAATACATTTAAGACGTAAGAATTTAGTTATGTTCGGAGTGGAGGAGGATGAAAAATCCTACCATAAATTAGGGAAAAGAATAATAAATACATATTTTATCTGCCAATATGACAGTAATTATATTGAATGCGTTAGAAGAATAGGAAAGAAATGCGAGAACGTAAGACCGAGAAGATAATATAATTTACTACAATAGGATTGAAACTACAAATCCAGAAAAATGCCAATCTTTTGCGTAACACCGTAACACCCAATATGACATAAAGTCTATCCATTGGAGGTTAAGAATTGAAGCTAAACAAGCGCAAACAGCTGCAAACCACACTTAAGATGGAAAAAGATCTAGACAAAAGAGCCTTCATTAATTACGACAAACTGATTGTACTGGACAGCAATTAAGAACACTTCTTGCAACTAAACAAATAAAAGAAATCTGTCAGATCTCCAGAAGCAAATAATCTCAATAACCAACAAGAAGCGAACAGAACAAAGCAAGTACCAAAGAAAAATAAACCTGCCAAAATGAAAGATTTATCTTACAAAAACCGAAATTAACTTTCAAACACACAGGCAGCAACCAAGAACAACCAAAAGCTACACAAAGCGTAGCAAACGCGTATGGACCCTCCTCATCTCTATCTCCCAGTACAGCTGGTCACCGCGGGAGAGATTGATCACAACCCTCCAAAGAAAAACAAAAATAAGAATAAAGCGATACATATCTGCTCTTACAATGTTAGAATCATATCTTCAACAGAAACACTTCTTGAATTAAAAACAGCACTACAACAATTTTTTTTTTTTTTTTTTTTTTTATTATTGATAGGCTTGCGCATTAAGTGTAATGTACTCGGACTTTGCGAATTACGTCGCTTTTGGGAAAAAAATATAGAAGACGACGACCATATTATAATATATGGACCAAACAAAAGGTATATTATATGGTGTTGGATTTCTAGTAAAAAAAAGAACGCAAAGAAATTATACTATACAAGCATATTCTTCAACAGAAAGCTACGCAGGAGGAATAACTTTTACAATGAACTAACGAAGGCTCACCAAATGACCTAAATCAAATACGTCATTTCAATGGGCGACTTTAACGCTCAGATTGGATTACCAAAACCCTATGAAAACAGAGTTTCTGACAGATTTGGATGTGGAAAAACAGGGAGTGAACTTGGTCCATGCACATGTACATAAACTGAAAATATTTAATACGTTTCAATTAAAAAAGAAAAACAGATGGACTTGGATATCTCCAGATAAAAACACGATAAACAAAGTAGAGAGACCACAGACCAATCAGAGCAGCTCTAAACCTAGCAAGAAACAGAAGCTGACGACACTTCGGTACACAAAAAACTAATTTGAAAACATTAGAAGAATAAAAATCTTATCTCACACACCTAAATTACCATCTAGCAAACCGACTTCTCTCCTTTTAATCACTCCTCCTTTTTTGAAATAGGTTAAAAAGTATATCAACAATTCATGAAGAGTCCAATAATAACCAATATTGCCAAATGATCGAGACCTCTATAAAATACAATTTAAAAAACATAAAAGGAAAACCAATACAAAATATTTCGAGAGAAGAAGCTAAGGTACTTATTCCAAAAAGAAGTAAATATATAATAATAAAATAAAACTAAATTGTACAAAGAAGACTATTTGTACAGTTCTTTCAAACTGTACAAAAAGACAAATAAATAAATAAAAAAATGCTATGAAATCTACCGAAAAAATATAATACGCAGACAACCTAGAAACCTCACGAAGTGCCAAGAAAACATTTAAAGAGCTAGACATCTCAAAAACTTGGATTCCATTCTTATGGTGGGTACACACGTGCATACATGCTCATCGAACAAAGCTGTTCTCCATAAAAGTTCCACCTAGCGTCTACACGTAAAAAGCTTGCTCGAAGAACATGTTTAGTGTGCGTTGAAACTCTTCGAGCATCGGTTGATTCTATATTGGATATCGATGACATCGGAACTATTTGGTCGTCCAAAAATGAAAGAAATGAGAAATTGAACGAACGTCCGACATTTTAGCTGCGAATCACACCCTTATCACGACTAACATGCTAAACGTCGCACATACGGGTATGTGAATGATCTACGCGGCCAAAATTATTTCATTGTCAATATTGGTTCTGAACATTATCGAGTATATTTAATGAAATATTAAAAAAAAAGCAAACATAAAATCCTTCGCATGGCAAAAGCTCCTCATTTAAGAAAGTCAGTTTTTCTTCGAAATTAGGCAAATCAAAACACTTTTTGCGGTCGAACAAGTATTTACGGGTCACAGTTCTTACTCCTGAGGTATTTTATGAACCTAAAATAAAATAGAAACAGACTTTCTATACAGACTTTCTTTTATATTTACTAATGCAGTGAATTTTTTCCCATAGCCAAGAGCAACCATTTCGCTGGCAGGCGGGGGGGGGGACACTTGACTCTAACATAAATTTGCAATTTAAAGTTTAAAGCTTAATTTTACGCAAACGGATCTCTGAATCGAAAAATGGTATTAACAAACCCATAATATCTTTGAAAGGCCTATCCAACGATACCCCACTATGGAATAGACGATTTAAAAAAACATCCCCACTTTACGTATTTTTATTATGATTTTATTTTACCGCTTTGTCGGAATTATTAATATGTATATCTGTACGAGCACTTGGTTGCTAATACATTTGCTAAGTTGAGATGGAAGAAAACTATTCTTGCTGAATTCTTGATAAAATATTTATTGATTATACTTTATACAATAGAACGGTCGAAAGTGTACTGAACAATATTAGTAATAATGTCGATTTACATTAGGTAAAAATACTTATGCTAGCGTACAATATCCATGCCAAATTATAGCTTTCTAGTACTTCGATTCTCTGAGCTAAGCTGCAGACGGACAGAGCGAATCTATAAGGGTTCTTTGTTGACTTCGGAACCCTAAAATATCAAGTTGAAAATTCAAACTACACAGAGACCAATGGAGAGAAGTAAGAGAGTCAAAGTTAATGATATATTTAACAGAACTAAAGTCACTGACGCTTTAATTTTCGCCCTGAGACTAAAATGGAAATGGTTAGATGGATAATAACAATAACAACATGGGGGGGAGGCTACAGGGAACCAGAGGCAGAGGTAGACCATGCTCCAGGTGGCAAGGCGAGATAAAAGCGAGCAGGAAATGGATTGAGAAAGCGAGGGATAGAGATTTAGGCACTCTTTGGCCTTTTTGGCTCTTTGATTTTGGCTTTTGCCTGAGAGGGGTCCATACATAAGACATACTTTTAATTTAACAATAAATTTTTAATTTATTAAATATGTATAATGTAATAATAAATTTAATTTAATTTAATGATTCATGTTTTAATGTACAATTTTAATTGAATACTTCATAATTGAATGTAAATTTTGGTTTAGTGTTATCCAATTAATTGTAATCAAGGTACATGAAAGTTGATTTTATTGTTATTATTTCTTTTTTATACTAACTTATCATTTCATGATCATCATCATCATCATTTCAGCCGAAAGACGTCCACTGCTGGACATAGGCTAACATTAGGACAGGACTAGAACTTAACATTTATTTTATTTTAAATGTTTATTAAATGAATATGTATGGAATGAATAAAGCCATATTTATTTTATTTTACTTGCTAAGCGAAGTGTGTAACTACTAAAATATCTATCTATTGATAGAACGTGAAGTTGACTGAGTCGCAATAATATGTTTACTTGAACTTTTCTGTTCAACTTCAAAGTTCAAGAAACGCTAACGTTTCTGACGCGTCTTACCCCCTCTTGTTTTGGCTCAACGCTACGCTTGGAAGCAGAATAGATGTCGAAAGCAAGTCGAATAGAAATGTGAATATTGCCAGTTGTTCAGTCATGTAACTTTTTATATAACCGCAAGACCCGGAAACGAAGATGGTAAATCCAAACATAAAACTAATGGCATTTTACATCATTTTTATCGGTTACTGCAATGCGGTCAAAGACAAATGGTCCTATCTTTGACCCTATTTGCAGGCATTATAACAATAATCACTGCATGCGGGCAGTACATACCTAGGTACATACTCGTAGGTACATACGTGCTGTGGGTAACTAACTAAGCTCTCACATATTGAGGACAAGGCCGCAAGTCTTGCTGATGCCATTGCAAAACAATGATTACCTCAGGTTGACTATGCCTAAGCTCGTCAATCTATAAAACGTTAATTAATAAATAAAGAGATCTATTGGAGGATGTGCGAGTTGACGATTCTCGAGAATTAATCTTAAAAATTTTCAACATCGTTTGTAATTAGCAATTCCACATTAGCAATTAGCTAGTGTGGTCACGCGGTTTAGTAAAGGTTATGATGTCGGCACTAATTTATTTTAATAGATATTATAGCAAAAAGTTTAAATGCTAGCGAAGCAATCATCTTTCGCAGATTAACTTATAGATACCTCTTTGCAAGCTCCCGTTTTTTACATTGAGCTTCCAAATCTTACTTGTACTTAACGTTAATATGTAATTATTATTTTAACTGACTTAATAGTTACATGTTCAATGCTGAACATTACTTACTTGAGCTTAAACATAAGCGCAAATGAAGACCGTGAATCAAAATTAATTAGGAAATAACAAATAAATATTAATTTTATGAAAATTCATTACGATAATTTTGAAGCTTTTAGACACAAGCCTTGTGCCCGATAGTATCCGTGGGCCATTTTGCTGAGCCTTAGGGAGGTAAAAAGAACTTCCATTCAATAATCAGTAAATAACTTCCACGTTTCTATCAGAAGACTGTCCATTGTCCATCCATAATAACTTTTATGCCCTACCCCTTAAAAAAAAGGCATTTTTTTTATTGTTCTTTAGTGTTCACCTAAGCTGTGACCTAAGTCATAAAACGAACTCTTATGTATAATTTACATGCTTCTAGAGGCGGTAGTAAATTAAGATTTTTTGTTGAATATGAATAATTAGTAGTCTACCAAACCTCATTCGTCACGGCACGGGCGGCGGTCAATCTTCGCGGAGGTATTTTATTGCACTAGTGTGTACGCAACATACCTGTGTTTGCGTACTCGTATGTACCAAAAAAAACAAAAAGATAGTAAAACTTTGCCCGACTTAGGAATCAAACCCGTTACCCCATGATAAGCAGTCGTACTTGCAACCTCGATACCAATGGGGAAGTCAACCCCAAAGAAGAATATATCTAATTATTGAAATCTCTAGGTCACCTTACGTTCAAGTTTGGTCGAGGTAATTAAAATGTAATCTTTCACGGAAGTTTGGACGTTATCATACCCAAACTTTCAACGGTTAGTCAACTACGCCGGCAAATACCATATCATCTACTTATTACATACACCACCTACTAGAACTTATAGTCGCTTACAAGGCCGACTAGATTTCTTTACTAGATTAGAGTCCATTAATCAGCAAAAGCGATGTTACTGCATTTTTCTTTCACCTTCGTAGAAAATGGAGGAAAAAACTTGGAGTGTCCACTAAGTGTCCACTGTCTAGTGGCAATTGGACGTTGGGCGCAGCCGGCCGCCTGGCAGACGGAATGGGAACGCGAGCAATGGGTCGGGTCGCCACTCTACGTATCAAGTTCGCCATTACCCAGTTAGCGACGATTAGACGGCAATCTTTCCATCAGCGGATCCGTTCAATCTGCATGAGTTTACGTTAGCGCTCCACGTGCTCACTACACATTTCATTCGTTGCGTATGTACACGTCCATGAATTAGGTAATCATGATCCAACTTCAGCTTCATTAGTGTTTATTACTTCATCCTCCAATTCTGTTTAAACAACGTAGACATTTTGGCAAACTATTCTTAGATCAACAAGTAAGTTTAGAGGTCATAGTAACTTACAGCGAGGTAGGCCCAGAAGGTAAACGACGGGTCCAGTTCAATCTGCTGCTGGGTGTTGTCGCAGAGACTCTTGCGCGGCGTGGACGCAGCGCACGCGGCGCGACATCTGGACAATTTTCGCGACCCTGCCTGCACTCGAACTCCTCCGTCTTGACCCTGATAAACAATTGGCTGGATTATTGCTTGTAACATATTCTACGTTCGGCAGTGTAAATGATAACAATCGTAGCAGTACCGTGATATTATCATAAGGTTGAAGTATTATTAGACCTTATAATACTTAAGTAAATGTCGAAGAGGCAATTTAATTGAATAATCTGAATCATCCGATCTAACGTCACGATGTTGCTAGATTATAGCATACCGATAGTTTAGAGTTAGTGGAATGCTATGACATTCTAGTAGATTTATGTATGTAGTTATATATTTTAGATATGTAGGGCGGTGTTGCTTTAGAAGCAAAATTACAATTATTTTATTTTGTTTGACTCACAAAATTGTCACTGCACGTAACACTGTCAATACCATCATAGTCTTCATCTTTGGTAAAATTGTGTTCTATAGAGACAGCTTTCACCCAATAGTTTCTTGTGTTTAGAGGTGCGGTTTGTACGTCGTGAGATATCCTCATGCGGAATGTGGCTTCATCAAGAAGGTCCTCTGTCTGATTGAAAATATCATCTTTTCCAAATAAGCAAGTTTCATTGAGCGCATCGCGACTGCATTCTATTTGATACAACTTTGGCGCTGGGAAAAATATTGTATCGCCGGATACAGATATTGTCGTGTTAAAGAAGGGATCGTTTGTCAAGATGCGCGATGTGCTCTGGTCTTTCTTCGGAACCATTGTCTGAGCTAGCTGCGCCATCACTGTGTGCCGGTATACAAGACGCTGCGAGTCAATAGTCGACTGCAAATGTATGTCGTAGGAATTTGTATGAATTAACGCGTTTGTTTCATCTGTTGATAAATCTTCTGGTAAATCACAGACGAAACCACATGAGAGGACTCTGAAAACAAAAAGTCATTTTAAAATGGGAATTTCCAAGATGAAGCAAAACATTTTCTTCGGATATTAACTTACGTGAGGTTAATGTCGTATGAATAGGGGTGAAGCGGCAAGCAAGGATAATCCTTCATGAGTCCTATCCGCATGGCGGAGTCCTCGCAGGTGGCGAGGAGCTCCACAGCAGGGGGGAAGGTGACGGTGATGCGGCCCACTGGCACTGCCAGCAGCAGCAGGGCTGAAGCACCGCCCAGGGCCGACGACAGCGCCAGTAATAGCTAGTTACAAAAAAAAAATACTCCTGTTGCAAAGTTTAGGTGAACTATACGTTCCCACTTTAAAATGAGCGAAGCAAGGTACACGTTACATTTCCATTTCATTATTAAACTGTCAAGGCAAATCTAATTCTCTAATAATCTAATAATTTGGTGTACCACAAGGGCAGCATGCTTGGACCGTGTTTTATATAATGCAGATACGGCCTTTTTAATTTGATTTCCATCTCTAATTACAAGTTAATTGTATGTCACAAAAAGATATTCGAATCATCTTTAATTACCCCATTATTCACGAGTCGGTGAGCTACACTAGGCATTGTTTATGTTTAATTAAACATTCGACTTCGCCTAGTCCATCGCAAAACACTAATTAGGATACCTGTATCTGAGATTTTTTTTTTGTCCAATACGCTTAATAACTATGAGTTAGCAAGTTGTTCTGTAACAGCAGTATGCCAGTAATGTGTACCTGCACTACTTCCTACGTCATTAAACTATTTACATGCATAGACACCAACATTGCGATAAATTGTAGTATATTATCGCTAATTGATATGTGAAGATATCACATTATATTTCCTATAAGATTTGTATTTGTACCATTCGTTTCGGTTGTGTATGCGACTGTGCATATTTACTTATTACGTACCGAAATAAGAAAACCATCTAATTTTTGTATTTACTTACGCATCTGCAACATCTAATCATTAGGTATTTGAATTTTAATTTAAGACTAGCAGGCTCCAGAAACGTTATCCTGCGCAAATTGCAGTTCATACAAAAATCCAAACGAAAAACCATTACCCCTTTTGCACAGATTTTCCTATATTTTTGCCCAACCATCTTATTCGAACTATTACGAACATTATAACCAAAAAAAAGCCACACCATTCAGCCGCTCTCAACTTAAGAAACGCTTACCATCGGTCAGCGTTTCATATTTACTTAATACAAAAAAAAATGTTACAATTATTTAAAATAATATTTATAAATTGAGTTAAAAGAATTGATCTGATCGAATCATGGCATGGCTTGGCATGGCATCAATGGCTATTGGGCAAAGCCAGCTCACGAAGCTGAAGACCGACAATAGTAGGATCGTTTCCGCCAAACCGGAGCTTCTGAGGGAGATCGAGACATTCTATGGGCAGTTGTACACATCAGTCAGCAAGCCCGTTGCGAATCTAGCAAACGACCCAAGAACTAGATTGACCCGACACTATACCGAAGATATCCCGGACGTCAGCCTGTACGAGATTGGGTTGGCTCTGAAACAATTTAAAAACAACAAGGCGCCAGGTGACGATGGAATCACGGCCGAACTCCTGAAGGCGGGTGGAAAACCGGTCCTTAAGGCCCTTCAGAAGCTGTTTGATTCCGTCATACATGATGGCAAAACGCCAAAGGCATGGTGCAGGGGTGTGGTGGTACTCTTTTTCAAGAAGGGCGACAATGCCCCTACGAGAAAGCCTTCGATTCGATCGAGACTTGGGCTGTACTGCAGTCTCTCCAACGGTGCCAGATCGACTACCGGTACATTGAGGTGTTGAAGTGTTTGTATAAAAACGCCACCATGTCAGTCCATCTTCAGGATCAGACTTCGAAACCAATCCTTCTCCAGCGTGGCGTGAGACAGGGAGACGTAATTTCTCCGAAACTGTTCACTGCTGCGCTGGAGGATATATTCAAGGTTCTGGACTGGAGGGGCCTAGGCATCAACGTTAATGGCGAGTAAATCACTCACCTTCGGTTTGTCGACGACATAGTGGTCATGGCTGAGACCATGGAGAGCCTCAGTACAATGCTCGATGACCTCAGTAGAGCTGCCGAAAGTGTGGGTCTTAAAATGAACATGGATAAAACCAAGATCATGGTAAATGACCATGTAACACCCACTCCTATCAAGATCGGAGACTCTACACTCGAAGTTGTGGATGACTATGTCTACCTGGGACAAATGATCCAGTTGGGTAGGGCCAACTTCGAGAAAGAGGTCAACCGTCGTATCCGACTCGGCTGGGCAGCGTTCGGGAAGTTGCGCGGTATCTTCTCGTCCAACTTACCACAGTGTCTCAAGACGAAAGTCTATGACCAGTGTGTGTTGCCAGTGATAACATATGGCTCTGAGACGTGGTCGCTTACAATGGGCCTCATCAGAAAGCTTACAGTCACTCAAAGGGCAATGGAGAAGGCTATGCTCGGCGTTTCCTTGCGTGATCGAATCAGAAATGTAGAGATCCGTAAGAGAACCAGGGTAACCGACTTAGCCCGAAGAATTGCCAAACTTAAGTGGCAGTGGGCAGGGCACATTGCTCGCAGAACGGACGGCCGATGGGGCAGAAAGGTTCTGGAGAGGCGACCGCGAACCGGAAGACGTTGCGTTGGAAGGCCTCCCACCAGGTGGACCGATGACCTGGTGAAAGTTGCGGGGATCCGCTGGTTGCGAGACGCACGGGACCGGCCAAAGTGGCGACGCTTGGGAGAGGCCTATGTCCAGCAGTGGACGTCTTTCGGCTGACATGATGATGATGATCGAATCTATTACATAAAAGTCTTTGACTTACCTACCTAGGTACTGAAGAGATTGCAGGTATAATGCTCGGCAAACTTCTGGGCCGCCCTGAAGTTGGCTTTCCGATGCGCAAGGCACGAAACGGTGCTGTTTTTGAATAAGATTTACTATTGCGCAGCCATCGTAGCCAACTTCAGGGCGGCCAAGAAGTCTTTGAATGTCAGCATGTATAAAAAACTCACAACTTTAATTAATAGATATAAATTTAATAATATTATGTCTGGGAGAAGTGGTTTAATTATAAATATGCCTAGATTATGAGACGACAGTAACATTGGCAAATAGACTAACGCTATCATTCCACAATAGTTAGCCATTGTTACTAAACGAAGGTAATCTAAAAACGTAAATGACAATCAGTGGCTATTCTGGCTGATAAACAGGATGCAGTACTCATTAGCCATGATCAGCAGAACTACGGCAAATTGTCGATTTTAGATGCAATTGTAGTCCGCAATTCAAATGTCATCGGAGTATAAAGACGTTCGAGGGCACGCTCACAAGCGGAACTCAGGCACGCACCCAGTATCATTGTATGGGCGGTTACATAGCAACGTTATATACTAATAATTTTCCACGATTAAGAAAATGTTTTGCGAGGATGACAAAGGCATGCGTGTCGCAGAAAATTAATGATATGATTAATTATACAGTGACGATGTCAGACAATAACACCGGACGTTTTTGGTCAGGAAACCATTTCGTTGCTACTAACGCAGTGTTTCATTTGTGGAGTTCTATTCAATTCAATCTTCGTAAGTTACCATTACCTACGTGTCATGGCATATCAATTCAGTAACTTGCATTAAAAAAGTCCACATGAGAGTTTGTTAGTGGATTATTCACCAATAAAACGGTGTCAGTGCCAAGGTTTCTATATTAACTGAAGGATTCTAGGGATTACAGGTTCAGAGTAACTGCCGATGACTTCCTGAAAGCTAGGGGTTTAAGATGAGTTTAATACTGAATGTAGTGAGGAATACAAGCTAGTCATGACGAAGACACCTTCCTTCATCCCCGAGGAGAATACTCTACTTTTCGCTCACACTGCGAGAAAATAAAACAGATTTGATTGTCGATTTTAGTTACTAATTCTAATTACATTATTGACTAACGGAAAGATATTCCGTATTTTTGCAAGAGGTGAAAGTTTAATGGTTTACACTAGATTTTTTGTCTATTTCGCCGATCAAGCCAAGCATTGAAACTTGTTAGCCGAGTGCAGTTAAGAGTCCATGACACCAGACAGACCCCTATTATTTTTCTATCTCTGACCCCAATTTCCTTTGCCATACCAACACCATATCTTGTGCTTTGGTTATCGTGTTATTTTATGACTGCTATTGTACTGCTGCTAAACTGTTAGAGGGCTGAATGATCGAAAACCGTTTCTTTTCAGATTTGATCTAAAACACAGCAGCTATAGGAAGCCTAATTAAATTCACAGAACCATCCTTGTCGTCAGATAAAGTACTATCGTCAATATTATAAATGTGGGTGCCACAATGGAGTTCTTTGAGCGAGGAGTCGGTGTACTGACGCACGCGGGTCTTCCTATATATGTACGACACACGTCCATCGACGAGCGTCCACAATGCCTCCACAATGCAAGGTAAAGGTTATTGTTGGCAGAATTGGTTCCATTCGCCACACGGACGTTCTGGATTAACTTGATTATATAGCAGCGGAACGGTTCACACAACACAGTCATAATAAATAATGAAACAGATTACGCCCTCTAAAGTACACTTGTAATCAAATTACACAAAATTGCTGACCGGATAAAAGTGACAACTTAATTTAGGAAATGACTTGACCAGTTTATTTATTGCCAACGATATGAATGGCTATATAATACTGTCATTTCCAGTGGGTGGTTTATAAAATGGCCTACTTATGTAATTATTTGGTAAAAATGAGTTGTCATCTAGATTTGACCGACAATGACCAGTTTTACAGATCGTGTAATGCAACTTCTTGTTTACATGTGTTACGAAAGAGCCACCTACAAAAATCTATTTAACCGAAGAAAGTACCTATGTAACCAAGTAGCAGTGGGTGTTCCGATAGGTCACATGGCGAGCTAAGCTCAGTAGCTCTCGCCAATAATAATTTAACGTACAATAGACAATTCGACTTTTTTAAACAAAACGACATTCGATCGACATTGAAATGTCATCGTAATGTTAATGTAGTAATCATCCCCGCGTCATCGTCAGAGGCGGTGCTCGTTGACTGGCTAATGTGGACCTTCCCTGCACAGCGGATACCGCTATTATCGCCAGCCACGCTCCACAACGACTGATGACAGCCGTTTCATGTGTAGATCGTAAAAGAACAGTAGGATGATCAATGATGGAGTAGACTGCGATGTTTTATGAGATGGTGGAGAGTAACACCAAATATAACAAATAATACTCGTTTATAAAATCCGTCTGTTCGCGTCCGTATTGTAAAAACTTAGAGAAGTTCTTGGGGCTAATTGCAAATCTGCCTAGACTCATTTTCAAAGTTGCTGCATCGAAGTTATTTTATTGTTATGCCTACATAGGTATTAGCATGCTCTGTACTACCTAAGCCTCTAGAAAAAGCGGCATTCCATCCGCGATAGCGATTGTCGAGAATCAGTCAAAAATGTAAGCGATTGATATGCGGAACTGAAATGTAATTTTGACATTTCTACAATCTATATCGCTACCATAGTTCATCTAATCTGAAGTTGCCGATCTTGTCAGCCAGCATGTCAGTCAGCGGTGGCAGAGACAACGACGGGCGTCACCGCGGACATGCTGGCCATCTCCTCCACGTTGATGCCCAGCTCCCACATGTGATGTTCAGTTTGTACTCACTCTGAAGTTGCCAATCTTGTCAGCCAGCATGCCAGCCAGCGGTGGCATGACGATGGAGACGACGGGCGTCACCGCGGACATGATGGCCGTCTCCTCCACGTTGATGCCCAGCTCCCGCATGTGGATAGTCAGGTACGGGTACAGCACGAACAAAGCTGTAACATATCGACTTGTTACACGGTATCCTCGATAAAGTGAGGCCGTATGCGATGAAGGTCTACTGTGGACGCCCTCTGCCCCATAGGATTTTAAATCAAGACATGCGTTACCCTCATAATAATCATACATTAACATCATGACTGTGTATCCTGACCGGATAAGAAATTTATTATTAAAATTTTCTATGTGGCATTGAACAAATTTTAGTATAGCCGACACGTAGTGGTTTGTGTTTTTAACGCACCCATGACCCACGATAGGCTGCTAGAGCTCAAAGGTATTTTTCTATAATACTTATTGATTATTTCTCCATCATATTTTATTATCAAAATCATCTATTACTAATAATCTGTACTATTAATCTATACTAATACTAATAATATTATAAAAATAATAATAATAATAATAAATAAATAATAAAAATAATAATAATAAAATAATAATAATTATAATATTATTTTTTTTTTTTTTTTTTTTTTTTATTATACTAATACTAATAATATTATAAAGAGGAATGATTTTTTTGTTTGTTTGTTTGTACCGAATAGGCTCCGAAACTACTGGACCGATTTAAAAAATTCTTTCACCAGTAGAAAGCTACGTTATTCCTGAGTAACATAGGCTATTTTTTAATCCCGAAAACGGGTCCTGTGGGGTGGCCCACGGGAGCGAAGCCGCGCGAAGCAGCTAGTGTTTTATAAATTTACTATTATTGTATTGTTAGAATCAATTTTAACAGTCATTTGCTTACAAACTGGCTTACGGTAGATATTTGTATTACTAAGGAAGGTGGAAAACTGTTCACAATGTGGAAAACACTATAGGATAGGTACAATTTTCATTGTGTACCTACTTATACTTATGTACCTACCCTAATACGATAGAATCAAATAACATAACATGTCGTGTCTGTCATGCTTGGTAACTCTCTTGGTACGTAACAGTCGTACAGGCAGTTGACAATAATATTCTTTACAAGTTACGCTATCGAATTTCGTGAATAAACATAATATCAGCCGTAAGATGTCTAGCAACTTGTATTCCTACGTATTTAGTTACGAATACGCAAATGTATGTATTATAATAAGTTCCTGACAACAATCGTCTGTTTGTTGAATAAATGAATACCAACATGCAGGAAGTGCATGGCTTTTTCTTTTTCTTAAAGTGACAATGGCCTTTCTTCGTTGAATTCCATGTGATTATTTATTTATTTAATACTTCATACACACAAACGTACAGAGGCGGACTTAATGATTAACAAAACTGAGTGATCGTACAGCAGCGTATGTAAGACCTACGGACCTATACGCAGGATCTACACAGGGTCTACGCCACGTAGGCATTGCGTGCTACGGTGCTTCGGCAAACGAGTGTGTTCAAGAGCCTTCTTAGGCCTAGTTTTTTGATCGGTAGTGGACTCATCCAAGGGGGTAACCAATGGTTTCAAGTTGCAAAATGAAACATGAAAATGGTCAAATAATTAACTCTCCAACTTATTTGACTATTTGTGAGTCCAGCAATTGCGCATTGATTTAGGTAACTACGGATCAAAAAACGAGGTGTTCGACTCTTGAACACTTAAAGACCTTCACACCACCTTCGATCATGATCTTTAATGGTAAAAGTTTAAGACATACGGATGTAGGTGCAAAGGTAATAAAGTAAATAAAAGACAATAATTAAAAAAAAAAAAAATGGGTACTTACTCGAGGCATGTACGAAAAACAATATCTTAAGTGGAATTAATTTCTTCTGTTTGAGATCATCGGTTATCCGCTTGAAAAAGGAACGTACGAACTGCATTTTGACAGCTTACACCTGTACTTATTAATAACTAATAGGTATGTGTTTCCACAGGAGTCAAGTAGCCCTAGGTGGGCAAGTCCCGCGTCACCCGCCCTCCCTCATGTATGCTTTTCTGCCTTTGTCCTTGAGGCATGGAAGATGAGTGCCCCTATTAGTTCCTGTAACAAAAGAAAATACAAATATAACACATGTAATTACGATATCTATACATACATACATACAAATACAAATAAATAAAATTGAAGTGTCTGTATGTAATATCAAAATAACAACGTTTTATTGAATGCACGTGAAAGCATATACGGTACTAACAACAAATAAGCAATTTTTAAGAATTTTGTCTGTCTGTCTATCTGTCTGTCTGTTTGTTCCGGGTAATCTCCGAAACGGCTAGACCGATTTTGACGACACTTTCACTGGTAGATAGCTGATGTAATAACGAGTAACATAGGCATACGTTTGATCACGAGAAAAATCATAGTTACGGCGGGAAACGAAAAAATAAAAATATATTTTTTACGTGTTTGACGCGGATGAAGTCGCGGGCATAGCTAGTCCTTAATAAATCGGTTTTATCAAGAAAACGAGCGTTCACACATGTTCGAAATAGCTCGTTTAAACACGTATGTTATCAGAATAATAACAGTGTGACGTAAACATCGACAAATTCCTAATGGTTTTAGATTTTTGTGTCAACTAGCCGAGGTTTAAGGAAGCGAGGTACTGCATTTTGTTTAGCCTTGCCGAATGATTGACAGACGACACTGTCGTGATGAAACATCAGATTTTTTCAGTCAGTCCTGCTGATTGAAATGCATCCATCCGACTAAATTTTGACTGACTTTCGAAAAAGGAGGAGGTTCCTATGTTCGCCTGTATGTTTGTTTTTTTGTGTATTTTCACCAATTTCTCCGTCAATTGTGGACCGATTTAGAATTATCTTTTTTGTTTGAAAGAGTATGTTGCCGAATTAGTACTATTTAAATTTATTGAAGATCTGATGAAGCCGCGGTGGGTTCACGGACGAGTGCTAACGCGTACCCGTGTTCCCGCCATAACCGGCACAGTAGGACACCGTGGAGTTTTAGTGGGTTGGAGTCCCACATAACTGCGTTATCTCCCGTGGTAGCGCAGTATGCATGAGCATTCCTCCAGACAAAAAATATATAATAATGATAAGTTGTGTACCTACAGGTCACCCTAGTACACTCTCACTACGCCAGTTATGTTCAAGTTTCATGTTGGTCGGGTAATCTCTTCTGACATCACTTTGGGCATCATTACTATATAACTTGCCTATTATGTACCACAACTAAAAAGTGATAAATAAAACTTTTTTACAAAATAATACAACCGACTTCCAAATAAAAATAGTAAATACTGTTTTTTTTTATTTTCAAATGTTCGATGAAGTCAAAGGAAGATTCTTATTACGAGAAAAATTGGAACGACTGCACGGAAAAATATCAAAACCACATTCTTCCTTTCCCATTCAAACTGTTCCTAGCTGTCAATTCTAGGAATGGCGATTTGATTTTTTGGGGTCTCGGAAAGAACGATTTGAGCAATTAAGTAAATAGATATTATTATTTTTTTATTTGTAAAACGTATTCTCAGTAACAGAAAGCTATACTGTCGTTCCGTGTCGTAAACTACTTTTTAACCATGTAACCGGTTCCTAAGGGTAAGCTACGGGCGCGAAGCTGCGGGGAAAAAAAGTAGTAGTGAGTACTTAGAAATAAAATAAACAAACAACACAATGGACATTCCTTCACTGATCATCATAACACTGTTACTATTACAACGATCTTACTATTTCTGCAGATTTATAGTAAACATGGTGAAGAAAATTTTACCTTAAGGTATATTTTCTTTTTTTACTGGACTGCAGTCTAAGCGATCTTTGCACAGCCATGGAAATGGTGAAGTATTGAATAACTAAAATTTAATTGTGTAAAGGAAGAAGAACACGAAGGAGAAGAGAATATTTTCATTACATTACACACATCAATCAAATCAACCAAATCAAAATAGTTTATTTCAACTAAACAGAATGTATTAGCGGACATTTAAGTTACATAATTAATTTATGCATATCGCGAGGTATATTTGCTGCAGTAAAACCACTTTTACTGCAGCAATATTTACAAAAAAAACGATCAGGATAAAACGGAGTCATACAGGCCTTGCACTAGTTCCTATATTTTCAAAGATACTTGAAAAATACTTATACGAACAAATTAATAAATATTTAGAAAAAGAAAACATCTTGACTGACGAACAAAAAGGTTTTAGAAAAAACAAGACAATCAATATGGCCATAAATGCCTTCTTGAATAAAGTTATAGCAAAATGTTGGCCGAAATATACCTGTATGTTCTATTTACTGTGATATGACTCAAGCGTTTGACTACGTAGATTACAATATCTTACTAAATAAATTAGAAGCATATGGAATAAGAGTAAATATCCCACGGCTTATCGAGCCATTCCTAAAAAATTAAAACAATACCTGGAAATTACAAAAGTACATCTAACAATCAAAAACGAAAGGGTCTATCGGTCACATGATAGAACAATCACATATGGAGCGCCGCAGGGTAGCGTACTTGGTCCCCCTCTATTTATCCTTTGGCGCAAAAAAGTGACGCAACATCATATGACGCTATTTGCCGACGACAGCACCGTTACCATTGAATGTAAAGATAAACTAAATTATAACAAAATAATTTATGAAAATGACGTAAGTAATATACAATACTAAAAAATAAAATGGCTAAATATGAATAACCTGAAGATAAATATTGACAAGACTAAATGACTTCACCCAACGCAAAAAAAAATACGACTATGAATATTAATTACGAAAACAACCAAATAAATCAAGTTAACACAACAAAATTCTTAGGCTTAACCATAGACAAGACTAGATTGGAAGGCACACAAGATAGATTTGGCGAAGCGACTTGACAAATCCTCATATGCTTTATATAAACTTACGGCAGTCACAGGAACGGATGCTATTGTTACAGAAAACCATGGTTTTGCTGGTTCTATTTAAAGATACGGAGTTGTTTTTAGGGAAACTCATCCAATAGGGAACTCATATTTAAAGCCCGAAAAAAATGCATCAGAGCAATATTTGGGTTAAAATGTATAGAGTCATGTAAACCTTTCTTTATTAAATGTAAAATACTGACATTGCCCTGTTTGTACATTTTCGAAGTTGCAGTATTTGTGAAAACCAACCCAAATCGATTTCCCAAGCTGTCGCATAGAAATAACCGGAGTCGACGATACGTCAATATGTTGTGTTCGAGCCAGTCCAAGACAGCACTGATGCATATTAGTATATTTTGTTTGGCACCAACTATATATGACCAGATACCGGAAACAATTAAAATGTTAAATATCCACCCCACCCATTCAAAAAACATTTAAAGATCTTTCTTGTAAGTAGATCTTATTATTTATATGTATAACCGAGTTTATAGAAGGATAAAATATCACTATAATTTCTTAATTATCGACATGTCTGTTTAATTGTATTATTGTTTTGATATCCAGTAGTGTATTGATAATACTTATTTCTCTATATGACAAAATAAGATTACATTTTTGACATTTTTATTATTACGTTTGTTTAACTGATGTTACTTTAATATAGCATAAAAAAATTGCTGTCTAATTATTTAATAATTTTATTATTTGCCATCTAACTGTAGTGAAATTTTTATATTGACCTCTGTTTAAATGTTTTTACTTAATTGCAATTGTACACCCAATTATAATATTTATTCGTTGTTACTTGACATCTAATCATTAATTTAAATATTATTCGTTTTAATTAATTGATAATTCATTATTGATTTCTATTTTTTTAATATTTCTTTGACTTATTGATAATATTTAATGATGATACTATTTAATGTTTTTCGAAACTATAATAGTAGTGTAGTACTCTAAAAGTCCAGCTCTTCTTATGATCGAAAATGACTTCATGGAACACTTGCTGATGAATTGTTTGTAAATTAATGAATTTTATTTTGGTAATATTTGTACGCTTCACGGCAATACATAGAGAATCTAACTAGTATTGTAACATCTCTCACACCATGTTATTCTATTTACTTTCTCTTAAACCTTAAAAATACTTTTGAATTGTCAAACAAAAAAAAATATGGTTGCACATTCGTAAGCGGAGTAGTATCTCTATGGAGAAGAAAGTGCACGACTCCACGGATACTCTTTGCCATTAGTTTTAATTACAAGTATTTGCTTACATCATTCTTGTTGGGTAAATACATACATGTGAGAAAGATTTAAAGAGACGTGCACGTAAATGCGTCTAGTCTAAAACAAACAATTCAAAAATACAAAAAAAAAACAAATTCAAACCAGGCCGAGGGAGCCAAGTTATGACCAATCCCAACTGATAGCGCCCGTTCACGAACAAGACGCATGGATTGGCACCACTCAGCTCAATCATCAAGATGGGGACCGAATGATCCAACACATGTGCAACCATCAGAGACACATTAGAGATCGAGAGCATGACACACTCAACTGCCAGGGCACACACAAGTCAACGAACGATATATAGAGGTACAGTAAATGGTAGATTTAGAGTTGGTACATAGTTGGTAGATAAAGTGAGAAATGAGTATATTAGAGGCAGTTTGAAAGTGGCGCCAGTGGCAGAAAAGTTGAAAGGAAACCGTTTGTCCTGGTATGGTCATGTGATGAGGAGGGATGAAACGCATATTACTAAAAGAGTTATGAATATAAATGTGGATGGATGGAGAGGGAGAGGAAGGCCAAAGAAAAGATGGATGGACTGTGTGAGGAGTGATATGAAAGAAAAGGGAGTCAGTAATAACATGACGGGGGATAGAACGGTATGGAAGAAGCAAACGTGTTGCGCCGACCCCAAGTAACATGGGATAAGGGCAGGCAGATGACATAGTACTCACCCACACTTGTGCTGTGCAGTAATATATTACTAAATTAAATTGAATTTATACAATACAAATATCTTCATAGTCTTCAACAGGTCCACCAATACTTCAAAACTTTTCTGTTTATCACTTGTTTTTGCGCCTTGTGGTTGTGGAGCAGGACCAGCATTTTTAACACCGATGTAATCAACTTATCATTTATGCTTGCCTGCATAGTCTACGCTCATTGAGTTCTAGAATGTTGGGAGGTATTTTATTGTAATATTTTTACAGTAGATACCCCATAAAAGATGAGGCTACTTTAGCCAGCCTGAAACCTCCACCCACCACCACAGTTCAAGAAATTTGGAGAAGGGTAATTCGTTTGAGAAATAATTTGCGATTGGAATTTGAGGGGACACACAATTCATATTCAAAAATTATTTGTTATTTGACCAGCTTATCGATAAAAATAGAATACTAATAGTAAACACAGAATCAAAATTGATCGAAAAAGATTACAAACAAAATTGATCGATAAAAGCAAGAGATCTAACAATTTAAAGAATATATATATCTGTCGTTTTCTATGGCAGCTGGATGGGTATCGTGCCATCTGACGTCATGTGGCAAGTCGGACTTCTCTTTCTAATTCTCAACTTTGACGCTTTATAACTTCGTCTCTGATAAACCATCGTTCCATATTTGTTTACTATTGTAAATAATATAATAAATAATATTCCCTATTCTGCTCCAATCCCGATGACGATTATTTTAGGTAATATTTTGAAATTGGTACATAGTTTGATGGTTGTCTGTTCTCTATTTTTAAGCCTAGTGAGTGTTCTTTTGTTTCACTTTTGGGACCTACTAATGTGAAGCTGAATGTCGATAATATCAAATTAGATATTAAACAGCACACCTACCAGAAGTGGTGTAGGTAGGTTACAAGCACAGTTATTCACAGTTGGCCCGGTTGGCGAACAATGGGTGAGCACAATGGCTCAGTCGTAACAAAATATAAGCAATGGGTGCCCATAAACGAAACAGGCGGACGAACGACGACGCGAATGTACTCAGACACCCGTGCTCGTACACTTTAATTATTAAAATAAGTATATTAATATTACATTTCCTTATGAGACGTTGTGATGGCCCTTTAGGTTTTGCCCTGCAGTGGGATAGTGACAGGCTGATATTTGATAGTCTTTCTTTCTTTTTCGTGTGAGGATGTGGCTACCTCTGGTTTCACACTTATTAAGCCACCTCTGGGCCTCTGACTTGGCTATTTCAGACTTACATTAACTACATAAGCCCAAGTTTCCTCACGATGTTTTCATTCACCGTTGCCTTTGATGTCCAAGATAAACTTAGAAAGTAGATATGAATTTGAGAAAGTCACATTAGTCTTGCCCGGATTTGAACCCACGACCTTCAGCACGAGAGGCGAGGTCTTAGTCACTGGGTCATCACAATATATCGTATAGAAATGTAATATAATTAATATATACAATCTATATTACACAAATAAATATTTGTTCTTCTTTCTTATATTTGATATAACATTTTTATTATTTAAACGAGATATTAACTTGTAAGTCCATACAACTAGTTATTTTGTTTAAAAGGAAGCTGGTGACAGAATGTCGCCAATGCGTCGTAGGTTTGTAGAACTGTTCATTATTAGGTATAAACTTTTAAAGTGGCAGTAACTCATGTGCGTATATTTATGTTTCAAACGTTAATTAAAAATCGAAGAAAACTATACCATAATGTTATTCTCCTGAACTACCACAATACAACGGATTCGCAATTTAGGGCTAGCTTCAGACCACATTCAAGTGACTGTGCTACTTAATATACTGGGGAGATTTGATCCTACGGAAGACCAAGTCAATCAAATCTTCCCAGTCATAAAAATAATAAAGCTACTTAGCATCTCAAATTGTTTTAATAATGGTAATTCCAAGTCTACTAAGGAAGTAAAGCCGGAGAAGTAGAAGTAATAGTAGAGTTAGGATTGTTTTTTTTTTAAATCAACCGAAGATGTTTAGGGGCTTTATAATTTATATGTACCAAGTCTCCCTTAGAAACAAGTCACCCCAGTCTCCCGATTTACGTTTTACGCTACGATCAACATCTGCCTAGCCTTGCCCCAACTATCTTGGCGTCATCCTCCAGTCAACCGGATGCAAGTGCAACATTATTTTCGAATAGATGACTACGAAAATAACACACAATTTATTTATTTATTTCGTGATGATTACAACACAATAAAGCACTCCCTTAATAGTTCATGCAAATGATCACTTAACTTCGTTTTTTTTTTATGTCATACTTTGCCCCACACTAGGAATTTCTTCATGTATCGTGGGTGCGTTTACAAACATTTAAACTCACATACATAAGACATCCAGATCCGGAATAACTTTTCGTAGGCCATACAAATATTTGTTCGGTGCGTAAATCGAACCCGCGACACGCAGCGCAGCAGCCAATCGCTCAACCACCATGCCAATCGGTCTGACTTGGTTCTGTGATCGATCATTCTCGAATCTTATTGATCTGTACATCCTAAGCATAGCAAAATCAGCCTTTGCTGGGATACCGGCCTCCTCTTTTTGAGAAAGAGTGGGTCCTACCACGCAGGCCCATTGCGGGCTTTTAATTTTTTGTTTTAGAACATTCCGGTTTCTTCACGATATTTTCCTTCAATGTTTTGAGAGCAGTGATGATAAAATTATTTACACAAAGTGCGTGTCTGTAATTCTGGACGCGAACTCATAAATCGTAAATCTGTACCTCGTTTACCTTAAACACTTTGCCAGCACTGGTGTTTTCTATATCATTGGGTAAATATTTGAAAAAAAAAACTAAAGAGCTATTGTTACCAAGCTTTTTTTTACTACTACCACTACGGCAGAGACACCAAGCAAATATTTTGACAGTGATAAGGGCATCGTGTTGACACTCTACACGCGTGATACGACATGATACGCCTAACTGGTACAGTGGGTTAGTGACTTGTTGTTCCGCATCATTTGTGTTCACAAAGAACTTTCGCATGACACGAGCACTAATGATAAATAAATATGCTTATTGATAATGAATGCCAGCGAGTAAGGTACTCGTATGTACCTTACACGTTTTATTTAAACGTTCCTGGGTGACTGAGCTCTGCTCAGGTGAAAATAGAGAAAACGACGTTTTCTAAAAGTAAAACCTAGCTAGATCGATTTATCGCCCCCGAAACCCCTGCATACTAAATTTCATGAAAATCGTTTTAGCCGTTTCCGAGATTCAGATTATATATATACAAGAATTGCTCGTTTAAAGGTATTAGATAGATATATATATTATTATTATTATATTAGATGATAAAGCCTAAGCTACGTTGTCCTTTTAACCCAAAGGTTGACTGGTAGAGAATGCCATAAGGCATTAAGTCCGCCTATGTAACACTATTGTACATGAAGTTTAAATAAATAAATAAAATAAAAATGTGGGTTCACCACCGGATTATTGAGTTTTTAGGTAATTAGGTAATATAACAAGATTAATAATTCTAGATATATATACAGATCTTTTAGAATACAATAAATCCCATCCAAATTAGACAGTTTAAAATATACCCAAGCGGGACTGACAAAAAATAGTTTGAATTTTTTATTGTAAATATTTTGCTGTACCATTTGTAGGGGTGAAGGGGTGCTCGTGGCTAAGTACCAAATAGCAACCACAAACCTAATAACAGATCTAATCCGTTGGTCCCGGCGGTCATTTGAAGATCCTTGACAGTCGCTACGTAGTACGTCGGTAGTCAGAAGCCAGGAATCTGACACCAGTCTTCTAGGTATATTGTGTTATTTAGTTACTGGTTTGTGGAGGTCAGATATCTACTCTACTCCATGTAAAATATTGGTACTCAGTTGAATCTGATTACACTGAAAGCCGACCCCAAAATTAGTTAGGGCAAGCATGGGCAGAGGGAATGTACCTACAGGTGCTAACTGTGCTGACAGTGAGTTGTTACCTCATGGTATGCTAAGACCGTCGTCGGCGTCGTCCTCGGACGCGTATCGAAACAATTAGAATGGTGTGTCTGCGCTTCGAGAAGACACGAGAATCGCTCTTCACGACTGCCGCAACCGCTTATTTGACACGGCACGAATCTACCGAGAAACGAATAGCATTCTGATCTTAGGATTATAAATTAGTAATATTAAAACCTTATTAACAAAAAAAATAATCCAACGAAATAACGAACTCAAAAGCTCTAAATAAAAAAATCGTTTTGTCTAGCATATTGAGTTGGTGCCAAACAAACAAACAAACATGCAAATTAATTACCTAAAGCGTAGAATTATTTTAGCTAGGTTGAACTTCGTTTTCGCCTCACGCAAAATACGCGATTGGTCGTGGAGTTGCGGAAACCAGCCCGTTTTAACATAACCCAGTTTTCGCCTCAAAATGCTAGACCAAAATATTTTTTTATTGTATACTTTTTAGTTCATTAATACGTCGGAATATTTTTTTTAAAGATGTTTTTCGCTTTTTAGTTTACTTAATTTCAACGGAATCGGTTCACAATTGAAAATTCAGTGGGCAAATTATCAATAAATCCTTTTTCCACCTTTAGGGGTGAATATTATTTTTTAAATTGAAATGGGACTAATTTTGAGGTAGGTATATATACCCTTTCAAATAATAAATAAAAATTTGAAATCGGACCACTCTATAAAAAGTTATGCGTGGTCATACATAAAAATAAAAACCGGTCAAGTGCGTGTCGGGCCACGCGCAGTAATAGGGTTCCGAAGTTGCATAATAATGCGGACTAAAAAGAGGGTTTTGTTGTTGTTACATGAACATTAGAACGGCTTCAGCGGCTCACAAAGTTTAAAAACGGGCCCACATAAGATGATGTTTTTTTTTTATCTATATTCTTGCGTTTGACCACTATCTCTCCTGATGGTAAGCGATGATGTGGTCTACGGTGAAGCACGCTTGCCTAGATGTAATCTATTCACTCTTGACTTAAACTAAATAAGGACTAACTGGTAACTGAAGGAGTTATAAAATCCAACTTCGCAACTGAAGTTAGAAAAATATTAACTATTTGAGTACCACCGCGGGTGCGAATTGCGAAAGGAGCCGATACGAGCGCGCGTTAGAACCACGGGGAATGATATAGTTCGTTCCTGTGTCCGCTCCTTGTTAATTTCTCTTTCGGAATTATAAAAAAATCTTATGTATTCACCTCTAATACCGCAGATTAGAGGTGAATCCTCTAATCTGCGATATTCACTAATTAATTCTGGAAAGTTTTACGCTACTCAATTAGTGATGAAGTCGGGTCGAATATTGACTTTATAGAAGGATAGAGTCTGGCCAACGAAAGCGTGATCTGGGGTATTTTCAAAGTTTTAATATGGCAACATTAATAAGCTGTCAAAGGTACGTCAAAGTCTGTGATTGCGATTGTTAGTATGACTTGGTAAACTTGATCCATGTTGGATGATTGTTATATATTTACGATATGATGATACCTTTTCTTATGTTTATGTTTCAATGTTCCTCATTTGGCCGAATAACTGCAGAAGACTGGAAAAATTGACGGACCATGTAATAAATGTGGAAAATAAATATAAACAAAGAGATTACATAACAGAAAAAATATTGAAAAAAATTATAATAAGTGTAGATGATGATTCAGATACAGTTGAATCCTTAGAGGTTGAATTTTTGGACTCTGATTTTGAGTATGATGATTAAGTAATTAATAAATTAAATATTAAGTGGGTTTGTCACACTTCACCAAACGGAGCCAATAATACAAAAAATAAATTATAATAAATACAAATAATACAAGTATCAAAACGATTAACTAGAGGTATAGCCGCGATATAGGCCGCGTTTTTCAGATCACACTTTCGTTGGCTGTTTAGAGTCTGTCTATCGACAAAAGAAAATAAGTAATTTGCTTGAAAATCGAATCTAATTTGACTTTACTTTTACGTTTTAATTATAAAACGTCGAAAATACTTCTGCACTAACACAAAATAGACTCCACTGCGCGCATGCGCCGTATGGACTACGGACTGTTACTGCCAACGACTCCGGCCACTCCAAGGCGTTATTCGAGCTTAAACATTATTAATTTAGAAATCATTATTATTAAGGATGTTATGATTTTATTATTGTATATTTTTACATGGTTCATAAGCATATATTTACTATCTGTTTTACACAGCTAACAACGTTATTTAAGTAATTTTTCAATGGCATTTGTACAAAAAATTTACTGTGCCAAGTCCATTTTATAAGTTGGTCGACTATTACTCGTAAACTTGTAAAGCCTGTTATGATTTAATTTTTGTATATTTTTACATGGTTCGTAAGCATTATATTTACTCTGTTTTACACAGCTACCAACTTTATTTAAGTCATTTTTCAATGGCATTTTTACAAAATTTTTACTGTTCCAAGTACATTTTATAAGTTGGTCAACTATTACTCGTAAACTTGTAAAGCCTTTTTATGATGTGATAATTTTCCTTTTAATTTCGTTATATTTACTACTGCCGTGAATTTTTTCACATAGCCAAGAGCAACCATTTCGCTGGCAGGGGGGGCTTAATTTTACGCAAACGAATCTCTGAATCGAAAAATGGTTTTAACAAACCCATAATATTTTTGAATGGCCTATCCAACGATAACCCACACCATGAGATAGACGAGAAAAAAAACATCCCCACTTTACGTTATGACCTAACCGAAAAAAAAACATTATTTTACTTTACCACTTTGTCGGAATTATTAATATGTATATACATGGCAAATTATAGCTTTCTAGTACTTAGATTCTCTGACCTAAGCTGCGGACGGACAGACGGCCAGAGCGAAACTATAAGGGTTCCTTGTTGACTTCGGAACCCTAAAAACATGTCCAATTGACAAACTCCTCCTTTTATTCGTCGGTCAATATGAGTAGGTAGATATACCTTATTCACAAACAAAATACTAATTTATTTTACTCTTATCGTCAATAAGTATTTTTCGTATTGGAAAATTTTATTTATAAACGTATTAGTATTTAGTAACAAATTATTGTGAAAAATTGCTAGCATTTTTTACGGCCATTTGTCAACCTCCATCAAAATATTTTAGAGTTATTTGCAGATAAGCAAATGAGAGTAGGTATACAACCGTGAACTACGTAAGTACCTAACCTTCAAAACTTTCAAGTGTTTACATTCTTGTTAAAATTGGTCACTGTAAAAATCACACTTGAAAGGAACTCTGTAGGCTTTATACAATCAATGCTGAAGGTCAAAAGAAAAATACTTTAACTAATTAACTCAAGACAGTGATGTCTCATCCCATACAAAGAAACCGTGCCGACGTTCTATACTGATTATTCTGATTATTTTTTGTACATCGATCGTGTTCGGTTCCGTTCCGTTCCACGGATGTTGATCTATCTATCGCCATGGAACGGAACCGAAGGCGATAAATTTACAAAAAATTATCGGTATAATCAGATGGAAAACGCTAGTTACGTCGGCACGGTTTCTTTGTATGGGATGAGGCATCTGTATGCTAGTATTATATTATTTGTGCCCTAAATAACTAAACATTCGTCTGCTCGACTACGCATCTCTCTGCAAAAGTAGAATTTGCAAACTTCCCGGTACTCTGATATCTCATTTCTTTATCCACCTTTCTAATTAAGATAAAAAACCTTCCCTGTAAAGATATTTTGATAATTAATGCTAATTGACACGAAATATAAATAAATTGATGTCCCTTTCTTAGAGTTTTCGAGAAAATGGACTCTCTATTTTTTATTGGCTTATGTTTAACTTACCACCAGATATAGTAACATATAACAGACAAAAATAGTAAATGATCACCAAAATTAAACCCGCATCTTATTGTAAAATTATAACCAAAGTTTTAACATCTCGCTATCCTGTTTAGGCAAAATGACTCCAAATAAATCATTGTTAACCCAAAAGTAGTAAATGATCACCAAAAGTAGTAAATGATCACCAAAATTAAACCAATGACCAAAAAGATTATAAAATTTCTGGGAGCAACTTGGAAGTAGCGCTCGCCGGCCGCTGCCGCGGCACCGCTCGCTTTGCTCGCTCGGCTCGCGCGCGGTTGGTCACAGTTCTAACCTAACCTAACCTATTTTACAACATTAAATAGCGCAATAATTTGCTATTAAAATTTGGTGATCAATTTACTAAATTTGGTGATCAATTTACTAAATTTGGGTTTCATAGTACAATTTTAGGTAATAGAGGTTATGGTCACAAAGTAATTTTAGGTGGTCATTATATTTATCCCCTTTTTTATTTAAAACGCAGTAATGAAAAAATCGTCGCCTTATTTAATAGACTTGTAACTATATCAATGGAACAAAAATATTTTTATCAATTGTCCCGACTCTCAAAATAATGGCTTTGAGTAACCTGTGGCTAATTACAAATTTTAATCAGTGGTATTCATTTGATTTTTTAGATGTAGTCCACTCGACGAATGTTTAGTATCTTCATTACTCCAAAACATAGTTTAGTTATCTAGGGTTAAGGGCATCAAAAAAGAAGCTGACGTTTCCATAGGCCTACGAAGTGTCTGTGGTGACAATTTGCGAAGACACCTAACATTTGTTGTTCTCTCTTTGCCAAATATTGTATTCAAATTTCATAAAAGCATAATATTTTATTTATAATTCAAATAATATGTACAACTGACTATTCGTAATCTTATGACTAATAAAAATAAAAAAAGTTAATTAATAAAATCAAAAAACCCGACTGCTTGAAAAGCGAACTAAAAAGACGTAAACAAGGAGAAAATCATGCTGTGCTGTCGGAGGATACATCTTCGCGAGCTGGCTGACCAAAACCAGACGTATCCTCCGACTGCACAGCATGATTTTCTCCTTGTTTACGTCTTTTTAGTTCGCTTTTCAAGCAGTCGGGTTTTTTGATTTTATTAATTAACTTTTGTAAAGGATGCTAGCCAAAATAAAACGAAGTTCGTTCCACTATTCAACAAACTGGGTTGTATTCTCACTTTACAAGCGTACATCTACTTAGGTAAACATTAAACTAGACAAAAGCCAAGACACAAAGTGGGAAGCGCGAGAGCATGCGACGCGTGCCTTCACTACGTCATCGCCTGTCGTTCACTGGCCGCGCGACACCCCCGCGCTCTGTAAGCGCGCAGCGAGTCCCTTCCCCGCCGCGAGCGCCCTGATTGGCTCTCGTGACATCACGCGAGCGGCGTACGCGTGTGTGAATCGCATGGTCTCCGCATCCGCACAGACGTATTACGGCATATGGAGGAGTTTTGGCGCGATGTTCGAATTTTGAATTTAGGTGCGCGCGTTACACTTTTTTTATTTATAACTTTTTAGTTAATTTTCTTTCGAATTAGGTACATTTAAACATATAAGTGTTATATATTTTTGAAATCACCTCTTAAAATCCTATATTTTGATACCCCACACGATAGGTTCGGAAGAAAAAAAAAAATCGGGCCCCCACAATATGGCGCCCAAGAACCGCCATTTTCCTATTTTACAATTTTCATGTAGCCAGTGACACTCGCGGGGTTAAGACGAATCGATTGACGTAAGAACCATTAAAATCGGCCCACGCGTTTGGTCTCTAGAACGCCACATAGGAACAAACATACATACATACATACATACATACATACATACATACTTACATATATACATACATACATACATACATACATACATACATACATACATACATACATAGACTGATAAACACATTACCCTCCTTCGGCAGTCGGGTAACAAAACAAACTTACATACAAAATTCGTCCACATCGATGTCAATGGGAAACGTGCCCAGAACGCTGGCAGCATTGCCACGTTGAATGGCAATGCTGATTCTCTAGCTGAGTAAAAGGCCAACCCTCTGGTCACGCGAACAGTCAACTAACCGTTTACTTATGTCTCGAAACACTCGATGAGCACTCGGACCCCATGGACCTAATGTCTCAACCCCAAACGGCTCAAACATATAACTGCCAATAAGGTTGTTATATTTGCGCCGTTTGAGGTTTTCTGCACCATCAGCAGCTGCCCCAGCACAACCCGATGTGCTAAGAAGATGGGATAGCGCAAGGGTATCGACACCAAAGGCCTACCCAACTTCCAAGGCATTATGGTCATCCCATCCGGTCTCTTCCCATCGTCGCGTGACAAGCCATTGGGTTCTAAAACAGCTGGCACCCCGGCGGTGACAAGAGCTCGACATATGATGTCATTAATGCTGGCGTGCCGTGCTATCCGACCAGCGCTCCTACTGCAGGATAGGCCATGGTGTCCGAGGCGGTCGGTTGCTTCACCACATTGACAGCGATGTGGAGCTCCGCTGGGAGTACCTAGTCGCAGACATGTAGTGATCCGGAAGATAGTGTCACTCAACATTGTACCTATGTTGAGTGACGGTAATGCCTGTAGCCAGAGGCCCGACTTCCACTCCTAGTAGGCGTCTTCCCACAGCTAGTAGGTGAGCACGCTCAGCAGTATTGGTGGACGTATTTATAAGTTTATTCCGTACCAATCTGCAGAGCGGCTCATCCCACTGTCTTTGGGAAGATGGGTTTTTGGGCAACGGCGTATTCGGGCAAGCCACTTTGCAAGCGCACACTGCGTCGGTCGAGCACGGCACTTCACAGTTAACCAGCGACAGGGATAAAATTTTAGTGGTTAACGTTTCAGTGCTGTGGACCGAAGACAGGAACGCCGGTAGGCTTATACTAGAAATTTTGCGGATGCCGAGCCCGCCGAAGCGAATGGGTAGCGTAGCTTGCGTCCAAGCTCGGTCATCCAAGGCCACATTTAAGATAGATGTCAGAGTGCGTCGAATAATTTTGTCAACAGAACATTATATTACGACTTTATGGGCCGAAGGTAAGGCAGAGGTGCACTAACTTATAGCAGACTCACATTTTTAAGATACAACTGCTACAGAGAAATATCAGATGGAAAAATTCAATAAAACTTTGTCTGAACCGGAAATCGAACCTAGGACCTCACCTCATGTTCAGCAGTAGCGCTTACGACCACAGGAACAACGAGAGGGTATTTCAAGGAACCCAATAAAATAATTTTCTATTTTTAACCGACTGCCCAAAAAGGAGCAGGTTCTATGTTAGACTGTATGTATGTTTTTTACCCGACTGCCGAAGGAGGGTAATGTAAGTTTTTAAACTATCATGGTCACTAACACTAACATTAACATTAGAAACGGGATATTTACCATGTTTAGGGAACTGACAACAAACAGTAAACATGGTAAATATCCCGTTTCTAATGTTAATGTTAGGAGGGTAATGTGTTTATCAGTCTATGTATGTATGTACATATGTTTGTTACTATGTGGCGTTCTAGAGACCAAACGCGTGGGCCGATTTTGATGATTCTTACGTCAATCGATTCGTCTTAATCCTGCGAGTGTCACTGACTACATTAAAATTGGAAAATAGAAAAATGGCAGATTTTGGGCGCCATATTGTGGGGACCCGAATATTATTTTTCTTCTAAACCCATTGTGTAGGGTATCAAGATAAAGGTTTTTAATAGGTGATTACAAAAATATAACACTTATGTTTATATGTATTTAATTCAAAACAAAAAATAACCAAAAAGTTATAAATAAAAAAACTAAATTAAAACAATCAAAAAACCCGACTGCTTAAAAAGCGAACTAAAAAGACGTAAACAAGAAGAAAATCATGCTGTGCAGTCGGAGGATACATATTCGCGAACTGGCTGACCTAAACCAGATAAAAAATGTAAAGGGCCAGGCCAGGTAAAGGGGACAGATGATGGTAAAGATAAAGATAAATTTATTTGCTTAAGCATATGTAACATGATACATGAATATGCACATATAGATGGAACAATTTTACCGGACCAACATGTTTTGCCTTACTCGGCGTACAACATGAAAATAATTATTTCAATTATTAATTTAATTTTAATTAATAAGTAACATTTATTAATTAAAATTAAATTGGTAATTAGGTATAAATTGAATAAATTAATGTCAGTTAAAATTAAAGTCAGTGCAAAATATTATGAATAATTCAATATATAATCAGAGTCAGTACAAAATGTAGTCAATATTAATTACATAAAATCATCCCATGGCAATCGAGGAAACTCTTCAAATATTTTTTTTTTCTTTTTACTATGTATAGGCCTGGTGGTAAGCACACAAAGCCTAGAAGGGAACTGGCTCTCAAGTGCTGCTGTCGGAACACACCGGAAGGTGCTTGGCGACAGATTTTCAACTTGAGGGTGGTTGCCAGCTAGGCGGGTACTACAAAGTACCCTACCACCGTGCAAAGAAAATATTATAAGCATACTTAAAGCTATTTTGGTATATCCATCAACAATGCAATCATGTGCACTCAGAAAGTATCATTTGGTGAAGTGGAACTGATGAAGAAGAACGCAAATGGCACTGGAACTTAATGATAAGTATGTCACGGTTTTATGACATCACGAATATTTGACGCATTGTAGTGTTTTGTTTTGGAAGTCGGTTTAATTTTTGAAGTGAAACTTCTTTATCGACGTATGGGAGAAATTTTGTACGTATCGTCACGTTTTTCGGTTACGCGCCATGTTGCTTTTTTTATCAAAGTTTAGTAAAAAGACTTATTCAAATTTAAGTGAATTTACAAGAAAAGTGAGAGTGATTATATATTTCGTTTTATAAATTCAACACGTATGAGCATGATTTAATATTTTTTTTTTTTTTTTTTTACAACAATTGTATTAATGATGCTATCATTATTGATGAAATACAACAATAGCAATGATATTATAATAAGAACAATGATAAAATAAATAACTCATTAATTGTATGCATGTCTATAATAATAAAATAGCTTTAATTTAATACGGAAAAAATTGTTTTTCTTAAGGCCTTATCTACCCCATTTTCGTGAAGTTGCAAATAGTAGAAAAATGATATGTCGTAAAGAAGTTTCACTTCTTACCTGTGTACTCTGGTACACACACACATTTTTTTTGTTTAAATTTTCTTTATGTATAGTGCATAGCACTAGTGTAGGTAAGTAGTCTAAATGACAGTAGCACAGTGAAAATCCGTTTACACACTGTGGGCTGTTCAACCTTATCCTCCCTGCCTGACACCATCTTAGATAGATCGTCCCGCCATCCTAGGAAAGTTCATTTAGATACGTGGTCGTTCCACAAAATCCGTTTCTAACTACTGTTCCTACAACGCACACACGTGCAGGATGTGGTGAGGAAGTTCTCTGAAAAGGATAAGCAACCCAACTGTGCTGGCAACCCTGGTATTGCAGTTGCTTATGCAAGCTATGTGTGTAAGTGTATAGGAACCTACTATGTCTCCGTGAAGGTACTAACTATACTTAACATTGGGTAAATGTCTCACGTTATGCACTATCAATGTGTTGTTTTCTTGTACGTGATCTCTTAAACAAGCATACTTATTATACCTTATAACTAAGTACCTGTAAATGTGCCATGAACTTATCACGAGTAGGAAGATCACGTCTTAAATAATGAAACCGTGTTTAACAAAATTGAGATCACCGTTCTACGAGTAAAAAAAAATTGAAATGACATTCCGTTCCATATGTAGAATGACATTTTAATGATTATTTAACGCAACCTATGGAGGTTTCAATAGAATTCAATATAATTTCTTTTATTACAATATAAACAAAACATGGAGAGAAAGATATGTTTAAAGGAAAAATCTTTTTCACAAACAATAAACCGACTTTTAAAGCAAAACACTAAAAAGTGCAAAAATAACTTTCATTTCGGAAATTGGTGTTTTTGGTACCTCGTGTTCTTATCGTCTAAATATATATATAAATACACGTTAAATTACTAAATCATAAATTAAAGACATGGAAAAATTACTTTTTGAAAATATAATTATTCAAATGTCGGCCTTCGCAGCTCTGGCACTCTTCAAAGTGATCTCTAACATTCATGAAAACGCGCTTTTTTCCTTTTTCCAGTATAATCAAAAACGAATTGCACGGATAGTCCAATGTGTAAAGCACCACGAGCTCTTGACCATACGATGAATAAAACTTGTAACTAAACAAAGTTATTATCTAAATTAGGATGAATAGAATTTGGATGCAATCAAATGGACAATTACATGATTTTAATAAAAAAGTAGTCGAGCCAGATCCTTGTTTTTGAATAAGTTAATTAAAACACAATCTTCAAAAGTTTTTTGTAAACTTCTCGACGACTTTATTATGAAAATCTTGTAAGTTGTCTGTGTATTGTCTGAGATATGAGGTTTTTTGGTCTCGCATGGGGTTTTTTTTATTATTGTTTATTTTTTTGGTTTTGCTTATCTCTTGTGTCTCCTATGCGGGTCACAAATATATTTTTCTTTCTTCTTCTTCACACTCATCATGGGCAGACTTTTTAGACAATTTTCCCCAATATTGCTTCTTAACCAGGTTTTTAGTTTCGGGAAATAAGGTTTTTGTGTTTTGTTAAGGTAAGACATCAACAAGCAACTACAGTTAGATATGTCAAGAAAGTTGACTTAGGACTTTGATTTCTTTGCAAATGGATATATTTTTTTGAATCTGTCGAGGGGGGCAACTGCTCAACCCTGCCCCACCGTGGCGACGCCCATAGGTAGTAACATTAACATATTAATGTAATTCCTTCAACTAGAACTATTAACATATTTGGGGTAAACATATAATGGAACAAGTCCGCCACACTTTTCATGACCACAGCAACTCCTGAAAGCCAAAATCAACAGTGGTGACCACCAATAAGGAGCGCCAGATCAATAAAGCTCGACGAGTCCGGAAAAACGATTCAACTATCTGGTATATCTCTAGGGCTCGCTTCAATTTGCCATCCTTTACCCAATGTGCAGAGTCTAGGAGCCAGTCGCTCCTACGTTGCAACTTACCTACCTAGATCGAAACAATGGCCCTACATACAGATGCGTTGTTCTCTAGTTCCCATAACATAAAAGTCTACTTTTTAATAACAATGATTATTAAGAATTTACGACATAGATGGAAAAATTCTTGTAGATAGGTTTGTATGTAGGTAGAAAGTAGGTAAGTAAGCATATAATAAATAATAATAAATAAGTATATCGAACCTTTACGACCTATGTACACTACATCGTGTTAGGTAATCGGAATACCTAGACCCAACATAGGTAAACATTTATATTTTAAAATTGTGAAATCCCTTGACTTTGATTTGGTTTTCTTTTTTCATTTAAAATCCGTCAACTGCGTACATTCGTTACACATCAAACAAACTCTACATCCAGATTTTCTCAAGCAGTTTCTGAATGGCAAATGAATCATTCCGTGTGTAAAAGAAGATAAGGCAGCAAAGCAATTTGCAGCTGCATCGAATAGCAGCAGATATCTATTACCCCACTAAAATTTTGTAGTTTTAGTGAACTGTTAGGTGTAGGTTAAGTTTCTGTTAGGTATAGTTACTGTTAGGTTCTAAGTAGAATTCATCCCTGGATCTTGCATCTTGTAGTAGAGTGGTGTTCGCAAAAATGTGGTGTTTTTTTAATATTCCTAGTTTGCGACCACAGATTATATTATACAATTACACTAATACAATCACTCATGCACACATCCTTCTCATTTCTCCGTTCCCATTTTAGTTTTACTCATTTTTTTTATTGTTACATAGGTACTTAATGTTTGTAGGTTCATACTTTTCAGTGAATAAGATACTTCTTTTGTAAATTTTTCGCTGAATTTTTATATTTCATTTCTCTTTGATTTTGATTTTAATTCTCTTTAAATTTAATTTAATTGTATTCTTCATTAAACTTAAGTTTCGATTTTGTAAAGAGTATATACTACTCACAAATTATTTCATGGTTTATGTTAAATCGGTGATCTTTAACACAGGGCCTTACCTATCTCAGACACCGTTCTGCATATAAAGTTAAGTATTATAATAGTCACTGTATTTTGATGTCCAGATAAATAAAGATTATTATTTATTTATTATTATTATATTCAACTACATTTTGTATGATTGAACCTATCTACTTCGGTATTATTATTGATCGAAGGTATTGCTAGAATACCTTCTAGCCCTCCTCTACACGTAATAAATACCTACAGTCCTACATAATTATATACATAATAATAATAAGTGACTTCGTAGGTACATATATGTACTTTGAAGTATTTAACTTAGTAAGATGTTTGTAACGGTTTTACCCATTGCTCTGGAAGTACTGATTCAATTGCGAACATAAGAATGTTCGTAATTGAATATTACTGATAGAGAGATTCAATATCGCCGAGTGTCAACAAGTCCTAGAAAGGATAGGTGACGGGAGCAGAGCCGCGAGTAAAAAGCTAGTGCCTAATATTTATTTATACAATATTTAATAGGATATTTTTATAATCATATTTAATGGAATATTTTACGATATGGCGACAAGGGAAGCTTCGCTAAGTACAACTGTATATTATTTTGACACATGTAGGTACCCGATAGTAAAATAGTAACAAAACAAAGAAGCTAACGAAATCATCAACAAGAATCGTGAATTTGTTAGGTACATATTATCGATATTATATAATTTACTCCAAATACATTAACTACGGAAGATTACAAATGATGTTAAAAAATCTGTAAACTTAAATTCTTTATTCAGGAACCTGACAGGCTGCAGGAAGCACCCAATGATAGTTAATTTGCAACCAATGGTTGCAAATTAAGCTAAACACTAGTTTTATTCAGTTGTTAGCCTCACAAATGGTCAAATAAGTTGGCGAGTTAATTATTTGACCATTTGTAAGACTAACAGATTAACTGAATAAACGCGATTCACCGAAATTTTAAACCATTGGTTAGCATATTTTACGATTGGTTGAATTAACTACGATAGGTAACTTTCAGCGCCTTAAAAAAATAACTACATCAAGTCTAAATCCTAGGATTTCGATCGCCTAACAATACCTGTGGGAAAATTTATCAAAATAATAACAAATATACATTGAACAATAGTACTTATCAAGAAAACAATTTGGCAAGATTTCAGTAATAAAACACTCGCTCACCGCAGTTGTAAATTAAAAAATCTTATCGGGAAATGTTGAGAAAATCCACAGTAAGTAGGTAAATCTCGTTCTCAAGTTCACGAATAAACTGGCACTATTTTCTTTTATTTTTTCTCGTAATATTATTTTGTTCCTTTCACAAACAACTTTACTTCTTAACCGGGAGGCTGGTTGGTATATATCGGTTTCGCGCGCGACTTGCGATGCGTATACGCGGCCGCGACTCGAAAAGTATGCGCTGCACTGGCAGCCGCAGCCCTATGCGTGTCCCCGTGTCCCCTCTCATACGCCATTCATACAGCATTACGTTACGTTCGACTATACCAAGGTATCAACAACATCTTCATATCTTTACTTACGCAGTGAAAGGCTTGTGTCTCGTGAAGCTTCGAACAAATACAATGCCACTAGACACAGTTCTCCGCCCCTATAGAAAGATGTCTACAGTACCCACCTAAATAATGTCTGTTCTTAAGCTTTCTCGAATCGACACTCAAAGTTTATGGTAGACATAGACAGTAGGCAGCGCCTAATGGTTTTAGAGCATATTTACCCATAGACGTTAATGACTCGATTATACTTGTTTACCTGCAGCCTAATTGTGTAAGTGAATTCTGCAAAGCAAACAAGTCGGAACCTTCCCAAAAACGACTTTCTGAAAAGGAAAGGTTATGCTCCTTTCCATTACCAATATTTTGACGTAGAATTGATTGTAAAGAATGAACGAAAGCGGAAGAACCGAGATAAAACTTCACTATTGGTATTGTGTAATGAAATTATGTCCTATTGATTTGGAAATAAATCATTCGAGTTTGATGAAACATAACGCAGTAGATGAAATTCAACTCAAAGGAGGATGTTTGTACTCTTTCCAAATTAGTTTCACAATACCGAAAAAGATGAATGAAATGATTCTAACTCTTTGAAGGAATCGACTTGATTGCTTTGCAGAATTCACTTACGCAATTAGGCTGCTGTACTGCCTAGGTACGTTCCTAATTAATGTCCTGGGACCTTTACCTACCTACCAATTTTTACTTGACACTGGGTAAGTGCGAGTCGTAACGATCTTCGGTGTCAACGCTTCCCGTAAGCATCTATAGTATCTACTACCATTCGGCAACGACCTTGAGGGAAACAAAACGCGCACTCGTTTCACACCCGCGCGACCCTAAATTCAGTAGTTTTTTTTACTTTCCTTATTATACTATGACTTTAAAAAAATAGCTTCAGGTGAAAATTTAGATAATTAAATTGTCTTTGAGATGGTGACAATTTCATTAAAATATGCCCAGCGGTTTTGGTGCGTTTGTCGTTTTTTTGTCCGTGTTAGACATAACTTTACAAATGAATTGCACTATGTTATACTTTGGTAGTATTACCTATATTAACTGTGGTTATACTAATAAAACTCAAAATTTTCTTACTTCAAGTTATTAAGAAAATGGTCTAATGTAACATATATTTTTGCAAAACATTACGACTAGCCGTTTAGACGTGATTCTCATTTTAAAATCAGCTCCCATTCTTCGATGAGCGCGTAATTCAAGTCACGAAGAGTAATTGGAGGTGGAACTCGTTTTCTCACATGTCTGTCAAGCTCGTCCCAAGCACGCTCAATAGGATTCAAATCAGAGCTCCTTGCTGGCCACTCCATTTTGTGGATTCGGATTCCTACGTCCTGAAGATACTCATTTAGAACTTGAGCAGTGTGGGCCCGTGCATTATCGTGCATGAACACTGCATTGTCGCCCATATTGGCCAAAAACGGACCAGCATGTTCATTGAGAATCTCATTGATGTATCTCACAGCAGTTAGGTTCCCGTTCTCGATTGGAACTAACGCTGTTCGACCCTCTGCAGAGATACCAGCCCACACGTGAACGGTACCTCTGCCGTGTGACACTTTTTCTTCAAAACATGCTTCTGCAAAACGTTCTCCTGGTCGTCGGTATACTCTTTTCCTCCCATCATGATGGTACAGCATAAATCTTGACTCATCAGGGAACATCACTCTGCCCCATTCGACCTCACCCCATTCTGTATGCTCGCGGGCGTATCGCAATCGGGCAACTTTATGATGCCGTTCCAGTTTTGGGCCATTTGCTGGCCTGTAAAGCGTCAATCCTCTCTCGGCAAGACGTCTCCTGACTGTCCACTCGCTTATTGGCTCCCTTCGAACTTGCAGAAGTTGTTGTTGAACCGCAACTCCCGCCTGATGTCGATTTCTTAACATGGCTGCCGCAATGAAACGATCTTCTCGGACTGTTGTGCACCTTGGCTTGCCAGTACCTGGTCTTCTCAGGTTTAATCCAGTCTGCCTAAACCTTTGGATCACTCGTCGGACAGTAGTATGTGTCACGCCCATTATTCTGGCCGTATTTCTTTGGCTGGTCCCCAATTCCACCATAGTGATGATTCTCGTACAATCCTCGGGTGATAGAGGCATGATTTAAGGGTACGAGAGCCGTAAGACTTTACAATTTAAGAATTCAATATAAAAGTAAAACAAAAAACGAAACAAATGTATTCCGAAATTTTCAAACACCAAAATTTTGTTTGTCTCCTTTTTTTATCCATGGCTTCAAAAACACCAGTATTTAAGTTAGCATAATAAAATAGATCTTATTATACTTTTCAATTTATGAAGCTAGGTTCTATGTCTTAGGAGATATTAAGGTGTTTGTCAGCATTTTGTGGGTGGAACTTTTTCATTGCTCGGCAGTTTATAAATTAATTTTCTGATCCGTGTGCTCTTCGATATGCGATTGCCAGCTTAGTTTACAGTCAATGTGAACTCCTAAATATTTAATGTCAGGAACCAAGGACAGAGATGGACAGTTGTAAATTTGGTCGTCACCCGAGCAATTATGCGCTTTAATTTGTTCTGACTCCTGTGGTGGACATGATGTGTTAGGTAGGGCAAATCTAATGACTTTTGTTTTTACTACGTTGAGAGTTAGTAGGTTTTCTGAGAGCCACTCCATTACGAAGTGAAGTGATTGTTCCGCTCTTTTCCTTGCTCCATCACTGTCAGTGTCATGAACTAACAATGCAGTTGCAACTAGGCATTTGTGCATGACAAAGATCATTGATGTAGAGCAGGAAGAGCGGAGGCCCAAGGATGCTACCCTGTGGAACACAGAAACTAATAAACTGGTCATCACTTGCTACACCGTCGATTTTAACATTCTGCGTGCGGTTCGAGAGGTAGTTGTTAAAAATGTCCAATGCAAGGCCGCGAATGCCAACGCTTTCCATTTTTGTGATCAGTTTGGAAACAGTGTCAAATGCTTTGGACAAATCGAGAAAAATACCATAACATTTCATACCTTTGTTCAGGTTGTTAACTAAAGTCTCGGTAAGATCAGCTACCGCATTCTCCGATGAGATCCCTGGTCTAAATCCATTTTAAATGCCTGCGATAATTTTGTGTTTGGTGAGAAACGCAATAAGGCAGTTACTTGAAAGGCTTCTTAATAATTTCTTTGCGTTTCTCACCAAACAAAAATCATCGCAGCCAATCAATATGGATTTAGACCAGGGATTTCAACGAAGGATGTGGTAGCTGATCTTACCGAGAATGGTTACTTTTAATAATGTGTTTAACAGTCAATATTTTTCAATTTCAAGGAAGTAACGGGTACAAAAATAAAAGTGCAATACCGCATTAGTATCTCTTACCTAGTTATTTCAGCACTAAATGTAAATGTGATAAATATACTCTTTGGAAAGAGTATATATAATAAGTGCAGTGGTGGCCTAGTGGTATCAGCCGTGACTTATAAGTTCGCTTCAGTTTGTGTAAATTATTTCACCACCACTGCTCTCAAAACAGTGAAGAAAACATCGTGAGGAAACCGGCATGTCCTAGAACCAAAAACATACACACAATACACATGATATCACATATATATATACATGTGATATCCAAACGCATAGGGCCCGCGTGGATTACGGCCCATTTCCTCTCACAGAGAGGAGGCCTATGTCCCAGCAGTGGGAACATTAAAAAGGCTGATGCTGATTATTCTTTTTGCCTATCACTAATTAAAATAATTCATTTAATTCTACTACACTATAGTATTCTTACCTAACTGCAAGAAACACCTACACTAAGACATAAACTGTATTGTTCATTTATTTACTCCGTTTAATTATAATAACAAATTGAATAATGATATAGGTACCTACTTACTGTTACTTGGTAGAATAAGTATAAAATGGCAGTTGATGATGTATTTCTGTTGCCGCTATAACAACAAATACTAAAAACAGAATAAAATCAATATTTAAGTGGGGCTCCCATACAACAAACGTGATTTTTTTCGTGTTTGCGATAATGGTACGGAACCCTTCGTGTGCGAGTCCGACTCGCACTTGGCCGGTTTTTTTTTATATTTCGTCAATATTTTTACAGTTGGTTTTGAATTGCAGTCTTTGCTATGTAGCTAACATTCAATTGTAGTACGGTATCTAATTATTTCAGCTCACATATAGACCAAATTAGTAATGACTTGGCTAGATAAACAATTTTATACATTTTGCTTCGTGATTTGGTTTCAGACTCTCCTTTAGGGGGAGTATATACAGTCTACCTCAACAATAGTGATTGCTATTCCTTAGCGTATGTAGCTGCATACTATTCAAAGCCCTTTATGCAACATTTCAATGAGCATGTAGAGCACTTCACTTGCTTGTAGGTGACCAAACCTGGAACAATACTCTTGAGGAGGCCTGTGTCAGCGATAGACCCAAACGCTTGCGTAATTTGCTTGCGCTTTTCTCAAATAATGCGTGGAAATTAAAACTAAGTAGTACCTAGAACTCATTTTGTCAAATACAATTACTTTTCGAAATCAATAACGAACAACAATAATTTACCCGCGTTAGCATTAGCACGCACTGCGATTTTTTTCTGCCTATTCTGCGGCCTATGAAATTGTATAAAGCTGCACCATAGCTGCACGCATTGCGGTAAAAAAATCGCGCAGGAATAAAAATCGCAATGCGTGTTAAACCTTGTTTTTAGGGTTCCGTACCCAAAGGGTAAAAACGGGACCCTATTACTAAGACTTCGCGATCCGTCTGTCTGTCTGTCTGTCTGTCTGTCTGTCTGTCTGTCTGTCCGTCTGTCTCCAGGCTGTATCTCATGAACTGTGATAGCTAGACAGTTGAAATTTTCACAGATGATGTATTTCTGTTGCCGCTATAACAACAAATACTAAAAACAGTACAAAGTAAATATTAAAGGGGGGCTCCCATACAACAAACGTGATATTTTTGCCGTTTTTTGCTCGATATTAATAACGGCAACAGGTAGACGCTTGAAATATTCACAGAATGTTTATTTGTATATTTACTTCAAAAAATAATAATTAATAAATAAAAATAAAATAAATTAAGGGGGGCTCCCATACAACAAACGTGATTTTTATGCAGTGTTTTGCGATAATGGTACGGAACCCTTCGTGTGCGAGTCCGACTCGCACTTGGCCGGTTTTTTTTTCAATAAACAGCTTTCTATTTGCAAGCCAGTTCGAAATTTAAATAAACATAACACTTCCCTTAGAATAAAGATTGGGCGTTAGAGCCTGATCTTTCGCTGTGAGGAGACGGAGGGGGTTCGTTATCTTCATCTTGAGAAATGCATGACGTATATGCATGTAAGTTTCTCATCGGGATTGGCAAGATATAGATTACAAGATACAGATGTTATTATAATATTAAGTGATCCTTATACTTTCTACCTTAACTAAGGCATGCAAAACAGTTTTATAAAACATATCAAACTTTATTAAAACAATACAGGCATAACACAATCAAGTACAAGCACAATGTCAAAATAAATTAAAATTAAATTTATAAATATACATTATTAATGATAAATTTTTAGGAAGAATTCCAGTCGATAGCCATATCATTATTATTCTAGTCAGTTATCATCTTAGTTTGGTTAATTTTTGTGTAATTAGTCTGTCATTATTGAATTAATACATAGGAATTGGTACAGATGTCAGGATTAATCTAAGTATTCATCGTTTAAAAATTCGCAAATCGAGTAAAAACATTTCTTAGTCAACAAATCTGTCAATTTATTTTTAAAGACTGGAATAGCCTGTGTTTTATGTTATCAGGTATTTTATTAAATATGATCGGCCCCATACATAAAATACTTTTCTTTAATAAGGCGGTGTCATAACTACCAACATGTAGCATGTTTCTATATTGTTTCCTTATTGGCCTGTTTCTATTATCGGATACTTTAAAAAAAATATACATATTTGATTTAACAAAGACAGCAATTTCGAAGATATAAAGAGATGGTAATGTTAATAATTTCAGGGTCTATAAAACATAGGCACGCAGCTATCTGTTACCGTTAAATTACTCATTGCCCTTAAACATCGTTTTTGAGCCTTGAACACCTGTTATCTCAGGCTACAATTGCCCCACAATATTAAGCCGAATCTTAAAATCGACGCAACTAACCCATGGTATGCAACTAACCTTGTGGCCATGCTCACTTTTTTAGACAGGTTAAAAAGCACATATGCAGCTACACTTTCTGCTTGTGGCTTCCAAGTTAGTTGGCTATCTATCATTATACCTAAGACCTTAGCAACTGTTACTTGGTCAACTTTTTGTCCATTATGATATAGATGCAAGATTTCTGGTTCAATTCGTTGATAAAATGCATAACATTCGTTTTTGGAATATTAATCAATAAATTATTTTAGTCAAGCCAGTGTATCCGTTAACGTATTATTTATGTTCTTTTCATATGTATTTCCGTCAAAGCATTTAATCAAGTCAGTTTATCGTCAGCGAAAAGGACCAAAGGATGTTCAATGTGTCGTGGCAAGTCATTAATGTACAGTAAAAATAATAAAGGGCCCAGCACACTGCCCTGTGGTACACCAAATCTAATTATACTAACTTTAAATAGATTTTTTTTCTCGCTCTTAGTTTTGAGGCATATTTTTATGATCTCTGTATGCTGCTTACGGTTGTTGAGGTAGGATTTTAAGAGTTCAAGTACATTTGCTCTGATTCCTATGGCATTTAATTTATTTACAAAATTTTCGTGATCAACGCAATCAAATGACCTCGTCATGTCCGTAAAGATTGCACAAACTGGTACTTTTTTGTCAACATTTTGCATAATAACATTTATCAGATCATAAACGGCCATATTTATGCCTTTATTCTTTCGGAAACCCTTTTGTTCTGCACATAAAATGCCATATTTAGATAGAAAATTATTGATCGAGCCATAGAGGATTTTTTCCGTAACCTTTGCAAAAATTGGTATTAATGCAATTGGTCTATAATTTGCGTGATCTACCTCTACTCTACCTCTATCCACCACTTTTTTTGGGTTCGCTTGTTTTTGGATGGGTGACCTTGTTAGATGTTGTTTAACCTAACGGGGTGACTTTAGGATTGGTGATCAAAATTTTTGTGGCGATGGTCACCCATCCAAAGACTGACCTTGGTTAGTGTTGCTTACCCTGGCGGAGTCACCTATCCATAAACAAGCGATCCAAAAAAAAGTGGTCACCCATCCAAAGACTGACCTTTTTTAGTGTTGCTTACCCTGGCGGAGTCACCTATCCATAAACAAGCGATCCAAAAAAAAGTGGTCACCCATCCAAAGACTGACCTTGGTTAGTGTTGCTTAACCTGGCGCGGTCACCACCCCACCCCACCCCACCCCACCTGGGGATCGAACCTTCCTCACGCGCACTAGTGTGAAGAAGGTTCGATGCCCAGGTCAGTAACAGTTTTTTTTTTTTTATTTATTTACATAAATACAAAATAACAATTTTTGATAATTGTGTCAAGTTCTTATAATGAAATTAATTTAAAAGTTTGTAATATCCTAATTATTTTTTAAATCTTGGTAATCAACTATAATTGATTTATTTAACATATTTTTTATAACTCAACCCATTGGCGATTTCTGTCGGATCAGTCTTATTCAAAATTTTGATTTGGGAAATCGGTTCGGTAATTCGGTGTTTATTATTTATAACCTGCCAAGATGCTTTAGTTTTATTGCTTGAGAAGTTTTTTTTTTTTTTTTTTATTATAGATAGGCTCGCGCTTGACCACTATCTCACCTGATGGTAAGCGATGATGTGGTCGACGGTGTAACACGCTTGCCTAGAAGTAACCTATTCACTCTTGACTTAAAGACCCCGAGGTTGTAGCTATCCGGAAACACAGACTCCGGCAGGGAATTCCACTCCTTAGTTCGTAGTTAATAAAATAATTATTTTGCGCTTATTGCGTTAATTTAATAATTTTCCGAAACCTGCGCGAGTAGTTTCTGAAGGTGATTTTATTAAAAATTGATGGTTCGCGTCTGTATTTCCATAATAAATATCATTGTTTTCTACTACACACTCGGATGCCACGTGAGACCCATTTAATGTTTTTATTTATCCTAACATTTACCTATTTGTATGGAAAGCAAAGATCGTACAACCAGCGAAACTGTTCTAAAAAATAATTGCTTTATTAGCAATAATGGTTTGGTAAATTTCAGTAAAATAAAGGTAACTTTTAAACCTAGTCATATTTTCATTGGACAGGTCTTGTTTTTTTATGCGCCAAGAATTTATTTTATATGATTTCATCACCTTAACTTCTAATAGTTGAGCAGTGTGGTCAGATAATGCTAGAGGTCCAATACTTCTGATGTACACTTTAATTGAGAGCTGCGTGGAAATTTGTCTAAGCAAGTATTGCTGCCCAGCCCAGCCTGGTGGGTTGACGAAGTTCTAATTTAAGATTGTAGCCCAATAGAAAGTATTCAAAGTCTAAAGTCAAGCTATTTATTTTTAACGTGTCTATATTGATGTCACCCACTCATGACTATTTTCTTATCAGATTAGGTGAATTTTTTTTTAATAATCTCTAATTTATCATAAAATACATTTAAGTTATTAAACTTTGGTGGCCTGTAAATACATATTATAATTCAATTATGGTTTTTTAATTCTATGCCGCAGCATTCAATGGCATTAGCTATAGTGCGAAACATCCGAAAGTTCTTTATAATTCAGACAGTTTTTAATCAGAATACATGCTCCTCCACGTTTCTGTGATCGTCTTGAATAAATTGCTCCTAGTTTGTAGTTTGTAATATTTAATAATTTTTCATGTCCGGCCATAACAAAGTGTTCTGTGATACAAATTATATCTATGTCTCTTTTCTGCTGAGTGAACTTTTCTTGAATGTGAACAGTAATAATGGCAGATTTATTTACTAGTCCAGCAATATTCTGATGAAGAATGTTTAAATTATTATATACAAAAAAAATCACTGTCATCCGAGGTATCAATAATAGCAGAGTCAATTGGATAGTTTTTTATGTCAATATTAAGACGATTAAAAATATTAAACATGATATTAAACACGACGATTAAAAATATGATCTACTAAATACATCTTACCGTCAAAAACGCAATCATTTCTGGAGATAAATTGATTTAGTTTTTCGTCGATATACCTCTCTATTGGCATCTCGATGCTAATATAACAATCAAGTTCTGCAACCGGCGTCCAAATGGTTTCATACGTCGCAGCTGGTGGGTGACCATAAGCTCTTAGAGTAAGGTTATTTTGAGTGAGTAACAGGGGTGTGCGTAAGTGACAGATGTATACAAGTCATATACATCTGTCACTTACACACACCCCTGTTCTGCAGAAAGAAACTGCATCCAGATCCTCAACAACTGCTTCGACAACTCATCAAGACGTCGCCGAAACATACAAGTCACCAATCCCGATGACAAACTCACATGCAGATACGTCATGCATTTCTGAAGATGAAGATAATGAGCCCCCACCGTCTCCTCACAGCGAAAGATCAGGCTCTAACGCCCAACCTTTATTCTAAAGGGGGAAGTGTTACGTATTCCCTCCGCATAATTATTCATTTCATAGGTACATATTCCATATTATCAGGTTATTTACTATTCTCAAACATGCTTGGAAATTGAGCATTATTTTGACAACCTTCTTCGAGATAAATCGAAATTGCAGTACTGGCCAAATACATGCGAGCAGCGGCCGGCAAAAGTCGTATGAAAATCCATATCTGTCGTGTTTAGCGGCCAAATAAGTCCGAGAATCAAAAATTCTAAGACATGACGTGACGTCCAACAACCCGCACTGGGCTCGCATGGTGGATTAAGGCCCATTCTCTCTTTCACGGGGAGGAGGCCTGTGTCCCGGCAGTGGGAACATTAAAAAGCTGATGATAATGCAGATGATGATTTCTAACGATGTGTATTTATCCTAAGTCCGTTTAGTATATAAGCATAGCTCATAGTACATTCGACACATTACTATTTTCGTACTTCTACGTGTCAAACCTATTGTAACTCTGTCTTAGTTATAATATTAAATAATACCTAGGTAATTGTAAATTCCAATAAAGTATTTTTTTAAGTCAGTGGGTTGTTTACTGCGTAACATGATCATTTGGGGCCGACGAAGATACTCTGCGGACGTGGTTCACCAACTTCAACGTCTTCGTATAGGTTTAATTATCAGTAGTAAGGAGTCGACACATGAAAAAGTGTTCTTGACGCTAACCTCATAGATTACGTTTGAATGTGGAGGACCACTTACCGAAGTAGTGTCAGCTGGTGGCGTGATTTTTCCTGAAAACCCTCGCTACTAAGTGCTTGCATAAAGCCGTCATTCATTAAATAAATAAAATTAGAAGGTAGTCTTTGCTAAAGTTTTCTATGTGGACACAACGGCAAAGGTGAACGAGCGTGAGGTCTTCATAAGATCGATGCACAGATCATAGAAACAACAGTCTATGATCTGTGGATCGGTGATTCCCACTCATTGGCCTTGGTTATTTACTTACTTACTTATTCTATTCTACTTCTCTATGGCAATTGTTGCCGTTTTCGACAATTCTCCCAATGTCAGACAAACCCAAAACAACAAAAAAACCGGCCAAGTGCGAGTCAGACTCGAGTACTAAGGGTTCCGTACCATTATCGCAAAAAAGTCACAAAAAGCACGTTTGTTGTATGGGAGCTCCACTTAAATATTTATTTTATTCTGTTTTTAGTATTTGTTGTTATAGCGGCAACAGATATACATCATCTGTGAAAATTTCAACTGTCTAGCTATCGCGGTTCATGAGATACAGCCTGGAGACAGACAGACACAGACGGACCGCGGAGTCTCAGTAATAGGGTCCCGTTTTTACCCTTTGGGTACGGAACCCTAAAAAGAACGTCATCCAATTATGAGAACACAAATGTCATATTAGTTAAGTCAAGTCAAATACATCAGTCCAATACACAGAGTACTTTTATTGTCCAATAATTGCAATCTGCTGCGGCAAACAATATGCAGAAAACCTAAAAAAAATACTAAATCTAAACAGTAAAAAGAACAAAAAAATGCCAGATGGGCACGAAAGTTATGGGAAGAATCCGCAAGTATATACATGTGGATGTGGGTGTTACTCGCCCATGAAAAGGAAACCCATAAGCTTCAAGCCCATTATACAGGAGTGCTGCTGCCCATGGTGTCCTTGTGTCTTGTTGTGAAAAGAAAAGTTATACAATTGTGTTTTTTTCTTCAAAGCTCACAAAGAATGCGCCACATGTTTGCTGTCACACTCAACGAAGATCGACCAGATTTTCAAATCTTTGTTCCTGATGACGGTTGCTTACTTACTTTCAAATAATCCGCTAGAACGGGGCCACCTATTCTACTGTTCACAAATACAAGAGCCCGCGCCGCAGCAGGGATCGCAGAGTCCATAGAAAATGATGTAGGTACAAAAGACAGTAATGATGGCTTATCTACTGCTAACAAAATTAAAAACAGCAAAGAGATGCTGCCATTCACTCCTTACCCCACGTTAAGTTAATAAAGTACAATTCATCAATCTACGTAGCCCTTTCCCTACTATATTGTTGCTTCTTCCAGTCCTACCGGATGCAGTTGGATACCAGTATTTTACATAAACGTTTATTTGACCTCGCAGTTACTGGGTTGTGCAGGAGGTGGATAACACGATACTTGAAAACACTGGTATCAGATACTAAGTGCCCGTAACGACTTTCAAAGATCTACGTGTCCCTATGACAGCCGGAACCACTGGCTAAATATGAACTTCCCAGAGAATTTGATCCTTAAGAGTGATACTATCGGATGGTGTAATAATAGTTATTTTTTCCATAAACAACGGCTTTAATTCCTAGCTAGGAATATTGATTTTTCAAAAATCCAATGATGCAGTTTTAGTATTCATCAAAATCGGCCCCGTGACTCCTTTGAGTGTTTTTCGCTATTCCACATAGTTTTTGATATGGCCATCCACGCTTGAAAAACTAACCCTGTATAAATGATTGGTATCCCATCCACGGATAGACCTTGGCAAGCAATCCTTAACGTCAAAGGTTAGGCCCCGCGCTAGATTAATCCGGCAACGAATATCTAGTACATTAAATATTCAGTATATTTTAAGGATATAGCGAGATCGTGAGCGGCAGATGTAATGAGGGTCCAGGGCACAGAATAAATAATAGTACAAGTACAGAAGACTCACTTCGTGCAACAATTCATTGAAATAGAGACTCCTGCCAGTTAGCAACAAAGTGCGATTCAGCTCGCATAAGCGCTCAGTGCCTAAAGTGATATTCACCTAAACGTTGCCGTTCTCTTCTAACGCGTATCTCCGTCGCTGTCTGGCGCGGTTTGACTCGGCTCGTAAGGGTTGTCGACTTGCCGCTTTCGCTTACATCCACTATCTACCTACTTAACCACGTAATCTTTCTTATGTTTGATGCCTATGATTACACGGTCAAGTAGGTAGATAGACAATGAATATTATAGACCGTCATTTTGTTTGGTACTTAACAAATGAAAACTAGGTTACCTAAACTTCATTTACTATAATATTAGACATTTAAATAAGCCCATTTTACAGCCCGGTCAATCGATTTTGACTTCTATTGCGTTGGTGATACGACAAATGGAAGCTGTAGTAAACAGTTGGTTAATATCGATTCATTGTTCTTTGCTTTATTTAAACACCCGTAAACACAACAATATCTTTTAAAGGCCTTAGAAGTGCGTTTAGAAGTCATCGTTATTTGCTGCATAATATAAATAACGTGGCTAACGTGCGAGCCGAGCGGTAAGCGACAACCTAATGCGTTATTCCCTCTGCAAGGTACCGCCGGCCGATCGTACCTAAACTGCGGAGTGACACCCCCCTGTCCAGGGCACAAAATAATGCTAGAATATTCATTATTTTATGTGCGCTAACAAAGTGGGAGGCCCTTAGCGGCCACTTGGCTCTAAGATCAAGATTCCTGTGCCGCGTACGGCCATCCTTTTGCTTATAACCTTAACAAAAAAAACACGGCTGCTGCGCTGCTGTTTGTGAGTCGTACTTGCTTTAATAAAAGCAAGTACAACTCGCAAGTAGGTCCGGTTGAACGCCGGTCTCAGGGTTCGATTCCCAGGTCAGAGAGAGTAGTTTTGTATCTTCGTCAGTACTCAGTAGCAATCTAGTCTAGTTTGTGCCTAAGTAAAGGCAATTGTTTGTTGCTCCTTACATATACAGGTTTTTTTTTAAATCTCTGCCCCCACACTAGGAACTCTTGAATCGTGGGTTCATTTACAAACATATAAACTCACATATACAAACAGCCGGTATGCGTTTCGATGGCGCGACCACGGAGATTTTTTTAAAAAAGAACTATGCCAAGAATTTTTTACAAATTCAATCTGTCATTTCCCTAAATTTCAGGTCTCTGCAACGCTTAGTTTTAAAGATCTCCGTGGCCGCGCGGTTCGCCGCGTTTCAATGGCGCGGCCACGTTCAAACCATAAAACTTTTTAACCTTATCTTTGACAAATTTATGGTTTTGGGAATCAACTTTTACAAATTTTTACATAATCTTGGCATAGTTCTTTTTTAAAAAAATCTCCGTGGCCGCGCCATCGAAACGCATACAACAGCCGATCCGGAACAACTATCTGTAGGCCATACAAATATTTATCCCGTGCGGGAATCGAACCCGCGACACGCAGCGCAGCAGCCGATCACTCAACCACTTCTTCAAACGTGCCATCAAAAGGTGTTTTCCACTAGCCGGCAGCCACAGGCACTGCGTATGATTGTGTGGCGCGTGGGAATGGTGGGATACATAATTTAAAAACAAATAAATTTCTCAGACCTTTTATTGAGATTTCAGTGAGATAATATAATGATGTTGGCTTCATATAAACCAGTTATTGTTATATCAGTCTTGTTTGTTAACGGTAGAGACAGTGATATAGTGCACATTTCCGTCAGGATAGTTCATAACTAGCCAGGACACACGGCAACATTCAGATAACATGTTATTTTTTAATTTGTATTCATTACACATAAAACAAATAAAATTATACCTACTATCGACTTATTAAAATAGATAGCCGAACATAATAAGTCTTATTAAAGATACAAAATGCAGCAAACAATTATGCAATACCTATCATAATGCAGTCTCCAGACGCTCGGAAAGACAAAATTAATGACAAGAATACAGTGAAAAACTGTTTATGTTCCTTACCGCCGCATCACCGATACAACGTTAACACAGTCGTGCGAGGCCCAACTCACGGTGCGATCCTTCTCCGTCGCTGTTGCAATCATGAGCATCGCGATTGAATCAAACGAGGATGCACGCTCTCAAAGTGAGCGGGAGATGGCGGTAAGGCTGAGGCCCCATTAGTGCGTTGCGTTGCTTCGTCGCAATGGATCAACGCATTGAATGCCACACCTGCGTTGCGACGACGCACGACGTCGCAAAGCAAGAGAGCGACGCACGTCGTCGCAGCACAACGTCTCATTGTGGATTTGGGATGGGCAAATGAATTAGTATATCGAATCGATATTTACCGATTAATCGCTAAAAAATATCGTCTTTTTTTTAAGTGATGGACTTTTTTTAGGTACTCCCACAAACTAATAGGTTCTGCAACAAACATTCTGAAAATTTAATATCATTTTTAATGACAAAAATTTTAGCTTTAATTGGTTATATTAGATTTGATGGAGATTGTGGAGGGATTTTTCAAAAGGCCTGAGGGGCATTCAAAGAGTATCTATAGTAACATTAAATACGAAACCACACTTGTGTTAAAAAATTATCGAAATTGATACGAATTCGATACACTAAAATAAATATCGATATATCGTCATAATTTGGTTGCAAGCAGCTGTGCATCACTGTCCGTCGTCGACCCGGACCTCCGACAGTGCAGCGCATCACCCTACCCCGCTTCGTCTCTCGTCCATCGATCTGTTGAAACGTCGTGTGCGACGACGCAACGCATAATGTGGCATGTCCCTAAAAATATATGAAAAACGACGCAGCGTTGCTGCTGCGTCGTTTGCTGCATCAGCTTTGGTTGGATTATTATGTTCACAACTCATCACATAAGCTCCAAGTATATGCGGACGGTCGCATAATTCTAACAAAAAGTAAACAGACCGACTTGAGTTCGGCCCCCTTTAGTGCTTATTACCTGAGTGTTGCTGTGTTCTCATACCTTGGACTTCAACGGGAGTGCTGTCTTTTACGAGAGGAACTATGAAGCAACGACACGTTTTGGAAATGTGCAAACAAAGCAACAATTTGTTGTGAAGTTAATTATTATAATTAGGTAGGTTTTGTACAATATAGGTTTGCCTTTTAGACAACAAAACCCATGGGCGTCGGAAAGGGTGACACAAAAACATTCAAAAATTAATAAAACATTTAAAAAGCCTCATAATAGCAAACTGAACCCATCCGAGGCGGGATGTAAAATATTTCGATCTCGGTTCGTGGAGTAAAAGATGCGTCCCCTGATCCTGCCGGCACCCATGCCGAAACCACAGTTCATATTTCGAGTTAAAGTGCTGAAGAATTGAGCATTCACTTGTAACAGAACATCGAGCATTCGCCGTTTTTAAATTTGTCTGAATGACAACGAACAGAGCCAAACATCGCTACGGACATTTTCACGATCATTCTAATTGCTCGTCAAGAAGAGGAACAGCGGCGGAACAATAACAAAATTTCTCGGCTCGACAAAAAGTTCGAAGCAAATTTACCGTCGTTTCGCTAGAATGCTCACTAAAACGGTCCTGTTTTTTTTAACATTCACTAAACTCCATTTGAAATAACATTAGACATGTTTCCAAATCTTTTTACAGTCCGTTCAACCGATTTTGAGTTCTATCCCGTGAACAAAAGGATGACATAAAAAGCATAAACCTGTTACCAAAACCAACTGTTTACTACAGCTACCATTTGTCATATTATCAACCCAATAGAAATCAAAATCGGTTGAACGGGCTGTAAAATGGGCTAATTTAATCATCTAATGTTATCGCAAATGGAGTATAGAATGTTCATTACAAGCGAATGCTGAAGTCAATCAGCATCTTTAGATTTGCAATCCATAAACACTCATTTGACACAGTGCCGAAGCTTTTCAATGTTATTACTACGAAGTAAATGCTAGTAAATCCATTATTTACATTTCACACAATCACACTACAATTTGACGATAAGTAACAAACATTAAAAAAACAGCCTTATTTATAAATCTAATATCTTGAAGAAATATTCAACCTCTAGTAGTCCATCTTCTGGTAAATCACTACAGTGAATCGCGTTCTGTACTTTTGTATTACCTAGTTTCGCCCTAATTGTGTATGGGCGCAGTAACCTGGCAACTTCCTGAAAAAAAGGTATGAACATAGATCAATCAATCTGCGTAACTTTTTCTCATCACCTTGTATATTGGCATACCTCCTAAAAGGCATACAAGTAAATGAAATGTACAGTTTGTGTGGTAAAGCAAATTTGCATCATTATTCATTACAAAAGTTTTTAAAACTTACTGGATCAGTAGGTCCAACCAACTTTCTGAATTCAACAGCAGTATTTAAAGTTTTATCTTTCGATACTATTTCCATCGCAACACAAGGTCCACTCGAGAGTTCTTCCACCATACCCTGCAATTAATAACATCATAGTATTAGTACACGCATAGCATTAAGAATGCGTTTTATATTAATTTGGCGTGCCCAGGAGTGCCTTTTTTCCGCTAAAAAGAACTTCATGTACAAAAGTGGTACATAGGCGGACTTAATGCCACAAGTCATTCTCTACCAGTCAACCTTTGGGTTAAAAGTAACAACTTGTATACGAAAATGTATATACTTACATATATATTAATAATACACATATACAAATAAAATAGACTAATAAATACCAATAAAAAAAGAGAAAGCTATTAATAATCATTATGACTAGACTTCTGTCTCCAGATTAGAGCTATTTAGTCTGATTCAAATAGTGGTCACGAACTTTTCTTTTAAAAGTGAATTTGCTTTCAGCCTTTTTAATGCCAAAGGGTAGCACGTTCCAGAGCTTTATTGTTGAGACTGCGTATGAATTGGACATAAAACCGGTACAGTGTGAAGGAATTTTGAGGAGTAGATTTTTTAAAGGTCGAAGGTTACGACTGTAAGAACTGCCCAACACTTTGAAATAAGTTTTTAGATAATCGGGAGCAAAAGGATCGTCCATAATAGTGAAGAGCAAGCAAAGAGATCCGAGGGACCTCCTGTGACGGATAGAAAGAAATGTGATCGTATTTACGAAGGCCAAAAACAAAGCGAATACAATTGTTGAGAAGTCGATCCAATTTATTTAGAAGTTCTTGGGATATATCAGGATAACAAACATCAGCATAGACTATCGACTATGCTGATGTTTATTAATGTTCCCATTATCATGGGAAGCACAAGTGACTGGACCAAAGTGATTTTAGTGCTAGATGGGAGGAAATGCTTGAATCTATAGAGACCGCAGCGAGAACGCGACTCTCTGGCTCACCTGAGCCACATATTTAATCCAACTAACACTGTCGTGATTTTTTCTCGTACACCAGTGGCATAAGTTGGCCAGTGTTCACACTTCTCAAATAGTACGAACTACCAATGAGGATGGCCTGACATTTCCCGCCTTTAACAGAAACCCCAAATTTGCCAGACCACTCACTGATAGCTTGAAGATCAGCATTGAGTAATGAAATGCAATTATCAAGGTTGGCAATGTCTGATTGAGCGTAAAGTTGCAAGTCATCAGCGTACAGATGGTAAGAACAATTGAGGATAACAGTAATGGAGTTAATAAATAAAGAAAATAAAAGAGGAGAGAGCATACCGCCTTGTGGAACACCAGTTACCAAGTCGCACCAGTCAGAGCAAACCTGATCAGCACGCACAGCCTGCTGGCGACCACGAAGATATGATGAAAACCAATCACGTGACAAAGAAGAGACCCAATTTGACAGTATGGCCAGGAGAATGTCGTAATCAACGGTGTTAAAAACATTGTAAAAATATATTAAAAGCAGCACCGTTAACACCAATTCCCCAAGCCGTCCATGTCTTCAGTAACTTTAAGCAGAACTGTGGCTGTGCTGTGGCCAGTACATTGTAGCAAAGTATACATTGAAGCAAAGGCTCAGCTGGCTGCTAAACAGTTGGGGATTCTTGCGAAGGTGAGAAGGTACTTCACTGCAGAACAGCTGCTCAACCTGTATCAAGCGCAAGTTCGATCATGCAAGGTGTACTGCAGCCTCACATCACAGATCAATCACATGCTAGATGAATGACGCGATGTGGATTTCCGTCTGTGTGATTGGCCGATTTGGTCGATTGGATAGCGGTCAAACTCTTTACGTTGCCGTATTCACTTACGCAATACGGCTGCTGATCTCATATTTGGGACGGATCTGCCAAATACCAGCTTGATGCACTAGAGTCGATCGAAAAGCGGGCCAAGAGACTTATCGGAAATGAGGCACTGATCAAGTCAAAGCTCCAGAGCCTTAAACATCATCGCCGAGTTGCCAGCTTGTCGGTTTTTTATCGGATACATTTCGGGGAGAGTGCGATGGAATGGCATGATCTAATTCCGCCCAGCCCGTTCCATCATCGGTCTAACAGACGTACGGCAAAGCGTCATAGGTACTTGGTGGATATCCCACCCATACGCACAAAACGTTTTGGGAACACTTTTATTTTGTAGTACAGCTAAGGAGTGGAATTCCCTGCCGGAGTCTGTGTTTCCCGATAGCTACAATCTATGGGGGGTCTTTAAGTCAATAAAGAAAACGAAACGGGTACGGAAAACTAAAAAAAATCTACGTCCGCAACATGTTATTTTACAATTCTGCAATAGAGGTTCCGTATGGTGCCGGATGTAAAGAATTTCACCATCCCATGTCTTCCCGTGGGTGTCGTAAGAGGCGACTAAGGGACAAACCAGAGAATGGGCAGCAGCGTTCTCTGTGCATCTATAATAACCATACTGCGATCGCCAACCCGCCTGCCAAGCGTGACGATTATGGCAAAACCCTCCTATGAATAGTACAAATAAAAAATGGCCCCTAGTACCCGGCAGCCTACCTATCATCGACTACGGTAGCGGTCGAGGTTACGGCATGGCAAGGGTGCTAGGAATCTCCGGACGAGATCCGGCTACCCCAACAAACACCGATGACTGGACCTGGCAACGAACAACACGCGCACACTTCGGACCGACGAGAAGATCACCGAACTCGAAGGAATTGAGCAGATTACGATGGAGTATTGTAGGGTTATCTGAAGTCCGAAGAGAGGGGGACGACTCGATAATCCTCAAATCTGGTAACTTACTCTATTTCTGAGAGGGTGACCGGCAGTCCCAAGGTGATGTCGGGTTTATCATCCACAAGTCCCTTGTGAACAACGTGGTGAAGATCGAGTGTGTCGGCCAGGGTGGCGTACCTTATACTCAGAATATCCGATATTCGCTGCAGGTCGTACAGGTCTACGCCCCGACCTCGGCACACCCCGACGACGAGGTGGAGACCATTTATGAGGATATTTCTAGAGCCATACATGGTTTCAAAATTCACTTCACCGTTGTCACGGGGGACTTCAACGCGAAACTGGGCAAACGAGACGATGATGCAAGTGCAAGTGGCGCAATTTGGGGTACGGAACCACCGGGGACACCGACTGGCCAAATTTATGGAGGAGGGCCTCTTTATGATGAACTCCTTCTGGCAGAGCTTCGATGGTGCAACAAAAAATGTCGACTTCATCATGTCAACCAGAAAGCAAATGTTCAATGATGTCTCTGTGATTAATTCGGTGAAAACCGGGAGCGATCACCGAATGGTAAGAGGCACATTGAACTATATTAAGCTTGAAATTATTAAGGTCTCGACTGATTAACTCCACGCTCCGTCCAGCACAGATTCAAGTCCAAAACCCCGAGAGCTTTTAGCTCGAACTCCAGAATCGTTTCGAGTGCCTAGGGAGCTCCGTGGACGAATACAGCGATGGGTTCGTGGAAGCTGTCCATACGGTTGGGTCAAAATTTTTCAGGACCGTCGTACAGATAGAAACAAAAAGCTCTCTGATCCTACTCTCAAGTTTATGAAAGAGAGGCGTGAGATTATTCTGCAGTCTTAAGATGAGGCATGCCGGCAGCTCAATAGACAGATCTCTAAATCGTTGAAAAGAGACCTCCGCCGCTTTACTACAGAGCGTATTAAAGACGCGATTGAGCGAAATAAAGGCTCTAAGGTGTTTTCAAGAGATCTGGCTATTGGTCAGAGTCAGCTCACGAAACTGAAGACCGACGATGGCAGGGTCGTAACCGCGAAACCGGAGCTTCTGAGGGAGATCGAGACATTCTATGGGCAGTTGTACACATCAATCAGCAAGCCAGTTGCGAGCCATCTCACTTCTTAGCCATATCTACAAGTTGTTTTCAAGAGTCATCACGAATCGTCTCGCGCGCATGTTTTCCGATTTCCAGCCTCCCGAAGAAGCAGGATTCCGAAAAGGCTTTAGCACCGTAGACCACATACGAACGCTGCGGCAGGTTATACAGAAGACCGAAGAGTATAACCTGCCTCTCTGTTTAGCGTTTGTAGACTACGAGAAAGCATTCGATTCGATCGAGACTTGGGCAGTACTGCAGTCTCTCCAACGGTGCCAGATCGACTACCGGTACATTGAGGTGTTAAAATGTTTGTACAAAAACGCCGCCATGTCAGTCCGTCTTCAGAATCAGACCTTGAAACCAATCCTTCTAAAGCGCGGCGTGAGACAGGTAGCCGTTATTTCTCCGAAACTGTTCACTGCTGCGCTGGAGGACGTCTTCAAGGTTCTGGACTGGAGGGGGCTCGGCATCAACGATAATGGCGAGTACATCACTCACCTTCGGTTTGCCGACTACATAGTGGTCATGACTGAGACCATGGAGAGCATCAGTACAATGCTCGATGATCTCAGTAGAACTTCCGAAAGAGTGGGTCTTAAAATGAACATGGACAAAACCAAGGTCACGGTGAATGCCCATGTAACACCCACACCTATCAAGGTCGGACGCTCTACACTCGAAGTTGTAGACGAATATGTCTACCTGGGACAAACGGTCCAGTTGGGTAGGTCTAACTTCGAGAAAGAAGTCAACCGTCGCATCTGACTCGGCTGGGCGGCGTTCGGGAAGTTGCGTGGTATCTTCTTGTCCAATTTACCGCAGTGTCTCAAGACAAAAGTCTATGACCAGTGTGTGTTGCCAGTGACCTATGGGACCGAGATGTGGTCGCTCACCATGGGCCTTATCAGAAAGCTTGTCACCCAAAGGGCAATGGGGAGGGCTATGCTCAGCCTTTCCTTGCGTGATCATGTCAGAAATGAAGATATCCGCAGGAGAACCAAAGTTACCGACATAGCCCGAAAAATTGCCAAACTTAAGTGGCAGTGGGCAGGGCACATTGCTCGCAGAACGGATGGCCGATGGGGCCGAAAAGTTCTGGATTGCGACCGCGAACCGGAAGATGATACGTTGGAAGGCCTCCCACTAGGTGGACCGATGACCTGGTTAAGGTTGCGGGTAGGCGCTGAATGAGAGACGCACGGGATCGGTAAATGTGGCGACGCCTGGGGGAGGCCTATGTCCAGCAGTGGACGTCTTTCGGCTGAAATGATGATGATGACAATAGAGGAGATTGTTGACCCTCGCAATCCAGAGCCCATTTTTTTATGTTACATAATTATAGAACTGACTAGTAATAAAAAACCGGCCAAGTGAGAGTCGATCTCGCGCACGAAGGGCTCCGTACCATTATCGCAAAAAACGTCAAAAAAATCACATTCGTTGTATGGGAGCCCCACTTCATTTATTTTATTCTGTTTTTAGTATTTGTTGTTATAGCGGCAACAGAAATACATCATCTGTGAAAATTTCAACTGTCTAGCTATCACGGTTCGTGAGGTACAGCCTGGTGACAGACAGACGGCCAGTGGAGTCTTAGTAATAAGGTCACGGTTTTACCCTTTGGGTACGGAACCCTAAAAAAACAACACTATCATGTCTTCACTCTCATCACTCACCTTGTACTCTGGTACAATTCCCTTGTACACTTCATAAAACTCAGCAGCATTAATGTTCTCGACAATGACCATGTTGAGCGCCGTGACTTCGAATCCTCCGTCATCTATAAGTTCTAGAGCCGTGCCAAGTTTCCCCTCCCGTATCGCGTGTGGTTTGAGTATGCAGAGGGTGCAGTTGGACAGGGTCGCCGTCAACCTTAGACGCGTTGCTCGCATCGGTGGAGGTGGGAAGAAGTAATCTATATCCTGTTGATAATATTAATTTAAATTGGTATCTTGTTGTTTAATATGTTATTGTTGTTGTTTTTTTTTCCATGGGAATAAGAGGTAAGTTTATGTATGTATGTGTGTGTAAAATTAATATAGCAAATTCGGGTTAGCTACTCAGTGTGCTTATTCCGAGTTTTTTAACGTACTCACTCGTGATAACGTAAACGATATCTGTCAAAATGTACACAAAAAAGAGATTTCTCCTTATTATACTTATATTATACTTATTCAGTTTCAATACAAATTGACGTTTACCTTAACGCGATTGAGCGTAAATAAAAACTCGAACTATGGCCTCAGGTATCAAGGTACGCACTTACAGTAACAGCGCAGTGCCCAGACAATATTTAATGTAAAAAAATAATTTCACAGCTATAACAAATCTGACGGTGGCAACAAATTAATCTTTTCCTAAAATATTCATTACACACATCAACACTGTCTAGGGATAGGTATATTACGTTATCATGCTTAAAATTGCAATAAAGTATATCTGGTTAAGTAAATCAATAAGTAAAAAAATTGGTCAGATATAAAAAAAACAATTTTTGGTATGTAGACACAAAGGAGTGCCTTAAAAGTTGATTCACCCAAAGTTTTTAAGCGGGAAGGAAGTTAGCTTGAGACACATACTCACTTACCAAAAATTCAATCTTTTCCCATCAGTTACTAGCACAGCAGTTCAACATAAAACAGGATGATCCATTGAGTGGATCACACTAAAATACTGCTTGTACATTTAGAAAAGGTCTGATTGCCAGCAGTGGGAACATTCCACACTGGTTTACATAGTGCCATATATTAATGGACCACTTACAAATTTTGCATCTTCTTCAGTTGCTGAAGCATGTGCACAATTTCTCACAGGATCAACACCATAAAGAGCCCTTATAGTGCCTGGTGCAGCTTTGTGAGGATCTTTGGCGCCAAGAGTCTCTAAGCACACAGAAACAGCTTCCTTCCCTACAAGCTCCACTCCATAGACTATTTGATTAGTTAGGTGGTCCAGTAAAAATCTGTAATTCACCAAATAATGTGTTTTCACTACTGATAATCGGAGCACAAAAGATATTAAGACAGCAATAAAAACAGAAAAACTGAACATAAAACACTAAATTCGCGGAAGCAAAAAGGGGCTATGCGGATTTAACAAAAAATATACAGCTAAACGAAGGGTAAGTTTTATGACTCGGAGAACTTTCCAGACCGACTAGAAATAATGTTTGCTAAATTTCAACAAATCCAGATGGATTGTATGCTCCAGCTGGTTTCAAGCTTTGTTACAAAATGAACCACACTCCGAATTGTCACTTAGAATGCCAATCACGTTTGGGCGCATTATGTCCAATTTGCAAAATGTCCAACTGTCTAATTCACAAAAAGCATATAATTTGCATTCAATAAGACTGAGTCAGTAAAATGGTGCTGGCCCCAGTTCAAATGCCTCAGCAGGCTTTTTGACAATACTATCTAACAAAATTATGCAAATGATCACAATTAATAAATCTGGTTACCAACTTACGGATAACTAGGGTCGGTGACTTGTGCTCGATATATGTTATCAATATCATTTGGTGTGAGACATGCTTTTTTCATCTTAGACACTCGGAGCCCATGCTCTTTGAAATGAGTCAGGATCTTGCCAGCAACCTTGGTTGGCACTGGTTTTATTAATACAAATGTTCTAAAAAAAAGATACCCATTATACTACTAAATTATGTAATGCCATAAGGATCTAAAAAGCTATTGGGACAAATTGGTTAAGAGTGAAGTAGCACCATAGTTTGATTCAGCGGTTTGAAAATGGTCTGAAAACATATCTACATATTTACTTACATCTGGCTATCTTTGTGCAATTTATTTCTCGTGTCTTCACAGGCAAAATCTACAATTTTTATGAGGCGACCCAGAATGTATAGGGTGCATCCAATAAAAAAGGATTCTAAAGTGATGCCATTTACTTTGACTCTCCTCACAAAAGTTTTCCGAGTTCTTAAATCGAACATTTCAATTGTTTCATCAGTAGGGTAATAAAACACATTATACCGGCGAATAAGGCTGGCTTGATTATCATACCACTCTCCGATAAACGAGTATTTATCTCTGTAGGCTCCTTCCTGAAAAATATATTAATATGATAGGTTCAAAAAAAAATACAATACAAATCATGATAATTGCAACAAACATTATTTACCATTTTGCTTTATCGAATGTTTGTATTCAATCAAAATATTTCATTTAGGTAACAGACCATATCAAAACCCAATGAAATTAGCGAAAGTTGAATAAACCACATGAAAATCGATAATTTTATGGTGCCACTGCCTGTTTATTCGCCTGACAAAATGCAAACAATCCACCAATCACCTATAAGTTTCTCTGTGTCCGTATATATAAGTTTCTCTGTGCCAATCACCAAACCAAAACAAACGGACGAACGAAATCGAAGTATTTTACGATACGAACGGAAATATCATGGACAAGAAGAGGACATGACATGGATGACAGATTATTTTTATTTATGTTTTAACCATAGATACAAGTCTTTCAGACAGATACATAGATGGGTTTTAACACGGGGGTTTTAACCCGTGGTTCTAATGAAATTATTATAATTCCACAGTAAACAATAATATAAAAATATTAATATTAAAACCTTAGCTACTGTTGTAGTACCAAATTAAAATAATCCATGGATGGCAGATGAATTTTCAGAGTTGCCATTACTAACTTAATTTTCAAATTTTGAATTTGTCGTACGAATCGTCTACGGTGGACAAAAAAATCAAATTATGGCCTATCCCGTACTTAAAACTAACACAATAAACATTCAACTAAACGCATCTCATCTATTCTACGTAGTTGACACAGTGAGCAGCTAAAACAAACAACTGGTCAATACCAATCAGGCCCCGCTGGACATAGGGGCAAATGCCCGTTTGTCTAGTAATATATTTTTGTTGTTCCTGGTAAAATAAAGATTATCTTATGTAAAGACAATATTGGTCGCTATATTCTATTCCTCATTACTGCACTGCACACTAAGTAATTCTATTAAAAAGATAATAAAATCCATATATATATAATCCTCCGCCACTACGGGATTCGGAACAGCGCTCTGGCTCTTCTTACTTCATACTTGAGTAATAGGATTCAGAGCGTTGACGTTAATGGAAAAAGATCTCCCGGATCTATAGTAACAATGGGAGTCCCGCAGGGCTCAATTCTTGGCCCTTTTTTGTTTCATAATTATATTAATGACTTGCCTTACCTCATACAGGATAACCAAAATATAGTGTTGTTTGCGGATGATACTTCATTTTTGTTTAAACTTAAACGTCAGCAGCTGGTTACTGACGATGTAAATAGCGCGATCTCAAAAGTAGTTCACTGGTTCAATATTAACAATTTACTTCTAAATGAAAAAAAAACCAAATGCATTAAGTTTACCCTGCCTCACGTTAGGCAGGTGAAAACAGATGTGATGATAAAGGGCGAAGAATTGAATCCTGTAAATAGCACAGTATTCTTAGGCCTAACTTTGGATGCTAAGCTTCAGTGGGGCCCACATATAGATAAGTTGTCAAAGAAGCTAAGCACCGCAGCATATGCTGTTAGAAAAATTCGTAATTTAACTGACATAGAGACAGCCCGTTTAGTATAGTTTAGCTATTTTCATAGTGTAATGTCGTATGGTATTCTGTTGTGGGGAAATGCCGCCGACATCCAGACTATCTTCGTTTTGCAGAAAAGAGCTGTTCGATCAATTTATAAATTAAGCCCGAGACAGTCTCTCAGAGAGAAATTTAAGGAGATAAATGTAATGACTGTGCCTTCTCAGTATATTTATGAAAATCTTTTATATGCCCATAAAAATATAAAATTGTTCAAAAAATACAGTGATATCCATAACATAAATACTAGGAACAAACACAAATTTGTAGTACCTACAACAAGGCTCAAGAAAATAGGTGGCTCGTTTAGATGTCAATGTGTACGCTTTATAAGCTTCCAAGTCACGTTCAAGGCCTAAGTGTTAATAAATTCAAATCATTCATTAAACGTAAGTTGTGCCAGAAAGCGTTTTATAACATTACAAGATTACGTTGAGGACAAAAAGGCTTGGGATTGAGCTGCTCCAATTAATTTAGTTTTTTATTTTTCACCGTGAATTTAGATCTTTAATTTTTTTTTATTTTCTTGCTATGACAAGAATATTTACTTTTTAAAGTATTATATTATTTTATTTTAATTATTGTGAATGTGAAGACTATGTGGATCATTCTTTTTTTTATTTTATTTTATCTTAGTTAGTTTTTAATCATGGTCTGGCAGTTTGAGTATTTATGCGGCCTACCCGAATGTCCTTTCTTTGGTATTGTTCGTCAATTCGTTGAGCTCCTTAAATTTTGAGTTGAGCTGCACGGTTATTGACAAATGCGTGCACTGACTGGACAGGTCCACTCAATCTAGCTGGTTCTTTCCTCAAAAGACCATTTCAGACATTAGTCTACATGGTCTTCATATGATCTAACCAAGATTTTGTCTGGACTATAAAAGAGACTGTGACCTCTGAGTTTGTTTCGGCCTTTCTTCTCAGAGTAGTCAGACAGGAAACGCCGACCTCATCTAGTTTTAAAAAAATATGATCGACATGTAAAAGTGTTTGTACAAACCAACTTACAGAAATAAAATCATATATCATTTATCATAGGTACTTAATATTATAAATTCGAAAGTAACTCTGTCTGTCTGTTACCTTTACACGCCTAAACCACGGAACGGATTTTAATTAGATTGGTAGGCACGGAAGGTGGGTAAGCGTGTGGAAAACCGGTTCTTAATTCCCTTCAGAAGCTGTTTGATTTCGTCATCCTCGAGGGGAAAACGCCACAGGTATGGTGCAGGGGTGTAGTGGTACTCTTTTTTTTAAGAAGGGTGCCTCTCGCATTACGCTACTCTGTGGCGAGGTCGGGGCGTCGACATGTATGACCTTCAACGAATATCTTGAGGATATTCTTAGTATAAGGCCATCCTGGTCGACACACTCTCGATCTTCACTACGTTGTTCACGAGGGACTTATGTACGTTAAAACCGTCGCCACCCTAGGTTTGACGGTCACCATCCCGGAAATAGAACAGGTTACCGAATTTAGAATTATCGAGCCATCTTCGGACTTCAGATAACCCTATGATACTCCATCGTAACCCGATCAATTCTTCTTCAAGTTCGGTGATCTTCTTGTCAGTCCGGAGTGTACGCGTGTTATATGTTGCCAGGGCCAATCGTCGGTTTGAATTTAGATAGCTTTCTCTCGTCCAGGGATTCTTCGGACCCCTTGCCACGCCTTAACCTCGACCGCTACCGTGATCGAGGTTAGGCAGGCTGCCGGGCACTAGGGCCATTTTCTTGTTGCGCTATCCACGTTTGGGGGGAGACGGTTGCCATGATCACCACGCTTGGTAGGCAGGTTTGCGATCGTAGTTGTTACAGTGCCAAGAGAATGCTGCCCATTCTCTGGTAAGTCCCTTAGTCGCCTCTTACGACACCCACGGGCAGGTATGGGATGGTACTAACTATTCTTTACGTCCGACACCATACGGTTAATCTCTCTATTAAGGCACTCTCACTTATATAATATAATTTTAACGCAACGGGGACAACGGGCATAATTTTAAAGTATATATTACAATAAATTAACCGGGACATGGCCTACGGGGACAACGGGAATACACCGTCCATATGAGCGTCATAGTATGGTCAAAGTACTACATTTTTTTTCGCAGCAAATGTCTTATTTTTCTGTGCTACACATAACACGCCGTGTCGTCGCTTTTAATTTAGTTATAACTGCCTCGTGCGCACGGCATCCTAATTCTGTAAGTGAATTCGGCAAGGCAAAGCCTTTTGACGCCATCAATCGGCTAATCACATGCTAGATGTGATTGGTCGATTGATGGCGGTCAAACCCTTTGCCTTGCCGAATTCACTTACGCAATTAGGCTGCGGGTGTTATCCCCAGGCAGCAAGTTGATAGCGATGCTTTAAGGGGAAGATAACCCTCTGTAACTGATTTCAAAATTAATAATTGCACATCGGGTCTAAACTACTAGCCGCATTTTTTTTAAATTCTGTTTAATTTTCTTAATAATTTGATTCGTGTTTTTTTGTTTTGTTTTTCATTGTTACACAATTTAATTTGTAAAATTACGTTGAAAAACGAGAATCGCACCATAAATACACATTGCATATTTTAATACACCAGCACCATCTCAAAGGCAATGAACTGCCATTTTTTCACGATAGGTGGCGCATCGTCGCTATGGCTATTGTAAGCTGCTTGGCTTTCAGAAGCTTGAGAGCTTTTATTGCCGAAAATAAAATAAAACTTCTAACCTAAAACGTAAAGAATATAATATTATATTATACCAACACATTAAAATATGTAATGTTCTCTCATTTATTGTAAATTTTCCTACCATAAGTCAAGTAAGAAATAACTCGTACTAACAACAACTAAAAAAATTGCCAAATCTAGAACATATGACCGATGAAAAATATTTTATTATATAAAAGTCTGCTTTTCAATAAGATCTGTTTTATTTCCAGTTATCTTTGCTCCTTATTTCTTTGGTTCGTCTTTCAATTCCCTAAGCTTCCAGGGACAAAACTTGATATCAATAACGATTAACGATGGTAGATGGTAGACCGGTTTAAACACAAAAATAACAAAAAAACGTGATGTAAACAAAACAAAAATGATTTGACTTGACAGCAGCCAATGCGCGGTGCGCCGCCAGCGACATCTGCTCAGCTGAGCCTCAGCTTTGCGTTCACATCCCCATGCCCATTACAATAGGGCCCGCAGGCTTATTACGTATCTTTTGCAAGAGCAAAACGATAGCGATCAAACGCTTTATGTCATAAAAGTCGGCATTACCTGCAGTGTAGGTATGGTAAGTCCTACACAATCGTTTGCTAATCGCTCGCTGTTAGGTCAAATACACTTATTTCAAATAAAAACGCCAACAACTCTAAAACTTCTGTATTGAAGAACTATTATTGTGCAAAAATCGCTATCGTTTAGATATTGCAAAAGATACGTAATAAGCCTGCCGGTCTCTCGGACCGGTCCCTCCGGAATCCGGTGGATGCGAGACGCACAGGACAGGACCCATCAGTGTAGCGATGCTTGGGGGAAGCCTATGTCCAGCAGTGGACGTTTTTAGGCTGAAATGATGATGATGAATTCGGAACCCCGCTTATTTGGTTATCCTTCTAATCTAGACGTGCGATCGTGGCGCAGCTCTTGAAATAAAGGGCAAAAATTATAAGCAGGGAGATTATTACAGGCTTTTTCAAGAAAAATATTATACTTTTAGATGGAGAAAGGAAAAAGGCGTGAGTGTATGTATGTATGTGATATATTACCTATACTTCTGCATTTTTAACATCATTCAATCCCGCAGGTTTCTTACATGTTAAAATGCTCTACATGTACATTTTAATGTACTTACATATTCCTATCTTGTTTGTCTTACTTGTACTTTTTACCCGACTGCCGAAGGAGGGTAATGTGTTTATCAGTCTATGTATGTATGTAAGTATGTATGTAAGTATGTATGTATGTATGTATGTATGTAAGTATGTATGTATGTATGTACGTTTGTTCCTATGTGGCGTTCTAGAGACCAAACGCGTGGGCCGATTTTGATGGTTCTTACGTCAATCGATTCGTCTTAACCCCGCGAGTGTCACTACTACACGGCTACATGAAAATTGGAAAATAGGAATATGGCGGTTTTTGGGCGCCATTTTGTAAGGGCGCAAATTGTTTTTTTCTTCCAAACCTTTCGTGTGGGGTATCAAAATAAAGGATTTTAAGAGGTGATTTCAAAAATATGTAACACTTATATGTTTAAATGTACCTAATTCGAAAAAATAATGAACTAAAAAGTTATAAATAAAAAAAGTTAATTAAAAAAATCTAAATACCCGACTGCTTGAAAAGCGAACTAAAAAGACGTAAACAAGGAGAAAATCATGCTGTGCAGTCGGAGGATACGTCTGGTTTTGGTCAGCCAGCTCGCGAAGATGTGTCCTCCGACAGCACAGCATGATTTTCTCCTTGTTTACGTCTTTTTAGTTCGCTTTTCAAGCAGTCGGGTATTTAGATTTTTTTAATTAACTTTTTTTTTGATTAATTAAAGATAGGTACATACACTAAGTATAAAAATGTTTTTGCATGAAAATTTTGCACAGGCTTTAATCCGGATTCTTCGATAATCCGCAAACGTCCTTGTTTTCGCCTGTCCAGATGTGCGAGGCCCTACGGTATCTACTTTTTTTAATGTCGAATAATAATAAGAAAAGTTCTAGAACACTACCAAATTTGTCGCGCGGGTGTCAAGCGAGTGTGTATTTTGGGCCGCGCGACCCAAAATTCAGTACCTAGTTTTTTGTCCTTATTATTCTAAGAGGCATTCTATAGCAGATTGGTCGGAAAAGATAACTCATAGGCAACGAAGGTTGTCTTTTTTTTATAAAACTCATGTGAGATAACGGAGGGGCAGACACCACATCTTACCAAATCTCTCTCAGACGGAAGGGGCATGAAATATTTGTAAAATTAGAACACCTTATGTAATTAATGGACACCCGCCCTCCTATATACACCTGCTAAGCTGTTTTAATAGATCCATGAAAGACAGCATGCAAATATATTAGTTAAGATTCACAGTTTCTTAACATCAGTTTAGGGGCAGTATCATAGATTACTAATAAAGTAATTGACAAGGATTATTTATAAAAGTCTCGACACTGTGTGGCAAATGCTTAGCAGAATCTAAATTCAATTTTATAAATAAGAGTGATGGAGGTATATAAATAATGTAAATAATTTAAAATCAAAATTGTAACAGAGAAACCACTTTACTACAATTTAAAATTATGTATTTTCCAACTAAATGGCATGATTAGTCATTTTAAACATACATATCTCACAAATTATGGGCTTTTACAGACCTGCCTACCTAGATATGTAGCAGAAATGTAGTAGAATACTTTTAAGGCCATTGACTGCATATAGTCAAAACCCTGCTCTGGCAGTGTTTTTATAACTATACACAGTAAATGTATTTCATTTATGCTTGTAGTCATTTTTTACAACAAAATCATTCCCTTCAACTTCAATTTTGTCGTACATCCATTTTCTATTCACTCTGAAACAAAGAAGTTAATATTTAGAGCATGATTTATCGCAGATTAGCACCCTACAGGATAAGGCCTGGGGAACGTGACTTTTTATTGAAGATACAAGCAATCAATTACATTTGGCAATCGAAATCACCATGCATGAATGATCCAGTGGAATATTTGTTAAGTAATGATTTTTACAGTTCCATACCTCAAATCAAAAATTGTAATGACAAATACTTAGGTCTACAGTCCCTTGGATATGTAAAAATAAGATGAATCTACATAATTACCTGCATTCGTGTCCACACTTGCATGAATTACACTTAGGGCATGGAAGGTGACATCCTGTGCATGTTTCGTCTAAACAGTCACACAAATCTTTGCCAGTTGCTGCAATTTGGCCCTGTTCATTGTATATACTTTTGGTTTTGCGGCTGAAATAGTTAATGAAACCTTAAGTTACTGTTTAACTAAATCCAAAATAATGAATTCAGGATTTCAAAAATCTCTGGAAATCTTTATTATATTTTATTACCAATATATAAATTTACATAGTATTAAATAGTTAATTAACAATAACTGCCTATACGTACACTTAAATAAAAATAAAACTACGAATGCATATAAAAGGGCAGGGGTCATAGGGCGTCAAAAGATTCGTCCACATCGCTGCCAATGTGGAAAGTGACCAGAATGCTGGCAGCATTGCCACGTTGGATGGCAATGCTGATTCTCTGGCCAAGGAAAAGCCTAGCCCTCTAGTCACGTGAAGAGTCGACTAACCGTTTGCTTACATCTTAAAATACTTGATTAGCACTCGGACCTCATGGGCCTAATGTTTCAACCCCAAACGGCTCAAATATATAGTTTCCAATAAGGTTGTTGTATTTGCGCAGTTTGAGGTTTTCTGCACCCGCAGCAGCTGCCCCAGCACAGCCCGCCGTGCTGAATATTATTATTATATGTATATTATTCCTTGCAAAAATTTTATAATTGTGATTGAAAGCAACGAAATACAAGTAAAAATAACTTACTTCATGAAATAACTTTTACGATTAAGTTTGCGCCTTTCCCGAGCTGATGTTTCCGGGTCAAAGTTATCCAAGAAATTCATTCTCCCTGTTTTTCGAGACATCTTGGCGGTTTTGGTGTAACTAATATTGAAAGAAAATTTACTATAAACTTTTCATACTATTAGTGAAAGATATATGAAGAACATCGCACATGTCTATGCTGAAACAATATTGAAAGAACATTCAATGAACGACGAGATTCGTCTGCAAATAATGGCGTTTTGTTTGGATATATTATTTTTCTCTGTGATTTAAATTTAAAGAAATCTAAACACACAGATCCTAATAAATTACTCTTTGTTCTTAACCTGTCACTCCTGTCAGTGTCAGTCAGATCCAGTTCTCAAGGTGGAAACATACTATTAAAACCCGACGCCACGCGACGCCATCTGACGCATTGCAGAACTAATCAATAACTTAAATTCAATATGGTCAGAAACACATTGACAACACGCCATGTGATCACAGGCATTCCCACGCGATAACATCCAGTTGGTCCTGATCGGCGTGATGCCGGGGATGTTTGCGAAGCGTCGGGTGGCGTGTGTGCCCCCTGCACACACGCCACCCGTCGCTTCGCAAACAGTGTGTTTCTAGTTAACACCCGACGCCACGCGTCAGTCAGTCGAGAGCATTCCTGGCATAAAGAGATCTTTTGTTTATTTTTATTTAAAATGTTGGATGAACAATTCATAGAATTAGTAAAACGGTACCCAGTATTATATCATATGAGTTCAGGCCAATACCGTGATCATAGTAGAAACAATACTAGTAGTATTATTAGAAATAATACTAGAAACGAAGCTATGATACTACAGGTCTAGCGCCTAACTGTGTCAGTTCCTGAGGTATGGGAGCGGTACGGGATGGGTGACAAGTGATGTGACATGACGTGTCCTAACTGTGTCGCTATACACGTGATACATTTTAATGCAGATATCTCTTACGATATACTTATGATATTTACGAGCGTGTACCTAAGTCAAATTGATTAATATTTCGGCGTGTGACAATAAAAACGAAAAATCGTAATCTTCAATTTCAATTTTCTTTTTTCTCGTCTGTTTAGGCCTTTTTGGTGAAGAAAACTTTACAATACATTCCATAATTTTTCCCTCATTGACAATCCATATTAGGCTTCTTTCCGAAAATCCTGTAGCCATGGCAACTGTTTCATGTATGTTAATGACATCTTTAAACTCGGCAGAATTGGGAACAATTTTTTTTGTTTTAAAATATTCGTACACTTTATAAACAAATTGTTTAGTTTGAGACCTTATTGGAGGACTCATCTTTGGTTGCGAATACCGTGTACGTTTTACTTGAAGTGACCTGTCCAATTAACACGTGTTGACTACCCAGTATATAATAGTAATCTTTGGTGTTGACGACAGCAAGCCTGACGCCCAACTGAAGTTACGCGTCGTTTGACGTTTCGTAAAAACACCCCTCCCGTACCGCTCCCATACCTCAGGAACTGAAACAGTTAGGCGCTAGACCTGTAGCGAAGCGTGTTGTAGCATCACGTGGCGTGTTGAATATGTGCACGATTCGCATCGGGTGTCGACACGTCACGTCGCGTCGGGTTTCAGTAGTATGTTATCACCTTCTGTATTCCATGGACTAACGGTAGAAACATAATAATAATCCCCAAAATAAGTACAATAAAAATATAAATTCCTCAGATTAGAGAAAAAATCTGAGATATTTACAATCACAAAACTAGAAAGAAACTCAAACAGGTAGAGGCGGGCAGACCTAACGCGTGTTTACGTGACGCGCGCTTGCAGGCACTTATTTCAAGGACAGGGCCGAGTCACGATACTGTTAGATATCATTACCGTGTCTGTGCCACTGTCAAATCGATACTGTATCGAATTTAGGTTTGCCCCGATCTACAAAGGACAATGGCAAAAGCCCATACATTGTTTTAGCTGAGATTAAATTCCTACGTCTTTAGGGCCGATTTCACCAATTAAACTTATCGCGATTAGTTTAACTAAACTCAGTTTATGCAAAAACAGCGTTCTGATTTGTTGAGACCGCTGAGAAACTACCAATCAGAACGTTATTTTTGCATAAACTGAGTTTATTTAAACTAATCGTGATTAGTTTCATTGGTGAAATCGGCCCTAGATTAAAAATATCTGGTTTGACGCAGGGTCGTCTTCTGAATCAGTTTGTGCATGAATTGTTGTTACTAAACCGTCAAAACTCTATCAGCGAACGCATAACATTTATTATTTCTCTAAATCATCGTCATCATCATCATTTCAGCCGAAAGACGTCCACTGCTGGACATAGGCCTCCCCCAGGCGTCGCCACATTGACCGATCCCGTGCGTCTCGCATCCACCGCCTACCCGCAACCTTAACCAGGTCATTGGTCCATCTAGTGGGAGGCCTTCCAACATATCGTCTTCCGGTTCGCGGTCGCCATTCCAGAACTTTCCGGCCCCACCGGCCATCCGTTCTGCGAGCAATGTGCCCTGCCCACTGCCACTTAAGTTTGGCAATTCTTCGGGTTATGTCGGTAACTTTGGTTCTCCTGCGGGTATCATCATTTCTGACGTGATCACGCAAGGAAATGCCGAGCATAGCCCTCTCCATTGCCCTTTGGGTGACTTTAAGCTTTCTGATAAGGCCCATTGTGAGCGACCACGTCTTGGTCCCATAGGTGATCACTGGCAATACACACTGGTCGTAGACTTTTGTCTTGAGACTTTGCGGTAAATTGGATGAGAAGATACCACGAAACTTCCCGAACGCTGCCCAGCCGAGTCGAATTCGACGGTTGACCTCTTTCTCGAAGTTGGATCTACTCAACTGGATCGTTTGTCCCAGGTAGACATAATCATCTAAATCTTCGAGTAAAGTGTCTCAGATCTTGATAGGAGTGGGTGTTACATGGGCATTCATCATGACCTTGGTTTTATACATGTTCATTTTAAGACCCACTCTTTCGGAAGCTGTACGGTCGGTCTCAGCCATCACCACTATGTCGTCGGCAAACCGAAGGTGAGTGATGTACTCGCCATTAACGTTGATGCCAAGCGCCTTCCAATCTAGAACCTTGAAGACATCCTCCAGCGCAGCAGTGAACAGTTTCGGAGAAATGACGTCTCCCTGTCTCACGCCGCGCTGGAGAAGGATTGGTTTCGAGGTCTGATCCTGAAGACGGACTGACATGGTGGCGTTTTTGTACAAACACTTCAACACCTCAATTACCGGTAGTCGATCTGGCACCGTTGGAGAGACTGCAGTACAGCTTGGCCAGAAAGAGTAGAAAAAAATTGAGGTCGCCACTATCGTTTATATGGCATCATTTATACTATAACATAAATGAATTTGATACTTGAAGTATTTTTAAAGATAAATCAGAATGGGGAAAATTGTTAAATCAGATGCTATTTTTTTTTCTAACTGTTAAATAAAAAGCCTAGGAGAGTAAAAACATCTTTATTATAGTAACAATATATTTTCTAATCACTATCTAAATATTCTACACCCGACTCTATGCTTGGCTGTTGTTGCAAATTTGCCTTCGTTTTTATTGCCTACGTTTATTTTGCGTCGAACAGTGCTTTCTGAGTTTCCTGTAATCAAAATAAAACATTAATGTAGAATGATGTGCGTGACTATCAAAAATTGCAGTCGCTCTATACAAAGTCACTGTGTCAAAGTACTTTCCCTATGTAAACATAACCTCTAAAATTAAATTAAATACAAAAAAACTTCGATGATGTGGTATATTTTAAAGACCAAACCGATTTTAACTGTAACTTAGATCATGAACTATGTATATTATATAAAATTAGATTAAATAAATACCTGACATATCAGCAACTCGTTTGTAAAGGTCATCCAATTCTCTTAGAAGTTTTCCGGCATGATATTCCTCCAAACACCTCTTAAAAACATTGTAAATAACTTCTCTGGCACCACTTTTTATCGTCTTTCCCATTTTCAATAACAATTCACCGACTAATACGTTTAATATCTACCAAAAATCACATTAATTATCGATATACTTTTATTGTTTTGGTAGTTTGACTGATGTTTGACATTTCTTTCATGTTGCCATGTTTAGAAAAAAATAGTTCACATTTATTTAATTTCTACTCTTTCTGGCCAAGCTGTACAGTCCAAGTCTCAATCGAATCGAAGGCTTTCTCGTAGTCCACAAACGCCAAACAGAGAGGCAGGTTATACTCTTCGGTCTTCTGTATGACCTGCCGCAGCGTATGTATGTGGTCTACGGTGCTAAAGCCTTTTCGGAATCCGGCTTGTTCGGGAGGCTGGAAATCGTCAAACCTGCGCGCGAGACGATTCGTGATGACTCTTGAAAACAACTTGTAGACATGGCTAAGAAGTGAGATGGGCCTATAGTTCTTCAGCCGGGCATTGTCGCCCTTCTTGAATAAGAGTACCACCACACCCCTGCACCATGCCTATGGCGTTTTGCCCTCGAGTATGATGGAATCAAACAGCTTCTGAAGGGCCTTAAGGACCGGTTTTCCACCCGCCTTCAGGTGTTCAGCCGTGATTCCGTCATCACCCGGCGCCTTGTTGTTTTTAAGCTATTTCAGAGCCATCCTAATATCGTACAGGCTGACGTCCGGGATATCTTCGGTATAGTATCAGGTCAATCTAGCTCTTGGGTCGTTTGCTAGACTCGCAACGGGCTTGCTGATTGATGTGTACAACTGCCCATAGAATGTCTCGATCTCCCTCAGAAGCTCCGGTTTAGCGGATACGATCCTGCCATCGTCGGTCTTCAGTCTCGTGAGCTGGCTCTGCCCAATAGCCAGATCCCTTGCAAATACCTTGGAGCCTTTATTTCGCCCAATCGCGTCTTTAATATGCTCGGAGTTAAAGCGCCGGAGGTCTCTTTTCAAGAATTTAGAGATCTGTCTATTGAGCTGCCGGTATTTGCACGCCTCATCTGAAGACTGCAGAATCAGCTCACGCCTCTCCTTAATAAGCTTGAGAGTAGGATCAGAGAGCTTTTTGTTTATATCTGTACGACGGGTCTTGAAAAACTTAGACCCGACCGTATGGACAGCTTCCACGAACCCGTCACTGTATTCGTCCACGGAGCTCCCTAGGCACTCGACACGATTCTGGAGTTAGAGCTGAAAGCTCTGGGGTTTTGGACCTGGATCTGTGCTGGACGGAGCGTGAACTTCATCAGTCGAGACCTTTCAAGCTTAATATTAATGTTCAATGTGCCTCTTACCATGCGGTGATCGCGCCCAGTTTTTACCGAATTGATCACAGAGACATCATTGAACATTTGCTTCTTGGTTGACATGATGAAGTCGATCTCATTTTTTGTTGCACCATCGCCCTTCGGGGCTCTGCCAGGTCCATTTCCTATGTTCACGCTTTTTGAAGAAGGTGTTCATCATATAGAGGCCCTCCTTCTCCATAAAACAGGCCAGTAGGTGACCCCGGTGGTTCCGACGTCCAGCTCCAAATTGCCCCACTTGCAGCTCATCCTCGTCTCGTTTACCCAGTTTCGCGTTGAAGTCCCTCATGACAAAGGTGAAGTGAGTTTTGAAACCATGCATAGCTCTGGAGATATCCTCATACATGGTCTCTACCTCGTCGTCGGGGTGTGCCGAGGTTGGGGCGTAGACCTGTATGACCTTCAGCGAATATCTTGTGGATATTCTGAGTATTAGGTACGCCACCCTGGTCGACACACTCTCGATCTTCACCACGTTGTTCACAAGGGACTTGTGGATGATAAACCCGACACCACCCTGGGACTGCCGGTCACCCTCTCGGAAATAGAGCAGGTTGCCGGATTTCAGGATTATCGAGTCCTCCCCCTCTCTTCGGACTTCAGATAACCCTATAATACTCCATCGCAATCTGCTCAATTCCTCTTCGAGTTCGGTCATCTTTTCGTCGGTCCGAAGTGTGCGCGTGTTAAATGATAAATGATAAATGATTTATTTTCTGTAAGTTGGTTTGTACAAACACTTTCACATGTCGATCATATTTTTTAAAACTAGATGAGGTCGGCGTTTCCTGTCTGACTACTCTGAGAAGAAAGGCCGAAACAAACTCAGAGGTCACAGTCTCTTTTAAAGTCCAGACAAAAACTTGGTTAGATCATGTGAAGACCATGTAGACTGATGTCTGAAATGGTCTTTTGAGAAAAGAACCAGCCAGATTGAGTGGACCTGTCCAGTCAGTGCACGCATTTGTCAATAACCGTGCAGCTCAACTTAGAATTTAAGGAGCTCAACGAATTGACGAACAATACCAAAGAAAGGACATTCGGGTAGGCCGCATAAATACTCAAACTGCCAGACCATGATTAAAAACTAACTAAGATAAATTAAAATTAAAAGAAAAAGAATAATCCACATAGTCTTCACATTCACAATAATTAAAATAAAATAATATAATACTTTAAAAAGTAAATATTCTTGTCATGGCAAGAAAAATTAAAAAAAATAAAAATATAATTAAAAACTAAATCCACGAAGCAAAATAAAAAAAAATAAAAAACGAAATTAATTGGAGCAGCTCAATCCCAAGCCTTTTTGTCCTCAACGTAATCTTTAATATTATAAAACGCTTTCTGGCACAACTTACGTTTAATGAATGACTTGAATTTATTAACACTTAAACCTTTTACGTCGCTTGGAAGCTTATTATAAAAGCGTACACATAGACATCTAAACGAGCCACCTATTTTCTTGAGCCTTGTTGTAGGTACTACAAATTTGTGTTTGTTCCTAGTATTTATGTTATGGATATCACTGTATTTTTTAAACAATTTTATATTTTTATGGGCATATAAAAGATTTTCATAAATATACTGAGAAGGCACAGTCATTACATTAATCTCCTTAAATTTCTCTCTGAGAGAGTGTCTCGGGCTTAATTTATAAATTGATCGAACAGCTCTTTTCTGCAAAACAAAGATAGTCTGGATGTCGGCGGCATTTCCCCACAACAGAATACCATACGACATTACACTATGAAAATAGCTAAAGTATACTAAACGGGCTGTCTCTCTCTGTTCTATGTTGCCAGGTCCAGTCGTCGGTGTTTGTTGGGGTAGCCGGATCCCGTCCTGAGATTCTTGGCACCCCTTGCCATGTCGTTACCTCGACAGCTGCCGGCACTAGGGGCCATTTTTAATTTGTGCTCATCATAGGGGGGGGGCTTTGCCCTTCTTCTTCTTCTTCTTCGTGTCGATGAATTAAATTCATAAAATTTTCGGTTTTGCCCTAATCGCCACGCTTGGCAGGCGGGTTGGCGATCGCAGTATGGTTGTTATAGAAGCACAGCGAACGCTGCTGCCCATTCTCTAGTTTGTCCCTGAGTCGCCTCTTACGACACCCACGGGAAGACATGGGATGGTTAAATTCTTTACGTCCGGCACCATACGGTACTCTCTCTAAATATAATGGTATAAATGAAACTATACTTCATCGACGTATTTTATTATAATTAACTAAGATTACTTTATTCGAGACAGCTTAAGGAATGAATTCCCTGCACAATAATTTCAGTATGCTAGTCGATAACTCACCTGTGGAAAGTTATCCATCGATTGTTTCCTGATAATACGCACATTCTACTCTTGCGTATGATATCCACACACGCCATGGTTCATAAAGATAATTATTCAACAAAATTATTTTTGTTAAAAACGAGACAAACGCGTGAAAAGAGCGAAAAACTTTAATAACAGCTGGTATCTCATTCTCATATTTTTTTTATGTTTTATGTTTGTTTCTTTTTCATATTAAATACGTTATGTCTATTTTAAACCAATTCTCTGCTTTCCGCAAAGACCTTATACTTCGAAGTATAAGGTCCTTGGGTTTCCGTCTTCACCATTGAGATAGGAAAAACATGGAGTCGCCGCGATGTTCTATACATACATTAGCTTATACAAATATGAGTGAAATACGATACAGAATGTGAAACATTGTTTTGTTTCATTCCTTCTAATGTAGTAATCGTATTTGATAAAAATATTTCAGTCGTTGCTCTTTTTGGCAACATTTTTTGAGACGTAGTGACAGTTGTAGGTAGGGATTGCAATCCGGATTCTTCGAAATTCGAAAACAACTGAAAAATCCGGATTTTCGTAAACTTTTTAAATCCGGATTTTAATTCACAAATCCGGTTTATCCGGATTTTTTTCAATACTAATTTTAACGGATAATATTTGTATTCTAATGCGCAAATCCGAATAAAATTTGAATTGGTAGTCTAAGGTTTTATTTTTATTCTATACATAAACTGAATGACCGAAAGAGCTTTTTATTCTGCTGGCATGTTCTGTAATAAAATAAGATCGCGCCTTAACAATGAGACACTTGATGCGATCATTTGGGAAGCGCTTGCCGTCTCCCTGGACATCTCGAAGGCTTTTGACAGGGTCTGGTATGAAAGCCTTATTGGTAAGCTTCCTTCATTCGGTCTGCCCAATGGTTTGTGCAATTAGATTGTAGACTTCCTGAGGGACCGGGCCATCCGAGTGGTTATTGATGGCCGCTCGTCTGACCAACCGGATATTAATGCCGAGGTTCCTCAGGGGTCGGTACTCTCAGCAACATTGTTCTTGCTTCACATAAACGATCTGCTAAAACCGGCCCCTTTTGGTATGCGGACGACTGCACTGTTGCTGAGAGATACGTGTCCGACGCGCGCGCTACTGGGCCCCAGATCCGGTCTCTCCGAGGCCATGGTTAGGCGCTTGAATCTGTCCTTGAAGGCATTCTCCGAATGGGGCGATGCCAATCTGGTCAAGTTCAATGCTGCTATTCAAAGCTGACCCAGGTGTGTCTTTTTTGCCGCTAAAAGGAGCCAGTTCCACCCGGCTCCTTCTTTCCGAGGTGTGACCGTGCCGATAACAGACCGAATTGAGCTTCTTGGCGTTACGTTGAATCGACCCTCAATTTTGCTCCATTCATTGAGCCAAAAAGTTTCACTCACAGCTGCACTTGACCACTATCTCACCTGATGATGTGGTCGACGGTGAACATTCTTTTATTCGGTCATGCGTCGAAATTGAGCGAATAAAATATGCACATTTTAAATAATTTGTGCTATTTTCGTTCAGTTTTATCGAATCTTTTAATACACTTAAACTTAGATAGTAGTCAAGCGCGAGCATATAAATAAAATAAAAAAAAACTCGAAAACCGGATAGTCCGGAAAATCCGGATTTCAATCGGACGAGAAATCGGATACCGTATTTAAAAGAAAACCGGATTTTGCAATCCCTAGTTGTAGGTAAGTGCCATACCCGCCATATTAGGTGACGAATTTTGTGGTTGTGTTTGTGGTAGTCCTGCTAACTTGCTAACCATAGCATCGGCAGCTATTTTAAGTGACATTTTAAGGTTTAGGTAGGCACCTTTTTTTTGTAGGTTTTTCCAGTCCATACCTACTATTTAATTTGTCTATAGTCTTCACACTGTGATGTCTGTTAAGGTGGAAACATATTATTAACACCCGACCCGACGCCACGCCACCCGACGCCTTCTGACGCGTTGAAGTACTAATCCATCATGGTCAGAAACACATAGTCAACACGCCATGTGACGACACGCAATCATACGCGGTAACACGCAGTCGGTCTGGATCAGCGTGTTGCCGGGACAGGGGGCACACACGCCACCCGACGCTTCGCACACAGTGTGTTTCTAGTTAACACCTGACAACACGCGTCACTTCGCCATTCCGAGTCATTAAGGTCGATATTTTGAAAACTCTAACTCCCTAACATTTATTACACTACCCTGAATTAGAATTTAGGGCCCTGAATTCCGTGTAGTATAATACTAATACTTTAGTACTTCAACGCGTCAGAAGGCATCGGGTGTCGTGGCGTCGGGTCGGGTGTTAATAATATGTTTCCACCATAAGTTTCTCTGTGGAGTCTGTGAGTGCTGTGACAGTGACACTATCTACAGTATTATTAGTCTATGACAATGATTGTCTATGAACTATGAATACATAAACAACGTAGTTTTATTTTCTCTCTGTGACATTATAAACGATAAAGACCGAAGACGTCACACGCACACACGCTGCACTGTAACTGAGAATGGTGAAAAACTTTTGATTAATATATCCTTTGGTTGAAAACTTCGAACTACAATGGCTGATACAAGCAACAAAGAATCATCGGTGACCAAAGTCCCTATGATCTACGTTTGTGGAGGTAACTGAACTGCTTTCTTTGGTTCTATCTGATTGTGATGTCAAATTTGTTTAGTTCGCTTTAGTAATTTACTTTTGTCCTGGCATGTTGATAGCAAGGTATTACTAAAAGCTCAGGAGGCATTCATACATTAAATTTAGCATATATAGTGTGGAGGACTCAAGGAGGATTCCTGGAAGGTCTTTATCATTCATAAAAACCTGTAATGCCCCGCTGGAGAGTAAAGGCCTCCCTTGTGTTATTAATTTTATTTTAGTCTGTCGTAATGTCTGAAAAAGGTTATGTGTTTTTATACACTTATGTAGTACTCAATTTTGTTTGCAGAATGTCATCGAGAGAATGAAATTAAACCAAGAGACCCCATAAGATGTCGAGAATGTGGTTACAGAATAATGTATAAGAAACGGACAAAAAGATGTATCCTTTTAAAGAAATTATTTTACTCCTATTATGCTAGTTGGTTCTAATTTTTGTGTTGTGCATGAGGTTCGGGTCCTAACATTTACTAATGGTTTCAGTGTGCATGGTATTTGTTGCATTTCAATTGTTTATCAAAACATATTTTAATTTAATGCAGATCTACACGAGACACAATGTGACTTTTAATTGTTCTAGTTAAGTCGGCATACAAGGGGTTAAACCAATGCCAATGTTGTGAGACGTAGCAAGTTTATTTAATGTGTTTGTGATTTGCGACAATACCTAAAATTTTTGCTTCTTAAAAAAAGTTAATTTTTATGGTTGGCTGAATGTTTGTGTGTTGGCTGAATGTTTGGTTTGCTGCTTCAATATGTGCATCAAATTGTCATTGTCCATTTTCTAGTGTTTGTTTTTTTGTGGTTCCTTTGGTAAGTAACTTTCTTAAAATATTTATGCTTGCATGTGATTGTTTTACTTTTTTTTAATAAGTTACCAAATGCTATCAAATTAAACTTCGAGTATTGGCAATTTAACTTAACTATCTTTTGCTGCTCTTTTCAAGTTCTACCTGTTTATTATTAACAGCTATTTTATCCACAAATTAACAGTTGGATTGCATGTTATTTTTCTTTAAACAGCATGGCTGTTATAGCATGAGGGTCATTATTAGCAAACATATCCACTGTTGGACATCTGCAAGTCATGCCATTTAACCTATCATTTGCTGCTTTTTTCAATCTTTACCTTTTAATTATTAACAGCTATTTTATCCACAAATTAACAGTTGCATCGCATGTTATTTTTCTTTAAATCAGCAAACATATCCACTGTTGGACATCTGCAAGTCATGCCATTTAACCTATCATTTGCTGCTTTTTTCAATCTTTACCTTTTAATTATTAACAGCTATTTTATCCACAAATTAACAGTTGCATCGCATGTTATTTTTCTTTAAACAGCATGGATGATATAGCATGATGGTCATCATCAGCAAACATATCCACAGTTGGACATCTGTAAGCATACCATTTAACCTATCATTTGCTGCTTTTTTCAATCTTTACCTTTTAATTATTAACAGCTATTTTATCCACAAATTAACAGTTGCATCGCATGTTATTTTTCTTTAAATCAGCAAACATATCCACTGTTGGACATCTGCAAGTCATGCCATTTAACCTATCATTTGCTGCTTTTTTCAATCTTTACCTTTTAATTATTAACAGCTATTTTATCCACAAATTAACAGTTGCATCGCATGTTATTTTTCTTTAAACAGCATGGATGATATAGCATGATGGTCATCATCAGTAAACATATCCACTGTTGGACATCTGCAAGTCATGCCATTTAACCTATCATTTGCTGCTTTTTTCAATCTTTACCTTTTAATTATTAACAGCTATTTTATCCACAAATTAACAGTTGCATCGCATGTTATTTTTCTTTAAATCAGCAAACATATCCACAGTTGGACATCTGCAAGTCATGCCATTTAACCTATCATTTGCTGCTTTTTTCAATCTTTACCTTTTAATTATTAACAGCTATTTTATCCACAAATTAACAGTTGCATCGCATGTTATTTTTCTTTAAACAGCATGGATGATATAGCATGATGGTCATCATCAGTAAACATATCCACTGTTGGACATCTGCAAGTCATGCCATTTAACCTATCATTTGCTGCTTTTTTCAATCTTTAACTTTTAATTATTAACAGCTATTTTATCCACAAATTAACAGTTGCATCGCATGTTATTTTTCTTTAAACAGCATGGATGATATAGCATGATGGTCATCATCAGCAAACATATCCACAGTTGGACATCTGTAAGCATACCATTTAACCTATCTTTTGCTGCTCTTTTTAAGCTTTACCTGTTTAGTATTAATAATTGTTTTATACACAAATTAACAGTTGGGTTGCATGTTATTTTTCTTTAAACAGCATGGCCGATATTGCATGACGATCATCAGCAAACATATCTGCAGTTCGAAATCTGCAAGCATGCCCTTTAACATATCTTTTGCTGCTCTCTTTAAGGTCTGCATGTTTATGAATACCTTATGTTTTAAATGCATTAACTAGGTAATAAGTTTTTCTATGTTACTAACAATAGGTTATAAGTTTTTTTCATATTACTAACACCCTATGGATTTTTGCGTCCGAAATCGCAATCGTCGATATTCTATTATGTTTTTTAATACCAAAGACTGATGTTGTACCCCTATCAGAAACATTAATATAATTATATTATATATACAGTTTACCAAGATGTATGTATTTTCTAGAAGTTTGTGATAAGGGTGGGAATTCAGACAATATTTCAATATTATCCTTAACTACAAATTTACAGTGGTTGTTTTTGATGCCCGTTAATGAAGAATGAAGAATCAACTCATTATAAGTACCTACCTATGTAAGAATTATTGTAATTAAAACATAAAAAATAAAAGGCTATACCTACCTAATTGAAATTTTAATGTTTTCTTTCTATTAGGTTCCTCAGACCACTGCACAAAATTACTTAATTCATTTCGAATTCATAATTAAAAGGCCCACCATGCTCCCATCCTTTCCTGAAATGACTTAAAGCAGGTATGCGAGTACTTCTCAGCCGATGAATGTGTTAAAATTGTAGTACCTACAGTGATCACGTGCTGCCGTGCACTATGAGGCTCAGGGTAGACGCTTTTTCAGTCATCCCAGGAATGTGCCCTAACAGGCGTTGCACAGAGACCCTCTCTGTGGGGTGTTCGTAGTCGCAACAGAAAAATGTTGAGTATCTTAATTTCCGTTTAGCAGATATTTAGTGTATGAAGTCGTGGAATTGTGTATGGTAAGTACGTGTATCCAACCATTGGGGAGCTATTCAATAAAAACTGGAACTATGTCATCCCAGCAGCATTTTCTTTTTATGGACGTACAAGAAAAAAATGCATTCAATAATTTGTGTATAACGAGAGGTAAATGTGTATGTTTCAATGAAAGGAGAATGCCCATTTAGTAAGGGAACTTGGGCCCCTTTGAAAAATTGGTTGTAGGTATGTTGATGAATGTGGTTGTATATTGTAGAAAAAACATGTTATATTCATAATTAGAAAACATTTTTAGGGTTCCGTACCCAAAGGGTAAAAACGGGACCCTATTACTGAGACTTCGCTGTCCGTCTGTCTGTCTGTATGTCTGTCACCAGGCTGTATCTCATGAACCGTGATAGTTAGACAGTTGAAATTTTCACAGATGATGTATTCCTGTTGCCGCTATAACAACAAATACTAAAAACAGTATAAAATTAATATTTAAGGGGGGCTCCCATACAACAAACGTGATATTTTTGCCGTTTTTTGCTCGATATTAATAACGGCAACAGGTAGACGCTTGAAATATTCACAGGATATTTAGTTGTATATTCTCATCAAAAAATAATAATTATTAAATTAAAATAAATTAAGGGGGGGTCCCATACAAAAACGTGATTTTTTTGCAGTTTTGCGATAATGGTACGGAACCCTTCGTGTGCGAGTCCGACTCGCACTTGACCGGTTTTTATTTATTTTGCGGGGTTTACGAGATATAAGGATGTTTCTGTTCTTGAAATGAATCCTTATTACAATGCAATAAGGTGCATACAAATGTCCAAGTGATGTAACCTGATCTGTTGTTGTGTATACATATAAAGTAAAGGACACAGATGAAAAAAAAAGTTAATTAAAAAAATCAAAAAACCCGACTGCTTAAAAGCAAACTAAAAAGACGTAAACAAGAAGAAAATCATGCTGTGCAGTCGGAGGATACATCTGGTTTTGGTTCGCCAGCTCGCGAATAAGACAGTATCCTCCGACTGCACAGCATGATTTTCTTCTTGTTTATGTCTTTTTAGTTTGCTTTTAAGCAGTCGGGTTTTTTGATTTTTTTAATTAACTTTTTTTATTTAGGTACTACTTTTTAGTTATTTTTTTTTAGAATTAGGTACATTTAAACATATAAGTGTTATATATTTTTGAAATCGCCTTTTAAAACCCTTTATTTTGATACCCCACACGATGGGTATGGAGGAAAAAAAAAAAATCCGCCATTTTTGTTTTTTCCAATTTTAATGTAGCCAGTGACACTCGCAGGATTAAGACGAATCGATTGACGTAAGAATCATCAAAATCGGTCAACGCGTTTGGTCTCTGGAACGCTACATAGGAACAAACATACATACATACATATATACATACATACATAGACTGATAAACACATTACCCTCCTTCGGCAGTCGGGTAAAAAACACAAAATATAAATCCTATTTTTGATAATATTGAAATCGCAGACACGATATCTCATAAGGGGCCTGTGTATGGGCAATCCCCTTTCTGTGTCATAAAACTGCGGAAATAATCCAAGTTTGATTTTGTGCGCGGGGTTAAAATGTGTGCTATATCTATCGACAACACGTGCGGAACAGATAGATGCTGTTATGAGCAGTAAGAAGCTAGTACGCGTACGTAATACACACTTTTTCAAATTTGTAGCGATATGGATGATGATTTAGAACGAAAACGAGCGTGCGAAATTTTATAAACAGACCTTTGGGAGTCTGGATATCATAAAAAACCGGCCAAGTGCGAGTCGGACTCGCACACGAAGGGTTCCGTACAATTATCGCAAAAAAAACACGTTTGTTGTATGGGAGCCCCCCTTAATTTATTTTATTTTAATTTAATAATTATTATTTTTTGAAATGAATATACAACTAAACATTCTGTGAATATTTCAAGCGTCTACCTGTTGCCGTTATTAATATCGAGCAAAAAACGGTAAAAATATCACGTTTGTTGTATGGGAGCCCCCCTTAAATATTTATTTTATACTGTTTTTAGTATTTTTTGTTATAGCGGCAACAGAAATACATCATGTGTGAAAATTTCAACTGTCTAGCTATCACGGTTCAAGAGATACAGCCTGGTGACAGACGGACAGACATACAGACAGACGGATCGCGAAGTCTTAGTAATAGGGTCCCGTTTTTACCCTTTGGGTACGGAACCCTAAAAAGACACAGACAGGATGTAGATTCCCAATAAACAACCATAAATAGCATGTCTAACGCAAGGACACATCAGTACCAATCTAGTGAAAATTATAAAAAACCGGCCAAGTGCGAGTCGGACTCGCACACGAAGGGTTCCGTACTATTATCGCAAAACACTGCATAAAAATCACGTTTGTTGTATGGGAGCCCCCCTTAATTTATTTTATTTTATTAATTATTATTTTTTGCAGTAAATATACAACTAAACATTCTGTGAATATTTAAAGCGTCTACCTGTTGCCGTTATTAATATCGAGCAAAAAACGGCAAAAATATCACGTTTGTTGTATGGGAGCCCCCCTTTAATATTTATTTTATACTGTTTTTAGTATTTGTTGTTATAGCGGCAACAGAAATACATCATCTGTGAAAATTTCAACTGTCTAGCTATCACGGTTCATGAGATACAGCCTGGAGACAGACGGACAGACAGACAGACGGATCGCGAAGTCTTAGTAATAGGGTCCCGTTTTTACCCTTTGGGTACGGAACCCTAAAAACGACTGAATGTATCTGTTCAAAATAAAATTATTTGCTTTGTTGAACTACTAATCTATCCCTGTATGGAGGCCGTTTTTCAATTTTCCTTCTTCTTATGGTACTTATTTGCGTGTAAATGAGTGTTAAAATATGGAAGTTTCGAAGCTCATAACTTTCAAGTACCTAAATTGTTTTTTTTACTTTTTTGCTTACATACAGGCTAGATAATGATCAAATTGATATCATTTTTATTTTGAAGGTACATCGTCAAACAGTGGAGTAAAAGCCAGACTACGTTTGTATGGAAGAATTTACGACTAGTGTACCCTTAATACAACTATTCACATGTAAAATTTCAGCTCATTACACTAAATAATAAAAATACCAGAACAACCGCAATTCATGGATAAACCGACCAAGTTTGATTGGCTACAAAAAAGCGGCCCTGCAGTATATAGAGCGTTGTACCATAAAGGTCTTCGACTTAATCAGGGCCGTGCTAGGGACGTGGACGGACCGTGCCCCGTCAGGGGCTAGTAAAAATATCGGTGTGTACATTTTATATTATGAACTCGTTCACAAACGTCCGTGCACGGGCCATTGACGAATCTTCAATGCCTAGGCTCGGCCTGTCACGTCCCGGGCACGGCCCTGATATGCGTGGATAGACCTTTATTGGATTGGTACAGGTGGGCACACAATTCTTGAACAACTAATATATCTACTATTTCTATATGTTTTACTACTTAATATCTTGTAATAAAAGCTTATAAAGGGTCTTTCAACAAGGACGGGTCGATGTTAAAATTGAATAAAACAAGATGTGTGTGAGATATTAACGAAATTAATTTTTTATTTAAAAGGCCCATTTATGCCAATTATGGATGGAACATGACATCGTTCAAATGTCCGCCGCGGCTTCGTATGGTGGCACGAATCCGAGAGGCCCAATTTTTAATGACTCTGCTGCATAGATCGAGCGAGCGCTACAGATCAATGATAAACAATTTCTTTTGGCTTGAATTGAAGAATATGGACGTGAACGACATGTGGTTCCAGCAAGATGGCGCTACTTGCCACACAGCGAACGACACAATCGACAATCTGCATGAACGGTTTGAGGGTAGAGTTAGAGTTCCGCTAGACTTTTTCTTGTGGGGTTTTCTGAAGTCGCAGGTAAATAAAAAAATAAACAATAAACCACATTCGAGCGTTGCCCTGAAAGCCAACATAACGCAGGCCATCGCTCGGATTCAGCCGGATCTATGCAGCAGAGTCATTAAAAATTGGACCTCTCGGATTCGTGCCACCATACGAAGCCGCGGCGGACATTTGAACGATGTCATATTCCATCCATAATTGGCATAAATGGGCCTTTTAAATAAAGAATAAATTTCGTTAATATCTCACACACATCTTGTTTTATTCAATTTTAACATCGACCCGTCCTTGTTGAAAGACCCTTTACTTATTTTATTTTTTATTTTTCGATACACTAATTTACCCTTATTTATTAATTATTTGGAATTCGCGAGCTGGCTGACTAAAACCAGATGTATCCTCCGACTGCACAGCATGATTTTCTTCTTGTTTAAGTCTTTTTAGTTAGCTTTTTAAGCAGTCTTAGTTATTTTTTTATAATTAGATACATTTAATGGGTTAATTGTTTCCCCCACAAAATGGCACCCAAAATCCGCCATTTTTAGGGTTCCGTACCCAAAGGGTAAAAACGGGACCCTATTACTAAGACCCCGCGGTCCGTCTGTCTGTCACCAGGCTGTATCTCATGAAGCGTGATAGCTAGGCAGTTGAAATTTTCACAGATGATGTATTTCTGTTGCCGCTATAACAACAAATACTAAAAACATAATAAAATAAATATTTAGGTGGGACTGCCATACAACAAACCTGATTATTTATTTATTTATTATATATATTTATTTATTATATTCTTTATTGCACACCATAAAAAATTGCATACAGAACAAACATTTTCAAACAAAATGTACAATGGGCGGTCTTATCGCACAGGGCAATCTCTTACAGACAAAATTTGGATGGACTGAACAATAGGAGAAGAATTAAGGGCAGTCAGTGTACAATAGATCTCTAAATAATATAACTTATACATAAAAACACAAAATACACACATACTATACTACATATCTAATATACTAATAAATATTGAATATATGACAGGGAAAGGAAAAGACTAAAAAATTTAAAACATAAAATATATACATACTATACTACATATCTAATATACTAATAAATATTGAATTTATGACAGGGAAGGGAAAAGACTAAAAAATTATAGTGAAAGGTAATGCTCCTTTACCAATTTCTTAAACGTTGGCAATGTTTATGCGCGTCTTATTTCTATAGGTAATACATTCCACAATCGAACTGCTTGAATTGTAAAAGATTTGTCAAAGAAGGAAGTGGAATGCATACGAACACTCTATTTTAAATTCTCCGATGATCTCAAGGACTTAGAATGGGTGTCACAGAGGAACTGAAAACGTTCTTTAAGATAAAAAGGAGTAAAAGGATTAAAGAGCACATTATAAAGCAAAGAGAGTATGTGGGCATTCCGGCGAAGGCGAATAGGAAGCCATTTGAGCTTAGTACGAAATTCAGAAACGTGATCATATTTGCGCAAGCCAAATATAAATCTAATACAGAGATTTTGAAGTCGCTCAAGCTTATCCAATTGGTCTTGGGTGAGATCAAGATAGCTGGCATCAGCATAGTCCAGGATAGGGAGAAGAAGAGATTGTGCTATCGCAATTTTAGTGGCGATGGGAAGAAAATTTCGAAGACGTCTCAGGCAGCCCGCAGAAGCAAACAGTTTACGACTGACTTCCTGCAGTTGTTTGGTCCAGGCAAGAGTGCTGTCGATGTAAATCCCCAAGTTCTTCACAGTGTTAGCAATAGGAATAATGGTGTTGTTGAAAGAAACCTGGGGAAGCGTCGACCAATCAATCCTAGAAACAGTCCGAGAACTACCAACGACAGTCACCTGAGTCTTCGTTGGATTAACCTACAGCCCAAACTCAGCACCAGTCACCTATTCGAGCCAGGTCTATATTAATCGTCTCAATGGCATCAGGTAACTCTCCAAGAGGGGCTTGGGTATAAATCTGGAGATCATCAGCATACAGGTGGTAGAAAGAAGAAAGTGGATGAGTGATAGCATTAATAAAGAGTGCGAAGAGAAGAGGAGATAAAACGCCACCCTGCGGCACACCGGCAGAGGTGTGACACCAAGAAGAATAAGATTCATCAGTGCATACGCTAATACTACTACTACTACTAATACGCTGGAGGCGGCCAAACAGGTAACTATGAAACCAGTCAATTACCGGAGGAGATATGTTAAAAGAGCTTAGCACGCCAAGCAAAATGTCGTATTGAAGGCATTGCTAAAATCAAGCAGAGCAAGTACCGTTAACTTTCCCACTTCCATGCCTGACCTGATATCGTCCGAAATGTGTACAAGTGCTGAGGTAGTGCTGTGTCCGCGTCGAAAACCAGATTGGAAAGGATTTAGCAGATTGTGTTTGGTAAGGAACGTGCTGAGTTGATGGTGGACAAGTTTTTCAAGGACTTTGGATAGGAAAGGAAGAATAGAAATGGGACGATAGTCAGAAAAAGATGCAGGATGAGATTTTTTGGGTAAAGGAATAATTTGGGCATCTTTCCAGGATTGTGGGAAGACACCACTGGAAATAGAGAAATTGAGGATATAAAGGATGACAGGGATAATGTTATCAAGGATGGGGATGATCATCTTACGGCTGACACAGTCACTACCAACAGCGTTGGATGTAATCGATAAAATACTATTTTTAACATCACAGGCAGTGAATTGACTTAGACAAAAGGTGAATAATCAGGTATCGGAAGATTTGAAAGATAACTAAGCGTAGTAGCTTTAGTGGCCATATCCAATATGGGCGAAGTAGGAAAATGACTGTTAAGTGTTATTACGAACTATCTGAGCAGAGGAGTTGTCTGCGAAGCGAAGCCAATATAAGGCGTGGTCGTGCAAAATGCTACAGGCAGGTATAGGTGGCATGCGGTGAGATTGAAACGCAATGTGTTCTGGTAACTATTCATGTATTTCTTGATTATCAAGCAGTCCAGGAATAGCGAGTATACATACATATTCAGTAGCAAAACTATTAATAAACATCAGGCACACAGATTATGAAATTGGGAAGAAAAGAATTAAAACGTGTGTTCTCACCAGGATGACATTTTGACGAAGAGGAAGTTGGAAAAGTTGTCTTTGTATAGAGGGAGAACTATGCTCTATAGTCTATACCAATATGTAATTAAAGTAAAGCGTAGTACACATGTTTCAACACTTCCCCTTACGCTTTACATTATTACTTTATGTAAAAAGTAAATAATTACATGCTTAACAACATACAGACATGCTACACAACACATAAATTCATGTCCTTAATAAAACCTACATGTTTCTTAGAGCTAAGCGGTTTGGTAAGCACATCTGCTATCATCTTTTCAGTCTGCAAATAATTTACACTTACCATATTATTATTTATTAGGTCTTTTACATAATGATATCTGAGATCTATGTGCTTTGTCCTTTTATGACAGTACTCTTTACATTCCAACAACTTAATTGCACTTTGATTGTCATTATAAACAACTGACTCTACATTTAAACAGAATATCTCTGATATCAGACTCTTAATAAAACATATGTCCTTACAAACATCAGAAATTGAAATATATTCAGCCTCTGTAGTAGATAAAGCAACACAGCGTTGCTTGCGTGACTCCCAATTTATTGCATTATTACCTAGCTTCACGACATACCCAGTATAAGACTTACGATCAGTTATATCATTAGCCCAGTCTGCATCAGTATAAGCAGCCAAACTCAATTTACTATTTCTTACAAATAGTAAGCAATAATCAATTGTCCCTGCTAAATAGCGTAAAACAAGTTTAGCAGCTTGCCAATGACTGTTATCGTGACAGTTATTAAATTGACTCAACTGACTACACGCATATGCAATATCAGGCCTAGTGCATACAGCTAAATACATTAATGACCCTAACAATTGCCTGAAATTATCATTGCTCTCACTTACATTTTCAGCTTTCAGTAACTTAAAATTCAATGGCATAGGTGTAGAAACAGATTTACAATTACCCATACCAAACCGCAATAATAACTTCTTAATATAATCAGTCTGGTCCAATTTTAAAATACTTTTTGTTCTATCTCTTGTTACATTAATACCAAGACAATTTGTTAATGGACCAAGGTTCTTTACATTAAATTCCTTCTCTAACAGATTTACTAAGTCTTTTTGAATTACACTTTTCTCAGTATAAAATATATAGAAATCATCAACATACAGTGCAATAATGGTCAAATCATTCTTCTCTTTCTTTACATAAACACATGGTTCACATTGACTTTGTACATAACCATTATTATTTAACAAATCATGAACTTTACTGTTCCACATTTTACTAGCCTGTTTCAAGCCATAAATACTCTTATTTAATAAACAAACCTTGGAGTTATCTCCATTATGATAACCAATAGGTTGTTCCATGAATATGGTTTCATTTAAGTTACCATTCAAGAAAGCACAAGCTACATCAATGTGATCTATACTGAGATTTAAATCATTCGCCAATGAAAACAAAATTCGCATAGTAGAATGCCTAACCACTGGGGAAAAAGTCTCATTATAATCAACCCCATGTTTCTGTGTAAACCCCCTGGCAACTAATCGCGCTTTATACTTTGTAAAGTTTCCAGAAGCATCATGTTTACGCTTAAATACCCATTTGGACTTAATAACATTTTTTCCCTCTAGGGCGACTCACGATCTTCCATACTTCATTCGCAATTAATGAGTCATACTCACTCTGCATGGCTGCACGCCACTCAGTGGCTTCCGAACAAGATATAGCCTCCTCATAACTAGATGGTTCCTCAATGTTACCAACATACATTGAAATGTTATTATCACGATACCTCAATGGCGGAATCGAACGAGTACTTCGTACAGGGCGGGTTTTAGCCTCAGCCTGTGATACCTCTATAATCGTCTCTCCTTCCCCTCGAACAGACGCGTCCGACGATGACGAAGTCACAGACTCGTGGCTCGCCGACGATGAGTCTGCACAGCGTGACTCATCCTCACTGCCTGTGCAGTAATGCTCCTCGTCTGTGGTATCTAAAATTTGAGAACAATCATTTAATACCAGTGAATTGGTTTTATCACTAGTACTATCCTCATTACTACATTCATTTAAATTTATTTGACTAGAATGTATTTCATTATCATTATTTAAATTATCATTATTTATAACCAATTCATTACTCTTGTCAAAACAATTATTCTGTAAAATAATTTCATTATAATTAAAGTCATCATTATCCTTTTCATATACATTCCCATTAAAAAACCTATTTTCCAAAAATGCAACATTTCTTGACAACACAATCTTTCTAGGATTCATTGGATCTGATAATCTATACCCTTTACAGGTCTCACTATACCCCACAAAAATATATCTCTTACTCTTAGCATCAAGCTTACCATGCTTATGCTTAGGCTCCAAAGAATAAGCAATACAACCAAAAACCCTTAAGTGGCTCAGATCAACTTTAGATCCCGACCATAGGTGCTCAGGAATCTGTCCAGACAAAGCCGAAGTAGGGCAACGATTTTTTAAATAAATTGCAGTATTTACCGCTTCTCCCCAATAAGGCTTACTAAGACCTGATTCCTGTAGCATACAACGTGCTTTTTCAATGAGTGTCCGGTTAAGACGCTCTGAAACACCATTCTGCTGGGCCGAGTAAGGAACTGTAGTCTGATGTACAATACCTTCCTTACTTAAGAATCCAGAAAAACTATGATTGACATATTCGCCACCATTGTCCGAACGTAAGCATTTAATCTTCAATCCAGTTAGCCTCTCAACCATAGCTTTAAAAATAATAAATTTGGACATTACCTCAGATTTGTACTTCATTAGGTATCCAAATGTTTTTCTTGTGTGATCATCTGTAAATGTAACCAAATACTTTGCACCCCCCAAGCTGTAGTCACGCATTGGTCCGCAGACATCCGAATGTACCAACTCCAATGGTCGCTCGGCCCGCTTGCCCTCTCCTTTGGGAAACGGCTGTGTTGACAGCTTCCCCTCAAGGCAGGGTATGCAGTCCTTGAAACTGTCCTGGTTATTATCCTGAAACATAACACCAGACACATGACCTTTCAGAATACTCATACTTCTCAGACCTAAATGTCCCAACCTGCGATGCCATAGCTGACTAGATACAGCTACTGCGGTACTCTCTGTCTTTTGCACATTACTCAAAAGTTTGGAAGAATACACCTTATTGTGCAAAGGATTCACAATGTTACAATTTAGTTTATAAATTCCATTGTCACACCCCACAAGAGCTATACGGTTGCCAGAGATTTTACTATCATAAATGCTGCACCCATCATCATTAAATACAATAACAAGCCCACTTTCTATAAATTTACTTACTGACATTAAATTAGTGGCTATCTGTGGCACATATAAGACATTTTTAAGTTGTCTTACCTCATTTCCAAAGTTTACCATTAAATCTCCTACACCACTACATCTCAATTGTTCATTATTTGCTACAGCAACTGTAGTGTGTTTAGCATTACAATTAAAGTCTTTATAATTCACCATATTGTCTTTACAGTTTGACATATGAGATGTACAACCAGAGTCGATGAACCACTCATTACTTTGATGAGCAAACAAAGCTGAAGCGAAGCTTGTAGACTCATTCTTCTTGTCATTCTTCATCTTGTAGCATTTGGCCTTGATATGTCCAGGCTTATTGCAATAATGACAGACTATTGTCTTCTTCTTGAAAGAGTTCTTCGAAATTAATGCTTTGTTGCTATTGTTCAACGCGCCATTACTTCTCCGCAGCTCTTCTTGTAAAAGTCGAGTTCGTACAATCTCACTGGTAAGATCATTGGTTAAACATACTGTTTCAAGATTAGAAACCAAGTATTCGAATTCCTGAGGTAGACCGCTCAATAAAATCTCTGCGACTTCAGCATCATCAGTCTTACGGCCAATATCCGAGAGCTGCTGCACGAGGGTCATGACACCCTGTATGTATTCAGACATATTTGCAAACTGAGCATAATCAATTCTATGTAGCTGTCTCAAAAGTAGCACACGCCTTAACAAGCCTTTATTTTCAAATATATCAGCTAAGTTTTTCCATGCACTTTTTGCTGTAGCAGCATTCCTGATATATTGAAAAAGTGCCGGCTTGATGCAGAAAGCTATACGAGCCAAAGCACGCTGATCTCTCACCGGATCAGTCTCGGTGCCTTCGATTGTATTCCACAAGCCATCCATAGTAAGCAGCATCCTGATTGCAAACTTCCAATTCAAATAGTTTGATACTCCTTCCAACTTTTCTATAGACGATGTCAAGCTATTGTTACCTTGTAAAGCAGCATTTCCATTGCTCGCTTCTTGATGACTAGGCGAGGCCATTTTGGAGCACACCACCTATCACCCACGCAAAATCACCACCGCACCACAGCAAAGTAGCAATAAAAAAAATTGAGGTTATGTTCTGCACGCGTTATCACTTCTTCTGCTTATAACTTTTCTGGGTCCAAAACCTGTTATTACGAACTATCTGAGCAGAGGAGTTGTCTGCGAAGCGAAGCCAATATAAGGCGTGGTCGTGCAAAATGCTACAGGCAGGTATAGGTGGCATGCGGTGAGATTGAAACGCAATGTGTTCTGGTAACTATTCATGTATTTCTTGATTATCAAGCAGTCCAGGAATAGCGAGTATACATACATATTCAGTAGCAAAACTATTAATAAACATCAGGCACACAGATTATGAAATTGGGAAGAAAAGAATTAAAACGTGTGTTCTCACCAGGATGACATTTTGACGAAGAGGAAGTTGGAAAAGTTGTCTTTGTATAGAGGGAGAACTATGCTCTATAGTCTATACCAATATGTAATTAAAGTAAAGCGTAGTACACATGTTTCAACATTAAGTAAGTTGAAGTCCCAAGTCTTTAGGAACCGTGATTGTTTTGCCGTTTTTTGCGATAATGGTACGGAACCCTTCGTGCGCCAGTCCCACTCGCACTTGGCCGGTTTTTTCTTTTCCAATTTTAATGTAGCCAGGTAGCCAGTGACACTCGCAGGGTTAAAACGAATCGATTGACGTAAGAATCATCAAAATCGGCCAACGGTCTCTAGAACGCCACATAGGAACAAACATACTTACATAGTACATTACCCTCCTTCGGCAGTCTAGTTAAAAGCATGATGTTGCCTCCTATAATTGAGGGAGTGCACTTGTCATTACTTCATATTGATGATACATTGTGTTTTTGTGTACATCTTTCGACCTCGAATCCTGATTAAATCAATAAATAAAATACTAATTTTCGTGATCAAAATAGTAGATAATTTGTTTTTAACAGACTGTACAGAAAGGAGGAGGTTCTATGGTTGGCAGTATATTATGTGCCAATTTATCAGTCAATTGTGGACCGATTTTGAAAAGTCTTTTTTGTTTGAAAAAGTATGTTCCCGAATTGGTCTCATTTAAATTTGGTGAAGATCTGATGAAGAACTTCGGATATATATATAACAGAACTCTTCAAAAAACGTTACGTCTACGTTGAAGATAAAAAAATTAGCTCCTTCTGCGCATGCGACTTCCCTGGTAACTCATAAACGGCACAAATATGTGGATGTCTCTAACTATTCTCAATCTCATTTTTTATTTTTTTACCCGAATGCGGAAGGAGGGTAATGTGTTTATCAGTCTGTGTATGTTTGTTCCTATGTGGCGTTCTAGAGACCAAACGCGTTGGCCGATTTTGATGGTTCTTACGTCAATCGATTCGTCTTAACCCTGCGAGTGTCACTGGCTACATTAAAATTGGAAAATAGAAAAATGGCGGATTTTGGGCGCCATATTGTGGGGGCCCAAATTATTTTTCAAAATAAAGGGCTTTAAGAAGTGATTTCAAATATATATAACACTACATTTAAACATATAACTTAAAAGTTATAAATAAAAAAACTGAGGATACATCTGGTTTTGGTCAGCCAGCTCGCGAACATGTATCCTCCAACTGCACAGCATGATTTTCTTCTTGTTTACATCTTTTTAGTTCGCTGTAATAGTCCAGTAGGGATACAATTATTTTCCACATAACCTTTGATAATACATAAGTTTGTTAATTTCGCTGGGTGGATACCTTATGTGAATTCAACGCTATGTACAAAAATGCTAACAGTTAAGAGTTATGCAATAGGCATAAAGTAGGTATTTCCTATTATTTCGTGTTATAACATCAATATAAAATTTAAATAATTTACTGTTTCTTTATTAGTACTATCTAAACTTTATATTAGTGAAAATGCTAACAGATACGTACTGTGGAACAATGGAAAACTGAAAATGGCTCGTAACTCTTTTAATAAAAGATTTAAGTTTTCAAATCATATCCTAATGCATAGAGGGATTAGTTATACGTTACAACAAAAGTTCTAACAACTAAGTATAATGCTGCACAGGTTATTGTATTTTTTTTTACATTGTGATTTGCGAAATATTGAATTTATGTTCATAAATTTGCGCCTACATATTCGAAATAATAAACTCTGCCACCATACAAAAGTTTAAACACTTATGTGCTATGCTAGTTTAATAAATAAAATACAATTGGGTATTGCGAGCCATTTTCAGTTTTTTGTACATAGCGTTGAATTCACATAAGGTATCCACCCATCGAAAATAAAAAACTTTTGAATTATCAAAGGGCATATTCTTCTGGCTACTGGACTATATAAGCAGTCGGGTTTTTTGATTTTTTTAATTAAGTTTTTTTTTTCCTTCTTTTAATTAGACTTTTTACAATGATTTCAATAATCTTTATAGCCCTTTGCTAAGAATAGTTACAGCACTGATAACAACATTTGTGCCACATGTTAAATTTAGTCTTGTTATATATTTTTGTTTCCTTTGTATAGATTCTTTTACCGATTGTTTTGTGAATGTGTGAACATTGTAGGCCTTCTAGATTTCTAGACGCTTGTTAACATTTGTTAACTCTATACCTCGACCTTTATACAACCTTTTTTTTTTTAGTTTCTTACGACTTATTGTCGGGCCTACGTTGTCCCTCCATATCTAATCACTAATGCTGTAACATGGAAATATAAAAACAACGCCGGTACGCTCTAGCCGTAAGCAGATGTGTAGGTACAGTTCACTCTGGTATTGTCATTTCACCGGTTACCTTCAAATCTTTAATCTTATGTTATCCAGGTAATCTATTAATAACTTTGGGAATTATGGGTACCTTACTATAAAACTTGCTCATTATTGGCAAAATAGTGAAAAATAAAAACTGTTCTTACAAAAACTATATTACTGACTTCCAAATAAAAACACTACAAAGTGAAACATAACTTAAACTTTGGAAGTCGGTGTTATAAAACGAAGAAACAAAACACCGATACTAAAGTAATTTTTCACTTTGTAATGGTTTCATTTGTAAGTCGGTTGTATTTTTATGTAACATAGTCTATACTAAACAATTAAACAATATCTAAAACACTTTGTGATAAAGATAGAAGTCACCGATGAAGAACAGTTATTAAATAACATAACTTTTTGGCGTGGTCAACCGTCGAATCCGACTCGGCTGGGCAGCGTTCGGGAAGTTGCGCGGTATCTTCTCGTCCAACTTACCACAATGTCTCAAGACGAAAGTCTTTGACCAGTGTGTGTTGCCAGTGATGACATATGGCTCTGAGACGTGGACGCTTATAATGGGCCTTATCAGAAAGCTTACAGTCACTCAAAGGGCAATGGAGAGGGCTATGCTCGGAGTTTCCTTGCGTGATAGAATCAGAAATGTAGAGATCCGCAAGAGAACCAGGGTTACAGACATAGCCCGAAGAATTGCCAAACTTAAGTGGCAGTGGGCAGGCCACATTGCTCGCAGAACGGAAGGCCGATGAGGCCGAAAGGTTCTGGAGTGGCGACCGCGAACCGGAAGACGTTGCGTTGGAAGGCCTCTCACCAGGTGGACCGATGACCTGGTGAAGGTTGCGGGGATCCGCTGGTTACGAGACGCACGGGACTGGTCAATGTGGCGACGCTTGGGGGGCCTATGTCCAGCAGTGGATGTCTTTCGGCTGATATGATGATGATGACTGGAAATTTTGGAACGTTAGCTCTATATACTGCACGGACGCTTTTTTGTAGCCATTCAAACTTGGTCGGTTTATCCATGTATTGCGATTGTTCTGGTATATTTTACAGAGAAACTTAAATATACGGACAGTATATTTATTATAGCTCTTTAATTATTTAGTGTAATGAGCTGAAATTTTACATGTGAATAGTTGACATTAATACACTAATTATCGGAATATGTGTTATTTTGCTTTTCCATTAAAAGTCCTACAATCGGATGTCATACGATATAGTGATCCAGTCGTAGTAAATTATGCCATTGTTCATTAATTACTATAAAATAAAATAAGCCTTTATTGCTGTTCTACGAGTTTACAATACACACTTTTTTTTAACACGATCGGTTTCACTTCACAGCTTGTCTTCCGACAAAGGCCTCCTCTAAAGCTTTCCATATCTGCCTGTTTTTCGCTGTTCTCGTCCACTCTGGACCCGCTACCTTTTTGAGGACATCTTCCCATCTTTTTGTTTGACGCCCTTTACTTCTTTTCCCATTCCTGGGATACCACTCTGTTATGGTTTTTGTCCATTTACCACTCGAATCTCTAAGCATATGTCCAGTCCATCGCCATTTTAAAGTCTTACATATTTTCTTTGCATCTTTAAATTTAGTTGTATTTTTATTTTTTTCTAATCTTATTCTATCTTTTCTCTTAACGCCCATTACGCTTTTCTCCATTCCGTTTTGACATACCTTTATTTTGTTTATTAAGTTGTCTGTCAATGCCCATGTTTGGCAACCATAAGTTAAGCATGGTAAAATGCACATATTATACACTTTTCTTTTCTCTTTGATAGGCATGTCCTTGTTTTTCATGACTTCGCTGAGTGACCAATATCTCTTCCATGTATTGGCTATCCGTCTTTCAATTTCTTTATGCATGGTGTCTTCAGCGGCTATGAGTTGTCTTGTCCTAGGTATACGTATTATTCGACTGTCGATGTCGAATAGTACGTAGATCGCGTCTGTGATGAGTTAGTCATAATCATGTCTTTGCCGTGTTCATTGTAAGTCCAGCTTTCGCGCTTTGATCTGACAGTTGTTGTAACATTTGTTCTAATTTTATTGGACATTCTGCAAATAAGATCAGGTCGTCTGCAAATCGTAAGTGGTTTAGTTTTTCACCGTTTATTTTCAGGCCTTCGTGATCCCATTGCAGATTCCTGAATATCATCTCTATAGCCGCCGAAAACAACTTAGGAGAAATTTGGTCTCCTTGCCGGACGCCTCTCTCTATAGGAAATTCTTCACCCGTAGTTTCAAGCCTGATTTGGATCTGTGCTTTTATAGTATACGTTCCGGAGTATACGTATGTATTTTCCATGTATTCCCTGTATACGTAGTGCTTCCCAGATATACTCATGTTCCAAGGAGTCGAAGGCTTTATTATAATCAACAAATCCCAAATAGTATTTTTTATTGTACTCATTATATTTTTGTAGAACCTGCCTTAGAACATGTATGTGGTCTATTGTTCAATATTTACTGCGGAAACCCGCCTGCTCTCTTGGTTGGTTTTCATCGAGGGTAGAAGTGATTCGTGACAGAATTATTTTTGAAAAGACTTTATAGACATTGGACATCAAGCTTATAGGTCTGTAATTACCTAATTAATTACTAAGACCACATAAATTAAACTTTGCAAAGCATTGTAGACCCTTACAAAGTTACAAGATACAAATAAACGTAATAAGTTAGGCTCTAGAGTTCCTATTTTGAGTAATTGGACCTAATAACCTTATTTTACTTTTAAGTTTTTTTTTTGAATGGTAGGTTTTTTTTTAATTCTGTTTTCACAAACATTACACACAAATTCAAAACAATGTGCGTAAAAAATTACAACTCTGCACTAAAGCTTTTTATATGATTTTCATCAAATAGTCAAACGTCAGCGCAGCGGAAACTTGATTATTGCCGCAGTTTTATGAAACACAAATTACATTCAAACATACACCTGTCGTTACACACTAATTATTTAATGTGTACGTCCAGGTAAGTTAAGATCAGCTGCAGTAAGGAAAATAAGGCAGTTAACCGATGTAGTCACAGCTAGGTTAGTATACGATGCTTATTTCCATAGTATTATGTGTTATGGCATTCTGCTGCGGGGATCAGCAGCAGACGTTGACTCAAATTTCATCTTACAAAAGAGGGCAATCCGCGCGATCTATAAAATGGGTCCACGCGAGTCCCTCAGAGAAAAATTTAAAGAGATCGATATACTAACTCTACCTTCACTTTATATTTTGGAATGCATTTTGTATGTCCGCAAAAATCAAGGGATTTTTAAACTAGAAGCGACTTCCATAATTTAAATACACGCAGTAAGCACGAAATTGTAACACCCAAATTCAGATTAACGAAAACTAGCAAGTCTTTTCTTATAAATAGTATACCTAAGCTACGCTTTTGTAACAAGTTGCCAAAGTCAGTTATAGAATTGACCGATGGAAAGTTCAAAAACTGCATCAAACGTAGGACACGTTTGATGCAGTTTTATTAAAAAAGCATATTATAAAATCAAAGTCTACGTTGAAGATAAAAATTTTGGCTTTAGCTCCTTTTGCGCATGCGGCTTCCCTGGTAACTCATAAACGGCACAAATATGTGGATGTCTCTAACTATTCTCAATCTCATTTTTTAGGGTTCCGTACCTCGAAAGGAAAAAACGGATCCCTTATAGGATCACTTTGTTGTCCGTCCGTCCGTCTGTCTGTCAAGACCCTTTTTCTCAGGAACGCTTGGAGGTATCAAGCTGAAATTTATATCAAATACCCAGGTCTACTGTCCCTTAAAGCTGTGAAAGCTTGTGTAGATTGTTTTACCGATTGTTTTGTGAATGTGTGAACATTGTAGGCCTTCTAGATGCTTGTTAACTTTTTATCTCGTTTATACAGGCTTTTTATTTTAGTTTCTTACGACTTACTGTCGGGCCTACGTTGTCCCTCCATATCTAAGCACTAATGCTGTAACATGGAAATATTGTAAAAACAAACCTTTAACAAATTTTTTTTAAAAGAGTATACATGGAGTTTCTTGCCGGTTCTTCTACATAGGAAACGACCAACCCGAACCGTGCACCTTTTGTCGACGTTTTATAAGTGCCAATGTTGGCCTATGTGAAATAAAAAACATTTGATTTTGATTTCCATAGGAAAAAAAAGTGCCGCTGGGATGACTGGAAATACTCCAGCGGAAACAGTTTTTATTGAATAGCTCCCCAAAGTTGGAACCACAAATTTGTACTTACCATACAAAATTACACGACGTCATACACTAAATATCTGCTAAACTGAATTGAAAAATTCGACTTTTTCCGCTGCGACTACGAACACCTCTTTGGAAAGGTCTCAGGGTTCCATGTGCTGATCCCTGGTCCAGGTCCAGGTGCCTTTTGAAGATAGCAAAAAAAACAACGATTGGTATGGTACTGCTACAAGTAGGCTACAATAGAATAAATATTTTTATTTTATCAATGCTGATAGTGTTTCCACAACACATAAGATTATTGGCCGTCAGTCACACCTGCTATAGTGCTTTATTTTGTTAAGCGCGATTATGACAATTACTCTTATTACTAGACTAGTAGACCCCCGGGGCTTCGCTCCCGTGGCTACCTTACCTGCTTAACCAACCTATCCTGCCTACTTTTCCTACCCTGCCTAACCAGCCTACCCAGCCTACCCTGCCTTCCCTGCCTACCCTACCTACCCTAGGGTAGGTAGGTAGATAGGTTGCCCCTATCTAATTATTTTTATGTATCATTAAGTTTTCTCAGCCCACGCCAAAGAATGAATTTTACAGACATTATTTTGCTACTTTGGGTTACATTATTGCAATTTTCATAAGGATCTCTAATTTTTTTGAAAATATATTATAGACTATGACACTCAGGTATAATGTAGCTTTCTACTGGTGAAAGAATTTTACCTTGTTTTTGAGTTCTATATGGCCCCCCCAGTTCGATTTTCGAACAAACCTCTTTACAATGCCATATGAGCAGTTTTCAAAATCGGTTCAGTAGATCCAGAGATTACTCCCTACAAAGTCACAAACTCACAAACATTTCCTCTGTATAATATTAGTATAGATAACGTAGTTTTATTTTCACTGTGATTACTAGCTGCCGCCCGCGTGGTATTAGTAGGTAGGTACTTCTCCCAATATCTTTATAAATTATAGCCTATGTCTTATTCTGATGTATAAAGATATATTTTTGTAAAGTTTCATCAAAATCGAGTAACGAACATCTATCCATCCTCACAAACTTTCACGTTTAGAAATAGAATTCAAACTTCATACGTAAAATGTATTAAAGTAGTTCCTAGTGAAAATAATATTAATATCTAGCAGTTCATAATAAATAGATAGTGCCTGTTTTTACTAACACTAGGCAACACCTAGAATACCTACGTACTGAAAATGTCATCATCTTTCTGCCCTTGTCCTTGTTACTTGCGAGCATAGAGGAAAATAATATATTGAGTCATCCATCGCAACACGTTTATTTCTATGCCGTGTTTCAACCTTTTATCATAAAATAACACCGCGCAGGATTGCCTCGAAGGGCTAAGCAGACGAGCACCCTACACAACACTAGATACTATTGCCAATAATTGTATGGGTTGTGAAACCACACAAACTATTACTTTTTTCCATATCATTCCTGTCAGAAAAGATGTTTCTTTGGTCTCTCTCTCCATCCGTCAACATTATATTCGAAAACTTTTTAGTCACATGCGTTCCATCCCTCCTCTTCACATGCCCATATGCCCATGCCCCAGGATGCTAGTGTTGCAGGGGCTAGTGGTAGCACGCAAAGTAACAAAGCCTGGAACCTATTTATATATTAACTGTGTCTCTGTCACCTCTGACCAAGAGTCAAGAGCATACCAATCACAATTTTTTTTTCCCTTTTCTTGGGTTCATCAATAGGATGGACCCTAATTTTATTACAATCTAGCCTTATAAATAGACTAATAAGTAATTTAATTATAACCTAAACTATTACATTGTCTTTACTAAGAATGTGTCCAATAGCACTTTTCTTATTGTCTCTATTAAGGCGAATACACTTCATTCTTGTGTTTGTTTGGTAGCACTTTGTGCGTTACACTATTCACATTCACTAACACTAACTCGAACGGTGTTGCACTATGTTTGTGTGGTCGAGAAGCTGGATTGCCTCGACGTTCACATGCTGATGAAGTCTCTTTTCGTGAGCTTCTGCAAATTTCTGGATCACTTTATCGATGAACTCAACTTTTAGGTCCCGATGGTGGATCATTTCGTATATGTACCAAGGTGCATTTACAATTGCCCTTAGCACTTTGTTCTGGAATCGTTGTATAAATAATATATTGCTCTGTTTGGTGCAGCCCCATAGCTGAATACCATAAGTCCAAACTGGCATCAGGACTTGTTTGTATAGCAATAATTTATTTTGCACAGACAGCATGGAGTTTCTTCCAAGCAGCCAATATATTATTTTATATCGGAGGTCGAGTGCTTCTTTTTTCTTCTTGACGTGGGCTTTCCAGCGTAACTTTGCGTCAAGGATGATACCGAGATATTTGGATGTATTCTCGTATGGGACTTGTTTATTATTAATATAAACTGGAGAATACTGATGTTTTGTGTTGGTAAAATCTATGTGAACAGATTTGCCGTAGGATTCATTAAGTTTAGTCCTCCATTTTTTGGTCCAGTCATAAACTTGATTAACAGCCATTTGAACCTTTTCTACTGCTTCTCCGTGGCTGTTTCCTACAGCCATAATAGCTGTATCATCAGCAAAGGTCCCAATCGTGTTTTGCTCTAATTTAGGAATATCACAAGTGTATAGTAGGTACAGGACTGGACCTAAAACACTTCCTTGCGGTACGCCAGCTTTTATTTGTTTCAGTTCTGAGTAGGTATCTTCTTGTCTTATTCTAAAGACTCTGTTTAGAACGTAGGATTCTAATATATCTGAAAATTGCTTCGGTAACAGGCTCTTCAATTTATATATAAGGCATTCATGCCATACTTTGTCAAACGCTTGCGCCACGTCTAGAAATACAGTAGAACATACTTTCTTGTCTTCGAGGGCGTTTTCTATTACGTTTGTGATCCTATGTACTTGATCAATAGTGGATTTCTCGAAAACCAAACTGGTGCTCTGGTATTATGTTCTTGCTATCTATTATAGGTTTAAGTCATCTGAGGAACAGTTTTTCAAATAGCTTGGACATTATTGGTAGCAAGGAAATAGGCCTATAGGATGATGTTTCGTGAGCCGGTTTACCTGGCTTAGCTATCATTATTACTTCAGCCACCTTCCATAAGTCTGGTACATATTTAAGCCTTTGTGCGTCATTGATAAGGGTCGTTAATTTTACCAGACCCTTTCTCGGTAGGTTATGAAGTACTTCTCCTGTTATTAAATCGTACCCTGGTGATTTTCTTGTGCTTATATTGTGTTTTATTTCTCGTGCGACTTTTCTCGGTGTTACTAATTTTATGGTAACTTCATTTTCCGATGTCACCATATTAAGCAACGTGTGATCTTCAATGATTTCCCCGTCGTTTGGTTGGAAGATATTTTCTAAGTGCTCTGCAAACCTCTTCGCTTTTTGCTCGTTAGTTATTGCCCATTGCCCGTTTTCACATTTGATAGGTTGGGATTTGGGTAATCGGTCTTTTTAAGTGCTTAGTAGCCTTCCAAAGAGAGTAGTCTGTCCTTTGGTCTTTACTTAGGCTCTGAAGATAGGTTTTGGTTGACTCGTCTTTAAAGTCTTGGATTAGTCTTCTTACTCTTTTTGTAAGACAATCCAATTTTCGTTTGTCTTCAGGGCACCTAGATTGATGCCACGTTTTTCTCTGTTTTCTTTTCTCCATAATGAGATGCTTGATTCTGAGCGGGTAAGTATTTCCTTTCGTCCTCTTGTTGAAGTCAGGTGTATTTTCCCACGCTGCTTGCTGGATATGCATTATGAATTTTTCTACTTCGACGTTTAGATGTTCGGGTGTTTTTAGTGGAACTTTAAGGTCTATCTGATCATTCAATCTGGACTTGAAGCTCTCCCAATCTGTACACTTATTAACAAGAGTGGGCCTGTTTTCTTTATACAAAATGGTTTCGCTAATTTATAGATATATTGCAGAGTGATCTGAATTCATGTCATAGCTTTGTTTCGATTTTATATAACTAGTTGATAAATCCTTGGTTATAAAAAAATCTATTAAGTCCGGAATTTTATTTTGATCTGTTGGGCAATAGGTGGGTTTGCCAGTTGATATGACATCACATTGCAGCTCTTTTATGGCATTTAGTAATTCTTTGCCTTTAGTAGTTGTTAGTCTGGAGCCCCAATACGTATTTTAGCATTAAGGTCACCAATTCTAAGATAAATCGAGTTCTAAAGCGAGTTAGAAAGTTCATATAGTGGTCCTTTTTAGGGTTCCGTACCCAAAGGGTAAAAACGGGACCCTATTACTAAGACTTCGCGATCCGTCTGTCTGTCCGTATGTCTCCAGGCTGTATCTCATGAACCGTGATAGCTAGACAGTTGAAATTTTCACAGATGATGTATTTCTGTTGCCGCTATAACAACAAATACTAAAAAAAGTATAAAATAAATACTAAAGGGGGGCTCCCATACAATAAACGTGATATTTTTGCCGTTTTTTGCTCGATATTAATAACGGCAACAGGTAGACGCTTGAAATATTCACAGAATGTTTAGTTGTATATTTACTTCAAAAAATAATAATTAATAAATTAAAATAAAATAAATTAAAGGGGGCTCCCATACAACAAACGTGATTTTTATGCAGTGTTTTGCGATAATGGTACGGAACCCTTCGTGTGCGAGTGCGACTCGCACTTGGCCGGTTTTTTATCATATACCGTGGTGGACAGTACTCGTAGATTGCAGATACTGTTACAGGATATTTTTTGGTTTGTAGACAAATCGCCACTGCTTGGATGTCCTTCTCTTCGTGTTTAAATTCTTCAAAGTGCCGTAGGTTTTCTTTCACTATAATGGCACTAGCATCTCTTGCAGAATTGTCTGGGTGGAGAGCATGGTATACTTTGTACCCTTTAAACTTAATGTGAGATTGCTTTGTGAAGTGATTTTCTGATATCAGGCACACATCAATCTTTTCTACGTCTAATACTACTTGTAACTCGTTCTGATGTTTTTGTAACCCATTTGTTTTCCACGCCATAATTTTAAGTGTAATATTCATTTTTGTGGCTTAGAAGTAGCAGCTTTATTGCTATTTTCAATCTCTCGTCGAATGATGACATTAATTTTAAGATTTCATCTAACTTTTTGTCACTGTTCATATCAACCAAAGGCGCCTTGGCTATGCATCTTGTAGCTACTTGGGCATAAGATACGTTTTTAGTTGTAGAGCTTTGCCTTCGTTTGTACTGGGTGGGGACTTCGACTCTTCCAGATAAAAATCTCAAATAAAAAAAAATACTAATCGGTAAGTCGGTGTCTTTAGTAGGTACCATTTTTTACGTTATGGACACCGACTTCCAAAAATAAAGTTATTTTTCACTTTGTAGTTTCTTATTTGGAAGTCGGTACTATTTTTTTGTAAAAAAAGGTTTTTTTTTTCACTTTTTAGTTAACAAGTAGTTAAGTAAGGTACCTACTTACCTATAAAGCCAGAAAAGATTACCCGAAAATCATGAAACTGAACATAACCGATGAAATGAGAGTGTATCAAGGTGAACTGTACACATCTGCGTACCCCTTTAGAGCGTACTGGCGTGATGTTATGTTATGAAATGGTATAAACAATACACAGACATGCGATTACAGCAATCCCGAGAGATTTGCCGTTATTTATTGAAGAGTTCTGTTGTTTATCTCCGAATTTCTTCATCAGATCTGCACCAAATTAAAATGGGACCAATTTCGAAACATACTCTTACAAAAAAAAAAGAATTTTCAAAATCGGTCCACAATTGACGGAGATATCGGTGAACATATATAAAAACAAAAAAAAAACAAAGTCGAACATAAAACCGCCTCCTTTTCTGTAAGTCGGTTACAAATAAAGATATTTATCAACTAATTTGCAGTCGCAGAAATATTTATTTTTACTTTGCCATTACTGATTAAATAAAAAATCCCACGATCAGAATTACAGATTCGCCATCCTAGCTTTGTCCTAAACAAACGATTCCCTTTCAACATTCTTGTTACTCTCACATCAAATCTCATCATTTTTAGCTTCACTACTGACTTTTGCATTAGACCTCCAATCTGCTCTAGTCGTCTTATCGAATATCTTTTAAATTGGTCCAACATTGGAGGAGGAAATAGACGAGAGCCAAACCTCGAATTATGACTATGGAAATTCAGTCGGGCCCATATTTCTTCCAACCCAACCCTTGGTTTTCTGACGGATACATTGAAGCTGTCAGTAGTGAATACTGTAGACCGGACTTTGAAACTGCACCGACTGTCGTCGTTATCATATCAGCCAAAAGTCGTCCACTGCTGGACATAAGCTTTCCAGAAGTGTTGCTATATCGACCGGTCCTATACGTTTTTCTGACTGGTTCTCCTGTGGCTATCTTCATTTCTGATTCGATTACGCAAGAAAACTTTAGGTAACTTTAAGCCTTCAGATGAGGCCTTATTGCGAAAGACCACGTTTCCAGCTATATCTTCGGCATTGACTATACATCGCTTGAACTAACTGCTCATCTTCCTTGACACACCTTTCCCTTCAATAAAAGACCACCACAAAACCATGCAGAGGCTCCCCTGCACCCGGTCTTATGCCTTTTTATTTACTGGACATTAGAATGAAAAGTGGTGTATGCTATGGGCCAGTAGAGGTGTAAATAGTATTAGCACTTTAGGTAACTTAAAGCCTTCAGTTGAGGCCTTATTGCGAAAGACCACGTTTCAAGCTATATCTTCGGCATTGACTGTACATCGCTTGAACTAACTGCTCATCTTTCTTGACACACCTTTCTCTTCAATAAAAGACCACCACAAAACCATGCAGAGGCTCCCCTGCACCCAGTCGTATGCCTTTTTATCTACTGGACATTAGAATGAAAAGTGGTGTATGCTATGGGTCAGTAGAGGTGTAAATAGTATTAGATATTGTATTATCATATGTATTACCAATATCTATTACTGTTGTTCATACTAGGTGCGCTATCCTAGGTCACTAATAGTTACTTGCACATATTTTAATAGTGGATGTAGACATACCTACCTGGTTCGAAGGCCGTGTGGTAAAGGATCAGTAATAAAAGTTAAACATTAAATAACTCAATGTATTATAATTATGTAACTCCTTTATTACAAATTTCTTGCAACAATTTAGTAAAAATTAATCCCCTTTCGATATAATATACATCAAAAAAATTATATCTATAATTCTACCATAATCACGAGTACACCATTTCCTCCAAACATACCGTTCCAATTATGTAAAGTAGCTATATTAGAGTATATTGTGGCACAATGCCAGCGAACTCACTCACTACCTACGCAAAATCTTGGATTGTATTTTTTTTTAATAAATTTTCTAGTTCATCATACACAACAATTTACAGGGTAATATACATTACTTTTGTACTTAACATTGATTTATAATGCATACTACCAGAAAAGTATCGTACTTAAATAGATATCAGTCATCATAATTATATTATTATGTACAACAAAAAGCATACGATATAAAAATAATCATAGTTTTGTGAGTTACGGTAGCATTGTGCCAAGCTGGCAACACTTACTGGGAAAATTACAAATTCTAAAATGGCCCATGTTTTTAAATTGGAAAAGAAGAAACTATGTTGTTCATCATTATACTTAAATAGGCCATTTACATGGGATTATTAGGTACATTAATGTTTATACAGTAAAAAGTTGTAATATTTTTTTTCTATTTAATAGGGTTCATGATATGGTTATCTATATGGATAAGTAATACTTATTATTTACATAAACAACTCATTTCTGTTTAAATTTCCGCTTCATTCTCAATTATGTACTTAAAGCAAGGACATTATTTTTTTATTTTCGTTAACTTTGATATGCCTAGCATGCCTCAAATTATCCATGCCAACATAAATCCGAAATGTTCCTAATTATCTTTTTTTTTTACATGCTGCACGAATACTTAACCATTGATTTATGATAAAGTTACTGTTGTAAAAGGTATAGTTAAAATAAAGAAAAATACAAATGTTTTAAAAACACCGGTCTTACTACATAAATAACAGTTCTATAAATCTTGTCTAGCCTTATATTCTATGTAAGTATATAAAAAACGTTACAAGCCATATTGTATACCCTAAATAACTGTTAAACACCATGGCTTCTTGTATTTTATGTCGGGCTTGGTGACGGCAACTCCGCTAACAAGCTCGTGTCGATCGCGTCGCGTTTGGCCTTTAACCTATATGTAATCGGTTATCGGTTTAAAAACAGTTTTTAAATTATGTGTTCTCTTATGATAGACAACTGAACTGCTACACCAAAATTAGTAACACTGTTGTAAGCCAGCAATGAGTGTGCCAGACGTGGGCGCCAGCAGGACTATATTATGGAAATGTACTTCTTCACCGCGCCTCAGATAGGATGGTTTTTGGTTTTGCCCATTGGTACGGAGAAGAAAGTAACTTAGTCGACTTATTCAGAAAAGTTTGAGAAATAAAGCGAGCACGAAAATTTTAGCACCTTGCCTGGAATGTGCTGGATTCTCTAATGTTACATGAGACTATTTTTTATGCCTACCGGCGCCCATGGTGTTAGACTACTAACATTTGTTTCAAAGGACAGTTTACCGTTGACAATTTGAAAGTTAACGAAATAAAAATAAGGTATCAAACCATTTACTGCGGAATTTTGTTTGAAAGTATGTCTGTTGGCTGGTGTGCATCCTGAATGAACGTACTAAAGACAAATATCTAGAAAAAGTACTATTTTTGATATGGAAGACTTCAACGATTTTTGTATAATCTAAATTTAGTTTATGGAATTTGATATGCCAATTATTTTTCGATAAAAGATTTGGAAGTAGATGTTACACAGTGTAAATACATCATAAGTATATATTTTATAAAAAAATACATACAAAAGTAATAATGGTACTTATCAAGATAAATGATGCTACTTGCTATTTAAGAATTTTCAATATGTGTCATTGATATTGAAACGTAGTTTACCTAAAATATGGACCACCAAAATATTTTTTTAAGAATGTTTTGGATACGTTAAAATGGGAAGATTTGAATTTAGTTTCTAATTTTTCAGCTGAATTACAATCAACATTTCTTTACTAAACCTATTTAAGAGTTACTTATCATAACAAATACAATATGTATGTAAGCCCTAATATGGAAGCAAATTTAACAACATTAAAATTATTTAAATTTGAGATATTTACAAGATATATAGTTTCATAGTTACATCAAAATAAGATACAGCAATGTATAATAATATAATTAAAGCGCATCGTTTTGTTTTCACACGTGTCTGAGTCAAACCCCAGTATGAAAGTTATACCTTAAATTAATAACAAAACAAAATTGCACATTAGAATATCCTACTTAAAATAATTTTGGCACTAAATATCTGTGGCACTATAATTAACTCGCATGTCTTTATCTTGACCTTCACTACTTTCAATAGTCTTTCCTTCAGTTTCTTTTTCACTTTCACTCATATTTTCGCAAGGGGCGGAATCTTCATCATCGGATGAGTCCCGGCCCGCTGGAGGTCCTGTTAGTGTCGCACCGTTAGGTTCTCGATACTCTAGCTTTGTTGGATCCTTCTCATGGAGCTTTTTTGCAAGTGATTGTAAACTGGCAAGCGAACTTGCACAATCTGTCGTATCAATATCTGTTAAACTTACACCTGCCCGTTCTATTTCCGTAAATGTTCCAAAAGGCAATTTAAATAAGCATTCAAGCCGCATGACGTGCATTTTACTTCTAAGATGTTTGGCTAGGTGTCCATGTATTCTGAACGCTATATTACAATCAGAACACCGAAATGGCCTAGGGTTAAAAGATGTAGCAGCCCCAAATGTTGACGTCATGGACACTTTGTTATGATGTGAACCTGAGCGTTCATGTTTTTGAAGATGTCCCCTTGTTCTGAAACTTACGGCGCACACACTGCATCTAAAAGGCCTTTCCATATAATGAATATTCAGATGCAATCTCAACTGTGAAGGTTTTGTGAATGTCTTGTTACAGAAGTCACAAACCCTGCGACCATCTTCCATTAACCTGCCAGGTGAATAGGAACTATTTTCAAAATCCTTTCCTTTTGTAACTTTATAAGCTACGCCTCCAGCACCTATTACAACTTTTCTCGCGACGGGTTCATGATCCAAGGAGGGTAGTTTTGTTGACTCCGATTCTGAAAACTGTTCATCTGATTTTGTATTGTCTTCGCGTATAACCAAAATGCTATCGTCGTTAGAATCATCATTTTGATTTTGTACGCTGTCTTCGTGTGTTTGAATATGATTTATTCTTGCATGTTTTAAATATTCAGATACAACATGTTTTGCATTTTCTGCGTTACTTTGAGTTTGGATGTGACTTCCTTTAGTCTCATTGACTGAACATATGGCAACAGGGGATTCTCTGATTACCGAGACCTCATCTCTTACAGCTGGAGATTTTAAGATATTGTCACTTTCATTATCTGACATTTTGGCTTCGCTGTAAATGACTCGAGAAGAAGACACGGTCGTCATAAACGAACTTTTAGCGGACGTCACAATTTTACTGCTGCTGTCCATGGAGCAGTAACTGTCGGTAAACGTTGACTTTTCAAGATCAACTTTCCTTACTTTACTTAAACTACTAGTAAGTTGACTTTGTTTAATCTTGGAATCTTGCAACGCTCTTTCGGTCAAATATGTATGCAGCATCGGCTCTCCATTTGTCCACTGAGATTGGTGATTAGGAAGTTTGGCGGTATTTGAAGCTAAGGATGCTAAAACACTAGATTCTCTGGCGGTTGGTATTTCGGGAATGTTATGTTGCGTTGTTTTCATATCAGTTTTGCTGAGATCCATTGGTTCGTTTTCAGAACTCAATCTAGAGTCGATGGGAGAACTCATTGCGGTACTTGGCCTTTCTGGATTACTTTCTGTACTAGCATTTTCCAATCCCGTTGGCGTATACGGATATGTTGAAGGTCTATTGCTTGTTATTAGACCGGGGGTGGCAGAAGTGGTCGGTCTAGATCCTCCTAGTGATAATAAACAGTGTGCAGCTTCATGTTCCGGTAATCGTGATTTGTAAGCTTCTGTATCTGAAAAATCATTAACAATTTCTAATATTAGCATTCAGTACTTCATGGTCAGTACGGTAAGTAACTAATAATTAATCACACGCACAGGTCAAGATTTAGCTTTATATCATCACGCTCCGTGTATCACTTGTTAGCATAGCAGCTATTCTACATAATTATTGTGTTAATTTTTTAAAAGTTTTTTTATACAATCAAAAAGCACTTGTGAAGAGGCGAACGCTTAATAATCCGTCAGGATTATTAAATAATAAAGATAATTCTTACCACTTGATTCTGTTTCGCCTTCGTTTCCTTCATCTCCCTCAGATTCTGTGTCATCATCAGTTTCACCAGAGCATTGCGCCATCTCTCCACCCTCACCATCATTTCCTTCATTTGGATTTATTCCTAATTCACAGCACTTTTTATAGTGCGCTTTACTTTTCATATGTTTAGTCAAGTTGCCCTTAGTTTTAAAACTGAAATAAATTATCGTATAAATAATTAATGTTTATCATAAATATTAGTTACTATATAATAAATTATGAATTCATAATATATTGAATCAATTAAGACATAATTAAGGTGCTGACAATTATTTGATGACAACCAATTATATTTACCTGAAAGCGCAATGCACGCATGTGTAAGGACGAACGTCGGTGTGAGTGCGGATGTGTTTCTTCAGCATCGAAGGCTTCTTACAACGAATTCCACATTCTGAGCAAACATAGCGTCCTCTTCCACGACCTCGGACGTACGTATATTCCTCATTACTTTCGAACCCACCAGTCACCTCTTTTTTAGGGGTCACATTTTCACAAACTGAATATTTATTTTCGTCTGATTTCCTTATATCAAGTAATGAAATTGCCTGGAAACCCAAATAATATCATCAATAATGTATATTAAATAAAATATTATTATTTCGTTAGACTTTCATCAGATCGTATCTAGTATTTAAGATAAATAGTACATAAACATACCTGTTTGTTATCTTTTACAATTCTCTTCCACTGCGATGAATGAGTCAGTACAAGATCCTGTTTAATCACAGCGACGGCTACAGCTTGCGGTCGATGACGTGAGTCATAAAGAGACATAGCAGACGATGCTGACAATCCCAGCGGGTCTGGCGTCAGCTCGGATAATAACTGTAAACATATTCATATATCTACAATACAATCACCATTCACCAACATCGTAAGTGCTCGTAAAACGCCAAATAGATACTCATTAAAAAAAAGTTACAATTACCTGCCAGTTACTGTACATTGATAGAAAATGTTGATTTGGAACATATGTTGGTTGAGGCCTATTGATCGTACAGTAGAAAACTTTTGTCGAACATTTTAATCCCAGATATGTATATGCATTTCCGTTTAAGTATAGTTGGCCATATGCTTTAGCTGGGCGAGGAGTTTCTGGCGATACAAGAGGCATTGTATTCGCATTTGGCGTGATCCCGTGATGTCTTTTTGGCGTAAATGTGCCAGGTTTTAAAGGTAAAGTAGAAGGCCGCAAAAATTTTGGTTTTCTTTCTTCTGCAGAAGGTTTAGTTATGACATTCTTCTGGAAGTAAGAAGTTTCAGACCTTTCATTGTACACTGAAACTATAGGCGTTTCTTGAGCGTTAGTGTTCTTTTGAACCTCCGATGAACTTGGAATTTGATTGTTGTAAATTTCAGCCTTGGTTATTAAATTTTCAAAATTAAAATTGCGCAACTCTTTTTCTGCTTTAGTTTCTATGCTCTTGAACAGATGATTACTGCTAAATGTATCTTTATTCTTTTGTTTGTATACTGTAAAATTGATATTTTCTTTCAAAACCGGTGACCTAGGAAGACCTTCGGCATTTCTCTTGATGGCTCCATCTTGTCTGAGAATAGATTTCACTAAGTTCGATGGAAACGATTTAGAAATCAAACTTGACTCATCTACATTTTTTATTTTTATTATAGGTACTGCTGAAATGTAATGTGGCATATCAACATTAAACTGATCTTGAGACTGTTCATCTGCGTCTAGTTTTGATGTTCTTGAATTAGGACTTTTACTGTTTCGTAATTGCTGAGTGTCGTATTTAATTGATGTTCCTTTTGAAGATTGAACGTTTACTATGGCATTCCCATGTAGGTCCTCTCGAATGTATTGCTCAGAAGTTTTGTTGGTATCATTGTTTATTACATTCTTTGGGTGAACATTTGGATTGCCAACGAATACGCCAGGTGTGTTTGGTCCAGGTATACCCGGCACGTGAGGTATTAATTTACCACCATGAAAGATTGTCGTTGCACCATTTGGAGATGAAGGACTGAGTGGAGGCAAAGTAAGTGGATTAAACGCTGTAATAGCACTGAGAGGTGGAAATTGAAAGTGTGTAATATCGTGTATATTAGGCAAATTGGAACTCGAAATAGATGGGGCGGTTGATATTGAAATCCTGGGTGTCTGTGGTTGTGGAGTGCCCAATCCTTCTTTAGGTGTTGGCGGATTATGCATTATCGTTCCACCGGAATGCAAGCCGGATCTCACCACAACGCTGCTAGCTTCTACGTCATTAGCAAGTTTTGATGGTGAAAGGTTTTGTTGTATTAATATGGGTGAGAGCTGATTTTTACTGGGTTCAATTCTAAGCGTTGTTGTACTACCCAAATGATCAACAATTTTTACTTCACCGCCAAACATTTGAAGAGAGGTTGAATTATGTCTCATATGTTGTGACATTTCATCAATCGTTCGTAAAGTTGCAGAGTTGGCATCGATACATCTTATCTTGGATTGTGAATACAAATCGTTTGACCTCGGTGAAATATTTTCTGTCAGCCTTGGACTATAAGTGTCAGACCGACTGTCAATTCTTCTTTTTGGGCTCGGTAAAGGCTTCACTTTGAGGCTTTCATTCTTTCTCGTGTATTCTGATGGCACTCTACTATCTACAAGTCTTGTATTTCCAAGTAATGGTCCTGGTGATGGTAAAGGAGCCGCCACATCATTGCATTCTGGTTTCAAGATAACAAGATTATCAGGTTTAATTCTTGATGGTGATGACTTCGTCGAATTCGTAGATCGTGAATAATTTGATGGTGATTCCGGTAATCTAACATTTATTGAATTGCTTCTTACAAATAGGTTTTCAGGCCTTATAGATTTCATATCTTTCTGAGAGATAGTATTACTGCTAACACTTCCCTTGCAATAATAAACTCTGTGTGTTTCTAAATTATCAGCACTTCGATATATTATCTGACATAAGGGACAAATAAATAAGGGCCCATCGATTAAGTCACCAGTCGTTGACGTTAATCCGTTCATTTTAGTTTTAAGAAGGAGATCTTTTATGATAGAGCCTTCTGGATTTAAAGGATGTTTTTGATGATCACTCTGTGAAAAACTTTCAGAATGAGATCTTTTTCTATATGAGTTTTCGTTTTCATGATTGGATTTGGTCAAGTTTAGTGGTGACGGTTCTGATTTAATTTCACCTAATTCAGACATAAATTGTTTACTTTCCGCAATTTGTTTAATTTTACCATATTTCTTTTGTAATGGTGTTTCTATAACGTCAACAATAGCTTCATTATCTGATATAATTTTCGAGATATGTTCCGTTAGGAAATCAGCATTCGGAGAAATAGATTTTTTAACCTTATCTTTTTCATCGTTTTCTTGATATAAGGCGGCTCTAAATTTAGGTTTGTAAATTGATTTTGTTCTATTGTTATCAATTAATGAAAAACTCATGCTTGTGGAGGGCATGCTTGTATCAATAATTAATTCTGAAGAATCATTCGACTCCACATTCTCGGCACGTATTATAGAAGCATCAGAACCAGTTTCCGAAACAGATGTGGGAGGAATAGACGTATCACTTTCTGAACCTCCTGATAAGTCATCGTCGTTTAAAGTTACTGATACGTCAGCTCCTTGCATTCTTAAGGCATGTGTTCTTGATCTTTGATGTTTGTATAAGTTGGATTTCGTTTTAAAAGCAAATCCACAAGGTACACAAGGGTATGGTCTCTCATTCGTATGAGCTCTGATATGTTTTTGAAGAACTGAAGGCTTGGCACAAGGTAATTTACAGTATGGACATATATAACGTCCACCCACTCCACCATTATAGGCTTCTTTGATTAAATCATTTTCAAGATTCTCAGTCTTATTAGAAAATTCATCAGTAACACTGGTCTGACCAGCTACTTGAACAATATTATTTACATTACTTAGTCTACTATTTTCATCATTATAATTAATTTGTACATTTTTCTCCACATCCCGAACTTCTAAATGCTGCTTCTCTGCTTTTGTTTTTATTTTCTCTATTTCTGGATGGGCTGCTGCGATACTACCATTTGATATTGAAAGACTGCAAGCAGTCGACGATACTATCGTATCCTTAAGTCTGGTTTCCCCCGTTTTTGGTAGATTTCCGGGAAACACAGACATCGTAGATGCCATTTTTTTGAATTTCTTATGAAGATAGCTGTGATCATTGTTATTGGAGAAATTACTGTCTAAACGTTTTTCTTGTGTAAGCGGCATCGTACCCGCGACGTTTATACCTGGAAAAGAAAAAAAATACATTTTATTTTCATATCCTTGTTTAAAAATTAGGTATGAATTTTTTTGAAGCTAGTTCAGAAACCAAAGTAAAATGTACGGTTTTCAAAAAAGAAAGAATGTTAAATGGTTTTATTTTAATGATTTGCGCCAGTAAGTACAAGCAACTAACAATATTTAAGATATCTTTGGTTATTTATCTACAGAGATACCTACAAAATCTGAAAAATAAAAATTGTATTTAGTATGCGTATGGTTTCACTCACGCGGATTTTATCGGGGATGCCCGAACCTAGAGTTCGGTTCGTGACCTCGCCGCGTGATCAGTTCCTGATTATGGTCTCCAGTTGCGTACAAAACTTGTAAGGCAAATACGATAAAATACACGTGACGTGAGTAATTTGTACCATTCTCCTAAAATATGAACTTGGTATTCTCGTGATTTATTGCAACGATTGATTAATTCAATGCATCCTTCCAAGGGAATTAAAATTCATATGAACAACTTTGGTCCCTATGAGCCCAGCCTTGAAATGGGGATGTGTTTCATACATTTTGCTCTACTGTTTGAAAAAACAGCTTGTTTTTCAACATTTTAGAGTTAATCTCATAGAAAAAATTGTTTCTTGAGTACTTACTCACTTTCACCCCCTGGGAGTAAGCCAATAATAAGGGTAAGTACGTGTATCTTCAGCAAGCTTATATTAGAATTGATTAGATTTTCTCGATGAATACCATTAATGGTTCTAATATTTCCACCGAAGTTTTGGAGGCTTGCCTCCGGCCAAAGTTTTAGTTTGGAAGAATACTTTATATTCGGAATGAGAAAGGGTAAAGAACCTAAGTGGTTAAAGTCCTACCTATCGTTCTTTTGGTTATTCTTTAATGTGACTCACTTAAAAAAAACAATAAATCTCCAAAAATAAGGTGTCCTAAATACTACCCAAACTACATAACGAGCTTCATTATAAGTTAGGAGCAAGTACCTGCATAACATGTTAGAAAAAATCGTCTGCTCGACAACGTAAATAACGCCATGAATGTTATTGAATTTTCGAGATGAAATGCATTGGCATACGTACCTATTAACAATTGTATATAACTATTTTCAGCACACATGAAGGTCGGTGCGAAAGGGTGAAAACACCTGCAAGGTAATTGCATAACAAAATCAATGACAATGCTTTTCATTTTGACAATTCAACATCATTCATTGCCTGATTTACGTTATCGATCAACCGAATTTTTTAAACATACCATTATACCATTGGGATTTGGGATTTTAGATAATTTATGTAAATAAAGAAATGTCAGTGGAGTTGGGTGAAGCCTATGTCCAGCAGTAGACGTATGTTATAAGCTGAAATGATGATGATGATGACAGAAGTGTCAAGAAATGTATCTGCCGAAGTGACAGGACCAAAAATTTTGTCCAAAACATTTTGTCAACAAATTCAAAATAGATATTATTCGTTAACGAAAAGGGAAAACGATTTTTTTTGTTTTCTTGGTGCAGTAGTTTGATTATTATAAAATCTAATAATTGTCCCATATATAGCAAAAAAAACATATTTCTGTATATCATTCTAGTCTAGCATTGAAATAAAAATTCAATCAAATTAAGAGATACAAAAGCAGGATACTGGAGACATGTGTAAAAATCAGTAACGCACGAAAATTTACTTGCGTTATTAAATATCCCTAATATTGCAATAAAAGACTTTTATAATAATGTGTAACTTGGAGAAGTATGTACCTCTACTCCTCCTGTATAACAGCTACACAATTTGGATGATGGTACATTTTACGCCTGCTATAAAAATTTCTAAATATTAACATGATGCTATGTAACGCGATTATGCGACGTTTGTGAAGTTACCCATGGCTATTCGTTACCACACTGCCACTGTTTACACTTATGTTTTTTGTAAATATCGCGGTAATTATTTCACATACTATTTATTTTAAGTGCATTGCATGCTAGTACAATGTCTGTTTTTGTTTACTTACTTTTGTACTTATTCGTAGTAAAAGTTCGAACACTAGCAATGTACAAGATAATTGATAGATTTATACGTATACGCTGTTTATGTAATCCATTCAAGATCATTTTTCCTATGTCAAATCATTGAAAAGCACTCGACACAAAACAGCGAACAGGCGATGCGGTGAACGTGTTGACGCAACGCACCGCGCATGTGCCGCGCTATTTCTATTGGTGTGTAGTGTGACATCACCGTGACGTCACGCTAATAGACGAGGATATCCCCAGTCGGCGCTGCTTTCTGTCGTATTTTTTTACAACTGAGGAAATAGCTTTCATTATTAAGGTAGTACTTATTTTAGTGCATGTTTTGAACGGTTTTTGTTTCGGTTTACGTTTTTAAAAGTATTTCTTTGCCTACATAGACAATCGGATAAGTAGTTTGGGTTAACAATATTCTGAATTTTACTTTTGTGTACGTTTATAGAAACTCATATAGTATTATTTATATAAACGTACATTTCAATAGTCTAGCTCATTAATAACTACCTGTTCGTTTCAGTAGGTAAGTAGGTACATATTTCAACTCATAAGAAATAGCTGAGGGCTTAGTCGTATCACAAAACAAGATGTGAGAAATACAGTTTTGTACGTTGGTGTGAGTGTTATCTACACAATCCGAATACGTGTAGTAGTACGATGGCGGACGACCTCGCTTGCGCTCACTTGAGTCGTTTGTGGACGGCTGCGTCGTTGGTACGTTCCGAGAAGGCGTTACAATTTCTGAGAATTGGAGACAACCAAGCCGCTCCGTTCGTTTAAGAACAGGCAAGCAAATAAGCTCAGTACGCACTTGCCGCTTACGCACACAACAAAAGACTCGTCTGTATGTATCGGCGTGCAGATAGCAGTGTGCGCGCGCTACCTATTTAAATAACGACTGGCAAACTTGTGATTGATATAGGCAGAGATACTTAAAGATATAAATCTTAACAGATCAGAAGCTGAAAGACCTTAAAGAGAAAGTTAGGATTTGTTTGTTAAGAGAGCCTTTATTATGTAATTAATTATTTAATCTTTATGGGACTCCTAAAAACTTATGATACGACAATAACATACGTACTATGTTGGGCATTTACATCGTGCAAATATCAAATCAGGAAAGTGATCCCTCAGGCGAGTGGGACTCTACTAGTGTTGTAATGAGACAAAGGAATCCCGTCGACCGGCCGCCGCCCGCCCGCCTGGCGCCAGGCCAGGCGGCCAGGCGGCCGGAGCGCGCGGCCCTGGCGACGCCTGTGTCGGCCGCCAGCACGCCGCCACTCCGCCAGTCCCATCGCCGACACCTATCACTTCACTTAACACGACTATTATAATATTGGCTAACGTTTATAAACACTCGGTGTTGGAGTCTGTTGTAATATAATGCTAATTTTAGTCAAATATTACTTTATTTGCGTAAGAATTTGTTCTTCGATTTAGGCACAGGCCCAAAAACAAAATAACCTATACTTATAAAACCAAACATATTGGAACATTATCAAAATCTAGTGCAAATGTGCAATATATTGTGCACGTTAGGTACTAACCTAACTTGGACAGGTTACAGATAGTTCCTATCTAGGCAGTGAATTGTTTTGTTGTTACGAGTACCAATACAGTTTCATAACAAACAATGAATTACTAAATATGATGACTGAGCTTCCTAATTTGCTGGAAGAAGATAAAATGGTTCTTTTGGTTGTTTGTTTCAATGTTAATCATTTTACTTCTCTGACTTTGTGTTTTGATTAAGCTATGTCTAAGGCCGTATGAGTACTGTACTTTACATACATAATAATTTTAACTTTTCAAAGATGTAGGCCTATAGGACCTACTACCTGTAGGTTTTGGAGGAGAATATGTAATAATGGTGAAACATTGCAATGTGTTTTACTTATTTTAAAGAATTCTTGATAAGAATCAAGAATCCTTGACCTGACGAGTGATTGGGTGAGCACCTACGCATCGATAATAATATTTAAGTAGGTATTTAATAATACTTTAATGTGATAGATTAAACATTGTTATTATTCGCTTATGAATAAGCATACAATATAAGAATGAGCACATCCTAATATCCAGAATTCTTACCGCGGTAAAATTGATCAGTCCACCATTATATCATCGCTGTCTTGATATCATTTGTTGACGCCTCCAGAACAAATGTCAACAAGTCCGATAGGCTGCATTTCACCCGCGCACAAGTGAATCATCGTTAATAATTGCGCGACGATCCACGCCACACGGCACACACACACAGAGAAACACCTGCGTTATCGTCACAAGTCTCACTAGCACTCCGATATTGCGACGCCACTTTCTTTTTAGCAAACGATATCAATTATTAACATACGAGTATTTATTTGTTTTGTCTGTATGCTGGAAAATATGTCTCGTTTATCGTACACTCGAAGAAGGAACAGCGTACCTACGTTCCCGCACCGCGGATGAGTGTTCGACTGTTTGTAATGTCGTTGGTTTGTTCGTTTCGTTCCGTTCGGCTCCCCGCGCCACCCGCGTCCCTACCCGCGCACCGCACTCTGCGCCCGCTGTAAGTAGTGATTCATGTCGCGTTTTATCTATCTCCCTCCTTCACCGCAACCGGATCGGTTGTTCTTCGTAATCTATTTATATGTATCTACATAATATGCACGGACTTTAACCTGCGCTTTAACTACAATTCAAATTGTAGTTAGGTAAGTACGTAGTACTTTTTATTATGTGGTCTAAGAAATGCGAAAGGGCTCTTAATTTAAAAGTGTCAAGTCAACATCAAAATTGGCACTGCATTCATTTCTTATGACATAAACTGACATTTTTACTTGATGGTATCCATTTATTCTATGTTGACGACTTGCATCAATTATGCAAATAAATATGTCTGACGTTTACCGATTGGTTCCTTAATTACCTGAAAGTTTGATTTTCAATTAAATAATGCAAATCTTTCTGAAAAATGTGTTAAACAAAGAATTTAAAGAAAATTATTAACACGTATTAAAAACTAATAGACGGTTATGTAGTAGCACAGTTAGTAGTGTACGTAGGTAAGTGCAAACGAAGAAATCTATTGTAAAGTAGTAAATTAATGCGGGATTACCATCAAATATTGTTATCACTATATCGGCATGGCAAGCAATGTAATTTTCATGCAGCGTTGATTTCGTAACGGCTGCGCTCGACTAGAACGGGTATTGGTTTTATTTGCCACCGTCAACTACATTCTCTATTGCAGGAAACTATTTAGCGCCATCGTTTGGTTAATTATTATTTCAAACAAATATCTTTAGTGGTATCCCATTTGATGTAAGTACAAGCATAGATGTAGAATCAGTACCCAGTTATAATAAGTACAATTAATAATTTATTGTTGGCATTTTCCTATATTTAACTTATCTCGTGAACTTATTATCGGAAAGACCTCTTTATCAAAATTCTATATATTCATAGTTTACCTACACAAATAAGCCTGGCATAATACAAGCATTAATCTATAATATGTTCGCCGAGTTACGTAGTGATGATAATTTATTTTCAGTGGAGAAACTTCATGGCACTCGGGCTAGATTCGAATGTATAATATAAACATATTATTTGCAATGATAATTGGTAGGCGCTTATCAGTATGGCGGAGGCGATGACGCACGCGTTTCGAGGATAGCACGCAGTCGCTCGATTGTGAACACAAGTTGGTCAGGAAGCGAGCGATACTCCGACGACGACCTCTACAGAAAAAAAACTTGTTTCTTAACATGTTCCAATTAGGTATAAAATTCACTGCTTATGCAGGTTCTTATATTTTACCTTTTCTGAAGTCATCATCGAATTGGCCAGACATTGTCTGTTGGTGTAGGTATATTTACCAACCTGTATTATTGATATAAATATACAATGTATTTTCACTATGCCTATAAGCACCTAGTAATTTCAATTTTGCATATACCTATCTAGTAAAATGCTAAACTGTTCTTGTTCAGATCTTTAAATTAAAATATTTTTATTTATTAGTAGTAAACGAGCCATGGGATTTCCCATCGGGTAAAAGTTACTAACGTCCATACAAACTTCATCCCTTATCTATTCTATCTATCTTCAAGAAATCTAGACCCACAGCGGTTAATGTTATGCATTTTGACAGGTCAGTGAATGATTTTATTAAGTAGATGCCAGCTAGCCACAAAATCAAGTTTGGCCAAAACATCTTCATTCAAAGTTCTATGCGTTTCTTCGCGTACCACAAAAATTGGTTGGCGTTATTCTATGTCGGCTGCTGTTTTGCGAATGGTATGTGAAATGCGGGGGCGCGGGGCACTTGTTGCGTTGTTTAGTTGGCGTAGGTACCGCCTGTTGCCGACTGGCGACGTCACGTCACGACCTTGAGCTACACGCCACGGGGAGTGTCTGTTTCTGTGTGTCTCCTGCACAACACAACACTTATGATTAATTAAATATGCACACCAAATCATGGAAACAACAAAGTTGAATAACTTTTTCCAGCACCTCTTCCCAGAACAATTTGACAAACAAAAACCAGTTTCTCGGAATTGAATCGTACACGTAACTTTCTACGTCATCAACCAATTAATATTAAGGATCGCAATAAAATGAAGTAGGAGCCCATAATAGACATAATTAGTTAGATGTTTCTACTGTAAGTCCCAAATCAGCTTGTACAGGTAAAACTTTAATCTTAGCCTATACACAAACAACAATTTGGCAAGGCAGCTGTTGAATGTGATTCCACCCGGGCGGGCGCCATGAAGTCGCGTAGGCGGGAAATCATGAAACCAGTCTTAGTGGCAACTGTAACAACAGGCTCAGTTTGCTGGAATTTATCAAGAAATAATTAACAGAATTAAGTAATGCAAGCGTGAAAAACATTCCAATAAAGCATCTTTACCTAGAATTTAATTAGTAAATAAGTGTTATGCATTATTTACCTTGTTTTGTTTCATACTTTACAATTTATAATAGCTGACGTCATTGTGAGTATTTTTCATGGTAGACGATGTGTTAATGCACCTACATTATGCTTTCAGAATACCTAGACCTATTATTTTTAACGTTGGTAGTTCGGACGTGTCTGCATAACTATGTTAAGTTTTTGAGCGTGGACTGTTTCATTGTACTAAACAAGTTTGCGACTAGTGCGATGCAGAACCGAGCGCGTCGTCTCCCCCACCTTGCTCGGGCTTCCCTCGGAACCAGGTCATCGTTAACTTGCCCGACCGCTACGGCGGCACCGACTGACTCGTGGCCGGCACAGGCCACACCCCGTCCAATCTCTGATGTTTTTGAAGTTCCCTTGAAAACTTTCTTACGAAATACAGTAATGGTCTCGGAACATTGGATGGTCTCTCGAAAAAAACGCAGGTAACTCAATAGATACAATTATTTATATCTTTGTCTATTTGGGTTGCCTATATAAAAAAGGCTTATGTTTAACTTACCACCAGATATAGTAACATATAACAGACAAAAATAGTAAATGATCACCAAAATTAAACCCGCATCTTATTGTAAAATTATAACCAAAGTTTTAACATCTCGCTATCCTGTTTAGGCAAAATGACTCCAAATAAATCATTGTTAACCCAAAAGTAGTAAATGATCACCAAAAGTAGTAAATGATCACCAAAATTAAACCAATGACCAAAAAGATTATAAAATTTCTGGGAGCAACTTGGAAGTAGCGCTCGCCGGCCGCTGCCGCGGCACCGCTCGCTTTGCTCGCTCGGCTCGCGCGCGGTTGGTCACAGTTCTAACCTAACCTAACCTATTTTACAACATTAAATAGCGCAATAATTTGCTATTAAAATTTGGTGATCAATTTACTAAATTTGGTGATCAATTTACTAAATTTGGGTTTCATAGTACAATTTTAGGTAATAGAGGTTATGGTCACAAAGTAATTTTAGGTGGTCATTATATTTATCCCCTATAAAAAATACTATTTATAATTTGAGATTCTTGTTAGTGTAGGTTATTATAATAAACAGTTCTTTTCAGAATTCGTAGTATGTAAATTATTTTAATAAAAGCTACATGATACAGAAATGCAAAGGCTTCAAAGATATGAATGCTTATAACTTCCTTGCCAATTGGCGCCCTTATTATGTTAGAGATTAATAATTATAAATTGCCATTGGCAATAACAACAGCATCGGATTTAGAAATATACAGATTTATATATTTATTTCTATAGTTTGTGCGTCATCAAGTCACCTGTTAAAAATATATGCCTATCTAAGCAGATGTAAAAATTTTATATAGGACACGTAATTTTGACGTATACCCGTAGAAACTGTAATAAATAAAATTGCTTGCTTAACACGTTATTCAAAGTAGAAGTACTGATTTGATTCTGAAAATTCATTCACGAATAAACACTATTCCCAACCGCGGTAGGTATTACATATTTTACCAGAATAAAATATATGAAGTGCTGGGAAAAGCCGTTATTACTAAGTGTTTTATATTAACCACAAGTAATAATAATTAGGTACAATTATTAAAATATTTTGCACAACGCTAGAATTTAGTTTTAACAGGTGCTTTTGAAAGCAATTTGGTTACAGACACCTCAATTGCTTTAAAGGAATTATTCTTTTGTTTTTACCAAAACGGACATAACAAGCGCACTTGGGTACTATCAAACTCTCACTTTTAAAATCTTATATCTTATCAAAAGCCTATATGAGTTTTGTTTCTGCAAATAAGAAAAATTATAGGTGTTTTTTCAAAATGGGTGCCTATGTCTAGGTAGACAGAGGCAAAGACTTACAGAATTTAGGTTCGATATTTTGGTACCTGACATAAATCTGGCCTGTTTTCAGTAATGGTCTAAGATCCGAGTAAGGAGCGAGGGTTTAGCTCATAGATGATGTCTTGGCAGGATTTTTTCGGACAATACTCGCGATACACGGTATTTTTTCATCCATTAAACAGATGGGTGACGGTCTCTCCTTACTCAGATCCTCTACTATAACACTACTTAACACCAAAGCGAATGCCTTAATATTATTGCAGTAATCCATTTTTTAAATTTGACTTACCATAAGTTGTTAAACATAAGGATATGTAAGCCATAATCAAAATGCATTGTAATTAGAAATACTAACCTCATTTTGGGACGATTTCACAACAAGAAAATATTATCATTTTATAAAAGTAAACTCATTTAATTTAATATTTTACTCTTTCTTAATTCATCGAAAATCAACCTCGCGTTTGGCAATATTGTTTTAATCCCCGCTCCGAAGAGAATGGCGTCATTCTTCGCGAATTCCGTCGTTCACGTATCAACGACCAAAATACGCCATATGTATGAATGTGACAATAATATTTGTGAGTCACACCGAGCCGGGTAGCACTTGACCAAATAAATAAGTATTCACTATTCACAAGTCTTTCCTCAATGACGTTCATCATTGTGATGTTGCTGTAATTTATTGAATTACTTCGGTAGGTACCTGCAGGTTACCTACTCAATGTGCCACGAGATCACGAGAACAATTCGGTAATTAAGTAAAACTTAATGAGTGTTTCAACCAAACCTTTTGTTTGTAATTTTTTTATACTATGTCTACATAAAATTTTAATAAGTTGCATTTCGTTATCTCTATATTTGTGGCCGCGTTGCTGCTTTAAAATTGTAACGGATTTCGATGCGGTTTCCACCATCATTTAGAGTATACCGGAAGGTTTAAGTGTAATCCATACTAATAATAATATGATAAATGCGAAAATAGCTCTGTCTGTCTGGTACCTTTTCACGCTTAAACCGCTCAACCGGTTTAGATGTAATTTGGGTATGGAGATAGTGTGAGACCCTGGGAAGGACATAGGATAGTTTTTATCCCGGAAATCTTCCTTAAAATAATAATTGTATGGTGAACTAATAGTTTGTCTAGTAAGGCGGCCCACACATCTTTTGAGCGTCGTTATTATAGAAACAATAGCTTACGAACACTTGGTGTACGCACGTCGCGATATAAAAAATAGGCTATTCAATGCTACGCACTAATGCTACGCAGGCGAAGTCTCGGGCAACAGCTAGTTTTGTATAAATCTATTTATTAATAACAATTTAACACATAATAAATAAATCAATGTTTTGTCAAGCAGAAATAACTGCGAAGCAGAGACACTAGTGTCCTATAAGAGAAAATTGAAATATTCAGATTGTTTACGTTATAACATAATCGACGCTTTCTTGGCCAAATGTTGTGTTGGTACAGAGGGAGTGCGTCGGCGACTCGGGATCGTCTTTTGGATATTCGCCAGAGAGGTATGCCCGCTTCCGAGGTGCATTCTCAACACCTACACTCATTCTCTGTTTTGTACTGATCGGAAAATAACTAAATGATACAGTTCTGACATTCTTTCGGGTAAAAGCGACTCAGTAATGTTTAAAATTTTACATTTTAAACGATACTTTTTAGCGTTCCGTAGCCAAAGGGTAAAAACGGGACCCTATTACTAAGACTCCGCAATCCGTCTGTCTGTCTGTCCGTCTGTCACCAGGCTATAATATCTCATGATCCGTGATAGCTAGATAGTTGAAATTTTCACAGATGATGTATTTTTGTTGCCGCTATAACAACAAATACTAAAAACAGAATAAAATAAATATTTAAGTGGGGCTCCCATACAACAAACATGATTGTTGTGTCGTTTTTTGCGATAATGGTACGGAACCCTTCGTGCGTGAGTCCGACTCGCACTTGGCCGGTTTTTAGAATATAAGTAGGAACGAACCATTATAAAAAACGCCACTAAGGGCAGCTGAGCGGAACCCGAATACGTTGAAAAGTTTATGGATGGTAACAGGGCGTCTCTCGACTTTATAAGGTACTAGCGGACGCCTCGCGGTTTCACCCGCGTAGTTCCCGTTCCCGTGGGAATACAGGGATAAAAAGTATAGTAGTGTATAGGATAGATAGTTTAACTTCCAAACGGTGAAAGAATTTTTGAAATCGGTCCAGTAGTTTTTAAGTTCAACCGTTACATACAAAAATACAAATCATTCCTCTTTATAATATTAGTATTAAAGTATAGATTTTAGATCTTTTTAAAATATTAGGCGGTATTTTAATACCAACATTATGGAGGTTTTAATCCATGTATAAATCAGGCTGAATATTCTTACCATCAATATTAGGGGAACTTCAGTTTCCACCCAAGACTTTCAGTTTCCACCCTGCTGTACCTAGATATTTACTTAGTTTGCATAGTACACATAATCAAATGGTTTTTACGACACTCGTAGTTGCGATAAACACAATATGTATTCCAAACCAAATGTAATCTTATTTCGCTGACGCAAATATATTCGATAAACTTGCGAAAAAGTACTCGTATTCTGCTAAAATTCAAATCAGTTACTGATAAATAGTAGGTACAAGATGGTGATAACAACATAAGACAGTGCTTTGTGCCGCGCTTGTAACACTGGTAGTTTGATTAAAGAATAATACTAAGAACTTGCTGTATGATTCAGTTACATGAGAGAAATTCTCTCGATTTTATCATTTCAAACTTTATTATGATTTTCTAAGCATATTAACTAGCGGAATGGAGGACGAGCTCGTAGCTAAATAATAACATTCAAGGTTAAGCAACGCTTGACGAGGTCGGTCCGTGGATGGGTGACCATTTCAACATACCGAGTTTCCTCCGGGCCTCGGAAAGCACGTAAAGCCGTTGGTCCCGGCTGTCATTTGAAGATCTTTAACAGTCGTTACGGGTAGTCAGAAGCCTGAGATCTGACACCAGTCTTGCCAAGGGGTATCGTGTTACCCAGTTACTGGGTTGTGGAGGTCTGATAGGCAGTCGCTCCATGTTAAACACTGGTACTCAGCTGAATCCGGTAAGACTGGAAGCCGACCCCAACAATAATTGGGAAAAAGGCTAGGCAGATGATGATTAACTAGAGGAATGGCACGGAACCCTTCGTATGCGAGTTCAACTAACTTATCCTAAGTTAATTTTAACTTTCTTTCGAGGTGCCATCCATAGTGGGTCGTGTATTATTTCCATTAAAAAATTTAAACAATTCCCTAAAACTGGTACCACCCAGCAACTAAAACAAAAAACTAGATAGATACTATCATTTGATTATTCATCTGTTGCCACTGTTGTGTAATTGTAGAGCATTTATGCGTTGATTACTTCATCAATGACAATAGAATTGTAGCTGTTATAGACGCACTGTATTATTATAGTAATAAACAACTAGAAAGAAAAATATTCAATCAAATGTCGTTCTTATTGCCTGTTTTACGGTGCAGTACCTCAAAAGGAAAACTCTGAACCCTTATAGGATGTCTGTCTGTCTGTCAATACCCTTTATCTTGGGAACGCATGGAAGTATCGAGTTGAGATTAATATCGTATAATCAAGTTTGCAACCCCTTGCAGCTGTGAAAAAATCAAACTTCTAGATCAACTCAATCAAGAGATACAGCCGTTAATGACGCATGTTTTACACTTGCAAGACAATGAAAATCTACAGGATAGTTCCCGTTGACCTAGAATCATGAAATTTGGCCAGAAGTAATGTCTTATAGCACAATTAAAGGAAAAATCCGAAAACATAAAAAAAAAGATTATTAACTTATTTGCAGTTTGTAAACTGACCGTGACTTATGTCGATGAATGGGGACTACAGTTTTCCAACGGCAAAGTTAATTTTGTTCCTCAATTCTGTTTATCTTATCGTTAGAGCAATGTTCGGTGACCTCATAGTTTATGAACTTCAGTAATGTTATTTAATTATTTTGGTGAATGTAGCTGTTTGTACGGAACTCTCAGTGCGCGAGTCCGACTCGCACTTGGCCGGTTTTTTTTACTACTTATACATATTGGTCACTTATGTCTTTCAGTCTCGTAGATGTGCAGAAATAGATTTTCCATACAAAGTTGTCGACAGCTAAACAACATTTGTATGGGAAAAACATTTTTGTTTTTTGATTATTAATTCCTTGGAGAAAGTTGCTCATTTAGTAGATACGCTTCGATCAGCAATCTATTGAACACGTAATTATGACAAGATATCTTGCGAAACCACCCTCATTCAAACAGTAAAATCCAGATTCAAAGAGCTAGGTTTTATTCAAACATAGCTAAGAACACTCTCGACAAAATCACTTTTCAAACAAAAAAACTAAATTAAAATCGGTTCACCCGTTTGGACGCTATGATGCCACAGACAGACACACAAATACACAGCAACACACGTCAAACTTATAACACCCCTCTTTTTCCGTCGGGGGTTTAAAATAATAAGTTTCAAAAACATTATTTTGCAAATAATACTTGACTAGCCTTTGTGCCCCTAAATAATTCCTGGATCCGCTCATGGTTAGGGCAATGGCATGTATAAAACCTTCTTGAAAGTTGGGAGCTGGTATCTGATGGCAAACACCAGCTTCAGTTTATAACTGAATCTCGTATTGGTTATAAACTGTCGAAAAATTGCGAACAAGTCATTTGATTTACAATCAGACGCTATCAGACGCATCAAAATTCGTGATTTCACTTATTTTGATTCATTGAGTTTAAGAAGAGGGCTTCTAAAACTTTTTGTTTCCAGTTTCAGTCCGAAACTAGTCGGAAATCTCAGAAACGCGGCTAGTTTTTGTCAGCCAAATAGAATTGGATTTGGTCTAGAGATCACAAGATCCCCAAAAAAGGAAACCGAACTGTTTTGGTGCTAATTATCAGCACCTGGCATGCTTTTTCCCAAATATAATTAGGTCAGCTGTTGGTCTAACCAGATTTAGCTGAATATTGTAACATGGAAATACTGCCTATCTGACTACACAACATCACCATCTGCTACTGGGTAGGATGGCAGCACGATACTCCTTGTTAAAACTGGCTATCAGACTTTCGGGCATCTGACCACCAGTTACTTCAGTCAAGGATTCACGAATAGCACCTAGGACCAAGAAGCCGAAGGGAGGAGACTCGGTCCGACGGACATAGCATGGCAAGTCCGTTTTATGAATTCTCTGCTTGGTTTTGTTAAAAGAAAGGTATAAAGCACCTTCATTATTACTGTATAGTGTTGTTCAGTGAGTATGCAATTCTCAGAATACTCCCGAGCACGCGCTGCGCTGCTCGATCGCCAATCGCGCCGACGCACGAGCTTACCTATAATAAACACTCATACTACCTACCTGCCTTCGTAACCTTTTCGCATTTACGATTCCTATAGTTCCAAGAATCTTCTTCGATTCCCTTCTATTATATAGAAGAGTTATTTTTAATAGGTAGGGGAATTGCTGCTGTTTCAATTCTCAGTATCTGAATCAAAAAAGCAAACGATTGTTTTACAGAAAATTAATGTCGACTAACAAGTTCCTCACAACCGACATATTGCCGTTGATTAGAGTTTCCAGTGAAAATATCGCATAACTGAAAAGTACAAACTAGAAAAAAAGACAAAATGTAGGTACTAAGTGGTGCTAATTGTTATTTCTGCTTATTGTTCGTGGTGTAGATCGTTATTTAAAAATCTATATTAACAGGATTACGTGCTGAAGTTGTTTTTAATAAGATTTTTATTTATCGATACAGTTAATTGATGTATTTTAAATGAATGTTAGATAGGCATTTTCGCCAGTTAGAACTACGTTTAAACGTAACCGACGAGTGCGTGATAGGTGGCAAATACTCAACGCTCAATGTCAATACGAGCTCGTTTGGGTAAAATTGTTTTTTTGTTTTTATAACTTTTACTTAGGAATTGAGCCCAATTTTTTGGAAAAGTATACCACCATCACGTGATTCGTTATTTTATTTTGCTGTGGTTATAACACAATGCACATGCTGTAGCCTACAAAACAGAAAAAACGCCCGTTGTAGAAAATATATTTGATCTAACGTGTTTTTTTATAGGATTAAAGATTAATATTATTGTTGTTTATTTATTCACTGAAATCATGATCGAACTTGTTGATTGCTGCCGAGTTATTTACTTTTTTGACAACAGTCATTAAATCCTTTTAGCGCTATAACTCAAATAAATTGTACCGAAATGAAGTCAACAATCGAACAGATCACATGTTTGGTACGTGAGAACACTAACTGCTTTAAATTCACTAATAAAGTAATGAGTACCCGGCGTTGTTCCCAATGACCTGTATGACACTTTGTTACATAAATAATTTACTAATGTAAATAGGTACGTTCTTTAGTTAAGTTCCTACATCAAAACTATAATAGAAGCAAAACTAACGCATGCTTAAAAGCAGAGTTATTTTTAACTTTATATAGCAGAATTTTATCGAAGTACACCCCAGAAAGTGACTAAACCTGTAATGTGGCCATATAAAATGCACCTGGCGTGTGTTAACTTTGATACCACACAATATATACCTTCACATCAAGGATGTTACGGAGCTTCGACTCCGGTTCCGTTAAGTCGGAACTTCCGATTATTATTACACCTTCGGTTCCGACTTCGGCGCCGACACTTTTAAATCGAAGGTTTTAATCGGAGGTCGAAGCATAACATAGCGGCGGCGGCGGCCTGTGTCGACTGTTATGAACAGGTTTTTTTTCATTGTTTGTGTTTTCTTTTATAATTGAAAATGGAAATGAAAAAAAAATGACTAAATAATGTTTTATTTGTCTTAAATAAAAATTCTCTCTCATGCCACCACTTCTGATCCTGCCTCCGACTCCGATTCCGACTCCGATAAAGCAAATTTAAAAACTCCGACTCCGCCTTCGGTTCCGATAAAACTACCTCAGTTACATCCTTGCTTCACATATTGGTTATTTAAGGCTAGAAATATTTTTGCAAATTGCTTAGGCACATACCTACGTAGCAATCAAATCATAGCAAAATCAGGCACTACTTTAATTTTTCTTGTGTAAATCTTCACGGAAGCTTTTTAATGAACAAACCACACTTTACATCAAGTACATGTAGTCGGGCGCTGGAGGACTTGCGATATTCGACACGCTCCCCTGGCCAGGTATTGGCCGGATTGGTCCGCATGATATTTCATGCATACCCGTACAAGGATTCGAATGAGAACTCGAAAAAGACGCTCGCATAACACGGCTAGCCGCCTCCTCGGGACTGTGTATGTTGAGGCAACAGCTCCTGAAGTCTGTCACCCGCATTATATAGTCTATGGCGGCAACAGATCTGGCACGGTAGAATCATTTTTATGTACGTTCAAAAGTGCCGCTTGGTGGCCTAGTTGAAATAAAATATCTTTGTCTTTGTCACCCGGTGCGTCCTGTGTTACCTTCCATTCTCATTCCGCCACCTCGTTTGCGATCATAAACGGAGGCTACGGCGTCCCACGCGCTATCACTGACCAATTCGACCATTTACCTGAACCACGACCGGAAGGGAGAAGTTAATCCGCACCAATCGCCACGAGTTCACATTGGCACTGGCAATGTCGTCGAGGCAGATACCACAATGGTGGCATCGGCTAAAGGCTTTTGAAACACAGGTACTTTCTGAAGTACCTGTGTCAGCCGGAAAGTAAAGGCGCCATGCCGTCTCTGCTACCACTATTTCATTATGGGTCTTACCCTAAAAAAATCCAGTTCTAGAATCAAAGGGGATGGAATCTTAGTGGCATACCGACCCGCTGCCATTTAGATTGTTTTCAATTGCAAAGCATTGTCTACTTGTGCAATACGTAGGTACTCATGAAAAGAGTAGTTTTAAACAAGCATAATATATTCAGGCATATTGTGCCCTAAAGTGTCACACATTGCCAAGATACTCAGAGGTAAAGTTTGCTACCTTTGAGATCTTTACATCATATTATGTATGTTGCTTTAGCAGACTCTTATGGTGTCTGTCTCTTACTGTCTCTCTCTTTTATCCCTGGTCATTGTTTAACAGTGGCAGTATTCTCTAATCATTTAAATACTATTTGAATTGTTCCCCGCATGAACATTTTTTGTAATGGCGCATGGTAAAACTAGTACATGGGTAGAATTAACATAAACGAATTAAAACATTCAGGGTGTGGGATCTGGTCATACGTATGGACTGTTGTGCTGTATCTATAGTGTCACGTTGCCAAAATATTTCCCTATATTCCCTGCCGGAGTCTGTGTTTCCCGATAGCTACAATCTAGGGGTCTTTAAGTCAAGAGTGAATAGGTTACTTCTGGGCAAGCGTGCTCCATCATCGACCGCATCATCGCTTACCATCAGGTGAGATAGTGGTCAAGCGCGAGCCTATATAAGATAAAAAAAATACGAAGAATTTTCGAGGTGCATTGAGAATTAGCCTCCTGATGATTTGATACTGACTCACTTCTGGCAATTACCAAGCAGGCCTAGGCGGAAAATATAGCATGTTCCATTTTAACGTTTTGACTTAGGTACGTTCCTGAGGAAATGTAAAAACAGCTCAGGCAAACATTTTTACACAAGTTAAATTATTAAAACTAACCTAACGTGAAATTTTTCATGTGAGTGAAAGAAACAACAACAAGAGTCAAGAAACGAAGCTAGTTAACACCTGTTTTCATTAAAAAAATGACATAGAATTGATTTGGTTTGTAAAAATTCGCGTTTAGGGTTTGAGCCATCTTTACTGCCGCTACCGCGTAGTGCCATTTCATGATTCATTTTAAAAGTGTCTGATATCTGAAATAAACTACTTTCAGGACTACTTTTACGCCTTGTTAGATGTAAGATCTATCTATAGTATTACTGATAATGAATAATACGTAATAAATAACATTGTAAAAAGTATGAGCGTAGGTTGAATGAAAAATGGCATTGGATATGAACGAAAGTCTGCCAGTGCCATGATTGGCGGAACCTGCGGGACCGGTCTTACCATGTCTACTTTTTGCCGTTCCCAGTCCGACCATTGTCGGTACCAACAAGTTCACGGATGGTCCGGATAGAAATTATACTCAATGGCAATTTGGTAAACTATTGATATCTCGTTTTAACTTATTACAAATGCAGAACACGCTAAGCACTACCTTTAATAAAGTTGTTATCTTAGTCGAACACCATGTGGAAAATAAATTTATTTATATTGAATAGCCATTGCTAACTCAAGAATGGAAACAAAAAGTTAGTTTTAGTTAAGGTCCCTTTTCTTTCAGGGTAGCACAGAAACAACTGGGATAAAGGTGCTGTAGGAAAGTACATAAAAATAACAAAACCATAAACGCTTATTACCAAATTGACTGCATGCAAGCAAACGTATTCATTTTTTTAAGTGGAACGTTATATATAGAACTAAAACTCTTTCTCTGGACAGAATTGCACCTCCGTTTTTTTTATTTTTTATCTACAGTTTTATTTACAATGTCGGTCCCTTCTTTTTTGCAAGTGCAAGAGTAGATTATGAACGTCTAATTATGTCATTGTGTAGTCTGCAAAAGGTCCGCATTCCGTATTTGTTTACGAGTCTCGAATTGTAAAATTCACTTAGGTCTGCCACTTACTGGTTTTTGTTGACTATACCAACCCAAAATAGCGACTTGTATAACAGCCGATTTCACACTTGGAGAAAGGAGATATGGATAAATATTTATTAGTAAAATATAGTCGGAATATATCTAGGTACTAAGAATTTATAAAAAAAATACCTAGATACCTAAAAGTGATTCATTCATTGTAGGTATTATCAATATAATGACGACAATTATCGGTACCTACTGATTAAAAAATACGAATTAACGATAAAAAGGACAGCAAAATTTTGCTTTTTGATTACAGACATTGACCTGTCGAGTTAGTGAACGTTAGTTTTGAGATGGGACTGAGATCGGCATGCGGCGGGGGCGGGCGGACGTGCCAAGGCAGGCAGGCAAGCAACATATTTACTCATACGCCCGAGGCGTAAATCACCGTGCATCTATTTCGAGTTGGCCTGTGCGGGTGTGGGCTCAGGCGGAGGAGAGCGGGGCGCGGGTAGACGCCGATGCCGGTCTGGCGCCAGAAGGATTCCCCAGCGCCCCGCACTCCCCGCGCCATCGCTCGAGGTCGCCGTGCGCTCGTGTCTTTGCTTTACTGTCGCAAATAGCTAATCTACCGCTTATCCACAAAATTATTTTATCAGAGTTAAAAGCGAATTGTGATCGCCGCGAAACTGCTCCGGAATTCCAAGAATAGGTTAGGTCTTAAGTTTCTAAAATATTTTTTGCAACTAGGACCGTTATTTATTTGTAAATATTTTCCTCTTCTTTGAACTATTTTAGTATAAAATAAGGCTTATTAGTTATAACCTTACAGCCTATGTCCAAAGTTTCGCTTGATAAAACATGTGATTAGATCTCTCCTTTATATTAATCGTTTAAATTACCTTCGCAAATTATTAGCATATCCTGATAACAACACCTTGTGTATAGTGAGTCAACCTCGTTATTTACATTAATGAATATTGTAAAATTCACGAAAATAATAATTACGTAATAAAAACAAAAACTTTTGTATTTCTAAGTAAGTATACTCACTTGTTAAATTCTTTTGATCCTGTCCGAGATGAACCAAGAACCCACCGAAGTGTAGTTGCCAATCTGGTCTTCCCTTCCCCCCACCCTGTCCGCCCCCGCGCAGGGATGCCCTGCAGTCATTGGTTACTCATACATCTTGCAAAACCTGTATTCGTTCCATTACACCAATTTAAAACGCTTGTTTACATAGCTAAGAGCACAACACTATTCTCACTATTTGCACTTGTGATATTTAATACAAATTACATAAAAGAAGAGGATCATCTAATCGTATTTGTATGAACTGGTACTTTCGCCCGGAAAACGCGCGCACCGCGCTGAACTCCGTCAGAGAATGAATATTACTACCGAATTGAAAGTAGGTATTACATGCAAAATATCAAGCTAGCCGGACAGATGTTTGTATGTATAGATACACAATGCCAGCGCAGTGTGACTCAGACATAGTGACTCTTAAAGCACGGTAGATAAAGGTCATAATACGTTATTTTGACAGCAAAAAAAAATTGTACAACTGTACTACGCTATCCACGTAGGTACCTATCTACCCAAACATAGAGGGCATAGAACGACTCTCGCATAATCAGTGACCATTCTTTGAGAATTAAGCCTGCTATGAATTGCAGCAATTTATAGAAACACACAGTTTTAATTCGTTTTGTGTACCTAGTCCTCGACACAACTATAGATTTTTGCTTCTGACGACTTTTTTCCAGTAGGTACGTATTGCATTTTGTTAAACGAAATCTTTGTTTATGTTCATCTTATGATCCACTATAATATTACTGTCGTAATTAGATATAGGTATCCTTTAATTGTATTTATGAATAAAGCCAACTAATTTGCCTTTTAATCTAGTTTATAGTGGTTTTCTACATCTTGTTATCGCTCGCTCGAATACAGTAGAAACTGGCACAACCTTTCACTCAATACGCCATCTCGCGAATTACAACATAACGTTAGTTCTATTTACTGTCAATAGATGGCAGATAGATGGCATCGTAGTTTGTAGTGAGCATTTTCGTGACTTATTTCTCTTGAAGAAACATTTAGGTCGTCAAAGCTACAAAATAATTTTTGTAGCTTGTTGTTGTAATTGTCCCAGGTCAGTTAAGGAAAAAATCCATGGTGCTGAATACAGTTGGCGGAGCAGCCTTTCATGTTTGGTTTCTATGCTATGGCCTCTTCTCTTCTTCTTTGTCTAACCCTCTTCCCAGTTCAGCTGGGGTCTGTGCCAGAGAGCTCTGTTCTAGGTTTTATTAGTGCTCGGGTTCTCCTTTAGGTCCTCTTTCTGCATGTTTGACCACCAGGTGGCGGGCGGCCCTGCCCTTCCTCGCGGTCGATCGGGTATATTTAGGGCCTTTTTATACGACGGCCGAAGGATGGTAATGTGTTTATCAGTCTATGTATGTATGTATATATGTATGTAGGTATGTTTGTTCCTATGTGGCGTTCTAGAGACCAAACGCGTTGGCCGATTTTGATGGTTCTTACGTCAATCGATTCGCCTTAACCCTGCGAGTGTCACTGGTTACATTAAAATTGGAAAATAGAAAAATGGCGGATTTTGGGGGCCATATTGTGGGGGCCCAAAATTTTTCTTTATATTCTTCCAAAGCTATCGTATGGAGTATCAAAATAAAGGTGTTTATAACACTTATATGTTTAAATGTACCTAATTCTAAAAAAAGGATAACTAAAAAAACATCTGGTTTTGGTCAGCCAGCTCGCGAACATGTATCCTCCGACTGCACAGCATGATTTTCTTCTTGTTTACATCTTTTTAGTTCGCTTTTTAAGCAGTCGGGTTTTTTGAATTTTTTAGATACCAGCAGCCGTATTGCGTAAGTGCGCAAAGAAGTTAAACTCTAACCGACCAAATTGACCAATCACATGCGAGATGAATGACGCGATGTTTTTGTATGATTGGCCGATTTGGTCGGTTGGATAGAGTTTAACTTCTTTGCGCACTTACGCAATAAGGCTGCAGGACTACATCGTCCGCATAAAGCATACACTCCGGTGCCGGCTTTTGTATGTCCCGTGTGATATAGTCCATGCACAAGTTAAATATTAGTGGGCTCAGGACTGATCCCTGATGGACTCCCACCTCCATTTTCTTTCTTTCTTTTCTCCTTTCTCCACGCCGAATGGCTCGCTGAGGCCCGCTGGACTCTTGACGCGCCTAGTTAGTGCCTGTGTACATATCCTGGACTAGTGCCATTTAGTACTCCGGGATCTTTTGGTCTCTCATTGCCTGCCAAACAAGGTTTCTGGGTACTCTATCAAAAGCCATTACTAAGTCAATGAATAGAAGGTACAAATTTTCTTTATTCGCACGATGTTTTTCCATCACCACTCTAATTATCTGAATGGCATCAATTGTCGACTTTCCTGGTGTAAATCCGTATTGGTTTTCAGTAATATGGGATAAGTCGTTTATACGTGAAGCGATAATCCTTTCAAAGACCTTTAGTGTGTGTGATGTGAGCTTTATCCCCCTGTAGTTGCCGCATTCAGCGATGTCCACTTTTTGTTTATATATAGGGCATAAGGTGCTATTTCGCCAGGATTCTGAGATCTTACCGTCCTTAATGATGCGATTGTATAACTTGGTGAGCCATGGCAGTGCGGTATCTTTCAGATTCTTCCAGATACCTGCCGGAATCTGGTCAGGGCCGGTGGCCTTATGGTATTTAATTTTTGATAAGGGCTTCCTCACCTCCTCCACTGTTATAAAATTTAAAGGTCCTTCAGCAGGTGGCATATGGGACATTGTCTCCTTAGGGAATTCTTCGTACATCAACTCTTCGTAGTACTCCTTCCATCTTTCGTTGATGTCCTTATTCGCTGTTAGTAATACACCCTGGATGTTTTTGATGTATTTGTTAGACTTAACATCGAGAGTAGACCTGTAACGTTGTCGGGCAATTTTGTAGATATTGTTCTCATTTTCTGCGTTTTCCAGTTTATCATAAAAATCGTCTCTTGATTTTGCTATGGATTGTGCTACGGCAGATTTTGTTATCTTCTTGAGTGCCTTATACTCCATGTGGTCTTCTTCTAGTCCCGATTTTTGCCACGTTTTAAACGCACCTCTCTTTGCTCTTATTAAGTCTTTAACACTCTCATTCCACCAGGGTGTTTCCTTATTTATTCTTGGCGGTCCGCGTGATACTCCCAAAGTTGCTTTGGCTTTCTCTAGGCACAGATTCTCAATATCAGACCACATGTGGTTAGCATTTTTTTTCGGTCTCTATTTATTTATTTATTATTTATTATATACTTTATTGTACACCACTTAAATAGTAACAGGACAATATTTTTAAAGATAAGTGTACAATGGGCGGTCTTATCGCACAGGGCAATCTCTTACAGACAACCTTTGGATGGACTGAACGAGAGGAGATAGACATAGGGCTGTCAGTGTACAAAAACTATATTGATAATATTACTTAGATATTACATAAAATACATACATACCAATAAAATAATATACTAATAAATATAAAATATAGAACAGAGAAAGGAGAAGAATAGTTACAGAGAAAGGAAATGCTAATTCACCATTTTTTTAAAGGTAGGTAATGTTTGCGCACGTCTTACCTCAATAGGTAATGCGTTGTGGAATACAAAGGAGCTGCTTGAACCGTGAAAGATTTGTCGAAGAAGGATGTGGAATGCATAGGAATGCTTAATTTTAGGTTTTCCGATGATCTCAAGGACCGAGAATGTGTGTCACAGAGGAACTGAAAGCGTTCTTTAAGATAAGAAGGACTAGCAGGATTAAAGAGCACATTATATAGCAATGAAATTATCGGCATTCCGGCGAAGGCGAATAGGAAGCCATTTGAGCTTGGTTCGAAATTCAGAAACATGGTCATACTTGCGCAAGCCAAATATGAACCTGATATAGAGATTTTGAAGTCGCTCAAGCTTGTCCAACTGGTCTTGGGTGAGATAACTGGCATTGGCATAGTCCAGGATAGGGAGAAGAAGAGATTGTGCTATCGCAATTTTAGTGGTGATGGGAAGAAAGTTACGAAGGCGTCTCAGGGAGCCCGCAGACGCAAACAGTTTGCGACTGACCTCCTGCAGTTGTTTGGTTCAGGAAAGGGTGCTGTCGATGTAATCCCCTCTACGTCTTCTGTCGCATCGTCGTGTGGACCCATTCCAAGAGTTTTGAACCCTTGGAGGTGTGCAATTCTTTCCACTTGATACTCTCTGTTCGGTCTATGTGTGTCCTTATGGGTTTGGCTAGGCACATAATGGAGACCAGAAGTCTATGTTGTGACGTGAGCGCATTTCCCGGTATCACTTTGCAGTCTTTATAGAGTTTCAAGGAGTTGTTACTGGCTAGGATCACAGATAATATAATTCTATCATACAGATGCCTCATCCCATACAAAGAAACCGTGCCGACGTAACAAGCGTTTTTCATCTGATTATACCGATTATTTTATGTAAATCGATCGCGTTCGGTTCCGTTACACGGCGATAGATCCGCCCACCACCACCACTACCACGCACCATCACCACCATCACCACCACCACCACCACCACCACCGGCACCATCTATATCCGTGGAACGAAACAAAACGGAACCGAACGCGATCGATGTACAAAAAATAATCAGAATAGAACGTCGGCACGGTTTCTTTGTATGGGATGAGATACCACTGCTAGGATGTATTCTATTTGCGTATTATCTGTAGGTGTATCTGTTCTGTCAGAGGTATGTCTTGTATAGTCCCGTCAAGGTCCTCCCAGATATCTTGCTTTTCTTGCTCGGAACATCCAGTTTGGGAGCATATGCAGAGATTATGTTCAAAGGTAGTTGACCATCCATTGCTAATTGAACTCCTATGATTCGGTCACTCTTCCTGTCCACTTTAATTATTCCCGCTTTCAGGTGTTCATCCAGTACGATACCCACTCCGTTTCTTTTGGCATCAGTCCCATAATACACAAGCTGATAGCCATTTCCGATGTCCCATTTCCTCAAAAAATAAACCGACTACCAAAGCAAAACACAAAAAAAAAACAAAAAGTCTTTGGTAGGTACCTCTTTTTTTTGTCGTTTTACTAGTTTCGGAGAAATGCGTGGACAAACATACACTTGTGAAATTTTACACACGTGTTTAGAAGCCCACATAGCCACACATATATATGATATATATTTTGGGGGCCGAGTCACCCAAGTCCGTAGGAATGTATTTAATTCCCTACACGTGGTCCCCGGATGGTGCAAATCAGGTGACACTGGTGGTAGGCTTCGGCCGAAGGCTTGCTTGCGACCACCCACCGGGCAAAGACGTACCGCCAAGCGGCCTAGCCGTATTCCGGTACGATGCTCGGTGTAGCCGCTAGAGGGGTTGGGTCGAAATAGCTGTTCCACTGCAGGCGGACTAGCCTGACGTTTGGACGTATCTATCGGGAGACTGGTCGCGGAGGGTAGTGGGATCCGAGGCACGGTGCGCCGCTGGCCGACCGCAGGTAGTTAGGGGCCCAAGTAGTGTGCCAGCCACACATGAAAGGCTGCCCCGTCAACTGTCGAAAAATCCCGGATTGCACCATCGTGCTGGTTGGCAACCAGATGGGGAGGGCCTGATGGACTAGTGCCCCAGTGATAGCGCCCTTTCAGTGCGTGTCTGTAGGTTAGCAGCGTAGAACCTCGTCTCCCTTCTTTCTCCTCTCCTGCCTTCACTCGTATACAAACATGGCAAGGAAAAGAAATACTGGAGTTCAACAGCGGCTGCACCCCAAGTCTGCACTCAAATCTCTCTGCAGTCCACTCCACCTGGAGGCTGAGAAACCAGCGCTTTTAATCCTTACGGAGACGCAGATAGCGAGTCCGTTGGGCACGCCACAATTACGGCGGTAAGGCCCCTTGTTAAGGAGTGGCTTGAGAGGCGCCACGGCGTCCTCATCTGCCGCCTGACGCAGGTCCTCACCGGACACGGCTGTTTCGGGAGGTTCCTGTTCAGGATAAGGCGGGATGAAACGCCCGGGTGTCACCATTGTGTTGACCGCCCGGAGGACACGGTGGAGCATACGGTGGAAATCTGCCCCGCTTGGGTGGAGCAACGCCGTGTCCTCATGGAGGCAATCGGCGGTGGCGACCTCTCGCGTCCGGCCCTGTACGGAGCGAGAGGGTATGGGACGCTCTCTCGTCTCCTTCTGCGAAGCAGTAATGCTCGCAAAGGAGGAGGCGGAACGCTTGAGGGAGACGCCCTCACGCCCCTAGCCGCGAGCTTGCGGACAGAAAGTAATAGATAGCTCGCCGTCCGATAAGGACCAAGCCCGAGTTTACAGCGCGTAGTGTTCCACGCGCGCCTCAAAGAGATGTCAGCAAAAGTGACGGGGTCCGATAGGACCGATGCCTGTCTGGGTCGCGCTCTGGTGGACACATGTCTCAGGATAAAATTATCTACACCTGTGTCTACCGTTCGCACAGCGGAGATCAGGAGACAACCAGGCTCACAGAGTACCTCAGTGAGGCGGCTGATGCGGCACAGCAGCGGTACCCTTACGCCCAATTAGTTATCTTCTTCTTCGTGTCGCTGGCTTTAAAACACCACATTTTGTTTAAATTGTGGTATTTCCTTAAGATTGACGTAAGTTATTACTGCCCAGAATTTGATCCGTATAAGCGACATTATCGGATGGTGTAATAATAATATAGGTAGTGTTATTTTTTGCCAAAAATAACTGGTTCTATTCGGTATAGGAATATTCATTAAAAAAATCCAATTATGCAGTTTTAGTTTTCCTCAAATCGGTCTCGTGATCGTGACTACTTTCAAGGCCGGATCCAGGATTTTTTTCTGGGAGGGGCACAAGGGGCGGACAGGCAAAAAAATCAACAATAACTGTCAGAAATAAACTTGAAGTATCATACTTCATGTTTATTTCTACAAGTTCAAGTATGTACAGGAAGGGTTATGAAAGACAAGAATTTCACTCATGTTCTTTCTGTTCATCATCATCATATCAGCCGAAAGATTTCCACTGCTGGACATAGGCCTCCCACAAGCGTCGCCACATTGATCGGTCCCGTGCGTCCCGCATCCAGCGGATGTCCGCAACCTTCACTAGGTTTTTGGTCCACCTGGTGGGAGGCCTTCCAAGGCAACGTCTTCCGGTTCGCAGTCACCACTCCAAAACTTTGCTGCCCCATCGGCCATCTGTTCTGCGAGCAATGTGCCCTGCCCACTGCCTAACACGAACTACTAAAGTAACCTAACACGAAGGAGATGACAGGAGCTAAGTTCGTTCGCTTTGTTCGCTCACTTCACCTCCCGTCATCCCCTTCGAACCTAACCTATCTGTGTCGCTAAATTCCCGAGCTCGCTTCGCTAGCTCTTGGACAAATTCTTTGAAATAATGAATTAATAAAAATGTCTAATGCATGGCAGCTATTAATAAATCATTTGCATGAAAATACGTAAACACAGACAAGACTGCGTGAAATCGATTTTGCAGCGATTCGTTTTTGTCACTAAATTTTGTAGCACAATATATTGACTTTTATGACACTATTTCAATTTTAAATTGAAAATGCTACCAAGTAACCGGCTATATATTTGTGACTCAATAATATTCCCTAACATGTTGTTTCGGTTTGGTGAAAATATGGTAAATGAAAAAAGTTTAAAAGAGAATTCGGCCAAAAGCAAAAAGTTATTTTGTAAATCGGCGAAATGTAGTTCGGTAAAATAATACATATGCCACATGATACTTCGATGATCTGAAAATATGTCAAATAATGCATATAGCAAAAAAGACTTCGGTCAATAGCTTTCGGTAAAATGAAATTCGACCAAAAAATATTCGTAAAAGTGATCGGTTCCCCGCAAGGATACCTCTCCATTGCCCTTTGGGTGACTGCAAGCTTTCTGATGAGGCCCATTGTGAGCGACCACATCTTAGAGACATAAGTTCGTCTTGAGACACTGTGGTAAGTTGGACGATAAGAAACCGCGCAGCTTCCCGATGCTGCCCCGCCGAGTAGGATTCGATGGTTGACCTCTTTCTCGAGATTGGACCTGCCTAACTGGACCGTTTGTCCCAGGTAGACATGGTCGTCCACGGCTTCGGCTGTGGAGCCACCGATCTTGATAGGAGTGGGTGCGACATGAGCGCTCAACATCACCTTGGTTTGTCCATGTTCATTTTTGGACCCATTCTTTCGGAAGCTCTACTGAGGTCATCGAGCGTTTTACTGGGGTCCTCCATGACAGCTTTATCATCGCCGAATCGGCCTCTCCAGTCTAGAACCTTGAAGACATCCTCCAGTGCAGTGGTGAATAGTTTCTTTCTGTTATTTTATTCAAACGCTCTCACGCCCTTTTACTGGGGTCCTCCATGACAGCTTTATCATCGGCAAATCGGCCTCTCCAGTCTAGAACCTTGAAGACATCCTCCAGTGCAGTGGTGAATAGTTTCTTTCTGTTATTTTATTCATATATTTTAAAAACTGTGTAATTTGATTTGCTTCTAAGTATGTACTGTGATGGAATCTCCACAGTACACAAAATACCGTCTGGGGGGGGGCACGTGCCCCCGTGCCCCCCCTTAAATCCGCCCTTGACTACTTTGAGTGTTTTCGCTATTCTTCTGTTTCGGATTTGGCCATCCACGCCCACTTTAAAAACTCACCCTGTATATTTTTAAGCATAGGTATCTATAAACGGGCACAGCCTTGCACTGCTATGCCGCAACGCAACAGCCCGCTACGACGTCGCGGTAGGGCATGTAATATCGGAAGATTTTCAATTTCGATATTGGTTTCCGATATTAGATCTCAATATCGGAATTCCGATATTAATATCGGAATAGCGCACTTTTGTTAAAATTCGCATTTGTTTGTTAATTGCTCAAATTCTGTATAAAGTTGGATTGAGTACAATAAAAAACACGCTTATGCCGCGAAATAATAGAATTTTCTATTGTGTCTCTCTCTAATCACCAGTGATTGTGTAATCGGGCGCTTATTTACCTAAACTGCACATTTGTTCCCAAGAAACAATATAAGTCATGTCTCTCTGAAAAAGAATAATGCAAAAATATCCAGAAAATTATTATATACCGATCAATCCGAAAGTAGTCCCGATCAGTATAGTGAGTAATAATCTATATATATAAAAATGAATCCCTATTTCCCTTGGTCACGACATCACGCGTGAACGGCTGGACCGATTTCGCTTATTCTTTTTTTGTTGTGTTTTTTATTGTTAGGAGAAGGTTCTTATGAAAAAAAATAAGAAAAAAAGAATTGCTACCTTACCTACATAGGTAGGGTAGGTATGTAGGTAGGGTAGGGTAGAGTAGGTAGTGTAGGGTAGGTAGGGTAGAAGAATGTTTGGTGTTTTTATGGCAAAACAAAGTTTGCCGGGTCAGCTAGTGATTTATAAATCCAGTATAAATATCGGTCGGTATCGGTGGCTTATGTTCAACAGTGAACGTCTTTTGACTGAAATGATGATGATGATGAGAGATGATGTAGTCATTTAATGGAAGTGACTTATCCAACAGATTAGTGAACGGATAGACTAATTTGTTGTAATCAATACAAGCAAAGACAGAAAAATATTAAGCTTTAATTTTATTAAGGTTTCCAAGCAAGTAACAAATTATAAATTTGAAATAAAGTTTAAAAAGGATAGGTACTCGTTCCGAAACCGTCTTCTCAAAAGTCTGAAAAACTATCTTAGCATGCATCATCATCGTCATCGGCATTTCATCCGAAAGATGTCCACTGCTGAACATAAACCTCCCCCAAATGTCGTCACATTGGCCGATCATGGGCGTCTCAAATCCTGTGCATACCTTACGTGTATCCACAGATAAATGTCCGCAGGTAACTCCGTAATCAATATAAATATCATTGTTACAATTCTGTTTTATAAACTGTGTCTTTACTTGTACTCTTAAAGGTAACATTTTGCAATCTCAGGACTTAGTCATGAAGTGAAGTTTATGTAAATAAGCGCCCGATTACTAAAGAGAATATCAGACCACTGCTAATCACCGAGTCAACGGGCTTAACCGCGCTTTTTCGCTCGATGCTTCACAAGTAGCTAAAATTAAGGTGTTTTTCTGATTCCGAGATTGGATCACTCAGTATCGGAATTGAAATTTCGATGATTTCGTTTCGAGATTCGGATATTCTGATATTCATGCCCTACGTCGCGGTGCGACGTCTGTGTTCTTTTGACAGTACTATCAAAATTGTGCTGCGCTACGAAGCGGAACCGTAATCGTCGCTACGCATCATCCCTCCAACTTGTCCCATTGCGTCACTGCATACGACTTAGTAAGCACACACACTCAGCACTGTCTACGCTGTCCAATTATTTAAATCGTACATACTCTATCAAGGGGCTTAAGTGTGTGGGTGAGTGGTGAGTACCTATATTCCATTCTACCCTTCTCCAGCCCACGCCGCGAAATATTACTAAATTATTACACCGTATCGCTCCCAAAAGGTGTTCCGGCGAGCGATGGACATTAGAAACGCTTAGTGTAAAAATAAAACAACAAAATAAATAAAAGAAAAACTATATTTTTAGTTGAAATAAATCGCTAACGAATATAAAACAAAACTTGCATACATAGCTTTGTAGCTTTTAAAAACAACTAAGTTGCGAATAATGAACCCCAAATCAATCAAGTGACATTTCGGCATCGTCATCCTTTTTGTCACCTTTGTCGTCTTTGGGTGTGTCATCTTTCTTTTTGTCACCCTCCTTCTTATCGGCTGCATTGGATGTATTTTCAAGCGCTTTAAAGAAAGCTTGCATATCGCCTGTGTTCGCAGCTGCTGTGACTTCCGAAGGCAAACCAAACTGCGTTACCACTGGACCCATTTGTCCAGAAGTCAATGCCGAAGAGAACTGGTTCGCTGCCTGGAATAAAATATTAAGTATTTTAGGTATATTCAATAAGCAACTTATTGTAAAGGACCAAACATGGTAAATAAAATGATCAATTAATCTCAAATTGGAGAAATCAACAGTTTGAAGTATTGCATTTTAATATATATTTGCACAAGAACTATGTAATGATCGTACAGGTTGCATGTTATGCTTCACTGAACAGTTGGTTCATTACAAAACTAGTTTTTTGGGATATCAAGGACTATTCAGACTATTCCGGATATGGTCACACGGGAAACAATCGATTACAATTGTAATGAAAAATTGGGATAATTTGATGAGAACTTTACCCCATCAAGAAAGTGGCTCCTAGCGTGATATGAGTGGAACGTAAATTTTTTGTGCGTAATCTGCTGTGAATGTGCGCCACATAAAAAAATTGTGCATGTTGTCATTTTCTTAATAAAATGGAAAAAACGATACCTGCTGGAGTACCGTTGTTCCAGCTGGAAAATACTAAACGAATGATCGGAGTGAGAAATTTTGTTCATGGGCAGAGAGCTCATAGTGCATTGATATAATTTCTTGGATTGGATAGGTGTTTTATACACAAAAAGTTTTTGTCAAGCGTTTTATAAGGTTTGTTGAGAACCAGTATCATATTTGTAAATAGGCATATAGATGTAAAAGCAGTATTATTCTTATTGCATTTTAGAATGTTAGTTAAACAATTGAAATAACACAAAACACTACAAGAAACCTAAATTAATTCCTGAGTTAGAGTGCATTGTTGTTTTTCATTTCGCTGCCCTTTGAAAATTCATAAAAATCTTAAGGTCGATCCCAGTGTTAAGTCAAAACGGTCATAAATTATAACGTGCAATAGGCATTGTTAGTAACTTTGACTAAAGATTGATTTTGAAAGTGAAGACGTCGTCATCGGCATGTAAATCTATACTAATATTATAAAGAGGAAAGATTTTTTTGTTTGTTTGTTTGTACCGAATAGGCTCCGAAACTACTGGGCCGATTTGAAAAATTCTTTCACCAATAGAAAGCTACGTTATTCCTGAGTAACATAGGCTATTTTTTTATCCCGAAAACGTGTCCTGTGGGGTGGCCCACGGGAGCGAAGCCGCGGGCAACAGCTAGTATATTATAATAACATATTATTATTTATTATTATATTAATATCTTATTAATTCTACAGTGTAATTTTTACTCATATTACTCTATTATTGGACAGAAAGTCAATAAAATATTATCTATCAGACTGACTCATCACTGTATTATCATTACAAGCTCACAACTTGATAGGTATTTTTTTAACTTAGAGGTTATGATCAGTGTGACTTGCCACAATCTATAATAAATATGAAAAATTCACTTTATGCAGTTTCTCCCAGAAGTGCTTTCTCTTTTTTTATACTTCTGGCAAAATGTATTTTCAGTTGAAAAAATGGGCATTATTTATGCCTCTGGTACTGATCTAAAATTAGTAGCAATTAAATGTTCTTAATGTTTGATTGGTTATTGAGGTCTATATTGAAAAGGTAAATTTATTCTTGTATTAAAAAATAAACAGAATAACTTCTATAAGTATTGCCTCTGATGACGTCATTGAATAAATAAAGACTAGTACTTCCCTTCAATTCGGATGACTGGAAAAATAAGCCGATCCGGAAGATAAAATTTACAAAAATACAAATTTTATGGGGCCGAATTTTGTTTGATTCAAATCTGATTCACTAATAAATAATTTTCTTTTTCGCTATCAATACTTTGTATTTTATAGCCGCCATATTAGAGTTAAGAATCCCATGCATCGCGCAAACAGATGAACTTAGAAAGCATTAGAAATATATATGCGAAGCGCATACCGATAAGTAAGAAGCCTGACGCGAGACGAGTCCCGGTGGCTCGGTGCCGCGGCCGTGGACGGGAACGCTATACGTGAAGGTTCACCTGAGCGAACTGCGGTGAGAGCAGGGTGGTCCTTACATCGTCCTGGGCGGCGCCGGGCGTGGCGGGCGGCAGCAGCGGCGTCAGGCGCGGCGCGTTCTCGGGCGCGCTGGCCGTGCTCACCACGTCGGGGGCCGCCAGCGCCGCCGCCAGCTCCACGCGCGCCGCCGCCCCCGCCCCCGCGCCCGCCGCGCCGCCCGCGCCCGCGTCGCTCTCCGGCGGCGCCGTGCCGACCCCTGAGAAGTAGCGCTGCAAGTCTGACAAGTAGATCTGCCCGCCTGCTCCATCTGTATCGAAATGCAGCGTTAACAAGCTGTGGCTGTACCCACAACTCCAAATACACAAAACCGCAAGTTACAAAGAACTGTTGGTTAAGAAGCGAGGGTCAGGGGCTGTCGGCTATGCTATGTGGCATGCATCCATAAGATGGTTAAAGCAAGATGGTCAATACTGTTCTCAAAAGAGGACTTCCAAGAATAAAAGAAGACGGGCAGATAACTTTAAAAAAATATATCTTGTCTATCAGTGGGCTCGCCCGCTTTGTTTTTCTGAAAGAATAGTGTAAATACAAAATGCTAGTTACCACGTGGCTGCGCCGCAGTGGCAGTGTTGGGCGGCGTGGCGGTGGGCGCGGGTGCGTCGCGAGCACGCGAGGAGGCGCGCGCGGGCTCGGTGCGCGCGGGCTCGCTGCTGCGCGGCGCGCTACTGCCGCGACTACTGTTGCCGCTGCCTGCAGACGGACGAGTGCTAGTGTTGCCACTGTTGCTACCGCTGTTATTACTGACAAAACATTATCATACTTAGTAACATAAAATTCAAAAATTGTGTTTATAGCCCTACACCACAATTACGATTATTCATCAGTTAACCTCCACATAGTAAGAAAGTTAAAGCTGTAATTTTCTAAGTTGTAATTCTCTAAAAATCTTAAAAGTTGTAATTTTCTGTAAACATGACTGAATAAAAAATACTGGAGTGATACTGATATCCTGTTTTAAGAATTGATTGCAGTGATTCCTATAAATTACTACACTATGGAATTAAAATATCTGGTTTATTATAGTTACCCCATAGTGCCCAAAAGAGAGGACAGTCCTCCAATTTGGCCGACCCCTCCAAGAAGTTGCATGAGTTGCTGCTGGGACATGTTGTTCAGTATGTTTTGTAGCTCCCCATCCTGTCCACCACTGCCACCACCTCCACGCCCACCAGATGTTGGAGGATTGTTCAATGCCTCATTGATGCGACGGCAGTAATCATCATCCTTATCAGTCTTAGGTTCCTAGACAACAATGCCATTTTTTTTATAAATGATACATCTATTCTATTCCAATTAGCTTGTTATGCAAAGATCTCTCCAGTCACAGATAATATAATACCAGCATACAGATGTCTCATCCCATACAAAGAAACCGTGCCGACGTAACAAGTGTTTTTCGTCTTATCTTTATAGGTACTTCAATCGGGTTCCGTTCCACAGATATTGATTGTGTTAGCTGTGACTTGCAAGTAAAAGGGTTTTCTCGGTTCGTGACTATTTTTTTCTCTAAATGTCATTGTGATTTGTTTTAAAGTATTTTTTTGCACGTTTTTACAGTTTCATAGTACCAAAATGTGTTACAATACAAATTTAAAAAATCAAGTTGCATGCCTCAGATATTTAAAAACGCGCCATCTATTGAAATAAATTTTAAATGATCCATTCAAATACTTTGAAATGTCAATTAAGAGCTCAATATTCCATAATTTTGTTTTTAAGAGAGTTGATTAAACAAGAACATACAATTTTTATGATCAATTCTAGAAAATGTTAATTTTTAACACAATTAAATAACAAATCGATGCATATCACACCATCTAATGACATTTATTTGAACCAAATTCTCTTGGTTAGCACTGTGACCCCAGGTCAAAGTAATGTGAAAAATAAATGTTAATAGAGAACATTTTATTCATTGATCTTTGAACATTTTAAGCTAAGTCAAAGTGGAATCTAAAAGTAGGTAGTAGTTATTTTGTTTGTAGTTTTATTTTATGATTCATGTAGTTCAAAGTAGTGCTTAGTACCATAATATAATGAATGTGAAGTGCTTATATTTATTTATTTAATTTGTTGAATTGTGCAAGTTATCTCATCACTGTTATTCACAAAAAACATATCATTATAACATTTTAGAGTTTTTCATTCTCATTGCTGGGACTCAGGCCTCCTTTATGTGAGCGGGTGTGGGCCATTATCCAACAGTGCCCAGTGCGGGTTGGTGGATGTTGCATGTCTTTGAATTTTTGGTTCAAGGTTCTAGCACATGCCAGTTTCCTCTCTATTATTTCCGTTTTGAGAGCAGTGTTGATGAAATAATTTACAAGTAAAGCACCTCCCTGTGTTCGAACTCACAACCCACAACTTGTAAATCAAGGCTGTTACCACTGAGCCAGCCACTGCTCTTTGTGTTATTCATCAGGGCTAAACCCTAATGTTAGTGCAACAGGACAATATTTATCAATGAAAAATTTAAGCTATTTGTTACCTGCATCCAGAAAAAGTACTTCTTAGAGAATGACTTGAACTTTAGGACATAAACTCTGCCAGTTGTGCATTCATTCACCCGCACAAATTCACAGTCATCAGGAAATATTAGCAAGTCATCTTCCACCTCGCCGGTAGTACGATCTTTCCAGCAAAAATGCATCAATGAATCTTCTCCTTGGTACACATATAAAAGCCCCTTCCTCTTGTCAGGATGAACCATGCGACCTTTTAGAGTCATTCTTCCAGCCCGAAATTCAACCAGATGCTTGTTGCCGCCGGAACTACCGCCTAAGCCAGAAGTATTACCGAATAATGCAGTAGCCGACATGATGCTGGAATATGTAAAAATGTTTATTAGACGAAAGGAACGTCATTGAACTATCAAAGAAATAGTTCCGTCACCGATTTTATTATTTTTCTTATGATCATTAATAAATAACCAACTTACCTGTATTAAATGCGTCAGCACTTTTTGATCGCTGCTACTCTATAATAGCAATTTATAATAAAATTCAAACAAATATTCTGAGTGACGCTGTGAAATTAATGAGTTTAGATTTAGAATGACAGAATGACTATGATTTTTCACTTTCTTTCCCAGTTCCCACAGAGCAGACACAGATCACAGCACATATATTGACCACAGACTACTTAGAGATACTACGTATATATTAAGGTGGAAACACATTATTAACACCCGACCCGACCCCACGCCACCCAACGTGTCGACACCCGACGCGTACCGTGCACATATGCAACATCCCACGTGATGCTACAACACGCTTCGCTAGTATTGCCAGGTCTCGTTTTTGTTTTATCCCAAGTCTGCTCTCAATTTAGCCTAGATTTTAAGTTTAATGAAAAAAAATCTCTTTTTTTTATATATGCTTTCCCTCGCCGTACCATCTATATTTGATACATTACATGCAAGATCATACATAAGACGAAACATTACAATCTATAATGTAACTAGCTTTTGCCCGTGGCTTCGCACGCGTATACTACATACTTCTCCTTATCACATTTTATTTCATTTTCCTTGTCCCGTCCCTATCCCTTCACTATTTCTGTGTTTATCCATGACTAATAATAAGTAATCATAAGCATAAGTAAGTAATTAAATTAAAGTATTTCCTTATAATAACATTTTAAACCATTTTGGATGTCGACGCCACTATCACCAGACTATTTGATGAGCTAACACGTGAACACGCTGCATAGAACTGTCCATGGCAAAAGCAATTCTCCCTCAAATCTACACCAGCATACTTCAGAGTTTGTCCTTGAGCCTTATTAATTGTCATGGCGAAGCAGATTTTCCCGTCCCTATTTAATTCCTATATTTATGCGTTGAGCCATTTTATAGTTACCAACAGACTTTAAATATAATTAATTGAGAATATTTTTAATTATTTTTCCTTTGTAAAAGAAAGACTTTTGTACACAACATTTCATCCCCCACAATTCGCCCCTCCAAGGATGGAATTCCTAAAAATCCTTAAATTGCGTTAGATTTTAATCTTCAGCCCAAACCCAAAATTCGAAGATCCTAACTTCAAAACTGACCGACTTTCATACAAACTTTCACCCCCTTAGGGGTGGAATTCACAAAAATTCTTTCTTAGTGGATGCCTGCACAGTATAAAGTATCTATTTGCAAAATTTCAGGTCTCTAGACGATTTCACCCTCATGCGGGTGAAATCTTCAAAATCGCTGAGATACGTGTAAATTATTGTTTTAATCTTCAGCCTAAACCCAAAATATGAAGATCCTGACTTTAAAACTGACGGATTTTCATACAAACTTTCATCCCCTATTTCACGACCTTAGGGGTGGAATTTCTAAAAATCCTTTCTTAGTGCTCACCTACACTACCAAAGGAACCTACGTGCCTAGTTTCATGATTGAAGCTTCAGCCGTTTGGCCTGTGCGTTGATGGTCTGTGAGTGAGTCAGTCAGTCAGTCAATCAGTCACTGTCTTCTTTTATATGTTTAGATTACAGACCAGTTTTACTGACCGAAGACACAGATGGACACAGACCTTAGATAAAGTACCTATAGATTGAGCCTTATAATGACCTTGATTGATAGAGCGAGATGGCTAATTGGCGGCTCCATGTAAATAATAAGGACAAAAGATTATTTTTTGTCTTTGTCACCGTGGCCGGTTTCTGTTGTTTGTCAAACTCTAATACAATGGCAGGTTTGACAAACAAACTCGGTTTTGTTTGATTTTCTATGATTTCGTGGTATTATGTGTTAATTGAGACAAGGAATTTGGGTTATTTATAGATAATAAGTGTCAGTGCGATGGTGGGTTGTAGTGTTCTTGTTCTTGTTGTAACACCAGAACTAACTATTGCTGTCTCATGTGCGGCCACGCCAGTGCTTAATCTATAGGTACTTTATCTAAGACACAGACCGGTTATTTCCACAGATAATGAGTTAACAACTAGTAGGGATGTGACCGATATATCAAAACGTAACTTATATCGGATATGGGGTTCGATATCCATATCAAAATAACCGATATCACAAAAACTGTATGTATCAAATCAAAACTACTTGCGTTTGAGAACGAATAACTCAAAACCTAAAACCGTAACAATGCAAAAACGTACGAACAAAACGCAAACTTCAAACCAACCACCAATCAACCATATCGCTACCTCTTTTACAACCCCTTTTTACAGTCCGTTCAACCGATTTTGAGTTCTATCCCGTAAGTATAAGGATGGCATAAAAAGCATAAACCTGTTACCAAAACTAACTGTTACAGTTGCCATTTGTCATATTACCAACGCAATAGAAGTCAAAATCGGTTGATCGGGCTGTGAAATGGGATTATTTAAATGTACAATGCTTAGACTAATAATACAGGTATTATTAGTCTGAGGTACAATGTTATCTCAATTGACATTTACTATTCAAAAAAAAATCTGCTAGTCCTAAGCCTAGTAAAGCATGAAGGGAAATCGCCGTAGTTACAAGTAGCTAAACTGATAAATAACTTTAAATACCAGTAGTGTGAGTTTGCCTTTGCTTTAGTTCGCGTTCGTTGTTAGTTTTCTCATCTAAATATCATGTTAACGTTTGCAAATTGTACTACTGATATCGATATCTGAAAACCGTTTTTGATATCAATATGAAATCTGTATATCGGTTACGTAACCGTTTGCGCAAAAATCCGAAAACGCCCAAACCCTAACAACTAGAAGAGATTATTACCAGCACCACAGTTATTAAAAAAACCGTCCAAGTGCGAGTCAGACTCGCACACGAAGGGTTCCGTACCATTATCGCAAAACACTGCATAAAAATCACGTTTGTTGTATGGGAGCCCCCCTTAATTTATTTTATTTTAATTTATTAATTATTATTTTTTGAAGTAAATATACAACTAAACATTCTGTGAATATTTCAAGCGTCTACCTGTTGCCGTTATTAATATCGAGCAAAAAAAAGGCAAAAATATCACGTTTGTTGTATGGGAGCCCCCCTTTAATATTTATTTCATACTGTTTTTAGTATTTGTTGTTATAGCGGCAACAGAAATACATCATCTGTGAAAATTTCAACTGTCTAGCTATCACGGTTCATGAGATACAGCCTGGAGACAGACGGACAGACGGATCGCGACGTCTTAGTAATAGGGTTCTGTTTTTACCCTTTGGGTACGGAACCCTAAAAAGCAAAGATTATTATTATATATGTTATTATGTCAGCCAAGCAAAGAGTTTTGCACCGGGCTCCGAGTCATGTCACTATCGATACCGTAAGTAGCGATTCAAGAAATCGACTATGTGTGCGTTCAATACTACATTCGGCGGTTTTTGACGCACTAATAGTGCTTTAAGGCTTAGATAAAGTAAGTATAGATTAAGCACTGGCGTGGCCGCACATGAGACAGCAATAGTTAGTTCTGGTGTTACAACAAGAACAAGAACACTACAACCCACCATCGCACTGACACTTATTATCTATAAATAACCCAAATTCCTTGTCTCAATTAACACATAATACCACGAAATCATAGAATATCAAACAATACTGAGTTTGTTTGTCAAACCTGCCATTGTATTAGAGTTTGACAAACGACAGAAACCGGCCACGGTGACAAAGACAAAAAATAATCTTTTGTCCTTATCATTTACATGGAGCTGCCAATTAGCCATCTCGCTCTATCAATCAAGGTCATTTTAAGGCTTAATCTATACCTACTTTATCTAAGGCTTTAAGGGCTTATTACACTACACGGTATTCAGGGCCCTAAACTCTAATTAAGGGTAGTGTAATAACTTTTAGGAATTTAGGGTTCTCAAAATATCGACCTTATTGACTTGGAACGGTGAAGTGACCCGGTACTCAGAGCCCTGAATACCGTGTAGTATAATAAGCCCTTTAGACGTGACTTTGAACGCGGTATTAGTGATGCAGGATTAGGGGAAAAATACCTTTTAGCGAAAAACCTAAGGTTTTTACTACTGCTTTTATGGACTGGACATCGCACGGGCTAATATAAGGTTTTTTGCAAAAAGAATCAGTTTATCTTAGAGTGCATTTACACGCAGCGACTCTCTTGCGATTTCAAAAAAGCATTATGGTACAACGATCTTTTTTTGGGTTCCGTACCCAAAGGGTAAAAACGGGACCTTATTACTAAGACTCCGCGGTCCGTCTGTCTGTCTGTCTGACTGTCCGTCTGACACCAAGCAGTATCTCATGAACCGTGATAGCTAGACAGTTGAAATTTTCACAGATGGCGTATTTCTGTTGCCGCTATAATAGTGCTTACACACGTTCGAATTTGGTCCGGCCGGACCACGGATTTGTAGGCGGAGTTAGTCCGGCCCGGACCATATTCGAACGTGTGTAAGCACTATAACGTTGAAATTTTCACAGATGGTGTATTTCATTTGCCGCTATAACAACAAATACCAAAAACAGAATAAAATAAATATTTAAGTGGGGCTCCCATACAGCAATCGTGATTTATTTGCCGTTTTTTGCGATAGTGGCACGGAGCCCGTCGTGCGCGTGTCCGCCTCGCTCTTTGCCGGTTTTGGTTAGTGCCCCGACCAAGGGCACCTTGGCACTAACCATAAAATGAAAAAAACATTTTGGTGCTTGCACGGTGGTTGGCCAACCAAATTGAGTTGACCTTCTAACAACTTTGGTTGGGAATTTGGGAGGTATAGCCTGCACCAAACTTCTTGGCCGCCCTGAAGTTGGTTTACCAGATGCTAGAGGTACGAAACGGTGCTGTTTTTGTATGAGATTTACTACTGCGCAGCCATTGTAGCCAACTTCAGGGTGGCCAAGAAGTTTGGCGAAAACTATATGCGCTAGCGACCAAGGGCAAATAGATGACGTTCAGTCTAAGTCCATTTTCTTTATCTTCGCTTGCCCATAGAAGATCAGGGCGTTTAATCTTAGTACAAAAAACTGGGGACAGCAATGGGTACAATGATACAAAATCACGAAGCATATGTAGTCACTGTACAAAATAACTCATAATGTGTTTTTTAATTTTGTTGGATTATTATCGTGATTTTTTTACCAACTTGTTAAACTAGATGGCGCTAAACAAAATCATAATTTGTCAATATTGCCTAGTAGGTAGCATATTACTACTAAAATAGTATATTTTTAACCAACTTCTGTGATATAAAAAATATTTTATGTTATGAATAATTTTTACTGGTTTTAATTACATTTATCGCACAGTGTGACATTTTATTATTTTTTGATTAATTAAAACATATAGCAATAACTTTTACAATCATTTTGCAAATTTTCATTAGGGTGGTAAATTTCCCTTGGTGGTTTTATGAACCATAAACTGGTTACCCCAATTTACAAATGTCTGCTGATATCTGACGCTTGCGCCCGGTATTTTGCGATATTTTGTTTATTTTTGTGATCTTTCTGTGTTATTATCACAGGTTATGATCACAGACGACTTAGAGATACTACGTATGTTACTATGTTATGATGTGCATTACAGTTAACGAACATTACAGTTCTATAGAATAAAATTAAACCCTTACATACACACACACACCTACGCACACTCGCACACGCACACACAGCTATATCAAAGGTTTAGTTCTAACTATATAGGTCAGATGGCGCTAGTTTCTTCAAGAACGCAAATGACGCGTTCCACGGAACGAGATTGGTCTCTATTTCAGTATATTGAAATGTACTCTGTGTAGAAGATCTATAGCAATGAGTTGGGATTCTACCTGGTACATATCTGAGAAAATTCCCATACGGGTAAATGTCAGGTTACCCAGGTAAATACCATACCATAATTTGGGTATTTTGCCGGATAAATACCCGATATTTACCTGGGTATTTTCTGTATGGGTATTTACTCAACGTCCGTCTCTCTGCCAGTATACTTTCTGATATTTCGAAAGGCTATGAGAATGCCATCTCTTATTCTCTTCCTTGTATGCCTTTTTTTTTTTTGTTCCGGGCTGGAAAGTCCTCATTGGATGTCCCCCGCCCTGGGGAGGGCGGAGGGGTCTGTCAGACTCATACTGACTAAAAACCACCCCGGTGTTCCATCTCACACCTACGTTGGGGGTCGCGGGAACAATGATACTTCCGCAACCCCCGGCTAGTGCCGGCCCGCATCTGCGGGCCTCGATCTCTGGTTAGGGGGAAGTGAGGTTAGACTCCCCCCGCAACGAGCTAAGAGCGCGTGCGTGGAACACTTCGCGCCGCCACCTCGGGTCCTGATGTGTGTGGGGGTGACGGACGTCCCCGAGTCCGTCGCCCCTGGACCCATTTAGGGGGTCTGGAAGAGGGCGTTGTCTGCCCTCCGCCGACGCCCGGGATCGGCGGATCGGGTGAGTGGATGAAATCTCCCTCTCCCTCTCCGCAGCCTCCTTCTGTGAGACGACTGTTTCGCAGAAGGATACCACCGCGTCCCAGGACTCTTCGCTGCAGACCATAGATTCGACTACGGCCGGCAGCGACAGGTCACTGCCTACTTCTGAGATGAGGTCACGGCGTGGCTCCTCCCAAGTGGCACACTCTGCCAGCGTTTGCCACGCCGTGTCCTCCCGGCAGTCGACGCAGTGGTGACACCGGGCGTCCGGCTCCCTGTTTATGCGAAACAGGTACTTCCCGAAGCAACCATGCCCCGAGAGCACCTGCGTCACACGAAACGACAGGGAGCCGTGCCTCCTCCCGAGCCAGCGCTCGATCACCGGCCGGACCGCCTCGATGGTGACGAGGCCGGCGGTAGGGCGTAAAAGCCTGTCCCGCCATTCCGCCACTAAGACCTCGCGGAGCTGAGACCGACGCAACTCCATATGTCGCTGCATCGGCCCTTCGCCCCGCGCCCGCGCTTCCTCGCGCCAGCGATAAAGTGACGCAAGTACTTTTGCCTCCAGGTCCCAGGGCGGGGATCCGGCCAGTACGCAAGCCGCCTCGTAGGAGATCGTGCGATACCCCCTGATGACTCTGACGGCCATCGCTCTCTGCGGCTTCCGCAAAACAGTGATGCTACCGGCCGTCAGGTCAGCCGCCCAGATCGGGGCCCCATACAGGGCCATCGATCGCACGATCCTCACGTAGAGCCGCCTACAAGCGGCGCTCGGGCCCCCCAGATTGGGAAGCAGCGTTGAAAGCGCCCCAGCCGCGCCCAACAACTTGGGCGCCAGCCACAGCTGAAGTGGGGGCCGAAATCCCACCGGCTGTCGAGCACCAATCCCAGGTACTTCATGGTAGACTCGACAGCGATTCGAGCCCCCCCGACCACGATGTGGGCATCGGGCGGTGGCGCCCGCCGGGGACCATGAAAGACCATGGCCTCCGACTTGTTGAGGGCCACCTCCAGGCCAAGGCGCCGTATGCGGTTCACCACTTGTGAGGCCGCAGCCGTTGCCAGCAACGCTGCCTCCCTGTACGAGCTCCTCCGGGTGGTGACCAGCGTATCGTCCGCGTAACACGTCAGGGTCACGCCCGGTTGGAGTTCGCCCCTCAGCACCCAGTCGTAACCGATGTTCCACAGAGGCGGGCCCAAGACTGAGCCCTGTGGAACACCGCACGACATGCGGTGCGGATTTTCGACGCCATCACGTCCCACGTAGGTGACTCGCACCTTGGAATTTACATGACTTGTAATTTAATAAATCCCGCAATCCGCTTCTAATAGATTTATTTTTGTGCAATACATATTTATCGAAGATTTTTCTACTTGGCTTTGTGAAAGACAATGTACAGCTGCAATCTGACAGCTCAAGTACCACGGAAGTGACAGATGTAAAAGCATACACATAGAAAACTTTTTGGGGATACTATTTAGGAGTTCTGCAGAATTATGATAGCCAGAGTCTAACAGGTTATTTTAGTAGTTGAGTATTTTATTTTATGGCTGATGCTAATAATTATTTTATTGCTATTTTTCTACCTGTCTCAAATATATACGAAATATCTATTGTAATTTTTTGTTTAGTTGTTACCGTGACCCTGACTTTTTTAATCGGGTGTTTTGTACTGAAACCGCATTTAAACATCTTAATGTAGCCAAACCAAGCAAAATACCCCAATATCATAATGATTTTGTCTTGCTAGCTTGTTCTAGGCGAAATACTGTGCGCACTAATTGATCATTAGGTTTTCGATATTGTAAACTCTGCCTAAAACTTTACTTTTAATCGATACAAAAAAATCGAGTCACTATAAAACACCTATTTGAAAATTATGGTATCGATTATTTTTCTTGACGGACGACTGACGACTGACGTTGACTCGTTGAGTCGTCGAATCGTCGATTGAAAATAAAACCTACGTGACGTGTTTTGTACATAATCGGATCGGTATTTCACTTCTCTGAGAATTAAGCGAAGTTATCAAGTTCAGTAATTTAATTAATACTTGTGCCGAGTTTAAACAACGGTAGTAAATTAAGTTTACTATTTCTAAGCATATACTGAGACACCAAACGTCGCCGTCGTATAAATTGTGGATCGCTTTGCGGTTTCTTTCTTCAATCAACATGAGTGGTGTACAAACAGGTATGTTATTTTGTCTGTATTGTTTTTGTTATTACAGACGATACGTAATTGTTATAGGTCGACGATCTTAATGTAATTTACTAAGAAATTTCATAATCGTCCACACCTTACCCGAAAGCGCACTTAATGAATAAGAAGACATATTAGTTCCTATCAGAATTAGTGACTAAGTAAGATTCATATTGGAACTAAAATTGTCTTAATAGTAAAGTAAATAATATAAATATGGCTATTTACTACATAACATGGTTTTTGAGAAATTATGGTCCGCTTTAATGTCTACCCTCGGTAAAAATATAATTGGTTAATTAAACATAGCAAAATCGATAATGTTGGTATTTGGTAAAGGTTGAAAGCATCTTTAAAACCGTAATCCTATAGAGCTCTAGGCGGCATGCAACCTCACCACCCACATACACCCAGTGCCATCAAATCAGACATTGTTTGCAATCTTTTGTTCTTAATGTCCATAATTTTTTTGTTTCCCATAATTGTGGCATGATAATTAGCATTAAATTAAAAAAAAAAACTGTATGACTCATTCTAGTGACCATGCTAGTATAAAAATGAATTGTTGATGTTTTACAATTTCAAGAGCTACACTATCTAAGTTATCTATCATATGTGTCATTGAATAGTTGAGTAATTCCATCACATGGTACAACCTATACCTTATTAAAATTTGATTGTTAACATATTTTATCATCAACTTTTACAAATATACGTCATAAATAGAGCAGTTCTATTGCATATTACCATCCATCGGGTGGGACATTTCGAGTCCCAATATGTCTGGATTTTTGTTTGGATGGTCCAATTTTGTCATATTTTCATTTAAATTAAAAAAGAACTTTTTTGCATATGACTGGGATTAACAAATTATTTTTATTTTGTAACTAATATGTCCTGAATTAGTCCGGCTTTTGTCAGGACTTTTCAATTCTCGGAATAGTAACCCTATAAACAGTACTTGTATTTGCACTGTGTAACCCTCTGAAGTGTGAAACATGAAGTTTGTCCAACAAATGTAATCAGAGCGCAGCTCTTTCAGTGCGTACATCTGGTACCTATAACTACTAATTGGATTGTCATGATATGTAGGTAGATTCTTGGTTTAGGTCTTCTTTATGTTTTAAATTAAATATGTAAATGGTTAAGCAAAGTACTTTTGTTATTACTTAATGGTTTCTCATTTTGTTATGCTGAATCTGTATCTAGCAAATGTTTGACTTTACAGATAACTCCACAGCTATTGTCATATTAGTTGAGAAGGCAGATTAATCCTCTCTTTAAATTGTTTTCTTTGGTTAATTTAATTTTTCAACCAAGTATTCAGATCATGAAATATATTGTATCTCTAAATTGTATGTTTGACTCAAAACATTGCATTTTATGTCATGTATTTTTGCCCTGTAGAGGTACTTTGTACTATGCAACTGGTGATTTTCCAATTTGGTGATATGCAATGTCTTTCATATAATTTGCAGATCTCAATGGGTTTGTATCCACTTGTTAAAACAATTCGAGGATAAAGGTTCGAGTTTTCAGCGCACATAGTTCTTTCAAGCTAAATAGTGTCGGAACACATTGTATATTAGACTTACTCTAATGAGGTCCCATAATATATCCCTGAGGCATGCCAAGTGGCAATGTTTTCGGCGCACATAGTTCTTTCAAGCTAGATAGTGTCTGAACACATTGACTATTAGACTTACTAATCAGGTCCCATAATAGATCCCTGAGGCACGCCAAGTTTTAAGCTGTAAAAGATGAATAGATAAAAAATATATTTCAATTGGTCTATCACACATAAGTGATCTAATCATCCACCAAGGTAAAACGATACGAAACGGTACAATGAAAATACTTTAATTTTTGAAAGACAACCTCATCATCATAGGTTTATCAAAGGCCTGTTTAGTGTCCAAAAATCTAAGAGCAATTCTAAAGCGTTTCACTGTCTCTGGGACTCATTGTATGGTATGGTATGCTTTGACTATAAAGTTATTTTGCCAGTAAGCGGAAAGGCCAATATGCACTAGTTAACTCCGTAATATATTGAGACTTGATAAATTAAACAATACATAATATAGGAGCTTCACGGATACTAAATACAGGGCCCGGTCTAGCGATTTAACCTTTCCGGGCCTACTCATTAGTTTTCAGTGCTGCTTGTGTTTAAACGAAGAATCTTTATGATCTAAGTAAATATTGTCGTTTTAGAACATCCATATAATATGATTAAAACTATGTAGCAGTTTACAGTTGATGAAAAAACCCGCTTTATTCGCGATAAAAACTATATCCAATTATTCAAGTGGTCGTACCACCTGTGAGTCATTTGTCGTGCAAACTGCAGACTTTTTTTAGCTTATTTCGTCAAGTAACAAATGACGCAACACTGCCGAGGCCCCAGCGCCCGCGCCGCCCGGCCCGCTCGCTTGCCTGCGGCACTGTCAATAAACTTTAGCGGCACAAGGTGAGCTAAATCTATGGTTTTGTTGTTTTGTTAGCTCTTTCAAACTCGTTGCTTGGTCAGAGACCCTGCGTGATTCACTGATACCGCGTTATATAAATCAAAATGTGTTCCAATTAAGTTTTATAAAATGTAACGAATTGAATTTCGCTTCCTATTTTATAAATTTTGCAAATATTTTGGAGGTCAGATTTGTAATTCATACACTGCCGAGATCGGAGCTCGCGTTATTGGTGAAAGTGGCGAACACGAGCAATCAGGCAGCAGCGCGAAACGAACGCAAGCTGGCTCGGTTGGAGGGGCTCGACGTGGCGGAAGAAACTGACATCATTGCGCGCCGCCGGTGGACGCATTCATGTTTCTCGAGTCGATCGTGAATATTGCGAAAAACAATATGTTTGTAAAGTGACAGTAACTATTTACTTATTTATAATGTAGAGTTACGTAAACAAATAAGTGATCTAAATTTTCTGCCAAGGCGCATGTTTTACCGCGTGTAACATATGAACAATTAGCTCGAGTTATATGATCATATAGATACAAAATATGCTTAATTGCCGCGGAAGACGAGGCAGATAGAATGGCAAGTGATGGAACGTCGAGCATCGGCGTGGAGCCGACGAGCTTGGAATACATGGAGGATCCTTACTTTGTGCCACCAGACGATGACTCTACACCGAGTTTCGATGTAGCTGTGGATGAACTAGATGAACTAGAGGAGTTGCCGAGCTGGGCAAAAAACGACCCTGACGCTGACTGGCGCATGCTGCCTGACCTCGCCGACTCCGCTCTCTGCATTGAAACTGAATTCTACGTGGACAATCGACGTCGCCGTCTTAGGATATTTAGAAAAAAAATGCGAGAAGTTCGAGTAACTTTTCAAGATTTATCAAAGCCTTATCTTGCCAAGATGTCCAGTCAAGCAAACTACAAGAAGTTCTTAGGGATCGCAGGTGGAGGTTAGTTAAAACGAAACAAAGAACATAGAAAGGCTTTTAATTAATTATTTTTATAATTGTATCTATTAATAATACTCGTATAACATTGACTTGAACCTGTTTTAGATTCTAGTACATAAGAAGTTTTGCAGTGTTTGGTTCCTCTACGTCTCACATTATTTTTGAGGTTGTCGTAAACACCAACAATAAATAGTAGTATGTATTGTAGTGTATTATGATTAATATTGTTAAGATTTGCATTTCATCATTTCTTTGCACGATATTATGTAACTTACCGAATACACTTTAAAAGATCCCAGGTCGGTCCTTCAAGTTTGAAATTTTCTATAATAAGGTAGTATTAGTATTATTTATTGTGTTGCTGTTTATATTTTTTAGATTTAGAAAAAAAAAAATTCAAAAAATCAAAAAGCCCGACTGCTTAAGAAGCGAATTAAAAAGAAGAAAACCATGCTGTGCAGTCGGAGGATACATATTCGCGAGCTAGCTGCCCAAAACCAGATGTAACCTCCGACTGCACAGCATGGTTTTCTTCTTGTTTACGTCTTTTTAGTTCGCTTTTTAAGCAGTCGGATTTTTTGAAATTTATAATTAACTTTTTTTATTTTTAACTTTTTTTTTCGTATTGATCATTTAAACATATATGTTATATATTTCTGAAATCTACCCCACACGATGGATTAGGAAAAAAAAAAATATAGGGCCCCAATATATGAACGAATCGATTGACGTTAGAATCATCAAAGTCGGCCAACACGTTTGGTCTCTAGAACGCCACATAGGAACAAACATACATACATGCATAGACTGATAAACACATAACGCTCCTTCGGCAGTCGGGTAAAAAAGTGGGCTTAGATAAAGGGTACTATTATTTATTCTGTGATAAAGGTTATCGTTATGATACGCGGGATCTTTCAAATTATACCAATCGAAAGTTACCAACAGTTAGCTACTAGAATCCGTTTCTAGACATAACCAGCTAAATTCATGCGTGTGTTTAAAAACTGTAACGGTAATTTTTAGTCGTAAAATTATTCATAGATATACGTCGTGGAAACATACTGAATTAAAAATATCCGTAATGTATTGTATATTAGTTATATGTATGTATATTATATGTATCCGTTGTGTATTAGTTGTCCATAAAGTAAGGCTGTTGTTTGTACCCATGTGGTTTTATTGAATATGAGTAGTTCACCTTCAAAGTCTACGAAGTGCGAAAATGCCGTTCCATCACATAAGTAATGCGAGCGATGGGGCTTCTGTCTGTTCAATGAATATTTCACGTTATGTCTATTCCTGTTAAACCTTAAATTATGTAGATGTTTAAATCCTTGTCTCAAATGCGTAACATGATTAAATTATAATGTACCTATGTATGTTGTTTTAAAATAGGTATGTTGCTAGGTTTAGGTTAGTATACCTAAATGCAACGCACCAAATATTTTAACTTTATCTATATATAATTTCCACAGTAGGTATATTATTGAATTAAGAAGTAAAATTAATCGGTACGAAGGTTAACAATTAACATCGAGCCATTGCTTACTTATGTTTCTACTCGCGCAGTGACAAGGTATGATAAGTTGTTTTCTTGAATATGGGTAGCAACAAATTTAACTAAGTTTAGGATAAGCAGATGACAATTTATTTTAACGAACTTTGATAGAAGACAATTTTTTTAAACGCGAGTTTTATCAGCTATTCGCGCTGTGTCGTATCAGTAGGTACAGGACGTAATACGGGATGAACCTGATACCGTTATGCCAATTCCAAATCTACAATAATACATACAAACAGTACTATTGTCAAAATATTTTCAATGTAAGCAATCGATTTGGATATTGAAGGTTATGCGATTGAGTAAAAAAAGTATTCTAGGAAATAGTTTAGCCAATTTCGCAAATTAGAATGTAGAAACTAAGTACGGTTTGGTGTTGGTAATCGTACAATTCAAAATGTATGTGCTATGAGCTGAATGAAGTAATATATTATTCTTTTATTGTATTACGTAACTAACTTTGCTTTCCCCCGACTGGTCACTCAGACAGAGCACATCATAATGTTGTTTGCAGTTTGAGTCGAATTTTATTGTTATTAAGAATTTTGAAGTTGGTCATTTATAGAATTATTTAGTAGTTTCAAGTTAGGAAGGTATGTTTGTCGTTGTCATGATGGCCCTGTGGTTTAGGCTTCCCCTTTCATACACCAGGTTGTGGGTTTAAATTCAGGGCAAGTAGTTTCGCCTTCTATACGCCGCAAGTCAGTAGTAACAAAACCAGTGTAAGATGGCCTGTTGTTCTATGGAAAACCCGTACTACGGTAGGCCTGTTCGAAATAGTTGTCTGCTTGCTTGGTGGTATTTAAATTCCGTTTTCAAGCGTTTTTCGTCGATTTCGCCAAATATTGAATGTCTTGGATCCCGTTAGCACTTAATCCGGGACTCGTCAAATTTGATTAACTCTACGCTTTTCTGGTGATCGCCTTCGCCACTGTTCTTCTTCCACCACTCTTCCACTCCACTTGGCATTGTTGATTCTGCGGTTCTAGCTTTCAGGAATTGCATCGGTTGGGTATAGCGATGCGGTCGTTACGGGCCTATGCCAATAAAAAATGTATCATAGATTCAACTAGAAAGAATACTAAAATTATTGCCTCTATAGAGCTAGTTTATAAATAGGGTACGTACTAGATGCTTGGTTGTAGGATTATCGATTCTTTTAAAATAACGAATGCATGGCAGCCTTGCCTTCACGTTGTAGGCACGTTATGTCACAGCGGCGAAGGGTGTGAAAAGGATTTTTTGTATTTGTCTCATCAGAAATCATTAAACCTTTAATGGAAGTTTTTTTACGTTAATAGTACAAGTGGTTGGAAGTTATCTTAACTATAAATGGCTTCAATATAAATTGATGTTTACGTTAACGCGATCGATTACGAATAAAACTCACCCTAAGCCCACTGGTTACGACATCTCACTTAAAATACTGTCATGTTCGACAGTTCACAGTTAGTATTGTAGTCATTATCCTCTTGGTCTCCTCTTCCTTCTTCTCCTCTTGGACTACTATAGGCCATCAATATGATTTCTAAGATATCCATACATCTATTAGAAGCAATGTTGCGTCGATCACAAGTAATTTTCGTGCGGTACAAACTTACCTACATAAAATTGTACTGACTTGTATTACTGTAACCTTCAGCTGAAGAAGCGATGGCGGGCGCCGGCGCGGCGGGCGAATTGAACACCCCCGACGAGCTGGCGGGGCTCACACCCGAGCAGGCGGAGCAACTCCGCGCCGAGTGGAGCCGTGAGCTAGCGCGCGTCGAAGACGAGATCGCTACACTGCGCACCGTTTTGCAAAGCAAGGTATTATACCAAAAATCTATATTCCTAGACTCCTGCTCTAAAACGGTGAAGGAAAAGATCGTGAGGAAACCAGCATGTCCCAAACATTCGAAGACATGTGTCATCTACCAACCCGCAAGGCCCTCGTGGTGGATTAAAGGTGCCCTAGTCGACGGCACGAACTATTTTGTGCGCGGGGTTAAAATGCATTCTATCTCATCCGACAACACGTGTGAAAGAGATAGATGCTGTGATGAGCAGTAAGAAGCTAGTTCGCGTACGAATTAGCACTTTTGCAAGTTTGTAGCGAAATGGATGATGATTTAGGACGAAAACGAGCGCGCGAAATTTTATAAACAGATCTTTGGGAGTCTAAATATCATGAAAAAACAAAAACCGGCCAAGTGCGAGTCGGACTCGCATACGAAGGGTTCCGTACCATTATCGCAAAACACTGCATAAAAATCACGTTTGTTGTATGGGAGCCCCCCTTAATTTATTTTATTTTAATTTATTAATTATTATTTTTTGAAGTAAATATACAACAAAACATTCTGTGAATATTTCAAGCGTCTACCTGTTGCCGTTATTAATATCAAGCAAAAAACGGCAAAAATATCATGTTTGTTGTATGGGAGCCCCACTTTAATATTTATTTTATACGGTTTTTAGTATTTGTTGTTATAGCGGCAACAGAAATACATCATCTGTGAAAATTTCAACTGTCTAGCTATCACGGTTCATGAGATACAGCCTGGAGACAGACGGACAGACGGATCGCGAAGTCTTAGTAATAAGGTCCCGTTTTTACCCTTTGGGTACGGAACCCTAAAAACGAATAATGTATGTTTTCAAAATAAGAATATTTGCATTGTTGAACTACTAATCTATCCCTGTATGGTGGCTTTTTGCCTTCTTCTTATGGTTTCCGCCCAAAAATGCGTTAAAATTTGTGTTTCGACGCTCATAACTTTCATTTTCACTTTTTTTCACAGATTTTTTTTGTTTCCATACAGAGCTAGATAACGTACGTAATACATTTTATTTTGGACGTACCTCGTCAAACGGAGTAATCGCCAGACTACGTGTGTATGGAAGAATGATAGACTAGGGTAACCTTAAGGCCCATGTCCTCTCTCATAGAGAAGAGGCCTAGGTCCCAGCAGTGAGAACATTATAAGGCTGACGATGTTGATATTTCTTGAACTCAGCATTTCTTAGCATGATATTTTTTTCCTAAATATGTTAAAATTTGTGGATCTCTCAGGTACAGCTGATAATTAATACGAGGGTCGCCAATGAGAGTTTACCAATAGAGACGACATACTCATTATAAAGAAATAAAAACAGGCGATATTTTAATTTAGCTACCTACATAGGACCTATGGAACTTGGAACTTTATTTATATCACACTCAGTGATAGAAATAAAGTCCAAGGTTGAAAGATTACAGAGATAGAAAATTGACCCCGTTGTCAGAATAAACAGACTGTTCAAACATACGTTCGTGTCGCGGCCAGACGCAGGACGGACTGAGTTTACTCAAGCTAGTCAGCTTGTGTTTGTATTGCCGCGCAGACGTCTGTAAAACGTATCTACCTCAGTACATATATAACATCATTGAGGGTAGCTTGTAAATTTCATAGCATAATATCTGAGGGACTATCCTAGAATTTTTAAAATACCGTCGTATTTTGCTCTCATCATTCGGTAATCAATTGATAATTGAAAACTTCGAAACTTATAAGCTAAATCCTCGATCCCCCCTCTAAAAACATTTAAAAATATTATTTGACAATTTGTATACTTTGTGTCAACAAGATGCCTGTACGGTGAATTTGAAGACTGTAGCTCCAACCGTTTAGTTGTTAAGCCTGTGTGACAGACGACGGACTGGCGGACAGACAGACAGACAGACCCGTGAATGACAGCAATAACGGATCCCGTTTGGACCCTTTAGGTACGGAACCCTAAAAATTATCATCGGGAATTTTTGATTGAAATTTGGGTACACCATCAAACCTACCCTAAAATCGAAACAATAGTTCGAAGAAGAGACGGATCTCAGACTCAAAGAAGGCCAAACGAAGGTGACGGGGTCAGTTTATTGTGATGTCAAATCTTCGTGGATTATCTTAATATAAGAGGGTCAAACAATAAATTTCGCTTATTAATACACAACACCCTACTGCGTCATTTGCAAGAAGAAATCAAGGAAAAACATCCAAAATGATAAGGAAAAAAGCATTGTTCCATCAAGACAATGGTCGCGTTGTCGCGTCCACACATCTTTGGAAACGATGGCTGAAATTCATAATAGACGTGTTACTAATATTATAAATGCGAAGGTTTGTATGTGTGTATGTTTCTTGCTCAATCACGCCAGAACGGCTAAACGGATCTGTATGAAATTTGGCTCGGATATAGATTATAGTCTGAACCAGCACATAGGCTACTTTTATACCGGTAACATGTGGAGCCTCGAGATAACAAAACACGATCACGCGGGCGAAGCCGCTGGCAGAAGCTAATACTAGCTTCTACTAGCGGCTCACAACACAAATTAGCCCTCTTTTCTAAGGGGGTAGGCAGAAACTACAGGATACCACCTGCTACGATCCTTGCAATTTGCATACTCCTTTTGATAACACTCACGTTGTTCAATATCGACTTTCAATAAATTTACTCAAAATCAGGCGAGATAATTCATATTATATTCCTTTTTGTTTCAGATCCGCCAAAGCTCCGAATTAAAACGAAAACTTGGCATAACTGTGTGGAAGGAAATTACCGAAGACGTCAATCAGGGTTTAAAAAATGTAAAAGAAAGCCAAGTGTGAGTACTGGTTGTGATCAATATATTTGCAATAATATGGTTCTTTCCTACATTCAAATCAGTTTTGCCTATTTGTTTTTTTTTTCTCGAGGGTTAGAACAACTGAACATGTTTTGGTAGTGGTGTGTGGCTTCACATTTTAATTTTGCTTGAGCTTAAGATGGCAAATGGTGGCGATTTATTTAGTAGTTGTTATTTCACGTTTGATTTGTTGTACGACAGCTATCAAACTATAGAAACACGCGTGGCTGCGCTTACACAGGCTGTGACTGAAGCACCAATGTAAGTAAAGTTGACAATTTGAACCTCAGTATCACTATGCTGCGCCTAAGAAGTGGCAGTCAATTATTATCAAATTAATTATAAACGTAACACGGTAACAACAAAACCAGAAAGAAAATATGCTCTGCGCTGCGGTAATCTCCGTGTATCTGAATCAGCACGAACGTCGCGCCGCGGAGTAACCTCTCAGAGAGGCAGTTTTAATTTTAAGACAGAATTTCACCACGTTTAATAGCTGTGATGTCAATATTCCACAATGATGATGACACTGGCAGCTCTCAAATCGGTTTAGATGTGCTGATCGTGTTCAGTTTTATTGCTGCCGCGCTTTATACACCTGTCATTGCGTGTTTGTATGAAGTTTTCTCTGTCGATTAATCTTCTCAGGGTTAATTATTGTTACACAAGATTTTTTTTTAATTTTATCGTTAATCATTAATTTTGTTATTACCGTAAAACAAAATAGCCAAATACTTCCATGGTTGCAATAGCTCTATATTAGATCGAATCATCGCGCGTTCGTTTTTCCGAAGGTATACGATGATTGCCGAAGCGCATACTTTTGTTGGGATATCTGTAAACTTAGACTAAATGAAATGCATGAGTATAGGTATTATATTAAAATTGAACTTAGCTTTAAGCTTATAATAGTTTTAATTCGTAGTTCATGCTTTTATATACAAGTTTTTTATTTTTTTCCTGCAGTTCTAACCCGAAAGAAAATTGTATATTTTACTACTTTCAGATTTTTCACTGTCAGCGCTTATTCATATTCAAGCAGTTTATTTTATTACTCCCTTTAACCTCCGTCCACTCATTATTGATTGAAATTAACTCTTTATAAAATGATTAATATTTATTTTCATAAATCCGACTTCACTCACTGGTATAATTACTTATGTAATATTACTTAATTGTATTTGTGCTAACCAACCCATATTAGTGTTATCCCGTAGAAAATACAACTATAATTTACTATCCCAACATTTACCCCATTGCCAAAAGTGTAACGTTGAAAGGCGTCCATGTTTGCCCTGTCAATTTGGGCATCATGGCACTTGGGCCCTTGACCCCAAATCTTGTCTGTGCTTTTTACACCTCAAAAACACAAATAGATCGTTTTTGCTTCCCTCTCATCTAATATAGAACCGGATCGATTGATTGATAGACTTTTTGTAACAACAATGCCTGTTTTTTAGATACCAAAAAACTGAATCTGTGATAAAATCGACTGCGGAGAAGACAACTTCGATTTTCGGCGGTATCACTGCAGGAATGTCGACCAAGATTGGTCAGATGCGAAACTCTGATTCGTTCCGCTCTATCGAAGAACGTGTTGGCACGGCGTACGAAAATGTTAAGGTGAAAATTTACAACTATTTGACTTTATCGTTTATCAAAATGCATCTTATCAGTAACCTATAGGTAAGCATGGAAAAGTAGATTGCCAGGAAATGATTTTATGTAAGTTATTTTAGTGATTCACATCACTGATTAAGAAGTATATGTGAATGTGTTTGTTTAGTTTAGAGGATATAATATCTATCAGCTATCAAGACTATAAAGAAGTCACTTAATTTATTGTTTCGTTGCTCGTAAATATAAAAATAGTTAACTGTTGCATATTTAACATAAACATCACACATTTGTATATAGTTTGTAAATTATGCTATGTACAATTTCGTTGCAAAAAATCGCTGCTATTCCATTCCGCAGCAATGTTAATTGAACCATAGACGGAATTTTAACAGCAACAAACTTCTCCAAAAATATTTCAAATTGTTTTCCAGCAGACTCCATCAGCATCACTGACAATATTATTTATGTAACAAAGTAGTTATATCCTTTCACGGTTAGTTAGAAGCCAGGAAATCTTTCACTAAGGGTACGGTGCTACCCAGTTATAGTTCTCGCCAAACTTCTTGGCCGCCCTGAAGATGGCTACAATGGCTGCGCAGTACAAGATCTCATACAAAAACAACACCGTTTCGTGCCTCGCGCATCCGGTAAACCAACTTCAGGGCGGCCAAGAAGTTTGGCGAGAACTATACTGGGTTGTGGAGGTCAGATAGGCAGTCGCGCCGGGAAATTCTGGTACTCAGCTTCTTCTTCTTCTTCATATCGCTGCCACGACAGTTGTTCAAATTTGGCTCAAAACTTAGCCACTTCCACGGCGTCGTCGGTGGCAGCGCAACCTGGGTACTCAGCTAAAATCCGGTTAGACTGGAAGCCGACCCCAACATAGTTGGGCAAAGGCTAGGCAGATAGATTATTTATATTCTATTTAATAATAAAATTAGGATATAAGATATGAATCATCACAAGTTGGAGCAGCGGTGGCCCAGTGGTACACGACCCCGACTTACGTGATGGAAGTCGTCGGATCGAAAATCGAACCCAGGCTGGCGCATTATTTTGTTTAAATTATTTCATCACTACTGCTCTTAAACGGTAAAGGAAAACTTCGTTAGGAAACCGGCATGTCCTAGAACCAAAAATTCGAAGACATGTTACATCTAACAACCCGCACTGGGCATGCGTGGTGGATTATGGCCTATTCTTTCTTTTACAGAGAGGCCCGTGTCCCAGCAGTGGGCACGTTAAAATGGCTGCTAATGATGATGATGAATCATAAGTTGAAAAGTCTTTCTAACGTTTCAGGGTAAAGTGACGTCCAGGTCGAATTCAACGCAGAGCTTCGACGAAGCGCTGCGCGACGCAAGCCGCTCGGCCAGCGGCGCCACGTCGCCCACCATCCCCGAGAACAAGCCTCTGCCCTAAGGAGCCGCGCCTGCATCCACGCCGACACACGCGACACATGCCGCACCAACACGTGTCGCACGGCCCAACACCGGCCTCTACAGGCACTAACAACTTTCATACAAGGAATATTGCATACATTCGTAATGCACCCTCATTTGATATACAACACCATTTTATATGAGCTATTAGATAGTATTTAAAATTGTGTACTTGTATTAAAATGTTTATATACGTGTCAACGGTGATACTGCATGTTTGTTAATAAGGTTATTGGGTTATTATTCACTATCTTTTTTAGTTAGATATTCGTATGGGAAAGACACTTATCGGCAATGTGTAGAATTTGCAATATTGATTTCGCAAAACGCAAAACCTAAATACATGCAATAGTGATGTAGGGTGTGTCGTTGACAAGATGGTCGATAACCTGTAACAATGATTTAGTACAGCATTGTGTATCACGAGCGCGTCATATCGTGTGCACCTTTGTTGTAAACTGCGGCGTGGTGGAGTCCTTTAAATTCGATTATTTAAGAGACTGCTGGTTAAATGCTTCATAATGTATCTCTTGTTCGTTTTTTCGTGTCTAAATGTAATAGCATTCCAAACTATGATCACTGATTAAATTTATCACCATACAAGGTATTAAAGACATATTGAAACTGTATATTCAATGCTTCAATACAGTATTTCTACATGTAAAGGGGACAATTTAATATGTTCATGTTATAAAATGTTAACCACAATTTTGTAAATCCTTATTACGTGTATAATGTTGTAAGACACAATAACTTGCCGATGCCTGTTAGGTCCATTATTACTATAAAAATGATATTTTTGTAAGATGCTTAGCTTTCCTTACTTATAAAAAATCAACTATTTACAATGCCTCTGAAGACGGTAAATAAAATTTATGTATTGATATATTTGTTTTCTTTTTTAGTTAAATCAAGAAACTTTATTCATCATACTAATATTATAAAAGCTCTGTTACCTCGCCTGAACAGATTTAGATGAAATTTGGTATAGCTATAGTTTGAGACCCTGGGAAGGACATAAGATAGTTTTAGCCCGGTAGAAGGTTCCCTTGGGATGATAAGGCTCTTTTTATGCGAGCAGAAGCTAGTACAATGCATATAAAATATGGCTTATGTTTAACTTACCACCAGATATAGTAACATATAACAGACAAAAATAGTAAATGATCACCAAAATTAAACCCGCATCTTATTGTAAAATTATAACCAAAAGTAGTAAATGATCACCAAAAGTAGTAAATGATCACCAAAATTAAACCAATGACCAACAAGATTATAAAATTTCTGGGAGCAACTTGGAAGTAGCGCTCGCCGGCCGCTGCCGCGGCACCGCTCGCTTTGCTCGCTCGGCTCGCGCGCGGTTGGTCACAGTTCTAACCTAACCTAACCTATTTTACAACATTAAATAGCGCAATAATTTGATATTAAAATTTGGTGATCAATTTACTAAATTTGGTGATCATTTACTATTTTTGTCAGTATATTACTAGATTTGGTGGTTAGGGGTTATCGTCACAAAGTTTTTTTTGGTGGTCATTATATTTATTCCCATAAAATATATGCCTTACGATGATATATTTTAGATCGGTTATTGGGTGTCATTGACGCATTGTTACCTTTATAAGACTGTAAAATGGCACAGTGCTAAGTGATAGTATTTTGGTCTAGATATTAAGTAGTAGGATTTACCGAGTTCTAAATAAAATACATTGATTTGGGGTAGAGAACATTTAATTACACAATTATAGTAAATATAACGCAAGTTGAGCGCTACTTCACAAATATTAACCATACTTTCCATCGTTCCATTAACGAACCGAGAAATCGTGTATACCCTGCACGAAGAAATTTGAATCTATTTTATTTATCATCTATGCAAAGTCGAAGGTTAAAATATGATTGTTAAAATATTGAAATCATTATGTGAATAAAAAGCGTGGTCCGTTTATAAAATAACTATTACCAACTAGGTATATGTTTAAAACCAATACATTTATTTTGCTGTAGTAAAGTCAATATTTTAAAATAGGAAGAACGAACAAAGTCGTAGTAATTACTTGTTGAATACGATACAGCTCTTTGTTCGCACTTCGACTAAATAACTACAATGATATAAAAACAAACAAGATTGAATTTTAAAAGAATACAATAGTATGGTAAATTATTTGATTTAAAAGTAAAACATCTTAAAATTAAAGGGCGGGGTGACATAATAGGGGACACAGTATGACTTTTTATTCGGTCTACATATTTCACGTACAGCTAGGAGGGTTCATCAGCGATGTGTTACCTACTCTAAATAATACAACAGACTATTAACAATTATGAGTCTCCCGGCGATTTTAGTGGATTTCGATCGCTTAGCGCCATTCCAATAGCAGTAATGAATTCAATCATACAAGACCGCGCGTAAATCTAATGCTTATAATAAATACTTTAATGTAATGATTTTTTTACTTGGTGTCATTAATTTGTGCTGTATGTTTTTTAAAGCAGATAAAATAACCTGACGCCAGGTTCTAGTTTACAGACTTACACTCGGTTTGATTATTTACTAAGTTCCCAATAATATTATCTACGTCTAAAACAACTCTGAAACTGAGAAATGTACCACCAGGCACCTTCATTTTAATTACTCAAGCAACATTGGTATTATAAATAATAATTCATCAAACCAGTCAATAACTTTACGTTTGTCACTTCATCAGAAAAAAATATTATTTATCACCTTAATCGGCAGTAGGTAAGTCGGACATCAACCCGATATAATTAAGATGCAATTACAAGTTGACTGTCACTCGTGAAAAACGACAAGGTATATTTGCCTATGTAATAGTTAGATAGTTTCAACCTTAGTGAAGCTACAATGTACTGAGAATTCTTGGCATAAGTGGTAAACTATTAATTTCTCTGAATTGACCAATTTATGAATTATCTAGGTGTGCATTAAGTGCACACCTAGATAATTCATAGATATATCATGACTGTTGCGAAATCGGTGACACAATTCATCGCCCTGGATTTGCGAGTTTAGCGGATTAGATAAGACTACAGTGCCATAAAAGTATTATAACTTTTGGAAACACGCCAATTCAGATATAAGCTGCCTGTTGAAGTGTCGTCTGGGATACCGCTACTCCAACTATAAAGCTAAAGTTAAACGACTGAATTGACATACAGCACCCCAATTACGCAATTCATCATTTTCTATCACCACAATTCGAAGGATATTGAATGAAATTGCATCAAATGTTGCTGAATGATAAAAAAGTAAGGCAATATTATTGTGCGTTGACTGCTAATTACTTAACTTTGAAGTAGCAAGCATTATAGGGGCGAGTTTATCCTAAGCGCTCTTGTGCGTGTAGGTAATTATAAAATCTGGCGTCAGATATAATAGTTGAGACCTATGTTATTGCTTATGAGGGTGCATGTGGTAAATACGTTCATATCTACTACAAGTAGGTGCTAAATTCGTGCCGTTTTTTAAGAGATGATCTACAGATCTACCAAATTACTTATTTTATTTTAAGCATATGTTTGCTCACTGTAGGATCGCCTCCCTTTCTCCTTTCCATTTATATCTAATCGTCATGAGCTAGAGTGCACCAATCTACAACCGGGTAAAACGGGATGAATAGAACCTCAGGGGTGAATGAATGGGAACAAAACTTTGATTAGGATTTTAACTGTGATACCACTTTATTGGTTTCAAACAAAGCATCGTTTTATTTAAGTATATATTTAATATATTGGAGTACCTATTAAGATGTTGTAAACAATTTTTTAATAACGTGAAAATTCTCTTTATGTTTTGTTCCCATTCACCCCTGAGGTTCTATTCACCCCGTTTTACGGTAAGTTATTTAATTTTACAGACTGATTTTTTTTTTGCATTAGGAGGAATTAAGGGAGGCCTTTTTCCCGTCAGTACGGGTTAATAATAAATGAAGACTACAATATTTTCGGTACAGTCTAATAGATGTATATTTCAAGATGTTTTATATGCACATACAAAATCAATCATTTAGCTACTCTTTTCTCACGAAGCTTCTTTTTACATACCCCGCTAAAATACATATACTGTCACATACACTATATCTAAACAGTTTGTAATATTGTGGTTTCAAGGATATTATAATATTAATATTTTTTCGAGTCTAACGCTGTGGTCAGACTGTCGGTTTTATATTGAGAACTTTACCGTAAGTGATCGAAGTACGTTCAAATCTGTCTCGAAGGAACTTGAAATAAAGTTTTAATTGTTTTTTTTAAACTCATGGGTCGTTGGATACCACAGATTTGGGGACATATGCGGCGGGATGTCACAAAGGTACAGGTACACTTTAAACCGTCTTATATATTAAAGTAAGTAGTTTTTGTTGTTATTATCTGACCAATACATAATATTTAAGGGACATGAATCATACCTTTGTTTATCAGCCACCAGTTTATTTGGAACACGGCCCGAATTTAGCACAATATAATAAAAGGCCCGGTTTATTTCTATATACTTATTACTTACACATTAATTCATCGCATGTTATCCCTTGTTTATATTCATAGTAAGATTAATATAGCTTATTACAAAATAAATCTTATATTTAATTTACTATTATTGGCCTTACATTAAAGCAATTAATTAATAATGTGAATTTTAGACTCTAATAGACACATATTTCTATTCCCAGCCCATTTTTATCAGCCACATTAAGTTACAAGAATAAAAAACAAACATGATGTAAAACTATAAATAAAGCTTCCTAGGAAATAGGCGATTTTGTTTCAATATTTAGTTATGAACTCTCGACTTCCTATTATATTAATATTATTATACATAGAACATTTTGATCACGCACCGTGTATGCAAACCGGTACTACTTGAAGGCAACATAAGTTCTTATTACATAAAGGCTTCTAAGGGCCTTAGAACAATTAAAACTCTGGGTTACTTACATTAAACAAAGGGGAAAATATTCCTGCCACCAATAAAATGTTTACGATTAATTAAGCTCCAAACAATCTTGCTTTGTTTTCAAAATTTGTTTATAAATACTACTTCACTCATTTAACTCGTATATCCGACTTCTGCTACTATGCTAGTTGATGTGTAAATAATGATTAAATTCAGAATTTTAGATCATTTACAATCCATTGTTTAACAAAAATCTAGCGTCAAGTAGATTGTTTAATGACCATTTAATATTAAACGGTAATTAAGTTTGCAAGGCTAACGCAAGATTATCTCAACTTTGTGGCTTTAGAATAGAATATCATTTATTTACTTTTATAAAACATGTGATACATTAAGATCTCAATGCCTAAAGCATTATACATAACTAGCTTCTGCCAGCGGCTTCGCCCACGTTTATTAAACATATAAACCTTCCTCTTGAAACACTATATCTATTAGAAAGAACCGCATCAAAATCCGTTGCGTAGTTTTAAAGATCTAAGCATAGTTAGGGACAGACAGACAGCGGGAAGCGACTTTCTGTTATACTATACTCCATTTGAAATAACATTAGACATGTTTCCAAATCATTTTACAGTCCATTCAACCGATTTTGAGTTCTGTCCCGTAAACATAAGGAGGACAAAAAAAGCATAAACCTGTTACCAAAACCAACTGTTTACTACAGCTACCATATGTCGTATCACCAACGCAATAGAAGTCAAAATCGGTTGAACGGGCTGTAAAATGGGCTTATTTAAACGTTTAATGTTATCGCAAATGGAGTTTATGTAAGGATGATTTAATATTCTGAATTCAAGTTTATTTACGGATGATCTTTGAATGACTATTTCAAATTATTGAATAATTAAAACTTATGGAAAGTAATATTATTATGAAAAACTAGACAAGATTTTATAATCTAGTGGCAAATACATGCTTTGAAGAACAATTTCCTGATTTTTATGTTTAAATAGAGATAATTGGATGATTTAAAGATCTATATTAAATTCGAAAAAATAACAATATTATACTAACTAACATACTGGTACGAAAACTACAAATGAACGTCTTTTTTATAGCGTAAAAATCATCCTATTTAAACTAGTGCACTCTTTTTCAATATGGCATTTAATATTGCTACAGAACACCGAATTTTATCTTTGCATGTTGTAAATTCATAATAGAAAATAGTTGTCATTGTTTATTATATTATTTTTATCTGATTAAGCGTATCACGTTAAGTGTAAGTTTAGTAAAACAGCACTCGACAATCCGAATAACACAATTAATTTTATGTACATAAAAGTTTATTTGATAGTACACAATTTTTAACTATAACAAAGTAAGATAAAATTTATAGCACAAGTGGCGGCTAGTTGAGGCGAGTAGTTAGTAGCGAAATAAAATATAATTTTATTTAAAATACGAGAACGTCTGCATACCCACTATTTCTTAAGCCCGCATAAATAAAACTGCGCAAGTGATATTTTGATGATGTTGCCAAGTGACAACATTGTTTTTTAAGCAAATCTTCATCTTAATTTGTTTTTGTCAGAAATAGCTCTGATTTATACAGTATACGTATCGTTTTTTGATGTTGGCGAGATTAACTTAAAACGAGCTTACGACTAAACGAAGATGCATAAAGTAAATGCAAAAAATATAAAGGGTCAATAAGTAGAAACACTACACATTTCACAGAAGCGACCCCAAGATTCTGTTGGCACAAATAAACAAAACATATTGTTTTCTTTTACCAGAGGGGTAACCATAAGCTCTTAGAGTAAGGTTATTTTGAGTGTGCGTAAAGGACAGATATATACAATCAATTATATACATCTGTCTCTTACACACATTAAAAATAACCTTACTCTACGAGCTTATGGTCCTAGGTCAGATAAGAAAGTGAAGGATGTAATTTGCGTATTAAACTTCAGCATGGTTTTATGCTGCCAAGGAGCCTAAACCATAAGGTATACTTTGAAACTACTAATACTAGCTCTTTATCGTTTTATCTGCATTTGGCTTAGACGTGCTTAGTAGTATCATGTTTGTAATCTGAAAATTAAAATGACGTCATACAAGTTCTTGACTGTTCATTTTAACAAATGTGTAGATGGACCCTTGCTGACAAACCACAACATTGCTTTGAAAATATCGTTTAAAGCCCTCAAAACGAATAGAGTAAAAATCGTAAATAATAGTATTGTTTTGTTTATTCTTAGCTCAGACCCAAGAAACATAGATTTCCAGGATCAGTCTTTGGATATAAATGATTTTCGCTTTGGAGTAGAGTACTTATCAATTAAAAATTCACCAACAAAGTCTCAAAAAAGCCTTTGGCATTCCCATGACTTTTATGTCCCCCTAAATATAAACCGACTAGTTAAGTTATGAGTAGAAAAGTGATAGATGAAAAAGACATTGATATATTACAGTCTAAATTGTAGCCATGAAAAAGAAGTTTAAGTTTAGAAATTAAAGAATAAAGTTTAAATTATGATCTCTATTTTTACCGTGTTTTATCTATGTAAAAGTTTATAAATAGACGGCTCCTTATTCTGCTACATCCTGCTTATTTGCACTTAATGGCTGGATAGCAGATGGTCCAACCATTATTGATGCTGCTAATTGAAGCTGGCATTAATGTTGCGACCTCAGACACCTCTGCACCTTAGATGGTGCAAATAGGCACCATCTAAGGTGAACCTGTGGCTTCATTTGATATGTGGCGTTTTAACGAAAAGCGCACTGACAATATGACCGTATTTACAATGTTTATCAAAAACGTGCAAGAGACGCAAAAGGCGCGTTTTTAATAATTATAATCCATTTTTCTTTCAAAAAGAAATGCATGACTTAAAAAATAAACAAAATTAATTTGCCAATATTTACAAAAATACACCAAATCAAGTCGACAAGAAAACAATGTAATGGAAGCTCTTGTTACGGAATTAAACACTTAGCTTTTTAATTAAACATTCTTGGGGAGCAAAAAAGAGACAAAAACCGTCCCAGTTTATGAAAATTATTACTACCTGATAAAGAATTATTTTCAATAAGTGATCGGCAATTTGAGAATTATACAATTTAAGAAATAATAAGGACATGCTTTTCTGCATATAAAGAGAAGCCAGAATATTTTAGTAGATTATTTCATAAGAGCGTGTCCAAATAAAGCTAGCTCCGAAACCTATCCTGCGAATACAGATATATTTATCCACGAAGTAAGGAAGAAACGTGAAGAACGGAAATTGGTGTGTGATAATTATACTCGCCATATAAAATAAGGGCCACTGGATTGATATTTGTTACTTTCCCTTGTTCCAATTGAATGACTGTAAAATCTACGACTTTTATGACGATTTACTTAAAAAGATGACTTTTCTACAATGCTGCCATAAGTTGATTTTTATTAAACTTAAACAAAATATATAAGAAAATTCTGCATTTTATAGTATTATATCACTGATTGTATCATAACTTCGAGCAGTTGTTTGTTTACTATTACCACCCCTTTATTAAATTGTATGTGATTTTGTAGCTTCTGTCGAATGTTCGTCACTTTATTTTCAACGTGTTTTGGTCCTGAAATATGAAATGAGAGCATTCTTAGAGCTACGAAGAAAGGGGTAGATATATTTATGACGGATGTATAGTTTCTGCATAGAGCAGAATTTGCAGTACATTGTAATGGCATTGAAGTTATAATAGGGATTAACAGAATCTCAATCTATAGATTTTTTTTTCACTTTAATTTCTTTCTATTTAATTTTATTTGATTGATTGATTGTAACTTGATTTTTATTTGATTTCAATCTGGTTTTAGTTTGATTTTAATTGATTTGGTTTAATTCAAGTGATCATAACATTAGGCAATGTAGCAACACCTCTCATTTTATGTATTTTTGCAAATTAATACCATGTCTGAATCACTAGCACCCAAAATACAGGCCCAGGCCAAATTTGAGAGTTAGCATCATCATGTTAAGTATTACCTTTGCGTCAAATAAACATTTTTATTTATTTTATAGAATACTATAGAAATAATTAGGATAGGTTTTGAATCTAACTTCAAACAGCCTTTTTAACGAAACATCATTTGAAGTTTGATTGATCAGGGATAAACGTTTACTTGGTGATATTTGTTTATCAACACCGTCAAGACAAACATTTAGATTTTTTGTAAATGTTGCAATCCTTCAATGTTATTTGAAAATACCGTAAACTATAATCTATGTAGATTACAATGGGCCCTTAGTTTAATTTTGAAGTATTTAATACGCGAATATTTTCGAACAGTGGCTAATCAGAATCAGAATGCTAATTAATCATAATTATTGAATAATTGAAGACTTTGATGTTGAGTTTCAGTTCTATTTAATTATTTTGTGGCAATATGGTATTTTATACATAATTTCATTTTATTTATAGCATAAATATTGTGGCTCAGAAAAACCTTACTAATATTTGAATGGGATAAGTAAGTACGTCCATGTTTAATGAACATCTAATGTTGCATCGTCTATTGCACACACGATTTACGTACGATCCTTATTTAATCGAGCGTAACTAAAATAAAAATGTATTTAGTACGAGTTATGAATTGAGACACAAGTCCAATTGAAACACAAAAAAAAAATCTAATAAAAATTTGTTTATTAACTTTCACACTAATAAAAAAAACATTTGTCACCAACTCCCTAAAGTCAGGACGAAGCTTTTTCCCAACTTTCAGTTGAAATTAAACTTAAAGCTAAAAAATACATTCTTAGAACTCTTATTTTTAAAATAAAATTAAAATTGTAAAATAAAAATAACATTCTTTACACTGATAAAAAGGTTAGGTAATTTATGATCATGTTTTTGCAAGATGTTTTAAATAGAACACCCGCACCCATAAGAAATACGTGGAAACTGTCTTAAGGTGGGAATCGTATCCACTATGTACGGGAACTCTAGCGCTCCGCGGCAGGCGCTCCGAGCTGTGGCCGTTTTGTAGCGCAACCACAAAACGGAGCATATTGAAGCGCTTGCAGGAGCGCAGAACGCAAGAGGTTCGCGAACGTAGTTGATAAACCTCTAACACTTGTTATGAAAACATTTTTGGCATTATTAATATAGTTTTGGTGTGCGAGTCGTCCAAAAAATAAGTAAAGTTGATTTTTAAATACCGATCAGCGATTTTTTAATGTTAACTTTCACGGAACCAAGTCGAATTAAGCAAAAAATTAGTTAATTTTACTCATTTTTATGACAACTTGCACTAGACCAAAATAAAAAGAAAACAAGATTACCTAAGTATACGAAAAAAGTGATCATCCTAAGACGGTCTATCCGTATTTCTTATGGGTTTGGATTTCCCCATACTGGCTCAGTAAAAAAAAAACACCCTGTATAAATAATGCATGTGGCTGTGCTATGTGCATTGTGTGTGCGAAAATTTAAAAAGAAAGATGTAGAAAGTGGATAGACATAAAATGTATGTGAACTGAAGATTCACGAAGAAATACTGTAAATGGAAAGGAGAATCCGCAAAAAGGTCATTTTTATTTTGTAATTAAAACATGCTTACTGCATCTTATGAGGATTATTTGAAGAAGGGCGCCACTAAGTGTTGATCATTAATGCAGAAGCAACACATACGAAGCCTCTAGTTACAAATAAAAATGAGAAATAATGCGAATAGTGAGGCGATTGATTTCGATTCATTTCGTAGTTAAATATATAAATACTCGTCAGGTCTTCGCGGCCTCATAATCGAACCGAGGGCCAATATATTTTGATGGACTGTCGGACTATGGATCACGTATTGAAACTAGATTCTGCTCCTTCATAAGTACGTGCGCTGGCCCTTCATAAAAACGCAAATAAACCTCATACAAGTGCTAAAATACGATGTCCGATTTTTGCGTCGTTTTGCGCAATAAAATCGCGTTTTCGTAGGCGTCACTTGCTATGTTAAACTACGTTTGTAAACTTACTAGATTTTATATTAGAAATTATTTATTTAGACTCACTGTTTCTATTTCATATGTTTATTAGTAGTTTTAAGCACTTTATTGATCCTCTTTAAATATTTTATAAAATATATTTCTTTGCATGCCACTGTCACTAACAATTAATTACTAGTTTCATATGACGTTAAAATATTCACTTATTAAATTAATCGCACTTCATTCTGCTGTTCATTTTATTTAAAAAGCTAAAGTTGAATCCTACAAATGCTTCTTAGAAGATAGGCAACATCCGAGACGAGTCGTCAACACTACACGATAAGAGGTAATTTTTATTGCTTTCCTCTGACTACTTATATTTATATCATCAAAGAATTGTCAACGATTTTTTCGAATGTTTCACCATAACCAAAATTTCATAGAAATGAAACGTCATTTATATTCTGACAGCTATTTTCGTAAAGCCATTTATAAAATTATACTATATGAAACATTTGTGGGGCTATACAGAACCTGGTAGAAAACGGTTGGCATTAACATCAATGTAAGCAACCAGAAAATAGGCGGAGTTCTATCTCAAAAACAAGGAGATCCGACAATGTTATTTCCAGCTCTAGAAAATTGTCGCAGTAACCGGAGAAGGAAATAGCTATCGAATATGTTAAGACATGATCTCCGTGCTGAGATAATTAAAAGTATAGAAGCCCCAAAAGTTTCACCACGCGGGATGTATATATTATCTGCATCACCGACAAAAGCTCCTTTAGTCGATGACTGACGTCACCGCCTGCATCGAGACGCTTACGCATGCTCGACAAGCAGTGCGCGTGGCTAAGGTCTAACAGTTCGGGCATACGGAACCTGTCTGTCACTGGCCGCTACTAGCCGCTGCCAGCTGCGCGCGGGTGGCGCGTGTGGCGCGGGTGGCGCGGCCGGCGCTAAGCGAAGTACATGACCTTCTTGGTGACGGCGTGCACCGTGATGGCGCGCGCCATGGCGATGGGCGTGCGGTCCTCGCTGCACGCGGACTGGTGCGAGCCCTCGCCCGAGTCGTGCTCCTTCTCCACCAGGTGGTAGCGCGCGCGGAACGCCACCAGGTGCGCGTAGTAGGCGGGCGCCGGGATGGACACGGAGCGCGTGCAGCGCACGTACGTGTGGCACAGCTGGTACGTGAGGCACTGCAGCTCGTCCGACCCGAAGTGGTTGTCGTCCCACAGCACGTGGTAGTGCGACGGCCGCGACGTGCCCTGCGGACACCAGCCTCACTTTTAAGTCTTCTTCGGGACACACTTTATCGGGGTACAGTTCATTTGGCCGTAATCGGACAAAATATGTGAGATTTTAATTTAAATACTGATTCTGTTTGAGCTTACCTGAATTCCTTGATGACTGCAGAGATAGAAGTCGAATTCGGTGGGGTGCGTGATGCCGAGGTCGACGGTGGTGCCCGCGGGGATGTTGCCGGATTTGCCCGACTGCTCCTTCTTGTCGGCGCAGAACAGGCGCGTGTGGTGCCGCTTCTGAACCACGATGAACGTGATGCCCGGTTTATACTCCGCCTCCAGCTACAAATATTACAGTTTCGTATTAGATTCATAACGTCCCGAGAACAGTGACGGATTAAAACTACTTGATGCCCTAAGCAATCCACGTCTGAGGGCCCCCCTATCCGTATGTCAACTAGAATCGGTCTTTAAACCTTTACCGCCTAATAACATTATTTTTTTGTAAAATAAGATGATGAGATGTAACATACAACCTTAGAAGTGGAGTAGGTGCGACAAACTTATTTATTGAAATGCGCATTGCGCCTTTTCCGGGTATTGAATTCACGCAAGATAGTATTAATGTCTAACGTTTTTAACATATCGGACTCTATGTATAATAACGATAAATTATCCGAGCCATTTTTGTATCATCTTTGTCCTTTTTCATTTTTAATTATGAAAAAGAACGTTCCACTGAGCAATTTGTAATCACAAGCTATAAAAATATACGAAGGGCTGTTTCCACATTAGGACAAGCTGATTCAATTTTATCATGATGTAGGTATTATTTTATAAAATTATGCGTGACTTTGATGTAAACTTGTGCGAGCCGAATCACTGGGTCTGGAACTTATTTTACTTATGCCATATGAATGAAACTGTTGAATTTCTATTATTAATTCGGTGTTAAGGTCTTCGGGATATGTATTTACTAGATTTGTACTGTGCAGCACTTACTCTTGAGTTACTTACTTACTTGAGTTTACAATTACTCAACAAAACATTTGATTGACACAGATTTGCGGGGGCGCCAGGCGGGGGGCCCGCGGGGAAAGGGTGGTTTGTGATTGGCTAATCGCAATTCCGGTGCATTCGAATTGCCGAATGCACTAGCGGGCAGCAAGTAGGCAAGCGGGAGCGGGTTTATGACTTTAGGACGGACTTTATGTCAATATAAAACGCGCGAATTTTCAAATTAGTCCTAGAAACTTTTTTTGGTGTGGTTTTTGGTGATGTGAGAGTGAGACGTGATGCCCTGAGGACGGATTTTTTTTGTGCTTATTCTTGTGCCCCCCCAGACGTGATGCCCTAGGCAATTGCTTAATTCGATTAAGGGTTAATCCGTCACTGCCCGAGAATCTGGCAGCAATAGACAAATAATTATGTCACAATTTGCTTGGTCCGGATAAGATTTATAGAGCTGCGGTTGAACTTAAATGGTTGCAAAATTAATGAACTTTAAAAAAGTTTGGAACTTTGTTTGCCGAAACACGCATAGTTTATGACCCAGAAGCAAAAAATTAAAAAAAAAAAACAAAATTTTCACGTGGTGCGCAGCGAGCAAAGTTTGTCGAAGTTGCAAATTTGGAGTCACACTGCCCTAGTCTATACAACACACCAATAAATAAATCAGAACTACATCATGCTTTGCCCTTTTTAGTGTGGATTTCTACTTGGCTATTGGAACTCTTTGGGAATCTGTAGATGTGTAATCAATTCATATGTCTTTTGTTTTTACAAATTCGCGACAGTTTACAAAGTGCTTGTCGTCCGTCGAAATGGATTTGACTAGAGAAAATGTTCGCTCAATGATTTATTACAACTTTCGTTGCGATCTTTTCAACAACAATGTTATGATAGACTTCGATTAGCATTTTATGATGAAGCCCCATTTGTTGACACTGTTTACAACTGGTTTAATGAGTTTAAACGTGATCGAAGCAAACTCACTGATGATTCGCGAGAATGACGTGCATTTACGGCGACTACTGAAGATAATGTGAGTGCTGAGCGGCTAATGATAAAATTTGATAAAAAAGTGACATGTCAACATATTCGGACAAGTTTATGCATTGGTATGAGTCAAGTACAAAAAGTCGAATTTTTAGGCGTCAGAAAGCTTTTTACTAGATACTTCATATTTTGAAAGAAGATCAAAAACCGTGATCCATTCATTCCATCCATTTCGCTACAATTTTGCAAAAGTGTGTATTAGTACGCGAACAAGCTTCTTACTGCTCATCACAGCATAGTCAAATAATGGATAGATTTTCTGAACCAATAAAGAGTAACTGAAGTGAGCTTGATTGAGATGTATAAAAGAAAAAAGATTATTGACAAAAATATTACTAGCGCCTGACCACTATCTCACCTGATGGTAAGCGAAGATGTGGTCTACGATGGAGCACGCTTGCTTAGTAGTAACCTATTCACTCTTGACTTAAAGACCCCTAGATTGTAGCTATCGGGAAACACAGACTCCGGCAGGGAATTCCACTCCTTAGCTGTACGCATAATAATAGTATTCTCAAAACGTTTAGTGCGTATGGGTGGGATGTCCACCATGTACCGATGGCGCATCGCCGTACGTCTGGTAGTCCGATAATGAAACGGGCTGGGCGGAATTAGATCATGCAATTCCATCGCACACTCCCCGAAATGTAACCGATAAAAAACCGACAAGCTGGCAACTCGGCGACGATGTTCAAGGCTCTGAAGCTTTGACTTAACCAGTGCCTCATCGCTGATGAGCTTCTTGGCCCGCTTTTCAATCGACTCTAGTGCATCAAGCTGATATTTGGCAGATCCGTCCCAGAGATGAGTACAGTACTCCATGCATGATCGAACTTGCGCTTGATACAAACTGAGCAGCTGTTCTGGCGTGAAGTACCTTCTCACCTTTGCAAGGATCCCCAGCTTTTTGGCAGCCAGTTGAGCCTTTGCCTCAATGTATGGGCCAAAATTGAGCGTCGATGTCAACGTAACGCCAAGAAGCTCAAGATGGTCAGTTATTGGCACGGTTACATCTCGGAAAGTTGGAGCCGGGTGAAATTGGCTCTTTTTAGCTGAAAAAAGACACGCCTGAGTTTTAGCAGCATTAAACCTGACCAGATTGGCATCGCCCCATTCGGAGACTGCCTGCAAGGACAGGTTCAAGCGCTCCACCATGGCTTCCCGGAGAGACTGGATCTGAGGCCCGGTAGCACGAGCGTTGGACACGTATCTCCCAGCAACTGTGCTGTCGTCTGCATACTCAAAGGTTTTAGCAGATCGTTAATGTGCAGCAAGAACAAAGTTGCTGAGAGCACCGACCCCTGAGGGACCCCGGCATTTATATCCAAGCGGTCCGACGAGCAGCCATCGATAACCACTCGAATGGACCGATCTCTCAGGAAGTCTGCAATCCAATCACACAGACCACCGGGCAAACCGAATGAAGGAAGCTTACCAATAAGGCTTTCGTGCCAGACCCTATCAAAAGCCTTCGAAATGTCTAGGGAGACGGCAAGCGCTTCCCCGTGCCTCTCAATGGCCTCACTCCAGATGTGAATGGCATACGCTAGAAGATCCCCAGTAGATCGATTTCGGCGGAAGCCGTATTGGCGGTCACTTAGGATATCGTTTGCTTCTAGGTATGCCAGGAGCTTAATATTAAGTACACGTTCCATACTCTTACAGAGTATGGAGGTTACAGATATGGGTCTGTAGTTGGCCGGGTCAGCTCGACTTCCCTTCTTGGGCACGGGCTGTACGTTAGCCTGCTTCCAAGCATTCGGCACTTTTCCAGCCCTATACGAAAGGCGGAATAGGCGTGTCAAAATCGGAGACAGTTCAGGCGCACAGGTTCTAAGAACAATTGCTGGTATTCCGTCAGGGCCGCTAGCCTTGTTCTCGTCAAGGTTGCGCAGCACTCTACGGACGTCCTTCTGATGGATACGAATGTCCGAATTACTCGTCTCGCATCCATCAGAAGAAGGAGAGGGCCGCGCGTTACCAGGATTTAGACGTGAAGATTCCGCAAAAAGAGAGGCAAATAAATTTGCCTTCTCCTCAGCGGAGTGGGCCAGCGACCCGTCGGGTTTCAGCAGTGGTGGTAGTGTGGGACGGCAGAAGTTCGACTCGACCGACTTAGCCATAGACCAAAACGCTTTACTACCTGCTGGGTAAGAAGCAAGTTTGGTCCCTATACGACCAATGTGGTCGAACCGAGCCCTTCGCAACACCATCTTGCAGGACTTGGCAGCCCTGTTGAAGGCATTCTTCTTCTGACCCACGTCACCCGCCTAACGCGATCGAGCGTCGAGCCAAGCCAGGTACGCCCCATGCTTAAGCGCGTCGGCGCGCTTACATTCGGCGCCAAACCATGGCCGGTCTTCGCTAGACATTGATACGTCAGAGAACGGAATGTAGTACTCCATTCCCTGACGCAACACATCCGTTACAGCGTCCGCGCACGACGATGGATCAGTCGAAGAAAAGCAAGTAGGCTGCCAAGGATAGCATGCGAAGAAAGATCGCAAACCATCCCAATCTGCTGACTTGTACCGCCAAACCCGCCGGGTGTCTCTTGGGCTGGGAATAGACGGACACGGACTTCACCAGACAGTGGACAGAACTACCTAAAGGTGAAGCTATCGACACAGAGTATCTGTCTGGATCTGTTGTCAGCAAAAGGTCCAAGTAATTCGCCGTGTGCGAATCAACGTCCGGTACCCTCGTTGCCCCCTGTACCAGCTGGGTGAGGTTTAGCGCTAGCGAAAGCTTACGCATCTCCCGCCCAGCATGGTCAGTGCACTGGTATGGGAAGAGCCACTCCTGGTGGTGGGCATTAAAGTCCCCCAGTAACACTAATTGGGCGGAAGGATACCGCTGCTGTGCCGCGTCAGCAGCCACACTGAGGTACTCTGTGAGCCTGGTTGTCTCCTGATCTCCGCTCTGCGAACGGTAGACACAGGCGTAGATAATTTTATCCAAACCTGTGTCCACTAAAGCCCACGGCGTTGAGAATCTGGAGTCCTCAAGGTTACGGAGACGCCGATAGCAAGTATCGTCCCGGGCGTACATACACACACCCGCGCGCGGTTTAAAATTGTGCTCCAGGGTAAACCCTGGGTAAGACAAGTACGACACGTCTGACGGACTCGCTATCTGCGTCTCCGTAAGGAAATATATAATAATCATTATATGATTATCAGTTTATTTGTGTGAGTTTGGCGACACCGGTTCCCATAATAATTTTGCTGCATTGCACTTCCACTGTTTTTTCTGTTCCGTGGTCATAGGTGACGAAAGCTGGATGAGGGATATATTGTTACGAACCTGAAAAGTTAAAAGAACTGTTACTGCAGATTGGTATGTTAATCATTGTTTACCAGTTGCCACGCGGTCCCAACGTTAACAAAGAAAATTTGGTTCAAATAAATGTCACTAGATGGCGCCGATATGCATCGATTTGTTATTGAATTGTGTGTAAAATTAACATTTACTTTTTTAATCAACTTTCCTAAGCACAACATTATGGAATATAAATTCACATTTCAAAGATTATTTTAACGGATCATTTAAAATTGATCAATCAATCAATAGATGATGATCAATTTTTCAATAGATGGCGCGGTTTTAAATTTCTGAGGCATGCCACTCGTTTTTAGGGTTCCGTACCCAAAGGGTAAAAACGGGACCCTATTACTAAGACTTCGCGATCCGTCTGTCTGTCTGTCTGTCTGTCCGTCTGTCTCCAGGCTGTATCTCATGAACCGTGATAGCCAGACAGTTGAAATTTTCACAGATGATGTATTTCTATTGCCGCTATAACAACAAATACTAAAAACAGTATAAAATAAATATTAAAGGGGAGCTCCCATACAACAAACGTGATATTTTTGCCATTTTTTGCTCGATATTAATAACGGCAACAGGTAGACGCTTGAAATATTCACAGAATGTTTAGTTGTATATTTACTTCAAAAAATAATAATTAATAAAATAAAATAAATTAAGGGGGCTCCCATACAACAAACGTGATTTTTATGCAGTGTTTTGCGATAATGGTACGGAACCCTTCGTGTGCGAGTCCGACTCGCACTTGGCCGGTTTTTTTTTAATTTATATTGTTACATATTTTGGTACAATGAAATGTAAAAACATGCAAAAAATAGTATAAAACAAATCGTCACTGTATTTAAAGAAGAAAATAGTCACGAACCGAAGTCGCTGCTGACACCATCTATAGCCGTAGAACAGAACCGAACGCGATCGAAGTACTTATAAAAATAATCATCTTAAGGCGCTAGTATGCCCCAATGGCCTTGAGCATCCCGGCGAAGCTAAACTCACACACCGGCACGGCTCACGCATACATAGCGAGCGCGGACTGCGATCAAAGAGTATGCGTGGACGCAGAGATGCGACTAACGGGTTGCATTCTTGCCTACGATTCCGTAAATAAATATTAAGTTTTACTAGACATTATTTTTATATAATGTAGGTCAACAAGTAAAACAAAATAGGTTACATTAAAACTCTACTTACGTACCTACCATGACGTGTCAAAACTATCATGGTTCGACAGTTTATTTTGAGTGTCCCTCGACCGGCAAGCGAACATTTATGGCACCCGTTTTAATGTTTTTCTATTGTGTCTGTAATTATGCCGGCTGAGTTAGCACAGTCAAAATAAACTGGCTCTGAGCTTACGGTCGGCTCCTAATGTTTTAAGTTATTATATTCGTTTAAAAATACTAAGTAGGTCATCATCTTCCTGCCCTTGTCCCATGTTACTTGGGGTCGGCGCAACACGTTATCTTCTTTCACACCGTCCTGTCCCCCGTCACGCTATCACTGACTCCCTTTTCTTTCATATCACTCCTCACACCTAGTCCATCCATCTTTTCTTTGGCTTTCCCCTTCCTCTCCATCCATCCACATTTATATTCATAACTCTTTTAGTAACATGCGTTCCATCCCTCCTCATTAGATTACCATACCAGGACAAACGATTTCCTTTCAACTGTTCTGTCACTGGCGCCACTTTCAAACTGCCTCTAATATTATACCTACTCATTTCTCACTTTATCCCTTCTCGTCACTCCGCACTTCCATCTCAACATTCTCATCTCTGCTACATGCAATCTCTTTTCATCCATCTTTTTCACAGCCCAACATTCTGATCCATACAGATGCAGATACAGATGCATGGTTCTGCAGTGGCGTAGCTAGGGGGGTGCCGGGGTGACACGTTTTTTAATGATAAATAATTTAGGTTTGAAGTTATTTTAATCAAGTTATCCCAACAAAATAATCTAATTTATCAATAGAGATTATATAAAAATGCACGTATTATTTGAAATAAATGTAACAAGAAATTATTTACTCTGACCACACATTAGACCATGACTTTTTTCCAGTGTATCGGGGTTGTGCAGACAAATACATTGCTTTTGGCAAACACTGAAGAGTTGAAATTAGCTGTATCGAAATTTACTGGTTTTTATGATGAGATATCAGAAACAGAACTCCTTTTAGAGATACCGAGGTTGAGAAGACATTTAAAAGCGGCCAAAAACATTGGCAGTTTCTAGCTGGGTGACTCTAGACTTCTTGAAATTCATCGTGGAATGGGACTTTACAGAATCTCTTCTGAATCTTATGGTCGCACTAAAGTTATTTATGACAATTTGCGTATCACTGAGAGGAGTTTCAGCAAACTAAAATTAATAAAAAATTACTTGCGGGCAACAATGACCGAAAACAGACTTAACAATCTTGGCATATTAACAATAGAACATGAGGTAACACAAAATATAAATTTTGATGATATGATTGCCGAGTTTACAGCTATTAAAGCTAGAAAAAAGAGATTTTAGTGCTTGTACTTAGATTAGTATAAACAAATGACCTACATTTGTTTATACTAATCTAAGTAATTAGTAACTATTATTATCAAAATTTCTATTGTAATTATGAAAGACTTATTTGTAATAATTAAATAAAAACATACTATACGTTTATTGAATGTTTATTCATTTTAACAGATTTCATTATTGGGTGACACCACAATTATGCGCACCGGGTGCCACCCATGCTAGCTACGCCACTGACAGTGTGACAGGTCTAATCGCGGACTTGTAAATTTTCCCTTTTTACCCGACTGCCGAAGGAGGGTAATGTGTTTATCAGTCTATGTATGTATGTATGTTTGTTCCTATGTGGCGTTCCAGAGACCAAACGCGTTGGCCGATTTCAATGATTCTTACATCAATCGATTCGTCTGAACCCTGCGAGTGTCACTAGCTATATAAAAATTGTAAGATAGAGAAATGGCCGATTTTAGGCGCCCTAATGTGGGGTCCCAAATTAATTTTTTTTCTTCCTATCTCATCGTGTGGGGTATCAAAATAAAGGATTTCAAAAATATATAATACTGATATATATTTCTATGTACCAAATTCGATAAAAAGTAACTAAAAAGTTATAAATAAAAATGTTAATTAAAAATATCAAAAACCCGACTGCTTAAGAAGCGAACTAAAAAGACGTAAACAAGAAGAAAATCATGCTGTGCAGTCGGAGGATACATATTCGCGAGCTGGTTGACCAAAACCAGATGTATCCTAAGAAAATACTAAGTAGGTAATTAAAAATAATTACGTTAAAAAAACTCAATCTGGAATGATATATCTGGAATATATTTATGCTGTATTATTATTTATAGTTAATAATAATACAGCATACAGTCATAATTTCCAGTTACTTAGGCCGAGTTTCTCATCTCTAAATTATCGCAGAATTTATATGACAAATAGTCAAGCACGCGTTACCTGCTGTGATTCGCTGTTGAATTCATCCATGCGGTGAGAAACTCGGCCCTAGCCTCTTTCAAATTTAACCAAGATCGATTCAGCTTTTCAGAGTAACATTCTTACCCCGTACTCACAATTTTAGAAATTATTTCATTTTAATCATTTGCATAGACTGTAATTACTGACTTACATAAAAACCGGCACAGTGCGGGCCGGACTCACGCACTGTGGGTTCCGTATAAACATATTAATATAAAATATTAAATAATGGGTTCTACTGATAAATACCCCACATGCTTATGTGCATTTTTCTTGGATTCATCATATGTTCTATAATGTTTCCATATTTCTAAGTGAGTTTTTAGCACACATAAGTGACATATAAGTTGTGTCGTACTTTACCCAGTTTTAGCAACGTTAGTGGTAACAGTTTATTACTCAATACCTCTATATAAGGTTACAAATAAAACACTGTTATTCTAAAAATCTGTAAATTTTAATACTCTTGTACGGTTTTGTTCTCTCTCTCTCTCAAATCTCGAAAACTGAGGTTATGCAATATGAAACTTTGTGAAAGTGTTTTACAGGAGAGTACTACATGTAAAAAATATCCGTTATATATATTATAATCCGTTGCGTGGTTTAGAAGTTAGCATTATGATTTATTTACACAATGCACAATATAAATAAAAAGTATTTACAAATTCCCATAAAACAGTAGTCCACAAATAAATAAAAATAAAGCGTCCACGCGCACGATTACGTAGGGTCCTCTGCGGCGAGCGAGCTAGTCTGTGAACGCACACTAATACACAATCTAAGTAAATATTTGCACTAACACGTGCGAATGCGCTTAGTCGGACGAATGCGCGGCGGAGCAGCGAGCGACACAGCCTTCCCGTGCCAATGCTAATGCGCTACTGGCTTCGCCCCCGTAGAGAGCCAGAATATATACATTGGACCTTACTTTGCAAGACTTTCTTTGCAAAATATTGATTGATTTAAATAAGCAAAGTACCATCTAAAGAAACTTTAAATACCAATCTGTCTATCTAAAAATGTTTTTAAACATACAAGTCGTTTTGGAGGAGTTTCAAAAAGTTGCGAAAAAATATCGTGTTGTTAACTATTTTTTTAAAGCAATACTATAAGTTACACGAAAAAACCTTGTGTTCCAAATAATGTACATGAATCGATAATAAATATGTATTTTTTTCAAACCTTTTAACCTAGCCGTTACTAAGGAGTATGCTTTAGAAAGTTACCGTTTTACGGCACTAAAGCGCATGTAGGCCCTTAATCAGACGAAAAACACTAGTTACGTCGGCACGGTTTCTTTGTATGGGATGAGGCATCTGTATGCTAGTATTATATTATCTAATGTCAGACAACAGCGCCTAAAAGAAGGATCCTCCTCCATCACGACAACGCTCGAAGCTTACTCCGCCAGACGGACTATCGAATATTTGTCTATGTAAGGTGTGGAATTAGTGAGTCATCCAGTCTCGACCTGGCACGTGTGTCTTTTTCTGATAAACTCAGAGGAATTCGTTTTACGACGTGGAAGAGATCCCTAAAGAAGAGTGTGGCCATTGCTTAGTCAATGGTTCCATCGCATGCGACGGTGCTTCGAATAGAGCGGAGACAACTTTAACAGTATTCTACATCATTCCGGTTTTTATTTTTTTTAAACTATCAGCAGACGCCAATACTCTTTTGGTTCGTTGTAACCCGTCCAGATGAATTTACTTATCAAACTATTTGGATACCGCTTATAAGTAGTGTTTCGTGGTAATATGACAAACTTAATGGTAACTTATAGATAAAATCACGCAAGGTTTTGTGTGGTGAAATGAAAAAAATATTTACATTAGAGACTTCCCAATTTATAAAAAACTTACCTTAGTATTAGACTTTCACGTTTGAAGTCCAGAAAGAAGATAATTACAACAAAACACAGGATAGCAACACGTTGCTTTCTGTCACCAAGCTGATAGTATAACGTAAAGAAAGCTCACAGTCTCGTTAGGTACGAGTATCCTGAATAGCTGTCCACTCACCTTGATACAAGCTTCTCTGACGGCGGTGAGCTCATGCTGCAGCACGTGCAGGAACTGTCCCTCGGAGATACCGTCGCGGTACATGATGATGCGGTGCGGCTTGAAGCCGCCCGTGCTCTTGTAGAACATTATCAACAACTCCTGCACCATGCTGCTCATCTCATGTACTATCTCTTGTCTGAAACGTGGCGTCGTTACGATTAACACACACACTTGTATCACCCGACGCGATGCTAACACTGCTCATTGCGGTTCTAACGTCATATTTATTGACTAGAGCGGGCGTCGCTTCGGGTGCTACAATAAGTTATCACGCCTTGAGACCTCCAACGTCATAAAAAGTCTCTAAATCCACCTAGTGGCTTTTAAGTTCTTTATTATTTTATAAATATGTAGATAATGGTAATTGTTTTTTCATAGACCATTTGCATAAAGCAAAACTGAACAGTGTATCATTTTGATAAAAAAATAATAATTATCAAACCATTTAAACAAAAATGGAAAGGGAAGGATTTATTTTTAAATAAAAATATAGCGTTTAGTCACAAAAAGAAAAACAAATTAGGTTTAATTGAATCTGGCTGTATGTACCCTTATTTTTTCGTGTAATTCGGGTATAGTCGTAATCCAATGTTATGGTTTCGACAAATAGGATGGAGGTACGCGCAGGGAGTGCGCACGTCGCAGACTTTTATCGGCCGATAGTTTAGTCGCTATCGGGCTGAGTCACAGACTTAAAATATATAATTTAATTAAAAACGAGTGCACACACTGTTTACGATGGTCGGCCAATTGTTCGGAGCATTCAATTTTGAAAATTCAAGGCTCTGCGCTTGATGCGACTTCGCCCATGCATAGTCTGTTTCGTAACGAGAGCGACAGGTTAACCAAAAGGGAATCGGGACGCCTTTCAGATTATTTTATCGACCGATTTTATGTTGGATAATGTGCGCACTCCCATATTATATGCTCATATCCACTAGCTATCTAAGTAATCTATTGTTCATCATAGATTGCTCCCAAGTCATTTGGGACCAGCCTCTTACGTCACTAGATGCAGCTGTATACCAGCAAAACAACTAAACTATCGGCCGATAAAAAATCTGCAGTGTGCACACTCCATAAGACGGCCCCATCTACTTACTTATAAAACCCTAACGGTGAGTCGGTGCAACTCGCACACCTGCCCTCGCTTGTCATTGACGAGAGCAGTGGACGTGTGATGAGCGAAGCGAAAGGGAAAAATAAAAAAACTGCGTAAGTGCGCTTGCGCATGTGCCCGGCCCAGCCCGAGGGAACACGGGCCGAGTGGCCTGTACTGCGAGTATGGACCTTGTGCCCGCGATCAGTTCAGTGGCTACACTAAAGCTACTCTACGCTATTGTATGCATGCAATCAAACACAATTTATGGATTTTCAGTCAAATATTGCTACATAGTCGTCGATCGGCAGTGCACAGTCAACATCTAAACTCGGTACATATTCTCGGGCCGTATTGTCTCGGAATTGGGTCGGGCGCAGTGCACAAGCGCAAAAACTGTAAATTCGCGTAAGAAACGAAACTCACGGCGCGGTTTACGCGTGCAGTCGCCACTGGGATGGATGGTTTAAAATCACTAGTATTTGTTCATATTATATAATCAGGTGCGATAGCTGTCTCCACTTGAAGCCTCAAGCACTCTATAGTGATCAGAGTTGCATTTATATTTTCTTTTACAGTTCGCACAACAGTGGCGCATGCATTCGTGAATCGCACCGCAAATAATAGTCAAATTAGTGATAATAATGTATATGTACACAGACATAACATGTACAATGTAAGGTAAAGAGGGCAGTAGCGTTGTACCTGTGTTGCTGCACGCGCACGGTGGCGGCGTAGCGGCTGGGGTGCGCGTCCATGGAGCCCACCACGGCGGCGATGGACGGCTTCTTGTTGTCGCCGGCCGGCGGGTGCGTCACGTCCACGCCCAGGAAGATCACCGGCTCGTTGAACACCTGCACCACAGATCAGAGGAGTTACTACGTAACAGATATTTTATTCTCCGAGATCAAGTACGCCATTTTGAGCTCAATATCCTTAACGGCTCGTTTCTAGCAAGGCTGCTCGAACTTAGACCCCCGTGCCCACCAACCAGGCACACATCTCGCACGCGCGAGCGGTGACAACCGACTGGCGGAGCGGTGCCGGGGCCGCGCGAAAGTGTAGGCGATAGAGCCGAACGTAAACCAACACAATTTTGCCTACGTATGTATTTTAACATCTAACAAAATCAGAGAGACAAGAGAGATATTGAGACAAGTTACAGCAACACCAGAGATTGGATATTCAAAGTGACCACGATTTTTGTCCTATGATTAATAGTAGTTTATGCAATGGTCATATAATAGGGGTTATTAAAACACGGGCGTAGGTTTATCACATGAGGCGAAGCCGAATGTGATAATAATATTACGCGAGTGTTTTAATACCTAATTATATGCCGTTGCATACACTATTTTATCTTCACTCATACAGTTGAAATAAAACAAAAGTGGAAACGGCAAAAAAATATTTGGTATGGCGGGCAATTTAGATTCTCATTGCGCATGACTGCGCAGCGCGCGCATCCATAGACAATGACACTTCTTTTCTACATTAAGTCAATGAGCCCATACGCGCCAGTAAATTAAAAAGTTAAAGTGTGCTATAAAAATTAAAAAGTTGTTTTATGATGCAGTTGTTTGAAAATCGAAGGAAAATGTTGCATTGTAATGGTTCTTTTTTTTTAATTTTACCTATCCACGAATATAAAGTACCGTAAAACGGGGTGAATAGAACCTCAGGGGTGAATGGGAACAAAACTTTGATTAGGATTTTAACTGTGATACACTTTATTGGTTTCAAACAAAGCATCGGTTTTTTTAAGCAATTATTTAATATATTGGAGTACCTATTAAGATGTTGTAAACAATTTTTTTATAACATGAAAATTCTCTTCAAAGCTTTGTGCCCATTCACCCCTGAGGTTCTATTCACCCCGTTTTACCCGGTACGTGTTTATACAATATTTTTTGAATTCGTATTTGGAACATTACGTTGTGAGTGAAGATAAATTTAATTTTAGTCTCTCCTTGGTTTAAAAGGCACTGACGAAACATATGCCGTAAAACGGCATTACCCGACGGAACACTTTAAAATCATTTGGTTTGGGTATCCACTGCTGTGTTCGATTTTTTTTTATTTTTTTTTTATGTAGTCTATAGGCCCGCGTTTGACCACTACCTCGCCTGAAAAAAAAACCGCCTGAAAATATTGTTTAATTCAGCAGCATCTTGTGTATCTATCTTGTGTGTCGTCTCATACTGATCAAAATCGCTTGCAGGTAGCTCAGATTTATTAAAACAACTGGCTTTATAGCGAGTTTAACGTTACACCAAAACAATAACAGCCCCCCTAGCCAAGTTACAAACGTTTCATTTCGAATCTCTTTCTAGAATCGTTTACGCCTTCTATTTGTATGGTTTGACCACGTAACTTGAACGTTCAGATGTGTCATTCCCATACATTGATTCGTTTAGCGTTATCGATTGTAGATTGGCAACTTGTCTACAGGTGCAGGTGTTTTACTCCATCCCTTCGGGACAAACTTGAATATGAACATACCTTAGGTCGAAGCGATGGCACGAGGATAGAGTTAATACCGCCTAGTTTCACGTTAATCTTCAGACAGAGATTGCTTAACGTCTGCGGCGACGTTTTGTTCACGTTCTTGGCTTGAACACACTGCGTCGCCATGCCTAGCACGGTGTCTCCTACCCGCTTCACTTCAGCTACGGACAACAAGTATTTGTATAAGTAATTATGTATAACGAGCAGCATCCTCAACCCTGTTGGATCTTAATGAAAAAAAAACACGTAATAATTAATACTGTAGTCCCCGGCAAGTAAGTTGGCAAGGTTTTGGCGTAGCACCACATAGAGCGAACGGAACATGGACGCGACGCGATAGGTCAGTCGATCCTTGTGTCAACTGACCAACCAATCGCGCGCTCATAACGTTCGACGGGCCCCGCTGCACTACCAATGAGACCTTCCGACTTCTGCGCATATAATGACTGTTGCCAACTTACATGCCGCGGATTATACTATCTTAAGCAGAGGAATCAATAGATTGAAATTAGCTGAAAATGAAACAGTAATACACAATATTCCTCGAAGTGTTAGGGAGCAGTGCACCTAAAGACCCGCATTGGCCGCATTTCGTCTTTATTTTTAAAGTCCACCACCACTACCACCACTGTACCACTGTTTATCTATCCATCACTCAAAGGTCGACTGGTAGAAAAGCTTTACTGTACTTTTGTGTGCCTGAAGTATTAAATAAATAAAGACCCACGTAAAAAGGGACGAATCTATTGCCGTCATCATATGCTACTGAGATATTCCAGATGGTAATAACACTTTGACCGGCACGGGAATCGCACCCAGGACAGCAAGCTTAGCAGTAGCGCTTAGGACCACTAAACCAACGAAGCAATAATAATAATTATTGTATCTATCGATAATCTGTTGGATTGAACTGTACTGCAATCCTTACACTATACTTTAAACTATGTTGAACAAAAGACGTTAGATGGCGCTTACGACGTACTGATCGCGAGTAAACCAAACTCTATAAACGATCTAGCGCTGCATGTTTTAATAGCTTGATTAGACAACATAAATATTTTAGCGCTGCAGCGAAATATATTTCTAACTCACCAGCATTTGAACAATTTTTTTTTCATAAATTTTTATTTATTTATGTCCACACAAAAACACTTTACCGAGAAAAGAAATAATACAGATTCAAGAGCACAAAGGTACTGCTTATTTCATTAGAAATTTCTTCCAGTAGACGTGCGACAGGACCTTGTCTATCGGTAGAAATTATGTCAATGATTGTATCAAAATATGTAATACATACCGTAAACAGGCGTCTTCCCGGGTAATACAACAACCACTAGCTGCAACTGTACAAACGTACTCTTGAGGTACTTGAACATAGGCTCCACCTGGTCGGGCCCCGTCGCATACTTGCAGAAACAAGGCTGACCGATGATCGGCATACCGGCGTCGTTCGATATCTTCTGCAGCTGCTGAGTGAAGTTCCTGAAACAACGAACAAAGGAATAAGTCAATTTGACCTCATTTATTGAATAGGATAGATTTATAATCTAACTGAAGGACTAAATAGAATTATTATTTTTTTACACAGGAATCATCCCTATTAAATATTAAAATGACTGCTAAAAGAAGAGAGTAAAAAGAATTACAAAAGTCAGTCCACCAAAACGCCTGTCGAAGTCATCAATGTTCCAGTGTGAAAAAGGACTGGCGCTAAACATCCGGTATAGCCCTTCTCTATACAGCCCGTGATCACAGTCTGCACTGACCAGAGACAACAAAATCTGTGTTAGTATTATAAAACTTATAAGTATCTAGACACAAATAAAGATTACATACTTCAGGGCGTCTTCTCGTACAGTTCTCTGGGGCGCAAAACAAGCAATGGCCCATACTCGTATCTCAACACCCATGAAGAACTGTTTGCCTCTCATGTCCCATACTCCTTGATTCGGTAAAGCCTGCTGTGGGAAAAACCAAATAAAAGCAACCATAAGGAATAAAATGTATTTTCGCCCTTATTGGTGCACTTAATAAGGGCGAAAATACAAATGTCTGTAACTTGCATAAAAGCTTGTATATATTCGCCCTAATTTGATTGATATTGATATAAGAGTTGAAACTCACTTTTTGTTTGTATCAAAATAATAGATTCACTTTTTAACATAAACATAATGCTGCTGGATTTTTAGGGTCCCGTATCCAAAGGCTCCAAACGGAGCCCTATTGCTGTCACACACGTGTCCGTCGTCTGTCACACAGGTTTTACAGCCAAACGGTTGGAGCTACAGTCTCCAAATTTTCATAGTATAAGCATCTTGTTGACCCAAAGCCATACAAATTGTCAAAAAATAGTTTTAAATGTTTTAAGGGGGGTCCCATACAGCTAAAGGGGAGGGGAGGGGCGCGCAAAATTTACCTACCCCATCGAGTGGGATATCGTTGTTTAGAGCTTGTTGAGTAAATAAATACCCTATTTTGTGTTTTAAAAAATATTGGAAAACAAAGAAATGAGAAACCACCAAAGTCAGCTTTTTTTTACAAATTTTGTGCCAAAGAAATATTTAACTTTCCATTGTCCTATGAACTTCATATGTGGTGTTAATGTTATTACGTATATTTTACTAACAAATACCATTACAATGATAAATCAGATTTTTCTTTGAAATTTTCTTTTCCAATGTTTTTTCGGTTTGGTACGGAACCCTAAATGTGCGAAGTCCGACATGGGCGGTTTCTTAACAACTGTATCTTTCAGGAAATATTTTAATCAAGAAATCCTGAATATATCTTTTTGTTGTTAAAATATAAATGTCGTACGTTTTTATCATGTTTTGAAATAAAAATCAAGTAATATACCTGTCCACCTAACGACGAGACCCGTCCACCGTACTGCAGCTTGGGAGGCGGCAGCACTCGGCCGCGCACCTCCATCATATTGTTCGAGATTGTCAGGCCAAACTCCTTCACATACAAATCTGTGTTGAAGTTCGCACGCCGCACCAGATTATTGATTTCTCTTTCCCTATTAGGATAATTTAGGTACGTTTTATAACATATTTACATTTATGAAAAGCCTAGTATGGCTTCTTGAAACGAAAATACAATTAATACAGGTTGAACTTTAAACAAAAATCAAATGCATCATCATATCAGCCGAAAGACTACCACTGCTAGACATAGGCCTCCCCCAAGCGTCGCCACTTCAATCAAATGCATAAAAAGCTTTAATTAAATTTATAAATTTAATTAAATTATAAATTCTACTTTCCAAAAGAAATTTGAACACCTCATCTATACTAATATTATAAAGAGGAAAGATTTTTTTGTTTGTTTGTACCGAAAAGGCTCCGAAACTACTGGACCGATTTGAAAAATTCTTTCACCAATAGAAAGCTACATTATTCCTGAGTGACATAGGCTATTTTTTTATCCCGAAAACGGGTCCTGTGGGGTGGTCCACGGGAGCGAAGCCGCGGGCAATAAAAAAAAATAAAATAAATATATAAATATAAATCGCAGATCGATTTCATCCTGGCTGATAACCCACTTAAGAACATCAAAGACTGTAAAGTCATACCAGGGGACGCCCTGACCTCTCAACACAGACTACTGGTGGGACCATAGCGATTGCCAAAATCAATTAGGCCAAAAAGAGATAAGACAGTCCGAATAAAATAGAAAGAGGTCTCGGGACCATAGAGTCTTCTCAAAGAAATCAAACAAATACAGGATTATTTAAAACAGGATACGGAATAAGCAAATGCAAGAGCAGTGCCGGCAACATCTTAGGCGTCTCGAAGGGAAGGCTGAGAACCGGAAAGATCGCTCCTGGTGGGATGAACCCATCGACCACACAGCCCCTAGACGCCTAATAACAGGCGAGCGATGTCTGTCAACACATATGACTAAAAGATCATATCCAGGTATTATAGGAAGCCATTCGACAATTTCGAATTAGTAGCGACCACTTCTGTGAGCCGTAAACACTACCGCGTCCGTCAACAAAAAAAATATTTCATAAATATTATAATGGCCTCTTGAACAATACGTTGGTATGGTAACAACATCCAGACTTCAAGTTGCCGGAAAAATGGCATAACATTTCATTGATAAGTTAATAGTTACATAAACATAATTAGATTTATTTTCTGATATTATTTGTCGGAGTTCATATTATACTGGTCAAGTTTGTAGGTGAAAACGCCCACCGCATGTTTGCGTCTCTTTCTTTTTAAAGTATTTCTTTTGCTATCTCTTCTCCTCTATAATTTCATAAATAGAACTAGTGATGCACCATATCCTATGACCAAATCTGTTATCGATAGAACTAGAAACCTTACAAATAAAGACATTAAATTAAAAAGTTTATTAATTGTGAAACGATGTTTTGATTACGTTTTTTACTAATATTTAATATAGTTATATTTAAGAACCAACAACCGAAAAAAGTATGTTTCCTTAAGAATATTGATATTTCTTTTTTTAGTTTTAACATTTTATTTTATTACTAAAATGTTAAAACGCCGTATAATTAATAATAAAGAAGGTAATTTTAATAAAATAAAAATAAGTACAAATAGTAATTTATAAAATATCGATACCTTCCTGGTTTTATTTAAACCTGTCCCGCCCTTAAGGAGGCCCATGACCTTGGTAAGGGACCAATCAGAGCGCAGTACCCCCGTGCCTCATACCTCAGCTAGTTGACAGAATTGTTTTGATGTATTAGATCAAGCATTAGGCGTCTAGTGGCTATGTGGTCGATGGATGAACCTAAGGAGGCAAAGTCTATCGCCAAGAAATGCGTTGCACAGACTCGGGCCAGAACAAGAGAAGAGTTTTACAATAGAATGGAAAACGCCAAATCAGAATCCGAAATTTTTAAAGTTGCTAGCAACTTTTAGAAATAAATCAACACAAGATAATAAATCACGTAAATTTATAAAAAATAGAGACAAGAAACAACTTACAAATAATGAGTATATTAATAAAAGATGGTATGAATACTACAAAGACCTAATGAATGAAGAATGCCCCAGTCAAGATCTGGAACCCCTGGCACCTGTGGAAGGACCGGTACAATTTATAACCCGTGATGAGGTAAGGAGTGCAGTGGAAAGCATGAGGAATGGAAAAGCTGTACAGAATTCCAGCCGAAGTGTGGAAAGCGCTACGGCAACTAGGAGCAGACTGGCTTACGAGACTCTTTAGGGTGCGTTTCCACTGAAGCGGAGCTGGGCGGAGCGGAGCGGAAACGACCAATCCCAGACGAGACGAGTGCCGCGATGAGGATTTCAACTATTGTGATTGGTCGTTTCCGCTCCGCTCCGCCCAGCTCCGCTTCAGTGGAAACGCACCCTTAACCTTATCCTCCATAGTGAGAAGATCCCAATCTCTTGGTGACTCAGTCTCCTGATTCCTTTTTATAAAAATAAAGGCGATATAACGGAATGCGGTGACTATAGGGGTATCAAGTTAACATCACATACATTTAAAATCTGGGAAAGAGTACTGAATAATCGAATTTCCCATCTACTTTGTATGAGCCCAAATTAATTCGATTTTACCACCTCAAAATCCACAACAGATGCTATTCCGTCTGTCAGGGCTGTGACAGAGAAGCATCGGCTCAATAAAGAAGATCTGCACATCATTTTCAAAGACTTGGAGAAGGCGTTAGAAAAGGTGCCACGCAGACTGGTTAGGCAGGCTCTGAGGGCCCAACATCCACCGGATATGTACATAAAACTAGTCCAAGATATGTACAGTAATGTTCGTACTAGAGTGAAAAATCCCGCAGGGCTGTCAGAAGAGTTCCAGGTTGAAGTGGGAGTTCATCAGGCCTGAGAGCAGTCTTAACCCGCTACTTTTCAACCTAGTAATGGACTAAACCACAAAACATGTCCTAGCGCCACTCAGCCACTATCTACTACCCCGATCATACTCCTGTGCCGAAAATAAATAAATTCAAATACTTAGGCTCGATTATCACTTATCACAGACCAAGGAGACGTCGACGACGATGTAGCACACAGGGTGAACGTGGCATGGCTGAAGTGGCGATCACTAACTGGAGTCTTATGCGACGCTCGTATGCCAATAAGAACCAAAGGCAAGATCTACAAAACGGCGGTGAGGCCGGCTATGATGTACGGTGCGGATTGTTGGCCAGTGAAAAAGATGCACGTATGAATGCTTCACACTGCCGAGATGAAGATGCTGAGGTGGTCTGGAGGTGTGACGAGATTGGACAAAGTACGAACCGAGCATATCTGCGGTAGTTTCAAAGTTGCTCCTATATCAGAGAAACTTACCGAAAGCCGTCTCAGATGGTATGGTCACGTAATGCGAAGAGACGAGAAACATGTAGTGAGGAAAGCATTGCAACTACCTGAACACAAGAGAGGTAGAGAACGACCTCCGGCTACGAGGTGGACTAGCATGACGAAACTTCTATTGGAGGAAGAATTGCCCGACCCAACAACTCAAGACAGATTGTCCTGGCGCCGTAATATTAGGAGAGCAGACCGTGGTGTCGGCTAAAGTGGGATAGAGCGAGCAAGAAGAACAATTTTTTTTAAATTTAATAAGAAATGTCTTCAGAACCACAAACTATGGAATAACCATAGTGAGTGCAGGCAGGCCAAGAAGGCACTACCCTCTATAGACGGTCGTGTCATGAAAATACACTACAGTTATGTGCAGTCACAGCCGTAACGACTGGCCATGGGATCTTTAATACGCACCTTTTTGTAGGATCACTAGCATGTCGTCAGAAACGCAAGTGGTCAAATACGCATTTCGCCAGAAAACGCATGTTGACAGAAACCTCGTCAAAGACGCAGCTCGACAAACACTCAACTTGACAGATGTGCGTCTCGACAAACACGCAACTTGACAGATGCGTGTCTCGACAGATACGCAACCCTACAGTCAAATAATAAATAGGATTTAAATGCTTTTAGTCATATACATACGCAATTAGTCAAAAATTAATCTACTATTACGTATTTTATCATTAAAAAACTTAATATGATTAAGGAAACAATACCTCTAGTAAATAATACTTGTCCACATATTATTTTATTTTATTTATCCATCTTGTTTGTTGCTTCGGGTACAACACTACTACGGTTATATTTTTTTTTTTTTTGAGTTTTTTGAGTTGCGCGTCTACCGAACTGCATGTCTGTCGAGTTCCGTTTCTAACAAGTTGCGAGTCTATCCTGAGAGATAACGAAATGCGTATTTGACTACATGCGTTTCTGACGACATGCTAGTGATCCTTTTTTAATAGGAATCACGGACAGCCCACTCTGCAGAACATGCATGAAGGAGGACGAGACAGCAGCAAAGTTGCTCCTAAGCTGCCCAGTAATCAATGGTTACAGGGCGAAATACTTCGGTGACCCAGGTACCCTACAGGAGATAGGTAACAACACCAGGGCGCTGCTGGCCTTCCTCGAGGAGCTGGGTTGGATCGAATAAGGAAGACGAATCCACACCCGTACGCAAATACGGGCTTAGACATGGAGTTGCAGACACCTTAACTTAATTTAAATGTCTTTAGAACAATTATTTATGAAAGATTTAATATGTTGGGTAATTGAGATTTATAAGATTTGCTTAGTTACAAAATACATCCTGTACAAAAAGATAATAATAAAAGATATAGATAGGAAATACATGGCAATCATTATCCTGCTACACAACATTACCAGTTAAATTTACCTGTCGGGAGCGGAGCGCGCAGTCGCCTTGATCATGGTAGAAGTTTGCATGTCCGTCAGTTTCTTAATACATCTCTGACCAGGCACTATGTTGCACACTTCCAGAGGCAGGTATGTGTGTTTATGCTCCTGACCTACTTGTAGGCACGGCAAATGTGGATACCGCAGCTTCATCTTATACTTATCCAAGAAATATTTAGCAACAGTACATTCTACTGTTTGTCCATTTTCTAACTGTAGCGGAAACCTGCAAAAAAGTGATTTAATTAAAGTATTTTATTTAAATCCAGCCACAAAATAACTATAGAGAAAAGGTTTTTTGTTTCAGATCCCTTAAAATTTAATATTCCATAAATTCTGAATTGTTGATTGACAACACAATCAAAAAGTCACTGGAATTTAATCCCAAAAATGTGCTGTGTTTTAAAAAAGTAATTAATAATTTCCTTTTTCCTGTGAGGATAGGCAAAACATACAAAATGCTGCTCAAGCTAATATCCCCTAATCATCAGTTTTCCTCTCTTCCACAATACAATTTCGTTTTTTTTTTATCATATACATCCAATTGCCAATTAATATTATGTATATCTAAAACACTGATGCTTTTTCCCTATGTCCAAATGCATCAATGCATGCTCTATTGTTGCAACAGCCAAAACATACCCATAACTGCATATGGATACTCTTATCTATCAGTAATGACCAACAGTTTTATATGACTTACGATTGCATCTGTGAAGGTCTGCGCGTCACATTACACACTCTGTATTTCCTCTTCATTGTACCACAATGAGTGATTTCTATCTTGAGTCCTTTGATTTCTTTTGTGAATTTAACTCTCTGGGAGTCTGTCAATGGCTTCCTTTGATCATTAATGTCTCGTATATCAAGGACTTCACACATAAATTCTATGACTGGTTGTGCTTTGTAAAAGGCGGTAGCAGAAACTGAAAATTGTTTAAAATTAAATAGTTTGACAAACAAATCTTTGGTAACTGTGTTAAGGGTGATGGATTACTTTACCTCTGCATCAGGAGAATACAGACAGCCTAGTTACATTACAGTATGTGTAAACTGGTTTCTGGTAGCGATTCACACAAAACAAATATTTATTTAGTAATCAAAATTGCAACTTACCATCAATATTCAACATCATTTTCCACTGGCTGGGTCTTACAGACTGGTGAAAACCAAACCAGACTTCTCTACCACCACCAAGAGGATGGTAATATCCTTCTGGAGATGAGAAAAATGACCGTCCCACTGGAGTATACATCATGGATGGTAGATGCCTCATGACTACATCCAAAGCTAAGATGGCATCATAAGGTATCTGTCTTGTCCGTCCTTCGAGAGCTTCTTCCAATGCAAACAGTGACACCTGAAGATATGCAGTGGTTAAATATTTTTACTACAGTCAATTTATAATTTGTGTTGCTCCCTGTCTACCAGTTAATGAGAAGACTGGTCTTAAACTTGTAGAATGCAGAGAAGTAATTAGAAGCATAACAGGTTTCCTTAATGTGGATGGGAAGGTATTAAACATCTGAATTATTGAGATAATAATTTTATTGTTATCATAGAAAAGAGGGCTTGAAATCTTTTAATTGTTGATTTGTACATAACATGTGATAGTATAAAAAAACTTGTGTTATTCAATTAAATATTGATAGGTTTTTAATAAATATAACAATTCAAATTCTATCCCCGTACACTTTTTATTAGAAAAGTAAAGATAACAAAGTATTTCAAGCGCTCTGTTGCTGTGGCAGATTCTCAATAGAAAATATATCAAAACAAGAATGTGATTGGTTTGTTTAAAAAAAAACATAATGAAGTAGATAATGTTTACTAACCTGTGCAACCCATTTAATGCTGACTCGGAACACTCTGTCTTTGCCTTCTCCAGGCAATATAACCTCCAATTCTACCTTATCATTCCCAATTGGCAGAGGATCTCTTGTATAAAGATTATTTCTGCCATCAAACACTGGTTTGAGTGCTCCAAATATTTTATTGTAACAGTGGACCATAGTTTCAACAATTTCTCTATTGACCTAAAAATATTAGACAAACATGTTATTTTCTTCTTACAGTAAAAATGCATGTTATTTACATTCACACCTGTTTTAGGCAGGAAAACAAAATGATAATAACAAATTTTGTAAACTAACGCTCATCACTCATGCTACCAAATGCAATAAAGGAGATAAAAGATGATTGTCAACAATGTCTTCAAAACTCACCTTTCTGGGGCATTTATCTGGCTGTATATTAACATCATAATGATGTACAAATCCTCTGGGCATTGATATTTGAAAATGATTAGCTCTAAGCTGGATCGGCCTTCCTTCATGGCCGAGGTTGGGACGGCGCGGGCATGTGAGTGTCGGTAAATCCGCCAGTGGTGCAGCGGGCGACACGAGGCTCATAGCACCCGCGGCGCCGGCTGCACCAGGAGCCGTCGCTCCAGTCGTGGGCGCCGTGCTGGGGACTCCGGCCGCGGTACCAGACGTGCTCGCGGCCGCGGTCACTGCCCCCGCAACACTCACTGCACCAGCATTCGTGTCCCCCGCTGGAGCTGTGTGGTTTACACGAGGAAATATAATTCACAAACTTGCACAAATTCACGATTAATATGAATGCGTTGCATCGCGTTAATTCTGATATTATTTAGAACAATCAAACAAAGTGTTGCTCCCATAGAGCATAACACCTACCTTGACCAACGGGGTACATCCTGATAAAAGGTTTATATCAAAATAAGGTTAAAACTTAAGGAACACACAAATACTTTGTGTAAGAAATAGCCACAATGTGATAAATCCAACAATAAATGTAGAATGTAGAAAGTGTCAAAGTATTTTCTAAGTCGTCGCCCTAATCTAATGCTTTATGACCATCTATGACGTAGTGTGATAGTGTGGTGGTGTAGGTAGTGTGGAGACTACAGAAGTAGAGATTAGTTTTACTAGGGCGGTTAACATTAGTCGATAGTAAAGCCAAGTTCAGACTTGGGCCAGAATAAGGTTGATTTAAAAAAAAGTTTGGCTAGTAGTGATTCAGCAAAATGTTTTGATAAACGCCACAACAGTCAACACACGACAGTAAACTGGCAAATCTAGGCACTTGTGTCTACACTTGTGTGACAGTAAACTGGCGGAAAATATCTATCAATGGGGTTAAAAACTGGTAACTCATCCGAGCAACAAGAACACCGTTATTTTTTACAAATTGATATGCTCGCGCTTGACATGTAAGCAAAATAAAAGTATTCCCAAAACGTTTAGTGTGAATGGGGTTAAAAACTGGTAACTCATCCGAGCAACAAGAACACCGTTATTTTTTACAAATTGATATGCTCGCGCTTGACTTGTAAGCAAAATAAAAGTATTCCCAAAACGTTTAGTGTGAATGGGGTTAAAAACTGGTAACTCATCCGAGCAACAAGAACACCGTTATTTTTTACAAATTGATATGCTCGCGCTTGACTTGTAAGCAAAATAAAAGTATTCCCAAAACGTTTAGTGTGAATGGGTGGAATGTCCACCATGTACGGATGGCGCCATCTGACTACAAGACGTACGGCGATACGCCATCGGTTCATGATGGACACAACCGAAATACAACCGACAAGCTGGCATTCGGCGACGATGTTCAGGCTCTGGCTCGATCTAGCTTTGAGTCGAGCAGTGCCTCATTGCTGATGAGCTTCTGGCCCGTTTTTCACCCGACTCAAGTGCTTTAAGCTGGTATTTGACAGATCCATCACAGAGATGAGAACAGTACCTACTCCATACATGACCGAACTTGCGCTTGATATACCTTGAGCAGCTGTTCTGACATGAAGAACCGTCTCACCTTCGCAAGGATCCCCAACTTTTTGACACCCAGCTAATCCTTTGCCTGAATGTATGGGCCAAAATTGAGGGTCGATATCAACGTAACTCATCATCTGCCTAGCCTTTTTCCCAATTATTGTTGGGGTCGGCTTCCAGTCTTACCGGATTCAGCTGAGTACCAGTGTTTTACATGGAGCGACTGCCTATCAGACCTCCACAACCCAGTAACTGGGTAACACGATACCCCTTGGCAAGACTGGTGTCAGATCTCAGGCTTCTGACTACCCGTAACGACTGTCAAATATCTTTAAATGACAGCCGGGACCAACGGCTTAACGTGGTTTCCGAGGCACGGAGGAAACTCGGTATGTTGAAATGGTCACCCATCCACGGACCGACCTCGTCAAGCGTTGCTTAACCTTGAAGATCGACCCGTGTGGCTGTTATTATTTAGCCACGAGCTCCTCATCGATATCAACGTAACTAACGAAGCTAAAGATGGACCGTTATCGGCAGAATTACATTCAGAAGGAGTGAGCAGAGTGTAATCATTGCTTACCATCAGGTGCGGTAGTGGTAAACTGGTAAGTCGCGAGCCGATATTATTTAAATATTAAAAAGAAACATTTTAGCGGAAAAAAGACACGCCTGGGTTTTAGCAGCATTGAACCTGATCAGATTAGCATCGCCCCATTCGGAGACTGCCTTCAAGGACAGGTTCAAGCGTCCCACCATAGCCGCACGAAGAGACCGGATCTGAGGCCTAGTAGTCCGTGCGTTAGACAAGTGTGCAATAGTGCTGTCATCTGCATACCCAAAGGTTTTAGCAGATAGTTTATGTGCAGCAAAAATAATGTTGCTGAGAGTGCCGACCCCTGAGGGACCCTGGCATTAATATCCCATTGGTCCGAAGAGCAGCCACCGATAACGGCACGGGCTATACGTTAGATTGCTTCCAAGCATTAGGCACTTTGCCAGTCTCATACGAAAGGTGACATGTGCTGGTATCCCACAGGAGCCACTAGCTTTGTTCACGTTGAGTTTGCGCAGCACCCTACGGACGTCCTTTTGATGGCTGCGAATATTCAACTTACTCGTCTCACATCCACTAGGAGAAAGACGAGGCCGCGCGTCACCAGAATGCGACGTAAATATTTCGCAAAAAGTGAGGCAATTAATTTAATATCTTCAGCGGAGTGGGCCAGCGACCCATCGGGTTTCAGCAGTGGTAGTAGTGAGTGACCGATTTAGCCACGGACCAACTACCTGCTGGGTAAGAAGCAAGTTTGTTCCTTATTCGACCAATGTTGTCGAATCGAGCTCTTCGCAATACCTTCATGCAGGACTTGGCAGCCCTGTAGAAGGCCTTCTTCTCAGACCCACGTCTCTCGACCCACTCGCTTTTAGCGTTCGAGCGCTGACCCATGCCAGGAACGCCTCATGTTTAAGCCCGTCGTAGCGATTACAATCGGCGCCAAACCATGCCGGTCTTTGCTAAACATAGTTACGTCAGAGAAAGGAAAGTAGTACTACATTCCCTGATGCAACACATCCGTCACGGCGTCCGCGTACGACGAAGGAAGAAAGTTGCGATGAAAGATCGCAAACTATCCCAATCTGCAGACTTGTACCGTCAAACCCGCCGAGTGCCTCTTGGGCTGGGATCGGGCGGGGAGAAGACAGACACAGACTTCACCAGACAGTGGTCGGAACTACTCAAAGGTGAAGTTATCGACACAGAGTATCGGTCTGGATCTGTTCTCAGCAGAAGGTCCAAGCAATTGGCCATGTGCGAATCAACATCCGGCACCCTCGATACCCCCTGAACAAGCTGGGTGAGGTTAGCGAAAGCTTACGCATCTCCCGTCCTACATGATCAGTGCACTGTTATGGGAAGAGCCACTCCTGGTGGCAGAGACATTAAGGGAGGAAAGGATTCCTAAGAGAATGTCAAAGTCAACTGAGTTAAAAGCACTGCTGAAGTCCAGTAGAAGCAATATAGTTAGACATTTATATAGTTATAATTTTGACTAGAGTCGTAACGGTGCTATGGCCAGGTCTGAATTCAGATTCGTAAGTACTCGGCAGGCTATTAGAGGATAAGTAACAGGATAGTGGCTTTTGAACAATACTCTCGAGGACTTTAGAGGGGATTGGGAGGATGGATATTGGACGACTGTCGGTGATGGTATTGTCGACTGTCTGCCTGCAGTGGAACAGGTATCTCGACCCAACTTTTCTAATTGGCTACACCGAGCATCGTAACCGGAACACGTCTAGGTCGCTTGGTGAAACGTCTTTGCCCAGCGGGTAGTTGCAAGCCTTCAGCCGAAACCTACCACCAGTTAGCGTCACTTGATTTGCACCACTCGGAGACGTGTAGGAAATCAAGGGGTACTCTCCTACATACGTGGGTGACGCAGCCCCCAAATTATACCGTTGTAATAATAGAGCTATAACAGCAGGAACAAGCGCGTAAACAAATTATATTGCAATTTATTAGTCAAGCAATCAAGTGACTTGTTTATTTGTTTATCGTGGATAAGCAAGCATTAAGAACCAAGATGAATGTACGTAAGGTCTGGAGCCCATAAAAGAGTACGTAACTGATTTCATTGCTTGATTATTTGGTAACGAAGTCATGCAGCTTTCATACGAAGCCGGACGTATACAACTATGACTTTACAATACACACATACGCATGCATAACGACAAACAAGCAGCGGTTCTATTCAGACAATATTCATCTCGCTCACTCGCCTCTGGCCATCGTAAGTGAGTGAGCGAGATGACCGCGGTCGTCACGCTCGCACTGACGCGTAATTAATAATAATAACATAGCGAAGTAAATCGCCTCGCTATTATGCGTCCATATTATTTGACTAATACCTGGTAACCTATTAGTCTTTATTCGCATATCCTAATACGAATATACGTGGCTTGTATTATAATACCTGTACCTATTAAAAATATATTAGTCACACCTCTAGTACTGGGGTTAACCGCTGCTTTTGAATAACGCGCCTCACGCTATGATAGTCAGTCCATTTTCGAGTGTGGTCTGCGTCCTGCGGTCCACTCGAACATTTGGTGCGGGAAATGTTCGACAGACCGAACCGCAGTACGCAGAACGCATCCAGTGTGACAAATAAACTGTGTTATGTAACTGTGTATTTGATATGAAAATACAGGCGGGTTGAGTACCCCTTTATAAGCATTTTTATTTATATCGCAACTCCCGCTTAAATATCCATACAAGGTTTTAGTAGATTGTAGTCAAAAGACTACACACGGGTGAAGCCACGGGCTAGAGAGAATTTAACTTTATGTATAATAGTTTAGAAGTCGCAAGCTGGCAGTAGTACGCACTGCGCTTTACGTTGCAACCAGCACAATGAGGATGAATTATTAACGTCAGTCTAAACTTGAAACGTTGCCTAAGATCCAGAAGTACAGCTGTCAAAGTTTGTTACGTAAAGGCGTTAAAACCAATTTTATATTTTAATCATAATAAAAGCACTGACATTCATTGACCCGTAACTCATATGTGCCGTAGCTAATCTAAGGTGTCGCATAGTATTTACAATAATAATATAATTAGAAATTACACTTTTTTATACAAGCTTTTCTCGTATTCTTCTCATCTCAGCAAATCCTTTTATTTCATACCCATATCATGGCAGTCCACAAAATATAACTAGTCCGCCATCTTGGGCCATCCGCTGTATTAGATTTAGAATGACGTCACTTAGCTGACCATTCATTGTTATCCAAACTAAACGTGTATGCATAATTTCATCTTAATCGGTGGAGGATAACTGCTTTAAAATTCAGTTGCAAGATTTGACCCGACACACTTACATACATCCATACATTGCAAGTTAAATAAAAGCTTGTAAAAGAAACCGCCCACTCACAACATAAACAGTGGAGTTTGACTTATCAGAGACCTTACGCTACACCAGCGCCTCTAGCGGCGAATTCATTAGCAGTGATAAGGTAATAGTCCATATAATCACTTCACTAGTTAGTTAATACTAAACTCTATGGTTTCATTCAAAACTGCGCTTTTGACATTTCGTTTCATAATAGTAGAATAGTATGAACCACCCCTTAGAATATTGATCAATATACACATAGCTACCTATTTTGGGAATTAATATGTCTATCCCATACAGTGGTACTATTAGAAGATCTGGAGGAGTTGTATCTGCAATTGGAAAACAGTTAAGAGGGGTTAATTTAAAAGCTGCGAAGAGAATCACAGTTAAATTTGACCCATTTGGTGATAATGTTACTCATACAAGGTGAGGAAGACTAAAAAAAATATTAAAATAGGTCATCAACGGCAGCCAGTTTTGGTGCTGATCCTTCCACAAAGGTAAACTTCAGGAGAGGTATATCATGGTTCTCAGTTACATATTGCAAAATTAAACCAAAACCCAGTTATCCAATTTTCCTCATAACCTATAAAATTTGGAGATGGACTATCAGTTTACTACTTAATTTTTTTCCTAATTATAAGGCTTTTTATCTGGACTGGCCCATCATCCTTTGTTGATAAAGGTAACTGAAAGACCCTGGCTAATGCAATTTTACTACTGGAGTTCTAATATCTCTTATTTATATTTGACAGTATGTTACTTCACAATAATTTCTAGAAATACATGACTTTAAAACTGAAATTCTACAAGGAACAGTGAACGGAAATAAACAACAAGGAAGCTTATTCATAAATAATTGCAGTTTTTTGGTACATTTAAAAACTTCTGTTAACATTATGGTAAAAATTGTGTTAAAAATAAAAATTGATTTAGTTTATTGAATAACATTTTAGTACCTAATTAAATTGAATACTTTGTTTTAGGAATTTCCTGCACTACATAAGTTCACAGAGAATAATTTTGACCAATCCCAACTGCTCTTTGAAAACAGAAATAGTCTGTGACCGCAGTGAGCCAACTGTTGATATCACTCTTGCACCTTCAATTGCAGGTAGGAAAATTCTACTATACATACAAAGACATACATTTTTACTCCATAGTAATGTAAAAATATGAATACAGTCAAAACCACTTTTTTAATTTGTTTTTATGTCCATAAAAATACAGAATTTAAAGGTGCTGTCACAAGGACAAAGTGCAATTATTTATGTTTTTAGAGGCTATCATCTATTATGAAGACATTTGAATGGTCCCTTCAATGTTGTTTCAAATGGTTTTTTTTTACTGTACATCAATTAGGTACCCAATTGATGTACAGTCAACTGTTGATGACACCTGTCCCTACCTATGTTTGTTTTATATTTCAGAAACAGCTAAAATAAAGAACATTTCATTCAAAAGCGGAAACCTCACTTGTTTAGAAATACTGCAATTGTTAAACAAACATATTTCATCACTAGCACCTGAAGAACAGCCAGCAGCTGTAATTCAAACCAAAACAGAAAAGAAGAAAACGAAAAAGAAGTAAACCCTACTAAGATGACAAGGTCAAGTAAAGGAAACCTTAATGTGGTAGAGGAGTTATACAGCCAGATACCAGCTTTCACTGATGTGTTTTCAGAAGATACATTTTACATATTTGTTGTATTCTTTGTTTTGTCAACACTATTGGTTGCCTTTATTCTGTCCAAGTTTATCACTATCAAACCTGTAGAATAGAATGTAAGATATTTGTTAAAATTATGTTCAAAATTACTGTAAAGTTTAAAAATGTATTAAACAGTTAAAAAACAGTTTTAATAAGCATTTTTTTTTTTTTACCGAAAATACTGAAAATATTTGCGAATCCAGGAATGATTGAGAGGTGTCGCACAGACCGGTTTGAAGATTATTTTTTTAATTTTCTGTTTGGTAAAAAGTGTTATATTCTTCAAAATTTATTTTATTTTACACATCCATGTTCCAGGCACATAAACTCATATGTCCCAAATTTCAGCTAAATTGGTGCAGTAGCTTTAGAAAATTGATTGAGTGACAGACAGTCAGTCGCACGACACGCGAGTGATCCTAGTATTCTTTATTCTAATACAACGCGATCACCATGCGAATACGCAACCATCGCGTTTGTATGACAAACACGGTCGCGCCGACAGAGGGCGCTTTTCGATTTCGCCATACAAATGAACGCGACGGTCGCGCGATTATCGCGTATTAAGTCAACGTTTAAGTGTACCTACCGTTTTTTTACGCGGACATACGAAAACCTAATGCCGGCTGTACACTCGCGCGAGAGCCCGAGGGAAACGCTGTATAAGTAAGTACATTGAGTTTTCAAACAAAATACCTACTTTATGATTGATCTCAGTACTGAGTGAGAGCAATATGTACTCATTCTCGCGGGCTCTCACGCGATAGTGTACAGTACACTACTGTACAGCTGGCGTAAAAACGACACGACAAAACTTACTATGGAAAATATTTCACGAACTTTAGGACTTCCCTCTAATGTAACTTATTGTTCGTGTAGATATAGGGAAAAGGCAATAACCGCTATGGATGGTCATAAAAATGCTAAAACGAAACATTATACCATTATTATTTTCCGTATATAATAGTACTCTGTGCATTATACTTACAGCTGCGGTCGTTGACCTCGTAGAAAAATTTTAGGGTTCTGTACCAAAATTCGACGACACGGTTTGCGCAGTGGCAGTACGATAGGCTGCTGCGCTGCGTGTTCGATTCCCGCCCGAAACAATATATATATAAATAAATAAATACTTGTTCCGGGGAAGGCTGTTTGTTGGGAGTTCTTAATTTTTATGTTTGTAAACGCACCCACGATACAGGCGAAATACCAAGTGTGGGCAAAAAATAAAAAAACCGGCCAAGTGCATGTCGGACTTCGGACATTTAGGGTCCGTACCAAATCAAAAATCTGATTTATTAATATGTTGGTATTTGTTAGTAAAATACACGCAATAATAAACATTCTGACCAAATTTCAAGTTCATAGGTCAATGGGAAGTTAATTCAGAAACGGAACGAAATTGTGTGACAAACGATGGACAGACAGACAGACGGAACCCTAAAAATGGTAAAAAAGAACAGGTGCGTATTTGTCTCCCACGCCTGGATATTTCAAAAACTATCAACTTAATAATTGGAATAGGGTTTTAGTACAGTGGCGAATTTACCAGCAGGCTAAGTCGGCTGGATCCTAAATTTTAAGGGGCGGGAAATTCGGCCCTTTTTTTAAAATTTTGTCCTATCAAATAAAAAGAACATTATTAAATACCTAAATGTTATTAGGTCCACTCACACAATTCAATCAACGTGTAATGTTTCACCCGGTTTCACCACTTAATTTTTTATTGTACTACGTAGTAATCGTATTTGGGTTGCGTGCGTTCTTATCACAGAACATATATACCATAGACTACTATTATGTTTATAGAGTTATACTGGCAACTTATGCATTTCTTAGGCAGCGCCACCTAGTTACTAAGTTATACACTATTCATCTGTCACTTGTCAAAATAGCTACGTATAGTTCTCGCCAAACTTATTGACCGCCCTGAAGATGGCATTCCGATGCGCGAGGCACTGATCCGTGCTGTTTTTGTATGATATTTTCTACTGCGCAGCCATTTTAGTCAACTTCAGGGCGGCTAAGGAGTTTGGCGAGAACTATAGCAGGCTGCAGCAAAGAGTACAATAATAAATATGGGCTGCAGGCTAGCCACTTCGTGCGGAGCGGAGAAAAGAGATGCGGAGCTAATCAATCAAATTGCATAAAAACTCCGCTCCGCTTTAGTGCACAGGGATTTGAAAACTAGTTGTTTCAAAATTCATATATATTTAAACGGAGCTGGAGGGTGAGGAGATGAGAAACAGGGTAGTGAGGGGGAGCGGAGCGAGGAAACGGGGAGGAAAAACTAGTGCAACTGAGCTCCGCGTATGAAAAAACCGGCCAAGTGAGAGTCGGACTCGCACACGAAGGGTTCCGTACCATTATCGCAAAACACTGCATAAAAATCACGTTTGTTGTATGGGAGCCCCCCTTAACTTATTTTATTTTAATTTATTAATTATTATTTTTTGAAGTACAACTAAACATTCTGTGAATATTTCAAGCGTCTACCTGTTGCCGTTATTAATATCGAGCAAAAAACGGCAAAAATATCACGTTTGTTGTATGGGAGCCCCCCTTTAATATTTACTTTATACTGTTTTTAGTATTTGTTGATATAGCGGCAACAGAAATACATCATCTGTGAAAATTTCAACTGTTTAGCTATCACGGTTCATGAGATACAGCCTGGAGACAGACGGACAGACAGACAGACAGACGGATCGCGAAGTCTTAGTAATAGGGTCCCGTTTTTACCCTTTGGGTACGGAACCCTAAAAACAGTCCGCTACTCCGCTCAGATACTCTGTTCCGCATTATTTTCTCTCTCCGCTCCGCTCTAGCTCAGCGTTTACGGACTAGAATAAGGTAGAATGGATGAACATTCTGTTGTAGTTTAAGACAACTATAATTTAGTTTTGGTTGTAAAACAATCCCTAAAAATACAAAACTAGATTCTAGTTGTACTACAACTGAATTTGCATCCATTCTGCCATAATCAAGTCGGTATAGCTAATTTATTATTACACTGAACTAGTTGTTTCGAAGATAAATATATACCCTAGAGGGAGCTAGTGCGCCGTCACATAGTCATCATCATCATATCAGCCGAAAGACGTCCACTGCTGGACATAGGCCCCCAACACACACATAGTAGCGCAAAGTATTTATGACGAAAAAAAACTGTCAGGTCTTTCGTTTTTGCAGTCGACGGCACGAACTATTTTGTGCGCGGGGTTAAAATGCATTTTATATCAACCGACAACACGTGCGGAAGAGATAGATGCTTTGATGAGCAGTAGGAAGCTAGTTCGCGTACGAATACACACTTTTGCAAATTTTTAGCGAAATGGATATTGATGTAGGACGAAACCGAGTGCGCGTAATTTTATAAACGGACCTTTAGGAGTCTGGATATCATGAAAAACCGGCCAAGTGCGAGTCGGACTCGCAGACGAAGGGTTCCGTACCATTATCGCAAAACACTGCAAACAAATCACGTTTGTTGTATGGGAGCCCCCCTTAATTTATTTTATTTTAATTTAATAATTATTATTTTTTGAAGAGAATATACAACTAAATATTCTGTGAATATTTCAAGCGTCTGTTGCCGTTATTAATATCGAGCAAAAAACGGCAAAAATATCACGTTTGTTGTATGGGAGCCCCCCTTAAATATTAATTTAATACTGTTTTTAGTATTTGTTGTCATAGCGGCAACAGGAATACATCATCTGCGAAAATTTCAACTGTCTAACTATCACGGTTCATGAGATAAAGCCTGGTGACAGACAGACAGACAGACGGACAGCGAAGTCTCAGTAATAGGGTCCCGTTTTTACCCTTTGGGTACGGAACCCCAAAAACGACTAAACGTATGTGTTCAAAATAAAATTATTTGCATTTTTGTACTACTAATCTATCCCTGTATGGTGGCCGTTTTGCAATTTTCCATCTTCTTATGGTATATTTATTTGCGCCCAAAATTGCGTTAAAATTAGTGTCGAAATGTGGTAATTTCGAAGCTCATAACTTTCAAATATATTTATTTTTTTATCTTTCGTTTCCATTCACGGCTAGATTATGGTGAGATAAATTGATATAATTTTTATTTTGAACGTACATCGTAAAACAGTGGAGTAATTGCCAGACTACGTTTGTATGGAAGAATGATCGACTATATATATAGCAACTAGTGTAGCATGCTAATATACTGTATTATTAAAATGTATCAAAAACTATAAAAATGCCATTGTGAAAGAAAGAGACAAATCATATTTTAACTAAAATAGGTAAATAGTAATTATACATTTATTCAATATATTTTTTACCTTTGCAATTTGGAGAAATTTGGCAACACCAGAAATAACTGTTGTTGTTTCACGTGCGGCCACTCCATGGCTCGATCTATAGGTACCTTATCTAAGATGCTATAGATACTTAGTTAAAGTATCTATAGATTTCGCCATGGCGTGGCAGCACATGAGAAAACAATATGTAGTTAGTTCTAGTGTTACAACAAGAGCAAGAACACTACAACCCACCATTGCACATACACTAAGTATCTATATATAATCCAATTCCTTGCCTCAATAAACACTTTATACCACGAAATCACAGAAAATCTAACACCACCGAGTTTGTTTGTCAAAACCTGTCATGTCATGATCTTACCAAACAACAAAAGCCGGCCATGGTGACAAAGATGAAAAAAGTCTTTTGTCCTTATTATTTATATGGGGCTGCCAATTTAGCGATCTAGCTCTATCAATCAAGCTCATTTTATGGCTCTATCTATATGTACTTACTTTATCTAAGTAAAGCTTATTTGGCCACACTGGTACAAAAGATGGTATAGACTAAAGTATATCAATCTCTTTTTTGCTTATGACGTTATCTGTTAGTACGAAAGTGAATACCAATATTGAAATTGCGTCTTAAATATGTTCTGTCTAGAAGTATACACAGTCTCTGCAGTAGCGTATTTACCACAGATCTAACTGTTAGACCAAGAAGACGTTTTGTTAAAAAAAATGCTAGGCTGTATCAGTAATCTGTGGACTACTATGCTTAGAGATAGACTATGCTCTACTATCCTGCCGCTCCGCATTCCTGTTTTTTAAACACATAAAAACATTACATTAAGAGTTACTGCAAACAAAAGCAATTAATATATATTTTTATTAGCGTAGCTATTAATGCTATTAACGACAGTAAACATGCTCTTTTATTTTACCTAACTACTTAAAAACCTAAAGCGTTTAGTTGTTTTTTTTTGTGATTCAATCTCAAAACGGGCTCGAAAATTGCTTTATTTATTTATAGTCTTATATTTTTTTTATATTTATAAATCTATAATATGTTTGGTTCTGAAATTCTTTAAAACTGGAGAACAAAATTCTAGGACATCAATTTTGGATCTTATAAATTTTCACCCAACCCAGGCAGGATACAATTTTTTTTATTGCTTTATCAAGATATTTTGCTTTAATCAACACACTAAGTTCTAGAAATATGTAGAAGTAGCCTCAGGATAGATACATTCATACAATGAACGAAACATAAAATTTAAAATATCCCAGGCAGGATGCTAAAACTTTCGAGCTCGCCTACTATTCCTTTTAGACTGAAGTCGACTTCTACATCCGTCGGTATGAATGGTAAAAACTTACCTACAAGAGACGATGTTTTTGAACTCAATTCGCTCGCTTTTACATTTTATTTTTAATCTCATGATTCTGAATCTATTGTTCGGTTAAATAATCTGACGATATTTTTTTTTGCAATTTATTGTTTTTGTAATTTATTATTCTAAAGAGTTTTAACAGGTTCCCTGTCCAATTACTAAAACAATAGAATGAATCATGTATGGTTTATTGGACAGGGAATCTGTTAATTTATTGTTGTTTGGCATAATTATATAACTTAATATAACCCTGGCCGGCAAATTGCGGCCACGGTGAGCGTCGCGGCAAGAGAGATAGAATTAGCACGCATTTTAGATAAAGTACCTATAGATGAAGCCCTGGCGTGGCCGCACATGAGACAGCAATAGTTAGTTCTGGTGTTACAACAAGAACACTACAACCCACCACCGCACTGACACTTATTATCTATAAATAAACCAAATTCCTTGTCTCAATTAACACATAATACCACGAAATCACAGAAAATCAAACAAAACCGAGTTTGTTTGTCAAACCTGCCATTATTATAGAGTTTGACAAACAACAGAAACCGGCCATGGTGACAAAGACAAAAAATAATCTTTTGTCCTTATTATTTACATGGAGCTGCCAATTAGCCATCTCGCTCTATCAATCAAGCTCATTTTAAGGCTTAATCTATAGGTATAATACTTTATCTAAGGCACGCATTATAGCTTAGCACGCACTGCGATTTTTATTCACGCGAATTTTTCCCGCCCATTCTGCGTCTTTGACCTATGTAATTGTATGAAACTGCACTCATTGCGGTATAAAAATTGCGCGGAAATAATACTACAAAAATTCGCCCGAATAAAAATCGCAGTGCTACTAATAAAGGGAAAAAGCTGATGTATGAGGACAATTATTGATTAGTGCACAAGTCATAAAGTTGCAATTATTTCATCGACATTTTTTTTTTAAAATAAGTATGATTGTGAACGGGTAATGACATCGAATTGTAGAGGTGTCAGTCAGGGCGGAAAGACTTGAATAACCTACTGGCGGCAAATGTGTAAATACGCCACGGAATTGTACATAAATTATAAACGACACTTATCCTATAGTGTACGTAGTCGCAGCGGAAAAACGTGGAATTTATTAATTTCACATAAGCAGATAATTAGTTTATGACGTCGTGTAATTGTGTATAGTAAGTACAAATTTGTGTATCCAACCATTGGGGAGCTATTCAACAAAAACTGTTTCCGCTGGAACTACGTCATCCTAGCGGCACCTTTTTTTTCCTATGCACGTAGAAAAAAAAATACATTAAATAATTAGTTTGAAACGAGAGGTATATGTGTATGCTTAAATGAAATTTGTGTGACATAAAACTGCGAAGATAATCAAGTTTCCGCTGCGCTGACGTTTGGCTATTTGATGAAAATCATATAAAACGACTTAGTGCGGAGTGTTTTTTTTTACGCACTTTGCTTTGAATTTGTGTGTAATGATTGTGAAAACAGAATTTGAAAAAATCATACCGTTCAGAAGATATACACGTAAAAGTAAAATAAGGTTTTTAGGTCCAAGTACTTAAAATAGGAACACTAGAGCCTAACTTATAACGTTTATTCGTATCTTGTAAGGGTTTACAAAGTCCTGCCAAGTTTCATGTATGTGTTCTTAGTAATTAATGAGCAGTCGCATAATTTACTACGACTGGACCACTATACTGTTTTTTTTATTTTATTTTTTAAACGTTGCCCCACACAGGAATTTCTTCCTGTATCGTGGGTGCGTTTATAAACATACAAACTCACATACACAAAACCCAGAGCCGAAACAACCATCTGTAGATCATACAAATTTTTGTTCCGTGCGGGAATCGAACCCGCGACACGCAGCGCAGCAGTCAATCGCTCAACCACTGCGCCAACCGTGCGCCCAAAACGGTCGTATGACAACCGATTTTAGGACATTTTAATGGAAATGCAACGTAAAACATATGGCGATAGTTAGTGTATTAATGCAACTATTCACATGTAAAATTTCAGCTCATTACACTAAATAATTAAAGAGATATAATAAAAATACCAGAACAACCGCAATTCATGGATAAACCGACCAAGTTTGAATGGCTACAAAAAACGGCCGTGCAGTATATAGAGCTAACATTCTAAAATTTCCAGTATAGTATCGACTGGACCACTATATTGCATACAATATAGTGGTCCAGTCGTAGTAAATTATGCGCCTGCTCATTAATTACTAAGAACACATACATGATACTTGGCAGGATATTGTAGACCCTTACAAGATACAAATAAACGTAATACAAAAAAAAAAAAGTAAGTAAGTTTGTTGTTGTAAGTTAGACTCTAGTGTTCCTATTTCAATATCAAAAAACCCGACTGCATAAAAAGCAAACTAAAAAGATGTAAACAAGAAGAAAATCATGCTGTGCAGTCGGAGGATGCATATTCGCGAGCTGGCGAACCAAAACCGGATGTATCCTCAGACTGCACAGCATGATTTTCTTCTTGTTTACGTCTTTTTAGTTTGCTTTTTATGCAGTCGGGTTTTTTGATTTTTTTAATTAACTTTTTTATTTACAACTTTTAGTTATTTTTTTTTTAGAATAAGGTACATTTAAATATATAAGTGTTTTATATTTTTGAAATTGCCTCTTAAAATCCTTTATTTTGATACCCCACACGATGGGTTTGGAAGAGAAAAAAAATATTTTACCCCACAAAATGGCGCCCAAAATCCGCCATTTTTGTTTTTTAAATTTTAATGTAGCCAGTGACACTCGCAGGATTAAGACGAATCGATTGACGTAAGAATCATCAAAATCAGCCAACGCGTTTGGTCTCTAGAACGCCACATAGGAACAAACATAGACTGATAAACACATTACCCTCCTTCGGCAGTCGGGTAAAAAGAGCCTGTCATCGATACGCTAAGAAGAAGATTATATTTTTTGGCAATCGTTACAGGTACAGTCAAGGTTCAAAGGTGCAGTCATACTCTCCCAAAACTCAAATTACTAGTTTTTGTAGAAGTTAAATTATCCACAACTGATTTAATATTTTGTATAGAAATTAAAGTATAGATTATTCCTATTAACCGCGAAATGTTGAAATTCTGCTGCCTACAAAAAAAATTGCCTTTTCTGTTTTGGTGTGACTGCACTTTTTACCCTTATAGTACCTAGTCAGTCCTGTAAGTCTGTCAAGTGGTATCGGGCTACCAGTAAATGGGTAAGGGAGGTCAGATAGACAGTCATTCTCTGTAAAATACTGCTATGGTATTCAGCTGAATCTTTTTAAAACGGAAGCAAACAAAGTCACAACAAGCTATGTGGACTAGTATAATCTATCACATAGGCAGTTAGGACATTCTAAGTTTGTAATTGTTGGGTTTTTTTTATTTTACCCAATAATGCCCTAATGCTGGCAGGAGCGGATACCGTGCGGTACCGCATAATAGAGCCTTTTAGGGATCTGGTCCCAAAGGGTCCAAACGGAACCCTATTGCTGTCACTCACGTGTCCGTCTGTCTGTCCGTCGTCTGTCACATAGGTTTTTTTTCTTCAAATTTTCACAGTATAAGCATCTTGTTGACCCAAAGCCAGAACCGCTCAAAAAAAAATAAGGTGGCATACAGAGAAGGGGAGAGGCGAAAATAAATTTGACCTACCCCATCGAGTGGGGTATTGTTATTTAGAGCTCGTTGAGTAGATAAATACTATTATTGTTATAAAAAATATTGGAAAACAAAGGTATGAGAAGCCACCAAAGACAGCACTTTTAAAAAAAATTGTGCCAGAGAATTTTTGAACTACCCAAACTATCTAACTATCAACTAACTATCTATGAACTTCAAATTAGGTGATAACTTTTAAACTAACAAATACCAATATATTGATAAATCAGATATTTTTTTATAATTTCCTCATTTTTCTATTAAAACCAACTTGTTTTTACGGTTTGGTACGGAACCCTAAGTATGCGAAGTCCGACACGCACTAGGTCGGTTTGTTTTACTCCGAACACCTAGTCAGTAGTATATTTAGGTACTCTCTGCCCATAAGGGCCTGGGATACTGAAGACTTTCTGCAGAAGTCGATATGGATGATCATTGATCTTTCTTCGGTGTGAAGTCATAACTTATGCCTATGAGGTCGCTCTTATATGCTCAGGTATTTGTTCTTTTTGAACAACATTGAAAGAATCCATAATGTTTTACGAATAAAATAGTCCTGTGTGCATAAATTATCAATCTTCGACCTTTCAAGGCACCAATTTTTTTTTCATATCTCTCTCATCTTAGGGAAACATTTGTTCGCACTGAGAAAAAATACTGGGTCTGCTTCTCCAAAGTCCTACGAATTCTTCTCGATAACTTTTTATAATATAAAATAAAAATCAAGAGGTGTTATAAATATGTATATGTAATAAAAACTGCTTCATAGATGGGCCGAAGTACAGAAGGTAGTCGGTTCTTAAGACAAATCTTACTTATATGTGTAGTACAATAATATTAGTTTGTAATCAATTGTAACAATTGAACAGAATACGTGTATCAATAGAACTGAATACTTAAAATTCTTGTGTTCCCCAACGGATCTGAAATAGAAATCACATTTTAGAAAAAAAAAATGTAAATTAAACTGGCTGGCTCGGTGGCCAAACGTGTATTTTGCGAAAGCTCTTTTATTAAATAACTGTAGCTGACATCATCATCAATCTTTTAATGCTCCCACTGCTGGGACACAGGCCTCCTCTCTATGAGAGGGAAGGGGCCGTAAACCACCACGCGGGTACAGTTCGGGTTGGTGGATGACACATGTCTTCGAAGTTTTGGTTCTTAGTACATGCCGGTTTCCTCACGATGTTTTCCTTCACCGTTTTGAAAACACACACTATCGCTATAATTATTTATTACTAGTCTTTCCCCGCGGCTTTGCTACCGTGGCCCACCCCAATCGATCAGTTTACGGTATAAAAAATGCCTCTCACATCGGAATAATGATACTTGCCATAGGTGAAAGAATTTTTTAAATTGGTTATGTAGTTTTTGAGTTTGTCCATTACAAACAAACAAACCTACAAACAGTCAAATCTTTCCTCTTTATAATATTATTATTATTCTGTAGATACTGGATAAATGGATTATCCTTATTTAAGAGACATAAATATAATATAGAATAACTGATGGAAACCTTTTATAATAAAAAAATCTGGTGCAAATAAAACTTACATCTTGATTACGGGTTTTCTGTTTCCGTTCTACTAACGATGTCAGAGCTTCTGACCGGACTGCGAGCGAGTCGATCCTCTCCACAAGTTGTTGGTATGGGGACAATGGTTGGGCACCCATCACGACATGACCCAACTTGGAGTCTATCTTGGCATCTAGTCGAGCATTACGAATCAAGTTTACAATCCAACATTCAGCTTCATCTGGCTGCATGTTCAAATTCTCAGCCAACATTCTGAAATAAAAATAGCTGTTGAACTAATCATCTTTATGAATTATAAAAGAACTAGCTTCTGCCAGCGGCTTCGCCTGCGTGAAAGTCGTAAATTATCCCGAGGGAACATATTCCCAGGATAAAAAGTATCCTATTTTTTTAATCTATCCCTGTGCCAAATTTTCATCCAGATCCGTTCAGCCGTTCTGGCGCGGGCGTAAAGTAGTAACAGACACACTCACAAACTTTCGCCTAATATTACTAGCTTTTGCCAGCGGCTTCTCCTAAAGTTATCCCGAGAGAACATATTCCCGGGATAAAAAATATCCTATTTTTTCTGACAGTAATCTATCTCTGTGCCAAATTTTCATCCAGATCCGTTCAGCCGTTCTGGCGTAAAGAAGTAACAAACACTCACAAACTTTCGCCTAATATTACTGGCTTCTGCCAGCGGCTTCTCCCGCGTAAAGTCGAAAATTATCCCGAGGGAACATATAAGTACCCGGGATAAATTCCTGATTATAATCTATCTCTGTGTCAAATCAGTCCAGATCCGTCCAGCCGTTTGAGTGTGAAGAAGTAACAAACACACACAAGCTCACAAACTTTCGCCTTTATAATATTAGTGTGAAGTACTTCATGTTTAGACAATACATACCCAATACTGATGACTTGATGAATACGGCAGAACGTCTCAAAAATCATAAGCCGAGCATTTTCAACAAATTCTTCTAGACAAGCAATCAAGAAAAAGTCCGTCAAAAGTACTGCTTGGCACTGGTTTAATTTCCTGCGTGCAGCTTCAAAGTCAAAGTTTACATAGAGATGCTCTATAAACTCTGTAATAGGGTCCCTGTAAGTGTAGGCTTCTTGCTGAATAACTTTCACAAGGTCCTTCAGAGCATTCCTTCGTGAACGGTTGATAATAACAGCAGTAGCCAAATAACGAAGGATATGCGGGCACATTGTCTGAATGGCGTTCAAGTACCTGTAATAAAAAAGCAATTAAATTCAAGTAAACGATTATTTACTAAAAATTGAACAAACAAAAATAAGATAATCAGATTGCTTACAGCGGTTTGTAGAGAAACATTTCAATAATAAGGTCTCGGCCTTTGGCGTGGTTGAAAAATACGAAAAGCGACCAGTGCACAAGCCAGGTTCGCTGCTGAAGGGCCTGCATGTTGTTAGCAGTAGCGCCAGCGCCACCGTTGTCAATAAACTCCCGCAGCTTAGTTAAATCTTCCAATGCGCCATCCCAGTTTTGTACCAAAATCTCACTAGCCAGTTTGCCCCAAAGAACGGAGAGATAGTTCTGAAAAAAAAAATCGCATTAAACATGACGCTCAAGAACTAAAAACCTGACGCAGTTATCGAACCCGCAGGCTTATTACGTATCTTTTGCAAGAGCAAAAAGATTTGTGCGCAATAATTGCTCTTCAATACAATATTTTTAAAGTTGCTGGCGGGTTTTTTTTTAAATAAGTGTATTTGACAAACATCGAGCGAATAGCAAACGATTGTGTAGGACCTACCATACCTACACTGCAGGTAATTCGGATTTTTATGACATAAAGCGTTTGATCGCTATCGTTTTGCTCTTTTTTTTTTTTTTTTTTTTTTTTTTTTTATTGTCTATATAGGCTTGCGCTTGACCACTATCTCACCTGATGGTAAGCGATGATGAGGTCGACGATGAAGCACGCTTGCCTAGAAGAAACCCATTCACTCTTGACTTAAAGACCCCTAGATTGTAGCTATCGGGAAATACAGACTCCGGCAGGGAATTCCACTCCTTAGCTGTACGCATAATGAAAGTGTCCCCAAAACGTTTTGTGCGTATGGGTGGGATGTCCACCATGTACCGATGACGCAACGCCGTACGTCTGGTAGTCCGATGATGGAACGGGCTGGGCGGAATTAAATCATGCAATTCCATCGCACACTCTCCGAAATGTAACCGATAAAAAACCGACAAGCTGGCAACTCGGCGACGATGTTCCAGGCTCTGGAGCTTCGACTTGACCAGTGCCTCATTGCCGATGAGTTTCTTAGCCCGCTTTTCAATCGACTCTAGAGCATTAAGCTGGTGTTTGGCAGATCCATCCCAGAGATGAGAACAGTACTCCATGCACGATCGAACTTGCGCTTGATACAAGTTGAGCAGCTGTTCCGGCGTGAAGTACCTTCTCACCTTCGCAAGAATCCCAGCTCTTGCAAAAGATACGTAATAAGCCTGTCGGTCATCTACGCAGAAACGCGATCGTCGGGCATTTATCAGAGAACTGCATTCGATATGCAGTGTATTTATAAAACATCATTTTTTTCGTTGTTTTTAACCGACTCCAAAAAGGAGCAGGTTCTCAATTCGACTGTATTTTTATGATGTTTGTAACCTCAGAAGTTTTACTAGGTAAACCGATATTGATGATTTTTTTTTATTGGAAAGCTGTGTTGTGCATTATAAGCACCTTACTATAGAACTTGCTCATTGACTTTTTTACAAAAATATTAACCGACTTCAAAAGCAAAACACTAAAAAGTACAAAATAACTTTCGTTTCGTAAGTCGGTGTCTTTGGTTCCTCTCATTTTATCATTTTTCGACACCAACTTCCGAAACGAAAGTTATTTTGCACTTTTTAGTGTATTGATTTTGAAGTCGGTTAATATTTTTGTAAAAATGGTTTTATATCTCTCTTTTTAGTTTTAGTACATCATCACTAAAAATAAGCAATTTCTATAGTACGGTACCGAAAGGATTGACAAAATATCCATAATAACTCAATTCACACATTCCTGCTGTTTGCACTATTCCCTAAGTTGAGAGATGCTATATCCAAAACAAAAAGAATGATCATAATCCGATAAGTAGTTTCGGAGAAATGCATGGACAAACATACCTACACTTATGAAATTACAGTACCCTAAGTGAATATTTTGCAATTCCAAAAATATTACAAACTTACGTGTCGAATTGATTACATCCGTTGTTTTGAAGTCGGTAAATAGTGGATAATAAAAACATTTTTTACAAAAAAATACAACCGACTTCCAAATAAAAACACTACAAAGTGAAAATAATTTCAATTTCGGAAGTCGGTATCAAAAAACGACGGAACAGAAACAGGAACACCGACTTCCGATTATACCGAAATTGAAGTTATATTTCACTTGTAGTGTTTTATTTGGAAGTTGGTTGTATTTTATTGTAAAAAAGTTTTTATTAGGTGGAAATTAAGGCCACGGACAACTATAAACTAAATCCAATTTTGTTAATCTCAGCAAAGAGGCGCAAGCAAGACCATAAAGTTTTGTAACTATAACATATCATAGGTCCCAACACAAAAATATTCAGTTTTTCTTTTATTAAAGGCTGCTTGGCAGTTTGCCTCTCGTTCAAACTTCGAATACGGCACACGAAAATAATTTTCGTAATTATTACTGGTATTATGAGAACGGCTTTAGGGCCATTTCTCACAAATATTTTGTGATTTAAACTTAACCGTCTACTTTCGTCGATATAGTTCTAATCAACGTTGCCAATGTGTGGGGAATTCCCCAAAATGCGGGGATTTTCAGTTCGATTGGGTAATTTGTGGGGAGAGCCATTATGTGGGGAAAATGCGGGGAATTAAGACATTTGCACTAGAACTGAACTTAGATGTAATAAAAGTAGCACTAGAAGTATTTATATGTATATTTAATTTAAGCTAAACCCAACTTATCCGGCAGGAAGGTTTTAGAGTTTATTTTATGGCAAAATTCATGACCACCAAAAGTTAAAAAGAAGCCTATTGCCCGTTCTACCTTTCTCAAACGCATCTGTCGAAAGAAAATTTAGCGCCTTAAAGAATTTGAAAACAGAGCATCGTTATCGCCTTCACACTGACACTGTAGTAGCGCTTATGGCCACTAGAGAAGGTATTAAGAAGAAAGGAGGGAGCTTGACATTTGATCCTTCAAATAATTTGATAAACACACAAAGTAGATTTTTTTTTATTTTTCTTTTATTTGGATACGCTCTTTCTTGACCACTATCATACTGATTTGAATATTTTTGTAATAAATATGTTTGTTCAACAATGGCTTTATGAAAATAAAATAAAAATGTGGGGAAGATGTGGGGAATATTGATTTTACATTCCCCAAATTTGGGGATTTTCAGTCAGGTTTTTGGGGAATCCAGACCATGGTCGTTGGCAACACTGGTTCTAATAGTCTCTGAGTAAATGGCTGCGAAATTAGTTCGTTCCGTTTTGTCCATTTGGCTACGGAACTTCATAAATGCCGCGTTCCATGCGAAACATGTTGCATTTTTTAATTGTTCGAATTATTTTGAATCTATGATTAGGGTATACAACCTCTTTTTTCACGTAAATATTTAATAAACAGACACTCGAAAAAAAAACATCTGTCCACAGAGAAAAATAATATATCGGTCCATGTGGCATTCACTAAAAATGTCAGCTTCTTCAAAATTAATAATTCATAAATTTGAAGCGGCTGGGGTTGATTTTAAATCTTTGCAAATTTCAATCGATTGCGAGGAGAGTTCTATGCCTACGACGAAATACAGTGATTGGTTCGATGGTAAATTAGAAGAGAAAAAGAAAGACAATCACATGTCATCATCACGCTTAGTAGTAAAAATAGTTTCAGGTGATGAAATCGATCAATTTAATTTAGTGGCCAGTGCAAAGGATATTGACGCACCTAAATCTTATATTGCCAATGTTTTGGCCGAATCCACAGAATATGAGCTTACTCATAAATTTGGAGTAAAAGCAGAAGACGTAAATTGTGATTACAAAGAACATTCGAAGGATCAATTACTACCAAATCAACCAACTTTAAGAAGTAATATATGTTTGGAGGGTGATATATCATTACAGTTATATGTGAAGAATAATTGCAAATTAAGTAATTCTGGAAGTTATTTGAGTCCTCTAGAACATAGCCTTGAGAAAGTGAAAGAGAACAATGCTCGTATTATGGAAAATATACAAATGCTTAACAGAACCCTGAATTATACTAAAAAGAAAGAGATACTTGATATTATGTGCTCAAAATCAGTTAGATCGTTTCCTTGTAGTACTTGCGGCAAATGTTTTGTTTATGAAACTGGTTTGAGAAGACATTACTCAATGAGGCATGCAATGAAGAAGGTGCCACCGCGATGGCAAGTTGTATGGACCTGCATTCAGTGTTTTCAGGTATGGCCTCGCCAAGATCAAGCTCTGAAACACTCTAGTGATTGTTGCAGCTCAAATAACGATGATTGTGTCCGAGAGATCAAAACATCTTCATTGTTGCAATGTGAATTTTGCGAAAAAGTATATACAAGCATTCCCAGATTATTACGACATTCTAAAATTCATACAACAGCAAATAACTACGAGTGCAATGCATGCGGAATGGCTTTTATATCATACAAAACAGCAGAACAACATTGGTTATTATGTCCATGGATGAATATGTACTACAGCTTTTCACTACCGAAACTTTTACTCTGTAATGCATGTGATCGCAAGTTCAGAAATTATGAGCAATTGTATAACCACAGGTGAGTCATTATCAAATTATTACATGTTGAATTGCCAACAAATCTATTATGAAGTCTTATCTGATATCTCACTAACGTTACTATGAAATTCAAATATTCTATTATTTTTACAGATACAAAGTAGGTCACTTCATGTCCAAAACACACTGCAGTCAAGACAGTGCTAATTTTCTGGGTTCACTGGTATACCAATGTGAAATATGTGGGCAATGGTATGCTTCTATAGCATCATTGAAAGCTCACAGAAATAATTGCCATCCTAAACATGACATAGGGATGCAGTGCAGATTGGTAAGAATCGTTATTTTTCAATTAAGTGCCTTGTGACTTCATAAGACTACAAGTTGTGTGCTTGAATAGAATTCCCATACAGACTATATCCCATATTTTACCGAATATATTTTCAAGAAGCTCGCCTGTGTTTACCTTTGAGTAACAATCATTGAAATATTTATGCTTCTATCCCAACAGTAGGCTGTGCTTTGTCTTTCAGTAGATGAATGGAGTAATAAAATTTTTGACTTAATAGAATATGTGATTTTATATTAAATTTTATAAAGGATGTTTTGACTTGGCTCGTTTTTGTTTCATGTATAGATTGGATATCAGCATCCTTCATGATACTAAAATAAAATAGGTAGTGTAAACAATACCAAGACCAAAGAAAATGTGTTGCGCAGACCTCAAGTAACATGGGACAAGGCCAGGAAGATGATGATGATTTTCTGATAATGTTACTAATTTAAACAATATTTTACCCAACAGGATACAACATTAGAAGATGGACAAAACAACGATATCTTGATAGAAAACGAATTCAGTATACAAAATGAAGAGACTGTTAAGCTTGAAGAAATACAATTGATTTAATAAATGGTCTAAAGAGTTAATGAATTTGGTTATAGAATAAAAAATAATAAACAACAATTTTTATTTAATTGATAAGCTTCTTTTCAAGCAATATTGTTATAAGAGTTGTATAGTACATATATTGTTTCATTTCGAACATGACCAAAATATGGTAAACTTAAATAAAATCTTACCTTGTCTGTGGGACACATCACCAGTTGACAGAAGTAGAGATACGAAGCAGACTCTACGTAGTTACCACACTCATAGCGGTATTTTGCCAACCGATACATACTGTCAATCATCTCAACTTTGAACTGTAAAGTATAAAAAAACCATGTGATTTTCCAGTAAATATATTATCAAAATAATTGTCAAATTGTGCAATACTTGATAAAATTTCTGCTTGGCTAAAATGAAAGCAAACTAATAAAAATAATATATGAATAGCAGGCAAATCTTAATGGATATATTGATAAAACAAAAAACCACTCAAGATGATTACCTCAAACTCTTTATTAGTTGTAAGATGGTTAATGAGGGTTTTGGGATCCCTCATTGTCTCAACAGTCTTCATGACATCATCTCTTTGCATGAGCCTCAACACAGGCTCCACTGCATCTTGGAGCTCTTGAAGCTGGGAGAGGACTACACCCCTTCTAGATTTAATTTCCTAGAAAAATAATATTATTTAACAACTGGAAAAAGTTTGGTGCTATATTTTTTATGGCAAATGTATTCAAGAATAATAAACACATTGAATGCCTGTCCTAGCTCATTTGTACAAGTCGCTTTTAATAAGAAAAAGATCTATGACGTGTACTGTAGATATCAAATAAATTTTTGTGCAAAAATGCTGAATAAAGACTCCGCCAGATAACAAAAAAATAAGTCATTGATCAGACTTTTACCAATAAGTATGTAACTTGAAAACATGTTTTTTTTGTTTATGGAGATATTTTGATAACTTTGGTCTCAAATGATAGATAATAGGCGAAGCACATTTTATCTGTTTCAATCATTTAAATCTGTGTTGTGAGTGAATGTGTCATTACTGTATGCCAAGTAAAAGGGTCAAAAATTACCCTTACTGCAATGTTTGTGTTAGCAACACTGCCTTTAATTTTATTTCTATTGTTATGATATATTGGAATACATTGGTAGACAGGTGTTATGTATTACGACTTTTATTTTATTTTTATCTGGTGGTGACTTTAGTTATGATTTAAGTTCTCGCCAAACCTCTTGGCTGCCCTGATGTTGGATACCGTGGCTGCGCAGTAGTACTCATACATAAACAGCATCACAAAGCACCTTGCGCATCGGAAAGCCAAATTCAGGGCAGCCAAGAAGTTTGACGAGAACTTCAACTTTAGGAAATTAAATTTGAAAGTAATCCTAATCATTAAATGCCTTAGGATTGACACTGTTTTATAAATTAATACACTAAAAATCTAACTTAAAAAAATACTTAGGTATTCTTTTTGTAAGCATTTCCCCCCTTTTTTTGATACATTACTGAATAAAGTATATTTACATTAATGTTAGTACTCAGTAAAAAATATTTCTATGAAATGCATTTTCTAAAAAAATTAGAGCTTCTATTTGAACATTTAACATACCTCAGGGGTGTCCTCATCAGGGTACAACATTTTTCTGATATCAATAACATAATCAATCATGTTAGTTTTGCTAAGAATCTCCAACTTAGCTTGCAGGAGCTCAGATTGGTCATAAGTCTGAAAGTAGAAACATATATGTGCATAAAAACCTAGTGAACGAAATGGGCTATTTGGACTGGTGTTATATGTAAAGACAAACAGGTTAACTTTTGTAACTCACCTCTTTAGCAGCTAAAAACTCAAGCAATGGAAATACCAAATGCCGATCAAGGTATTGACCTATTTTAAATGTTAGGTCAAACTTGGAATAACTCATTTTAGCGATTTTATTGCTCTCTATCTCAAATTATAAAAATATGAACTCGTGAAAGTTATATTTTGCCCAATGGCATGGCAAGGGAAGATTGGAAGGAGTGACAACTCCTCAGAAAACAAAACTTTTAGTTCACTTGACGTTTGACATTAAATTTTTCATTATCTTTGTCTTTTCCTTGAAAATAGATATGTTGCATCTCTTTCTTAAGCTTTGAGAAGATCACCTGCATCGAGATGGAAATTTATAACCTCAAAATAGCCGCCTCACGGCCACCATTGGTTGGCGTTTACGGAAACGGAAATAGTCAATAGTCAAACACGAAAATAAATAAAAACTATTCTTTTTGGTTTTTCTATTCCTACAATGTACTAATTTCCATAATGATGAATATTGTATATTTGCTTAGATAAAGTTATATTTGTGTTTAGATCAAGCAAAAACGAGTAATCGGATTTGGATGAAATTTTGCACACAGATAGTTTATAATCTGGATTAATACCCTTTCTACACAGTTGGAACAAGTGTGAAGTGTGTGTAGAATGGGTTTAACACAGGATACATTTTACCCCAACTTACCACTTACCGGAGACTCTGGAGGAAGCAACACCTCACAGTAGAACTGCAAAAAAGAATCACAAACTACCAGGAGAATGGTGAAGAAGTATTTCCAGACTTGATATCATGAGTGGTGTAAAGACTCACAAATTACTTCTTCATGATTTTATTCAGCCGACTGGAATCATGAAAGAAGTAAAATTCACGGGGCTGGGATCATGAGCGGTAAGCGAAGCGCCTCCTTTTCTGACTCGCGAGGCCTGCAGCCCACAGAGCTACTATACTTCCTATAAGATAGCTTGATCTCTACGACATATGTCAAACTGACGTATACGTTATTGTTACGTTTGTTAGCCTTTCAAGCGCTATTGTTACTGTATTGATACTGACAGCTGTCGCAGAGATCAAGCTATCTTTTATCCCCCCGTCCGTCAAAATCACCGTAGCGGCGAAAGACAATGGTATTTTCTATGGTGTCTGCTGAAGTATAGTATTAGTTAGATTAGGTCCTAATATAACGTGGGTGGAGCCGTGGGCGGGAGCTAGAATAAAGGTGGAACCACACTTACGGGTCGTGGCGTGGCGTGGCGCGGGATCCACCAATCAAACGACACTGTTTCAACTGTGTCACAAGGCGCCACGCCATGCCACGATACGCAATGTGGTTCCGTTTTAACTGTTCACACACACACATCCAAATCCAACGAACACACTACGGCGTCGTAACCAGCGACGCGACAGGGCGGCGAATTCAGGAAGAAAATGTGAAATAAAATGAGAAAAGTAGTGATGTGATGCGATTACCAATCACAATGGCAGAAAGCTGTGTCAAATTCAGGACTAATAGTCAGGCCGCAATAGGCGTAACTACGCGTCAGCGGAGCGACGCGGCGCGGCACGACCAAATATACATTGTATGAGATTGTACGCACTATGCTTAGCGGCACTGCGCGACAAAGTAAACCAACTTACCAAGATTGACGCGCCATGGCGCGTCGCGTATTTCCGCTGCCGCTAGTGCGGTAATAAACGGCACGACACTGCAAGCTACTGCAAATCTTACGTGGTTGGTGCTTGAAAAGTTTTTATCCGACTGCTGGAGGGTAATGTTTTTCGAGCGTACATATGTATGTATGTTTGTCCATTTCTATAGTGCGCTCTACAACCCAAATGACTTGACGTATTATGACTTAAGAGGTGTCGTTGGATTTGGCCGTAGGATATATATATTTTTTAATTCTCTCCCTCTCCAAAAAAAAAGAGGGACGTTATTTTTGTTTTGTTTTCCTAACTATATGGGTATTAAATGAAAGCGACTAAATATACCATTCCAAAAATATATAATATACCTATAGTTACACTTTTGTTACTATTTTGGCACAAATTTAAGATGTAGTGTAACTTTGATAGCAAAATAAATAATCTTTTACCACATAACGTTTTAGGAGAACTCGTTCATTAATAAAACTAAAACGTTTGAAATAAAACAAATTATTATTTAAACAATATCCATAAATATATGCCCTCCAAAATGAGCATAACTTAATTTCACCAGAAAACAACAACGTTTGGAAGGAAATTGCTGAGATATTGGGAGTAAATAAATTTCTTATTTTTCTGGGTTGAGGTATTTTTTTTCAACTCATTCATTACATAGGTACAAGTAAGCACAAATAGCATCCTTCCATCTTGCTCAGAAGTTGCCGATCGACTGACGAACAAAATTTGCTGCGTAGTGTCACACCAGTGCGGTTTAGCATATTTTGTCGCGTCGCGTCGCTCCGCTAACGAGTAGTTACGCCTAGTGCGGTCTGACCTTAATGATAGTAGCAACATTTGAAGTAAAAGTTTATAGAACTAATATAAATATAAATATTGAGTCTAACGCCATTATTTGGACTATGCATTTCATGGGAAATAATCCATGCCTACTCATTTTGAATCCCATTCAATTATACAGAGCTTGTTTGGATGGAATTTGACTAAATTAAGCCAAAAACATACTTACGTGTCGTGGCGTGTCGTAGCACCTTCTGATGTAGTTGGTTGGCTACAATCCTCCCCCTTAGATTAAACAATAAAATTTTACACCTAAAAAGAATTCAAAGAATACAAAATTATAAACTTACTAGGTACTACAAGCGATAACAATAAACAAATTGAATCGTTCGCTGTAGTCCTTCCGTCGCACATTATTTACACTACACTATACCATATTATGTTTGTTTGAGGTTTGCGCCGGCGATATTTGCTTGTAAGTTAGGCATCGATGGTACACCGTTAGTACGTTGTGTGATCGCGCTGCTGATTCTTCGTGGCTTCGATGCGGCGCCTGCAGTAGCACCACCCCACTACAACGAATGGTACACCGTTAGTACGTTGTGTGATCGCGCTGCTGATTCTTCGTGGCTTCGATGCGGCGCCTGCAGTAGCACCACCCCACTACAACGAACGTTTTCCATAATCAATTTGTTTATTGTTAACAATTGTAGAACCTAGTTAGTTTATAATTTTGTATTCATTGTATTCTTTTGAGGTGTTACAAATAAAAACTTTATTGTTTAATCTAAGGGGATTGTAGCGCATAGGCATATTTAAATATCTTTAATCTTAGGCCATGTATGACGTAGCTCGTTAGTTAGTTCTAAGACCTCTCAAATTCTGTATACAACTTTAGTCGTTCATTTATACGCGCGGGTTGCAGTCTTTATGTTACGATAACTTGGAACGGAACTCAATACGCGCGTGTTAGAATTTGAAGTATGTGTGACATCATTAAATCATGAATTTTTATTTTTCAAGTCACAATGGTTTGATAAATAATGCATACCTGCCATATTTACACCTACCGACAAATGTCTATGTACCTACCTAAATTATAATTGTGTTGTCAACAATGTAAAAGAGCAACATAAAAATGTTAAAGAGTACCCGCCTAAGCAAACATTGGTGTGTGTACAGGAAATAATTCTAAACATATATTTAAGCCACATTGATGATTTTCCTATAAATTATTACGTAATTTGTAATGTTCATTGTGATGTATCCTGGATTTCATATTGTTATTTTAGTATTATACCGTATTGTAAGTGCTATATAGGCGATATTACATTCCGTAATTGTATTGTTACGTTTTAAAACACTACACAACCTAATTGTGAGATTATTTAAAGCATTATAGAAAATGGTGGGATACCGCGCCATTTTCTCTTATAAGACGTATTGAGACACAGATAGAGCCGATATCCCGATAATATAAAATATTGGGTAATTGATAAGCTGACTTACTTTTTTGTAAACTACAAGCCAGTACAGGCCAGCTAAATTATTATATTTCCTGAATCATTAATACTTGGTGTAAGATTGACTACACAATGCTAACGTAAGTTATTTGATATTATAACTTCTTAATTGCTAATGGCTGTGTTGAAACTATATCTATATCATATTATGACCTTTATTCCTAATATTTAGTATAGTCTATGTTCTTTGCCTTATCCTTGTTATTTTGATTCTATAATATTGTAAATAATTTATGTGGTTGTAAAAAGTATCGATAAATACTGTGAAAGAGCTTCCGTGGAGTTTATTGTCTTCTTCTCCACGAAAACTAGTTTAGCGCAAAGGTGGTAAACTCATTGAGCCTTTTCAATATTAATAAATTAACAAGCCTTATTTAAATAAATTTATTCAGAAAACCCTGCCCTTAGCAGTGGCGTAGCTACCTAGGGGCTAGGCGGAGCAGTGCCCCGGTGCCCTCAAGCTCAGGGGGCCCTCAAATCCTTACCATAAAATCTCGAACAAACTGAACTTTTGAAGTTTTTGCCCATTTTCAAAATAAATATGACAGGTTGCAACCCGACTTTAATCATGGCAACTCAGTTGAGAATAATTCGAAAGTTATACCTAGAGAATTCACCTAAATTCTTTCTGTGGGTTGGCAGTGTTGTCAATTTGACGGATAACGATATGTGCGTTTTACTATTCATCGATATCGTCGGCTAGAGTCTGGCAAACGAAAGTAGACACTCGAATTATTTGCAAACTTTTTATATGGCAATACTATACTAATGTCAACCTGATTTTTTATAGTCTTGATTAGCATTTATTATGTGAAAAATGAATAAAACAATTAAAAGTGGATTACGGGAAATGTTGTTTCGCATGATGTCTAAATATCAAGAAACACAACAGGAGAAAGACGCCGAATTCAAACAAAAACCAAGATTGTTTACGTGTGGTGTGAATAAACCAAAATTATTATAGAATACAGTTTTTTTGTTTTATTAATCTTGTTACATAATATCTAAAGTATATATCCGTCTATATAAAGTACCTATAGTATTTTTATTCAGCCGAAGTAAAATAATAATTCTAAAGTATCAAATTAGGTTATTCCAGGTATTTCATACTAGTTTTTAGGGTTGCTATGCTAATATTTTTTTAAATTTGCCGCGCTTTTTCAGTCTCTACTTTCGTTTGCCAGACTCTTACCCTCTTACAAATAAACGCGGTATAAAGTTATACCAAGTATAAACCTATGAAAATGTATGGTTAAACCTTTGTTATACCTGGTATAACTTTATACCGCGTTTATTTGTAAGAGGGTAAGAGTGTAACTGTAAGCCTTCTAACTTCACTTGTTAGGGGTGGGTATGGGATCTACCTCCTAGCGGTCCATCCCGGGCAACGGCACCACAGGCTTGCCTGTGGTACGGCTGAACGATCCCACTTAAGCGGTGGTAGGCTCCGCAAGGGGCCGCCTGGCTCGCGACCACCATCCCACAGGAGTCCGGCGCCAAACAGCTTGCTGTGTTCCGTCGGTGTGTGGGAGTGCCAGTGCCTTTGGGGGAGAAGGAGGATGTCAGTTGCGCTGTTCAGAACAGGTCTTGGTCTCTGGGCAAAACTTGCTGGGTAGCTCATTTTGGAGGGTAGCGGGATCCGAAGCACGGTGCCAGCCGTTGGCCGACCGCAGTCAGTAGGGGGCCCAAGTAGCACGCCAGCCACGTGCCAAAGGCTGCCCCGCCAACTCGCGAAAAATCCCGGTATGCTCCACCGTGCCAGCTGGCGACTGGATGGGAGGACCCGGTGGCCATATCCGGGGGGGTTCGGGCGTCCCCGCAGTCTCCAGATGAGTTCCCCATAGGTTTTTTTTTTTTTTTTTTTTACTATATATAGGCCTGTGTTTGACCACAATCTCACCGTGGTCAGTGATGATGTGGCCGATGGTGGTAAGCACACAAAGCCTAGAAGGGAACTGGCTCTCAAGTGCTGCTGTCGGAACACACCGGAAGGTGCTTGGCGACAGATTTTCAACTTGAGGGTGGTTGCCAGCCAGGCGGGTACTACAAAGTACCCTACCACCGTGCAAAGGTTGGGTTAGCTCCAGTGTTCCACTTGGTTCACTGAACAGCGCCTCGACAGTTCGACTTCTTCCCCAGCAAACTCTTTAACTAAAAATATGAAGAAAGCAAAGAAGAATATGGTGAAACAACGGCTGCACTTCCTCCCACTAAAAGTGCACCTCACTAATATCAGGGGGCTGCACTCTAATCTCGATCCGGTCCACCACCACCTTGAGACCGAGAAGCCGCACCTGTTTTTCCTAACGGAGACGAAGATAACAACCCCGTCGGACGTGGCGTACCTCAACTACCCGGGTTACTCTCTTGAACACAAGTTCAAGAAGCAAGCAGGGGTCTGTGTGTACGTCCGCGATGACATTTGTTGTCGTCGTCTCCGTTGCTTTGAGAAATCGGGGTTTTCTGCCATATGGCTACTTGTGGACACTGGCGTGGAGAAGTCTCTCTACATCGGCGTCTATCGATCGCACACCGGTGACCAGGAGACGACAGCGCTTTTTAATTTCCTCGTGGAGTCGGCTGACATGGCCCAGCAACGGGACCCAACAGCGAAGCTTAATTTTCTGGGGGACTTTAACGCCCATCATAAAGAGTGGTTGTACCCGTACCGGAAAACTGACCATGCCGGGTTGGAGGCGCGCAAGTTTTCTCTATCGCTAGATCTAACCCAGCTGGTGAATGTGGCAACGCGGGTACCGGATGTTGACGGCCATACACCCAATTGCTTAGACCTTCTGCTGACAACTGATCCGGACAGTCATTCGGTGTCGGTCTCAGCCCCGCTGGGAACGTCTGACCACTGTCTGGTGAAATCCGTGTCGACTTGCTCTCCTCCAGATGACAGTCCTAGAGGCACGAGACGAGTATGGCGATACGAGTCAGCAGACTGGGACGAGATGCGGCACTTTTTTGCGTCTTATCCTTGGCGGCATGTGTGCTTCTCCTCGGGTGACCCCTCGAGCTGTGCGGACGCGGTTGGGGATGTGATTCGACAGGGAATGGATTATTTCATTCCATTCTCCGACATTCCGCTCAGTCACAAATCCCGACCTTGGTATAATGCAGAATGCGCCCACGCAGAGGCCCGAAAAGAGTCTGCCTATAAAGCCTGGGTCGGGGCCCGCGACCGCAAACTTAGAGCACGTGGGGTTCGCGCGAGGAAAAGAGCCTTTAATTCTGCCGCCAAGTTCTGCAAGCGGGTTCTGCGTCGGGCACGTTTTGACCATATTGGACGTATTGGGGCCAAGCTGGCATCACACCCTCCGGGTAGTAAACAGTTTTGGTCCCTGTCTAAAGCGGTTGATGCGAATTTCTGTCGTCCCACATTACCTCCAATGTTGAAACCTGATGGGTCGCTGGCTCACTCTGCGAGTGAGAAAGCAAATTTATTTGCATCTCTCTTTGCTAGCAATTCACGTCTGGACGCTGGCTCCAAGCAACCACCTACTGTACCTCATTGTGACTCTTCGATGCCGGAGATCGCTGTGCACACTAGAGAGGTCCGGAGAGTATTGTGCAGTCTAGACGTGAACAAGGCTAGCGGGCCTGACGGCATTCCGGCGAGAGTGCTGAGACAGTGTGCGCCTGAACTGTCTCCTGTATTGACACGCTTGTTCCGCCTCTCTCTTGTAAAAAGAATGGTGCCAATATCCTGGAAGCTTGCAAATGTGCAACCAGTGCCCAAAAAAGGCAACTGTGCAGACCCTGCCCATTACCGTCCAATCGCCATTACCTCCATTTTGTCCAAAGTTATGGAAAGGGTACTCAACAGTAAGTTGCTGACGTACCTTGAAGACAATAATCTCCTCAGTGACCGTTAGTATGGCTTTCGTCGGGGACGGTCAACTGGCGATCTTCTTGTGTATGTCACGCACTGCTGGGGCGAAGCCATGGAGAGACACGGCGAAGCACTTGCTGTGTCGCTTGATATCTCGAAGGCCTTTGACAGGGTCTGGCACGCGAGTCTACTCAGTAAGCTTCCTGCGTATGGCATCCCCGCTGGTTTTTGTAGCTGGATATCAGACTTCCTCAGTAAACGGTCGATCCGAGTAGTCATTGACGGCTGCTCCTCTGACCTTATGGCTATTGACGCCGGAGTTCCTCAGGGGTCTGTTCTCTCTGCAACTCTTTTCCTGCTGCACATCAATGACCTACTTCTGCCTGGTATTGTTGGGTACGCAGATGACAGTACTGTTTCAGAGAGATACCTGTCCAGCGCAAAAACCAGTGTGGATGAAGTTCGTTCCTTGAGAGAGGCTATGGTGGAGCGGACAGATTTGACCTTAAGCCTTGTCTCCCAGTGGGGTGATGACAATCTGGTCTCCTTTAACGCCACCAAAACACAGGCGTGTCTTTTTACCGCTAAAAGGAGTCTTTTCGATCATACTCCTACTTTTCGGGGTACATCTGTTCCTGTGACTGATCGGCTCGAGCTCCTAGGCATGGAGTTGACATCCAATCTCAACTTCGGCGCCTCCATTGAGTACAAAGCCCAAATTGCGGCCAAAAAACTGGGCATCCTGAATAGAGTGAAGCGATACTTTACGCCTGGACAGCTTTTAACCCTTTACAAAGCGCAAGTCCGATCCTGCATGGAGTATTGCAGCCACCTTTGGGATGGCTCAGCTAAGTATCAGCTTGCCGCGCTTGACTCGGTGGAACGCAGAGCCAAGAGGCTCATCGGCGACGTTGAACTGGCGGATGCCAAGCTACATAGCTTGGCTCATCGCCGCAAAGTTGCCTGCTTGTCGGTCTTCTACAGACTGTACTTCGGTGAGTGTGCTCAAGAACTCCACGACCTCATCCCACCAGCCCCCTTCTACCATCGGACATCTAGACGCACTGCAAGTTACCATCCTTACCTTGTTGCCATTCCACCAATTCGCACCAAGCGCTTCCAGACATCCTTCATAATGCGCACAGCGAATGAATGGAACTCACTACCTGCGTCCGTGTTTCCGAACGCCTTCAACCCGAATCTCTTCAAAGTTAGAGTGAACAGGCTTCTTCTGGGTAAACTCACTCCATCGTCGACTCTGTCTCTGTCACCTCTGACCTAGACTAGAGTCAAGAGCAAACCCATTAAAAAAAAAAAAAAAAAAGAAAACTCACTTTATCCCTTAGATAAAGTAGGTATAGATTGTAGCAGCTCATACTTACGTTACGTAAATGTATAAACATACAAATTAGAGGCGCACACAACCGCTCGCCACCGTGCGCCCGCGCATACTAGCTAGCCAAGGTGAAAGGAATGTCGATCGGCCGGCTGTATCATCGCGCTCGGACATCGAGGGGAGCGCGGCACATCCTACCGACATTACCGAGATTGTGTTAGTCTTAAGTTTATTTGCATACCCTATTATATTTGATATTGATGAGTTTGTAATGTATATAAGCAGCGCTTTTATAATAAAACATATAGATCGTTATTCGTCTTCTTACTTTCAACACATATTCCTAAAGTGGTGACCCCGCGTTCAAAATGACCAGCGAAGAAGCGATCGAAATGATCAGTATCAAGTCGCGCATTCCACAGTTCTGGCGTGACAAACCTCGTCTTTGGTTTGCCCAGTTCGAAGTCATGATCGCCAACCAGAAGCTCGGAGAAGAAGGGAAATTTGGACTGGTAGTAGCAAATCTCACCAAGCCAGAGGTGGAGCAAATTAGCGACATCATCATGGCCGCTCCGAACACGGGAAGATATGAAGGAGTCAAGAAGAGGCTGGTGTCCGTCTACGAAGAATCTGAAGAGAAGCAATTGCAGAAGTTGCTCAACGAAATGGAGCTCGGCGATCAACGGCCATCACAACTACTGCGCCGAATGCAAGACCTGGCGCGAGACAAAATACCAGATGCTACGCTACGCATGCTATGGATCGGACACCTGCCTGCCGCGACCCGCGCGGTACTAGCCGTAAGCGACGAGTTAAAATTGGACTCGCTTGCCGCCATGGCAGACAAGATGCATGAGCAAATGAAGGAGGTAAACTCCGTTTGTTCCTGCCACAGTCAATCTTCAACAGCACAACAGCAAACATCGTCAGAACAGAACATAATCAGCATGATTGAAACCCTGACCAAGGAGGTAGCTGCGTTAAAAATGGATCGAGAGTATAATTACCGTCAGCGACCCCAACGCTATAGAAGCCGATCACGTTCAAAATCCCGTGATCGAAGGAGTGGGTCGTGCTATTTTCACCGAAAATTCGGCAAAGAAGCTTACCGGTGTAGGAGTCCTTGTAATTACAAGAAAAATACGCAACCGGAAAACTAAAAAAGACCGAAGCTATGGCGGTGGCAGAAGTCGAAAAATTATCAACATACCGCCTTTTCATAAGAGATGTAACGACCGGCCAACAGTACCTCGTCGACACAGGCGCAAATGTTTCGGTTCTACCCGCAAGTGCGAACGAAAAAAAGAATCGGAATCCAAGCAACTACCTTTACGCAGCAAATGGAACGCAAATACCTACATTTGGAGAAAAAACCGTCGTATTGAATATCGGATTAAGGCGACAGTACAAATGGCAATTTGTGATCGCAACAGTCAGTAGGCCGATCATAGGCGCCGATTTTTTACATCACTACGCATTAATGGTGGACCTGCACGGACGGCGACTGGTGGACCAAAAGACAAACTTATCGACATCTGGGTCCCTGTTATCTGCATCGGAAGGAAGCATACGCACCATCGACGATAAACTTCCATATCACGACCTACTAGCCAAGTACCCTGATATCACAAGACCCAGTTCGTGGCAATTGAGCAACAGCGAAGTCGAACATTACATCGAGACTACCGGCCCACCAATGTACGCAAAAGCTCGCGCTCTCTCGCCTCACAAATATAACGCCGCCAAGGAAGAAATACAATTAATGATGGACCAAGGCATCTGTCGACCGTCTAACAGTCCATGGGCAAGTCCTCTACACATGGTGCTGAAGAAAGACGGCAAATACAGGCTATGCGGCGACTACCGTAGACTCAACGCGGTAACCATACCAGACCGCTATCCAATTCCACGTCTGCATGACTTCACCTACAATATGCAAGGCAAGAAGATTTTCTCAAAAATCGATCTCAAAAAGGCATATTATCAGATAAGGAACCGAGAGGTAGATGTAAAAAAAACAGCCGTTATAACACCGTTTGGTCTGTACGAGTTTACGAGGATGTGTTTCGGATTAAGAAATGCCGGCCAAACATTCCAGCGCCATATTGACAACGTGCTACGAGGATTGCCAGTTTTTCCATTTGTCGACGATATTTTGGTGGCGTCTGAAAACGAAGAGGAACACAGAAGAAATCTCGAGGAGGTGTTCCAGCGACTCAATGCCAACGGTTTGCAAATCAACGTCGCCAAGTGTTCCTTCGGCCAGACCAAACTCGATTTCCTGGGCTACTCAATAAGCTCAGAAGGCATTCATCCTACAGAAGAGAAGATAAAGACCATCAAATCGTACCCACTACCAACAACCGTTCAAGACCTACGTCGTTTTGTCGGAATGTTAAACTTTTACCGTTCGAACATTCCGCACGCAGCCGAACACCAAAAGGAATTGAGTAAATATTTTCATAACGCCAAAAAAAACGACAAAACAAAGATCCAGTGGAGCGAAGCGGCAAAACTAGCTTTCAAAAAGTGTAAGCAAGATATTGAAGATGCAGTTCTCATCTCCTACCCATCTCAGAACGATCCATTCGCTATCATGACAGACGCGTCGAACACCTGTGCTGGTGCAGTCATTCAACAGAAAATTCGGGGGACATGGAGACCGCTAGGATTTTTTTCCAAGAAATTCAGCGAGGCACAACAAAAATACAGTACGTACGACCGAGAACTGTTGTCTATATACATGGCAATACGACATTTCCGGCGCATATTTGAGGGCCGCGAACTAATCATTTACACGGACCACAAGCCATTGATTCATGCACTGACGGCCACCGGCAACAACGAAACACCACGTAGAACAAGATACCTTGAATATATAGGACACTACACGTCAAATATTCAACACATCACCGGCAGGGACAACCAAGTCGCAGACGCACTCTCTCGAATAGAAACCATATCCTGTCCAACACCAATCGACTACGACGAGCTGGCAAGAAAACAATCCAAAGATAAAGAATTGAAAACCCTAGCAAACAAAGCAAAATACCAATTCCAGGAAATCATCATTCCTAAATCAACCACCAAAGTTACCTGCGAAATGTCATCAAACACTGCTCGTCCATATCTACCTTCAGATTTTCGAAAAGTTGCATTCCAAGCAATTCACGACCTTAGTCACCCCGGCATAAGGGCGACAAGGAAGTTAGTCACTGCCCGCTACTGGTGGCCCTCCATGAATAGCGACGTAAATGAATGGACCCGAGCGTGCGACGCGTGCCAGCGCGCGAAGGTGCAACAACACACGAAGACACCTATTGCGAGTTTTCAACAAGCAAACAGACTCGAGCACGTGCATATTGATATCGTTGGTCCGTTACCCATCTCTGACGGTTATCGATATTTATTGACCATGATAGATAGGGCTACCAAATGGCCTGAAGCCTGTCCACTGGAAGACATAACCGCAGAAAGGGTTGCTAACGCATTGTATGACGGTTGGATCGCAAGATTCGGTTGCCCAGTTACAATAACCACCGACCAAGGGAGGCAATTTGAATCAGACCTATTCAACAAATTAATGCAACGCATGGGAATCCATCGCACCCGCACCACTGCCTACCATCCGCAGTGTAACGGCGTGATAGAACGATGGCATCGCTCACTCAAGACGTCACTCACTGCAAGACTCGAATCATCAACATGGTCACGTGAGCTATCTACGGTGCTGCTGGGACTGCGTGCCTCGATAAAAGAGGATATTGGTGCAAGTACTGCTGAACTACTGTATGGCCAAACGCTGCGATTACCCGGCGAATTTTATGAAGAATCAACAAGACATCGCGACACGGTTTCAAACATCATGGATAAGTTAAATGGAGCGTTAAAGAAGGCCCAGGCGCAACGGAAATCAAACCAATCCCGAGCGACATTTATTCACGACGACCTATATAAATGCTCGCATGTTTATCTACGCAATGACGCATCAAGCAAGCCTCTGACGCCAACCTACAATGGCCCGTACGAAGTGATAAGTCGTAAGGACAAATATTTCACTATCCAGTTAGGCAAAAGAAGCAGCAACATCACTGTTGATAGACTAAAGCCAGCTTTCCGGATTAACACAGAGCCAGAAAAGCCAGTCACAGACACGTACGCATACGTCACGAAAACAGGCAGAACATCGAAGCCTTGTGTACGTTTCACTAGCGGGGGAATGATGTAGCAGCTCATACTTACGTTACGTAAATGTATAAACATACAAATTAGAGGCGCACACAACCGCTCGCCACCGTGCGCCCGCGCATACTAGCTAGCCAAGGTGAAAGGAATGTCGATCGGCCGGCTGTATCATCGCGCTCGGACATCGAGGGGAGCGCGGCACATCCTACCGACATTACCGAGATTGTGTTAGTCTTAAGTTTATTTGCATACCCTATTATATTTGATATTGATGAGTTTGTAATGTATATAAGCAGCGCTTTTATAATAAAACATATAGATCGTTATTCGTCTTCTTACTTTCAACACATATTCCTAAAAGATTAAGCACTGGCGTGGCCGCACATGAGACAGCAATAGTTAGTTCTGGTGTTACAACAAGAACAAGAACACTACAACCCACCATCGCACTGACACTTATTATCTATAAATAACCCAAATTCCTTGTCTCAATTAACACATAATACCACGAAATCATAGAAAATCAAACAAAACCGAGTTTGTTTGTCAAACCTGCCATTGTATTAGAGTTTGACAAATGACAGAAACCGGCCACGGTGACAAAGACAAAAAATAATCTTTTGTCCTTATCATTTACATGGGGCTGCCAATTAGCCATCTCGCTCTATCAATCAAGGTCATTTTAAGGCTTAATCTATACCTACTTTATCTAAGCTTTATCCCAATTTTACAGGAGAAACATAAAACTGAATAAATTTCAATTATACAAATTTAAGTAAAAACAAAAAAAAAATGTGTGTGTGTACCAGAGTACACAGGTAAGAAGTGAAACTTCTTTACGACATATAATTTTTCTACTATCTGCAACTTCACGAAAATGGGGTAGATAAGGCTTAAGCCTTAAGAAAAACAATTTTTTCCGTATTAAATTAAAGCTATTTTATTATTATAGACATGCATACAATTAATGAGTAATTTATATTTATAAATTAATTAATTTATAAATATTAAAATCATGCTCATACGTGTTGAATTTATAAAATGAAATATATAATCACTCACTTTTCTTGTAAATTCACTTAAATTTGAATAAGTCTTTTTACTAAACTTTGATAAAAAAAGCAACATGGCGCGTAACCGAAAAACGTGACGATAGAGTCCGTCCAACGAAAGAAGTCCCATAGACGCGGCGCTAGTTTCTATGCGACTGTACGCTGTCCTCTAACAAATCTTGTTAGTTCCATGTATTTCCGCGGGACTTTTTTCGTTGGACGGACTCTACGTACAAAATTTTCTCCCATACGTCGATAAAGAAGTTTCACTTCAAAAATACAGTTGGTGTATTTTTGAACATTCTACTTTATTAGGAACTAATAAAATAGTAATATTTGGACGCTAATAAGTTATAATTATTTTTATGACTTAGCAGGTTTTTTTGGTAGCAAACATTTTATTTTGCAGACGTTGCAGGTTTTTCGAAAGATTTCAAGGATAGGTAAAATAACTTTAATTGTTTCGTTAATAAGTCTATTTATTTCTTAGTAATCATCGCATTTACACATCACATCACACATCACATCATCAGCCTATTAATGTTCCCACTGCTGGGACACAGGCCTCCTCTCTTGTGAGAGGGAATGGGGCGTAATCCACCACGCGGGCCCAGTGCGGGTTGGTGGATGTCACATGTCTTCGAATTTTTGGTTCTAGGACATGCCGGTTTCCTCACGATGTTTTCCTTCACCGTTTTGAGAGCAGTGGTGATGAAATAATTTACACAAAGTAAAGCGCCTGCCTGGGCTCGAACCCACGACCTACAACTTGTAAGTCGCGGCCGATACCACTGGGCCACCACTGCTCTCAGTCGCGGCCGATACCACTGGGCCACCACTGCTCTCAACATCGCATTTACACATTTGACTAATACTTAAATTTGATCAGTCTTTTAATCAAAAATCTTTGACAAAACAAAAAAAAAGTTAATTTAAAAAATCAAAGTACACGACTACTTAAAAAGCGAACTAAAAAGACGTAAACAAGAAGAAAATCATGCTGTGCTGTCGGCGAATACATATTCGCGAGCTGGCTGGCCAAAACCAGATTTATCCACCGACTAACACTATAATCGTCAGCTAAGGTGTTTTTCAAGTACCTACTGAAGATTTTCGAACTTTTTCTCGCTCATTTTTGAACTGTCATTGTATAAATTTTGTAGATCAGTAAATGGCACAGTTGTCGTGGATGACGATTTTCTTTGTGGTAATATTTTTCACTCATCTAGGAATCTAAGTTTAGGTATAACAAATGTCTCCATTTGGAGTGTAGTGAAGATCCCTGATATCTGGAACCTTAGCATCTTGTTTGGATCGGCCAGGACGAATGCTTTTTTAAAATTGAACCTCATTGAACTTTTTAAAGAATTTGTAGTTCAGATATTTTACTTCGTATGGACGCGGTTTTTTCCTTGCAGAAGTACAGATAGATATAATATACTCTGCTGGTACATGAATGTCTTTGTTTTTTAAAGCACGCTCTATGGTCGAATGCATGGAGTCCGCCCCGTCTCAATATTTTTATTCATAGCTGTAGAGAGCAATCCAAGACAGCATGCCTGTTTTGGTAAGTGCACCCATCACTGTAAAAAAAATATTGTCAACGGTTCAGCAGAGTCATCGAAGCTAACTCCCACATTAAAACTTGTTGGAGGGTATCAATAAAATAACCAAAAGAAAACTATTTATTGAATACTAGACGTAAAACGAAAACTGAATAGTAATAATAAAGGCCTCTACAGTATTTCAACCATTAAATCTCGAAACAATTGAGTTATGCCACCGGCCACCGAAAACTTATTTTTATTGCCAGGAACTTTGTAGCCAGTGTTGCCAACGTCCATGGTCTGGATTCCCCTTAGATAAAGTAGGTATAGATTAAGCCTTAAAATGACCTTGATTGATAGAGCGAGATGGCTAATTGGCAGCTCCATGGAAATGATAAGGACAAAAGATTATTTTTTGTCTTTGTCACCGTGGCCGGTTTCTTTTTATATTTTACATTCCCCAAATTTGGGGAATGTAAAATCAATATTCCCCACATCTTACCACATTTTTTTTTGATTTTAATAAAAGTAATGTTGATATAATCAAACATATTTATTACAAACATCTTCAAATCAGTATGATAGTGGTCAAGAAAGAGCGTATACAAAAAAAGAAAAAAAAAAAAAAAAACTAAATTTGTTTAGAAAAAATTCAAATTATTTGAAGTATTTTTCAAGCTCCCTCCTTTCTTCTTAATACCTTCTCTAGTGGCCATAAGCGCTACTACAGTGTCAGTGTTTAGGCGATTACGATGCTCTGTTTTCAAATTCTTTGAGTTGCAAAATTTTCTTTCGACAGATGCGTTTGAGAAAGGTAGAACGAGCAATAGGCTTATTTTTAGCTTTTGGTGGTTATGAATTTTGCCATAAAATAAACTCTAAAACCTTCCTGCCGAATAAGTTGGGTTTAGCTTAAATTAAATATACATATAAATACTTCTAGTGCTATTTTTATTACATCTAAGTTCAGTTCTAGTGCAAATGTCTAAATTCCCTGCATTCTCCCCACATAATGGATCTCCCCACAAATTTCCCAATCGGACTGAACATCCCCGCATTTTGGGGAATTCCCCACAGATTGGCAACGCTGGTTGTAGCGCCCAAGACTCAATACAAAATGGCGTCAATCATGGACTTAGCCGCGCAATTTGAACGAAATGGATTTAGCTGTTTTACGCATCACACTTGTTTGCCGGTTTTACGTTTAGAGTGAGATTAGCTGGTTCTACAGTCCATGTGGCCTAACTTTCTCTTACAGATTGTATAAAAATGTAATTTTGGACCAAAAGTGGAGTTAGCAGGTTTACACTCTTAGACGACGATATGCGTTATATATTATGTTTGTTATGTGAATTCGAGTCAAGATATTTTTTTCGAGAACTTAAAAAAAAATAATGCTGTATCAGGAGTAATGATTCTAAATAAAATAAAATTAAAATAAATAAAATTAGGCATAGTATGGGCCAAACTCGACTCCGACATTTATCGCTAATAGCAATTGAAAACAAAACCGCATCAAGCCTGGATTTAACCGAAGTCATTGATACTTTTGCGAAAACTAAAGCTAGGAAAATATTGTAAATATAATTGTTTTTTAGTCAGTTGATAGGTCCAACCTTTATATAGGGTTTATTACCCTTGAATCTTTTCTTTTTCGTTTTATTGCCCAATACCTACACCAAGTATTAATTGTAATTTATTTTGTTACCGTTTAATGTTTTATTACCTGCCCTGCACGAATAAGAGTTGTTGATAAAGTAGCTTAGCATTTTTAAAGTATTTGTATATTATTCCCTCTCTCAGAGAGGAGGCCTGTGTCCCAGCAGTGGGAACATTAATAGGCTGATAATGTGTGATGGGATGTGTGTATATTTAATATTTTTACTTGATAAAACCTAACCAGTTTAGATAGCAGTGGGGCCCCATTTTTTTATTTGCCCTAGAGCCCTTGGTTACCTAGCTACGCCACTGGCCCCACACACCACATGCATTGGAACTCTGATACACAGTAAATAACCAACAACCATCTTGACATTCAAATCTTGCTATCTTGGTAGATATCAATACTTTTACTTGTATATAGAGTTCCATTCATGATTCTAACACGCTCGTTTACCTCGGGGTCACCACTTTTCCGTTAAGTGGGTGGTTAGGTACAATGTGTGTTATCAGAAGGTTTGGTAATTAAAAGACTTGTTCTCAGTTGAAGGTTTAATGAACGACTGAAGTTGTATACGGAGGTTGGGAGGGCTTAGACTTAACTTACGAGCTACGTCACACATGGCATAAGATTAAAGATATTTAATATGCCAACGCGCTACAACTGCAAAACTCGTTGTGTTGTGATATGACATAGGCTTGTACATAATTGTTTGATTTGTGTATCCCGCGCCACGTCACGACACGCCCCAGTAATGTATCCATAGCTTTATGACATGATAACAGTTACAGTGCCTAAAAGGCTCTTATCCAAACCAGCCATAGTAAGCACACCCAAAATACAAAATTTAAAAAAAGATTATTGACATTTTTTGATAACTGTGTGTTTCGGAAATTAAATATTCCTCTGTAAAACAATGTTATTCAAATAAAAGAAAAAGTTGCACTTGGCTTATTGTATTTAATAACTGCGTATCTAAATTCATCAGTAGGTTACTACAGATTGAGTTTTGCCGCGGTGCGGCCATTCAGGCTATTGGTGGAGTCCAAAATGGCGTCAAGCGCATTGGATTTGGTGGATGCGTCATAAATAGATGCGGTGCATGTGTCTTGAATGGCTATAAATAGAGGATTTGAATTAGAATGATTGCATGAATTGCAATGAAAAATGTCAAACACAGTCATAACTAACTATACTGATCTCAATGGACCTTCCACAAAGGCTGATAGTTCTGTTGTTGTTATTGTAAACAAGGATGGATCTCTGTCTGTTGATCAAAAGTTGCTGGGAACATTGATGGGTATGTTTTTTAAACTAATGTTTGCTCTCGGAGTATAGTAATAGTTATCAAGCTTATATTATATTTGCTGGTTGGTTTTTGTACAGTCCATTAAGTCTGTAATCGGCTTTGCATCAAGTGTGAGTATGCATACTCAACCCAAAGAAAAAAGTCACTAAAGTTTGTTAAAATCATGATTCTATTGATAACTATTGTTATGTTATGGACAGATTAGATTTTGATTCCTAAAGATTCATCATTTTGCTAGATATCGACTTATAATATTTTTGGCGCCAAAACGTTAAGCTACTTTAATGATCTTATTATTATTGTTTTTAATTTTGATATGTTACCTGTAGACAGTGTAGATAATAATGCAATCAATCAATTGATCTTCTAGGTACTGATGGTTCTCAAAGTACTGGTATCAGTGTAGTACGGGTTGGTCATGAAGGCAAACCTGATGATGCTACTGATTCTGACACTGATGATGAGAAAGTGCCTCATGTGACCCTTTCAGTGGATAGCTACTATGACGAACCCAATAGTATCATAAAGTATGGTAAGAAAATAATATTTATTTGTATCTCTTTAGTTGCTTACATTAAATAAAGCTTAACATACTATTGAAATTGATATTATTTTTACAGATAGTGGTGCTGAAATGTTGCAGTCATTAAGAATAGAAACAAGGGAAAACAGTTTAGTTGGATTCCAAAATGACCACTGTTACACACCCCTCAAATCACCAAGCCAGTCCTTACCACAAAGTGACAATTTGTCAACATATGATGAACCAGTTATTGAAATCACACATACTCCACCACCTAAACCTGTTCCCCACTCTAAGAAAATTACTATTTTGGAACAGCAAATCATACCAAAAGGTAAAAAGATCCTTATCAATCCTACTGAAGCTCCAATTGTACTAAAAGGAAATGATGTATTACATAAACCACTGCCAGTGTTAAATAAATCCAAGGATAGCAGAGAATCAGAAAAGGCTTCAGAGTCATTACAAAGGGAGGATGACAGTTCTGAATCCTCATCTATTAGCTCATCTGGTGATAGCATTCCTGACAGAGACTCTGATTCTGATTACAAGGATACTATCAGATCTACTAAAGATAGAACAGGTTCACTCCGACTAAAGAAAAACAAATTAAAGCCCCGCATATTAAAGACTGTTGCAGCATCTAAAGCTTCAAAACTTGAGCCTAAATTGATAACTAAATTTAAGCCAGGCAGAAATATTATAAGAAAGGATTTTAAAGAAAAATTACAGCACAAAAACATTGTGGAAAAGAAAGATGCAACAGAGGTTGATTTGGAAAGCCTCTTGCCTTCATCGAAGATATCAACTGCCGTCACACCTAGCAATGACCTTAGCAAAGTGGTTTTGAAACAGACACCAAAGTCAATAAAAAAAGAAAAAAAAACACCAGCTCATGTAACAGCTCTTTTGTCAGATATGACCTCATTGTTCTCTACACCAGATGTTATAAGAAGGGTTTCAACTGATGGTAAATGTCCTCCTAAAACACCAACAAATGAAAAAGAATCTTTGTTGTCCCTTACTGACAAAAAATCTGCTACTGCTTCTAAGGTGTCAGATCCAAATGATGGAAAGATTGCAGATAACAGTAAAGTTGACACTCCAGAAAGTAAAACTATAGTACATAAAACTTATATGAAACCTAAAGAAAAAGTTACTGCACCTGAAAAGACAAAACCTTATGACCCAATCCCTCAACTAGATGATGCAAGCTTGGCTCAAATACTTCAAGATACCACAGGAATATCCAATCCGGTAAAGAATCAAACAAATATTTCTACTGCTGGTACTATGAACAGTCCAGGCTTAGCAGGTCCTTTATCACCTACTTTAGACTTGTTGGGTGGACTACAGCCTGAAGAGGAAGGCCTGACAGAAGATTTCTTAATGTCTGTGGCTCAATTAGTGGCAAGCTCAGAGAACTTACAGGAAGTAATAGATAAACAAGTGTTGGGAAAGGTTGATTCAGGACCAATAAAGACCTTACAGACAGCTCAGTCTCCACAAACGCCACAACAACAAACACAGGCTAACAATTTATACACACAGACTCTCTCAAAATCACTGCCCAAAACTATGCCTGTGCGGAAGGATCCTATAGAAATTGTAAGGCGTGATGGCCGAGTTATTACACTGCCACCAATTGAAGCACCTGCAACGCGCTCCTCAAAACGTAAAATCCAGATGGAAATTGTAAATAATCCTGAACCACCACCTCCAGAAGTAGTAGCACCGCCCCCCCCTGATTTGCCTGTGTCAACAACTCCTGAGCCACAACTGCTGACTGTATCAAAGCACTATATCAACAAGAAACTCTCCACCAAGAAACAGGAACACCCAGTACCTACTCCTGCAGTTGATAAGATATCTATAGAATCCCAAGAAAGTTGGAATTCAGAAGATGATCCTAATAGGTATGTAAGATTAATTAGCCAGTCATAAAAAATAAACCCTTTAAATTTTTTTTTTAAATTTAGACTACATGCCTTATTACAAAAAGCGGTTTAACTAAAACCCAGGTTTAAACCTTGTTTACACCGTACATGATAGAGGTTTCGCTTTTTGTAAAAAGGCAGACAACACAAATTTTAAATATGAAATAAAATTTGTGCTGACTTGCAGTACTCAAACAAGATAATTTTTAGTATAATCATTAATCAATTTTGTTTTTCTAATTTCAGATTATGGTGCATATGTAAGCAGCCTCATAACAATCGATTTATGATATGTTGTGATGGTTGTGAGGACTGGTTCCATGGCAAGTGCGTTAATATCACTAAAGCAATGGGGCAACAGATGGAGGAACAAGGCATTGAGTGGAGATGCCCAAACTGTATTAAAAAAGCAAAACCATCGTCTAAAGGTACAAAACAAGTAAGTAGTATACTTATACATCAACAATGCGTCTTTTTTTTATTATTTATAGCCTTGCGTTTGACCACTATCTCACGATGTGGTCGACTATGAAGTACGCTTGCCTAGAAGAAACCTATTCACTCTTGACTTAAAGACACCGCAGCCGGCAGGAAATTTCACACCTTTGCTGTAAACATAATAAAATTATTCCCAAAACTTTGGTGCATATGGGTAGGATATCCACCCTTTTCATCAGTTCTTTCCATTTATTATATTATCTGAAGCAGAAAAGCATGTGACATTCAATACCTTGTAAAAACCAAAAATTATATGAATTTTTCAGGTTCTGGCAATACAAAGTAAAATAGATACTGAACAAGCAAGTCCTGAATTGAAGTCACCAGGCCAATCAACTACTATCAAAGACTCAACAAAAACAAATTGCATAGTATGCAAGAAACCAGCTCGTGCAAGCAGTATTTATTGCAGTAACTCCTGCATATGGAAACATGCTCAAGACTCTCTGGGAAATCAAGGTCCTTCAACTAAAGGAGATGGGGAACCTGGTAAACCTAACGAAAAACAAAAGGCTGAATCTAGAGTAAGTGTTTTATTTATATATATCTAAACTTTTATTAAAACTTGGATATATGCTTTGTTTGTAGGAGGTAATCTCTAAGTACTAATCTGATCTTATCACTGATAGAAAGCTATTCCAACCCCTTGAGTGCCCGAAACGTGGATCCACGTAAGACAATGGATTTTCAACTGTTTCGGTAATTACGGCATTCAACCGTTAAACATAACATACTATGCACATTTTTAGATTCTGTCTGTGTGCTTTACCCTTAAACTAATTATAATGTGGTTAAAAAAGTTTTTTTTAAATAATGCCCATTATTATATTAAAATTAAAGTATACTTATTCAAAAATTGCAGGTTATAGTTTATGAACGCAAATCTGGGAGGTTATTGGCTGGTACAAATGCTCCAACTGCAGAAAACTTGAAATCATGGTTGCAACAACATCCAACATTTGAAGTTGTGCGTCCCGGAACCCTGAGTACAATCAAACCAGGACTTGGAAAGAAGAAGACTACTGAACCAAATAAGATTCAGACAACTCTCAACTTTGAAAGGATACCTAGGAAACCGGCTGAGCAGTCAACACCTGTGAGAACACCACATGCTGAGCCTAGAGAACGCTCTATCAGACTGATATCAGCACCTAAAGAAGAACCTAGATCCTCTCCACAGATCCAAAAAACTCCAAAATCTCAGCAATCACAGTTGAATGACAGTCCTAAGGCCAGCACATCAACTGCTAAGCCAGCAATTACAACAAGGAAACTAATACGAACCCCTAGTCATGGACAGTCCTCACAAGATAAGGTATGTGTCACAAAATCTCCCTACAGAACTATTGCAAGTTATATAGGTATCAAGATAAATAGAATATTATTAATTGTATACCATAAGAATATTATAATTTTTAAAGCATGGCTAAATATTACTTATTAGCCTCACGGTTACGCCAAGCTTGCCATGGTTGGTCCATAAATTAGTGACCATCCATTACATGCAGGGACCCCTACATGCCTCAGAAAGTATGCCTTGGCAAAAAATATTGTCCTTGGAATGAAGACAGCAAAACAACAAAGGATTTTTGAAAATTAATACCGTAACCAAAATTGTAGCTGTATTGGTTATGTTGCTGCTGACTGGCTACTGACAAATCGTATTTTCAAAATAGTTTTATGGCATATTCCACCTTTATCGGAAGTAGTCAAGGTCCACTGTTCGTGGAGAATTCCTTATAATCTTTCTAGGATATGATGTCAGTCATGGCGTCGATTTTTATTACTTATTTTGTTTACGTCTCAAGCTACGTGGTTGCACAGACTTTAATATTAGAGGCAGTGAGTTTTACGACGCACGTGTCTTGTATGTTACTCATATTTATGTTCCAATACCAGTATAGTCAAAAATGTTTAGTCTGTACTTGTACACTGAAGAGAGCAATCAAAACAGGATATTGACTTTACAGTTTATTTAGTCTAAATACGTAATTAATTGAATAGGTGAAGGTATATTTTTTATTAATATCGACTTAGATACGAGCTTGTTTACTAATTTGGTAATCAGATAGCAATTGTCTAATATAGTGATACTAACCTTGAACGTGTTTGCATTTTGATTATGAAGCTGAGATGGCGAGTTTACGATAATTGTTACGTTACAGGCACCTTCAGTTTCGCCGTCAACACCGCGTCGGAAAGACACCCACAGCCGAGTGAGAATGTCAAGTGGTGAACCTATCAGAGATAATGTGCGGAAAGCTCTGCAAGAACAGTTGACCCTCCGAATGGCAGAATCCACTGGACCTAAGTTTTCAGATTCAGAAATAAAACAATTTTCTTGCGACACGGAGCTTGAGTTGCATGAACTATTCAGAGATGTGGGGATGAAATACAAAGCTAAATACAGATCACTTATGTTCAACATAAAGGATCGGAAAAATCTGACTCTGTGGGAGAAAATCTGTGATCGATCTATAACGCCTAAACAACTCGTAAGCTTTCATTATTTATTTTGAATTCACTGATAATCTGCTATATCAAATTTCTATGTGATTATGATTATTATAATATTATTATAAATCACCTAATTTTCAGGTTCGGCTGTCTCCAGAAGAGTTAGCAAGTCAAGAGCTGGCGCAATGGAGAGATAAAGAGGCTAAGCATCAATTAGAATTAATAAAGAAATCAGAGTTAGATCTTCTAGCTGCTAGCAAAACTTATGTCCTTAAAACACATAAAGGAGAAGAGGTAATCAAAAGAAGAATAAATAAATTAAAATTGTTAAGCTAAGAACAAATTATCTAATCATTTATTTTTGCTCAGGTGATGGAAACTAAAGAATCTGTATCAACTGAATTGGACCCAAATGTGCCCGTTGAAGATGTAGTTACGGCATTAAATGACTCAACAATTGGTCCTGATGTTTTAACAAAAGAAAAAACACCCGAAAAGTATGTTACACCTTATTATTGTAGAAACTTTTTAAGTTTTATATTTTTTATTTCTTCCATAGTTTTTGTTAACATTTAATTTATTTATTTCGTTTCGTTAGCATCACTAAAGGCGATGATGAAGACAAGAAGTACAACAGCAAAAAACGAAATCGTGAGGATAGCAGTTCTAGTCGGACGAAAAGAAGCAGGCGTGAATCAAAACGTGATTCTGAAAAGAAATCTAGGTCATCTAAAAGAAGATCAGCTTCTAACGAAAAGGATACACGAGATGAGCAGAGAAGGTCAACGCGAAAATCGGACAAGAAGTCCAGTAGAGCCAGATCGGTTTCCAAAGATAGAGCTAAGGAATCTAAAGATAAACCCGATTCTAATGAACGATCGCGGCGCAGGTCATCGTCAAGAGAGAAACCAAGAAGACGGTCTAAGTCACCAGCACGACAGCGCTCGCGCTCACCAGAACGCTCCAGGCGACGCTCTCCTTCTCGGGAAAGTCCGAAGCGCAGAACTTCCACGCGTTCCAAACGTACTGTCAGCAGCGATGAAAAGCAAAAGCATCGGTCCAGATCTCAAGAAAATGTTTATAGTAGTAAAATTAAAAATGAGTAAGCATTCATTCAATTCATGCTGAGTTGATTTAGTAAGACATTCAAACGAATACCTACTTAATTTTTTATGTTCTTAGTTCCACAGATTCGGATTCAATAGAGAGGCCGAAATCAGCGATGTTGAAGGAAGCTCACCCGGAGTACGATCCCCATGAACCAATGATAACGTCGGCGTTTTCTGAAGAGGATTTACGGAAATCTAGAGAAGACGTATTTGAGGAAAACTACAGGAATGATATGAGCACTTTTGAAGCTGAATACGATCCCTCTAAGTCTTTGATTGAGTCTAATATAATATTACCAGAAACAAGGTTCCCAACAAAGCAAGATAAAACATCGGGTGAGTAAATAAGCTACCAGTCTAGTTTGTTAAATAAACTTTTTTTAATGTTTAGAGAACATCTATTAATTAGTAATATTTTAATTTGTAGAAGCCGAAAGCGACCAAGAACCAAGTAGCACAGTGGACAATTCTGCAGCAACAGTGTGGAGTGGATGTATCAACATGGTGGACGTGGCGCGGTTTTATGTCGCTGCACATGAGGTTTGTTGCTCTTGTATACTGACTAGCAACCTGCGACAAGGCGACATATACATGAAATGAAACGCCGACGTATATTTACGTTTAAATTTTAGTGCATCATCCATAAAACCATCTGGAATAAATGCCCTGAAGGATGGTGAAAACTGCATCAAAAACCACTTTAGTTTAGAAGATCTAAGCGGGCACACACACTCACACGAAAAGCGACTTCGTTTATTTACTGTGTTACATAGTTTCACAGTCAAGAATTTCTAATGTTGTTATTTTATAATTTTACCTTCACTGTAAATTCCAGGTATCAGGCAGCTCTGTCGACTTGGAAGAAGATCTTAGCACAGAACTAGATATCGTGGGAAGAATAAATCCGGACACTGTATGGGATTACATTGCAAAAATGAAAAAAACTAGTAATAAAGACATTGTTATACTCAAACTGCAAACGGCGAATGACGAAGAAAAGATGCAATACATTGCCTTATATAGCTATCTAAGTAGTCGCAATAGGTTGGTATTGTATAAATCTAGAATTGATTATTATACATTATTGTTTTTTAAAATAAAAACCGATTTCCCATTCCTTATATTCCTACCTAATTTTGTTTTCCTTAATATTAAATACACGCAACCCTGCCCGGCAGTGATATTTGATGTGGTTTTTTTCATATTTTAGGTTAGGCGTAGTAAAGGCGTCGAATATGATGACCGTGAAAGATTTTTATATAGTACCACTACCGGCGAACACAACGTTACCGGCAGTTCTCCTGCCTCTTGACGGTCCAGGCATCGGAGAAATCAAAACACATCTCCTGATTGCAATCGTTATTCGTCAAAGAAAGAAGCGTTTGGCCGCCAACATTCCTACTGATGTGGTTCCCGCTAAGGTCAGTTAGCCGACGGAGAAACATTTGTAAATAAAAGAAATAAAGTAATAATTCTTCTCGTGTATTTATTATTTGTCAAAATATTTGGGACAGTTTGTAAATAAATATAAAGAATATAAATGACTGATATCTACTTCTGTAAATAATTGTATTAAATATACCCATACTTATATAATTCCAATAAATTTATTTTAATGTTTAAAGTTTGTTACTGATTGTAAAAGTCGTAATCCTCCATTTTATCAAACCTAAGTATTTCCGTACTTTTATTAACGTTACGTTATATTAGGTGGCACGCGAGTCCCGCAAGCGCTCGTACACGCCGCCGGCGTCTCCACGAAGACGACCGGCGCTCCCGCTGCCTGCTTACACATCAACAACTCTCTCTACAACTGTCAAGGATAAAATTGCTGCTTCTCTAGGTTTGTACATGCCCTTTTATAGTTATTGCACAGGAACTGTTAATACGGTATGTCGATCTGCTATAATATTTAAACAAAAAAATACCTAAATGTTTGATTGCTTTCGGCAGTGTCTGCGGATGATGAAGAACCGTATAGTCCGGGCTCGACGAGTAGCAGCGGCAGTGCACCTTCATCGTCGGGACCGAGCCTAGCATCCAACACTCTCAGAAGTAAAATGGAAGAGCTCAACCGGCAGATAGAAGAACAGAAACAACAAATTCGGAAAATGGCGCAAGCAGACTCTTCTATTGGCGAGGTAATTTCTCTTATAGCAAAGAGTTATAGTGTTATTGACATCCTCTATGGCTACCAGAGGCTCTAGACAAGTGGTATTCTATGTCAGCGAAGGCGATAGTCGAAATGTCAAAATGTAAGGGGATCACATGATTTTTCGATATCGCTTGTCAATCCCATACAATTTTGCCTTTTTGACAATCGCTATCGCCGCATGCTTTCGATGATAGAATGGCACTTGTCTAAATCCATCGAAAGCGTGGCGGTAGCGATCAGAAAAATGACCACTACGTATGGGAATGTCACACATTGGTCATTTGGATTTTTCCAATCGCTTTTATCACACTTTCGTTGAAAGAATGTCACTTGTCTAGGCCCTCAAGACTAAACTATTGGCTTATATCTAACCTTCCAGTGGCTTCCAGAATAATAATATGTCTTTGCTGATCAAGTGTAATTGTTCACAGGATGAAGCATACTCTCCATCTCGGCCCATGACTCCGCCTCCAGTTCAAAATGTTCCTTTAGCTGACATTGCCTTGCCATCCAACTTACAAGAGATTCTAGCGACAATCAAGCAGAGGTCAGAGACCACTTCAACAGATGTCGACATGCGAACGCCTTTACCATAGTTCATGTAAAATTTAATAAATGTACATATAGATTAATTATTTGTTTAATTAATTTTAAGCACAAGGTTTATTAGCAGTGCAACCATTATTTCTGTTTTTGTGAATACTATTCTAGCATTTTTAACTAGTTTCGGTTACATATCTTATTGGGAATGTACCCATTGATTTCTACCTTTGTAGATTATGACAATTAAATGCATTATCCTATTTTATTATGTTATTTTAGTTAGATTTAGGAACTAGGTTTTAGAATTATATTTTTATAAACTGAATGTGCAAAGCATAACTTACAATATTCTTGTGCAATAAGTTACAACAGTACATCATGCCATTAAAAAATGGGTTGCAAATGAAATAAAAACTTGTGAATGGAGTTAAATAAGGTAGACTGTAAAATATTGTAATAGCCTATTGTTGTTGCAAAAGTAGGTATGTACACTACATACCCATTGATAATGTTCGAAATAATTAGTGTTCAAAACTTAATTATATTTAGTTATATCACAATTATTTTACATTTTTCATGTTTAATATCTGAAGTATACATTCTAGTAAAATAAAATAAAGACATGTTTCAATTGGTATTTTATATATTTTGATCATCATCATATAATGACCTTTTAGATTTAAATTTCTTTTCCTTAAATGGTAAGGTGTCAAGTTTCTTTTCTTTAAATGTTAATTTGTTAAGTTTAGAAAGCTTGAAATTTTTCATAACTACATTTTGTAACGTTGGATTGTGCTTTAATCTATTCTGCATAGCCATTATTTTAGTTTCCATAAGTTTCCTCCTTGGAATGTGGCGCAAAGAATATTCCCAATCAGCTGTCAGCTTTAAATCTAATAGAATGGGTACCATGTGGTTTATATTCAGATTTTTCTTTGATCCTGGGGCCCACTCAAGATACCTGTCCAATGGTAGCTTTGCCATCTTTATTCCATCCCTCTTAGCTTTAGCTAGAGAGAGTGGTTCATTATTTACCTGCAATCATTTAAATGATTAATAAAAGATTTTAAACAGAGAGAGCTTGGGACATTGATAGACAACTTCAACTGCTGGATAACTATTTCTAATTATTTAAAAAACAATGAAGAGTCTACTGTTTGCTCAAAAATTTTATGATTAAATTCCAGTATATGTTATACGGTGTGCCTACCTTATCAACCATGCATCCAATGATATAAACAGCATCATGATCAAACTTTGTTAACTCTTCTCGACAATGGGGAGTCAGATAAACCAATTTCTCTTTTGGAAATACATCTAAGTAGCTTTCTGTATGAATATTCAAAGGAAACCAGGGTTCATCTAGTGATGGAATATTTTTCCTCATCTGCCTCATAAATTGTCCTCCCATATTCACATTACACATGTGCAAGTTAAAGGGTTCTTTATGAATTCTGTTGTCTCCAAAAACATATGTCATTTGTTTAGCAGCATTTAAGGTTTCTTTATAAACCATGCTATCTTCATATGAGCAGTCTATTACGACTGATTGTCCATATGTTAAAGCTTGAAGGGCCCTGCAAAACAGATTAAAATTTTACACAATGCTTTATTATGAAAAAATTTTATATTCATGAGCTGATTGCCACATATTAATTTATAATAAACTAGCTTATTTCAATGGCAATTGGCTTCACTGGCAATTATTGAAATCAGATCAGTACTCCCCAGACATTGTTCATTACAAAAACACATATAATTTGACCTCTGTAAGTTTATACCTGTAGTTATCAAATTGATTTATGGACTGATCCCTGATTCGCAGAAACAATGCTTGGTGCTGTATACCATAAAGAAGATCATCTTCATTCTCTTTGCTATCTTCAGGCTTTATTACTGGATGTTCCTTTCGTTTAGCTTCTTTCTTTGCCTAAATAAACAAAAGTTTAACATTACTGTTGTACACTGGTACCTAGACCTACACTTCAATTTTAATCCGGTATAATATAAAAAATATGTATGGTTAGATATATCCAACTCCATACCTTGAAATTCTCTCTTGATTTTTCAGTTTTAAACAAATATCTAAGGTAACTGGCACGTTGATTTTTTGAGGATAGGTCTAGTAAATGTTGCCACTGGTCCTTGTTTATGCGGTCTGGTGCGTGCCGGCCGTCCTGCCGCATCACCTCAACTTCCAACATTAGAATTCTGAGCTTTTTCTCGAGTTCTGCTTCGCCTTTACAAATGGTTTCTACTATTTGATCTATGAAAAAATTGCCATATTGTAAAACCTTGTTATCTCCTCTAATATATTCATAACATTAACACAAAGTTACTCATTTAAATTATGATTCTTACCTGTATCATCTATTTGGGATAAATAACATCGCGGTTGACCAAAAGAAAGCTGATTTATGTTGAATATTCTTTGTATAGGAACTGCCTTGTTTCGACTTTGACGAACAACTGATAAAGCTGTTCTAATGCAATGCATCATTTTTATTTACTCCCTCGGAGTTCCGGGTGTGGTAGTAATTATTACTGATTTCAACGAGGTCAAGTAAATATTACAACTCAAATTAAACCTGTCGCCGTAGTTTAGTTTTGAGCAAGTTTTGAGGTTATCTTGTTATTATGAAAAACATTTTTTTGGGCACTTAGTGACCTGGCTACTGAGGCATTTAATCATTTAGTTTTTAGATACAGTCAGGCTTTTTTTAGAATTAAGTTCAGCAGCTATTTTAATTATTAGCAAATTGATTCATCACAGTGGATTTTGTAAAGATTTGTAGTTTTGTGTCTCACGTGTCTACGCAACCGGAGAATATGTGGAATCATTGTATAGTTGTCGCCAAACTTCTTGGCCACCCTGAAGGTGGCTACAATGGCTACGCAGTAGTAAATCTCTGAATACAAAAACAGCACCGTTTCGTGCCTTGCGTATCGGAAAACCAACTTCAGGGTGGCCCAGAAGTTTGGCGAGCACTATAACAGGGGCAAACTTATGAAAGTGGAGCTCAGTATGATAGTAATTTATACACACACTGGAAAAAATATGCGCACGGTTGGCGCCGTGCTTGAGTGATTGACTGCTGCGCTACGTGTCGCGGGTTCGATTCCCGCACGCAAAAAATATTTGTATGACCTACAGATAGTTGTTCCGGCTCTGGGTGTTTTTGTATGTGAGTTTATATGTTTGTAAACGCACCCACGATACAGGAAGAAATGCCTAGTGTGAGGCAAAGTTAAAAAAAATAACAGTACAAAATAAAAATAACTAATTTTCGTTTTTATTAAGATTTAATTTTAAGAACTTCTATTAAGACATTTTTGCTTACTTAAATCGCAGACGTAGGCAAAACAGCCGCCAAACTAAAGTGGAATTGAGCAAGCCACATCTGCTGCATGTCGCAACAGAATTGGGCAAAAGTAACCACTGATTGGATTCCGATTAACAGGAACCGGCGACGTGGTAGGCCCAGAAGGAGATGGCGTGACGAATTAGACGTCTATCTGAAGGATTTGCCAGATGTAACAAGATACAGAGAAAAATGGAAAGACGGAAGGGAGGCCTTTGCCCTGTAGTGGGACATAACGGGCTCATAATAATAATCGTCGGTTGGTGTCAAATTTCCTGATACATGCCTAACAAGGCCTCTGCGAGTTGGCTTCGGCTCCTCGCATGCCTTTCAAATGACCGGGACCTCAGGGTCCCGAGACCGTCAGTCATATAAATAAAAAATAATATTAAAAATAGGTACACCTTTTAAAATAAAAATGATATCGCATTTAGTACAATTTTTGTGAGTAACATGATTTAATGGAAAAAACTGGACATTGTTGATTTTTTAAGGTTAGGGTATTTTAACAAAACATTTTTACATAAAATCGAGCGTTTCCTTTCACCCACCTAGACATGTGGAGAATAATGTTTCCCTTTGTCTCCTGTGATAGTCTCTACCATTCCTATACAACGGCGCTTCGCAGTTCAACCACATTGACAGGTGTAAGAATTATAAATTTTGCCTTTCGTGTTAGCAGGTCCCAGACGTGTTGTATGCATATCTGGTGATATTGCCGACTATGCCAAAACTGCGGTATTGACTTAATAAGAAAGACTGGAGTTGAAAAAGTGGTATGCGGTCGAGCATAATCCTGGATCAAAATTATACCACATTTTATTCTTATATAACACTTTTATAGCGATCTGCAATAAGATCTCCTCCATCGATCACCACCAAGTAGGTAGGGATTGCAAAATCCGGATTTTTTTGAAATCCGGATATCCCTTTCTTCTTCTGATTGAAATCCGGATTATCCGGGTTTTGAGTTTTTTTTATTTTATTTATATGCTCGCGCTTGACTGCTATCTAAGTTTAAGTGTTTTAATGGATTCGATAAAACTGAAATAAAATAGCACAAATTATTTAAAATGTGCATATTTTATTCGCTCAATTTCGACGCATGACCGAATAAAAGAATGTTCACCGTCGACCACATCATCGTTTACCTTCAGGTGAGATAGTGGTCAAGTATAGCTGTGAGCTGAAACTTTTTGGCTCAATGAATGGACCAAAATTGAGGATCGATTCAACGTAACGCCAAGAAGCTCAAGTCGGTCCGTTATCGGCACGGTCACACCTCAGCAAACGGCGAACAGCAGCATTGAACCAGACCAGATTGGCATCGCCCCATTCGGAGAATGCCTTCAAGGACAGATTCAAGCGCCTAACCATGGCCTCTCGGAGAGACCGGCAGCCGTATTGCGTAAGTGCGCAAAGAAGTTAAACTCTATCCAACCGACCCAATCGACCAATCACATGCGAGATGAATGACGCGATTTTGTGTGATTGGCCGATTTGGTCGGTTGGATAGAGTTTAACTTCTTTGCGCACTTACGCAATACGGCTGCGGATCTGGGGCCTAGTAGCGCGCGCGTCGGACACGTATCTCTCAGCAACAGTGCTGTCGTCCGCATACCAAAAGGTGCCGTGGTTTTAGCAGATCATTTATGTGAAGCAAGAACAATGTTGCTGAGAGTACCGACCCCTGAGGAACCCCGGCATTAATATCCGGTTGGTCAGACGAGCGGCCATCAATAACCACTCGGATGGACCGGTCCCTCAGGAAATCTACAATCCAATCGCACAGACATCTGGTCAGACCGAATGAAGGAAGCTTACCAATAAGGCTTTCATACCCTGTCAAAAGCCTTCGAGATGTCCAGGGAGACGGCAAGCGCTTCCCAAATGTTCGCGTCAAGTGTCATATTGTTAAGGCGCGGTCTTATTTTACTACAGAACATGCCAGCAGAATAAAAAGCTCTTTCGGTCATTCAGTTTATCTATAGAATAAAAATAAAAATAAAACCTAAGCCTACCAATTCAAATATTATTCGGATTTACGCATTAGAATAGTTAATATCGATCTACCGATTACTTAAAATGAAATGTTGCTTGATAAATACAAATATTACAGTTAAAATTAGTATTGAAATAAATCCGAAAAAACCGGTAAAAAAATTCACGAAAATCCGGATCTTTCAGTTGTTTTCGAATTTCGAAGAATCCGGATTGCAATCCCTATCACCAAGTCCGTACGAGCTTGCAAACATATCCTACCTGAATCCAATATTGTTCCTCTACCATATAATGCCACTGTAAAATTGTACCTACTCATTGTTTTACGTAATGATTTTTAAATAAACTTTATTATTATTATTACTGTAGTTTAAAAATATGACAGTTTATTACTGTCCGTTAATTCGATTTAAATGACTTCCACACTCATCATCATCACTAAACAATATTTTACTCCATTAGTCCGTGAACCAAAGTCCATGTTCTCTAGCAAAAGTTATTCTGTTTCTAAGGAGGTATTCCTCACCTTTGGCGGGCACAAACGAACCCAAAACCAGCTTCCTTCAACCTTTATCGTACCGTAAGCTAACATACTGTTGCACCTCGAACTTCCGCTACGCGGAATAAAACGATTATGCCTGTTATAAGTACGGGTTTTCTGCCTTGTCCTGATCTTCTCACAAAAGCATTAGTCACTCTGAATCAATAGAAAATGTAATAAATGATTGAAACAGATAAACGATAATTATTTATTTATATAAAAAATCATGAACAAAGATATAATGGCGGACTTAATGCCTTAGGCATTCTCTACCAGTCAACCAAGGGTGGTGAAGAGATAACATGGCAGGTGCAGTATTTAAATTGTGACGAGCAAAAAAGTAAAACAAATAAATACTCTTGACTGACTGACTTTTTAATTTTCTCGCGCAAGATCTTGTAATAGATTACTGTAAAAAAAAGTTAATTAAAAAAATCAAAAAACCCGACTGCTTGAAAAACGAACTAAAAAGACGTAAACAAGGAGAAAATCATGCTGTGCTGTCGGAGGATACATATTCGCGAGCTGACTGAACAAAACCAGACGTATCCTCCGACTGCACAGCATGATTTTCTCCTTGTTTACGTCTTTTTAGTTCGTTTTTCAAGCAGTCGGGTTTTTTGATTTTTTTAATTAACTTTTTTTATTTATAACTTTTTAGTTATTTTTTTTTATTATGTACATTTAAACATATAAGTATTATATATTTTTGAAATCACCTCTTAAAATCCTTTATTTTGATACCCCACACGATAGGTTTGGAAGAAAAAAAAAATTTGGGCCCCCACAATATGGCGCCCAAAAACCGCCATTTTCTTGTTTTCCAATTTTCATGTAGCCAGTGACACTCGCGGGGTTAAGACGAATCGATTGACGTAAGAACCATCAAAATCGGCCCACGCGTTTGGTCTCTAGAACGCCACATAGGAACAAACATACATACATACATACATACATACATACATACATACATACATACATACATACATACATACTTACATACATACATAGACTGATAAACACATTACCCTCCTTCGGCAGTCGGGTAAAAATATGAGCAAGCTACGTCATTGGGTTTGTGTTTGCCAGCCATTTAAAGCAGGCAAACGCGCGAATTTTCACGAAAATATGAATGTGTGTGTTGATTATACATTATTTTTTTCCGAAAAATACCATTACTGAAACCAAGGAAAGGCTTAAAAAACATTATGGGGACTCCGCACCATCAATTTCAATGCGTAAGAAGTGAATCCACAAAATATGAAGTCGAACGTTCAGGTCACCCAAAAGAGGTCGTTACGCCAGAAATCGTCGTTGAAGTCCATGGAATGATATCGGACTATTGGAGAATGAAAATGCGTGTGGTGGCTGAGGCTGTAGGCAATTCAACTCAGTGGGACAGAGGGTTCATCAGATTTTACGTGAATATTTGGACATGAAAAAGATATACCTACGCGCGAAAGGTGCCGCGTTTATTCACACTCAACCATAAGCGCAACCGTGTCAAAACTTCGAAGGAGTGTTTGGGGATGTTTACCCGCAATTTGAACAAGTTTTGCGCCGCCGGCGCCGTTTCGTAACCGTGGACGAAACATGGATTCATCACAACACACCATGTACCAAGGAATAATCAAAACAGTGAGTTTCTACGAGAGAACGTGCACCAAAGAAGGCAAAATACGGTCTATCGGCCAATAAGGTCTTGGGCACAGTTTTCTGGATCTGGAATGCACGCGGTGTGATTCATATCGACTACCCAAACACTCCTTCGAAGTTTTTGTGAATATACAGTCACCATGGTAAAAACCCACAAATTAGGCTACGAACTGCTACCTCATGCAACATTTTCTCCAGATTTGGCCCCTTGTGACTATTTCCTGTTTCCAAATCTGAAGAAATAGCTGGGTGGAACAAGGTTTGACTCTAATGAAAAGGTCTTCACTGAAGCAAACGCCTATTTTGAGGGCCTTTAAAAAACCTATTATTTGATAGGCATATAATTTTTCTTTTAAATGGTGGACTAAATTTATTGAGCTAAAGGAGCAGTCTCCTCTCTGTTGGGCAATAAAACGCTTTTTTGACAACACCAATTTTTTTTATATGTCACGGACATATCAAACTGCCCTCGTATATTTTATATAAACATACCTAAATAAATATATATATATATATATTTATTTAGTACGTAGTAGTAGTAGTAGTTTAGTATAAATAAATATATATATATATATATATTTATTTAGGTATACTTTAATAGAAGTGTCTTTTAATAGAAGTTATCGAGATGCACATCACTGTAGGTTTGATCATTTCTCCTCATCTCAAGTGCCCTGGCCCTCTCTGTTTGGATTAAGTTGGGCATAATGACGTCCTTAACTTCAATAAAGGTTTAAACAGGTGTAAACGCTTAACAATAAAACAAATAACTCAGTGCGTTAAAGAATTTTTCGAACGAATTTCCATATCGCGCGTTGCGAAAGGGGGCTACATGGAAAAAATTAACACCAAAAGTTGGAAAGACACTTTTTGCTATAGTTGTGTATTTGAAAGCTGTGCGGCGTGCGCGTGTTTCTCTGTCTGTCTCTCTCTCTCTCTCATAGAAAGCAAGCCAGTTATTTTCGTTTCGTTATTTCAACAACAACAACAATCAACAACAACAACAATCAACAACAACAACTCAACAACAACCAACAACAACAACTCAACAACCACAACAACAACAACACAACAACAACAACAACTCAACAACAACAACTCAACAACAACAACCAACAACAACTAGTTACGTTTACCACAGCCGGGGGAATGGAAAGAAACCCGAAATGATTCTAAACTTTTAATTATTAAAATTAATTACAATTAATTATCTTAGAAATGTCCATTCCAAGTCGAGGTTGGAACATGGAATGGTTACAACTACTAACTACAACTAGCTAACCTACAAATGTAAGCCAAGCCCAAGCCGATGTTAGGACATGGAATGGTTACAATAATTAAATAGACTAACTACAACTAACTAGCCTACGCGAATCCATCCTACTCGATGTAGGAATATGGAATGAATTCTTCTTACAATAAATGGTCTTAAATATTAGTTCGGTATCGATCGATTCCTTGACGTCATGGCTGCATCGGTTTCAAAGTAAGTGCAGCGTCCGTATCTTCCTATATTGATGCTACGTACGTTTCTGTGTCAGCGAATGTCTAGCTACGTGCGTTGGCTTCACGGTAACTGCTCTGTCGACAAGGTCTATGTGTATCTTATCCGCAATGTCAGCAGATTCCTATGCATACGTAACAAACTCAACAACAACAACCAACAACAACAACTCGACAACAACAACAACCAACAACAACAACAACTCAACAACAACAACAACAAAAGTTCCTTATCGCGCGTTGCGAAAGGGGGCTAGACGGAAAAAATTAAGACCAAAAGTTGTGACGACACTTTTTGCTACTGTTGTATAGTTGCAAGCCGTGCGGCGTGCGCGTGTTTTACTGTCTGTCTCTCTCTCTCTCTCTCTCATAGAAAGCAAGCCAGTTATTTTCGTTTCGTTATTTTCAACAACAACTACAACAACCAACAACAACAACTCAACAACAACAACTCAACAACAACAACAACAACTCAACAACAACAACTCAACAACAACCAACAACAACAACTCGACAACAACAACCACAACTCAACAACAACAACACAACAACAACAACCAACAACAACAACTCAACAACAACAACTCAACAAAAACAACAACAACTCAACAACAACTTTGAAAGTCATCTCAATAGCAATAATATAGATAGATAATAACTGGATCTAAAAATCAAGAACAAGAAGCTTCTATTAGATTACAACTACACAAAAAATCTGTCATCGATACTGGGGGATTACCTTACCAAATCACTTTTGTAAAAGGAAAGTATTATCACGGTGTATCACCTTAAGCCTGTGCTACACGGTCGCCGACCGCGGCAAAAACCAAGGTCACCTTGGTCGGAAGCGCGTCGGGCGATGCCGGCTACACGGTCTGCGACAAGCTCCCAACCTCAGTATGTTTAGAACGCTGCGCAGAGAGGACGTATTTACGCTCGTACTGTAGGTTCATTACATCGACTTCATGTCGCCTTGCCTATCAAAACTTCAAAAAGAATATACTAATAAACTTTAAAAACTAAACTCTAATCTTACTAATATTATAAATGCGAAAGTTTGGATGGATGTATGTATGTTTGTTGCTCAATCATGCTAAAATTGTTGAGCGGATCAGGATAAATTTTGCCACAGAGATAGATTATAATCTGGAATAGCACGTATGCATCTCTTCATCCCGGTATAATGCTCCCTTGGGATAAGAAAACACTTTCACGCGGGCGGAGCCGCTGGCAGAAGCTAGTATATTTAATATAGGTACATTTAAAGTACAAAAACAAACACAGTAACACAAAACAGTAGTAATATACTTTAAAAAAAATATCCTATGCATTTATTTTTCAGGTGCGTCTATACATGACTCTGATGTCTAATCCCAAAGACATGACAAGTATCTGTTTATATCGATAAGTTCCGTTATTACATTGCGTTCGCTCTGTTGAGCCATTTTTTGCGCGTGCGTCTGCGCTCGCCGCCTGCAGAAGCGCGACTGTCATACGCGTGGTTGTCAACAAGCGTCTACACGGCATCAAACAAGTCGCCGACCAACTCGTTGGCAACGCACGCACGCCGACCAAGGGCGTTGGAAGGTCATGCTAAATTTGGTTGGCAACCACTGTCTACACGGTCGGGAATGGCCGGAAGCGCGTCGGGCGATGCCGGCTACACGGTTTGCGACAAGCTCCCAACCTCAGTATGTTTAGAACGCCGCGCAGAGAGGACGCATTTACGCTCGTACCGTACTTTCATTACAACGACTTCATGGCGCCTAGCATATCAAAACTTCAAAAAAAATATACTAATAAACTTTAAAAACTAAACTCTAATCTTACTATCTTCTTATTAATATTATAAATGCGAAAGTTTTGTTGAATGTATGTATGTTTGTTGCTCAATCAAGCTAAACATTGTTGAGCGGATCAGGATCAATTTTGCCTCAGAGATAGATTATAATCTGGAATAGCGCGTATGCATCTTTTCATCCCGGTATAATGTTCCCTTGGGATAAGAAAACACTTTTCACGCGGGCGAATCCGCTGGCAGAAGCTAGTATTTTTAATATAGGTACATTAAAAGTAAAAGAATATACTTATAAAAAAATATCCCATGCATTTTTTTTTCAGTTGCGTCTATACATGACTCTGATGTCAAATCCCAAATACAGGACAAGTCTCTGTATGTATCGATAAGTTCCGTTATTACATTGCGTTCGCTCTGTTGAGCCATTTTATGCGCGTGCGTCTGCACTCGCCGCCTGCCGAAGCGCGACTGTCATACGCGTGGTTGTCAACAAGCGTCTACACGGCATCATACAAGTCGCCGACCAACTCGTTGGCAACGCACGCACGCCGACCAAGGGCGTTGGAAGGTCATGCTAAATTTGGTTGGCAACCACTGTCTACACGGTCGGGAACGGCCGCTTCCGTCCAAGGTGACCTTGGTTTTTGGCTTGGTTGGCGACCGTGTAGCACAGGCTTTACCACAAAAAACATCGATGTAAAGCTTGTGCTACACGGTCGCCGACCGCGACAAAAACCAAGGTCACCTTGGTCGGAAGCGCGTCGGGCGATGCCGGCTACACGGTCTGCGACAAGCGCCCAACCTCAGTATGTTTAGAACGCCGCGCAGAGACGACGTATTTACGCTCGTACCGTACATTCATTACAACGACGTCATGGCGCCGTGCCTATCAAAACTTCAAAAAGAATATACTAATAAACTTTAAAAACTAAACTCTAATCTTACTAATATTATAAATGCGAAAGTTTGGATGGATGTATGTATGTTTGTTGCTCAATCAAGCTAAAATTGTTGAGCGGATCAGGATGAATTTTGCCACAGAGATAGATTATAATCTGGAATAGCACGTATGCATCTCTTCATCCCGGTTTAGTGCTCCCTTGGGATAAGAAAACACTTTCACGCGGGCGGAGCCGCTGGCAGAAGCTAGTATATTTAATATAGGTACATTTAAAGTAAAAGAATATACTTTAAAAAAAATATCCTATGCATTTTTTTTTCAGTTGCGTCTATACATGACTCTGATGTCTAATCCTAAAGACAGGACAAGTATCTGTTTATATCGATAAGTTCCGTTATTACATTGCGTTCGCTCTGTTGAGCCATTTTTTGCGCGTGCGTCTGCGCTCGCCGCCTGCAGAAGCGCGACTGTCATACGCGTGGTTGTCAACAAGCGTCTACACGGCATCAAACAAGTCGCCGACCAACTCGTTGGCAACGCACGCACTCCGACCAAGGGCGTTGGAAGGTCATGCTAAATTTGGTTGGCAACCACTGTCTACACGGTCGGGAATGGCCGATTCCGATCAAGGTGACCTTGGTTTTTGTCGCGGTCAGCGACCGTGTAGCACAGGCTTTAATGGTGCCGTTGGTAATATATATATATATATCACCAACGGCATGGCACGGATATATATATATATATATATGTGTATGTGTATGTAATTTTTTTTTTTTTTGTATTCCGTACCCAAAGGGTAAAAACGGGACCCTATTACTGAGACGCCGCGGTCCGTCTGTCTGTCTGTCTGTCACCAGGCTGTATCTCATGAACCGTGATCAAGGGCGTCGCCAGCCGATGGCCCAGGGGGGGGCAAGTTGATATGAAGAATGAGAAAAGTATGAATTGTAGGTAAAGTCGAGAGCACATGAAGCTTTTCACTTGTGGCACGAGCCTTACATCTACAGCAATTGTAATAATATCGGTAGTTCTCGCCAAACTTCTTGGCCGTCCCGAAGTTGGCTGCAATGTCAGCGCAGTAGTAAATCATACAAAAACAGTACCGATCCGTGCCTTGCGTATCGGAAAGCCAACTTCAAGGCGGCCCAGAAGTTTGGCGAGCACTATTCAGAGTCCAACGTGTAAAGCTACGCAACTCTACCGTACACTTTGTGCACGGAAGAGCGATCAAAATTTTCAACGCTTTTCCGTGTCAGGAAAGAAGGTTTTTGCCTATTTTAGGATATCAACAACGGTTCGATCTGTTGGGTTTGGTTTATATATATTCATTCGAGTTTCGACGTACGGGAATGATCAATCAAGCAAATCAAGTCAAAGACTTAGGACTGTGGTTGCTTTACATCTGGCAACTTTTTTAGAATCTCTAGGGGGGGGCAGCGGCCCCCCCCTGCCCCCCCTTGGCGACGCCCTTGACCGTGATAGCTAGACTGTTGAAATATTCACAGATGATGTATTTCTTTTGCCGCTATAACAACAAATACTAAAACAGAATAAAATAAATATTTAAGTGGGGCTCCCATACAACAAACGTGATTTATTTGCCGTTTTTGGCGATTATGGTACGGAACCTTTCGTGCGCGAGTCCGACTCGCACTTGGCCGGTTTTTTATTTCAATAGCGAATCAACTAAAGCATCGACTACTGAGGTACAAACTACATCAAGGAAAAAGACAAATGCACAAAGATGTAGAGAATATCGTGAGAGAAAGAAATTACAAAATATAATGGTACAAAACATAACTGCAGAGAGATCAGATGAATGTAGTGAGACTGATCAATTACAAGCTAAAAAACCTAAAACTAATGCAGAAAGAAGAAAAAAACATTATGAAGCGCAGAAATTAAAGAAATAAAGAATATTAAGATAGGAAACTTCGTTCCATCCGGGCATATATTATAAGTACTCTGTGCATCCGGGTATCCCTTGACACCTCTCAAGTTTTTTTTCTTAATTTTTTACAAAATCTTAATAGGCATTAAACGAAATTCTCTCAAAATGATGTAAGTTCAAATAATGTTAAAACAATAGCTTGAAAGGTGACGTTCAATTGTTTTATCAATTAGGAATTATTAGTTTTATTATAAAACAAAAGAAAAACCAACCCTCAATGGTAAAAAAGTATGCGAATTTTTTTCTTGTTCCGCTTATTTTCATCCGCATTCGAACATAAAGACCTCAGTTGCCAGGCTACGAAGTACCAAAAAAAAAGTACTACTGTCATGTCATGACAGATGACTGTGATGACAGTGACAAGTGTGACAAAACTGACCTGACATTATCAACAGATCAAGACAGATAATTTTGGTTTTTGATTGATCAAATTTGCTGAACGACTGAACGTGGTGTGGTGGTATGTAGGTTATGTGAAATAATTATCATTTACGAGATTATTAGGCATACTTAATGTAATTGAGAAATATAAAAAAATTGTTTCAGATCGACGTTTTTCATCCAGGATGGCAATTTCGTCTATTTTAAGACGTACGTTGGTAAACGGGACCCTGTATTCCGCTGCTACTCTCCGGTTTGCTTCAAGCCAACCTGAAAAAAAAGTATTCTTCGATGTAACTGCTGATGGGGAACCCTTGGGTCGTATAGTGATAAAACTGGAGACAGATTTGGTCCCAAAAACTTCAGAGAATTTTAGAGCCCTGTGCACTGGGGAAAAGGGTTTTGGATATAAAGGTTCTTCATTCCATAGAATCATTCCTAACTTCATGTGTCAAGGAGGTGACTTTACCAACCATAATGGTACCGGTGGAAAGTCTATTTATGGGCGTGTTTTCCAAGATGAAAACTTCAAGCTGAAGCACACTGGCCCTGGAACCTTATCAATGGCTAACGCTGGCCCCAATACTAATGGATCTCAGTTCTTTATCACCACTGCACCAACACCCTGGCTTGACAAAAAGCATGTTGTGTTTGGTTCAGTGGTAGAGGGTATGGATGTAGTAAGTAAAATGGAAGGTCTTGGATCTAAAAGTGGCAAGCCCTCTAAGAAAGTTGTGATTTCTGAATGTGGTGAGTTGGAAAAATAACACATTCAATTATAGTTTGTGCAGTACAACCAATAATGTAGTGTAGATAAGTGTAATCTATGTAACTTGTTCAATAGAATTGTAGATATTATGTAAAATGCTGTTTGATAGTTTTCGTTGTTATGATCTTCTGTAGTTTTGCAAGGCTGAGTTTCCAAGTAGATTTTTCTATTAAAACATTCTTAGGTTTTACTAAGAACAAAATATATTGCACACAGGTGATTATTGTGAAAAAATTACTGTTGAGAAAGTAGTTCAGTGATTGAAGACGCCATACCTATTGAAGATAAAAAAAACTGTGTATCTCTTGTTTAAATTAGTTGTTTATTTTCAGAGGAAAAATAAAATATGTTTTAAAATAAGTATGCAATTTTATTAATCACTAAATGCAACAAATTAGTTTAGGAGTTGCTATTATCAAACTTGTCTGGGTGATTGACATAACAACTTGTTCAAATACATCTAAGTCAGTATCAATATCAAGTCTTACAATCTATTGTAGTAATAAGGCATTTTTCGTTAAAACACTCTTTCATATCAAACTATTAACCTCTCTTAACAATATGTGACAAAAATTTACATAGACAACATTCCTGTCTGAGATAAATATATTGCTTTTAAAATACATGTTCATTTATATTTAACCGATATAATTAATAATTGAGTTCCTAGTCCAGCAGCCCAAGAATTGACATTTATTACACCTCAAAAACAGTATTTTAACAAATAAGTCTTTAGAACATCAAATTCATTTAAAAGTATGATCATTAATAGGGGTTATTATAATAAACTTTTGACCTTAATCAAATAAGGCAGTTTAAAATGTTGTAGGTTAAAAATTAACCTTATATGCTAAATATGAGCTGTCCAAAATATACAATTATAAAAGAATACAACTCTGAAACATCATGGTTTGAAAAATTTTGAATCTTAAGAGGCATGCATAGAATCTTTATTGCAAATTATTAAACTTTAAAATAAGATCACAATACATGATAATATTACTAAAAATAAATATTTACAAAAATTAAAGATGCTTTAAAAGTAATTATTGTTGTCAATAATTTGACATTTGGTTGCAGAAATCATTCCTTCGCTCCGTTGAGATCACTAATATGTTTTATACAAAGGTGTAATCCCTATAGCAATTTTGGTGATTTGTGCTCATGTTTATTTAATTTTTAAGTTATTTAATAATAGAAGAGGAATGTTAACAGTAACATATTGCAGACATTATAAATTAGAAGACAATAGGCAAGCATATGAGCACCGTTCATAGAATACAAATTAATAAAAAGCTTTGTGCTGATATAAAGGGTGTAGTATTATGAGTGCATTTTAATATAGTGGCAATATTCACTTGATTTGCTCGCATTTTTATAATTATTATTTCCAGCATGTATGTATATACATATTTTTGCTCTATTTGTTCAATCTAGTTGGTGTCTACATTATTTACTAAATGTCTAACATTGGTGAAGTTCAACAATCTGTAAAGTATTTGCTTTACTGTAAGAATACACAAACAATAAATATAAACAGCGCCTTTTTACATAGCAATATAAAAGGTTGTGTATCATCAATTTGAATCCATATCAATGGTCTTGAATTTTAAGTACAACAAAAAGTAGTTTTAGTTTTTATAAAGGTAACATGCATCTTTATAGAAAAGAAAAACATTTTTAACTAATTACATTAAATATAAAACTAACGTAAAAATAGGAGTGATGCGAGTATTTAAAATGTTACAACAACAGTCAGTTATCAGATCACACTACATGAATTGATGAAACATTACATTGATCCTACGTGCTGTAGCTTGCAACCTCAATTAAGACATTAGGTACTAGAACACTAGTAAGCTGCAGAAGCCTATTTTTTTCAATAATAATAACTATATGAAAGCTTCAAAACTACAGTTAAGATATGATTTGAAATCACTCATAATTTGTTTTCTATTTGCTAAATTTAGAATAAGTTTAGTTCATTTTATACTTACTCATATTCACTATGTTTATCACTCAGTCGTGTACAGCAGTAAAAAGCAATTGTTTATACTCGTTCGTATCACTCATCTGAGATTCAGTCCTGACACTAAAATGTACATTTGGCCCTATCTGTTTCTCACACGCATGGATCTAATCGGTGCGATGCCAGATGATCCACGCTTCGCCCCTTCTGCATCTGTAAACTAAGCTCGTTGGGTTCCATCGTGAGGTGATGAGACGAGGTCCGCTTGTGCTTGGTCTCGGGCAGCTTGCAGTCCTTGGAGCTGGTGCGGCGGTGGCGCAGCACGCCGGCGCCGTCGATGAGCCGCTTGCTCTCGTCGTCGCGCGGCGGCAGCACGGTGAGGTCCAAGCTCTCCATGCTCTTGAGCGCCAGCTGCTTGAGCTGCTCCAGGCTGAGCTCGCGTGACGACGAGCGCGAGTGCACCTTGAAGTCGCGGGATGCGGACAGGTCGCGGGACGCGGAGCGCGGGAAGTCCTTGCGCGAGTCGCGCGAGTCGCTGCGCACTGCGCGCGCGCGCTCGGGCTCGTCGTGCGAGTGCTGGCGCGCGCGCGGCTCCAGCTGGATGGTCTTGGAGTCGTTGCGCAGGTGGCGAGAGGCCACCAGCACGCGCGAGTTCTTGCCGGCGGACGGCCGCGGCTGCGAGTCCTGCGAGTACTGCGACTCGGTGCGCTGCAGCTTGTCGCCGCAGCCGCCGGGCTCCATGGGCGTCGTGGTCGCCGAGCTCACGCCTGACATCACCCCGGACCGGAACCCACTTGCGTTGTCCGCAGATGGAAGTTCCTCAAATACTGTAAACCATTAGTATATTATAGTATTGGTTTGGTTAGGGAAATTTAAGTAAATTTTTTGAAGATCAATATTCTGAATGATAGTGAAAGATAGTCGTACGTTTGTCAAGACTGATGATGGAGCCGGCGATGTCCTTGTGCGGGTCGAGCGGCGGCGCGGCCTCCAAGTGGCGCTGGCGTCGCACCAGCCACCAGTCTGCCATGAATATTCCCAGCGCCACTATCTTGATACCGCCGCACAGGCCCACGTATCTATACAAACAGATACAAGTTCAATTAGATGTACGCAGCAAGATATAGAATAATAATGAACATTGCAGTGGAGACTCAGTTATCCGGATCTCGTCATACGAATTCACTATATCCGGATTGCCATTCAAATTCAATAGAAATTGACGTTTACGTTAACGCGTGACCGTGAATAAAACTCGCAATAAGGTCTCAAAATATATTATTTCACAATGCCATTCAAGTAAGCGTACCTGTATCTGAACTGTTCGATGTCGTACAACAGACAGCGGCCGCCCTTCTCGCCGCTGCAGGACTGCTTCCACAGCAGACACGTGGAGTCGATGAGGTTGCCGAACACGATGGGCGCGGGGATGTACCCGAACAGACGGAATATCACGAACTGCATGCCGAGTGCGAACGAACGCTCTTCTTCGCTAACCGATCTGAAATATAAGACATGATTCATTATTGGATTGCGATCGATTGTGCGAGTTTTTATGTTAGTTACGCAATTGACCCGCAGATTTTATAAATGCTCGCCAAAGCTTGGGCCTATTTTATACAAGCGTGAAATGGTATAGAATAGGCCCAAATATCAACATGAACACGATTTATATACTGAATTAAATGACTCTGATATCAAAGTTAGTGAGGATCAAGGTTTCTAAATGTTCAAGAACACCAAAAATATAATATTATGTTAATGATGATTCACACAAGAGAAAAAGCAAGTCACCTCAACACAATCATAAGCAGCGGCATCTGCGTGATGGCGACGATGAAGGTCATGAAGAACAGCAGCACGAGGAAGGGGAAGATGGTGGTGCAGGGCGGGTTGCAGGCGCCGGCCGTGGCCACGGGCACCACCGTCACCTCGGAGTACTCGCCGTGCAGCGCCGCGGCGGCCGCGCCCGACACCACGGCGCCCGCCGCGCCCAGCACGCCGGCCATGCTCTCGCGGCTGTTCTCGTGCACGCCTGCACACGAACACGAAATGTCTTAGTACACTGGCAGCTTAGGGCCTGGCGAATATTCTTTCTTATTACTCAACAAATTCAAGGAGCTGTTTTGGGAGCTCATAGATTTTAATTATATTCAGAGTGAGTTTTTCAAGTTGGCGTGGATGGCAAAATCAGAAACTATCCCTGAGTTTCTCAGCTCAAAATTATCGCAGAATTAATGTGTGACAAATTGTCAAGCACGCGTCATCTGCTGTGATTGGTTGAATGAATTTTCAACAGCGTGCTTGTCATTTGTCACATTAATTCGACATGTAGTCGGGGTATGGTATAGCGAAAAACAATCATAAGCAGCAATAAATGTACACTACCCGGTAGTGTCGCTAATAAGGATCAAATTCTGCAAACGGCAAACTTAAGAAAATACCTAGTATACAGCATGTTTTCAAAATCAACGGGATTAATTTCTGGCTAGGAATATTCATTTTTCTATAATCTAATGTTGCAGTTTTACTTTTTCGCTATTCCACATAGTTCCTGATTTGTCTATCCACGCTCACTTGGAAAACTCACTCTGCATAAGTGAGAGTAGTCGTTGAAAATATCGTTAACTCACATGCGCAGTTAGTGAAGTTGGAGCGCGAGGAGAAGGCGGCGCAGCCCGCGTGGCACGGCGAGAAGTACGTGAGGCCGTTGTTGCCGCACACCGGCTCCATGTCCGTCTCAGTGCACAGGCAGTTGAAGTTGCACGCCGCTGTCAGGTTCACCTTGAAAGGCTCCAGGTTTCTGCACAAATAATGGTACATATAAATATAACTCCAAAACAGTGTATTCTCATAAGTAAGAAAAACACAAGACAATAAGATAATCTGCCTAGACTCCCCTGCTTTGAGGCGGCAACTCTCCTGGCACGATTTCCTCCGCTGGACATTCTGGCGGACATGGACGCGAGGGTTTTATTACCGAATTCGCGCCATAAGCCAGAATGGTGATATCGTGCCAAGAATTTCTTTAGTAAGGTTGAGGCGGCAGGAATGGCAACACGCGCTCGAGCAGCTACAGTAGCCGCAGTAGACCCAAAATATTTAAATATATAAAAATAAAGGGAAAATGGAGTACGGCTCCAGGTCGCTCCTTGGGCCGTTCAGGCTTTGGCCCAGGCCATAGCCTGATCGCGCACATTTTGTAGCTAGCTTAAAAATATCTTTAGTTTAAAAAACGGTTGCGGAAAAATACCGCCATTGCGCTTGTATTGTACCAGGAAAATCACAAAATTACGCGGCTCAAAACCGCAAGCGGTTAACTGCAATGCGGCCTAGCGCTATCTCACTAATCAAGACTTGGCTCTATATAAAAATTATGGGAAAATGGAGCTGGAGTCCAACACCATACGCTCTGCGGGTCTGTCAGTGGCCTGGGCCGGTCAGGGTGGCTGACCAGACCGGCCCACCGGGAAAGGGTCCGGTACTCCATGGGGCCAATCTGACCCCGGTTGTAACTATGAAGATATATATGTAGCTAGTATATAGTATAGTAGCATCATTATTTGTATTATGTAATAATATTATCGAAATCATTTGTCAGTCATTCGTGAGATCTCCTGCTGCTAAGTAGGTACTATTCACATAAAGATAGATTTAGCAATGAGATGTTTAAATGAAATACGATAGGTACAGAAATAATAGTCCTTCTGACTATTCGGCTCTGGCGGTCAATCACACCAGAGGCTAGCTGTGTTAGATATAGTCACGGGGTCTCATTGCTAAGAAAGAAAATTTGGTTCAAATAAATCTCACTAGATGGCGCGATATGCACCTCCATCTGTTATTGAATGTGTGTAAAATTAACATTTTCTGGAATTGAACACAAAAATTGTATGTTCTTGTTTAATCAACTCTCCTAAGTGCAAATTATGGAATATTGAGCTCTTAATTCATATTTCAAAGATTATTAGACGGATCATTTAAAATTGATGCCAATAGATGGCGCATTTTTAAATTGCTGAGGCATTCCACTCGATAGTTAAAGTTTGCATTTTAACACATTTTGGTGCAACAAAAACTGTAAAAACGTGCAAATAAATACTAGAAAACAAACCTCCACTGTATTTAAAGAAAAAAATATTCACGAACCTAGTAAACCCTTTTACTTGCAAGTCGCTGCTAACACCATTTATCTATCACCGTGAAACAGAACCGAATGCGTTCGATGTACAAAAAATTGCCAGAATAAGCAGTCGAAAAACGCTAGTTACGTCGGCACGGTTTCTTTGTATGGGATGAGGTATCTGTATGCTAGTATTATATTATCTGTGATATAGTGCACATGTGTGTGCGCAAGTTCTTTACGTCAAGGGTGAATATGTTATTTCTATGCAAGCGTGCTTAATCGTCGACATCATTATTGCTTACCTCCAGGTGAGATAGTAGTCAATCGCGAGCCAATACACCATAAAAAGAATATTGCCACTGTAATCTGACACGACTGATGAGAGATGAGCCGCAGGATTAACAGTCCAAAGCTTTTTCCAATGCAAAAATACATACGTGTGATTAGTATAAGGTATGGTGGTGCCAGCCATCTTGATGTTGTCGCAGCCGAGGAAGAACAGCAGCGCGTAGCAGGAGAGGCAGATGGTGTTGGAGATGAGCACGAACTGCACGGCGCCCTTGGGTCGCAGCTCCAGCCGCTTGAGTAGACAGCCTCCCATGAAGATGCCGATGCACGCGCCCGGGATCGCGATGGAACCTGTACAAATAAACGTTTCATTATATCAATTATTCTAAATGCCAAACAAGCTTATAGCAGTTTCGCCCGCAAGAATGTCGAGTTAAGGTTACACTAGTCGAAAATTCCTCCATACAAACGTAGTCTAGGGATTAGTCCACAGTTTGACGATGTACGTTCAAAACAAAAAATGTTATCAATTTGTCTCATCATTATCTAGCCCTGTATGGAAACACAAAAGTAAAAAAATATATATTTTAAAGTTAGGAGCGTCGAAAGTTCCATATTTCAACACTAATTTAACGCATCTTTAGGCGAAAATTAATATCAAAAGAAAAAGGAAAATTGCAAAACGGCTACCATATAGGAGATTAGTAGTTCAAGAATGCAAATATATTTATTTTGAAAATATACATTTAGTAGTTTTTTCATGATATATAGACTCCCAAAGGACTGTTTATAAAATTTCGCGCGCTCGTTTTCGTCCTAAATCATCATCCATTTTGCTATAAACTTGCAAAAGTGCATTCGTACACGAACTAGTTTCTTACTGCTCATCACAGCATCTATCTCTTTCACATGTGTGCCGGATGAGATAGCATGCATTTTAACCCCGCGCATAAAATAGTTCGTGCCGTCGACTAGGGGAACCTTAAAATATCACAGAAGATCCTGGAGACACTGTGTAAACGTTTAATTAATTTAGAAGCGTTTGGTGTACTTACTAGAGAATACAGACATTTGTGATTCTAGGCTACAGCCCAAACCCTTATTTTTCGTGACAGATGGTGAATATTATTATAAGGTGAAGACATCAAAGGAGAGACCTACGCCAGCAATCCATTGTTTGGACCTTGTATATTGTGGTAGCTATTAATCCTTTACGTCTTATAAATAGATTCAAATTCAACAATGAGGTACATTACTCGCCAAACTTCTTGGCCATCCCGAAGTTGGCTACAATGGCTACGCAGTAATAAATCTCATACAAAAACAGCACCGCACCGTGCCTTGTGCATCGGAAAGCCAACACCAAGGTGGCCAAAAAATTTGGCGAGTACGTAGTGGGTGATTTAAGATGAAGGTGCAGTACATCTATTTTCTTAATGTCCCTCGGGAAATCGAAGAAGAAGTCGTCAGTCGTCGGATTTCTATCAGTTGCTCTTTGCACTTGGTGCCACCGATTACATTGAAATATATGAGACTTGGTGCAGACCGGACGCTCTCAATCAACTTGGAAGTCTGATAGAAATCAGACGACTGACGAAACACGAAGTTTGCCGAGGGGCGTTAAGAAAATAGCTTTGTACTGTACATAGTTCTAAATAACGCTACATATAAATTTTCGACAACGATTAGTTCGCAAGAAGAACGAATATAGGTGACGCAAGCGGTGTCGGCATCAGATGGTCCGCTGAGATTAGGGCATTGTGTATAAATTCGCTCTTGCTACACAGCATTATTAATAGTGGCTTTATTATCTTTTTGTCTGTCTTCGTTTACAGATTGGTAACAATGGGTGAACGACGTTTGATTTCGTCAATTTTCATTCATCGTTTCGTTTTACAATGCAAAACGTTTAAAGATTTTATAAGATGTATCTTAAAAAATCCAGACAATATTTTTCCTTAATGAGTGAAAAACGTACAAAGGCCATTTTCTATTTTGCAGACTAACGATGAGTATCAAGAAGTGCGATATGTATTTTGTCCACAATCAAGTAAATAAATAAAAAATAGTAAAAGGGCCTGAGACTCCTTTGATTGGTTTTCGCTTTTCCTCAGATTCAGACTTGGCCATCCACGCCAACTTAGAAAACTCATCCAGTATATTGTACCACTGTAGGGGAAAGGCTTTCCTTTTTCCCTGAATTCTGTTTTTTGCACGTACTTTCGGTATGAGTGGAGCTCATTAGGAGCTCTAAAAATAACGTTTAATAACTAATAATAATAATATTATAATAATTTATTCTCCAAAAAGTACAAAAGCGTTACAAGAAACATCATTTACATCTATGTTAGTGAGGTGAATGTACAGAGTCATATTAATTTGAAACAACGACTCCTAAACTGAGACATACTCGTATCTTGGGTAGTAACTACTAACTTACCAGTAAACACGCTAGCCTGGCTCTTGCCGAGGCTGAACTGCGTCTCCAGGTACTTGGGCAGGAACACGACGAAGCCCGACACGATCATGAGCTCCATGCACGCGCCCAGGCACGTCACCACGTACACCGGGTTCTTGAGCAGGCGCCACATCGATACCGGTATGTCTGCGGATTGGGACGTACGTGGTTACTTCAACACCGAATTCCGGAGGCAAAAGATCGTTGACTAACCTTCATTAACTTCAAAGGCATCAAAGAAGAAGCGTTTACCTAATAAGTTATAGACACACATACATATACAAATTTTGCCCGTTATGTTATTTTTTGTTACTTTATAATTATAAAGCTCCTTACAATAACGAGTGAACAATTATCCAAGATCAAATCAAGACTCCAACCAGGAGTCTTGATTTGCTACTGAAAATTCTCTCATCATATGCTGGTATAGGCTTCTTTTAAAGACTTACCCACTTTATCACCCACCCACTTACCCACTTTATTAATGAAATAGCATAATATTAATGTAAGTACTTGCGAGCAGCCCTAGCTTCGCCAGTGACAAAGAAAAAAAAACCTTACTCTTTTCTCACTTTTTTATTTGTGAAAACCGCAAGAAAATCCGTTCATTTATCACGTACAGTTGCGGCGGGGGACTTTAATTTTATGCAATACTCTGACCTCCGCGGCTTCGCTCCCGTCAACTGGCTAACCTGCCTATCCTACCTACCCTACCCTTCCTACCTACCTAATATTTTGTATGTATCATCAATAGTTTTCTCAGCGCACGCCAAATAATGAATTTTATAGGCAACATTTTGCTAGTTTGGGTTTATTGCAATTTCATAAGGATCTCTATTTAAAAAAAAAATATTATTATTAGCCTATGACACTCAGGAATAATGTAGCTTTCTACTGGTGAAAGAATTTTCAAAATCGGTTCAGTAGATCCAGAGATTACCGCCTACACAGATAATATAATACTAGCATACAGATGCCTCATCCCATACAAAGAAACCGTGCCGACGTAACAAGCGTTTTTCATCTGATTATACCGATTATTTTTTGTAAATCGATCGCGTTCTCTTCCGTTCCACGGCGATAGATAGATCACCTATATCCGTGGAACGGAACGGAATGGCACCGAACGAGATCGATGTACAAAAAATAATCAGTATAGAACGTCGGCACGGTTTCTTTGTATGGGATGAGACACCACTGCCCCCTACAACGTCACAAACTCACAAACTTTACAATATTACTTTATAATATTAGTATAGATGTAGTTATGTACTTTACCTTTAATATCTTTCCCGTAGCCAGTATCCTTGATATCTGTCTGCGGTTTAGCCGGAGTTTTAGACGTGGACGCTCCACTAGCAGCCGCGGCTTTTTCCACCAGTCTGATCTTCTCCTTCTCCCTGACCAGCACTTTCGGGAACGAGAAGAAGGGAATGGCGACGAGTATCAGGAGGAACCCACATAGTAGAAAGCCACCCCACCACATGCCGACCCAACGGTGGTCACCAGGATCTGAAATAAACGTAATGGAAAAAATTGTAGAGACAATACTTAACTATGTATAAAAATAGAACTGTTTGACGCATCTTCTAAGAACTATTATTGTCCTAGTGATAAACGTACAACTAAGGAAGAGCGGTATAAGGTAGTCACTTACCTATTGAGATGATTGTGCCAGAGAATGAGTCCATGTGGAAAGACAACAAGTACGCACCGAGCAGGAACCCAAGGACTGGACCGAACGCCGCCATGCTGTACATACATCCTATTAACAAAACAAGCATAATATTTAGCTTTATCGTCGACTCATAGTTGTAATAAGCTAATTTAAGGATAAAATTCATTAATAAGATAATGTAATTTTTAACACACTTGCTCATAAAGTGGCTCTAGTTTCACTGCAAGGCGCAAATAGGCACATAATGACACCTGTAATCAAACTGTGACTTTTTCATTGCTATTATTCACAAATGAGTTATAGAGTTTTTATTGGTTGAGTTGCTTTGTTCCTAAAAAAGTTTCGATACAAAAAGATCGTGCTCAATAGTACAAATAAATTAATGTATCTATTGCTTGCTCATTTCTTGCAACTTCGTATTTAAATAGATAATTTCAACTTGTACGTGTTTAATAAATAAAACTTTCACTCAAATATAACTTTTGTTTTCTCTGTAATAAAGAAAACTTGAAATTCTCCATTTTGTACGTGGCTAACTAAAACGCTATCCGTGAAAAGCCAAATAAAAATAAACCTCATTCTTTTAGTCTATGGCCGATCGCCATTGTTAGATGCGCGCGCATAGGAAAACTGATAATTTTTCCCGCCATTGCGAAAAAAAATTCACAACTCGTTTTCACTGTTGAAAATGTATTTTTTGTATTATTTTCTTCACAAGTGTGTTGAAAAACGTCGTATGATACACGTGTGTATTGATGATTACCGTCCTCCTGACGGCTCGGGTCTCAATGGCGCCTCAGCGGTAATCACCAACATTACACACTTGTATCATAATGTACTATAATACGATTATGTCAATCGAAGGTGAGTAATTTATTAATTTTGTTTGGCATTATGCAACCAACTATGTCCTATCAATCAGAAGCGGCTTGTATGATAACATATCATTGCATTGTCCTTTTGTGACGCGGGCAATGTGTCAAGCAGTAAGTGCAGCCGGCAGCCGGCACGGTACTGTGGAAAGTAGGTCACTGTTGTTTTGTGCGGCTGCAAATGGCGCGGGTTCCACCGCTAATATCAATGACTTATGGCTCCCCAAATGGTTTCGCGTGAGAAACATTTCCATACGCTCCATTTACTCTACTAGCGATTAGGTATTCACAACCTCAATCTCAAAGGTCGATTTAAGCGTTCAAATTACATTACAGTGATAAAATCGACCGAATTAAATTATACTTATTATAGAAATTAATGGCAGTATGAAAACTTGCGGCGTGGCATGTATGCTGTGTGTGACGTAAGATTGTATTATGAAAACATTGCGTGCTGCTGTTTCTCGCTTCCATAACTTTAAATTTCATTCACTTTTACGCGGCCAGTGTTTGGTGCAAGAGAACAATGTTTGTGGAAACGGAGACGCCGATTAATCAAGCTGATCATTGACCTGAACCTCGGCGACATCTTAAACAAAGCGGTTAAAATACAACGCCTTTCATTATAAAATAAATCGATCGATATAGACCTCCTTCTGAAGATACGAGTGGCTCTCGAACCAGGTCGCGTCCATAGGAGTCTTAACGTGAAGGGCTTTATTAAAACCCCTCCTCTCGATGACGCTACAACGAAGTAGGCTGACCGAAAATAAAACATTTAATAAAATAACGAACATTTATCATTAATCGATAACAAAATAAAATTTCGATACAAAAAACTATGGTAAGTACCTAAATATGTTTCTTGGCATTGTTTGGTTTAGATCCTTTAGTGTTGTGTTTGAAGAAATGGCTTTTTTCAGGACAGTAACAGTACGTACAAGCTCATCGGCTATGATGCCTGTGGAAGTGGGTCAAGGACGGGGCTCACAGTTACGTTTAATTTTCAAGGTAGCGCATTTTCGTCGTGCCAGCCCAAACCCAAACACAATGTTTTCAATATAACGTTCAACGCGACGCGCGACGCTCTAATATTCTGATTTTCATGTTAGGGTGTGTAGGATAGGCGTTATTCATAAGGTCGAAGGGTCACGGCCTTCTTTTTATGTTCTGAATAAATTATTATGTGCATAATAAATATCAATTTCAGTTTTGCGCTGCTTAATTACCTACCGTTTCCATTAGTATGAATAAATCACAATAGGATACGACCGTGAGTAGGCCATTTAGATGCGATTAATAAATAACAAAGTCGACGTTTTAATTGGTCCCTTTTAGTAGACGGGACTTGCCCGACATTCAAAAAACGAACCAATTTATGGGCTTTGATGGACTACCCATATTCAAGAATGGAGCTATGGTCAATACGACCATTGTCTATTGAATTCATAAACATAAACTAACCAAACATTGCCACAACACAACCTGTCCGGTCCATACGTTCATAGCACGTTTATCTTTCTAGAACATTCTATACAAACATCACAAAGAGCATGTTGGGGAGCAACGACCTTTCACGTGTATTCATTTAATAAATGGATCCTGCAGTTTTATAGCCACCCGTGTCGATGAATCACATACCTATAGTACCGACACCGAGACAAGCAAGTAAGTGTCCACGATAATGTTTCGTATCTATTACTGTAGTAGGTGAACCGTAACAGCAAAATCGTGTGATCCTCTAATAAGTGCGGCAGTACTTAAGTACAAACATTTATTTAAATCGGGTCTTTTGTAGGTAAGCACTATCTTCATAGTTCGATCAGTAAATATTGAAAGTTCGCGTCTAGTTGCACGCTCCACTATATAGTACCAAAATAACGTGAATGTGGTCATTATCTCTACACAATGACGGTCAAACATCGTTATTTCGTATTGTTAGAAATGATAAACATACTGAAATTAAGGATAACATGGTCTAGTTTTATTCCATTCAGTGTTTGCAAACACGTTTCATTTAGACGCGTGTTGTAGATAAAATGCTTTTACTTCTAGTAAATGCTGTAAAAAGTTAATTAAAGGTGTGTTGGTTTTAATGAAGTTCAGTGACTCGTGTATGTGGTTTATGCAGACTTTATTATGAAGGGACACCGTCACTCCGCTTGGCACGGCGATAAAGACATGAACGACTCTAGCGATACGGTGGACACGCGGACAGTATAATAAGCGTCACGACACAATACTATTGAAGTCGTTTCAAAGTTAACAAAGGGTAATAATTTATGAGATTTGCAGCGAGTCTGCCACCGCAGCGCTATACATTATGACAGCAGCCATGAAATCATTGTAACGTGTTTGCAAACGCTCACTGTTGTTGTCTGACGATTCAATATACACATGCTGGAAAGAATACTCGCCACTACCTACTAACTAGACTACACACTCGTAAGAGACGCGTACGTTGTTTACTCTCGGTTTACTAATGTTGCAACAATAACGTAATCCGTAAGCAGTTGAGCCAACAGGACAACACGAAAAGAAGTGCCTACTAATCCTGTGCTAGCAGCCAGGCCACATAGAACAAACAATATGAGTCATCGGAATACATTTAGACATGTTGCCGCACGACTTGCCAGCACGATTAATCGCGAATCGCGATGCTATAAAAGAAATCGGTAATTATCCGAAGGACTAACTTGCAGTGCCAAACGGTACCTATTAAATGAAAACGATTCAATTAGACTTCCCTTCTTATTCACATATAGTTAACACAGCAAAACAAAACGAGGGGACTCTCATCTGAAAAGTGTTTGTGAAGTTTCGCACGTAATTTTAAAGCGTTTTGCTTTTAACATCCTTCGGTCCTTGATTTTTTTTGGGGAAAAGGCCTATCTAAGCCAGCTTACTATGTTTTTAAATAGCTCCGTCTCTTTCTAACATCAGAATCATAATGAACTCTTCTGCTGCGCCGGCCAGAACTGGGCCCTTCTTTAACAACATTTTTTGGTAAGTCTTCTGCCTCCATCTACACTTTGTTGTATACCACATATTATTGTCTTACCGATATACATGCTGGACGACTCTGGGCGCACGTGGTCGTCCACATAGGTGGTGCCCAGGGTCAGCAGTGGCGAGCCTCCGCACCCGAGCAGCAACTGCGCCACGATGAACACCATCACCGGCATGAAGGTGCTCGGGGAACTCTGCCAAATTATACCAATACATTAGTCATGAGTTTAAGATATCAGGCTTTCCTTATCGGTCCGGGGTTTTTATAACGGCGACTAATGGACAGGAAAATGCTACAGAAAACAAAATTTGCCTGGCATAATATGGTGGGCACCATTGTCAGAGTTGAAAAACTATTTGATGCTGATTTCATTCATCACATAGTATACTTGAGGTATCTTTGATTTCGTTTTGGGAAAAGATTTGAGTGTCCGAGAATGTACTGAAAAAGATCCGTATCGTTTGTAAAAAAATATACAAACCTTAATGCAGTTGTCAGGTCTTAGGTTGTTGGGAGGCAGACCCTGCGAGAGTCGTCCCAAGCCGCCCATATCCTGCTCCAAAGCACGTGGTAGTCGACAGATGTTATCGTCCGATTTATTGTTCATCAACGTTTCGCTGTTCACTTCCGCTATAAAATGCGGAACGACAAACACTAAGGAGCCGATGCCCATAATCACAGCACCTAAAATAAAAATAAAACTCGTAAACATTGCGCCAAGTTATTGAATTCAACTCATAATGAAATGTAGGCACAAAGGTTGTCTTTAATAGCGATAGATGTGGTCAGGTCAAGGTTAAACGAAAAAGCCAATAAAGCAATGTAAGCTCGAAGACCTTGCGTAACTCTTAAGCAAATAAGATTGGTAGTGCAGTATGTAAGGTGAAGGGCGAATAGGCGTAAGGCATTCAATCAATAGTGGATCCTTACCGACTGCAATCCACACTGGAATGTGTCTCCTACTGCCGAGATACGACACGAAGATCACGGTAATGACGTTACCGATCTCGTAGCTGCTCGCGATGAGCCCCGACAGACTCGACGGGATCTCGAAACGTTTCTCGATTGTTGTGATCACAGAGTTTATGTAGCCGGAGCTCAACGCTTGTTGTAGCGTTACCAGGAACGAAAGGAAGAATACAAACACCTGAAAGGAAGCACACGTTATTCATACTGCATTGGAAAATCACTTTACAAATACTTCGCGAAACTTTCTAAGACTTACTTTAATACTAGAAAATTGCTGTATGAAAAGCGGCCTCCACGACAAGATACCGCAATCTCTTGCGTCATGAGGAATGTCTAATATTTCTGGGTACAGTTGCCGTGGCTTTTCTCTTTCCTTGTCCCGCTCGCGATCTCTATAAACAGATGAAAAACCCGCGTTAGTTCCTGTAATTAACATTAATATATGCTACAGCTAATTCAATGAATAAAACTACAGCAGCTGTGAATATTAATCAAACTATTCACGGCGCGTGCGCAGGTCGATATACTGACAGGTATTTCTTGATTTGCCTTTGGGTCATCTGACTCTTGACATTGGAAATTACAAGTAGCAATTATTTCTAGCGTAAAGTACACTATTGTAAAGTGGCAGTATGAGATGTCTCACTAAGTAATGTCGTGCGATCTCGAATTTAAACGAGTTCGTCGGTTCCGGTGTTTTAAGTGCGAATGAGGGGTCATATCAGCACAATGCGCTCGTATACATCGCTTTAAAAAATATACTACACAATGTGAACTCGGTTTCGTGTTACAGTAAACGGCGAAAGTGTTCGTCTGATACAGAAGGTTGGTGCTACAGTATGTGGGAGTGGAATAAAAATGGTTTCAAAAAGTGACGGTTGGTGTTCTTCCATCGAACCCTGGAGTAGTTAGCTGCGCTAGCGACTACCAATCTACTGACTTTTTACAGCATCAGGTAAATAGTTCGCGTAAAACTCTTGCTGACATGGAAGATAAAGGTACTGACACCGGCAACAAGCAGATCCGACGAGTTATCGGAAGGTATCTTCATACACATTCTTAGAAAATATATAGGAATAGAAGAGAAAATAATACACTTTATTTACACCGCTAGTATAATGTATGGTTCGTGTAATGTAACACAGCTACTGCTTCGATAGTTCCTTTTTTGTTTGAACTTGGCTTTGTCGATTTTCGCTGCCATTTTTTTTGGGACAAGCCCTCCACAGTACTCCCAACCACCAGAAAAGCGACGAATCAGAGAAGCTCGACGAGTCCCGGTTCAACTGTGTTGGAATCGTGGTGGCAGGTATAACCTTAAAGGCCTATTTATCTTGTGCTAGTTCACCTGTCGCATACGCCGGCCGAAGGGTTTCGGCTGTGGCACTTGACGGACTCCCGCGGTGGGTGCGACGGGTGGGGCGGGGTGCTGGGCCCGGCTTCGTCGCCAGCCTCCGCGCACCCCGACTCCGCGTACAACCCCGTCATGGCGTACATTGACTCTTGCCTCCTGGAAGCAATACCTTCATGTGATATTTGATGGTTTTCTGGGGCCCTGCTTTTTGAAAAAAATAAAAGTCAAGTCATTTATACAAATTAAGCTAAGAGCACTTTTTGAACGTCGAATTTCTACATAAAGATAGTACGCCAAAACGCACGCGCTTCATCACTTCCTAGTGTTTTAGCGATGTTGTGGTGACCCAATGGGTAAGACCTCGCCTATCGCGCTTGAGGTCGTAGGTTAAAGATCCGGGCAAGTACCAATGTGACTCTTTCAAATTCGTATGTGTAAAGGGAAGCTATAGAGGTATAAAGGGAGGCTCCAAAGACGTCTTAATGTATAATGTGCTAATTGTGACAATAAACGATATGTGCTTTCAATTTATCTTGGACATCACAGGCAATGGTGAAGGAAAACATCGTGAGGAAACCTGAACTTATTACTATTTATAGTTAATGTAATGCTGAAAAAGCAAAGTCAGAGGCCTGTGGGTTTCCCAGAGGCGGCTTAATTAACTCTGACACCAGAGGTGGCCACATCCTCACACGAAAAAGAAAGAAGTGTTTTAGCTGGAAAGAAGAAGTGGCGCAACACACTCCCCAGCAAACTCTGGGACAGGGAGGTAAAAGTCGATTCATAGTTTCATTGCTTAAGATATAAAATCGCTTAATTGGATTTTTAACCTGAGTTTTTTTGGTAACCACTCCTGTTAAGGACCTATACCTATGCCCGCTTTCTACGCTGCTTGGTTGGGATGATGTTTGCCTCTCTGGTTCACACAATGTATATTTATTTTTCAGGAAGCATCGAATCTCCTCATGTTGTCATTGTTTGATGTATTTTACATTGGGCACCCTTTTTAACGGCACCTTAGCTAATGGCACCTGAGGTATTCCACATTCGGAACCTATCAATGTTTTTCGCAAGTGCCGTAAGTGGAATGTTATTTAAAATTTAGTAAGTAGTTTGTTGTTGTAGTAGTTTGTTTTTCATTTAGTAATCTCTTCGCGTTGAAAAAGTTACCAGTTTTCCTGATAAGTGCATAAATGAACGTTGGCCGTGGCCGTAGCGTAATTTTTAATAATTCAATTAAAAGTTAGTGAAGTCAAGTTAGTGTGTGCAGATATTACTTTCAATTAAGTCATCGCCACTTAAAGGCCTGGGAAAATTCGCAGATGTCACTTTCATAAGTGAAACGCACAGGACTAACAATGGTATTTAAAAATCAATAATAATAATATTATCAATCATTGCTAGATTAATTTGTTTAGAGTCCGTAGTAAACGTAAACAAATTACTCTAGTATAGACAGTAGAATCTATTATTATTCATTTTTATTTTTCACATTCATAAGTGACGCGTAATTGCCTAATTGAACTAGAAGATTTGACTTTGACTTCAGTTTGACAGGAAACCTAACCGGCAGGCTTATTACGTATCTTTCGCAAGAGCAAAACGATAGCGATTTTTGCGCAATAATTGCTCTTCAATACCAAAGTTTTAGATTTGTAGGCGTTTTTTTTAAATAACTGCATTTGACAAACAGCGAGCGATTAACAAACGATTGTGTAGGACCTACCATGCCTACACTGCAGGTAATTCCGATTTTTTAGACATAAAGCGTTTGATAGCTATCGTTTTGCTCTTGCAAAAGATACGTAATAAGCCTACGGGTGGTATTTGCCAAAGTGTGAGACGCTGGACGTACCACCAAATGGGTCAAGGAAAAGCCCCAGTTCAAGAATATCAACACCGCTTACATTTGGATTAGGTATCCCTCTAATTCGTGAATAAATAATAAAGGCTTAACATAAAGGAAAAAGTATATTATATTTCCAACACAGCAAGCTCATGTTGCGGCAGTATATTGTTTCAATGCCAAGTTTTTATACCCAACTATCAAATCTATACGAAGCATGCAATGTTTAACAATTTATGAATTTATAAAACTGAAACGTCTTCAAGATATAGTTAAGGTTATCATAACTTTGCATGCAGAACTTCAAGCTCCACGATATGGGTAGAGTCTGAACAGTCACGACAAACTTCGCTATGATAAATGGTTTGAATGTCAACCAGCCTACTTAGTACATACGAATGGTCCTTTGAAACTGTGTCACAGAACTTGTTACTTTGCATTTTGCCCCTTTCGAAATATCTGCTGAATATTATCAACAAATATGTAGGGTGCTTGATATAATTTTGTACCACATCCGGTGATTTTACCCGTGATGTGATTAGAATTACAAATAATGTACATTGTACATAAATAGTTATTGCAATAATCACACCGCAGAATCTATTATAGGTAATTATTTTATGTACGAGTATGTAAAAGTTTTGTGTCTTTACATAGTACCACATATCTATGGTGTTTGCACAATATTTTGCCACGGTCGTCTATTATTTTCTTGCTATTAACGGAATCTAAGGTTTTCTAGGCAATACATAGGCATTTGGATAATGATGGAAAGTGCTAAGAGAACTGTGGGAAACCCTGCAATGTGAGCATTGTTTACAAACAGACAAAACAATCACATCGGTGAACGGATACTTAGAAACAGCAGTTTTTACAAATAATAACTTAATATAAACACATAATGAATACCTGTCTAATAAATAGTTTAGTTGTTCCGTTCTTTCCGGCATTTCGGCACGAGTAACGATAACTTCACAGACACAGTTGATAAATAAAATAACTTCCTAATGACGAGGACACGTATACAACATAAATATAATGTACATCAGACGGTGATTGTCAATATTGGAACATTTTCATTACACGGTTTAATTTTAAACGCGGTGTTACGTTGTGCGTGCCCAAACATAACATTAGCACTAAGATGACTAAACTTAAAGCTTTGTCTACGGGTGATATCAGAGCAGCGATTACGTACGAATATGGGCCAGGTGTTGCAAACCTAACGTTATCAACGATATGACGAGTAGGTACGACGTTATCAACGTAAGGGACCAGAGGATTTTGTTTGTCAGGTGGCAGGGGCCGGGTGAGGTAATGTTCTTGGACAGCTCGGAGATGGTAACGCAACACATCCAGTACCAAATACTAGACGAACCTGTGTAATTATGTCAGTGTTATCTGTTTTCGTATACAACTCACATAATAACCAGCATTACATCTGGTTGTATAAAAACAGGCTTAACTGAATCATAACAACGCTAGACTGCTGAAATGACTAGCACTGTTTGAATACTAAGTTGCTGCAACACGCACCACACATGGTTTCATACGCAGGAGTGCTGTAGTCTAGTCTAAACATCTACGTAGCCTACTAACCTCATTACAGAACGTACACTGTAACTGGCCTTCAAGACATCGGCACTTTTAACTACCATCACATATCTATTATACTGGCTTCTGCCAGCGGCTTCGCCTGCGTGATAGTCGGAAATTATTCTACGGGAACATATTATTTATTATATACTTTATTGTACACCACTACAACCAACAAACCACCGACAACCCACCAACCATCAACATCACCACCGACCAACATACTACCAGGATGAAAAGTAGCGTATGTGCTATTCCGGACTATAATCTATATCTGTGACAAATTTCATCCACATCCGTTCAGCCCTTCTGGCGTGATTGAGTAACAAACATACATCCATCCATCCAAACTTTCGTATTTATAATATTAGTAAGAAGTAAGATAAGATTGACTTATTTAGATAAGGAATATTGAGGATACCTACCTATGAGTCAAATTTTTCCATTTTTGTAATGCCTAGTATGTATTTACTATCTATTTTTCTGTGTTTTATCTTTATTTTCACAAAGTTAGGTACACGGGTTTTAAAATGAGTCATCAGTGAATTCAATGGAACGATATCAGGAACGATTATCTTGAATGATAATATATGATCAAATAAATGACCTCGTCGTCAGGAGATATACCTAACTAACTGCTCATCACTGAGGAAAAACAATCAACAAACAAAAATGGTACCAATTATAATGAGTTCAACAAAAAAATAACAGAAGAGTTAATGTTTGTAACCAATTCGGAAGATAAAAAGTAGCGTGGGAGTGGGAAGAAAGCGTTGTTTTGTAACGATGATGTACTATGTTTTGATTCTGCATACTATGTTGTTATACTCAGCATAATGTTTAGCTCAATCTGAAAAATAACACTTAATTCAAAACTGAATACTAAAGCAATCAAGGAATGCTGCCGATATCACAAAACAACTGTCGTTAACTCATGAGATGCTATATTAAAGGATGTTAATATTAAAATTGTAACTACACAAACACAGCTGGTTCCGTTTCTAATAAAAGACAATTAAGGAGAACATATTGATTTCATGGTCCAATACATTCGCATGACATAATTGCAATTAGCAAACCGACTGGCTACAACTGCGAGGCTGATTATGAAACAATTGTTTAAATTGCAACAAGTATCAGCCGGTACCAAACAGGATTGTTAAAACAGAATGTACAAGGAAGGAACTATTTTTATATTTGTTAACTAACTGCTTTGTTCCTGAATGCGGCAATATAGGAAATGTCAAGCGATTACGAATCAAAAGCATAGAATGTTTTAAATGAACGTTTTAAGTTAGTATCAACACATAGTGTTATATATGATAGAATACTAGCATACAGATGCATCATCCCATACAAAGAAACCGTGCCGACGACGTAACTAGCGTTTTTCGTCTGATTAATCTGATATTTTTTTGTACATCGAACGCGTTCGGTTCTGTTTCACGGTGATAGATAGATGGTTCGTAATATTTTTTTCTTTAAATACAGTGAAGGTGCGTTTTATAGTATATTTTTGCACGTTTTTCAATTTTTTCAAATTTTAAACAATCGATTGGAATGCTCAGAAATTTTAAAATGCGCCATCTATTGGCATCAATTTTAAATGATCCGATCAAATAATCTTTGAAATGTGAATTAAGAGCCCTATTCTCCATAATTTTGTATTTAGGAGTGTTGATTAAACAAGAACATAGAATTTTTATGTTCAATTCCAGAAAATGTTAATTTTACACACATTTAATAACAAATAAAGTGTATATCGCGCCATCTAGTGAGATTTATTTGAACCTAATTTTCTTTCAAAGCGCTTAGCACTCCGTGGTATCAATTTCCACTCTCCTTAAGGTGCCTGAGGCGACCATAACTGTGAAAATATCACTCGCAACAATATAAATCTTAGCATAGATAATTCTGACAATTTAAAAGGCCAATCTAAACTCTTTTCTATCCTATCGAACTAAACAGTTGGCAAATTCAAATGACCCGAAAGTTCATCGAACAAAGAGTACCAAAGCTAATTCTATAAAGCAACCAGCAACGTGCAATCGAAACGAAGAGTAAGTGGGTCATCATAATAATATAGTGGAAGATACACTCGTGAACCAGAGCGCATAGAAACACCAATGCTGTTTTATAGGCCTGGTCTCTAAAACATACACTAATATAATACCACTAGTACTGGGGACTTGAGCGATTGCTGGGCAGTTTTAGCGTCACCATTACTTTTTCCCAGCTAAAACACTGGGAAGCCGAGACGGTTAGACTTTTTGGGCGATTGTTTTTTGTGATCAAATTTAAAAGCTGAAAATCTCTTTTTGAATGTCAAAGTTCAAAAAGTGATTTTCAGCCTTGAAATTGGATTTGATTTTGAGTACGTGGCTGCTACTCAAAATCAAATCATATTTAAATAATTTTAATTTAAAACTTCCTCTCAGTAATTGATCCGTATCGGCCATACCGCAAAAAAACGTGATTTGACACAGTCATATCCGACATGCACATAATTGTTTCAGTAAAGTTACGGACAAAAATAGAAAGCTTTTTTGTTTGGGCCAATGTATTGTTGGCAGCCACTGTTGGGCTCCTGAAACAATACGCTCCAAAATAACTATATTTATGACGAGCAAAAATTCAGAATACGGTTTACATTGTATTTGCCAAAACCGTTTTGCGTCAGGCCATTCAGAAAGGATGAGTGAAAGTGGGTTTACGAGAAATAATTGCGAGATGATGTCATGGAAACTCACTCGCAAAAATAATGATGTCACCTTTTTTGACGAAGATGAAGGACTATTCATATCTTAAGCAAAGAATTTATGTGAAAATATAAGGGCATACATCCAACGTATCCAAGATTAGATCACAGATGCAATACAATACAAACTGCAGTTTAACAATATAAGCTACGAAAATCGGACTTGTTCCAGTTCGAAATAGGAGCACTAGATAGTGAGTGCGTAACGTGAGATCTAACCTGCACCGGTTGGAGTTACTGGTAAGGCTATACCGTTGTGAAAGATCTGGATTTTCCATCTGGATGTTTGCTTAGAGACGTTTATTAATGGGGTGCTATAGCAATTATATTTTCCTTTAAATGAAAAGATTTCACTTGGTCGGTAATGACTAGTACTATGGATGGACCGATGGTGATAGTCTATGATGCTGTAAGAATAGGGGACCAACCTGTGCCCTTTCCTGTGCTGAGGCGCGGCGTTGGTGCCGCCCGCGTTCTGTTGTCTCTCGCCCTCCGTCATCTTGATGTGGAACTCCGCGTCTCACCGCACGCCCATACCAGTCTTCACTTCTACGCACCTCCACCTGAACCAAAAATTCACAAATTTTATTATACGTATATTTTTACACTACTTAATCCGAAAAGGAAGCGAAGCGAACGAGCTCTATGAAAATATTATTTTCAGTAAACAAATGTAGGTACAGTATAAGGTAACTTTCAAACGTTTATGTAACAATTCGTGCCAAGAATAAAATCCCTGCTTTTAGAGTGCTTCTGCTTTAGTTCGTCATTGAAAATCAATGTCTAGGAATATGTAAAGCGGACGGACAGGTGAAGAGGCTATAATTAACTTTGTCATAACATTCATGCCTACGCTTTTCTTGCATATATGAGGAATGTACTGTTATGTATTGCTGAAACAAATTGTACAGTTTATTGTGTCCATCTGGTGTACTGTTGTCAGTAATGTTTTGTTGGAAGACTTCCAGGTTTGCAGTAAAGAAAAATGGTTTTATTAAAATAGAGGCAATGTATTGATCGGACGATTTCGCAAATAAAATATGTACTATAAATTGAAGTTAGATCGCTATATCTTGCTGACACGGCAAGGTCACGTTGACGCCTCAATACTGAAGGTTGAAGGTTCCTCACTAATGGCAATTCGACTAAGGGCCACGCTAGCACGTTAGTCAATTTATATTCTCGTAATATTAAAATGTGCCAGCTACTGTATTCAGTTACGAAACTACATGACTCATATAACACTAAAACAATGGATCAGCAGTTTTTTTATTTACTAAGTAATGAATAGCATAGCCAAGAACGATGTTTTGCGTAAATGATACTGTTCAAACTTTTCCAGAACCGCCTGATGAAGTGGGCTATGGTACGTGTGAAAGCACCGATCCATAGGATTAAGAATTAATCAATAGGCCACTTTCAAGATAAGCAGTAAGCACTGTCAATTGGCGAAGCTTGCCGATAATATATGTGTATAGCCACAACGCTTTGTCATCAAACTGTATTAACCTGTATGGACTTCTGTTGCAAATTCACAGAAATGCCGAGACATATAAAAAAAACTGGCCAAGTGCGAGTCGGACTCGCGCACGAAGGGTTCCGTACCATTATCGCAAAAAACGGCAAAAATAGTCACGTTTGTTGTAAGGGAGCACTTAAATATTTACTTTATTCTTTTTTTAGTGTTTGTTGTTATAGCGACTACAGAAATACATCACCTGAGAAAATTTTAACTGTCTGGCTATCACTGTTCATGAGATACAGCCTGGTGACAGACGGACAGACAGACGGATCGTGGAGTCTTAAGGTTGCACTAGTCCAAAATTCTTCCATACAAACGTAGTTTGGGTTTTACTCCACTGTTTGACGATGTACGTTCAAAATAAAAAATTATATCAATTTGTCTCATCATTATCTAGTCCTGTATGGAAGCAAAAAGTACAAAAAAATATTAGCTTGAAAGTTATGAGCTTCGAAAGTCCCATATTTCAACACCAATTTTAACGCATCTTTGGGCGCAAATAAGTACCATAAGAAGAAAGAAAATTGAAAAACGGCCTCCATACAGGGATAGATTAGTTGTTCAACAATGCAAATAATTTTATTTTGAACAGATACATTCAGTGGTTTTTTCATGATATCCAGACTCCCAAAGGTCTGTTTATAAAATTTCGCGCGCTCGTTTTCGTTCTAAATCATCATCCATCTCGCTACAAATTTCCTCCCCGGTCAGTGGGGCGGAGGGGTGCGCGTGCGGCATATACACCTACACACACACACGCTCACTAGTTTAGCTACCGCCCGGCGCCCGCGCCCCGCTCGCTGCCCCAGAGGGGCCTCAATCGTCTGCTGCATAATATATACGTCACCGTAATTACGCGCGTGCGGTGTATGTTATTGATATTGTGATATCGACGATAACGTATTCGTATAATATTTTACAACATTGACCCCTGGCTTGAACTTTGGATTCCGATATTCCTTTATGTGTTGTGTTGATTATTTTGAATTGGTCCGAAATTTTACTGACCCTGGCGTTCGTGGGATTTCATACTGATTTACATGGCGTTTGAATTTGAACTTGTTGCGTCAGTGAAGTGATCTTCTTCTTCAGCAGTTCAAGTAACAATGGGTAAGTTGAATCTTTTATCGAATTTAGTTTGTACAATTCATGAGGGCGCTTGACATGACTTTTATACCTAAATAAACACAGACTTGTAATTCTAATGTTTCACGCGCATTTATAAAATTTTAAAATTACAAACTGCCTATCTTTATCTATAATTAGAAAATCTTTTTTAAAAATACTACCGACTTCCAAATAAAAACACTACAAAGTGAAAAATAACTAATTTCGGAAGTCGGTGTTCTTGTTTTTGTTTCTTCGTTATTTTTTTTTTTTTAGTTGTGGTACATAAAGATCAAGTTCAATAATACCTATAATCTCAGATTAGGGAAAATCTGAGCCTAAAATGCCTAAATTTATGCCTGAATAGATTACCTGAATACCTAACATAAAACTAACATAACCGGTGCAATGAGAGTGTATCTTTCAGGGTGAACTGTACAAATCTGCGTACCCCTTTAGAGCGTACCGGCTTGACGTTATGTTATCAAAAGGCCTAACCAATAAACAGTTTTGCGATCGCAGCAATCCCGAGAGATTTGCCGTTGTTTATTGAATAGTTCTGTTGTATATATTAGGATATTAGATTCCAATTAGATTAGGTATTTTAAGATTTTCGATAGTCGTGCCTACTTGTATCGAAAGTTCATTATTATGTAGGTACCTATCTGTTATATCGATATCGACTCGGCTTCAGCGGCGGACAAACACAAAAGGAAGCTATTTTTTAACCGACTTCAAAAAGGAGGAGGTTCTCAATTTGACTGTATTTTTTTTGTTACTTACCTCAATACTTTTTTAATGTGAACCGATTTTGATGATTCTTTTTAGGGTTCCGTACCCGAAGGGTCCGGAACCCTAAAAACCTCGCGGTCCGTCTGTCTGTCACCAGGCTGTATCTCATAAACCGTGATAGCTAAACCGGTGAAATTTTCACAAATGATGTATTTCTTTATAACAACAAATATTAAAAACAGAATAAAATTAATATATAAGTGGGGCTCCCATACAACAAACGTGATGTTTTTTTGCGATAATGGTACGGAACCCTTCTTGGCCGGTTTTTTATTTGTATACCTACTATGCGCGCCGACACTCACAAGCTCGGCTCAGCCACCCGAAGCTATTATATTGTATTGTGATAACAAAGAGAATATTTCAAACTGCTATTGTAAACAAACAATCAATAAACAATTTACAAAATAACATTATTTTTTATTTGATGAACCTAATTACCTAGAAAACAAGTCTCACATCAAAGTGGCGCTATCGAAAAAGCAGTTATCCTGACTCTGGTTGGTATGAAATACCTACTTACGGGGAGGCGCCTGTAGGTTATAGCTAACTAGCTAAGGTAAGTAAACACCTATTTAACACACATTGTAATATTTGCACAACCTGCAATAAAATACAAAAACATAAAGACATGACCTACACCCGTGCGCATAGAGCCTAGCTTTCCGCACGCGCTGGTACGATACCTACAGTCAGCGAAGCCCTGGCGCCCGCTCTGCCAACGTAAAATCTACCGACTTGACGCTCGAACACTTTTCATTCTTATAAGTAAGGGCATAAGGTTCAATAAGCGCGCAAGCGGCTCGCGCTGCTCTGTCGTCGCCGTCGCCAAAAATAATTAAAAAGTCAAATCTAACATTACTTGTCAATAATAACAATATCTATGTAAATTCACATTTTCGCAAAAGATCTTATTGTCAAGTTGGCAAAGTCGCGGGTAAATATAGGTGCATAACAACAAGTAAATTGAGTGCCTTCTAATTACGTTACACACAGAAATAATCCAAAGTTATAACATCTATTTTTTTATGTTTATGTTGTCAATGAATTGCATACGCGCCACCGCAACCACACACAAGTATATTATAGTAATCTTTGCACACACACCGCCGCGCTGTCGGCGCTCTGCAATGAAATTGCGCATGTGTGCATCACACAGCGTTATAAGTGTGTATACGAACACGATCTAGCTTCTTACTGCTCATCACAGCGTCTATCTCTTTCCTGCGCGATGTCGGATGAGATAGCAAATATTTTAACTCCGCCGCCAAATAGTTCGTGCCGTTGACTAGTGTAACCTTAAGGAAGCGTCCCGTTTTTACCCTTTGGGTACGGAACCCTTAAAATACGTTGTGGTTTTCTAACACACTGTTGGTCGTAAAGAAGAATACGAAATTCTTTTATTAGAAATTCCAAATACGTATAAAACCCCGGTGGGTTAGCTGGTTATTATTGGTACGATGATTCCGTACCCGTGACCCCCAGCGTTGTGGTTTACAGCATATGTTTTGTCCTGCGATGAGTCTCGGCGAATTGTTTACTATTATTTATAGAACAGGTGGCGTCTTATTTACAATTGAGAAGGAATGAGTTGGATATCTATCACATGCTGTTCTTAACATAGATATACTATTGTTATAAGCCGATTGTAGACATAACAGAATAGTAAGTTTTACAATAGTTAGTAAGTCAAGTAGTCTCAGTACTTATCTATCTGTTTTTCAGGAATCCCTCGACCGTTTTGTTATGTTATAGCAAAGACGTCATGGCAGGCTGTTCATGGACCAGGCGGACCGGATAAACCAGTGTACAATGTTCTTTTAATCTTACTCCTTACTATAAGAATACTATAAAATGTGAAATTTTGAATGGATGGATGTGTGTGTGGATGTATGTTTGTAATCAATGACGCCGTAACGGCTGAACGGATCTGAATGAAATTTGGCACATACATAGATTATAACGACAAGGCCGCCCGTTGTATGTTTTTAGTATTAAGTTTCTTTTTTTTTCTTGTTTATTAAGGTGTACAATAATGTGTAAATAAATAAATAAATACATTATAGTCTGGAATAGCACATAGGCTACTTTTTATCTCGGTACAATGTTTTCTTAGGATGATAAAACACTTTTCACGCGGGGGAAGCCGCTAGCAGAAGCTAGTAAAGACAAAGTTTGAATTAAGGAGGTTATCCTAGAAACTTCTCATCCGATTTCAAAAACTATTTTACTGACAGAAATCTATAACTGAGTGTCATAGGACTTACAGGCTACTTTTTATGACAGAAAAATTGGGTTTTCGTGAAAGGCTACAGGAGCGGAGCCACGGACGAAATGCTCCTTCCAAATAATACGATTTCCGAGAGATTGACCTCTATTAGATAGATATTTTTGTGAGCTACACAAACAAACAGGCTGTTCGGATGGAGTACCACGTTCAAATTAAGCGGCTAATGTAAGTCGTTCACATTTCTAAGAACATATTCCAATTCGGTTGATTGCGGTCAAACCGCCAGTGAACGTACCCCGTGCTGGGTAGTACGGCTGTACGGTATCTAACGGGAAATATATGCGGTCATTACTTCGTGCAAAAGCAAAAATGCCCTGTCTAAACTCACTGCTAATATTTATCGTAAATGTATACCTACCTATTATACGGTAAATTGTCCGCAGTTTGCTGAATGGTATCATATAATACGGGGAGATACGGGAGAATGACGATAACATCTAGTCAGCCCCAGTCAACCTCACCTGCACGCTCTGGAAGTTTGTACACACAGACAACCAGAGACGACAGCCTTTCAGCTGTCGTGGTGCTCCCTGCTAGACAACTAACGAGGCAATGGCGACCGAGCTGTGGCGGTATAACCACTCACCTGCTTGGGTTACCAGGCAGAAGAGGTTTCAGCAGCCTTGGGGCCCAAATAGCCTCAAAAACGACTGATGCAGAAGGCAAGGGGAAACCACTGCATTATAAAGACAGTCACCATGAAAGTAGCATTAAATAGAGAACGATCGCCATGCGAGCCGCTTAGCAACCGGCGCCGTGCTGCGTCCGGGGCGCACGGTGTGAAGTTGGTTACCGGCCATGGAGTAGTAGGAGACCAGGCTCTCCATGGAAATCCAACTACTGGAATCTCCATCAAGCTGCGACAAACCCAGGCGATAGGGACATGGAATGTACGCGGCCTACTAAGTCCCGGCAAACTCACCATCCTGGAAAGAGAAGTTGAAAGATGCGGTATAAACATCTGTGGACTCAGCGAGACACACTGGAAAAACAACGGACATTTCGTAACTGACAACCACGTCGTTTATTTCTCAGGCCACGAAAAAAGCAGCCAGAACGGTGTAGCCTTTTTAGTTCCCGTCCAGCGTAGGAATAGTGTGATAGGTTACGAGCCAGTAAGCGACCGGATAATCAGCATTAAGCTGAAAGCGTCGCCAGTGAATCTGAACCTTATACAGATATACGCCCCTACGAGCACTGCCAGTGACGAGGTAATTGAAAGATTCTACTCCGAACTGGAAACCACCATAGCCAAAATCCCCAACAGAGAACTTCTTGTCATCCTGGGTGATTTCAACGCAAAAATTGGAGCAAATGCTCAACAGCTTGGCAAGTGCGTCGGAAGTTTTGGACTCGGTATTCGGAACGACAGAGGTGACAGGCTCATTCAATTTGCGTCCGAAAATGATCTGGTTATTACAAACAGCTTCTACCAACACCACCCTCGAAGGCTATACACTTGGACATCGCCCGATGGAAAATACCGCAACCAGATAGACTATATTCTGGTTCGATCGCGGTGGAGGTCATCTGTCACGAATGCCCATACACTACCTGGCGCTGACTGCGGATCAGATCACCAACTTCTGATCTCAAAGTTCAAACTCAAATTAATGGCTGTCAGAGCCCTCGAAAATCAGAGAAGAAGGCTAGACGTGACAGATATTCCGAAATTCAAGTCTCTAGTGGAACACAATTGGGCTAAATGGTCGAACACGGATTTTGATAGCGAACCACCGGAAGAACTTTGGAACAGAGCGAAGTCCCTTATAGAGCTGGCGGTCTCAGAATCTAAAACAGCAACTGTGACACACAAACAGCAACACTGGATGACGGATGGAACCTTTGCGCTTGTTGAGGAGCGTCGAAAAATGAAAGCAGCCGGTGCAAGTGTTCAAGCCTGTAATGAAAAGTCTGCCCAGATCCAAAGGAAATGCAGACAGGATCACAACGCCTACCTGCGCCATATATGTGAGGAAATTGAAGCTCATGCAGGTAGATATGAGTCGAGAGACCTGCATCACAAAATTCGGCTTATAACTAAAGCGCTCCCATCTAAAACTTGGGCCATTGAAGACGGTAATGGTCAAGTGGTCAGCGAACTGGAGCAGATATCTGAGGCTTGGAGATTTTACTGTAGGTCGCTGTTTGAGGATCCGCAGTCGGAAGCTTTTACACCTACAGAACCTGAGAGTGATACACTGGAGCCAGACATTCTTGGATCTGAAGTCAGAGCTGCCATTAAGCATTTGAAGAATGGAAAGGCTACGGGTTCTGATACCATCCCAATTGAGACCATTCGAGCATTGGGGGAACGCGGCGTGCAGATCTTTAGCATCATCTGCAATAAGATATGGTTGGCAGGAAAATGGCCGAAGGAATGGGCTCACACTATTTTTATTCCTCTCCACAAAAAGGGTTCCACCAAAAAGTGCAGTAATTACCGTCTGATTGCACTGATCAGTCATGCAAGCAAAATATTGCTGCACATCCTTAACGAACGGCTGAAGGCACACCTGTCGAAAGAAATCGCACAAGAACAAGCTGGGTTTGTGAAGGGAAAAGGAACTCGGGAGCAAATTTTCATTGTCCGTCAGGTTATCGAGAAGGCACGAGAATTCAACAAGCCGACCTACATATGCTTTGTTGATTTCTCAAAAGCGTTTGACTCCGTGAAATGGCCAACCTTGTGGAAGACGCTACTGGAAATGGGCACACCAAAACATCTTGTGCACCTTCTTAGAGAACTCTACGAAGGAGGGACTGCATCAGTGCGAACAGATAGCCACATTTCGGATAGCTTCCATCCCAGTGCAGGTGTCCGTCAGGGATGTATCGTATCGCCACTTTTGTTTAACATCTACACGGAGCTCATTATGCGAATCACTCTCGAAGACTGGACTGATGGTGTTGCAATTGGCGGCTACAAAATTGCTAACCTTCGCTACGCTGATGACACAACATTGTTTGCGACTAGTGCTGACCAAATGGAGGAACTTCTCCTTAAGATGGAGCGCGTGAGTCTTGCATTCGGATTGAAGATCAACCGGAGCAAGACCAAAATAATGATTGTGGACCGTAGCAACAATAACGCGTCGCCTGTGACACAAATTGCCAACTGTGACGTAGTTCAGTCCTACATATATCTTGGCGCTATGATTGCAAGCAATGGCAGTTGCGTGGATGAAGTGAAGCGGCGAATGGCGATGGCTAGAGGGGCAATGGATAAGTTAAAGAAGATATGGAGGAATCGCAGTATAACGAAATCCACTAAGATCAGGCTCGTCCGTGCGCTTGTTTTCCCCATATTTCTGTACGCAGCTGAGACATGGACACTACGAGAACTGGAACGGAAAAAGATAGATGCTCTAGAAATGTGGTGTTGGAGAAGAATGCTTGGCATTTCTTGGACAGAATTCCGCACTAACGTCTCCATACTCCAAGAACTCGGCATCAAGCAGCGTCTATCAGCAATAGTACAGTCTCGCATACTGAAATTCTTTGGCCATGTCTCAAGACGGAATAACGAATCCATTGAGCACCTGGTGGTGCAGGGCAGAGTGGACGGTAACAGGCCACGCGGGAGATCACCGATGAGGTGGACCGACCAAATTAAATCTGCGATAGGAGGTCCAGTCAATGAATGCGCTAAACTTTCATCTAACAGAGCCAAATGGAGAGAGATCGTGAGGCGAGTGACAAGAACACCAGCGATCGGACAAAATTCATAGTGACCACGACCGCTCTGTCAAGAGCGAAACGAATAAGAAGAAGAATCATATAATACCGTTTTTGGGTCTGAATATTGAGAAGGTTTAAGAAAATAAAAAAAACTGGCCAAGTGCGAGTCGGACTCGCGCACGAAGGGTTCTGTACCACTATCGCAAAAAACGGCAAAAAAATCACGTTTGTTGTAAGGGAGCACTTAAATATTTACTTTATTCTGTTTTTAGTTTTAGCACACGCAATGACTTACGACTTCAATCGCCATGGTGTAATAAGTTCACATTACTTAGCTGAATAATTAACTTCGATTTAATCATCACTTATTATGACCTAATTAAATAATGCCAATCAATAACTGATTGAAAATTAGCCTCTTTAAAAAACTGGCCAAGTGCGAGTCGGACTCGCACACGAAGGGTTCCGTACCATTATCGCAAAAAACGGCAAAAAAATCACGTATGTTGTATGGGAGCTCCATTTAAATATTTATTTTATTCTGTTTTTAGTATTTGTTGTTATAGCGGCAACAGAAATACATCATCTGTAAAAATTTCAACTGTCTAGCTATCACGGTTCATGAGATACAGCCTGGTGACAGACGGACAGGCAGACAGATAGACAGGCGGATCGTGGAGTCTTAGTAATAGGCTCCCGTTTTTACCCTTTGGGTACGGAACCCTAAAAGTAGCTATGTTATTTAACCTTAAATTTAAGAATTTCATCAGTAAATGGCAGCAAAATAGGGAGTCACCCAAATGATGTCATTAATGGACTTAAAGCTAGATTCACACAGTATATACTGCATTTCTATTGCGCCGACGCACTTCAGCAAAACGCTTTCTGAAATATCACTGCCAACTGTGCGTGAGATAAAATCAAACCTAGTGAATGTGCTTGTTGAATATAATTAAAGGATTGCTTTTAATTCGACACCGACCATCACGGTTAGTCTCCTAATTTAGTTGGACTACCGCAGTTTCACGTCCTAATACCCAATATTGCACAGATTTAGGTCACCGCACAGCGGGTTGATTAATTCGGGTTATAGCGTGCCAGCGAAACTGACTCTATCAAAATATGCGCAAAAAACAAGGTGAGAATTTATGCCAAACTTAATATGTTTGGTCTCAGTAACGGTCAACATTAGTAAACCTGTTTAATAGCATATTAATAAGTGTAGTGGACAGATACTATTAATTGTGCGGATTCTACAAATGTTTATGAAATAATTAATAACTACGCTACGCGTAACAAAATTTGCGCGAGTAACGGCAGTGAGAACAGTATAATGAACACTGGGCTCTCACGGTTAGTGTTACAGCGAACATAGTTATAACTGTCCACCTTGCAGTGGAGTAGCAATAAATGATAGCGACTTCACACAATGTAGCATAGATCCACAATACCATACTAAACAATAATTTGGTCTCAACGCACAAGTTGTGTAGTACAGCGTCAACTTGTGCCATCTGATGATCCTATTTGAATCAGTCAATAAATACGTACTTACAACAAACATGATTGTTTGGACGAATGAACAATTAAAAGTGATTGATACAGTAGGTAATAAATCAGTAAACTCTGCAAAGAATAAGAACTAGCATAACATCAATCAAAAAGACAAATTTGTAATAGAAACAGGTAGACAAGGATATAACTGTATACTTGGAATGAGGGCACTTGAATGAAGAAACCTTGCAATATAATAGTCACAACAGATGCTTTACGACGCTGTTCACCGTATGGCTGTAAATACTCAGAAAGACGGCCACTGTCGCTAATACTTCTGACACGATAGCCGGCTACTCTTTATGTTTAACAGACTTGAATGACAATCCACAAGTTCACTTCTCTAATAACACGTGTCACTGTCGATATTTAACATTATTCTTCATGATGATTGACGAGTTATGTTTAAACAATATAGTTTGATATTCAAAATTACTGACAACATATAATTTTTTGTCTTCTACATAACAAATACTCAGCTACCAAAGATGGACTTTTATTGACGTGTCTGTCTATTGTTCACGGTGGATTACTTCTAAGAATTTGTAGTCATTTTTATGCCACTATGTCCCCATTGAAGGTCACGGTAATACTCAGGGTTACAATGTGCATTGAACGACTTGGATACATGGAAGCATCGACAAAACATCCTTGTAGAGTGGGCGCATACCTGCATTGTTATGTAACAATTTCGCAGAGTAGGACGGATGCCAAAATTTCACTCCACGCCAACTGCTGCCGGTCGCCTTTAGGGAGAATCGGTGAATGGTTTCACTGCGGTACCGAGACCGCAATAAAATCTTTTTTTTTTCTAACATAACATCTAACCACCGCTGCGTGTACGCTAAATATCTGAATTAGTGTTACATAACTGCACTACAGTTTTCCGCTTTCTAAGTGAATTTAGTTTTGAGCATAATAAATAAAAGAGGTATAAAGATGTTCCGTAATCTACTACTGTGCAGTATAATTTTGCATATTCATTGTAAAAGGAACAAAAAAAATTAGCAGTCTACAGCAATTTAGTATGGTTTTTTTGTAAACGCGATTAAATGCAACTCTTTTAATTTTATAATTAGTCATAATAAAATTATGAGAGTTGTATTTTCTCGAAAAGCCAACCGAACACAAAAATAACTTTCAATAGCGCCAAAAATAATGATTAACACGTCTGTACACAATGACTCAACGTCACTTGACAATACTAAGAGACAATACAATATCCTATTGCAAATCTAGCCGGAATTCTATTATTCGAAGCTGCTATATGTAAAAGGGAAGGTGGTGATATAATATTACTGTCATTAAATTTCCTCGTAAGAAGACAGAACTAACAAACCTAGCACACTACTTGAAGCCGATACTTACAAGTACATATTAGATAAGATGGTAAATAAAGAACGAAAACTAGAAACAAAATAGGAAACAGAAGCGTACACGTGTCACATTATCCTCCTATATAATGTAATTTATCTGTAATTGATGAGTCCTTGAAATTGTTTAGAAGGACTTATATCAGAATAAACATAATTAAAATGTTAATGAACTGAATGGCTTTCAATACATAACAGACTGTTATGAAAGTGTCAATGTCAAGAACATGCCTAGACTATGATGTGACTTGTAAAACATCAACAGAAGAGTTGTAAAACATAAATACATATTAAGAGGCAATCTTCAAAACTCTTACAGACATTTAAGGAGCCATTGAAGGGTAGCCATAAAATAGCAGACAGAGGCAAATAGCTACAAAGAGCGAGAAGGCAAATAAGAGAAGCCTGACGATGATGATGACAAAGGTACAAAATGTTGCTAATTTGGTTATTATCACTAACAAACACGAAGGCAACGTATAACACGTGGAATCCTTATATTCGTTTTATTTAAAACAGTCTAATCATGTGAGGCAAAGCAAGGTGAAGGCTGTTATTTTCAAGAACGGACGCGTCTCGTTCGTGCAGCCTAACAATGGCTCGCTGAATATGAATAGCCACCATCTTTATTCTACTCGTACTACATCTCATATGGTAGTGATAATGCGCTATAGTGATAATTGTATACGTTTGCTAGAATGGTGAACAAGCAGCGTCACTCACTGTTGTTATGTATAAAAGCTGTTACAGAGTCTGTTGATAACTTCATAATATAAAATCTAGATTCTGTATGAGTTGAGTGGCGATACTTTGGGGAAGGCTTATTCCCAGTAGTGGAAGAAGGGGCGCCTCGTTTATAGTAAATCTGAGGAGTAAGCCGTACAGACATGTACAACTATAGTAAAGTAAGAAGTAGCAGATCTAAGAATACATGATTGGATGATGTGGAAGACAATATGACAACGCCTAGGAAAGAAGCAGTAGGATTTGTTTAGTGAGATGTCAGCTTCAAGCGATGTTGTGAAGAAGAAAACAGCGAACAAGACTGACACAAACCCCAAAATTTGGATATAGACAAGATTTTGATATTACTTTACCTCATAATCAGGCTCTTAAAAAAGAAAATAATAAAACTAGTACTTATAAATTGGTAGAAATGAGAAAGCGAGTAAAAATAAAACGATATCTATGTTAATTATTGTAAATAGTGCTTTGGCTTTCAAACATTCTCTAGAGAAATTAATATTAAAACGTTAGTCGTTTAATCAGTAAAGTAAACGTTAGAATTGTAGTCACTTTGAAGTCACACATTTTTTTAAATACATTCAGTAATCACTTGTTGTTTATGATTTTTAATTCGTCTATCCTTACATTAACACTTCTCTTAAAAGCTTGAGCACAAGAGTTGAAATATTTAGTGTTTTTACCACTTAGGGCCAAGTACCATGTGAATCACACAAGTGTTTTCAATATTGACAAGCACGGACTGAATGCGATAAACTGATTCACAGAATTGTTAGCACATGTAAATAAACAAATCTACGCCTCAGAAGACTCGCAAAAACATGGGGTTATTTTCATGTGAAAGTAGGTGTGCGTTCAAGGTTAATAGGCCCGGCGCTGTCATGCCCATAGAACATAGATTATACGGTCGATACAATGGCATGCCGTGCTGCCTAAGCGAATATATTCCTTAGCCACTAATTCGAAGGGTGGGTCTTCTTTACTACGCATATCGGTCGAACGATTTACTGAAGCTATATTAAAATTAAGTTGGGATAGGTAAATTCATATGTACTTTCCAAGTTTATCTTGGACATCGCTGACAACGGTGAAGGAAAACATCGTGAGGAAACCTGGACTTTATATTTATTTATTATATGCTTTATTCATCATCATCATATCAGTCGGAAGATGTCCACTGCTGGACATAGGCCTCCCCCAAGCGTCACCACATTAACCGGTCCCGTGCGTCCCGCATTCAGCGGATCCCCGCAATCTTCACCAGGTCACCGGTCCACCTGGTGGAAGGCCTTCCAACGCAACGCCATTCCAGAACTTTTCTGCCCCATCGGCCATCCGTTCTGTGAGCAATGTGCCCTGCCCACTGCCACTTAAGTTTGGCAATTCTTCCGGTTACTTCGGCAACCCTGGTTCTCTTGCGATCACGCAAGGATACTCCGAGCATAGTCCTCTCCATTGCTCTTTGGGTGACTGTAAGCTTTCTGATGAGGCCCATTGTGAGCGACCACGTCTCAGAGCCATAGATCACTGGCAACACACACTGGTCATAGACTTTCGTCTTGAGACAGCTTGCTTGCTTTATAGTTAACTTAAGTCTGAAATCGCTAACCCGCATTCAGCAAGCGTAGTGATCAATGCTCGTGACTTCTCTGTATGAGAAGAGGCCTTTGCCCAGCAGTGGGACAGTTACGGGCTAGTATTATTATATAGGTACATATCTAGTCACATTTTTTCAAAAATGAGTTTAAGTTTCTAAGGTATTCGCCAAGTTAGTGATAGATTTTATGACTGTATGTCATAAAGCACAAGACTAAAGCACAAGGCGTTATGTTAAACACGTCAAAAGCCGATGAAGAACTTTAATAGCTGGTAGGTTTTTATAATTAATTAAATTAAAACCCATTAGGGAAAATTGACGGTGGTTGTTTGATATAAACCATGTCCGCAAGGTATTAAATATAGAACGCATTATATCATTGCATGCTCACATTGGGAAAGCCAAAACACACACTGATGTTTAATTTTGATCATCATTTAGATAACTCGCTGTAACATTTACGTGTACAAATAACTTTTGGAACACTTCAGTTAATGGAAGTATGCTGAACAAACAATTTATTCTGTTTTGATGATATTTGACAAGATCTATCTAATTTGTTTTTTTTTTATTTACCGATGGAACACGCGACTGCCAGTAATTACGACAAGGACATACAATTTTGCAGATAACCTTTGCGAAATTGGCAAAATTATAATTTGAAATAAAACGAAAGAATGGGTTAGTTTTTGTTTTAAAACTTTTAAACTGGGCCGGAACTGTCGACCATTTATGACAAAATAAAATCACTTTCATCGTAGATGTTATTGTTAGTCAGACAACGTAGTAAGTGACGACTGTCTTTCTCTATTGTTGTTTGTACAAAAGATGCAAGTGCAGAAGACCCACTGCATATTATTGTTCGTTTGTTCCTACAAATATATCACTAATTCACTACCCTTTCCCAACTACGTTAAAATCGGTTTCCAATCTAAACTGATGCAGTTTTTACATGGAGCAACTGCTTATCTGATCTCCATAACCTTGTTACTGGGTAACACGATACCCTTGGATAGACTAGTTTCAGATTTTTGACTACGCGTAAAAACTGTCAAAGATTTACGCATGACAGTCGGGATCGACGGCTTTTGGAGGCACGGCACTCAGGACTCGGTCTGTAATGGATGGTCTTGGACTCATCCACGGTCTAACCTCGGCAAGCCTTGCCTATTATTAAATATCAATCTATCCGGCTGTGATAGCTTCACCACGAGGTATTCTTACTACTCTTAAAACTGGTCATACAATGCGCAATATAAAATTTTAGCACATGCTCAGACGCATACCGAACGGTGCTTCTAATAAATCTCGAGCTAAATAAAACCTGGACTTGGTAAGTGCATACGTTTTGGTATACATACTTCTGTTTCTCGTCTGAATACTCAGTTATGAAAGAAGTCTATGTAAATGATGAGGTGCAGTGGCACATATTCTAAAAACCGTGCATAATGAATCTGCAAGTAATGTTAGAAATGGCAATAAGTCAGTTTTGGAAGGTCCAAGTGCTGTCATAATCTCTCGCTTTTTGCCTCTGTTTCGCCGCTTACTTCTTCTGAACTTCGCAACGGATTTTGATACGGTTCTCACTACTAGAAAGAACAATAAAAGATACATGCTTGTATGGTGTGAGATGTCCAGCGAAGCCGGAGCGGGTCGCTAGTTGACTATATGATGTGATTTTACCGGTTATTCAGCTTCTATAGGAACAATGATAATATGATTTGATCGAAGTGAGCCTACTTCTATCCGTTTTCATGAGTGTGTGACTAGAGGTCCGTGTTAGTGCGTGCCTGGCCTCTAGTAGCCGCGTCACTCGCGTCACCGAGGGAAAGGCTGCGAGGCCGACCACTCGGGTGTGGGCGACGCTGCCCGATCAGGATTGATCTAAATGTCAGTCTTTGTTACTTATTTTATTTATTCGACACCAGATTTCTGGCATTTGCTTGTGTTTTTTTTTATCTCACTAACGCCGAGGAACTGAAGTATGGTTCTCGCCAAACTTCTAGGCCGCCCTGAAGTTGGCTTTACGATGCGCAAGGCACGGAACGGTGCTGTTTTTGTGTAAGATTTACTACTGCGCAGCCATTGTAGCCAACTTCAGGGCGACCACGAAGTTTGACAAGAACTATAATTATGGTGTAGGACTTTGACTATGTAAGGATGAACTAGAATTTAAAACTGACTTAATCATTCAAAGAAAAATGATTTTGTGATGTGTGTTTTCAAGTTTCAATTAAAGCATAACCTATGCTTTGAACTTTTGTTCAAAACATACAAAAGGTCAAACAAAGCTTAGAAATACAATACTGTTTTCTTCGCCGAGAAACAATTCAATTTAATGTTAATTGAAATGAGCTTAATCGGGTCATTGCATTATCACGACCTAGCAACAGCTATGAATACCAAACGAAGGTTGAGTGCTGTTGTTGCCAGGTAAATTATACAGATAGTAATTATTATTTTAATTAAAATACGGTTGCTCTGCGGCGTACTAAGCCCCGTTTACATTAGAACTCTATGGTAGTTTATGAATAAAGCAGCGCAATGCGCATGCTATCTCGGAGTCTTTACTAAGATGGGGTAACATTTCGGGTAAACTTAAAGAGAGTACTAAAGACTAAGGATCCCTTTTAAGTTGAGTGGATGGCACATTATGGAATAGTGCTATCGCTATTTAGTTATAGCTAGCTGCTACCCATCGCATGAGCGTAATCCTCTGTGTTTTGGTATTCTGACGTAACTTTTTATATCTGGGTAAACACGTTTGAAAACTGCGTAACGCTGACTGCAGCTAAATGATTTCATTCCATTATCTATTATTCAGCCATTTATCAAACACTTCATCAAAGAAACAAATATCAAGTAATTAAATTAGAGCACGAGATTGCAATAGAACATGCAATAAATACACGATACTAATTACTCCATCTTGCAATATCTGACACTCGTAACTCAAGATTCAAGTACTCTTAAAGACATTTTGAAAGCGATGTTGTAAATAGCAATAATGAGATCTAGCGCTAAGTAAATATTTCTTAGTCTTCACACGTGTCCTTTGTCAAGGGCAAAGATAATAAGCACTAATCTACTGTTAGTTTTAGTCCTTTTGGCATAAAGTCAACGAGCACACGACTGCAGTATAATACATCCATCGGACTAAAGAAATATCGTCCATGGGATAAAAGGCATAGACAGCTATTGTTTTATTCGGTACGTGTCTATGGAACATAAAAACGGCCAAGTGCGAGTCGGACTCGCGCACGTGTACGAGTATTTGTTGTTATAGCGGCAACAGAAATACATCATCTGTGAAAATTCAACTGCCTAGCTATCACGGTTCATGAGATACAGCCTTGTGACAGACGGACAGACAGACGGATCGCGGAGTCTTTAAGTCAAGACTGAATAGGTTTATTCTAGGTAAGCGTGCTACATCGTCGACCACATCATCGCTTACCATCAGGTGAGATAGTGGTCAAGCGCGAGCCTAATAATAATAATAAAAAAAAATTGCTCCCGTTTTTACCCTTTGGGTACGGAACCCTAAAAAGCATTTATGATGGATAAAAGAGTGGAGGCTGTGGCATGTATGAGGCAGAGTGCAGTGGCAATGAACGATCGTCACTCAACCTGAGGACCGGTTTGGTCCCAGCCAGACAAACATGCATGTCCAATGATGATTCACTTGTTGTTCAACTTATGTCGTCGAACTTGCATGTTCGGGATAGACGTGACGTTCTTTTTTTAAACGTTTCATCCGTCTGTTTTTTATGTTTGTTTATGGACGTTTGTAGCAATACGATTCACAATGCAGTATCTTATCATGAACTTGATAGAAAATATTATAGCAGTTTTTATTTTCACTTTAAAGTTATGTGCATGTAAAATGGTAATGTTTTTCTTTTACCTACATAATATTGGACCCTGAAAAATGCGCGTACGAAAACAAAAAAATGCCGCGTATGTGTAGCGGGTATGAATGGTGAGCATTGGTGAGATTACAGCATATTCCACGGTGTATGGTGTCGTGTATGGAACCTCTGAGTGCTGTCGTTGTTTACACTCTGCTCTCACACGGTAATGCACTCTGGGTGGAAGCTGATGGAACAATCTCCCCATAATAAGGAGAAAACACGCTTCAAGTTTTAGGGTTCCGTACCCAAAGGGTAAAAACGGGACCCTATTACTAAGACTCCGCGGTCTGTCTGTCTGTCACCAGGCTGTATCTCATGAACCGTGATAGCTAGCCAGTTGAAATTTTCACAGATGATGTATGTCTGTTGCCGCTATAACAACAAATACTAAAAACAGAATAAAATAAATATTTAAGTGGGGCTCCCATACAACAAACGTGATTTTTTTGCCGTTTTTGCGATCATATACGGGACTCTTCGTGCGCGAGTCGGACCCGCAATTGGCCGGAGTTTGAAACTGTGTTCGACAAACTCTACATGTAACCAAAAACTAGTTAGTTTTAGTAATTCCAAGTACTACGAAATGAGAAATTCTAGCTCTTATGTATGTAAATGACACATGCATAGCAAAATGGTGTAACTAAACAATAATGTAGGGTGTAAATATTTAAATAACAATACCTTCACAACTCTTGATGGATGACTGTCGTTGTACGCATTCCAAATCTGAAAATAAGGAACATTTTATTATTAAAATGACCTCAATTAGGTGACATAAAGATTTCAACGTTGAAGCTATGCTATTAACTATAGTTTTTCAACCTTACGAAAATTGGCTACAATGATACCAACTACTTTTACAGTATTTTAGCTATCTATACTCCATTTGAAATAACATTAGAAATTTCTACAACCCTTTTTTACAGTGCGTTCAACCGATTTTGAGTTCTATCCCGTAAATATAAGGATAGAATAAAAAGCATAAACCTGTTACCAAAACTTACAGTTTACTACAGCTGCCATTTGTCATATCACCAATGCAATAGAAGTCAAAATCGTTTGAACGGGCTGTAAAAAGGGATTATTTAAATGTCTAATGTTATCTCAAATGGAGTATAGATAGATAGATCATACTTTATTGTACACCAAAACAGTTACACAAATCATTCTATGGGTAAGTACAATGGTGGTCTTCATATCGCTAACAGCGATAAGCGAATATACCAGACAATCTTTGGATGGAATAAAAGAACTTAAATTAAAAAGGAGTATAAAATAGAAAGGTATTACTCTACGATTATTGCCACATTACAGAAAATCGACAAGTTACCTACTATATTTTTTATAGTCAACACTTGGAATATGGCCGCGCGGTCCAGAGTGCCAGCCACTTGTATCAAGAGTTTGGAGTGCGGCAGTGGCAACACAATTTTAGTTTATCTAAACTCCATTTGCTATAACATTAGACATTTAAATAAGCCCATTTTACAGCCCGTTCAACCAATTTTGACTTCTATTGCGTTGGTGATACGACAAATGGAAGCTGTAGTAAACAATTGGTTTTGGTAACAGATTTTTTTTCTATGTCATCCTTATGTTAACGAGATAGAACTCAAAATCGGTTGAACGGATTGTAAAAAGAGTTGTAAAGACGTCTAATGTTATTTCAAATGGAGTATAGCGCAATATTTTTGCAATATCGCCTACGCTTTTTCTCTTGCGATGTGATATGACAAAGTTTCAAGTGATTCCATATGCGGCCAAAACGCAAATATTTATGGATCATATTTAAGTAAAATAAAAACCAAACATTACATTTTATTGCTCATAAAAATAGAACGAATTTGCAGTAAAACATCGATCAAAACAATAATATGAGGTTCGTATTTTTTTACCCGAGTGCCGAAGGAGTGTAATGTGTTTATCAGTCTATCTATAGTATGTTTGTTCCTATGTGGCGTTCCAGAGACCAAACGCGTTGGCCGATTTTGATGATTCATACGTCAATTGATTCGTCTTAACCCTGCGAGTGTCACTGGCTACATTAAAATTGGAAAAGAAAAAAATGGCGGATTTTGGGCGCCATTTTGTGGGGTATCAAAATAAATGGTTTTAAGAGGTTATTTAAAAAATATATAACACTTACATGTTTAAATGTACCTAATACAAAAAAAATAACTTAAAAGTTGTAAATAAAAAAAGTTAATTAAAAAAATATTCGCGAGCTGACTGACCAAAATCAGATGTATCCTCCGACTGCACAGCATGATTTTCTTCTTGTTTACGTCTTTTTAGTTCGCTTTTTAAGCAGTCGGAGAGTTTTTGATTGTTTTAATTAACTTTTTTTTCTCGTATTTTTAGTCGCCAACAACAGTAAGTATATACAGACACAGCTAGGGGTCATGGCACGAGACTCATAAAAAAGCAGACACGGTACATGAGATAAGATGATAAGTAGTCAAGTAAACAAATATTTTTCTAGAATACTTATCATTTCAACGTATGTAAGTAATTAAATGTAAGTATGGTTACGGCCCCCGCTGCGTGCCTCAATAGTTATCACAGTACAAACAAAAACGAATAAATGCAAACAGTAAGTGTGACGCTACACTATGTTTATTGTTAAACTTTTAAGGCGTTATATACGCCCCAATGTTAAGGGCCTACATGCGTTTTAGTGCCGTAAAACGGTTACTTTCTAAAGCATACTCCTTAGTAACGGCTAGGTAAAAAGGTTTGAAAAAGAAATATATTTATTATTGATTCTTGTACATTATATTTAACACGAGGTTTTGTGAATGCAACTAATAGTTTTGCTTTAAAAATATAATTAACAACACGATATTTATCAAAACTATTAGTAACACGAAAAACCCTTGTGTAAAACCCAAAAATATAATTTCAACTACGCGATGCAGTTGCTACGGTACGCTGCGTAGCGACTACGCATCAGCTACGGCTACGACAGTGCCTACGCAGCGTTTAGTTTGCTTCGCAATGCTGGTCCAGACCAGCGCAGAACCACATTTTTACGGTTCCGTACCCAAAGGGTAAAAACGGGACCCTCTTACTGAGACTCCACTGTCCGTCTGTCACCTGTCTGTGACTGTCTGTCACCAGGCTGTATATCATGAACCGTGATTGCTAGACAGTTGAAAATTTTCACAGATAATGTATTTCTGTTGCCGCTATAACAACAAATACCAAAAACAGAATAAAATAAATATTTAAGTGGGGCTCCCATACAACAAACGTGATTTTTTGCCGTTTTTTGCAATAATGGTACGGAACCCTTCGTGCGCGAGTCTGGCTCGCACTTGGACGGTTTTTAGCAAGCCAGTCTCCTACCCACTAAAGTCAAAATCATTCGAAGTCTTCAGAAATTGCCTCGTTCACAAGTGGCAGAGAAGTACTGGGCAAAGTGGAATCAACAACGAGATAAGAGAAAGATTTAAACTGTGGTTATGGTGTTTTTTGTTGCTTTAGACTATGATATTGCGCTTTGAAATCTGTTTAGAAAATATTTATGTTTAAAATTAAATAAAGAAGGTTAAAATATAATTTCAATACAATACTCGTTCCGTTTCACGGTTTTCCATCATTATTGAGAACAATAAGTGTGTTGACGCATTACAAAACCATGAAGATAAAGTGAGCCTAAAGGAGTTGAAAATGTTGCCGTATTAAATAAATACGGTTTCAATACTTTCAATCTATTTTATACAGCAAATAAAGCTTTCTAAATTCCAAAATCTGGTTTGTTAGCAGTCCTGTATGTAGGTATATAAATACATAGTATAGGTATGTATAGTTTTGTCCTCGTCATATGACACAGAATTCGGTCAGCCCGCTTATCATGATCAATTAGAAGAATAGTCACAGAGCGGATAGAACCAAAACTTTCCCTGTTCCACTTAAGGGCCTACAACCGCTTTAGTGCCGTAAAACGGTAACATTCTAAAGCATACTCCTTAGTAATGGCTAGGTTAAAATGTTAGAAAAAAAAAAATATGTTTGTTTCATGTACATTATTTTCGAAACAAGGTTTTTTCGTGTAACTAATAGTTTAGCTTTAAAACATAATTAACAACACGACATTTTTTCGCAACTTTTGGATACTCCTCCAAAACGACTTGGATCTTTAAAAATATTTTTACAAAGTAAAATTGATGGCTGGAATTTCTCCATAACTGAAACAGCATGTGTAAATAAAATAATATTTTGCATACAAAACTGTTCAAAAGGAGGTTCAATATTGATATTTTGGGTCAGAGCGGGCGGGCGCACGGCCAGTACTGGGTTAACGTTTGGGCGTATATATCGCCTTAACAGAAAGATGTAAGTTTATGGCTATAATAACCACCCACTATTAATATATGGCTATATTTATGGCTCTCTCCATCTCGCCATAAATTCTTTTTTAAGGTTTTATGATATTGAAACAGATTGCAAGGTGCAATTTACGTGTATTGATAGTTCTGAAACGTTTGTCTCAGGAATGTCGGTGTTTACAACCGGTTCTGTCATCAAACGATAACTGCACTCACGTTATAATAATATGAATCTGGTTTTATATTATTATCTGGGATGGGAGAGGAGACAATGGGGGATGATTCAGAGCCGACGTCATGAGGTAGTAAAAGTATTCTAACGTTTTATGTATAATTTTGTCTTACACTGAGTCATTCGGGTGTGTTCATTTGAAAAGGTTGATTCAAAGAAAAAATATACTAAGATTGAATAAAGCCAAGCGTGTTTTCCGGATGCAGGTATTCTGACCGTGAACTTTTAAAAATAACTTTTATACACAGACGGCAAGGTGAGGCAGACGAAAACTAAACTTTGCGCCAGCAATTTGCTAAACAAATCCTATGTGAAGGCAAATGGGCCTTTGGTAAACAAAAACAAGTTTGAAATGTAGCATATTATGCATGGGGATAATTTAAAATCGAAGACTGCTATAAGATCCTTTTTCCTTTTTTTGGGGTATCGTGTTACCCAGTTACTGGGTTGTGGAGGTCTGATAGGCAGTCGCTCCATGTAAAACACTGGTACTCAGCTGAATCCGGTCAGACTGGAAGCCGACCCCAACAATAATTGGGAAAAAGGCTAGGTAGATGATGACTGCTATAAGATCCTTTTGTAGTCGTAACTCGTATGTAATATGTATGCTGTTTATACTTGCTTCATAGACTAATGAAGATAATTTTAACTGTTTACTATGAGATACTAAATAAATGACTCATGCTCATGTTTGTTCGTTCGCCCAAACATTGAAGCGGTGGCCAAAAATGATCTGTGGTGTAAACACACTATCAATCTGCCTAGCCTTTTCCCAACTATATTGGGGTCGGCTTCCAATCTTACCGGATTCGGCTGGGTACCAGTATTTTACATGAAGCTACTGCCTATCTGACCTCCACAATCAGTAACTGGGTAACAGCTTCTGACTACCCGTAACGACTGTCAAAGATCTTCAAATGACAGCCGCGACCAACGGGTTAACGTGCTTTCCGAGGCACGGAGGAAACTCGGTATGTTGAAATGGTCACCCATCCACTATCCGACCTCGTCAAGCGTTGCTTAACCTTGATGATCGACCAGTGCAGCTGTTATTATTTAGCCACGAGCTCCTCGGACAGTAAACACACTATTGCATCTATATAGTCTCCTCGGATAGTAAACACACTATTGCATCTATATCTCCCATGTTTATTTTACTACAGCGAGCAGAGTTAATTGACATAAAATCAATGGCAATGTATTTCATGTTGATAAATTAACAACATTCATTGTGTATTAACGTTGTCGAGCACAAGAATTTTTCAAGCATTTGAAGCAAAGGATTAATAATTAACCAAATAATTATTTGATAGGTGTGTCACACAATTGGGGTTCAGAAGAAGAAGAAGGATAATCTTATACACAAGCAGGACCTATTGTTGATGTCCTACAAGTGGCAAAGGATAGAAATCGTGTGAGGTGAGCGACCGGCTGATGGGTCAACGTCGCGCGCCTCACGCTCGTACTGATTCATCTTCTGTTGCGCTTGCGCAATATTATGCTAAATACATACTATACACACCTACATCTACACCTGTAGTCAATCTAGACCAAATCAGGTTACCTATGTACAGGAGCCAATCTTTGCAGTTGTATATTTCAAGGTGACAGTCTGGTCAACAAACTCACTGAAATGAGTAAGACGCAGAGAATGCCTAGAAATGCTTTACAAATCAGTTGTCTGAGATGATTTTTACTTTTTGTTGTTACGTAGTAATAGGCCATATTTTTGTGAATTCTTGTAGTGTAAAAACTGAAACTTTATTTTAGTAAATGTAACGAGTTCCCCTCCCATTATTTATGCCCAGACCATGGCAACTATAAACTATTAAAACTTTTAATCTACTTTTATCCATTAGTTATGTAAGGGGTAGGCGTTTTGCCATTATGCCAATGACTAGGACTTTCATTCATTAAGTTTTTAATTACACAAATAGGTTCCAAACCAGTTCCATACTGGTTTGACTTTCAGGAAAATGATCAAGATTATTAAGCTCAGCCAAAATTTTGCTCTTTAGATAATAGATATTCCTAGTCAGACATTATTCTTACCAAGTAGACAAAACATTTTTGTTTTTTTAAAACTGTACTTCTTTGCTTCAATCCTTCATGATTTAAATGAGGCAAATGAAAGGGTCATTACATTATAGGTAGAAGACACATTTTTAGCGTGAAAATGCGGTCCAGTGACACGAAATGAAGAGGCAACAGTAGGTACTTTCTCTAATAATGAATTGAAGGATAGACAGAATACCGACAGCTGTATCCTACTCATTATAGGCAGGTAGTGGTTTTTTTCGCCAATGCCGTGAAGCACAATGAAGAGCTTGGGGATACGATCTTACATGCTCCGAGAAGCTTTAGAAGGGATTCTTATAGAAAGGCAAGTGTATGCGCAATTTAGTGTTGGATTAGTATTTCGATATCCGTGATTCCTTGGTACAGTTTGAGCTTATCTGCATTAAATGTTACAATATTTGTGGGATACTCGAAAATATATGAAAGTAAAAAAAAAAACAAAATCGTTTATTTACCTTACACAGTTACATGTTAGATGATTGTATGTATTAGCTTGGTATACATTAATTGAACTAACAATGACGTTGACAATCTGTCACGGAGTAACGGGTCCAAAACTAGGCACAGCCTGTATCTTGGTGACCCAATGTGCAGGTTTTTCAGAACAACGGCAAGGACCCTTGGCAAAATGTATTGTGTTCTTGTTGCTACAATAAGTTCAATGCTACCTTTTAAAAAAGTTTCTAAATGCAAAACAATAGTACGGCCAGTGTGTTACGAACGTTACCTACTTAACAATGTAACGAGCTAGCTCCTGCAGACAATATACTAGGTACTTAAATGAACCGTTCCAATGATTAAGTGACGCAATAACTTACGACTTCAATCGCCATGGCGTAATAAGTTCACATTACTTAGCTGAATAATTAACTTCGATTTAATCATCACTTATTATGACCTCATTAAATAATGCTAATCAATAACTGATTGAAAATTCGCCTGTTTAAAAAACTGGCCAAGTGCGTGTCGGACTCGCACACGAAGGGTTCCGTACTATTATCGCAAAAAATCACGTTTGTTTTATGGGAGCCCCGCTTAAATATTTATTTTATTATGTTTTTAGTGTTTGTTGTTATAGCGGCAACAGAAATACATCATCTGTAAAAATTGCAACTGTCTAGCTATCACGGTTCGTGAGATACAGCCTGGTGACAGACGGATAGACAGACAGACGGATAGTGGAGTCTTAGTAATAGGGTCCCGTTTTTACCCTTTGGGTAAGGAACCCTAAAAAAAGTGTTAGGTAGTTAATCAAAAAGTTAAAAAGCATGAAATCGATTAGAAATCGCAGGGGCTGCTTGTTTTTACGGAAAGTGAAGCTTACGTAACCTCAATTTTTCTGAGAACGGAAAAAATTGCAGTAATTTTGTACCCATTGTTATTTGACGACGATCCTAATGGTGACCGTCTGTCACGAATTATCTGAATAAAGTATGAATTTGCACATTATCAGCAGGTACAGAGTACCTAAAGTTCCTAGGGCTCATCCACGCAGAAAATTCAGAAGGGTTTCTGTGTGAAGCTGGCGTACAAACAGAACATGATCAAAATCAAATGTTTTTAGGGTTCCGTACCCAAACGGTAATAGTAATAGGGATTACTGAGACTCCGCGGTCCGTCTGTCTGTCACCAGGCTGTATCTCATGAACCGTGATAGCTTGATTTTTTTAGTAAATACTAAAAACAGAATAAAATAAATATTTAAGTGGGGCTCCCATACAAAAAACGTGATCTTTTTGCCGTTTTTTTGCGATAACGGTACGGAACCCTTCAGGCGCGAGTCGGACTCGCACTTTGCCGGTTTTTTATTTTACATAGGCCTACATGGGCACTTATAAAACGTCGACAAAAGGTGCATGATCAACGTGACCATTTATTCTTTGACTCAAAACGGGACATTGGCCAGAATTCGGATGTGGGATCTTCGAAAAAGTGTTTTTAGTAACAGGGGACATTTTTCAATACTCAAAAAGTAGTTTTTAATGGCTGATACATTTTTAAAACTCTTTACAAGGCAGGCATAAGAGCAAGCCATCTGGTTTTGCTATAGCTGAGCATTTGTTGATATTCCGTTTCAGTTTCGGCGCAAAACTCATTTAGAGCTTCAACTCGAATCGTGTAAATATAAAAAATATGTCTTCACAATATATGCTTTCGTAATCTAAGGGTAGCCTGTCTCCAGCAGACTTTTTTGCATTGTGAATTACATAGGCTCCACACCCAACACCTATTAATGGCTTTTTCAGAGATTATTGTAACTTCGTTAACACATGCGGCGGCCGTCCGGCCGACTCGACTAGGTACTCAATTTTGCGTCCCAGAGCTCATTTCGGGGACACCGGGACTCGTAATCATAAAAAGGGACAGTCCCGTTCAAAACAAGACGTCTGGTCACGATACCTCTTTTCCGTCCCTCGTCCTAATTACCTAGTAAGAGTTTACCGTGCGCTAGTGTGAGCTAAAAGGTTATTCTAAATTATAAAGCAGAATGTAGTTATCAAATCCAATCAGAAATTTATGATCGGATACCTCTCTCGCTACATGTTCATATTTTTTAACCGACTTACCAAAAAGGAGGAGGTTCTATGTTCGACATTATTTAGTTTTTATTTATTTTTTTGTGTTTGTTCACACATATCTCCGTCAATTTTGGACCGATTTTGATAATTCTTTTTTTGATTGAAAAAGTATGTTTCAAAATTGGTTTATACCACACTCGGTTATGTACAGAGTGTACATAACTGAGTGTGATATAAACCAATTTTGTTTCACCGGTTATGTTCAGGTACCTTACGTAACTACTTGCCTATTAGGTAGGTGGGTACAACTACAAAGTGAAAAATAAAAAAAACTTTTTTACAAAAAAATACTACCGACTTCCAAATAAGAAAACTACAAAGTGAAAAATAACTATTTTTGGAAGTCGGTGTCCATAACGCAAAAAATTGGTAGGTACCTACCAAAGACACCGACTTCCAAAAATAAAGTTATTTTTCACTTTGTAGTTTTCTTATTTGGAAGTCGGTAGTATTTTTTTGTAAAAAGTTTTTTTTTAGTTAAACCTTTAGTAGTAGAGACTCTGTAGAGAGAACAAAAAAACCACCTGCTTCTTCTAGTGTCGATGAAAAAAAAACAAAAAGGTTCAATGGAAGCACGAGTTAACATCCAAAAAATTTAGCTCCGAGTGGTCCTTTCGTAGAATAACCGCAATTAGAATGCGCGTCGTGATCCCCAGTTCTTGGTGCACTTTCTACGTCAAACAATAGGAAACTGGCCTGCTTTCAAAAATGGTTCTTGTCTCTCTGTAATTAGATTCAATACGCTCTGAAATAGTATTAAAATAAATGGATAAGGTCGAGTCAAAGGAACGATGACTAGACTTGTGTTGCGTCATAGAGATATTCCTGATTTAGTAGGTATATGTATTTACGTTTTTACGGGTATTCAATGGCCAGTCACAAAATCCACCATCCATAAAAAAGGCAGACAAAGATAAAAAGAAACTTAATTACAAAAACCAAAAAACCCGACTGCTTGAAAATCGAACTAAAAAACCTTAAAAAAGAAGAAAATCATGCTGTGCAGTCGGAGGATATATATTCGCGAGCTGGCTGACCAAAACCAGATGTTAATTAACTTTTTTTATAATTAGGTACATTTAAACATACAAGTGTTTTATATTTTTGAAATCTCCTCTTAAAACCCTTTATTTTGATACCCTACACGACGGGTTTGGAAGAAAAAAAAAAATTTGGTGCCTCACAATATGGCGCCCAAAAGCCGCCATTTTTCTATTTTCCAATTTTAATGTAGCCAGTGACACTCCAAAGGATAGGAAGAATCGTTTGACGTAACAATGATCAAAATCGGCCAACGCGTTTGGTCTCTAGAACGCCACATAGGAATAAACATATATACATAGACTGATAAACACATTACCCTCCTTCAGCAGTCGGGTAAAAAAAGGCAGAAGATATAAAGATAAAAAACAGTGGTTTTTTAACAATAATTTAATGTAGTTCAAAGGGCAATTACGGATTAATAATTTAGCAGTCCATTCGAGGCCAGTGGAGCCTGAACTTTGAACGTTTATCAGTGCCGTTTGAGAATGACCTCGCCATATCGTCGCATTGCGCAGCTGTGCCGTACCTACTTACTGCTACAGGGTTGATTTCGATAGTTTGGGAGCTCGTGCCGTCAAGTTTCTTGAAAAAAAAACTAAACTGAAAACGAGTTTTTTTGTTTGATTTCGGTGTCTTTTCCAATTTTGTCAAACTAAAGCTGTTTTAGGTCTTAGATTTAGACCAAATCCATTAGTATTCGGGCAACTCCAAAGGTGAAGCTCAAGTACCAATTTTTTTTAAATAGTACCCTTTTCTATCTTAAATTGGATATATAATCAGGAAAATTTATCTTACTTCTTACTTAATCACACTTTGTCACACATCACATCACAATAATATTTATTATGAAGGCGAAAGTCTGTGACTCTGAGTGTTGTATACTTTGTATGTTTGTTACTTCTTCACGCTCAAACGACTGGACGGATCTGGATGAAATTTGCTACATATATAGATAATAGTCTGGAATAGCACATAGGATACTTTTTATCCCGGGAATATGCTCCCTTGGGATAGTTTTCGACATTTACGCGGGCGAAGCCGCTGGCAAACAAGCTAGTAAAATTATAAATAAGTACGAAAGTTTGGATGGATGGATGTATATTTGTTACTTAACCACGTCAGAATGGCTGAACGGATCTAGATTAAAATTGGTACAGAGTTAGATTAAAGTCTGGAATAGCACATAGCATTGATGTATTAAAAAGGGGAAGATACGTTACGCGCTAACATCGCGATCAAAAAGCCTGGGCTCGGTGCACCAGTTATCGGCATCCTACAGTTACCGATAGACAAGGACAGAGATAGGAGACGGCGCTGTAGTGCGAGGGAAATCGCCTGAGTGCCCGCTACGGGCATTCACTTAGTCTAGTAGGACCAAGCGCTGTGTTCAGTACCGTATCTTCCCTTTTTAATACATCAATGGCACATAGGCTACTTTTCATCCCGGTATAATGTTCCCTTGGGATAAGAAAACACTTTTTACGTGGGCGAAGCCCCTGGCAGTAGCTAGTTCGACATAATATATATACCTACTTACCATTAGCCATTATCCTAACGGTCAAATGTTCCATAGGAAAAAACAGCATTAGTTAAAATTAATTAAAAAACATATCGTAATTATTATTTATCGTTCAATAGGTACCTAATGCTATTGGTATACGGAAATCGATAAGCTAAAAACCTGCAAGGTCAACATAGCTTAATTTGACACACTCGTAGACCGCGTACTCACATACAATATAACCAATAGCGAGTTCGGATTTTTAGGGTTCCGTAACCAAAGGGTAAAAACGGGACCCTATTACTAAGACTTCACGAATCTGTCTGTCTGTCCGTCTGTCACCAGGCTGTATCTCATGAACAGTGATAGCTAGAAAGATGAAATTTTCACAGATGATGTATTTCTGTTGCCACTATAACAACAAATACAAAAAAACAGAATAAAATAAATATTTAAGTGGGGCTCCCATACAACAAACGTGTTTTTTTTTGACGTTTTTTGTGATAATGGTACGGAACCCTACGTGCGTGAGTCCGTCTCGCACTTAACCGGTTTTTTTTTCTATTAATTTCCTCAAGAATTCACAAGAAACAGTAAAATGTAACTTTAATCGATTCTTGCTTTTCTCTGCAACGGCTATTCGTTATGGTTATTTACTTAAATGGGTAAAAGTACGTCATCCATGTTATAAAGTAGCAAGCAGTCTATAGAACTATGAAACTAAAAGTGAGCTATCGTCCTTGGCTGCAATCCAATTCTTAATGGGTTAAAAGGTTATTGTAGTGAACTTATGCTTTCAGCAGTTTCACCGAATACTTGGTTGCTGTTCAATGCGGCCCCGCAGGTGTGGCCGTAGCGTTGCCGACGTGTTGTGTTTACCCTCGCTTACGGCATACGGCATAGCACCACCAACGACCTTGCAAGGTCGTCAGTCACCCCCACAGCCCACTGCCTACTAATCTCGAGGCGCACGGACGGCGCAGTGTTTGAGCGATTGACTGCTGCGCTGCGTGGCGCGGGTTCGATTCCCGCACGGAACAAATATTTGTATGACCTACAGATAGTTGTTCCGGCTCTGGGTGTTGTGTATGTGAGTTAATATGTTTGTAAACGCACCACGTTACAGGAAGAAATTCCTAGAGGGGAAAAGCAAAAAAAAAAAAAGAAACTGACAGCGATTCCGTGATCGTTTCACTAAATCTATTATAAAGTTTACGATTTTTTTGTCTCTATGTTCTAGATTATGACTGATCATGACCTTTAAGTGTGGTTGAAGCTGTAATTAATAAATTAATTACGCATTGATAGTCATTGACACTGGGATGAATCAAAGCAACCAAGAGAAACAATAATATTGAATTCAGAGTATGAAATAAGATCACAATTGACATAAGTTCACAGTATAGTAATTCAATGCACAAGGTCAACTGCGGGGTGAGATGAATCCATATACATAATAATATGCAAATTAAATAAATTGGTAAGAACTGTAATTGGATAAGATTTCATTGACCCATACATTTATGTTCTCTATTGGTGTTCCATTTTCAAATCGACAGACATTTTACCCGACTGCAAGGAAAAAGTTATGTTTTTCGCGCGTATCTTGTACTAGCTTCTGCCCGCGCGGCTTCCCCCGCGGTAAAAGTGTTTTATCATCCAGTGGGAGCACACTACACCGGGATAGAAACTAGAAACACTCCTATATCACCTCTATATATCTCTCTTTATATCTATATCCTATGTCTCGAAACTATCTCCATACTAAATTTTATCTAAATCAGTTCAGCCGTTTAGTCGTGAAAAGATAACAAACAAACAAACTCACATTCGCATTTATAATATTAGTATTTTTAATCAGTAAAGGGCGTGTCAGACGCTCTCCCACCTCACCCAGGGCGGGAGAAGTCATTGGATGATTTCCCAACCAAAAAAAGATACGTCTTGACCGCCCAAGTGTTCTTAGTTAAGAGACATTAAAAAAAAAAACATGGGGGATTTCGGGCGCCATATTGCGGGGGACCATCGGATGGGGTATCAAAATGAAGGGTTTTACGAGGTGGTTACAAAAGTATATACCACTTCTATGTTTAAAACTAATTCCAAAACAAAATAATACCTAAAAAATAGTAAATAAAAAAAGATAATTTAAAAATCTAAATCTCGGAAACCCGACTGCAACTAAAAACATGTAAACAAGAAGAAAATCATGCTGTGCAGTCGGAATGGTCAGCCAGATCGCGAATATGTTTCCTCCGCCTGCACAGCATGGTTTTCTTCTTGTTTACATCTTTTTGGTTCGGGTTTTTAATTTTTGAATTGACTTTTTCTTATATGGTTTTAGTTTATTCTTGCAGGCCCGCCTGCATTTATTATACATGAATATGTTCTTAATAGCAAACATAAAAGAACATTTTATTTGTCATTTTCTTTGTCAAGCTTGCCAAAACTTAAAAGCAAGTGTGACCTTGTCAACTTGTGACAGGCTAAGCCACAACGTATGCCGTCAAGGTGTATTAATTTGTCCAACAAAACAAGTCTAACCGACCATTTCTTTTTTAGGACGAGGCCGATATTCACCTTTGTAATTATATGCGCATCACATAATGTGGTAGTTTATTTTAGTTTTATACCAAAATATAAAACAGTTTGATGTAATCTTGGACATGCTGTCAAAACGCAGACTTTTTATATTTATTTTTTAATATATTTTTTATTTTATGTATTTTTTAGGGTTCCGTACCCAAAGGGTAAAAACGGGACCCTATTACTGAGACTCCGCGGTCCGTCTGTCTGTCTGTCTGTCACCAGGCTGTATCTCATGAACCGTGATAGCTAGACAGTTGAAATTTTCACAGATGATGTATTTCTGTTGCCGCTATAACAACAAATACTAAAAACGAAATAAAATAAATATTTAAGTGGGGCTCCCATACAAAAAACATGTTTATTTTTTGCGATAATGGTACGGAACCTTTCGTGCGCGAGTCCGACTCGCACTTGGCCGGTTTTTTTTATAGTTGAGGAGGATCCGAGTTAAGGTCTATCCACACATATCAGGGCCGTGCCCGGGACGTCCACGGGACGTGGACTGACCGTGCCCCGTCAGGGGCTCAAAAAAATATCGTTGCGTACATTTTATATGATCTCGTTCACACACGTCCGTGCACGGCCCTGACATGTGTGGATAGACTTTTAGGAGTGACCTAAACCCATCTGTTTGCAAAATATATTATTTTATATTTTTTAACATTGAAAATTTGATATAAAATTCTTTTCACATCCATTAAACAGATGGGTGAAGGTCGCTCCGTACTCGGACTTTAGTCCAGTGTACCTAGATGGAGTTGCAGCCCGATTACGCTACAAAGAAGAAAGTGTATTCCATCACAATCTAAATGATTTTGAAGGAAACTAAAAACTCATTGCGTTTTATCTTTGAAAAATTCGCCCCTTTGACAAAGGTATTGACCTTAAAATAACACAATGTTATTGAATTGTCAAAATGAAAAACATTGCTGGTGATTGAGTGTTACACAATAACCCTGCTGCTCTCCCACTTAGTTGATTTTAATTAATCAAATAAAATTAATAATTTGTAATAGGCTAGTACATTTAGCACTTATTGTTAGGGAACATGAGTCACACAATAGTGCTAATAAGGATAATTATTTTCAATGTAACCCTAAATTCTAAGTAGGTATGTAGTACTTATTGACAATAAATTTATAAGCTTGTGGTAAACATTGACACCACAAGCTTTATAGGTAATTATTATTCGAATATTTATAAATCCATTAATTAATTGAATACTTTGCGGAACCATCAATAATAAAATAATAATAAACATTGATCTATTCATAATTTTGCGGTTACAACTTTACGGAGCAACTACCAAACACGTCATACTTATAATGTACCAAATTATGGGTATTTTTGCTCGAACGTTTAACATCTTGTTATTCCTCTGATTTTTTACAAGCTTTTATTTATCTTGCAATGCTATGCTATGTAAATGTGTTCGGGTCAAATCTTGCAACTGAATTTTAAAGCTTTCCACTGTAACGAGCATTCTTTTTTTTTTGGGTGGGTATTCATCCAATGGCTTCTCCCGCTCTGGGTGAAGCGGGAGCGTGTCAGACTTTCACTGACTAAAACCCACTCGTGTTCCTTCAGTTGCTTGAGCCAGCGCTGCGGTAACTCTATTTCAAATTTATCCGCAACCAAGACAGGCATCGGCCCTAGCGAGCCCCGTCACTTTTGCTGACATCACTTTGAGACGCGCGTGGAACACCACGCGCCGTCGACTCGGGCCTGGTTCTTATCGGACGGCGAGCGACCCATTACTTGCCGTCCGCAAGCCCGCGCCTACGGTGGCCGGGAATCGGCTTGCGACTCCCGACGCCCGTGGCGTCTCCTGCGGTGGCTAGGGGCTTGAGGGCGTCTTTCTCGCGCGTTCCGCCTCCTCCTTTGCGAGCATTACTGCTTCGCAGAAGGAGGTGAGTAAATAGCAGTAGCAGTGAATTAATACAAATCATTTTGTGTATGTGTACCAGTCCACAAAAAAAACGGTGAAGGTTCTCAAGTCGACCAATATCCATACTAGTATGTATTATAAATGCGAAAGTAACTCTGTCTGTCTCCTTTTCTCGCTTAAACCGCTGAACCGATTTAGATGAAATTTGGTATGAAGATAGTTTGATACACTGGGCAGAACATACTATAGTTATTAACCCAGGAAATCATCGTCAAGGGGTGGAAAGGGAGATTGAAGTTTGTATGGAAAACCTAAACCTACATACAAAAAAATAGGCTATTCGAAGTACTAATGCGACGCAGACGATGTCGCGCGCGAAGTCGTTTTGATATATTTTGCAAAAGCTTTTAATGAAAGACACGCCCATATAAGCCTCTACTCTCGATCGACCTCTAGCGATTACTAATGTATTCCCCAAGAATACAGTTGATCGATTTTTATGTTCTTGACGTCTCCATCATGTAGTAAAACAATGGCGTAGAGGACAATGAAGGTAAAACAAACGTAGTCTGATAGTAGCTCATAGCCGTGCCTGTCCATGTTTCATCCATTGTGTTTGCAACTGTTCATATGAATGGCAACACTCTAGTTCCCCGTTTCTAATGATATCGAGTTACTTCAAGAAAAACTGGCCAAGTACGAGTCGGACCCGCGCACGAAGGGTTCCGTACCATTATCGCAAAAAATGGCAAAAAAAACACGTTTGTTGTATTGTATGGGAGCCACACTTAAATATTTATTTTATTCTGTTTAAATATTTGTTGTTATAGCGGCAACAGAAATACATCATCTGTGAAAATTTCAACTGTCTAGCTATCACGGATCATGAGATACAGCCTGGTGACAGACGGCCAGACAGACAGACATACGGATCGTGGAGTCTTAGTAATAGGGTCCGTTTGGGTACGTAACCCTAAAAATCAGCTAAAGAGGTCTGAAAACGGGTTCACATGGTTCTTGCAAATTGAAACTGCAGTGGGCATGTCATTGAAATAAATCACTCAAGTGTATTTTATCTTCGTTAACACTTGTAAACGTTTATCTTATTGAAGACAATTGAGTGCACTTTCTGTGTTGCCTGATTGCAGATTTTACACTCATTATACAGATTATCATTACACATACATAGATAAATGATACATTGAGGAATGAGGTAATAAGACAACGTTGTGGTTTAAAAGAAGATGTAGTGACTAAAATTGAAAAGAGTATGTTAAGGTGGTTTGGCCATGTTGAGAGGATGAATGAAAGGCGACTAACGAAAGGTACAAGGCAGACGTTAATGGAAACGCCGGGAGGGGACGCCCTAGAAAGACATACATAGACCTTATAGGTGATGTTCTTCAGAAAGGCCAGGTGCACAATACACATAACCAGCGTGTGTGTATGACTAGATGTATGAATGTGAGTGAAGCAAAATAAGTATGTAAGGATCGTAGCACGTGGTGTTCTGTAGTTTCTGCCTACCCCCATGGGAAAAAGGCGTGAGTTTATGTATGTATGTATACATAGATAAATTCACGCCTTTTTCGTGTTGGGTAGTGCGAAACTACAGAAAGACACCTACTGCGATATTCCTTTTGCATAATGTAGCAAAAGGAGTATCGGATTATTATAAAAATTATTTGTGAAAGATTTAAAATATTATGGATAATGAAGATATCAACAGCTTTAATTTGATGTAGTAAGAGACGTGTAACGTGTACTTTACAAGCAAAGCAATTAACGGTGGTAGCTTGTTTATTATATCTATGGGTAGTAGTCTATGTGCGTAGACAAAATGTATGAAGATGGGACGTGGGAACAACAACTGAGCAAACACGTATGCACATGTAATTATTACGTACTAGCAGACGCCTCGCGGTTTCACCCGCATAGTGCCCGTTCCCGTGGGAATACAGGGATACAAAGAAGCCTATCACCCGGGGATAGTGTAGCTTCCCAACGGTGAAAGAATTTTTGAAATCGGTCCAGTAGTTTTTAAGTTTATTCGTTACATACAAAAATACAAATCTTTCCTCTTTATAATATTAGTATAGAAGTATAGATATAGATTATTATTAGTATAGACTAACTGCAACGTCACAGCTCGTACCATCAATGAAATAATACGAGGTAGTATTACAAGAAACTAGAAAAGCTTTCCATTGTGTATAATTATGATAATCTGGCATGGATAGTTTTCTAAATAGCTAAGCCTATTTATAAAACAATTTGCCCTGTATAGCTCAGACTCTTTTTACAATGGAATCATGATGGCAATAACACGTCACAGCAAGACCCCTATCTTTTTAAACAGATAAATCGAATGTAAAATGCTTAGGTAAAATGTTTATAAATACTACAAAAGCGTTAGTTGTAGTACCTACTATGAGCCATCAGAAACGAGTTTTCCCTATTGACATTTACAACGCGGAAATACAACAATGCGGTAAAATCAATTAGGTACATCATTTAAATTATAATTTAATAATACCACGGGGTCTCATTGCTAAGAAAGAAAATTTGGTTCAAATAAATTTCACTAGATGGCGCGATATGCACCTCCATCAGTTATTGAATGTGTGTAAAATTAACATTTAATCAACTCTCCTAAGTAGGTACAAAATTATGGAATATTGGACTCTTAATTCACATTTCAAAGATTATTAGACGGATCATTTAAAATTGATGCCAATAGAGGACGCATTTTTAAATTCCTGAGGCATTCCACTCGATTGTTAAAGTTCGCATTTTAACACATTTTGGTGCAAAAAAAAAACTGTAAAAACGTGCAAATAAATACTAGAAAACAAACCTTCAAAAAGAAAAAAATATTCACGAACCTAGAAAACCCTTTTACTTGCAAGTCGCTGCTAACACCATCTAATAATACATAATACCTAGGAATACGTATTTCATGAATGTCTAAATGGTCTAATAAATAGTCGATTGAATCTGCAGAAACCTAAGGATGCAGGCAGAATTTTCCAAGTTTGCATGGGTGGTCTAATTTGAAACCATAGGAATAGCAAAAAGTGCTCAAATGAGGGCAGATTTTGATCTAAAATAGACGCATTTAAGAGGAAATATGTGCAGAGTTAAAAGTCATAATTCGAGGTTTGGCTCTCGTCTATTTACTCCTGCAATATTGGACCACTTTAAAAGATATTCCATAAACTGGAAAAGTAAGATATATACTATACATTTTTTTTTGCATGGAGAAAGCGCAGTTATGTGGGACTCTAACCCACTAAAACTCCACGGTGTCATCCTGTGCCGCTTATGGCGGGAACATGGGCACGCGTTAGCACCACGAACCCGCCGCGGTTGTCCGTCACCGCATCCTCCTCTGAGGAGTACCCCCATCATCGGCGCACCAGAACATACTGTGCGCCGTGACCACCCAGGGACCAAACCAGCACATAGGTGCCAGACGACCGCGTGTTTGGCACCCGTGATCCCCTTGTGACGGGTCAAGGTCAATGGCCCCCCACCTACCATTTTTTGGCCGCAATAGGGAGAGCGGCCAACGCTATACCGACACTCCTCCGTCCCTGCGGCCCCACCGCATCCGCCATCAGACGGTGGCGACCCCGTCCAGGCCGCGGAAGGTAGAGAGAGCGGCGCACCGCAATACCGGCACTCCTCTCCCGCCGCGGCCTCCAACCCTCTGCCGCGATATCGTATGGGTTTGGGAGACCCCATACAACATCGCGGCCCGCCTCAGTTGCGATGTTATATTATTATTATTATTGATACTTGCTGGCCGCTACGTCGTCGGCTTATCGGCAAAAGCCCTGACGAGCGGCCCCTCCTCGGGTTCCTCTTCGCTTCACCGTGGGTGACCCAGCCACGGTAACTGAGCACCCCCGCCACGATAATGCGGGAACCCACTGGGATATACTATGCCCCTATGTTTTCCTTTTTTCATTTATATTTGTCAAATTTGTACACTAAGACACTGTTGACAGCGCAACTTTGAGAATTTTTTGAGGGTAGTGCTTCTAAAGATAATTATCAAAAAGGAAAACATAGAGGCATAGTATATATCTATCATTTTCAGTTTATGACATATCTTTTAAATTGGTCCAATATTGGAGGAGGAAATAGGCGAGAGCCAAACCTCGAATTATGAATTTTTACTAAGGAAATTCAGTCGGCGTTCTCTGCCCATATTTTCTCGTAATATTCACCCTGTAACTTAAGTGAATGGACGCAAGTATCTGATTTCGAAATGAAATAAGCTGAAATGTTATAAGCTCAGAGCATTTCACAATCAGATCTAGATCTTCAAAGTTCAGTACAACCAGACGATTTTAACAATGGCTGTAGTGCGATTATGCAGTTCACGACTTGGACACAGTCGACCTTGCTCGATTTTACTTTCCTGAGAAGCGAATACATTGTACATACTTGCACTTAAGTGAATAGAGTTGTGCCTTGTTTATATGTTATGTTTACTAAGCTGTGTGTCTATAAGAGGAGGGGAAGACGAAAGAAACGATTGCCTGGCTGGAGGTTCTAGTTTAGTCGCCACAGGATCGCCGGTGAAGGGGTAGCAAATCACGTTGATTTGTCTGCGAGAATACAATAAAAAAAAAAGGAATGATGGACTTTTTTTGGTACAATTCCACTGCACTAATCCCAAACCACTGCAACTCCTGAAAGCCAGAATCAACAGTGGCGACCACCAGAAAAGCGCCGAGGCAATGAAGCTTGACGAAGGCCCAGAGAATGAATTTTACTGTCTTTGATCCCGCAACGAAATTAATCAGAAAAAAGAATAACAGAGGAGTAGGAAAAAATGGTGAAATGATGGACTGTGTGAAAGATGATAACCATTTGTCTAGAAAGGATTTGATTGCTGAGATGACGAGAGAAGTATGGAAGAGACATGTTGCAACGACACCAAATAGATTGGTAAAATTAAGGGACAGAGATCCAGCGGGGTAAACTTTCCCTGAAATCGCCTAAGACAGAGAGGAGGTCCGAAAAAGGGGAAGCCTTTGCCTAGCCGTGGGTAGCCTACTCTGTGGCTAACAAAAAAAAGGAAAAGGGAATGATGAGTTGCCAGGCTGGTGATCAGCATCCTTTATTCATGTGGCCATTTAAGTGAAATGATTCTAGCAGAGCACATTGGAAGCTGTTAAGTTTATTCGCTTAAGCTTTAAGGTACCTAATAAATTTTTATGATGTTTGTGTTCATAAGACCTAGAAAGGACATAAAGACTATATAAGCACAAACAAATGTATAGTGGCGACGTAGCGGCTGCGCTTGCGCAACTCGATTGCGTCAGGGCACCGCTCCGGCTGCGGGCTCGGGGCCCTGTTACCGCGAACTTAGAAACGGTACTAACTGTGGAATAAAATCTGTGATTGAATCATTGAACTCCATCGGAGGATTCACTATTTCTAGATTCGAAGAGGTTTGTTATGAAATCGAATAGAGATAGGTGCGCTGAAGGCATGTAATTATTATTACAATTTGGCATTGAATGACAACGCTTATATCTATAACTATCATTTATTGGATGAACACAAAACATGTCATTACTTTGTTTTATCTACAACTACAAATAAACAAGCTTTTTCATGACGCATAAATCATTTTAGTTAAATCAAGACGTGTCGTAGGGTCAGCCACCCAGCGTGTTACAATGGACACATCGCACATCCGACCCTGCTGACAACAACAACGTGATGACGCGCCGCTAACTGAATTAGTGAATTAACACGAATTAGCTCCATCATCTGGGTCAAGATTACACGCTGCGTGCTAATATCTGCATGTGCGAGAAACAATTTATAAACATTTCAATAAAACTTACATCCATTAAAATACACCTTGTGTTTGGAACTATTCGTCAATGCTTACTTATTAGCTCTTGCCCAGCGAAGCAATTATTTCACTTGATCAGTCAATAATCTTAATTTTTACGCTCTGGTTTGTGATTTAGCTAGCCCCGTAATTGTTTGTTTTAATTTCAGCATCTTGCTAATAGGCTTGTTGCATAAAAGTAAAAGAGTATTTAAAGTAGTGAGTCGTTTGGCAAGTGGTGCACATATCTGTGGCCTGCGCCCGCGCCGGCTACGCCGACGACGCGACACGGAAACACATACTGACCTAGTATACTTCTCTCCTTGGCTTACAATGCAAATTTATCGTTAAACACCCCATTTGAGATTTTAAATTCCAAATGGCCGATTTGCATGCGTCACAGATCCACAGGAGAGCACAAGTGGCACAAGTAGACCGTAGTCTACGAAAATACCTAGTGAAGGTGAATGTTCTGCACTTTTGCTAATAGATAGGTACACGTGCGTGAGACGAGGTGTGGCAAGAGGCGGTGGCGACGTAGATCGCAAAAAAGATAGCAATGTCAACGCTTATTTGACGTGAACACATAATAATGTAAGTGGCTTGGCACTTATGTCAGAAACAAAGAGCTACCTAGCCACGCTACGTAATGACGGATATTAGTTTGCCGAGCGAATGTGATTGCAGGCGGAAGGGCGCGGATATTGTATCGTTCTTTGTGGCCTGTAACTCTTGTAAGCATGAAACAATAGTGGCCTCCATTTATGTCCTAAATCTTATTTGATTCATATCGTTAGGTAGATATTTAGAACAAGCGGTTTTACTTTGGCTGGTAAAGAAAAGATGTTCAAATAATGATCTGAATGGTGGTCTATTGGATAGTTTTAGATTCAAGTAAAAATTTTTTTTACAACGGTGTTAAGATATGTATTATCTCTTAAATGGAAGAAAGATGATCTGACTGATATATATTTTAATGGCCTGTCCATTAAAATATATATCAGTCAGATCATCTAACCTAACCTAACCACTAAAACCGAAAAATTATAAAAATTAAATTTGAAATTTAAAATACCCCGACACAAAATCCTTTAAAAAGCAAAAATAAGCCTCGTACTCGCGTCAGGCGTATTACGACAGGCTTTTTGAACTACATATAATATACATAGTAGTAAACACGGTTCAATCGACAATCTTTCAAGACACGTAATTAAGACATCGTCAAAAACTCAGATTCAAAGAGTAAAATGCGAGTAACTTTTTAACGGCCGAACAGATTTTAATCAAATATAGCTAAGAACACTCTCGACAAAGTCATCTTTCAAACAAAAAAAAAACTATATCAAAATCGGTTCATCCGTTTGGGAGCTGTGATGCCATAGACAGACACACATACACAGCAACACACGTCAAACTTATAACACCCCTCTTTTTCCGTCGGGGGTTAAAAATAGGGCAGTAAATGAGTAAATCGATTGACAAAATTTCACTTTCCATTTTTTAATAGAGGACCCGAACAAGACATTTGACACGTTTTTCAACAATACATTGAAAAACGAGTTACACAAGGAACTTTGGAAAATCTGCCCATAACAGGGTAAGCTAAATCATAATTTGCAGTTGGGTCTTCAGTTAAAAATGCTGATAAAAGTCCCAAGACTTTCGAAAATTAGCCCCATTGATCAATAATACACATATACAATAGTCTATTATTCATACAATATTGTATTATTGATTGAAGCATGGGTATATATCTTTTTTTTCTTGATTAATAATACTTACTGGAGCTAACAAATGGAATGGGTTTGTAGGAGTACAAGAAGGTACCTACTACAGTGAAGTAATACACAAATATTCAACCAGCTATTTATTCTTACAGCCTTGGACCTGGTACTAAAATTAAAAAGTGGTAGATAAGGAACTTTCATATTATGTATAATTATAATACAATTAATTTTATGATTAACTGATGTGAAATTAATATAAAAGTAAATGACTACTTGTACTAAGGTTGACCTTTCAATACTACCTTACCTACCTTTCAATGCAATGCAACTAGATCAACAATTTTGGTTCTTTTAAATTAACTTTTACATATTATGCTGCTTTATGAGCATAATATGTAAAAGTAAACTATATAGTATTTCATCATAAGTGAACATGGTTATTCTGTAGTTTCTTGGCTGTGTGAAACCAAACAAGCCTCTACTTGAAATTTAGTAATGACAGTTTTAGAGTCAATGTAAAAAAAATACAAAATACCTACAGACAACTATAATATGTGACTGTGTCAGTCGGAAACAAAAATTGGATTACAATATTACTAATTAGTTTATTCATAATTATTGAACAAAAGATTGGTATTGGTAAATATAAGAAACAGAACTGATGAAAACTGACACCAATTCAGTGTTTTATATAATACTAGCTGACCCCCGGGGCTTCGCTCCCGTCAAATGGCTACTTACCTACTCTACCCACCTACCCTACTTTACCTACCCTACCTAATCATGTAGTACATAATTTTTATGTATCATGAATAGTTTTTCAGCGCATGCCTAAAAATGAATTTTATATTCAACATTTTGCTACTTTGGCTTACAATATTGCAATCTTCATAAGGCTCTCTAATTTTTATGAAAATATAATATAGCCTATGAAACTCAAGAATAATGTAGCTTTCTACTGATGAAAGAATTTTCAAAATCGGTTCAGTAGATCCAGAGATTACCCCCTACAACGTCACAAACTTTACCTCTTCATAATATTAGTATAGACATAGGTAACAATAATGTTGTGTAGGTATATTTTTAGTTTGTTAAGAAATACATGCTGCGCTGCAAAAAACCAATTGTAAAAGTTTGTCTTCAAGACACAGAAGCAGGTAGCTAAGAAATTGGCAAAAAAAAAAAACTGATGCTTCTGTGAACATGAATGACTGCAATGCTCACTTCAAAAGCATTTTTATGAATGCTTGATTACTCCATATTTCTGTGCATCTGATTTTTCATTAATCTATGAAACATTGTTGAAGGTACGTTTTGTAAGATTTGAGAAAGTTTATCCTCCATCATAATACTTGGCAGAATGGCAATAACAAGCCAGCAATACATCTACACTAAAAGATTATGTTCTACACCAGCGCATTGAGGAAAATGATAACAATAATATTTTATTGTATCTGAATGTACTGCCTAGTTGTCCAATTTGGATGCCTTTTATGTGTGTAGGTATGATGGTATGAGTTTGAGCTAGTGACACTAACTCAAGCTGATACAATAAAGGACATATTATTTATAAATGCTGTAACATGGGTAAATTTTAAAAACAAAACAATGTTTTTTAAAAGAGTAACCATGGAGTTTCTTGCCGGTTCTTCTCCATAGGAAACAACCAACACGAGCCGTGCACCTTTTGTCGACGTTTTATAAGTGCCCATGTAGGCCTATGTGAAATAAAAAACATTTGATTTTGATAAAAATTCTGAGCTGTTTAGCAACTTACAGATCTACTAAGTTCAAATTCTCTATTGAAATAAGCATTTGCTAATTAGCCACTAAATAGAGTGTGTTATGGTGATATTTATGGTATTTTTGTAGACTATTATTTTGACTGAATAGTATATGAATAGCAATTTACAAACAATGTTACTTTTATAAAAAAATACCTACAAAAATTTCATCCCACTTCACTACAAATGTTTTAATTTTAGCTTCATAAAGCCAAAAGAAGAAGCTCCGCAAGAAATGATCATAAAATATTGTTGCAAAACAAAACCCCAAAACCCCACAGTCCACTCCACAGCAGTTGTCAATTTGTCAGCTCAGCTGTCTAGTGTCTATGTCTACACCAGCCGTTGAAAATAAATAAATCGATACTTTTCATGGCTAACATGGCAATTAGGTACATACGAATTTAACAATGTTATAATTTTCAGCGTGCATTTCAAAGATCAGTATTCTCACCTGGATTGCTATTAAAAGAATCAGTCAAATTGTTAAATTAGCAATCAACTCAATAAGAAAAACTCGTCCTCTGGTACATTTATCATATATCACGGTTCTAGAAAATTATTAGGACCAGCATTCAAAACCATCTTCTTAATAATTCTACTTACGTTCCACAATGTGTAGTCGTTTTGGTGAAATGCGCACGGGTAAAACACGAAGTCTCCCGTTTATCCTTTGTGAAAGGAGTCCGTCGAACGCACAATATTCACTATTTTTAGATTACGGTATAATATTATATTAATCACACAATACAACGGGTAAGAAAAACAATATTGGGTGTACTGGTCAGAAAAACTAGTGACAATTGTGACAAACAAAATAAATGTAGGTAATCTAAATAAATCGACGTAATAAATAACACAACTCACGAAATCGAACACGAATTCTCACTGGCTGATGTGGGCTGGTTGGTGTGACATGAAGTTGGCAGCAATTGAAAAGCAAAACATCATCATAAAAACAGCTGTTCCACGAACCCAGCGACATCTACCTTCGTATTTTGACTTACACAATACCTTATAGTTTTGTAAATAGATGTCGCTCTTTGCAATTAACAAATATATACCTAGTAGTGGTTTTAATTAATGCTACAAGATGTCACTTTTTTTAAATAAGCATTAAAACAATTATGTAATTTTTCGTATTTTTTGTTTATTAGACTACCTGTTATGCGAAGAGCAGCTATGCTATGTTATTAATTTATTATGTTTATTTTAAGAAACTATAATTTTCGACATTCGTTGTTACCTAAGGACAATATTGTTTAAAAGTAAGTTAAAAATACTGCATGAGAGAACACAAATCTGGATTTTCTGATTAAAATCGTAACAATTTATTGCCTAGATTACATTAAAGATTAAAAAACGATGTGTGCAAAACAGGGCCCCTCCGGGATTTGAACCCGGGACCTCCTGCACCCAAAGCAGGAATCATACCCCTAGACCAAGAGGCCACTTGTAGAGACGCTTGAAAATACAATACATATCATAGATGGGGTTATTTTCATTGCATACCTACAATGAAAGGTTGAGCTAATCACCATTGCGGAACCAGTTCGAGACGAAACTCACCATTGTTGTTTATTTTCAATTCGCCTCACATGGATGGATGATAGATATTGGAATGAAATTCATTAAAATTAAGCTATCTCAACTTAATAAACAGATCCTATTTGATTACTCCAAAATACCTAACTGATAAATATAATTTCTATTTATAAGTTTTCGTTTGTTTATTCATGGACAGCTGACACCTGACAGGCATGAATCGATATGCAGTTCACGTAACGCCATCCAATGCATGTTCGAGGTACTTCAGTCATCCAATGCTGCCATAGAAACAACAGCGCGGTTGCACTGTTGAGTCGCGGCGAATGTTAAGTACTTACTTACTTAGGCTCTATGTCGAGTACTAGATCAGTTAGTTCGTTCTGAAAAAGATAGGTGGCGCTCTTATGAGTACCTTTTACCAGTACCGATACCTGCATAAGTAGGAGCTCATTATTTTAATATTCCAACCATGTTTAGCTAACTGGTGTTTATGGAAGGCCCTTCTTGAGTAGAGTAAACTTTTACTGTTTCAAAAAATTATGTAAATGTTAGAAACACAGACGTAAATCTAACTAGATGACGCGATTTTATGTACTTCGCGTGGCAAAAAAAAAAGTTAATTAAAAAATCAAAAAACCCGACTGCTTAAAAAGCAAACTAAAAAGACGTAAACAAGAAGAAAATCATGCTGTGCAGTCGGAGGATATATCTGGTTTTGGTCCGCCAGCTCGCGAATATGTAAGTGACAAGTAGTAACTATATTAAGTAATAATATCATTATTGTATTTATTGCAGTAAATGAGTTAACAATACAGTTTATGTCTAAGTTTAGATGTTCCATGCAGGTAGGTACCCAAGTCTAAAAAAAATATAGCTTGGTTGTTGACGACAACCTTTTGATACACGTCAAAGTCACTTAGTTTAAATAAATATACTGTTTCTAAAGAGTATACTACACATTTCATGCTAAAATAACTAGGTAAGGGAAATACTAATGCGATATTCCCCTTTTACTTTCACGAAATTGAATAATATTACCTATTAAACACATTATTAAAAGTTACCCAGACATAACGTACAAAAGTTTATGACTGAATATCTATTATTATCTACATTCTCGAACAAAAATTCTTGCACAAACTAATTCAGAACATCACCCTGAGTTAAACCAGATATTTTTCATTTAATGACTTTCGAATTTAATAAAAAACTAAAACAGCTAAAACAATGTATGGGCACCTACCATTATTCTTTCCTTTAAATAATTATGTATTGCCAAAAACAATGAGCCTCCGAATTCACTAATGCAATTAAGCTGCCGGATTAGATCTTAAAATTTCGCCCTTTTTATTTACCGACAAAGCAGCTTTACAAAGCATGTATTGTTCTTACAGTACGACAATATATATTATCAACTATGTAGGTACATATATTATTCTATTGGAAAGTTGGTAAAGAATTGGTTTATCTAAATAATTTGACCAGAATTCATCTACGCCAACAGTGTTGTCATTTGGCTCAGAAAGGTCTTTTAAGGTGCAGCTAGGTGTTGTTGCACAGAGAGCACGACAAAAGGTGAGGCATTGTCTGGAACGTGGCACCGCAATCGCACTGTGGGCCATTGGTGTACCCCCATCTAACTAGGTTGAGCCTGCAGCGACCCACCTGGCTTCGTAGTCGGCCAAAACAATTGGTGACCGCAGGGAGCTTTTCTGTATGCTCAATATAGTCAGCAGGACGGGGCGGAGATGTCTGAGGAGCCATAGATTTTTCTTTTTTGGTTAAAGTAGGGCTGTAGATGACGATGATAATGAAGTCCACCATAACCATGATCATGGAGCATCCATAGATAAATTTACCTAACTGGCTTGCATACATAGATTCTTATCTACAGCTAAGTACACGTTTAGAATATTCTTTCTATTTATGTATGTAAGCATGCGGGGTTCATCGTGTACACAATGGCTAATGTTGGTCAATTTAGTGGTACAATGATCTGACTACTAATTACTTTGATAGGTAATTTGTACTTTCAAGTAGGATAATATATGTGTGTTGAGGTATTAGGGATCGTCCACGTGAGGCTTGAAAGAGGGGGACCTCCCCCCCTTGTGATATATCACGTGTATTCATTTTTCCATCAAACGCGCGATTTCTAAATCGAAAAGCGGCGTGTAGTGATATTGCGCGTGTAATATTATTTTTATGCCAGTCAAAAAAAACCTGCAACCTTTCTGTCTAGACATTTTTGTCATGGTCCTTAATTTCAGAATTTAATTTTTATTTATTTATTTAATATCGTTTATTTATAACATAAGGCACTTTTACAATAAAAATATAAAAGAAGACAGTTGCTTATTTGCCTAAACTAGGTTGAACCTGTGTTTCAGGCTATAAAGTGCTTAAAACTTATAATAATAATAAATTAACAATGGTATAGCTTGTATAAGAATAAATTAAATTAAAGACAAAGCAAAATTATTATTTTGTTACAGTCAGGAGATCTTCTGTCTCTCCGTAAGATAAGCTAAGTAGATGTTCAAGAATAGTCTTTTTGTAGCTAAAATAATTTAATTTATAGATACTTAATTTTCTATTTAATCTATTGTACAAAAATGGACCTAAGAATGTAAGGAATCTATTTACAAAGACATATTTTGAGGATGCATTAGAATCGCAGACAATGTCATTTCGTCTCTTATTGTTTATGTATTCGGCGTTATAGTAAAGCATGGTGTGTTGTTTTAATACTAAGTGCATAATGAAAAGCTGGCGAACAGTCAGCACGTTGCAGGATTTGTAAAGCAGATCAGTGGGGTAGGTGCCCTTTCAAGAGGCAGTAGATGCGTTTTTGGTGCTCCACCCCATGAGGTGATACAGTATTGGATTACAGATTGACCTAGGGCCAAATAGACTTGTCTGATAAATTTTGAATCTGCAATCGTTTTCAACTTTTTAAAAACATAAATTAACTTGCGCACTCTATTAACTAGGCTATCAATATGAGGTCTAAAGGAGAGTGTTTCATCTATAATAACCCCGAGATATTTTTTGTTTCCTGTTTTGAGGATAAAAGGACAATTACACATGCTGACTGGGTGGAATCCACATTTATGGGCATACAGATGAGAGTTAGTAATGTTAAATTGAGGCTTGCGCATGGAAAAGTGAATATATTTTGTCTTGTCAGCATTTAGTGTTAGTAAATTGCTTTGTAGCCAATTAGTCACAGTATTGAAACCTTGTTGAGTGTATTCGTACAATTCTTTACTGGTTTTCGCGGTAAAGATTAACGCCGTGTCGTCGGCATATGATATGAGTTTGCCTTGTTTAATATCTAAACACAGATCGTTAATGTAAATCAGGAATAGGATTGCGCCCAGAATGCTTCCCTGAGGAACAACATCACCAGTATTTTTTTGCTCATTGCTAGTAACGAGACGAACGATCTCAATATGTTAAAATAGACGATTATTTTAACATATTGAGATCGTTCGTCTAAGAATTATATCTAATGTACATTATTTACAAACTAATATTAGAACTAAAATAAGAAAAACTAATATGTACAATTACTGGGCGTCAAAAAATTCGTCCACATCGCTGTCAACAGGAAAAGTGCCCAGAAGGCTGGCAGCATTGCCACGTTGGATGGCAATGCTGATTCTTTGGCCAAAAAAACGCCAGCCCTCTGGTCACGTGAAGAGTCGACCAACCGCTTGGCGATATCCCGAAATAATAGGTGTGCACTCGGACCCCATGGCCCTAGTGTTTCAACCCCAAACGGCTCAAAAACATAATTACCAATTAAGTTGTTGTATTTGCGCCGTTTGAGGTTTTCAGCACCTGCAGCAGCCGCCCCAGCGCAGCCCACCGTGCTAGGAAGATGGGATGGTGCAAGGGTGTCGACGCAAGTTGCATCCCACACCAAAGACCTACCCAACTTCCATGGCATTATGGTCATACCATCTGGTCTCTTCCCATCGACACGTGCCAGGCCATTGGGTTCTAAGATAGCTGGCACCCCGGCGGTGGCAAGAGCACGACGGATGAGATCATTAATGCTAGCGTGCCGCGCAATCCGACCTGCACTCTTACTACAGGAAAGGCCATGATGTCCGAGGCAGTCGACTGCTTCACCGCATTGGCAGCGATGTGGAGCCCCACAAGGAAGTAAAGTAGTAAGTAGTCAGCAAAAAGTTTGAGCGGTGTTCCCCTAATTCCTAAAGCCTCTATTTTTTTAGAAGCATAGTAACGGACACCATGTCAAAGGCTTTGGCTAGATCAAGGAAAACCTCCAGGGTCTGGTTTCCTTTGCCAAGTTCTTCTGCGGTATAATCTATCAGACTATGCACCGCATCGGCTGTGGATAATTTGGCTCTGAACCCAAATTGCGCAGATGATAACAAATTGTTTTTTTTCTAGGTAATTAACTAGTCTACTGTTTACAATTTTCTCTAGTATTTTAGATATTGAAGGGAGTAAAGATATCGGTCTATAATTATTTACTAAGTTTTTGTTTCCAGATTTAAAGATAGGGATTACAACTGCCCTTTTTTCTTACATCTAGGGAAAATACCTTCAGATAAACAAATACAAAATATATGCGTTAAGGGAGGTACTAGGATATGCTTAAAGGTTTTACGGATCTTATTGCCCATCCAACTGCACAGTCATGTTTTAGTCCAGATATGATTCGGGTTATTTCGTCTTCATCAGTATCCAGCAAGCCAAAAGATTTTAAAGGACATCTATTATTTTGGGAAGATGGTGGAACACGGTAATGTTTTGGAATCTGTTCGGCAGGAGTTTTCCCAACATTAACAAATAAGTTTTTAACGTGGTTGGCTGACAAGAGAGGTGATGGATTAGAAAGCAGCAAGCTCGAATTTGATTCACGCTGTTTTGTCCTATAGGTGACGTTCTTAATATGTTTCCAAAGTTGCTTACTATTGTTTCCTGCTCTATGTAATTCATTTTTATCGTAATTAATTTTTAAGTTCTTTAGGAGGTTGTTGCAAAAATTTCTGTATCTCTTATAGGTTATTTTAATGATTAGATTATCAGGGTTTCTCCTAGATCTCTGATGAAGTTTATCCCTGTGTCTTATACACCGAATTAGTCCAGGAGTCATCCAAGGCTTGATGAGTTTTTTGTTTACTATAATAGAAGTTGTATTACATAATATTGCTAATTGAACATGATTTATTAAGTACGATAAAGCAAATGTACTGTAAATTAATGTACTTGTTTTCGGCAGATTTTTTTTGCAGGACACTCTTGTTCTCCCGTTTTATGGCTGGCTGTTTTTTTGAAGCGCAGACATGTTGCACATTTTGACGCTTCGGTTTTCTTTGTGCAGTCGTGGATAGTGTGTCCTTCTTCACCACATGTGGGGGCAGCAACTATGCATGTCTTGGCCGCATGACCGTACTGCTGGCACTTGGAACATCTCGTTGCCAGTGTGAAGTCTCGTACAGGGCAGGAAGTCCAATTTATGAACAATCTGTCCTGTGTGATGAGAGCCTTGCGAATGATCGCAGGAACTTCTAGGATGTAGTTGTAGTTCTCAACATCTTTTCTACCTGATTTGTGGCTCAGTTTGATTAAGGTCAAAAAGGTATCTCTGGATATAGTTGGCAGTTTATCAGCCAAGTTTTGATCGTAAATGGATTTATATATCTCATTTTCCGCCATTGATGCTGGAACTGCAATCACTATTATGCGGGGTTTGCGCTTTCTCGGTTCATCGACGGTAAGCCCTGACGAAGCAGTTTGAACTGATTGCCAGCTTATTTAGGTCCTCTTTCGTCTCCGTGCTAATTATGACCCCTTCTTTCCCTATCTTGCGTATGCCTCTTTGAACTGTTGGTGTATTAGGACGAACGAAGTTGTTAGACCCCTTTTTCACCATGTCTGCGAAAGATGATGCAGTTGTTTCCTGCCGCTTTGCACAGAAGTCCGGTTCATCTCCATTGCACACTCCTTTAGGTCCGTTACGCAGTCTCTTTCTTCGGTCATTATTTTTAGGGTGTTATAGGTCCTAAGGGCATTTTGTTTAAGCGACTGGTATTGAACAGCCAGTTGCGAAATTCCATGTCCAACCTTTCGGCACAAATTGGTAATTTTAGCTTCTGATCTGAGTTAAGCTTTCCTTCAGAAGCAATAGCACATACCTAACCCAAGTGTTGTTCAATGGAACCCATCCAGTTCTGCATCTCCGTAGTTGAGATTACCTCAATTTCTTCCTTGGGTTGAAGACGTCTTGGTTGTTGGGTCTGGGTCAGTCAGTAGGTGTTGAAGGAGGGCTGCGCCGCATCAACCCACTCCGAAGGGGCTGCCTTCCATCTTTCAGATTATAATAATATATAATCCAGTCAGTCCATTATTCTACTTATTAGCACTTCCAAAGAGTGTATGTATATCACGTCAATATACTAAAACTAGGTCACTATTTATGCTAAAACGTTAATTTATATTATTTTTAATGCATTGATGATCACGTCTGTATGCAACGAGTGCGATTGAATCAATCCAATGATTAAAATTAGTTTAAACTATAAACCTGTTTTTAAAGATAATATTCAAAAAAATTGAGATTCTTTGTAGGAACTAAAAAATACACGTGATTCTGGGTGGGGGAGAGGAGGGGGGGGGGTGATAGTCTTAAACCTCACCTCGTATCACCAAGGGGGTTTAAAAACGCTAAAAAACATCACGTGATTAATGGACGGCCCCTTAGACGTGTAAAATGGTAAATACGTTAAAAGCTTACTTACACTAACTGCATATGAAAAAAGTTATATGACTTTATAAGTATTTGGTATGAACTTATAATATCAGCAAACGAAAATACGACTTAAGGGTACACTAGTCGAAAATTCTTCCATACAAACGTAGTCTGGCTTTTACTCCACTGTTTGACGATGTACGTTCAAAATAAAAAATGATATCAATTCGTCTCATCATTATCTAGCCCTGTATGGAAGCAAAAGAGTAAAAAAAAAATTACTTGTAAGTTATGAGCTTCGAAAGTTCCATATTTTAACACTCATTTTAACGCATCTTTGGGTGCAAATAAGTACCATAAGAAGAAGGAAAATTGAAAAACGGCCTCCATACAGGGATAGATTCGTAGTTCAACAATGCAAATAATTTTATTTTGAACAGATACTTTCAGTTGTTTTGTCATGATATCCAGACTTCCAAAGGTCTGTTTATAAAATTTCACGCGCTCGTTTTCGATCTAAATCGTCATCCATTTCGCTACAAATTTGAAAAAGTATGTATTCGTACGCGTACTAGCTTCTTACTGCTCATAACAGCATCTATCTGTTCTGCACGTGTTGCCGGTTGATATAGCACGCATTTTAACCCCGCGCACAAAATAGCTCGTGCCGTCGACTAGTGTACCCTTAAAGCTAAATTACTATTGACTTCTTGTTTAACATTCGATTACATAATTTGTCCCTTCGCTGATGGGAAGAGCGCTGCTTATTCCAAATCACGGGATCTCAAGGTTCTACTTCTGAAATAAAGTCTTTAATCTTTATGTTCTTTTTGGATAAAGTAATACACAAAAAAAAAGATGATTCCTAAATTCAAAATGCAACGAGGTGACAAATTACAATGCAATGCACATGCAAGCATTTACAGCGAACATACCTGTTTAGACTTCAGAAGTAGTCAGCAGTGTTCACGTTTCGTTAAGAAGTTCTAAAAATATATAATAAAATAGTCTGTATATTTCTGTACCTACCTAACTGTCTATTTCTGAAGGTACCTAAGACTTGGATAGAACAAAATCTGAACTAGACACATAACTTTGTGACTGCTTAAGTATATAGATATAAGTATATGTGTATGTGTGTGTAGTAAGTATGTATTTAAGTGGTGTACAATAAAGTATCATCATCACATTACATCATCAGCCTATTAATGTTCCCACTGCTGGGACACAGGCCTCCTCTCTGTGAGAGGGAATGGGCCGTTATCCACCACGCGGGCCCAGTGCGGGTTGGTGGATGTCACATGTCTTCGAATTTTTGGTTCTAGGACATGCCAGTTTCCTCACGATGTTTTCCTTCACCGTTTTGAGAGCAGTGGTGATGAAATAATTTACATTTCATTTATTTATTCACAAACAATTAACATTGTGTCGAATATTGGTTATGTACACAAAGTAAAGCGCCTGCCTGGGCTCGAACCCACGACCTACAACTTGTAAGTCACGGCCGATACCACTGGGCCACCACTGCTCTCTGCACAATAAAGTATATAATACATAATAATAAATATCTATTTAAATCTTAGATAAATATAAACTGGGGCTGTGGCACCTACATAAGTTTAGTAGGCACTCTAGGCGCCTATATAAAGCTTTTCCTTGATTTATTCTAACTTAGGTTGGTAACTACAAATTATTATTATTTTTTGTTGTCAATCATTGACCCAAACACCCAACAAAAAATACAACGGCTAAAGAAGTTAATTACAAATTGCTGTATCGAAAAATACCGTGGCAACTAGTTTTAACCCATTTCCACATAATTGCACAAAGAAAAATCGTGCACCGTATAAAAATACACATAGTAACTACGCAAGTAGGTACATAGCTAACCATAGAACGCTTTACGTGCACGTTGTTCGCTACAAAAGATTAATGAGCAAAAATTACGTACTGGCCTTTATTTAGTGTTTTAGCCCGACACATAGCGGTATTTGTATGGCAAGTGTGTTCTTTAGAGCCATTAGCAGTCTGCTCGAGTGGTCCTCCCTGCATTCGTTATACTGCTAAATGTAACAGGTCTTATATCATTTTGGCCACGCAATTTGACGTAATTACGAATTACATGGGCAGGCGCAACTTCACGCGAAACTGCCGACAAGGAAGCGGTCAGCCGTAACTCAAACATGATAATCACCCAGTCGAAACTATTGTGTAATTATATATAGGTTTTATATACCATCTACAGGTCATCCGCTGATGATAGATGTGCTAGATAACTACTAATATCTAGAATCCTGTTCTGATTACTGTGCGCCTTCGGAAGTTATGGTAGCAATTGTGCTTAGGTTGGGTTTTGTTTCATCACCGCCGATCTGCTTGGCTATACTTATCAAATTAACTAGAGTGCTTTGTTGGTATATATTATTAATTTAAGGTAAGATTAGTATTTTGTCGTAGGGCAAGACAATAGTAAAATTATTATTCTGATTGTAGTTGGAAGCTTCCTAAGAGCGAAAAAATAGGGGTTTACAAGCGTTTGGATGGATTTCGTAGGAGAAATGGTGGTCCTGATTTATAAAACTTACTAGCTTCTGCCAGCGGCTTCATCCGCGTGAATGTCGAAAATTATCCTAAGGGAATAAATTCCCGGGATAAAAAAAAATCTATCTTTGTGCTAAATTTCATCCAGATCCGTCCAGCCATTTGAGCGTGAAGAAGTAATAAACACACACACTCACCGAACACACACACACTCACTCACAAACTTTCGCCTTTATAATATTAGTGTGATATATATATATATAAATATATGAAGGCGTGAAGTGTGATAAACGACGACGACGTAGGATAAAAATACAAGCCTGTAACTGACTCACTGCAAAGGCCTCTTCTCGTACAGAGAAGGTGCAAAGTTAATCATGATTGCAGACTCACCCACGTTATATATTAGAAGCGATTTTTCCTTAACAACAGTAACTTGATCTTATTTTAGATTCGCTCGTAAGTTTCTAAAAAACACCTGTTTATATTCCGACATTTAAGAAATAGCTATAAATTCGCGTAATGGTTTATTTTGTTATTTAAATATATTTTAACTTATTTATAAGCACTGTGATGGATACGAAACTCCTATGATGGTTGATAAAAATGTACAAACTAGAGGAAAATATTTGAGGGAATGACTTGGAAGGGAATGAATTAGTTGTTCATGGCAATTATTATCTCCTTATACTTCTTCTTCATTAAGTACTATCATCGATAATATAATATCGATTAACTATGTGTGTAATCAGTTTTTTAAGGGACGTCTATGGGTATGGCAATTTATCACTGCTTTTTTGGGTTCCGTAGTCAACAAATGTCCGTCCTCTTACCCAGCTTATACAGCTCTTAGTACCAGAAAGCTATAATTTGGCATGGATATACATATTATTCATACACGTAAAGTGGGCATGTTATTTTTTCTCGTCTATCCCATGGTGTGAGTTTTCAACGGGTAGGAGGAGTAGGTTATCTAGGGGACCTCCAAAGATCCCAATTGGTCGAAGTGTTTGAGTTATTTGTTGGCCCCTCCGCAAGATAAGATAAGATCCTATGGTGTGGGGTATCGGAATCGGTAATCGCATAGGTGAAACCCCTTTTTCGATTGAGGTATCTGTTTGCGTAATATTAAGCGTAAAATTTTTGTTACAGTCAAGTGTCCTTGTACTTACTTAAAAAAGAAAAATAAATCTTTTCGATAGAGCAATATTCGGTGCTTTCATTGTTTATGAACTACAGTATTTTTACCTAATTAGTATTTTTACCAAGGGTTCCGTACAAACAGCTACATACACCAACAGGTATATGTAGCTGTTTGTACGGAACCCTTGGTACGCGAGTCCAACTCGCACTTGGCCAATTATTTTTTGTTTTGGGTCCTACCTGTAAAAGAAAATGTATGTACTTCTAACTGTACCGTTTCTTGAGTTTGAATGTTGTAAAAAGCGTATTTCAATATTATTATGTAGGTAGTGGTATGCTAGTATTATATTATCTGTGGTAGTGGGAATGAGTTACGATAAAGCATATAATTAAATAACTGACTTTATGCGTAAACAATTAACTTATCCAACCTGATTTCTATCTCATAAAAATCGACCGTTAATATGTTAGGCTCTTTTTAGGGTTCCGTACCCAAAGGGTAAAAACGGGACCCTATTACTAAGACTCCCCGATCCATCTGTCTGTTTATCTGTCACCAGGCTGTATCTCATGAACCGTGATAGCTAGACAGTTGAAATTTTCACAGATGATGTATTTCTGTTGCTGCTATAACAAACAATATTTATATTTTATTCTAAAAACAGAATAAAATAAATATTTAAGTGGGGCTCCCATACAATAAACGTGTTATTTTTCCGTTTTTTTGCGATAATGGTACGGAACCCTACGTGCGCGAGTCCGACTCGCACTTGGCCGGCTTTTTTATTATTTTGGAACCTACTTAAAATATGCTAAGATATAAGATTATCTCTACCTAATATTGAAGCCTCAGGTTATTGACTTGATAAAATACCTTATTTAGAGATATTTGTCACATTTTTAAAAACATACAATTAAAATACCCAGTTTAAACAAATCTCTGGCATCTCATGCTTGAGGTCGTAGGTTCAAAATAAATCCGGGCAGGTGACAATGTGACTTTTTCAAATTCATAATTAGGTATGTTCTTTCTATGTTTATCTTGGTACAATACTGTCAACGTTGAATGGAAATATCGTGACTCGTGAGGAAAGGAACTTAAAATAATTTTAAAATCGCCAACCCGTCTTGACCAAGCGTGGTGATCAAGGTCATGCCTTCTCTGTATGTAAAAAAGACCTCTGTGAAAGGCAGATATAAAAAAATAAAAAAAAAATAACTACCTAATGCACCCGAAGCAAGGTGGTAAGACTGTAAGACCCAAGTTAACATCGACTAGGGATCCATTTTCAGTGATGTTTCTAGGATTAACGCGGCCAAAACCGAAAGTGATCACCGCATGGTAGAGGCACTATCTAGAAAGGTCTCGACTGATGAAGTCTACGCTCCGTCCAGCACAGATCCAGATCCAAAACCCCGAAAACTTTTATTTTTTTCGATTTCGAATCTCGAACTCCAGAATCGTTTCGAGTGCCTAGGGAGCTCCATGGACGATTACAACGATGGAGATTCGCATTCGTAGAAACTGACCATACGGTCAGGTCTAAGTTTTTTAAGACCCGTCGTACAAATAGGAACAAAAATCTCTCTGATCCTACTCTCAAGCACATGAAGGAGAGGGAGTGAAATGATCTTGCAGTCTTCAGACGATGCGTGTAGATACCGGCAGCTCAATAGGCAGATCTCCATCTCCTTGAAAAGCGACCTCCGCCGCTTTAATACCGAGCGAATCAAGGACGTGATTGAGCGGAATAAAGTCTCTAAGGTGTTTATAAGAGATCTGGCTATTGGGCAGAGCCCGCTCACGAAATGAAGACCGACGATGGCAGGATCAAATCCGCCAAACCGGTGCTTCTGAGGGAGATCGGGTGGTTCTATGGGTAGTTGTAAACGTCAATCAGCAAAACCGTTGATAATCTAGCAAACTATCCAAGAGCTAGATTGGCCCGCGCACTATATCGAAGCCAGACAGCCTGTACGAGATTAGGATAGCTCTGAAACAGCTTAAGAACAGCAAGGCGCCGGTGATGAAGGAATTACGGCCGAGCTCCTGAAGGCGGGTGGAAAACCAGTACTAAAGCCCTTCAGAACCTGTTTGATTCCGCCTACATATATGGTGCAGGGGTGTGGTGGTTCTCTTCTTCAAGAAGGGCGACAATGCCCGGTCGAAGAATTATAGAACCAACTCACGTCTTAGCCATGTCTACAAGCTGTTTTCAAGAGTCATCACAAAAAATGAATGAAAAATAATAAAATATATTAAAATAGACATTAAATATTATGAGGTACAATATTTTTTTTCGGTATCATTTATTATGTATATATTTTTGGAATGGTTTATTTAGCAGCTTTCATTTGATACCCATATTGTTATGAAAAAGAAAATAAAAATTATCACCCTCTTTGTTGGAGGGGAGGGTACCATATTTAAAAAGTGAAACTAATGTGATATAAACCATAGATTGACTATCGGCGCAATTATTTTGGTTTTTTATTCCACATGCACCAAATGGAACTTATCTTGATAAAAAAACAAATAGTTTGTTACAAATAATCCTTAGAAAAACTTTATAATTGACAAACAAAAAAAAAAGATGACTCTAGTCGCAGCGTCAGCAAATTCGCAAGCGTCAGTAGGTATCATTGGAGAAGAATTTGCATGAAACTCCACGGACTCTCTTTTTCATGAGTTATAATTACAAGTATTTGGTAACATCATTCTTGTTGAGAAAAACTATGTGAGAACGACCTAAAAAGACGTGCACGTAAAAGCGTCTAGAGTAACAAACAATAAAAAAAATACAATAACAGGCCGAGGCAGTTAAGTTATGACCAATCCTGATCCTGATCTTTTCTTTTTCAGTTTTTAAGTGGCGTCTCGTCATGGGGAATAGTGACATCGACCTACTGTACGATGCACTGACTTATCAATTATAAGATTACCAGGCCCTTTATCAGGAATTTAAAAAATCTAAAAAACGTTATATGAAATGGTTCGTGGCATCAACTTCGGGATTAAAGTCGTCACAATCTAAGAAGTCCGTTGACGTTTCTCATTTTAAATCCCGCGATAACTTTCTACGTAAGAAATTGAAAAATCAAATTCATAATCCTAATTAATTACTATATTACCCACACACTATAACAACGAGTATCATTCGCAGGCATCAAGTTTAATTATTATTAAGTATTTTTATAGCTGTCAAAACGGGCCTTTTATTTTTTGACAACTTTAGTGCGGTTCGGTTTTATAAAAAGTAATATTAGGAAGCGGATCAATTCAAAGATGTCTACATGTAATCTTATTAGATACTTTATTCCTAAGTAAGAAAATTATTTACCATACTTTTTATTACGCCATGTATACCCCCTACTACCCACCACCACCACCACCGCCACCTACCGACTTACCTACTCATATAAATATTAGTATTATTTATTGTACACAAAATAAACAGATATAAATACAAAAGAACACATACAAAGGCGAGCTTATCCCATAATTGGGTTCTCTAACAGCAAACCTCAGCGTCATACAGTATAACGTTTCGTAAACCATAGAAATCTGCGTTACGGACATAAAACTAAACGTTCGTAGGTATATGAGTGGAATCGTATTCGTAGGTGCGTCTTCTCATTTCCATTTCGACATCTGAGTCGTGTTGCGGCCACATCGAGCGCTGGACAAACACCAAGAAGGTCGAACTTCACGTTTATGCTAAATACCGGTCATGTGAATGAAATATCATACTATGTAGTGTGATTTACTTAGACTTTGGACTAGGTAACAAGTAATAATTGACGGAAACCGAAAAAATAAAATCATTTCTACAAAAATTTAACATTTCTAGTTGAGATAGATAACTGCGCGGATCTAGTGTAGGCTGAAAGTTTGAAAGGCAGAAGTATGTCATAATTATCTTCTTTTCAGAGGCAACATTGTTAGTAAAGTATATATTGCAAGTAAAGTATTACCTCTTAAGGGACATAAAGTTGTATGAAACTACCAAGGGAGTAAAGTGATTTGAATTTGGAACGTCGAACTCGTGGAAATCTCTAAGTAAAAAAAAGTTCATTAAAAAATCAAAAAACCCGACTGCTTAAAAAGCAAACTAAAAAGCCGTAAACAAGAAGAAAATCATGCTGTACAGTCGGAGGATACACCTGATTTTGGTCAGCCAGCTCGTGAATACGTATCCTCCATACGCGGGTTATTTGATTTTTTGAATTAACTTTTTTTATTTATAACTTTTTAGGTAGGTATTTGTTTTTAAGATATAGGTATATTTAATAATCATAATCATAATCATTTATTTATTTGCGAATATGGGTACATAAAAAAAGATCTTATACAAACAATAGTGTCCATTAGCCATATCCTACCATAAGGCATGCAAATTTACAAATACACAGGTATCCTTTAAAACTAGAATTTAAAAAGTAAAAAGATATTTTTTGTGTATGGAGATAAATCGTATAGAGTAACATTATATAAGTTTATCCTGTAAATATTCAGTGACAGAGTAATATGCTTTTTTTAGTAACAGTGTTTTTATATTGTTTTTAAATATATTTATATCACTTATCTCCAGCAGTGAATTTGGTAAATGGTTATATATGCGTGGAGCCATACATAATATACTTTTATTTAATAACGCTGTTTTGTTGCTTGGGAAACTTATATCGAATCTGTATCTTTTGCTATATGACTTATCAAAGTAGTTTGTATTTTTCCTGACGAACATTATAACCTCTAATATATATATACACGGTAACGTAAGAATATTTAATTCCAAAAATGATGGTCTGCAGCTGTCAGTTACTTTAATACTAGTTATTGCTCGTATACATTTCTTCTGGGCTTTAAACACCGCATCTTTATTAGTAGAATTACCCCAAAAAATAACACAATACCTTAGAATAGGTGCAACATAGCCGTTGTAGGCTGTTAGGACTGTAGGAGTGTTGACCGTTTGCTTAAGTTTAAACAACGCATAAGAAAATGTGTTCAATTTAGTGCATAATGTATAGATATGTTCTTTAAAATTCAAATTATTATCTATCTGTATACCCAGAAATCTCGTCACGTCAACTTCTTGGATGCTATTATTTTGGTAATTTATGTTCATGTTTGCTATTTTACTTACTCTACTTCTAAATGTCATGAAATTTGTTTTGTCGAGATTAATATGTAAATTGTTTGATGTCAACCAGTTTACAATGCTATCTAAAGTCATATTTATCTCAAGTTCCATGTGTGATTTATTATCTCCTGTGAATAGTACTGTACTATCATCAGCAAATAGGATTGTGTTGTATTTTGTCGCTTTGGGAAGGTCATTGATGTATATTATAAAAAGAGGCGGACCCAATACACTTCCTTGTGGAACGCCAGATGTAACCTGTCTACATGAGGATGAATAAGTTATCATTTTTTTTACATACGGACATATCCTTGTTATTTGTGTTATTTGCGTCCTATTACTCAAGTAAGATTTAATCAGGTTATGAATGTTTCCTCTGATACCATAAGCGTATAATTTATTTAAGAGTATATTATGATCCACATAATCGAAAGCCTTTGTGAGGTCCATAAACAATGCACACGTTTGTTTACCTCTATCCATGTGGGTTAATATGTTCTGGAGAAAATTATATACTGCTATATTAATTGTTTTATTTTTACGAAAGCCAATCTGTTCTTTGCAAAATAAATTGTTTCTTTCAAAGTAATTATAAATACCATCATGGATCACTTTCTCGAATATCAGCTCATGTCATTTTTATTATTTTTCTTAAATAAAGGTTTAATTATAGTTAATTTTAACCTTTCTGGGTAGACTCCATTTGCTATACATAAATTTATTATATGACTAAGTATAATCGATAATTTAACGGCTACATGTTTTATGACTTTTGTTGATATATTGTCATATCCGGTACTATTTGTGTTCTTTAAGGCTCTAATTATTTGGTATATATCATCTGGTATAGTTGGACGCATAAATATTGAGTTTGCTTCGAACGGAATTTTGCATCTTGAATGGTTTGGTATGGAAGCTTTAGTTTTATCAATGAAGAAATTATTGAAATAGTTTGCAATCTGTTTAGGGTCAGTTATTACATTACCACCTACAGTAATCTGTTGTATTTGATCCTTCGGTATATTTAGTTTATTGGTATTTATAATCTTCCAAGCAGCTTGCGATTTATTTCGGGCAGTTTTTATGTAGTTTTCATTGCGAGACTTTTGCGTTAACTTAATTATCTGATTTAATCGTGTTGATAAATTTAAGAATTTAGTTTTATTATTTTCTGTAGGATTATTTAAACATATAAGTGTTATATATTTTTGAAATCACCTCTTAAAACCCTTTATTTTGATACCCCACACGTTGGGATTGGAAGAAAAAAAAATTTGAACCCCTATGGCGCCCAAAATCCGCCATTTTTCTATTTTCCAATTTTGATGTAGCCAGTTACACTAGCAGGTTTAAAACGAATCGATTGACGTGAATCATCAAAATTTGCCTACGCGTTTGGTCTCTAGAACGCCACATAGGAACAATCATACATAGTCTGATAAACACATTCCTTCAGCAGTCGGGTAAAAAATTCATGTATGGCATTGCAATAAAAAAAGAGGTTTGTTCGAAAATCGAATTGGCCACCATAAGCAGAACTCAAAAGAATAAGGCGCGATTTCAAAGAATGTGAAATAATAGACGGTGTTTGATGCTCTGATTTTTTTAGGTCCTGAATTAAATCCACCACAATTACATATCTGGACTAATGTCTACAACATCAATATTAACTTTTGAATTATATTAATTACAAAACAGATATTTAATTTATGGAGAATTAGCTTTTTATATTTTCGCAGAAGGTGTGAAAAGTAGAGTATGCTCCTCTGGGATAAAGCCTGTCTTCATCTTGGGCAGCATGAACCCCTCGCTTCACTCAGGACTCTACAAAACTCCCTCGCAGGTGTTAACTCAGTCCCTCGTTGCGCTCAGGGTTCAGGGCGCACGGTTGGCGCAGTGGTTGAGCGATTGACTGCTGCGCTGCGTGTCGCGGGTTCGATTCCCGCACGGAACAAATATTTGTATGACCTACAGATAGTTGTTTCGGCTCTGGGTGTTTGTGTATGTGAGTTTATATGTTTGTAAACGCACTCATGATACAGGAAGAAATTCCTAGTGTGGGGCAACGTATTTTTTAAAGAAAAAATTGAAAAAAAAATATGATAGAATATGCCTCCCGTGATGTAAGACACCGCTGTATCCCTTTTGGTGTATAATCTACTATTGTTTATATGTTTGTAAAGGATAATCTCCGAATACGGAAATTCTTTCACTGACGGAAATCTACACTATTACTGAAAGAATAGGATTCGTAGGTTACTTGTATTCTCAAAAAAATGCATGGTTTCTGCGGGAACTTAATTTATTTTATTTTAATTGAATAATTATTATTTTTTGAAGTAAATATACAACTTAACATTCTGTGAATATTTCAAGCGTCTACCTGTAGCCGTTATTAATATCGAGCAAAAAACGGCAAAAATATCACGTTTATTGTATGGGAGCCCCCCTTAAATATTTATTTTATACTGTTTTTAGTATTTGTTGTGATAGCGGCAACAGAAATACATCATCTGTGAAAATTTCAACTGTCTAGCTATCACGGTTCATGAGATACAGCCTGGTGACAGACGGACAGACAGACAGACAGACGGATCGCGAAGTCTTAGTAATAGGGTCCCGTTTTTACCCTTTGGGTACGGAACCCTAAAAACAACGTCTTTGGCAGTTGTCGGTTTAGTCTATAGTACATTATATTAGCGCACATCATTTCAGAGAACCATAATTAAAATTCACTTCTCTGTATATGATTTAAAATAGACTTCCTAGCCACATTCAAGAACTATCGTCTTATTAAATTGAAATGATTTAATCGAGAACTATTATGCTGTAAAATGTCATTACACTTTAAAAGACTATCAAGGCTCTTCGGATTAAGTTCCCCCAATTAAAAGTATATTTTTTACAGCGACGTGAATGTTTACTTTGTAAACAACTATCTTATTAATATTTTAATCAGGTATTGTGATGTGAACTGACGACCATACTTTCAGTTTTTAGAGAATTTTTCATTTTATTCTCTTGCCCTAAAAATATAAATAAAGATAAATCGGACTATTATAAAGATTTAATAGTATATTAAGCAACTAGTGAATAAAGGACGGTTTTAAAGCGAGGGTCATAGATGAATCACGAGCAAGTGAAGGATTCTAACGACTGAATCACGACCGTAGGGAGTGATTCATGGACCTCGATATAAGTCCGTTTTATTCAAGAGTTGCATACTATATTTTATACCATGACTACGAGAAAAAGAAAGATTTAAGCGAAAAGCATAAGGAATATTAATAAATAAATAAATGGTTTATTACCTTAAAAATTTACAAAAAATGTGAAACCCTGACCACTGAGCTACATAACAGCACCTGTGTTTCAGGGGTCAGTGACCACCTCCGTTTCGTTACATAATTATAATTAATGAAAAACCAATGCAGTTAATATTAGAATTACAATCCAAATAAGTATTCATTAAATATCCTAGACCAAAATCAAAATCATTATTAAATTCTAAACAGAATTAAAATACAAATACATACAAATACAAAATTAAAATCGAAGAAGGAGTTTGAAACTCGAGTATTCTTTGCACAAGGAGGATTATAGCATTGAGATGAGAGGTCGAATATATTGGTGTGTTCTAAATTCAAAAACCAAAATAGTGATTAAAAAAAACTGTTTTCAGTGAATAAAATAAGCTTTTTAGAGGGGGAATGGTATAAAGAATTTTCTTTCATTATTAAATTTAAATTGAAGATGTGTGGATAATCAGTCCCTTCATCATTTAAGTATCAGCCATTTTAGTAAACAGAATTTCTTGTAAAAATATACTTTTGCCTACTGCCTGATTAAGATACAAGGCTACAAGCTGAAAAGAGTTAATCTAATTAATGTCATCGAGGCCTTGTTTGGTAGGAATTTTGTATTAATACAATTGCATCACACAGATCAGACAGTTGATAATGAGATGATTAATGATGAAGTGGGTTTTGCCCGTTTTCGTTTAATTGCCCGGGATTGTGGGTATTTATAAAAAAAAAGTTAATTTGGAAATAAAAAATCCCAAACTGCTTGAGAAGAAAATTATGCTGTGCTTCATAAGCAATCGGGTTCTTTATTTTTATTTACAACTTTTTAGTTACCACTTTTATTTTCGAATTTCTTATAAACATATAAGTGTTATATAATTTTGTAATCAACTCTTAAAACCCTTCATTATGATATCCCATACGATGTGATGGCTTAGAAGAAAAAAAAACCGGCCAAGTGCGAGTCGGACTCGCACACGAAGGGTTCCGTAACATTATCGCAAAACACTGCATAAAAATCACGTTTGTTGTATGGGAGCCCCCCTTAATTTATTTTATTTTAATTTATTAATTATTATTTTTTGAAGTAAATATACAACTAAACATTCTGTGAATATTTCAAGCGTCTACCTGTTGTCGTTATTAATATCGAGCAAAAAATGGCAAAAATATCACGTTTGTTGTATGGGAGACCCCCTTTAATATTTATTTTATACTATTTTTAGTATTTGTTGTTATAGCGGCAACAGAAATACATCATCTGTGAAAATTTCAACTGTCTAGCTATCACGGTTCATGAGGTACAGCCTGGAGACAGACGGACAGACAGACAGACGGATCGCGAAGTCTTAGTAATAGGGTCCCGTTTTTACCCTTTGGGTACGGAACCCTAAAAATGGGTCCCCCACAATATGGTGCCCAAAAGCCGCCATGTTTTTTTTAACTTCACTTATCTAAGAACACTTGGGCGGTCAACATGTATCTAACGATGGCTTAATTATATAAATCCGTCTAGCGGTTTGACAGATATGAGGTAGTAAACAATATTGCATACATATAATACAAGATACGTGCGAAAAACATAACCTTTCATTGCAGTCGGGTAAAAAATGTATGGGAGGCCGTGGCTACTATTAACAAAAAATATGTTTATTTCAATTACAAAGGGCATTTTGATACAAAGTCGCTCATTAATACTTATTTAATGAGCGTATTTTTCTAAAACCAAGCACTTATTGACCTTTATCAGAAAATATAATTTAGTTGAGACATTAGTTTATATTCGCATGTTTGATTTATGTTAATAATTCGAAACCTTAATTAAGGCATTCATTTAATATATAAGCATCGGTTCCAAATGTTATTTGTAGGCCCGGCCTCCCCTAGGTCAGTTAATCTTTTCTTCATGTATATTAAGATATTTTAGAAGACTTTGAAGAACTAATTTCCTAATTAGTTGAATGATGGAGACGGTATCGAAGCTACAATACGAGTTATTTCAGTGCATTGCTGCGCAGAAATGTATCATTTTGGCAGTAAGTATCTACGCGTTTACGTGAGTTCAACTGCGCGTAAAAAAACAAGTTATTTTACAGGTTATTTGCATCATCAATACGTAATAGGTTCCTTATTAGTACCTACATGAGATCACTTGGTTTACCAACTTTAAAAAATTAATTCTTATACTTCATAAAAGATAGCCTGATTTCTGCGACATATGTCAAACTGACGTATACGTTATTGTTAGCCTGTCAAGCGCTGTTGTTACTGTATTGATATTGACAGCTGTCGCAAAGATCAATCTTTTAGAAAGTATAGGTAAGTTCATGCTTACATACCTACCTACATCCTACCTAGCTGCCTAAAAATACTTATACTATGCCGTAGGTCTGTATTCTATTTCGCAATAGACAACTATAAAATCAATAACAATTCCACTAACTTTGATTTGATGCATATGGGACAAGGGCAGAAAGATGACGAGCATTATGTTGATGCGATGAATCAACAAAAAGATGGAAAAAATATACATCATTATATATATATAAATATATTTTTGTTCATTCTGCTATCTATTTTTTTACATTTTAATCTTTTCATTTTTTTCTTGCATGCATGTATTATTTTTAACCGACTTACCAAAAAAGGAGGAGGTTCTATGTTCGACATTATGTATGTTTTTTTTATTTATGTTCACCGATAACTCCGTCAATTGTGGACCGATTTTGAAAATTCTTTTTTGTTTGAAAGAGTATATTCCGAAATTGGCCCCATTTAAATTTTTTGAAGATCTGATGAAGAACTTCGGAGATATACAACAGAACTCTTCAATAAATAACGGCAAATCTCTCGGAATTACTGCAATCGCATGTCTGTTTATTGTTTATACCATTTCATAACATAACATCACGCCAGTACCTACGCTCGAAAGGGGTATGCAGATCTCTCATTTCATCGGTTATAATATGTTCAAGTTTCATGTTATTCTGGTAATCTATTCTGTCGTTATTGGTACTTACTTAACTACTTCGCTATTAGGTAGGTACAACTAAAAAGTGAAAAATAAAAAACTTTTTTACAAAAAAATACTACCGACATCCAAATAAGAAAACTAGAAAGTGAAAAATAACTTTATTTTTGGAAGTCGGTGTCCATAACTTAAAAAATTGGTATCTACCAAAAGTTTTTTATAATTCTGTATGTATCCTACACATGTTTGAGCAAATAAAATTTCTTATTCTTATTATTTACTTTTTGCATAGGTAATACTGTGAAGTCGCAAACAGGCTAAGACTCTGGTCCATATAATACAGTGAGCTACTTATATCACTAGTTTACTATGGTTTTCATATTTTATTTTATTGTCCAGTTTCGGCCATTTGTGAACACGATGCTGTATAAAAAATTAAAACATTTTAAATTCTATTTTAGCAAATATCTCCTAATAATAAGTTTGTACGAATGAAAACTGTTATTTTTCTTTATTGTCTCTGAAACAATATTGCTGCAACTGTAAGAAAGAAAGAAAGAAAAACGTTAATTTGCGCCAGGCACATCAATCAGCACTCAGCAGGCAGGCAGGCATCTGTTTGGTGGTCCGTAGCACAATGGGCTGCAGCTGTACACATACCATGAACATTATTTAGTTTTTAAGTTGGGCAAGTTGTCAAGAACATTATTAATCCACCTGCCCAGTTTCATAATTTATTTACTAATAACCTATGAATCGGAATAATAAATTCATTAAAAAACATTTTATTTCATTCATAACCTGTTTCAATTAAATGTCTAAATATAAAACTTGATACAAAACAAGGTTTTTCATCCTTATTCTTATTGATGTGACCTTTTAAACCAACCAAATATTATCAGCTGAATGCCAAAGAAATTGGACAATCCCCTTTTTTAATGATTACTAGCTTCTGCCAGCGGCTTCGCCCGCGTGGGTGTCGAAATTTATCCCAAGGGGACATATTCCCGGTATAAAAAGAATTCTATGTGCTATTCTAGACTATAATCTATCTGCGTGACAAATTTCATCTAAATCCGTCCAGCCGTTTGAGCGTGATGAAGTTACAAACATACACACTCACAGAGACTTTCGCCTTTATAATATTAGTGTGATAAATCTTTATTTTACTTTACTTTATCTTTCCTACGCTATTCAATTCACCTACATCAAAGAAATGCAGCAAAAGAAACACACACACATATCCTAAAGATTTTTATCGACATATCATGTTCCGTAGAATGTATCGCAAAAATAATGCCGTCCTTGACTTTACCGTTGTTTCGAATGCATTGACAGTGACCTTGATGTAATATTTATAATACAGCATGAAGCGGTTATGGGTGTTAATACGTAAAAAAAACATTGAGTTTCCACTAAAGCGGTAAAGTATGGTATGGTATGCTAAGTACCAGTCATTGACACATGAGGAGCATAGCTCGTGAACTTTGAAGATCTTAAGTCTACAAAGAACTAGGTGGGTATAGTGTGCGACACGTAAGTTGTCCCAAAATGTATTAAAGTTTTAATGAAATTAAACGATTTAAACCGAAAGGAATCCTTTCTATTATGACCTAACCGTTGACAATTTGTATATTGTAAACGGTTAGGACGTAGAAAAGGGATTTATTTCGGTTTAAATCGTTTAATTTCAATAGAACGATAATACATTTTGGGTCAACTTATGTGTCGCGCACTATACGCCTCCACTATTTTTTATGTTATTCTTGTTGTTTTTTATCACAAAGTGAGTTTTACTTTCAATTTTGTTTGGTTATTTTTGTAAAGATCAAGAGGAACTTGCATGTAATTGGTTGACTGTATTAAATAAATAATTAGACCTGTTTTAAAATATAGAGCTACTAAAAGTCTAGAAGCACTTTGCAGTTGAAAGTATGAAACGAAATAAAAACATAACCACTGATCACTAGGAAATGAATGTTGAATTAAGAACGTATTACTTCTATCATTTAACTTTTACTGTCCAATACTTACATCCCATAAAATGATCATAAATTGATCGAAATTTACTGAAGAACAAACAGAAAATTTAAATCATACTAAATCACTAGGAAATTAACGTTTAATTAATGACATTTTACTTCTAACATTTAACTAATAATGTCCAAAACTACATACTTACATCCCATAAATTGATCGAAACTTACTGAAGAAGGCACGGAAAGTTAAAATCATGAGGTGTTTAATTTAGGACGTTTAACGTCTACCCTTAATTTAACCTAAATTATGGCCAAAAGTGTATACTTACATCCCATTAATTAATCGAAAATGACTGAAGAAGACACGGAAACCAGGTACATTAACTAGTTATCGGTACATACGAACAAAAAGGGACGTCTGTCACGGCGGCACTTGTGCGTGCGCTCTCCTTGAACCCTATGCAATGCGTTGGCCGATCGCCCTCCTCCGGGGCAACGGACTGCAATCTATAAAAGGACTGGCCACCAGCTCATTGTCATCGTATGTCAGTGGCTGCTGCAGTGTTGTGTTGTGTCCGTTAACTAATCGCCAAGGTACTTGCGTAATTTTTTTTTCGCACGCGTCTTTTTTTAGTGCCAGGTTCTCTTTTGAAGTGCGGAGGAGTAGGGCGAAAGTAATTCCTATACCTACCCAACGTATGCACAGTGTTTTTTTTTAAACAATCCTATTAATCATTTTTAAGTAATTAATGCTGTTTTTAAGAAAAACAGCATCTTTAACTGGTTCATTGTCCAATTTGTAAAACAAAACAGCAGACCATATATGGCTCTGTGAACCTGTTAAAAATAGATGTCGATTAGCATATCTATCATCAAAATAATGGTTGAGTCACATCATGTTTATTTTTGCGATACGGGTGTTATTTACTGCCCATCATGGGAAAATTAAGCCCATAGATATTAATGGCTCATTTACATCCGATATTTGACACACCTAAAGCCCGCGTGTCAGCTAGTATAATATGATTCCACAAATGAATTATTCATTACACTAATCTATTATTTAATGTCGGGTTTTGACATAATTATTTTGGTATTTATTTGAATACAGCTTCAAATTAATAGCATCCCTCCTGGAATGTTACCCGTTTTCATAATTCGAATTATTTGAGTGCTAGTTCACATTCCGGTAGTTCTTTCGGAACATTTTCTGTATTTTTGTGTGCATCAGTCGATAGGTAGCGAAGCAAATGTTTTCTCGCTGGCAGCCGGCACGCGGCACCGCAACCGGATCGCCAAGGAGATGGCTAGGAAATGTTCAACGAAAACCAAATAGAAATGTCTCAATTTCCGTTGGAACGGTTCTTAGCGGCATTGCAATATTTCTTTTTCAAGAAAAGTTTGTACTGGAATGTTTCGTTTATATCAATTTAAAATGAATGAAAAAATAATATTCATGTAGATTTTGTAATGTTTGTCTATAAAAATATCAAGTTAGCCTTGACTTGGGCAGGTACTTACCTACCTACTTGTTTTTCTCTTTTCGTAACTTTAGCAAGGATTTAGACAATTCCTATCGACGCGTCTCAGTAACCCCAATTATCCCAGCTGACTATCTGTTAATTAACATGGATTAAGAACAATCGATACTCAAATACGCTTTAGTTTGTTTTAAGATAATCCGCGATTAATTACAATGTCTTAGTAGGAGCAAGCATTGAATAAGCAACTATGGGCCTTATAATCAGGAGATTCTTAATTAAAATTCTCCATAGAAAATTTGAATTAAGAATGACGTGATAATCAGTGCTTAAAGTAATCATATGGTTAAAAAGTATTTACAAATAAGGCTTTATAATGTTTGGCAGGGTTTAGTAATATCCGTTTACTGCTTATTAATATAGACGCAATGCTAATGATAGTAGTAGCAGCAGTTTGTCCCCGAAGATTTTTATGTGGGAACCATGGATCGAAGGTTCGACATAAGTAATACTTATTATAAATAAACTAAAGTTAGCATGTTGTGAATATATAATAGAATATATATATAATAGCATGTAGACAGATTTAAGAAGAAGAGTTACCGTTATTCTATAAACAAAACGAAGTGCTCTGTCCTCTAAACTGCAAAGTAGATCGATACTGGATTCCGATAATTGTTAACACAAATATCATGCATAACCTATAAATAAATATACTGAAAGTAGATATATATTTTAAATGCTACCGCAAAATTTAAGTATAGGTACTTTATTTAATGCAAGAACGCTAACAACATATATGATTAAACATAAAAATAAAGATGAGAAGCCCAACGATAAACAACTCAGTAATTTGACAGAAGACACAGGTTGCCATAGACGGCAAAGGTATTTAATCAACTAGGTACAGAATAAAAATTAAACTAAAAATTTAAAAACCCCCGGCACAAAACCTCTAAATAGCCTTTTGTAAGTTGCCGTTTTGTGTATTAGTATTTTTAAAATTTAAAATTAAATTTTTATTTAATGCTTTTTAAACTACATAACATAATATACCTAGTAGTAGACCCGCTTCAATCGACAATCTATCGAAACACGTAATTAACACGATAATACTAGCTAAAAAACCCAGATTCAAAGAGTAAAATGCGGATAACTTTTGAATGGCTGAACCGATTTTAATCAACACTTTCAAACAAAACAATTTAAATCAAAATCGGTTCATCCGTTTAGGAGCTATGATGCCACAGACAGACAAACAGATACACATCAACACACGTCAAACTTATAACACCCCTCTTTTTCCGTCGGGGGTTAAAAATAGTTATATTTAAGTTCTTAATAACATTGTATACGTTATCATTTTGAATAAAAAAGCCCTTTGTTTCGACATCCTAAATATAAATAAGTATTATTGCTCTACTTATACTTAATAGCGTCTATCCATGTTTCAAGGTTTCTTTCGTAGTGAGCTAATTATCGATTGTAGTTCTGTTGGTCTGTCCGAGGCATGGAAATTGGACATAAAACGTTATGTTCAGTAGTTTTAATTCCTACTTGAAAGTTACCTAAAAGAGTAAACAAGTATACGTCAGAATCTACCTTTCATATTCATATTCTTTATTTTACACAAAACATACACATACAGATACAGTAGGACAGCTTATGTACAAAGGCGAGCCTTACCCATAACTGGGTTATCTTACAGAAAACCTCAGTGTCATAGAGATTTTTGATTAAATGAAGACAAATACTCAAGCCCACAATAAAACTTAACATTTAAATTCTTACTACATAAAAAAAATAAAAAAAAATACGTGTGCTGCACACAATGCATGTATTTGTCTCTGCATCACCCAAAGGTTGACTGGTAGAAAATGCCTAAGGCATTAAGTCCGCCTCTGTACGATTGTGTGCATGAAGTATTAAATAAAAAAAAAAAAAAAAAAAAAAAAAAAAATGCATAAACATAATAAATACTATAATGTAACTAAAATCCTAAATTAATTAATACATAATAGACCCATTCATGCGTCATTATTATTTTTAAGCAAAATCAAAAGCCATTTATTCAAATTAGGCGGAGTATTTAGCACTTCTTAACATCAAAATTTAAAAAAAGACAGTTCCCCAAAACGCCCACCGTCACCCTTCCTAGTTCTAGTTCCTCCGCAGCAATCGTTCTGCGGAAAGAAATAAATGAAACGTTATAAAGTATGAGATTCAAACAAGAGTTCCTTTGACTATCCGCAGAATCTACCATCACCATGCAGACCTCAACTGTTGTAGTGCTCTTGTGCCTGATCGTCGCGGTGTGTGCGCGCGCGCAGCAAGACCCATCTCCAGTGGAAGTAGCGCAGGAGTCTCTCCTCGATACTCCAGTGCACGACAGGAGCCCCAGGAACAAGAGAGGATTGCTGCTGTTGAAGAAGAAGTTATTATTGGGTGAGTATTTATTTGAGGTTTTAAAAGTAAAGTGGGTGTTTTGGATTGTATAACAAGTAGTCGGAGGCGATGTAAATGACTTTCATGGTACGGTATTTTAGTGATCGCAAGCACTACTGCTTAGCATCACGTCTTGGGTTCGATCCCCGGGTCACAGATAATATCATACTAGCATACAGATGCCTCATCCCATAGAAAGAAACCGTGCCGACGTAACTAGCGTTTTTTCGTCTGATTAAGGTGATTACATTTATAAGTACTTCGATCGCGTTCGTTTCCGTTCCACGGCTATAGATGGTGTTAGCAGCGACTTGCAAGTAAAAGGGTTTACTTGGTTCGTGAATATTATTTTCTTTAAATACAGTGACTATTTGTTTTATAGTATTTTTATGCACGTTTTTACAGTTTAATTCCACCAAAATGTGATAATACAAATTTCAACAATTGAGTAGAATGCCTCAGAAATTTTAAACCGCGCCAACTATTGGCATCAATTTTAAATATGAATGAAATGCCCAATATGCCATAATTTTGTGCTTAGGAGAGTTGATTAAACAAGAACATACAATTTTTATGTTCAATTCCAGAAAATGTTAATTTTACACACAATCCAATAACAAATCGGTGCATATCGCGCCATCTAGTGATATTTATTTGAACCAAATTTTCTTTCTTAGCAATGAGACCCCGTGATAATAGGGTCCCGTTTTTACCCTTTGGGTACGGAACCCTAAAAAGTGAAATACTATTTGTTTTTGTGTTGGGTAACTAGGTACTTAATAGGTTTTTATTTTAACCATTCCAAATAAGAGTATACGCAGAACAATGTTGCTAGTTATTTGTTGTTATGTCAGTAGGTACCTATTATAAACTAAATGTAAGTCCACTTGGCACAAAATACGCACGATGACCGTAAGGACAATTAGCACAAGTATTGTGAATAGAATATGAGACAAAAATACTAATAAGATGTTAATTGATAGGTTTTTTATTCCTAGCACGTGTTACATGAAAAAATTAAAACAGCAATGTCCGATGACTAAGCCAAAGAGAGATTGTCAGTTACACTTACCAAAGTTCAAGGACTATATTAGCGTTGGAACAATTCATTCATAGTAATTAGATTCAGAACTTTTGAAGTTCTAGTTGCTAAGAGTATTTACTCCACTATAAGTGTAAAGTCATCATGACATTGTACAGTTTCGTCATTAGCATTTTGGGAGCAATTTCTTTAGTTTTAATTTTTATACTACTATTTATTATTTGAACTATATTTAGTCCTACAAGAAACAAATCTTTAAGTGACATTGAACAAATTTTAGGGGTCCTTTTGATTAGTACTTTTTAGGGTTCCGTACCCAAAGACCCCGCACTAAGACTCCGCAGTCCGTCTGTCTGTCTGTCACCAGGCTGTATCTCATGAAAGGTGATAGCTGGACAGTTGAAATTTTTACAGATGATATATTTATGTTGCCGCCATAACAACAAATACTAAAAACAGAATAAAATAAATATTTAAGTGGCGCTCCAATACAACAAACGTGATTTTTTTGCCGTTTTTTGCGATAATGGTACGGAACCATTCGTGCGCGAGTCCGACTCGCACTTGGCCGGTTTTTCAATAATAGTATCGCATCAGGTATTTATTAGATCTATCTATGTCGATTGATGTCTTCTTAGTTTTTAAAATAAGACCCCATTACTCCTACAAAAGAGGGAGCTTAAAGATGTATGACAAACATACATAAATACTTATACATCTATCAATTTCACTCAAGGTAAACCTTAAACACAAGTACAAAATTAATTGCTACGAGTATTTCTTAAAACCAAATATTAAAGCTATTACCACCTCACGTATGTAAACATTTGATTTTAGCATACCATCAAGGTAGCGATGGAGAAGATTTAGCTAATCAGGTCATGACCTTGTCAGCTGTGTCATACATGTCTGAGTACTCGATGTTTCTGGCCAGCATCAAGTGACATGTTCCGCATGATTTGCAATCTATTTTTTTTCACAAATGTCGTTCTCCCATTGTCATTGATTAGACGTAACAGGTATTATTTATGAAATCTTTTTAACCATAACATTAGGTTAAACACTGACTAGCATATTCTAAATCCAAATTCGCCATATAAAATTTTAATTAAGAATCTTAAAAAAAAACAATAACAGATTCTAAATTTAAACTCCATATAGAAAATTTGAATTAAGAATCTTCTAATCTGTGTTTAAACTAATCATGTGTTTAAAAAGTATTTATAAATAAGGTTGAATATGTTTTATAATGTGATTTTTTATTTCGTGGACTAAACTGACATTTGGGGGGTTGTCACTTTATCGTTACATTAAAATAGTGTCGTACCCTAACTATCCTGAGTGATCGAAAGTTAATCGAAAATCAAAGTAGATCGAAAAAGAAACTATTTCACGGCATAAAAAAATAATTTGTTTAGAAACTAGCGGCCCTTATTTAGTTTCTACTCATTTATGTCAGACTTAATTTTATCGATTGCATTTATTTTATTGTTGATTTCATATTTAACACAATAAAAGTTCATGTACAATGTGTATGAATACTGTTATATTTAAATATATTACGTTTATATTCATAAAACATTTATTTACACCAATTAGTAAAAATAAGTTCAGTTCAGTTCAGTGTTATGTCACATCGATTCGATGAATCACTTATGATTGAGCCTTACCTACAACACTATGCGCCGCGCTTGCAACATTTAAAAAAAATAAGGTCAATAGCAGCTGTCAGTTTAGTCCACGAAATTAAAAATCACAGTATAGAAACAATTTAACAAGCATCCCTTGTACTTCATCGGCTTCTCAGGTAAACATAGAATACGAATTATCGAGATAAAATGTGTGGGAACCCATTGTTTGTCTTTAGCGCGTCTAAATTTTATTGCATAAAATTAATTGGGAAAATAATAGTTGATAATTACTGTCTAGTTTATAATAATTGCATAAAGCTGGCAGTTACACGCCTTTTCAAGCGGTGTTTTAATTGGAGATATTTATTATTTATTTATTTATACGTTTAATGTGTATTGTCTACGCCAGTGCGTATGATGACAGGTTGCTAGACATTTGGCGGAAAACTTTGTGAATTAAATGATGGAAATACAATGTATGCAATAATAGTGTCCTATTGTCCTTGATGGTTGAAAATTCCTTTAATTCGGTATATATGTAATGACCACCGTCCAAGACTTATTTGAATTATTTAGTAAAGTAAACAGTCGGTATTTGTATAGAATGTCAACACTCAGACGAAAAGCCTTTTTAACCTACATACATATTGGCACGTTTACTTTTTACTATTGAATAATTTTATTAAGTTTACATATAATTAGTGGGTAATACCTATAAATATTACATAGATAAATTACTGGTTGACAAGAAGGTGTTATGCTAAGAAAAATTTCAAGAGAAACTCAGAGTCACATCTCGATTTTAATATTGCAAAACACCTATTCAAATAATGCGGTAAAGTCGGATAAAATCCTTCAATGCTAAGTGTTGCGGTTTAGATTTCCGCAACAGACTAAATATTTGCACTCTGCGGACATCGGTTTTCAGAATATTTGCTGTACGTCAGTATCTCACACACATTCTGGTAATATTTTCCAATAAACCCTTCTGAACTATTTCATTGCACAAATCTAAGTACCTAAGCAATAGTAAATATTGGACGTGCGTCATTTTGGAATTTGTAAGCATTATTTATTAGACAATCTGCATTAGTCTAGTCATTCGCATCAACTAAGTATATTATTTCATATTTTTATTTTTGCATGGCTCGTCAAAATTCCCTACGCTGGCGTAGGCATTTGCTACGAAAATGGGAATCGTAGCACCTCGTAGCACAGTGCTACGAATTTTCAAAAGGAATAAACACTGCTTCTTCTTACAAGAACGTATTCTCTAAAGGACTTGGAAAATTCACATTTGCATCGCCTGCGTATATGTAAACATGTTTTGGTAGGCAAATCATTATCCCGGTCGTTAGGCGGCGCTAATCCGCTGATGGATGTAACAGCACTCCAAGGCAGGATACCCCTGATAGGCGTGCTCTAACATCCGATGCTGAAATATTGTGCGAGGAATATCGCTCTGCTTCGTGTGTTTGTAGTTTAAAATACTTGTATGTTTTCGTAAAGCAACAATTTTGTGGCGTAGATAAGTGTTTGTAAATATAATGTTTTGGTAGAAGAATACAGTATTTTTTTATTTGACTGTTCAAGGATTTCGATGTTAAATTATATTTTGTTATCCATTAAGGATATTCGTATGATTTATAAATACTTACATCCCTATTGATAACAACCCTTATTACTACTACCACAGATAATAATATAATACTAGTATACAGATGCCTCATCCCATACAAAGAAACCTTGCCGACGTAACTAGCATTTTTCGTCTGATTAATCAGACGAAAAATGCTAGGATGATTATTTTTATAAGCACTTAGATCGTGTTTGGTTCCTTTCCACGGCTATAGATGGTGTTAGCAATGACTTACAAGTAAAAGGGTTTTCTTGGTTCGAGACTATTTTTTTCTTTAAATATAGTGACGATTTGTTTTATAGTATTATTTTGCACGTTTTCACAGTTTCATTGTAAACATATGTTACAATACAAATTAAAAAAATCGAGTGGTATGGCTCAGAAATTTAAAACCGCGCCATCTATTGGAATTAATTTTAAATGATCTGTTAAAATAATCTTTGTAATATGAACTAAGAGCCCAATATTCCATAATTTTGTGCTTAGTTGATTAAACAAGAACATACAATTATTATGATCAATTCTAGAAAATTTTAATTGTACCCACAATTCAATAACAATTTGATGCGTATCGCGCCATCTAGTGACATTTATTTGAACCAAATTTTCTTTGTTAGCGCTGGAACCTCGTGCTACTACTTATTACTAAAATCTCGAAGCTAATTAGCAGATGTTTAATTCAAAATTTATATATGTCAGTTGCGAAACTAATCAGAGAACTTCAAAAATAAGGCTAAAATAGTTTTTACCATATGATTAGGATGAACACTGATTATCTAATTCTAAATTCAAATTCTGCTTGGAAAATTTAAATAAAGAATCTGCTAACCTGTGGTGAACATTTAATAAATAAGGCCCTTTAGGTTTTATTTTCGCTCATTCGTAGCTGTTATAAATTATAACCATACTTGTTTCTCTACCAGGTGCTCTGGGCGTTAAGGCAGCGAAGGTCGCTGCTGCAGGCGCTGGGTTATTGGGCGTTCTGGCCCTGAAGGCGAAGGCGGTACCTAAGGCTATCGTACACACGTCACATTTCAAGCACGCGTAAATATATCTTACTTTAACCATTTTAATCCATCTAGCATAAAATTTAGTTCAAAAATACGTATCAGGAGCGTCATGGAACAGGCGACGAGTGTGAGTCATAAACGATTGCTGAAATGTCTTTGAATTTTATTAGTGTTACTACAATCCATTTCTATAATCTTACTAATATTATAAACTAGCTATGCCCGCGGTTTCTCCTCGTCCTGTCAACTGGCTACCTACCGACCCTATCCTACCCTGCCTAGCTACCCTACCCTACCTACCTACCCGACTTTACTTACCCTAACCTACCTATTTATTTTCGTTTTTAAACCTTTCCTGTATTCTGCCATGTATCAAAGATGGCGCTGTGTTCGCAAAACGTATGGTAAGAAGAATTTTCAAAAAATTGAATCGTATTTTTTTCCGATATTTTAATAGTTATTCTGTTATACCGGACGGGGATAAATCGAACCAATGTCAAATTATGTAAATCAGTCCAGCCGATCTCGAGTTATGGTGTAACTAACCAGACTTTGTTTTATACATAAAGATGTAAAGGTTTGGATGGATGTGTGTGTGGATGTATGTTTGTTACTCAATCAGGCTAGGACGGCTGAACGGATCTGGATGAAATTTGGCACAGACATAGATTATAGCCTGGAATAGCACTACTGTGCTACTTTTCATCCCGGTATAATGCTCTCTTGGTATAAAAAAACACGTTTCACGAGGGCGAAGCCGCTGGCAGAAGCTAGTATGGCATATGGACGGAACCACAAAGCGCAAACCGGCTTCCGTCATCCGCATCACTAGTGTCCTTTTGAAAGCTCACTAGTGCAACACCTGTTACAGGAATTTCTAAAACGTACATTGTTATCGGGACGTACTTCGAATAGTGGTCCGATTGGGAATCAGTCAGCGTAAGGAAGCGATTCAGTAATTCACTTTAATACGAATTCGAATCGAGAGAATCTTTCTATTCATCGGAGTACCGTGTTACCCAGTTACTGGTTTGTAAAGGTCTATGACACCATGTAAATACTAGTATTCAGCTGTGTCCGGTAAGACTGGAAGTCGACTCCAACAAAGTTAATCTGATAATATTATACATACTAGGATATCATGTCTAATATATTTTAGCCGCTAAGAATTTGAAATCGTATGGAGCGGTGGGTTGACAAGTTTACTCCCGGTCTCTCAAACAATACTTAACTTTAAGACGTAATTTTTCAATTATTATAAAAATGTATCTAACCCACGTCTTAAAATTGAGTTGCGTTTAAGAATTTAGCCGTGTGATTTTTTTGCACTGTTTTCAAGCGATAATACAAATTATGTTATTTTATATACTTATTTATGTTTTTTTTGTTATATTTATGTTGTGCAGGGATCTACCGCTGGTAATCAGGTACTGAGTCGACAACTTCTCCTAGCTCATAAAAAGTGTATACGTTTAGTAGCAGAGAAGTTTCATGTCAGTATTTTTTTTACATCTTCGTCTTATGTAGAAAATTAGTTGCACCGAAGCATGACAATCTACCACCAAACCACCCAATTCGAGAATAACTCGAAAAAAACACTGGCAATGTAGATTTGGGGCCTTATTTATAAAAATCTACAAGCAAATTCTACATTTGAACTGAATGAATATCAGATTCTAAATTTGAATTAAACATCTGCTAAACAGCGTCGAGATTTTTATAATCAAGGCTAATATACCATTTTTCTGCAACATGGTTATCACGTTACAACACACTAAGAAAATTAACAATTTAAATATTTTATCCGTAGTTTTATACGAAATAGCAAAAACAGCTAATTTAATTATATACCTAGTAGTCAACAATCTTTAAAACATGCCGTTTTCATTTTAGTAAAGCTTTAAGAGTTCCGGAGGAAAACTTAATTCAATATTGTCTAGTTGTGTTTTATGCACTGCAGTGTGTAGATACTTTTAGTGTGTGTAACAAAGTTTAAATATAACCTTTACTTCTAAACACAAGTATCGAACAGCCTCCAATGTAGCGAAGTTAAACAAACAACTTAAAACGTACTGTCATGCTTATCAACACATTGCAAAGGTTTATCTGACTGTCAAATTGTGAAACAAGTGAATATATTGAGTAACGTTCGCAATTTTTAAAGATTTAGTCATGAATGGTTAATTTAATTGACAACAATACAATGATGAATGAATCTTGGCTTACTAAGTCTGAAGGTCAGATTAGGTACATACCAAGGGAATTCTTTCGACAACTGACATTTGGGTTTCTTAAGGGTCAAGTACTATGGAAAGGTCCAAAAGCTTCTGGAAACTTTAATGAGTGAAATGGGAACAGAGCCATAAGTAAATTCTTACTCAAATTACGTTACGAGTCATTTCAAAACTGGTTTAGACTTTGTGACATGACATGATTCAATATCACACATAGTTTTGTAAAAAAAGAATGAATGAGTATTTTGCTGTTTACTCATACTTGTTTGAAGAGTTCGCACATTAGCGGTTTCCCCAAATCAAGTAATAGAACAACGCCCAAAAAGATTCCTTACCTTTAAAACTTTTGCGTAATTGTTAATTTGTTATGTTAATGAGGTATTAAAAGACAGTCACGTCTTTTTGATTAGAGTATTTTTATTAATTTCGTAAATATTATAAACCGGTATCCTATTTCTATATTTCACTATGGTATGTGATCTATGAATAGAATTCGCCTGATGGGTATATCCGCCGACGACTGATTGGCTGATATAAGCAGCTAAACCATAGACTCGAATGGAATGCGGATTTGAAGGTGATAAAAGAGTAGAAATAAAGAAATCGTTCACCCATATACGTAACATATATTCTTAGCACATAATTATATTATTATTGAGCACAACTTTATTTTATTTTTCTCAAATGTTTCCTTCAACCACATATCTTTTCTATTTTATTTAAGTAGTTTGCATATTTATGATTTTGCACTGTTTTAACTATTTTTTAGTAACACGGCACATAATTCACTTTAGCTTTTTTCATTATGTTGTAGTTAGACTGGCTTGATTTAATTATAATATATAGTATCGTTCCCTAATTCTGAATTTATAGTTTCATTGAATTTCGACTACATAATCTAATTATTAAAGATTGGCAAACAGTTTGATTTCAGTGTTCACAATTCCATTAAAATTCAAATGTGAGAAAAGAACATTAACTATTGTTGTTGCACTACATTTCCTTAATCTGAATGACTTGCAAAAATTATTGGTGACATCACCCAAAAATGGCGCTGTAAGCTGCCGAAATGGGCATTAAAATGCCCGTGTTTGGATGTCAAAGTACTTGATATTAACATAAGGAAACCATAAAGAGATAAACTTTAACATATAAAACGAAACATTGAAATGTCCATAGTTCTCGTAGAGTTTTATTATGATCAATAATTACATTTCTTTTTCATGTTTCAGTTGGTGATTGTCTACACTTGGACTTTTCTTACAACGCATCGAGTGTTCTACGTTCTAAGAGAATCCAGGATGGCGTATAAATAGTATTAATTGAGGCTTTTGTGTTATGGGTATTTAGATTAAGCGGAGCTTGATTGGTGATAAAATATTGAACCTGCCGCTTGCATATGAGTTATTTTTTAAGTGAACGGACCTGTGTCAGTCCAGGTCCGTTAGACTGTAATGCATATATTTATGAAAAACTTTTAATTGTATGATGAGTTCGGATTAGCAGATTCTTAATTCAAATTCTCCATAGAAAGTTTGAATTAAGAATCTGCTTGCACAGTTACAAAAATAAAAAGTTGAAACAGTTTTTCTAAATAAGCCCGTGAAAATATTTAAAAAACAGAATGCGGATCTGTAGACTTGTTCATTTAATTGTACGAGTATTTTGCAGCTTTGATGATATCGTAGCTCGTATGCAAGTGACATAACTCCCCAGAGGCAAAACGCAAATTTAACCTGACATGTTAATTATTTTATCCGGAATCAGCACTTCACGAAAAAGAACCTGATTTTAATTAAAAATTAAAACAATTCTGGTAGTGGTTGCAAAGCTGCTTTTTTAATATTCATTTATATTATTTTGCTTTGAAATCCAAATTAATCTAGTTCAAAGTTATTCAAGTTTTTTGTTCCAATAACATTTAATAATTCCATGCAGAAAACGCTGTTCGCCATGATTATGATCAAAGAAATGTGTAGGCAAATAAACGTTACCAAGCGTTTTTTTTTGTTTTTTTTTTAATGTGATGTGGCTTATTGGCACAGAATGTATATACCAATATGGCCGACAACGTTTTCGTAGGTTTAGGAAAAGTTAAAAAATAATAATTGTTGTTTTCCTAGTCTAAAAAATATGTTTAAAAGAATGTGAATCAGGCTATTGTTATTGTCCATAGTTGATTGAATGATTATTCCGATTTCGTAAGTAAAAGCACACATGCATGTCTAGGGAATCGGGTTCAATATTATTTATGTCATAAACGTCACGTAGTCTTGCATTATGTGTAAATGGCCTCTTACGTAAACCTAAGATATAATAATAAGTCAACGTCTGATGAATGCCATAGTAGATAGTTTAATAAGCCGTAGGTATGTTCCCACATTGTATCACAATCTATGTATCATTGAAACACCCTTTTGGCTGCAACCTGAAGAAAATATTGTAGAAATTTCAAAAACACAAATGTAGTTCGATTTTTTATAAATAAAGTTTTTTGAACTTCGAACAGGCTCTGGTAAATGATGGCTCAAATAAAGTGTTGCCACATTTTTATCAATCAATCATGTCAGCATATACCTATCCCAGTTCACTGGCTGGATATAAGGTATTTGGGGGAATGAATGTTAATAAAACTGAACTCACTGAGCTGTAAATTAATATCAAATTGCAACCGATTTGCTTTCCTGTACTAGAGCAGAAATATTGTCAAAAACATACTGCGAAGTTGCTTCTGAAACCGTGTTTGTCATATATTGTATTTATCACATTGTGTGCCGCGCCTCGGCATTCTCATTTATAATTATAAGGTTTTTTTACGAATAATAAATGAGTGTAATGATGATTTTAGTTTTTTTTTTTTATTTTTTTTTTCCTATTTTATGTAAATAAAATGAGTACGGGCAGATTTTACAATAGTCTGATAACTTTTAACTGAGGAATAAAAATGGCGGTTTGACAGGTTTTGTATTAAAAATGTCAAACGGCCATATTTATTCCTAAGTTATCAGACTATTGAAAAATCTGTCCTAAATATAATTAGCTTGTTTTGATAAGCACATTTCCAAACAGGTAAGTTATAAGAACTGCTAAAATAATTTTGTTCTAGGGCTTTCCTATTTGGTATTTTTCACCAAATCCGTCATCGACACCTGTCCATTATCTATAAGGATTTAAAAACACTCTCAGGCACATTTATCAACATAATATTGTCATCGTAAAACCAGTTTATACAAATCAATAGTTCTTCTTTAAAAAAAATCCCAACTCATAAAAGTTCCCTACACGGTATACATCCTTACTATAGGACCGTTAGGTATCCACATGGTAAATTCCATATTGATAAATTAGTAAAACATGGTGAATTGATTACATTGTTAACATACGGTTTGTGGCAGTTGATTAGTAGGAGACTATAAATTAAAATTAACATTCTAGACAGGTCATTCACCTAATCCTTTTCAATGAAATCAAAAAGAACACAGGACCTACATACCTATTATTTTTCAACTAGCATTTTTCAGAAAATATTTTTGACCACCAAAAAGGTTACATTATAAAAAAAATGTTATGACAGTCTGTTTTTAACGAAAAAATATTGAACAGCCTTATTGTAACATAAAAAAAGAAAAGAAAAAAGAAATATTTAATGGCATTGCTCAATTATTTTGACTGAACATGGCCAGTATCTTTTTAAGAAGGCAATATCATAAATTGAAAAAGGTTTTTCTCTAAAATAATATTTTAAGAAAATGTGAATTATTTATTAGCTCCTTCGGCTTATACCATATTCACCATTTGCAGCATATGGATTCATATGCACAGTATGTTACTTGCTATTAACAGACAGACAGGCGCTGCTGTACATTCTTATAATACGCGGTCGTTCGAAATATGATGATTCATTATGAAATTAAAATAATATACTTATGTTAAAACTATTTAGCAGATAAGTTATAATTAGCCAATTTATTTGCGGCCTGCTCAGCATATCTTCTTCTTATTTAGATATGAGTATTATGGAAGGTAATAATATCTAAGTTTATCTCACTTCTAGTTAAAAAAGTACAGAAGAGTCACTGGCTTAAAACACACCCACTTGAAGACAAAATCTTTGGCTTTAAGTAAATTTAGTCAACACTTGTAATAATTTACATGGTACAGGGCAAGTACATGTATCTAAACGACAAATTCTGCAAAACATTTACCGTAAATTCTTCTGCCTAGCCTTTTCCCAACTATATTGGGGTCGGCTTCCAGTCATACCGGATTCAGCTGAGTACCAGTGTTTTACATGGAGCGACTGCCTATCTGACCTCCACAACCCAGTAACTGGGTAACACGATACCCCTTGGCAAGACTGGTGTCAGATCTCAGGCTTCTGACTACCCGTAACGACTGTCAAAGATCTTCAAATGACAGCCGGGACCAACGGCTTAACGTGCTTTCCGAGGCACGGAGGAAACTCGGTATGTTAAAATGGTCACCCATCCAAGGACCGACCTCGTCAAGCGTAGCTTGCAGATCGACCCGTGCGGCTGTTATTATTAAGCCACGAGCTCCTTCCGCTTTTTTTCCTACTCCTCCGTTATTCTTTTCTGATTAATTTCGTTGCGGGATCCAAGACAGTTAAATTCATTCTCCGGGACTTCGTCGAGCTTCATTGCCTCGGCACTTTTCTGGTGGTCGCCACTGTTGATTCTGGCTTTCAGGAGTTGCAGTGGTTTGGGAATAGTGCGGTGGGTTTGTCCCAAATAAAAAAGCCACGAGCTCCTCAAAACATTTACCGTAAATTATGCAAAAAAAAAACTGATCACACACATCAAATTAATTGATGGGAAAAATACTTGATGTACTAAAACCTTGTACATATTTACATAATTAAATAGCTGTAGTATTATATATATAAATTATGTGGATATTTCAATCTCACCGTATTTTATTATTATTATTTACAAAGAGGTAAAAGGTCGCTTTCAGATGATATCGTTCTACCGAATGTCGTTGACTTCAGAAAAAGCCAGTTATTCACAAAAATAAACCTGGCAGATACAGTTTCTGTTATGATTATTTAATTTAGGCATCATGTGGTTGAACACACGACTTTTGATGATGTCATTAAAAAGAAATGGCCGCTAAAAGTTGAAAACTGGATCTATAATTTCTTACTGTGCTTTATGGTCAAAGCCCTTTTAATATGTGTTTATTGTTATCCTTAAATCTGCTTAAAAATTAGAAATGCTTCTTTTAACAGCAATTAAAAAAGCTACTTATCTTACTTAAGGGTGTTCAGGGCTTTATAGTTTTTATATGATGATTTATGTGGGGACGCAGCCCGACGCTGGCTTTGGTACGGGACCGTTATAAATTACTACAGCTCTCCGAAATATCTCGCGTCTTGAACTTGAACTTGGTTCGGCTTTGGACCGAAAGGTATAAGGTAACAAGCATATTTATCTACTAAATAAATAAATATCTTCTCCAAATTAAATACACATGCTGTGTGCATGATAATTGAAAGAGTGAGAGTCTTTTCAAAGTGCGAGAAGGTATTTGTGTTCACTATCCCCTATGGCTATGACCCGTCTGTCTTCACTGCAAAAGTGAACAGGCATCTTCTGGGTTCGCTCGCTTCATCGTAGTTCACCAGGAGTACAAAAATATTCATTCTTTGAACAAACACACAGCCTTAACAGCTGCTTACAGAAGCATGAAGGAAGAGGAATAGGGGGGAAAGTGTGTAAGTAATTTCGTAATTTTTGCTAATGGGAAATCTCATCGTACACACGGCAAGTAGTGAAAAAATTTGCAATTCATGGTGCGACTTAAATTTCGCTCATGAACTCGCTCTGAACTCATACAAGTATTTACTAGAACGCATAAGAGATATTTTTAGCAAAGAATATGTTTGTCGATTCACAATTTACACACTCAAAATATCCTAATGGCTAGCCATTAGGATATTTTGAGTGTGAGAGACTAGTCTCTCCACAGTTGAGGTTTATTGGATATTATTATAGGGTCTACCAAGTCATGGCTGTACAAATCCTTCGGTCGATTTACTCGAATTGGATCCGTAACGCATACATTCTATGTTTTTCTTCCATCTTGCATTCTTCATCCTTCCGAAAATTTTCTTTCCTACAAAATATCGTACAATTTCTCAAATTTTCAGTACCAAGATCCTGTTAACGTTGGATTGTGTTCTTTGCAGCAATTGTTATGGCCTCATATATTTTGAGGGAGAGCTCACATATTGTTCTTTATTTGTGAAGATTATTCAGGATAAAATTATTTCAAAGGAATTTTTTGTTATGTAAAATTTTGGGAATAACCACATTAGCTAACTGTAATTATTTTTACCTGGGTAAATCCTCGATAATCTATGTATATAAAAATGAATCCCTATTTCCCTTGGTCACGGCAGGCATCACGCGTGAACGGCTGGACCGATTTCGCTTGTTCTTTGTTTGTTGTGTTTGTTATTGTTAGGAGAAGGTTCATATGAAAAAAAAATAAGAAAAAAAAATTGCTTTCTTACCTACATAGGTAGGGTAGGTATGTAGGTAGGTATGTAGGTAGGTATGTAGGTAGGTATGTAGGTAGGTATGTAGGTAGGTATGTAGGTAGGTATGTAGGTAGGTATGTAGGTAGGTATGTAGGTAGGTATGTAGGTAGGTATGTAGGTAGGTATGTAGGTAGGTATGTAGGTAGGTATGTAGGTAGGTATGTAGGTAGGTATGTAGGTAGGTATGTAGGTAGGTATGTAGGTAGGTATGTAGGTAGGTATGTAGGTAGGTATGTAGGTAGGTATGTAGGTAGGTATGTAGGTAGGTATGTAGGTAGGTATGTAGGTAGGTATGTAGGTAGGTATGTAGGTAGGTATGTAGGTAGGTATGTAGGTAGGTATGTAGGTAGGTATGTAGGTAGGTATGTAGGTAGGTATGTAGGTAGGTATGTAGGTAGGTATGTAGGTAGGTATGTAGGTAGGTATGTAGGTAGGTATGTAGGTAGGTATGTAGGTAGGTATGTAGGTAGGTATGTAGGTAGGGTAGGTAGGGTAGGGTAGGGTAGGTAGGGTAGTGTAGGGTAGGGTAGGGAAGGTAGGGTAGGGAAGGGTAGGTAGGGTAGGGTAGGTAGGGTAGGATAAGGTAGGTAGGGTTGGGTAAGTAGGGTAGCGTAGGTAGGGTAGGGTAGGTTAGGTAGGTTAGGTAGGTTAGGTAGGTTAGGTAGGTTAGGTAGGTTAGGTAGGTTAGGTAGGTTAGGTAGGTTAGGTAGGTTAGGTAGGTTAGGTAGGTTAGGTAGGTTAGGTAGGTTAGGTAGGTTAGGTAGGTTAGGTAGGTTAGGTAGGTTAGGTAGGTTAGGTAGGTTAGGTAGGGTAGGTAGTGTAGGGTAGGTAGGGTAGGTAGGGTAGGGTAGGTAGGGTAGGGTAGGGTAGATGAATGTTTGGTGTTTTTATGGCAAAACAAAGTTTGCCGGGTCAGCTAGTTATACTATAAAGATCACATCAATTTCACGTAAAAGCAAATAAACAAAACGCTTTTTCAATTAAAATAAATCGTGAACATTACAGAACAGCGGATTTACTTATATGTATTAACAAATTACTTTACGAAAGCATTCCAATTTATTGTGTTCGTTACTGATTTATCATCGCACGAGTTGACGATGTGGAATAATCTTTATTTGATCACTATCGAATGCGGCTTCAAAGTATAAAAGTGTATTATTCGGTGGCAATGGAAAAGTGTAATGTATTCAAATATATTTCATTGTGCCCGGCGCTTTTCCTCAAAATATTCTGAGGGTTTATGAGTTAAACAGCTGATAAAAACAGGTGCTATGTATGTTCGCAATTTACCGGGGCACCTCGACATTTGCATACCGAAATTGGATGATTCAATTTGGCATACAAAACTATAATGTTATTATGTAAAGTAAGTGTGAACAATGTTGGAGTGATCCTGTTGAGGTCGTTCACTCGAAGCGTGAATTGTTTGATGTCAAACAACTATCTCAAAGGTATGAGGATTCGTGACAAAAATTCTGTTTGAGTTTGCTTTGACGTTAATTTGTTTAATGGAGTATTGACACTGTTGCTTGACGACATAAGTTTTTAGATGTAGTATAGTGGGTCATCAGATGTAAATATGATATACACTTTCAGTAAAAAACTGTTTGATATTCAATTGCTTTACGTAATCAGTATTGTGCATCCGTTTCTTCTTGGATTACGTATTACTAACATCATCTAGCTTCTATTAAGATTGATATATATTTTAATTATCTGCCCTAGTACCAGTAAGTACTATTTAGAGTACTAAAGGCTAAAGCCAGGCTAAAAGGCAGATGTTCAATTGACGTTACACATTAAATTAACACAATTTCCAACTCCCTTAATGGGTAAAGTACATTCTCAGTGAAAAACACTTGAGTGTACTCGACTTATTATTGTAACAAGACACTACACACACTTGTTACAGGCACTATAAATAATTACCTAATAGGTACCTGTAACCCTAGATTTTATTTATGGCAGTTGAGATCGCAAACTATTTCATGTTTGTAATTATGTCTAATTAATATCTGAAACTACCGAGCCTGTTGCGTGGTATATGGTAGAATATTTTGTAGGTGGGGCGACAACGTACCTTATTAAAGGCAACAGATAATATATTATCTGTGCGTGTGAGTTCGTCTCGCCGACCTATAAAAGTCATAGGCAGGACATCATCGGACAGTAGATCAGTGATCAGTGTTGTGCAGGACGGTGATATTTTAAAACAGGTAAAATTAACAATCAATAGAAATAATTTTATTCTTTATTTAAAAATAAAATTTGCGATTAATAATTTTGTTTTTAAATTAACGGCATTTTTAAATAATTTTGTGATACGCATTTTAGTTACCTGTGGGTTTCAATGAATTTTGATTTTACTTAAGGTGAAGTGACTTTTCTTGTGAAATCTTTGCAATTAATACACAGGTATCGTATTTAAAGATACTATATACCTATTCTATAAAAATACATACCGTAACTAAAAATATGTAGAGTGTGTCGAAATGATATTTTATTTGACTTTTAATCCATGTATGGCACGTTGACTTGCATTTCGACTGTAGTTTTGTAACAAAACTTTTGTTTAAATTATTAGATATATTGTGCCCATTTAAATGAAGCTCGTGATATATAAACAAGATAAATCTTATCTGGGTATGCATAGGCATTATTTAGCATTTCATATATGGATATTAAAAGTATCAATAAGTCACGTGAAGATTTATCAACTTCACCTTTTACATTTCATTAAATTAACATAAAAAAATAACGGAAATTCCAAAGTTACTCATGGTAAAAACTAAATTCTGCTTGAATATAAACGAATACATGCATATCTTAAAGGTCTAGAATTAGATAAAGCCAATACTTACTAAAAACTAACTTACATCATTCGATAATAATATAAAAAAAATAACAATTCAAATTCGTGCTAAAAAAGTTGCTGGTAAAAGCTATGGAAGTGTGAAGCTTTCTTAGAATGTTTTAAAAATATATTGGATTACTTTTTAAAAAATCTGAGGAGATGCAACAACTATGAGCAGGTTCTAAATTCAAAATCTTTGCAGAAAAATTTAATTTAGAATCCGCTAATCGGTTGCTAAACATCTGAAGGATTTTTATAAATCTGTGTGTGTTTAGGATCGGTAAAAAATATTGTCGTGTCTTAAAAAATATCGGCATATGCGTAAGTTATTGTAAACTTGAATGAGACATAAAGAAAAATCCCAGAATTGTGGAACTTATAAACCCAAAATTTTCGCTATTATAATAAAATGTAAAAAAAAACATTTGCCTAACCATAAATACTAACAATTTTTTAGATATGAGTTACTAAACTACGTAGTTATTTTAATGTAGAATTTTGTTCTCCCACAGATCAAATCAAGATGAAAGTGTGCACATTAGTCTTCGTGGTGTTGGCTGCCTTTGTGGCGAGCTTGGCAGCTGAGAATGGACCCCTGATGGCTGCCCTCCAGCCTGTGAACCAGCCTGAGCTTCAGGAGGTCATGGTTGTTGACGGACAGGGCAACAGGCAGAAGAGGCATCTTCTTCTTGGTGAGTAAAAGCATTTACTAGGCGACTAAGACCACTCATTATAAACTCGAGATATATTTAAACTCTTTAGTGATTGCTTAGTACAAGCTTCAAATTTTCTATAGAAAATTTGAATTAAGAATCTGCTAATCAGTTACTAAACAGCTCATAGATTTGTTATAAATAATATCTCATAGGTCCTAATTCTAATGAATGTTGGTGTACAATGAAGAGTATACACTACACATTCTATCGATCTATATTTTTCAGAGACGATCAGTTTCGTTACTATAGTCTTCTCATTTTGTGATGATTCGTGTGACAAATCCATAATGTCATAACGTTTGACACTTTTCCCTTAAAAGTAGATGGTGATAAATTGATCATGCAATTACCAATTTCCGATTATGTCACTATCCATGAAAAGGCTCTAAAATAAGCATATGACATGAAGTGCAAACCTTAACACACGATTTAGTTCCGCGTTTCGTGTTGTCGCCTCACGAATTTGCCTTACTACGCTGCATACAAAACGATTTGTCAAGTTTTTGATGATTGTTAAATTCCAGAAATTTTAATAATTCCGAATCAAATATTCAAAATAGAGGTAACTTTTAAAACCGTCAGCATTTTAAAGAGCCCTTCCAAAACCTAACAATAAAACTGTTTACTTAAAATCTATTTGTAGAAAAACCTAGTTGTGAACAAAAGTAGTATTAGGATGAGGTGAAACATGATTTTCTGTCTAATCCCTTTTGCATGCATAAAATGCGGTTTGAAGAATGCGTGTTGATACAAATATTTTGCGAGGTCATTTCAGTGTTCAGTTCAAGGGTACGATTTCTACTTAATTACTTGATATCCCGTCGATAATTATTGTGATTAGGTATATAATTTTCGGGGTAAACCAGTGGCTCAGAGTTATGCAAGCAAGTGCACAATTCAAGGTTGTACGTCATACACGCAATACTTGCGTGTATTACTTACATTTATTTCGATGATTTGAAGTATCTCTTTACATAATTTACCTACGCATCAACGCACAACTGTTTGTTCTGTTTGGCAGGTCTAGGCTAGGTCTTAGGAACCGGTCTGTTCATTAATTTTAATACATATTATTATAATTTTATAGACTCAAAGTTAAGTCTATTTTAAATATTAAATCTTGGTGTAAAAGAATAAAACGAAAAGAAATAATTATTTAAATAATAGGACGGGTCTAAAGCCAATGCAACAAGATAGTAAAGTAGATATTTTAATAGGATGTGATTCTATTTTTGAGCTAGCAACCGGATTTATCACTAAAATGGTAGGTACCTACTATTTAGTTTGAAATATTCTAGTATCGTATTAACAAGGAAGGCCCAAGAAAGAATATGACTTGCATGGTATCCTAGCTTTGAAAATTATCCTCTTACCATAAATAAAATTAAATTTAAAAACAATTAAAAAAATAATTGTATCCGATTGTTGTAACGTATCCTGTTAATAATTTAGCCAACCAACTTTATTTATAAACCAAGAAGTAAAAGCTTGAATTGAAAGTTCCATTGAGATCTGCAGAGTTTGTTGTTGTTTGAGAGCTCTATTTGATAAAAAGCTTAGGTACGGAGCAAACGGTCCGCTTATGTAGAAATACTGGATTAACGATGATAAAGTGGCGACCCAAGTGGCGAACACTGGGCCATAGTTTGTACTTCTCACACTTATCTTACCTGCTGGTGCTGGGCTGTTAAAGTCGCGGGAGATTTGTTACAGCCTCACTGGCTGTGAAATATTGCAATGTTGAGAACAGGGCTGAAATCCTCGCTGAAGAGTTGTGATTACAGTTTTACATAAAAACCCTGCATGGTAGGATAGTTCAACTATATTTTAACTTATAGAATAGAGTAGAATGAAAACACAAATCTATATAAATATATAATTCTATACTTATATTATAAAGAAGAAAGATTTATTGTTTGTTTGTTTGTTTGTACCTAATAGGCTCCAAAACTACTGGACCGATTAAAAAAAATATTTCACCAATAGAGAGCTACATTATTCCTGAGTGACATAGGCTATTTTTTAATCCCGAAAACGGGTCCTGTGGGGTGGTCCACAGGAGCGAAGCCGCGGGGAACAGCTAGTATGATACAAAAAAAAAGTACTTGCACTTACAAACACACACAACACAACAAGCATACTTTATACACGTATGAGAAGTGAGAAGCTTTGCGTAGAACAACATAATATTTGTCTACAAAGTAATTTAAATTGCGTTTCAGCAAATAAGTGTTTAGTTTCAGAGAATGTGCTTTTGATTAAGTTGCTATCGTTTAGATTATTCGCTCTTTGACTAGTTCTTGCAAGTGACAGATTTCATTAAATGGTTTTAGATATAATAAGAGAGAACTTTAACTTATTTTATCTACACTCACAACGTAATGTTCCAAATACGAATTAAAAAAATATTGTAGAAACACGTACTTTATATTCGTGGATAGGTAAACTTAAAAAAAAAAAAACCTATTCAGTTCAACGTTTTCCTTCGATTTTCAAACAACTACATCATAAAATAACTTTTTAATTTTTATAGCACACTTTTACTTTTTAATTTTCTGGCGCGTATGGGCTGTTGTAAAGAAGTTTCATTGTCTGTGGATGCGCGCGCTGCGCAATGAGAATCTAAATTGCCCGCCATGCCAAATATTTTTCCCTTTCCACTTTTGTTTTATTTCAACTGTATGAGTGAAGATAAAGTAGTGTATGCAACGGCATATAATTAGGTATTAAAACACTCGCGTAATATTATTATCAAATTCGGCTTCGCCTCATTTGATAAACCTACGCTCGTGTTTTAATAACCCCTATTATATGGCCATTGCATAAACTACTATAAATAAATATTTTATGGTAAACCTAATACTCAATATTCTTTTTATCTGCAACACAGCAATATGTCGCAGTAATCACCTAGAGTTCTAGCCTGAAACCAACGTATTTCAGACTGCCAGTATATACGTATTACCTTGCGTTATGACCCAACTTTTATACACACGTAAAAACGTAAAACATTGCTCGTTTATATGCTAAAATTGTAGGAAATATCGTATGTACAGTAAAGTGAAAAGGTCTAAAAAGCGATTAGGTACCGAGTTACCATTTTTTAGGGTTCCGTACCCAAAGGGTAAAAACGGGACCCTATTACTAAGACTTCGCGATCCGTCTGTCTGTCTGTCTGTCTGTCTGTCTGTCTGTCTGTCTGTCTGTCTGTCCGTCTGTCTCCAGGCTGTATCTCATGAACCGTGATAGCTAGACAGTTGAAATTTTCACAGATGATGTATTTCTGTTGCCGCTATAACAACAAATACTAAAAACAGTATAAAGTAAATATTAAAGGTGGGCTCCCATACAACAAACGTGATATTTTTGCCGTTTTTTGCTCGATATTAATAACGGCAATAGGTAGACGCCTGAAATATTCACAGAATGTTTAGTGTAATATTTACTTCAAAAAATAATAATTCATAAATTAAAATAAAATAAATTAAGGGGGGCTCCCATACAACAAACGTGATTTTATGCAGTGTTTTGCGATAATGGTACGGAACCCTTCGTGTGCGAGTCCGACTCGCACTTGGCCGGTTTTTTCATATCATTTTTACGTTATGATTCATAAATATTTATTCTGAATTATAAGTATCAAAGTACTGTTTAAATATGAATAAACAAATTCATGAATAAAACAGAGTCAATGCAAAATGCATTAGGGATAATATAACTTTGCTACCTAAGGTTCTGATGACCGGCCGTTGACCCTCAGGACTTGGCTTTTAAAATATTTATATGGTTTATTAATTAATAATAACCTTTTATACGAATTTTGGCGCACGGTTGGCGCAGTGGTTGAGTGATTGACTGCTGCGCTGAGTGTCGCGGGTTCGATTCCCGCACGGAACAAATATTTGTATGACCTACAGATAGTTGTTCCGGCTCTGGGTGTTGTGTATGTGAGTTTATATGTTTGTAAACGCACCCACGATACAGGAAGAAATTCCTAGTGTGGGGCAACGTTTTTTTCAAAAAAAAATAAAAAAAATTGTTTTACATCAGAAATGTTTTATGTGAATAAGTAAAGGAAGAAATTAAGGAACCGATTGTATGTGACTTGCAATATATTAGTGTTAATCTCGTCGTTGGTTAGTTTTAACAGTCATCTTATGAATGACTAATTCTTATGACAATTCATTAAATTCTGTCCAATCATCTCGACGAGCCAATTTGTTTCTTGTTAATTTATGCGAAAACAATACTACTACTACTTAAATAGTTAGAAATATGCTTTGTTTGAGCAGTCAATAATCAGTCATGTTATGGAATCCTCGAAGGATGAGTACATTGTAACAAGTTGCGCATATTCGTAAGGTTGATGAGAAATGTATACAGCGTAACAAATACGTCATATCGATCCCTAAAGACTTCACTTTCTAGCCCTAGAGGTAGAGATTGATGACGTCATATATAAGGTAACATAGACATTAGATGGATTACCCGATTGGCCGTAATATGCTAATATATTGAATAAATAAGAGGTAAATAACAACGACAAAGTTTCTTCACATTAAGACCTTGAACTTATACCGTCAGTGTTATAATTTTTATTATAATGCTCAGCAGCAGGATATACAAAAACCATAAAAAATGTAAATTCCTCAAGCTATAAATAATAAAAGGAGAGTAAGTAAAGGAATTAGAGGCGTTATAAAATGTGTAGGTAGGTACCCATAGAGCGGGAGCGTGGGGACCAACGGTGGGGTACCACAGGGCACCTCTCGTGAATGCAAATCTGTACGACGATTTATTTTTATGAACAATTAGCTTTGTTGTCTATTTAATAAGATAATCTCGTATATTTTTCCCCTAAATTCTGCTTTACGTGTCATCTCGAGCGGTTGTTTAGTATTACCTCGAATTTTATTCAGTTTTTTTATGTTTGCTAGTAAGAAACTTTCAGTCGTAAAATTGTTTTTATGGTAATATTTATTATTTTGTATACAAGTTTTATCCTTGGCAATAATGCACTAAAATATGAACTATACAAATAAAATAAAAAAACGAAACAAATGCCAATACGACCGATATGTTACCACCGCCTGATATTATTAACATTAAATATCAGAAATTTATGTAAAAGATATTGTTGTCAATCAGATAAATTCTCTTGAACAGTTCTGCAGGTTTATTTTAAATTAAACTCTTTCACATGTCTCCATAACAATTTAAGTATTCAATTTGTATTAGCATATTATATTAACGTTGGAATAGGTATTACGTCTATTTATGTTTTAAATTGATAATAGATAAATACAGCATAGAACGGGTCAAGCTAGATTAGTATACGCGATGTTCATTAATTTGTTGGCGTCATTTTATTATTTAAATTCTTTACCTGACTGTTTGTTTTGTATGTACCCATGCAAAATCTTTATCGTCATTGCAAAAAAATCTAGTGACAGAAATGTACTAAGCGTATGTACTTATTCATAAAAACGCGCTGCATATTTTTTATCGTCGTTGCAAAAAAATCCAGTGACAGAAATGTAAGCGTATGTTATGATTTGGTTAAATAATGGTCAGCAGATTCTAAATTCAAATGGCCTTATTATAAAAATCTCTGATGTGTTTAGCGACTGATTCTAAATTCAAATTCCTTATAGCGAATTTGAATTAGTCATATTCTGTTTATCAGTTGCTCAACAGCCTCGTGCTTTTTAGAGTTCCGTACCCAAAGGGTAAAAACGGGACCCTATTACTAAGACTCCACTGTCCGTCTGTCTGTTTGTCACCAGGCTGTATCTCATGAACCGTGATAGCTAGACAGTTAAAATTTCACAGTTGATGTATTTCTGTTGCCGATATAACAACAAGTACTAAAAACATAATATAATAGATATTTAAGTGGGGCACCTATACAACAAACGTGATTTTTTTGCCGTTTTTTGCGATAATGGTACGGAACCTTCCCTGCGTGAGTCCGACTCGCACTTGGCCGGTTTTTATAAATAAGGGTGAATTCTCAATAGAATTTGTTTCACTTTTGGTGACAATTCAAAAGTGCTTTGAAGCATAAGTTTTGATGATGAAATCTAAAACTTAATTTTAAATTTAAGGCAATATTCATGACATAGCTATATGTTACTTGTAAGTATATCTTGTTCTAACGTATTATTTTTCTTTCACCAGGTGCTGGCGTCCTCGGCGCTGGTGCTCTAGGACTCGGTGCTCTTGGTCTGGGTGCGGTCGGCGCTGGTCTGATCGGCGCTAAGGCCGGCTTCATCGGCGGTGCCATCGCTGGCAAGGCCCTCTCGCACGGCAGGAGCTATGGCGGTTACGGAGGCGGTTACGGTGGCGGTTATGGAGGATATTACGGTGGTGGCGGATACTACGGCGGTGGCGGATACGGACACGGAGGATACGGAGGATACGGACATGGTGGTTACAGGTATGTACTGGTGGATCACGCCATTTTATAGTAAAGAAAAAATCATTAGCTATAAAGTCGACTGGTAGTAAATACCCGAGCTTCCAGACAAAGTCTTATTCTATTAGCGTGGCGATGGTCGAAAGACCATTCTTTTTTTTTTTTTTATCAAATGACTATCGCGACGCTAGAGCCTATGAAGCATTAAACCTCCTTTGTAACTAATTATGCAAGGAAGGCACTAGCCTTTGCATTTTTACTACAGCATGGAGTTTTAATAAATAAATTCCTATCTTGTTTGGGATTTGTTAATTAAATGAGACAATAATATTCCTGAATAATTAATTATTTATCGGCTTACATACTCATAATTATGTATTTGTTTATTTCAGGAGGGTTTATCATGGTTAACTTTTAGAATAACAATATCATCAATATATAATTTCCACAAAACAAATTGATTACAAAACACAATAATAACAATTCACTAATTGAATAAAATACTTCAGTCATTCAGTTACAAAACACTGTAATTACAACATTTATTATTCGCTTTCCTATTGTTCTTATCATAAAACATGGATCAGTCCTGTATGATGGAGTCAAATAAGTACCTGGCACTTGGACAGCCTGACCGAACCCTAAGATAGCTAAAAACTAAAAAGGTAGTTTTCTTGAAGCAGAATGTATAGTAATGTTTACTAATGGTGGTAAGGAGTTCTCGGTAGAACTATACCTTGACTGACGAGTATAGGCACTTAGTATATAACCGCAAAAAGGCACATGCACCTTGGAAAACTTCGTGGAAAAATGCATTATGCAATCATGACTGTGTCACATTTTATCATTCATAAACCTTATTTATAAATGCTCTGAACTGTCTAGCGATTGACAGTAAATTCTAAATTCAAATTTTCATAGAGAATTTGAATTTTGAAATTGAAAATCTGTTGCTTAAAGCACCCCAGAGACGGTCAAACGGTTTGATTCAAACATGTAGTTTTTGGTTTGACTCAATCCATTTTGATCGTTTACACAGCTAGTTTGAACTGGTTTATCAAACCAAAATCTACCTGTTTGAATCAAACCGCTTGACAGTCTCGGGGGTGCTTTAAGCAATTGATTTTCAGTTTCAAAATTCAAATACTCTATGTAATATTGAATTCAGAATTTTTTAAATAATGAGTATGTTTTCTTACGCTTGAATAAAGGGCTTTGTGTCCTGCTACGGTTTTCTGTATCACATAATAATATCAAAGTAATGCAGTTGATATTAATCGATTTTTCAGTCAAGCTTACTTTCTTCTTATTGAAAACATACCATATTTTCATCAGCAATTATATATACATTTTTGTAGCATTGTGGTAGCTTTAGTTTTTACACAGTTTACACTAATCGAGTGACTTCCTGAGTAGCACTTTTTGCACCATGTATTCGTTACACAGGGGTCTTTCAATTCATTGAACTTTGGTCATCTTTCAAGGAGTGAAAGTACTCAAGAATAGAAACTTCTTTTACTACGGGATCAACTCTGAAATATGAAAATAAAAGCGGTTGCTTCTTACATTTATATTGTTCGCATTTGTGTACATTTAGGGCACTGTTGTTGTTTTTTGGCGATTTCAGAATTGGTCCCTTAGTGAAAGTTGTTCGTGATATTAAAGCCCTGAAAGATTTCCAACGAATAAAAAGCCACCATGTATGTATAATGTTGCTTTGAATAACCTTTTACTAATCTATAACGTGTTGTTTCAGGCAAGTGTACCTTGTAGAAACCGACCCCTGGTGCTGAAGCCCGACTGACTAGCCAACCACTGTGCAATAATATGGTAATTTAAGTGTATGTTTACGAGTACCTCGCGCCACCAAGCGGACAGCGCGGGCAACGGCGTCACGGGCAGCGGCGACGTGTGAGCCAGCGGGGCAGAGGGGCGGCGCGCGCGCCTGATTTCTTTCTACCGATTACTATTGACAATCACGGCGACCGAGTACTACACACTTCAAAACCATTGTAAATTTTAATAATTAAATCAAAAGTACTGTGCTTTCATCATCGAGTTTCAATAAGAACTAACATCCTCAAAACGACGAATGACCACCTCCTGCACATAATTTGGTCCCTCGAGCCGGAGCTACGAGACACGAGCAACGAAGAAGACACGAAAAGATCACCATCTGCAGTTAACGGTCAGGTCATTCAAAATTTTCCTTCCCAATTCCGTGCTGAGTTTGTGCTAACATTGTCTTATTTCTCGAAAATGCCAGTATTCGCAACGAGTGTGTATCTGCCTACATCGGTGCATACATCGGTGCCTTCAAAACTGTAAGTACCTACTTGATTTTTGTCTCTCACAACCACCATAATGACGAAAAAAAGGCATTCTGTCGTAGACACCGAAAGTAATGATGATATTATTCGAGATCTAGTGAAAAAACGCGGTTCCTTGAAAGGCAGATTTACTTTGTTCTATAAATTTGTACAGTTACTAGACGGTTCTAATCCTACCGAAATTCAGAAAACTGAATTACAGGAACGCTTGCAAAAGGTTCAAGTGTTGTTTGACCAGTATTCTAGCATTCAGGATGAAATAGATTTGTGCGTTGCCGGTAGTCAAATAGAATTAGAATTGCAAGAAAGGGAATGTTTTGAGAATCAATATTATGCTATTGTGGCCAAATGCAAGTGTTTGTTAAAAGAAACTTCGACAGTTAAAGGCGATGACAATTGTAAATCACACACACACGGTATCAAATTACCTACAATTACTTTGCCGAACTTCGATGGTTCTTATGATCAATGGCTCGAGTTCCGAGACACATTTTTATCAATCGTTCATAGTAGCAATACTCTTGACAATATTCAGAAATTTCACTATTTACGTTCAGTTCTATCAGGTAATGCATTACAGGTTATTAAGGCTTTGGAATTTTCCGCACAAAATTACATCGTTGCTTGGGAGTTACTAGAAAATAGATACAACAACAGCCGTTTGCTAGTTCATAATCACGTTAAAGCGTTATTTACAGTTCAGGCAATAAATAAAGAGTCAGCTTCTCAAATACGCAAACTCATGGATGCTATTTGGCGTAATATTCGTGCACTAAAAACATTAGACGAGCCTACCGACACATGGGACACGTTAATTATTTATCTCATCGTCACAAAGTTAGATTCGTCAACCGAGCGCGAATGGGAACTTTTCAAAGGAACCATCACAAATACGTCATCTAATAAAAAAACATCGTTGTCTGACTTAATGACCTTTCTTAAAGACCGCGCGGATTTTCTAGAAACGGTTAAACCTTCTCATAGCAAACAAATAGAAAGTACTCAAAATAATCACACGAAAAATTCGCCGTCAATAAAAACACATAGTCATCTTTCAACTCAGAAAGATGGAAAGAAATCGGCTAATCACACAAAATCGCCGCGTTACAAGTGCAACATGTGTAGCTCGAATCACCCTATTTATTCTTGCGATACTTTTCTTCTTTTATCATCAAAAGACAAATTAAAATTGATCGAAGAAAAGAATCTTTGTCGTAATTGTTTACGTGCCGGACACACATTAGCCGAGTGTTGGTTCGGGCCGTGCAAGCACTGTAACAAAAAGCACAATACATTAATACACAGTGAATTCGTTGACGCTAACGAATCGTCCACTGTTTCACACACAGCACAAATAGTGGCTCAGCCAGAGTCCACTACAGGAGACACACACACAAATGTAATGTCTCACACCGCATCTCACACGTCTCACACGCCTAAAGTCGATAATTTTGATACGCGCAATTTTTATGATCAAGTACTATTATCGACTGCATTAGTGGAGATCGCGGATGACAAAAACAAATATCACACAACGCGAGCTCTTCTCGACAATGGGAGCCAGCATTGTTTTATATCCGAAAAACTTTGCAAAACCCTCAACATTCCAACGATACAGTCCACTGTGCAAGTCATTGGAGTAGGCAACTCCATTACACAATCCACACAGTTGTGTAAAATAAAGATTCGATCCAAGGCAAGCTCATACAATACACACATAAGTTGTTTAGTTTTGTCTCAAATCACATCACAGTTGCCGACACTGGGCATCGACCATAACATTCAAATTCCTGATAACATACAACTTGCTGATCCTGACTTTCATTCGAGTAATGAAATAAATTTATTAATAGGTGCCGACAAGTTCTGGGATTTGCTAAATGAGGGTTTAATACGTTTGCCTAAAGGTCCTTATTTGCAAAACACAAAGCTTGGTTGGGTTATCTCAGGTTCAGTTCAAAAACAAATAAAACAAAGTTCAACTAATAACCAAATACAATGTAACTTCACACAAACATTGGATGCGGAACTTAAACGTTTTTGGGAACTCGAAGAAATTACTTGTAATAAAACAAATTTCACAAAAGAGGAACTCGCATGCGAAAATTTATTTAAAGAAACCACTTTACGTGACAATAAAGGTCGTTTTTCTGTGCGTATTCCACTGCGTGAATCAGCTGACGAGCTGCGCGATACATTTTCAATGGCCGAGAACCGTTTTTTGGCACTTGAACGTAAACTACTTAGAAGCGCGCCGAGCTATAGGCAAATGTATTGCAATTTTATGAAAGAATATTTAAGTTTAGGGCATATGAGCCGTATCACTGAATATTCACCGCCTTATTATTTCTTACCACATCACGGTGTCTATAGAGAGCACAGTTCTACCACAAAACTGAGAGTAGTGTTCGACGCGAGTGCTAAGTCTACGTCGGGCAAGTCTTTAAATGATATACAGCTTATTGGTCCGACATTGCAAAATGACATATTCGCTATTTTATTACGATTTCGGCAATTTAAATATGTCGCATGTGCCGACATCGAGAAGATGTATCGCCAGATATTAGTTCAGCCAGATCAAAGACAATTACAATTAATTCTATGGCGGGAGAATCCGTCTGAACCTCTTGGCATATATCAACTTAACACCGTCACATATGGGACAGCATCCGCACCCTATTTAAGTATTCGATGCTTAAGGCAACTCGCGTTAGAATGCGATGATGACGTCATTGCACAAATCATTAGTGATGACTTCTACGTTGATGATCTGATAACGGGACATCAGGATTATCAAACACTATTAGACATATGTAGTCGTGTCTCTAAGGTTCTAGAATCGGCTTGTTTTCCGTTAAGAAAGTGGATCTTTAATTCGAATCCTTGTCAAACCCAACTTGAGTCTACCTTTAAAGAATTATCGCTTGGAGACTCGTGTCACACCAAAACATTGGGATTGGGATGGTTTAACTCATCGGATGAACTGTATTTTAGTACCAAATGTGATCATGATGTAACTCGTGCTAGTAAGCGTAACATTCTTTCCACTATAGCGCAAATATACGACCCTTTGGGTCTACTCACCCCGATGATAGTTATTGCAAAGATCATACTACAAAAATTGTGGCTAGCTAAGATAGGATGGGATGACCCAGTCCCTAAGCCGATTTTATTAGATTGGCAGAATTTTGTTAATAAATTGCAATATTTGCAACATTTACGCATACCTCGTTACGTAATAGGAGATAACGCACATACAGTTGAACTACATATTTTTTGTGACGCCTCACAAGACGCGTACGGGGCATGTGCGTATTTACGTAGCTATACAGATACACTAATAACAATACGTTTGTTATGTGCGAAGAGCAAAGTAGCACCGGTGAAACCGATTTCCATTCCACGCTTAGAATTGTGTGGCGCGGTAGTAGGCGCGAAACTATATAAAAAAATAATTACTTCGTTAAGATTAAAATTTAATAATGTATATTTTTGGTCAGATTCCACCACAGTATTAGGATGGCTTAAAATGTCACCGAGTCAATTGAAACCATTCGTGCAAAACCGTGTTGTGGAAGTGAACGAACTAACGGGTGATAAGGCGTGGCTTCATATAAATGGTAAACAAAACCCAGCTGACTTACTATCGCGCGGAATGCAATTGGATGTTTTAAACTCTTCTGATCTATGGTGGCACGGACCGCCATTCTTACACGATCATGGAATGGACGGTGGACACAATAATAATTATAATATTAACTACGATGAATTACCAGAATTAAAATCCACTAAAATCGCTTTGGTGAATCAAACAATGCCAAGTTTATTTCCTTTCGAAAGGTTTTCCAATTTTTATCGTATGCTACGTGTGATGGCCTACATTATACGTTTCGCGAATAATTGTCGACACAAAATAAAATCACAGCGCCGCATAGGTAGTCTGTCGGTCGACGAACTACATAATTCAACCAAAACTTTAACACGTATTTCACAGCAAGAGTCTTTCTCAACAATCCACAATTACTTAATACATAAACAACCTTTAAAGTGTCCTCGTAACATTTCTAACTTAAATATATTTTTGGACGCACAAAATATAATCAGAGTAGGTGGTCGACTAGAAAATTCCGAATCATTCTCATATGACAAAAAGCATCCTATGTTGTTATGCGGTCGACATAGATTCACGCGTCTGTTATTTGAATATAAACACCGGGTATTATTACATGCGGGGCCCCAGTTATTACTTGCTACGATAAGAGAAGTTTGGTGGCCTCTTAGAGGGCGAAGCTTGGCTAAACAAATAGTGCATACCTGTGTGAAATGTGTTCGTATGAAAGCTAAACCTTTAAATATACAGATGGGTAATTTGCCATCTGAAAGATTAGAAGCCGGGTATCCATTTATGTATTGTGGTGTCGACTACGCGGGACCATTGTTTATGTTGAACCGTTCAGGAAGGGGGGCAAAGTTAATAAAATGCTACATATGTTTGTTCGTATGTTTTACAACGCGCGCTGTACACTTGGAGTTGGTTACAAATCTTACGACTGAAGCATACTTATTGGCATTAAAACGCTTTATTTCCAGACGAGGTAAACCCTTGCAGATCTATTCAGATAACGGCACAACATTCGTAGGGGCGCTAAAAGAATTTGCTAAATTTCTAGTAGATAAAGAGATAGACATCCTGGATTACACTGCTAATAACTTAATTAAATTCACGTTCATTCCGCCGTATTCGCCTCATTTTGGTGGTTTGTGGGAGGCGGGCATCAAGTCCTGCAAATTCCATTTAATCCGTGTAGTAGGCAATGCACACTTGACTTATGAGGAACTAAGCACGGTGTTGGCACAAATCGAAGCTGTCCTCAACTCCCGACCCATGTTTCCTTTGTCGTCCGATTCCCACGACTTTCTCCCTCTAACTCCCGCTCATTTCCTGATTGGCCGACCGCTCACTGCACCAGCCAGTCACGACTTGACCTCAACAACTACGCAGCGTCTTCGTCGTTACGATCGTGTGGAGCAGATGCGTCAGAACTTCTGGAGTCGATGGTCTAAAGAATATGTTTCAGAACTTCAGAAACGAACAAAATGGCAGACCAACCAGGACACTATCGTTCCTAACACTCTTGTGCTCGTGAAGGAAGACAACCTACCTCCCCTCAAGTGGCGCCTAGGCCGGGTTCTGCAGACATTCCCAGGCAAGGATGGCATAGCTCGCGTTGCGAGTATCAAAACTGCGACGGGTATAATCAAGCGCTCATTCTCAAAGATATGCCCACTCCCGCTTCCTGATGAAGACAACAACGTGACGTCAACTTCATTGGAACCAGGTGCTTCCAAGGCCGGGGGCATGTTTACGAGTACCTCGCGCCACCAAGCGGACAGCGCGGGCAACGGCGTCACGGGCAGCGGCGACGTGTGAGCCAGCGGGGCAGAGGGGCGGCGCGCGCGCCTGATTTCTTTCTACCGATTACTATTGACAATCACGGCGACCGAGTACTACACACTTCAAAACCATTGTAAATTTTAATAATTAAATCAAAAGTACTGTGCTTTCATCATCGAGTTTCAATAAGAACTAACATCCTCAAAACGACGAATGACCACCTCCTGCACAGTGTACGTGATTATGAATGGAGTGTATTTGTACGAAACAATAAAAAATATACAAATAATTTTTGTATTTTACTTATTATTTTACAAGCTTTTATTTAACTTGCAATGTATGTAAGTGTGTTCGGGTCAAATCTTGCAACTGAATTTTAAAGCAGTTATCCTCCACCGATTAAGATGAAATTTTACATACACGTTTAGATTCGTTGACAATGCATGGTTAGCTAAGTGACGTCATTCTAAATCCAATATGGCGGACGGCCCAAGATGGCGGATGGCCCAAGATGGCGGACTAGTAATTTTTTGTGCACTACCATGATATGGGTATCAAATGAGAAAGAAGGTTTGCTGAGAAGAATACGAAAAAAGCTTGCCCAGATTTTTTTTTTATGAATAATCTTATTTATCAACGATTTTACCGGCGTGCCGCCGCCGCTTACGTACTTTGTGATTTTACTCACTCAGCATTTTGATTTACCATTTAAAATATTTTTAGTTTTTACCTGTTTGGTGTTCTCTTAGTATAGTGTACCTATTCTTTCACTAAAATGTGTGAAATAACTTTCATCAGTTCGTAGTCAATTGTGATATCTATTGCACTTGTTAACACTATTAAAAATACACTAGATAAACCTTATTTGATATTTTAACTCTTCACTTGATGATCTACTTAAAAAGGTATTTTACAATGCATGTCCTCGAAAAGAGCGTTTTCCAAGCAGCCAAACTGTGCGGAAAGTGTCACTTTTTTAACTAGTGCTTTTTACTTTTCTGTATTTTTTTAATTTTTAACTCCAACGTCAGCCCGATGCATAGATTTTATTAAATGAGAAAAGTTTAAAAAAATAGTTAAGTACAGATTATCATTCATATAAAAGGTAAAATAAAACTAATACTTCATTAAAGGAACTCTAGATTTTGATCAATAAATTATTAATTTTAAATATTCATTCAATATGTTTGGCAGAACGTATATTTTACTGTTGCCTTTTTGCGTTACGACGTGACAGCTATTTGCACATGCGCAGTAGATATGCCCGAGGAACTTTTAGTTAATCTGTGGATATGCTGAGCGCGCTTGAATAAGCCCGCCATTTTATAAATTTTTGCTTGGTTCAGATATTATTTTTTTATTTCCTCGCACAATGCCTCGTAAAATGTTGTATGATACACGTACGTAAGATGATTTCCGACTCGTGTCAATTTATCCAAAAATGCCACTCATCGGAAATCACCTACCTTCCGCACTTGTAGCATAAATAACTATTAAACAACATCATCAATATCAACTACCTTTTTTAATGTTTCCGCTGCTGGGACTCAGGCCTCCTCTCATAGAGGAAGTAGGCTATAATCTAACACGCGGGCCAAGTGCGGTTTGGTAGATGTCACATGTCTTCGAATTTTTGGTTCTAGGACATGCCGGTTTTCTCACGATGTTTTCCTTCACCCTTTTGAAAGCACTGGTGATGAAATAAATTACACAAAGTAATGCGCGGGTTCGAACCCAAGACTTACAACCCGTAAGTCGGGGCGGCAACCACTGCGCCACCACTGCTCGTAAATCTTGTTATCTACGAGCAGTGATGGTATCTAGTCTTAGAAGCCCCTAAAATCTAATTTAGGGGCTCCTAATGCAAAACTAGGTAAGCCATTTACCATATTCCAGAGTAAAATGTAGTTACGTGGATAGCATTCTCTAATATCCTTTAAAAAACCTCGCTTGGCAAATGTCGAATGTCGTTAAAATGTGCATTTGGAAAATGGATATTTGAATGTGTCTGGGGCGAGTCATGCATACGAGTTGCCTTAAACTAGGATTTCTCTGCCGTGCCAGATATTTCCAGCCGTTCAATCAATACCTAAGTACATGAATTTCCAACAAACATGCGCTAATAACATATTGAAGAAATTTTACTAAAATGTTATAGCGATGTAGATTTTCCCATGTGATGGCATTTTCACATCAATCTTATTAAGCCTGAACTCAAAAACAAACCCAAAAAAGAGAGAGTATACAAGCAAAAACGAAAAAAAAAAATTAAACAATACCCGACTGCTTAAGAAGCGAAATAAAAAGACGTAAGCAAGAAGAAAATCATGCTGTGCAGTCGGAGGATACATCTGGTTTTGGTCAGCCAGCTCGCTTCGCTTCTTAAGCAGTCGAGATTTTTGATTTTTTTAGTTAACTTTTTATTTAATATTTTTTTTCGAATTAGGTACATTTTAAAATATAAGTGTTATATATTTTGGATATCACCTCTTAAAACTCTTTATTTTGATACCTTACACGACGGGTGTGAAAAAAAATATAGGGCTCCCGCAATATGGCGGCCATTTTCTTTTTTTCCAATTTTAATGTAGCCAGTGTCACTCGAAAGGTTAAGACGAATCGATTGACTTAAGAATCATCAAAAGCGGCCAACGCGTTTAGTCTCTAGAACGCCACATAAGAACAAACATACATAGACTGATAAACACATTACCCTCCTTCGGCAGTCGGGTAAAAATACCTGTGTTTCATGCGGAAATCGCGCTCTGAAAAGTACAGACAATCACTCAGCCACTGCGCCAATAGTGTGGACATAACTTGACTAAACGGACTGTCGTTTATTGGGGAAGGCAAAGGACATAAAGCATCGAAGTAATACCACAACTCAAGCGCCGGAGGCAGTGGCCAAAAGCTAGTTCGGTTGGTGCCCAATAAATATCATCGCACTTGATGTGGCCGTGCATCACGGGGCTGCTCACGGCCGCTGGATGGAGCCGTCGATACAGCTTTAACTTAGATGGATGGCACCGGGCCACGCCATCGCCTCTTTAATCTCACCTACAAAGAGATATACGAGTCAGCCCAGCTTCCGATAACCGTGCTTTACATTCTTCTCTACTGTTCCTTTTACATTACCTACCTATGAGTCTTTGTCGATGTAATCCGATTTGTAAATGTTCGTCTGTTTGAACTCACAAAGATGGAATATCCGCTTGTTTAATATCCCTTTTTAGGCGCTTTAGGATAAACAGATTTTTTCGGAAAAAGGTATGTTTAATCTATTTGGTTCGTAAGATAAAATGGTTTCATGATTTTATTTCTTTGTTATTAGGTAATCAAATAAAGTCTAGACCTCTATAGATATTGGCAAAACCATTTTAATTAGCTGTTATACGAAAATAATATAAAAAAACCAAAAGGCCCGACTGCTTATGAAGCGAACTAAAAAGACGTAAACAAGAAGAAAATCATGCTGTGTAATCGGAGGATACATATATTCGCTGGCAAACCTAAACCAGATGTATCCTCCGACTGCAGAGCATGATTTTCTTCTTGTTTACGTCTTTTTTACTCAAACGAAACTCTGAATTGAAAAATGGTTTTAACAACTCGTAATATTTCTGGATGGCCTATCCAACGATATCCCCACACCATGGGTTAGAGGGGATAAAAAAAAAAACCCCACTTTACGTCTATAGGAGGAACCCAAAATTTTTCAGGATTTTATTGTACCAGTTTTTTGGAATTAATAATATGTATATCCATGCCAAATTATAGCTTTCTAGTACTTAGAGTCTCTGAGCTAGGCTGCGGACTGACAGACGGACATAGCGAAACAATAAGGGTTCCTTACTGATTTCGGAACCCTAAAAAGGCCTAAAGATTAAACCTAACCAACCATTTATAATAATCGAAGAAATAAATATGAGCAATATTGAATTCAACGAAGATGTTGGCGTAATACTGCGAACATCATAAAGCAAAATACGTAATGGAGTGTAACGAAGAGGTCTGTATCGGTGAGGAGCAGATCTGCAGACGAAGGTAACAATGACAAAGATTAATTACATCCCAATAATGACGGAACAATCTTATCTGACGCCATTGATGGAATAGATTATGAGAGCCGTTTGCGCTAACTGCTGCGTCATCAGAAGCCACTATTGAAATATAAGCTTTGTTTGCCATTGTGATCCAGAAATATGACAACAATAGTTTCTACATCTCTAGCCAGCGCCAACGAAGGGTTATTTATTACTCAGTATTATGATTTAGGGTGTAGGAACTTTGCCAATATTTTTGTGAGCGAAGTATTAATGCCTCGTGAATTATAGTACTAACGAAGTTTCGGGTGGGTTCTAGCGACACATTTGGGTGTTATATCAATCAGAATGTGCGCTGTTTTATGATAACTTCTGCTATATTTCGTCACGTCAACACAAATTCTGTTATCAAAGATAATGTAAATTTTCTGGGCTGATTTTATCTAATGAAGACGTTGTTCGTGGAAGTGGGGCTGCCGGCGTCGCGGCGCGGCGTGGCGGTAGTAAACCGCGATCATCGAAACTTTTCAAATAAAACCGATGAGACCCTTGTTTACGCACTTTGTTGCTTTATCCGCCCTTTTCTTTGTTCCAGTCCAACTTTGTCCTGTTTCCTTAAGTAATTTGTGGTTTCAACTATTTTATTGGGATCCAGAAAATCTAGTTAGGCTTTATGTTTTTTGGAGTCTCATCTATCTTCTTTGTTGAATAAGTTTCTTTTACTGAAGTTTTTTTTTTATGCAAAATAGGGTGTAAAAATTCTTCATATAAAAAGTTATCGAGTTATCAGTTAGTTATTCAGTACTTTTAAAAAACTTTTCATAACTGCTGAAAACATTTCAAAATTTGTCAAAATATCATTAAAAATTTCTAACTTTTCTTTTCTTATTTTTTAGTTTTTAATCTACATTTACATATAAAGTACCTATATTTTTAAATTAAGTACCGAATACAGTTTAAGTAAATCTGAATCTCATTAACGAACCTAGCCAGGTACAAGTTAGCTGTGTAGAACATAATTTTCAATGCACCGTGGGGCTTGTTAATAACTGTATGCCTCACTCAAGGAATTAAAGCATTTATCGCTCAGATAAACCCTTTGAAGCTTCATCTGGCAATATGAGCTCCGTTGAATATTCATAGCATGGGCAAGTCATTACGCCACTCCTACTATTTTAATGAAAGCAAATTCACTACACGAGTAATTTGTGCGAAGTTTGTGTTTATAGGAGCTGATTTAATATTAGTTTCGGTAGGGTAAACGTTGTTTGATAGGTTTGGCGTTTTGAATACTTTAGTTTTGTGTTAGAGGTGCAGTCTGCCCAACCTTTCGGGGAATTCAGCCGTTAAGCTATGTATGAATTAGTTTATAGATCCATTTTACTGAAAGATTGTGAGAAGAGTTTGAAACGCATTAATAGGCAGTTTGTTAAGGGCCTATACGCCACACTGTACTGCGTATACACGATAAATTACTCTTGAAAGCGCCAAGCGCACGTTGTGTCCGATTACGAACATTTTTACTTCACTACTTGTCAGGTGATACCTACGATAAGCTTTAGGAAAGAAAGTGGCCACCCGCGCTCTAAGAAAGCCGCCTGTTAGTGAGTTTTCAGCCAGAAACTTTCAGATTTATGTATTAATATCACAAAACATTTCAGCGAAAAATCTCTAAAGAAAGATTATATTTACAGTAGTTAAATCAAAACGTTCAGTTTTGTTACGGCAGCGAATGCCCTCGTAAAGTGTAAAAGTGTCATATTATCATGAGATGTGCCCTCTCGCTGCGTCTGACACAGTTTATGACTATTTGATACTTCGCCGTCACATTACTCCCCGCACTATTCCTGATATATCATTTTTGATAACTTTAAAGAATGACGTAGCTGTGGATATTACCTATAAAGAGGATTTAGAATCGGCGTATATTTATTTTGCGCAAGTCATGAATTGAATTGAGTTCCAAAGTTATGAATCAAAGTGAGTTCAATATCAGTAGTGTTTACAACGGCGAAAGCAATAAAGATTCAAGTTGTCCTATCCATAAGTTTATTTAAAAAAATCACTATTTTTGTCGATTATAGAGATCCTTTAAATAGCGATACATTATTTACGAGACATTTTCACTGAATATTTTTATTTGCAGCAAATATAATCGATAGCGGTATTGATTTTTAAAATTATTATCTTGTGTATTTCAAAGGCGCAAAAATAAATTGATCAACATACAACATAACAAAAGCGCTGCTAATTAAAAAACGTAAATATTAAACTTTTAAATTATACTGGCTACATTGATACTCGTAGAATCACCTTAAATAAAAATTAAGGAGAAGTAGAAGGACCCATTCACCCACCTATCGTATCTACGCCTACGACGCGTAAGTTACTCTCGTAATATACGCTCAACCGTAAGTTCTAGTCAGCCGGGGGACGATCTATGTTAATCGAAAGCAATGGGCCGCAATCCCGCAATCCTACAGAGACTACAGACTAGAGGATACAATGGACTAAGACAGACTTAGTGATGTACCTACTGTAGTAAGGACATATCATCACGCCTGTGTTACTTAAGGGTTAGGCAAAGGTATAGTTATAGTACATGCTGTAGCGTTATAAAATAAAAATAAATCTTTTTTAACGCAACGGTAACGTATAATTGAATGTAAATGGGTTTCTTATCCAAGCTTTGTTGCTGTATTGGAGGAAAATATTCTTGAAGATTAATCCCCAGTCCTAATAAATGTTCTTTAATTTGAGTTGAGATGTCATTATTTTTATATTTCTTTTTAATTACTAAAACTTACGATGCGTCGATCGATAGTAGGTATTATTTTTAAAACAAGGCGGGAATTTTGCGACTCGGTATTTTATTTTGATGGCCCGGTACCGGGTCGCGACCCACCAAATGGGAAACACTGGTATAAAGTATAAACAATAAACTGTAAACTATAAACTGTAAACTGTAAACTGTAAACTGTAAACTATAAACTGTAAACTATAAACTGTAAACTATAAGAAGGACGAAGGACCAAGGACATAGGACAAAGGGCAAAGAGCAAAGTTCAAAGGGCAAAGAGCGAAGGGCAAAGAGCAATGGACAAAGGGCAAAAGGCAAAGGGCAAAGGGCAAAGGGCAAATGGCAAAGGGCAAAGGGCAAAGGGCAAAGGGCAAAGGGCAAAGGGCGAAGGGCAAAGGGCAAAGGGCAAAGGGCAAAGGGCAAAATACTGATTTTTATGTATCATCAGTAGTTTTCTCAGCGCACGCTATGCTGCAGCGCAATGATGAATTTAATAGGCTAAATTTTGCTACTTCAGGTTACATTATTGCAATTTTCATAAGGATCTCATTTTTTTTTGAAAATAAATTATAGCCCATGTTACTCCGGCATAATGTAGCTTTCCATAGGTGAAAGATTTTTTTTAAATCGGTCCAGTAGTTTCGGAGCCTATTCGTCGGTACAAACAAACTTACAAAAAAATCTTTCCTTTTTAGGGTTCCGAAGTCAACAAGGAACCCTTATAGTTTCGCTCTGTCCGTCTGTCCGTCCGCAGCTTAGCTCAGAGAATCTAAGTACTAGAAAGCTATAATTTGGCATGTATATACATATTAATAATTCCGACAAAGTGGTAACATAAAATCATGAAAAATATTTTTTTTTCGGGGACCTCCCATAGACGTAAAGTGGGGATGTATTTTTTTTTTCTCATCTCTCCCATGGTGTGGGATATCGTTGGATAGGCCATTCAAAAATATTATGGGTTTGTTAAAACCATTTTTCGATTCAGAGATTCGTTTGCGAAAAATTAAGCTTTAAGTTGCAAATTTATGTTAGAGTCAAGTGTCCCCCCCCCCCTGCCAGCGAAATGGTTGCTCTTGGCTATGTGAAAAAATTTACGGCAGTAGTAAATATAACAAAATTAAAAGGAAAATTATCACGGATAACAAGGCTTTACAAGTTTACGAGTAATAGTCGACCAACTTATAAAATGTACTCGGAACAGTAAAAATTTTGTACAAATGCCATTGAAAAATTACTTAAATAAAGTTGATAGCTGTGTAAAACAGAGTAAATATAATGCTTACAAACCATGTAAAAATATACAAAAATTAAATCATAACATTCATTTTCATTTTCAAAGATCTTTATTAAACATAAGCTTAAACAAAAAATGCACTTACCTAAGACACATTTAAACAGTAAACACAGAAAGCACTTTATGAGGCTACTTATGCCTTTCAAAGTATATAACAATATGAATTTAAAAACTGATAATATCTTTAGCTTTTTAACACAATACATGGTAACTTAATAACATTATTTGCAAATTATTTAGGAAAAAACATAATTTTGCTGCTTGCATGTAGGTATGACAAAATAAATAAAAAATTGTTCAAATAAAATATTAACTGATCGCACGATATACTGTAGAAATAACAGCCGAACGACCAGTCAATGATCAGCGGACGGAGTCTCCCTGCCGCCCGCGCTCCGGTGGTACAGCGGTTGGAGCCGGGGCGGCAGCGGGCCTTTCGGGGGTCAAGCCGCTGGTCGCTCGCACCACAGTTGGTGGGAACAAAAAATAGTGATGCGGTAGGCGGTAAGTGCCGTATCTATCGACATATGGTAATTTGTCTAATGTTGATGAACATAGATTAGAGATCAAGGGATTAGAAGTGTTAATTTTATTCTTATTATAAAATCTTAGTGATATTTTAATTATGTGATTGTATAGGAAAGGAAGTTTGATTTGTTTATGTAGTTTTTTGAGATTTGTTTTAAATTTGGTTTTGAAGGATAGTTTTACTGCTTTATTCTGAATAACTTGCAATTGTTGATGGTTAGAGACACATGTGCTGCTCCAAACTGGACAAGCGTATGTTATACACGGGCGGACAAGTGTAGTATAGATCCGTAGTTTAGTACTGCTACTTAATTTGCTCTTTCTATTAAGTATAGGGTTTAAAGCGCCAAGAGCTTGGGCCCCCTTTACACGTAGGTCAGATATGTGTTTGGACCAATTAAGTCGACTATCCATATTGATCCCAAGATACCGTACACAAGCTTTCCAAGGTACAGTGTGATCTGCAACCTTTAAACCTCTCAGAGGGGGTTGCCTAGCACGAGAGAAGAATATGGCTTCCGTCTTATTCTCATTTATTTTAAGTTTCCACTTCTTGAAGTAGTCAAGAAGTAAGTCGATGGAATACTGTAGGCGATCTATGATCAGATCGATATCATCCGAAGAGGTATACGAGGCAGTATCGTCAGCAAAGCAAGCTAAATTTGTTCGGGGTTGAATGGGGATATCGTTTAAAAACAGGAGAAATAAAAAGGGACCGATAATCGAGCCTTGTGGAACGCCAGCTGGAATTTTTTGGGGTGATGAAAAGGTTTCCCTGATGTAAACTAGGAATGTACGATTTGCAAGGTACGACTGTATGAGTTTGATGAGCGGCAAGGGCACCTTCAGAATGAGTAACTTGTGTAGCAGGCCTTCGTGCCACACGGTATCAAATGCCTTTTCGATATCTAACAGGAACATACCTGTAGATTTTCTGAGGTTTAAATGATGGGAAATGTGTTCAGCCACCCTGGCTAGCTGTTGAGTAGTTGAGTGAGCAGCACGAAATCCAAATTGTTCCTGGATCAAGGACTGCTCAGTGGCAGCTAATAGTCTAGCATAAATCAACGACTCGAAAAGTTTGCCAAAAGATGGTAACAGGCTTATGGGTCGGTAGTTTACGGGTAAAGTATTGTCTTTACCGGGTTTTTTGATTGGTATAATTTTAGCTTTTTTCCAGATGTTAGGGAAATAGCCTAGACCAAAACAACCATTGAAAATTTTAGTAACATAAACTATCGCTTTCTGTGGCAAATTCTTTAGTAGCAAGTTATGGATTTCGTCATGACTGGTAGATTTACGGGATTTAAGTTTTGTCAGCGCCTTACGAACCTCGAATGGCCTAATGGGTTTTATAGAATCGGAAGTGAGTTTATAGGTATTTATGACTGACATGGAGTTCAGTACCTCATACTCGAGTTCAGTGTCACTAGCCCAGTTTGTGGTAAGGCTCATATTTTCGTAGAACGCATTTGCTAAAGCGTTACATTGACTAGCCGTGCCAGTCGTAAGGGACCCATCAGGAAGTTTAAGGGGAGGTATGTCGGTAGACTTAGGCTTGAGAGATTTAGTCAGACGCCAAATATCTTGACTGGGATTATCAACTTTTGCCAGTTTAGCATTCCATACGTTATCGACATGATTCTGGATATTTGCATTTATGTTTGTTTGAAGGGCATTAATATTACTGCGATTGAGTCTTCTAAGGTAACCACTAGGCAGTTTCTGCTCATAACGACGTAAATAGTTTTTGTAGCGGATTAAACGTTTAATGTACCAAGGCATTTTTGAGGAAGTATCACTAAATACAGTAGTCGTAGACGGTATGGAGGAGTCTCTAGCATCAATTATAGTTTGTTGCAAATGAGTAATAGCAGTATCAATTTCTTTTTCAGAACTGAATGTCTTAGAACTAAGCATGATGTTTTTATTGAGGTGGGATCGATACTCATTCCAATTTGCGCAGTTAAATTTAAAGTATCGACTTTTAGCCTTACGACACAACATACCTCCAATAGTGAAGAATAAGGGGTAGTGATTAGAAGACAAGGCTATTATAGTCTCAACCTCGCTAATGCAGTTAACATTCAACGACAGCACCAAGTCCGGGCTCGTTGGTCTGCGATTGGGGCAGTAGTTAACTTGAGTAGGTAAGTTAGGGGTGTGTATGACGTAATCGGAATCGAGCATATGGTTAAAGAGTGTTCTGCCTCGCGTGTTAGTATAGCTACTGAGCCAGTGTGAATGGTTGGCATTAAAGTCTCCCATGATGACAACATGGTAACCCAAGCCAAACAGTAGCTCTAGGTCACTACGAAGCATAGGTAGGTTAGGAGACTGATAAATTGATAAAATAACATGATCGATTCCTGAAACTTTGACAGTTATTCCTATAGCCTCAATGTTTCTAGTTTTGGGGACAGTTAGAATAGAGTGTTCCAGATCCTTTCTTACAAGCAAAGCAACTCCTTGCCCACGGCCAGAGTGATGCTTATCTTGGCGGTGACAGGTAAAACCAGGTGTGTTTAAAATTAAGTTTGAAGTTAGTCTTGTTTCACAAATACCAATGACATCGACAGATAAAACACTTACCGCCAAATCGAGCAGTTCACTCAGTTTTAAACGTACTCCATCGGAGTTCCAGGATAATAGGCGGAGTTTAGAATCAAACATGTTTACCAAGATGGGTGAGTATAAGCATGACCTTTTCTAAATAGGACGTGCAAGCAGAAAATTTAGATTTTATGTTCCTTAAGGCTAGCAAGATTTCAAGCATATCTTTGGTAGTCTCATCATTGAGGTCAGTCTTAAAGTGGTCATGCTGATTCAGATTTTTAGGTGGTGCCACGTTGCTCGTTCCTACAGTAGGCCACGTTGATTTTGGACAAAACATCAGGCTTGACGGTATCGGTGACGGCATCTTTTTCGGTTGCAGCATTAGAGGTACGGGCTTACGCTCTAAAGCCTTCTTCTTCTCAATGCTTTCAAGATACGCGAGTCGTATCCTGCATTTCTTGTAGTTAGCGGGGTGAGATTCATTGCAGTTACAGCAATGAGCAGGCTCTGCACGGTCAGTCTTCGGACAAGCAGCAGTTGCATGAGGAGCAGTACACTTTACGCAGCGAGGAGGCTTGTTGCAGTTGTTGGATGCATGTCCAAACTCTTGGCAGCGAAAGCATTGAGTGCCATGGGATCGGTTTGGCTTGAATTTACTGATGGTCACCACACAGCTACACAGGTACTTTATTTGCCGAAACTTTGTGATGTCAGCTCCTGCTTGCAGTTGCACCAAAAAGGGTGGACAAGGATTGTCAGCAGTGCGTGACTTCAGGGGTTTCACTAAAGCTCCGATGAAGCCAAGTTTTTTCAGTTCTTCTGGTAGATCCTCTTCAACATATGCCGGAAGACCGTGGATCACTGATTTAGGCACCTTTTCATCCTTTCTGGTGAATGTTACAAATGAAGCATTCTGCAGACGTAGACCATCCTTAACCGCCTGGTGGCCGTCAGCTGTATGACATATAACGGCTACCTTGCCTCCATTTCTGTATTGGAGGTGGTAGCGATTTGTCAGTTGGGTAATTTGGTCTTTTAAAGCCCCATGTGTCATGTCGGTCTTCATATCCAGTATAATTGGTGGTATATGCCCGGTCTTCTTGACTTTAGTGGTGGCTTTGATGTAATAATCGTTATCAGAAGATTTAGCGACTCCATCTACTGGAAGATCTTGAAATTTATTATGCGTTGAGATATCTCGGGTGACATCATACTTCGAGTGTTTGGCAACAGCTGGTCGCTTTGGTGTACGCCAGCTATCCACATTATCTGTTGCTGGTCTCTTGGAGTTGAGACTACCAGTTGAGTCCGAACGTTGTAGGTATCTATCCATTTCTACCAAGAGGTGTCGTTAACGGTCATTTTATCGACAATTTTCAATCGACTCTTGGAATCACTACTCAGGGTTGGGTAAGAACGTAAGGTAGGTAAAGCGTGCGTGCACACGAGACAAGCGCGAGACGCGAACTGAAATCATAACAGGCTTTACAAGTTTACGAGTAATAGTCGACCAACTTATAAAATGTACTTGGCACAGTAAAATTTTTGTACAAATGCCATTGAAAAATTACTTAAATAACTTTGTTAGCTGTGTAAAACAGATATTAAATATATGCTTATGAACCATGTAATTATATACAAAAATAAAATCATAACATCCTTGATAATAATGATTTCTAAATTAATAATGTTTAAGCTCGAATAACTCATTGGAGTGGCCGGAGTCGTTGGCAGTACCAGAACGTAGTACATACGGCGCATGCGCGCGGTGGAGTCTATTTTTTGTTAGTGCAGAAGTATTTTCGACGTTTTGTAATTAAAACGTAAAAGTAAAGTCAAATTAGATTCGATTTCCAAGCAAATTACTTATTATCTTTTATCGATATCCTTCTATAAAGTCAATATTCGACCCGACTTCATCACTAATTGAGTAGCGTAAAACTTTCCAGAATGAAATAGTGAATACCGCAGATTCACCTCTAATCTGCGGTATTAGAGGAGATTAGAGGTGAATACATACGATTTTTTTCTAATTCCGAAAGAGAAATTAACAAGGAGCGTGCACGCAAGGATCCAGGAACGAACTATACCATTCCCCGTGGCTCTAACGCGCGCTCGTATCGGCTCCTTTTGCAATTCGCACCCGCGGTGGTACTCAAATAGATAATATTTTTCTAACTTCAGTTGCGACGTTGGATTTTATAACTCCTTCTTCAGTTACCAGTTAGTCCTTATTTAGTTTTAGTCAAGAGTGAATAGATAACATCTAGGCAAGCGTGCTTCACCGCAGACCACATCATCGCTTACCATCAGGCGAGATAGTGGTCAAACGCGAGAATATAGATTAAAAAATCCTATGTGGGCCCGTTTTTAGACTTTGTGAGCCGCTGAAACCGTTCTAATGTTCATGTAACAAAAACAAAACCCTCTTTTTAGTCCGCATTATTTTGCAAATTCGGAACCCTATTACTGCGCGTGGCCCGACACGCACTTGGCCGGTTTTTATAATATATACTAGCTGTTCCCCGCGGCTTCGCTCCCGTGGGCCACCCCACAGGACCCGTTTTCGGGATTAAAAATAGCCTATGTTACTCAGGAATAACGTAGCTTTCTATTGGTGAAAGAATTTTTTAAATCGGTCCAGTAGGTTCGGCGCCTATTCGGTACAAACAAACAAACAAAAATTCTTTCCTCTTTATAATATTACGAGCAGTTGCCCGCGGCTTCGCTCCCGTGGGCCACCCCACAGGACCCGTTTTCGGGATTAAAAAATAGCCTATGTTACTCAAGAATAACGTAGCTTTCTATTGGTGAAAGAATTTTTTAAATCGGTCCAGTAGTTTCGGAGCCTATTCGGTACAAACAAACAAACAAACAAACAAAAAAATCTTTCCTCTTTATAATATTATTATTATATTATATTTCCTCTTTATAATATTATAGTATAGATAGTATAGATTATTCCATTTATTTATTTTATTTACATGTCGGGTTTAGTCAATAGTACGGACGTCAAAACAAATCGCAAGCACGCCATCTGACGGCAAAGCAAGACAACTACGCTTTGGCGCGCTTTCTCTAACCACTTGCGTGGTGGGGATAATAGAATGTAGCAGTTGAGCTAAAATGTACTTGCAGTTGAGTACTGACAGCCGTAGAGCTAACACGTCGTAGAATCAGTGTCGATCCGTAATATTAGTAAGCAAGAATGTAACTTGTGTCTATTTGAATATACTCAGTGTATCGAATAATTTGTGTGATTTCATTTTCACGATTGTACCCAACGACCTGCCCACACACGATGTCTTAACCTAAGGGAATACATCCTGACTTCCCGATGGTTTACATCTATCGGCCAGCCTTGATGCGACATCAGAATTGGGATTCGGTCGTGCTAATGAGATCACACGTAAAAACAAAGCTAGTGAATGTGGCGGTTACATTCTTGCAAAAAAAATCGCGGTGACAGTTGCGACTACCCTCAGTCTTGAATAATAAAAAGCGAGTCTTGAACGGAGTAGCAAGGCGGCTAGCAACAACCAAGGAGCTGGACAGGCCAAGGAGGAGCGTGTGGACTTGTGGAGAATTCCATACACACGTATCTTTATGCGAATCTGGTGAGTCGTTTTCATTTTGTTATGACTATGGCCAAGAGTGTTCATTATTCAAAATTCTGTGTTTTGTGTACGGTATGGCGGCCAGTGGATTGTCGGGGTGGCCCGTGTCGGGTCCATAATCTCGTGTTAGTTATCGCTGGTCAAGTTTTGGTGTTATTGAAAAGTTATTATTCTGCTAACACTGGCAATGACCCTTGACTAGTCAAGGCCGTAGTCCTTGGCCGACTATTATTACGACTCCGACGGCCTTAGAACGATATGGTGCCTGCCTTACACTTCAGTCTGGAAAATAACGTACCTACCTTACACTTCAGTCTGGAAAATATTATAATTCCAAATGAAATATTTGATTAGTTTTATGTAGTGAGAGTTAACCAAGTTTGGGAAGAAGCTTAGTATTCTTTGTGGTCGGAGGGTCAGTTGGCCCTATCTAAAAGGTGGTAAACCCTACCAGACCTCGTTAATTGCGACTTAAAATGCTATGGCATTAATTAGATTCTCTAAAGCTCATATACCCACTTGTCACTTGGGACACTGTAAAGTGTGGTTCATGTTTTGGACAGGAACTCTGCACTCACATTCGGTGTCCATAATAACCTATTTGGCCATGCCGGTTTAGGTAACTATTACTACTAGAAGCTCATGGCTAAATAATAACAGCCGCACTGGTCGATCATCAAGGTTAAGCAACGCTTGACGAGGTCGGTCCGTGGATGGGTGACCATTTCAACATACTGGGTTTCCTCCGTGCCTCGGAAATCACGTTAAGCCATTGGTCCCGGCTGTCATTTGAAGATCTTTGACAGTCGTTGCGGATAGTCGGAAGCCTGAGATCTGACACCAGTCTTGCCAAGGGGTACCGTGTTACCCAATTACTGGGTTGTGGAGGTCAAATAGGCAGTCACTCCATGTAAAACACTGGTACTCAGCTGAATCCGGTAGGACTGGAAGCCGACCCCAATATAGTTGGGAAAAGGCTAGGCAGATTGATTAGTTTAGGTTACTACGAGTACACCGGTGCATCGATTAATTTCCATCAAAGCTGTGTATGGTTAAGATAACCGTGTGAACATATACTCTCGTAATGTTTTTCATGTTTCAGATACCATATTGTGTTAAGACCGATAGCAGGCTAGCAGGCTAGCAGTTCGCAGGTGGTAGTCTAACGCTATGACCACAGCTGTGATGTCGGGAGTGCGCGCAAGTTTGGAATGGAATACTCGGTGAGTCGCTTCCATGTTATTTCGATAGTGAGGTCGAATGTTCTCTAGTGAAGAGATGCTAGTTCGAGCTTTAAGAGTGTTCATGTTTGACCACTGAGTTGGTTGTGGTTATATCTAGCACTATCACTAGGTAATTGAGACACACTTAGTAAAAAGCAAGTAGCTAATGAGTTTCCTATTAGCTAGTTAGTACTTTCCTAGTTTCAATATTAGGTTTAGTACGAACTTTAGGATGAGATATCCCATATGAAGTAATTGAGATATCCAAAATGACTGAACAACTAGTCGTTTTCAGTGGCAAAGCGAGTTAGTAATGTCGTAGTGGCATCGAAATTGTATCGAGTTAGTAACGGTACTGTTCATTTACCTGTACTCAGAAAAGGTCTTGTTGCGTTACGACTTCGACAGCCGTCCTCAGATCTGAATTCACTTGCTTACTTTTAAAGTGATATTTTGATAGTAGCAGAATTCGCGATTGTTTTCCTTACATGAAAACTGAGTTAGTGAACGAAATTAAAGGGTTACTGTTGATAATCAGATTTTAACGATATTGATCTGAGTTATTCGTGAAGCACCTTCACACGTGGTATTAAGAAGCAAATATTATCAGGCTTAATTGTTTCCCTCATATTAACAGTCGGTATGTTCCAAAATCTTTACGTAAAAGGCGCGTATCTTGTGGGAAGGGTCCCCGATCACCAAGTTCCTTGAGAATTGGACATCATAGTTGATGACAGTGGTAGTGAAACCAAATCTGATTAATGTGTCTGCTTATGAGACAAATTCTGGACCGCACCTCATGCGTAACATGTGGCGATGGGTTTTTGAAGAGGTTTCATGAGTTGAGTATGCATTGCCTTTGAATTATGGTATAGAGTAACAGGATTGTTACAATTACTTTGATTAGTTGAACTTGTTGATCGTTGGACCTTGTTCTAAGGATGTGTTGTGTGGGAAACTTTGGTACGAAAACCAAGTAGGCCCTGTATTAAGTCCGCGATAGGTGATTGTGACAGGACAGTGATCGTTATACACTGAAAGCTTTAAATAGGTACGATTAGGACCTACAAATATGCAGGCGGTAGTTTAGAAAGATGCCAGCGGGTTATGTACCAGTCGATGTTGATGTCAAAAGGATTTTGATGATGATAAGCAAGCTTAAGGTGTCGAGTAATTGAGTCTATCAGCCGTATTATGTTTGACCGTACCAGTGGATTCTGGCGGAGGTCGGGGTCTGGAGAGACCGTTGTGTGAGAGCAATATAATTGCTGGTCGGCTATAGAGCCGTGGCGTTAGAGGTTTTACTCGAGAGTTTCTGTAAGCTTGGCAGTTTTTGCTGCGGAATAAGTTTTAAAGTTTGTTGGGAATGACTGTGGTACATGGCCCAGGGCAACGGTTTTGTTAAAGAGTAGGGTTCTAAAATCTTTATTTTCACGAACCCAATAATCTAGTTTGGTCAGGAGTAACCGAGCGTTGTGTGACAACTGTGAGCCTGTGTGGCAACTGTTGGCCTGTGTGGCAACTGTTGGCCTATGTGGCAACGGTAGGCCTTTATGGCAACGGTAGGCCTGTATGGCAACTGGAGGTGTTTAGGGCAACGGAAAGCCTGAATGGCACACATGACACTGTCTGGTGTGAAAATTCATGTTTGTGTTAGGAACCTTACAGAAAGTTCCTATTGAGTCATGAGGTTAAAAGAAAGTAACCTCGTAGTCATGCGTTTGGTGGGGTCACCATGATAATTTTGGTGACGTTCGAATCGTCAAGCCCTCATTACGAAAATTGAAATAATTTTGGTTTTCTAATTTTGATTACTTTGCGTAGATCGTGTTAGTAAAACACACGAAGCTCAAGTACCAATTGAGATTAAATCTCTGTGTGAACAGTTTCTGAGTTCAGAGAGTTGAGTTGACTCGACATCGTGGAGATGTTAGAGTAGAGCAATTGTGATTGCTAAGAGAGATATGAGATAGCTAAATATCGTGAATAAGATGCCTGGTGGTTTCTTTTGCTGAATTTAATTTGAGATTAATGACTATCGGTGGTACTTGGACTTTGTAATCACTTTGATTGGGTGCTTTTAGGTACCAAATCGATGATTGAGTTGCTATTTTCTTTATATTGGAAAAAGAATTACTCTTTCCTTGCAAAGGTGAAAGGAGACATTTAAATGATCATGTTTGATTGATTCAAAATGTTTCCTCGCTCACATAGAGTATGCGTCAGGATTGGACGAGTGAATACTGTATGGAAATTTTGTGTTTCAGAAAAACATCCCTTGTATGATGGGAGACTGGCGGGTCGGAGTAGACTAAGAGGACGTGTGGCGCAACACGACATGAGGTGGCATGGAGCGAGGACAAGATGATGAAGCCTGCGGGTGATAGATTTGGGGATCTGTCACCTGAGAGAGGCCAGAGAAGGCGATGTGTGTGTTCCACGCTCGCCTCTCAAGAGTAATTACGGCCTAGAGAGCACCATGTGGTTTTAGTCAGTAGGAGTCTGACAGACCCCTCAGTTTCCCCCAAGGGCTGAGGACATCCATTGAGGATTTCCACATGATTCGATACACTGTTAGAACCTGACAATGAGGAACAGACGAGGACGCCTGTCTCGCAGGATGGCCGTGTCGGGTTTAGTCAATAGTACGGACGTCAAAACAAATCGCAAGCACGCCATCTGACGGCAAAGCAAGACAACTACGCTTTGGCGCGCTTTCTCTAACCACTTGCGTGGTGGGGATAATAGAATGTAGCAGTTGAGCTAAAATGTACTTGCAGTTGAGTACTGACAGCCGTAGAGCTAACACGTCGTAGAATCAGTGTCGATCCGTAATATTAGTAAGCAAGAATGTAACTTGTGTCTATTTGAATATACTCAGTGTATCGAATAATTTGTGTGATTTCATTTTCACGATTGTACCCAACGACCTGCCCACACACGATGTCTTAACCTAAGGGAATACATCCTGACTTCCCGATGGTTTACATCTATCGGCCAGCCTTGATGCGACATACATATCTTTAAATATTATTCTATAAAAAATAAAATAAAATACATTTAAAAATACAAAAATAGTAGCCCACCGGTATCGGGAACAGGGTCCAAGCTACCGGTGGTCAGGGCTCCTGAGAGAGGATACCTCCTGACTATACGCGCCGTGTCCAGGAGTACCGCCTTCTGGATCAAGCCCTTGATCCAGCTGCCCAACGAGAGCCACCTCAGATGTTCGTCGAGGCTCTTGGCTATTATACCATTGGCTGTCACGACTATCGGCACAATGACTGCTGTATTCATATCCCACATGTCGACAACCTCGCGAGCCAGATCAAGATACTTGCTTTTCTTATCTCTCTCAGCCTTCACGAGGTTCTCGTCATGAGGGACCGCTATATCAACAATTATTGCGCGACGCTCTAGTCGGTCTATCACCACTATGTCAGGTTTATTGGCAACAATAGTCCTGTCAGTGATGATAGACCGATCCCAATACACGTACGCACGGCACGGTTGACATCTGTCGGGCATATCACAGCCCGGGTGAATCGATCCGCCACATTATCTCTGGTTGTTCTCGTCTAGCTAACGATGAGTACTTGCAAAGGCACAACCTTGTAGCCAGGATTGTCCATCAGCAACTTGCTCTGAAATACACTCTTGTGGCATCGGAGATGCCGTACTACAGGTATGTGCCCGACCCAGTTCTTGAGAATGGCAATATCACATTGTACTGGGATCGGTCCATCATCACTGACAGGACTATTATCGCTAATAAGCCTGATATAGTGGTGGTGGACCGAATCGAGAGGCGTGCAATGATTGTTGACATAACTGTCCCGCGTAACGGGAACCTCGTGAAAGCCGAGAAAGATAAGCAAATCAAGTATCTTGACTTGGCTCGCGAGGTTGTCGACATGTGGCATGTGGACACAGCGATCATTGTACCGATAGTCGTGTCAGGCAATGGCTTAATAGCTACAACCTCGACAAATACCTTAGGAGGCTCTCGTGAGGAATTAAAGTGGCAGTGGCACATTGCTCGCAGAACGTATGGCCAATGGGGCAGAAAGGTTCTGGAGTGGCGATCGCAAACCGGAAGACAGACGATGCGTTGGAAGGCTTCCCACCAGGTTGACCGATGACCTGGTGAAGGTTGCGGCAATCCGCTGGATGCGAGACGCACGGGACCGATCAATGTGGCGACACTTGGGGGAGATCTATGTCCAGCAGTGGACGTCTTTCGGCTGATATAATGATGACAGTAGTCACAGAGGATCTTTGTATGACAACACTGTTGGCGTAGTGGTCGAGCGATCGGCTGCTGAGCTGCGTGTCGCGGATTCGATTCCGGCACGGGACAAATATTTGTATGGCCTACAGATAATTGTTCCGGATCTGGGTGTCTTGTGTAAGTTAGTTTAAATGTTTGTAAACGCACCCACGATACAGGAAGAAATTCCTAGTGTGGGGCAAAGTTTAATAAAAAAATAAATAAAGCCACTGTAAGGACACGAAGACAAAAGTATTCCAAGGTAATAGTAAAACTCACATCTTCCATAAAACTTTAGCCATAACAATTAAGAAGCACCATGTCACCCATTACGTAATTACAAACACGTACCAACCGTATAGTTATTCACAAAAGTAAGAGCTTTAAGGTTGTAAGAAAGAGGTTAGGCCTCTGGGGCGTGATAGCAGCGCCGTAAAACGAGTGAAGCCAGTGAAAGTTTCTGTTTTCCGCTCTTTGGAAGTAGTGATGTAACGGAAACGATATAACAGAAGCAGAAACAGAACCAGATGTCAACATAAAATCTAAACGAAAATGGATGTGGAAGCGGCAGGTAAATATTATTTAAAAAAAATATCTAAATAACGTACAAAATTACTTGAAAGAAATTTTTATAATATGTAGTTTAGACGCTTTTGTACCCAGCAAACTGTTTCAGTGATCTTCATGAATTAGACCAGCTCCGCAAAGTATAGCTAGTCTACTTGCCCACTAACGCAAGGAAAACATAGGGGCACAGAGTACATCTTTCGTTTTCAGTTTCTGGAATATCTTTTAAATTGGTCCAATATTGGAGGAGGAAGTAGGCGCGAGCCAAACCTCGAGTTACGACTTTTTACTTCGGAAATTCAGTCGGATGTCTGCGATCGCATTTCCTCTTAAGGAACTTCGTTTCAAAAACTGTGCGAATTCTCCACAGTTGCGGCAGTAGAAGCAAGATGTCTGTTGCATCACTATTTGGAAGTACTGCGAGGTCGCGAAGTATGGCTACCGTTGCAAACTTGAACGCCGTCCGGTGAGCTACCGTAGCCCGATATTTCTAACAAAATTCCTCTTTAAACTTAAAGTTTTTTTAATGCCAATTTATCCAACGCTTATTAGCTTCTGAATCGAATTATTATAACACTTTGTAATGGCTTGGATAGTTTCTAATTCACTATCCTTTAATCTCTCAGGAGAGTTTCAGGCGCTTTGTACGATCCGGCCATTTTTTATGTGGAGATTGGTATAATTTCCATGGAATCAAGTGACCCATAATTATAGATATCTAGGTGAAAAGTATGAAAGCATTTTGAGTCAAAACTGCTCATAAAAACATAAACCTGACTTTACCGTTGTCGGCTAAAGGAGGAAACCCGTTTGATTTTATTTAGCTACCCAGTCAAGCAATGTATATGTTTATAATATTTGTAGCCAGCTCTTAATATCAAGAGAAAGGAATAAGCAAATATTTGTAATAATATTATTATAATATTAATAGATCTGGAGGAAGGTAGCTCAGGGAAAATATTAGATGGGGATAAAAGTGAAAAAACCCTCGCATAGAAGAAAGTCGATTCTTTTGATATTGTAATTGTCGGCAAGCGTCAACGGAGCTTTATTTTTAAACTTGAAACGTTTCTTTGTTCTCAATATTTCCATCTTTTTATATAAAGAAGGCGCGAACTTGTTCGTTATGGTAACTTCTTGAGTGCAGGAGACGATAACAATGAACTCTCTGTATTTTCTCCAATAATATAAGAGTACCTATTTAGAAAGTTGCAGTGACGAAAATATAGATACCTACATTTGTGAGTTCAGCAATAGACGACTTGTACATTACAATAGACTTTTACATTGTTTTACCTTTACTTGATTGGATTCGAATTCAAATCCAAGTTTTGAACAAACAGCGCAGCACATAAATCAACAAGTATTTTTAAACGACATTAATTCTAGTCGTGACCCATTTCGATTCCCTCGCGGCTCGGCGGCTCGCGGCGCGGCGCCTCTCCAACGCAAACGCAGCCGAGTCATCCATCAAATCAAAGTTGATCTTTGTTCGATTTATGAAAACCGATAGTTTGCTTTTCGTGCCGCCATAATAATCTCTGTCATATTGGAAAACTTTATGAAGAATCGACGCTTTTTTGCCGCCCCAGAGGACGTTGACGGATAAAGCGATATTGTTATTGTCTCAATGAAGGTGGCTCAATTAGTAAGCTGATATTATTTTTAGATATATTAAATATAAAATTGGCTGAGTCACTACTCTCGAGCTTATACTTAGGCAGGGCTCGTAGTAAGTGTGCATCGGCGAAAACAACCAAGGTAAGCTTCGGAATATTTGGATAACGCTAAATTAAAAAAAAAAAAAATTGTCTAAGAACTCATAACGAACTTAATCAAGAAAGGTCATGGAGAGCCGGCAAATATAAAAATCCTTCGGTTTATCAACGAGAAGCGTTCCCAATTATGCTCACAAGCTTTCTTCCAATAACAAAATGTATTACGAAAAACTCGTTTGAAATAGTGATAAATTTTAACATAGGATGGTTAAAAGCACTTTTACAGCGGCCCGATATTTCAATATCCACGGAATTTCTAATAACATGCGCTTCATGGGGAACGGGGAGCGAACCTTCAGCGCGTATCGTAATGGACATTTTGTTAGCCTGAAGCCGCGTCATTAAACTCATGCGATCAGCGTTCAGCGCAGGGGCTATAGTTTGGCAGGTTGGCGGGTTGGCGGGTGAAGTTTGCCTCGATGAGCTGAGTCGGCGGTAAAAGTTGGCACATCAATATGCAGGGGCGCCTGGCCGGTGGCCAATGTAGGATACGCCAATTGAATATTTTGGCCGTCCCAGGTCCCGCTACACATCCGCGATACACTACTTGCGACAAGTTTAATGGGCTGCTCATAATAACGCGTCCACTCGCCGATTACGCGACGCATCTTTTTCTTTTCGTAAATTGTGAAATTTATTGGATTCTTCAATTGTTGACTTCGTTTTATGCCTCTCTGTTTTTGTTTGTCAATGCTAAAAAATATACAGACTTATTTATTAAAACTTTCTATCTTATGATTAGTTAAAATACTGATTCACATGTAAACAACGCACACCGTTCATTAAAAAAAAAATAATCTGCTAATCAGTCTTTAAACTATATAATCAAATACATAGTTAAAAAGTTAAGGCTCATTTTAGCTCAAAATTAGTTATTAATAGCTGCCGCCAAAGGCTTTGCCCGCGTGAATGTCTAAAATTATCCCGAGGGAGCATATTCTTGGGATAAAACGTACCCTATGTGCTATTCCGGCTATAATCTGTCTCTGTGCCAAATTGTATCTAGATCCGTCCAGCCCTTTGACCGCGAAGAAGTAACAAACATACACACTCACAGACTTTTGCCTTTATAATATTAGTGTGATTATATTAGTGTGATTGCAAAGTTGGGTTTGCATTGTTTTAATGATTGCACTATATTCCTCATACATTTTACACTAATATACCTGAAGCATTTCGAATTGCAACGTTTGATTTTGATGGAATTTGGCTGTCTATGTGGGACTTAACACGGATTATATTGGTGTGTGGTGTTCCAGGGAGAGAATTAATACTGTTGGCGCCTGTACATGTTTAGCGTCACCGCTATGCGTGTGTCGGGTTCCTGTATGATTGTCAGAATTTGCCTAATTAGTGTCTGTGAGTCCGATGGGTATTCCACTACAATCTTGTTATATTGGACATGCAGGCTTTGGATTGTTCATTTGCTCAATAGTTAATAAACAGATAGATGTGTATTGGGTATATAAACCTATTACATATTATCATTGATTAGAAAATATGCTTCGAAATTACTTTGATGTTTGTAATTGGAAATGAAGCAATGTTTTCAAAACCCTGCTTTATAATCAACTAGCTTCTGCCAGCGGCTTCGCCCGCGTGAAATTCGAATATTATCCCGAGGGAACATATTCCCGGGACAAAAAGTATCCTATGCGCTATTCCTGACTATAATATATCTCTGTGCCAAATTTTATCCAGATCCGTCCAGCCGTTTGGCCATGAAGAAGTAACAAACATGCATACATTCACAAACTTTCGCCTTTATAATATTATAGTACTAGCTGTTGCCCGCGACTTCGTTCACGTCAAACTCGTAAAACATATATTTATATTTTTTTAGTTTCCCACCGGAACTATGAATTTTCTCGTGATCAAACGTAGCCTATGTTACTCGTTATTACATCAGCTATCTACCAGTGAAAGTCCCGTCAAAATCGGTCCAGCCATTTAGGAGATTACCCGGAACAAACAGACAGACAAAAATCTTAAAATTGCTAATTTGTTGTTAGTACCGTATATACTTTCACGTGCATTCAATAAAACGTTGTTATTTTGATATTACATACAGACACTTCAATTTTATTTATTTGTATAGATGATAATAAGTGTGAAGCGTAATTTTATCACACCAGTAGACAAATGACAGATACCAAATAATTTTTTCGGTTCAATTGATTAGTAGAAGATAATTGAGAAAAGTTAAAAATAATGATACTAAACATTTGATATAAGGTTACAAAGTACGACAAAACACCTAAAGGCATGTACGCACATTGAATCAAGCCTAAACCTTATTCAAAGTATTTCTGTAACCGTAATTCAATGCCCCGAAATGTAATTACAAACATTAGTACTGTTCCCCACAACCTCGTGTAAGTCATTCAAAGCCTACAAAGCTACAAAAGGTTAAGTACATTATTTCTAATTAACATTTCAAGAAACAACTTGAAACGTGAACAAGAAGTCTGAGATGATTACAGTGTGAAGTCTATCATTCGTTTTGATTAAAGACACGTAAGAGCGAAAGCTTTCCAACAAAAAAAAATAAACCAACTTCTAAAAAAAATCACTACAAAGCAAAAAATTACTTTATTTCCGGAAGTCGGTGTCGATTTTGGCACCGACTTCCGAAATAAAGTTATTTTTTGCTTTGTAGTGTTTTGTTTTGGAAGTCAGTTTATTTTTTTTGCTGTTTTTTATTCTCTGTTTTTAGTTTTGGTACCTTATATTCCCATGCCAATCATTTATAGCCAGAGGCCTTCTCATTAAAAATCCAACAAGCCTAAACACGACTGGGTTACATTGTTTTAATATCATTGTTTTCCGGTGCTTACCCACTGGCTTCATTCCTAGATCAGTTCATCAGTTGGGCGCACGGTTGGCGCAGTGGTTGAGCAATTGACTGCTGCGCTGCGTGTCGCGGGTTCGATTCCCGCACGGAACAAAAATTTGTATGACCTACAGATAATTGTCCGGCTCTGGGTAAAAACCGGCTCTGGGTGTTTGTGTATGTGAGTTTATATGTTTGTAACCCACGATACAGGAAGAAATTCCTAGTGTGGGGCAACGTTTTTTTTAAAAAGAGAGAAAGAGTTCAATGGTACCATTTTCATTAAAACCGTATTCAATTTGCTTCATCACAGTAATTTAACTATTCGAGATATCTCATACTTTAAACAAACTTATCATTGACAAGTTTCAGTGGCCATCTGTGGTATACTGCATCAGTTCCATTTCACCAAATTATACTTTCTGAATAGAAATGCTTACCATGTTGTTGATGAAACTGCCCATAAAATTTGAGGAGGTCCTTCGGATTCCATGGGATCCCCTCATCAGATCCTGACTTGATGACAATGGGACTACCTCGGGAGTATACCCTTTCAAACATAAAATCAATTTTCAAAATCGGTCCACAACTGACGGAGAAATCGGTAAAAATGCATTAAAAAAAACAATGGGCGCACATAAAACCTCCTCCTTTTTGGAAAATCAGTTAAAAATACACATAACCTGTAACTTGCATAAAGGAGTGCCAGTAGCTTGCATTCCGTGTTGACTTCTGATTGATGAATTTCATAATGGAGGATTCATGCCTTTGTTGCCACTAGTACCACCAAACTGTACCACCGGTGGTACTACCGGGATATTTCGTTCTCTATAGTACCAACATTTATATTAATTAATATTGGTGGTACTAGTGAAACTGTTTGTTCCCAATTGTACTACCTACATACCTAATAGAGAAGGCACCTGCACTTTAATAAAGAAATTAATAGATATTATCATTTTTGGATTTTTTTATTGCTGGTACAGGTACTGCTTATTTCTGGAAATTGCCGAAATTTTTAATGTTGGGAGCAAAGCAAGCCAAATGAAGATTCGTTGATTATCCCTAGTTTTCTTCATGCCCAAAGATTTTGGCTTACGTCGCAGAGCATTTAAAAAGTGATAATGACAGCCTGTAACTTTAATACCAATTTTAGTTAATGCACTTGTTAGGCTGCCTGTTTAAAATCAGTCATGACCACATCAGGCTGCCATTCCGCCATTTTTATTTTGAGTAGTTCGAAAAGTGTAGAGTAAGCTTTTTCATTTTGATGAGTCATAAACGCAAAGGCTAAGGGGACAATATTTTTATATTCCAAATTGCTACCAAGGACTTCATGAATCACTTTAATATGACGAAAGGGTTTCGGGAATGCCCTATAAATATTGTGCATGGGCAGAGAACTTGTAATATAATACGTGCATAAATGTGCGCTGAAATGTAATTAGTGCGTCTTCTACCTCAACAATTCTTAAAGTTTTCAATCGTTGATTATTGTGAGGATTCCATGAGAATCATACTATTTTGCATTAAAACAGGTAATGATTTGCTTGAAACTTCAATAATGTTTTTCATGGATAGGTAGTACAAAAAGGTCATTCTCTGAACCGTTTCGGCATATTAACATGACTCATGAAGACCTTGGTAGCAATTTGGAATAGATAGGTACAATTGGGAACAAAGAGTCTCACTAGTACCACTAATATTAATTAATACAAATGGTGGTACTATAGAGAATGAAATTTCCCGCTGGTACCACCGGTGGTACAGTTCGGTGGTACTAGTGGGAACAAAAGCATTCATGCAAGCTACTTGCACACTTTTATGCAAGATACAGTCATGTGTATTTTCGTCCTTAATTACTCAACTACGATGAGTTGAGGAGTGCTGCAGTAAAGCTTTTTGTTTTCCATCTAAAGTCCACGATGGCATATAACTTTGTAGTGATTCAATGCGGGCTGCATGTTTTGCCGGTTCGTGAAGATACGACGTATCCTCAAATAGCCGTGTACTGAATATAAATTAAAACACACAGGCTGCTTTCGCGAGCACATTCGGTCCGTGTGAAGGTTTTATTTGATACGATAAAGCCGTTTGGGTAATTTACTCCGAAAAGCGTATAAAATAAATCTGCTTGTAAAAGAGACAAATAAAATTGTGAGACACAAGAGAAAATCTTTAGCAAAGTCAAGGCCGCAGTTAATTCTTGTGTTGGGCAAGGGTTAAAGACAGGCTTATCAATCGATAAAAGGTTTTTTATCTGCAAGAATTATGGGGATTTATGAATAAGATTTAGAACACTGGTATACATCTGTACTAGGGAATGAATTTCGAAATTTTTAAATTTCGGAATTTCGACCATATTTACATACGACATACATAAACTCACGCCTTTTTCCCATGGGGGTAGACAGAAACTACAGAACGCCACCTGCTACGATCCTTACATACTTCTTTTGCTTCACTCACATTCATACATCTAGTCATACACACACCTATAAGGTTTATGTATGTCTTTCTAGGGCGTCCCCTCCCGGCGTTTCCATTCACGTCTGCCATGTAAATACCTTTCGTTAGTCGCCTTTCATTCATCCTCTCAACATGACCAAACCATCTTAACATACTCTTTTCAATTTTAGTCACTACATCTTCTTTTAAACCACAACGTTGTCTTATTACCTCATTCCTCAATCTATCATTTAAAGTTACACCACACATACTTCGCAAGGAACGCATGTCTACTGCATTAATCCTACTTTCATCTTTTTTGCCATACCCAACCTTCACTTCCATACATAAGTGTAGGCATTTTGAAAAAGACACCCTGAAATTCGAAATTTCGAGTCTTGATTTAATTTAAAAATTATGTTATTTTGTAGACAATCGTGCAATTTAGTATTGACACCAACAGAGGATCATCGAAAATGAGTCTGAATACGAATCTAAAGCCAATTAGACCATTGTGCCACCGTGTGTGCTTTCCTAAGGGTCTTTAAGTCAAGAGTAAATAGGTTTCTTCTAGGCAAGCGTGCTTCACCGTCGACTCACATCGGTTACCATCAGGTGAGGTAGTGGTCAAGCGCGAGCCTACTGACAAAAAGAATCAATAAAAGAAAGGCTAACCATGATATTAAATAACTAAAGAGTAGTGAAAGATGCTCGGCCATTAAAGAAAATCGCGCTTTATAAGTATGGTGGCCAGCGAAGAGAATACTTTGACAAGGTCTACAATCATTTGCTGGTCATTCCCATATTTTTTTGCTATTGGCGTTCAACCTTCAAAAAGCGCCTGAACTTTTGAGGAAAAATCCAGGAAGTGTGGTATTTTTACCTCACTAAAACCAAACCGATGATAACCATTAGCACTTCATATAAGACCACATCCCTGATGAGACTGCAAAGAAGTCTCCCCTAAGTCGTGATCACTGTGCCATTGAATTTCCAAAGGACACTCGAAGGACGGACGGAAATTTTAAATTTACAATTTATTTTAAGTATTAGTATGATTTTCCATTATATTGGACTCCTCAGTTTCGAAATTGAAAATGTACGAAACTACATGCCCTAATCTGTACATATACACTTACAGATAGACACAAAGCATAACTTCGTTAAACAAACGGACCTGTGCAGAGTTTGAACTGTGATGCGAGTGGATAGGCGTAGAAAATAACAATGCCGAGTGTGTTGGCCATCGCCCGCCAGGCCGCCACCCTACTGCCCGACGCTGCCGTGGCAAATTTCGATTGCAAATTCTAATTGTACTGGCGCATGTCGAAACCACATCGAAAACCTTACGGGTAAAACGACGCTTGTTTCAAAACACTCGCAAATGGAACTAGTTTGTATGCAAGTGAAGTTTTTCATAAACTTTTGCCGGTTTAAACCGCGCCGGGCGTTACTGTGAGGCAAAAAGTGTAATTAGAGGAAGAATGGAAATGAATTCGTTTCCTCTAATTTCTTTTATTTCATGCTGGATACTTATTTTTCATGTTATTAAATTCTTGACACTTCGTTTTGCCTGTTTCGCATTTCAAATAGCTTTTCTTAATGCATGGCGAAGTAGTTGCTTTAAGTGTTTTGAGTCTAGACATTCGTTTAAGTGTGTCTGATATAAAACTTCCTCCAACTCATCTCATTTACATCGATTCATCTAAAAATAGATGCTATCCTATCCCGTCTTCGGTTAATCAATCAAGAATGATGTTCCAATCATTAAATTTAAGTACTCTTCGAGCAAAAATAAACCTAGCCTGACACATGAATAAAATTAGAATTGTAGAACACCTTTTACATTATTTTACCAAAGTTGTTTACTCAAATTCAGGACAAAGCCGAGGCTGATAGGGGTAGACTCCGCGAACGTCAGTCTTGTCAACTACTTTATGTGTGAACACAGTTTCAGAATTGTTAAATGTACTTGCTACTATAACTCACTCTGTATCTAAATGAAAGTTTCATTATAAAATGCAGTATGCTCGTAATTTTATTATTTCGAACGAGCTCTCATATCTTGTTGGTTACTTGGATAAGTATAATGTGAACTACTGCGAAAAATATTCTTCTGATGACAAAGTATTACAATCATAAAACCTTTCAAGTTACCTTTGATACAGTGGAAGCGCTTCTTTGTTGGTTTATTGAGAGTGATGCAAGTGGACGTAGAAGTAAAGCTGTTATGGTAATGGATCAAACAAGCATCAGACACTATTTGCCTCATACCTTGTTGATGGTAGAACAGGAGGCGACACAGTGCAGTGCCGGTAATCGGATTACGGGCGATGGGCAGCTGTGCGCGACCGGTGCACGGCGCGCGCCGCTGTTTGAACGGCCCTCAGAGGCGAGCTGGCCCCACGACCCACCGACACCTTGATGTATAGCTAATATCCTTTACCTGCACTGAATTTCATCAAAATGTTCCAAAGTTGCACTAGAATAAATTACGTTGGTATTCACACGACCGGGGTGGTCGCGGTAAGTAAACTTGATGAATGTATACTATTCGTCAGGACCCGTGCACTGTGTTTATTCCTATCGGCTATATTTTACGAACTAGCTTAGTTTCAGTGCAGTGTTGTGCACTAAACTAAAACATGCGTGTTTTATGATATTTCGATTCGGCCCAGTCAGAACGTTTTGTATCAACAAATGTTGAGATTGCTTAGCGCTGTGATTGTGTTACAGAAGTTTGAACACAATTGTCGTGAGGGCATCATTTATGTTAATAGAATTGTAAATAAGTACCTAAATGAAGTTGATTATACAAAAAGTTCAACGTAATTATAATAACCGTTTGTTCAGAATAATGAAGCCGAGCGTATGCAAATCACGGTGGGAGTGTTAAAACATCAAGTTCATACAGACCGAAGCACGTAAAAACCGTATAGTGAGATTATGCAGTCTCGGTGAAATATTTCATAGAGCTTCGGGCCCTCGAGGAAATTCAATTAGCCAGCGCCTGTTTGACCATCAGCGCAGCGTGTTGCTCTCGCACGCTGTTGCTGCGAATTAATACGACAGTTTGTTACTGCGTCGTTTCGATACTACCATTTATCGGAATAGTTATTTCACAAGATATTTTTCAAAAATACCTGAGAATCGCCAACGATGGAATTCGTTTTTTGGCGTACTTTCGTCATGCATAAGTACTGATTGAACTAACATTCGATACGTGACCCTGTATCGAAAAATACCTATCCTGTGTAAACGACATAATCTATACTAATATTATAATGAGGAAAGATTTTTTTGTTTGTTTGTACCGAATAGGCTCCGAAACTACTGGACCGATTTGAAAAATTCTTACTCCAATAGAAAGCTACATTATTCCTGAGTGACATAGGCTATTTTTTTATCCCGAAAAAGGGTCCTGTGGGGTGGTCCACGGGAGCGAAGCCGCGGGCAATAGCTAGTAATATATAATATTATAAAGAGGAAAGATTTTTTTGTTTGTTTGTTTGAACCGAATAGGCTCCGGAACTACTGGACCAATTTTGAAAATTGTTTCACCAGTAGAAAGCTACATTATTCCTGAGTGACATAGGTTATTTTTTTATCCCGAAAACGGGTCCTGTGGGGTGGCCCACGGGAGCGAAGCCACGGCGAACAGCTAGTCCTCTTAATAATATTTAAATGTGAATGTTCGTTCGTTCGCTATGACGCCTCAACGCCTCGATCGATCATCATGGTATTTTTTTAAAATTTCATAATTTTGACAAATGCATCCAGTTGAACCAAAATGGAGTTCAAAGAGATTCTTAAGAACTTCAATATTGGCTATCAAGAATTCTAGAGCAAGTCTGTAATGAATGATCGCTGGAAAAGTTGGGATTTAAAGACGACGTTAAGCGGAACCCGCCGACCCGTGGGACAAGGTTGGCTTAAAGTATTGTCTGAAGAACGGGCATATTTCTCTCCTAATATATATGGTCTTGAATGGTTCATTTCCGATTACGTATTTGGTTTTATTAGTTTAGTATGTAGAACTGCTATCATTGTTGTCACTTTTTAATAAAATATATCTATTTGCAGTTAAGATCCTCTTCGTATTCGAGCATTCCTTGGCCAAAATATATATTTTGTGATATGATTACTAGAATATACTTTTTGAAATTCAAAATTGTAACACAACTCATCAATATTTTTTATGTTTTGTATATGTTCAAGGTGACCAACTTCGATTTATTGGAAAGATTCCGGATTATTTGCACTTCATTATGAATACGTCATTCATGACAACTTTTAAAATCACCCTAGAAATATTTCATAACAAAACGTACCAAGCACGGTAGCAAATAACAATCAAGATAATTTTATTACTTACAAAAAAAAACTTTGCAGTTTCATAACGAGCTACGATTTAATCAGGATTTTTAGAAAAGTTTGTTCGTATAACAAGATTTTTAATTAGTACAGTTAGAATCAAAACTCAATTAGCGTTTTAACCTGCTCTTCGACGTGTGTCCAAAGTTCGTTATGTAATTTGCGTTGAGCGTATTACATGGGCCGCCATACTGGCACTTGGTAAAGTCATCGGTAAAATCCACGTTCGCTACCGTGTGCTAATCGGTAAATTTGGTTATCGCAGGTTTAACGAATATCGGCACAATTATTTATTTTGTTGAAAAGATTTTGTAGATTTTTTCACCGGTTATTTTGTGTAAACTATTTACACAATAAGTTAGGATTTTCGGTTCTTTTCAGCAATGGATTTATAAGATTATTTTCTTTGAGAGTTTTCAAAGCAGTTAATGTATTATTCTTAAATCTAGTTTCGAAGAATAATCTTTTCAAAACATCAAAACTTTTATATGTTTAAATATTTAATGGAGGCTCCATTTCAAAGAAAAACGAGTGAACAATTTATGATACTTATAAAATTAAGTTTGTGACTACAATGTAATTGATGTTGTGAATTTACTTAGTGACTTTCTTGAGTGAAACATGTTCTCAGTTTCAAGAGCCGTAAATTCTTACTATGTATAAACATACATATACCACATATATGTATCACATACATTTTAAGCTAATATTTCAGTTATTTGAGTAATTAACAATTAATTGTAGCTGAAATTAATCTCAGCTACATTTAATTGTTATTTGCTACATTTAATTTGTCGGTCAAAATAAACCTTAGACTTAATCTTAGGGTTAATGATTCAGGCGTTCTTCAGAAAATGATGTCTTCACACATTTATTGCAAGGTTATGTAGTTACCCTCTAACCACCTTGTACATCTGCTAAAAAAATCATCATCAACATCTGCCGAGCCTTTTCCAGTCTTTGTTGGGGCTGGCTTCCAGTCTAACCGGTGCAGCTGAATACCAGATGTCCTAGAGCCTAGAAAAGTGACTTTCTATCATCGAAAGCGTAGCGATAGAGATTGTCAATAAGAAAAATTTGATCCGATTTCCGATTCAAACAGTAAAACGGCCCATAACTTTTGAACGGCTGAACCGATTTAAAATTTAAGAAACGCCGGCACATTTTTCTTTTCTTTCTGCAGAATTTATCTAGTAGTATACACGGTTCAATCGACAATGTATTGAACAAGTAATAATGGCAAGATATCTTTCGAAAATACCCGACCCAAACAGTAAAACGGCCCATAACTTTTGAACGGCTGAACCGATTTTCATCGAACATAGCTAGGAACACGCTTGATAAAGTCACCTTTTAAACAAAACAAAAGAAATCAAAATCAGTTCATCCGTTTAGGAGCTATGATGCCACAGACCGATACACAAATACACAAACACACAGGTACGCATGTCAAACTTATAATACCCCTCTTTTTTCATCGGGGGTTATTGAAAATCACGTGATCCCTGACATTTTGACATTTCGACCATCGCCTTCGCTGACATCGAATGACACTTGTCTAGAGCCTCAGCCTCAGTAGGTATTTTACGTGGCCTTGATGAGATTTTTAGGGTTCCGTAGCCAAATGGCAAAAAACGGAACCCTTATGGATTCGTCATGTCTGTCTGTCTATCCGTCCGTATGTCAAACCACTTTTTTCCGAAACTATAAGAACTATGCTGTTGAAACTTGATAAGTAGATGTATTCTGTGAACCGCATTAAGATTTTCACACAAAAAAAGTTAATTAAAAAAATCAAAAAACCCGATTGCTTAAAAAGCAAACTAAAAAGACGTAAACAAGAAGAAAATCATGCTGTGCAGTCGGAGGATACATATTCGCGAGCTGGTGGACCAAAACCAGATGTATCCTCCGACTGCACAGCAAGATTTTCTTCTTGTTTACGTCTTTTTAGTTTGCTTTTTAAGCAGTCGGGTTATTTGATTTTTTTAATTAACTTTTTTTATTTATAACTTTTTAGTTATTTTTTTTTAGAATTAGGTACATTTAAACATATAAGTGTTATATATTTTTGAAATCGCCTCTTAAAATCCTTTATTTTGATACTCCACACGATGGGTTAGGAAGACAAAAAAGACGAATCGATTGACGTAAGAATCATCAAAATCGGCCAACGCGTTTGGTCTCTAGAACGCCACATAGGAACAAACATACATACATACATACATACATAGACTGATAAACACATTACCCTCCTTCGGCAGTCAGGTAAAAAATAGAATATGGGGGTTCCCCATACATAGAACTGAAACCCAAAAAAATGTTTGCATCGAACCCATACGTGTATCTTTGGATATGTCTTCAAAAATGATATTGAGGTTTCTAGTATGTTTTTTTTTATAAACTGAATAGCTTGCGCGAGAGTCACTTCCAAAGTGGTAAAATATGTGCCCCCCCTGTAACTTCTAAAATAAGAGAATGATAAAACTAAAAAAAATATATGATGTACATTACCATGTAAACTTCCACCGAAAATTGGTTTGAACGAGATCTAGTAAGTAGTTTTTTTTTAATGCGACATAAAACGTAAACCGCAATTTACTTCGTGCACGAGACCGACTCGCACTTGGCCGGTTTTTTTACTTTATCGCGTTAATTTAAACTTCAATTTATACTATTTTCCAATAAAAACTTAACTGAACGTTTACGTTAACGCAATCGAGTACGTACAAAACTTCGCACTAAGGCCGCTGACCTCCACAACCCAGTAACAATCTCACCATCTACGCCATTAAATACTCTCGTATAGAAAAGGGGATGATAAACAACAGAAAGCCACCAGTCCGATACTTATAATTAACAAAAAGAGTACTAAGATCAAAGGCGCCTAAAGAGTTAAGTGGAGCTTCAATTAGTGCCGGAGTACTAATTAAAACCACATTTGGCACAGATACTGCGGGTTTAAAGTTTATATCATCGCGCTGTGAGCCCGAGAGGGTGGTCAGCTTGTCAACTGTATATTAGTGCATTTTACACTAGTCCTATATCACGACTTATGTAGGAAGGTACAAGTAAAATTTTTATTTATTCCATTTATTTATTTATTTATGTACACACAAAACACTTAACAGAGAAAAGAAATAATAAATATAGAAGAGCACAAATTCCATTGTCACCTATTTACACATATGTTTTTCAAATAATATTTGAGTCTGAGTTTGAATCTATTCTCTGTTAAACTGTAAATAAGAGACTGTATTTTTCAAATTGGTCTGAGTTGAAACTCCTTTTTCGATTAGTTACCTACTGTGGCGTTTTAAAATACGTATAATTTTGTTTTAAAATTAAAATATAGAGAAAATATATTTATAAAAGAATACAAAAAGGTAAAAAAACTTAAATAAAAAATACAGAATAACCACAATTATCAATAACGTATTAGTTATTTTAAATATTTAGTAAGAAAAAACTTAGGAATGAAATTTGGGCTAGATTTGAAAGTATTACGCTGAACACATGTACCTAGCCTCAACGCAGTTGCAACTGGTTCGATTCTGGCTTATGCATCCAGAATCATCGAAAAAAGACGTGATGGTATTTACGTCTTGTAGCGTTTATGCTACACTACCTATACCTGCTTTTTCATTTAACTAAGCTTTATCATTACCAATTAATACTAAATCTACATCCCTTCTGTTTGTCTAATCATCCCTTCTGAATACACAAGACAGTAAGAAACCATAATCGATGTCCCAAACAAATCAACACATGACCACCTACCACGTCCGCAAAATTTCCTTCATACATATCCTATTTGCTTTACGTAGATTCTCGCTCACCAGCGAGGGATACTCACTTAATCGAACCGGGGCTCATCCAATAAAATGTAACAGAAGCCTAAAGCGCGGGCTGGAACTACAAGTCATCCGGGATTCATGGCTCAAACGTAGTTATGGGATTTACATGGGAACACGCAGAACAATGTTTTATTGCCCGACTGTATTAGAGTTGGTATTTCCCAAAGGCCTTCTGAAAATGTATTTGGAATTGCATGTTTCATCAAATGTACCTGTCTCGTAGCGGCAACGTTAGGCTCAGATATACTGACATAAACTTAGGCAATCCTGTCTCGAGAAGTAGGTAATACCACTGTTGTTAGAACTTAATTGAAATATGTCTGCATAGTTTACTGTTCGTAAACTTTGAAGTGATCTGACGTAAGATGTCTTGGAGTGTTTCGGATTCTTCAAACGGGCCTCAGCAAAACTTAAACGAATCAGGCATTAAGGGTTCTCATGAACAGAGAATGGTAAAAGCTCTGAAAATTATAATATTAAATTACAGACCACAATTACATTTCTAATTACGTAATGTAATTAATGTTTGAATAATTAGGTAGAGTTACTTAAACTGTAGTAACTTCTCGACACTACACTGTAATCATAATTACAAACAACAAACGAGCACTATGTAAAACACAACTCGTACCTATGTGAAACTACGTTGTAGCCGCACTTATATATTAACTTAGTTATTTATTGTTTTCCCAACATCGGGTACAATCGGCGCCCACGCTCTCTAGACCAATAATTCGGTTTAACTTGAAATATAGTTCCAAAACGGTCCTGTGGCAAAGTCGTGGGGCATAATTGATCAGTTGGTTGCCATTCTACGGCACACTGAGGAGACAGCGCGACCCCAAAACCAAATAAAAATAACCTTTATTGTTTGGTTTTCATTTTAAATTTACCTGCGGCTTAACTGGTGAGGCTTTTGCGTTTGTTCTGCGAAACCGGGAATATAAAAACTTTAAAGTAAACCCTCTGTAGTTAACTTAATAAACTGGTGTGCACAATTATGAAATCGTATGTGTAGATTCAAAATTGTAGGCACAAATTAAGTTGAAGTTCGAAAAGGATGATCTCGTGCAACCAATCGAACACCAGGTGAGATAACTAAAAAACCTATAAAACTATGCCTATGCATTTTGGTGGAAGCGCAACTCACTCAATACTTGATGGCTGTATGTGTCCTGAACCCTCACAAACATTAAAGTTGACAAGACCATGTGGATATATTTATTTTATTTTATCTAGCACACCAACAGTACAACTGCTTAAAAAAATCCAAAAAAGAATACATTTAAAATGAAAATTACATAGCAATCATACAGATTATAGATATGCATGACATTTACAAAATTAAAAATTAAGACTACTTACAACTAAACTAGTTAAACATTTATCACAAAATATCAGTTAAGGGTAATGAGCATTAAGAGCTTGAGTCAAACTCTTAATGCTCATTACCTAATAGGGAGTAATAGAGAGTAACGTAATACAACACAACGAATACAAAACTGACACCTTGAACGCTTGCCCGCGTGTCCGCTTTCTGTCTGGAAGAACCCTAATACAAACGATAAAGCCCGTAATATATAGATATATCAATATATTTCGGATTGCAATGGACAACAATATGCCTGCTAATAATGTGATAACAATCAGGCCACTCGTACATATCTGAGGTCAGTGTGAGCTTGCCGTAATGGTATTGATTCCGTCTATTTGTGGACTGCAGCAGTCCGCCATCCCCCATCCACCTTAATTCCCCGTCGCCTGTCGCCCCACACCAGCAAATCGGCTAAATAAAGATTATGTCTAGCCGCTCTACAATGCTACTGCATCCACGAAAACTTTGCTCAATTATTTAATGGCTAAACGGGATACTTCTGAAAATTCCGCTCTTTGATGCGTTCAAATAAAGTCTGAGAGGCAGTTGCTAGTTTAGGAACAGTCGTAACACTCGCGCCTGTTCACTGTAGATCGTATTTTACTTTATTTTCGTACGCTATAAACATGAAGTAATAAAGACGAATTCATAACCTTATTAAGCGAAAGTAATTTGTACCTGAGCACATTGTTTTATTAGGCCGTAGCTGTCTTGACGGCGGTAATTTGTCTCTAGCGATGATCCTTTCATTCAAAGAAGAGTGCGAATCATTCTTCGTAATAACACCTTCGCTTGGTTGGTGTTAAGATTTACGATTTTATTCAATCCAACGTCCCGGTAAATTACGGGGAGCCGAGATCCATTAAGTGCTTAAGTGCCTCCCGAGCACGAAATTGGGGATGATAATGGAAATGGGTTCCTTACTATGTTAATATGGGACTTTACACCGAGCGGACCAATTCACGCGTTGTTCCAGCAATATGCAGCCGGGTATTGCGGGATTACCGTTTATGTTATGAATAGCCCTTCATTATGCTGACTCATTACTTGATGGTTAACGTTACTTAGGACTGTGTAAAAAGATTAGTCAGCCCTTATAAGTGGCTTAAAACATGGGTTACGAAAATCTTTAATTACTTACCTAATTCCTTATGTAGATTGCTGTTAATTACACCTTTGCAGTAGGAAAAGTACTTTAACTAAGTTTTTATATTCAGTACTGTGACTTGGATACTTTTTCACTACGCCAGAACTTTCTTTTTTAAAGTGGAAAAAAATTTCTATTGATAAAGCTCTGATACAAGTCCCGGAACAAAATTCACAGCGGAGCGGCAGACAGTGTAATGAATTTATTTTAATCTACCCGTTCTGTGCAGCATAAGCCGGCTCCACTAAGTGATGAGGTCGGTTTCGCCATTCGTAATTTATTTAATTTTCGTATGTCCAACTTGGCGTCAGTTTACGACGCGGCGAGTTCTCGGAGAAGGTAGCGCTCCCATTTATCACTCACAACTTTCATAACCGCTCTATACAACTCCTCGCTGCTATACATTACCGCTATGTTATTATAATTTATTAGTTTCGGCTCACCAACTCGATAGAAATGGAAATAGGCGCTCTCATTCGAAACTTTGGCACAATAAAGAAGTTCCAATTCCTTCACACTGGGGCTACAAATGGGATAAGTTTAAGAAAGCAATCGGCCTTATATGGTCGTTATGGACCACTACGAAGGCGCGGGCGTGAAAACCATTGGAAAGTTTCCCTTATCGCTTCATTTGATATAATTCTTCTACAATAGCTATTTCCGTTTTGGAACTAGCACTCGATGAACTTTTAAAATAATTTAGTACTAAATAAATGTTAAGGGTGAGCCGAGTCAGGGCGAGTTGGCCCGAGGTCGTAGAAACAAAATTAATTACGAAATAGTCGAGAAAACTTTTGGGTTGGCGTCGCGTCGTCGGAATAATTGTTGCTAATTGAGTTCCATCCACCTGGGAAAAAGGGGACAGGAGGGGATGAATTACATTTGTGACTATGAATGCGCTCAATCCCACCCGCGTGTGCTGCACCTAACGAGTCGTCTTTTAATTACACACATATGCTTGCCGGATGGTATACTGAGCTAGGTCAAATAGATACCAAGGAAAATTATTCGGTAACTTCATCTTTTCGTATCGACCAACTCAAATATAGTCGGTAAATGGCATTGGATATAATTTGGAATCTTACTTAATCATTGCTGAAAAACCCTTTTCTAAAAACCTGAGGCAAGATCGAGGTCAAGACCGGGACCCCTTTATTATTAAAAAAGAAACTTACGTTAAAAATCACAATTGTTCCGCTGATTATGAAAGTCTTTCGAGCAGAAATTTACGTTCCCCAATTTAGTGCCTTGTTTGAACGTTGAGAAAATGGTGTCTAGTTTATTCCACCAGCTTTATCTTAGTTTTTTTTGTGATCCCTAGCTTATATTTCAAAGGCCATGTATAAAGACAAGCCGACTTGTCTTTCATGATTTCCTTTGTGGGCGTTTGAAATTCTAGGAAATCTGTATTAATACAGAACCATTTATAATGCAAGGGCTAAGCAAATTAAATTATAATGCGAGTTGAAAATATCTTTAATTTTGAAGCATTAATTTGGACCCTTCCTTTGATAATTGTGTTTAATATTGTGCCGGGTCCTCTACGGCGTAGACGGCCTGCGACATTATTCGTAGCACATCCTAGCATTTCGTAGCAGCTCGTAGCAACTGGGTGCGAAGATTGCGACGAATTGTCGAGTTGTAGCCTTGTAGCTGTAGGAGTCGTATCAGTCGACTTATCTCCGACTGGGGGTATCTCGTTAGAGGCGGTCGCGTCAATAGTATTAGGATGGTGCTGTTCGCCGCGTGATTGGTAATAAGCCAATCATTCGCCACTGATTGGCTTTGAAGATTACATGGAGTTACGGCTTTTCATGTTTATGGAAACAAAGCTGTCTCGTTACGCTCTCGGTTTGTATAGATATTGTTGGATTAGGAGATACATACTTATATTACGTGGCTAACTGGGTATAGTACGGGGTTGTGGCTATCTTTGTGTTCTGTTTATGTATCGTTAATCGAACAAGTTATTCCGTTAAATATTATGTAGCGATGATTTTATCCCTTAATTTCCATTTAATTCTTACAAGTACCTATAACACTGAGAAACACAATTTGTATTCTAATATAATAATTAATTTTTGAAAAGTTTTCACAGGAAGTATCAAATTTTAAACAGTTCGTTGAACTGGAAATTCTCGAAAACAAAGGTGAGAGGCAACTCATCGCAAACTTGTTAATTTACATTTGAGTGTAGTTCGCAGACATTGTTAAATAACGTACCGAACATAGTTTAGAGCTCGTTATAAAGGTTAACAGTATGTAATATGTTGTATCACATGTAGTACCAACTTACATCTATACTAATATAATAAATGCGAAAGTAACTCTGTCTGTTTATTTTACAGTTTCACCCCTAAGCTACTAAATAAATATTTAGCTTAAGACTTGTAGAAGGACGTAACTGGAATCACCAAGGGAAAGCAAAGCGTGGCTGTCTCCGTTAAAACCTGGGGTAGCACCGTGTTGGCAGAAGCGACGAGCTTCGGAATTACGTGGAGTGAGGTGAAGCGTAAATCTCAAGACTGTTCACGATGGAGGACTACTGTGGACGACTTCAAACCCATCTAGGGGACATAGGACAAACGCTAAGCGCCGCGGCGTCGCACGCCCTATTACAAACATACGGCGATACCCGCTACTTCAGCCAAAGCGGCGCTCAAGGCTTCTGTCAGTTTTTGTTTGGAAATCGCACAACGCAGACGTGTGCCACCCATCAGCAATGGAGTACGATATCATCTACATTTTGGTAGAAGATAATTCAATGCACGCCGCGTGCGCCGCTACTTGTACTGCGCTGCTCGCGCCGCTGCACGCGCCGCCTCTCTGTAAACAGAAAAAACGTGCAATGTGCCGCGAGAAGACACGCTGCACGCGCCGCGCGATGCCCCACGTCTCCAGAAACGTGGCCTAACGTGGACGTGGTGGAATTGTGGACAAAGTACATTTAATTTGCAAAAAATAATGAAAACAATTTGGTAACATACGACGAATAAGTATGTACATTAAGTCATGTAAGTCGCGCGGACGAAGTCGCGGGCAGAAGCTAGTACATCATACAGTCATATGTGTATGGATCAAGATGTTGAGTGTTCCCAGTTTATAATAATAATTAATTGTACCTCATACAGGAAGTGACGTGACCATACATACATCAAAAAGATTCAACGCGTCATTTTAATTATTTAGATAGAAGCTCGCTATACAGGCTGTGTTTTTGTTCAAGATTTATTTGTAATAAAACCAGCCTGTATCAGTCCCACTGCTGGGCAAAGGCCTCTTCTTATACAGAGAAGGCACAAACAAGTATTGATCACCACGTTTCCTTAATGCGGGTTGGCGATTTCAGACTTATGTTATAGATTGGGGATTTATTTATTGCACGGAACATTTATAAAACAAATAAAATCAGTAACTTTAAGTATACATAGTCCTGTACCAATTACATATAATTACAAAACCATTGTTGCATAACATATTTAATTATGTGGTTGGATGTAGGGGGAGAGGGAGGCCAAAGAATAGATGGATGGATTGTGTGAGGAGTGTAATGAAAGAAAAGTAAGTCAGTGCTAATTAAGCTTTTCGATCGTAAAAATTGTGTACACTTTGTAGACCCCGACGGTTGAGTTTGCTATAACTGAATAAATAGCGTGGTTGGTGGTGATTGTATATTTAAAGCGATTATATTTGCATTTCATCGCATAGAGTGCGGTCAGTAAAATGTTCCCCATTGTTCTCATAAAAAACATTAAAATGTGATTTAGAATTTCGTGGACTAATCTGACATTTGGGGGGTTGTCACTTTATCGTTTCATTAAAATAGTGCCGTACCCTAACTATCCTGAGTGATCGAAATTTAATCGAAAATCGAAGTAGATCGAAAATGAAACTATTTCACGGCATAAAAAAATAATTTATTTAGAAACTAGCGGCCCATATTTAGTTTCAACTCATTTATGTCAGACTTAATTTTATCGATTACATTTATTTTATTGTTGATTTCATATTTAACACAATAAAAGTTCATGTACTATGTGAATGAATACTGTTATATTTAAATATATTAGATTTATATTCATAAAACATTTATTGACACCAATTAGTAAAAATAAATTCAGGAGTCATGTCACATCGATTCGATGAATCACTTATGATTGAGCCTTACCTACAACACTATGCTCCGCGCTTGCAACATTTTAAAAAAAATATTTCAATAGCAGCTGTCAGTTTAGTCCACGAAATTAAAAATCACAGTATAGTTCATTTCTTCGACATGCGATGATGTATGAACCAAATTGTACTGTCAAAAATATAATCATTGTTCTCTTACCGCTACCCCAATTTATTTGGGGACAGCACAACGGGATTTTGTCTTCTTCCATAGTACTGTATCAGTCGTCATCACAGTAGAAAGTACGTAGTGAGTACAGAAGTAGATATGGGGTAACCCATTTCTAGATATTTCGTCTAACAATTCATTGAGACAGAAGCTCAGCTGGCTGCCAAAAAGTTGGGGATCCTTGCGAAGGTGACAAGGTACTTCACCCCAGTGCAGTTGCTCAACTTGTATCAAGCTCAAGTTAGATCATGCACGGAGTACTGCTCTCATCTCTGGGACGGATCTGCCAAATACCAGCTAGATGCACTCGAGTCGATCGAAAAAAAGGGCCAAGAGGCTTATCGACAATGAGATACTGATCGAGTCTAGGCTCCAGAGCCTTGATCATCGGCGCCGAGTTGCCACCCTGTCGGTATTTTATCGGTTACATTTCAGGGAGTGTGCGTTGGAACTGCATGAACTGATACCTCCTAGCCCGTTCCATCATCGGACTACAAGACGTACAGCGATGCATCATCGGTACATGGTGGACATCCCACCCATACGCACCAAACGTTTTGGGTATACTTTTATTATGCGCACAACAAAAGAGTGGAATTCTCTGCCGGAGTCTGTATATCCCGATAGCTACAACCTCTGTCAGGAGCCTTTAAGTTAAGAGTGAATAGGTTTCTTCTAGGCAAGTGTGCTTCATTGTCGACCACATCATCGCTTACTATTTATTTATTTAATACTTCATGCACACAATCGTACAGTGGCGGACTTAATGCCTTAGGCATTTTCTACCAGTCAACCTTTAACCACTATCTCACCAAGCGCAAGCCTACTATAAAAAAAAAGTACAAGCAGTCCACATATACACCGTTTTTTTGATCCTCCACTACTCTTAAAGCCTCATCCACATTTTCACTCAAAACTTCTCACTACATTTTGCTTATTCCTCTGCATCATAATTATGTTACTTTGATTTTAGTGTAAGCCTAATTTATAGGCAATAGGCATGTCAGTTTCTGAAGCAATGTTGCTGATGTTTTAAGCAAAATAATAATTATTATTATTGAATTATAAAAAAAAATGTATTTTGTTTTAAACATCAACCTGTATCAGTACTGTGGAGGTACGTCGGTACTTCGGCAGGGACGCGAGGTAGCTCGGCGGGCGACGAGACCTAATTAGCATCAACTTAATGAATATGTAATGCTTGTTAGGTAATTGAATTATACTCGCCTTGAAAGTAATTTCGAATGCAGCCTCCATTTTCCGCTACAAAATTATTGTTATCAGCCATTTTTCGATGATGTGCCGGAATTTATTTAATTTAATTTGTGTTAATTATTTCTGTTTCTTTGGTTTCGTGGTTATGAATATGGTCGTGGAATTTGGTTAGATGTTTTTGATCTTGGATAGAACAGGGTGGTAATATATCTTCTCTTGGAAAATTCTCAGTTATTTATTATGTTTGCAGGTAAAAATTTATATTTTACATGAAGGTCTGTTCTACAGAATAAATTAGGTACATAGATATGAATTTAGATGAAAAAAAAACGCAATAATGCAACGATGATTTTTCTTAGAAATTGTTCAAATCCGCGAAAAAAACTATGAAAACACGTTGTCGCATAGTCGTGTCGCGCCTGTTTGCTGGAGCCTAGCATCTTATATGTACTGCAATGTGATTTAAAATCAAATGAAGGGACGTATTATCATCACAAGCCATAACTACCAATACCAAATAAACTTGACTCAATACCGCACCGAATATTTGGCCGTCAATATAATCTAACTACCTCCACCTGAAGGTATACTCCTCCGAAGACGTTATTCATGGCAAGCCGTTATTAGTTTCTGTCAAAATGCCAGCCATCTGAACCGAGCCCCGTCTAGCAGTTATGAAGGTTGGACTATTACTGAACTCGTGCAAGTTTCTCCATCAATCTAGACAGGTAAGGTATGGAGAAATATCGTGGAGTATTGGGGACTTCTGTGGATAGTTATGTCACTAGGAAACTTCCTACTTTGACGATCGTTGATAGTGGAGTCATGTTTATATTTTTTACAATTTATTTGCACACACATAATACAATAAGAACAAGAAGAAGAAGGAAGAGAAAAATAGGTACAGAGGTGATGTTGTTATTTATTTGATCTATTATAAAAAAGCCCGTGAAATGCATTTTTTTCAACAGAGATATTTAATAACCTGACACGTTATCGTTTGCAAAGTGAATAGCAGAATCACTAACTATGTAAAGAATCAATCCTAAAATAAATATTTGTTTTATTAACATATACAATTGAATATATTAAAATAAACAAACCTATAAACAAAGGAGAGAGGAAAAAGGGCTCATTGCGCATCAAAAATTCGACCACGACGATGTCAATGGGAAACGTGTCCAGAACGCTGGCTGCATTGCCACGTGAAAATAAATAGCACACTTAACATCTAAAATTCACTGTGAACAAATGGACATTGCATTTCATAATGGACATTTTGGTCAAGGAACCCATTTAAAAATAATACAGCTAAAACAAACGGTGTCACCTGTGATTTGCATTAAAAGCTCTTCATCGGACGAGTGGAACCGGGTCGCTCGTGTAGATTGAGTGCATTTCGACGTCAACCTTTTAACATTATGTTGTAGTTTCACATTTTGGTTTTAAATGCTTTCTTTTTGACATCAGCTTTGGAAATGTTTCAGCTTTTAAACGGATACGATACTGTTTTATTTTGCCTTATATTTAGCCTAAAGACTAGATTCCAGTTAGCGTAGCAAACTATGAGAAGAGTTTTTCTGGCAGATAATTTGTTCTCTGTCTAAAACAAAGTTGACAACAAGTAAAAAACCCCCAACATATTTGTATTTCATGCTTTTTAAACGACATAATTTATCTAGTAGTAGAAACGCTTCGATCGACAATCTATAGATCTATTCGCAAGATATTATCGTGTTCGATAATATCTTGCGAAAATACACCGATTTAAATAGTAAAACGCCCATAAATTTTGAACGATTACATCGATTTTCATCAAACATATTATCTAAGAACATTTTCGATAAAGTCACCTTTAAAAATCGGTTCATCCGTTTAGGAGCTATGATGCCACAGACAGATACACAAACATACAGATACACACGTCAAACTTATAACATCCCTGTTTTTCCGTCAGGTGTTATAAACAAAGTTGTCGACAAAGCTTACATAATAAGCAAACTGAGTGGCAATAAGTTTTTAAGTGGCTTATGTCCATCAGTTGACTGTTGTAAGCTGATGCTGATGATCATTTTAATGTGATTGGAAAATAAAAAAAAATAAAAACTTTGGTCCTAATTATTTAATGATCTAGTTATTTTAAAACAGAATGGAATAAAGTAATGGAAAAATAATCAAAAAGTAGTTCTTCTTTTATTTGCAGCAAATGATAAGGCCCAAGCCTATGGTGGTAAGGGATGAGGGTTGGAGTGTGCAGAATTCACTCGGCAGACTCTAGTCTTCTGTCTCTATCTCTTGGTCCAATTGCACATTGATACGAAAATAGCTTAGCTGACGTCTGGCTGATAAGATTAGTCAGTCTGCAAAGCTGGTTACTCTTGACGCCAGTGGAAGCTCACGTTACCTGGCTGTTACGTGGACAGGTACTGTGACAGCAGAGGGCTTTCAGGGATAACAGACGACGATAATAACAGTGGTATAGAAAATGTAGTTTTCAGTTTATTATTCAAAGTATTATTACTGGCCGGTATCTGATTTAAGTATTTGAGGTTAAGAACGTGTTAAACCCTACATTAATGCCAAATGTTGACAGGTTGTCAGGCTAAAGTAAATTGTGACAAATATTCAACTCGTTTTATTCTTAACAATAACTTAAACTTGTCTTATTTACCCAGCTATCAACCACAGCTCTCGGTTTACAATAAAATAAATGAAGCCATCTCCATATATGGTGCCTAAGCATAAAGTCGAAGTCCCGATTGGTTGCAGAGTTTGACATACGACGAAACTTGGGGCCTTTTTACTATTGTCACTTAGAATCAGTAATTAATTAATAAAAATAAAAATAGTGAATTAATTAATTGTTTTTGGAATATCAAATTTGCTAAATCTGTACTAATATTATAAAGAGGAAATATTTGTGAGGTTGTATTGGGTAATCTCTGGATCTACTGCTCCGATTTAGATGTTATTTGGCATGGAGACAGTTTGAGACCCTGGGAAGGACATAGGATAATTTGTATTCCCTAGGGATGATAAAACACTTTTGAAGTCGCGGGCAGGAACTAGTGTGTATATACATGTATGATTCAATCTCATAGGTACTCAATTCAATTCATATTCAATTAATTATTCAATTTCATATTCTATGTCTTATTCAATTTCATATTCAATGTATTAATGTAATGTAGTATCATTATCTGCCTAGCCTTTTCCCAACTATGATGGGGTCGGCTTCCAGTCTAACAGAATTCAGCTGAGTACCAGTGTTTTACATGAAACGACTGTCTATCTGATCTCCACAACTCAGTAACTGGGTAACACGACATGTCTTGGCTAGACTGGTGTCAGATCTTAGGCTTCTGACTACCCGTAACGACTGTCAAAGGTCTTCAAATGACAGCCGGGACCAACGGCTTAATGTGCTTTCCGAGGCAGGGAAGAAACTCGCTATGTTTTTTTTATTTTTTGGTTGGTTTGCTCTTGGTTTGAGGTGCCAGAAACAAAGTCGACGATGGAGTGAGCTTATCCAGAAGAAGCCTGTTCACTCTAACTTTGAAGAGATTCGGGTTGTATGCATTCGGAAACACAGACGCAGGCAGTGAGTTCCACTCTTTTGCTGTGCGCATTATGAAGGAGGTTTGGAAGCGCTTGGTGCGTATGTAAAGATGGTCCAACCTATCAACGGCCTACGAGCTGTCACATGTCTTCCAATTTTTTGGTTCTAGGACATGCCGGTTTCCTCACGATGTTTTCCTTGACCGTTTCGAGAGCAGTGGTGATGAAATAATTTACACAAAGTAAAGCGCCTGCCTGGATTCAATCCCGCGACCTACAACTTGAAAGTCGCAGCCGTTACCACTGGGCCACCACTGCTAATGTAAGTAGTATAATGTACTTAATTAGTGTTGTATATAATGTTTTGTGTCGGTACTTGCAGGATTCTATTCATTGTTGTATGATTATTTCTAGAGGAACATTGGTTTCTAAAACACAGGCTTTTGATCTAATTTAGGAGGCAGCAGTTCGCCCTTGTTTTTGTCACTATGTACAAAATTATTAGGTTAATATAAATGTACAAACAAACAATTTATTATTATTTATTTATACAAGTTGATTGTAAAGAGTGATTAAGTCAGTAAAAATCAGATAAAATAAATGAATGGTCTTAGAGATTTGCTTATTATAAGCACATCATTATTTAAATATTTGAATTCCATTTAATTTAATGGTCAATATTAATTATTGCGTTAATAATTTTTGTATTTTGTCTAGATATAAGTATAAGCTATATTTTGTACAAATAAATGACTTTGAACCCTTTGTGACCTTTGTTCATAAGTTTATTAATTTATAACTCAACAAAACATTAACAATGCTAGAACCATTAATTTTAATTTCTTGACAAAGTATTCAACAAGAATAAAACAGTAATTACTGTAAAGTTTTTATTTGAATATTTGATTGTAGAAAAATATGAGTACTATAAATTCAAACCAAGCTTAGACCTTAAAGCTGCGTCACCGGTTGGTGTTGCCGTGGCAGAATTCTGGGCCAAACATAAAAATTACAGACAATTTTTGCTATCGACACGGTAAGAAGAAGAAGAAACCAAGCTTGGTAGGTAAAGCCACATTTAATGAATAGCACTCTTTCCTGTATTCAATAAGTAATTCTGCAGTATGATGGTATATAAATGGCTATAAGTAAGTATGATTCCTGCAATAATCGTAACAATATAGCTGATTATGCTCTCTTTTTCCCATTCCGGAAAAGTTTTTAGATATGCCTAAAAAAACGACTCTGAAAGTCATTTTTAGAATTCCCGAATGGCTTTTTTATACATTCCTTTTACGAATAATGCAATCAAAGCTATCGCCTGTGTTTGAATGTCCGAAAAAGTTTGTTACCCATGATGTCTTAAAAGACATTATAATTATGTCGAGTGTATGAGAGCCGTCTCTCTGTAGCTCCGTAGTTATACCTACCATAAGTATCACTATCCCTTTTTCACAACGGAATCATAATGGCATTAAGACGCCATAGTAAGGCTCCTGAAAACATTATCGCAGCGTGTATTTAATTTACCTTTGTAAAACCGTGTCATTAATATTTACCCTCAAAACTGAAACACGTTCATTAAAACAGTAGATGCACAATACTCTCGAATTCTATTGTTGGTCTTTAAATTAGCGCTACTAGGGTTCATTACATATGAACGAATACTCCGCTATTAGACCGACTAGACTGCTGAACTAAATTGGTCCGAGCCATATCGACCGGCTCATCCACCGCACCCACTAACAAACGAAGGTAGAATTTATTCCACTTTACTATTAAAATTAAAATTTAAAATTAAAGTTGAGAGCAGTCGTGGCCCATTAGTAACGCCTGCGACTAACATGTCGTAGGTCGTGGGTTCGAACCCAGGCAAACACTTTAATTTATGTAAATTATTTCATCACCACTGCTCTCGAAACGGTGAAGGAAAACATCGTGAGATAAGATAAGATAAGATAAGATAAGAAATTTTATTTGCTCATTTGAGGAAACCGGCATGCCCTAGAATAAAAAATTCGAAGACATGTGACATCCACCAACCCGCACTTGGCCTGCGTGGTGGATTACGGCCCCCAACATAGTAGCAAAAAGCCTAAATAGATAGACTTTTATAGTCAGTATTTTTGAACGAGTTCAAAAACGAGGAGGTTCTAAATTAAAATGTATTTTTTTTATGTGTGTCAAAACCTTTTTACTAGGTGAACTAGGTCCTTTATCTAAGAGGTGAACCAATTTTGATGATTCTTTTCTATTTAAAGCTGGTGCTCATGTGGTCCCATATAAAATTTGGTGAAGATCTGATGAAGATTTTCGGAGATATACAACCTTTATCTCTTCAGTAAACAACGGCAAATCTCTCGGGACTGCTGCAATTGCATGTCTGCTTATTGTTTACGCCATTTCATAACATAACATCACTCCGGTACGCTCTAAAGGGGTACGCAGATGTGTACAGTTCACACTGGGACACTCTCACTTCACCGGTTATCTTCAAGTTTTATGTTATTCAGGTAAAAATGAAAAACAAAACCAATTTCCAAAAAAAAAAATATTGGTGTGACTTTGCACTTTGTAGTGTTTATTGGAAGTCTTGTTGTATTTTTTTGTAAAAAGGCTTTTTATTACTTGCCCCAGTTTCACATTGCGACAGTGATTTCGTTTAAGTGACAGCAGAATATGAGGCACATCACAATTACGTCAGTCCGAGCAAAGCCGAGTTGTTTCCCGCCCAGACCATTTTAAATGGATGAGGAGAATGGATGTTACACAGATTACATAATACTGGAATAACCTGATTTCAGTTTCGGTTGTCTGACCGCGTCTAAATCCGAATCTTGTAAGATGAAGAGTGCTCTAGGAAATGTTCGGCCGATTAGTTTTGTAAGGAAGAGCTCTGGTTTTGTCACACATATCACGGTGTTGGACAAGAAGTGATATTGTATCTTGTACATAGACTTTGGAATGACTTGATAGCAGGATGCTGATGATGATTTCCATACTAATATTTAAAATGCGAAAGTAACTCTATTTGTCTGTTTGTTATCTTTTTATGCCCTAATGAGTGAACGGATTTGGTTAAAACTTGGCACATGCGTTGGCCAAGTCTTGTAGTGTAAGTACTTTTTAATCCGGGCATATTCCCGGTACGGGGATACGTTTCTTGGGATAATGCTAATGGCAGAGACTGATTAGTTACTAAATGTACTAGGCCTAACTGCAATTAATTACGAAGTAACCCACCATTGTAACGTGAATAGTTCGACATATGTGTTTTCCCAAGTCGTCGCAACGGATACTGCCCATGTTTCTCTTTTGCTGTCAAATTGTATCGCAACAATTTTCCCGGCAAAGTTCCGCAAGTCGGTGGAAAACGGGCGGATAGGGAGATGGGCTATTGACTTTTCTCGTTATCGCTACACGTGGCTTCAAGCCGCTCTAATAAACTCCGTGAGGGATCCCCCTACTTACCCTACACTCACCGCGATAAGGAAAATGCTATGGGGTTCATATGTGTGGTACAGCCACTTATTTACGGGTAACGTATGATTTATAAGGAAAATTGATAATTTGTTTTAACAAGTCTGTATTGAAATATATATTTAGGTCCCTCAAGGATCAAACAATGTAACAATCTACAATATATTTACGTTAAGAGTAAAATAATGAGGTCGGCCGGCAGCATCTATAAAATATATTCATGAACGTAAACTTAACTTTATTCAAAAGTGTAGTGAAGTGAACGTATCTGAAAACATGTATAGATACAACGTTTTCGAGTTACTTCTGCGGCCATGTTTTCCGCAAGCATTATTATTTGAACAACTATTTTATTCAGACGAACGAAAAGACCCGACTTTTTGGTATATAAAAATATCAGAGCGCAGTTTTTATCTATTTCATTCGTAAATTCTGAACGTAACATATTTAATATTTGATGGAAATACTGGCAACGAAGCATGATTACGATAGTTCAATAAAATATACAGGGGCACTAAAAGGTGTGCTTTCAGAGTATTATAAAACGCAACACTATGAAAAGAGCTGGCTCATGCGAGCCTGTAACATAGTGCTTACATTTCGTGTTCGTTCGTGATGCAAACACATAAAAGTTGTGTGTGGCAGCTGTGAGAGGTAATGGTCCCGAAATAATTTTCTTCGCTGAATACTGAATGCTATCGAAGTTTAAGCGGCCCGGCGTTAAATGTTCCGTTATCCGGTGAAATGTCCAAGAACTTATGTAAAACACTACAATTTTGTAGCCTTTTAAACCGTACCGTATTTTGCCAGCCCTTCGCACGGCTGAAGGGCTGAGTGCTTATAAATATTTTCGACCTTATGTGACGTTCAATATAACAGGTGACAGTGTCCAGACAGGGCAGTCTTCTATTACGAAAATATAAACTCTACGACGCGGACGACTCGGCGTGACACATCACATTTATTATTTAGCAGACCAACTGACGTCACGAATTTTTCACTGGCGCTTTAGTTCAGAATGATAGTTGTTAAAAATCCAGAATGGGTAGAGACTACGAGGAGGCCATGTATTATTATGATTTATCAAATAAGCTTGATGGAAGTTAAGATGTTGTGCGACTGTTTAGTTCTCTCTATGCATTACACAAACATTTATTCCACATAAAACTTGAACGTTCCTGAACTTCGTATGTCTAAAAAACTTTATTATGCTGTTTTCTAACTAAATTTTGAAGCTCAAAATTTTCAGCAAAGGCTGGTGCAAATTGTTTTCGCATATTTTATTTCTTACTCAAACAAAAAGGCTTTTAACACGGTAAATATAGAAACACCAAGGAAACTTTTTAATGTTATTAGATTTTATTTTTACTGGCGCATTCGCGGGTATGGCGGCTCGGGAACAATTAAAGATTATACCCTAGTATTTGCATAATATTGGGGCGTGTATAAAGTAGGTACGCCGAGGAAAAATATGGAAAGGCGCAAAACAATGGCCGACCATTTCCCAGATTACTAAGGCTTTATAATGAATCGCTGAATTACGGAAACAAAGGCTCGGGGTAAAGATGTTTTTTCATCAACTTTGGCAAAATTCATGTAATAATTATGTTTATTGTATTCGGTTTCAATCAAATAATAAACAAAAATATTTTCTTTTGCTTTGATAGGAAAAGGTTACAAAGGAAATGATTTTTAAGAGTGATTTTATTTCAGTCGCTCGTTGGCTTAGGCGTTACCAAAAGCAAGGTTGAAGAAATCCACACCTTGAAACAAAATATGAATGAAATACCTACCGCGATTTATTTTTGATACAAAAATCTTGTGGTACGACTAGCTAGAAAAACAAAAACGATGATAAGTTGACGGCGGCGTTCGGAGTTACTATACAAACGCATTTTTTGTCTTTCTCTAGTGGACTTTTTATTCAATGTACATAACTATAACTAGGTACTGTACATACTGTAGCTAACTCAGGTAGCTAGGCACCTCACATAACTCACTTTATAGCCCCATCAGTCCACATCAAGCAGTAGCCAGGGGTAAAAAGGTCTCGCCCATAATTTGGCAAAAATACTTAGGAGTACTTGAAAATGTTGGACGGCTGTCTCAAGCACGCGTACTAAAAGTTTCTAAGAGAAGTCGTCCAACGAGAAATCTCCTCGGAAGCCGGGGAAGTCGGGTAGATTTATGATGCCAGTTACCGTGACGCAGGTATTTTCACTAAGGAAAACTGACCAATACCTTTACACACTTTTTCTAAAGGGATTTTATTTGAAACGTCGGGTGCGTTCGAACAATATTGACACCTCTCAGTTGATACGCACTTATGTCGAAACTTATTTTGTGTATTCAGTAACTTTTGTTGGGAAGCTTGAATGTTTTGTGTGACTTGTTTATGTAAGACTAATATTAAGTAATAGTTAAGTTTGGTATGTAACGCTGCGGTAAACAAGAATATATTATCGGAGCGAGGTTAATAATATTGTGGGCATATATGTTGGTATAGAAATCGGGTGTGGGCCGTAGCTAACAATCTATTCTAAGCTTAATAGATGGGGCGGCCACCCGTAAGTTGCCAGTGTGAAGCACTTAAAAGATTATGGGTGTATTGGAAAGGGAACCCTTAAACTGATAACATCATGCAGAAAAAGTGCGTTCTTAATTACCTACCAGATTCTCGTATAAGGAAACTAGTATACTTTAGTCCAAAAAGACACAGAGCAAAATACACAATAGATATTATTATGAAGAATTAAAAAGATATATAAGACCTGGTGAAGGTTGCGGGGATCCGCTGGATGCGAGAAGCACAGGACCGATCAATGTGGCGACGCTTGGTCGGCTATGATAAAAAAGATATAATCACACTATCACACTTATCCTACTTCCTACTATAATATTATAAATGCGCAAGTTTGTGAGGATGGATGTATTTATGTTTGTTACTCTTTCACGCAGAAACTACTGAACGGATCTGGATGAAATTTGGCACAGAGATAGATCATGGTCAGGAATAGCACATAGAATAATTTTAACCCGGGGATATGTTCCCTCGGGACAATTATCGACATTCACGCGGGCGAAGCCGCTGGCAGAAGTTTGTGATTGTGTTTATATGTTTGTTACTTCTTCACGCTCATACAGCTGGACGGATCTGGATGAAATTTGGCACAGAGGTAGATTATAGTCTGGAATAGCACATAGGATACTGCCTTCTGCCAGCGGCTTCGCCCGCGTGATGGTCGAAAATTATTTCAAGGGAACATATTCCTGGGATAAAAAGTATCCTATGTGCTATTCCAAACTATAATCTATTTCTGTGCCAAATTTCATCGTTAAGTAGTAAAAAAACATACAAACACACACACACACTCATAAACTTTCGCCTTCATAATATTTGTGTGAAGTATGGAAACAGAAAATATGTTATCAGGAACAATAGCTGGTAGTTGTAAATACCAATCCGATATGTTCGTACAGTTTCCCTTATCTTTTTCATCCACTTTGCTCTATCGGCGACATCCGTGCCGGAAATGTTCCATGTCACTACATTATCGGAATGTTCTGTTACCATCTATTGAAAGATTTCTACAATTTTTATCGAGGTAAAAATGTTTGTCATATTTCCTCTTTGATGCTTTCAGTAAGAATGTGTTAACAATATGTACCATCTGAAAAATACTATAGAATTCAATAAATGAATATTAAAAAACCGGCCAAGTGCGAGTCGGACTCGCGCACGAAGCGTTCCGTACCATTATCGCAAAAAATGTCGTTTGTTTTATGGGAGCCCCACTTAAATATTTATTTTATAATTTTTTTAGTATTTGTTGTTATAGCGGCAACAGAAATACATCATCTGTGAAAATTTCAACTGCCTAGCTATCACAGTTCATGAGATACAGCCTAGTGACATACGGACAGACAGACAGACGGACCGCGGAGTCTTCCTAAAAACTAAAGACTCCCTAAAAATATCAATGCATTTGCAATTTGGTGTACAATAAACCATAGTCTATTCTACGCACGTATTCCACTTCCAAGTTAACAATAGAATTTTCAAGGATATGAAACGTATAGTTTTTCATTTGTTAAATTTAAAACAACGAATTTAAATAGGAAACAGTTTAAAATTTTAAAACCGTGAAAATCTACAATAGACTAAAAGCTAAGGACTTAATTACTTAAGGTATTTCAGTAAGCCTATTGGGGTCTAATCTATTTTCCTCGTAGAGGAGCCAGCAAGGAATGTAAGCCTACAGCCCGGCAACTTAGAGCTGAATAACTTAGTTTAACGTTTATATTTTGTTAAGGAATCTTTAAAATTGCTCTTCTTTCTTTCCTTGTTTTCAAACCAATTTTCTTTTACGGAGTCAAGAAAAGTAATTGAAAAATCTAGATGAAACCGCGCCGTTGTAAGCGTCACAACTTTTTAGACACCGGTTTTTATTTGCCAGCTGTCGTTTGTCAAGTATAAACGACAGCTGGCTGGATAAAAAAACCAGTGGGTATTTTTATCAAATTGAAATATTAGGTACTAGCCGAACTGAAAATTCGGACGAATAAACTAATAAAAACGAAAAAAAAAATTGTAATTTTTCCAGGTAAAGCAGGAATGAGGTAGACATGTTGTTGTATTTTTTCACCGTTATTTTTATGATATTTGCTAGCTACGATAAAATATGCATTTTTAACCGATTCCAAAAAAAAAGAGAAGGTTCTCAATTCAACGGATTTTTTTTATGTATGTTCCCCGATTATCCAAAGACGCCTGGACCGATTTGAAATATTCCTCTTTTGTTTGAAAGGTTTTACTTCCGAGGTGTTCCCATGGTCATCAGGTCAGGATCTGATATTAGGAACCAATGGAAATCGAGGAGTTCTCAAATATTATAGGCATACATGAAAGAGGAACTGATGAAGAAGACCACATATGGCCACTGAAAGTCCTTAGTGATAAGTATGTTATGGGTATAAGATAATATCTCGAATAGTTAACAGACTATGATGAATATGAAGATGATACTTATGAAGATGATACCTTCGCACTGATCTGATGATGAAGCCGGAAGATGGGCATTGGAACTCCGAAATAAAACTACGTATCCTAGTCTTGTTTGAGCTTATTGGAATCGTCATGAGATTTTCATGGTAATTGTTCATGGACTTTGACTTTAAATGATTTACATGGTAATATGAGGTAGATACCATAACTGAAAAAACCGGTCAAGTGCGAGTCGGACTTGAGCACCGTTCAAACAGCTACATTCACCAACATAATTAGGTAACTAGAATAAAACTACTAATGAAACTACCATATAGGTTTTCGACCCAAAACCTATAGGGTACTTCCGGTTGATCTAGAATTGTCAATTTTGATTAAAAGCAAGGTCTTACAGCACAAGTAAAAGGAAAATTTCCGATAAATAAAAAAAGTTGAAAATTCAGATAAATTTTGGTACTTACAAGTTTTCGTGAAAATCTAAATTTGCCCATATCTTTTTATCGTGCTGACTCAGGATCTTGAATTTTATACACCTAATAGGGACTATAAACCTCAGTATCTGCAAAAAATTTGAACTTGCTAAGTCAACCCGTTCCTGAGAAAATCGGTGGTGACACACGGACAGACGGACAAGTAAGTGATCTTATAAGGGTTCCTTTTTTACATTTTGAGTTACGAAACCCTAAAAATAAAAAATAAAAAAAAATTAACAAAAAAAATAAACCGACTTCTAAAACAAAAAAATACAAAGCGAAAATTGTCTTTCTTTTCCGAAGTCAGTGTCGAAGAACGAAAACCAATAGGTACCAAAAACACCGATTTCGAAAGAAGAAAGTTATTTTTCGCTATTATTTCTCTTCCATCTGTCAGAGGGCTAAGGAAGCTATTAAGAAACTGTTAGGCTTACGCTGAGGGTCATTTCTTAAAGTACAACTTTGGAAAAAGTGACTATATGCTCATCAGAGGGAATAATGTACAACCAGAGCATATACCACCAGTATATCTCAACGGGGTATCTTTGAGTCAGGTCTCTCGGTTTAGGTATCTGGAGCATATTGTGACCGAAATCCTGTATGATGACGCAGACATTAAGAGAGAGCGGAATGCATTGTTAGTGCACGCTAACAGTTGGTACAAAAGTATACGAGGAGTACACGTACAGCACAGGTAAAAATAACTTTGTTCAGAGCCTATTGCCAAAGCTTTTACACCAGCGCCTTATGGACCAGCTACACGTAGCGGGCCTAAAATGCTCTCGGAGTACAATATAATAATACCTTTAGGATTATGGTGCGACTACCTCAATTTTGCAGTGCCCTAGGCATGTTTGCCGACGCGAGGGTGGATAACTTTTACGCTATAATGTGCAAAAAGTCAGCCTCACTAATTCGCCGAATTCGAGGGAGTGGCAACGGATTCCTAAGGATGATTGCAGACAGACCAAATTCGGCAGCTGTGGGAGGGCTCATCAGGCTACATTTCACTTGATTATTTGTATTTAATTTAATAATTTATTTGAGTTTAATTTCTATTTTAGTCCATTTTAAATTATTGATATCATTTTTAATTTATTTTAGATATGTTCTGCCAGCGGCTTCGCCCACGTGCATGTCGAAAATTATCCCAAGGGAACATATTCCCGGGATAAAGAGTATGTGATACTCCTAATATAATCTATTTCTGTGCCAAATTTCATCCAGATCCGTCCAGCCGTTTGAGCGTGAAGAAGTAACAAACATACAAACACACACACTCACAAACTTTCACCTTTATAATATTAGTAGGATTATTATTTTAAATTTTATTTAAATTTATTTTCAATCATTTATTTAAATATAATTTTAATTTATATTCAATCATTTATGTTACTTACTTATATTCTCATGACTAAAATAGCTTTAAGATAATATAATAGTAACAAAATAAGGACATTAAATAATCTGAATTAAACGAATTTTATTTAATTAAGCTCAGCACAGCTCTATACAATAACAGTAGATTTTGTCTACAGTGAACTCGATGATGTTCGAATACATGATATCCGACTTAAGGGTACACTAGTCGAAAATTCTTCCATACAAAAGTAGTCTGGCTTTTACTCCACTGTTTGACGATGTACGTTCAAAATAAAAAAAATATATCAATTTGTCTCATCATTATCTAGCCCTGTATGGAAGCAAAAAAGTAAAAAAAAAAATTACTTGGTAGTTATGAGCTTCGAAAGTTCCATATTTTTACACTTATTTTAACGCATCTTAAAATACCATAAGAAGAAGGAAAATTGAAAAACGGCCTCCATACAAGGATAAATTAGTAGTTCAACAATGCAAATAATTTTATTTTGAACAGATATATTCAATCGTTATATCATGATATCCAGACTCTCAAGGGTCTGTTTATAAAATTTCGCGCGCTCGTTTTCGTTCTAAATCATCATCCATTTCGCTACAAATTTGCAAAAGTATGTATTCGTACGCGTACTAGCTTCTTACTGCTCATAACTGCATCTATATGTTCCACACGTGTTGTCGGTTGATATAGCACGCATTTTAACCCCGCGCACAAAATAGTTCGTGCCGTCGACTAGTGTACCCTTAACTGCACTTTCCTACCACTTTTATCTAACTAGTGGTGTTTAACCCCTTGGGTGCCCGAAACGTGGATCCACACGAGACTCAATTTTTTATTGTTTCGGTAATTAAGGCATTCAATCGGTTAATTAAGGTTATATAAAATAACACAAAATTTAAATGATCAAGCATTTAAAAAAAGCTGACATTAATTTATATTCGAAATTAGAATCTCTTTCATTCGACCTCTTTTGTTTACCATGAACGCCGAACTTCAATAAACAACGGGAATATAGAAACGAAACAAAAAAGACAAACCATCAGAATTTCAGGAGCCAAGAATAGCGAAACATTTCGTCCATCACACTTAAAACAAACAAAAACAATTCGAATCTATTTCTTAATGAATAAAGTGCTGTTACCAATTGATTGTCAAGAAACTCGTTACTACAAAACTAATTAAGTAGTACTTTCCCACTTGTTGATCTCATTTTCCTTTTCATTGGGTAAAAGCAATCTATTCGGTCAGTAACTGGCGTTAGCAGTTGATCCTCAGAGCTTATACTATGAACAATATCTGCGGAAGTTCCGCAAAGATCGCCGAAGAAAGGCTTAATTACTGTTCTCGATGAAGTTAAATTAAATGTTGAGACCTGTGCAGCGTTATGTCTTTAATTAAAGGAGGAATATGAGATTACTGGAGGTTTCCTTTAACTTTGTTTCTGTTGGATCGTAAAGTGAGGTCTACTTAGTTATAAAATCTAATAAGATTGTAGCCTAAAAAGTTAACTGCTCATTTTCATAATATATTTGATCAAGGCACATTTGTTTATATAAATCGGTGGAAGGTAGATGTTTAATAACCAGTTATGGAATAAAGAAATATCGCTTGTAAACTTATGAATTTAATTTTGATGCATTGGCAACATTTTGATACTGTTTCAAATCTTAAATCGATTTTATTCAATTGCAATACTTAATTCTTCCGATGTCCAATGATAGCGAAGGATTATTGTCCTAGAGCGGAGTCTGCTACCATGGTTGTTCGCATACTAAGTAAGCGCCAGCGCGTCTTGGAGTTGTGACGGAAAAAGTTGAGAAGTAGTTGCTTGGTGGCGTGTATGAACTTGAAAAATGTGTTTTTGTTAAGGGATAGCAAAATTATTGGAGAGCGAATCCGCTGCTATGTTAATTAGACCAAGGACTATCTTAAGTAACCTCTAAGTTACCTGCTTTGCGCATGCATTCACCCACATTAAGCCCACAAGACTGAGGGTATATTGAAGATAGCCCTCCTATTTCCAACATATACATAATTTCAGGCCTGTATTTCCCCTATAGGTGAGGCAGAGGTGCAGCTGTATTACACCCACATTTCACCAGTTATATAAGCCTATTGCCATTAACAGGGCACGAGTTCAAACTCCGGGCTGCAACTACAATTAAATACAATTTAATTCAATACAATTCAATACAATTCAATACAATTCAATTCAATACAATTCAATACAATTCAATACAATTCAATACAATGCAATACAATTCAATACAATTCAATACAATTCAATACAATTCAATACAATTCAATACAATTTAATACAATTCAGTACAATTCGGTACAATTCAATACTATTCAATACAATTTAATTCAATACAATTAAGTACAATTCAATACATTTCAATACAATTCAATACAATTAATCACAATTCAAAACAATACAATAATTTTATTGTATTTTTTTGAATTGTAAAATTAAAAAAAAAATAAATGTATGTCTTTGCCAAATGGCAAAGACATACATTTATACATTTTTGAGGAAAACACATACATTTTTGAAATTTCACCAATTGCTATCGCGACGGTTTCGTTGATAGAATATCATTTTTCTAGACTCTAGAGCCTCTGTGCTCTGCCCCGCTGATCTATTGTTAGAACGAGCTGTACGTACTACAAGTTACCTGAAGGGGCACGCATGAAGGGTGCGCGGGCTTATCCTTTTAGTCTTAAGTTGGATAATAGACACATGGTAAGGGAGCACCGAGGTAGTCAAAAGTTGAAGTATTGATTTATCAACTTAGTTATAAGTAGGTTTATTTGTGCAGTGTTATGTTTCAGGAATAATGGTAGCAAGTAGTTTGGAACGGGCGGGCGCTCTCGGCTCCATTAGGTCTTCGTTGTGGCTCGAACTGCAATTCCGAAAGATTTTGCTGTGAGTATAGTATGCACTTCTGAATTTTTTTAAAGTGAATTCTGGTTACCGACATAGCCCAAAGAATTGACAAACTGAAGTGATAGTGGGCAGGACACATTGCTCGCTGATCAGATGGTCGTTGGGGCCGAAAAGTTCTGGAGTGGCGACCGCGTACTGGAAGACGCAGTGTTAGAAGGCCTCCCTTTAGATGGAGCGACAACCTGGTCAAGGCTGCGGGAGTCCGGTGGATCCAAGACGCACACGACCGAACAGTGTAGCCACGTTTGGGGAAGGCCTATGTCCAGCAGAGGACGTCTTTTGGCTTTGGATGATGATTTTTATAAAGAACAGATTATATTATATATAGAAACAAAGAAACAATAATAAGAACATAAAATGCCATGTAGATAAGTATTGGTTTTCTTTAGATTTTACGTAAGTAAAGTATGAACACACAAATTCAGGGCACTAAACAATTCAGCCTACAATACTAATCAAATCCACTGCTCCAGAATGGGTTTAAACTTGAATTTTCCGTTGCAGGTGCAATCATGCCAAGGTTAGCTTCTGGCTGTGTGCAGAGCGACTGCCGACTGACCCGCACAGCCCGGGGGAAATCAAGATTTCGTAACATGATGTTATTACAGTTCAGGTGAATATCAAACAAGTCTTCCTAAGACACCCAAGGGAAAACATTAAATTGCTATCCTACGAGAGTTAAGGAAAAGTATTGCTCATTCTAATTCCAAGCTGCGATCGAACACTACATCATCTCAAGTTAGAATGAAATCTTTTACAAGTATCCGAATATATATTTCAGTCCATTTAACCGTAGTGCAACTTTAACATAGTACGAAGTAGTAGTTCTATATCTTTCCTGACATAACGTTTAGGAACGGGTTCTTTAGAACCCCCCTAAGCGGATGGGAAGAGGATAAATTTGTTATCACGGCCCACAGTGTGGGCTGACCCACACCTTATTCTAAATACTCTTGTACGAAAAGGCCAGGTCCTGGTTAGTTCTGCTAAACAACGGCAACGTTGCGCATTAGTTTCTCAAATCTATACCAATATTCTAAATAGGAAAGATTTGTTTGTTTGTTTGTACCGAATAGGCTCCGAAACTACAGGGCCGATTTAAAAAATTCTTTCCTCTATGGAAAGCTACGTTATTCCCGAGTGAGTAACATAGGCTATAATTTTGACGGGAGCGAAGCCGCGGGGGTCAGCTAGTTATATATATAGATACATAACGCTTGTTTAAGTTCGAGTGCAATGCCAAGATAATGCTTTATACGTTTGTAAATTAACAATTTGGTTGTTAATGGAGGGCAAATATTAGCAAGCCAATGGAATGGAGGGGCTCTTCATGCTGGAGTCTGGAGTCATGCCAGCGAGCTACACGTCTTCTTGCGAGGATACTACTGTTTGTCTCCATTATGACTCGCTCTTAGGATTAACTTAAGACGTTTGTCTCGGCTTCCGAAGCGCAAAACAAAAATTATGCTGCGACGCCGCGGGCTGTGTACTTAGTATAATACTAACTAGCTCAGACGTTACATCACTTAAGGCGCTTATTAACTATTTAAATTGATCGGTGTTTAATTTGCTGTTTTATAAAAATTTATTGATGTTTAGATTTACCTACATGTTTTTCGTGGTTGTTTATGTTTTTGACTGAGATTGACTTCGCCAATTAATTACATGATTGGCCAAGTTGTTGTTTTTTTATTAGAAAGCTGTACAATTCTTTTATTTTTGTTTTCTGTTTGCAAGAATTCTACCTCTCTAAAGAAAGTCTACCTATTCAATATAATGTGCTCGTTAAACTTAATTGTGTCTATCTGTTGTTTTAGGATAATGTTCTTTTGTAACTTTCTGCCGAATTTCAATGTGCAACTTCTCGTCGCAGAAATGGAAAGTTCTCGTGTCTCCAGGGGCTCTAAATCGTCGACTATTCGAGTGAAAAATGAGCGAGCATCCCGGAGCGCAGGGCAAAACGCTTTACGAGTGATACGTAAACATTTTTTATTTCGCACGCAAGGCTAACTCCGAAAACAAAGTATGAATTAAATTTACGACTGCATAAAATTACTGGTGTACCTTTAACGAACATCAAGCCGTATAAACGTGTAAAATCTGCCGACTGACTCGCCCGCTCATTACGTATTCCGTTTCGGCGAGCGAATATTTCGACAACAAACATTATGGTAATTTAGCCGCATAACGATCTATTTTACACCTGTTTACGTAAACACGCTGCCTAAGCTTCGAAGACGATTTTTCCCTGCGTACACTAGTTCGTTAATCGCCAAAACGATCATTTATTTACAAAGGACACCAAATAAAACGCCACTTGTACTGTGATGAGGGTCTAATGTTTGTTGTTAGTGCCCAGCTTTTTTGTTTCATGTCAAATGTTTTAGAAAGTCATTATTGAGTAATTATCTACGATAAGGGCCTTTATGACATTTTATTAGACTCCAAATGGTTTAAATGGAGACATTCAGACTTAAAGTGTATACGTTTAATTCGTTACTTGTTGCTCGAGACATTAAAGCGTTTTAATCTGGCTTACTAAACATTATGCTGAGTTTGGTTGCAGGTCACGTTCAGGAGTTTACAGTCGATTGGCTAAAACTTAAGGCGAAAGGATTCACTAAGAGTTATCTTCAAATCTTGAACGTTATTTCGATTTATTCGACCGTCGTAAAATGTGGGAGTTCTGGGTTAAAGTTTGTGGCGAACCTCGGTTCAGACATATATTATAACTCACGTGTCTCTTGAGGCGCATTATAACAGGACGCTTGACAAAGTGCTGCACAATACATTGTCATCGTTTTTTATTCCGAAGGCGAGACTCAAATGTTTCAGTACTGTGAACGTTCAAACTATTAATGACAACCAGAGGAGTACCAACATCTAAAGTTGCCAGGACAACTGTTCCGAGACAGAAGTTGGTACATGAATTTAAACTCTACTGTGTGAGTGTAAGGCTTAGTTCATGTGGCGCTGGAGAAGTGATCGCGCCAATGCTCATGAATACGTCAGGACAAGCGGGCCCGACGCGGAAGTGCATCACATCGTTCGACCTTCGGTAGTGTAAATTGTGGACTCTTGGGGCTTGTATGCAGAAATTGATGTTACAAGCGTGGGGCAGTTGTCCACTTTTGTTAAGGTTCATGTATTGTAATACGTTTATTTTTATTTATTCGTACTGCCTTACACGAATTAAAACTGTGCCGATAAATGATTTAGTAGAAAAAAGATCATCTGAAAACCGTTGTAACCCAAAATATATAGGGGTACTGCCTAGTTTTGATGTCTCCAAGTAAACATAGGTACCAATCTACCCTCAAATTTTTTTACCTAATAACTCGAAAATATTTGAGTCCACCTGTATGTACATTGATAAAGTTAGTGTTGAAGGATGTACATTTGTAGTATTCTTAGAAGCGTCCCCTCGAGACGCGGTGAACAGCGCTGTATGTAAATGTAGTCTTGTGATTTGTGGCAGAGTGACAGGCTCTCATTGCGCGCCCCGCGGCTCCGCGCCCGACGACACTCCAACACACCCCATTGTTGACTCGCGACGTGTACCAACTATACCCACACTACACACGAGTACAAATATCTCCAGACAATAACCGTCTGCCCGACAAAATCCCCCACTTTTTTTACCTTCAACGAAAGAGATTATTCGGGAAGAGCCCTAACTTTATGGCTTCCGAGCTTTAAGTAATCGGAAATTTATAGTGCCTATCCGAAGGAAAATCGCTTACTGGACTAATACGTGGAATAAAAATCCAAGCTTCATTTTATTTTCACATATCTCATCTAATCCCAATAACCGTCAAAGTGTTTGTTCCTTAAATATATTCTGGAGCTCGAAAGATCAACAAAAACAATCGTGAATAATACAAAAGCGTAACTAGCAATGTTCGCGTGTATTGAGCCGTCAGATGTGCCGCTGTCTATTGTTAGACGCAAAGCCCAGATTTACATAACACGGGCCGGATCATCGGCTGTGATTGTTTCGATGCCAGTTACAGCCCATGTAATTTGTAGGGATTCCGATGAATAAATGGCTTACATTTATAAAACGTTTCGTCTACTTTCCCGCCCAGTACAGATTCGGGTATTACGAACAATTTTTCAACTGAAATTATTGTAATAAACTTGTACAAAAATGTTTGTACGTGGGCTTGATACAAGAAAGTTTCCGATAAAAAGGTTAGGATAGTACAAAGTAGAGTGCCCACGCTGAGTCTCATCCCGATAATACATCACCACACTGTAGGAAAAAAAATGCGTTAATATTTCGCGAGGAATTTCATTACTGCGGGCCTTGTTGGCTTTCAAATAAATAGGCGTTTTATTGCTTTTCTTCGTCCGCCGATGTTCGATATTGTGTAGCGGGTTGAGATTAGACAACACGTATTCAATACTACCCCTACATTATTACGTTAACGATAGCCAAGGTATTCCTTGAACATTTTTGTTAACGTTGTTATTTTACGTGCCTTATTATTTTCAGATTCTGTTTGTTGTTCGTCGACACAGGTTTAATTTAACTTTATTATTAACGAAGCGATCACGTCATTAAACCCAATGCGATTAATTGAATATCTACCTGATTAATAGGTATGTTAACTAGGATATAATTATATTTTAGGTTAGTATAGAATTATAATCAAGAGCTATTCCTTGAGATTAATCAAATATAATTAGGCTTTATATATATAATTAGCACCTACAGTTATTAAACTAGGCACTGGTTTGCCTAGTTTAATAACTGTAGTTGCTATTGTCACAAATAATATATAACTAGCATACAGGTACCTCGTCCCAAACAAAGAAACCGTGCCGACGTAACTAGCGTTTTTCTTCTGATTATAGTGATAATTTTTTGTACATCAATCGCATTTAGTTCCGATCCATGGATTTAGATGCTGATCTATCTATCGCCGTGGAATGGAACCGAACGCGATCGATGTACAAAAAATAATCAGTATAATCAGAAGAAAACGCTAGTTACGTCGGCACGGTGCTTTGTATGGGATGAGACATATGTATGCTAGTATTATATTATCTGTGCTATTGTGAAAAAACAAACAATCTGACCGATTGTCTTCAAAATATTGCCTTTTAAAACTACTTCGAATGAGACTTTTCTAGTTTTGAAGCATCAAGCTTTCATAATTCTGAGTCTGAGTGAAATTTAATTACCTACACAACATAATAAGATTAAAGTTTCAAGGATTTCAGTTAACATATTCTTATGAGAAGGTAGGCGTTGTGTTGAAATTAAGCAATAACGCTGCAGTGGTTGCCCTGTTGTTAGCAACTGGGTTCCGCCAATACTTTAACTTCAGAAATTTTTTCATTCTCTTCTACAGCTTAAAAAGTTTTGCCGCATTATCCCATCAAAGCATCGAGATTTCCGTTCCAATTTTAAACATTTGAGTTACGGATGGCCGGAGAGGCAACGTTGTATTACTAATAGGGTTTTCGTTTTTCACGGTACCCTAAGACACACTCGTGTGGCGTACAGTGAAAATTGTACACGAGGGAGTGTAAGAAGAGGGGTGAAAATGAGAAATGCAAATAGGTTGTTGAGCTCAGCGCCTCGCAGAATAAGCCTATGAATGCTTGACAAATAGTATTATGTTACGATTGCGCCTCACACCGAGAATAAATAATAATACGTTAATAAACTGGCGCTATACGTTTTATTGCCTCGACGAAGGAATTTTAAAAATGAAATATGCCACGTTCACAGGGTGGACACAATATTTCGTCAACATTCAATTTCCTGTCGTATGAAAAGGTTACGTTCCGCTATCGAAAATGTCGGCATAACGAGCGGAAATCGAAATGAACTCTGTAATACCTACAAAGTTATACATAGAGATGTAGTAGAAAAATGTTGTGGTTTTGAGATGTCGACTTACTGTCAATTAGGATTTGAAATTATTCTAGTGGTTGGTCTCAACCGAATAGATTTTATTACCGAAAAAGATAAGTTGTCGGATAAACGATATTTTAAAACCTATTACAGATAGTTAGATAGTTGACATCTCAAGTGGATAAATACCTAAGTATATATCATAGACTAATATGTTTAGAATAGTAATATAATCGGCCTGGTATTCTCTTCCCATGACAGCTGGGTCACGTGATTGGCGAAAGAATACGTCATCAGTTGCGATGCACAAATAATTCAATGTATAAATTAATTTAAAACTTAATAGATGAATCACACGGTCTACTAAGTAATTAAGCTAGTTAGTAATTTATTTTATTTTCATTATCTTACTTAAGAAAGTACCTAAATTTATTGAAAAGGAATGGTAACACTTATCGTGACGTAGTCTTAGGCCATCGCGGGAAGAGAAAACCAGGCAGAGTATATAATTATACCATGCTACCAAATAAACGTTTTCTCCGTGAACTTTTTTTTCTTGTCATATTTCTTCTGTTAAATTTTATCAATGGCCAATAACATTCAGAGTAAAATGCATTTGTATGTGATACGCTGAACAGTTCCCGGTTAAATGCAGCTCGTTTAAATATGTGCCAATGTACGGAGATCTGACCTGTGGCCTGCGGGTCGTTTGCAGTAATTTGCCAACATGTTTACTGTTGACAAGTCTCAATCAGTATCACATTGCTTGAAAAAGGAAGGGAAAAAATTCAAGGTATGTGATACTTGTGGTATTTTCCTTAGTTATTAATGTGTAATAAATAAATATGAAATAAGCTAATCAATACTAAGTAAGTATCTAGGTATCAAGCCTACTCAAGTTCAACCAAATGATTCTGATAGAGAAACTTTCTTAATTTTAACATAAAAAATAAAAAAAACTTTGTAACAAAAAAATTCAACCGACTATCAAAACAAAACACTACAATGCGAAAAATAACTTTCTTTTGCGAAGTCGGTGTCTTTGGTTTCTGTTGTTTTTCTGATTTCGACACCGACTTCGGAAATTAAAATAATTTTTTGTCTTTTGTTTTGGAAGTCGGTTTATTTTTTTTCTCTTTTTAGTTATGGTAGTTTATGTTACCCTAAAAATCATTTGTAGCCAGAGTACATATCAAGACAATTTCAATAAGCCCAAACACCACTAGGATGCATTGTTTTATAATGGAGTTCCAGTGCCAACCTTCTGGTTTCATCATCAGATCAGTTCGATGGTAGCATTTTAATCAATCCCATTTATTTATATGTATTTCCTTCATCATAGGAGCTTAACTATTACCCCTACCATGCTCGTGACATCATTATCATTAAGGAGTTCCAGTGGCCATCTATGGTTTTCTTCATCAGTTCACTTCACCAAATGATACCTTTCGAGTGCAAATACTTGCCATATTGATGAAAATGCCAAAATAGGATTAATAACTTTATTTAAAGAATATAGTTGGGGAATTAAAACGTTACTACTACCGACGTTTTTACGAGTACACATAAAATTGATTTCTTTATAATAATTATGTGAGTTTAATATTATCCAAGGAAGCATGCGGCTTTCCTGGTAACTCATAAACGGTACAAATATGTGGATGTCTCTAACTATTCTCAATCTCATTTTTCTTTTTTTCTCTTCTTTTAATTGGACCTTTTACAATGGTTTTCAATCATCTTTATAACCCTTTGCTAAGAATTTACAGCACTTATAACTACATTTGTGCCACATGTTAAATTTTGTCTTGTTATACATTTTTTTTTATTTTTTTTTACCTTTGTATAGATGCTTTTACCGATTGTTTTGTGAATGTGTGAACATTGTAGGCCTTCGAGATTCCTAGATGCTTGATAACATTTGATAACTTTATATCTCGTTTTAAAATACTTTTTATTTTTAGTTTCTAACGTTTTATTGTCGGGCCTACGTTGTCCTCCCATATTTAAGTAATGCTATAACATGGAAATATTGTAAAAACAAACTATATTTTTAAAAGAGTAACCATGGAGTTTCTTGCCGGTTCTTATCCATAGGAAACGACCAACCCGAACCGTGCGCCTTTTGTCGACGTTTTTTAAGTGCCCATGTAGGCCTATGTAAAATAAAAAAAAAATATTTGATTTGATTTGATTAATGTCTAATCTTCCAGTAGCAATTCTCAAAATTATGATCCAAAGTGCGACTTGAAAAGCGACTTTATTTTACAATAAATATCTAAAGATATAAAATGACAAATCCACCGAGATATACTTAGTTGTGTAATTCGACCGGGTCAATATTATTTCATGCTCGTTCGGCAACTGTATAACATCCGCCCAGGAAACGGAAACCTTTACTATTTTTTACCCGCTTTACGATATTCAATAGCGATACACGGATGTCACAATTTGGCCCCAAGATGGCGGATCTATATACCTTGTTACGTAATGATGCCCATATAATACACGTGCGTAGATACGATTTTCCTATACTGATTTTATGGACAGCAATCAAGGAAAAATAGACGTGTACAAATACATTGATCTAAATAAAAGTAGTAGTTTATTGTAAAAACTTGTCTTATGATTGCAATTTTATTGTTATATTATTCGTTTATCTTCAACTTGATATTATTATTTCCGTTTTAAATTGAACAATTCAAAGAATCGGAGAGGAGCTATGGAGCGTACCGCGCGTCCTTGTTAGCGATCAGGATGATATTTCAGCACAAAACAAAGAGATCAAACCCTCTCTTGTTCCTTGAGTTAACAAAGCTTCAATGACCCTTTGCTGTCGGCACCTTCTTTGTCATCCCGGAACCCTTGTCGTTAATGTCGAAAAAGATTAATTACCAAACAAATTAATGGGGAAACGTCTACTGATGACAGAAATGACATATTGCAGTGTAAGCTCTATTGTTTTGGCCATGTCCGCGGACCCGTATTTTTCGATATTGTGAAGTATTTTGAATAGAGAATTTGAGCGTTGTGTTGGATTGATTCAATGTATTTATTTTGGAAATCTGATAATTGTATCATTGATTGTTTTAAACACTATTGTTAAAGCTACCCACTTCATACATAAGCTTTACCTATACTTTCGTTGACTGAATCGCATAATAGTCTACCTATATAATTTCTTCATAGATCTATATTCAGTAGGTGACCTCCATTTTAGTGACATGACGACACGTCGCGTATGATCTAGTGCGGCTACATGTGAGCTAATTAATTAGTGAGTTAACTGCACATGCCTGGCAAAGCTTTTAACTGAACACCGCCGCCGACCTACTACTAAGAGTATTCTAATTAAATATAAGGGTGACAATACACATGCCTGTATCTTGCATAAGTGTCCTAGTAGCTTACATGACATTCACAGAGTTGTCGCCCTAACTTCAGATTGGTGGATTTCACAATAGCATGCAAGCTGCAATGCATGCAATACAAAACAGTAACACAAGGTTAATTATACACTAAACATTTGTACAAAAGGTGGTCTGAATCAGGTTGAACAGCTGGTTCCTGAACTAAGTAAAAAGATACTTCTATCAGAGGAGCCAAAATATTTTCGCCCTTAGGCCGCTTGTACATGCTAAGAAAAGTCACCGGGCCTACCTACGCAAGAATTCGAGTCGTTTCTACACACGAACTGTGTACACTGCCACGGAGCTGAACAAGAAAAAATCTTGCCTGTGCTAGACAAGATAAGTGCCTTGTAAATTCTTGTCTTGTACATGAGTATTTTGTCGTGTACAACACGAATTCTTGCCTAGGTCCGGTGAATTTTCATAGCGTGCACAAGCGGTAAAAGATACGTTATTGCTGAAATCTAGTTTCTAGAGGAAAAAAACAGTCAAGACAAAAACTAAAGTTTGCCGAATTACTACGTGTGTGTCGAAACTTTTGAGACCTCTCTGAAAAGTTGATTTCTGTCGCAATTCTTGTTTTTATCTAGTAAAATGAAGTTACTTATGTTTGTTACAGTTAGGTAATACAATTAGCTTAGCTTGAGGGAATATCCGCAGAAACCGCTAAACGGCGCTGCGGTGCTGTGGTTTGAGGTAGTGATGTACGTCGGGTAGTCAATCGACGTCAACCACTCCGCAAGTTAGGGCATTGAATAGCTTATACAGATTGTAACGAAAAGGTGTACGTATTTTAAAAATTGCTTCTCCAAAATTGCTTGCCCATGTAAATGAACAACTTTCTACGCGGCAGTCAGGCAATTCCCAAAATAAATTTAGGTGTTTTTCCATACAAAGTTGTAGCTGACAAAAATTTGCATGGGGCATACAGTTTTTTTTTTGAGAATTTACTATGTTACGAAGTGACTACTTACTTGGAGAAAGTTTTTAATTTACATAGGCAGAAGTAGTTTTTAAAACATGATCAAAGCTTTCCGTTAGGTTCTGTACATATGTAGCTACGAGTAAAGGTCTATACCACACATATCAGGGCCGTGCCCGGGTCGTGACAGGGTTGGGCCCAGGCATTTAAGACGACGACTAACGCCAACGACCTTGAGGGAACAAAACGCGCACTGGTTTCACACCCGCGCGACCCAAAATTTAGTAGTTTTTTGTACTTTCCTTATTATTGTATGACTTTAAAAAAAAAGCCTCAGATCAAAATGTAGATAATTAAATTGTCTTTGAGATGGTGTCGATTTCATTTAAATACGCCCAGCGGTTTTGGTGCGATTGTCGTGTTTTTGTCCGTTTTAGACACAACTTTAGAAATTAATTACTCTATGTCATACGAATAAAACTCAAAATTTGTTCAAATCAAATTATTAAGAAAATGGTCTAATATAACATATATTTTTTCCAAAAAATTACGACTAGCCATTTAGACGTGATTTTCATTTTAAAATCAGCTACTCAAGGGAATCGGCGCCTTAAGCTCCGTCACTGGCCCGTGCACGGACGTGTGTGAATGAGTTCATATAAAATGAACACACCGATATTTTTTGAGCCCCGGACGGGGCACAGTCCGTCCGCGTCCCGGGCACGGCCCTGATATGTGTGGATAGACCTTTATACGGTTCAACCGCATACTAACCAACCCCGTAACGTAAGACATCATAGCATCATGCCAGTACTCTCCAAAGTAGTTGTCATTTGTTTACTAATGCCGACACTTACGTACTAATGACATGACGTCACACAAATCCTGCATTGCACAAGCAAAGTTTTCGGCGCAATCTGCACACACAACAGTCCGAAAATAGCCGTTGGGCAGTTGCCCGGACCAGACACAACACCCGTCTGGTCGGAGGATCCTCTCTTTTCTGTGGCGGTTTGTGGGACTTTACATCCTGTTCTGCATGCCTCCAATGTTCAACCAATCTGTTGAGCCTTATTTATTTACTAGCTTCTTCCAGCGGCGTGGTACTCGAAAATTATCTCGAAGGAACATAATCCCGGGATAAAAAGTATCCTACTTGCTATCACATCACACATAACATCATCAGCCTATTAATGTTCCCACTGCTGGGACACAGGCCTCCTCTCTGTGAGAGAGGATGGGCCGTAACCCACCACGCGGGCCCAGTGCGGATTGGTGGATGTCACATGTCTTCGAATTTTTGGTTCTAGGACATGCCGGTTTCCTCACGATGTTTTCCTTCACCGTTTTTGAGAGCAGTGGTGATGAAATAATTTACACAAAGTAAAGCGCCTGCCTGGGTTCGAACCCACGACACAGAATGCCCACGACCTACAACTTGTAAGTCGCGGCCGATACCACTGGGCCACCACTGCTCTTTGGGGCCTACATGCTATACCTGACTATAATGTATCTCTGTGCCAAATTTCTTCCAGATCTATCCAGCCGTTTGAACGTGAAGATGTAACAAACACACACAAGACACACATTTTTTTTTTTTGGACCTTGCCCCACCCTTGGAATATCTTCCTTTATCGTGGGTGCGTTTATTTAAACTCAAATACACAGGACACCCAGATCCGGCACTACTATACGAACCCGCGACACGCAGCGTAGCAGCCGATCGCTCACCCACTACGCCAACCGTGTCGCCTTTACCTGACTATGTTGGGATCGGTTTGCAAGCGGATGGAGCTGTATTTTCCTTTTAGCGATTGCCTATCCAATATCCAAAACCCAATAACTGGATATCCATTCAGAAGGCTAGGCAGATTTTTTTACCAATAATTCGCAAGATGCGATGATAGTGCAGAGTTGTACATGTAGGGTTATACCAGGATAGTTGCCTCGATTGTAACAATTTGTAATTACTCTAGTTTCGCGGATGAATCACATGTTATTTTATTTATCTATCGAGAGACTCTCCAACTACCACTAAGTTGACCGTGTTGCATGCCTCTGTGCGATTGCATGGGACGGCTAGGTGCGATCAAAGTTTTTACGTGATAATTTGCCTATTTCTCATAGGGGAATCTATCCTAAACATAATTATATGGATTAGGCAACTATCCCCTATATGGGATGGATGTCCCCAAAATGTAGAGGTCCGCAAAAATCGCCAATACTCTGAAAATATCAAAGATAATGTTTATTGACTTCATTTTGAAGTTAATAAACCAAAGTACCTACCCGTTTTACAAATAAAGAATCTTGCTTTTTGTACTGAGAGATATTTTCCAAAAGTGTGGCAATAATCCGGGTTTTACCCTATATCAAGGGAAAAATGGTTGATAAGAATCGGCCGCAAATCTAGATTCAGAAAACTGACAGACAGTGTATATTTACAAGCTTTTTATTAATTTGCAATTTATGTGTGTATGAGTGTGTTCGGGTCAAATCTTGCAACTGCATTTTAAAGCAGTTATCCTCAACCGATTAAGATGAAATTTTGCATACACGTTTGGTTTGGATGACAATGCATGTTAAGCTAGTTTTTAGCTAGCTTGTTTAAAAAAAGTTTTTTTTTAATTAGAAAATCTTTTAAGGAAAAGACTTAACAGTTCCTCGTGTGACTACTGACCAACTTAATTATTTACTTACTGTGGTGGAATTGTCCTAAAATAATGTTACATATCGCAAAAAAGTCAACTTATCCAAAAAAAAACAAAGAGAAACGCACAAATAAGTCACAAATAAAATATTATTCTTTCTTTCTTTGTTTGATTAGTACTCAGAATATTATTGATAGGTACGTTACGTATGTATATTTTGAGAACAGCGTAAGAGGTACGTGGATCAAGTTGATCTTCAAGCTCGAGAGGTGATTTATCACGTGGAAGGTAAACACGACGCGCCCTCATTAAAAAAGGATTTGATATTAGAAACTGATCCATAACCGGAGATGTTTGGATTCTCATAAACACGTTGTTTTATGTTAGAATACAAACTGCTAAAATATAATTGCACTGTTGGTTTGCATTTGGGCCAGTAATTATTTCTAGATCACAATTCCAGAATCATTTCTATATTAACTACATATAAAACGCGACATCTGTATGTCTGTTTTTCCGCTTCTGCACACAGTGCACACATCTCAGAAATCTGATTTACTTTATATTTAGGGCTCCGTAGTTAACAAGGAAAACTGTACTGTTCGCCATGTCCCGTCTGTCCGTCCGTCCGTCCATCCGTCCATCCGCAGCTTAGCTCAGATACTCTCATACTAGAAAGCTATAATTTGGCATGGATATATTAATCACGCTAATAAAGTGGTAAAATAAAACCAGGCAATGTTTTTCTGCATACTTTCTAGGTGCCCCTAACGAAATTAAAAGGAAAGCTATCACAGTTAAGTAGACTTTACAAGTTTACGAGTAATAGTCGACCAACTTATAAAATTTACTTAGAAAAGAAACAATTCGCCGGTTTCTTTTTCGTAATAATTTTTCTGGCTAGTTAGGGTTCCGTACCCAAAGGGTAAAAACGGGACCCTATTACTGAGACTTCGCGGTCCGTCTGTCTGTCTGTCATCAGGCTGTATCTCATGAACCGTGATAGCTACACAGTTGAAACTTTCACAGATGATGTATTTCTGTTGCCGCTATAACAACAAATACTAAAACAGAATAAAATAAATATTTAAGTAGGTCTCCCATACAACAAACGTGATTTTTTTGCCGTTTTTTGCGATAATGGTACGGAACCCTTTGTGCGCGAGTCCGACTCGCACTTGGCCGGTTTTTTTAGTTTAATATCTTTCCAGTCCAGCCCAGACTGTTGTGGTCATTGGCACTTCTGCTAAAATAACAACAAAATTCGTTACCTTAATGAAGCTTATGCTGCAGTTTGATGCCGCGATGCTATGAATGATTAGTATGGTTGGCGGCTCGCAGTAGACATCAAACATGAGTGGGTTGGAATGGAATGGGAATTGGTTGGGATGGAACGGAGGCCATTTAGCGGAGGCAAATAGGTGGTGAGCTGGGTCTCCGCGAAAACGGAGGTAAACGGATGTGAAGGTAGAAAAATTAGAACAAAAATAATATTTACCATTGTATTAAAAATTATGCAAAACAGTTCTTCTGATCACCAACTATGTAATTCTTTTGTGTTTCAAAAAATAAAATGGTTCCACTGAACAGTTAACTTCTTGGTACTGAACAGTGACATGAAAATTAAAACTTGAAACTTTGATAGTTATATCTTCAGATATTTATTTCAAATCAAAGTTTCAACTAGGCGCATATAGAATATCTCTGCTGCAAAACTGCTAAAAACTTATGTGAGTGGATAAGCATATGCGAATGCGATCTCGCACTTTATTCCTGTTAGATATAGCCAGGCAACTCTAAAACAATCAAATCTACTAACAAGGAGGTAAAAAGAGGAGAAAAAAAGGTTATTTCGTGAGGTAGTTCCGCACTTGCAGAGGCGCAAGTTGCAACACTAAAACTATCCCGATCGCGGTGCAAGTGATTATGCACTAGGTGCTGCCGCCGGCGGCGACGCCACCCGGCTCAATTTAACGCCAATTGCTGGGCGACCCGCGAAGCGCCGAACTTAACTACCAATTAATAACACCTGTTTAGCTACGAGTAACGATGTTATAAAAGTCTGGCATCGTTTTACTCAGTTACTGGGTTGTGGATTTGTGGAGGTCAATAATAAGTGCTTCAGCTGTTAGTTAAACTGTAAGCCTACCCCAACATGGTAGGTAGAGAAAAGGCTAGGCAATGATGATGAACGATTTTATGTAATAGAATAGAATTATCGTGAATTCGTTAATAGATTAAGGTTTGAAAAATCTTTATACACATAAGAATACAATTTATAGTTCACTTACATTTGTGAATATTATAAATAACATAAGTAGGTAGATTAATTATTGTTGGGAATTAATATAGAAGTAGGTCAATATACTTAATTAAATTTTGAGGGTAGACCAAAAATACAACAATATTTTGGTTCGACACTGGTTTAAACATGAAGTAAACAAGTCACCGTCAGTTACAATTACAACACGGACAAGCGTATTTGGATGTGGCTCGAAATTATTTCAAGGAAAATGCTTTTCTTTAATATGAATTGTTTGATTATCTTTTTAAAAGTAGTCGTAGATTTGGATTCTTTGAGGTCTCTTGGTAATTTATTAAATAATTTTGATCCTATTATTGTAGTTTGAATTTGCCGACAGTTTTGACAGGCGTGTCAAACTATACTAAAAACCCACCCGTGTTCCTTCAGTTGCTTGTGCCAGTGCCGCTGTAATTTTCTTTCAAATTTATCCGCGACCGAGACCCCGTCACTTTTGCTGACATCTCTTTGAGACGCGCGTGGAATACTACGCGTTGTCGACTCGGGCCTGGTCCTTATCGGACGGCGAGCTACCCTTTACTCGCCTTCCGCAAGCCTCTCGCTCCGTACCATGGCCTAGACAAGGGCTGGAAGCAAGAGGTCGCCACCCTCGATCGCCTCCACGAGCGAGCCCAGCGTCCCAGCGTCTGAGTTGAGGAGGACCGGGAGACCGGCACAGCCTTTACGACCGCCCGCCTTTATAGCGGGGCCTTCAAGCCGCTCCCGGTGAGGAGGGGCCCGGGAACGACCGCGACTGCTCGGCCATTGCCACCCGACAAGGGTGGTGATAAGTACAATGCGGAGGAAGGAGCTCCCGCACCTGTCGTCCGCTAATCACCACCAGGAGAAGGGAGAAGACGACGATCATGCAATCGCCCTCTCCCACCCCTTCTTCGCCTACGAAACGGCGCAACCAGAAGATCATCCCCCCGCGCACGCTCCGCCGCCTCCTTTTGCGACCGCTGCCCAGGCCTCCTCATTTTACAGCATAGAGTTGACCACGCCGGGAAGTGAGAAGTCCTGTTCGAACATGCCCAGGCGACCTCAACCAACCTCCACCGACCTCAGCAGGCCTGAATCGCCTATTCACTTCCGTGGCTTATCCCACAGGAACCGTGCATCTTTCCGGGCAAAAAGTAGCCTGTGGCTCCTGACGATAGTGTTATTTCAATAAGTATTTTTTTGTTTTCTCTTCTGTAACTTGGTGATCTGTGTTGACACAATAAGTCAATCTCCGAGTATTAATTAGATTTCTATGTCATTATTGGTAAAAGGAATTGTTGGAAGTCCTTTCATATATATTTTTTTTCTTTTAAATCTCGCGTCCAGCGTAGGGTCACCGTACCTCTTCAGTCGGCTTTATGAGATACTCCATGTACTCTGTAGCTTTGAGGCCAGTTCATTGTTGTGTTGATATTCTACTTTGGTAGCAGTTTCAATCAAAGACAGTTTAAAAAAAAATAATGAGTAGTTTTGGACATAAGGTCCTATATCCAAACTTTACTCTCATTTTATATTTCATTCTAAATATAATTTGTAAGTTGTAAGGACTGAAGTAGAAGTAGTACCTTCTACTTCATTGCTTACTCTAATACCTTGATAAATATTGTCAGAAAAATTGGGTACTCCTTCGCGGCAAGTGGGAGCTCTAGAAATACTCGAGTGTAATCGCTACGACATTCGAGCCAGACTCTCGTATTGAATTCGATAGAGAGACAGAACAATATTTGTGAAGAGTACCTACCTCATAAATACATGGACGACAAGTAAGATCAATAATAACAAAAGTCTGTAACGGTACAACTGCAGGGCCTCTTCTCATATAAAGAAGACACGAGCATTAATCACCACCTTGCTCTAGGGGGATTTGTAATTTCAGGTTTATATTAATTACATACGCATCATTACGTATACATACCCTTACCCTTCAGGGAATGAAGACGTGCTGCTGATTAATTTATAAGTCCGGGTTTCCTTACGATGTTTTCTTCCATCGAAGTCCAGAACCACAGTGTAATCTTCAGATTTACTATACATTTTTGAAGTTTGTATTAGTCATAATTTTATTTCCTCATATTATAAAGGGAAAGATACGTGTCTAGATTTGAAGCCACTACCTCGTGTTCGAGAGACGAGGCTTTAACCACTGGTTTATGTTTGCAGAGTGAGAGTAAATACTAATGGAACAGGTGAATACCAACACTTTCATACGAGTATAAGCAGAGCACGGAATAACAGCACCACGCGTTGATCGCGACTAGATAAATGATAAATGATTTTATTTCTGTAAGTTGGTTTGTACAAACACTTTTACATGTCGATCATATTTTTTAAAACTAGATGAGGTCGGCGTTTCCTGTTTGACTACTCTGAGAAGAAAGGCCGAAACAAACTCAGAGGTCACAGTCTCTTTTAAAGTCCAGACAAAATCTTGGTTAGATCATGTTAAGACCATGTAGACTGATGTCTGAAATGGTCTTTTGAGGTAAGAATCAGCCAGATTGAGTGGACCTGTCCAGTCAGTGCACGCATTTGTCAATAACCGTGCGGCTCAACTCAGAATTTAAAGAGTTCAACGAATTGACGAACAATACCAAAGAAGAGGCGCCAGTCTAAGATAAGATTCGTATCCACACAATTTGCCCTAAATTTAAGTTTCAGTTATCACTAAGAATTTTATGATGATGTTATCACAATTGGAGTCACGGGCCGTCTAGTTTCTGTAGACAATGGATAACACGTTTGGTTTGTTTAGAAAGTGTTGGCAAGGGCGTCACTAACAGCGAAATTGGCGTTTCCATACTCTATGCGAGTATGATCTTATATTCAAAGCAAACCAAATATGCACTAAAAGGCATTAATAACAAAGTCTTCGATTGCCATTACTTCGATTCTTAAGTGATATTTGACTTCGGTATTCAAATACGGAACAAATGAGAAGCATCACTTGGCTAACGTAAACCTAATCATTGAAAACTAACAGTACCTATACGAGGGAGTATCGGCCATTCCCAGTTGAGATATTATGTTTGACTTGCACCGTTTGTATTCCCTCTAGTGTTTGTGATTGAGACTATCTGCGTTGAATAATCTGTCTTGATTTTAAAGGGATATATCTTGACTTCCGTACGCTCCATCTTCAAAGGAATCTGTTTTCTTTGTTCGAAAATTGAATATTGAAGTTTTAATAGTTTTTCGTTGTCGATTCTTGTACGTACCCTGTTTTGTTTGTGTGTGTAGTGACAGTAATGTAAGTTTATGGTTGGTTTAATAATTGTGTGAAGTTGTCTACCTACTTATTACGTATTTATTGACTTTGATAGTTTCAGCTATAAATTTCGATCTCCCACTCTAAACTTTCATGAGAACTACTTGGTTTTGATGGCATATTAAGTGGCTTGAGTTTTCGGCGAATGGATCGCGAGCCCACAACAATAAGTGAATTGTGCGGTAAAAAGTGGTGAAATTGGAAGTGGCTGCACAGAAGCTGGCGAGTATAGTGACGTCACGGGTCCGGTAAACATTGCATACAAATCAGCGCAGTGGCCAACTTTCAGCGGAACTTTGCGAAATTAACTTTGATCGCGTTTTAATACCCGGGCTTGCGTGGTAAAGTATTAAATCTCAATTTATATCCAAGCCGTCTTTATCCCAACTAGTTTATGAATTCGTTTTAAAGTTAACCCATTAAGTAACGGTTGCTCTTACAGATTTTTTTTAAAGGAGAGTTGACAATAGAATCTAGTTATTTATTTATTTTCTCGATTAAACTAACTGTAAAATAACTCTAAAATCTTTATACAAATGAATGTTTATGACACAGTGTAGATTAGGTTTCTCTGTAGATGCGACTAATCCGTAGCTCAATATCTGAAGGTTTCTTGAGTATCTTTGGTTTACCGATGTAAGGACTGTGCCGGATGCCGAAACTAGGCGCAGGAATTGACGGCTTTCCCACCATGAACTGCGAACAAACAACAAAATTTACATTAAAACCTTATGTTAAAACGCAGTCTCTAGAAGGAAAATCTACTGATAGATACGTTATAGGGTTTGGCTGTTAAATTTACTTCTATCATAATACCTTAACATAGAGAAATAACCGGCCAAGTGCGTGTCGAAAATCGCATATTTAGGGTTCCATACCAAACCACAAAACAAGTTGTTTTTAATCGAAAAAATTGGTAATTTCAAAGACAAATCTGAGTTATACATTGGTATTTGTTAGTAAAATATACGTATTAAAACATTATCACCAAATTTAAAGTTCATAGGTCAACGGGAAGTTCAAAATTTTTTCAGTTTTTTTTTTGTAAATACTGGCCAAGTGCGAGTCGGACTCGCACGAAGGGTTCCGTACCATTATCGCAAAAAAACGGCAAAAAATTCACGTTTGTAGTACCAGTGGTGGGGCTCCCACCCACTTAAACATTTATTTTATTCTGTTTTTAGTATTTTTTGTTATAGCGGCAACAGAAATACATCATCTGTGAATTTCAACTGTCTAGTTATCACGGTTCATTAGATACAGCCTGGTGACAGACGGACTGATAGACAGACAGACGGATCGTGGAGTCTTAGGAATAGGGTCCCGTTTAAAAACCTTTAAAAATATTTTTGTCAGTTTGTATGGATTTGGATCAACAAGATGCTGATACTGTAAAAATTTGAAGACTGTAACTTCAACCGTTTGGCTGTAAAACCAGTATAACAGATCACATACATACAGACAGACAGACGGATATCTGAGTGACAGCAATAAGGCTTCGTTTGGACCCTTCGGGTACGGAACCCTAAAAAGACCTTTGTAAACCACGGGCACCAGAGTTTCATGACCATTTGTTTTTATGACAAATAAATTATTATTATAAAGTGCTTCTTTTGGGGGTTTTTAAAATGTAATAAAATACGTACAAATAAATTTAATTGCCATGGTGTTTGCCATGGCTTTGTTTAAAGATATTCTTATGCCATTACTGCTTAAACATGATTTCGGGCTTATGGACGCCACGGCTGGTCCGAATGAAGCGTAATCAGGAAGTCCAATTTTCGACAACTTTATTGAGCAACATTTGAGCAACGATGAGGCTCATTTTGGTTGAACCCAGAAGCCTTTGTAGAGACGCCCTTACATCGTGTCCACGCAGACACTATCTACCACATCATTAGATAAAAGGAGCAGTATTCGTTCTTATAAAATGATCTAGTCAGAATGTTAACCATAATTAATACGTTTTTATTTCTCACTATTCCGTACCTTCTTTTCGCAGTAGGTGTTCGGCGCGGGAGTTTTTAGACGTATGACTGGCCTGAATGGGGGCGCGAAGGTGATCGGAGGCCTCGACTTCTCGACGTACTTAAAGCTTGGGTTGTGTGTTCCCGGGCCAGGCGTATCGAAGGGTTTGAGGATCAAACGCGGGTTTCTGAACGTATACGCCGGTTGTTTTCTGAAAATAATGATAGAAATTGCATATTTTTGTCAAATTCTGGTAAAATTTACAAAAGAAAAATCGGCCAAGTGCGAGCCAAACTCGCGCACAGAGAGTTCTGGAAAAGTAAAAAAAAATAAACAATAAAAAGATAAAAGCTTTTTATACAGCTTTCTTTTTCTTTCCGGATAAAAGTTTATACTTTTCCAAGTGCATTTTATAAGTGCTCGACTATTACTCGTAAACTTGTAAATCCTACTTAGCTGTGATTGTTTTCCTTTTAATTTCGTTATATATACTACTGCCGTGATTTTTTTAACATAATATCAAAAAGCAACCATTTAGCTGGCAGAGGAGGGGGTTCGTTGTTTTCAAGGTCGTTTCAAAGAATGAAAAAGTTGCGTCACTTTACCACAGGGTTTGCGCAGCACTTACGCTGCGAATAGTGCGTATACTTTTGACGTACGTTTACTATTGACGTCGACTATGCCAAATACGATTTACGATTCCCCCTTTATGTCATCAGACTCAATATAGTTGCACCATCTGTAAACTTAGTTCTAAATCAGTTTGGAACAAGTAAGTATCAAGCCGATTTGATCTTGGTTGCGTTGCTTCATGTGCTAACGTGCTTAGCAACAACTTGCTTTAGCAACAACAACAACTGATCCATAATTAACTTGCAATAGCCGCAATGTGAGAGCACTAAGAGCATAATATAAACGCGCCCAGTGAAACGTTTTATATCCTCAGATTAACCCGAAAATGGAGCTGAATTTTCTAACAAATTCTTTAGAAGGTAAAGCTGGTGTTTCTTATGTGTAAATTCTCGAAAGGTGGCTAAATAATTAAGCCCCAGAGGTCGTACTTTATGGTTAAGAAACTTTTGCCGGAGACAGTATGAATGGGTTTAATTTCATCATGCATTACGTATAGGAATCGAGACTCCAACGCATGCCTTGGAAAGCACGTTACGCTATTGGTCCCAACTGTCATTTGTCATTCGTTACGGGATAAGAAATATGATACAAGTTTTACGAAAGGGTATGTCTCCCAGTTGCTAGGTTGTGGAGGACAGATAGGCCACCGCCCTATGTACAATACTGGTTGAGATGCATCCAGTTATACTGCAAGCAACCCCAACTTAGAAAAAGGCTAGGCAGATTGTTAATTGAGAATGGTTCTAAACACCATAGAACATAATGTTGGTATTTTTAAATGACTTATATATAGAATACAAAAATTTTGAGATCACAACTGACATCATCTGGAAGTGGAAGCCACTGCAAGGATCCAAAGAGGTATACTTTGGATCCTTGCAGTGGCTTCCAGTTCATCTTAATTTTCGTTATTTCCACTTACTTGACTCGCGGTATCGGTGGACAATACATGTTGGGTGGCGGGGTCCACATATCATATGGCTGGTACGGGGGCTTGGCGGCGAGGCCCAGGCTGTAAGCCGGCGGGCGCTTGCCTGATACCCTCAGCAGCGGGTCATGAGTGCCTGGACCGGGTACTTTGAATTTAGCGTCGGGAAGCCAATTGCTGTCGGTCATCAATCCTCCCGGGATTTTGTGAGGGCCTGAAATTGTCGTAATACATAGACATATCTTAAACATAATATCACAACTTTATTTCCCGAGGGATTCGGCAGAGGGGCACATGTAGTAAATCCACATTTCCCCAGTTATGTAAAAGTCCCATGTAATAGTGGGCGAGCCTATTGCCATCAACCGGATTCAAATCCAGAATCCGGCTAGCTACAGAGAAATTTCTGATGGTTAAACTCAATAATAATCAGGTTTAGTAGTAGCGCTCGCGATAGTGGTCCTTCGAGGCCGTCCTAATATAGCTTTCATAGTGTATATATACATACATAAACTCACGCCTTTTCCCTTGGGGGTAGGCAGAAAGTACAGAACGCCACCTGCTACGATCCTTACATACTTCTTTTGCTTCACCCACATTCATACATCTAGTCATGCACACAATACCTTTCTTTAATCGCCTTTCACTCAATTTTACTTACTCCTTCTTTTCGAGTCGGTGGTAAATGCCAGTTTCGATATAATTAAATGATTTGGGCACAGTAGGTGGCTACGCCACCGTACCTATACAGGATGCACCAAAAAAAAATCTCAAGGGAACGTACCGCCGGGACAAAAATAATCATGTGTCTAGGGGGGTGACCATAACCTCTTAGAGCAAGGTTATTTCTAGTGTGCGTAAAGAACAGATATATATGACTTGTATACATCTGTCCCTTTTTCACAGTCTAACTGTTATTACAGTTTTGACACGTCATGGTACTGGGCCAGGACATGGTCTACCTGAGGGCCATTTTCATAAAACCCAAATCCGTCCAGCCGTTACAGCTCAACGATTGGTTAACAGATATCCAGACTATCAAATTAATTATAATATAATTATATAATGTATAACGTACCCAATCTTGCATTAATTCCACTTACATCGATCATAGGTGCATTGGGTCTGACTGATGGGGCAAAATATGGTTTTAATACTCGACCAAAAGTGTAGGCCGGAGCACGTTTTATTTTTGAAAACCCATCACCACCTGAAAAAAAGGAAAAAAAATGTTATTTGTACGATATATCTACTAAGCACTAAGAGCATAATAAAGCCGTGCCCAGTGCTATTTTTTTTGTATCCTCAGATTAACCCGAAAATTGAGCAGAATTTTCTACCATTTTTTTTCATTAGAAGGTAAAGCTGGTATTACCAATGTGATATAATAATATCTACTTAAATACATATAAATAACATATTATTTTATAGCGATTAAATATTAACAATAATCTATAAAGTTTTCCGGGCCAGCTACATATTGGTAAGACAAAATTTTAATAGTTGAGACATGAGTTAATCGATAAGAAAAGAACATTTTATCATCAAAAATAAACCAAATTATGCTCTAAGAGCCCGGAATGATCTATCCCTAATCCTTTTAATCCTTTTAACAGTTTATTTCTTTCAAATTATACTATACTAGCTGTTGCCCGCGGCTTCGCTCCCGTGAACCACCCCACAGGACCCGTTTTCGGAATAAAAAAAATAGCCTATGTCATTCAGGAATAATGTAGCTTTCTATTGGTGAAAGAATTTTTCAAATCGGTCCAGTAGTTTCGGAGCCTATTCGGTACAAAAAAACAAACAAAAATCTTTTCTCTTTATAATATTGGTATAGATAGGTATAGTGAACTGTAATGATAAGACAAGGGAGGGTAGCATGGAACTAATAGAAGGAGGTCATTTCTCAGCAGTGGTTGAATATGGAATAAGGTTGTCACGTTTAAATAAATAATAACGATACTATAATTTATTTATTTAATTCAGGACAACCAACAAAGCATACACCAAAAAATACATGTTAAAGTAAACAAATTAAAAAAAAACAAAAAATAATTTAAAAAAATATATCTCGTTCAATATAGACAAAAAATAATTAGAGGATTAGATGGAAAAAAAAACTAAGTGTCTTTCAAAAACTTCGTTTTTAGGGTTCCGTACCCAAAAACGGGACCCTATTACTAAGACTTCACGCTCCATCTGTCTGTGTGTCTTTCTCTCTGTCCGTCTGTCACCAGGCTGTATCTCATGAACCGTGATAGCTAGACAGTAAAAAATTTCACAGGTGATGTTTTTCTGTTGCCGCTATAACAACAAATACTAAAATCAGAATAAAATAACTATTTATGTGGGGACCCCATACAACAAACGTGATTTTTTTGCCGTTTTTTTTTCGATAATGGCACGGAACCCTTCCTGCGCGAGACCGACTCGCACTCGCACTTGCACCAGTTTTTTTTAGCTGTTGATAGACAGGTTATTGTAAAGGTATTTCAATTGCTTTAACCGTATAGTTCGGACGGGGTACATTTTGGGGCGCGACAAGCATACCTCCGCTGGCTCAGCCGCGGTTCATTTTGGACCCCAGATTTACGTCATACGACATCCTAATTAATAACTTAATTATTGATTAAGATAGCTAACGAATCTTATGTGGGGGCTTTAATTAAAATAGTTGGATAAAAAGCTTACATGTTAGCGCAAATATTTTTTTTAGATTAAGTGCGCAAGTTTATTAATTAACATTTGTTAAAAACAAGTGTAATAATACGATAATCGCCATTTTGACGACAGTGGTGGTCGAAGCTAAAAAACATAAAAATCCAGATTTTGGACACCCAAACTCCACGACAGGGGTAGTGGTTTGCTAATTGTTTAATTATTGGTCGAATTCATCCATATTTCAAAATAAATAATTAGTGGTAATGGTGTTTTTTCCTGACTTAATGAAACACAGTAAAGTAGTACCAATTTTCAAATCAGGCTGTAAGAGTGATCCCTCAAATTATAGGCCTATATCCGTGCTTCCAGCATTGAGTAAAATCTATGAAAAAATCATGCTGGAACAGATGTTGTCTCACTTCAATTCAAATAAGATCCTGCATAGTCAACAGTTTGGTTTCACGAAAGGTAGGTCGACAACGGACGCGGGAGTAAAACTCATCAGCCACATCTTGGAATCTTGGGAGAAGTCCCAGGATGCCATTGGTATTTTCTGTGATCTCTCGAAAGCGTTCGACTGCGTCGACCACAACACACTGATCTGTAAATTACACCACTACGGAATTCGAGGAAAATCTGCTGATCTTGTGCTTTCCTATTTATCAAACAGACAGCAAAAAGTAAATGTTAATGGGGCGACGTCCTCCGGGTCTCTAGTCAAGATGGGCGTGCCCCAAGGTTCAATTCTCGGCCCTTTCCTTTTTCTTGTTTACATTAATGATCTCCCTTTTATGATGGCCAAATTATCGGATATAATTCTATTTGCTGATGATACTTCGCTAATTTTTAAAATAGATAGGAAAGATACGGATGTCTTACATGTCAACGAAAGTCTGATTGTTCTCTCTAAATGGTTCGCAGCTAACAATCTTTTACTAAATGCGAAAAAAACAAAATGTCTGAAGTTTTCCTTACCAAATGTACCACAACGTGACCTAAATTTAAATCTTGACGGCAAAAATCTTGAAGTTATAAAGGAAACTGTATTCTTAGGGATTACTATCGATTCAAAATTGCAGTGGGGCGCGCACATTAGAACTCTTTCGGGTCGGTTAAGTTCGGCTGCATATGCAGTAAGGAAAATAAGGCAGTTAACCGATGTAGCCACAGCAAGGTTAGTATACTATGCTTATTTCCACAGTATTATGTCTTATGGCATTCTGCTGTGGGGATCAGCTGCAGACGTTGACTCAATTTTCATCTTACAAAAGAGGGCAGTCCGCGCAATCTATAAAATGAGTCCACGAGAGTCCCTCAGAGAAAAATTTAAAGAGATCGATATACTGACTCTATCTTCTCTTTATATATTGGAATGTATTTTGTATGTCCGCAAAAATCGAGGGCTTTTCAAAACTAGAAGCGATTTCCATAATTTAAATACACGCAGTAAGCATGAAATTGTAATACCCAAATTCAGATTAACGAAAACTAGCAAGTCTTTTCTTATAAACAGTATACGCTTTTATAATAAGTTGCCAAAGCCAGTTATAGAATTGACCGATGGAAAGTTCAAAAACTACATCAAACGTGTCCTTATTAAAAAAGCATATTACAAAATCAAGGACTACGTTGAAGATAAAAATTTTAGCTCCTTCTGCGCATGCGGCTTCCCTGGTAACTCATAAACGGCACAAATATGTGGATGTCTCTAACTATTCTCAATCTCATTTTTACTTTTTTTCTTTCTTTTAATTAGACTTTTTACAATGATTTCAATGATCTTTATAGCCCTTTGCTATGAATAGTTACAGCACTGATAACAAAATTTGTGCCACATGTTAAATTTAGTCTTGTTATATATTTTTATTTATTTTTTCCTTTGTATAGATTCTTTTACTGATTGTTTTGTGAATGTGTGAACATTGTAGGCCTTCTAGATTTCTAGACGCTTGTTAACATTTGTTAACTCTCTCGTAAATACAATTTTTTTTTTAGTTTCTTACGACTTATTGTCGGGCCTACGTTGTCCCCCCATATCTAAGCACTAATACTGTAACGTGGAAATATTGTAAAAACAAACCATTTTTTTTAAAAGAGTAACCGTGGAGTTTCTTGCCGGTTCTTCTCCACAGGAAACGACTAACCGAACCGTGCACCTTTTGTCGACGTTTTATAAGTGCCCATGTAGGCCTATGTGAAATAAAAAACATTTGATTTGATTTGATTTGAATGAAGTTATTTGTTATTCAAAGTCGAAGTTTCGCGCCAATCGTGTTTGTTTACATTTTTATTTTACACAAATATCACCCTTCCACATGTAAAATTGATTACAAATATGACAATTATGTCTCTAAATATAATAAACAACAAGAAGAAGCCCTGATTTTAACGTAATTAACAAACACCAGTCCAATAATACGTAAAATTCATTACCACTACTTTATTTTTGTTAAATTTCCAATTCGTCAAGTAGATTGTTTTTTTTTAATGTAATAGTTGTGTGCCAAAACGATTTTAGCAATCGATTTTATTTATGCTATCCACTCGATTAATGAGCGATTATCCCAAATCGATTCTTAAAAAATAGAAAAATCCTGTTTTAGGCATAAAATACAATAAATACTTAAAATAATTACTATTAATACTTTCTTAAAGTAATCTTATTTGATTTTTGGACATTATTTGACTAAAAGCAACACACAAATTCATCAAACCGTGGATAATTTAGCGCCGAATTTTCTATTCGATTCAAAATTCAAATTCGGAATGCGTTCGCTATTCAAAACTATTTTGTATAAAAATAATAATGATTGAGTCTTTTAATGTTTGATAGTCTCAGAAGTATACAGAGTGCCTAGTATATTTTTATGTAAGTATGTAACGCAAGCGTAGATAAATTTAGTTTCGGGGAACCAACGGTTTTATGATTATTTGTTATATTGTAATGAGTGTCGTGGTGGCCCACTGGCTAAAGGCCTCGCCTTGCTTAGGTTCAAATCGGGGCAAGTACCAATGTGTCTTTTTCAAATTCATTTATGTACATTCTAAGTATATCTTGAAAATCGTTGACAACGGTGAAAGAAAACATCATGAAGAAACCTACATGCGAGATGAATGACGCGATGTGGATTTCCGTCTGTGTGATTGGTTGATTTGGTCGATTGGATAGCGGTCAAACTCTTTGCGTTACCGTATTCACTTGTGCAATACGGCTGCTGATCTTACAGTCTCAAATCGCCAACCCGCATTGAGCGCACGTGGTGATCAATGCTCGTGCTTTCTCTGTATGAAAAGAGGCCTTTACCCTGCAGTGGTAGAGTAATAGGCTGGTATTATTATTATGGTATACTAGCTGACCCGCGCGGCTACGCTCCCGTCGACTTGCTACCTAACTACCTACCCAGCCTACCTGCCTACCTTGCCTACACTGCCTAGCCTGCCTACCATGCCTACCCTGCCTACACTGCCTTCCCTGCCTAGCCTGCCTACCCTGCCTTCCCTGCCTACCCTGCCTACCCTGCCTAGCCTGCCTACCCTGCCTACCCTGTCTACCTTGCCTAGCCTGCCTACCCTGCCTAATCTGCCTACCCTGCCTTCCCTGCCTGGCCTGCCTACCCTCCCTACCTTGCCTACTGTGCCTACCCTGCCTTCCCTGCCTACCTACCTACTATTTTTTATCTATCGTCAATAGTTTTCTCAGCGCACCCAAAGATTGAATTTTATAGGCAACATTTTGCTACCTTGGTTTACATTATTGCAATTTTCATAAGGATCTCTATTTTTTTTTAAATGTATTATAGCCTATGACACTCAGGAATAATGTAGCTTTCTACTGGTAAAGGAATCCTTAAAATCAGTTCAGTAGACCCAGAGATTACCCCTTACAACGTCACAAACTCACAAACTTTATTTCTTTATAATATTAGTACAGATATTGACTATATATAGTATGTTTAGGTTTTGAATTCGGTCGGGTTCGTTGTAATGTCATGAAAATTGGTTACTCTATAGGTACTTTTAGAAGTTTTTTATTATTCGTTTTAAGAACATAAGTTTGGTTTGTATTTACTTCTGCATTCCCCAAAAACAAATAATGTCAATAACCTTGTGCTAATCTTCTTACGCGAATCTTTACCATTTTTTTTTTTTTTTTTGGGTGGGAAATCATCCAATGACTTCTCCCGCTCTGGGTGAAGCGGGAGGGCGTGTCAGACTTTTACTGACTAAAACCCACCCGTGTTCCTTCAGTTGTTTGTGCCAGGGCCGCGGTAACACTCTTTCAAATTTATCCGCGACCCAGACAGACATCGGCCCTCTCGGGCCCCGTCAATTTTGCTGACATCTCTTTGAGGCGCGCGTGGAACACTACGCGCCGTCGACTCGGGCCTGGTCCTTATCGGACGGCGAGCTACCCATTACTTGCCGTCCGCAAGCCCGCGCCTACGGTGGCCGGGAATCGGCTTGCGACTCCCGACGCCCGGGTCGTCTCCTGCGGTGGTTAGGGGCATGAGGGCGCCTCCTTTGCGTCTCCCTCAGGCGTTCCGCCTCCTCCTTTGCGAGCATAACTGCTTCGCAGAAGGAGGAGACAGCTTCCCATGCCCTCTCGCTCCGTACCATGGCCTGCACCAGGGCCGGCCGCGAGAGGTCGCCACCGCTGATCGCCTCCACGAGGACACGGCGGTGCTCCGCCCAAGCGGGGCAGACCTCCACCGTATGCTCCACCGTGTCCTCCGGGCGATCCACACAATGGTGACACCCGGGCGTTTCCTCCCGCCTTATCCGGAACAGGAACCTCCCGAAACAGCCATGTCCGGTGAGGACCTGCGTCAGGCGGAAGGTGAGGACGCCGTGGCGCCTCTCAAGCCACTCCTCAAAGAGGGGCCTTATCGCCGCAATTGTGGCGTGCCCAGCACTGGGTTGCGACAGTCGCTCTCTCCATGTCGCCATGAGATCCTGCCGGAGCTCTGTCCGCCAAGCCGCGATATGTCGCGGCAGCGGAGTTGTGCCCCGGCGTTTCGCCTCCTCGCGCCACTCCCAAATGTGCGCGAGGACTTTTGCCTCTAGATCCCATGGCAGCAATCCGGCAAGGAGGCTCGCCGCCTCACCGGAGACCGTGCGGTATCCCCGGACCAGCCGGATGGCCATGACCCTTTGGGACGCGTTCAGCGAGCGGGCTGGTCTCCGCCTCATGGAACCCGCCCACACCGGTGCGCCGTAAAGGGCCATGGACCGCACGACCCCCGCGTAGAGCCTCCGGCAGGAGGCGTTTGGACCCCCTAGATTGGGCAGGAGTCGCTTGAGAGCAGCCCCAGCCCGCTCCAGTCTGGGCGCCAAACGTCGGAAATGCTCCACGAAATTCCACCGGCTGTCGAGGACGAGTCCCAGGTACTTCATCGTCAACCCGACGCCGATGTGAACCCCTCCTACCGTTATTTGGGTACCCGGCGGTGGCGCGTTCCGAGGACCATGAAAACACATGGCCTCGGACTTGTGCAGGGCCACCTCGAGTCCCAATTGCCGGATCCTCTCGACGACTATCGCAACCCCGCGTGTCATTAGTTCAGCCGCCGCCTGGTGCGACCTCCCCTGCGCCAGGACCAGCGTGTCGTCAGCGTAGCAAATTACGCTGACGCCGCTAGGGAGGTCGGCGCGCAGCACCCAGTCGTAACCGATGTCCCACAGATGCGGCCCCAAGACCGATCCCTGTGGGACACCGCCCGACATCTCTCGCCGGTTCCACTCTCCCTGGTGACCGGGGTAGATGACGGCCCTGTCCGTCAAATAGGCCTCGACCACGCGACAGAGGTAGGGCGGCATCCGGTGATACCGGAGTGCTTCCCTGATGCAACTCCAGGGCAGGGTGTTGAAGGCATTGGCGATATCTAGAGACACCGCCAAGACGACCCCACCCCGGGCCACTGCATCCCCCGTCGTGAGGGCTCGCACGCGCATGATGGCGTCCACCGTAGAGCGCCCCCTGCGGAAGCCAAATTGGCTCTCCGCCAGATCCGGTCCCACCCGCACCAGCTGCCCAACGAGGCGGTCTGCAATAACTCTTTCAAAGAGCTTGCCCACCTCATCGAGCAGCACGATGGGCCGGTAAGCGGACGGAGAGTCCGCTGGGCGCCCCGGCTTCTTAATGAGGACCAGTTTTCCCATCTTCCAGCGAAGTGGGAACTGGCCCCTCTCCAAGCATGCGCTAAAGAGCCCCCTTAGTCGAGGCCCGAGAGCCTCCAAGGCCAGAACCCAGGCCTTACCAGGTAAGCCGTCGGGTCCTGGGGCGGTATTTTTGGCATTCAGCCTACGTACCGCCACTCTCAGTTCTACCTCAGTCACCTCAGGAGCATTGTCGTCGTCGTCGGTGTGGTCCGCATCGGGCACCGCAAGAGGTGGAGCCATGGGCGGGGGAGTATGTTCCCCTTGCGAAGGGAACAGAGTGCTCACCACGCCCTCCACGAACTGCGGCCGGAGACTCTACGTCAGCGGGGGCGCCCATGGGCGGAGTTTATCCCGCACCATTTTGTAAGGGCGCCCCCACGGATCCCTGTTTAGAGTCCCCAGCGACTCCTCGCGGGCCAAGCCTTTGGCCCGCTTGATCTCCGCTCGGAGGGCGCTCCTCGCCGCTCTGTACCCCTCGTACAGCTCCACCTCAATGGCTTCCGTATCCGGAGGACGGTTACGGAGCCTGCGGTGCCTGGTGTACCGGCGTCGCGCAGCAACGCACACCTGGCGCAGAGCCGTAAGCTCCAGCGACCACCAGTACACCTGGCGCCGGGCACGTCCTGGCTGGACCCGGGGCATTGCCACGTCAGATATCTCGGACATGGCCTCCCGGAACCACTCCGCCTCGTCGTTGATGTCAGCAGGCCTATCCGGTGATGACACCCAGGCCTGCACGATCGAGGCTTCCAGGAGGAGCTCCCGGTCCAGCTGTTTCAGTGCCCACTGCGGACCGCTCGGGGTCTGTCGGACCGGCGCGCTTGGGCTCTGGGTGGAGACGTCGAACCGAATATACCGGTGGTCGGAATACGTCTCCACCTCCTCCATGACGCGCCAGTCGACGACACGCGGTGACAGAGCGGGGCTGGCGAACGAAATATCCACCACCGATTCGCTCTGCATCCGCACACACGTGGGGACAGAACCCCGGTTGAGGACGACCAAGCCTGTCTCCAGAGCCCAGTCCTCAACCATCCTGCCCCGTGTGTCTGTATACCGGGAACCCCAAGCCACATTCTTGGCATTGAAGTCCCCGAGGACGAGCACAGGGAGGGAGCGGTACCCGACGACGACAATTTTCAATTCCGCAAGGGAGTTGTGGAACTCGGCTATACCGGGAACCCCAAGCCACATTCTTGGCATTGAAGTCCCCGAGGACGAGCACAGGGAGGGAGCGGTACCCGACGACGACAATTTTCAATTCCGCAAGGGAGTTGTGGAACTCGGCGAGAGTTCGGTTCGGGGAGAAGTATACCCCCACCACGGCAATCTCCCCGAACCGTGCTGCCACGCAACCCTGTCCCCTCTTGACACCCTCGAGTGACGGGGTGCCGGCGGACGCGAATCTTTACCAGAGTTATGGCATGGTTGTCAAACAGCTCAGCTGAAAATCAAAATCCAAAATGACGCCGACGATAATTTGATTCTCATTATTGGATAATTTTAATGGTTTCTCCGACAAAAGGTCGACAACTTTTCTTTTTTTTTGGGCATCATTTCCTTGGTTTCCGTGTATGTAAATAACGATTATGGGTTTAAAATCAAAATCCTAGATGGCGCCGACGAAAATCTTCGATCGAATCATAGGTGTCATTTTTATAGTTTTCTAGGTCGCTAATAACGAATACGGGCTTTAAAATCGAAATTATAGAAAAATAAACAACCTGTAACAAATGGCAGCTGCCATCTTGGATTTAAAATTTGCGGTAATAGCGCCCCAGGACTCAGGAGCCAGAAAATCCTTTAGAATATTTATGTAAAGCTTTGAATAGCCGCCATCTTTTATTTGTGAATTAAGAGAATGTACCAGCCCTTAAACTTATGTATGTATTAAGTTGTCGTAATGCAGCTTGGTACATATGCACCGCCTTCTTTGATACATTTTAAATGAATTTTCTGGATCACCACCCTCGAAAATCATGTTAATGACTTCCATTACGATAAATTGTATGGTGGCGACCATACAATTTTGGATTTTAATTTTCAGCCCTTTCTCTATTGACAACCATGCCATAACAGTTGGCTTCGTAAGGATCCGCGCAAGTGTACCAGTTCTTCCCTACGCCTACTTATCATACATAAACATACTCGTATTTATACTGGTCATTCTGTATATAACCTTTCGAAAATATCAAAGTAAAACTGTCGTATAAACTAAAATGTAACAGATAAAATATTTTGAATACCAACCGCGTTCCGAATTTGAATTCATGTACGTAATAGAAAAATTCGGCGCGAAATTTGCTACAAATCCGATATTTTTCTCAAAATACTGTTATAGTACATTACTGCAGCGTCCAGCAAAAGAGGCATTGTTGGACGAACGTGTAAATGTGGGCCGAGGCGAAGCCGAGGCACACATACGTTAGTCCATCAATGCCTAGTTGTGGCCAAGGCTTGTATAGTACTTTTCTCAAATAATGCGCGGAAATTAAAACTAAGTAGCACATAGAACTCGTTTTGTCAAATACAATAATTATTTTTCGAAATCAATGACAAACAACAATTATTATTCCCGTGTAATTTTATTTCTGTAAACAGCTTTCTATATGCAAGCCAGTTCGAAATTTAAACCATGTTTCGGCGTAAAAGATCGTTCCATTTTTAAATTACACGACAAAATAATCCTCAAATTTCCAAGCATAAAAGAGAAAAGATAACATCATTTATGTATAGTTATTACTATAAGTTATTATTGTATTTTATGTCTATAAACGGGTTTGTTCTAATTTTAAAACAAAACATTTTTGATAATCACTCATTTATTTAAATGAACCGAGTCGATCGAAATAATTTAAAATAATTGTTAGACACTTAATCGATTAGGCTGAATGCAATTTTTAATCGATTATGAGACGGGTGAATGGACAGCACAAAAAAAACACCTCCAAAGAAATGTCATGTTGCAAGGTTTCATCAAATTTTTGAGCAAATTTTGCCAGATTTTGACTTGTTTTTTTATGAACTTTTGTATGAAAAAATAGGTACATAAGGACGCAAATATAATGAGTATATCTTTATTTTGTCCATTTGCAACTTTTCAGCAAGCGAAAAGGTTGTTTATGCACATATTTCGAGCAAATCTAAATTGTCTACCGTTTGGAAAGGTGTAGTAATTCGTATTCTGTACACATTTTGCAGTAGACTGACGCGGTTTAACCGACCTCAACATGTTAATTAAGATATTTTTTACAAATTAACTGTGTAAAATAGCTGCGTAAACTTATTTTTCTGAATAAATTCGAATGTTGAAAGTTCAAGTAAATTCCTGAATTTCATGACTTAATTTGCAACAACCTGTCGACTCAGCTGGTGTGTCATGTGTCAAAATCTTGTCGAGCAGAGTGGTTAATCAAAAATCTTTTGAGATTTTGGGCATAATTATAATTAGTATAGATTACTTAGCAACAGATTCTGCGAAAGTTGACATCAAAGCCGAATAGCGAGTGTAATTGATAAGATTTATTGTGAACAAACTGATTTAGCTTTCTTGTGTAACATCTTGGAGTTGAGTGGGGAGGTTGGCGTTAATGAACTTTACTGTAATTGCTTACTAACTTCTCTACGATGTCACGCAAGTAATATCACGCTTATTATCTGGGCATGCAAGAAAGTGAGCCAGTTATGAATTTCAGGTTATAGGATGAATACCGGCTAAGTGCGTGTACCATGTACAGCGACGTATTCCACATTGGGCACGCGTTTTAACGGCACCTAAGTTAATGGCACCTGAGGTATTCCACGGGATACGGCAACTATCGATATTTTTCGCAGGTGCCATTAGTGGAATATTTTATTAGTTAACATTTTATTCCACATTTGGCACCTACGGATCAGTAGATACTAGTGTTGGGACGTAAAATTCGATTCAAATCTGTAGAGAGTTTAAAAACATGATAAAAATATAACTGCCTCCTTTGCTTTTTTAGTTAGATGTTGAGCATTATAAGCATTTATACCCAAACAACCAGGAGGCCAGAATCATGAAGACGTCTTAGTATTTGCGGGGCTGGAGTTATAACCGGTAAAGACTAACTTAAGTACTTACCAGGAGATTATAATATGAGGAAGCATTACCGAGGCTGGGATCATGAGATGTAAAAAGCGTGCCAGGAGATTTAATTAGATTCTGACCTCCTGGTACTCCGTTAGTCTCTACCGCTTATGATTCTAGGGCCGCAAATACTTCTTAGCTACATTTAGCTAATAGCCAATATTGAATTAGTTTACATTTATGCCAAGATTAATTATTGTTTTCGGTTTTCACACTATTGTGCATGGGAGCAGAGAATACATACACTCTTCAAAATTTAATCAATATCGTGATAATAGTCCCAACTAAAATGGCCATGCAACATAGGACTAAATTATTATAAGCGTTCCGATTTTATAATTTGGCTAATGAACCCAAAAATTACTTACTTGTGTACGTACCCCGCCAAGTAGCAAGGTACACGCACCATTCCTCGAACGGAGGACGCTTCTGCCTTTTGTCCCTAGTTCACCATGGACCTACATCACTCGGGCACATACTACAATCGGGTAACGAGAAGTTCTTCACATGAAACCAAACAGAAACACATGCCTTACCGCATAACTGTGGCAGTTCATAAGTTGGTGGACCAGGCGTCTTTATTTCTTGTCCTATAGGACGGGTCCGAACTGTCGGCTTAGCTGGCACCTGTTTTAAAAGCCTTTCTCTGCATTCATATCCCCCCCCCTTGCGTGTTTGAGCAGAGTGGACGTGTTTTCTGTTGCGCGAATATTAATTTTTTTAATTGATATTTTAAATTCATTTAAGTTCTGTGTTTTTTAAATAATCGGACCCTCCTTTTCTATCTTGTGGCATCGTCCGTAAGAGGCGGCGGCCATAGTGGTTTGTGTCGGACCTCTCATTCAGCGAGCTGCGAACGTCAAATTGTGGAACTTGGATTCCTAAAAGTGTTGGCGTCTGCGGCGAGATTTGAACCTGGGCCGTCTTCGTGCACTGGATCGAGGTCGCGCCCGGTGAGGCTACGCCATACCAACATTGACGTAGCCGAGCGAAATTAAGTACCTAACTGCGCCCGCACAGCTACGAAGTTCTGCGTTATCGCGATCGGCTACGCCGCGCGCCGTTGAGTGCTACGAAGCTACGAGGCTACGAGCTACATTATAACCAAAGCGTCGCGCGCGGTGAGTGATTCATTTGATCTGCTACGCCAAGTCTCCGTGCACAATACTATTGCAAAACGAGCAGTGTTTACGTTTTGCGTAACTTGTCATCGCCGTTGTGATATTAATAATGTCTTCCCGGCCCACTCCGCCCGCAAAAACTGAACAAACGTTATTGATACCGAGTACTAGTGTGCAGGAATCCGACACAGCATCGGATTGCGTGGGCTCGGACCCTGACTGTGGAATTCAGCCAAACATTTCACGTCGTTTGAAGCGAAAATTTGACGACCCTGCGCTCCGTGAAATAAAAGACATGCTGCTCGATGTACAGCTTCATCAAAAGAACCAAACTATAAAATTTGAGGAAGAAATGAAGAGGATGGCGCAACAAAATAATGAAATTATGCAATCAATTCAACACATGTCGGATAAATATGATGATGTTTTATACCAACTTCAGCGAACAAAAGAAGAAAATACTGTTTTCAAGAATCAAATAAAAAAGATGGAGCAAAAGATTGATCTACTCGAAAGGAACTCCAAGGCGTCGAGCTTGGAACTTAGAAACGTGCCCGAAACCCAGTCCGAATCAAAAGCTACTCTGATTAACATAGTAAAAAATGTTGGTGGTGTACTCAATGTTGAGGTGCTTGATAAGGATATTCGGAATATTTACAGACCCAAGAAAACTCAGAGCAAATCTACTCCCATAATAGTAGAATTTTCCACGAACTCTCTCAAGGAAACTATCATAAGTGCATCTAAAACTTTTAACAAAAACAACAAAACTGATAAATTGAACACCACACATCTGAAGATAAGCGGCGAATCAAAACCGATCTTTATAGCAGAGTCTCTCACCACCTATGGAAGACACCTATACTACCTGGCTCGTGAATATGTGAAAAATATTAAGGGCGCAAGCTGTTGGACCTCATATGGTAAGGTATATATACGCCAGAGAGAAGGAGGTCAATCTTTACTAATTGCCAAAGAAGAAGACGTGGCTAAACTAAAACCTCAATGACTAATCCGCTTACTACTACAATCACGCTCTGTCGCTGCCAAGATCCGTTTTGTATATTGCAACAAATACTGGAATAACACCCAGCTAGGGATTGTTCTAACTTTTACAGAATATTTTACTACTACTTTTTATAGTATTTACCTCATAAAAAAATGTAACTTACATCCAACTTACTCACCAATACACAAATACTACATTTCTTTACAAACTCACACAACTCGCACCCATATAAACCACACTACTCTACTTACCTACACTGTGACTTATTACAACATTTATATTTTTTCATTATTTACTTATACACGACTTCTACAGGTACATGTTATAATAATGCAATTACTTCATCTTAGTCAAATCATTAGTCTCAATCGTATTTGCACAGTATTTCTAATCATATCACGGAATATGCAATATTTTTGGCGCCTGATAATGATCCAATGCGTAACTAACTGCTTCGCCTCATCTAGAACTCAAGTATCATATATTAATAATTATCCTAAATATATTTTAAAAGCAAAATTTGCACCCATGTTATCTTCACTACATCCTAATGCGCGTAACATTCGATATCACTAATGATATAATAGGAGATATTGACCGATTTGATGTATCTGTTCCTGTTACATGCGAACCCGAGGAATGCATTTCACACTTAAAATATCCAGAACAATATATAAAAGTTCTACAACAAAATATTCGCAGTCTGAACTGCAATTATGAAGAGTTACATGTTCTGCTTAAAAGACTAAAGCTCTCGTCTGACATCATAGTGCTCTCTGAATGCTGGCTATCACAAGTTACTGTGTTGCCATTACTACAAGGCTACAGTTCATACAAAACTAATGACAACTACAATCAGAATGATGGTGTAGTTGTCTATACAAACAATAACCTCGAATGTACTGTGGAGGAACCTAATCTGCTGGAAGCGAACTGCTTAACGATTAAAATTAAAGAACATACTGTGGTAATTGCTATTTACAGACCCCCTAGTTTTAAATCTCCCGATGTTTTCTTGAATTCACTTCACACAGTATTAGAAAAATTTTCATCATTTAAGAATGTTATTATTGTTGGCGATATAAACATTGATCTCTTAAGCGCCAATCACATTACCACCGCGTACTTAGATACCATTAACTTCCATGGATTGCTTCCTGCCATTAATGCTGCAACCAGAGGTAAAGCGTGTCTGGACCATGTTATTATAAAAACGAAACTAAAAGCATTTACCTTTTCTCTGGGCACTAGTATTACTGACCACGAAGCCGTATTATTTTGTATGGAAAACGACACTACCAAGGATAAACCAATAAAATTGAAATTAAATTATAAAATTGACAATGAAAAACTAAAATCAGACTGCCAGAATTGCACTTTTGACGCTATATATCAAGAAAATAATTTAAATAATGCTATGAATAATTTCATTAACATAATAAAACAATTAATTATTAACAGCACAACAATAAGAATAATACCTAGAAATAAATTAACAATTAAGCCCTGGATATCCGTTGGTATGCTACGATGCATTAGAACAAGGGATAGAATGCATAAAAAAATAAAAACAAATGTAAATGATACCATACTAAAGATAACGTATTTGAGATACCGCAATCATTGCAATAACTTGCTCAAAAAACTCAAAAAGCAATACCAAAAGGATCAACTTAATATGTCGAAAAATAATTCAAAAAAGCTATGGTCTACCATAAAATCAATTTCTAACAACCGTAAACAAAACCAAATACCACAGCAGCTTCTGTCTATCGAAAAAGAACCTATAGATGCGATCAATAAAACAAATAAGTACTTCTCAACCATAGGCAAACAATTAGCAGATAGGATACCTTCACATATTCCCACGTTCAAGCCAGTAATTAAATCTACACTAAATTCCTTCGTTCTTTTACCCACTGACAACGAAGAAGTTGAAAGGACGATCAAAAACTTAAGAAGTGACTGTGCTCCGGGATGGGATCAAATAAGCGCTGACGCTCTAAAAACTACATGTGAAACCATCACGCCTGTACTTGCCAATCTAATAAACCGCTGCTTTGAGACCGGAACATTTCCTGCCGCGCTGAAAAAAGCCGTGATACACCCAATACATAAGGCGGGAGACAGAGGCAGTGTCAATAATTACAGGCCAATTGCAATATTAACAACATTATCTAAACTATTTGAACGCATAATAAACAAAAGGCTCACCAAATATCTAGAGGAACGTAATCTTTTCGCTGATACGCAATACGGATTTAGATCTAACCGCTCTACAGACAGTGCTGTTCTTGACCTTGTTAACTTTTTGGTGAGTAAACTAGACAACAAAAAAAAATGCTTAGCTATATTTCTTGACCTTGCAAAGGCATTTGACACTGTCTCTGTTCCCCACCTTGTGCAAAAACTTGAAAACTTTGGTATTAGAGGGGTCCCGCTGGCATTGCTAACAGACTATTTAAAAAATAGAACCCAATGCGTAAAAGTCGGCGAATATATCAGTAATGAACTACCAGTCGACTTTGGCGTGCCACAGGGCAGCATACTGGGTCCTACCCTATTTCTTTGCTACATAAACGAACTTTGCTCTCTTAAAATTCCAAACTGCCGCATATCGGCATATGCTGATGACACTGCGCTTACTTTTTTCTCTGACTCGTGGGACGAACTTTATAACTTAGCACAAAACGGGTTCAATACAATATGTCACTGGTTACTGTCGAACTCTCTCTCCTTGAATGAAGATAAAACTAAATACATTGTCTTCTCAATGACAAAACGATATAAACCTCCTAACCATTTAGACAGGATCTATGCACATAAATGTAACTATCCTCCTACTCCAAACTGCACTTGTCCTAACATAAATTCAACGGCATGTATTAGATATCTCGGAATTGAACTCGACGCTAACTTAACTTTTGGAAATCATTTGCAATCCGTATCCAAAAGAATCCGTAAGCTCACTTACATTTTTAAGGATCTCCGGGATATTGCAGAGAAACAGACCATGAGGATGGTGTACGAGGCCTTGGTACAGTCCATCCTTAGTTACTGCATAACCACTTGGGGAGGAGCATGCAAAACAAAAATGATAATGCTTGAGAGAGCACAAAGGATGATCCTAAAAGTGAGCTTATCAAAGCCACGACGTTTCCCTACCTCCACACTCTATGAGGAAACTCAAGTCTTGACTGTCCGTCAGCTGTACGTGATGCTGACTATACTTCGCCAACGCTCCTATTTAACCGAAGAACTAAGAAAATGCAAAGCTCTCACTAGAAGACGCTATGCACTTTGTGAGTCAACACCGGTACGCACCCGTTTTGCTGAAAGATTCTTCTCATTTCGTGGGGGAGTATTGTTCAATAAACTCAATAAAGATATTGACCTATCTGACTGTAGCAAAACTGAATGCAAGAATAAACTTAGAAAAAGGTTACTCGAATTAAGCTACACGGACACTGAAAAATTGATTGAGATGATTTCTTGATTTTTCTTGAATTTTTGCATTTAATTATTTACAAATAATATTTATTATTTAAAAATAATTCAGTATTTTTACATACATACAAACAGTCACTTGTAAATTTTATATATATATACAGCTATAAGGTAGTATTGTATTTCAAACTGACACAAGCTCGTACATACACGTATACACACACACACACACACAAACACATACACACACACAAGCACACATGCGCACGCATGCACATATTAGCTCATTCCTCCACTCACATATCTGCTTACTCACGACTTCCGACAGTCTGAGCAACATAATTTAATGGCGGGCCTGGAGTTCTAAAATACAGGCTTAGGCTTAGTTTAGACTCCAGATCTCCCACAAATTATACACTTTGCCAATATTTCTGTGTCTGACTGTAATTTGTACTCACGTTGATATGTAATTTGTGGAGATAAATAAAGATTTTTTATTATTATTTTTATTATTATCCAAACGGCATATTATAACTATTCTAACAAAACCTGAATAAATAAACGATGAGACTGCGTTATAACAATAATATTGACAAAGGCAAAGATGTCAATGTTGATAATTGGCTGTCAAAAACATTTGTGTGTCTCTTCAGCCAGGGACATATCAAATATAGAAAGGAGATCCCAAATCATAGCAACGGATGAACAGAATAAAGCTAGCGATAACATTTGAGGATAAAAACGGCACGGACACAGGAATCAGGAGGGCAAATAAAAACTCAGTGGAATTTCCACGGTCCAGGAAATTGAGCTGCACCGGATATCGTCGCACCGGAGCGACGTGCGACGGAGGAATGGCTTCCGGTCGAGGTGGGCCTCCTTCATTATTCCTCCATTCTCTCACATTTCAATACTGCAAATAACCTCGCGGATTAAAGATTTTTCGTCTCATATTTTTACAAGTTATTGGAGTTATAATTAACTTCTTAGTCAACAGATTTTTAAGAGTAGTGTTGTTTTATTGTAAAAGCTATGTTTACTTATCTAAACTGTTTGACCTGACATTCGATCTCACAGAAACTACCAGTGTTCCAGAACGAATTTCGAGTAAATTGTTCCCGACTACTTTTTCATGTAGATCCGAAGTACTTGAATTTTATAATCAAAGCCAAATGATAGGTTTCGGTTTGTTTAGCTAGCCCGCGTTTATATAAAACCGTCGTTGTGGAAAATTAGAGTGACCCGTTCGGTTAAAAACGTTGAAAGGTTTTCTGACCGGATGGCTACGAAGACATCGTTCTTACTGTTTCTAAGAAAAGTTTTCGGCAAAGAGAAAGTCTCTTTAGGGAGATAAAAACTGATTCAATATTAACAAAACTTGTTAGCTAGCGTTCCGCGGATCCTTTTTAAGGGTGAGGTCAAACGAATGTAATTTTGTGAGTCGCGTAAAATGCGTCGCGGAATTTACGTTTAACAGAAATTCGGTTAGGACGAAATTTCAGTTGCTATGCTACGTTTCTCCCCTCCCTCACGCCGATCGCAATTCGGTTGAAATAATGCGTGTCAGAATACAAATCATTTTTGTCGTCGTATGGTAAAACAGCCCCCTAGCCTTGATACAAACGTTTCGTATCGAATCTCTTTCTACAATCGTTAACGCCTTCTATTTGTATGTTCTGATCACGTGACTTAACGTTCAAATGTGTCATTCCCATACATTGAGTCGTTTAAGATTCGTTTACCAGCGTTATCGATTGTAGACTGTCAACTTGGCTACAGGTGCAGGAGTTTAGTATGAAACCGAATGCAGCGTAAATTCCGCGACGTACTCTCAACTTAAAAATTACGGTTGTTTCGCCTCACCCTAAGAGGAAATGCGGTCGCAGACATCCGACTTAATATCCTAAGTAAAAGTAATAATTCGAGGTTTGGCTCTCGCCTATTTCCTCCTCCAATATTGGACCGATAAAAATGATATGCCATAAACTAAAAAACCGGCCAAGTGCGAGTCGGACTCGCGCACGAAGGGTTCCGTACCATTATCGCAAAAAACTACAAACAATCACGTTTGTTGTATGGGAGCCCCACCTAAATATTTATTTTATTCTGTTTTTAGTTGTAAATTTCAACTGTCTAGCTATTACGGTTTTTGAAATACAGCCTGGTGACAGACAGACAGACCGCGGAGTCTCAGTAATAGGGTCCCGTTTTTACCCTTTGGGTACGGAACCCTAAAAAGAAAGATATATACTGTGCCCTTTTGTTTTCATGTTTGATGATACATTATCATTATAAGCATTAGAATCTTGAAAAATGCTCAGAATTGTACCATCAACAAATGCCTAATTTGACAACTGTAAATGAAACAAGCCAAACAAAAATAACTTTTTTTAACAAGCCTTTTAGCTTAACGTGCATTGTCGTCCAAATCCAAACAAAACGTGTAAGCAAAATTTCAGCTCAACTGGATGGGTACAACTGTTTTAAAATTCAGTTGCAAGATTTGACCCAAACAACAAGGCAAGTTAAATAAAAGCTTGAAAAGAAGAAAAACGTAGAAGCAAATATCTTTTTTATTCAATTTATGGAATCGCTTTTAAATTTGTCCAATACTGGAGGAGGAAATAGGCGAGAGCCAAACCTCGAATTATGACTTTTTACTTAGGAAATTCAGTCGGAGCTCTCTGCCCGCATTTCCTTTGTTTTCATTCCCAGAAACTGTAGACAGAGGTGTGTGTATAAATACAACACACCAGCACAAATAATATAATACTAGCATACAGATACCTCATCCCATACATAGAAACCGTGCCGACGTAACTATCGTTTGTCGTCTGCTTAATCTGGTAATTTTTTGTACATCGAACGCATTCGGTTCTGTTTCACGGTGATAGATAGATGGTGTTAGCAGCGACTTGCAAGTAAAAGGGTTTACTAGGTTCGTGAATGTTTTTTTATTTATTTATTTTATTTTATTTGGGAAACAAACAGATGCATAATCAAACATAAGCATACAATTAGTTCAACACAATCCAGAAACAGTTTCCACAGATTGATATACTCGTAAATTAATCTAAGTTACAGTACAACCAGAAGTTCACACAATACAAAGAAGTGAGAATTCAATATTATATTATTATTATTTTTTCTTTAAATACAGTGAAGGTTTGATTTCTAGTATTTAACGCACGTTTTTACAGTTTTTTTTGCACCAAAATGTGTTAAAATGCAAACTTTAACAATCGAGTGGAATGCCTCAGAATTTTAAAAATGCGCCATCTATTGGCATCAATTTTAAATGATCCGTCGTCGTCTTTGAAATGTGAATTAAGAGCCCAATATTCCATAATTTTGTACTTAGGAGAGTTGATTAAACAAGAACATACAATTTTTGTGTTCAATTCCAGAAAATGTTAATTTTACACACATTCAATAACAGATGGAGGTGCATATCGCGCCATCTAGTGAGATTTATTTGAACCAAATTTTATTTCTTAGCAATGAGACCCCGTGACACCAGTAACTTTGACCTCAGATCACCTTTACATTTAAGCGCCATGTAATACTGAGTTATTGCCGTTACATACATGCGTACACAATACCACACCATTTTCCCATGCACACACTACAGAACACCACATATAGGGACTGAGCTGCTTGCATTCGGACAAATTCCTGATGGAAAAACCAAACAACTATATTTTGGTCGAGTTTAGCAGCCACGCTTTCGATCACTATATCGAAAAGGCAATGAATCTACTAAAATTCAACTTTATATTAAACGCAGGTACAGGATGTGGAGAAATATCGTTTATAAATAACGATCTTCTGTCGGTCTATTCTGTGACAAGTAAAAAAACCTGCCAAGAGCGAGTCGGACTCGCGCACGAAGGGTTCCGTACTTGGTAAATTGTGGTTTACGATTTATGACATATAAAAAAAAGCTACTTTCTAGATCTCGTTCAAACCAATTTTCGGTGGAAGTTTACATAGTAATGTACATCATATATTTCTTTAGGTTTATCATTCTCTTATTTTAGAAGTTACAGGGGAGGGAGGGACACATTTTACAACTTTGGAAGTGTCTCTCGCGCAAACTATTCAGTTCAGAAAAATATGCTATCAGAAACCTCCATATCATTTTTGATGGCATATCCATAGATATGCGTATGGGATTAATGAAAAAAAAAAAATTGAGTTTCAGTTCTACGTAGGTATGGGGAACCCCCAAAAACTTTTTTTTTTTTTCTATTTTTGTCTAAAAATCTTAATGCGGTTCACAGAATACATCTACTTACCAAGTTTCAACTGCATACTTCTTATAGTTTCGGAAAAAAGTGGCTGTGACATATGGACGGACAGACAGAATCTACAAGGGTTCCGTTTTTTGCCATTTGGCTACGGAACCCTAATAAAAAACTGGCCAAGTGCGAGTCGGACTCGCGCACCGAGGGTTCCGTACAAAACTCAGCTTAAAGGTATTATAGACCTGAGTATTTGATATGAATTTCAATTTAATAACTCTACGCGTTCATGAGGAAAGGGGTAGTAAGTTTAAAATTTTTAAAAATATTTTTATTATAGGATGTAACTAAAAATTTACGGTTTTCGCCTAACCTATACTACGCGTTCCTAAAAAAAGGGTCTTGACAGAGAGACAGACGGACGGACGGACAACAGTGTGATCCTATCAGGGATCCGTTTTTTCCTTTTGAGGTACAGAACCCTAAAAAAACCACCGACTCATTTTTATTGCATGCTAAATAATTATTTATATAGTAGTAGATGTCAATAAATATAGATAATCTTTTGAAAACTTAATTATGACACGATATCTTGCGAAAACACCCCGATTCAAACAGTAAAAATTCCCATAACTTTTGAATGACTGAACCGACTTTCATGAAATTTTTTTTTTCTTTTTTTCTTTAAACATAGCTAAGTACACTCTCGATAAAGATATCTTTAAAAAAAACCGGCCAAGTGCGAGTCGGACTCGCGCACGAATGGTTCCGTGCCCAGGGTGGCGTCAACTATCTATGTATGGGGACACCCTTTAATTTTCAACTTTGTTATTTTTGGAATTTCTCCTTTATTTGTGCTGTAAGACTTTTTGCCAAATTTCGTGATTCTAGGTCAACGGGAACAACCATATAGGTTTTCGACCCAAAATCTATAGGGTACTTCCGGTTGACATAGAATTGTTAATTTTGGTTAAAAGCAAGGTTTTACAGCACAAGTAAAGAGAAAAATACGAAAAACAAAAAAATTATAAAAATAAGGTAATTTTTTTTTACACGTTTTCATGACAATCTAAATTTGCCTCAATCAATCAATCAATCAAGGTATTTATTTCAATTAAACTTTAGAAGTACTTTTGAATTGTCAAACAAAAAATTAATAAAAAGATGACTCTAGTTGCAAATTCGCAAGCGTCTGTAGGTCTCAATGGAGAAGAATTTGCAAGAAACTCCCCGGACACTCTTTTCCATCAGTTTTAATTACAAGTTTTTGGTTACATCATTCTTGTTGAAAAAAATACATATATGTGAGAACGATGTAAAAAGACGTGTACGTAAAAGCGTCTAGAGTAACAAATAATTAAAAAAAAGCAATTTAACAGGCCGAGACAGCTAAGTTATGACCAATCCCAACTGATGGCGCCCGTTCACGAACATGACGCATGGATCGGCACCACTCAGCTCAACCATCATGAAGGGAACCGAATGATCCAACACATGTGCCACCATCAGAGAGAAATTAGAGAGAGCATGACACACTCAACTGCCAGGGCACACAGAAGTCAACGAACGACATATAGGTACAGTGAATGGTAGATTTATCTACAGTCGGAACATAGTACTCACACTAAAAGAAATTGAGTTTATACAATACAAAAATTTGCATACAGTCTTCAGCATGTCCAACAATACTTCGATACTTTTCTGCCCATCACTAATTGTTCTTGCGCCCTAGTGGCTGCGGAGCAGGACCAGCATTGAGCCAAGCATTTTTATCAGCGATGTAATCCCCCAACTTATAATATGCTTGCCTACATAGTGTGCGTTTTATACAAGTCTTAAATTTCGTCTCATTTAGTTGTAGAATGTGGGGAGGAATTTTATTGTAACATTTTATACAGTACCCCATAAAAGATGATGCTACTTTAGCCAGCCTGAAACCTGGTTGAATTATCTGGCCTATATCTTTTTATCGTGTTTTTATACACCTAATTGGGACTATAGATCTTAGTATCTTCAACTTGCTAAGTCCACCCGTTCCTGAGAAAATCGGTGGTGACACAGGGACATACGGACGGACAGACGGACAAGAGAGTGATCTTATAAGGGTTCCTTTTTTACCTATTGAGGAACGGAACCCTAAAAAAACGAAATCGGTTCATCCGTTTAGGAGATGTATTGCCACAGACAGATACACAAATATTCACATACACAGGTACACACGACAAACTTATAACACCCCTCTTTTTCCGTCGAGGGTTAAAAATAGGTGACTTACAATAGGTGAAGTTAGACGTCTATTCTTACGCTAGTGAATTGACAGCTCACTGCAAACTACCTACACTTGAGTTTTCACGGTGCTATTTTTACAGAACATTACCACTATTACTGTAATAAGTTTTAGTTTATAATACGAGTACACTAGCAATAGGAAGTAGAAAACACCCAAAAGTACATCATAACTTGACGGTGAATAATCAATGAAACGCAATATTCTGTCTCGCGTTCCTCCCATTATTTATTCATGTAAGTAATGGAAAATTAAAAACGAAAACGGGCCAATATGGCGGGTCGTGTAGCATTCATTATTTAAGCCGTATTGCTGGGACATGCGGATCGCGGGGTTTATAGATCCCGCCATGAAAGCGCTGAGCTCTCGGGCGTTAACTGTACTCAGCGGTATGGTATACTGTGCTTCTTTTTTTTGCGTGGATATAGGCTCATGCATACTGCGCTACCACGGGGAGATACCACAGTTATGTGGGACTCCATACGCACAAAAACCCACTAAAACTCCACGTGAAAACTCCGTGTCCTCCTGTGTCGCTTATGGCGGGAACACGGGCACGCGTTAGCACGGGCACGCGTTAGCACGGGCACGCGTTAGCACTCACCGCGAACCCGCCACGGCTGTCCGTCACTGGACCCTCCTCTGGGGAGTACCACCCATCACCGGCGCACTAGAACACGTTGCACGCCGTGACCACGCCAGGAATCAAACCAGCACATGGGCGCCAGACGACCCCGTGTTTGGCACCCTTGGTCCTCCTGTGACGGGTCAGGACAGTGGCCACGCCACCTACCACTTTTACTACCACGGCTGCAGAAGATAGAGAGAGCGACCAATGCTATATCGACACTGCACTCCCCTGGGCCCCACCGCTTTCGCCATCTGAGGGTGGCGACCCCGTGCAGGCCGCGGAGGATAGGGAGAGCGGCGCACTGTAATACCCGTTATCCCGCCGCGGCCACCAACCCTCATCCGCGATGCCTCAGATACACGACATCACGGCCCGCCTCAGTTGCGATGTCGCCTAAGCGGCACCGCATCTTACTTGTTGGCCGCTACGTCGTGGGCTTATCGGCAAAAAGCCTGACGAGCGGTTCCACTTCGCTTCTCCGTGAGTGTCTTAGCCACGGCTACTGAGTCCCCCGCCTCGACAATGCGGCGGAAACCCACCGGGAGGATACTGTGCTCCTAAGACCAGGTAATAAGCTATGGTGTCCTGGTTGGATTTCAGGCAATGCTGTGAAAAATAAAACATAGATGATTGATGCGAACGTTCATAAAAGAAAGTTGTTGAATTATTGTAGGACTTGTGTTAACAAAGCTTAATAAAAGCTACATATTCAACAGTAATATACAAGTTAACAGTAATATACAATCTATCTATCAAGTAGTAGGAATGGTGAAAGGGCATGCCCTTGATGCCTTGCCAGATGCCCATGGGCATCTTCCCTCTTCCATGTTTACGAGTTGTAACTTAAGTTACAACTCGTAAAACATGGTTTTTCTCGTAAATTTGGTTAACCAATTACAAGCTGAATTGGTAAATTAATGGTATCGCTTGAATACCAAATCATTTAATACCTTATCCTAAACCAGTATTTCAAATAACAAATATCTACAACCTGAAAAATATTTCATTACGATACTAAAAGATCCCACACATCATACTTTATTTACTCGACTATAGCTGCCAGGAGTTTCTGAACTTCCACACAGAACAATTTTGAAAACAAAAAGTATCTAAGGAAAACCTCTTAATGTAATACACATGTATGAACAAGCATCAAAAAGATTTTGTAACAAGAAATTGGGCTCTTCACGTTACAACCAGCTATAGGAGTAAAGGTGGGCACACACTTAAACACTGCTGCAAAACTTGTGGGAAACTAACTTTATTTACCCGGTTCGGTGAAAATTTTCCCTAAAGATTGCAAGTAAATTCAAGTAAAATGACAATTTGAATATGTTTTTTCCTTTAACGGCCAAGGGTAACTTAAATGAAAATATATAACAACTTAGGTCCGGAGGCACCATTTCTTGGAAAATGCCGCAGGTAGGCAATAGAGAGACTTCCTGTGTCAAAGAATAAAGTTGTGTTCCACGAGTGTGGAGCCGTTCTTGTTAGCGAATCTTGCGCTTCGTTGCCTTCCGCGCAATTTGCGGTTCACTAAACTTTATTACATCTTTTGTTTTAGGTGGAGCACCCAACTAGTCGGCGCAAGACACAGATAGAATACAAAAAAGAGAGAGGTGTCTTATGGATACACGTACACGGTTTGAACGGAGTTCGAATTATTAAATTTACAGTCTTTCAGTTTCGTAAAATATGAGGTAACTGAAATAACAACACAGAGTAGCGGCTGCTAGCGTAGGTACTGTATGTGTCTAGTAAGTGCGCGCTCGTTCGTCTTCGGTTTTCTTCGTGCGCCTCCGGCTCTCTCTTCAGCATCTCTATTTTGTGCGGATCTTCGCTTGTACTATCCAGTATGCAGCACGCTGTGCCTCGCACAATAAAATTCATCACGCAGTAATTATTATTTACATTTACAAAAAAGGGTATTTAAACGTTAAAATTATAAATATTTTTGCATATTCTCAAAAATAACAGCAAGCTGAATCGATTGAAAAAGTTTTAGTTGCCTAGATGATCGGGAAGTGCCTCAAAAATCACTACAAAAAGGTGTCGGTTTTTGGTTTTGTTTTCTTCATTATTACACTTTTTTTCGGTCTAGCCCCTCCGCAAACAAATTTAATCAGAACTATAACGTGCGATGAGAAACTCCGTTCCAAAAATTACGTACCTAACTAAATTGTGAAGTAGTGTGCATTCGAAATTCTTTGTTTAACCTTTTGAGACAATCACAAGAAAAACAATGAGGTACGGCGGAGTTAAAAATCAATAGAAAAGGTCGACTCAATGCCGCTCGGCTTAAGCTCTCTGAAAAAAGTTGCCAGTTGGAATTGACTTTCCCTGTTCAGGACCCGAAGTTACAGTATGCTTCAGTTGCTCTTAATACGGCTGACCCATTTCGCCATCATTGCTGTAAAGGTTTGTAGTTTTTTATATTCAACGGCGTTATTTTATAATTACTGAGATAATTTTACGTGAAATTTTATATAAAATAAAATTAAAGGTTTAAAAGTAAGTCGGCCTTATTTTTACTTTCATATTAATTAACGTAGGTACGACGGACTTATTTTATTATTTAAATATATGAAAGAGTAAAAGCTTTTGTTTGACCCATACCCAAGTTTATTAAATTCTTACCGAAATTAGTTGTCGTATTTGTTTGATTTATTTCGATAAAAATGTATTTTTACGTTCTGCCAGCGGCTTCACCCGCGTTAAAAGTGTTTTCTTATCCCAAAGGAACATTATACCGGGATGAAAAGTAGCCTATGTGCTATTTCCAGACTATAATCTATATCTATGCCAAATTTCATTCAGATACATTCAGCCGTTCTGGCGTGATTAGCAAGAAAAAAACCGGCCAAGTGCGAGTCGGACTCGCACACGAAGGGTTCCGTACCATTATCGCAAAACACTGCAAAAAAATCACGTTTGTTGTATGGGAGCCCCCCTTAATTTATTTTATTTTAATTTAATAATTATTATTTGTTGAAGAGAATATACAACTAAATATTCTGTGAATATTTCAAGCGTCTACCTGTTACCGTTATTAATATCGAGCAAAAAACGGCAAAAATATCACGTTTGTTGTATGGGAGCCCCCCTTAATTATTAATTTTATACTGTTTTTAGTATTTGTTGTTATAGCGGCAACAGGAATACGTTATCTGTGAAAATTTCAACTATCACATTTCATGAGATACAGCCTGGTGACAGACAGACAGACGGACAGCGAAGTCTCAGTAATAGGGTCCCGTTTTTACCCTTTGGGTACGGAACCCTAAAAACGTACATACATCCATCCTAACTTTCGCATTTATAATATTAGTAAGATAAAATAAAAAGACTAAGTAATCCACTTAGTTCAAATAGCTTAGAAAAACATGTAACAAGTAAAGTAACGCAATAATACGAATTATGTTTGGAATAAGTAAATAAACGACGTACGTTCTGCGTCGGTATACCTGATTGCGTAGTGTGCGTGCGAGCGGTCCGAAGCGGGGCAATCCGCCGCAGGAAACAATCCGTGCTGCTGAATAATTAAATATATCCCGAATTACTTTTCTCTTTCTGTTAGTGAATCATATTTCAAAAAGTTGCTGTGATCTTGATATTTCTGCGAGATTGTCTGTACAGATACAAACAATCTCGCACAACTGTATAGATACAGTTTGCAATTTTGGTAATGTTATTAACAGATTTATGTTATTAACAATTCGTCAAAAAGGATTATTATGTTTCATTAACCTATTACGATTAGATTATTTTATAACTGACTTATTCTATTTCAAATAATGAATAATAATAATAAAAATATGTTTATTTCTCACCACAATATTAGACAATACATCATATAGAATGTTTTAACAAGCTTATTACTATTGTGGGAGACTGGTGCCTAAACTAGGCTGCAAGCCTCTGTTTCAGGACACCAGCAGCCGTATTGCGTAAGTGCGCAAAGAGTTTGACCGCTATCCAATCGACCAATTACAGGCGAGATGAATGATGCGATGTGGATTTCCGTTTTGTGTGATTGGCCGATTTGGTCGATTGGATAGCGGTAAAACTCTTTGCGCACTTACGCAATACGGCTGCAGGACTCCTACCTTAACACAGTCATTATCTCAATGCATTTTTTTAGGTATTGAATCTTGATCTGTGAACACGAACAAAATACTGCCGCGCTAGTGATAAGAGCAGTAAATATGTTTTGCATAGTTTTGAGTTATTGGCGACCAAAGCTTTTGTTACAATTTTTGTATGACTATGATATTGACTACTTATTCTAATTTACATTAATTGTGATGATTGAAACTTGTAGCCCAAATAAAGCGCTTTTTAACCGACTTACCAAAAAAGGAGGAGGTTCTATGTTCGACATTATGGATGTTTTTTTTTTTTTTTTTTTTTTTTTATGTATGTCGGTCAATTGTGGACCGATTTTGAAAATTCTTTTTTGTTTGAAAGAGTTTACTTCGAAATTGGTCCCATTTTAATTTGGTGAATATCTAATGAAGAACTTCGGAGATATACAACAGAACTCTTCAATAAATAACGGTAAATCTCTCGGGATTGCTGCAATCGCATGTCTGTTTATTGTTTATACCATTTCATAACATAACATCACGCCAGTATGCTCGAAAGTGGTATGCAGATCTCTCATTTCACCGGTTATATTCAAGTTTCATGTTACTCGGGTAATCTATTCTGTCTTTATAGGTACTTACTTAACTACTTCCCTATTAGGTAGGTACAACTAAAAAGTTAAAAATAAAAAAAACTTTTTTACAAAAAAATACTACCGACTTCCAAATAACAAAACTAGAAAGTGAAAATAACTTTATTTTTGGAAGTCGGTGTCCTTAACTTAAAAATTTGGTACCTATCCAAAGACACCGACTTCCAAAAATAAAGTTATTTTTCACTTTCTAGTTTTGTTATTTGGAAGTCGGTAGTATTTTTTTGTAAAAAAGTTTTTTTATATATTCTTCACTTAATAAAATTGTATCTGTAATAGAATAGTTTTAAATGACGAAAATCCTTTTATTAGTGTTAGTTCAAGCAACTGAAATATCGATTGCTTATAATAATAGCAGTAAGTAGTAAGTTACTGCTGTTTTTATAAGCAACTCGTACAAGGTTTAGGTTAGGCTTAGGAATAAAAACAAAGTGTTAGATAAAAACATTTCTGTTTATTATTATTTCTTTACTTAAGTTACATAATTATATTATGTTGGGCGCACGGTTGGCGCAGTGGTTGAGCGATTGACTGCTGCGCTGCGTGTCGCGGGTTCGATTCCCGCACGGAACAAATATTTGTATGACCTACAGATAGTTGTTTCGGCTCTGGGTGTTTGAGTATGTGAGTTTATATGTTTGTAAAGGCACCCACGATACAGGAAGAAATTCCTAGTGTGGGGCAACGTTTTAAAAAAAAAATATCTATGTATATATTATATAACGAGAAGTTTCACTAGGTTTAAGTTTACTTGCTTAAATAATCTGAGAACAACAAAATTAACAAACAATTAAGCTATTATACAAAAAATCAGTCCATCTTACTTTTACAAAGTCTTCTAAAATAATTATAAATTCTTATTGGGCTCCATTCTGCTTCCGTATATTATTAAAAATAACTTAAAAAATATATAATCCTGGCAAGTTTAGCCATATTTCAAAGTAACAAACAATAAAATCAGCCTTTCTACGTCATAATTTGAGATCAAACTTAAGTTAAAATAGTAGAATTAAAAAATATCAAACATAAAATAACAAGACCTTTTTTCTTGGTGTCATGAAATAACAAAATAGTTAATAGTTTTATCTATCTAGCTAAACTTAATCTATATCACTGACTTTATCTGAAACCATAAAAATTTAATTTAAAGTTATTTAGGCAAAATAAGAAACATCATCTGCCTAGCCTTTTCCCAACTATATTGGGGTCGGCTTCCAGTCTTACCGGATTCAGCTGAGTACCAGTGTTTTACATGGAGCGACTGCCTATCTGACCTCCACAACCCAGCAACTGGGTAACACGATACCCCTTGGCAAGACTGGTGTCAGATCTCAGGCTTCTGACTACCCGTAACGACTGTTAAAGACCTTCAAATGACAGCCGGGACACGGAGGAAACTCGGTATGTTGAAATGGTCACCCATCCAATGACTGACCTCGTCAAGCGTTGATTAACCTTGAGGATCGACCCGTGCGGCTGTTATTATTAAGCCACGAGCTCCTCCTCCTAAGGAAAAATAAGAAACATACTTGACTTATTATATCGACAGTTACACACAGTTACTGCTCATAACTTAAGTACAAGTAAAATCTAAATGATAGAGCTTTTCTTGAAAACCCGGGGTAACGATACTTACTGTTGTCATGTTAAGGAAGATTTCTCATTTATTGGACTTACGGCCTTTATCCTTAACGAAATATACCGCTTCCCGATAAGCTTTTAAAACAGCTGTCAGTACATCTGGTAGAGCTCATTGCGCTGATTCGGGATCAATATTTAACTCTCTTTTTCAAAAATTGCACTTACTGCTGATATCGCTAGCGCGGCAGAATAGTTAAATGATAAATGATTTTATTTCTATAAGTTGGTTTGTACAAACACTTTTACATGTCGACCATATTTTTTAAAACTAGATGAGGTCGGCGTTTCCTGTCTGACTACTCTGAGAAGAAAGGTCGAAACAAACTCAGAGGTAACACAGTCTCTTTTAAAGTCCAGACAAAATCTTGGTTAGATCATGTGAAGACCATATAGACTGATGTCTGAAATGGTCTGTTATTGACAAGTTTTTGTTAGTATGTGTGTGTGTTTTGTATGAGTGTGTGTGGAGGTGAGTGTGTATGTTTTTTACATCAGTAGTATTATACTAAGGTAGCAAGTAGTTTAGTGTCATCATAATTAAATTCTTGTAGGAAGGAAGTTATTTTGTTTTTAAACATGATCTTAGTAAGATTAACTATCGGTAGCATCCTATTAATTTTATTGTAAAGAAAACCACATAGATGGCAGAAGAAACGCTTTGAGAATTGGGTTGGAAGATGAATGTCTGAATGTCTGTCTACGGGGTCGTATCGTCTCTTACCTTGTGACGTCGAAGGGTGGTATTTTAGCACAGAATGTTGTTTTAAAATTATGTTTTTATTGAAAAGTTGACATTCTGTCACAACTTTGGCTTCTTAATACATATAGTATTTTGTTCACACAAAAAGCACATTACCATTTAAGTAAAGAGTTAAGAAACAATATTTATTACCTATGACGTGTTTTAAGATATCTTAATTGTGCGAAATATTTAAGTATTGTTTTTTTTTAATTACAACAAAAGCTTTTTAAGGTCATCATTACAAAAGCGAGGATACCTACAACAATACTAAAATTCTGGCATTACGAGTACTTCTACAGCAACTATATGACTTACTATAATACTCAACTTTGAGTAACAGTTTGAGTTAAACTCGCCTTTGTACATGAGCTTTATTTCCACTTTATTTTATATGTTGTTTTGGTGTTGGCACAATAAAAAAGTAAAATACTTACTTGGCCATTACTACTGATAGCCACATAATTTCATTATTCTTTCAGTCTATTTCATAAAAATCTCCTTCATAAAAACCAAGGCACTGAGTTCTCAATCGGTTAAAAGCTTTGTCAGGCATGTGCAGTTAATTCTCCTAATTAGACCGTACCTAGCCGCACTAGATCATAAGCCTTTAACAAGGTGCGGCCTTAACCACTGCGAGGCTCCGGGGGGCCGGTATGTATTTGCGAGGCTCTTGTCCTTTGCAATGTATGTGATGAAGAGTTGTAAAGTGAAGTGTTGCAATACTGGACTGCATTCCGCACAAGCAAGACTATCCTTCGTCAGCTCAACATCAAAGCCAGACTTTCCAGCACCTGCCTGCGAAGAGTCCTGGCATTCTTCGGCCGCATTGCCCGAACTATTAACCTCGAGGTTATGACCTTCTTTTCATCAACTGCTCGAGCAGTTGATATTGGCAAGGTCGATACAGGAGGCCGCGGGGCCGCAGCTCGTTCAGGTGGTCTGACCAAATTCATGCAACGTTCAACACCAACTTGCACGAAGTACTCCACGACGCCAAGAACAGACACAGATGGAGGAACATCATAAGAGAAAGTTTGATATCTCGTCGGGGGAATCACGACTTCGGGACCCTCAGTAGTGCGGAACACGTCGCGACCAGGCGATGATGAAGTAATGTTAGACGAAAATGCAAAACTAAAAAGGTATTTTTTATTATTAAAACTTTACATAATACTTTCCCATGAAAAACTTATCATACTTTATATTATTGTTACGAATAACTGTTTGCTAAGGATAATATAAAGCAATTGTAAGCGTTTTGGAATGTCGCGCGAGCTCCCAGCAAGAGCGAGTCCCCGGGCGATTGCCCTGCTCGCCACCCTCTAAGGCCGCCACTAACTTTCACTGTTACAGTAGCTCTAGCATCTAGGTAGTCACAGATTATGAGACTGGTCGTCTTGACTTATTTTTCCTCTTAATTTAATTATGACTAGCTGTTGCCCGCGACTTCGTCCGCGTCAAACTCGTAAAAAATATATTTTTATTTTTTTAGTTTCTCGCCGGAGCTATGAATGTTCTCGTGATCAAACGTAGCCAATGTTACTCGTTATTACATCAGCTATCTACCAGTGAAAGTCCCGTCAACATCGGTCCAGCCGTTTCGGGAATTACCCGGAACAAACAGACAGACAGACAGATAGACAAAAATCTTAAAAATTGCTTATTTGTTGTTAGTACCGTATATACTTTCACGTGCATTCAATAAAACGTTGTTATTTTGATATTACATACATACGCTTCAATTTTATTTATTTGTATAGATTAACTGTGGCTTTGTGTGAATTTTACAGAATAATCCTTTTGTGATCTGTCAATTTTTTATGTAAAAATCTCATCATGAGAACTTATCTAAAGTGACCTTGAAGTAAGTTGTAATTTCGCCAATTTCCACCTTATGCCATAGGCATTGACAGTTCATTTCACCTAAGATTTCACGGTGAGAGTTTAAGAATAGCACTGGAATCTGCCGTTTAAAGTGTTGGAACTATATCAACATCACTGAATGCCTTAGTAGGCTGTAGCAGTTGGCCTACAGCTGAAGCACTGAGTTCCATACATTTTGAACTTTTTGGCAATCGTTATATCTCAAGCGATGTCAGTCTGTCTAAATTCTAGAGACAGTCAGGCCTTGGAATGTATTAATACAGTACATAATACTTTCCCATGAAAATTTAATAAACTTTATTTTATTGTTACGAATAACTGTTTGCTAAGAATAATATAAAGCAATTGTAAGCGTTATGGAATGTCGCGCGAGGTCCCAGCAAGAGCGAGTCCCCGGGCGATTGCCCTGCTCGCCACCCTCTAAGGCCGCCACTACCTTTCACTTTACAGTAGCTCTAGCATCTAGGTAGTCACAGATTACGAGACTGGTTGTCTTGACTTACTTTTTCTCTTAATTTAATTAAGACTAGCTGTTGCCCGCGTCTTCGTCCGCGTCAAACTCGTAAAAAATATATTTTTATTTTTTTAGTTTCCCGCCGGAACTATGAATTTTCTCGTGATCAAACGTGGCCTATGTTACTCGTTATTACATCAGCTATCTACCAGTTAAAGTCCCGTCAAAATCGGTCCAGCCGTTTCGGGGATTACCCGGAACAAACAGACAGACAGATAGACAGACAGACAAAAATCTTAAAAATTGCTTATTTGTTGTTAGTACCGTATATACTTTCACGTGCATTCAATTAACCGTTGTTATTTTGATATTACATACATACGCTTCAATTTTATTTATTTGTATAGATTAACTGTGGCTTTGTGTGAATTTTACAGAATAATCCTTTTGTGATCTGTCAATTTTTTATGTAAAAATCTCATCATGAGAACTTATCTAAAGTGACCTTGAAGTAAGTTGTAATTTCGCCAATTTCCACCTTATGCCATAGGCATTGACAGTTCATTTCACCTAAGATTTCACGGAGAGAGTTTAAGAATAGCACTGGAATCTGCCGTTTAAAGTGTTGGAACTATATCAACATCACTGAATGCCTTAGTAGGCTGTAGCAGTTGGCCTACAGCTGAAGCACTGAGTTCCATACATTTTGAACTTTTTGGCAATCGTTATATCTCAAGCGATGTCAGTCTGTCTAAATTCTAGAGACAGTCAGGCCTTGGAATGTATTAATACAGTACATAATACTTTCCCATGAAAATTTAATAAACTTTATTTTATTGTTACGAATAACTGTTTGCTAAGAATAATATAAAGCAATTGTAAGCGTTATGGAATGTCGCGCGAGGTCCCAGCAAGAGCGAGTCCCCGGGCGATTGCCCTGCTCGCCACCCTCTAAGGCCGCCACTACCTTTCACTTTACAGTAGCTCTAGCATCTAGGTAGTCACAGATTACGAGACTGGTTGTCTTGACTTACTTTTTCTCTTAATTTAATTAAGACTAGCTGTTGCCCGCGTCTTCGTCCGCGTCAAACTCGTAAAAAATATATTTTTATTTTTTTAGTTTCCCGCCGGAACTATGAATTTTCTCGTGATCAAACGTGGCCTATGTTACTCGTTATTACATCAGCTATCTACCAGTTAAAGTCCCGTCAAAATCGGTCCAGCCGTTTCGGGGATTACCCGGAACAAACAGACAGACAGATAGACAGACAGACAAAAATCTTAAAAATTGCTTATTTGTTGTTAGTACCGTATATACTTTCACGTGCATTCAATTAACCGTTGTTATTTTGATATTACATACAGACACTTCAATTTTATTTATTTGTATAGAGTAACTGTGGCTTTGTATGAAATTTACAGAATAACCTTTTGTGATCTGTCAATTTTTTCTGTAAAAATCTCATCATGAGAACTTATCTAAAGTGACCTTGAAGTAATATGTCATTTCCCAATATCCACCTTATGCTATAGGCATTGACAGTTCATTTCACCTAAGATTTCACGGAGAGAGTTTAAGAATAGCACTGGAATCTTCCGTTTATAGTGTTGGAACTATATCACTGAATGCCTTAGTAGGCTGTAGCAGTTGGCCTAGAGCTGAAGCACTGAGTTCCATACATTTTGTACTTTCTGACAATTGTTATATCTCAAGCAATGTCAGTCTGTCTAAATTCTAGAGACGTCAGGCCTTGGAATGTAGGTACCACACGTTATTCCTTGAATAGAGTTTCATCATCATCATCAGCCTATTAATGTTCCCACTGCTGGGACACAGGCCTCCTTTCTGTGAGAGGGAATGGGCCGTAATCCACCACGCGGGCCCAGTGCGGGTTGGTGGATGTCACCATGTCTTCGAATTTTTGGTTCTAGGACATGTCGGTTTCCTCACGATGTTTTCCTTCACCGTTGTGAGAGCAGTGGTGATGAAATAATTTACACAAAGTAAAGCGCCTGCCTGGGCTCAAACCTACGACCTACAACTTGTAAGTCGCGGCCGATACCACTGGGCCACCACTGCTCACTAATATATATAGAGTTTACAAAGAATAGAGTTTACATTTCATTATACTCCAAAACCGTATTATGTTCCTTTTTTCACAAGATATTTTTTTTTATTTAGCCTGGGTTTTCAAATCATATATTCAAATCAAATCAAATATTGTTTTATTGACATATAAATTGTATACATCAAAATAATTGAAGCCCTTTCTTCTGAGCTAGGTAAAAACCTGTGTTACAGAATTCAGTCCCATTGTTGACGCTTGTTTACAATAGTAGTGACAAAATAAATATATTAATAATTGACGTCATTCTAAATCCAACATGGGGGACGGCCAAGATGGTGGACTAGTTATTTTTTGTCCACTGCCCTGATATGGGTATCAAATAAAAGGCTTTGCTGAAAAGAATACGAAATAAAACCGGCCAAGTGCGTGTCGGGCCACGCGCAGTAATAGGGTTCCGAAGTTGCATAATAATGAGGACTAAGAAGAGGGTTTTGTTGTTGTTACATGAACATTAAAACGGTTTCAGCGTCACACAACGTCTAAAAACGGGCTCACATAGGATGATGATTTTTTAATCTCTATTCTCGCGTTTGACCACTATCTCGCCTGATGGTAAGCGATGATGTGGTCTACGGTGAAGCACGCTTGCCTATGTGTAACCTATTCACTCTGGACTTAAACTAAAGAAGGTCTAACTAGTAACTGAAGAAGAAGTTATACAATCTAACTTCGCAACTGAAGTTAGAAAAATATTATGTATTTGAGTACAACCGCGGGTGCGAATTGCGAAAGGAATCGATAGGAGCGCGCGTTAGAGCCACGGGGAATGGTATGGTTCGTTCCTGGATCCTTGCACGCACGCTCCTTGTTTATTTCTCTTTCGGAATTAGAAAAATTTCGAATGTATTCACCTCTAATCTGCGGTATTCACTATTTCATTCTGAAAAGTTTTACGCTACTCAATTAGTGATGTAGTCGGGTCGAATATTGACTTTATAGAAGAATATCGGCAAAAGATAATTAGTAATTTGCTTGGAAATCGAATCTAATTTGACTTTACTTTTACGTTTTGATTACAAAACGTTGAAAATACTTCTGCACTAACACAAAATAGACTTCCCCGCGCGCATGCGCCGTGTTCATACGAACCGGTACTGTCAACGACTCCGGCCACTCCAATGTGTTATTCGAGCTTAAACATTATTAATTTAGAAATCATAATTATTAAGGATGTTATTATTTTATTTTTGTATATTTTTACATGGTTTATAAGCATATACTTATTATCTATTTTACATAGCTAGCAACGTTATTTAAGTAAATTTCAATGGAATTTGTACAAAAATTTTACTGTGCCAAGTACATTTTATAAGTTGGTCGACTATTACTCGTAAACTTATAAAGCCTACTTATCCGTGATAGTTTTTCTTTTAATTTCATTATATTTACTACTGCCGTGAATTTTTTCACATAGCCAAGATCAACCATTTCGCTGCCAGGGGGGGGGACACTTGTCAAAACAAAATTTCAATAAAATTTAAGAAAATCAAAATAAAATTAAAATAAAATAAATTCAATTGTACAATCAATTAAAATTATATCTGAATAAAATAAAGTCAAATTGATTCCTAATTGCAATTAAATGAAGTAAAGTTAAAATCACAATAAAATTATGTCAAAAAATTCAAATATTCAATAAGATTTATTAAAATGATTTTGCATGGCAATGGCATGACCAAGCTAAATGGAAATTAATAGGGGAGCCTCCTCTATTAATTTCCAATGAATTTTAAGTCACCTACTTAGCTTTGACAGATATTCCCCACGGCCTAACACCCGACATTAACAGTCCTATGATGCAGACACTCAGCCAGGCGTATTAATGAAGTCCATATGGAAATCTAGGAGGTCAACTTTCAGCTATAGTGCTTGGTGCATAATTTACTAGATTAGTGCCAGTTGCCCTGATTGGCTAATTAAGCTTGCTCGGAACGCACAACACTGCGGTATGCGGTGTCGGACACATCATCGTATGAAAAACTTCTAGAAGAGTCGTTTATTCTATCATTTAGTATGCGGCAACGGTGAGGAGGAGGATTAAGTATCTGGTACCGCATGCCGCAGCGCTGTGCGGTCCGATCAAGAGACTAAAGCTTTAGATAGAGCGAGAAGTTCTTCTTCTTTTAGAGTCAATGGTGATTTAACCTTTCAATCGTTGGGTCTAGTAGGTGACCACGTTTATAGTAGCATCAGTGGCGTTCATCAAGTCCTCTAAATGGAAACTTCAGGTACAAGTCTTGAGGGTAGAATGGCATACCTAGAAGCGAGCGACTTCCTCAGTGACCGCCAATACGGCTTCCACCAAAATCAGTCCACTGGGGATCTTCTAGCGTATGCCATTCACATCTGGAGTGAGGTAGCGCTAGCCGTCTCCCTCGACATCTCGAAGGCCTTCGACAGGGTCTGGCACGAAAGCCTCATTGGTAAGCTTCCTTCCTTCGGTCTGCCTAGTGTCTGAGTGATTGGATTGCGGACTTGCTGAGGGATCGATCCATCCTAGTAGTTATCGACAGTTGTTCCTATGGTCAGTGAGATATCAACGCCGGAGTTCCTCAGGGGTCAGTGCTCTCAGCAACATTATTCTTGCTGCACTTTTTTCCGCTTAAAAGAGCCAATTCCACCCGGCTCCATCTTTCCGTGATGTAACCATGCCGTTAATGGACCATCTCGAACTTCTTGGTGTTACGTCGACATCGACCCTCAACTACGGTCCATTTATTGAGGCGAAAGCTCAGTTAGCTGCAAAAAAGTTGGGGATTCTTGCAAAGGTGAGACGGTACTGCACGCCTGAATAGCTGCTCAACTGGTATAAAGCGCAAGTTCGGATTAGGATGGATCTGCCAAATACCAGCTTGATGCACTTGAGTCGATTGACAGACGGGCCAAGAGGCTTAATGGCAACGATACACTTCGCGTCGCGTCAAAGCTCCAGAGCCTCGAACGTCGACGCCGAGTAGCCAGCCTGTCGGTTTTTTATCGGTTACATTTCGGGGAATGTGCGAAGGAACTGCACAATTTGATTCCGCCTATCCCTTTCAATCATCGGATTACAAGATGTACGGTCATGCGCACCATCGGTACACGGTGAACAACCCTCCCATATGCACAAAGCGTTTTGCTAATACTTTCATTGTACGCACAGCTAAGGAGTGGAACTCCCTTCCGGAGTCTTTGTTCCCTGATAGCTACAACCTTGGGGTCTTTAAGTCAAGAGTGAATAGGTTTCTTCTAGGCAAGCGTGCTTCACCGTAGACCACATCATCGCGTCATCAGGCGAGATAGTGGTCAAACGCGAGCCTATTGATAATAAAAAAAAAATAGGCTCTAGAAGTCTGGCAAACTGAAAAAGTGCGGTAAGTAATGCTTTAGACATTATTTATTTTGTTTGTTTATCCTCGTACTGGAACGCCTTGCAGCAATTAGACCAATTATTATTAATCAATTATTATTATGTATTGCATGTAGCAGAGATGAGAATGTTGAGATGGATGTGTGGCGTGACGAGATTGGATAAAGTGAGAAATTAGTATATTAGAGGCAGTTTGAAAAGGCGCCAGAGGCAAAAAAATTGAAGGGAGTCAGTTTGTCCTAGTATGGTCATGTGGTAAGGAGGGATGAAATGCATGTTACTAAAAGAGTTATGAATATAAATGTGGATGGATGGAGAGGGAGAGGAAAGCCAAAGAAAAGATGGATGGACTGTGTGAGGAGTGATATGAAAGAAAAGGGAGTCAGTAATAGCGTGACAGGGGACAGGAAGATATGGAAGAAGAAAACGTGTTGCGCCGATCAGGCAGCAGGGCAGGAAGATAATGAATTATTATTATGTGTCAATCTGAATAAAAAAAAACAACTGTATTCTATAATAATTTTGGTTTATTCACTACCATAATCAAAATCTGAATTTAACTTCCATGTGAAAAGATTCATTACAGTCACTGAAATCACTGTTTTCTACATTATTTTCTATAATTCTGTCCCTTTCTTTATATTTTTTTTCGACATGTATGATATGATCAGTCATTTTCTACCACTCCACTGAAGTTACGGTTTCAAACGATTCTTTTATAATTTCTCTAACTCCACTGACAGGGCAATATTCAATCATATCACTGTCTCATCAACCCCTGCTAAATCATCCAGATACACTGTAAAAGAAAAATAAAATAAAATTACAATGCAACATTTATTATGGTATGATAAATAACCATAATGCATTATTATGAAGGTGTTTAACTTATTATAAAATTAATGTGATCATGATAGAGAAATAGTTTTTGCATCCATAGTAATTATGAATTGAAACAAAGTATCAACTTATTAGCGTCATACTAACTTATGAAATCTTACACCACACGTAAAAAAATTTGTTTTTGTTTGAATTTGGCGTTTTTTTCCTTTTGTTTTTCTTTATATTTAGATATCATGCGAAACAAAATCCCCCGTACTCCACTTTTAATAGTTTTATTCATTTAATAAATGCTATTAACAAGATCACAACAACACGCCTTCTTGTTTTGGAAAATTGAGGTCACAGATACATAGTGTCTCTGAGTAGTCTGTGGGTCACAGAACATTTTTATTGAGGTTGACATCAGTTGACATTAGTATAACATTAGTATAACATTGCCATATAAAAAGTTTGCGAATAATTCGAGTGTCTCACTTTCGTTTGCCAGACATTTTAGCGAATTGTTATGGTTTACGTAAAGGAGCGCCCACACTGTGAGCATTCTTTCGTGAGCAAACAAGCAATTTGTAAACAAGCAATCGTAGACGAGCAAGAAATGCTTTCCAGCAAGCCCAGCATTCACTTTCGAGCAAAACTATGAACGTTCGAGTCGAACATTCCCTTGCGAGCTTGGAGCATTCGAATACGATCTCGTTAAATGTCATTCATTTGATAATACAATTGACCAAGAAGGTTACAAACACTTAAGATCAAGGAACTTCCTTGCTTTACAAGTGGCCAGTAATATTCCCACATACATACTCTATAATTTTATTATCTGAGTAGTTGCTTTCGAGCGTTTTATTTGCGTGAACATACGAATGCGAGCCGTTGCCGCGAATGTCGTTGCGACGTCCACACTGGCCGAAGTTCGCACTTGCGTGTAAGCTCTGTAACGCTCGGCTCAACGTCCACACCACTCGAATATTCGACGTCGGAATGCTCATTACACGTGAATGCTCTCAGTGAGGACGTTCCTTTAGGCATGTGGTATGGCCTTGGTGCAATCTGTGGATGTTATAAAACTTCATAGAGTACTTCAAAGATAATTATAATATCATTGAATTGTCATTGACATTTTGCTGTCATATGTCACCGTTCTCTCTGTCAATGACTTCACCCGACTTGTTAAAATAATTCTTACTAATATAAAACGTTACATTGGTTTACATCACATAATTATATCACAGTATAAAATTCTGGAATATGTTTAGTTACAAATATGTGTGTGGAATAAGGAGAGCGCTGGTCTCCACAGTTATCACCAGGAACAAAGGAACGGGTAAAGGATCAGGTAAAGAAACGGGTAAAGGAACGGCTTCTGACCCTGTTCAGCAGCTATTTCTTGACAAACTGAGAGAATACAGGAGTAAGAGCCCTGATGACGCATTTGTGGAACCCAGCCCATCTATTTTAAAGGAATTGAATTCAGAGATGGATAAGCTCGATAAGAATTATGGGGGTGGCAAAGCGGTTGACATGACCGCGTTCCCCACTTTCAAGTTTCAAGAACCCAAGATCGACTCCATAGACGAAGCTGTTCCTGAGTCAAAAGAAAAGAAAGAACCAAAGAAGGCTATTAAAAAGAAAGCAGATAAAAAGTAAAAAATTGCTTAAGGAAACTGAGAGTCACTTTCGTAATAGTGATCCTTTTGTTGTGTGTGTTTCATCATAGATATGAGTCTTCTTGTTACGGAGATATTAAAGATCAAAGTTTTTACGAAAACAATATAATTTCATTTCAAATACCATTGCACATGAGCGCAATGATTTGCGAGCATGACATTTCACACCAAAAACAAAATACCCAGCAATTATTTTTGTTCCATGTTAATCCACCAACCCGCACTGAGCCCGCGTGGTGGATTACGGTCCAGTCTCTCTCTCAGAAAGGAGGCCTGAATCCTAGCACTAGGGAGTCAGTAATAGCGTGACAGGGGACAGGAAGACCCCCCCGGTGGATTCCCGCATTGTCGAGGCGGGCAGGCTCAGTAACCGTGGCTTGGTCACCCACGGTGAAGCGAAGAGGAACCCGAGGAGGGGCCGCTCGTCAGGGCTTTTGCCGATTAAGCCGACGACGTAGCGGCCAACTGGTAGGTTGCGGTGCCACTTGGGAACAGGCGACAACGCAACTGAGGCGGGCCGCGATGTCTTATGGAGATTTCCAGGTCCCATACGATGTCGCGGTTGGAGGTTGGAGGCCGCGGCGGGAGAGGAGTGCCGGTATTGCGGTGCGCTGCTCTCCCTACCTTCCGCGGCCCGGACGGGGTCGCCACCGTCTGATGGTGGACGCGGTGGGGCCGCAGGGGAGGAGGAGTGTCGGTATTGCGTTAGCCGCTCTCCCTATCCCCTGCGGCCGAACAATGGTAGGTGGCGGGGCCATTGACCTTGACCCGTCACAGGGGGACCAAGGGCGCCATACACGGGGTCGTTTCATCATAGATATGAGTCTTCCTGTTACGGAGATATTAAAGATCAAAGTTTTTACGAAAGCAATATAATTTCATTTCAAATACTATTGCACATGAGCGCAATGATTTGCGAGCATGACATTTCACACCAAAAACAAAATACCCAGCAATTATTTTTGTTCCATGTTAATCCACCAACCCGCACTGAGCCCGCGTGGTGGATTACGGTCCAGTCTCTCTCTCAGAAAGGAGGCCTGAATCCTAGCACTAGGGATAATATACTGCTTGTGCAATGCTATGTTTTTATTAAATTAGTTTGATCTTCAGGATGTGCAAATGATGGATTTGTGATGAGTCTATTAAAATCTAAATAATATGTCGGGTTTAGTCAACAGTACGGACGTTAAAACAAATCACAAGCACGCCACCTATTGGCAAAGCAAGAACAACTACGCATTGGCGCACTTTTTATAAGCACTTGTGTGGTGGGGAATAAGGCAGTTGTGTACTGACAGCCTTAGAGCGAACACGTCGTAGAATCAGTGTCGATCCGTAATATTAGTAAGCAAGATTGTAACTTGTGTCTATTTGAATATACTCAGTTTATCGAATAATTTGAGTGATTTCATTTTCACGATTGAACCCACTGACCTGCCCACACACGATGTTTTAACCTAAGTGACCTAAAGGAATACATCCTGACTTCCCGCTGGTTTGCATCTGTCGGCCAGCCTTGATGCGACAAATATATACAATTGAATATTTTTAATCTTACGCCCCTCGATCAACAAAAGTGGCATTATACAAAAAAAAATGCAATATTTAGTTACACCGACATCTAGGTTTCTTGTAAGAAAGCACTTTTAATGCAAAGACTGTCATTATAATAGCTGCAATACTTTTTCCTAAAGGTCGTTAGTGTCAGTTTATACTTTTGGGTAAAGTAACAAAGTAGCAACTCATAAAGTGACACTATATTAGTTAAAGATAAGCATTCAGAGTGGACACACTGCGGTGGCATTTTCAGTTTAGTGTCGTTTTAAACGTAATTCACGTTAATAATCTGCGGTAGTAATAACTACATAAATGTAATTTTTAGTATAGTGTCACTTATTTGGCTAATAGTTAAAATAGTGTATCTTGATTATACTGACTATAACTTAATTGTTTTCGCCAAATAAAATAATGTTTCTTCTTTATAATGTTTCTTCTTTATATGACATTATTTCGATTTTCTGCTGATTTTTTCCTTACTCCCACTATTAATTTTTGCGTAATCATTCTAAAAACGGGTAGATTTATATAAAACAAAAGTGGCACTATGCGGAACTTTTTTTTAAACTATGTTTTCTAAATAACTCCATAATTGACTGGCATGTTTTTAGTACAATATTTAAAGTCAAATCAAATTAGTTTCACTGATAAGTGAAACTAATTTCAGTCTTTGCTTTCAGTTATTTGTTAAGATATTGACCAAAATGCTGCATCATAAACTTTAAATGGTCATACTGAAAAATTATTATTTTTGGATAATGCCACTTTTGTTTTCAAGGTGCGTTATGACTAAAGAAAAAAAAAACAAAAATTCTTGCCATTCACCGTGGCAATGCTGCCAGTGTTCTGGGCACGTTTCCCATTGACATTGATGTGGACGAATTTTTTGATGCGCAATGAGCCCTTTTCCCTCTCTCTTTTGTATGCAAGTTTGTTTTGTTATTAGTCATAAGATTAAAAATTAAAATCTTGTATTCTTATCTACCTTTTTAATTATGTTTAATAAGAATGGTCAATTGACGGGCATTGCTTGTTATAAGTAACGATTCGTAATTTTATTATCATTGAAACAAACAAATTTTTTTGTAAAATTTATTTTTACATAGTTTTAATTTCGATGTAGTAAAGATATGATTAATTTCAAAAAAACCCTAGGTAGAATAAAGAAAACGACCAAAAATTACTGCATAGGTTGCATTATTAGCTTTCAGCTAGTAAATTCGATGTGCAAGAATCTGGACATTAGCGCTGGCCCAATGATTATGCCTTAAGAGGGTCGATAGCCAATCGCCATTTACTGCAATCCCGGACTGTAACTAAAAGAAAAATCCAATCACTAGGGGGTTTTTGTGAGGGCTTTTCCATGTAATTTGCCATTTAGTCCAATACCATTGTTATAAAGTAGACTATATTACCTCAAACTTTTTAATTTAGCTTATAGGTCTGGAGTTTGATTGTGGTAGACTGGCGGTTAGGCTAAGTAAATTTAAGAAGCCAATTATTAACTTTGTAGTCCAATAATGACGGGACCCATTTACCATTGCCAATAAAAAAAAAATAAGTGATAGCTGGTAAAAGCCCGAAATAAGCAATTATTTTAGAATAGAACATTTCGGGCTGTTATCAATAAGACTTGGTAAATTTTAGGTTATACCACAAAATAGAAAGTATGCAGAAGGGCCACTACCGCCGTTTCGAAAATTGACAGCTAAACTTCACAGATTCACTGGGGTTGCTACTATATTGATGCCGAATTAAAAAAGAGTAGGTTGCCTAAGTTACAAACATAAATACATCGATTCGTCTAAACATGAGTTTCCTTTTTTTTCTTAATTTTTATATCATGCTTACATGCCTTAGAGGGTAGACAGAGCATCAAATATCCATTAAATATCACGATGCCACATACGACGAAGATTGGAGGGTAACAAGACGTAAAAATTCTGTAATTGTTCGCGACGAAGCGACACATAGCTTATAGTTTATATATTCACCTATATACCATTGAAATACTTAAGTTATTATAAGTAAGCAATGTATGTAATAGCATAGGTAAATAAAGAATTTATTTCTTTTCGTTTAGGGGTCCCCAAAAAAGCGGGAGCGCAAGTAGCGCAGGGTGCGATCTATTCACGCACCAATTCGTATTATTTACCTTACACACATTAATCTGTTAGGAAACACAATCTAGGTGTTCTAACTTAGATACCCTAAGGCTATGACTGAAAAACAATACATAACAACAGTACATAGCTAGGGATTATAGAGTTTCACCCTGGAACACTAGATACATACACATTATCTCTCAAGTAAGTGGTAAGATAACTCGTTATAAGCGATTCAGCGCTTCTAGGTAACCTAGATATCTGCCTAGGTCATACATAAAGGCCACTTGCTTGGGATAATGTGTTTGTATGCACAAAACATAAGGGTTTCGAGCGCTTGTCAGCGGGCCTGCCCGCCTTCAGGTATCTTCTGAACCTGAGGGGTTATAGATTTGCTTTCTGGAGCAATACCTTCGGGATCTGGCAGGCAGGCGCCCGGATTCCTTCATAGGTCCCAGGTCCTCTGACCATCAGGCGGATCATGAAATCTGTGGGTTTTTCTGGGCCTGGCAAATATTTACCCTTTCGGCCGCTTCCTGGCACCCAAACCACCACAAGGGTTTGTGGTACACCCATAAAAGTCACACCATTCGATTACTTGTTTCTTTGCTTCCCTGACCACACTTCTGTAAAGAGCCTAGCTCTGGTGGCCAGGGAGGTAACCCCCGGAATGTGTTGCCTGGTCCCGGGACACTCATTTTCGGACACTCCAGGGTGAATACTGCTTCGAGGGTTGAAGCCACGCCCACTAGAGTACTACCATAGGGTAGCCTGTTATGATGGCTACCGACTGATACTTGGTGGGTGTGGATTCCACAGGTACCCTGAGTACAAACTAACTTTATGTTAGAAAATAACACCTTTCACTTTTCTTACACACTTCCAAGCGGCTACACGCCTGAAGACTATAGATACAGCTATAGAAATACTAGATTCCTATAGCTTAGGGAAAGGGCTTCAAGACCCTCACCATGAAAGTAGTGGCAAAATGTATATTTTAGCATAAAATAGCCCTAAGTTCGAAAAACCAGCAGAATTTCCCTTCATCACTCATTCTTCCTGGCAGAACTCCTCGGAGAAGGTAGTCAGAGACCTGGTCGAAGGTCCATCGGATGGGCCATTTCAGGGCGCATCCAACCATATGGGTCATGCTATGATCCGTACACTGGGAAGGGAGGTTCTGTTGATTTATAGCAAAAGTTTATGATAAAAATATTTGTAAATAAAAATCTTGTGCGAGCGTGAAATCAGGGTCCTCGTTACGGTAAAGTTTGGTAGTACGATAGTGCGCAGGCGCGCTGAGAAATTCGGTAGCCAAATTTGTATTAGAAGAATCCACGCAACTTTATGTCACGAAGACCTTGTAAAAACATCGCAAAACGTTAAGAAGAATAAAATCTTTTATTTCCTGGACATCATATCTTCACCCACGAACATCTGGCAGACCTCAAGCAGCTCACAGGGACGAGAATTCTTGAAGACTACTGAACTATAGGTGCAAGGGTGTCAACGCGCTGGTGCAGGAGCCTTACAACCTCCAGAATCCCTATCTACCGCCAGCGATCACGTCCACCCCGTATAGTAATAATGATCTCACTAAAAACATTAAATTGTGAAAAGCACCAAGCTTGACAAAAATAAAAATGTGAAAAAGGTAATAGAAACAAAAAACCCGACTGCTTAAGAAGCGAACTAAAAAGATGTACAAAAACTAGAAGAAAATTATGTTGTGCAATCGGAGGAAACATATTTGTGAGCTGGATGACTTAAACCATATTATTATCACAAATTTCATAGCCTTTCCAATTTCGTCTATGGACTAAAAATAACTTATTATATTCCTAGATATTGAATTTCTAACTTGTCATCTTGAAAAATGTAATGACCTTCAAACCTTAAAAATTAATAAATTAAAAAGAAAAAAGAGTATATTCGGTCTGCAACAATTAAGAAAGGTAACCCAGCCAATGCAATCTCGTTACAGTACTATATGTATGAATGACGTGACAATGCCCGCACAAAGCATTCATGACAGCCGCGACTGAGCTCGGTCCAATATTGTCCATTATTCCCTGTAAAAACGCAATGTCAATGCGTGTGTGCAAAATGACGCTTTGTTCAAAGTGACCTCTCTGTCTGCGGCGCGCCGCCGCTTACGTATTTTGTGGTTTTACGGTACTTCGAGTTTTTACAGTAACATACGTTTTCTCTATTTTCACCCGAGCAGAGCTTGGTCGCCCAGGCACTGTTACATAATAATCTGTACGTAAAATACGTGCTTAGACGTGGAGTTGCGGACATCAGCCCTTTTAAACTAAACTTAAGCTGAATTTCAATCCATTACATAGTAGAAGGTAAGTAATCAATATTGTCCTATGTCCCCTAGATGGGGCAGAGGGCATCTACAGAACTCCTTCAACGCGATCGGTCTTGGGATTCAAGCTTCATATCGCTTCACTTCATTCCGATGCTCGTCGCTTCTGGTAACACGGTGCGTCGCCAGGTTTGACGGGGACGGCCACGTTTTCCTTTTCCTTGGGGATTCCAGTCCAAAGCTTACTCAGGAATGTGATCGGGTCCACTTCGGATCGTGTGGTCATTGCATCTCCTTTTGCGACGCTTTATCTGGCGGATGATCGGGCCTTCGTGGCATTTCTCCAACAGCTCTGCGTTAGAGATGATCTCGGCCAGTAAATTCCGAAAATGCGTCGAAGACAGCGGTTGACGAAGATTTGGATTTGGCGTGAGATGTCCTTTGTGACCTTCCACGTTTCGCACCCGTAGAGTAACTAGCACGGATTTGACTAAAAAAATAAGTTTAATAAAATTAGAAGTATTTTGATTGTTGAAAGTATCAATATATGTAATTTATCTGCGGAAAACCGTATAAAACTACGAAAAAATACTCACTAACAGATATTGCTCATAAATTGATGTTATGAACAATAACGTACCCTAATTTAGTTGAGAGCATCAAACTTGGAAGGGCAACCGAGCGAGGAATTCCTTACAAGAGCTCCAAGCCGCCAACACTTGTGATATAAGTTTATCCCGTGACACGGAGGTATCTTTATTACCTGCCTACGTAAGTACTTGCGTAACTTGGAACGAAGACGTAAAAGTTACAGCCGCGTAAAATATTTGGAGTTTTTAATCCAGTTGAGTAATTCTTTGGTCAAATTAAACTCTCATTTAAGGGTAAAGTAACTTATGGGATTGTTGGTTGTGATGATGTAATCTGTTCAGTGTCTTTGTTTGTAAAATATGGAAGGGAGGTATTCAGCAGGATCATAGGCTACTGCTACCGTTTGTGAACTTATTTTTATTGTATACCTTCTAGTGGTACGGACTTTTTTTTGGTTATATGCATGTTCATGCATACTGCGCTACCACGGGGAGACACCGCAGTTATGTCCCATTCCAACCCACTAAAACACCACGGTGTCGCCCTGTGCCGCGTTCACGCTCATGTACGTGTCTGCGTCGACACGTGAGAACAAATGCGGTACTGCGCCATAGGTTTTAAATACTGCCACTCGCACGCGGCTCGTGACGGCCAATGCGATGTGCGGCAGGGCATAAGGCGGCAACACGGGCACGCGTTAGCACTCGTCCGTGAACTCCTCCGTGTACTCCTCTGGAGAGTACCCCATATCATCGGCACACCAGAATACATTGCACGCCGAGACTACCTCAGGAACCAAATCCAACACATGGGTGCCAGACGACCCCGTGTATTGCAACCTTGGCCCCCATGTCGGGTCAGGTCAGTGGCCCCGCCACCTACCAATTTCGGCTGCAGGGGATAGGGAGGGCGGCCAGTGCTATACCGACACTCCTCCTTTGGGCCCTACGGCGTTTGACTTTTGCAAAACCGTCTATATTTATGACAGAGTTATGCCTGAAAATACATTTAAAAATATAAACAGCCGAACTGAGAACCTCCTCCTTTTTGGGAAATCGGTTAAAAACACTGAGATTTCTTTATCATAATTTAATTTTAATAATAATGTCTAGGTACACATACATTTTCCGGAACTCATTCTCTAATTGATGTTGAAAAGCGTAACAACATTCCTTTTATTATTTAGAAGAACAAACAATAAAACGGCCCCACAGATAGACTCGAAAAGCTAGTTATTTTTTATATATAGATAGTGAATTTCAAAATATTGCAGACAATTACCCAATAGGTAGGTATGGTAGGATACCTACTCGAGTTTTGGCTTTTATTGCCACTATCACATTACCCAGTCTAAAAGAAACTCTGAAAATAATGGCACAAAAATGTGGCACACGCATACGAGCATAAAGTAAGGTTCCTTATAATACAGACAAATGTTTATTGGGTAACATCCAGGTAAGCAATTACGGTAAGTGAACGGAAAAACACGGTGTTCGTAATTAGTACATCCTTGCGATTTCTTCTACTTTGTGTAAATTGAATACCGGTGCGTTCCCCGGCCTCGCCTCTGTGATCCGAATACACAAGTATTCAGGATGTTGTATTGCTACCTGAATGTTTATTTATTGGGAGATTAAATGTTTTGCTATGGTTCGGTATATTCGAAAAGGTAATTTCTGCAAAAGATTATAATTAAATTAATAACCCCTTTGCAGATGTTTCGGAATGGTGACCGTAGGAGCACGTTATGATCTACCAGAGCAGTGCTTGCGCAATTAATCCGGAGATTTTAGATTCTGTTGTCGGTGTAGTTTAGAGACCTGCCCAGTTCTTTTTGTAATGTAGTATATAGTCCTCCTAACCGATTACGGTTATGGCGGCTAACATCGGTACAGGAGATGCTATAGTGCACAAGTGTTTGCGCAAGCACAGGTGCAATCTTTCTTCCTTTTCTCTCATAGTCCGGTGGATGAATAGGACATGTGGTCGACCTGTTCTGATATACCTGCTTAAGAAGATCTCTCTGGTAGACCGTAACGAGTATGGCTTACAAAGTCAAGATGCCTTTGGCATGCTAGACTTTATTGTATCGTTATAAACTAGCCTCCCTAGACTCCAATTATACCTCTCTGTTAGCGTCTATAAGTCTGATAATTGTGAGCTGATTGCCATGTTTGCTTCCAACAATCAGATTTCATTTTTATATGCCTGCTGAAACTTGTGCTTGCACATTGCGTGGACACGAATATTATTTGTAATGGCGTTTCTATTTGCTGCCAGTACAGTGATTTCGTATTCTACCAGATTGAACAAGCTCGCTAAGATCTTCAGCTACTTAATCAGGCCACGTTGTTTATTAAGGAGCGAGCATGCTCCTCCGAAGCTCCCTGAAGATCGAAAGTATTAACAGCAGACCGGCACATCATCTAATTAATTACGTGCACAGACTCGGAGTTACTCCACGTATTATTGCAAGTTATTCTCTCAATCAGGATAGTTTTGTGGCGAAGATTACAAGTTATGAAGCAGAAGAGTAGAAGGCAGCTGCGTGCGGACGATTCAGCTATGTATACTCATATAATATTATAAAGAGGTGAAATTGTTCGTTTACATGTTTGTAAAATGCTTTCACTAGTAGAAATAAGCTACACTTGCTAGTGTAGCTTATTTCTACGAGTACCAGTGAAAGCATTTCCACGGGGATAAAAATTACTTATTAAAACACTTGTTAGTGTCATAGCCTAATTTTTATCCCAAAAATTTAATGTCCTGTGAGGTAGTTCATGGGAGTGAATCTGCGGGATAAAGCTAGTTTTGGATAAGTGTGAAGGTGGCACAGCAAAGGACTGGATGGAAGAATGGAGCCTTGGTGAGTTAATAATTTTATCTATTATCTAAGACCTATTTTATGAACTTTTAAGGCCTACATTTAAGTGAACTGCGCCAATTTTAAGAATAGATTAATTTTAAGCATCGTAGTTTGTGCAAAAATGTATCATATTAGGTGAAAAAAACTTAGTCACAAGAAATATTCGATCAATTCAATTTTCAATTTTTTTATTCAATTTTTATTTTTCTTCCAAAGTGAAAAATTACTTGTCGTTAGTATTTTTTTGTGAAAATGTTTGTTTTTTTTTCACTTTTTAGTTGTACCTACCTAATAGGCAAGTTGCTTAGTAAGGTACCTATAACACCAGAAAAGATAACCCGAATATCATGAAACTTAAACATAACCGGTGAATTGAGAGATCTGTGTACCCCTTAAGAGTGTACTGGCGTGATGATATGTTATGAAGTGGTATAAACAATAAACAGACATGCGATTACAGCAATCCCGAGAGATTTTCCGTTATTTATTGAAGAGTTCTGTTGTATATCTTCGAAGTTCTTCATCAAATCTTCACCAAATTAAAATGGGACCAATTTTGAAACATATTCTTTCAAACAAAAAAAGAATTTTCAAAATCGGTCCTCAATTGGAGTAATCTATTCTGGTGTTATAGGTACTTACTAAACAACTTGCCAATTAGATAGGTAAAACTAAAAAGGGAAAAATAAAAAAACTTTTTGCAAAAAAATACTACCGACGCGACGTCCAAATAAAAAACTACAAAGTGAAAAATAACTTTATTTTTGTAAGTCGGTGTCCATATCGCAAAAAATTGGTACCTACGAAAGACACCGACTTCCAAAAAAAGTTATTTTTCACTTTGTAGTTTTTTATTTGGAAGTCGGTAGTATTTTTTTGCAAAAAAGTTTCTTTTGCGGTATACTTTTAAACTTGCCATGACAGTTTTAATCTTAGGGTACTTTACTGTATGCATGTATAATCATCATAAACTCACGCCTTTTTTCCACGGGGGTAGGCAGAAACTATAGAACACCACCTGCTATGATCCTACTCAGTACTTTACATTTAGAAATAATATTGAAAAACAGTGCCTAGTAAAAGTTTCTACGACGACTTCGTTCAGTGATTTATTTACCTGAGAAAATGCCGCACAATGGTACAAACTTCTAGAACTAAGTTCCACAGAAATAGTACCAGAAGGCACGACTCTACCTACGTGGAAAGTTTTCAATTAGCCTGTGAAAAGTCTTCTCAACTGACCTCTGTTCGTTTTCTAGATACCAAGAAAAAGTTTAGAAGTTTTATTGTAAAAATGCAACTAACAAATCGAAAAACTAATTTAATTAAGAATGCCAAAGACTTTTTTTTGTAAACTGTGCCACTGCCGTTTCATCTCTCCATAACTCTTGGTTGACGGGTAGTCTGCCTTTTGTAAAACAAGAAGTTCAAATAAACCCTGCCCAAGCCTTCCTGGAATACAGGTATGATGCTATGTGTGAATTTTAAATCCATACTAATATTATAAATGCGAAAGTAACTCTGTCGGTCTGTTACTTTCAAGTTTAAACCGCTGAACCAATTTAGATGAAATGTGGCATAGAGATAGTTTAAGTGCCTGGGAAGGACATAGGATAGTTTTTATACCGGAAAACATCCTTAAGGGGGTCGAAGAGGAAAAGAAACCCCTCCCGGTTTAAGTTTGTATGGAAAAGTTACAATATTATTGCGCGGTTGGCTATTCGATGTACTAATGCTATGCAGACAAAGTCGCGGGAGTGTAGTATTATATGATCTGTGTCGCGGGCAACAGCTAGTATAGTAGTTTATGCAATGGTCATATAATAGGGGTTATTAAAACACGAGCGTAGGTTTATCAAATGAGGCGAAGCCGAATTTGATAATAATATTACGCGAGTGTTTTAATACCTAATTATATGCTATTGCATACACTACTTTATCTTCACTCATACAGTTGAAATAAAACAAAAGTGGAAAGGGAAAAATATGTGGTATGGTATGGCGGGCAATTTAGATTCTCATTGCGCAGCGCGCGCATCCACAGACAACTGACAATGACATGAGCCCATACGCGCCAGAAAATTAAAAAGTAAAAGTGTGCTATAAAAATTAAAAAGTTATTTTATGATGCAGTTGTTTGAAAATCGAAGGAAAATGTTGAACTATAATGGTTTTTTTTTTAAATTTTACCTATCCACGAATATAAAGTACGTGTTTATACAATATTTTTCGAATTCGTATTTGGAACATTACGCTGTGAGTGTAGATAAAATATTTTATCTACACTCACAACATAATGTTCCAAATATGAATTCAAAAAATATTGTATAAACACGTACTTTATATTCATGGATAGGTAAAATTTAAAAAATATAACCATTACAGTTCAATATTTTCCTTCGATTTTTAAACAACTGCATCATAAAATAACTTTTTAATTTTTATAGCACACTTTTACTTTTTAATTTATTGGCGCTTATGGGCTCATTGAAGTACTGTCATTGTCTAAGGAGGCGCGCGCTGCGCAGTTATACGCAATGAGAATCTAAATTGCCCGCCATACCAAATATTTTTCCGTTTCCACTTTTGTTTTATTGCAACTGTATGAGTGAAGATAAAGTAGTGTATGCAATAGCATATAATTAGGTATTAAAACACTCGCGTAATATTATTATCAAATTCGGCTTCGCCTCATTTGATAAACCTACGCTCGTGTTTTAATAACCCCTATTATATGACCATTGCATAAACTACTATTATAGTGTTCAGTTTCAACTTGAATGCCGTTCAAATCGAAATCCGTAAACTCATCATAGGGGTGTCGCACGCAAAAATCATACGAAGTAATCATAACAATTAAAAAAATCAAGCATGGTCTTGTTTTTCAGTAGCGTAAGATTAGAAAATACTAGCTACCTATTAGTTTAAAGGGAAATATACTGGTGTAAAATGAGTGTAAATCACAAATACTTAGGTGTACTAATCAAGGGTGGTTTACCAAGTCTGGCGATCATCAGGCATACGGCTTTGAATATTCAACAGAGCAATTACTAGTTAAATCTCTAGTGTCTTGCTGGATTCGACCACTACTACTGGTAGCCTGCTATTTATGTCTTCCATGTCTTTAGTGTCACATATTACTGACAAAACGAATTCCTAGTGACGTGCTATTTTGTAAAGAATGCGAATCAACACAGAAAGATAAAAAATATTAGCTAAAATAAATAAATAAAAAATCCGACTGTTTAAAAAGCGAACAAAAAAATGTAAATATTAAGAAAAAATCATGTTATGCAGTCAGAGGATAGGTACATATTCGCGAGTTGGCTGAACAAAACCACTGTGTATCCTCCGACTGCATAGCATGATTTTCTAATTGTTTATATCTTTTTAGTTCACTGCGGTTATTTTTAGTATGTTTACTTTTTACGAATTACTTTTAAACGGTACTTTTAAGTGCTATATATTTTTGTAATCACCTCTAAAATCCTACATTTTGATACCCCACTCGATGGGTGTGGAAGAAAAAAAATATGGGATCCCACAATATGGGTCCCAAAATTCGCCATGTTTGTTTTTAGGGTTCCGAAGTCAACAAGGAACCCTTATAGTTTCGCTCTGTCCGTCTGTCCGTCCGCAGCTCAGCTCAGAGAATCTAAGTACTAGAAAGCTATTATTTGGCATGTATATACATATTAATAATTCCGACAAAGTGGTAACATAAAATCATGGAAAATATTTTTTTTTCGGGTACCTCCCATAGACATAAAGTGGGGATGTATTTTTTTTTCTCATCTATCCCATGGTGTGGGGTATCGTTGGATAGGTCATTCAAAAATATTATGGGTTTGTTAAAACCATTTTTCGATTTAGAGATTCGTTTGCGTAACATTAAGCTTTAAGTTGCAAATTTATGATGGAGTCAAGTGTCCCCCCCACCTGCCAGCGAAATGGTTGCTCTTGGCTATGTGAAAAAAATCACGGCAGTAGTAAATATAACGAAATTAAAAGGAAAATTATCACGGATAACAAGGCTTTACAAGTTTACGAGTAATAGTCGACCAACTTATAAAATGTACTTGGAACAGTAAAAATTTTGTACAAATGCCATTGAAAAATTACTTAAATAAAGTTGATAGCTGTGTAAAACAGAGTAAATATAATGCTTACGAACCATGTAAAAATATACAAAAATGAAATCATAACAGGCTTTACAAGTTTACGAGTAATAGTCGACCAACTTATAAAAGTACTTGGCACAGTAAAATTTTTGTACAAATGCCATTGAAAAATTACTTAAATAACGTTGTTAGCTGTATAAAACAGATAGTAAATATATGCTTATGAACCATATAAAAATATACAAAAGTAAAATCATAACATACTTAATAATAATTATTTCTAAATTAATAATGTTTAAGCTCGAATAACGCATTGGAGTGGCCAGAGTCGTTGGCAGTACCAGAACGTAGTCCATACGGCGCATGCGCGCGGTGGAATCTATTTTGTGTTAGTGCAGAAGTAATTTCGACGTTTTGTAATTAAAACGTAAAAGTAAAGTAAAATTAGATTCGATTTCCAAGCAAATTACTTATTTTCTTTTGTCGATATCCTTCTATAAAGTCAATATTCGACCCGACTTCATCACTAATTGATTAGCGTAAAACTTTCCAGAATGAAATAGTGAATACCGCAAATTAGAGGATTCACCTCTAATCTGCGGTATTAGAGGAGATTAGAGGTACATACTATTTTTTTCTAATTCCGAAAGAGAAATAAACAAGGAGCGTGCACGCAAGGATCCAGGAACGAACTATACCATTCCCCGTGGCTCTAACGCGCGCTCGTATCGGCCCTTTTCGCAATTCGCACCCGCGGTGGTACTCAAATAAATTATATTTTTCTAACTTTAGTTGCGAAGTTGGATTTTATAACTCCTTTTTCAGTTACCAGTTAGTCCATATTTAGTTTAAGACAAGAGTGAATAGATTACATCTAGGCAAGAGTGCTTCACCGTAGACTACATCATCGCTTACCATCACGCGAGATGGTGGTCAAATGCGAGAATATAGATTAAAAAATCCTATGTGGGCCCGTTTTTAGACTTTGTGTGTCGCTGAAACCGTTCTAATGTTCATGTAACAACAACAAAACCCTCTTTTTAATCCGCATTATTTTGCAACTTCGGAACCCTATTACTGCGCGTGGCCCGACACGCACTTGGCCGGTTTTTTTTTATCTAACAATGTCTTAATTATACTACATATAAATCCATCTAGTGGTATGAAAGATATGAGGTAATTAGCGAGAATAGTTGTATTTCATAGACCCTTATTTAAAATGAAAAATCATGAAAGGAACCTCAAGATAATTTTTTGAATTACACTATTAAATTACCTATTCAACCATACCCTACTTGACATAGTACGTCGGATTTTTTTTTTCATTTTTACACGGGCATCTGTTAGCCAATGTGGTAAATTTTATTTACTATCATGTCTTCAGTGGCACTTGCAAGGTAAAGACGAATCGATTGATGAAAGAATCATAAAAATCAGCCAACGCGTTTGTTTTCTAGAGCGCCACATAGGAACAAACATACACACAAACATACATACAAACATGCATACAAACACACATACAAACATACATAACAAACATACATACAAACATGCATACAAAAATACATAGATTGATAAACACATTACTCTCCTTTGCGTTGCGCAGTCGGTTAAAACAGAGTATCATTTTATTTCTGGACGGTTGTCTCTTAAAGACCGTACTTGTGTATTACTTTATCTCAGCTGTCTCTTCCAAGGTATACGTACATTTCATTTACACGTGTCAGAAAACATAAACACGCAATTTATTTTCAGCAGCATGTGTAACAGACATATTGTAATAAACCAGTCTTGGTACTTAAAACCTAGATTAGGGACCGACACATCTACAAGATATACAACGCCCTTAATTATCCGTAAGTTTATTAATAAGCGGCGAAACAGGCTTACCATCGAAGATGTAGTGAGCTCTCTAATCACCATGGTAACGGATATAATACCGTCTAATTCGCGTATCCCAGTGTAAACACGTAGTTGAGATATTAGTGAGAGCTCCGAGCCAACTTCCGACGAGATAATCCTTCTGTTAATATTCACTGTCGGTAGCTACTCGGAGGATTCGATGTGTGTTAGAATCTGGCTGCTATTGGACGTGTGTTCCTCTATGACTAATATATTCTAGAATATTTAGCAGTTGGAATTGCTTTACGTCACTAGGGATTTAGATATCACTAGCTTTGTCTATCGTTCTGAAAATATCGGCTAATAACCTGCAGTATCAGGGGACCGGGCAACTTCAAAAAAATGTTGGAAATCCGGCAATTAGTAGAGCATTCTAACGTTCACTAACTGTCTATAGATAATTGACTTTATTCGTAATAATAGCTAGGTTTCTTAACCATTCAATCACGAAAGTGAACTACCTTTTTTTGCTGTAATAACTTATAACAATTAGGTATCCGCATCAAGTTTTGAAATAGACTTTTTGTAAATAGAAGAAACATGAAAAAGGAGACCGGACCGACGCGACGGCTGGCATAATTTTAAACACTGTTTTTAATTAATAAATGTATTGCCAATGTCCGCGTCGCCAAGTGGTGGGAACACAATAAAAGAAACGTTTTAACTTCAGATGAATTAATTAAACTGACTCGCAATTGGAGAGCTTAGTAAAGATGAAAAATATCTCTCTTCTCTTTGGTAGGTATATTTTATATATCTTTAAATTGTATTTATCTTGCCTCTGGATAACAGATTATTAGAGAGATTATTAGAGAGATTATTAGAGTTAGAATTGAATCCAATACTTTTACTTAATATTACCCTGTTTCCTGTTTATGAATTGAATTTATAGGTATACAAGTTTGAGGTAAGGCCATGTGAACCCTTCTTTAATGCCAAAGTTTGACATATATACATCCATCCATTCATCCAATCTTTCGCATTTGGAATATTAGTAAGATTCGCGAGTGTACTGAAAAACTTTGTTTGATACGCGTGTGATTTTGTCATTGCACTCTCGGCTCCATAACGTCTATCCCGCCTCGACTGGAGTGACAAACCTAGCCAATATAAATGTACAACCTATTATGTATTTTATCTATCAGGAAATGTGTAACGGCAAGATTTAAATTAAAGTAGCGGATTTTCGCTTGAATTACTTGAAATGTTGAAATCATAATTATGATTGATACTAAAGGTAACTTATAGCGATTTTATATTTACATAAGTTGTAGATTTATTCAATCTACATCATCATCATCATCTTTCTGCCCTTATCCCATGTTACTTGGGGTCGGCGCAACACGTTTTCTTCTTCCATACCGTCTAATCCCCCGTCACGCTATCACTGACTCCCTTTTCTTTCATATCACTCCTCACACAGTCTATCCATCTTTTCTTTGGCCGTCCCCTCCCTCTCCATCCATCCACATTTATATTCATAACTCTTTTAGTAACATGCGTTTCATCCCTCCTCATCAGATCACCATACCAGGACAAACGGTTTCCTTTCAACTTTTCTGTCACTGGTTCCAGTTTCAAACTTCCTCTAATATACACATTTCTCACTTTATCCATTCTCGTCACTCCGTATATCCATCTCAACATTCTCATCTCTGATACATGCAATCTTTTTTCATCCATCTTTTTCACAGCCCAACATTCTGATCCATACAGTACGACAGGTCTAATCACGGACTTGTAAATTTTTCCCTTCAACTTGAGGGGCATCCGTGGGTCGCAAGTTGTTCCAGTGACCTGTCGCCATTTCATCCATCCCGAGTTGATCTGAATGATTGAGGTATATTCAATCTACAAGCGATAACTTCATTTTTTTTTTTCACATTTTGTTTCCTTTCATCCCAGGACACCTGAGTAGATGTTCTGTATTGAAGACATTAATAGTTTTTTTTATAAATGACAGAAAACTATGTTTATTATTTAAATCGTAATTTTTATTTCTACGATATTTTATTAAAGCTATACAACCCATAATGCAAAGCCTACTATAAAATAAAACCGGCCAAGTGCGAGTCGGACTCGCGCACGAAGGGTTCCGTACCATTACCGTAAAAAGCTGCAAAAAAAAACACGTTTTTTGTATGGGAGCCCCCCTTAAATATTTATTTTATTCTGTTTTTAGTATTTGTTGTTATAGCGGCAACAGAAATACATCATCTGTGAAAATTTCAACTGTCTAACTATCACGGTTCATAAGATACAGCCTGGTGACAGACAGACAGACAGACAGACAGACAGACGGACCGCGAAGTCTCAGTAATAGGGTCCCGTTTTTACCCTTTGGGTACGGAACCCTAAAAAGACAGGCAGATTCTATCATACCATAATAATAAAATAATAATACCAGCCTGTAACTGTCCCACTGCAGGGCAAAGGCCTCTTCTCAAACAGAGAAGGCATTATAATATCATACTTACCGTAATTTCTTACCATCCGACCATAAATAATGATGAATAAAGGATTACCAACTAATAAATTATTTCTATCAACACTTATATCAATACGGTCGTAAAACGTGATTGTTGCATTATTTCCAGATACATTGTAAATCGATGTTGCGATTCAAATTACTTCATGCATGAATGTGTATGGAGCGATTTTATTCGCATAAAACCAGGCAATGCGAGTCGGACTCGCGCACCGAGGGTTCCGTACAAACCTCAGCTTAAAGGTATTATAGACCTGAGTATTTGATATGAATTTAAATTTAATACCTCTACGCGTTCATGAGGAAAGTGGTAGTAAGTTTAAAATTATTAAAAATATTTTTATTATATGATGTAACTAAAAATTTACGGGTTTCGGAATTTTTCCTTTATCTGTACTATAAGACGTTGCTTCGTACCAAATTTCAAGATTCTGAGTTCACGGGAGTTACCCTGTAGGTTTTGATTCCCTTTGATTTTTTCACAGCTTTAAGGGACAGTAGACCTGAGTATTTGATATAAATTTCAGCTTGATACCTTCACGCGTTCCTGAGATAAAGTGTCTTGACAGACAGACGGACGAACGGACAACAAAGTGCCAACAACCCTTATAGGATGGTTTCCGTTTTTTCCTTTCGAGGAACTGAACCCTAAAAATGTGCACTCAATAATTGCATAGAATCCTGCTTACGGATATTCTGACAGTTTAATGTTAGGTGCAATAAAGTATGTACAATTATAATCACTTTGCTTGGAATAAGTCCCTTTGCTAGTCTAGTCTACACAGTCTTCAGAATTGTTTTAGATTTTCAGTAATGCTGATTTAGTAATTTTTAAAATGGATAAACCAGAGACATTGGATCGGGTGAAGTTTACGATAAACGGAAGAAAGTATAGCGGTATGTATATTATTATTTTAATAATAATTATATTCCCTAGGTAACCCAGATACAGGCTGTGTGATCTCTGGATTTTTTTCGCCCTTGTGTAAATAGTTTCTTTTTAAAAGTTGAGTGTGTGTCTGATGAAATAAGGGAAGGCAATATTTTGGGGATTTTAATAAACTAAAAGAAAATATAAAAAATATACGATGATTTTAGAGAGAGCGTAGTATTCTCTACATGATAAATTGTACCTAAAATAGTGCAATTGTTTGCTAAGACATTATGCATCCTACTGCCTTCTTATATTATTAATAGTACCTGAGCGACCGAGCTCTGCTCGGGAGAAAATAGAGAAAACGACGTTTTCTAAAAATGGAAACTAGCTTGACCGATTTATCGCCCCCGAAACCCCCTGCATACTAAATTTCATGAAAATAGTTGGAGCCGTTTCCGAAATTCAGATGATATATACATATATACAAGATTTGCTCGTTTAAAGTTTTGATATTTGGATGTATGTTTGTTACTCAATCGCGCCAATACGGCAAAACGGATCTGGATGAAATCTGGTACAGATATAGATTATAGTCTGAAATAGCACATAGCCTACTTTTTGTCCTGATATAATGTTACCTTGGGATGATAAAACACTTTTCACGCGGGCGAAGCCGCTAGCAGAAACTAGTAGGCCATCACCCGGTTTCTCAACACTCGATTATCGGGCTGTTAACGTAATCGACGAATAATCGCCGGTTATCTGCTGTGATTGGCTGTTGAAAATTAATTCAACCAATCACGGCAGATAACGCTTGCTTGACAATTTGTCACATTAATTCTGCGATAATTTAGCGGTGAGAGATCCGGCCCATATTTCGGTCAGTGTCAAATAGTACCTACATTTTGATACAAGTAAGCACACTTTGTAATTACAGCCAAGGTGGAATAAACGCCCGAGCTGAAGGCGAGGCACTTAGGGAGCTGAGAGTCTGCAATGGCAAATTCTCAAGTATATCAAACGAAGTTTTTCAACACACTTATTCAGAAAAGCACATAAAATAAAATACTACTAACTAACAAAGCTCAAGCAAAGCAACTCTTCTGAGATTTGAACAAAGTATATATTTGTTATCAATAGTATTTTTTTAAGAACTGTTACGCAGTGTCAAAATTCGACTGGTTAAGTTTTCCTGATGCAAGACATGCAAGATCTTTTAAATTCTTTCTTTTTTCTTTTCAGCGGGATCCGAGTTCCCGGCGGACCTGACACTGAACGAGTACATCCGCCGGTATGCGGAACTGCGCGGCACTAAGTACATGTGTCGCGAGGGTGGCTGCGGAGCCTGCGTGGTCAATGTGCGAGCACACGCGTCTGGCTCTCAGGAAATCGCCTCGTTTTCTGTCAATTCTGTAAGGATTCTCCTATTAACTTATTTTTCTGTGTCGCTGGTACAACAGTACATCAAATTTTACTGGTCCAAAATTTCGACACATCCATGGAGTCGTCGGTGGACACACAAAGGTCACTTATGCTGCACGTTTTAGGGCAAAGGGGGCAGGATAGGCGGTGGGGGTCGGATGGGTTTTCGACACAGTTTATCCATATCTATATCCACGTATCCACAGCCATTATTTAAAATTTTGTCTGACCAGTGTGCACCACGATGACTCAAACAAGGTACTTACAAATAATACTTAATACTAAAGGCCCAAAAATTCGAAGACAACGAATCAACCAACACGCACTGAACCCGCTTGGTGGATTACGTCCCATCCCCTCTCAAAGAAAGGAGGCCTATGTCCCAGCAGTGGGAAAGTAATAGGCTGATGATGATGAAGACTCAAGGCCCGTATTAGTGTTACACCTATATTTTATTAAGTTTTATCTTTTTGTGTCAGTGCCTTGTAGCCATCATGTCTTGCGATGGGTGGGACATCACGACTATTGAAGGCATCGGCAACAGGAAGATCGGCTACAATATCATTCAGAAACGACTTAATCATTTCTTTGGGTCACAATGTGGCTACTGCAGCCCCGGATTTGTGATGAGCATGTACAGGTAATTGAACTATCTGAAAATCATCTTTTGGTTGACAATTGGGTCAGGCACCTAATGGATTTAACCAGACGCGGTTTTTATTCGCATCAAATTTAGTTTCTGTGTTGATACGCGCATATTCGGTATTTTTGCATCAGATTGCATAGAAACTGCACTACAATATTCGGGTTGGCAATTAAAATTCGCGTGGAACTAACCACAGTGCTTGTTCGGTTGTTAGCTTGATTTTGTAAAAAATGTTTTATATTTTTGCAAAAAACTAAGTCACACTGTAATCTGTCCAAAAAAAAGATGCGTTATTTGCAAACTATTTTAATATGTGTTTGTATTAGCCTCGTACAGGGCAGTGACCGCCATTTGACAGAAGCGGAAATAGAAAACTCTTTGGGTAGCAACCTATGTAGGTGTACCGGCTACCGTCCCATTTTAGAAGCATTCAAATCTCTTGCCGTCCACCCAGACTCGAATACATTGAGCAAGATAAAGGATATTGAAGATATATCGGAGCAAATATGTCCCAAATCCGGTAAAACATGCGGCGGCACTTGTGGGATCAATGAGGACTGGTGTTTAGTAAATATGGATAATATGAGCGCTCCAGATTTGCCTAAGAAAATATCTCTCGCCGATGGAAGAGTGTGGTTCTCTGTTAGTGATGTAAGATCAATATTTGCGGCTTTAGACGACGTTGGGTATGATTCTTACATGTTGGTCGCTGGTAATACTGCTAAAGGTAATTATTTGAGGTATTTTCAATTTATTTAATGTACTGTAATATTTTTTCAAACACTACGTACCCCCAGAATGAAAGTGATCTAACTATAAATTTCTGTAAACTCTGAGTATGCTAGAAACTGGCATTAAAAAGTGTACTCTAAAACCCTGTGGTGAAAAAGAGCCCGAATTTTGAGTGGGAAAAGGATGACATCTTTAATTGACTTAATCCGAAACTATTTTATATTTACTGTTATACAGTTTTATTATACAGTTCAAATATATTTACATGGAATATAATGTTTCCAATCTATATATAAAATATCAATATATAAAACCCCAAAAATTAATAATTTTCAATGCACTACTTCTAATGCCTTGATTATATTTCAGGAGTCCGTCCAATACTATTTTACCCAAAGTTGTTGATAGATATAAGCGATGTAAAGGAACTGGCTACACATTACTTGGACATAAACTTGGTCCTTGGAGCCAACATGACGTTGACTGACACGATGCACCTATTCAAAGAGTTATGTGAATCAAATGAGGATTTCTGGTATTTAGGTATACTGTATAACCATTTGGATCGAGTGGCTCATATACCAGTGAGAAACGTAAGTAGACAAAAATCGTTCTTATGCAATGTCTTTTAAAAAAACCGGCCAAAAACGAGTCGGACTCGCGCACGAAGGGTTCCGTACCCAGGGTGGCGTCAACTATGTATGTATGGGAACTATGTATGTATTTTTCTTTATTTGTGCTGTACCTTACTTTTTACCATATTTCGTGATTCTAGGTCAATGGGAACTACCATATAGGTTTTCGACCCAAAACCTTACAAGGTACTTCCGGTTGACCTAGAATTTTAAATTTTGGTTAAAAGCAAGGTCTTACAGCACAAGTAAAGGGAACATTCCGAAAAATTAAAAAGTTGAAAATAAAGGTAAATTTTCGTACTTACAAGTTTTCGCGAAATCTAAATTTGCCCATATCTTTTTATCGTGTTGACTCGGGTCCTTGATTTTTATACACATAGGGACCATAAACCTCAGGTATAAATTTAAACTTGCTAGGTCCACCCGTTCCTGAGAAAATCGGTGGTAACACACGGACAGATAGACGGAAAGATGGACAAGAGAGTGATCTTATAAGGGTTCCTTTTTTACCTTTTGAGGCACGGAACCCTAAAAAATTATCAAATTATCTTTTTTTATAAAACTATGACTATGTTTTGATATTTTTGGTACACATTACATTAATATTGATTAACATATTTAAATTCATCATTTTACTGTGCAGGACATCTAACTTCTTTTCACATTTTCAGATCGGAACGCTAGCCGGTAATTTGGCGTTGAAAAATTCAGATCCTAGTTTTCAATCTGATATATTTCTCCTATTGGACTGCATCGGGGCTACCGTTACTCTAGGTATGTTCACATCCTATCGTAAAAACAGAATTGCTGGGACAAATAAAAACATTCATATTTCAATTTATATATTTTAGTTGACCGTGAGATGAGACAGACAGAGATGAAACTACCTGAATTTCTGACGACGAATCTAAGAGGAAAAGTTATGACCCAAATAAAACTACGGCCCCTGTCGCGACACTATGAATTAGTTACCTATAAGGTGGGCTTATTTTATATGTGACGTCAAATAAACCTCTGCATATGTGTAAACAAACGAATCTGGTTATTATGGTTTTCAGATCATTTAATAATTTATGACCGATTTGGTTTTTAAAGTAACTTCCACATGCAGTTTGTGTCGTAGAAGTATCTGTTTAAGACTTAGTTCCAGGTATAAAACGTCTTTAGAATACTTATTACTGAGGACCGAACCGAAACAATTTTACAACATTTCGCCATTTAAGATTTTTTGCAAATCTGAGACCTGAAATTAAACCTGCTAAACATGAATATCATATCTTCTCGAATCAGGGCCAAACCACTGGATCGATTTACATGACCCACAGGTTATCTCGACTGAACGGCATTACATACCTAGAATGGTACGGGAAGCAATTGAAATAACCAAGTGCAAAAAATTCAATAGGGACGACGGTTTTCAATTGTCGAGAGCCTGGAATCCAGTGGTACAACTATGTAAAGGTCGTAAAACTACTGAACGAGTGTCAAAAGTGGATACAGTGAGCATCGTCTGTCGTGAACAGTGTCGAGTAACTAGTGAGAAAATTTCTGGTAGTAGCGGCATCGTGCGTGAAAAACGAGTGAGGAAGAGGGTAGACAGATATGTCAGCTCATAAATATCACCCACCCGCAAAGACTTTAGTTCTCGTGATCATGGCGCTTGTAACGGTGCCGAAATATCGAGCTCTCAACAAAATACAAAATATACATGGTAAATATCCCGAAACAAATATTAATTCTAATGAATATTTCCTTCCAGATAATGCCGAGGGAACAAAACGCTCAGGCATACGTAAATTCAGGATTTCTTTTGAAATTCGACCCACACACACATCTCGTAGAAGAAGCGTCCATTGTGTACGGTAATATTAATCCATCATTTACACACGCTTATGACACTGAGAGGTTTCTGATTGGACGTGACATATTTAATAATCATACCTTACAAGCGACTCTGCACGTCTTGGAGAAAGAAATTAATCCTGATGTTCGACCGCCATATCCACCACCATCTGCTCGGAAAAAAGTAGCACTGGGCCTCTTTTACAAGGTGAGTTCATTAAGTTTGTTGCTGGTTGAAAATTCATTAATGTTTGTACAATGTTGTACATAGTAAACAAAAATATTAAGTTTTTATAATTTACCGGTTGTTAATTTTAATAATGTACAAATCACTCGATAAAAAAATGAGATAACAAATACAATAATTCCCTCAAACTCTAAAAATACGTACCGTATCGGTCGACTGCAGCGGTGCTACTTTCAGCAGCCCAACTATCAGCAGTCGTGCTTGCAACCTATACCTTTTAAATTGGATTCGTTTGGGATTTCCTTTCCCACTAAGAATTTCTCAATTTTTTATCAAAGACTAGAACTAAAACATACTTATCTGGTAAAAATGCTGAAGAGTTAAAATTCAGCTACTATAATATCCATTTGCCTCCTCCTCTTTAAGGCTTCATTTGTCTTCTTCTTTTTCTTATTTTTTCTTAAATCACAGAAGTAACTACCGCACGCACGGATAAAGATTTGTTGGGTAACCATATTTTCATAGCGTGTACCTTATTTCGAAAAGTACGACAAGCCTTTGGTACCGGGCTTTTATTCATGGTTTTTTGAGAGTTGTTCTGGTTAGGGGGTCGTGAGAACTCGAAAGACTGATGATTGAACCGACTACTGCGCTACCAAAATAATAATTTCAACTTGATCCTCCTTGAGTGTAAAGAGTAAAGAGTGACAGGCAGACAAAGAAGTGATCCTATAAGGGTGTTTTTTCTTTTTGAATAATGGAACCCTAAAAACTGTTATGAAACACGAGGGCGCGTAGTGCAATATCAAGGCAAATTTCGGACACTTGTATCAAAATTTAACATACATAATAGTAACTTTCCTTACAGTGTATCATCAAATTATGTCCAAAAGATATATTGCACCCCGTCTACAAGTCTGGGGCTACCACACCCAGTGACGATAGACCACCGGTCAGTCGTAGCTATCAAGAGTACGATACAGACCATAAAGACTTCCCTATAACACAGCCACTGCTGAAGAAAGAAGGAATGATTCAATGTGCGGGTGAAGCTGTCTACAGTGATGACACGCCGGCGATAAAAGACGAAGTGTTTGCTGCACTAGTGCTCTCCACAGTAGCAAAGGCAGATATAGAAAGTATTGATAGTTCTGAGGTTCTGGTAAGTACCACAAAAATTGCTACTATCAGCGTTATTGGGGAATTTACTGTTCAAATAATTATAATCTATACTTCTATATCTATACTAATATTATAAAGAGGAAAGATTCTTTCACCAATAGAAAGCTACATTATTCCTGAGTGATATAGGCTATTTTTTATCCCGGAAACGTGTCCTATGGGGTGGTCCACGGGAGCGAAGCCGCGAGCAACAGCTAGTTATGTATATAATTTTCAATGTTTTTCTGCGTTTCAGAAAGTTGACGGTGTTCTAGCGGTATTGACTTCCGTGGATATTCCAGGCGTAAACAGCATAGTTCGAGCAGATTTTATGCTAATGTATGAGAATGAAGAACTATTGGCTAGCAATAAAATACTCTATTACAATCAGCCAGTAGCTATTGTCGTTGCAGTCACACAAGTATTAGCTGACAAAATGGCGTATTTAGTGAAAGTTAATTATAAGAATGTTCCAAAAAAACCTATTGTTATCACCATTGAAGATGCAATATGTGCACCGAAAGAGGAAAATAGGCTGTTCCCTTACCCAGGTATCGTCCCTACAGATAGAGGAACAAACGTTAGAAAAGTAATTAAAGGAACTTTTATCAGTCCTCGTCAGTACCACAATATGATGGAACTGCATACGACAGTTACAAAGCCCGTTGATGAAGGTTTAGAAGTTATATCTTCAACGCAGTTCATGGATCTTACACAAGCGGCAATTGCACAGCTTCTCAAGATGCCTGAGAGTTTGTAAGAAAAATACTTAATAAATACAATAAAAATATTGTTTTGAACAGAGAGTCGTAATGGTGTTTTTAATTTCAGAATAATAGTAAAAACAAGAAGATGTGGCGGTGGTTTTGGTTGTAAAATCAGTAGGCAAAATTATGTAGCATGTGCCACTGCGTTAGTTGTGAAAATAGTAAATAAGCCATGTAGGATGTCTATGCCAATGCACAGCATTACACGAGCTATTGGAAAAAGACCGAACACAAGACTTGATTACGAGGTGTGAAATACTAATGCATTTATTTTATATTAAGTAGTATTTTATATTTACTTGCTTTATAATTGGGTTGTTAGTTGAATTATATATTTTTAGAAGGTTTTTCTTCACTGGTGTTTAAAGAATTGTCATTATTTTTTAAATAAGGTTGGGGTGGACGACAGAGGTGAAATCCAATACATGGACGCTGTATTTTATGTGAATGATGGCATATCCCGTAATGAAAATGAGAATGCATATTCTACAGATTCCTTAAAAAATTGTTATGATGCCCGCAGATGGAAGTGTGATTCTTTTGGTGTCATTACAGATACTCCATCAAATGTATTTATGAGGGCTCCAGGTAAGATGGAAGATAATGGGAAACACTTTTTACTGATAGAAGATTGGGATACAATAAAATACTGCTTAATTATTTCAGGTGGCTTAGAAGGAATTTCAGGAATTGAGCACATAATGGACCATATAGCTGAAAAATTAAACATAGATCCAGTACAAGTTCGCATGGCCAACTATCGTCGGGAAGACAATGATTTACCAACCTTAATGCCGATGTTTCTCGAGAGAATCAACTTTAAAGAGCGACAGGAGTGTATAAAAGAGTTCAATAATCTTAATAGATGGAAGAAACGTGGGATAAAACTAAATAATATGGCCTTTCCAACGGCATACCTCGGTAATTATGGAGCTCTGGTATCTGTGTACCACGGTGACGGAAGTGTGGTCATCAATATCGGTGGTATTGAGATCGGACAAGGAGTTTTCACTAAAATGGCGCAAGTGGCAGCTTACGAGTTTAATATCCCTGTTGAAACCGTATCAGTCATACCTTCTATTAACTTTGCAACTCCAAATTCTTTTGCGACAGCTTCTAGCATAACTAGTGAATGTTCTGCTTACGCCGTGATTAGATGTTGCGACCAGATCAAAGCAAGGCTGGCACCCTTTAGAGCAGCTATGCCTACTGCTTCATGGCGAGAAATCGTATTTGAAGCTGACAGTCAGGGAGTATCCTTACAAGCTAATTATTTAACGAGTCCAAACGATCCAAGATTGGTGAATTACTCGATATTTGGAATAGCTGTAACCGAGGTTGAGGTAGACATATTGACTGGCAGTAAATGGGTTATTCGAGCTGATATATTTGAGGATGCTGGTCGTACATTAAATCCAGCTATAGATGTAGGTCAGGTGAGAGATGTTTTGAGTTTTGATGACGTTGGTTTGTTGTGAAGAAAATAATTTCAAGAAATTATAAGTAACATTGAGTTTTTGGTTTTTAGGTGGAAGGAGCATTTATAATGGCTACGTCTTTGTGGATGATGGAGAATACTGTTTACAACGCGTGTACCGGAGAATTGTATAGTGATCGTACGTGGACATACAAAATAATAGGAGCAAAAGACATTCCGTTCGATTTTCGTGTTTATTTCAGACGTAAAAGGCCGAATCCTGTTGGTATTTTGGGATCTAAAGGTACAAACCAGACCCTTGTTAGATATTATTTACGGGTCGCAATTTTTTGAACATTTTCTGAGCATCGTTTATGTTTTAATGTTTATCTTTATAGCAACTGGTGAACCTCCATGCTGCCTTGGATATGTTGTAGTGGAGTCGTTGAGAGATGCAATTGAAGCCTCTCGAAAAGACAGTGGCTATGATACAAACTATCTCTGTTTGAGTAAGATCCTATTCACATTTATAATTATATAGTTTAAATTTTAATTGCCTTACCGTTATCTTTGTACGCAAAACATCACCTTTTTATTCCTAGAATGGAGGATATAAAGCGCAGCGTAGTGTAGCTTTTAAAAAAAACAACACAACGTTAATAGGTATAATTTTGTTTTAAAATCATAATAGACAGAAAATATAATAAAAGAATACAAAAATGTAAATCACGGTATTAAAAATAAAAGAAAAACCGTAGGTTTTTATTATATATTGAATTAATCGTTTAGTGTATTAAGTAAAATAAAAACTTAGGTGTGGCATTTTGGCAAGGTTTGAAGGTATTAAGCTGAATACACGTGCCTATCCTCAACGCAGTTGCAACCGGTTGAATTCTGGCTTAAGCATCCAGGTGCTAACGAATCCTTAACGTCGTAAAGCTAAGTTTTCATCCGTGGCATTTAGAAAGTAGAAACTATCAAATAAATAATAGGTTAATTCTAACACAAAATATAATAAAAATATAATTCTTCAGCTACTCGTAGGAGATCCGCGCTGGACGATAAAAACGCCTTCAGTAGTAGCGCTCCAAAACTGGATTACGAGCTGAAACTGCGCCTCAGTTCTCGTAGCAAAACACAGGCCGTTGAAAAAATATAATAATATGGAACCCGTTGTAAAATGTAAAGATTCACGAATACTGCTGGCATAAGGGCATAAGGTATAAGGGTTCATGCGCCTTCTATCAACTGATATATATATAGACATTGAAAAGGACAATCAAAATTATGAAACAAAAGGGTTTCTGAAATATCAAAAGAAGCGACATTCCAAAGAATAATTAATAGAAAAATACGTTAAATACCAGTTTTCATATTATAGTGAATGGTGATATTCTTTTTAAAAGGATATGTGGAACTTTGCCGAGAGGAACTGGTGAAGACTAGATCCTATTACACCTTGCTCGGCATTTTAAATAAAATCGACGCTTTTAGCCGCTGCTATAAAAGTATCAATAATTTAGTTGAAGATTAGTGCTAAGAAATTTTTTATGAATGACATTAAGTCAGAAAAAAAAATTACTTCTCTTTTCTTCGAAATTTGAAAATTCAAATAATATAACCAGCCAGTCTCTGGACTCAAAAACAAAGGCAATGACAATAAGTATTGTAGCAAATTGCTAAAATATGTATATATAGTTACCCACTTTTTAAAATTTATGTTTAAGTTATGTGAAATAGCCGCGAGCTCATTCAACTCATTGGGTGGACTTTGAAATTCGTGACTTTATGGTGTGCGGTGGTGTGGTCTCATACAAAATATGCTGAACTAACAAAAAATTAAAATTTTTACAGAGGTGCCAGTAAATCTTGAAAGTATTGTTGAAGCAGCTGATGTGAGGATAGAAGAGTTTCTCCTTTATTGAAGAGTTTTTGAGTGGCAGAAGATTGATTTCAAGCTGCGACGGGTATTATAATATGTATCGTCTCAAAACGAGTATATCTGAGGCTGCACTGTTATTAATGTTTTATTGACATTATCGAAGCTAGTTTTATTGGTGCCCCCACACTGTTGTTAATAATGTTTACAAACATTAGTAAACATTTTCTAAACAAACATTTGACCACAATGTTAAGAAAATGTTTTTATGTTAGGTAATGTTAGCCAACACAAATTGTTAATTAACAAATTATCTATACATACAAATAAATAAAATTGAAGTGTCTGTATGTAATATGAAAATAACAACGTTTTATTGAATGCACGTGAAAGTATATACGGTACTAACAACAAATAAGCAATTTTTGAGATTTTTGTCTGTCTGTCTATCTGTCTGTCTGTCTGTTTGTACCGGGTAATCTCCGAAACGGCTGGACCGCGGGACTTTCACTGGTAGATAGCTGATGTAATAACGAGTAACATAGGCTCATACGTTTGATCACGAGAAAATTCATAGATCCGGCGGGAAACTAAAAAATAAAATATATTTTTTACGAGCTTGACGTGGACGAAGTTGCGGGCAACAGCTAGTAACAAATAAAACAGACTCCTTGGAACGTAAATCCAAACTGCGAGCCGGTAAACATTTTCCATCAGTATGGGAACACTCAAAATATCTAACAATTCCTAACATAATATAACAATTACTAACATTTGTTACGAAACGTAAGTGTTAGAAAATGCTTGTAAACATTTTTAACAGTAGTGTGGGAGCACCATAAGTCACGTTAAAATAACTAGAATAAATTATTATTGTTACTTTTACATACCTTTTACTTTTTACGGAGACGATTATTTCTAAAATAGTATAGCTTCGTTAGTTTGATCGAAGTTATTGTTTTGATTTAGTTGGGTTTCAGAGTGTTCATTTGTTTGTCAAGCTTGCCCTTAGTAGTGAGGCTTATTTATGTATTATTATTATTTATTATATACTTTATACTACACCATAAAATACATCTAAAAGGAAACTAAAACACATACAATAAAACATCATTCATAAGTATGTTTATTTTAACTATATACTTTTGTACTAATTTTGTGTTGATATTATTATTATTTAATTTTTATGCACCTGCCATGATATCTCTTCACCACCCGTGGTTGACTGGTAGAGAATGCCTCAGGCATTAAGTCCGCCTATGTACTTTTATGTTGCATTGAGTTTTAATAAATAAATAATAAATACAATCACAAGATAAGATAGATATTGCGATAAGTCCCATTTCGTGATTTCTTTCAGGCAACTTGGTAAGGACAGTAATTACCTGAACATGAAATGGGGCAGTCATTGTTTTTAAGTAAGTACCTTATATCTAGAGTGGATATATTTCTGAGTAATGATGATGAAGAATTAATAGCAAATTGTTAGCAATCATTACAATCCGCAAAACGGCGATCCTCTTGATACCTGTGTCATACAAAGATAATAAAGTAATAATGTCAGCTGATCCTACCTAAGCATGGCGTTTATATATTATTGTAGGTGGAATGATTCTCTTTGCCGGTCGTAAATCTATTGATGTACTAGGGTTTATTTGATTATGTGGTCGGACTCGGCGCCGGGCAGACATAACTGAGTTTATTGCTTACTTAAATAACTACCGTACCGTAAAAATGATTGTCAAGCGGTTCCTTATCACCTACGGAACCTCTTACTTAGCAATGACTGTCCCAGAAGGAGATATATATATATATATATATATATATATTTATCGAGTATATAATATATGTCTATACCTTTGATACGCTCTGTAGCTTAAACGACTTAAAAAAACATACGTAGAGGTGAAATTCAGAAACCGGCCCACAATCTCTTTTTTAAATCAATTACATACAGTACACCACAGAATACATCTGTTAATACTATATATATAAAACTACTATATATATAATAAAGAAAACACGCAGTAGAAATTATTAATTTTTTGATGTATGTAGGTAACCATTTGTACAATAATAAAATATATTTCTAATTTTGCGTAGTTTTTACTCTCTACAAATGCTATCAAATATAATATTTCTACCGTCTACTAATACCTTCAACCGAGTATCATATGCACCATCTTAAAAAAACATAAAGTCTAAATTCCATCGACAACGTGTCTTCGCATCCCTTTTATTGAAGAATATCGCGCTACTTTGCTTGGCAAGGGTCAACGGCCGGCACCGGCCGGTGTCACTCACACCAGAACATTATGACATGAATCGTGAAATTCCTTTCAAAATTAATAAAATATTTTTCTGATATTTCATTTATATCGTGGTACTACTATCGACATTGTCGATTGTTGAATGAACATTCCTGTTAGCGACATTTTCGTGAATATACGACTGCTAGATATAAGTTCACAACAAAATTGATTGCTAACATCAGTATTAAAATGACGTCACAATTATGTAGAACAAGATACAGCCCACACAACTAACACAAATGCTAACACAAACTCAAAGCGAAAGCTGTCAATATTAACCCTGTAGCAACCCAACTTACTTCGCAAGTTTAAGGAGATGGCTCAAGTCATCTTAAAGTAGTGATGGGTCGTTGACGGTCTTTCAGTTTACGTAACGTTAACGTTGATTTAAGTTCCTCAACTAGTCGATCAACACGATTAACTAATTTTTGGCGCCCAATGAGCCCTTCCCTTTTAATACGCGTTCGTAGTATTTAATTTAATTGTATATATAGGTAGTAATTGTTAATTGAGTATTTTATACTATGTAAATTTATATCTAAGTAAATAAATAATTTAAATCATCGATTAACTACTTAAAATGCGTAACATAAACTGAATTGAAAACCATTCTTTCATCGATTTCTATTCAACGTCGCGACGTTCAACGAGTCTTTATAATGTTATTTTAGAAAGAGAGAACACTTTTTTACCCGACTGTCGAAGGAGGGTAATGTGTTTATCAGTCTTTGTATGTATGTATGTATGTATGTATGTATGTATGTATGTTTGTTCCTATGTGGCGTTCTAGAGACCAAACGCGTGGGCCGATTTTGATGGTTCTTACGTCAATCGATTCGCCCCGCGAGTGTCACTGGCTACATAAAAATTGGAAAATAGGAAAATGGCGGTTTTTGGGCGCAATATTGTGGGGGCCCAAATTTTTTTTTTCTTTCAAACCTATCGTGTGGGGTATCAAAATAAAGGATTTGAAGAGGTGATTTCAAAAATATAAAATACTTATATAATAACTAAAAAGTTATAAATAAAAAAAGTTAATTAAAAAAAACAAAAATCCCGACTGCTTGAAAAGCAAACTAAAAAGACGTAAATAAGGAGAAAATCATGCTGTGCAGTCGGAGGATACGTCTGGTTTTGGTCAGCCAGCTCGCGTACATGTATCCTCCGACAGCACAGCATGATTTTCTCCTTATTTACGTCTTTTTATTTAGTTTGCTTTTCAAGCAGTCGGGTTTTTTGATTTTTTTAATTAACATTTTTTATTCATAAATCAACTGTAGACGTATGCTTGAGTTCAAATTCTATGACATGGCTGTCGTTTGCAAACCATGATGTTATTTCCAATATATCAAAGAAAAAAAAAACAGTTCGGTGCGTTTGCGTTCTCGAATTTAGTCCATAATTCATAAAAGTCGTTGACGAATTCAACTAGTTAATTCATAAACGGTTAACATTATACCTCCGAAATCAACGGTTGATTCAACCAGTTCGTTGATTCAACGCCCATCGCTATCTTGAAGGGTGTATTGTGGCCTACAGAGATAGCGTGTATTTGATTGAAGATGACGCGGAAGACAATGGCGTTAGGTATCATTTTACATCAAAGCCCAAGGGGTGACAGTTCGACCAGGGAGCCAGCCTAGCGGAAAATAGCCTGCGCACTATAGCGAGAAGGCAATGCCGACGGCGACCGGCTGAGTCTCGATTACGTGCTATATTTACGATGAGGCTGCGAGACTGGAATATATATTGTGGTGAGTTTTTATTGAAAGCTCAAGGGTGATGAAAATCATTATAAACCTGTCAGTCTGATCCTTAATGTAAAAATTAAGAAAAGAAGCCACCTATATTATTTCTTTATTATAATTATATAGTTCGTTTTTAGGGTTCCGTACCTAAAGGGTAAAAACGGGATCCTATTACTAAGACTTCGCGATCCGTCTGTCTGTCTGTCTGTCTGTCTGTCCGTCTGTCACCAGCCTGTATCTCATGAACCGTGATAGCTAGGCAGTTGAAATTTTCACAGATGATGTATTTCTGTAGCCGCTATAACAACAAATACTAAAAACAGTATACAATAAATATTTAAGGGGGGCTCCCATACAACAAACGTGATTTTTTGGCCGTTTTTTGCTCAATATTAATAACGGCAACAGGTAGACAGAATCACAGAATGTTTAATTGTATATTCACTTCAAAAAATAATAATTATAAAATCAAAATAAAATAAATTAAGGGGGGCTCCCGTACAACAAACGTGATTTTATGCAGTGTTTTGCGATAATGGTACGGAACCCTTCGTGTGCGAGTCCGACTCGTACTTGGCCGGTTTTTAAACGTAACCACGAACATGTCAAAACTATCATAGTTCGTACTTAAAACTATCATATTGTAAAAAGGGATAGATGTATACCAGTCAGATACTGCTATACAGATCTGTCCCTTACGCACACTCAAAATAACCTTACACTAAGAGCTTATGGTCAACCCCCTGATCTGATTAACTAAATTATTTAATTGATAAAAACCTGCTATCGGTGAGTGTCATAGACTAATTTTGGTTCTGTCGGCAAGGTTAAGTGAGCAAAGCTGCGGCAAAAGCTAGTTTTACAATCTAATCGTATAAATATTATAAATGCGAAAGTTTGGATGTATGTTTGTTACTCAATCACGCCAGAACGGCTGAACGGATCTGGATGAAATTTGGCACAGAGATAGAATGTAGTCTGGAATTCATAGACTTTTCATTGCGGTATAATATTCCCTTGGAATAAGAAAACGTTTTTCACGCGAGTGAAGTCGCTGGCGAAGCTAGTAACTTATAAATTGCTGACGTAAACTTAAGCCTAGCTGTAATTTTATAATAATAACTTTCTACCCATGATTTTCTATGGAAAATTTGTATTTAAAATCTGCTAATTAGAGTATAGCCTGTATATTTATGTTTGTATATAGTTAGCAAATTGTTATAAATAAGCAAATAATTTATAAACAATCAAAAACTTTTACATTGTAATCAAATCTAGCTCAGCTTAACCTTTTGTAACAAAAACCAATAAACCGCTTTCTCCTGTAACCCACGCGAGAAAATCAATTTCATTTACTTACACGGCGTCACTAACGCTTCGAAGGAAATTAGTACAAATGGACTCAATAAAGTGGAACAAATAAATACAATCTTCCAGTCGTTGGTCATTTGTTCAGGACGTGCGTACGAGCATATATATTTATCTAGACGGACTCGATTGTAATTTGTTCTGAGTCACCTTTGCTACGTTAGATTTTTAGCGTAGTACTATCATTTAGTGCTAGATGTAATAAACCTAATAATATTATCTGATAACCCAGAGTGGGACAAGCGGGCCTAAGTAACAAAACGTGTAAAGGCTCCTTCCTCACACTCAGTGGTTCCAGCAAGCCTTACATTATTAACGTAGAAATACATTTATTCTGTCTGGGTGCAGTTCGCGTTTTCGTCAAATTTGTCGAGGGGTGCGAGGCGCAGTAACGAGGAGACGTCTGCGGCGTCGTTCCGCGACTAACAATAATTCATTTCAGATGCCTGTCAACAATCTTACCCCCTGTATATACTCGTAGCATGTGGAAACTAAAAGGTCGTATGTCTGTTTGAAATAATTGGACGGAAATAGATGTTTAGTTCTAAAGGTACCTATATGTAGTCTGTCTGAAACAATATTACTAAACTGAAAAAGCTTTTTTACAAAAAAATACTACCGACTTCCAAATGAAAAAAACTACAAAGTGAAAAATAACTTTATTTTTGGAAGTCGGTGTCTTTGGTAGGTACCAATTTATGTGTTATGGACACCGACTTAGACTTAGTTTTTTTCATTTGGAAGTCGGTATTATTTTTTTGTAAAAAAGCTTTTTAATTTTCACTTTTTAGTTTTACCTACCTAATAGGCAAGTTGGTTAAGGTACCTATAACGCCAGAATAGATTACCCGAATATCATGAAACTTAAACAAAACCGGTGAAATGAGAGATCTGCGTACCCCTTAAGAGCGTACTGGCGTGATGTTATGTTATGAAATGGTATAAACAATAAATAGACATGCGATTGCAGCAATCCCGAGAGATTTGCCGTAATTTATTGAAGAGTTCTGTTATATATCTTCGAAGTTCTTCATCAGATCTTCACTAAATTTTAAATGGGACCAATATCGAAACATACTTTTTCAAACAAAAAAAGAATTTTCAAAATCGGTCCAAAATTGGCGTAGATATGCGTGAACATACACAAAAAAAAAAAAAAAACAAACATAATGTCGAACATCCTCCTTTTTGGTAAGTCGGTTAAAAACGTGACATAATTATGTATTTGTGCCTTGTTATTTGTTATCCGCATGTCAATTATAAAAGCCCTCATACCAGTTTGTTGAAAACGTAAATATGTGGTAGAGATCTATATCCAACGAAAAACATTTCTCAGAATAGAATTCATACAAAAGCATTTTCTTAATTAATATAATTAAGAGAGAGACCGCATTTTGTGAGCTTGTTCAAACGTGTAGGGTCGTCTCTGGAATCACTACACCTTTTTACCCGACTGCCGAAGGAGAATAATGTGTTTATCAGTCTATATAATAATATGCATGTATGTATGTTTCTATGTGGTGTTCTAGAGACAAAACGCGTTGGCCGATTTTGATGATTCTTAGAAAGCTGCGCTCCATTGCTCTTTGACAAACCCCAAGGCGGAACTTTTGAGGCTCGGTCAGCGAACAGTGATTTTTTTATGTTACTTCTACTTTATTGGTCCAGGGAAATCATTTACGTATTTCAACAAAAAGTTGGTTTGGCAACTTATCCTGCTATAAAGTCTTAAGAGTTGGAAGAAACACTATGAAATAAGAAATAAAATTATAATTTGGTAAGAGTCTGTCTTGTCTCCTTCCTTAATTGAAAAACTACTACAGAAAGTTATTCTTTTATAGCTTTGAGATCGTCATTTTGTATCCGGAGATGATGGAAGTTATGCCTAGACCCCTAGTATTTAATTAATTAATTATTTTACATTCAGTTGGCGCTAACTATAATTAATACATCACAAACTAAAGCGAATAAAATCTACGTCCGGATATAGCATTTTATAGAAATGTACACTATTTATGATAACCAAATTTAAAGCATTTGGATTATTATTAAACTAGCTGTTCCCCGCGGCTTCGCTCGAGTGGGCCACCCCACAGGACCCGTTCTGGGGATTAGAAAATAGCCTATGTTACTCAGGAATAACTTAGCTTTCTGTTGGTGAAAGATTTTTTTTAATCGGTCCAGTAGTTTCGGAGCCTATTCGGTACAAACAAACAAACAAATCTTTCCTCTTTATACTATTATATTATTTTATTATATAAAGTAATATAGTATAGATAATGAAAAACTTACTTAAACAGGTAGCTTGTATTATAAGCACTGTCTTTTCGAGAGGCTTGTATAGTATCTCTCAACGATGCCTTTGCAACATAACCAAGGCAGCACGGAGGTTCCGCCGTTATTATAAAAAAATAGATTCTAGGTTCAAAAAAGAAAATAATGGATTTAACGAATACAATCAATTCAATTTAATATTTACCTTTAACTTCCAAAACACCTACGAGCTCTGCTCGGGTAAAAATAGATAAAACGATGTGTTCTAAAAATGAAACCTAACTAGATCGATTTATCGCCCCCGGAACCCTCTGCATACTAAATTTCATGAAAATTATTGGAGCCGTTTCCGAGACTCAGATTATGATATACATATATACAAGAATTGCTCGTTTAAAGGTATTAGATTAGATATATAGATTAACTCATCTTCACTAAATGTACAGGACATTCTTCTCAAAACCTATTCTGATTTCCTAAAATAATCAATCTAATAATATCTTTTGTCGTAATGACCTTGTAAAATAGAACCAGAGCTACTTCTTTTCGCGCAAATCGTGGTGGATTTGGTGGTCGAACATCAGGGTTAATTTCTTTTTCCAAGACGTGCAGAGCCACTTGTAAGGTATGGTTGTTGAATATTTCACGTCCAATCAGAAACCTCTTAGTGTCATTAGCGTGAGTAAATGATGAATTAATATTACCGTACACAATGGACGTTTCTTCTACAAAATATGTATGAGGGTTGAATTTCAAAACAAAACATGAATTTACTTCTGCCTGAGACTTTTGTTCCGTCGCCGTAATAATCTAGAAGTGAATGTTCATGTTTAGTGAAGTTTATTTGTGCCATAAGCGTTTTTACTCTAGAGATACGCTTTGAATTGGCAAAAAATCTTAGCTCATAACATAATACCATAGTTTTTATTAGAGTTTGTTGGTGTACAATGTTATTTTTATTTGTACTCTTTCTACTTAGTTGTATTGTAAGAAACCATGTTTAAACTTTATTTTTCTTCGGTTTCAGCACCTACTGCGTTCTTTTTGCGAGGACGAAATAATCTTTCGTTACATGTTGCATTTAGTATATAGAATAGAATAGAATATACTTTATTGTACACCATAAAAGTTACACATCTATTTTATAAGAAAACTTTATTATACGGGTACAAAAGCGGTCTTATCGCTGACAGCGATATCTACCACGTATAAAAGTATCTTTGGATGGACTGAAATTTTGACAACCTTTGGATGGCCCGAAGAGAAGTGGCATGTTATTCAGAGAAGCACAAGCAAGACACAGACAAACGACATCCTTTATATAAAGTAGAGAAGCCAAGGGGCAGATTAAAGAGTCGAAACAGCTTCCTGTTGTTCACAAAATCAAATAACGGCGAAGAGTTAAGCGAAACAAAGAAAAATCAATGGCGAGACAACCCCCTCCAGCTTACTATATTGAGCCTGTAGAAAAGCTCCCTGCGGTCTAAAAACTGCCTTGGCCCACCTGGAAATCTCTAAAACGACTTAGAAGCCAGGTAGGTCGCTGCAGACATAACCTAGTTAGATGGGGGTACTCCAATGACCCACAGTGCGATTGCGGAGCCAGGTTTCAAACAATAAAAAAAGCTCCCAAACAATGCCTTACCTTTTGTCGTGCTCTCTATGCAACAACACCTGCACCTTAAAAGACTACGTGAGGCAAATGACAACGCTGTTGGCGTGGCTGCATTCTGGTCAAAATTTATTTAATTTTGGTATCATCGATACGACGAATAAGAAGAAGGATGAAAAAGGAGGTAGTCTGTGGTGAACTGCTATTACATTAAAACATAAATATATACACAACTTTATTGTTATAATAAATACTATCCATAAACTTATATACACATATACTTACATACATATATACTGAAACATATACACACATAATATTACATGTTAACAAATTCAAAGAAAGGAGAGACTAAAACACATTTTGAATAATCATGCAAGAAATTAGATCCAAATATAAAAGCAGTGACTGGGCTTGTCTAACAGGCAACGGCAACTCATTCCACAATCGCACAGCCCTGGACCGTAAACGTTTATCTAAGCACAATAAGTGAATAAAATAAACACACCTTTATAAGTCACTAATTTATAGCATCGTGATAGGGGTCCCAGTTTTATTTGATTCATAACTTACCCTCTTAGATTTGTGGTCAATAATTTAGGTAGTTTCATCTCTGTTTGTTTCATCTTACGGTTAACTAGAAGATGAATAGAATTATATCATTTGATAAGTTCAAGTAATTCTGATTTTAAAATAAGAACTCCATGTGAACATACCTAGAGTACGAGGAGAATTAAAAAAAAAAAAAAAAAACGTTTATTTTCAGGCGTCGAAGGCCCATAGCATGTTAGTAAAACTTAAACAACTATGTTAGTAGTAACACTTAAGCACACATGAATATACAAACAAACAGCATCCAATTAGAGGAAGATTCATCAAGTCCCATGTCTGACATGTAGCTTGATAAACCTATCCATTGTAGGCCCTTCTACCCTGTCTGAAAAGACCTTCAGAACGCTATTGCTGCTTCCCCTCACTCTGCGCAACACAGATGCCACTTTTTTGCGCATGATCGCGAAATAATCGTCCGTGTGCGCGTCAGCGAACATCCCTGACGCACTACAGTAAGGCGGAAGCCTCAACAGCGCCCTGAAGGCATTATTGCATTAGCCCCAACAAAGTTCAATAAGAGAATTCTATATCTGATTGAAAACTTGGATCGATATCTTTCAAAGCCAAATTACCAGCTAGCATTCCGATCTAAAAATGTTAAGGAATATAAATAGTAATTGATTATATGAAATACTTATAGGAAAATTAAAAAAACAGTACAACACAATTTAGGAATTAAGCGGTCGCTTAGTACTTGTTTCTCACAATAACGGGCCATAGGTATTTTTGTCCACTTACTTTTCTCACTGGTATGTGGTAAATCCGGGGCTGCAATAGCCACATTGTGGCCCAAAGAAATGGTTGCGCCGTTTCTGAATGATGTTGTCGCCGATCTTCCTGTTGCCGATGCCTTCAATAATCGTGATGTCCCAACCGTCGCAGGACATGATAGCAACAAGGCACTGACACGAAAAGAAAAAGTTTATATAACATGTGAACCTTGGAGACGTTAGTTTATGACCCATGTTATTTGATTTTGACTAAATAATTATGAAATAAGTCTTCATAATCTCGGGCATCTAATAGACAGAGTTCCGAAAGTTGAGATCCGAAGACCTACAAAGGTCAAACGAGTTGTGGAACTCAAATTGAATCGGGCGGGTCACAGGTGTAAATCAGTGACCGAAAAGCCAAATTTTAGGAAAAAAAATCGAGTCAATCGCACAATCATCAGAAAGAAAGCTGGTTTTTTGTATTTGTTTGTATTTTTCCATGCATATTTCTTTCTAATTGCTTCGGGCCGCGTTCATTAATTCCACATAATTTTATAGTTATTTATGAATTCCGAACAAGACATGTTAAGCGAAATACTGAGTAACGATTTTTGAAATTAGACCATGACAGTGTCATTTGTGGAAATGCACGCTCAACATAAGCATAGAATGCTTATGTTGAGCGTGCTCCCCGCTAACTGTCGTAACCAGCATTTGCTGTTTTTCCAGGGTAAGCGTTTTTCGGTCGGGAGGTTCAATCATGTTACTGTAGTTGCGTCAGTTGTTGCTTTACTAATAAATTAATAACTTCTTTATATTGTTTGTGGCTTAGTCTTTAAATTAGTAGTAGCCCAAATTCCCTAAGGCATATATTTGCCACCTCCACACGCAGCAAGCGTGTGGAGGCGGCATAAGGAGGTAATTATATGTCTCAACGATTGTCACATGTTATCAAAAATCGGGACAAAATTAATAGGCCTTCGGAACGCGGGGACGGATATTGGGACAGTCCCGGCTGGAACGACCTCCACGTACTGAAAGGAGAAGTGTTGTTCAATGGCCGCCCAGCGGCGAGATGGGAGGACGACATTTTTGTCATCACGGGTAGAACCTGGATGTAGTTGGCACAGTGAAGGCGAAATCAGCCAGGTAATGAATCTTAGGATTATCCTTACAAAATTTAAAGAGAACGAGCCCACTTCCCTCGAGTCAGGCGCGTGCGCTCGCTCATTGACGACGCAGACTTCGCAGACCCAGAGGCCTTCGTGACTTATGATATGTACTTAGTGACGCACAGCTCCGTTTACCGACGGAAGTACTCGGTCAGTGTCAGGTCCGCCAGGAACTCGCTAACCGCTAAAAATGTCAACAAAGGAAAAATCATTATCAAAAGGCTGAGCAGTGGAAACAAAGTGTTCGTGGCTTCGATCAGGCAGGTACTTTACGAAATGTCTAAGATTTCAATATTTTTTGCAGAACAGACTTTAGTATTTAATTAAAAATAAGTGACGATTTAAAATCGTAACGAATATATATCTTGCCAGTAGTAAATCTGATTTATTTTCGTTGGATCCCACTTTTTAACCGACTACCAAAAAAGGAGGAGGTTCTATGTTCGACATTATGTATGTTTTTTTTTTTTTTTTTTTTTATGTATGTTCACCGATATCTCCGTCAATTGTGGACCGATTTTGAAAATTCTTTTTTTGTTTGAAAGATTATATTTCGAAATTGGTCCCATTTTAATTTGGTGAAGAACTGATAAAGAACTTCGGAGATATACAACAGAACTCTTCAATAAATAACGGCAAATCTCTCGGGATTGCTGCAATCGCATGTCTGTTTATTGTTTATACTATTTCATAACATAACATCACGCCAGTACGCTCGAAAGGGGTATGCAGATCTCTCATTTCACCGGTTATATTCATTTTTCATGTTATTCGGGTAATCTATTCTGTCGTTATAGGTACTTACTTAACTACTTCCCTATTAGGTAGGTACAACTAAAAAGTGAAAAATAAAAAGCTTTTTTACAAAAAAAAACTACCGACTTCCAAATAAGAAAACTAGAAAGTGAAAAATAACTTTATTTTTGGAAGTCGGTGTCTTTGGTAGGTACCAAATTTTTAAGTTATGGACACCGACTTCCAAAAATAAAGTTATTTTTCACTTTCTAGTTTTCTTATTTGGAAGTCGGTAGTTTTTTTTTGTAAAAAAGCTTTTTATTTTAGATCCCATTTTTTAGGTATTGGCGATGGGTCCCATTTACTATTCCCATTGAATCCCATGTTATAACAATATGTGTACTTTTTAGAAGAAAAGTGATTTACCTTTATCAAACATTTAAAAAGCAGCGTGTTTTCGGCACACCGAACATTAAATGATTGAATGAATGAAAGACAGAACAATGAAACATAAATTAATTCATGCTTTATTTGTACACACAAAAGGTAACCACAGACCACATACATACGCTGCGGCAGGTTATACAGAATACCGAAGAGTACAACCTGCCTCTCTGTTTAGCGTTTGTGGACTACGAGAAAGCCTTCGATTCGATCGAGACTTGGGCTGTACTGCAGTCTCTCCAAAGGTGCCACATTGACTACCGGTACATCGAAGTGTTGAAGTGTTTATACAAAAACGCCACCATGTCAGTTCGACTTCAGGATCAGGCCTCGGAACCCGTCCTTCTGCAGCGAGGTGTGAGACAGGCAGATGTCATATCTCCGAAACTGTTTACCGCGGCACTGGACGATGACTTCAAGGTTCTGGACTGGAAAGGGCTAGGCATCAACGTTAATGGCGAGTACATCACACACTTTCGGTTTGCCGACGATATAGTGGTTATGGCTGAGACCGCTCAGTACAATGCTCGATGCTCTCAGTAGAGCTTCCGAAAGAAGGTAAAAAAACCAAGGTGATGTTGAATGCCCATGTTACACCCACTCCTATCAAGGTCGGAGACTCTACACTCGAAGTTGTGGGCGACTATGTCTACCTGGGACAAACGATCCAATTAGGTAGGGTCAACTTCTAGAAAGAGGTCAACCGTCGAATCCGACTCGGCTGGGCAGCGTTCGGGAATTTGCGCGGTATCTTCTCGTCCAACTTACCACAGTGTCTCAAGACGAAAGTCTATGACCAGTGTGTGTTGCCAGTGATGACATATGGCTCTGACACGTGGTCGCTTACAATGGGCCTTATCAGAAGCTTACAGTCACTCAAACGGCAATGGAGAGGGCTATGCTCGGAGTTTCCTTGCATGATCGAATCAGAAATGTAGAGTTCCGCAAGAGAACCAGGGTTACCGACATAGCCCGAAGAATTGCCAAACTTAAGAGGCAGTGGGCAGAGCACATTGCTCGCAGAACGGATAGCAGATGGGGCAGAAAGATTCTGGTGTGGCGACCGCGAACCGGAAGACGTTGCGTTGGAAGGCCTCCCACCAGGTGGACTGATGACCTGGTGAAGGTTGCGGGTATCCGCTGGTTGCGAGACGCACGGGACTGGTCTATGTGGCAACGCTTGGGGGAGGAGCTAGATCGATTTATCCGTTGAGGGGTCCTGGTCCAACTATAATGTCTAACTAGTTGGACTACGGGACTTCGGTAGGGGAGTTGTACAACTAATGATTGGACAACTGCCCCTACCGAAGACCAATTTATTTATTTTAATTATTTATATTAATATTCATCATCAGCCTTTTAATGTTTCCACTGCTGGAACATAGACCTCCTCTATGTGAAAGAAAAAGGGCCGTAGCCCGTAATCTACCACGCGGGCCCAGTGCGGGTTGGCGGATGTTACAATGTCTTCGAATTTTTGGTTCTAGGACATGCCGGTTTCCTCACGATATCTACTTCTTTTTTCATTTTTTTTTATATTACAGTATCTACTTGTTCTTGATAGTGATTTTGATAATGATTTTTCTTAAATGTATAATTATAATTCAATAACATTAAGATTTTCATTAACATTATATTTCTATGTTTTATTTAGCTGTTAATGTCCCACTGCTGGGCAAAGGCCTCCCCCATATCTTTCCAAGTGCTCTTTTCGAGCGACACTTCAATTTTAGTTATTTATATAATAATATTAATTTATATTTATTTTATTATTTATCGGTCCAGGCGTCTTTGAGTAATCGGGTAAAATACATTTTATTTTAAAGTTTCCGACGAATTGAGAACCTCCTCCTTTTTTGAAGTCTGTTAATAAAGTATAATCTCATTTTATTTAAACAATTTTGTGTTCAGATGTTTTTAATTAAGCATTTGAGATTCAACGGAAATAGTTTTTGGGATTCAACGACAATAAAACGTATTTATCTTGCATTTTTAAAATTTGGGATCCAACGGAAATACATAATAATGTTTTGTGGGATCCAACGCCAAAAATATTAAAATGGGATTCAAAAGTGGGATCCATCGAAAATAAATCATTAATCTCATATAAAAAAAAAGTTAATTAAAAAAACAAAATCCCGACTGCTTAAAAAGCGAACTTATAAGACGTAAACAAGAAGAAAATAATGCTGTGCAGTCGGAAGATACATCATGTTCGCGAGCTGGCTGACCAAAACCAGATAGAAGATTTAGGTACATTTAAACATATAAGTGTTATATATTTCTGAAATCACCTCTTAAAACGCTTTATTTTGATATCCCACACGATGGGTTTGGAAGAAAAAAAATGTTGTCCCCTACAATATGGCGCATAAAAGCCGCCATTCTTTTGTTTTCCAATTTTAATGTAACCAGTGATACTCGCAGGGTTAAGACGAATCGATTGACGTAAGAATCATGAAAATGGGCCAACGCGTTTAGTCTTTAGAACGCCACATAGGAACATACATACATACGTACATACACTGATAAACACATTACCCTCCTTCGGCAGTCGGGTAAAAACACCACCACGCCGCGCCTTGCGCATCGGAAAGCCATCTTCAGGACGGCCAAGAAGTTTGGCGAGAACTGTACATAGTTGCAGGTCAAGAGACAAAGCGTGTGAAAAAACATTTATAAAACTAAAGGAAAGACACTAACCGCTATACTTCCTCTCATTTATCGTAAACTTCACCGGATCCATTTTATCTGGGAACTTGTAACTAACTGAGTAGGTAATTAAAATATTTCTAAAGTCTAATTAAACTTAAGTGACTTGTTCTTAGCATATTTCAATAATAACTATGCTCATATAGCACTGCAACCAACATTTAATTGACAGAATACTATTCAGGGCGAATGCTATATAATGCGCGCTGTATATAATGTTCTATACAATATGAATCCTGTACGAGTATAATGTGCACTTCGGGCTCTGTGCTTGTGTATGTGTAATTCGGGCCACACTGCAACGCAATAATTGAGTCAGTCAGCTTTTGAAATCGAGTGTCTCAATTGCAGCGCAATGAATAGGTTGCCACAAATTTGGGCACATGCATTCATGTTGTATGAACCATCATACAGGATAACAGGACCGTAAAAGTATGTCTAACGAGCGATAAGCCAGAGCCTTGTGTGCGGACAACACCATCATATCCACCTGGAATCACCCACCGCTGGGCTTAGGCTTAAACCTCTTTTTCTTTCTAGGGAACAAAGAAAAAGTATTTATTGGTTCCTCGTTCTTCGTCCTGAGTTTCCTTGCGTAATCGAATCAGAAATGAAGACATCCGCAAGAGAACTAAGGTTACCAACATAGCCATAAAAATTGCCAAACTTAAGCGGCAGTGGGCAGGTCACATTGCTCGCAGAATGGATTGCCGTTGGGGCCGAAAAGTTCTAGAGTGGTGCCCGCGTATCGGAAGACGCAGCGTGGGATGGCCTCTCTCTAAGTGGAGTGACGACCTGGTCAAGGCTGCGAGCGTCCGGTGGATGCGAAACGCACAGGATCTGTGACGACGATTGGTAGAGGCCTATGTCCAGCAGTGGACGTCTTTCGGCTGAAATGATGATGATGATGCGTCCCTCATTCAGGTGTTGTGTCAAAATTGCAGTTTGTAATTTAAGTTATATCTTCGACCCAACGTATTTTTGACTTGATTACATTGCTCAACCATAGCCATCATTCGGCATCTTACTCTAGCGGCCATATCCATGTCTAGCCGCAGTATGTATATTATAAAGATGGTGTATTCTAGCCTAGACTTGACGGTTATGCACACATTTGTATGCAATGTTGTAATTTTCATAAAAATGTTTATCGTTATGTTGCAAAATACTATCGGTATGATTTTCTTATTTTTTTGTAATAAATATTACTACTACTAATATTTTAGCATCTAAATTCGTTCCCCTCGATTTGCTCTCGTTTACATACAAAACAAACACCATAACATTTCAAACACGTGTAAGTTAACATAAGCAAACTTATAGTGCTCCTTATCCCATACAGTCGCTTTTATGTGCTCTTAAACCATAAAATAATCACTATATATAAATGGCGTAATATACAGTTTTCGGGCCACATTGTATTTTAAAATCTCATCTTGCACATGCCAAGAAACCACTTTTAGTTTCGAGATTGCGTTTAGTAAAGTTTTAAAACAAAAGTGTTTGAGCTTTAGATAAAATACGCGGTGGATTGCTTCGGCGTCGGTCGTTGGGATCCATAAAGATGCTGAAGCTTATATCTGAGAGTAGTCTGGGTCAGGTCACAATTGTTCTCGCCAAGGTGTTTAGTATCGTTATCGGGTAACTAAATTAATTTGCATTGTATGGACTATCATAAAATAAACACCGTATCCGGATTTGAAAAAGGTTTCAGTTAGGTTAATATCAACGGATTATTGTAAACGCCGCGCCGTAAGTTTGTCATTTCAGCGAGATTATAAACTATCGATATAATTGTGAACATAACATAATTGTGTATGATTACATACTCTTACTCATCATCATCACTTGAAATACATTCAAGAGGGACCTCTATACAAGTGGCATTCTATCATGGAAAGCGTGGTTGGATAAATGACAATTATGTATGGGAATGTCAAACGCTATCAAAATGTAACCCTTACATTTTGGTATTTCGACCATTGCTATCACTGACATCGAATTACACTTGTCTAAAGCTTATGATATAGTACGTATCCTATCGGTGAGAACGAGTTTACAATCATCTGCCTAGCCTTTATCCCAATTATGTTGGGGTCGGCTTCCAGTCTTACCGGTTTCTGCTGAGTACCAGTGTTTTACATGGAGCGACTGCCTATCTGACCTCCACGAGGTACCGTGTTACCCAGTTACTGGGTGTAACTGGGTAACACGGTACCTCTTGGCAAGACTGGTGTCAGATCTCAAGCTTCTGACTACCCGTAACGACTGTCAAATATCTTCAAATGACAGCCGGGACCAACGGCTTAACGTGCTTTCCGAGGCACGGAGGAAACTCGGTATGTTGAAATGGTCACCCATCCATGGACCGACCTCGCCAAGCGTTGCTTAACCTTGAAGATCGACCCGTGCGGCTGTTATTATTTAGCCACTAGAAAGAGTTTACAATCTCACCCGATTAATATACACAATTTTGTAGATATGAAATAGAAAAGTTTGTGAAACCCGAGTATATATAAAAATAAACCGCGAAACGATCCTGTACCGGTTCTAAAGACACATAAAGAACCTGTGTTTCCTAATTTTAGAGAGAGTCTGGGACAGGTGACAATTGTTTGCTCCCCCGCCTTGCCTCGTAACCACTTCTTATCCCTACAGCATGCACCCTGCACTGTTTTAATTGCATCACCCCCCACTTCAGTGCACAATGATAGAGTACCTACATAGAATCCCAAGTCTCCTTTGACTCCCTAATTTTTAGGTTAACCAAGTTAAATAATGCTGCTGTAATAATAACTGTTCTGTCACTGGCCGGAAATTAAATGGTTTCAATAAAACAAAGCAATATGCCATCATTAAGTCGACGCCTTTATTTTTGAGTTTAGTTGTTAACCAACAACTTTTAATAATACTTCAAATTCTGTTTTTATACGCAAAAGTGACTTAGGTCAATTTTATGGGCAGCGTTAGGTACCGTCAAACGGGGTGAATAGAATTGTCGAATTACAACAAAAAATTCAAGGGAATTTTCACGTCTGTTTTTTGCTGCATTAATTAGGTACTCCAATAAATTAATTGATTATAAAAAAAACAAAACTTTGCCAATAAACCGGTATCAAAGTTAAAATCCTACTGAAAATTTTGTTCCCATTTACCCCTGCATCCCTATTCGCCCCGTTTGTAGATACTTATTGTAAGTTGATTAGCAGATCTGATTAACACATTATATAATAAATTCATATACTTAATGGCAAATTTGAATTAAGAATCTGCTAACCAGTGTTTTATTTAATAATTACGTAATACGTTTTTATAAATAAAACCCTATCAATCTTACCAAATTCTCAATACTAACCTACCCTACCTGCCTTACCTGGGCGACCGAGCTCTGCTCGGGTGAAAATAGAGAAAACGATGTTTTCTAACAATGAAATCTAGCTAGATCGATTTATCGCCCCCGAAACATACTAAATTTCATGAAAACTGTTGGAGCCGTTTCCGAGTTTTAGATTATACATATATCCAAAAATTGCTCGTTTAAAGGTATTAGATTAGAAATATATATTATTTTATTATCAGACACAAAAAAACAACATGTTTTTCAAGTTTGCACCATTTGCATATTGATAAGTTTTGTTTGATAAACTTATTAGGTGTCTGTAAAATAGTTTTGAAACAGAAATATTGGTAGATTAAATTCTGGGCCATAAACCATCCATGCTGGGGCGTAATATTTTTAGTGTCGGTTAGATACCAACTGGTGACGGTTCACTATTCCTATTAATAGGTCACGTCAAATCATAATCATAGTATTATTATAAACGCGAAAGTTTGTGAGAATGGATAGATGGATGTTTGTTACTTTTTCACGCAAAAACTACTGAACGGGTTTTTGATGAAACTTTACAGAAATATACCTTATACATCAGAATAACACAGGCTATAATTTATAAAGATATTGGGAGAAGAACTAATACAACACGGGCGGAGGCGCGAGCGATAGCTAGTGAGTATATAAGAGGAAGTCTGAAAGTGGCACCGGTTACTGAAAAGTTGTGTGGACATCGGATGGAATGTTATGCGGAGGTTTGAGGAAAATGCCGTGTGAAAAGATTTTAATAAGAATGAGGATAAGAGTAGAGGAAAACTAAACAAACGAAGGATGTGGATGATGGTCTGAGTAAAAGATGATGGAAGGCCCATCATCATTTATAAAAATCTTTTATTGAGCTTTTTAAGCTCTGTTTTTTTATTTCGTAGACTAAACTGACATTTCACGGCTAACAAATTGTATTTGTTAAGAAACTAGCTGCAATTATTTAAATTCTATACATTTACATCAGAATTCATTCTATGGGTCGCATTAATTATATTATTGACTAGCTTCTGCCCTCGGTTTCCGCGTAAAAAGTGTTTTATCATCCCAAGGGAATATCAGCTATCCTTTGTCCTTCCCAGGGCCTCAAACTATCTCCATGCCAAATTTCATCTAAATCGGTTCAGTAGATCCAGAGCGTACCCCCTACAACCTCACAAACTCACAAAATTTACTTCTTTATAATATTAGTATAGATTTCTTATTTATAATAAGTATAAGTAATATAAGTTTATGTAGGTACTATGTTTATTAGTACTGTTATATTTAAATATAACAGTACGTTTCGTTTATATTCATAAAATATTTATTTACACCAATTAGTAAAATTTAATTGAGGAATCACGTCTCATCGATTCGATGAATCACTTATGATTGAGCCTTACCTACAATATGCTCCGCGCTTGTAACATTTTTAACAAGATAAAATTACAAATTTTAAAATCTCCCGATTTTAATTTTTATTTCATTATTTTTAAACTAAATATAATATACCTAGTAGCAGACACGCTTCAATCGACAATCTATCGAAACACGTAATAATGACACGATATCTTGCGAAAAAATCCAGATTCAAAGAGTAAAATGCGAATTACTTTTGAACGGCTAAACCCATTTTATTCAAACATAGTTAAGAACATTTTCGACAAAGTCACCTTTCAAACAAAAAAATCTAAATCAAAATCGGTTCATCCGTTTAGGCGCTATGATGCCTCAGACAGACACACAAATACACAGAAACACACGTCAAATTTAAAACGCCCCTCTTTTTCCGACGGGGGTTAAACAATAAGGTCATTGGCAGCCGTCAGTTTAGTCTACGAAATAAAAAGTCACGATAGCAACACATTTTATAAAATACGAAATTCAAATTCTTTATGATTTGAAATAAGAATGTGCTGTAGTGTTAATGTAAAGAACAAGGGTGCTAAGATGATGATTAAAAAGAAAGAATAAGAAACATTTCTGCCGACCCTAAATAAACTCGAATATGGACATAAGGATGAAGATGAGTTCACGTTCAAAGTGACCGGTATCATGTTTAAACGCCTCGATATAGTCTCACCTTTAAAATTAACAACGTATGACAAATAGCAGTTCAGATTACAAACACATAATTTTCAAAACGATCATTTATCAAAAGAATTAAATAAATCTGCCATAACATAAGTGCTGTTTCGTGATAGTTTCAGATTTTCTGCAAAATTATGATTTTGCTATGCAAAATAAAGGATAAAATATATGAATTTGCCTGAGGACAATTTCTCATAGTTTCAGCCGGCTTTAATGCTGAAAAATTAAAGTGGTAGCGGTTGCGATAGTAATGTATTCGTCGGGAACTTACTAGTTGACTAATTATTCTGGTATTTTATGCAATTGTTACCCGTTAATGAGTTTTTATGGAGTTTAATTGAATGTTAGTTCACGTTGAACGCCGTTGCAGTTACCAGTGTGCCAATGTACATAGGTAGGTATTTATTTGTCCGCATTGAAAATGAAAAAAGCTGTAATTTTTTTTTTTTTACTATGTATTGGCCTGTGTTTGACCACAATCTCACCGTGGTCAGTGATGATGTGGCCGATGGTGGTAAGCACACAAAGCCTAGAAGGGAACTGGCTCTCAAGTGCTGCTGTCGGAACACACCGGAAGGTGCTTGGCGACAGATTTTCAACTTGAGGGTGGTTGCCAGCCAGGCGGGTAATACAAAGTACCCTACCACCGTGCTATGGTTTCCTCACGATGTTTTCCTTCACCGAAAGCTCAAGCTCATTGTAGGATTCGAACCCGCGACCTTCGTCTCGGTATCCGACGTCACTACCACTGAGCTATCATCGCCTTAAACTGACCGGACTGAACTTGACTGTGTTTTCAATTGTAACAAAAATTTAAAAGAGTATGGTAAGATGGTTTGGGCATGTTGAGAGGATGAATGGAAGGCGACTAACCAAAGTTATTTACAAGGCAGACGTGAGTGCAAACGCCGGGACCGGTCCTGGCGTTTCGCGTTCTCCTAGAAAGACATACATAGACCTTCTCGGTGATGTTCTTCAGAAAGGCCAGGTGCACAGTACTCAAAACCGGCGTGCGTTTATGACTAGATGTATGAACGTAATAGTGTTAACACACGTAAGGATTGGAGGAGGCCTATGTCCAGCAGTGGACGTCTTTCGGATGATATGATGATGATGATGATAATGTCCGGATTTGGTACGGCCGGATTAACTCCGTCCACAAATCCGTTCTCACTTACACACGCTCGGATATGGTACGGCCGGACTAACTCCGTCCACAAATCCATTCTCGCTTACACACGCTCGGATATGGTACGGCCGGACTAACTTCGTCCACATATCCGTTCTCGCTTACAGACGCTCGGATATGGTACGGCCGGACTAACTCCGCCCACAAATCCTAGTTTTGCCGTATTTGGAACATTATTTTCCATTTTTATTTATGAGTAAGTTGAATGTAAAAATATCGGGACACAATAGCCAAAATCAGTAGATCGCCCATTAATGGGGACTTTATCAACGCTGGTCGTAGTTGGTACGGCCCGACCAGCCGACAACCCTACACACGTCGGAATTGGTACGGAGCAGACCATATTCGATGTGAAAACAAGCGGACCGAGACGGACTCAATTAATAATAATAAAGTCCAGCGGAGCACTCTACACACGCTTGGATATGGTACGGCCGGACTAACTCCGCCAATAAATCCGTGGTCCGGCCGTACCAAATCCGAACGTGTGTTAGCCACTATAAGTGAAGCAAAATAAGTATGTAAGGATCATAGCGGGTGGCGTTCTGTAATTTCTGCCTACCCCGATGAGAAAAAGCTGTGAGTTTATGTATATTTTCAATTGTTTATTGTTCAAATATGGGCTTATTTACGTATAGGTATAGAGTATTATAGTTAAGATAATAATGAATACTCCGGGTGCTTTTGGGGTTCCCTAGCCAATTGGCTAAAATGGAACCCTTTTAGTATCATCCAGTCTATCTGGCCATCTATCTATACAGGTTATACACGGTCTAAAAATATACAAAACAACGTATGCCTTACCTGAGGCATGAACTAACAGGAAAAATGTGCATGTGTTACTAAATTGATCAGAATTATTTAAATTATTGATCACAATTAAAAAAATATTTCTGTTAAACTATTATCAGGCTAAATAATAACAGCCGCACGGGCCGAACTTCAAGGTTAAGCAACGCTTGACGAGGTCGGACCGTGGATGGGTGACCATTTCAATAAACCGAGTTTCCTCCGTGCTTCGGAAAGCACGTTAAGCCGTTGGTACCGGCTGTCATTTAAAGATCTATGACAGTCGTTACAGGTAATCAGAAGCCTGAGACCTGACACCAGTCTTGCCAAGGGGTATCGTGTTACCCAGTTACTGGGTTGTGGAGGTCTGATAGGCAGTCGCTCCATGTATAACACTGGACTCAGCTGAATCCGGTAAGACTGGAAGCCGACCCCAACAATAATTGGGAAAAAGGCTAGGCAGATAATGATAATATCAGGCTGCTATGAAATGGCAAGGTTGGTCAATCAAAAATATCAAGCTAGTTGCACGTTCCAAAGCGCAGTTTCGCTCCTGTAGCCTATCCTACTTACCTGCCAGTGAAATACTTATCGTAATCAGATTAGATTTTCTGGAGATTACCTTTTGCAGACATACAGACAGTTTTACGCACGGTCTCGTGGAATAGTATTCCCGCAGGGCCGCGCGGGTTATAGCTGTCAGCACCTAGCATTCTTTTTTTGTAATTTTCTTTTTCAAGAGAACCGGGAAAAAACTGTCACAATTTATATTCACCTCCCGCAACTCAAGTATTCTTGTATTATTTTCCAAGGTGGCGTCCAAAAACTCTCCTCTGTCTGATTTGAATTTAAAATACACTCAGGGAACAATAAGAATCTCATCATTTTTCCCACGGCCTCAGAATTCGCATCTATCCATCAAAAAAAGCTATCGAAGTGTTTCTGTTCGCGGTATTCATGTCCCATATAAATATGCATGAATACGTATGTAAAGTTGTATTTTCAAAAATAATAACATCATTAAATAAAATAAAAAATACGTGTCGAACTGAGAACCTCATCCTTTTTTTTTCGTCGTTTAATAATTATATCCTTTGCTCTTTATCGTACTGAGAATCAGCGACACAAAATGAACTCCCAATTAATCATTCCACAACGAACATTTTCATAACAGAATCAACTCGTAAAATAAAAGGACTTTACTAACCAAATATATTCTTATACTGATAAATCGGCTATAAATCTCTCAAACTTAGGGTTGCCGAAGAAAACTATCTTGCCGTTAACGTTTTTATTTATGGCCTCAGCCTTTAGGCTGAACACACACATAATGTCTCTATAATTTTGGCAAAATCGTTTCAGTTTTATACTTTAAAAGCAACCGGAGCTCTGTTACGCTTACGACGTATAAAAATAAGGTTCATCTGACCCATTTTATCGAAATCAATATTTTTACATAGATGTATAAAACCCAAGGACCGGGAGATCGTATTGCTAAACGACCCCTGTAATATTGAAGTGATTATGACTGAGATTAAAGTATGTGCACTGCTCTAAAATTGGCACCGTAAATCAGCAATTTCACATCAATTAACCACGGCAGGGCTACAAAATGATTATGCTAATACACCAGGCAGGCAATTGCTTCCACGTTGGTTCTGCCGCTGTAATTAAAGTTCATCAGGCATTCGCGTCGCGTCTTCAACTCGCTTGTATATTGCTTTGGCTGCAAACCTACTACTTAAAATAGACCCTCATTATTTCCTTTGTGCAACCCCTCGGTGGCCATGTTGATAGAGCAGTGCGGGGGGAGGGGTGTCCGTCGCTACAATGGCTTCTACCTGTTTGCGGTAACAGAGGCGCTGCGTTGGCCTAACTACCGTCATAAATTGTGCAAGTGGCGAAGCGGTTGGGAGTTTTTCGTAGCAAGTCTTTAGAGAGCACTCAAGGGAACGGTTCGAGCGAAGATTTCTTGCGTGAATTAAGCCAGCGCTACACGTTTGGGCATTTGCTTGCTGTACCACTAATGCAGGTAGGTACTAGGCAAGAGCAGGATCACTACAGTTAAGTGCCGCATTGATGCTCTCTGTAAGTTCTATATGCAGGTATAAATGTTGATTGCTCATGTTCAATAGGATTTAATTGCAACGCCGGTGCTTTCATAAGATAATAAGAGCAGAGCACACACACAACTAAGTAGGAGCATTACTAATATAAAGCCAACGGCAAAATCCTTAATAAAAAGTACGTCAGCAATATAAGTAAATTGTTCTCGGCTCATCGGTGCAGTATTATGCATTTGATGTGGCGCCACTCGCCAGGCGTCGGATCTGGGCCGGAACAGTGTCTCAAGACAACGAGCTTCATAATGAGACGGCAGGATATTGCTGGCGTAGTAGGTAGAGGTACCCCTGGCTCGGGGGAAATTAAGACAGTTTATTTAGACATATCTACATATATCAAGGGACTGAAAATGCTTGTGTTACGTAAAAATATTAGATTATGCAAAGCATTTGTTATTCATATTTTTGGGATAATGGGAATAAATGTAAAATAAAGAGCTTGGAGCTTGTCGTACTTTGTAGATTATAAAACCATCTAGTAACACAAGTTTACTTTGATTACCGTAGTAAGGATTCCTAATTTATTTATTTATCATTTATTTTGATAAGGTACACATGTATTCTTTATATTTATACAAATATTATAAAGCTGAAGAGTTTGTTTGTTTGAACGCGCTAATCTTAGGAACTACTGGTTAGAAATAAAAAAAAAAATATATATCGAGAAAGGTTATATAACATCAGGCTATATATATAACATCAGGCTACGACCAATAGGAGCAGAGCATAAATGAAAAATGTTGCAAAATTATACCTTTTTAGGGTTCCGTAAACAAAGGGTAAAAACGGGACCCTATTACTAAGACGCCGCGGTCCGTCTGTCTGTCTGTCGGTCTGTCACCAGGCTGTATCTCATGAACCGTGTTAGCTAGACAGTTGAAATTTTCACAGATGATGTATTTCATAAAAACAGAATGAAATATACATAAGTGGGCTCCCATACAACAAACGTGATTTTTTTGCCGTTTTTTGCGATAATGGTAGTTCGTGTACCCCTTCGTGCGCTAGTCCGACTCGCACTTGGCCGGTTTTGATTAGAGCTTTCTTTGCGTAAGCGGTTAAAGTTACGCAACATTCATGTATGTAGGGTAGGTAGGGTAGTGAGGTAGCCAGTTGCCGGGAGCGAAGCCGCATGGGACAGCTAGTATTTAATAAATAGATAAGAAGAAGGAACAGAGAACTAAGTTCAAGGTAAAGATAATTCATATTGCTTATCTATTATGTCTTCTTTAATTAATGCTACCGACTCTGGAAGCCTTCCTTTGCTTGAACAGACTAATTTAGACCAGTTCTAGTCAAACATAGTACTTAAATGATTACTACTTATATCAAGCAACCCTTATGTTTGAGTGAGATTAAATAGGCATGTTTTCCTTATCATACTACTTTATTGTCTTTGCATATAGAAATCGATGGAATAGGTACAACTATTAAATAAATAAATAATAATAATAGTAATAAATAAAATTGAAGTGTCTTATTCTTTTCTAAAGAAAAGCAAAATACTTTATTAATAAAATTGTAACTTGATACTTTGGTTTTTTATTAACAAATTTATGAAAGTAAAAAACATTAACTTTCTATTTTTAGAGTGTTTGTTATATCAAAATAACAACGTTTTATTGAATGCACGTGAAAGTATATACGGTACTAACAACAAATAAGCAATTTTTAAGATTTTTGTCTGTCTGTCTGTTTGTTCCGGGTAATCTCCAAAACGGCTGGACCGATTTTGACGAAACTTTCACTGGTAGATAGCTGATGTAATAACGAGTAACATAGGCGTTTGATCACGAGAAAATTCATAGTTCCGGCGGGAAACTAAAAAAATCATAATATATTTTTTACGAGTTTGACGCGGACGAAGTCGCGGGCAACAGCTAGTATTAAATAATTCTTTGATGCTTACAAAAGCGTATTTTGTTCTGAACAAATGCTATATCTGATGAGCTGCACGGTTACTGACAAATACGTGCACTGACTGGACAGCCAGTCCATTCATACTGGCTGGTTCTTTCCTCAAAAGACCATTTCAGACACCAATCTACATCACAAAGTAATCTCGTAAACACACATACACACGAACACCCACTAACACACATAAATGCACCTACACATACATACACATACACACACGCACACACATGCATACACACCCACACTCTAGATATGTTTTGTATTAATAATAATAAATATAACTTTTGTATAATGATTGCACTTATGTCCGGATGCTGCTTCAAATTCCAAATGTTATATTAATTAAGCACACTTATACTACTTCTATAATAATCCGCCAAACAGGGGATCGGCACTGTCTCTCCTTAACACAGGCTAAATTTTAGCCTATCTAGGAGAACAGTACTCCACCCGTCTTTATTGTATAATTGAACCTTAAAAATATGTTGATGCAACATTTGTAAACTTTGCAATTCCATTATGAAATAAATAAACTATGAAACTAAACTATGAAACATGGTCTTCACTCATGATGCTTCACTAAACTTACTCACTTTCGGTATACACACTTTTAAATGACGATCATATTTTTTAAAACTAGATGAGGTCGGCGTTAGTCTGAGAAGAAAGGCCAGAGTCTCTCTTAAAGTCCAGACATAATCTTGGTTAGAATGATCTAGAATTATCTAACCAAGATTATGTCTGGACTTTAAAAGAGACTGTGACCTCTGAGTTTGTTTCGTCCTTTCTTCTCAGACTAGTCATATAGGAAACGCCGACATCATCTAGTTTAAAAAAAATATAATCGACATGTAAAAGTGTTTGTACAAACCAACTTACAGAAATAAAATCATTTATATATCGAACATGCAGATTATACTTATTCAAAACTATGAAAAACCGGTCAAAAATAAAAAGACCGGTGAGTTCTACGTCGATATAACATCCATCACAGCGGTTACATGGCAAATGGCTGACAATATCGATTACAAAGAAGAAAAATAATATTTACGTTACTTTCCTACTCAAGTTTTTGCATCATTCTCCTGTTTGCTTCAGTTTTTCAAAGAACAGTTAGGATTAGGATTAGCAGCAAGCATTTACGTAGAGAAATACGATGGCAAAGTTACAAGAACCTTGATATACGGCATATGTGGAAAACATCGCACAGACTTGGAAAAAACAGTTATTTATTACAAGGAAAAACTAAAATATTATTTATATCCCAAAGAAACAAAAATAAATATAATTTCGACGTTATTGGACGACGGTTTTAATGTTTTTGATTCACGAACCACTAAGATAGTCAGACAATTCGGTATGTAGACAAAAACATTCTAGTTTCAAACGTGTGCCACTTATGAATATAAAAGTAGACCGCCTAACTTTTCCCATTTCATTTGTTAACACTACTCACACTGAGAGTACGTAAATGTAGCCAAGCACTTACGTGCCTGAAGGCCTCCATGGCACTAGCAAGTTTGATGCTTATAGCCTCATAAAACACCTATTGGTCTCGATGCACGACCTACAGACATATCGATCGCTGAACTACGAACTATTCCATAGTACTTATGAGCCCAATGGCGTCGCTAAGAATAATTTTCCTATTCACCGAAGCCCAAGCAACAGTTTTTACGACTTGATGAGGAAGGAAAAGTCATCTGTATAAAGTAAAAGCAAGGCTACAGATCTCTCCCTCCCTCATCGCACTAATTGCGAGATTCGCAGGCGATATTTTTTTGCTGAAACTTTAAAAAAATCCATAAACTGTCGGACTAAGAAAAACTAAAGCTCTCTGGGTGCTCGCTTGTCAAGTGAAGAAAAAAGGTTTATAGTGCGACTCTTGAGAAGATGAAAATAGCTGTTTGTGCACGTGATTAGAAGACTGTCCAAATTCGTGTTGGACCACGTAATAAGGGTACTGTAGTCCGAACGCGTGTTTACGTATACACATTATCTATTGATATAATACTAAGGTTAGTGCCGCTTTCTATCGGTATTAGCATTTTTGTTTTTTGATTAGTAAATTCTTGTAGAGATTACCTTTTACAAACATAACAAAAAAAGAACTTCTTTTAAATAATATCGGTGATATTGGCTCGCGCTCGATCACAATATCACCTGCTGGTAAATGATGACCAATACTCAATAATAAGCGTCAAGCTTGTCTCGTTATCTATGCCTGAGTTAGCCGCGAAGCCACTGTAGGTTTTCAGAAGAAAAAGGAGCCAGAGATTTTGAACAGCGTGAGAAAAACTGCTGTAATTAGATGATGGTTGCAACTGAGACAAGGTAAATTAACAATATTTGGCGTCAAATTTAAGTGTTTTTCAGTGAGTAGAGCTCACTAAAAAACATGTCGTACGTTATTTGTTTTTTAAATTCTGAACATGTGAGTTAAAAAAAAAACCCTTTTCCAGATAATTAGATTAAGCCAAATCGCAAGATTATAAATAAGTAGCTACCATAAATACCATATTATGCTTGTCTGAAAGCGCAATAAAATACTTTTCTCGCTTATTTTAAACGTTTATGGAACTGTTTGATTTTCTACATTAATTTATATAGCGCGACAAAATAGTCGTGACAGTGTCGCACGATTCGCACTCAATACGCCTGCAGACGACATTGAACGATTTACGAAGTCCCTGGTGATTAATATGGATCTCATCGATCGCTTGGAATAATGCCCGTCGCTGCCCGCCGATAAACGCCTATTAACTTTATTATTTATCAACATTTTTCCCTTTAACCAGTGGATTTTGCGCAGTTTATTTGAATATGAATTGGACAATTGGTATTGTGTGAACGTGAGGGTCGTTCTTTTTGTTGTTTTGTACTGGTTATCGGTTTGGTATCGCGGGGTTGTTTGAGTAAGATAAAGTACGAGTATCTACAGTGGTAGTGGATGTTAGTTAATTAATAACTCCTTAACGGCTGGACGGATTTGGATGATATTTGGCTCACGGGTAGACCATACCTTGAATTAAGAAATGGGATATACTTTTATGTAACCTTACCTTGAGATAAATGCCAACATTCCAGCGGGCAAGCTAGTCCAACAGATTATGTCAGCAATTTTATTGTTAAGACGACGACTAACGCCAACGACCTTGAGGGAACAAAACGCGCACTCGTGTGACACCCGCGCGACCCAAAATTTTGTAGTTTTTTGTGCTTGCCTTATTATTCTATGACTCTAAAAAAAAAGCCTGAAAATGTAGGTAATTAAATTGTCTTTGAGATTCTGTCGATTTTATTAAAATACGCCCAGTGGTTTTGGCGCGATTGTCGTGTTTTTGTCCGTTTTAGACATAACTTTACAAATTAATTACACTATGTTATACGAATAAAACTCAAAATTTTCTTAGATCAAATTATTAAGAAAATGGTCTAATGTAACATATATTTTTCCAGAAAATTACAACTAGCCGTTTAGACGTGATTCTCATTTTAAAATCAGCTACTCAAGGGAATCGTCGCCTTAATAGTAAAAAAAATTACCTATTGTAACATTATAAGTTATTAAAAATAGCTCAATTTTTCGTAGCTGATTGTGGAATATCTACATATCATGTGCCTATAAAAAACAGTATTACAAAGACGCACTCTGGCGACATTTCATACACACGTTTTATCTGACAAGTTTATTTGGAATAATTTATGAAATAAGCTTACTTTTATATTGAACCTATAAGTTAATCAGCTGTTGGCCCCACAGCATGATTTACGACGATTTATTTTCACGCGGCAAATTTGTATGGTTCCGTAGTCAACAAGGAACCCTTATAGTTTCGCCATGTCCATCTGTCCGTCCGTCCATCCGCAGCTAAGCTCAGAGACTCTAAGTACTAGAAAGCAATAATTTGGCATGGATACGTATTAATTACGCCGACAAAGTAGTAAAAAAAAAACTATCTATCGGTGTGTAGATGTAATTTTTTCTCATTTATCCCATGGTGTAGGGTGTCGTTGGAGTGGCCATTCCAAAATATTACTGGTCTGTGAAAACCATTTTTCGATGTAGTTATATTAAGCTTTTAATGGCTATTTTTTGTTAGAGTCAAGTGTCCCCCCTGCCAGCTAAATGGTTGCTTTGGATATGCGAAAAAATTCACGGCAGTAGTATATATAACGAAATTAAAAGGAAAACTATCACAGCTAAGTAGGCTTTATAAGTTTACGAGTAATAGTTGACCAACTTATAAAATGTAGAAAACGAACGAACGTTGTGTGTGTTAGAAAAGTACGAGGACAACAGTTTTTGAACGGTAAAGTTAATTTTGACCCTTCGTTATGTTCGTTCTTCGGTATGTTCGTTGCTTTCAGTGTTTATGAACGTTAGTAATGTTACTTATGTATTTTGGTGAATGTAGCTGTTCATACGGAACCTTCTGTGCGCGAGTCAGACTCGCACTTGGCCGGTTTTATTATTATTGATAGGTTCGTGTTAGATTACTTTCTAACCTGATGGTAAGCGATGACGTACTTGTATGTAGGATACTTTATACGTTCAGGTAAATCTCTAATTTAAGTTTTGTCTGTGAACGTGGGAATCGCTGTCATTGTCTCCGTCGCCAAACTTGCTGAATTCGACACCATGATATTCACACAGCACGAAGAAAAGGTAAGCCAACTAGATGTTGTGCAGCTTCCAGTTAAAAGGAAATGAACGATGAAAGTAAACATAAACTTGTTTTAGCCCTATTTACGACGCCATTTTCGTAATTCCATTAGCGCGAAAATCTTACAGAATTTTTGAGAATTTGTTTTCACAACCTTTACGTTTTTTCTTACTTAATTGGTCAATCAATTCTTTAATAAACAAATTCGTAAACCAATCATTGTTTGAGTTCAGCAGCTGTAACATTTAATCAAGAAAGCAAGACCTCATTAACGAGTATTTTAATTTAACAAATTCTTACAATGAAAATTGTAAAACAAACAAAAGAAAGCGGGAAATAGACGGCTAATGAAGTGGTGGAAATTAATTAATAAAGACTCAAATGAAAATCTGAGTAAACAAGGCCAGTTTGTTTGTTTCAACAGCAATCATAAATAAAGTTGTCGTGGTGAGGGAGGGGACAGGTTCGTGCAAAAATGATAAATTCATTATAATGGTGTCAGCACGAACATCGTTGTATGTAAAATGTTTGCCGGTTTTTTGCAAACACAGTAATTAGAATTATAAATAAAATGTAACATAAATTTTGAGCAAAACTTTATATTCTTTCTGTGTCTTTCCGAGTAGTTTCGATGAATGATAAATTAATTATGTGCAGTTTTTCTTCAATAATTCCCTACTACAAGTGACAAGAGATGGACTTCAGACAAGATTGATAGTAAGATATTTATTTATTAAAACTTTATGCATAAATACAAAGGCCGACTTAATGCCTTAGGCATTTTCTACCAGTCGACCTTAGGGTGGTGCAGAGATAAAACAAAGCAGGTGTAACTAAATGATATGATGAATAGAGAAACAGTATATATCTGTTAGTGTGTGTTGTTATCTGTTACTTATTAACTACTAAATTTAATCATTTATTTCAAATATTATTAACGTTCACATTGTTACATTTTCATCGTGTCTTATTTTCAAGTAAAATGGTAAGTCACTTTGTTTTATTTTCTTTTTCCAGACTGACTTTCCGATGCTTTTCAGCATTCCAGTGTAACACTAACTGACAACCATGAGTTGATTATCTTTATTGTTTGAAAGGAGATAAAAATAAAAACTGCTTAAATATCAAGTTTAGTTTGTGAACAAGTAAATCGGCACCATTGTCTAAGTTTTCGTTGCATAGGCGGTAGTGTGCAGGCCGCTGCAACGCTCACCGTCTGCAAATTGAATTTCTAAGTTATTCCCCAAGTTGTGAAGGCACGAATGAAGTGAGCTCGTTCCCAGTTGTTGTTTCCCGACTTGGGACTCGATGATTGGAGCCGAGGGCACGAACGGGTTCGGTTTAGAGCAAGTTCTCGCGTCCTAACACTCTGCTCAGATCGCCCGCTCCGACGACTGGCATAGCAAGTAGACATCGATTATTTTATTGCTGTAAAGGTCCCGCCATACGTTTCAAACGCGTCGCTCGACAAAATTCAGATTCATTTAGAAAATATTCCGTTTTGTATTCATGGGATTCTAAATCTAATAATCGGATATCTCGCATGCCTTGTTGCTTTTGCTTAGCAACTTTTGTTGGGTGAGAGGGTTACAATGGATAGGATACAAGTGATCAGCTGTTATAAGGTTTTGATGAAGATATGCTGTAAGGAATGCTCTCCGGCAATAGATCTCGTTTAATTCGTAACTATAAAGTATATTTGCCTGATGTTAATGTGAAGCTCCCTTTAGGAATCTGAAAACGATTTTGCCGAAATCTGTCTGTTAACTGTATAGGTACCTACCTAAATGTTCCTTATATGGACTAGGAACATATATTAGCACGTTGTAAACAGGATCGGGTGTAATGCGAGTTCATTAGCATGTAAACTGTCGCCTTGTGACACTCTTGGCGTATCATCGTCTGACAGGCGCTCCGACGCGCCGGGCTGCGGGAGCTCCGCGGTCTGAACAAAGCGACGTAAGTGATTCCGTGTTCGAACCCTGACGCGATGCCCTTGAGAGATAACTCGTTCATTTCGAGAGCAGATTGAACCGATCCCCCTGTTCAAGACATGAATTTAAAATGCTCGATTTACAATTCAGTTTCGTTTTACCAACCCTAACTTTTTTGTTTAAATCTGTACCCCTGCAACAAACGTGATTACATTTTTAATTAGCTTCTTTTTTCAACGTTTTGAGTGGCCAAGCACCCGTGGTTTGCGTGTACACTGTGCATTAACACGCTACCTCTCATACGGCGTTACTCCACGATAATTGTTATTATTAGCTGTAAGAACGACAGCCAACTCTTAACCTTATTATAACGTCTAAAAAGTTGCAATTTGATATTGTTAACTTAGATTTTTTACTTATTATTTTATACGGTGCTTGTATTACTCCATAATGTTGGCCGTTTTTAGAGATTTCCCATTTCCACGTTAGGTTTATTTTTAACCGACTTACCAAAAAGGAGGAGGTTCTATGTTCGACTTCAAGTATGTCACTGATATCTCCGTCAATTATAGACTGATTTTGAAAATTCTTTTTATGTTCTAAAGAGTATGTTCGAAATTGGTCCCATTATAATTTGGTGAAGATCTGAAGAAGAACTTCGGAGATATACAAAATAACTCTTCAAAAAATAACGGTAATTCTCTCGGGATTGCTGCAATCGCATGTCCGTTTATTGTGTTCGTATACTATTTCATAACATAACATCACGCCAGTATGCTCTAAAGGGGTACGCAGATGTGTATAGTTCACCTCGGTCTGTGCCTCGGTACACTCTCATTTCACCGTTTTTTTCAGTTTCATGCTATTCTGGCATTATAGGTACCTTACGTAACTACTTGCCTATTAGAAATATAGGTACAACTAAAAAGTGAAAAAAAAAAATACTTAAAAAAAAAAAAATACTACCGACGGTAGGTACCAATTTTTTGCGTTGTGGACACCGACTTCCAAAAATAAAGTTATTTTTCACTTTGTAGTATTCTTATTTGGAAGTCGGTAGTATTTTTTTGTAAAACTGTTTTTTAGCTTAATCAGATTGAGCTGGAGAGATGCAATTATAGAAATTGATCGCGTACACCATAACAAGCTGCGTCAATTGAAGAATTATATTAAAAGATTTTCATAATACCTAATAAATAACTTTTTATTTAGTTCAAACTTCAGTACAATTTTTGGCAGCTTCAGGAAATTCATGAAAGCAACATAATTTTTCCTTACATGAAAATAGAACAAAAATAAAGGTTTCACAATATAATCATGTAAGGTACCTTTACGATCATATAATACCAGAAAGTTATTGGTCCGTGAGAGATTAAATCCAGAGATTACCAACTTTCGGTAGCAGCCATCACATTACTCTCAGATAATTTACGTCCATAATAGTTTTTATATTCATCGACGCATTAAAAAGAGATCAATATAAAGAACAAAAAAGCTGTACAGTGAGGGATGTGTTATTTATCATTCTTAAACATATTATCATGAGAAAGGAGGCTCATTCATCATTATCTTACTGATTTTTCTTTAAGGATAAGAAGCGTAGACAGTAAAAGGGATTCTCTAACCAACAAAGACTGACTTCGTACTTAGTACATTTGTTAACAATAGGCCAGAAAGTCTTACTTCGTAAAATTTATTACTTTCCCCTACCTCGATGGCTGTAAAGTATAATAATATTAATGGTGATTTCAAACTGGAACAGGAACAGGTTTCAAATGGTGTGGTGGGAACCATTGGAACCATTGTGTAAACTTTTACATTGTAAACTAAATCGTACGCCCTAACTAATATTATATTAAGTACTCAGCTTTGTTTTAGTAACAAAGCTTTTACGCAACTGCGGTGATGTTAGGAGGTTACTATCGAATCGAGCGACACTTCTCATCACTGATGGCATTATTGAGATACCTGCTGGCGCTACCTTTTAAAAACTTTTTTATAAAAAACTACAACCGTTTTTTTTAATAAAAACTTTTATAATTTTTCACTTTTTTGTTGTTCTACTTAATGAGCAAGTAGTAAGGTACCTACAATGCACAAAGTTATGTCAGAATAGATTACCAGAATAACATGTAACTCGACCATAATCGGTGAAATTAGAGTGTACCAGGGTGAACTTAATACGTTTGCTTACCCCTTTAGAGCATATCGGCGTGTTGTTATGTTATGAAATGGTGTAAACAATAAACATAATCATTATCACACATTCAAATAAATAAGAATCATCAAAATCGGTTCACCAAGTAAAAAGCTAAGAGGTGACACGCATAAAAAAATACAGTCGAACCTCCTCCTTTTTGAAGACGTTTAAAAAGAAGGCAACATCTGTGCGTTCGTCTAAGTTTAGACGTAGGTAGGTGCTATTAGTTGCTCATGCACCTAGGTAATGGAAAGAAGATGTAGAAGTAACATGGAACATAAACAGCGTTTACCCGCCCGTTGCTCTAGCGGCGAATGGAAGTTTTAAGCATAATAATTTTGCTTTCAACGCGCAAGTCTAAAATACCTGCCTTTATGTAAGTAAAATAAAAACTTTCAGAGTTTCAGCTTGTTCCACATGCAGGAAGGAAACGTCCGTAAGTGCATAAAATGTGAGTTACGAGACAACAGATTTACGAGGTCCAACCGTCCAACAGTTCGTCATCACTCATAGTGATGTGTTTATCACTCTAACAGCAGATGTAGGTAAGCTACGTAATGCAGCTAGGTCGTAGGTGAAGCCGGTTATCCTGGCAGGAGGGCATAAATCGAGCGTGCGTCCGCTAAACGTACACTGAGCAACAGTGACAGCACAATGTTCGCTTATCTTAATTGCCTTCCAAGATACGATCGTGGAATTTATCTGCGGCGTCGCCAGAATAAGTACGGCACTTTTTAGCGGTCTGCGCGGTAAAAAGTTTAATGATAGTGCAGCGGCTATCTGCGACGGTTGCTCTTTATTTTTCACAATTAAAATAAATGCTACTTGCAGTTGTTTTGTATGAAATAAAGCGAAGCGCTGAAGATTTTTATTGTCCGTAGGAAAAGATTTCAAGCTTCAAGAAATAGTTTTTCTTTTACCTTATGACTGGTTGAGGAAAATGAAGGTCTTTTTCCCCTTTGTGAGCCTTTTGCGGTATAACAGTCCTTGAACATGATACGTTATTGGTTTTTAAACGATAACGACGCGTCTACCGACGCCGTACTCCATAAAATGGAATATAAAGCTACTTATAGATAGGTATACAATTTGGATAGCATTAGGAAAACACTCTATTTAATGAAAGTACGAAATTCTAAAGTCAAAAGGTCTGAATGCCAAAGATATTTATTAAAATTCAGCTGGCTCGGGAAGTATTTTCAATCACACCAGTTTATTGTTTCTCTATTGTCTCGCAAGCGGCTGATTTAACGGACTAACTGAATGAATAATGCATGGCACAATGAACTGCCAAAATCCAATCTGAATCCATTTTCACAATCTTTGAATCCGATAAATATGAATGTTTTGGTCTGAATAAGGAATAACTGGACCAACCTGCTTCTAAATGAATTAGTTATATGTCTCTTATTGATGTGAAAATGTACAGTATGCTTACATAACAGTATCTTTATTTCTTCAATCATGAAGATACAACCCTTAATAATTATTCTACAATTTTTATTGATTACATCGATTGGATTTATTTTCGTTGGATCCCACTTTTAGATCCCATTTTTTAGGTATTGGCGATGGGTCCCATTTGCTATTCCCATTGAATCCCATGTTATAACAACATGTGTACTTGTCAAAAGAAAAGTGATTTACCTCTAGCAAACATATAAAAAGCAGCGTGTGTTTTCGGCCCACCGACTATTAAATGATTAAATGAATGAAAGACAGAACAATGAAACATGAATGAATTCATACTTTATTTGCACACAAATCATGTACTTTAGTGTTAAAAGGTCAGGTCACGTTTTTACACTAAAGTACCTGGGTGACCGACCTATGCTCGGGTGAAAATAAAGAAAAATAGAGAGAGAAATAAATAAATAGAGAAAACGACGTTTTCTAAAAATTCAACCTAGCTAGATCGATTTACGCCCCAGAAACCTCCTGCATACTAAAGGACAATGGCAGAAGCTCATAACTACATTGTTTTAGCTGAGATTAAACTCCTACGTCATTAAATGAAAAATATCTCGTTCATCTTCGGGTCATGTTCTGAGTTAGTTTGTGCAAAAATTTTTGCTCGGGAACGTCGAGATTAATAGATATTCAGTCATGAACTTTTGTAGGTTATTTGTGGTTACTCTTTGGAAAGAGTATTTATTAATGCGACTTTGATGTGTATTGTATCAAAAGGTTCTTGTTGTTGGTTGATTTTATTTTACCACTTTGTCCGAATTATTAATATTTATATCCATACCAAATTATAGCTTTCTAGTACTAAGAGTCTCTGAGCTAAGCTGCGGATGGACATACCGAAACTATAAGGGTTTCTTGTTGACTTCGGAACCCTAAAAACGAGTAAAAACTCATAAATATATAAAGAGGTCGCAAAACCTACTGGATTTTGGCATTCCAGTACGGCTAACTTTCTATCGGGCCCCTTCAGCGTTCGGCCTTTAGTGACAACGTCAGTAACAGCCAAATTACGATAACCGTCTCCTTGCTGCCTCTTTGTCTTGAGTATTCCTTGAGCCACCTGCTCCAATAAATCTCAGAGAGGCTAAGAGCTTTTTTTACACTTTTCTTAATGAAAAAACTCCATCGTCCAGAGAGGTAGATAACTGCTGATTTGATGAGCTGTCTATTAGAAAATGAAAAGGTTTGAGGCTTTCATATTCATTATTAGCAATTAACAATTGATTTGGCTTCTAATAGAAGCGTGTGTAGCAGCTCTTCTCGTGGGGCTTTTTCTCTTAAAGTAACCTGAAAGGCTGTCTTCATGGAGTCTTTCCCACACACACAGTCACCCATAATCGAATGAAGCTTCATTCCATCTGCGTCGTGCTGACGCAGGTGGAATGAAGCTCCATTCGATTTGATTATTGGCAACAGAATCTTGAAACGCGTCGCAAAAATAACAGTTACATAACTGATGGTTTGTCCCAATAAAAGCGGTGCCGTTATCTGACAGTATTTTTCTTGGAACACCTGAACGGGCCATAAACCGACGTAAGCAGGAGATGGCGGAGTCTGTAAAAAGATTTGCTGTTCACGTAGCAGCAGTTGCTTTTCCCTTTCTAGCGAACTTCCAGTTAAAAGTGCCTCTGCGGTCAACTTACTTGCCTGGATAGTGGCTGATGACCGTGATGAACGTAACACACTAGATCTAGAACTTGATTAAGAAGGTTCAGTGCTAATAGTGGGGTTTTGGCGTGATGCTACAAATACCGGATCGACGTTCGCGGGTGTATTGGTAGCTTCGATCGAAAAGCGGTCCAATTCTGGGGACCAACCGAGCCCACCCACGATGGGCACATCCGACTCCGAATGCTTTTCGTCAGTATACCGGAGCTGTGCCAGCTGCTTCGTTTTGGATCTCGTGTATGTAGGCAAAATGTGGACTTTAATGTGGACAGTCAATATAATCTCATTGTATTATAAACAATTTTGTTGTTGAAAGTACCCGCATTCAGATTTTTTTAAGCATTTGGGATCCAACGGAAATAGTTTTTGGGATTCAACGACAATAAAACGTAATTTTCTTGCATTTTTAAAATTCGGGATCCAACGGAAATACATAATAATGTTTTGTGGGATCCAACGCCAAAAATATTAAAATGGGATTCAAAAGTGGGATCCATCGAAAATAAATCATCGATTGATATCGCTTTTATTATTATTTACTTATTGAACCAAAGAACAATGAAATAATTCACCGTCCTCCAAGTAAATAAATCAAGTACCAGCTGAGACTCACAGAAGATAGCAAAATCTTTGTTAGAACAACACCGCTACGGAAATTTAGTTTTCAAAAGCTTTTAGAAATAATCTTAAGGAAATCGCTTCGCACGAAACCTCTTGTATTAGCTTAAGTTGTTCGTTGTTCTATTGTAGTCAAAAGTATCTGTTCTTTGAACAATCTACTTACTAAAGTTTGCGATAGATAACTGATCACGGGGCGAATTCTGGCAAGTGTGGAATGGTTGAGCACAGTATTTATTGAGTAATCATCAAGTTTGCGGAACAGTAATTGCATTAATTCAGTTAATATTTAGTTAGTAAGTATATGTTCTGTTTATGGCAACAAAAAGTTATTACTTTTTTGTTTTATCTGTTGTATTTTAATCTGTTGAAAATAGACGTCAAACTCTTCTCTTGCTCTGGTGAGCTCGATGAGCCACCACGTGAATCTGTAACTATACTAATGAAGAGTAAAGAATTTTTAAATCAAACAAGACGTATTACTTCAAGCAACATAACAACAAACCATACAGTCCACTAAGTTAACATTTGATCTTCAAGCAAGTATCTATTACTGTGCGAAAAACTAGCTATAGACACAGTCTTACTACTGGGTTCATATACTTTAAACTAGCATTGGTCAGCACTCTTGCTTACTGCATGAAGCAAGTTTCTTGGGGTTTTTAGTCACCGTAAGAAGACTCGACCTGAGTTTTGTACGGCGTTTTCACGGCGAATGGACCTGGCAAAATATTGCACGGCAAACGTATGAAGTTAATTAATGAATTATTATAATACTTACTCGTATCTACCACATTCTCATGATTAATACCCTCGGTTATTTATTTCTCATATAAAACTAATGTCGAGAAGGCGCAGTATCCTCGACACATGTAGACACATGTGTCGTGCCTTCTCGTTACCAAGAAAAGCAAAACGAAACTTCTTTAATTACAGTAATTGGCTTTGACCGTTGGCCGTTCCAGTTAATGGAAAATAAAAAAGAATTAAGTACCGGTGTAGGTATGTGGCGAGTCCACACAGAAAACAAGCCGGCCATTTTATGAGAATGTACTGTCACCGCATACAAAACACTGCTTTAATACCATTTTACAGTTCAGATATTTAATAGGTGAAAGCCAAATAGTCGTTAACTAGCCAGTTGGCACAGTCCAATGCAGGCTCCGTTAATTCCAGGGGCGGTCACGGAGCCGGTAAATGTGTCATGTTAATAGCTACCGTTAAAATATCGCACGTTTTCATTTTATGATCTTCCAATTTTATAGCTAGTGCTGTAAGAGAGAAAATTTTGGTGCTAAACTCCTGGAGTATGTCAGTAGTGTCTTCCGTGCGTTGTTGACTGTACACGGTGTGACAGAATAAGATACCGTCAGGATGTTTGGGAGCAAGTGTAGCCTGTACGTATAAACTGGAAAATATTAAGGCTTTTGGTACAGCACTAGTAAGGGAATAAACCTGCTACGTTATATTTTGCACAAATTGAATTTTCAAATATAAGTTCTGGTTGTTTATAAAGTTTTTGTTTAGTTACGTGTTGTTTTTAGAATAATTTAAAAAATTCGACGACGATTTAGTTAAATAACACTTATTTTATTTTTAAAACCACTTATTTTATAATATCAGTGTCATTGGCTCGCGTTTGATCACAATCTCACCTGCTGGTAAATGATGATGTGGTCAATGTCGTAATCCTGAGCTGGTATAAACCAATACCCTATAACAGGCGTCAAGCTTGTCTCGTTATCTATGCCTGAGTTAGCCGCGAATCCGTTGTAGGTTTTCAGAAAAATAAGGAGCCAGAGATTTTGAACAGCGCGAGAAGGAACTGTTGTAATAAAATTATGCTTTTTTATATTTTCTTTTTTCATAAAACTTAACTCTAATTAACAGCAATTTCAATTTGGGCAAAGAGATAAGCGTCTGTAGCCGTACTAGGCATAGCCAGTTTTTCGGCTATCAGCACCATTCCCCTCGAGTTTTTACAATACAAGATTAAGTACCAAGCAATGGAAGGATAATATTAGATCATTACATATGAAATTGGCGTTTTGTAAGGGAGGAAAATAAATTGTTTTTTTTTTTAATATAATATATTTATTTAATCAAAGTATGTACCATTGCTATCTATGCACTTTTGCCATCTCATAGGTAGTTCAGACCGTCAGCCAAGTGAAGTGAAAATACCTAGTGCGAACTCTGATTGTAAACGGGACATAGCTACGTCACCTATATCTAAAAAGTGTCGCTTTAGATTAGAAGACGTGTAACATTTTTGTATCTTTTTGGCCCGGGAGCATGTACGGTGAAACCATACAGTAATAATAATGCACTAATGCTTATTCGTGCATTTTACCACATTTCACTAATTGATATTAGTAGAGCATTTAGTACTCGATTAGCGGTCATCGCGTGTGCTCCCTCGCTCCTTTGTATTACTAAACCTTTGGTCCGAATAATATATTAATTTTTGACTTTATATGCAGTAGTATCATTTAGCCATCTTCCTAACTTTCACATTGCATTTAGTACTCGATTAGCGGTCATCGCGTGTGCTCCCTCGCTCCTTTGTATTACTAAACCTTTGGTCCGAATAATATATTAATTTTTGACGTTATATGCAGTAGTATCATTTAGCCATCTTCCTAACTTTCACATTGGTCCTTCGAGCTATCGGGCGGGACCTCGCGAGTGTTAGTATTCGTTTTTCTTTGGGGAGTAACGTGTATTAAGTAACTTGTGAGTGAACTCGTCCAGAAATCAGCATATTGGATTGCAGTGATACGTATGAACTGTGGTCTACTTTCGTAACCGCAGTAATTTAGCAAAGCATTTGTAGCAAAACCCTAGCAGCACAGGGTAGCGTTGCAAAATTAGTAGCAGAGCACCGTCCCCAAGCATACCAAGCAGCGGGACATCAGCGCCTCTAAGACAGGGCAATCAGCATCTTGAGCAGAACGCAGCACATCGGTATCTACAGCAGCAGGGCGTCCGAGCCCAGCTACATCAGAGCAGCAGCGTTTGGAGTGCAACAACAAACCAGCGGCAGTCGAAAGCCAGTTTCGAACAAGTAAGATCTTTCCTTTTTATCATCATAAACAAACTAGCAGCATAATGGAGGAGCTTTACTACCAGCAACTTGAACTTAGCGAGTCAATCAAGAAAATACTGATAAATATAAAAAAGGATAGCGCCGATAGGAAATCGGACGACTATTTTAAAAGGCGACTAGAGTTGTTAGAGAGGTATTGGTCAGATTTTCAGAACAATCATTTAGCTATTTGTCAACATGGGACAAAGATCACTCTTATTTTATAAATTCCGAGCATGAACAAGTTAGCAAGCTTTATACAGCAGCCAAGTCTTTCATCAATGAACAACGCCAACAGTTGTCAAGCAAGCAAACGCCTATGAAATCCGTTAGGGGTACTCAACCAATACAGGAGCAACAAGAGGAAGCCGAACTAGCAGCAGCAGGACCAACGGGTTATAAGCAGCCAGCAAAAGCCAGCATTTTACGTACAATGGAGTCAAAAGGCTCTACCAGCAAATTAGATGACATGCTGCGTAAGCAAACAGCTAATTTCAAAGCATTCAAGAGATCAGCAGGGCTTATCGACCTAGACTCCATGTCCGAAAAATGGGAGATGGAGGACGCCTTGAGAACACTTCAAGCGCGCTGGTCGCAGATTGATTCCCTCCATTGGGAGATAGATAGCGAGACAGGTGGAGAGGAAGAGGATTACGAAGAAGTGTATACTCAGCATGAGCGATCATATATTCTGTTAAAGAAAATGATCAATAAAAAGCTATGGAGCGTATCGCATAGAGAGCATTCCACACCAAAAATGGATATACCAGTATTTTCAGGTAGCTACCAACATTGGACGTCATTTAAGGACCTCTTTAGCGAAGCTATTCATAACAACCCTACCTTGTCGCAAGCGCAAAAAATGCAATTTCTAAAAGGGAAGGTCAGGGGCGAAGCAGAAAAACTTATTCAGCATCTACCTATAAGTTCCAATAACTATCATACCTGTTGGGAAATCTTAAACAATCGGTATAACAATAAAAAGCTTATATTTACGTATGTTATAAATACTTTACTAGGCCTACCAAGTACGCAGCATCAAACGCTAGGTCATATTAAGAAACTGCATGACGTAGCACTAGAAAGCTTGCATGCCATACGGAACTTAGGAATTGATATCAGCACTTGGGATCCGCTTCTTGTGCATTTATTAGCGCAGAAGCTGGATAGCGAAACGTACGGAGATTACATAGACTCCCTTAAAAATTCCAGAGAGCTGCCGGTACTGCAGGAATTCTTGGACTACTTAGAAAGCAAGTTTACGAGCCTGGAAACTTCTCGCAGGAAGCTCGATCAAGCAACACCGAAACCAACTCATCATACTAATAGCGATGCTCCTGAAAACCAAAGGGCAAGACGACATAACCCGAACTTTGCCAATAAATACAATAAGCCACAGCCATATTCAAATTCCTTACACGTGTCTACCACAAAATGTCAATTTTGCGGTCACCAACATGCTATGTTTAATTGCGTAAAGTTTTTGCAATTGCCTAATGAAGCAAAATTTAAAACAGTTGAAAGATTGAAATTATGTCGAAATTGTTTATTTGATCATAATGGCCAGCAATGCATTTCCGTTAGGCGATGTCGCAAATGTGACGGAAATCACCACTCCGTTTTACATGACGCTTGCTCAAAAAATATATTGCATTCAAGCAACGTAGCAACAACAACAACTGAACCAAATCCAAAAGACAATGTTGCAATGACTGCGCATGTGTCTCAGAATGATCCAGGGACGAATGAAGTATTGTTAGCTACAGCCTTGATAAAGGTCGCGACGATAGATGGATCGTGTCACATTTTAAGGGCTCTCATTGATCCTGGATCACAAGTGTCGATAATAAAAGAAAGTACAGCAAAGAAATTAGGATTACGTAGATCTAAATTCAATGGATTGATATGCGGAGTAGGTGAAGTCGAACATAATTGTAAGGGTATGGTCACACTAAGCTGCTTCTCAACGTACAACAACTTTTCGTTCACAACCGATGTACTAGTCATGAACAACGTACTTAAGGATATTCCATATAAATCGTTTGACACATCGAAGTGGTCCTACATAGAAAATCTTAAATTAGCAGATCCATATTTTAACATTAGCCGTCCAGTGGACTTATTATTAAGCGCCCAAGTCAATGGCTTGATACTAATGGGAGGATTGATCAAAGGACAGATTGTATCACAGCCAGTGTTGCAAGAAACACAGCTTGGGTGGATCATATATGGTGGTGGCCAAATAGCATCACTACAGTGCAACGTCATCATGAATAATATCCACGATATTCAGCAGTTTTGGGACATCGAGGATATAAGCGAGAAATCAAACCTATCATTGGAAGATCAAGAATGTGTCGATTTTTATTCATCAACTACAAAACGTCAAGAAGACGGCCGGTATGTAGTAAAATTGCCACTAAAAGCAGACATCAATGAAAAACTAGGTTCATCTAAAGATATGGCAATAGCACAGTTCCAAAATCTGGAACGTAAATTTAGCAAACAACCTGTTCTAGCAGAACAATATAAAACATTCATTAGTGAGTACATAGCCTTAGGACATATGGTGCCTAGTTACAGCAATAAAACCAAACAAGCGCTATCGTGTTACTTGCCGCACCATTCCGTCCAACGAGCAGAATCAGCTACTACAAAGCTACGGGTGGTATTTAACGCATCAGCAAGAACGTCAAGCGGATACAGCGTGAATGACCTGATGTATAAGGGCCCTAATTTACAACAGGATCTACAGGAACTGATACTGAAGTGGCGGCAATATCGTTATGCTTACACATCAGATATCGAGAAAATGTACAGGCAGATAATGGTGGACGAAGCAGATCAGCAATATCAGCAAGTTATCTGGAGGTATGCGCCAGATCAACCACTACAAACGTACAAGCTTACTACCGTCACATACGGTACAAAATCAGCACCATTCCTAGCGATGATGACTTTAAAACGTTTAGCATCGGATGCACGAAGTGCATTTCCGGAAGCAGCAAAGATTCTAGAAGAATCTTTTTATATGGATGATCTGGTCCATGGTTCTCACTCTATCGAAAGAGGAAAGCAGCTCATCGAAGATCTCAACAGATTATTAAAATCAGGCGGTTTTACACTGAGAAAATGGTCCGCAAATCATCCGGAACTTCTTGAAAATATAGAGCAGAGCAGCAGCAATGGCGAAATAATTTTTAACTTCAAATCAGAAAGTACGTCAAAAACATTAGGCCTTCGTTGGAACTCTTGTGATGACATGTTTACTTTCAAATACAGCATAGCTAATCCTAACGCCAAAATTACTAAACGATTACTTTTGTCGGAGATATCAAAAGTATTCGACCCGTTGGGGTGGTTGTCCCCACTTACAACAAAATTAAAGCTGATATTCCAAAAGCTGTGGTTAAATAAAATGCATTGGGATGAAGAAGTTCCTGTAAACATCAAATACGAATGGGAAACCATAAAAATAGACATGGAATATTTGAATCAATGCAAAATACCACGTTGGATCGGGTATCAATCTCATCACGTCATAGAACTGCACGGTTATTGTGACGCATCTACTAAAGCCTACGCGGCAGTTATTTACGCGCGATTACAGAAAAATGATGAGACATCTGTGGTACTAGTAGTTGCTAAGACTAGACTAGTACCCGTCTCTAAAAGCGTATCGTTACCAAGATTAGAATTAAGTGGAGCATATTTACTAGCCAAGTTAATGAATAAAGTTATTAGCTGTTATAGCGAAATGGACACTCGGATATATGGGTGGACGGATTCCATGGTGGTCTTAGGGTGGCTACAAGGCGATTACAGCCGATGGAAACCTTTCGTTACGAACAGGACTAAAGTTATCGCAGCAACAATGAAACCAAGCTGCTGGCGATATGTAAAGTCGGAGGATAATCCAGCAGATGCAGCCAGTAGAGGCATTTCAGCCTCACAACTGAAAAATCAAACCCTGTGGTGGCATGGACCGCAGTCATTGAGAACGTTTGATGAAAAATTAGAAGCAAAGCAAAGCATTTATACCACGGATCAAGAAATAAAGGCAAAAACAACATCAAGCAAGGTGAATGCCGCTCAAATAGATAGCAAGAAAAGCATCATATTACAATTGTTACTTAAATTCAGTTCACTTAATAAAATAACTAAAATAGTAGCATGGCTTTTACGAGCCATCAAAACGATACAATTTAAGCAGAATCCAGTCACGTTAGGTAAACATAGCGGTTTGCCCGAGTTTCTGACCTTGCATGAATTACGGAAAGCAAAGTTACTCATTATAAAATATGTACAAAGAACTGAGTTTGCAGAGGAAATCATGACATTACAAAAAAATAATAAATTGAGTAGCAGAAGTAATCTACTAAAATTAAATCCTTTCCTTGACAACGAGGGTATTTTACGAGTGGGAGGCCGTTTAACCAAAGCAAACATGAGCATGGAAATGAAGCATCCAGCCATATTACCTTACAACAGTCGGCTCACTACTCTGATAATTCAGCAAGCTCATCAGCTCACCTTTCATGGTGGACCGCGATTAACTTTATTTAATCTTAGGCAGAGATACTGGATAATCGCTGGAAACAAAGCTGTAAAGAAAGAAGTGCGAAACTGCGTCACCTGTAGAAAACATGAGCCTAAACTGCAGCATCAATTGATGGGAGAATTACCAGAAGCCAGAAGCAACCCCGCCCCGCCATTCTATCATACCGGAGTGGATTATACAGGTTTCGTAGAGATAAAAAGCAACAAGGGGCGCGGAATTAAGACCACAAAAGGATATATTGCGTTGTTTATTTGTCTAGCGACTAAAGCTGTACATTTAGAGCTTGTATCCGACCTAAGCAGTACTGGGTTTTTAGCAGCATTACGACGGATGGCCGCCAGAAGAGGGGCGCCACGCCATCTTTATAGCGATAACGGGACGAATTTTGTAGGTGCAAATAGAATGCTACAGGAAAGCTATCACGATTTCGAAAACGTATATGATCGTAACTTTTTCGCAGAGCTAACAGATTTAAATATAGAATGGCACTTTAACGCGCCATCTTGGCCAAGTGCGGGAGGTCTATGGGAGAGAGCCATTAGAAGCTTAAAATATCACCTCAAGCGAGTAATTGGAGAGCAGAAATTGACTTTCGAAGAGTTCAGCACAATATTAGCACAGATAGAGGCTTGTCTGAACTCCAGACCTTTGTGTGCCTTGTCTGAAGATATCGAAGATTTAAACGTACTTACTCCAGCGCATTTCTTGACCGGGAGATCTGGAACTGTCATAATTGAAACGGAAACAGATGCTCGAACTAGATGGCATTTATCAGCTAATATAGTAAATGACATATGGAAGAAATGGAGATCGGAATACCTAACGCAGTTATCTGTAAGAAGCAAATGGCGAAGCACTGAGCAAAGTATCAACATCGATGATTTAGTGACCATCCAGGATGACAATTTGCCACCTGGAAAATGGATGATGGGAAGAGTAGTAGAAACTCACCCTGGTCAAGATGGATTAGTACGAGTAGTAACATTAAAAACAAAAAGCGGAATACTTAAAAGGCCGGTTGTGAAACTCTCAACCTTGCCGATATCGCCTGCTTCAAGCAAAATGAAAGACGATAGAAAGGTTAATCAAGAAATCAACATCAGCATAAAGGAACCTGACGAGCAGAAAACAAGCAATAAAATCAAATCTAAGTTCGTATCAGTGGTAGTATCGTTAATCTTTTTTATGTCATTGATAACATCATCTCGCGCAGCTTTTAACATATCAGCGTTGCCAAACAACAATTCACTGTATTTCGAAACAGTGGGCAATATGCAAGTTATTCGAGATAAATGGAATCTTATTGTTTACTATGACATGAGCCCTTACTGGGAAGGGAATACAGCAGCCACAAAGTTTTTAGATTATTTACAAAGACTCTGCGCATCCCTAAACGATACTAGCCAATGTAATATGATAACGCTTCAATTAAATCACGACTACAAAGAAATACAGCACTATAATCAACTTATGATTAATCAGCACTTTGACGCGCGCGCCAGACAGCGTCGCGGTCTCATTAACGGTATCGGTTACGTGGCCAATAGCCTGTTCGGAGTATTAGATGAACGATTCGCAGAACAGTACAAGAAAGATATACAGCTTGTAAAACAAAACGAGCATCATCTTGATAACTTGTTAAGAAATCAGACTTCTATCATCGAAGCTGAATATAACGTATTGAAAAGAACCGAGCAAACTATCCAATTACAACATAAAACTATAAACAAACACTTGAATCAATTAGATAATGCAGCATTTGCTATTAAGCAAGAAGTTGAAGGCTTAGCTAAAACACAAGATTTTGCTCTGTCGGCACTCACGACCATCAACTTGCTTCAAAACCTAAAAAGGATTCAGGATACTCTGTTAGATATCATCACGGATGTCTACCACGGGAAATTCAATACTCACCTGTTACCACCTGATCAGTTACAACGTGAGTTACAGTTTATTTCAGGACAATTAACAAAGGACACTACATTGCCAGTGGACAACCTACAGTCTGACCTAAAACATATTTATAGTATGCTGAAAGTAAAAGCGAGAATGATGCAAGAATACTTCATATTTGGGATTACTTTTCCATTGACCAGCAGAGATAGCTACAAAATCTATAAAATCATACCAGTTCCTCAGCAAATTCAAAATGATATGATTAGCGTTATACCAGCCGCAGATTTCATAGCTATTAGCTTGAAAAAGGATGCCTTCTTCACAATATCGTTTATAGAGCTCCAGTTATGTCAGCACAATGATATCTCATATTTGTGCCAAGCTAACAAACCGATTAATCATTTAAGCATTGATGAAAAATTCTGTAAACTGGATAGCAATTTAAAACAATGCATTGTAATTAAATCCCCTTGTCAAGACAGATGGCTCGAATTAAATGAGCCAGCTAGGTTCATGTACTTTTGCTGCAATACCTACTCGGTGAGGATTATATGTCAAGATCAAGTTGCCTTGAAACAGGTGACAGGAGTCGGTATCATTGACCTAGATTCGAAATGCATAATAAAAAGTAACGAGTTTACTTTGTATCCTCATGCCCATGCCTCAGCTAATACAATTAAATCTAAATCAGAAATTGTGATCCCTCAGATAGCAGAATTAAATCATATCGTAAATATACCGTTATCCCATTACACAGCATATGAAGATCCAATAAACAGCACTTTAGTCGATCTGGGAGAACGAATAAAACAACTGAAATCTGCCAATACTAACTCACCAGATTACACTCTGTCTACGCATGACATTCACCAGTACACTATTTGTTACTGCCTGCTGGGTGTAGCCGTTTTGGTGGCAGCGTACTTCATATGGAGGAGGTGTCGAGCAGTTTCTTCAGTGGAACTATCCCAAAGTGTGGCAAATAGTGTTGTGTTTTCGCGAAAGCAGAGCACGGCTGACCGTCAGCCAAGTGAAGTGAAAATACCTAGTGCGAACACTGATTGTAAACGGGACATAGCTACGTCACCTATATCTAAAAAGTGTCGCTTTAGATTAGAAGACGTGTAACATTTTTGTATCTTTTTGGCCCGGGAGCATGTACGGTGAAACCATACAGTAATAATAATGCACTAATGCTTATTCGTGCATTTTACCTCATTTCACTAATTGATATTAGTAGAGCATTTAGTACTCGATTAGCGGTCATCGCGTGTGCTCCCTCGCTCCTTTGTATTACTAAACCTTTGGTCCGAATAATATATTAATTTTTGACTTTATATGCAGTAGTATCATTTAGCCATCTTCCTAACTTTCACAGATCCCATTACTAAAAAAACCATTTGGACGGGAATCAATAAAATCTTTGAAGGCGCTTTGGACTGCCTCATTGGCGTTGAATGTTTTCCCTTGCAAGAAGTTATCCAAATTTTGAAAAAAAATGTAATCTGTTGGAGCAAGGTCCGAGGAGTACGTTAGATGCCTTAGACATTCCAATTGAAGCTCCACTAATTTGATAGCCGTTTGTTGTGCAGTGTGTGATCTAGCGTTGTCCAGCAGTGGCCTAGAGCGATTGACCAGCGTCGGCTGTTTAGCAGCTAGCTTTTCCATCCTGGTTTGCAGTTGCTGACAATAGACATCCGCCGTAATCGTCTGGCCAGATTTAAGAAAGCTGTAGTGATCGACACCGGCACTAGTCCACCAAACGCTCACAAGTAATTTTTGTGTGTCAATGTTCGCTTGGGCAGGATTTGGCTGGTTCGCCAGGGTTCAGCCATTGCGATGAGCGTTTCCGATTATTGTACAGGATCCACTTTTCATCACTGGTTTTCGATTCGATTTAAAATCCCTTCATTATTGTGTCAGTTGAGTAATGTAACGCAGCAGTCGACGCGCGTTTGTCGGTTTGCTGCACTCAATTCATGAGGTACACAGCTTTCAAGCTTTTTCACCTTCCCAATTTGCTTCAAGTGGATTAAAACAGTTTTATCACTATAACCGCAGCCTGCAACTAACTCGGACGTGGTTTGCGATGGATCCGCCTCTACAATAGCCTTCAATTCTTCATTATCAACTTTGGTCTCCGGCCGTCCATGGGGCTTGTTCTGCAGATCGAATTTTCCAGAACGAAAACGTTGGAACCAAAAACACACTGTGTTTTCTTTTGCGACACCGTCGCCATACACATCATTAATCCTTCGAGCCGTTTCTGCAGCACTGGTGCCACGATGGAACTCGTACTCGTAAATAACGCGATATTTCATGTTTTCCATTTTGTAAACTGACTGGCGCAAAGAAAAAACCAAAATAGGAAAAAACAAATGAATTACAATTTTCCAAACACAAAATAATCTCGCTTATTTAAAACGTTTATGGAACTGTTTGTTTTTCTACATTAATTTATATAGCGCGACAAAATAATCGTGACAGTGTCGCACGATTCGCACTCAATACGCCTGCAGACGACATTGAACGATTTACGAAGTCCTTGGTGATTAATATGGATCTCATCGATCGCTTGGAATAATGCCCGTCGCTGCCCGCCGATAAACGCCTATTAACTTTATTATTTATCAACATTTTTCCCTTTAACCAGTGGATTTTGCGCAGTTTATTTGAATATGAATTGGACAATTGGTATTGTGTGAGCGTGCGGGTCGTTTTTTTTGTTGTTGAGTAATGTTTGTCGGTTTGGTATCGCTGGGAGTAAGATAAAGTACGAGTATCTACAGCGGTAGTTGATGTTTGTTAATTAATAACTCCTTAACGGCTGGACGGATTTGGATGATATTTGGCTCACGGGTAGACCATACCTTGAATTAAGAAATAGGATATACTTTTATGTCACCTTACCTTGAGATAAATGCCAACATTCCCGCGGGCAAGCCAGTCCAACAGAATGATTTTCCCAGCAATTTTATTATTGATCGTAAAAATTTTACCTAAATACCGTAACATTATAATTCTGAAAGTTAAAAATAGCTCAATTTTTCATTTTTCAATATTCCACAATCGGCTAATTGTAAAATATCTACATATCATGTGCCCATAAAAAACAGTATCACAAAGATTGATGCTTCAGAAAAGAGTCTCCAGATATTCGGAAAGACACAACGGCGCACTTTGGCGACATTTTATACACTCACTTTATCTGCCAAGTTTATTTGAAATAATTTATGAAAAAAGTTTACTTTTATATTGAACCTATAAGTTAATCAGCTGTTGGCCCGACAGCATGATTTTCGACGATTTTTTTTCACGCGGCGTATTTGTATGGTTCCGTAGTCAACAAGGAACCCTTATAGTTTCGCCATGTCCATCTGTCCGTCCGTCCATCCGCAGCTAAGCTCAGAGACTCTAAGTACTAGAAAGCAATAATTTGGCATGGATACACATATTAATAACGCCGACAAAGTTGTTAAAAAAAAATACGGTACCTCCTGTACACGCAAAATGGGGATGTTATTTTTTTCTCTTTTATCCCATGGTGTAGGGTATCGTTGGAGGGGCCATTCAAAAATATTACTGGTCTGTGTAAACCATTTTTCGATGCAGTAAAATTAAGCTTTATATGGCTATTTTTTGTTAGAGTCAAGGGTCCCCCCTGCCAGCTAAATGATTGCTTTGGGTATGTGAAAAAATTCACGGTATTAGTATATATAACGAAATTAAAAGGAAAACTATCATAGCTACTTAGCTAAACTTGTGAAACCTACTTAGGTTTCACAAGTTAACGAGTAATAGTTGACCAACTTATAAAATGTATTTAGAAAAGTACGGGGACAACAGTTTTTGAACGGTAAAGTTAATTTTGACACTTCGTTAGATCAATGTTCGGTGCTTTCATTGTTTATGAACGTTAGTAATGTTACTTATGTATTTTGGTGAATGTAGCTGTTCATACGGAACCCTCTGTGCGCGAGTCAGACTCGCACTTGGCCGGTTTTATTTTTATTGATAGGTTCGTGTTACATTACTTTCTAACCTGATGGTAAGCGATGACGTACTTGTATGTAGGATACTTTATACATTCAGGTAAATCTCTAATTTATGTTTTGTCTGTGAACGTGGGAATCGGTGCCATTGTCTCCGTCGCCAAACTTGCTGAATTCGACACCATGATATTCACACAGCACGAAGAAAACGTTAAGCCAACTAAATGTTGTGCAGCTTCCTGTTAAAAGGAAATGAACGTTGAAAGTAAACATAAACTTGTTTTTAACCCTATTTACGAGCCATTTTCGTAATTCCGCGCGAAAATCTTACAGAATTTTTTAAAAAATTTGTTTTCTCAACCGTTTTTTTCTTACTTAATTGATCAATCAATTCTTTAATAAACAAATTCGTAAACCAATCATTGTTTGAGTTCAGCAGCTGAAATTAAGAAAGAAAGACCTCATTAACGAGTATTTTAATTTAACAAATTCTTACAATGAAAATTATAAAACAAACAAAAGAAAGCGGGAAATAGACGGCTAATGAAGTGGTGGAAATTAATTAATAAAGACTCAAATGAAAATCTGAGTAAACAAGGCCAGTTTGTTTGTTTCAACAGCAATCATAAATAAAGTTGTCGTGGTTAGGGAGGGGACAGGTTCGTGCAAAAATGATAAATTCATTATAATGGTGTCAGCACGAACATCGTTGTATGTAAAATGTTTGCCGGTTTTTTGCAAACACGGTAATTAGATTTATAAATAAAATGTAACATAAATTTTGAGCAGAACATATTGTCGAAATTAAATTGCATCAAAATGAGATACCTAGTTTATAATCTTTCTGTGTCTTTCCGAGTAGTTTCGATGAATGATAAATTAATTACGTGCAGTTTTTCTTCTATAATCACTTGTAGTAGGGAACTACTAAAAGTGACAAGAGATGGACTTCAGACAAGATTGATAGTAAGATGTTTATTTATTAAAACTTTATGCATAAGTAGAAAGGCCGACTTAATGACTTAGGCATTTTCTACCAGTCGACCTTAGGGTGGTGCAGAGATAAAACAGGGCAAGTGTAACTAAATGATAGGATGAATAGAGAAACAGTTAATAAGTAACATCTGTTACTTATTAACTACTAGGTATATTATTTCCCATTGATTTGTCTTCTTATTGAACATTTTATCATTAATTTCAAATATTATTAACGTACACATTCACATTGTTACATTATCATCGTGTCAAAAGTCAAGAAATTCGTTTTTTTAGATGCAGTGTTAGTAGGTTCTGCTCAAGCCACGCTGCTATGACACTCATTCCTTTCTCAGCTGCATAAAGAGCCTCCACCCAATTTGCTCCATGAAAAATTATGGCAGTGTCATCAGCGTAGCAGATGATATCCGATTGTGCAATGTTAAGTCTTAAGATGTCGTCTATGTACATTATGAAGAGGGTGGGTCCCAATATACTTCCCTGGGGCACCCCGAAGGCAATCGGTAGGCTTCCACTGACGTTTTCCCCGATTTTGACGAGCTGATGGCGACCAGATAAGTAGTTCCTGAACCAATCCAAGGGCAGGCTTCTGATACCAAAGGTTTCAAGTTTTTTCAGAAGTGTAGGAATGGAAACCGTGTCAAAGGCCTTTGCGAGGTCAAGGAAGACTCCAGCCGATCGATGACCCCTGTCAATGTTTGAGGATATAATGGTAGTCAGCAGACTGACCGCTTGTGAGGTTGACTTTCCTCGGCGAAAGCCAAACTGCCGCTCTGACAGAAGTGAGTTTTCCTCTAAAAACCTTACGAGGCGGTTGTTTATTAGTTTTTCGAGGATTTTAGAGGTCACACAAAGCATTGAAATTGGCCTGTAATTGTCAGGGGTATTCTTGGGACCACTTTTATGAATAGGCGTGATGACAGCAGTTTTCCAGCAGTCAGGGACGATACCAGTTTCCATGCTCAGATTGCATATGTATTTGATAGGTTCCAGAATGTATTTTTTTATGTGTTTCAGGAGCAGAGGCCGGAAACCATCGAGACCTGGAGCGCTATCGTCTTTGAGATCATCTATGATGTTGCTAATCTCTTGCACATCCGTAGGGTATAGAAACAGTGAGTTTTTAGGTGGATTTTTATCTACTACTCCGATACATTGTTTGTCCACCAGTCTTAATTGCTCATTCCGGATGTCCATTGCCAGCTTCTGTCCAACCGAAACAAAGTGCTCGTTACATGCGTTAATGGAAAAGTTGCAGTTTTCTTTGTACTTTAGCAGTTCTTGGTTATCATTAGTTCGTTTAGCTACCTGACATATCTCTTTTATAGTCCGCCAGAGCTTTTTGGGTTCTTTGCTGTTTCTTTCCAGTTCCTTCCTTTCATAATCGGCTTTGCGCTGGCGCAAAATGTTGTTGCAGTAGTTTCTGTATCTTGAGTATACAATCTTCAAAACATCATTTTTCGGCTGCTGCTTTGTCTGAGCGTGAAGAGTGTCTCGTTGACGGATACATCTAAGAAGGCCGGGCGTTATCCATGGTTTTATGTTAAATTTTGCACGACTAATTTTTGTTTTCGAGGTGTGCGCGGTCACGATATCTGTAATAGTTCTCGTTTGATTCGTAACTATAAAGTATAGTTGCCTGATGTTAATGTGAAGCTCCCTTTAGGAATCTGAAAACGATTTTGCCGAAATCTGTCTGAAAACTTTATAGGTACCTACCTAAATGTTCCTAACATGGACTAGGAACATATATTAGCGCGTTGTAAACAGGATCGGGTGTAATGCGAGTTCATTAGCATGTAAACTGTCGCCTTGTGACACTCTTGGCGTATCATCGTCTGACAGGCGCTCCGACGCGCCGGGCTGCGGGAGCTCCGCGGTCTGAACAAAGCGACGTAAGTGATTCCGTGTTCGAACCCTGACGCGATGCCCTTGAGAGATAACTCGTTCATTTCGAGAGCAGATTGAACCGATCCCCCTGTTCAAGACATGAATTTAAAATGCTCAATTTACAATTCAGTTTCGTTTTGCCCAACCCCAACTTTTTTGTTTAAATCTGTACCCCTGCAACAAACGTGATTACATGTTTAATTAGATTCTTTTTTTCAACGTTTTGAGCGGCCAAGCACCCGTGGTTTGTGTGTACACTGTGCATTAACACGCTACCTCTCATACCGCGTTACTCCACGATTATTGTTATTATTAGCCGTAAGAACGACAACCAAGTTTTAACCTTATTATAACGTCTAAAAAGTTGCAATTTGACATTGTTAGCTTAGATTTTTTCACTTATTATTTTATACGGTGCTTGTATTACTTCATAATGTTGCCCGTCTTTAGAGATTTCCCATTTCCACGTAAGGTTTATTTTAGCTTAATTAGATTGAGCTGGAGTGATTGAATTACAGAAATTGATTGCGTACACCATAACAAGCTGCGTAAATTGAAGAATTATATTAAAGGATTTTCATAATACCTAATAATTAATTTTTATTTTAGTTCATACTTCAGTACAATCTTTGGCAACTTCAGGAAATTCATGAAAGCAACATTATTTTCCCTTACATGAAAATAAAACAAAAATAAAGGTTTCATAATATAATCATGTTACCTATACGTTCATATAATACCAGAAAGTTATTGATCTGTGAGAGATTAAATCCAGAGATCACCAACTTTCGGTAGCAGCCATCACATTACTCTCAGATAATTTACGTCCTTTATAGTTTTCATATTCATCGACGCATTAAAAAGAGATCAATATAAAGAACAAAAAAGCTGTACAGTGAGGAATGTGTTATTTATCATTCTTAAACATATTATCATGAGAAAGGAGGCTCATTCATCATTATCTTACTGAATTTTCTTTAAGGATAAGAAGCGTAGACAGTAAAAGGGATTCTCTAACCAACAAAGACTGACTTCGTAGTTAGTACATTTGTTAACAAACGTCTAAAAAGTTGCAATTTGACATTGTTAGCTTAGATTTTTTACTTATTATTTTATACGGTGCTTGTTGATTATTACTTCATAATAATGCCCGTCTTTAGAGATTTCCCATTTCCACGTAAGGTTTATTTTAGATTAATTAGATTGAGCTGGAGTGATTGAATTGCAGAACTTGATTACGTACACCATAACAAGCTGTGTAAATTGAAGACTTCTATTAAACAATTTTAATAATACCTAATAAATAACTTTTTATTTGGTTCGAACAACAATTAAATTTTTTGTAGCTTCAGGAAATTCATGCAACCAACATTATTTTTTCCTTACATGAAAATAGAACAAAAATAAAGCTTTCAAAATATAATCATGTTAGGTACCTACCCGATCATATAATACCAGAAACTCTCAGAACCACATTACTCTCAGATAATTTACGTCCTTAATAGTTTTCATATTCATCGACGCATTAAAAAGAGATCAATATAAAGAACAAAAAAGCTGTACAGTGAGGGATGTGTTATTTATCATTCTTATACATATTATCATGAGAAAGGAGGCTCATTCATCATTATCTTACTGAATTTTCTTTAAGGATAAGAAGCGTAGACAGTAAAAGGGATTCTTTAACCAACAAAGACTGACTTCGTACTTAGTACATTTGTTAACAAAAGGCCAGAAAGTCTTACTTCGTAAAATTTATTACTTTCCCCTACCTCGATGGCTGTAAAGTATAATAATATTAACGCTGATTTCAAACTGGAACATAGTTTAGGTTTCAAATGTTGTGGTGGGAACCATTGGAACCATTGTGTAAACTTTTACATTGTAAACTAAATCGTACGCTCTAACTAATATTATATTAAGTACTCAGCTTTGTTTTAGTAACAAAGCTTTTACGCAACTGCGGTGAGGTCAGGAGGTTACCATCGAATCGAGCGACATTCTCATCATTGATGGCATTTTTGAGAGACCTACTGTCTCTATCTTTAAAAAAACTTTTTATAAAAAAATATTTGTTTCTTCGTTTTTTGACACCGACTGCCGAAATTGAAGTTATTTTACACTGTGTAGTGTTTTTTTTGGAAGTCGGTTGTATTTTATATATTTTTACTTTTCACTTTTTTGTTGTTGTACCTAATAAGCAAGTTCTATACTAAGGTACCTATAATGCACAAAGTTATGTCAGAATAGATTACCCAAATGACATAAAACTCGATCATAACCTGTAAAATTAGAGTGTACCAGGGTTAACTGTATACATCTGCTATACCCCTTTAGGGCGTTTCGGCGTGATGCTATGATATGAAATGGCGTAAACAATAAACAGACATGCGATTGCAGCAATCCGCTAGGATTTGCCGTTGTTTATTGAAGAGTTATCTTATATAATATATCTCCGAAGTTCTCCATCCGATCTTCACTAAATTTAAATGGGACCAATTTGGAAACCTCTTATTTCAAATAAAAAAAAGAATCATCAAGATCGGTTCTCCTAGTAAAAAGTTTGGGTTATTGGACGACTCGCCCGAATTTAACTCGCCCGAATCGGGCGAATTGTCCACTATACTTCTTCATGATTCTGGCCTCCTGGTAGTTTGAATTGCTTTCCTAGTTTCTAGTACAATATCTATTAACTTCGATTAATTCTTCATATTATTACCGAGACGGGTGAGCACGATTGTACTTTTATATTGTTTGACCTCTAAAATAAAATTCGGGCGAATTGTCCACTAAATAATATAGGAGTGGTCGATTCGCCCACCGATAAAATAACTTCGGGCGAATCGACACAGAAAAATGAATATTTTTAATAGTGGACAATTCGCCCGATTCGGGCGAGTTAAATTCGGGCGAGTCGTCCAATAACCCAAAAGTTTACAGGAGACACACATAAAAAAAATACAGTCGAATTGATAAACTCCTCTTTTTTGAAGTTGGTTAAAAAGGCAACATCTGTGTGTTCGTCTAAGTTTAGACGTAGGTAGGTGCTATTAGTTGCTCATGCACCCAGGTAATGGAAAGAAGATGTAGAAGTAACATGGAACATAAACAGCGTTTACCCGCCCGTTGCTCTAGCGGCGAATGGAAGTTTTAAGCATAATAATTTTGCTTTCAACGCGCAAGTTTAAAATACCTGCCGTTATGTAAGTAAAATAAAAACTTTCAGAGTTTCAGCTTGTTCCACATGCAGGAAGGAAACATCCGTAAGTGCATAAAATGTGAGTTACGAGACAACAGATTTACGAGGTCCAACCCTCCAACAGTTCGTCATCACTCATAGTGATGTGTTTATCACTGTAACAGCAGATGTAGGTAAGTTACGTAATGTAGCTAGGTCGTAGGTGAAGCCAGTTATCCTGGCAGGAGGGCATAAATCGAGCGTGCGTCCGCTAAACGTACACTGAGCAACAGTGACAGCACAATGTTCGCTTATCTTAATTGCCTTCCAAGATACGATCGTGGAATTTATCTGCGGCGTCGCCAGAATAAATAAGTACGGCACTTTTTAGCGGTCTGCGCTGTAAAAAGTTTAATGATAGTGCAGCGGCTATCTGCGACAGTTGCTCTTTATTTTTCACAATTAAAATAAATGCTACTTGCAGTTGTTTTGTATCAAATAAAGCGACGCGCTGAAGTTTTTTATTGCCCGTAGAAAAGATTTCAAGCTTCAAGAAATAGTTTTTCTTTTACCTTATGACTGGTTGAGGAAAATGAAGGCCTTTTTCTCCTTTGTGAGCCTTTTGCGGTATAACAGTCCTTGAACATGATACGTTATTGGTTTTTAAACGATAACGACGCGTCTACCGACGCCGTACTCCATAAAATGGAATATAAAGCTACTTATAGATAGGTATACAATTTGGATAGCATTAGGAAAACACTCTATTTAATGAAAGTACGAAATTCTAAAGTCAAAAGGTCTGAATGCCAAAGATATTTATTAAAATTCAGCTGGCTCGGGAAGTATTTTCAATCACGCCAGTTTATTGTTTCTCTATTGTCTCGCAAGCGGGTGATTTAACGGACTAACTGAATGAATAATGCATGGCACAATGAACTGCCAAAATCCAATCTGAATCCATTTTCACAATCTTTGAATCCGATAAATATGAATGTTTTGGTCTGAATAAGGAATAACTGGAATAACTGCTTCTAAATAAATTAGTTATATGTCTCTTATTGATGTGAAAATGTACAGTATGCTTACATAACAGTATCTTTACTTCTTCAATCATGATGATACAACGCTTAATAATAATACTGCAATTTTTTTTGATGATTACGTCGATTGATATCGCTTTTATTATTGTTTACCTATTGAACCAAAGAACAATGAAATAATTCACCGTCCTCCGAGTAAATAAATCAAGTACTAGCTGAGACTCACAGAAGATAGCAAAATCTTTGTTAGAACAACACCGCTACGGAAATTTAGTTTTCAAAAGCTTTTAGAAATAATCTTAAGGAAATCACTTCGCACGAAACCTCTTGTATTAGCTTAAGTTGTTCGTTGTTCTATTGTAGTCAAAAGTATCTGTTCTTTGAACAATCTACTTACTAAAGTTTGCGATAGATAACTGATCACTGGGCGAATTCTGGAAAGTGTGGAATGGTGGAGCACAGTATTTATTGAGTAATCATCAAGTTTGCGGAACAGTAATTGCATTAATTCAGTTATTATTTAGTTAGTAAGTATATGTTCTGTTTATGGCAACAAAAAGTTATTATTTTTTTGTTTTATCTGTTGTATTTTAATCTGTTGAAAATAGACGTCAAACTCTTCTCTTGCCCTGGCGAGCTCGATGAGCCACCACGTGAATCTGTAACTGTACTAATGAAGAGTAAATAATTATTAAATCAAGCAAGACGTATTACTTCAAGCAACCGAACAACAAACCATACAGTCCACTAAGTTAACATTTGATCTTCAAGCAAGTAGCTAGACACAGTTTTACTACTGGGTTCATATACTTTAAACTGGCATTGGTCAGCACTCTTGCTTACTGCGTGAAGCAAGTTTCTTAGGGTTTTCAGTCACCGTAAGAAGACTCGACCTGAGTTTTGTATGCGAGGAAATATCACGTACACGGCGTTTTCACGGCGAATGGACCTGGAAAAATATCGGTACTTGCCCGTGGTCCCCCAGTTTAGTTCCCCTTGGGGTACCACAAGCAAATATTTTTGCCCGTGGAACCCCCTGAATAACAATCTTCTTATCAAATATATTTGTATTGCCCGTGGTACCCCATCTCAAACATTTAAATTTTTCATAAAAAAAACATTTAAAAAACGAACTGTTGCTTGACAAATAAAGAAATACAAATAAATAAATAATTGTTTACCCACTGGTAAACAATTATTTATTTGTAGTTCATATGAGATTTTTCAATAAAAAACAATGTTGACGCTGGAATAATATAAAAAACGTAAGACAGAATTTGAAGAAGAAAATGGAATGAACATCTTGATCGAGGACCTATTATTTTTTTTAATATTTGCGAAACGAAATAAGAATTATTGAGAAAATAGTAAAAGCTAAGCCATGAATTTCTTAAACGTGAATTAAAACTGTTATTATTACTGTTGTGTTTACTTGGGCCCTCAATCCAGACGCTTGCATAAAGTGGCATAGCCAAAATCTCAGAAAGTACTAATCTCTGGATTAATCACTTTTATTTTATTTAGGAGTTTAGTTAAGATTTTCTTAAATATTTTAAGAAATTCCCAAATCTGTATCTGACATTATAGTTTTTTTTTTTAATTTATGAATGTTTTGATAATGTACACACAAAGTGACTAATCACATTACGTAATGGAGAATAACGTAAATGATAGTAATTCTTTTTCTCTGAACAAAACTATCGTGTTACCATAGCGGGGGTACCACGGGTCAAATAATTTGCCCATGGTACCCCTTTGTTCCCCTTGGGGGTACCACGGGCAAAAATATTTGTTCGTGGTACCCCGAGGGGGACTAGATTGGGGGACCACGGGCAAGTACTGAAAAATATTGCACGGCAAACGTATGATATTAATTAATTAATTATTATAATACTTACTCGTATCTACCACATACTCATGATTAATACCCTCGGTCCTAACGGATACTTATTTCTCATATAAAACTAATGTCGAGAGGGCGAAGTATCCCCGACACATGTAGGACACATGTGTCGTGCCTTCTCGTTACCAAGAAAAGCAAAACGAAACTTCTTTAATTACAGTAATTGGCTTTGACCCTTGGCCGTTCCAGTTAAAGGAAAATGAAAAAGAATTGAGTACCGATGTAGGTATGTGGCGAGGCCACACAGAAAACAAGCCGGCCATTTTATGAGAATGTACTGTCACCGCATACAAAACACTGCTTTAATACCATTTTACAGTTTAGATGAATATATTTAATAGTTGAAAGGCAAATAGTCGTTAACGGGCCAGTTGGCACAGTCCAATGCAGACTCCGTTAATTCCAGGGGCGGTCACGGAGCCGGTAAATGTGTCATGTTAATAGCTACCGTTAAAATATCGCACGTTTTCATTTTATGATCTTCCAATTTTATAGCTAGTGCTGTCGAAGGGAGAAAATTTTGGCGCAGAACTCCTGGAGTATGTCGGTAGTGTCTTCCGTGCGTTGTTGACTGTACACGGTGTGACAGAATAAGATACCGTCAGGATGTTTGGGAGCAAGTGTAGCCTGTACGTATACACTGGAAAATATTAAGGTTTTTGGTACAGCACTAGTAAGGGAATAAACTTGCTACGTTATATTTTGCACAAGTTGAATATACAAAATTTACTTTGTGTAAATTATTTCATCACCACTGCTCTCAATACGGTGAAGGAAAACATCGTGAGGAAACCGGCATGTCCTAGAACCAAAAATTCGAAGACATGTGACATCCACCAACCCGCACTGGGCCCGCGTGGTGGATTACGGCCCACTCCCTCTCACAGAGAGGGGTCTGTGTCCCTGCAGTGGGAACATTAATAGGCTGATAATGTGATGTATGATGTGAATATACAAATATAAGTTCTGATTGTTTATAATGTTTTTGTTTAGTTACGTGTTGTTTTAAGAATAATTTGAAAAATTCGAACGAGTTAGTTAAATATACCTAGCAAAACTACAAGTTGTCTATATTATGTTTGTACTATATAAGCAAATTCCTCTGGCAGACGTTAATCCCGTATAATCAGGTGCACACGATACATTTACTCTAATACTGGCCAACGATAAGATATTTTACGGTCCACTAAATGCAGTGAACATGCCCGAATGTCCTAAAATAGACATTTAACCATGAATATCGACGTTCAAAATCCGCACACCAGGCAATGGCGATAATGGTTATGAATAAAAATTTATAGGCTTTGAAATAGCCTTCTATTCTGTAAAGCTTCATCTCAATTAAAAGCCTATTATCTACTCAAAATGGTGGCGCCATGTGCTAGGAAGTGCTGTAAGTATTATTAACAGGGAATTATCTGGCCGCCCGTCGATAACTTTCTTTGGCCAGAAGTGTAACTATTTAAAACAATTCTGGGAAGTTTTCCCTTGTAAAGTTTTTCCATGTTGAGGATTGTACGGAAAACAAAGAGGCCTAGTGGCTGCTTATAGTATATAGTAAGACTGCTCTGGCGTTAGAGATTGATGTAACGTTGGTCTGTCAGTTACTAGACTGGGCTTTTCTTCTCCTTATTCTTTGATATTTTTATAGATGAAGCCCATATACCAAGTCAGTTTGAAACTCTTCCACTTGACTCTATCGCATGACAAATGAAAAAGCTCCCGATTAATGGCAATACATAAAAACTATTACAGTCTGAAAAGGCACCACACTGGGTGAAGTGGAAGGCTATCATGGCGGAGATCTTTGCCCAGCAGAAGGACAGCATACATTGAAAAAAGTGAACGGCTATGTGCAAGTCGGGCTCCGCACATTTAGGGTTTAATTTATCAATATATTGGTATTTTTCATAAAATGTCATCATCATCATTTCAGCCGCAAGACGTCCACACGGACCTCCCCCAAGCGCACCACACTGAACGGCTCTGTGTGTTTCTCTTCCACCGGACGCCCGCAACCTAGTAAATATACGTAATAATATACATTATCACCAAATTTCAAGTTCATAGTTCAATGGGCAGTTAAACAATTCTTAGGAGCAAAATGTGTGACAGCCCACACACAAACGGACAGATGACAGACGGACACGTGATTGACGGCAATAGGGCTCCATTTGGACCCTTTGGGTACGGAACCCTTAAAAAAGTCTAGTTATTCGAATTGGAGTCGAGTTGGAGGGTAGGACTCGGAATATGGGCTATAATTCTAGCACGACACGTAAAATTCGGGTGCGGTTAACAGCTCTAGTTAAGTCTCGATAAATAATTACGTTTACACCCCTTTCAGAATTACTTTACTTAATCATGGCTGTATCAATTTAAGTTGTGGACGCAATTTATAACTTGGAGTAATGAAGGAAGGCCATTACACGATAATCATGCTCTTCACGCCAACCATATTTTTCCCCTTTTATATAACAAACCTCGAATAGCTCTCGTTATTAAGCTTGTGCTTAACTAGATCTTTACAGATTTAAGTAGCAGACCTCGTTTAACAACAAGAAAACAACAAGAAATGACAAGAAATGTATACCGCACAAAATATTAGGTAGGTATTTTTAATCGAATAGATTTCTATTCGTTTAGAAATTATATTATGACTAGCTTCTACCCGCGGCTTTGCCCGCGCGAATGTTGGAAATCATCCCAAGGAAACATATTCCCGGGAAGAAAAGTATCCTATGTGCTATAACCAGACTATAATCCGTCTCTGTGCCAAATTTCATCCAGATCCGTTCAGTAGATTTTGTGTGAAAGAGTAACAAACATACAAACACACTCACAAACTTTTGCCTTTATAATATTAGTGTGATTTCATACAAAAAAATCCATGCAATGTTATAGTAATGCAATGTTGTAGTTATTAAAAGTTTAATTACTTAGATTAAGGCATATTATCAGTTTCCTTACAGAATTTGATTGATCCCGCATAGCCTTGTAAGAAAATATAATTAAATAGACACGCAAATTCCCGTGGCCATTTCTAAAGGCAAACAATTATATTAAAAGCCCTCATTGGCCTTGGGCGCACGGTTGGCGCAGTGGTTGAGCAATTGACTGCTGCGCTGCGTGTCGCGGGTTCGATTCCCGCACGGAACAAAAATTTGTATGACCTACAGATAATTGTTCCGGCTCTGGGTGTTTGTGTATGTGAGTTTATATGTTTGTAAAGGCACCCACGATACAGGAAGAAATTCCTAGTGTGGGGCAACGTTTAAATAAAAAGTTTAAAGAAAAATAACACTGAGAAAAATCCACCTACAAATGATTTACATGCCCCTCTTTTTCGTGTCAACTATACCTACCTAAGATACCAAGGTTATCCTCCAAAGTTCTTGCAGCCATGAAGCTGACAGTTTGGCAGAGGTTTGTACGATTTTACACCGAAACACTGAAGGTCTTTAGTTGTGGAAGGCGCAGCCGCGGACCTGTGTCTTTAGAGGTCAAGGTCAGAATGCCGCAGCCCGTGGTCGTGCCAAATAATATGTGTGAAGCCGCCTTTACTTGCCAAGTACATCGTTGTAAAAACTGCATTGTTCCAAGGCTTGATGTGTCATGTTTCGAAAGCTTAGAAGCACTTTGAGTAACAACTTTTGTGTTTATCTAAGTATGAAAGAAAGAAGGATCGTTTTATTTGTCAAAACGTGTATTTGCCTACATAAAAGACAAACTTCTTGCAAAAATGCTTACTTGAATTATTTTAGTAATGATAAAAACAAAATAACAAAGTTCGGAACAGAAATACTCGAGTGGGCCTTCTTGTCACAGTTACAACGTGCATCTACAAGCATGATGGACTCGACATGACGCTGTGCCATAGAGGACCCAAAAATGGGTGACTAAAATAGCATTGTCATATTGCCGCGTCGCACTTATCGCCGGAAGCCTTAACGATATCTACAAGCTCATGTCAAAGTTATTGAGGGGCATCGAAAAACCAGATTGACTCGAGAATAATAGACGTTGAACCATACCCTAAAAATTTATAGCATCAAATAGAGCTATAACAGTCACGTCACCGCCTGACCGTTCGTCACTCCCTTCCGTGCGGCATGTGGCTTCATAGCACATAATATTATTACTGTCTACTGCCGTCAGTTAACCACGAAGTAGGTACAAGTTAGTAGCAGTTACTAGGGAGTCCACAACCATAGTTGTGATGACAACTCGTCACACTAGATATCTCGTCGCTATCTCTAATAGGTCTCTTTCACTAATACGTCATTTTGTACACGTTGTCAGTTTCCCAACTCGTCTCGAGCCGTATTTTGTCTCCTTTCCAACTCGTCCGACGCATATGTTCAATGTACATTAACGTACCAAATTATAAAGTGAATAAGTCCGCAATGCAATGTGAGGTCCGATCAACTGGATATTAACGCCGGGGTCCTTCAGGGGTCGGTAATCTCAGCCGTGAACAAACTGCAACGCACGCAAAGACTGGCCTGCATGGCGACGACAGGCTGCATGAGAACTACCCCGACCGCTGCGCTCGAGGCCATGCTGGGACTGCCACCGCTCCAGCTTTTCATTCAGCAGGAGGCTACGACGGCGGCAGGGCGGCTTAAGGCACTAAATCTCTGGGGTAGGAGAAAGACACAACACACGGCTCTGCTCGAGGACCTTAATAAAGAGTTCCCTCTAACAACAGCAATTATGGACCGGATACCTAAGCAATTTGTTTTTGACAAGAAATACAAGATCCAACTCCATGAGGACCACCACTGTGAGGGGTTACGCCCAGACGAGTTGAGGATCTTCACCGATGGTTCCAAGACTGGTACTGGCTCAGGTGCGGGGGTGTTCTCAGAGGACCTCAACATACACATAGCCGCGCCACTTGGGGCACACAACACGGTGTTCCAGGCAGAGTGTGTGGGCATCACTCTGGCTGCATCGGCCATTCTAGACAGGAAGGTAAAAGATTTCCCAATACGCATTCTCTCTGACAGCATGGCCGTCCTGCAGGCGTTGGGCAGCCACACGGTCTGCTCTGGACTGATATTCGAGTGTCACCAACGCCTAAACCAGGTTGGGTCAAACAATAAACTAACCATTCAATGGATCAAAGGGCATAGCGATTCCCGAGGCAACGATGCAGCGGATGAGCTAGCCCGTAGAGGCTCCAGTATGGCTGTGGTGGGTCCGGAACCAATCGTGCCAATACCATTTGGCTACCTCCACAGTCTGGTAAGGAAACGAACCAAGGAGCAACACCACAGATTGTGGATTGACCACAATGAGTGCAGGCAGTCCAAAGAAGCACTTCCCGCTTTGGATAGACGTTTCACGCAGAAGGCCCTACGCCTGACGAAACAGCAGTTACGAGCAGTTACAGCTGTAACGACTGGCCACGGGACTTTTAATAAGCACCTCTTTGTCTTAGGGATCACGGACAGTCCGCTGTGCAGAGCATGCATGGAGGAAGACGAGACAGCAGCGCACCTGCTTCTAAGCTGCCCAGTAATCGCCGGTTACAGGGCCAAATACCTCGGTGAACCAGGTACCGTACAGGAGGTAGTCAGCAACACGAAGGCGCTGCTGGCCTTCCTCGAGGAGTTGGGATGGATCGAGTGTGGTAGCTAGTGGAAGGTTAAGTCCCACCCGTACGCAAAATACGCGCTTAGTCGTGGAGTTGCGGAAACCAGCCCGTTTTAACCTAACCTAACCTAACCTAATCTCAGCAATATTTTTCTTTCTCCACATACATGTTCTGCTAATAAATACCCTTTGGGTATGCAGACGACAGAACTGTAGCTAAGAGATACGTATTTACATATTTTGTGCTTAATTGTACATAAGCGTCAGACAACCTTATTTATAACCACTTTCTTACTATAATTATGTTTAGGTTGAACACTGAAATTCTTAATTTAATGGAGAATTTGAATTAAGAACAACACGAGTCATGTTCGTTCGGAAGATTGCGTCCACATTTCGTTACTTAAGTATAACAACTCGCATATCACAACTAAGCACACTATTTCCAACCACTGCAGCTTCTGGAAGCCAGAATCAAAAGTAGTGACCGCCAGAAAAGCGCCGAGCCAATGAACTCAACGAGTCTCGGTGAAACTATTTAGTTGTCTTGGATCCTATAACAAAATTAATCAGAAAAGAACAGCGTCGGAGTAAGATAAACAAAATCCATCCAATTACGACAGTTAGGTAGGATATAAACCAACTTAATCCTGTATACCACAAATGAACTACGGATACGGAAGTTTTAAAATCGATAATAGCGTTAGTTAACCAACACATTCCTGTGGATTAAACGTCGGCAGTTTAATTTAAGCGTTCACAAGTTTTATTATCAGTTAGCCGGTGTTGCAATGAATAATAAGGAGTTTGCTAGAGGGAAGTTTGTTGGCACCGGGCGCCCTCTATCTGCTCGGAACTTAAACAGGAGCTGTCAGCGATTTGCGATTGAGTTTATTATGGCTAAGTTTTACTATGATAAAATTGGTACAGTTATAAACTGCTACCCAATCCATGTATGTGATATATACGAATCTGACAGTTAATGTTCGTTGCCTAATATGTTTGCTTTACTGTGCCCTGCAACGAGTGGTAGTGTTGAGTGTATGATATGTGCCTGGTTATGGCACTCATTTGTAAGAATGTGTACAGAAAAGAAAAAAATGGTATTAGAAAGAGATGCAATAATATTGAAATTGAATTGGTTGAATTGTTTTGAATTTGTTGATGAATTGAAATAGAATATAATATTATTTCACGAGTTATAGAGCATATCCAATGGCCAAGCTGCAATGCCAGTCTGGTCACTCGTTTAAAATAACCTTTTCATCTTTATCCTCAATTTTTATCCCAACAAGTAAAGTACTTATTCAGATTTAATACAATATTTTACAAGTTCATATTTTATTTTATTTTATTTATTCAGGAAAACAAACACACATTAAGAATTACAAAAAGATAAGATACAGAAATGATACAAATGTGAAATCAAACACGTTATCCACAGATAAACAATGAGATAATTTGGTAAATTTTAAGATTAGCGTTGTAAACAATAAATAAAAAAAGGAATAATAATAGTAAAGTATCAACAAAACAAAGCTGTCAATAATGCCGCTTATGTGGTACAACATTGTCACATTAGTTTTTCAATATTTTAAGTAACATGAGTTTAAACTTTCCGTGCGGTAAAGCAAACAGATCCAAACTGCAGACATTCTTATTAAAATTGCTCGTAAGGTAAATCATAATTATTATGTGCAAGCATTATAAAGGGTCTTTCAACAAGGACGGGTCGATATTAAAATTGAACAAAACAAGATGTGTGTGAGATATTAACGAAATTTATTTTTTATTTAAAAGGCCCATTTATGTCATTATAGATGGAATATGACATCGTTCAAATGTCCGCCGCGGCTTCGTATGGTGGCAAGAATCCGAGAGGTCCAATTTTTAATGACTCTGCTGCATAGATCGAGCGAGCGCTACAGATCAATGATAAACAATTTCTTTTAGCTTGAATTGAACAATATGGACGTGAACGACATGTGGTTCCAGCAAGATGGCGCTACTTGCCACACAGCGAACGACACAATCGACATTCTGCATGAACGGTTTGAGGGTAGAGTTAGAGTTCCGCTAGACTTTTTTTTGTGTGGTTTTCTGAAGTCGCAGGTCTATGCCAATAAACCACATTCGACCGTTGCCCTGAAAGCCAACATAACGCAGGCCATCGCTCGGATTCAGCCGGATCTATGCAGCAGAGTCATTAAAAACTGGACCTCTCGGATTCGTGCCACCATACGAAGCCGCGGCGGACATTTGAACGATGTCATATTCCATCCATAATGGCATAAATGGGCCTTTTAAATAAAATAAAAATTTCGTTAATATCTCACACACATCTTGTTTTATTCAATTTTAACATCCTTGTTGAAAAACCCTTTATTTCACTATAAGGTATTTTGACTGTAGGTGCATTAATAAATAAGGAAAAGCATAAAATCGTAGTAAAACAAAGCTATCATTTATATTTAAGTGCTATAATCGTACATTTCGCACATTACGTAGGCACCCGCATCCTCTGTTCCTTTGTAGGCAAAAATAGAATCAATCACCCATGAAAACAGCGTAATGGTCGTCCCAGCGAATCCATACATAAATATGTTATAATTCTGTGTATACTGAGTGTAACCGCTATTTTTGTAACCCCTACAACGCTTATGTAATTCAGTCAGAGGGATGGAAAAGACAAATAGAAGTACCCTGTTGTCGGTTGTTGCCGTATAAGTAAATAAAAAACCGGCAAAGTGCGAGTCGGACTCGCACACGAAGGGTTCCGTACCATTATCGCAAAACACTGCAAAAAAATCACGTTTGTTGTATGGGAGCCCCCCTTAAATATTAATTTTATACTGTTTTTAGTATTTGTTGTTATAGCGGCAACAGGAATACATCATCTGTGAAAATTTCAGCTGTCTAACTATCACGGTTCATGAGATACAGCCTGGTGACAGACAGACAGACAGACAGACAGACAGACAGACGGACAGCGAAGTCTCAGTAATAGGGTCCCGTTTTTACCCTTTGGGTACGGAACCCTAAAAAGGAGTGTGTTTTATGAACAAAAAAATCTGATTCTTAGTGTCTGATTCTGTAGTATGAATCACACTAATATTATAGAGGCGAAGGTTGTGAGTGTGTGTGTGTGTTTTTATGTTTGTTACTTCTTCACGCTCAAATGACTGGACGGATCTGGATGAAATTTGGTCCAGAGATAGATTATAGTCAGGCAAAGCACATAGGTTACTTTTTATCCCGGGAATATGTTCCCTTGGGATAATTTTCGACTTTCACGCGGGCGCAGCCACTGGCAGAAGCTAGTTAAATCATAAAAACTTTCTGATATAAAATGTTTCTTGGTTTTTAGAGCATGTAGAGATTTCTAGGAGAACCAAGTTTACCAAAATAGCCTGAAGAATCGCTGATGGAGGATGAAACCGAAGGGTTTTAGGTTCTAGACTGAAGACACGGTGGACCGATGACCTGGTAAAGGTCACGGTATTCCGCTGGATGCGAGAAGCCCAGGACTGATAGATAGATATTTCGTTCAACGCTAGACATATGCCTCCCGCATATGTCTAGCGTTGAACGAAATCGGAACTAAGTTTAAAATAAAGAGTCGGTGCAAAGATATTCTTTAGAAGTACTTTACTTACTTTATTGATAGAAAGCATCTGAATGTCATGTGCCACAGCAGCCAAGCCGCGGGCAAAGCTAAAAATTAACATTCATATAAATTTATTTAGGTCTAAAAGTAGTATTTCCGAACAAAGTGACCGCAAAATCTTTGTTGTTCAACAAATAAGAACTGCCGAAACAAATGCCTTCATGTCCCGTAATTTAGATTATATTTACAAGGGTATATAAGATAATATAGGAGGGCAAGCAAAGTAGATCTGACTACTAGGTTTTCCTCCGGATTTGCTCCCGCGGCTGACCCACAACAATCGATACTTGTTTTACGGATTAAAAAGTTAGTACACAATACTGTCTTCTATCAATAAAATATTTTTGCTATGTTTCAGTACTTCTAGAGGTTATAGTAACTGGAAGTACCTACTGACCCGATACTAACTTTTACAAATATACTCGTATATACAAAACTATTGTTACCTCTTTATAATAAACTAGGTTCTGCCCGCGGCTTCGCCCGTGTTTTACCATCCCAAGGAAATACAGAATCCTATGTCCTTCCCAGGGTCTCAAACTATCTCCATGCCAAATTTCATCTAAATCGGTTCAGTAGATCCAGAGATTACCCCCTAGAACCTCACAAACTTTACCTCTTATGAAGAGGTAAAGTATTATTATTACTTCTTCTTTATTATATAGATAATTAATTAAGATACCCCTTTTAATAAACCTAAAACTCTAACTAACTTCGCAAAAAGAAACTTTATTGATCACAAACTATCGGCGACAATGTGTCACTCAAAATGATATGGCTGTTGGCAACACGGCGCCAGAGCAAAGCGTCGTTACGTACGCTGACCTTCCACCTATAATCCTCTTAAAACTCGTGTAACACTGTAACCTTGACCGATAAGTAATTCATAACAGAGACTTAAAGTAAGGAGAGTAAAGTCCGGATTCTGACTTGTGTATTAGATGTTAAGAACGTGTCAAATCCTACATGAATGCCAAAGCTTTACCGGTTTTCGGGCTAGAATCTGAATTCCATTTGAGGTCGGTTCTCTTCGTCATTCTTCGCCAGATGTTTTGTTTCTGGTTCGTCGAGTCATTCACTTGGGCTTGCTTCAGGTCATTGTTGACTACAGACATCCAAGTGCAAAGGAGTCTATCTCGCTTCTATGGACTTGAACTCATTACGAGGACTTGCTCAGTCATGTGTTCTTCGGGCCTTCTCATTATATAGCCATACCACCTCAGGTGGGCTTCAGAGAGTTTTTCTCCGGTTAGGCGGCTCTTAAAACTTCCTGAAAATACTCAACTACAAATTCTTAATTTTGAAATCGAGGGTATCTTTTCTAATGCGTATTACGATTATTTTAGTTTTTTTGAAACAGCTTAAAAACTAATTAATACCTCATTACGAATTTAGCTGATGATGTCTTCTTCACCAGTAAAGTCCCTAAATCCTAAATTGGATTTTAATAAAATAATCCATAATAAGTGCGCCTTATAGAAATACGCTTTGATTAAGGTAGTTACTGCTTAATCAAACGAGATAATCTAATAAACGGAAAGTTTGAAATCAGATTCTCCAATTACCCTATTTATTTTTCAACAAACATTCTATGATTTACCGATGAATTTACAACGGTATTTTTATATGATTTGTTCTGAGCAAATCTCCTTGACCTATATAAACACTGAAATATTTTAATGCCAGCATTATTCTTGCGACCAATAATCTGGGAACTTTGTTAATATGAATATTCATGAAGTTTTTCCCGCTAAGCTACGTAGCTAACTCGCTATTATCGTGATCGCTTTGCGAGACTGCCGTAAATATGCATTCAATATCGCCGTCACTACAATTTGAAATTAGCATTATTGTAATGTAGCATGTGGATCATAGTTGCTAATTTTGAGATTGTATCGGTCAAATGTAGACTGAAATTGAATTAAATTAGCAATTGGTACCTTTCTTCACGGATGACTGATTACCTCTAGTTCGTGTTTGACCTCTGCCTATAAAGCAATTATAAAGACTCGTGAAGTGAATAGGGCCAAATATCTATTTAATCAAGAAGCCACAAGCCGAAACATCCAACCTAGAATCGACTTTTGTAATTATAATTCGCATCACCAAATTGCCACACGTAAAATCATCTACCGCGCTGGCGTATTTGCGGCTATTAACCGCAGCGGTACCTATAACCCCAAACGGTAATATCCACGCGACATCGCAGAAAGACATACGTCAATTGTCACCGCAAAAACCGCCGAAGCAGCGCTTGACCGAGCTAATTAATGGCGTCTGCCCCCCGGGACAGATTAAGCCGCACATAAAACCTTTTCCGTGCCCATACGGTACGGGGAACCCATCGATCCTTTTCTTGTTAGGCGCTGCCAATCAAATGCAATCAGGATCCTGCGACAATCCGCTATCGAGCCGACGGTGTGACACGATCGTAAAGTTGGGTTGTAAAAGCATTAGCTCACGCAAAAAAGGGGATAACGGCTGCCGTGGTTTATTTCATGGACCTATCCATCAGGATGGATAAGTATGGTGTAAAAGGTGTCAATCTAATAAGGGTTTCCGTGTCGATAATACTGTTGTGATTAATAAAATATTGCAAGTTTATAGGTAGAAATTTCACTATGGATACCGAACATAAAAAGTTGCTAACCGTCTATAAAAACCGGCTAAGTGCGAGTCGGACTCGCGCACGAAGGGTTCCGTACCATTATCGCAACAAACGGCAAAAAAATCACGTCTGTTGTATGGAAGCCCCACTTAAATATTGATTTTATTCTGTTTTTAGTTATTTGTTGTTATAGCGGCAATAGAAATACATCATCTGTGAAATTTCAACTGTCTAGCTATCACGGTTCATGAGATACAGCCTGGTGGCAGACAGACAGACAGACAGACGGACCGCGGAGTCTTAGTAATATGGTCCCGTTTTTACCCTTTGGGTACGGAACCCTAAAAATGATGAGGTCGTGTAAAATCTGCACATTTTCAGCAGAGTTGGGAATTCATAATTAGAACGTGGCTCATTCTAGAATATGAGCTCACTTTTGACCTAATTTCAGCTCATGCATGCCGACGTCCGACTCGAACTCTGTTTAGTAGGTTTTGAAGAGAACAACTTGGAGCAAGATTGCACTGCATATAGTAGGACATCAAAGTTTCGCCTTTTGTATGAGGTATTCGCTATATTTCCATGACAACGCGGGATTCATTGAAATGCAGCGAGTCCGCAGAAAGTAACATCGCGGGTAAAGCCGCGGTCCATAACTATGCGCCGGCGTCTTCCTTCGCTCCCCAATAAATTCTAACAATGTCGTGGAGTGCGCCGAATATTTTACACTGAATTTAAAATTTATGTATTGAGTGAAATGTTGTTTGCTGTAAGTTTTGCAAGAATCGTGTTGTGTAGTAGTAATGTTTGTGTGGGTTTGTAAATTGTGTGTTGCTGCTATTTAATAATGTAAGTAGATATAAGGTATGCTCTAATATAGTAGGAAATGGGTGTAGGTATAATTGTGTGTTTCGAAATGTAAGGTTAGAGAATAGGTTGAGGAGAAATAATTGTACTAGCATAAATGTTTCATAATTTCCAGGTAGTTCTATTTCTGGTGAAGAAACGTACTAATAACTAAATAATCACCAAAACTAATTTGCGCAAAGAAAAAAAGCCGAAAACGTCCTCAAATACTGAACAAGGAAAACGATAACATCTCTCTTAATAAAAACGTATTTATACAACATTATTCCTGGGGAATGAATAGCAAATAAGATAAAAACAGGACAGTGTATAATGGACTGAACTTTACCGTATTATTCGCTTTGGATACGGCCAGGCGTCGGGCACTAAATAATGCGCGCTGTTTCTATTGATTGCGGCTATTTTCAGCATCGGTGCCGCCGCCGCATCGTTGGCGAACCCTAAAATTATATCAACAACTTTGTTGAATCGGGGACACCTACATTTAACACTCCATTTTATGGAACTGAGAATCTAGTGGACTTAATAGGGTGTTAACGATTAAATGGCGGTTTGGTTCGGGAATTGGTATTTTAACTTGCATTGCACAAGATCAATTACAAGGAATAAACATTTACACATTACGGCTTACAATGACTTTTATCCAAAAATAAAAAAGAACTGTCTGTAGTGCGCTGCGCGTAGCAACTGCTACGACGTAGTAAAGGTTACGGCGTAGCTACGGCTACGACACATTCGTAGCACGCGATTTGAAGAACAATTCGGTTCAATTACATTAAATACTAAAAACAGAATAAAATAAATATTTAAGTGGGGCTCAACAAAAAACAAACATGATTTTTGTGCTGTTTTTTTGCGATAATGGTACGGAACCCTTCGTGCGCGAGGCCAACTCGCACTTGGCCGGTTTTAGTATTTTTTGTTATAGCGGCAACAGAAATACATCATCTGTGAAAATTTCAACTGTCTAACTATCACGGTTCATGAGATACAGCCTGGTGACAGACAGACAGACGGACCGTGAAGTCTCAGTAATAGGGTCCCGTTTTTACCCTTTGGATACAGAACCCTAAAAAGTAACATAGTCAATTGTAATATCTTTAGGCGACTTTAACCTAAAGCCACGTATTAAAAGTACTAGGCTGTCATACAAATTAGGAGGTCATAACTATTGTTCATGGAGCGTCATAGTGGTCATTAGATAAGTCTGCCGGGGTGTTAGTTGCGGCCCTGATTACCGTGGCACGTAGCTTTATAACAAGATATTAAGGACACGGACGAATAGCCTTTTTAAGACAGCCAGACAAAAAATAGAACGTAATCTTTTATCTTTTACTGCTACTCTTTTTACGATGCTATATTTTGGCTACGCAAAATATACTTATAACAATATTTTTAAGCACGGTTAGGCGAGAATGTGGCGTGCTTAGATTTAAGTTATTAAAAAAGGATTTTTTTACAAATAAACCATTTTTTACAAAAAAGTTACGTACAAAGTGAAAAATAACTTTATTTTTAGAAGTCGGTGTCCATAACGCAAAAAATTGGTACCTACGAAAGACACCGACTTCTAAAAATAAAGTTATTTTTCACTTTGTAGTTTTTTTAATTTGGAAGTCGGTAGTATTTTTTTGTAAAAAAGCTTTTTATTTTTCACTTTTTAGTTGTACCTAATGGGCAAGTTGTTTAGTAAGGTACCTATAACGCCAGAATAAATAACCCGAATGTCATGAAACTTGAACATAACCGGTGAAATTAGTCATCTGCGTACCCCTTAAGAGCGTACTGGCGTGATGTTATGTTATGAAATGGTATAATCAATGAACAAACATGCGATTGCAGCAATCCCGTGAGATTTACCGTTATTTATTGAGGAGTTCTGATGTATATCTCCGAAGTTCTTCATCAGATCTTCACCAAATTAAATGGGACTAATTTCGGAATATATTCTTTCAAACAAAAAAGAATTTTCGAAATCGGTCCAAAATTGACGGAGATATGCGTGAACAAACACAAAAAAAAAATAACGTTATGTCAAACACAGAACCTCCTTCTTTTTGGTAAGTCGGTTAAAAAGATCTTGCTTCTTTAAATCTTCCGTTAGTAGTATGTTACTAAGATTAAAGTACATTATAGCTTTAAAGGTACGGTCACACAAATCATCCGTACTTCCAGGATTGTTTTTGACGTATCTGTCGCTACTGGAGGTGATGTTCATACCGCATTTACAGTATCGTTTTAATGGATCTGTCGCTACTGGATGTGATGTTCATACCGCATTTATAGTACCGTTTTAATGGATCTGTCGCTACTGGAGGTGAAGTTCATACCGCATTTACAGTACCGTTTTAATGGATCTGTCGCTACTGGAGGTGATGTTCATACCGCATTTACAGTACCGTTTTAATGGATCTGTCGCTACTGGAGGTGAAGTTCATACCGCATTTACAGTACCGTTTTAATGGATCTGTCGCTACTGGAGGTGAAGTTCATACCGCATTTACAGTACCGTTTTAATGGATCTGTCGCTACTAGGGGTAATGTTCACACCAACCAACTTTCTACAAGGATGGACCTCCGATAAAATGGATCAGTATTTTAATAAATAAATAAATGATTTATCTATCTATCTAATACTGTTGTATGTCTCAACTCCAGTGAGATCGGCCGCGACTTACAAGTTGTAGGTCGTGGGTTCGAGCCCAGGCAGGCGTTTTACTTTGTGTAAATTATTTCGTCACCACTGTTCTCAAAACCGTGAAGGTAAACGTCGTGAGGAAACCGGCATGTCCTTGAACCAAAAATTCGAAGACATGTGACATCCACCAACCCACACTGGGCCCGCGTGGTGCGTTATGGACCATTCCCTCTCATAGAAAGGAGGCCTGTGTCCCAGCAGTGGGAATATTAATAGGCTGATGATGATGATGATGTCTGAACTCATTCATACAACTACCCACGCATTGCCGAATGAAAACGTATATGATAAAGCGGACCTGTAAAACGGACTGCTGTATATTTTGTCGGGTCGGTATTTTTTACTGGATTTGGAAAACTGTCATGTGTGTGAACTCGCTCATACAACTACATACGTCATCGACGAATAAAAACGTATACTATAAGGCAGACCTGTAAAACGGACCTCTGTTTGAACGAGCATTAATCGACAAAAAAGGCAATCGATAAACACGGGTAATTATGTCATGTGACATAATTACCCGTGTTTATCTATTAGTTTAAATTTTTTACAAGTCCAAAGGACTGCAGACCTTAGTAGGAATTTGATACGTGATATACCGTTCCTGGATAAAATGGCGTCGACAGGCGGCCAACAAAGATCCTAAAAGGGCCCTTGTCGGACCATCTGAAAAAGATATTTCATAGGCCGATATTTTGATCAAATTTTAATAAATAAATAAGCCTTCAGATATTGGCCTTTAGTTTTCTGTTACAGCAATTTCTAGCTTATGTTATATGTACATTATATAATAATAATTGTTATGCAAACAGGTTGGTAACCTATCGCGTGAGGGGAGGACAGGAGGACTATATTTACCACCATTAACTTTTATAACTTTTGCACCAATGTAAGCGGGTAATTTGGTACAAGTTTATTTAAACGAAAAAAGAGCTGCCTGTAGGCGCGTAGCAACTGCTACGAAGTAGTAACAGCTACGGCGTAGGTCGCTACGCCGTAGCTGTTACTACGACATTTTCACAGACGACGTATTTCTGTTGCCGCTATAACACAAATACTAAAAACAGAATAAAATAAATAATAAAGTGGGGCTCCCATACAACAAACATGTTTTTTTTTTGCCGTTATTTGCGTTTATGGTACGGAACCCCTCGTGCGAGAGTCCGACTCGCACTTGGCCGGTTTTATTCTCCACATATGTCCCGGTTTGCTTAGCTTAAAAAATAAAAAGAAATATATCGTCCTCCAGTCTTCAGGGAATCAAAACCTGACTCTCACCACATTTTGCGGCCTCACTACTGTCAAAATAGTAAAAGAATTATTTATGGGATGTTTACACGTATATTTGGGTCGACATGGATCCGAATAAAAACGGGCCAGCAGCCACTTAATTCGGCTCACGTGTGCGCTCGCAATGAGCTTGTAAACACATACATGGGTACGCATCAACTACGCGATGACAATATTGTTTACTCGCTCATCATTCAACCGGTGTTCGAAACAAGTGATGGAGTTTGCCCCTAATTTAGTAGCTATTTTAGAATGTTTTTTCCAAAGTGAGATGAAATTATACTTACCTTTCTTGCAAACAATAGGAATACAAAGATAATAATGCAATAATTTTGGTTGATAATAATAAGTTTGGATTTGGACAAAATATAACTCAATTTCGACTAGATGATTTTTTAGCAGTTATCTTAACATTTTTATCAAAGCACAGCAGATAATATTATATTTTTACACACAATCATATTTTAACATAATATCAGATCCTGAAAACTAAGTAAACTTTCTCAAGTCATTTTTTTTTGAAATAGTTTATGAGATAAATAATATATGCTAGCTACTTATAAAAAGCATTTTACATATTAAAGTGGATCCTTAAAAGCAGCTCTCTTTAAAATGCGGGACGCTACAATTTCTAGCATATTGTGTTACCGCGTCTCAGCAGAATCGGAACGTGCACATCTTATTAGGGAAGTTTCCTCAGACTTATCAAATTATCCAGCATTTTGCTGGCTCAATAAAAAAGTTTGAATCACTTCTCAACTTGTCATTCATAATTGATTCTGCCGCCAGAGATATCAGAGAGTGACCTAATAAAGTATAAAGTTGTCAGTTAATGTCCGACTGTAGGACCGATGACCGCTCTAAAAATACAATAAGGAAGCTATCACTCTGCTAGTTATCGGTGCGGCAAACATAGGACCAACCGTTCATGAATAGTTAAAATGTGAACCTCTAAGGAAATGTCCACATGAACCAGAAAAATACATAGCAAATCTCAAATACGAATCTCGCGGCAAACTCAATATTCCAAATTCAGCAAAGCTAACTGCTACATAAAACATTGCGGATTCAGGCGGCGATAGAGTTGTTGTTTAAATAAAAATCAGTTTCACGGGATGTGCAAGCTCTTTAGATGTTCGTGTGAGCTCGGGCTTATTGTGATGGAGGCATGCGCGGTGCGGGCTGGCGGGCAGGCTAGCTCAGTGACAGTCGGCGCCAGGCCAGACACGCGCGCGCCCCGTGCGCTACGACCGCGAGCGTACTTACGTAAGTCACGTGTAAATAAAAAAATAATAAACTTGACACACAAGTCCCCGTGTCTCGCATGTGATTTTAAATAAAGACCAAAGCTTTTTTCTCATGTAAAAATACACGTTAAAGTGAGTAAAGTGAGTGAACAAATTGTGTTTGTTTGACATTTTCAGTGCCAATACGGACAGAATTGGTGTTTGTACGTAAGAACGTGATGTTTGGTGAGTATACATGTGCTTTTATACAAGTTTTGTACGTAGCTTCGAGCTGTTGGCTGGTTTGTTTTGTAAAAACGTTTTTCACTCATTCGACGGAATATATCTACGGAAAGTCGTTCTACGTGGTCGGAAAGCTATCTTTTTAAATAATTAATACAGAAACTAATTGACCGAAGTAAAAATAAATACAAATAAACAATATAACATAACTACATGCTTCTCTGATATTTATCTAAAATAACATTCATGGGATAAGCCAAATTTCTACCTTACTAACATATCACATCAAATGAAAATTCCATAAAAATAAATAGTTTTTTGTTTGTAATTGCGTCAATTTCGAGCACCTAAACCGAGTTTTCTTTTTAATGTTCCTAATAGTTGGTCTATTCTAAAGTTTTTAGAAAAGAAATCTGGGAAAGCGCTTTTTGTATCAACTCTGGGATAGCATAACTAGTGTTGGGTCAGTTAGTTTCTCAGAAAAATGGTTAACAAGTCTAATGAAGTCTTGAAACAACTACCTATGGTTGATTGTCTACAATTAGGTTTCCCGGCTGAGTTTGATGATGATGCTGTCATTATTTTTTGTATGTTAGTCTACACTGTCCCACAGCTGGGCAAAGGCCTTTCCCAAATCTTTCCAATTATTCTTTTCCTGAGCAACATAAACCAGCTCCTGTAGTATGCGTGTAGGTCTTCTCATCACCTCTTGCTGTCATTCAATCCATCAATCACTGAGCCTTTTGTCCTGAATTTTTAAGCTTGTTGTCTATATTATTGTAATGTTTTACAGAATATCTCTTAGTGTCTCTTGACATAGGCTTTCTCTAACATCTTCCATTGCATTCTATCTCTAGCCACTCTTCTCCATTTGGGACCGTCTGTTAATTTTATCTCATCCTCCCATGCCTTCCTCTTTTCCTTTTACCATCTCTAGTGGACCATTCATTAATTATCTTGCTCCATTTTTCTTGAGTACTTTGCAGTAAAAGACCTGTCCATTTCCCCTTTAGTTGGTCTATCTTCACTAGCACATCTGTTACTCTAGTTTTTGATCTTATGAAGGTGTTTCTTTTTCTGTCCTGTTTTTGACACCAATCATGCTCCTCTCCATGGCTCTTTGGCAGTGTACTAGGCTGTCACCATAAAGTTTAGTGAGTAACCAGCAGCCTAATTGCGTAAGTGAATTCTGCAAAGCAAACCAGTCGATTCCTTCAAAGAATTATAATCATTTCTTTCAAATTTATCGGTATTGGGAAACTAATTTGGAAAGAGTACAAACATCCTCCTTTGAGTTGAAGTTATGTGTATCTACTGCGTTATGTTTCATCAAACTCGAATGTTTTATTTCCAAATCATTAGGACATAATTTCATTACACAACACCAATAGTGAAGTTTTATCTCGATTCTTCCCCTTCCTTCATTCTTTACAATCTACTATCTAATTCTTTACTATATTTAATCTACGTCAAAAAAAAATAAAAATCATCGAAAATATTAGTAATGGAAAGGAGCATAACCTTTCCTTTTCAGAGTGTAATATGCAATACGTAAAGTCGTTTTTGGGAAGGTTCCGACTTGTTTGCTTTGCAGAATTCACTTACGCAATTAGGCTGCGGGTTTCACAGCCATAGGTGAGGCAACAGAGAATACAGGTATCAAAAACTTTCCGTTTAATTTCTGTGCTTATTTCAGTGGATTTAATTATTTCCTTTAGAGACCAGTATTTTTCCAACTGCTCTCAAAACGGTGAAGGAAAACATCGTGAGTAAACCGGCATGTCCTAGAACCAAAAACACCTGACATGTGACATCCACCAACCCGCACTGGGCCCGCGTGATGGATTACGGCCCATTCCCGCTCACAGAGAGGAGGCCTGTGTCCCAGCAGTGGGAACATTAATAGGCTGATGATGTGTGTGTGTGTGTGTGTGATTTTTCCAACTTACTGTCATTATCTTAATTCATATTATTCCTGGTAGATATATAATTCTCACTCAATTATCTTCACCAGCAAAATTTTTAATCAACAACTAAATACAACAGATTGTTTCATAAAACGTTGTCCTCCGGCAATTTCTCAGCCATAAATTCCAATATCTAATAAGAAACAATTTGAACAATAACCGGGGCTTTAGCGTGTCTTTTCTCAAAGAAGGGAGTCAAGTGGTTCTCAATCTATCGCGTTCAGCATCTTTGTTATATTATCTATGTTAAATATATTATGATATTGAAAGTGAGCTTTAGCTACAAAAAATTATATTCTATCAGAGATAGGGATGTTTTCTAGGTAGAAAAATGATAATTACGATAAGGCGGCCCATTGTATGTGTTTTTAGTTTTAAGTGTCCTTTATAAATGTAACTAATGATGTACAATCTATACTAATATTATAAAGAGGAAAGACTTTTTTTTTTGTTTGTTTGCTTGTACCGAATAGGCTCTGAAACTACTGGACCGATTTAAAAAATTCTTTCACCAATAGAAAGCTGAATTATTCCTGAGTGACATAGGCTAATTTTTAATCCCGAAAACGGGTCCTGTGGGGTGGTCCACGGGAGCGAAGCCGCGGGCAACAGCTAGTAAAGTATATAATAATAAATAAATAAATAAATAATTCTATTTAGTCCGTCAGTGAGATTTTCAAATAATATTGAACCCGTATTTTTTGCTTTAACAAATAAATAAAAATTGACAAAGATAAAGCGAAGCGATGAAGCTTGTGACGTCACTTTGTCAGTATAAAGTGTAGCACACCGTGATATCACAAGATATTTCAAAGCACTGTATCCGTCGTATTTTTTTATTTACGTGGCAAAAGAAAAAATACGTGTGCAATATTTTAACCTTATCTAACTGACCGGCTAAATAGATATTTTTTGTCGTCATCTATTGGCCAAAAGTTCAAAATGTATGAGATAACATGCTCTACCTAAATATCACGTGGTCAATCTCATACATTTTGAACTTTTATCATACAGAATGTAACGGCAAATAGTATTATTTTTATCACAAGATATTTCAAAGCACTGTATCCGTCGTAATTTTTTGTTTACGTGGCAAAAGAAAAAATACGTGTGCAATATTTTAACCTTGTCTAACTGACCGGCTAAATAGATATTTTTTGTCGTCATCTATTGGCCAAAAGTTCAAAATGTATGAGATAACATGCTCTACCTAAATATCACGTGGTCAATCTCATACATTTTGAACTTTTATCATACAGAATGTAACGGAAAATAGTATTATTTTTAAATTGCATCTCCCATACAAGTTTTGGTTAGCTGACGACAACCTTTTAGGGAAAATGCATTTTTTTGGGTAATTGCCTAAGATTTATTTAGAAAAAGTTGTTCATATACATGGGCAGCAGTTTTAAAAATATGATTACGCCTTTCCCTTACACCCTTTTTTTTTGGTTTTGGTAACCATGCAATGACTTCTACCGCGAAGCTTCAGTGGAAGGGCAGGTCACACTTTTATTCACTAAAACCACCCACCCACCTTCCTTCAGTTGCTTGAGCCAGGGCCGCGGTACTCTCTTTCAAATTTATAAGCGACCCAGACCGACGTACTTATCGGACGGCGTGCTACTCATTACTCACCGTCCGCAAGCCTGCGCCTATGATGGCCGGGTATCGGCTTGCGACTCTCGATGCCCAGGGCGTCTCCTGCGGTGGCTAGGTTCGTGAGGGCGTCTCCATTGCGTCTCACTCATGCGTTCTGCCTCCTCCTTCACGAGTATAACTGCTTTGCAGACAAAGGTGGCAGCTTTCCATGCCCTCTCGACCCGTACCATGGCCTGAACCAGAACCGGACGCGAGAGGTCGCCACAGCGGTGATCCGTTCCCTTACATCCTGTAGAATGTAATTTTTTCTGAGGTCTCTTGACTTATTCTTCTCTTGTGTAAGTTTTATGCCATAACTATTTATGAGATAAAAAAGACCTATGCCGAGGTAAGGATATTATTAGCCTGGAAGCGAGTAAGCGATGCACATACGGGTATTTGAATGATCTACGCGGCCAAAATTATTTCATTGTTAATATTGGTTCTAAGCAATATTAGTAAATAAAACAAACGTTTTAATATTACATCAAGTCATACTGAAAGAAAAAAAAAATCCTTTTATCCTTCGCATGGCAAAAGTTCCTCATAAGTAAGAAAGTCAGTTTTTCTTCCAAATTAGGCAAATGAATACACTTTTTGAGGTCGAACAAGTATTTATGGGTCACAGTTGTTGCTCCCGAGGTATTTTGTGAACCTAAAATAAAATAGAAACAGTCTTTCTATAGAAATGCACTTCACATAAGTTTTTAAGTTTTCTTAAAAAAATCACTATTAATTAGGTTTTTTTTAATATTTACTACAGAAAACATTAATCTTTCGACTATATCAAGAATTATTACAGGATCTAACTTGGACGTATAACAAATTTCCTATTAAACATTAATCGTAGTTTAATAGTCCTCCATAATTAGCGAGACTTTCAGTACACTAAAACTAATCTTTTCAATTACAAAGAATATCCAAACTCTATTTTTGTTAGTTGATAATTACCTATTGTATCAGGATCCATAACTTTTTCTTTCGATATAAACGCACTTTAATAAATATTCACTGTTAAAGTCTTTGTTTGCACACAAACGCCTAGAACAGAAACATACACCAAACGGGACGATTGAATTCCGACTGCACGTGGAAGCGCAGCATCCACGGACGAGGGACAGGAAGGGCTGGGTATTGTTCTCAAACCTGTCCCCTTGGTCAAGTAATCATTCTTTTTTAACTTTTTTGAGTTTTGTAAATTTGAATTATGGCCGCGTAGATCAATCAAATACCCGTATGTGCGATGGTGCGGACCATGTGCGGACTGATCAGCAGGCTTATTACGTATCTTTTGCAAGAGCAAAACGATAGCGATCTAACGCTATATGTCATAGAAGTCGGAATTACCTGCAGTGTAGGTCCTACACAATCGTTTGCTAATCGCTCTCGTTTTGCTCTTGCAAAAGATACGTAATAAGCCTGCAGGATAGACGTAACAACAATTCAAAATCGTCACATGTATCACTTAGAATATGGCCCTAGTCTACATTATCTTCTATAAACAATTAAAAAATAAGTTCAGAAACTAAAACCCGACTACTGAAAAATTACACTCTAAAAAGTATGAAACAAGAAAATATTCTCATCTGAAATTGTTATGTACAAATTATTCCGTAGAATATAACCGTGGCTGTATGCCACCTACCGTAACAAAAAAATACAATCTGCAAAGTAATCAAACATAGCTAAGAAAACTGCCGATAATGTCACCTTTCAAACAAAAAAACTAAATTGTAATCTGTTCATCTGTTTAGGAGCTATGATGCCACAGACAAATACACAAACCCACAGGTAACTTATAACACCCCTATTTTTCCGTCGGGGGTTAAAAATAGACTTCTATGACTACCTTCTACAAAGCCAACGCCAAATATGAAGATAAAAATATTATATTCCGTAGAGAGTGGTTCCCAGAATTCATGCGGGAAAAATCGCAGCCGAAAGTTATTTTCTATTTTAGCTTTTGTATAAATATTATCGGCTAAAAGGAAAAAGCGGCAGTATTCATTATTTTCTTAATTTCCTGACTGGCCTTATTAATTGGTTGACTTCGAGTCCTGGATTCGAATCTCTGGTCAGGCAACATTTTATTAGACGAGTTAGTTTATAGCTAACTATCCTCATATACCAGAACATGGTCTACGCACCTGTGTACCAAGTTTCATCCAAATATGTTCAGCCTTTGAGACATGGATAACAGACGGACAGACAGACAGAGTTACTTTCGCATTTATAAAATTACTAGCTTTTGCCTGCGGCTTCGCCCGCGTGAATGTCGAAAATTATCCCAAGGGAACCTATTTCCGGAATGAAAATCCTATGTGCTGTTCCAGACTATAATCTATCTCTGTGCTAAATTTCATTCAGATCCGTCCAGCCGTTTGAACGTGAAGAAGTAACAAACATACAAACACACACACACTCACTCACAAACTTTCGCCTTTTATTAGTGTGATCATACGCAGACTCGCCCTGTCACATGGGACTTCTAACATAGCCTCTGTCTGATTTAAACGTGGAGTTATGTTCTTATTGGCTGATTCTAAGGCAAGCCACTTTCAGGTGACTTAATGAATTCTCCTTTAATTATTTGTAAGGTATTAGGAATGCTTACTTTAACAAAATCATGTTGCCAATCAAAATTAATTAATTTGTTGACTTTCTGCGAAACGTCGTTTGATTGAGATTTTTCATATTATTTGATATATCACAGTTTCAGACAAGTTTTTCTAGTATATTTTAGTTGAACATTGATATTTGACTGTTTTAACTTTCAAATTACTCGGAATTTTAGTCTGTTTCGTGACCTTCATAGTGTCTGTTTCATCTTTCTGCCCTTGTCTTATGTTGTATGTTTTATACCCAAAGTATATATGTACTTGGGGTATAAATATTTTCTTCTTCTATTCTGTCCAGTCTACCGTCACGCTATCACGGACTCCATTTTCTTTCTTAACACACATTCACACAATTAATCCATATTTTATTTAAATTCCCTTTCAAAGTCAAATTCTTTATTTCAATTAAGCCATTAAGCTGCACTTTTGAACGTCAAAAATTTTAAATTTAGAAGTAATAATTATAAAATTGATTCTTAATTCACAGTGGCCAGGCAGGGTTCAGTAGTACAGTGGTCAGGCAGGGGCCAGTAGTACAGTGGTCAGGCAGGGGCCAGTAGTCCTCCTATAGTTTTAAGCAATCGATTCTACCAAACCCATAGCCCAATGAATGAATTTTTTCTCCATATTTTGCAATAGTCCTGCAACAAACGGGGGCCCTTCAATTATTAATTTAATTTATTTATCCATGCTCAAAAATTATAAAAAATAAGATAGAAAACTAAACAACGCAAGTATAGAAAAGCTCTTGCAACTTTTTCCAATATGTTTTCTGTGAATACACTAGACTTGGAAAAATGAACAAGATTTTTAATTACCGCTGCCGGAAGTATACACCGTGTTTTTGTTTTCTCTTGTATGGGCAAACCTCTTTCAGTTGTATTCTTATAGAGAAATACTTACAAGGTACATAAAAATATCCAAACTTAATACAAATATTATCAATACGAAAGTCACTCTATCTGTCTGTTAGTTTGTAACGTTTTCGTGCTTAAACAACTGAATCAGTTTTGATATAGAGATAGTTTAGATCCCAGAGAAGGTCATAGGCAACTTTTTATCCTAGGAGTACGTTCCTTTAGGATAACTTCTGACATCAACACGTGTATAGCCGCGGGCAGAAGTTAGTTAAACCCTCACTAAAGAGTTAGGTAGTTTCATCATTCTAAGGCGTAAGTTTGTTAGCAAGGAGAGTTTATATTGAAAACTACTTAATATTTACATTATTCAGAATATTACTTTAAAGCCTTGAAGATATACAAGTCCTATGTTACATGAAAATAGAAATATTAGAGAATAAAGCGTGACCGGGGTGTGGGCAGTGTTGGCAAAAAGTTAATCATGAGCGATTAAAAATTAACGATTAATTTTTTTACTCTGAGTAACAATTAAAATTTAATTAACCGTCAATCACGATTTAAAAAATATATTTTAATTTCGAGAAACTAATCTCTGATATTGTACTGCCAGCATGTGTTATCCCACTGCTGAGCAAAGGTTACACTTCAGCCCACGATTACGTATTGTTATGTCCCGATTTAATTAATGAAATTAACGAAATTATTTAAAAAATAACCGATTACTGCCAACACTGGGCGTGTGTTAAATGTAAACTAGAAAAGTTACACGTCAGCCCTGTAAACTATAAGTAGAATCATCGTGGCTTAATGAAACGAAATAAATGTGAACGTAGGCTGCTAGTTATGACCAAATTAACGATTAATTTTATTAACCGCGATTACGTTTTGTTTGTCCCGATTTAATTAATGAAATTATTTAAAAAATTATCGATTACTGCCAACACTGGGCGCGGGTTAAATGTAAACTGGAAAGTTTACACATCAGCCCTATAAACTATAAGTAGCGTCATCGTGGCTAAATGAAACGAAATAAATCTGAACGTAGGCTGCTGGTTGTTATAAAAATAACGATTAATTTTATTAATTGCAATTACGTATTGTTATGTCCCGATTTAATTAATGAAATTGACGAAATTATTTAAAAAATAATCGATTACTGCCAACACTGGGCGTGGGTTAAATTTAAACTAGAAAAGTTACATGTCAGCCCTGTAAACTATAAGTAGCATCATCGTGGCTCAATGAACCAAAAGAAATGTGAACGTAGGCTGCTGGTTATTACCAAATTAACAATTAATATTATTAATCGCGATTACGTTTTGTTATGTCCCGATTTAATTAATGAAATTGACGAAATTATTTAATAAATAATCGGTTACAGCCAACACTTGGCGTGGGTTAAATGTAAACTAGAAAAGTTACACGTCAGCCCTGTAAACTATAAGTAGCATAATCGTGGCTCAATGAAACGAAAGAAATGTGAACGTAGGCTGCTGGTTATTACCAAATTAACGATTAATATTATTAATCGCGATTACGTTTGGTTTTGTCACGATTTAATTAATGAAATTAACGAAATTAATAAAAAAATAATCGATTACTGCCAACACTGGGCGCGGGTTAAATGTAAACTAGAAAAGTTACACGTCAGCCCTGTAAACTATAAGTAGCATAATCGTGGCTCAATGAAACGAAAGAAATGTGAACGTGGGCTGCTGGTTATTACCAAATTAACGATTAATATTATTAATCGCGATTACGTTTTGTTTTGTCACGATTTAATTAATGAAATTAACGAAATTAATAAAAAAATAATCGATTACTGCCAACACTGGGCGCGGGTTAAATGTAAACTAGAAAGGTTACACCTCAGCCCTGTAAACTATAAGTAGCGTCATCGTGGCTAAATGAAATGAAAGAAATGTGAATGTAGGCTGCTGGTTATTACCAAACTAACGATTAATTTTATTAATCGCGATTACGATTTAATTAATGAAATTAACGAATTGATTTAAAATAGTAATCGATTACTGCACTGGGTGTGTGTTAAATGTTAACTAGAATGTTGTACTTGATTACTTTGTAGGACATGAAAATATTGAAATTGATCAGCTAACATTCATTGTTGGTTTAAGCAAATGAGGTTGTTGGCTATGCGGTATTGAGCATAATTTATGATGTTACACAGAGTGACTTTTGATTCATTGGAAATATTTCAGCTTTTGACTTGGATCGGATCAACTATGAAATATCAACTCTTCAGTACTAAATGTAACGAACCGCTGATTTATTTATTGGCGTTTCACCGTTGTGTTCCTGAAATTGTGGAATTAGGAATCAGCTGTAAAAAATGATTGATCTTCTCGGTAACTGATTTGACGAATTTACAAGTTGTCAGGAGCTAATAAAACCTAGAAATTATTCGAATATCTTAATTTTTCATAAGCACTAAATACATGAGAAGAATTCCATAGTGAAAGTTGTGCCTATCCATGAGTACCTACTTTCCCACCTGATGAGGACTAACGGTGATTGTCGAGGTTCGAATCCAGGCTGTGTAATGTACTAATAATAATATAATCTGCCTAATAATTATGACAACTATACCATACCAATATTATAAAGAGGAATGATTTTTTTGTTTGTTTGTACCGAATAGGCTCCGAAACATTGTTTCGCCTATGGAAAGCTACATTATTTCCGAGTAACATAGACTATAAATTATTTAAAATAAAATTGAGATCCTTATGAAAATTGCAATAATGTAACCGAAAGTAGCAAAATTTTGCCTAAAAAATTTAGGGTATGTAGGATAGGGTAGGTATTAGGACATGTAATATCGGAAGTTTTTCAATTCCGATATTGATTGCCGATATTAGATCTCAATATCGGAATTGCGTACTTTCGTTAAATATCGCACATTTGTTTTGTTAATTGCACAATTTTGGTATGAGGTTGGATTGAGTACAATAAAAAAACACGTTTATGCTGCGACTTAATATAATCACCAGTGAGCGTCTAATCACCAGTGACTGCGTAATACCTAAATTGCACATTATTGTTCCCAAGAAAGAATAGAAGTTATGTCATTCTTAAGAAGGATAATGCAAAAAAAAAAACAATAAGAAATGTTTATCTATCAATCTGAAAGTAGTGCCAATAAGTGTAGTGAGTAATAGTGATTTATTAATTTAGTATAAGTATCGGTCAAAGGCCTCCCCCAGGAGGCGTCGCCAGCCTCCTGGGGGAGGCCTATATTCAGCAGTGGACGTTTCGGCTAAAATGATGATGATGATGATGAGAGACAATGTACTTAGTCAATCTAGTGGCCGGAAATAAAGGTTACGGCTTAGTTCAGGCACCAGTCTCCCGCAAATAACTATGTGGCCTATCGTTATTATTATTTTTCCGTTTCTGAGTTTTTCGTTGATAAGTGTTATTTGTGGCAGAAAAATAAACATGATTTATAATTTTGATTTTCGAGTAGAGTAGTGGAAGTTTATTTATCCAACAGATTAGTGATCCGTAATTTCGTTCCGAGATTCCGATATTACGAGATTCCGAGATTCCGATATTCATGTCCTAGTAGGTATGTAGGGAAGGTTTGGGTAGAGTAGGTAGGTATGTATAATAGGTAGAATGATCGGAAAGGAAGGGTGGTAGGTAGGTAAGGTAGGTGCGTAGGTAGGTGTGTAGGTAGGTGAGTAGGTAGGTGGGTAGGTAAGTGGGTAGATCGGTGGGTAGGTAGATAGGGTAGATACGTAGGTAGATAACCAGTTGACGGGAGCGAATCCACGGGGGTAAGCTGGTTTAAATATGAATAGTTTGCACGCTTGCTTGCAGGCAGAATACTTTAAAGCTGTAAGACCTTCGCTTGTAAACTATTTATTTATTTTATTTATTTAACCATTAATGTACACACACACACATAATAAATAGACAAGAATAAGGAACAGAAAATAGGTACAAAGGTATGCTTATTTCTAAATCTCTTCCAGCATACCTGCGAGAGGAGAGTTGCAAAAATAGATATGTAGACACCGTGTGTAGAACGATAAAAAGAAAAATATATTATACAATTCACAATAAAGAAGAATACTGTATAGATAATTAATATATACTCTTATATACATGCATTATTTATTATTGTATTTAGTATGTATTATTGTAATATTTAATTTAATAATTTAAATTAAATATTACAATAATAAATACTAACTAATATCATAAATACTTAAATAATAATACATATTAATATGCAACTAAGACGGAATGACGGACGGACTATATATTTTATGCATTGTTATTTTTTATGAGTGAGGTCTTTGGCCTATAGTGAGATAGCTATTAGCTGGTATTATTGTTATACTACAAGACACAATAAAAAGTCGGTGATAATAGCTAATTATACATCAAATAAAGGTCAACCAATAAATTAGTCAACTGAAAATTCTGCACATATTTTATGTTCCCACAAGTATGTAACTTTTCGATACACCTGTTCAACCTGCCACGTTGGTGGAAATTTTTTGGCGAGGTGAGTCGAGAATAACAAATGCCAAAAATTTTCCACTGACGCCCGATAAAGTAGTCTTTATAAAAGAGTCGTAACAATTTATGTTTCATTTACTGCTCCTTATGTGAGCTGTTCCATGTGTACGTATTGTAATTATTCTTGTTACTTACAGTATTTTATTCGTAATTTGATTTTGAAAATTACTTTTATTTGATTGTAACTTGATTTCAATTAGTTTTAGTTTTATTCTAATTTTAATTGAATCTGTTAATTTAATTAATTTGGTTTGGATTTAAACTGTTTTTATTTTTTCTGATTATATCTAAATTGATCATTAAGCAATGTCAACACATCTCATTATATGCTTTTTTTTTGATTTCACATTAATATTATGGCTCACTAGCCCCCAAAATACAGTCTCAGGCCTAGTTTGGGAGTTAGCATAATCATGTTACGTGTTATCTTATCTTATCTTATGGAGGGGCCGAGAAATAACTCGGACACTTCGACCCATTGGGATCTATTGTTATCCCCTAGATACCTTACTCCTTCCCAATCTCGTTGAAAACTGTTTTCATGAGTTACCTTTGTGTCTAATAAACATTTTTATTTTATTTATTTTTTTATTAGTTTATAGATTTGTTTTAAACTACTATAAATGTTTTATTTATTCCAAACAATTTTTTACATTGTGTCGAAAACCATTTTTTTTAGATATAAAACGTTGCCCCACACTAGGAATTTCTTCCTGTATCGTGGGTGCTTTTACAAACATATAAACTCATATACACAATACCCAGAGCCGGAACAACTATCTGTAGGTCATACAAATATTTGTTCCGTGCGGGAATCGAACCCGCGATACGCAGCGCAGCAGTCAATTGCTCAACCACTGCACCAACCGTGCGCCCAAATTGCCAACAAGCACCACTACTCCTTTATACAAACTAACTTCGAAAGAATTACAAGACCATGAGCCAAATATTTACATTAAAAAATAATACACTTCTATTTCAATCTTAAAATAGTCAGACAAATATTCAATGATATCAAATAGATATGCATTTAATATACAGATAATATGTCAATTAAATTGTCAAACACAAATATAAAAGCTTTGTGTTTCATTCGCTACCAACTTTGCGGGTCAACACTTTGATCATAATGAACAATTTACTCACTTTTTAATAACTCGTCTGGTTTGCAAAACAAGAACATTAAATATTTTATAGGTAGGTAGGCACAATGGTTTAGTTTTGTACTACTAGACTAAGATATAACGTTAACATAAATAAATGTCAGTCATGAATTTCTAGGTATTATTCCTTGAGTCTAGACAGAAACTTTGTATTTTACTTAGGCTCTATAAAACATGTAGGCTATATCAAACAAGTGTACCTATTATAACTCATCCTTGACTCGGATAAACAAACTTTTTTCAGACAATATATTGTGGACTTCTCAGAACCTACGACATGAAATACAAAATCGGTTTTATAAGTGTGATTTGTACATATTATTTTGATACTCCTCGTAATAAAGCTTGTGCAGATTAATTCTCCTGCATAACTTTGGTTCATTTTGTACGGACCATGACGGTTTTGATGGGACGGCCCGCCTCAAGGTGTACGAGCCTGTCCAAACACGTTGCACTCTGTTGAAAACACTTGATGTCAAGACACTGACACAATATTTGCGTTGCTTGGTGTCTCATCACGGCTCCTAATGTGCTGCTATCTAAACGGTCCTGAAACTTTCGCACGGGTGTAACGGGTGATTTATTAACCCCGAACAAAATTCATTCCGAACCCTAGGTACCTACGACACAAAACAATAAACAATGGTCAGCTATAAAACGGTAAACATTGTGTATCAGTCAGAGTCCACGGAGGCACTGACCCGATAAAATAAAACCCGATACAAACTAACGTCACATCAAGCAAATTAGTCCACAATACACTAGAGGTGACACCTAAATAGGTCAGACGACACGACTGGTAATGCACCATTTCTCGTTCGCTACCACTTTCATTTTTTGTATGCAAGCGTGAATGCCAAAAGTTTTCCGCACTGCGTCTCCCTCTCAGCTGAATATGTATGGGACAGACTTGCCAATTCAAATTCGGTTACTTTATTCACCACTTTGCAGTCTTATTGGAATTTTTAGCTGTGATAATCCCCTTTTTGTTATTTAAAACATTTGCGCTTAAATTTAATGTTTTAGTGCGCTTTTATGAAGAGGGAAATGACGTTTTGCGGTATGATATAAATTTAGATTTTGTATAAATTATAATTATATCTTCTACATTGAAATACGGGATAAAATATGGAAGCAGAGTCCTGTAGTTAAAATTGGATGGAAATGAGTGTTTTTGTGACGCGTTAATCTTCAGAATAAGATTAATATTTAAGTTAATATTAAAATATTGGTCTCGAAACAACGGCCTGTTTGTAGCTCTTTGACAGTTGTTACGAGTAGTCTGATGTCAGAAATTCTGACGCTGGTCGTCAGAATTTCTGACATCAGACTACTTTATTATTTATTCTGCTGCATACGGTTAGACTGAAAGCTCGCCCCAACATGCTTGGGAAAAGACGAGGTAGATTGATTGATTTGTGTAGAGTAAATAAATGGCAACGATAAACAAAAACTCCAGTGAGTACACAATACATTTTGCTTGTCTTTTATGTTTGTTAAGACGCTGAATACAAACTGTTGACAATTGGCGTCTGAGGTTTCAAGCCACGCCCATTGTCATCGATAGCTTGGGCCTGGCCCAAACTTAATATCGAGCGAAAATTATTTCAAAATGAATTAGACAAGGCCAACCACAGAGGTGCACATTATAAACAAACTCTTCCGATGGTTTATACAAGAACATTACCACGTAAGTTCTTATTTATAACTGGCGGCCATCGGCATCTGCAACAGACCGCTGCACTGTTATTTTGCCTATGAATGCAACCTTATTGCTACGAAAATAAACATTACTAAAATTAGTAATCTGGCATATGTAATACAAGCCTTTGCCGTGCGAATTGAATAAATATTAAAATTATATCTGGGTGCCTGGTGCCACTTAAGAACACGTCTACCCGAACGAACCCCCACGGCTTATATTTCCGGCCCATTGCCACTTCAGCGTGCTTATTCTGTGAGCAATCTCAACATCTTTGGTTCTCTCACGGATTAGCTGGTTCCCTATTCCATCCCTCAAGGAGATTTCGGGCATATTCATTTCTATAGCTCACTGAGCAACCTTGAACTTAAGGACCAGCCGTACCATGAATTCGTGTACGCACCGTCCGTCCGATGTGTGCGTATTCGTGTTCATGTAATTTCACTATGATAAGACTATTATCTTCTTCTGATTTCTGATTCTTCAAAACTCGTAAGTTTCCCAAGTAAGCCCTAACAAAATAATAAATTAACTGTAATATTGCCGAATAGGTTTATAAATAGGTGCCTAATAAGTCCGTAACATTCCAAGAAAGCAAACATTTTTATTTTCGGAATGGTATCGGTTTTTCATGTTACGTTTCCTTTCCGAGTAACCGAAATCTCATTATTATGAAAAAAAAATACCGGCCAAGTGCGAGTCGGATTCGCGCACGAAGGGTTCCGTACCATTATCGCAAAAAACGGCAAAAGAATCACGTTTGTTGTATGGGAGCCTCACTTAAATATTTATTTTATTCTGTGTTTAGTATTTGTTGTTTTAGTGGCAACAGAAATACATCATCTTTGAAAATTTCAACTGTCTAGCTATCACGGTTCATGAGATACAGCCTAGTGACAGACAGACAGACAGACGGACCGCGGAGTCTTAGTAATAGGGTCCCGTTTTTACCCTTTGGGTACGGAACCCTAAAAACAACATATTCTAAAGGCATTATTAATTTTACAGCAAATAAGGTACTTTCCTAATGTTTCTTTTGATTAGTTTTCTATTTCCTACAGGAATCAGAACCCCTATGGCACGGTGTAAGTTCCAAATACTTGTTATATTATATTGCGTGTTTACAAATCCTAAGCGTTGGCTGAACAAACATTAGTTATCACGTCCACGTACAAACAGAACGCATTTCCTTCTTTACCTCAACACAGCTCTTGTGACATGTTGTGTTAAAGGAATATGCTATTAATTTTCAAAATTGTATATAATTTGTTATTTTTTTATTATAAAAGACATTGAGTAGAAAAATAATATACACGAACCCGGGTAGGTGCTTTACTTTGTGTAAATTATTTTATCACTACTGTTCTAAAAGTGGTGAAGGAAACCGGCATGTCCTAGAACCAAAAATTCGAAGACGTGTCATCTAATAACCCGCACTGTTCCTGCGTGGTGGATTATGGCGCATTCCCCCTCTCATACAGAAGAACTCTGTGTGGGAGCAATAAATGTCTGATGATGATGATGATATAAATATACCATGCTTCTTTGTGAATGAATGTAGCAAAACATACACAAAATTGATTCATCTGTAAGCTTCTTTAGCACAAATCAAATCAAATAATTTATTTGCTAGAATAAAGGTATACAAAATAAGATGTTGGGTTGTTAGAATAGTTGAGCCATATATTCTGCTCAAAATTTGGCATGCAATATTTAAACAAATAAAACAAACACATAATTATCCAATTAATAAAAAATAAGGTGGAAAAAGTAAAAGTAACAATAATAAAGTCAGATTCAGTTAAAATTTCGAAAATACAATCGAAGCAGTCAGTTTGTCAATTAGGGTTAAAACCGTTAAAATAAAATTTATAAGATTATTAAAAGAAAGTCAAAAAACAATTAATAAAATCATAGTAAAAAATAAAACAAACTATAACAGTTAGAAAATGTCAAAATAAAAACAAATCAACCAAATTATATACATTAAAATAAATTGAAAACATAAAAAATAATAAAAAAAAAAAAAAAGTTAAATTGCAATTAATAAATATCATGTAGAAAGAATAAAATAAATTAAGTCAAATAGTTAAAACACAACACCCGTATATGTACCTATGTACTGGCATGAATCAGAGTAACTTGTGAACACGTTTACGTAAAAACACACTGAACCCATTTGTTGTGTTAAGAAGCAATCGTAACACTTATTTTAAATTTGTCTGCTCAAAAGTTTCTTTAGCACAACGCAACGCCGTCCTGAAAGTGTTAGCATGGATAAGCATTTTTTTATCAGGTTTACATACAAGCATAACATAATTCCTTATTTGTCCCACCACAGCTCATGTGTATTAAGTAGCATAGTTACATAGCTTGCACTAACAAGTGGTCTGCCCAAAAGCTTCTTTTGTATAACGATTGGCTTTAAGTACAACGATGGAGCATTTCTAACCACGCATTTGGAATTGGGTTGTTGAATTTAAAAAAAAATACGATTTTTAAAATTTATTTTGAAACTTTACATATCATAAATTATATTGTCGTTGCAAAAATCTCAAGAATATTTTTTTTCAATTTATTATAAGCAATTGAAAATCGACAAAATTTTAAAAAGAACCACCTGTCTACGAACGGGCCATGATTGGTCGCCATGTTGGTGACGTCATAACGTTCAAGGAATTTCATGATAGTACAGTGTCACGTGAATTAACTAAAAATATCCGAAAATTAGTGCAATAATATTATTTATAACAGCAAATTTTATTTAGACATGTGTGATAAAGGATTCATAAAGTCTAATTTCGATAAGATATCCATCTGATGGACGATTTGGAAAAAATGAGCTTAAGTAAAGTAGTCGTAATGAATATTACGTGTTAGTGGACCGCGACCGGTGTTTGTCATTGTTGTTTACACAATACATTTAGAAACATAATTGTCATAATGTAATTGTTTTTACATATGGGTAGGTGATATTCGTGTAAAATAAAAAGCTAACAAACACGATTGGCGCGCAACTTCGACTTTAGATATCAAAAAACTTCATAGGTACCACTAAATATTATACAACCCGAAATCTGTGGAGCCTTTATTTTTATTTATTTTTTGCATAACATCCTTAAAATTTTCGGTATTTTTCATTATTTGCATATCCCTTTAATTTTAATTTATTTTAATATTAAACACAAATATCTATATAATATAATTACAAACACTAAAAAACTTTGTAGAACAAAAACGTGAAAATATTATATATACATTTATACTTATATATACATTTTCAAATATCTCTTAAATGCGTCAACCGATTTTCACAATTCAAACAGAAATATTAGTTTTACGACTATATCCGTCATATAAAATTAAAATAATGAATATACTCCATAAACAAAAAAACATGTTTTCAAGTTACGTAATTATACAAAAATGTCAACTTTGCTCGAAAGTTCCCTTAAAAAATTACTTTTCTCAATATTTAATGATCAAATTTAGAAATTAATCAGAATCTCATACTAAATTAGAACAAGATAACAACATAATGAACATATTCTAATTGGAATCTAGTTAGACATAGAACATTTCTTATAGCTTTAGTACAGTTTCCTAGGTTGGGTATTGCGCGAATCACATAATAATGGGGAGTTATTTGTAATATTCGTACATAATGATGCGAAGCAAGCACGATAACTTTTAAGGTTCGATATTTATGATCAATGTATTCGATATTCATCAATATATTAACGATAATAACAAGATGGAATTGGTTTTAAGTCAAAACACTGTATAAGCTATGTGCCACAATGAGTAGAAATGAACGTTGTGACGTCACACGGGCTCGGCTTTGTTCGAAAAACTGTCGGGGTGTTTTCGGTACTGGATTCAAAAAAACATTTTCGATTGGATTTTACTTTGTAATTACAATGGAAAAAAAAAACTAAAAATAGTTTTGTATGAAAACTTATATATGATCTTTCCATTTATTACAAAAAAAAAGTTGGTTCAACAAACCAATTCAGACAACTTCTAGGTGCCTATACTTCATTTGAAATAACATTAGTAATTTAAATAATTCCAATTTACAGCCCGTTCAACCCATTTTGACATTAAACAGTTAGTTTTGGTAACAGGTTTATGCTTTTTAGGATTCCGTACCTAAAGGGTAAAAACGGGACCCTATTACTAAGACTCCGCGGTCCGTCTGTCTAGGTCTGTCTGTCACCAGGCTGTATTTCATGAACCGTGATAGCTAGGCAGTTGAAATTTTCCCAGGTTATGTATTTATTTACTAAAAATAGAATAAAATAAATATTTAAGTGGGGCTCCCATACAACAAACGTGTTTTTTTGCCGTTTTTGCGATATTGGTACGGAACCCTTCGTCTGCGAGTCCGACTCTCACTTGGCCGGTTTTTATGCCATCCTTATATTTACGGGATAGAACTCAAAATTGGTTGAACGGACCGTAAAAAGGCGTTGTAAAAAATTGTAATGTTATTTCAAATGGAGTATAGACAACCAATCATTACAAATTAATACTTCGTCCATTACATAGTAAAATATAGGTACCAAGAACATGAGCCATAAATACCTACCAACTCCATCATATGACATTGTTTAGTTACACCCGAAACTAATATCCAACTTAATGACACGGCGAACACTGAATAGTTCGTAATTATGAAATACCTTTGCTACCTACGAACCTGTTCAATATAGGTGTATATATATAACATTATACTCAGTAGGTACACTAAATAGTAGGTAGTGGAAACTGTAAAGTGTAATTGATTTCCTTTGAACATTAAATCTTTTGTGAAGGTTAATTGGAATTGGTAAATTAATTTTAGTTTCACATATATTTGCGTAAAATTTGGAACGTCGGACTATTAATTATTTAGTTGTATTTATTTAATAGTGTACTATGTACAAAAATTTAATCATCATCAGACTTTTTAATGTTCCCACTGCTGGGACACAGGCCTCTTCTCTGGGAGAGGGAATGGGCCGTAATCCACCACGCAGGCTCAATGCGAGATGCTCATTTCCATCTTGCCAGAATTCCTGCAAAAAGAAAAAACCGGCCAAGTGCGAGTCGGACTCGCACACGAAGGGTTCCGTACCATTATCGCAAAACACTGCAAAAAAATCATGTTTGTTGTATGGGAGCCCCCCTTTATTTATTTTATTTTAATTTAATAATTATTATTTTTTGAAGAGAATATACAGCTTAATATTCTGTGAATATTTCAAGTGTCTACCTGTTGCCGTTATTAATATCGAGCAAAAACGGCAAAAATATCACGTTTGTTGTATGGGAGCCCCCCTTAAATATTAATTTTATACTATATATAGGCAACAGGAATACATCATCTGTGAAAATTTCAACTGTCTAACTATCACGGTTCATGAGATACAGCCTGGTGACAGACAGACAGACAGACAGACAGACGGACAGCGAAGTCTCAGTAATACGGTCCCGTTTTTACCCTTTGGGTACGGAACCCTAAAAAGGACCAGAAGTATTTCGGTTTCAAGAACTTATATGACTATAAATCTTTTCAGCATCCATTTGAGAGTAAAAATAGCGATTAAACTTATATAGTTAAATAAATAGTACCTACAACGCGCGTGCAAAACCAGTGCATCCGTTTTGTTTTTGGTCTGAGGAAATACGACCATGTCTCTCAGTTCCGCAAGGATCTCAAGTGGCTCCCTATTTGCCTTCGCAGGAACACTTGAGTATTATGTCTCCTCTTCAACATTCTGTTTAACCCTACTTACCCTAAATATCTGCGCGAACACTTCTCCTTCACTCACCCTGCCGATGTCCCGTGTAGATCCTACCTTAAGCATCACCTAAACTTCCCATCCCATAGTACTAATTTCTATTCCCACTCTTCTGTTCATGCAGTACGCCTGCGGAACTCACTTCCACATAGAATTCGTGATTCCCAAAATGTATATCTATTCAAGAAACAAGTCAAAGATCATTACTATGTTGTTATTATTATATAATTATTATTATGTATGTATTTTTATCTGCTATATATTTAGTTAAGGTATATTATGTGTTATTTATACATAATTAGTTAAGTTATATAATTGTATAGTTGTTAGTCTATTTTCCTTATTTCGTTCTACACACTGTGTCTCGTCACTGTGTGTATCATCCAACTTTCTTGTCGCAGGTCTGCTGGAAGAAATGTCTACTGAAATAAGCAGTACCTTTGTGCTCTTCTATCTGTATTATTTATTTTCTCTGTTATGTGTGTACATAAATAAATAAACACCGGAAATACTTAAAAGTACCTTCCAAAACATAAAAATGTATTTGAAAAACTATTTTCTTGCTTTTTCGAGTGAGGATGTGGCCACCTTGGTGTCAGAGTTACTTAAGCTGCCTCTAGGAACCCCACAGGCTTCTGACTTGGCTATTTGAGACTTACATTAACTATATAAGTCCTTCCTCCTGTAAGTTTTACTACGCCGTTGCCTGTGATGTCCAAGATAAACTGAGAAAGTACTTATGAATTTGAAAGAGTCACATCTTTAACTGCCCGGATTTGAACCCACAACCTCTAGCACGTAAGGCGATGTCCTAGCCACTGGACCCCCACGACATGAAAATATATAAAATTTACACTCTCTCTCAAGAAAACCAAAACAAAAATTTTAAGCTTTATACAAAAAAAAACCGTCTGTTTTATAACACAAAACTTGTTAACTGCCGAACACCAACACCCGAATACTTTTTAGTTTATAATAAGTACGTAAGTACCGAATTTTATAACGCGCAACCAAGCCAGCCATTAGTATGCCGAGCTTCGGCCACTAGATTCTGCTCTAACCTATAATATCCTAACTTACCGTAACTGGGCTACTTTACTATCCAAATCGATAGTGGCCCATTTATAACTAGTTTAATATTGGGGAGAATAATGTGGTATTACCGTGCAGTTAGTCGTAGTAACTTATATTAATATGGTTTACCTTAAGAGGAAATGCGGTCGCAGACATCCTCCTGAATTTCTGTAAAAGTCATAATTCGAAATAACGAAAAATGTAACTCAATAATTTTGTTTTTTGTAAGCAGTACAAACATTCAAAGCTGTAAAGGGCGGAGTCTCCTAACACAGGCGTCATCATGCTTAAAAGGAGGCTCCAATCATAAACTAATGTAAACTAGTTGGTACAGAAATAAACCTTTTGTATTTCAGTCAGTATTTGTATTTTGAATTGTATACCAATAAAACAAAGTAGTACTGATGATTATGAGACATAATCGCTCGCACAAAAATATTGTAGTACAGCACCAAAAGAGCAATGGGTGGGTTTAGGGAATCCTTATATGGTGTGAAAATTGACCTTTCTGTCAGTATTATACAAACACACAGTACCTAACTATAGCAGATAACAGTTAAACGAAAGCTATTAACAGCAATATTATAACATCGTCTGACTTGATAAGCTAGTACAAAGATCAAAGGTTCAACATTCTTTGTAAACTACAAAGCGACTTATAAAGGTGACTTAAAATATTTAAGCAATATTTTTTAGGAGAGTATTTCACTTTGTGGCGGTAGCCAAAAAAATATTACTTATTCCTTAAGTCAAATACCGAATCGTCCAAAACCGATAAACCCCATTTTTAACCGACTTACCAAAAAGGAGGAGGTTCTATGTTCGACATTATGATTTTTTTTGAAAATTCTTTTTTTGTTTGAAAGAGTATGTTTCAAAATTGGTCTCATTTTAATTTGGTGAAGATCTGATGAAGGACTTCGAAGATATACAACAGAACTCTTCAATAAATTACGGCAAATCTCTCGGAATTGCTGCAATCGCATGTCTGTTTATTGTTTACGCCATTTCATAACATAACATCACGCCAGTACGGTCTAAAGGGGTACGCAGATCTCTCATTTCACCGGTAATACTCTAGTTTCATGATATTCGGGTAATCTATTCTGGCTTTATAGGTACCTTACTAAACAACTTGTACAACTAAAAAGTGAAAAATAAAAAGCTTTTTACAAAAAAATACTACCGACTTCCAAATAAAAAGACTACAAAGTGAAAAATAACTTTATTTTTGGAAGTCGGTGTCTATAACGCAAAAAAATGGTACCTACCAAAGACACCGACTTCCAAAAATAAAGTTATTTTTCACTTTGTAGTCTTTTTATTTGGAAGTCAGTAGTATTTTTTTGTAAAAAGCTTTTTATTTTATAAATTTTTCAATAGCTTTTTTTGGTGCCTTCACTAACTGCACATTAGAAAGTCATCTGTAGGATGAAGAACGAAATCACGCGGACGTAGTCGCGGGCAGAGTGCTAGTAAATTAAATATTAATATATAATAATAATATATATAAAAATAAAAAAAATAAAACATTTTAGACTTTTAAATACTTTCAGGACTTTTATGAGTCCAAAATGTTTTTGTATTTTATATTCAAATATTTTAAAATGTTATTGATATACGTATTACAATTAATGAAGTATAATTAATCTGTGTAATTTTTTAATCAGCTATTGCAAATACGCTATTCCGCGTATTGTAAATCCACACCGCAGAGGTTATATCAAACATGAAACACACAAAATAAATTATATCAACAAACTGGCTCGTATTTGCAAATGAAGGTAATTGCTTCATTTGCGTTCGCAATCTCGTTAATACATTGTATTTTAATTAATATCTAAATAGGTGTACACTTCGGGGAGCTAGCCGCGCGGTATGGGGCTCATTTGAAATCCAATCATATCCGGTATCAAATAACTGCTTTTACCGCACCTGTGTGCTCGTTAAAACAATGGTATGCACAAATCGGACATGTTTACTGTTAAATTTTGTTTTATGGGAAAGCGTTAACATATTTTAATTCCTTGGCATTAAAGAACACATCAATAAATCACGCGCAAAAAATGAAAAGCCACCACTGGTTTAAAGAAGACTGATTCCCTCAGGCATATTGTTTAATGTTTATTGGTACAATAGCGACCAAGTAACATAAGTTTTAATATTTTTTTTGGCCAGTCATTTAAATTTGGTCTTTCGAAGCTGCAAACATGGTTTTACACTATGGGTATCTATCTTAACAAGATCCCAAAAAACGACAAATCGCGTTTATCGTTAAAAGGTGACTGGCCTTTTTATCTTTCTGATGACTACATCCTAGTAAAAGCTAAATATAGATACGTATATTCGCATGCACGTCACAGGCAGGTGCAATCCCGCGCAAAATTATTTCTCTAATAAAATCTGTACACCCATTCAAACTGAAAACACGCAACCAATTTGAAGTTACTCTCGTGGATTAAATTGAATTGGTTAGTTTTTTGCCACAGAATCACGTTACGTCCTACTGTGACAATTATTTTTAATTACCTCTGTTTGATAGTTGGAAAGCTTTGTTTAATTAACAGGGATATTTAATTATTTGTAAAGCTTGCGTATTCAGTAATTGAGTGTTTGTTTTGATTTGTGTTACACGTGAAAAGTATATAACAAAGAGCGTATAGTAGATAGGTACAGTCAACCACAAAGCAACGGTTACACTTTGAAGTTTGAACTACGAAAACTGCTCTTACTTCTACAGAATGTAGTTTCTGTCAATGTCAAAATCTCTTCTCCGAGGTACGGTAGACCGTACGATTTACACGTGTTGGTCTGTTCCTGAGGTTTACTAAACCGGAAACGTGAAAACCCAAGAACTTGCTTTGAAGTTAGCCTCGTGTAAAAGATTTTGGAGATCAAAGGATCATATTGAGGGCAACAATAAAACTGGCATACTTTACCTACAGTCGGTAGTTCATCGTCCCTTAGTCAATAGAACCATATAGATTATTTTTGTAAATATATATGTATCTATTTTTGTCTGGCTTCTTTTGCAAATTAAAAGTATTTTCTTACTTTTTACCCGGCTGCAAGGAAAGGGTTATGTTTTTCGCGCGTATCTTGTATGTTTGTAATATTCTTTATTACCTCATATCTTTCAAACTTCTTGGCGGATTTTTATAATTAATACATCGTTAGATAGGTCTTAACCACCCAAGTGTCTTAGCTAAGTGCCTTTAAAAAAAAAGGAACATGGCGGATTTTGGGCGCCATATTGTGGGGGTTGCAAATTTTAGAGCAGTTTTTAGAGGAGATTTCAAAAATATATAACACTTATATGTTTAAATGTACCTAACTCGAAAAAATATGTTATCTAAAAAGTTATAAATAAAAAAAGTTGATTCAAAAAATCAAAATACCCGCCTGCTTAAAAAGCGAACTAAAAAGACGTAAACAAGAAGAAAATCATGTTGTGCAATCGGTGGATACATCTCGTATTAGTCAGCCAGCTCGCGAATATGTCGAAAATGTTAAAGGTCGTGAACTTAGAAAGTTACCATGAATCAGGTTTCTCCTGAACGCAGTGTTGCCGTGGAAGGAGAAGTAGTCGGTTATGAAAGCCAAGTCTTGAGTAGTTAGTGCACTTGGTCAACTTGCAATTATGCGTCTTGCAAACTACGCGTGGTGAACGGTAAGAAGTTAATAAAGCCTAGCCTAGCGTTGCTCTTGGTAGTTAAGTACTTTTACCTTGAAAATAACCAGACTAACACATTTTGTGATTGCTTGTTTAGTAAGTAAAAATGTGGTATTAGGGCCCAACCACAAAATTGCGAATTGGTGCGATGCGAATTCGCGACGCAGAGAACAGGTTAGCAGTTAACAGCAACCAGCTCGTAGATTTTTACGATGCGAAGTCGCACCGCAGTTTTGTGTTTGGACCGAGACGTGAAAGCAGGATAGTCGTAATTATAACTAGCACGATTATAATTTACCGTAGTGTCACAGTGAAGGAACGAAGAAAAGAAGAAGAGCTCGTGGGTAAATAGTAACAGCCGCACGGGCCGATCTTCAAGGTTAAGCAACGCTTGACGAGGTCGGTCCGTGGATGGGTGACCATTTCAACATACCGAGTTTCCTCGGTGCCTCGGCAATCACGTTAAGCCGTTGGTCCGGCTGTAATTTGAAGATCTTTGACAGTCATTACGGGTAGTCAGAAGCTTGAGATCTGACACCAGTCTTGCCAAGGGATATCGTGTTACCCATGCTCCATGTAAAATACTGGTACTCAGCTGAATCCAGTAAGACTGGAAGCCGACCCCAATATATTTGGGAAAAGGCTTGGCAGATATATATCACAGTGAAGGAACCGGGCTTTACGCAAGTTATGTTATTGTTAGGTATTTAAATTAATATAATTTAGTAAACATCGACCTATGTGGCGTTGCTTGAGGGAGATGTCCAGCAATGGACGTCTTCTGGCTGCAAAGATGATGATGATGGAGCATTTCCTGAGAGCTTGTGTCATAGTGTGGCTTACAAGATAATATCCACATTGGTAAAATATAATCAGCCATACGAATCCATTTCTTGAAATATGCGGGGACACAACAAGCTAGTAAAAACTACCACGTATCCCAAAATAATCACTCCGATTGGCCAGCAAACTGGCAACCAGCAGAATAATTATGTAGGACATAGGCCGATGCCGCCGTCCCTTGATTGATTAATCCCTCAGTCGCCTCTCACAATAGCTATACAAAGTAATAGAGCGTTCTATTTGTAGCCGGACCACTTCGCTACAAATATCTACGTACACACATAGGTGACAATTTAGTCATAACGGAGTTAGCATCACAATCTTTAACGACTACACAATTTTGTAATATTTTAAACTTCTCTTCGTGTGAGGATGTGGCCACCTCTGGTGTCGGAGTTAGTTAAGCCGCCTCTGGGAACTCCACAGGCCTCTGAATAGACTATTTTAGCCTTACATTAACTATATAAGTCTAGGTTTCCTCACGATTTTATTATATAATTGCACAGCACATGTGTGAGTACTATGTTCCGACTAGATAAATCTACCATTCACTGTACCTATGTGTCGTTCGTTGACTTCTGTGTACCCTGGCAGTTGAGTGTGTCATGCTCTCTCTAATTTCTCTCTGATGCACATGTGTTGGATCATTCGGTTCCCTTCATGATGGTTGCGCTGAGTGGTACCGATCCATGCGTCATGTTCGTGAACGGGCGCCATCAGTTGGGATTGGTCATAACTTAGCTGTCTCGGCCTGTTAAAGTGTTTTTTTTTAAATTATTTGTTACTCTAGACGCTTTTACGTACACGTCTTTTTACATCGTTCTCACATAAATATATGTATTTTTTCAACAAGAATGATGTAAACAAAAACTTGTAATTAAAACTGATGGAAAAGAGTGTCCAGGGCGTTTCTTGCAAATTATTCTCCATTGAGATCTACAGACGCTTGCGAATTTGCAACTAGAGTCATCTTTTTATTAATTTTTTGTTTACAATTCAAAAGTACTTCTAAAGTTTACTTGAAATAAATACCTTGATTTTGATGTTTTCCTTCAATGTTGTCTGTGATATCCAAGATGAAATTCAAAAGTACATATGAATTTTAAAGAGTCGTATAGGTAATTTCTCGGATTTTAATCCATGTTCTAAAGCACGAGAGGCGAGATCTTAGCCACTGGTCCACCATGCCATTATTAAAATAACACAGAAGAACATACACGGATGTTATTATTGATTTTCTTCTGAAAGTCTAGGTGAGCAGTATTCATAACCGGCGTGCGCTTATGACTATGCGTAAGAACGTAAACTTGCTGATGGCAATATCGCACTCGTATTTTCTAAGAGATTTTCAGATACAAATCTGTCGAATTGCATCGCATTGTAATCGTACTTGCAATTAAAATCGCTTATCGTTGTGATATACATGTAATCGTGTAGACCCATCAGGAAAGTCGCAAGTAGCAAGTGGCGTTCTGTACTTTCTGCCTACCCCCATAGGAAAAAGCGCGAGTTTATGTATGTATGTTTATGTACGTCACATTGCAGTCCCAACGGTAACAATTACGAGGGTGGAGCTTTCATTAAACTTCATGAACTTCGTTTAGATTTATGTTCTGGGAGTTTCAAAGAGTTTGGCGCCTCGCTCACATCGTTCGGGTTTCTCGTTGAAATGTTTTGCGAGCTAGTCGACTGCCTCAACTAGTTTTAATTTTGTATTCGTAGCTCTTTTGTATGAAATGTGAATTGAGGTCGGTGTGAGTCTGGTTTTAGTATCGTGGTTTCTTGTGTTTGCTTCGATTTTTATGGTAGCGTTGGATGGCAGATCGGTTAATTTGCTATGGTGGAATTTTGTTTGGTAAATATTCAATTGTCACGTTGCGTTGCATCCATGAAATTCTAAACCTATTTCTGATTACTGACTATAAATACCTACTAATATTTGTACTATATCTAGTTTGATTGTGGCTAAAGAACTAATTGGCACCTACCGTAACAAAGAAATACCTACCTGAAAAATATTTCTTATGCGAAACAGTTTTCTTGTGCAACTAACGAAACAGCAGAACAAAACCAAATTGCAATTAGCGGGAGCGCAAACAATAAAAAAAACAATCAACATGGAACAAAAACCCTTTTTCTGTGGAGAGCATAAATCTTCCTTATTTAGACTCTCTTGGCACTCGAGGTTAGCGAACACATAAATAAAAACATTGTTTTCGTTAATTCTATGCAGATATAAATAAGGCTCTTATTCTATAAAGAATACCACGAAGATTTCTACTTAATTGTAGAGTAGCTTTTTCCCGAGGCTTCTGTCCCGTTGTCGCAGAAACGCAGAAACCATGCATTTTCACCATTCTAAACTACAAAATAACTTCTTTTTGGGCATTTGGTGTTCCTGTTTTCATTTCTTCGTTTTTAGACACCGACTTCCAAAAAAAATTATTTTTCACTTTGTAGTGTTTTTTGTTTTGTGTTTTTGGCTCGCGTATAAACAATAAACAGATGATTGCAGCAATCCCGAGAGATTTGCCATCAAGCAATCCCAAGAGATTTGCCGTCATTTATTGAAGATTTCTGTTGTATATCTCCGAAGTTCTTCATCAGATCTTTACCAAATTTTAATGGGACTCGACGGGAATTGACGGGGAAATCGGTGAACATAAAATATTATGAAAAACATAAAGTCTAACATAGAACCTCCTCCTTTTTGGCAAGTCGGTTAAAAAGCTATAGTTAGCTTATGGCACTAAGCGAAAGCGTAACTTTCTAAAATTGAATAAAAAATCGAAATTGGATTTGTACTTTCAAAGATTATTCTGAACAAACATACCGTGTTATCTCTTTATTGTAATAAGTAGAAAGTTAAGATATTTATGATTGCTAACCTGTTCTGTTCTGTCCCACTCCTGGGCCTCAACTAGACAGTTACCCTCTTACTAATAAACACTGAATAAAGTTATTTCAAGTTTAAACCTTTGAAAATGTATGGTGTATATATATGCCTGGTTTATCTTTATTTCGTGTTAGAGTACCTATTAATAATAAGTTTCAGATATAACTAAAAAAAATGGCAGTTACGAACGAATTTTGATAATTCGTAATAGATACCTTTTTTTGGTTTTCGGGGGGAAACCTTCAAAAAGCGCCAGAACCTTTGGAAAAAAGTCCAGGGAGAGTGGCTCGAGGCGAGTTTTACCTCACTAAAACCACCCCGGTGATCACCATCAGCACATGGAAGGGGGGCCCCGTTACCTCTTAAAAGACCACTCCGAAACCCCTCCGAGCAACGCCTGTTAGGGCACATCCCTGGTGAGACAGACGAGCGTCTCCCCTGGGCCTCGCTGTGCACGGCAGCACGTGATCACTGTGCCACCGTCTTATCTGGAGTCACATGCTGAACGGACAGAGTCTCCAATCTGGCCACCCGTGATCCCGGAGACCCGTCTGCCTGTGATGCAGACGGGGTTACAGCATTTTAGGCTTCGAGGCGGCTGCCTCCACGATGTCTTCTTTTTCGAGCGGGATCAGCGCTTTCACGATCCCGTGCATATTAATAGGTAACTACTCGCAGAAGGTATTTTGATTACCTATGTTATATAACAATAAAGGGGTTAGAACGGGTTAAAGTCAACCGAACAGTGGCCCACGATTGGTGATCGCCATTATCCTCAGTTGTCCATAAGACATAAAGGCCACACTCCCTTGATAGTTTACTCCTTTGATTTACATCTTGCATAGAAATGTTTCGATCGATGTCAAGTGTGTCAGCCCGACGCGTCGCAACCATATTGAGGAATTGGCCACTTCATAATGTGGCTGGCCATTTCATGAAACTTACTGTTAGTTTTGAATTTTTGCGTCCGTATCGTTAATGTATGTATAGTTCACATACTGACGAAGGTAATAAAGCTCGCCCAGTTTTCTATCGCTACTACATTTCACTGCATGTTCTTCCTCAATGATCACATTCTAATACCGCGACCATGATATTTCGCATAAACAAAGCCGCTAACGGTGAATAATGTAACTACTGAACGATATGAACAAACCATTTTTGGTAATATTGTCAAACGTTGAACATTCAGTTATATCGCCAACTAACAGTAAACTATTCCATGAAATGGCCGGTCACTTCATGAAAGCGCTACTTCAGCGATCTGGCTACCAAATTTACTTACGGACACCGTCAAGTGACTACTGGTCTTATACATTAATACTGTGTTCTGATCTTTATAAGTTTAAAGCTTAGTATTAAGCTTATAATATTCGTAACGATACCCTGTTCCGTTGTCAAATGAGGTGGAAATAATAATACGATACGACTGGAGAATTACGTAAATAGATTCTTTTAATACTTATTATTCCTGTGAAAACTGGAGAATATAGATAACCATTTGTACTACAAAGGCTGTACGTAGTTAATCATAAAGGCTTTGGTTGTGGGCGTTGACATTTAAACGTACTTAAGGTATGTTTTCTGTTTATAACTTTTAATGTTCGCTCAAGTAAAATGGCCCGCCCTAAACCTAAAGGTTGTGTTTAGCTTAGCTTGGGAACGTAGTGGAGGTTATACAAACAATTCAGACTTAATATTATAAATGTGAATGTAAATCTGTCTGTCTGTTACCATTTCGCGCCAACCGCTGAACCAATTTGGATATAATTTTGCATTTTGCACAGTTTAAAACTCTCAACATCCTGTTACAATTAGTTTGGGTATGATATTCATCCATTACTGATTGGGACCACAAACAACAGAATTGTTGTTAATGTTAGCACAGCTATCGTGTTGTTAATTGTTGCATGGTGTTTGTTGAACAACAAACAAGTTTCAACAGGCTGCGGATACACTGGGAGCAATACTTTGTAAGCGTGACGTTATTTAACTGTTGAAAAACAGCATCTCGTCTTTGTTTTCCTAAACAGTAAATGGAGGATTGTAGTGAATGGGGTTGTGGTGGATTGTTGTTGTGTGTTGTGTGTGTTGTGTTGTTGTGTGGATTGTTGTTGTTGTTGTGTTGTGTGTTGTTGTAGGTTGTAGTGGGTTGTGTTGTGTGTGGGTTGTTGCATTTTTCCATGTATGTTTTCAAGTCTCACGTAATGAGGGTTTCACTTTATAAGCTCCTTGCTGCCACGGAGTAATTTCTGATTGGAAAACCGATTGTTTACACTTCGCCCGTCCTGGGCATTATACCACGCTCAGAACTCCAAACTCAGCAGTTCGCTTTTTAGGGTTCCGTACCCAAAGGGTAAAAACGGGACCCTGTTACTAAGTCTCCGCGATTCGTCTGTCTGTCTGTCTGTCTGTCCGTCTGTCACCAGGCTGTATCTCATGAACCGTGATAGCTAGACAGTTGAAATTTTCACAGATGATGTATTTTTGTTGCCGCTATGACAACAAATACTAAAAACAGAATAAAATAAATATTTAAGTGGGGCTCCCATACAACAAACGTGATTTTTTGCCGGTTTTTGCGATAATGGTACGGAACCCTTCGTGCGCTAGTCCGACCCGCACTTGGCCAGTTTTTAAATACCGAGAAAGCCACAAAATGATTATTGCAAAATGAATTATTTTCTGAATTTCAGGTTTAATTATTTTGTTGTTTCTAAAACCTAGAACTAATATAGTTGAAATCTTTTCTAGGTTTCTTTTTCCAAGAGTTATACCCACACAAACTAGCTTCAACGTACGGCTATCACGACATTTCATGGAAGCCGCCTTTAACATCAAATGAGCCATAACTACCCAGTATTTTTAAAACCTTCCATTGACCTACTTTCTTCAAAATTGGTTTTCTGTTATGAATGAAAACTGTTAAAAATGCTTTGTTCTGTATCGCAAGACATTTAAATTAATAAAACGTTATTTAAATTAATAAAATTGTAATTAAGAGGGTCCGGATAAAAGCCACTCGATTAAATGTCGTATAACAATGACAAAAGGCCCTTAATGTAACCGAGGGCGCTCTCTGTCAGCCCTCCCTATTGATGCACAGATAGGGAGGACCCTATCAAAATTTAAATGCGGTCCATTTTAGCTGTTTCGGTCTGCGGAATCGTAATGAAAATATCCTTTACATTTACCTATATTAGATTTTTTATTCGACCCTATCTGTACCCGTATTAAGCCAAACCAATTATTCCTTGATGGTGAACCCGAGTTTTACACAAATGCGACTCGTTGTTGCGTGTCTGATATTTTCCTTTTCAATATTAAGGTTGTAGTAAGTGTGCGTCCAGAGCTCCAGAGCGCGCAACATCAACCCACAAGAGAAATATAGCGCTTTCATAAAATCCGAGGTGTCATTTCCTTTTGAATAGTTCGTTATATCTGCGCGGTGAACGAAGCCGCGTATAAAAGTCTCAGGTTATTACGAGTCCGCCGCGATCCTTCCGCGTCATTGTGGGCGAGCGTGTTATAAAACGGACACTAAATCTCGCTTCTATTGACAAACGACGTCCCTCGTTACAATACTGTACCATCGTTTTCCAGGCCCATACCATTTTATATTTCCTTCCACGTTTTGATGTCGTATGATCGTAAACTAGTATAGTTTCCTTCCTATTGAGCGTAAGGATTGAATATTCTCCTTTGATGTGTACCCAGTATTTGCGTCTATAAATAAAGCTGTTACATCAACGTTCGTTTACTAGTCCTCATTTATTGTGATGTTTTTGCTATTGGCGGCTATTTGCTATTGGCGGCTTTTCTTGAAATGCTCGTATCTATGACTTGGAGAAATGTTCATGTTTCTGTTATCGCTTTTATAGGCGGAATACGGGGTAGTAGACATTATGGCTAGCTAAGATATGGTAACTGAATTGAATAAGCAAAAACGAGTGGTAGGTTTAACCTGTTACATATATGTATATCGAACGTCATATATTGTGTCTACGAGTGTAGCCGCGGCAGATCTAGGTGGTAATATTTTGTTTTTCTTAGTTAGTATATCTTGACTATGATCTGATTACCATTTTAAATTATCCGTGTTTTCATCATAATTAAGGGAACATTATACCGGAATGAAGGCAGCCTATGTGCTATTCCAGACTATTTTCTATGTCTGTGCCCAATTTCATCCACATCCGTTCAGCCGTTCTAGCGTGATTGAGTAACAATCATACATCCACACTTCCACACACAAATCCATCCAATCTTTCACATTTATAATATTAGTAAGATAAGATTAAACAATAAAAACATTTTTACAAAAACATACAACCGACTTCCAAAAAAAGGGTATTAAAAAAAAAAACAAGACACACATTTTTGTAAAAAATGTTTAAATCCGGTACATAATGAGCAAGTTCCTTAGTAAGGTACCTATGCACGAAGTTATGCCAGAATCGATTACCCGAAGAACACAAAACTTGAACACAACCGGTGAAATGAGAGTTTTGAGGTGATAAACATAAACAAAAATAAAGTCGAATTGAGCACCTCTTCCTTTTTGATTTCGGTTAAAAAAACTCAAGCCCTAGAGTTCCTTAAATAGGGTGATTAGAAATTCGATGCATTCCATGACCAATAAGCACGTATTTTTGTTGCAATGTACAATATTGGTCGCAAGCCGTAACTGCAATCATTTGCGGTACTCTCTTTTTGAAAATGGAGAGAGATTTAATCCCAGAATTTTCAACGTATAACCGATCATCATCTGCCTCAAACTCATCTGCCTAGCCTTTTTCCCAATTATTGTTGGGGTCGGCTTTCAGTCTTACCGGATTCAGCTGAGTACCAGTGTTTTACATGGAGCGACTGCCTATCTGACCTCCACAACCCAGTAACTGGGTAACACGATATCTCTTGGCAAGACTGGTGTCAGATCTCAGGCTTCTGACTACCCGTAACGACTGTCAAAGATCTTCAAATGACAGCCGGGACCAACGGCTTAACGTGCTTTCCGAGGCACGGAATAAACTCGGTATGTTGAAATGGTCACCCATCCACGGACCGACCTCGTCAAGCGTTGCTTAACCTTGAAAATCGACCCGTGGGGCTGTTATTATTTAGCCACGAGCTTTCAATGTATAACCGATAAAAAGGTTTATCTGTAGTGAAATCCTTATGCTTATTAAAATTACATCACATTATCTGTTTTGTATTGTATCCATTTTGGTAGGTATGTACTTCATTTTACTCATATATACTTGATACGAAGATATAAATCCTCACTTTCAATACTTTTATATGCCATACATGAGAAGGAATTTATTACGTTTCGATAAATAAGTATGGTATAAGCCCTCTTTGTTGAAAGGGTCATAAATCACCCAAATGAACCCGAGCCTACATTCACAAAAGTAGCATCGTAAATAAATAAATACATTCTTCTTACACGGTTCCCGCCACTCTTCTGAACTCTGAACTCCTTCAAGTGATGTTCCCTTTGTGCAAATAATGGTAAATAGGTATTTATACAAACATATTTCGCATTTGTCAAAGGTGTCCTTTTATGGTGATTTGTGATATTTTTTTCGGTTTCGTGGGTTTTCTTTCTTTTGTAAGGACATCAGAAATATGTAGATATAGGTACCTACGTATTTTTTACCATCTCATTCGGTTTTGTTTCGGCTTCAAGAAAGAGCGCGTCGCTTTAGAGAGTAACCCCCGATTTTTAAACGACTTCATAAAGAAGTTCTCAGTTTCACCTGAATGTTTGTCCGCAATTTTCTTGCGTTTGGCTGAACCGATTCCGGTGGTCCAGAAAAGTATTTCTTACATTCTGGAGAAGGTTTTGTTATACAACATATGGACTACGTGACGTCGTTCGCATGGATCCGTTATAATATTTATATATGTATGTATTTTTGGCGCATTTCTCCGAAACTAGAAATTTAATAAAAAAAATTGGATTGATTGGATTAAGTATCTCTGAACTTAGGTCATATTACAAGTTTCATCAAAATCGAGTAGGCAGTTTTCAAGATATGGAGCATACAACCAAACTCTTAAGCGACGAACAGCACGAATGTGTAAATTGAGTTATTATGGTTATTTTGTTAATCTTTTAGGTACCTTACTATGGAACTTGATCAATTTGTAGTGATGGTGAACCAAAACTAAAAAGAGAGAAATATAAATATTTTCGCAAAAAAATATACCGACATCAAAAACAAAACACTATAAAGTGCAAAATAACTTTCGTATCAGAAGTCGGTGTCGCAAAAAGATAAAAACATGAGGTACGAAAGACACCGAATTCCGAAAAGAAAGTTATTGTTTTTGAGATCAGTAAATTTTTAGCAAAAAGTTTTCATTGAATTATGAATTTGATGTTGAGTATTGTCTGTAGCCTGAAATCCTGTCAAACTTTGGCATTAAGTTGGGTTTAACACGTTATGAAATCTAAATACTCAATTCAGAAACCGGACATAACTCACGGTTGCAGTGCTTTCGGATGTGGACTATCTGTAGGCCATAAACCGGAAATATCATACAATAGGTACGTACGAGAGAAACGCTATCGAGTTCACTTCAAAGGACAGAGCAAAAGGAACAAGCCGATTGGCAATAATCTTCATTTTCAGGAAGGAATCGTGACTAGTAGACGTGTCATGATGTTATCTACGAAGTCAATGTTGAATTAATGTGATTTACAGTAAAAGATTATTTAGATCAAACAACATCTTAGAACTGTAACTGTTCATAAATATCAACGTTGAAACCATTGGTAAGAAAAGTTCGTCTAGATCTGGTATCTCTTAGATGATTTAACTTTTTTAGGGTTTCCGAAATAGATATGTCGTAGTTGATGATGATGCTGTAGAGCATGCAGTCAAGTACATAATAAGTTTTTAAGTTAGGTGTCCAATTCTTGACATCCATGTCTGACGAATCATGTTCCTAAACGCCTTAAGAAACAAGTTCAAATCTTTTGAGAAGGACATGTAGAGAAACTCTGGGATGGATCTGCCAAATACCAACTTGATGCACTTGAGTCGATAGACAGACGGGCCAAGGGACTGATCGGCAACGATGCGCTGGTTGACTCAAAGTCCCAGAGCCTTGAACACCGACGACGAGTTGCCAGCCTGTCGGTTTTCTATCGGTTACATTTCGGGGAGTGTGCGATGGAAGTGCACAATTTGATTCTGCCTAGCCCTTTCCATCATCGGACAACAAGACGTACGGCAATGCGCCATCGTGCATTGTGGATATCATTTTAAATTTTATTTTTGTTTTCTGTGTGGGTCTGTACTTCTGCCTTTATGCAAATCTGGAAGTTTGCTATTCCGGGATTTTGCTTATCTGTCCTTCTGCTGCAGAGGGATATAGCGAGTGATTATTATAGATCATTTCGGACTTTTACCTGTAAGACTTGGTAAATCTTAAGTTTTACCTGTAAATGCTAGGTTTTGCCGTAGTTCGGACTTTTACAGTAACATTTATTTGTTGCAAAGATTTTTTTCTTTTTAATTTTGGTACCTACTTTATATTATTACTATGAAAATACGCATTATTAAAGATAACTCAAAAACTACTCGTCAGATCTTGATGAAACACATACACCACATGGGAAGCACCAGCTTTCAAGTAAAAATATAGTCATGAACACCAATGAAAAAAAAATACTTTCAAATTGAGAACCTTATCCATTTTGAAGCCAAAAGATTAAAAATCATCCCGGTTCAAAAACATCTAAAAACATGTAACCAAAACTAAAAAGAGAGAAATATAAATATTTTCGCAAAAAAATATACCGACATCAAAAACAAAACACTATAAAGTGCAAAATAACTTTCGTATCAGAAGTCGGTGTCGCAAAAAGATAAAAACATGAGGTACGAAAGACACCGAATTCCGAAAAGAAAGTTATTGTTTTTGAGATCAGTAAATTTTTAGCAAAAAGTTTTCATTGAATTATGAATTTGATGTTGAGTATTGTCTGTAGCCTGAAATCCTGTCAAACTTTGGCATTAAGTTGGGTTTAACACGTTATGAAATCTAAATACTCAATTCAGAAACCGGACATAACTCACGGTTGCAGTGCTTTCGGATGTGGACTATCTGTAGGCCATAAACCGGAAATATCATACAATAGGTACGTACGAGAGAAACGCTATCGAGTTCACTTCAAAGGACAGAGCAAAAGGAACAAGCCGATTGGCAATAATCTTCATTTTCAGGAAGGAATCGTGACTAGTAGACGTGTCATGATGTTATCTACGAAGTCAATGTTGAATTAATGTGATTTACAGTAAAAGATTATTTAGATCAAACAACATCTTAGAACTGTAACTGTTCATAAATATCAACGTTGAAACCATTGGTAAGAAAAGTTCGTCTAGATCTGGTATCTCTTAGATGATTTAACTTTTTTAGGGTTTCCGAAATAGATATGTCGTAGTTGATGATGATGCTGTAGAGCATGCAGTCAAGTACATAATAAGTTTTTAAGTTAGGTGTCCAATTCTTGACATCCATGTCTGACGAATCATGTTCCTAAACGCCTTAAGAAACAAGTTCAAATCTTTTGAGAAGGACATGTAGAGAAACCGTAAGGACAAATAAAATTGGTTATAATGTAAACAAACTTTCTATTGTATATTTCGAGTGTTGGAAATTTGTATTCTGAACACGTCGAGAGTTTACCGACGTTTCGTTAACCACCGAATAAAATGTCTTCAGCAATACAAACAAAACGCATCGCGAGTGCATTTTCATAGATGCAACGTATAAACATTTCACATTGAAGCAATTTAAAAAGCTCACCAGTATTTGTATTTACACATTTTAATTAATTATCACCATATCCTCGAATATTTTAATAAAATTAAACTTAATGATGTTAATCTTCTAAACTGCGATTCTGCGTCCAACAATGAAACCAAAGATGAACACAGAGATTGAAAAAGCAAAGAGGAATGAAAGAAATAAACTAAAAAGTAATCTACCGAAACGATAAATCAATTTCAGCCCATTGAATCAAAGGCTACGTTTATGGATTCATAGTTAATAAACATTTCCGTGTCTGCGGTATATAAGGTTTTTATTGGGCTTTCCAATATTGACGGATGCAGACTTGGCCATCACCAATTCTCTTCGGAAATGATGTGCGGAATCGGCAAGTAAAAGGCATTAAATCTGTCTGGAGCGTTCGATTTGCATTGGGAAAATTGCATTTTCGAATCGTTGGCGACAAGGAGGCGGCGCCTGAATGTTTGCAAAAGTGTTGCGAAAGCTTTGCTTAGAGTTTTGCCCCTAGCGTTGCCACTGGCAATACGATGCCGCACCGTGCCAAGCAAATGACGTAAAACGGAATCACTTGTGGACTTTGCGGCAAATCACAGTGTATTTTTACCCGACTACGACGAAGCAAAAGGGCGGGGTATGTTTTTGACCGGTATGTGTGTACGTATACTACTTATCAAACTACTTATCATATATTAACAAATGGCGTTGGAAGCGTCTTGTTTGTCCACTGGTTGGCTATGTGACGTCACATTAAATTGAATATGGCGCCCTCTAGGGGGCACGAGGTCAAGGACAAAACAACCTTTTTTACGCCCCACCCCATCTTGTGTGGTATCATTCAACAGGGATTTTGAAATAAAGGAAAGGTTTCATACATCATATTTTTGTCCAGTATACCGTTTGCGAGATATATCCCGTCGAAGTCATGAAGACTAATTTTTTAACTGACCACAGCGTCGCAAAGTGTTTGTTAATCGGTATGTTTGTATGTAAGTATGCATTTATGATGAAGAACTTACAAGGAATAAATATTTTTTGTATTTCATACTTAATCATAGTGGTGGAGGGGACGCCCTAGAAAGACATTCATAGACCTTATAGGTGATGTTCTTCAGAAAGGCCAGGTGCGCAGTACTCATAACCGGCGTGTGTGTATGACTAGATGTATGAATGTGAGTGAAGCAAAAGAAGTATGTAAGGATCGTAGCAGGTGGCGTTGGGAAAAAGGCGTGAGTTTATGTATGTATGTATGTCATAGTGGTGTTCAGAAGATAACTGTGGTCGTATGCTACTTTGCAGAATGTATTGTTTTGTTACGGTAGGTGGCATACGTCCACGAACAAGTAAGTTGTTTTTATTAATATCCGATACGTATGTATCAAATAGTTTGTACCTACATAACAATTTCAGATGAAAATATTTTCTTGTTTCATAATTTTTAGAGCGTGATTTTTTTGTAGTCGGGTTTTAGTTTTTGGACTGATTATTTTATTGCGTTGTTGTGCAGATATTTATCAACGCTGCGGTGTTGAATTATGTTTAGAATAAATTATTTAAGCAATTTCACCTGCCACCCTCGAGTGCTCGAGTGTGAGCCCGTATTACAGTTTATCTTCAGTAAGTTAAAAAAGAAAACGTCCAGTGACAAATAAAACAATGCCTCAAACAAAAATTTAAAAATCACTAGCCAGTAAGTAGCAAAAAGGTTTACACAATAAAAATAAGTAACACCATATTTAATCTTAAACAAAAAAGAAAAATGAATTCATTTTGAAATTGACAGTGAAAAAACATTATAAAATTTTTTGGGCATAGATGTAAATTTTAGTAAAAAATATTTATTTTATATTTATAAAACAAAATTAACAAGAAGAAAACAGCATACCTAAAACAGAAACGAGAACTGTTGTCATTGAAAACGATAAAAAAAATGGAATTATGCTATCCAGTAGATTGTGGGGAGTATACTGTAGCGCCAATGCTGGTGCCAGCATATAATCCCCGAAAATATTGTGAACTGGTACAGCCAGCGTGCTTGCCGCGTTGTCGCAAGACGGAGTACTACTGCTGTGAGAAGCCGCGCAAGTCTCGGTCGCCACCTCCGTCTTATGACTGCTGTGAGCCCCCTCCGCAGAAAGGGTGTTGTTCGCCCCCTCCCAGCCGGCGCCCTCCCCAACCTTGCCCCGAACCAGAACCTTGTTGCTACCAACACCCTTGTTGCAACCAACACCCTTGTTGCAACCAACAACCTTGTAGCAAACCAGTAAAGACAAAATATATAATGCCATGCTACAGATACGAAGACGGACGTATTGTAAGTTATGTTTATGAAATAGTAAAGTACTGCCCGACAAAATAGAAGTAGATTGAGGTTCATTTTGCTCGTTTACGTATCGAGTAGAATAAATCACGTCTTTTAATAAATCGATGATGTATTGAGTAGTTTGAAGTAACAGGAATAGATTGACATGGAACATTACCCGTACTGAAACCAACATAACATTACAATAGGTACATGGAGGCATTCCTTGAAGAGCCAAACAGCTATATGGTAATAACTACTAGCCGGTGGGGTGCAGCCAATCTCATGCTTTATTGGGAAACAATACCCTTTTAATAAAGTAATGTTCTACAATTCCTTGTTTGAATCAAAGCTCTGACATAAAAGAATAACGGTGAAGTGAATTCTGAACATATCTGTTTGAATAATTCAGTGGATATACCACATTATCGAGGTGGGCGTGTCTTTGTGAATATTTTCGCTGTCCCATTGTTTTGTTGTTAGTTTCAGGAACGGTATGTTCCGACACGTTATGGTAGACTCCCCCTGTCAGCGTACCGTCGAAACGGAATTCAGGATCAAATGCATGGCTACCGTGGAGCTGTCCGATACTTATGTGCGGGTCCAGGACCAAACGGCACGTTGTGTGTCAACACCTTAGTTGAACCTATGGCTAGAATATACCCGAGGGTCACACAAGAAATGCTTCCTGTAAGAAGGAAGAAAGATAAAAAAAATATCTGCTAAATAAAATTATTATTTAGCGTGATGTCTGACTACCTATTTAATTAGTGCCATCGACCTTGTTTATTAAAAAATAAGAAAAGAACGCACCTGGCAGGTAAATCCTCTGCCGACATCTGCGCTAAAACGGAACGGAATTCAAGATCACAAATACAACGAATGTGGCAGTATTTCATACATTCGCAAGTGTTGGAACGAAGTGAGGTGGAGCAACTACCCTTTTGCCATCCTTGTCAAACCGACGAAGAAATGTCCCGTACTTAAAAAGAAGTTCTGACCTCGTCTCTGGTGCGTAAATTAGTAATTAGCGTTTATTGAGGCATATAACAGCAATGACAAGTCTCAACATTTTTACCATTTCTGTTATACATTTGAATATATACGATGGATACATAAATAGAACAGACCATGCTTAATCGTAATAAATATATGAGTGCAAAGCTTTCATATTAAAGTTGTACCTAAACTGTTTTCACCATAATTATGTTTATATTGCGAAAATACCTGGAAATTCGCAATGCCTGAGTAGGTCGAAACTAAACTGCGACTGTCTGGTCCGTTGCAGGTGAGAAAGCTCCCCGTGAGCGCGTTCAAGCGCAATGGAATGCAAGACGTTGAGCACTCTACGCAAGGCACTGCGAATTTCCTTAGAAGGGAACCTCGAGACGTGGCCGTTGAATGTGAGGTCCGCCAACACCGTGTCAAAGTTGCCGATCCAGCCAAAGTACCTCCTTATTGCCCTATTGCCTGTTCTCACCTCAAGAAAGAGCCTATTGAAGTTAAACTTGAAGATATATTGGATGACTAGTGCTAGCAACAACTGAAGCCACCCTCTCACTCACAAATATATGCAGATCTGAATCATTAGAGAAATTGTAGACGTAAATAAGAACGGACAAGTGTATGCGACCACCTTATGTAAGCGAATTTTCTTGTATTATTGCAGGGTTCACGTTGTACGGGGTTTCTAATTTTTCATACCCAATAAGTCTTCTTTCAAAAATAAAAATCGTTTCTGCCTACTATTTGTTTTTGATCAAATAGGATCGCAATGTTAAAATAGTTAGTCAATTTGAATTTTGCATTGTTTCAGGCAAATCAACCAACGCTGCTGATGCGCCGCGCTTGTGAGGTGGCTTGCGGGACGCGCAAGAGGAAACCTTTCGTGGTTTCGTCATATGCGGCAGACCCTCACAACGAAATACGAAGGTTCCATTCCGAAGATGATCGGGTATATTCATATTCAAACAACTAATCCTTAGGTACCACTTCAGTATTTGCAAATTAAGTATAAATATTGGGTTTAGTTAGCAACTTAGCGATGATTTTGTGCTGAATTTATTCTTCGGTGGAATAATAAATCTTGAGTCTCATAATAATTCTTCCTCGACAAATAACTTCCTTCGGTTGATTCCAATTGAACTCAACGACATTTTATGAAAAATTAATATTCAGTAGGAGGATGGAAAACCGCCATCTGAATTGATTCCCACGCAATATCCTTTTAGAAGCTGAAGCCAAAGCAAAAAGCCGAATAAACTAAAGAAATTCAATTTCATTACAAACCCAGTCAGTGCTAGAAAAATGAATCCGACGTGGACCACAACCGGAAAATGAGATTAGAATTCTTATAATAAAAATTTAAAAGTTCGGGACAAATTAATTCGTCGCAAGCGAAATAATTGCATCACAGAGAGAAAGTATATTCTTGTGTTCGGTTTAAACATGTCTTTACTTTACCTAATGCCCTAATTTAGGTAGGAACTTGTAAGAATCCTGAACCATCTTACGCAGTTACACAGTGTAGAAGGTTTGACATTCAATTTTATAGGATTATCATATTAGCATTGTTTGGGTTGAAGCATCGTAACGGCATAAATCATAGTAAGCTAAATAATTATGCTTATACATTATTTATTTGGAAACATAATCTACACATGTCGAATCTACAACGACAGAACAACATTAACAAAGTAAAAGGAATTGTTCAACTTCAAAATGTCTGTTTAAGAATAGGCTTATCCGTAGAATTAGAATTTTAATTAAACTGTTCCACTATTTACGAGCAATTTACGTGAGATTAGATGTTATTTGGAGTTCGGCTGTTGGTGTGTTTTTGACATCGATCGTGCCGTCTCGCGGACCACAGTGTTTACTCGGTGAACGCGACATGGGTTCAGATGGGGATTTATTTTCGACTGGGGCTCAAGATACGACTCTTCGTGATTGGACCTGGTAATCCGAAGGCTCGCAGAATTAGGCCGGCTCTGCACACGAAACACCCGGCGACTTGCTCCTGTCTAGTTAAACATTTTATTGTTTGACATACTTGACAGTTTAATTAAAGTTTAATCTCTTAACGTGATGGTTCACTAATCCGCTGCGTCCGCAAACTTGAGCGCGATCTCACAATTGAATATTCAACGAATTGTACACACCACCTCACCTGGGCCATTTGGCATCCTTTAAGGCAAAAGAAAGTTAACAGATCTTTAACTGAATTTAAACTTTTAACACTCCTCGTCTAAGCCCAGTAATTAACAGAAAGCGTAGTTATTATCCGAAACATGGAAACTTTTTGGATAGGAATTTGGACTTAGGTACGATTCGGGCTTTTTTACCTGCAAAGTTAATTAATTTACGGGATTCCAGTTCAGAAACTTATCTGGCTTATATTATGCAAATAAGAAGATTGCCGTCTCCCGAAGAATTGTTTAAAATTGAATTTTATTTGTTGATTCTGGATGAATTCATGATCTTCTTCGAGTCCCTTTTCACTCCGTATTTTTTTTATAATCTTTTTAATTTTGTTTTTGTTTATGAACAGGGGAACTGTTGCTATCACTTCGAGAGAAAAAAACCTTCCAATTGCGAGCCGTGTTGGGTTCCGGAACCATGTCAGCCTTGTGTTCCGTGTGTCTCTAGCCCGTGTTGCGCGTCGAAGTGTCTCGAGTGTCAGTACGTCGACGGTGTGTATGCGCACCCCACGGACCCGACGAGCTGCTGCCAATTCTCCTGCTGAATTGTTCCCTTAAAGAAACGTTTTGTGAAAGTCCGTAAATTATTTGTGTCCGTTTATTCTCCTTATGCCCAAACAATTTGGCGGCTATATTTTTGCTAGTAAAAATTCTACAAAACTTCTTGTTTCATTTTTAAATATGTCAAAGCACACTAAAACAGAGTCGAAGCGAAACGACGCGTCAGTCTGCACAACGTCCTACATACATTTCTTCTATCAAGAAATAAACCCGATAAAATAAATTCAAACGCCTAAAAATTTACAGAAAGTAGTTACTTATTGGCTTAGTTTATTATGAGTAGATTATTTTTATCCAATAGCCAATATCTACATGTTTTTAGATGTTTTTAAGCCGGCATGATCTGACGAGTAGTTTTTGAGTTATCTTTAACAATGCGTATTTTCATAGTAATAATATAAAGTAGGTACCAAAATTAAAAAGAAAAAAATCTTTGCAACAAATAAATGTTACTGTAAAAGTCCGAACTACGGCAAAACCTTTTACCGGTAAAACTTAAGATTTACCAAGTCTTACAGGTAAAAGTCTGAAATGATCTATAATAATCATTCGCTATATCCCTCTGCAGCAGAAGGACAGATAAGCAAAAATGGAATTGCATAAACGCAGAGTACAGACCCACACAGAAAACAAAAATAAAATTTAAAATGATATCCACAATGCACGATGGCGCATTGCCGTACGTCTTGTTGTCCGATGATGGAAAGGGCTAGGCAGAATCAAATTGTGCCCTTCCATCGCACACTCCCCGAAATGTAACCGATAGAAAACCGACAGGCTGTCAACTCGTCGTCGGTGTTCAAGGCTCTGGGACTTTGAGTCAACCAGCGCATCGTTGCCGATCAGTCCCTTGGCCCGTCTGTCTATCGACTCAAGTGCATCAAGTTGGTATTTGGCAGATCCATCCCAGAGATGAGATAATGAGAAGTTTATAATGCGCATAACTATTTAACGACTGACCTTTTCATCCAACTTAGCTAAAAACACTCTCATCATCATCTCATCATTTTCCTGCCCTTGTACCATGTTACTTGGGATCGGCGGAACACGTTTTCCTCTTCCATACCGTCCCCGCCACGCCATCACTAACTACCTTTTCTTTCATATCACTCGTCACACAGTTCATCCATCTTTTCTTTGGCCGTCTCCGCCCTCTCCATCGATTCACAATTATATTCATAATTCTTTTAGTTACATGCGTCATCCCTCCTCATCACATTTCCATACCAGGCAAACGGTTTAAATTTTTCTGTCACTGGCACCACTTTCAAACTTCCTCTAATATACTCATTTCTCACTTTATTTATTTATTTATTTAATACTTCATGCACACAATCGTACAGCGGCGGACTTAATGCCTTAGGCATTTTCTACCAGTCAACCTTTGGGTGATGCAGAGACAAATAGTGGTAGGTGCAATATTATAAGCAAATCACGACAAGGTGGGTTTAATCAAATACAAAGATATACATACATACTATAAAATACGTAAAATATATATTAAAATATATATATATATATATATATACTAAATACACGAATATACTTAAACAGTTAGTAGTAGCAGATATTTGGAAAACATTATCGCTGTGACGATACTACTGCCAACTTCTTACGAACGTGCTCGCGAGCCTTCACTTTGAATGCCAATCGGTTGGTCGCCATCCTGATTTCTTGGGGGAGCGCATTCCACAGAGAGATAGACTGAACGAAGAAAGAACAGTGAATGAAGTCAGTGCGATGAGTGGGACATTGAAGAAGACGGTTATGTGAAGAGCGAAGATTTTTGTTGTGGTTGGCGCAAGTATATTGAAAGTGAGGGGTAACTAGGGAGGGGTAGGGGGTAGATAACTAGGGGTATTGGAAGAGGTAAGAAATGAAAACAAGGTAGTAAGTGCCCTTAACTCTCTGCGTTGACGTATGGGCAACCACTTTAGAAGTGATCTATGCGCAGAGACATGATCGTACTTACGCAGATTGAAAACGAATCGAATGCAGTTACACTTTACCTAGGCACTTTATCTATTCTCATCTCTTTTCATTGATCTTTTTCACAGCCCAACATTCTGATCCTTACAGTACTACAGGTCTAATCACGGACTTGTAAATTTTCCCCTTTAGCTTGAGGGACATCCCGTGGGTCGCAAGTTGTTCCAGTGACCTGTCGCCATTTCTTCCAGTGACCTGTCGCCATTTCATCCATCCCGAGTTGATCCAGTGCGTCTCGGTTTACGTCGCCATCCCCTTGGACATGCTACCCTAGGTACTGGAAGTCAGAGCACATCGGTTGGGTGTTCCAGGGAGAGTTAAAGGCACGGAACTGGAAAGACCGCCAAAATCGCAGAACAAGTATTCTGTTTCAGTCCTGCTCAATTTCAAGCCAACACTCTTCAGTCTGTGCCATAATACCTCCAATTTTCTCTGGACTGTCTGGGTCTCTCTTCCTGTATGTCCGACGACAGAGCGTCCATTATCATCAGGAAGAGGTAAGGACTGAGAGCCGACCCTTGGTGCAAGCCGAATACCACACAGAAGCTGCCAGTAGTGCCCACTGTAGACTGCATCGACTGTACATCGCACGGATCAACTGTACATACTTCCCAAGCACACTTTTCTTCTTAAGGGCCCACCACAAAACCTTACGGGGCACCCGGTCGTATGCCTTCTCGAGACCAATGAACACTCTCGATGAATAAAAAACTTAATTAAAATTATCAGATATACACTTCATTTTTGATTGAAGAGGCGTTTGTATTTTACTTTTTTTAAGGATTGGGGACACATGTTCTACAACTTTTACTAAGTCTCGATAGCAATAGTTTTTCAATTAAGGGTTAGGACCCTCAACACTTATGCACATGAGCAGAGCTGTGTGGAGCGTTAAATACGGAAATCGGAGTACAAAACAAACGTCGCAGGAAAAATCTTTTTAATGATGTAAAAGAGATACTAAATACGCCTCGACAAAACTACTAGCACTCTTTCGCTTCGCTACTGTTGCCACAATTTTCAGGCAATCGCGTTGTTGAAGACCCCTGCCACACTTCGAAGCCTAGCTGAAAAGAGAGGAGAGAATCTCCTATGGCCTCACTCAGGTACTGACTGGTGCGTGTCTGAGTGAGGCCTGGTCCATAAGGAGGATATGAGAAGGCCGATCCCACTCGGAGAAAAAGGCGTCAGGGAGTTAACCACCTCCTCGATGCCTTAAAACGCTGAGATTGCGCCCGCAGCATAATGAGACGGTATTCCGTGGCCGAGGGCGCTCAGATCGGTTATTCTGTCCGCCCACCAATTGACTCCCGGAAAGACGGTGGCAGAGTGATCAGGTGCTGCTGTGCACAGCGAGGCTCAGAAGGGACTCTTTTACAGTTTCACTAGGGATGTGCATTAACAGACGTTGCACAAAGAGGATTCCGGGGTGGTCTTTTAAGGGGTCACGGGAGCCCTTTGATGTGCTCATGGTGATAACCGGGGTGGTTTTAGTTTGGTAAACACTAAACATCCCACATTTCTTGGTTTTTTTCCCCAAAAAGTACAGGCACCTTTTGAAGGTTTCCCACCGATAAAAAAAGCACCACACTGCTGGTGGCCACAGACGCACTGTGCACCTCGAGTTTGTGTTGCCGGTAGGAGTTTTTCCACAGATTACAAACAATTGACGAAGATTTATTGATTAATAGATATTTCACTTGGAGGTGTTTGAAACGCGTTCCGCCGAGTGAGAAAATAAGTTATAAAAAAAAACACACCTATCGATGGGTACTTATGGAACGTGCACACTGTACAAAAACTACAATTTAGGAGTTGGCGTGCAGCTCAAAAGCAACCCGTCATTTCAAAGCTTTAAACTAATCAGAAAGAAAGAACGTATGTTAGACAGGTAATATTTGTTAATATTTTATCCAGCTGACCAAATCTCGATCACGGTGGCAAACCTTGATGTAGCCTAGCGAAGTAGGTACTACGTAGGATATACCTAGTGCTCACTGTAATTTTTTGGTAGGACGACAATTCGATACGACTGGACAATTAGCAGCCTTATTGCGTAATGAATTCGGCAAGGCAAAGGGCAAAGAGTATGAAAAATCGACCAATCACATGCGAGATGAAAGATATGCGATGCGGATTTCCGTCTATGTAATTGGTCAATTTTTCATACTTCGCCGCACGCGCGCTTCGTCGCTTTTATGGTAAAAGCGTCCAGGTATTGGAAGCTATGACAAAGTCAAAGTCAAAAATATTTATTTCAACTAGGCCATTAAGCGGCCCTTTTGTACGTCAAATTTACACGTAATAAAAATTGATTCTACCGTGCATTCGGCAAAGTAGCTAAAATAACAGCATAGCAGCGTTGCATAGCGTAGCAGCAGTATAGTAGCGTAACTAAAATAGACGAAACGCGCGGTTTCTATATCCGTTTTCTGTCTTATCTTTCTAACAGCTTAAGCGGCTGAGCTTAGCCGACCCGCAAGAGATGTTATGTGAGGACCCCACTGCAATTTGTCGTCTAGAGTTATTCCTAGGAAAACTGTTTGATTTATGAAGTCCATTCAATATGATGTCACATTCGCTACTTTTAACTTTCGGCAACGTGAATCTAATTTAGTGTCAAATTGTTTGCCGTAAACCAATTTTGGACCTGATGAATAGAGTTATTCACATCATCAAGATTTTAAGACCGCTGATCTATTTTAAATATCAAAGATGCGTCATCAGCAAATAACACCATCTTCGGTTGATTTTGTAGTTATTGGGGCAAATCGTTAATGTAAAAAAAAACTTTTTAAAAATACAACCGACTTCCAAATAAAAACACTACAAAGTTAAAAATAAGTGAGAAATTGAAGTTATTTTTCACTTTGCAGTGTTTTTATTTGGACGTCGGTTGTATTTTTTTGTAAAAAAGTCTTTTTTATTTTTCACCTTTTAGTTGTTGTACATAATGGACCAGTTCTATAGGCTATAATGTCCAAAGTGATGCAAGAATTGATTAACACAATAACATGAAACTTAAGCAAACCGGTAGATTGAGAGCATATCAGGGTGAACTGTTCACACCTGCATACCCCTTCAGAGCGTACCAGTGTGATGTTATGTTATGAAATGGTATAATCAATAAACAGACATGCGATTACAGCTATCCCGAGTGATGTGCCTTCATTTATTGAAGAGTTCTGATGTATATCTCCGAAGTCCTTCATCAGATCTTGATTTAATTTAAATGGAACTACATGACAAGCACTAGCTTTCAAATAAAAATAATTATCAAAATTGTTTCACCAAGTAAAAAGTTCTGAGGTAACACGCATTAAAAAAAATACATTCGAATTAATAACCTCCTCTGTTTTGGGAAGTCGGTAAATTAAAACGAGGAATGGACCCAATATCGAGCCTTGAGGAACACCCATTGTCATTTCATACCCTAGTGAGTTTACGCCGTTTACCTGAACTTTAACTTGTCTGGCTTTTAAATATGATCTAAGTAACTCAAGGGCTGTATGTCTAATTCCATAATTCCTAGCTTTAATAATAGTGTATCATGGTTAACGCAATCGAACGCCTTCGAGAGGTCCCAAAATATTCCAATGGCGTCTTGTGCTTCCTTCCAGGTGTAAAAGATATCCTTTATTAGGGTACCGGACACCAGCGTCAGTTGTGCAACGCCCTTTGGTGAAACCGTATTGTTGATCATAAAAGATTGAATGTTTGTCAAAATGACGCAACAATTGGTTGATCATTAAGACCTTACTGAGAATCGGCAGAATTGACACACGCCAAGTCAAAAAGCCAATAATTATATTATTGGTTTTTTGCTATCCCCGGATTTAAACAATGGAACTACTTTACTGTGTTTCATGAGGTCCGGAAAAACCTCTTGGTCGACACTATACTTCATATAAAACATAGCTTGATCTCTGTGACAAATATCAAACTGACGTATACGTTATTGTTACGTCATTGTTAGCCTGTCAAGCGCTATTGTTACTGTATTGATACTGACAGCTGTCGCAGAGATCAAGCTATCTTTTATGAAGTATAGTGTTAAATATGAACGCTAAATAGGGCGCAATAGCTTTAATAATTTGTTAAGAGACTTTTACAGATAGTCCCCAAAGATCTTCTGTTGATTTAATTTTAAGATCATTAAATCTTAAACCTTTAAATGAGCAATTCTTGTATATATAATCTGAATCTCGAATACGGCTCCAACGATTTTCATGAAATTTACTATGCAGGGCCTTTCGGGTGGCGATAAATCGATATAGCTAGGTTTCATTTTTCTCTATTTTCACCCGAGCAGAGCTCCGTCGCCCAGGTACTGCTTTTAAAATAGCCTGGGGGTTTGTATGTTGAAACTTGAACTCCGAAGAGCACGCCTTTAAATTATTTCTAAGTAAGGCAGCAGAGAGCGCGGGTGAGGAGTTTAAGGCTGCTGTAGTTTTAAGAGGAATATTAACAAAAATGTGTTCAAATTCCTGAGCTACCTCTATATCTGAGTATATGGGACCATGTATAGTCGTTAAATTAAATTCAGTATTACTCTGTTTTTTTCTACCTGTTTCATTATTTATTATTTCACAGGTAGTTTTTATTTTATAGTCTGCTGATTTTATTTTATTGCTATTATACAGCGCTTTAGCTATTTTGCATGCAATATTAAAGGTTTTTGAATATATCGCAACATATTTATCAAAACTTGTATTATTTATATGTTGCTTTAGGCCATAAATTCATATAGCTTTTCCCTGCTTTTACGAAAGCCTGGTGTCGCCCAGTCGCTAAATACGAACTTGGTGTAAGTACTTTTCGCAAAGTGTCATTAAATTGCGTGATGAGTACTTTAAAAGACTCGTCATAGAAGTCATTTGGGTCATCTATATTATTATGTTTATGTTTTGAACACATAATTTACTAGTCAAGATTTTATTAAATTTTTACATGTAATTGTTCCAAATTTTATTTGCATTTTTTGCAAAGGTATGTAGTTGCTAAACGTTATTGTTTGCCCACTGTGATCAGATGCTAATTTATTTATAATTTCTTTATTTAGGTTATCACAATTACAAAAAACGTTATCTATACAAGTCGCAGAAGAAGCTGTCACTCTGGTTGGCTACATAAAAACATTTGCCAGATTAAATGATCTAAAAAGACCCTATAACCTGATACTGTTAGAGTTATTTTCTAATAAGTTAATGTTAAAATCACCACATATGACGATTGATTTAGAACTATTACTAACTTTTTAATACATCTTCCATTATACTGTCAAACACAGATAGATTCTGGTAACTTTGAGGTATGTAGACACATACTACAACACGCTTATCAAGCTCAACACAGGACAATTCAATGGTGTGTTCAACCGACAGTCTAACAATGTATTTCTTTCTTTAGATTTAATAGATTTTCTAATAAGTATTAATGATCCGCCATGTATTATACGTTTTCTGCTGTAATGGCTAGTTGGCCATTACAGCAGAAAACGTAAGATAATAATTTTCATAATTAATGGACCTTAATTGGTGACCTTTTAACCAATGTTGATATTATTTATCTAACAGAGACAAATAATATCAAATTTGGATTTTTCTAGAAATAGTTCAATTTCTAATAATTTGAAAGTGCAACCTTGAATGTTCTGGTTTAACAATTTTAAAGAGTATTGTCCTTCCCCTAGCTTTGTACCACTAAATTGTTTCCAAGAAGATACCTTCTTACTATTTACTAATAATAACTGATTATTTGCAGGGGTAACTTCTATTGTCTTATGGATTACTTTAAATCTATGTTACTAGTTGAACTAGGCAAAACTTGATAGTAAATCAATCGAATTTTATAATAATTAATGATAATTATAAAATTGTGAGCAGTGGTGGCCCAGTGGTATTGGCCGCGACTTACAAGTTGTAGGTCGTGGGTTCGAGCCCAGGCAGGCGATTTACTTTGTGTAAATTATATCATCACCACTGCTCTCAAAACGGTGAAGGAAAACATCGTGAGGAAACCGGCATGTCCTAGAACCAAAAATTCGAAGACATGTGACATCCACCAACTCGCACTGGGCCTGCGTGGTGGATTACGGCCCATCCGCTCTCACAGAGAGGAGGCCTGTGTCCCAGCAGTGGGAACATTAATAGGCTGATGATGATGTGATAAAATTCGATAGATTTACTATCACTTCATTTAAAGACAAACAAGCACCTCAAAGTTCTCAGACACCATCAAGGACTATACTAACCAAGTAATAATCATGATGTGTAACATGAGGGGAGGAATTACAACCAACAGAACAATCCACTTACGTACTGAATACTGATACATTGTTTAGTTTTATTACCTCCAAATACTTTTTAGGTGTGTTTCCTGTGACAAATGTAAGAAATCTGTATCAAACAGACGTAAAGATAAACGATCTGTATAGTATGATTACTTTGATTCTCGTCTATCAGAGCGTAAAGGCGTCACAGATATATTATTTTGTTGCAGAAAACATGTCGGTCAGAAGCCTTCACGCAATCAAACAGAAAAAAGAAGATCTCGAAGATTCCTAAGAAAACCGCAATAAACTGTTGTGAAATAAAAAATAATATTAGAAAAAGTTTATGCAAAAATGCAACTCGTGCGTTGTGTGAACAGCCACTGTGTGCTTGTGTTCGTGTGTGTTTGTGAGAGGGTTTGAGGGGGGCCAATGAGAAGGCGGCGCGGGAGGGGGGCGGGGCGAGGTGTGCGGTGACTGCACCATGCGACCGCCGCTGCCGCTGCTGCTGCTCGCCGCGTGCGCCGCTTGCACCGCGCAGATTGCGTGGACGCCGATTTTCCTCGACGGCAGCAGTGAGTATAATTGTGCTACCGATTGTCACTACAATATCACCCAAAAAACTTAGTTTACTAAGGGTCACTTGCGCGTTCCTAGGTTATTCTAAATAATCCGGTGTTAACAGCTAGCTCCGGGTTAATCAGATAAATTATGTTGTTCCATCTACAGTTAGAAGTAAATCTAGAGCTAAACTTATTTAACCCGCCGATGTGGGCGAGTTAAGTCAATTCAAACTAAAGGTCTAGAGGTAGTACCATTTTACGCGTTTAAATAATATAAATCGGTCCACGCCTTTACGAGATATTCGCTAATCAGTGTAAGGGAAATGTTGTTTTCTGATGATGACGAAGAAAATTTTCTATGACATGTCTATATTTTTTTGACTATATCATAGAAGTAAAATATTACCAGATATCAAATTAGGGGCACCAAAACGCGATTTTTTTCCTATTTTGAACAAAAAGTTTAAAATTACCGCAAATAAAAAATTTATCGTGGTGGTTAAGGCTTAGTTCGCAGTTTTTATTAGCGCGTTTTTTTTTTGGCCTATTCTGCGTCCTATGGCATTGTATGAAGCTGCACGCACTTTCGGTAAAAAAATCGCCGAATAAAAATCGCAGTGCGGCGGCCTGATTGCGGTGGTCAACGAATGATGCAAATACAATACGATTAAAATTAATTAATGTCATCTTAAAAAAATTAGGACAAGAAAGTATTACGTATCGTAGTGTAGTGTAAAAGGGACTTAGGGACACGCATACAAGTTCCGTTCATAGTTCATTCACTTATTTTTGGTCGGATTACATTTCAGGGCACAGACATTGGTTAAAATGTCTACGACTTAAATCCGAGTTTACAAACTCCACATTTATTTATTTATTCCAATTAAGCGTGCAAATGGGCCTAGGTTGATTACATGAATGTCAAGTAGCCAAAAATGGATAAAAAAAATAAGAACAAAAATATAAAAAACACGCCTGGCTTGTCAAAAACTGAATAAAAAATTTAACACAAAATTAATGAAAAGCTAAATGACTGAAAACCAATCTTTTCAGCGAAGTCGGAGGACCTGCGAACTGTGCAATAATCTTTTTAATTTATGGTGGTACTCTACTTTTATCTATGCTTCATCTAATTTTCAAATGTGTTCCTTTCGCTTTTTGGCGACATTATACAACTTCTTCAATTCATAAAAAGAAAACTTATGGCGGGATTATTTCAAGTGAAGTTATTTTGTAATTCTATACCTTTATGTTGTCTATTAAAATCTATTGAAAGAGGCGCGATTTCGGTAAAGTTGTACTGAGAAATTAATTTTAGGCTGATTTCTATTTACCTCAAAAACATTGGAGTGTGTTACATCCGCATCTAATGAAAACGTAGTTTACATAAGACTAAACGTGACAAAGTAAAAAAAAAATACACGCATTTTATTTAAATTACATGCTAAAACTATTGTATTACTGAAAAGTAGCATTTCTGAACAATCACATTATCTAAAAGAGGTTAGTCATAAACTATAAACTGTGTTATCATGAGTTACTTTTCACTAGGAGTTAGGACAATCCTCTAATTGTATTCGCAGGTCAAGTAGATCTGTGGACGCAGTCGTCGTCTGGCTGCGCGTGCCCGGGCGGCGATGGCGACGACTGTGCGTGCTGCGTGCGCGACGGCGCTTGCCCCTGTGGCGACGTCGCGCCGGCGCGCTGCGCGCAGTGTGGCATGGAACAGTATTGTGCTAATAGTAAGTGCTTCTTATATAATAGGGTCAAATTCTTATATAAGGGCATAATTGAGACACAGTCGAAGGGAAGCGTCGAGTCGGTCTAAAAGATGTACTTGATAGTAATACTGACCCTCATATCCACAACAGTGAAGTCCATTGGAAGCGATTGTATCTGTAGCTCCTATCCTTTATCTTAATGTAAATGTGTGATTATAGTTCTCGCCAAACTTCTTGGCCGCCCTGAAGTTGGCTACAATTTATTTATTTATTTATTTATGTATTCTTTATTGTACACCAGAAAATACAATGTTTACAATGTCTGCGCAGTAGTAAATCTCATACAAAAACAGCACCGTTTCGTGCCTTGCGCTTGCGGTAAACCGACTTCAGGGCGGCCAAGAAGTTTGGCGAGGACTTTCTTCTTCTTAGTCGTAACGCTCTTGACAGAGCGGTCGTGGTCGTCATGAAGTATCGGTAGTATATGCGGCAGATGTAATGCGTCTCACAATGTCTCGCCACTTTTCCCGATTCGAAGTCATCCGGGTACATTCGTGCACGGGACCGCCCACAGCAGACTTGATCTGGTCGGTCCAACGCATGGGTGACCTACCACGTGGTCTAGTGCCTTCCACTTTTCCTTGGACGACTAACCGCTCTATGGACTGACTGTCTCGCCTTGAAACGTGCCCGAATAAAGTGAGTATTCGGGACTGTACTATTGCGGACAGCCGCTGCTTTATGTGGAGTTCTTGGAGTATCGAGACATTTGTTCGAAACTCGGTCCACGACACTCCGAGCATTCTTCTCCAGCACCACATCTCCAGAGCGTCGTCTTCTTTTTTCTTTCCACCTCCCGCAACGTCCACGTCTCTGCAGCGTACAGAAATATGGGTTAAATTAAAGTGCGCACGAGCCTGGTCTTCGTGGCTTTGGTGATGTTTCTGTTTCTCCATATTTTTTTCATTTTGTCCATTGCAGTTCTTGTGATCGCCATACGCCTCTTTATCTCGTCAATGCAGCCACCGTTATTCGAGATTAAAGCTCCAAGATATACGTAGGATTGGACTACGTCGCAGTTCGCGATCTGAGTAACTTCTGGCAAATTATTGTTAGCACGGTCCACAATCATCACCTTGGTCTTGCTGCGATTTATCTTTAATCCGAATTCAAGGCTCACTTGTTCCATTTTGCGTAGGAGTTCTTCCATATGGCGAGCACTAGAAGCAAAAAGAGTGGTGTCATCTGCGTAGCGCAAATTCGCAATGTTGTAGCCACCAACCGCACCCCATCTGTCCAATGCTCCAGAGTTATGCGCATTATAAGCTCTGTGTAGATATTAAATAAGAGCGGCGATATAATGCATCCTTGGCGGACACCTGCACTGGGGTGGAAGTTACTGGACCGGATGTCATCTGTTCGTACCGAGGCTGTGCTTTCTTCGTACAACCGGCGAGGTCTTTACCTGGTAGAGATAGGGGTCAATATGCTATGTACATTTCAGATCGAAGCGTCGCTTCCCTTCGACTCTATCTGAGTGTGGTTTGACCCTATGGCTCACATTTCTACCCTGCATCCAAAACCTGCAGTTTAAGCGCGTGATACCGCGTGCAATTGGCCGAATTATAAATTCCCCTTTTTCTTTCACTTTGGTTAGGATTAGAGAAAACACGGCCTAATTGACAGTTTAAAGTAGTCGACAGATATGCAGATAGTTTGAGGTACCTAAATCTTTTTGCCCTTAAACTACGTTCAACCCTAATGGTACCGAAGCCAGATTGGAAAAATATTCTCATAAAATGCTGAGCTGATAGTGGATCGCCCGCTGTTGAACATCAGGTTTCCTGTCACAAACAGGCACATGCTAAGCACTTGTACTTCTGGCTTATTTCTTCAGAACTAACATGGACATATGTAGGTTATTTATATAAATAAATAAGTTGTTAAATTGCTCCTTGCAGCAGTTCTTCCCCAGGACTGCAACAGATGTTAAAGTCCAGCTAATTGGCCAAAGTATATGAGTTTTAATGGGTTCCATGCTGTACACTCTTAGCTTTTATTTTTCTTCCTATTTCATTCCGCACAAAATTACTGTTCTCCACGGACAAGATGTATCTTTGTTACAAGAAATTCAATTATTATCTATGCGGCTGGCAGAGCGCCAGGCTATCATTGATATGTTTCCTTTTCCGGTGGAAAATTAATATTTTTAATTTTATGGTACGATACACACGACACAATAACAAAAATCTTGGTTAATAAATAAGAATGAGGGCGAATTTGGTCACAACATACCATAAAAAGTTATACCATAAGAATAGAAGTACGCTATTATTATAACTGCTGTTTTTCTTTTGGACGTAGGACTACTCTAAACCCATAATTAAGAAACTAAAAGTTAGCTTATTTACTTTCCATAATTAACTACGAAATTAACGATTAACTTACAGTTATTAGGACCGCTACATACACAGCAATCATAGAATAAAAATGTTCATAAATTCCTATAACATTTTTGATTTCATTTAGAATTCAATAAAACGTTTCCAGATACAAAATCTATATCTATACTTCTATACTAATATTATAAAGAGGAAAGTTTTGTATTTTTATATTTTTGTATGAAACTGACACCAGTCTTACCTAGTTACTGGGTTGTGGAGGTCAGATAGGCAGTCGCTCCATGTAGAACACTAGTACTCAGCTAAATCCGGTAAGACTGGAAGCCGACCCCAATATAGTTGGGAAAAGGCTAGGCAGATTGATTGATATTTTTGTATGAAACGAATAAACTTAAAAACTACTGGACCGATTACAAAAATTCTTTCACCGTTTGGAAGCTACACTATATCCGGGTGACATAGGGAACTACGCGGTTGAAACCGTGAGGCGTTCTCTAGTAAGGTATAAATCACATAGCACTACATAACGCTACATGTCAATAACCCATTACATTCATAACAACCCATAGATCGAAACAGACTGCAATTAGCCATTTGTTTAGCAAAGTGCTTTATTGTTGAAACTAACAAATTAAAGGCCTGTGTTATTACACAGTAGCTTTATGTCTGGTTTACGCAATGCGAGCTAGCGTGCGAGTCGACCTACTGAATAGCTGCTGTGCAGCAACTCGCACTGTTGGACGTATCATACGAGTGTTACTCGCACTTATGAGTGGAACAGTACCTCGCGTCCGAGTAACTTCAAAATGTTTTGTTTACTCTCGCTTGCTCGCATTACCCCATCAGTCTTTCGCATAGCAGCGGCTCGCACTTCCCTCTCTTTCTTCTGACTGACTGGCGAGCTAATGTCGGACGCGTTCGACAGTAGCTCGCCAGTCAGTCGCAAGAGGATCCTGTGGGTTGACGTGTGCATGCAATTCGCAAGAGTCTAGACAGCTACTCTTATAATGAAAACAGCCAAGGCAAGTCGAGCTACTGACATATCAGTACACAAAGCGAGTAGCTGTCTACTTTCTAGTCAGCAGCTCGTACTGTGTAAACCAGGCATTAGGAACCTACGAGTATCTGATTTGTGGTCTAGTTTCAACATTTCAGCACATTGTCGATAAACACGGTTTTACGAGTTAGGTAATGGATCTGATGAAATGAGCTGGCTTCTAATCGACATAAAATAGTGTAATCAAACCCTTATCAATCACTTTCAATATAGTTTGGAGATCGTCATCTCATTTATGAACCCGTCCGGGAAGGTAGATCTATTAAGGAAATGTCTCAAATCGTCCCGAAGGTCTAAGATTTCAAGGCAAAAGATTTAAAGAATTTCTGTTTTATTCTATTAGGTCATAGGGACTATTTTAAAACCAGACAAGAGAGATAGTCTTGAGTATGAGTTAGACATTTTCACAGAAAAATTAGGTCAGTGCCGCAAATCTTATCAAGAGTCTCAGTGATTGATTTATGTTCTACCTTTTATAAGTAGGTACTATAGGTTTAGCTGTATATGAAAGCTCCAGATTTACATTAACCTACTTCGTTGTGGCCTTGGCAACTGTGACTTCTTAATCGAGGCGTTTAATACTTAGACCGATTTTTTTTTTTGTTTTTTTTTTTTTTTCCGGGCTTGTAGTAATAAAACTTGGAGGGTGCTATATACACTTAATTTCATCGATAGAAAAAACCCACATAAAGGGTTTAAGCCCCACACGTTTTTGCACTTCACAGGTTTTTGCAGAAACGATCACGAATACGATTCTGCAAAAATATAAGGCAAAAATGCGCAGGGGTTCTTTTAAGGCAATGATAAAATTCAAAATTAGAGCTATGATTCTTACGTCAGTGCGTAAAACAATTTAAAGATTAACAAAAAATCCACAAAGAAAATGTGATAGTCCCAAAAAAAATTGCAGGATTTTAGGAAATGCAATAAAAGCGTGTGAAATTATGTTAGAAGATCGACTTTTGTGGCTCAATACAAAAATATCTTACTTTTTGTGTATTAATTGAATATTTTTGTTATATTATCTAGGCTATGGCCGTAAAAATAACATTCAATGTACGCTTCTATGAGACCTAGGTCCAAAGTTATGGTTCTTAGACTATGTGGATATCATAATAAGTAAGTCTAATACTAAAATTGCTTTATCTTTAAGGGTGTGGTGAGTGCAGTTAAAGTTTTATTATTACAAGTTAGGACATAGGGAAGAGCGGGGCTAAAAGTGCCGAGTTGTTCCGATGAGAAAAGGAACGCAAGTAACAAACGGAGCGTGTCGTATGACGTTTGTTGCACAATTTTATGATACTATGCCGTTTTAGTTTCTTCCATTATGGTAGAATAGTAGTTAAGTAGAGATTTATTTTTTTGTAGGATAAGTTTGTATTTGAAACGACGGAACAACCAGTGCCATAACGGGGTTCCGTTGTTCCGTTCCGGTCGATCTCATGAAAAATGTTTTGATAAGAAAACTGTTTAAAGATACACAAAACAATATCAGTATTCAGAAACTACAATAATCATTATTTAAATATGTGCGTAAGCCACACAGTATAGTACAAATCGGCACGTTTATCCCCGCTCACCCCTATTGTAAAACTGACCTATAAAAATAATATGTAAGCATGTTCAATTTGGTATGTCTCGACCTTAAGTATTAAAAAAAATTGGCCAAGTACGAGTTGGACTCGCATACGATGGGTACCGTACCATTATCGCAAAAACCGGCTCACGTTTGTTGTATGGGAGCCCCACTTTAATATTTGTTTTATTCTGATTTTTAGTATTTGTTGTTATAGCGACAACAGAAATACATGATCTGTGAAAAATTCAACTGTCTAGCTATCACGGTTCATGAGATACAGCCTGCTGACAGACGGATCGTGGAGTCTTAATAATAGGGTCCCGTTTTTACTCTTTGGGTACGGAACCCTAAAAACGCCTCGCTACACAAGACTTTGTTCTAAATACCAATTTTCTTTCAGTGTGCAACATCACGATTGACTCAAGAATCCTCAAGAGCAAGTCTGGCAAGACATTCGGCCAGATCAAGTCACCTTCCATCGAGGGTCCTGGTGCATGTTCCTACTTCTTGCAGCCGGATGCTGGCCAGCGGGTCGAGATACAGTTGTACCGGCTCGTCTCCGTCGGCAAGTTTAATGGCACCAGGTAAAATTTTCATGTGATAAAAAATAACGACTGTACGTAAAATGCTGAAAACACGCATCACACGGCATCACAGTACTCGCCAATCTTCGTGGCCGCTCTGAAGTTGGTTTTCCGATGCACATGGCATGGCGTACTGCTGTTTTAGTATGAGATTTACTACTGAGCAGCCATTGTAGCCAACTTCAGGGCGGCCAAGAAGATTGGAGAGTACTGTACGTAGCACGTTTTTTACAGTGTTAACAGAGGGATGTTGCCATTTGATCTCAGCGTTAACCGTGGTTCATACTTTTTACTATGACAACGTATACGAACCAAGGCTATTCATCATCATCATCATATCAGCCGAAAGACGTCCACTGCTGGACATAGGCCTCGCCCAAGCGTCGCCACATTGACCGGTCCCGTGCGTCTCGCAACCAGCGGATCCCCGTAACCTTCACCAGGTCATCGGTCCACCTAGTGGGAGGCCTTCCAACGCAACGTCTTCCGGTTCGCGGTCGCCACTCCAGAACCTTTCTGCCCCATCGACCATCCGTTCTGCGAGCAATGTGCCCTGCCCACTGCCACTTGAGTTTGGCAATTCTTCGGGCTATGTCGGTAACCCTGGTTCTCTTGCGGATCTCTACATTTCTGATTCGATCACGCAAGGAAACTCCGAGCATAGCCCTCTCCATTGCCCTTTGAGTGACTGTAAGCTTTCTGATGAGGCCCATTGTAAGCGACCACGTCTCAGAGCCATATGTCATCACTGGCAACACACACTGGTCATAGACTTTCGTCTTGAGACACTGTGGTAAGTTGGACGAGAAGATACCGCGCAACTTTCCGAACGCTACCCAGCCGAGTCGGATTCGACGGTTGACCTCTTTCTCGAAGTTGGCCCTACCCAATTGGATCGTTTGTCCAAGGTAGACATAGTCGCCCACAACTTCGAGTGTAGAGTCTCCGACCTTGATAGGAGTGGGTGTAGGCTATTATTTACTACAAAAAAACGTGCAGAACAATGCCCTGTGAACCACAGCTAAAGCTGCACAAAAAGAGTGCCATACTGATCACAGGATAAATACAGCATTCTGCTAAGCCAAACGTTTCCTTTCCTATGCCTATGAACGACAGAGTAATGTTTTCTCCTTTATTTTCTCTCTGTCTCTCTCTTCCTTTCTCATATCTATGTCCGCAATCTTAAATCCACTAAATATGGGCTTCACGGGAGTTTATTATTTCTACGCAAAGAATTTGATGGAATATATATATTCCCATCACGATTTCAGTAAACACATTTTGATATCGAGTCAATTTCTACTTTCAGTCGCAACAAATATTACTTACGTTCGTGAATACAAATAGCATTATTATCTGTAAGCCTTTATAAATATTCTAACTTCATTTATCAATAGGATCCTATAATTCCTGTTGTGACTGACTGAATTTTAAGCTTAATTGAAAAGCAATGAATTCCATCCGAAATTATCTATGCAATCAGAAACTAGGTTCCGATTATACCATCCTGATTTACTGATTTGATATGAGCATACGGGTTATATGTTTTGGACATAAATAGTTTTGAATAATGCTTCAATTACGAATGACATTTATTGCCTTTATTACCCATTGAGTATTTATATTACAAGGCTGTTTTAACTAAAGGGTCTTTCAACAAGGACGGGTCGATGTTATAATTGAATAAAACAAGATGTGTGTGAGATATTAACGAAATTTATTTTTTATTTAAAAGGCCCATTTATGCCATTATGGATGGAATATGACATCGTTCAAATGTCCGCCGCGGCTTTGTATGGTGGCACGAATCCGAGAGGTCCAATTTTTAATGACTCTGCTGCATAGATCGAGCGAGCGCTACAGATCAATGATAAACAATTTCTTTTGGCTTGAATTGAACAATATGGACGTGAACGACATGTGGTTCCAGCAAGATGGCGCTACTTGCCACACAGCGAACGACACAATCGACATTCTGCATGAACGGTTTGAGGGTAGAGTTAGAGTTCCGCTAGACTTTTTCTTGTGGGGTTTTCTGAAGTCGCAGGTTTATGCCAATAAACCACATTCGACCGTTGCCCTGAAAGCCAACATAACGCAGGCAATCGCTCGGATTCAGCCGGATCTATGCAGCAGAGTCATTAAAAATTGGAACTCTCGGTGCCACCATACGAAGCCGCGGCGGACATTTGAGCGATGTCATATTCCATCCATAATAGCATAAATGGGCCTTTTAAATAAAAAATCAATTTCGTTAATATCTCACACACATCTTGTTTTATTCAATTTTAACATCGACCCGTCGTTGTTGAAAGACCCTTTATAAAACGATTAGTTACTGCTGCATTCGCTTTGGTCACGCATTTGCTATTACGCCCGTTCTCTTTATATTAAATGGATACTAAAAAAAGCATATTAGTAAATCGTTTGCGATTATGTCGACCAAGCATACATAATGTATAAGCAGTAATTTATTTGTTAAAACGTAAAATATTTAAGTTGGTAACGCCTCTAATTCTTTCAGGAATTTTCAAAGCTACAGGCTGGACAAAATTTTTGTGACAGTCGTACAGATGGACCTGTCTAAATCCTTGTCACATGCAGAATCCTAAAAAGCAATCTATAAAATCAGATTTGTCGATCGGAATCATAGTTTCGCTGAACATTTATGAGAGTTATATGGACCGGGACGTGATTGGTGGAAAAGAATCGGGTGTGACGGGTCCGAGGTTTCCCCTCACTGCTATGATCAATGTCCCGTCAAATTGAATATTGTCAGAAGATCGTCTTAGGATAGACACCGTCCGTATTAATATTATATCGTTCAATACATGTGTTACAAGATGCTTCGACCGCATTGAAAGCTTGCAAGAAATCTAAATATGAAGCGATTGTGACAAAAATAAAGCATTTATTTTCAGTTTGTTTTGTTCCACCGCAGAGCACTTTAATCGCACTTTAATTTCCTTTTCAATTTAACTCGATATGCTGCTTAAAGACAGACATATGCATCAAGTTGGTCCCTCTACGCCTTTTTCTGTTGCGATGATAATATTGTAAGAGTTACTATATAAATGACAATCACAGTGCCATCAGATTGTTGGATCTTAACACCAAATTGAGGTAACAAGCGTGACGTCATCATATAGCTATTAGCGTCTTGCTCTACGTTCTACGGTGTCCGATGATTGGATGTCGATCATACACGAGCTCCTACCTGAGATTGTAATCACTCGCCCATAGACTGTCTTCAAACTATACCAAAGCTTCATTATCAGCTGCGTCGCATGTTATATTGTATCGTATTGTCATGAAACCGGCATTTCAGAAATGTATGTGGTATTTGATTAATGTGGTGGCTACCTGACTAAGCATACGGGAATGTTTGCTGAACCTCGATAATGCTGTAGCATAAATATAATTGTACAGTCTGCTGTATTTGTGAGCACATAAAGTGATGTGGCGCACATTTATATGCGATTTAAGCGTATACTTTTAACATTGTTGGCAGCGGTGGCTTACCCGCGAGTGCCGCAGTCGTTGTCGGATCCAAGACAAATTTGTCTGAATTATGTTGTGCACAATAATTCTTATGTATCCGACGGCGGTAACGGTTACACGTATATAATAATTTTTGTTCATTTCGTTCCAGCACAAACACATAGTTTAATACTATTCGCGGTTCTGTTTTGACCGATGTTAGGTTGCGGATAATAAGAACTCATGCACAAGTTAATCCCGAATCCTAACTACTATTTTATTGCACCTAATTTTAATAATAGGTACCACAAAATTGATCCATACTACGCGCAAGGAGGAACATTTGATCTCATAATGATCATTACTGCTGGTCGTAGGCCTGTTATGTGTATGTAAATCCATATTAATATTATAAATGTGAAAGTACCTAACTCTAATATATATTAGTCTGTTACGATGGAATTTGGTATAGAGATAGTTTGAGACCCTGGAAAGGACATAGAATAGTTTTTATCCCGGTAGTGTATTCCCTTGGGATGACAAAACAGATGTTACGCGGGCGAAGGCGCGGACTAAAGCTAGTTAGAATTAAAATATGATTCTTTCGCAGCTGCGTGGGAGGCTGGCTGCAGCTGAGCAGCGCGAGCGCAGTGCCGGCGGGCGGCGCGGCCGAGACCCGCCTGTGTGGCGTCAACGAGCGGTACACCCCGCCCGTCGTGCTCTTCGCAGACCACGGCGCTTCTACTTTAGAGTTTAGGTGAGTTTTACATGTGTCGGGACATCTACGCCACTACGTACGAACTACAAAAAGATTTATTGTCGCAAATCCTATATCGCACAGTCAAAGTTCTTCACGCGATTTGAGCATATACAACGGTCTCTTTTTTTAGTGGAGATCGCGGGACTTTACACCCGGTTCCGCTGGTCAGTAAAGGTCTTCTCTTCCTAAGTTTAACATGAAAGCATTCAAAAATTCAGCATCTAGGCAGGTATCCAATTTAAAGCAGGTTACAAAAAACCGACGCCAATTACCACATCTTCTACACAAAGCTGCCATGGCACATTAATGCGATAATGGTACAAATACCCACGTGAAAAGACTGAAAAGACCGCACGAAAAATAAAATTCAGCATTTCAACTATCCCAAATGGCATATTAAATGGTCGTTAACGCTCCAAAATTGTTGCTCTGTTGATTCAGCCAGGTAAGCAAAGTTTAAACAGGCTGCTTTTAAAATTCTATTTTTAAATAAATTCCTTCTTAATTAGTATACTTAGGCCTTCGATGAGCTTAAAAATAACGAAGGTACTAATTTTAAACATGCATACATACGAGGCTATATTTTGTGGACCATTGTACTCGTACTAACGGTATCAGAATAAACTCATTATTTGAGGCAAACCACAGCACGAATATCAGAATGTGGACGATATTATCCTCCTACTTGTATCTACATATTCATAGTTGACATTCAAATCATATGCCTTAGATTCATCGATCATTAAACGTAACTCGTTAAGCAATCCGATCTACTCGTGCGGTGGTAATGAATCCAACCAAAATGAACAATAATTAATTACATTTTCATCCGCTAATGGGAACGGCAGGCACTCAAATGAGCATTATTTCCGGATAGTGAAGCGATGCGGCCGCGTGGAGCATTTCAGAATTTATCTCCATTTGCAGTTCGGTTCGGAAGCGCGAATTCCGGTAGTGAGAGGCAGTCGGAATCGGAACAAAAGGTCGTCACAGCGGAACCGGTAATGCTCGATTCGGGATTGTGGCCGGTTGTCAGGGAGTGCTGCAAATGCTCTTGTCAGCTGACGACGTTGAATTGCTTGATTTTATGAACTTACGTACTGGCGGGCGCCCCGAGCACTGGATATGTTGTACAGATTTTATGTCAGTTCATATAACGGCCTGCTATTATGCTAAGAGTAGGCTAAACTATAAATAATCATGTTGTTACAAACTTGCTTGTATAAAGGTTTATCCACACATATCAGGGCCACAGGTTCACACACGTCCATGCACGGGACGTGTGTAAACGAGTTCATATAAAATGTACCCAACGATATTTTTTTGAGCCCCTGACGGGGCACGGTCTGTCCACGTCCCGGGCACGGCCCTGATATGTGTGGGTAAACCTTAAATTCGACATAGTGTTGATCCTAAATATACAAAACATTATGGCGTCAGCCAGTAACGCAAAATAGATAATCCAATCTTCTTCAACATAAAAATAGACGTAGATAAAATAAACAGTTTATTTATAGTCAGAATCAGAACAACCTTTACCGAAATACATTTTTCATTTTTTGCGAACCCTACTCACATATCAACAATTCATAAGCGCCTTTAATACAGTCCTTTGTTACCAGGATAACAGAAAAGACTGTGAGGTCACAGTTCCTCGCGTTCTTCAGTTTCACGTCGCTAAGTAATACCCAAGGCGTTGGGTTTCACCCGAGGGGCGGCTCACGGATACCCCACACAGGTAAATATCTACAACATTTCTGTATTTTAATAAGGAGAAGTAAAGGAAAACTCAAACGAAACTGGTTTTTAAACCCGACTGCCGAAGGAGGGTAATGTGTTTATCAGTCTATGTATGTATGTATGTAAGTATGTATGTATGTAAGTATGTATGTATGTAAGTATGTACATACATACTTACATACATACATACATCATATGTTTTTTCCTATGTGGTGTTCTAGAGACCAAACGCGTGGGCCGATTTTGATGGTTCTTACGTCAATCGATTCGTCTTAACCCCGCGAGTGTTACTGGCTACATAAAAATGGGAAAATAGGAAAATGGCGGTTCGCTTGGGCGCCATATTGTGGGGGCCAAATTTTTTTAAAAACCTATCGTGTGGAGTATCAAAAGAAAGGTTTTTAAGAGGTGATTTCAAAAATATATAACACTTATATGTTTAAATGTACCTAATTCGAAAAAAAAATAACTAAAAAAGTAAATTAAAAAAATCAAAAACCCGACTGCTTGAAAAGCGAACTAAAAAAAACGTAAACAAGGAGAAAATCATGCTGTGCAGTCGGAGGATACGATAGCCAGCTCGTGAATACGTATCCTCCGACTGCACAGCATGATTTTCTCCTTGTTTACGTCTTTTTAGTTCTCTTTTCAAGCTGTCGGGCTTTTGTTTTTTTTTTTAATAAGCATGATAATTATTTCAATTTAGATTTTAATCTAGTGCCTAATTCAGGAACTTAACACACAATATTTAAGTAAAAACTCGACTCTCAAAGGATGTGTTTTTCTTTCAAAAGGCCTTACCCGCTTTTATTTAATAATTTGCTATAAGAAAACAAGTTTTTACATGAAAACATTATGAATGCGCCGAAAATTGCTCTTCAAGAAAATATACGGTGGCCATTTACGGAATAATTCACCTTTACAATGTGGCCGTCAGTTTTTGTGCCAGTATTTGGCCTCTTTTGTTTTACTGTTGAATTATTGCTAATTAGACAGGACGAATAAAGGTCGGGAAATGATTGCCTATTCTTTATATAGCCTTATCCGCCCAACCATCTTAGGAGGATCATCGGTGGGAGGTTCACTAACAAGCAGTTGACCATTTCCTCCATCCATATTGTGGGGATATATTAGTGGCTTCCGGTTTTACGTCCTTTTGTGGTACTTACAGGGTTTTCTCTGCAGACATAACGTTTTCATTTTGCGGCCAACTATGTGTATATATCGCAGGGATATGATGAAAACAGGGAATTGATCAAATCTCTCTAAGAGCGAGCGTAGCGAGCTCGGGAGCTTAGGGTACCCCGACACGGACAGGTTAGGTTCGAAGGGGATGACGGGAGCTGAAGTGAGCGAGCAAAGCGAGCGAACTCAGCTCCCGTCATCTCCTTCGTGTTAGGTTACTTTAGACCCTGCATACAGAAATAGGAGCCCCGCGCAGCGGGGCTCCGTCGGCTCTGCCACACAAATACTAATTCAACGTACAAAATAAACCTTTAAATTACTACAGAAAAGTTATTTTTGTCATTTCACTGAACCAATTTTGCTTAGACATTTGATCAATTCCCTGTTTTCATCATATCCTTGCGACATATATAACTTGTATGAAACTGTATTTATTCTAAATAGTTACTGTCTACCTTATAAGATCTCCAAAATTCTTTCGTTTTTATTTATTATTTTTTTTTGTTCATAGTTGGAACTGGAACTAATACATGATTTTTTGTAGTATAATACAGTTGCCAACTGCAGTTCTTTATAAATGTAGTTTTGGCTAACTCGAACGAGCATTTGATGATAAATTGCTGGAAAATCGTCTTTCACACTGCAATGTATTCATTAGATATATTCCATTTCACTTGTATACATTTGCTTTTCTTCTCAATCGAAGACGATTTCAATGGTAATGAACGATACATTCAAGACATCGTATCTCCCTTTCTAAAGATATTTTCCTTAAGAAAAAAATCATATGGGACAATATGAGTAATTATTACTTTCTTCAGCTAAATAAGGGCAGAAGGGTGTCCCAATGCTGGGTTTGTGTCAAAAACATGGCGTCGACTATTATAGGACTATAGGATAGCTGTCTTGTCAAGATATTTTCGGAAGTAGCGCAAGTGTTTCGGGCGTTGGAGACCCTCGTCAGATGTTGCCTTATAATTGTTGCCTTTACACGCCCCATAGCATTATGAGATATACTTATATGTCATTTACTTGTTATACCTTGAATACACACCTTATTATGTAGCTTTCCTGGTTTTGTTTGGGGTCTCAGTATTTGTGGTTGTTTGGTAAATATTTCTCATATTTACAGTGAGTATATCTAATCCTACAATATTCTATAGCATAGATTGAAATAAAATACTCGTAATAACACTAACATAATGATTATAAATCAACATAAAATCTTATTCAGTTTTGTATTTCATGGAAAAGTTTTAACTGAGGATTTAAAGAATAAAATAAAATACTGGCTGGATGGTGTTCTACGTTAACACACAATTCGATTTTTAAATATTATCTAATGGAGGGAAAGTTTCATTTCGCATACTTACCCATTGTTATTGCTTGTGCTTTTTTCGCTGTGCGCGCTCTGTTTAATAAATGATCGATAGATAAATAAAAAGTCATACAGAGCATTAGTTTAGTTAAACTTGCAAACATTCAATACACGGCGAAAAGTTCAGCGGTATATCGGCGTGATTGAGCTGAATCCCACTTATTTGTGAAACTCAATCATGCAAATTATTCGTGCCGAATGAAGTGTGTTAATAATAATGTCTGTAATTTTCCCATTTATATGAGCGGAATAACTCGTGTGCTCTGTAACAAGTTTTCGCTGAAATGTGTAATGTGTTTGATATTACTTTGACTACAGTGCTATATAGAAATCGTTTTTGAGTTTAATCTACAGTAGGTAAGTACATTTCACTCACACAGGCAAATAACTTAGTCTGTTTAGATTGCTAAACGAATATTATAAAAAGGTTATACTATATGTTTGTGGAAGGTAATCTCTAGGATTACCGTATCCAATTACGAAAATTCTTTCTCTAATAGAAAGCAACAAAGTGAAATTTTCATCTGTATTTTATAAAACAACTAGTGGATGCCTCGCGGTTGCACTCACATAGTATTCCCGCGGGAATACAAGGATAAAAAGTAGCCTATGTCACCCGGGGATAATGTAACTTCCCAACGGTGAAATAATTTTTAAAATCGGTCCAGTAGTTTCGGAGTCTATAAGGAACATACATGCATTATTTATTTTTATATATATAGATATTTTTATATCTATATATAGATTCTTTATTTAACTTAAGAAGACAAGTTTCCAAAAGATAACGTTACTATTAATAAACGTTCAACGTTCTAAGAATATTTAGTTTGTCTTTATTACTTTGCCCCAAAATATATGTTTTACCGATTCAAGTAGACATCTGCAACCTGTTCTCCATTTTTTAAACCAATGTTTAGTATCTTGTAGCCCTTTTAACAACTGAAATAGTTAATTTCGTGTCGAGCATAAAAAGTCGAGATTTTAACACGAGCGATGTAGCGTCCTTTTTCCACTATCTTATGAGCTTACTTAATTAAATACAAATAAGTTTCAACAACAATTTATTAGAAAAGTTCAGACTAAAAACCACAGACTATAAACACACAATCAACGCGCGGTTTTTCGAGAGGTAACAAGTTCAGTATCATTCTGCCAGTTACATAATGATCCATACAAGGCATTTTGTAACTGTTATTATGTATCTTTTTTATTTTTTTTATAATCTTGTGTCTAAACGTTTCATATTTTGAAACGAATTTCTTAGGCAATGTACGTGTTACATAATAGACAAGGTAGTGAAAAAAGTACTAATCACCACGTTTCTCCCACAGACTGCGATTGGTTATACCAAGACGTGTCATGCCGGGGCCCTGGGTCCTGTGTTCTGGCCAGTCCTGGGTACCCAGGTCTGTATCCGCCGCATCGCCGCTGCCGGTACCTCTTCGCTACCAACTCAGTGCACACCAGGGTCAAGATCATATTCACTTCTATTTTACTACCTAGAAAGTGAGTATTAAAATTTTAATATAGGACTAATGGTTTTGAGACTGTATGGGCAGACGACATTATTGCCATCGCGGGTAGAATCTGGATGAAACTAGCACAGGACCGTAGGGATTAACGCAAACGTAAGAATATAGAGGCCTATGCCCATCAGTGGGCGAAGTTGTATGCCAGATGATAATACCTGACAATTTACTGATGAATTCATTTGGCAATTTAAAAAGGCTAATTAGGTGATGGTTATGATTTCTATGAGTACCTTCAGAGGCACGTACAAAAACTTTCACACGAATCACGGTTTAATTTATCGTTTTTAGGGTTCCGAAGTCAACAAGGAACCCTTATAGTTTCGCTCTGTCCGTCTGTCCGTCCGCAGCTTAGCTCAGAGAATCTAAGTACTAGAAAGCTATAATTTGGCATGTTTATACATATTAATAAATCCGACAAAGTGGTAACATAAAATCATGAAAAATATTTTTTTTTCGGGTACCTCCCATAGACGTAAAGTGGGGACGTATTTTTTTTTTCTCATCTGTCCCATGGTGTGGGGTATCGTTGGATAGGCCATTAAAAAATATTATGGGTTTGTTAAAACCATTTTTCGATTCAGAGAATCGTTTGCGTAAAATTAAGCTTTAAGTTGCAAATTTATGTTAGAGTCAAGGGGGGACACTTGACTCTAACATAAATTTGCAACTTAAAGCTAGCTAAAAGTAGTAAATATAACGAAATTAAAAGGAAAATTATCACGGATAACAAGGCTTTACAAATTTACGAGTAATAGTCGACCAACTTATAAAATGTACTTAGAACAGTAAAAATTTTGTACAAATGCCATTGAAAAATTACTTAAGTAACGTTGTTAGCTGTGTAAAACAGATAGTAAATATATGCTTATGAACCATGTAAAAATATACAAAAATAAAATCATAACATCCTTAATAATAATGATTTCTAAATTAATCATGTTTAAGCTCGAATAACGCATTGGAGTGGCCGGATCGCCGGAGTCGTTGGTAGTTACCAGTCCGTAGTGCATACGGTGCATGTGCGCGGTGCAGTCTATTTTATGTTAGTGCAGAAGTATTTGCGACGTTTTGTAATTAAAACGTAAAAGTATTTTATTTTTATTTTATTTATTTATTTAACCATTAATGTACACACATAATAAATAGACAAGAAGAAGGAACAGAAAATATGTACAAAGGTATGCTTATTTCTAACGAAATCTCTTCCAGCATACCTGCGAGAGGACAGTTGCAAAAAAAGATATGTAGACACCGTGTGTAGAACGATAAAAAGAAAAATATATTAAACAATTCACAATAAAGAAGAATACCGTATAGATAATTAATATATACTCTTAAATACATGCATATTATTAAATTAAATATTACAATAATAAATACTAACTAATATCATAAATACTTAAATAATAATACATATTAATATGCAACTAAGACGGAATGGAAAGATAATGCTCTTTCACTCTCTTTTTAAAAACTGCAAGAGTTTGGCAGTCCCTAATATCAGGCGGTAACGAGTTCCACAACCGCACCGCGTGCACAGTAAAGGAGTAGGAGTAAAAGTCGGTAGTGTGGGAAGGTATTTCAAGGAGATGCTTAAGATGCGACCTGCAAAGTGCATCGGAAGGACGGGAGTAGGAGAAGCGTTCGCGGAGGTAAGAAGGCATTTTAGGGTTGTGAAGGACGTTAAATAGCAAACACAAAATCCGAGAGTTCCTGCGAAGTCGAATAGGGAGCCACTTGAGCATCTTGCGAAAGTCTGAAACATGGTCATACTTTTTGAGATTGAAAACAAAACGAATACATATATTTTGCAAACGCTCAAGTTTATTTAAAAGCTCCTCGGTGGCATCCAAATAACAGGCGTCGGCGTAGTCGATGATGGGCTGAATAAGAGTTTGGGCAAGGGAAATTTTGGTGTTCAAGGGCAAAAAGCTCTGGAGGCACTTCAGCGAGTGGAAAGTGTAGTGCACCTTGCGACTGACTTCAGCGACGTGGGCAGTCCATGATAAATAGGAGTCTATGATCACCCCCAAGTTTTTAGCCGTCCTAGCGTATTCAATTTGAACTCCATTCAAACTGAGAGGAGACAGCACCGCAACATCCAGCCTGTTTCGCATATGCCTACCGCCGATAACCATGGCCTGAGACTTTTTAGGGTTGATTTGCAGCCCAAAGGACCGTGACCACTCCCCAATCAATTCCAGGTCACCGTTAATGGCGGTCACAGCGGCTTCCGCATCTTGAATAGGAAAATGATGGTAAAGCTGCAAGTCGTCAGCATAGAGATGGAAGTTACACGAGATTACTCTAGTGACAGAGTTAATAAAAATAGAAAAGAGAAGAGGAGAGAGAACGCCACCCTGTGGCACACCCGCAGTAAGAGAGCACCAATCCGAAGAAGTCTCGTCGAGGTGTACCCGCTGCGAGCGGCCTCCAAGATAGGAGTTGAACCAATCAATAGTGGAAGAGGAGAAATTGAAAGATTTAAGGATCCCAAGAAGGATATCGAAGTCAACAGAGCTGAAAGCGCTGCTGAAATCGAGAAGTACAAGTAAAGTAAGAGATTTGTGGTCCATAGCCCGGCGGATATCGTCAGTAACCTTTAAAAGAGCTGTAACAGTGCTGTGACCGGGCCGGAAACCAGATTGAAAAGGACTAAGAAGATCATTATTAGAGAGAAACAGAGACAATTGCTGATGGACAATGTGCTCAAGAACTTTGGAAAGATAAGGAAGTATGGAAATGGGTCTGAAATCGGTCAGTGTGACCGGGTTAGGGATTTTGGGTAGTGGAATAATATGGGCTAACTTCCAAGCATCGGGAACAGTGCAAGAAAACAAGGAGAAGTTAAAAATGTGGGTCAAAACGGGAAGTAATGTGGAGAGGATAGGAGAAATCATTCTTGAGCAAAGCCCGTCATTACCAACAGCGGAGGAGGAGATAGCATAAATAGATTTTTTGACATCACTTTCACTCACAGGACTGAAATCGAAAGACGAACACCGCGGCACTGGCAAAACGGAAAGTTTATTTAATGTAGATAATTTGACGTGTGGATCCAACGTAACGGGTGAAAGTGAAAAATGTTTGTTTAGAGCACACACGTCAATGCCTTTGATAGAAGCGGCAGGAGACTTACCAATGCCGACAGTTTTCAAAAACTTCCAGACTTCAGAGGAGTTCCGGTTGTCAAGAGAATTATGGAAGTAGCGTCTCTTTGCATCTCTACACATACGACTACAGCGATTACGCATCTCTCTATACGAACTCAGGTTGTGCTCGGAAGGACGGCGCTTTAACCTCCTTTTAGCTCGGTCTCTAACTGCCATTGCATCCTTAATAGCAGGAGTGAGCCAGGGTGCCGGCATATATTTTACTCTAACTCTACGGATAGGAGCATGACGTTCGTAAAGACTTAATATTTGAGAATTGAAAATGTGAACCATCTCGTTGATACTTGAACTCTCAAAAACATCCGTCCAATCGATGACACCAGCATCCCGCAGTAGCGCCTCCTGATCTATGCCCTTGTAGTTCCGAAGGAAAATGAATGATGGCTTGCGCTTAGGAGGACGAATCTTGTAAGACATGAAGATTAAATCGTGATAGGAAAAACAAGCAGTAAGCTGACCGTGGACCGACACATTATTAGATTTTGAAACAATCATGAGGTCCAAAAGAGAAGGGGTGCAATTAGGGAAATGATGAGTAGCGGAAAGAGGGAGAATACTGAGATTAAAAGAAGATACAAGAGATTGAAGTTTGCGAGTACGAGAGTCATTTTTAAGGATACAAGTATTAAAATCACCCATCAGAACTACGTGGTCATAAGTAGGACATACATCGTTTAAAAGGGATTCGAAAGAGTCAAAGTAATCAATACTGAGGTTAGGACTATACATCACTCCAAGAAGCATCTTAGAGCGATGTAAAGTGATTTCTAAAAACAGATGCTCTGCTGACCCCGAGTAGGAAGATGGTGATGTACTGATAACCTTATAAGGAATACCAGCTCGCAAATAAATAGCAACACCACCACCGCCCTTCCCCGTTCTATCATTACGAATAAGGACAAAGCCAGGGAGGGCATAGTGTACAGATAAAAGAGAAGGTTTCAGAAATGACTCGGAGATCAGTAAAGCATCTAAGTGTGCACAATTAATGGAAGCCAGAAGATCAGAGTAATGGCTAGGAACACTCTGGGCATTTATGTGAGCTATGTTGAGGTTATTGGGGTAAGGAGAAAACAGAGAGGAAATCTGATCATCAAGTGTCAGTGTGGACGCTGAATCGCTCGCCGCACTAAGGAAGCTGCTGGAAGAGGAAGAACATGAGATAAAGTCATCATCAAAATCACCATCGGTCATAAGTTGCAAATATATTAATTATAATAAATAAAAAAAATAAAAAAATATAATATAGAAGAATAAAAAATAAAAATAAAGTGCGCCCAACTAATAAAACCACCTGCACGCTGTTGTTGGAAGAGATTTAACAAAACATTAAAGATGAAAAAAGCAATCGAGAATATCAGTCATCACAACAAACTAAAATAAACGCATAGTGTAACGAAACGTAAAACAGTAAGTAAAGTCAAATTAGATTCGATTTCCAAGCAAATTACTTATTTTCTTTTGTCGATATCCTTCCATAAAGTCAATATTCGACCCGACTTCATCACTAATTGAGTAGCGTAAATCTTTCCAGAATGAAATAGTGCATACCGCAGATAATAGGATTCACCTCTAATCTGCGGTATTAGAGGAGATTAAAGGTGAATACATACAATTTTTTTCTAATTCCGAAAGAGAAATAAACAAGGAGCGTGCATGCAAGGATCCAGGAACGAACTATACCATTCCCCGTGGCTCTAAGGCGCGCTCGTATCGGCTCCTTTCGCAATTCGCACCCGCGGCGGTACTCAAATAGATAATATTTTTCTAACTTCAGTTGCAAAGTTGGATTTTATAACTCCTTCTTCAGTTACCAGTTAGTCATTATTTAGTTTAAGTCAAGAGTGAATAGATTACATCTAGGCAAGCGTGCTTCACCGTAGACCACATCATCGCTTACCATCAGGCGAGATAGTGGTCAAACGCGAGAATATAGATTAAAAAAAACATCACTTATGTGGGCCCGTTTTTAGACTTTGTGAGCCGCTGCAACCGTTCTATTCTTCATGTAACAACAACAAAACCCACTTTTTAGTCCGCATTATTATGCAACTTCGGAACCCTGTTACTGCGCGTGGCCCGACACGCACTTGGCCGGTTTTTAAATTATCACGGTGATATTGACTATAGTAACCAAACGTAATTCAGTTGCTATCAATAACAAAAAAAGAACAACAATCCGCATAAAGTAGAAAATATGAAAATGAATACGAAAGCAGAATCCCATAAGAAGTTGGCTCCGACGCAAATCTTTATGTAACTAGGTTTTGTTCACCTAAACCGACAAAATAGTGTTTGTTCCGTCGCTTAATAAAGGCCATCGCGTTGTGTCTTCGGTCAACACACTTAGTTGTAAGTGGCGGCTACATAAGTGACCAAGCCGCAAGTGAACCTCGAGGTCAAGTCACCCAAAGTTCAACAAACTTTCCGAAGAAATCCTCACCTTCTAACCGCAATACCAATCATGCGACGTTTCCGTTCCACGCAACGAGTGAACTCAAACTTTTTCCAGAGGTACTTATTTAAATTTATGAGGTATAACAAATGTGGATGGTTCACAAAGAAGGCGCCATATTGAGGTTCCCCTGAAAAGGGTTTGGGACGGATACCGCCTTGCCTAAATTGAAAAGAGCTGTTGATAAGTCAGGGATACCCATGTGGGTAGATGGATTACATATTCTATCAAATTATAAAAGGTATATTTTAGGATTCAAAATGATATGTATGTTAACATTTTTGGGACATTTGAGGTAGATTTGTTTGATAGTTTATTGAATTGAAACTCTTTTGTTACCATACGCATTGTACCCAATAAGTATTGAATACTATCTGTACCTACTTCTATATATAATAAATATTACTAATAATAAATTAATACTACAAATAATTAGGAAAAATTTGTTTGTTTGTACCGAATAAGCGCCAAAAACACTGGACCGATTTTAACCATTTTTTCACCAGTAGAAAACTAAATTATCAGGAATTTATCAGGAAAATTGTAGCCTATGTTACGGCTACAATTTGTTTTCAAATAATTTGAAAACTTGCAATATTGTAACCCAAAGTAGCAACATGTTTAAAACTTGCAATATTGTAACCCAAAGTAGCAAAATGTTTAAAACTTGCAATATTGTAGCCCAAAGTAGCAAAATGTTTAATAATGTAATTAAAATTCATTAAATGGCATGCGCTGAGAAAACTATTTATAATACATAAAAATTATGAAGCACATGATTAAAGTACTCACTATTACCCACAAAAAAGACCGCAAGGGAAAATATATAACTATCATAGTTTAGTCATATAACAGCATTTGAGTTCTACAATTTAAATAGATCGCCGCCCGGTAGAAACAAAAGTTGTATCTATTATTAATTCTTATTCAAATAAATAGTTTAACAGATTGGTATGCAGGTAGGGTAGGTAGGTAGGGTAGGGTAGGTAGGTAGGGAAGGGTAGGTAGGGTAGGGTAGGTAGAGTAGGGTAGGTAGGGTAGGGAAGGTAAAAAGAAAGAAAACATTTTTATTTGTGACCCACACAGGAGACACGAGATAAGAAAAACACAAACAATAATAAAAAAAATAAAAAAAAATAAACCCGTGCGAGACCAAAAAGGCTCCTATCTCAGCATGTGCAACGATATTAAAAAGAAAATAACGCTGCGCTGATATTCTGATAGGGCCCACTGTTGATGCCACGGACAAATTTACGGAGACGGGAAATAAAATAGAACAAAATAAATAATAACAAAATAGTATAAATAAACACAGAAGGTGAGTATGTATGCGTATAACATATAAAACAAATATCTAAGTAAAATAACATAAATATATATACGACCAAAATCCCTACGGCTCAATGAACGTTTGTCAAAACCGTAGACAAACGACTGAGCGCGTGTTTATCTGTGGTCGGCGTCGCGTCGGCTGTCAAAATGAAACAAATAATAATGGTAAACTGGTAAATAGGATACTGAACTGGATACTGGTAGGATAGTGTTAGCTAGGTTACAACTGGTTACCTATAGGTAGCTAGCCCGTTGATGGGAGCGAAGCCGCGGAAGACAGCTAGTCTCTAATAAATAAGTTTGATGAATACATCAATATGATTAATTAATATTGGTGTTTTCATCAGAACAAAGTTTATGAATGTCCATTTTGTTCAAGTTTGTGTCACATACAATTAATGAAAACAACTTCCCAAAAGGGAAACGGCAACATGACATGAAACACAGTAAATTCATAAATTAAATGTTACCAACATAAATTAACGTCTTTTAAGTGGACATTTCCTTTAATGGGCATGTCAGTCAGAAGTCTCATTTGCGTAATCTTATTCAGTGAGTGACGAACGGAAACGACTTTTTTCCTCTTACTTGTTTACAAGCTATTTAAGATAAATCAAGTGATGTTTATTTTAGAAAAGGTTTTACGAGAAATGATGTTTTGCAGTAAAAAATATAATGTTGGTACAACTGTGTCCTCAAGCTAAAATGCCGTTATCTGTCAATAGGCCGATTTTAGTTTTTTGATGTCATCGTAATCAGCAAAACTTTTCTATCGATCTATCATAGCAGTATTTTCTACTATCAATAGATCCCGAATAATTATATAAAAACGCCGTAAGTTTCCCTTTTTTTGTATGTTATGTCAATGATATAAAGTGTACGTTTGTATGCTTCAAGTATTAAAACATTAATAAATAAACTAATAATGTCCCCGTCAAGATATTCAAGCCAGCCTGTGCAGTGCTGAGCCTTAGTTAATTTTTTTTATTGTTATTTTATATAGGCTCGCGCTTGACTACCATCTCACCTGATGGTAAGCCATGATGTGGTCGACGATGAATCACGCTTGCCTAGAAGTAACCTATAAATAATTAGTTAGTTAATAAATAGGAGTTTCTTGTCCGTTCTTCTCCACGTAGGTATTTTCCGAACGGATGGTAGAATCACTTAATCAAGATCCAGCCCTAGTTGTCCCCCCAGCGACGCCCTGAGCTGAGGCTCGACCCCATAGGGGATAGCCATCAGCGTGGTCGCTTAGGTTTAGCTTTTTTTGCCTGGCTGGAGGCTCTAGATTAGTCTGCACAGGATCGCCCGAATAAGTAGTAGTCAATCACTCTGATGGAACTGCGAGACGCCACAAGTAAAAAATTAAAAAAACTAATAATGTGCCAATTTCACAGTGCGCAGTTAAAACTATTTTAGGACGTCGGAAACTCTCGCGTATGATTTAGATGTAGTTGATAAACAACATTGCTTTATCATTACATTGTGGTTTCATTTTTGTCTAAAACTTAAAATATGATTCAGTCAGAATGCGGAAATATAGCTTGATAATGGTAGCATAGCCGTAAAGTGCTAAGGGCTACAACGATAACTCAATATGTTGCCATTAAGGCAACTGTTATTGTAGATAATTGTTTGCGTAACATGGGTCACGCTCAGATGAGTGACGACAAAGACTTGACGTCTACCACATTAAGTCTTAATAGAGAATCTGTAGATACTTGTATTGTCCGCCTTCGCAATACCGAAAATAATACGGTAGATAAGATGAAGTGTTTATGAAACCAATATCGTCCAGTCTGTCTTGTGTTGATAGTGGGATACGGAATACTTAAGCCCCGAATGCTCGAACTTAGCTTTATGACTGAGCTGCGCTTTCTGTCACTTCAATACACCAAAGGTTAACAGAGATAGGAAGAAACTTAACAGCGACTCATACTTGAGTGCTAGCATTTGGGTGTGAGGATTTCTACTAGGTTTAGTTGTCTTGTCGTAAGCTTTACTTCTGAGCACAAGGTTCAGGGTTCGATTCCCGGGATGGTCCCTATTATATGGAAAGCCGGGGAATACATGCGTAACATAATGTTCATCATCAATAAGGTACTGGTCGGGTATAGGCTCCAGAGTCTTGAACATCGGCACCGAGTTGCCAGCCTGTCGCTTTTTTATCGGATACATTTCAGGGAGTGTGCGTTAAATTAGAATTGCATGAACTAATTCCTCCTAGCCCTTTTCATCATTGGGCTACCAGACGTACGGCGATGCGTCATCCGTACATGGTGGACATCCCATACATACGCACCAAATGTTTTGGGAATACTTTTATTATGCGTACATTAAAGGAGTGGAATTCCTTGCCGGAGTCTGTATTTCCTGATATCTATGACCTGGGATTTTTTAAGTCAAGATTGAATATGTTTCTTTTAGGAAAGTGTGCTTCATCGTCGAACACATTGCATACCATCTGGTGAGATGGTGGTCAAGCGCGAGCCTGCAAATAATAAAAAAAAACATCCAAACGCTTCTTGTCATCAGCCGGTCAATTCTGTAAAACTCTCACTTAGAAACCTTGCAGTGAGTGAGTGTAAGTGGGATCAACACTTAAAACTAACTACACCTAAGTTTTTAAGTTGAGATTTTTACTGATTAGCACTACAATGGCATTAAACGATTACCTCAGGTCAAACAATCACCGGTAGTTACCATGAACTGTTTGGAAAACATTGGAGTCAACAGTGAAACTCGATAAATAAATTAGTCACTTAACGATTCAAGGGTCAGGGCGATAATACGAACACAAAAGGCAAAACCTGTTATGTTAATGGCTATTATGGTTTTACATTTTGTTTTAATTACCTACCAACGCTTCGGGAGTTTTGTTCAGCTTACAATACGTTCAGGCGGGTTTCGAAATGGTCCAAACTTAGGTTTTAAAGTGAATAAAGTTTAGGAATACAATTGTTTAGTCTTGAGTATTAATAGGCAATCCATCGTTCATCACATCTCATTACCGTTTACAAAATTTTCGAAGTTAAGAACGTGTCAAACCCTACTTACTTAAAGGTAAAGTTTGACAGATTTTGAGACTAAACTGTATTTTGGTGCATACTCAATTTTAAAATCTTCAATTTGGGGTTAACCATTATTGACATTGACATTGACCAAAACCAATATACCTACATAGTTTTTGAAAGTTGTCTGGTTGTTGTTTTTATTGTTATCGTCAATAAGAAATATCTGGCATAAGATATAACTGTTTGGATTTTGATGTACTCTTCACTATACAGTATAAAAGTTTTTGCATTAATGTACCTACTTTCATTATGTAGACTTATTTTAACAGAACTGTAACCTGAAAGCTGAAGACTAACAACTGTGACCTCGTTTGACTGTTGGTACTCAGTTGCTATTGTAACGCATTCTACTGTGCCAGTCCGTATTGAAGCTTCGCATAATTAGGGCAGCATTTCACCAAGATTACTTGCTACCTAATTTAGAATCTAAAGGAATATAGGAATACATTTCTTTATGAAAAATTGTGAATTAGTTTTGCCAAAAACCTTTGCTGGTACCACAGAGCACTGAGAAGCCACGGTAAGAACTCTGGTTACGGCATTTCAAAATTCTACATACACAAAACAATTGTATCAATGGTGTCACCGTTTGTTCATAGGAGTTGACATCCCGTGACAATAGGGCTGTTAACTGAAAATTAGTTTAAGTCCGATTAATAAAAAATATTGGACACGTATTTTTTCTTTTTACACGTAAACGTAAAGTGACAACAATACAATGCGTTGAAATATCGTGTGTCGTCACGCCGTTAGTACACTTTATGCTGACATATTGACGTCACAAGTACCCACTCCTGAACTTTGATGTGCTTTATCTTTGCCAATTTTTATTGATTTGGTAAAGTAAAAAATACGTGTCCAATATTATTTGATAATCTCACTGATGGACTAAAGAGAATTATCATTTTTCTACCCAGGAAACATACCTATTCTGATTAAAGCTATGACAGCTGAAACTCGTGCTCAGGGTCATTACTAAACTTTGTTGAGGTTTGGCTTCCAGTCTAACGCAGTCGGATACAGCTGAATAACAGTAGTTTAGCGACTACCTATCTATTGGACCATTTTTTGGTTAATTAGATTGTGTAATTACAAAATTATCAACAATTTTTTTTTAAATAACTCTCTTTTTTGAATTCTTCTTAGCAAACCCTTTCATTTGATAACCATATCATGGCAGTGCACACAAAGTAACTAGTCCGCCATATTGAATTTAGAATGACGTCACTTAGCTAACCTTACATTGTCATCAAAACTAAACGTGTATGCAAAATTTAATCCTAATCGATGCATAACTGCTTTAAAATTCAGTTGCATGATTTGACCCGAACACACTTACATACATACATACATGGAAGGTTAAATAAAAGCTTGTAAAATAGTTACGATTGAGATTAACGAGTTCTGGTACAATTTCAATAGCACAAACTTAGATAGCAGCGATTTACATAGCATAGTAGTTAATTGTAATTGGCTAGTAGTAGTAAAAATAGTAGTTAAAAGTAATTCATGGCCGAAGTAGCTCCTTACTTACCCGATCAATATGAATTTCTTCTACCCATAGGTAAATTCATTGCATTCAGGTAACAGAAAGTTAAAGCTTTCGGAACTGGATCTCGGCTTACATTTTAAGGTATAAAACATGAAATATATAAGCGAGTATTACCTTTAAGGATGTTATTACAACAAACGCAACATGCCAAATACCTATTAAACATACTTCGACCTACGATAAACTACCCTACATCCAGTCCATGGTCTACACGTGTACTAACCTTTATATAAATTAATTCGGCCGCTGAGGCGTGATTGATTAACAAACATCAAACATTTATACATCCAAACAAATTTACTTCCATAATTATAATATTAGTAGGAGTAGAAAGAACGATAAATCTTCTATTTATTTTGTAGATAAATTCCATGATATACTTTCCATATTAATTCACAATTTTATTTATTTCTTTTACCATACTGTTCTTATACCATAATAAATTATTATACCATATTGATTACTTATACTATTTTGATTATTTATACAATTAACGTTTCCACAAAAGACTGATGTAGCGGTTATGTCTGTCGTACAAACAAAGGCTGCACGTGCCAGTGTTCTTTCGGAAGTATTTTATCAGCCCGTATGAAATCCACTCGTTTTTAAAGCCGGCGAACAATCGTTTTCAGTAAATATAAAAGGATCGCCATCCGTATCTCTCTTCCAGGCGTGTGGGTTTGGCGACGATTTTCACTACCTAAATGTGTTTGTGTGATACGGGGTATAGGTAGGTAGGATATGTGTGGAACGGATGTTGAATTATCAAACGATAATTTAAATAAACAAAATAATTTTATCTCGAATTCTGAATTAAGAATTATAAGTTGAGTATTTTCAAACTACGCTTTAACCTGAAAATTTGACACGTTTTTAATTTCAATTACACAAACAAGAAACTGGCCAGAGTGTATCAGTTGTTCCAATTTGTATTTTTAGGGTTCCGTACCAAAATGGTAAAAAATTACCTATAATATGATGTGACTCTAATCAAAACAAATATATAATTGGCACTAATTTTTTTCATTCATCTCTTTACGTTATATTCAAAGGGGTACTATACACTCATGGTACACGATCATTCTTATACAAAAATCTTAAGTTTAAAACAACTACTGTAATTGCCAAGTAGGTATACTTTTCTACAGGAAAATAAATTCTTGTTTATAGTAACAGTATCCATTAAACAAGATAACTTTGTTGTGAAATCTGAAGTGAAATCTAATTTATGTTGCTGTTATTTGGAATTAAGTAATTTATAATCACGTTTAGTAAGCCAATTACGAAGATAAAAGCTTTTTTTTTATACCGTAAAATATCTTTACTATCTAAATAGATGGTAGTCCAAAGAAAATAATTTAAAAAACTAAAATATTTAGATTTATTTGACAACATTTGTATCAATTAGATAATGGTTTAGTAAAGTAACAAAATTACTGTTTATACCGGTATAAAATACTTCAGACCTGGCCTCTTAACTTAACGGCAATACATACGTAATTATGTAAATATTATAGCTTTATTCAAGAGACCGCTACTTGTATTAAAACGGCATTAAATTAGGAGTTTCAGACAAAACATAAACTTGATTAGCATGCGTAGCGTTCTCGGCTTAGGGGTAATTGCTATATCCTGGCTCCGTGTAATGCGATCTCAACCGTCTTTAATCTCGCCCACTTGACTCTCTTCGTAATAACACTTCGCACACTTACAAAATAATATGTTTGTCATTACTTACTTTCACACAGAATTATTTGCAAAGCCCTTAACCCTTATTAAAATACACCCTCCCAGTTATCCGCGCTGTTATTGAAACGTATTTGCGACTCAAATAAATCGAGATTGTCGCGGCAGATGGAAATTCTAAATATTTTTATATTGTCGATATTGCTTGCTGTATATTTAGAAATTCTTGATGGAAGTATTTTTTTTAAGATTTCAATTTATATCATAAAACTCGTATCCGAGATATAGACTCGTATTGATGGAGTTCAATGTGATTTTAAGTTCAGGTTCAGATTATATTAAAAGAACTGTAAATAATATATTCTTCGAACATTATTGTATTGTAAAGATCGATCGAAGAAGATAAAAGGGCCGTCTGACGTCGGACATACAGGAAGAAGTACCCTGGTATATGCTGTTTGCCGAGAGTAACCTAGAGATCCAGAGCAAATTGCACAGACTGGAGATTGTTAGCCTGAAATTGAGCAAAAGCAAAACTGAATACTTATTTTGCGATTTTGGCGGTATCTCCAGTTGCTTCCAAGGAGATGGCGTGGTAAATCGAGACGTAATGCACCGGATCAACTCAGGATGGATGAAATGGCGACAAGTCACTGGAACAATTTGCGACCCACGAATGCCTCTCAAGTTAAATTGGAAAATCTACAAGACCGTGATAAGAACTGTCATACTGGAAGGATCAGAATGTAAAAAAAAATGGATGAAAAGAGATTGCATGTAGCAAAGATGAGAATGTTGAGATGGATGAGCGGCGTGACGAGAATAGATAAAGTGAGGAATGAGTATATTAGAGGAAGTTTGAAAGAGATGCCAGTGACAGAAAAGTTGAAAGGAAACCGTTTGTCCGCGTATGGTCATGTGGTAAGGAGGGATGAAACGCGTTTTAGTAAAACAGTTATGAATATAAATGTGGATGGATGGAGAGGTAGAGGAGGGCCAAAGAAAAGATGGATGGACTGTGTGAGGAGTGATATGAAAGAAAAGGGAATCAGTGATAGCGCGTAGCGTGACGAGGGACAGGATGGTATGGAAGAAGAAAACGCGTTGCGCCAAGGGGTCCAAGTAACATGGGATAAGGGCAGGAAGATGATGATTGTATTGTAAAGATTCGAGCTCGCTGTGAAAATTTATATTTTTGGACTAGAGTAAAACGCAAAATTTCCATGCGTATAACCGTAAAATATCTGTGCAACATTTCCTTGGACTGATAATACACACACATTGATGCTTTTCGTTTCACTAACACTACTTCTACAATAAATCCCACAGGAGTGGCGGAGAGAAATAAAAGTGCTATCTTTGTGCAGTACGTTTTCCGACATACTAATAGGTAGTATGTTCACACGGAGCGAGGCACTTTCGCTACCAGATTTAACGCAAACACACTTGCTGTAAAGTTCGCAAAGAAACGCTGCGCTATATGATCTCTTTTAAAACGAATTTGTTATGATACACGTAAAGGAATGTCAACTTGTACAACTATTTACACATGGAAATCTAAAGTAGATTTAAGAATAGCATATTTATTATCTCGTGTTATTTTATTTATAGAAAGCTAGAATTTAATCAAAAGTTGTCATGAATTTCTAAACTGCTTTTAAGTATAATAAAATCACAACATTGCAAGGAATGTTTCAGAAAAAAATATGTGTACGAGTTTTCCTCTTAGGCAAATTCTCCAAAGTAATAAAAATCTTTACATGTATTTATGAAATTGATTTTATGGCGTATAAATGGCAAAAATACTCATACACGACCGGAAGGAACACACGAGGAATGAACATTATCTAATATTTCTTCATCGCAATGTAAACATTTATTGGAAAATGTTTGAGAAAATTATTTCCGAGTATATTAATTTTTATCTCGAATACCATCACATCTACGTCTGTTTTATACGTCTTCTCGACGTATAAAACAGACGTAGAGTTAATATGTGTCCCGGAAATATGATTTCTAGTTCTGTTGCAAAGGTCAGATAGAAAATCTTTTTCCTTATAGATACGTATTTTTCCTGCCTCTCAAGGATATCGCGTTGCTTAAGTGAGCAGAGCATTACTTATGGTCTATGAAGGAAATGGTGCTCATTACCACAACAACGCCACTATCTTCAGCCATGATATGTGTATACATAGTCACTTAGTAGTTCCGTTGGTTTAACGTAAGCAGTAATAGGTAAAAAAAGTAACTGTGTTGCAGAGAGCCGGTTACGTAATTGAGAAATTTGGTTGGGTTAAAAACTGTCTATTTTAATACCAATGTTTGATAGGTTAAACGGGCTAAACAAGAGCTTGATAAATATTTCATTCAGATTCCAAAATCTGAAATCGGATTTTTGAGTTTATGATACTTCACCGATAAGACCGTACCGTACCGTACCGTTTGCAGTCTTTCAGCTACTCACAACATACAGAGCAAAAAAATAAGTAATGTTAAGACACATCTAGCAATCATGAGTTCAGTGTGAAGATGTTATCATTTCGGTTCAGAACATTTGTAGAACGACGCTCTTTCAGCGCGAGTTACATTAGTTCGTTTCTTACTTACAACCGTAGCACTGTTTTCCTCGTAAACTCTTTTGACTCAAACAAGTGTTACATTTTTGTAATCAACAACTGTAGTGCAATCTTGTCAGATCTGTTTCTTCTTTACTTTGATAGATACTTACTAGCTTTTTTCAGAGGGGTTCATCCGCATGTTATTCTACACTTAGTGCTGGGATAAAAATACAATTCAGAAAAAGTATTGTAGTCGTCAAAATCCGTATAGCCGTTGAGGCGTATTTGATCAAAATATATCCTAACATACCTACAGACTTTCACATTACCCACATTGTTTTAGTAGGCTTAGTTCAGGATTTACATTTCTGTAAAAAACGAAACAAACAATTCAATACAAACATCTATCACTATAACCCACAAATAACGACGATAAAAGTAAAACTTAGGTAGGTACCTACACAAACTAACGGTATTAGCTTTATTCTCTGAACGAATACCACAAAATCCTCAATTTTCATAGCAAAGATTGTTTCAGTTTACGCTGCCAACACAAATGTAGCTCCGGAGGCACATTAGTTTGCCTATGCGTCAATGAGACGTATTCACAGAAGTAAGGGGACTGGGGGTTTCTCGGTAGTACAGTCTTTGAGCATCATATTTATGTTACGTTAGCTGGAATCGCGCGCCTCTTTAGTGACGTCATTAAGATTGAGTTAAAGATGTATCTTTGAAGAATATCTTGTCGTTAAAGCTTTAAATACACTGGGTTGCTTCTTGGTTCTATGAAGTAGATACGTATCGAGAGTAAATACCTACCTATTTGCTGAACATTTGGTATGTAGTACTTTAAGTTCACTCTTAGTTTTTAATTTCGTTAATTAAAAACGAAACGTAACCATACACAACTATTTGTATACCATCAAATCCGGTATTACCGAAAGCACATTCCCTACTGAAAATCCGTGGAACGCGGAAATAAGTCGAAAATCCGTAAACACAATCTTCGAAACGGAGCCCGTATAATCCATTCATAAGCTATACAGTAAAACAATATCGTTTCCGCAGCCACTGTACCACGGATTATCTGACGTTACGGGCGGGTAGCTCGCCCTCTGCCTCGCTGCTCGGCACCCTATGCTCTGAGCGCACGGCCACGCTCGAGCATCCTGGTCCGAATCTCCTGTTGGAATTCAAGTAAGTATGCTTGGAATGAAACTTAAAATAATGCAGTTAATTTTGTATTTGCCCTTAACAAAACATAAGCTTACTGCATGAATTTTTTCAATAGTCAGATCGCTTATATCTGATGATTAAATAGTGTCAAACCACTATACTCGTACGATATACTATACACTACACTACACGCTTTTGTATAGAAAATATAATTATGTCGTATACTCTAATTTAATTCTTCAGCAACAGAAAATCTGTCTGTTGAAAATTGGCCCTAAAACAACTTAATCATGTGTACACCAACAAAGAAAATAACAGCCTCATTATAATCGACGTACCTAATCTACAGGAATGATTTTAAAAAACCAGTCCTAATTTGTTTTCAAACGAAATGTCATTGGCACGATCATCAAAAGGTGTTTATTTATAACTCAGCACGAGATCTAAGGCCTAATTCGTTTCTCGTTAAACATTTTATACATGTTAGAGGCTCGACAGTCGACAGCCAAGATTAAATTAAACCTTACATAAGTCCCCTACACACACGACACTGAGTTATTGAAAGGCACTGGGATACATAAATCGTCGAACCAGTTTGCTAAGGTTGTCTTACACTAAATTGATTGCACTGAAAACTGTTCATGAAATAACACATTTGTGTTATTTCATGAACAGTTTTCAGTTGATGAAGATTTATGGGCGCAGTGGTGGCCCAGTGGTATCGGCCGCGACTTACAAGTTGTAGTTGTTGTGTTGTGTGTATCGTGGGTTCGAACCCAGGCAGGCGCTTTACTTTGTGTAAATTATTTCATCACCACTGCTCTCAAAAACGGTGAAGGAAAACATCGTGAAGAAACCATCCACCAACCCGCACTGGGCCCGCGTGGTGGATTACGGCCCATTCCCCTTTCACAGAGAGGAGGCCTGTGTCCCAGCAGTGGGAACATTAATAGGCTGATGATGTGATGTGAAGATTTATGTATCCCAGTGCCTTTGAATAACTCAGTGTCGTGTGTGTAGGGGACTTATGTAAGGTTTAATTTCATCTTGGCTGTCGACTATAGGGTAAAAAAGGAGTGTGTGATCACTTTGTTATTATATTCAAAAATGTCCATTATTTATGATCATTACGGAATGAATAATGTCCATTTTCACTAACACTAAGTCTAAATGTAATACGTAAACAGTTAGTTTTGCATTGTTATTTTATTCATATTTTTGTTCAAAACATGTCTACAGCAAAAAAAATCACCAAATATCAAAAATATATATTTAGAAGCTTATGATTTGTCAGTTGAGATTGGTGAAACCTGAGTCTTATGTGCGTTGCATGACGTAAGCAAACGGGCACAAGGTGCAAAACATGGCCATAAAACTCCAAACAGCCCTAATCCAACCTATTATTTTATTCTTTGTAAAAACATTCAAAGAGCTCCTAACATGACGCTACCTGTGTTCAGTTCCGGACCATTAGTACCGCCGTACGACTACAACGGATTTATCGCCAAGCTGGAGTTTATTGAGGGGGTAGACAGCAGTGGTTCGCCGCCCACCGTGGTCCCTGCCTCTCCGCCCCTGGCTGCGCTGACTCATCACATACAACATGGTAAGTATAATAGATTTAAATGTGATTAGATACTTAACACTAATCATTATTGCTAAGAGACACGCTCGAGAGTAGTGATTTATAAAGGTTCTGTTTTTACATTCGCACGTACGGGACCCTAAAAATTATAAAAGCCTTGCATCTGTTTCTTGTTCATCTTCTGGAAGTCGTCATGATGAAGATACAAAAATTACTTGTGCATAAATGGTCGCTTAACTCGACATAGCAGCTGTTATTTTTTTTGTCATATATTTCAGAGTTCAATTCCTCCCATATAGTTAAATTAGCTTATACGTATTCAATTTCACCCTCACAGAAATAGCCAATTAATTAAAATGTCCTTGTATTATCTAAGTTTTCTTTCTGTAAAAATTCTAAGCGTACATGGTATGATAGTATAGTGCCATAATAAACACAAGAATCTTTTTTTGATTGCTGCATTTCCAACTTAAAATGTTATTATATTAACAGAGGGATTATATATTACCATGAAAAGTGTACCTATTGCATAACCTCTGCAGTAAGTCCATAAATTCCCACTGTAAGAAAGGGTTATTAATAATAAAACTCCAACAACACTGAGTTGAAAAAAGTGCATTTGTTGTCCATTATAAAAGCCGCAATAAGCTTTTTCCATTCGTTGGTCCTAACAATTGTGCGGGCTATTTAAATTCTGTGCGTCATTTTTGTGTTTTATTTCTGCTCTCGTATACCCTGTTTTTCCATTAGCTGTTTTGCAAAATAAATGATAATAATTCATGAAAGAATTAGATATATATTTCGAAAAAAAGCAAGAAATTGTGTTTCTTTTACGAAACATGTCTACAAATATGTTTCCTTTTTTAGCGGATAGGATACCAGTAGATAGTAGCGGGATGACAAATGAAGTGTCCGGGGGGAGCGGTGCGCGGATGGGTTGCGGCGCTACCGTCCGCGGCTACGGGCCGGGCGGCGCCCGCTCAGGCCACTTCGACTCCCGAGCCGGCCCGTGGCGCTCCCAGTGCGTCATACACCTACTCGGAGCGCCCACCGACGTCGTCCAAGTATCACTATTTAATTATAATTTAAGGTAAGTGCTCCACAAATTAAGGATTCCCTCCCCCTTTATGTCCCCTATTACAGTAAGGGCGAGTTCTAATGCTCATGGTGTTGGGCGTGTTGGCCCTCTATCAGTTTAATAGAGCGGAAGGAATTTGGATGAATTTATATTACTATCCATATATTTCGTAAATGTATTGCGACCTTCCTTGCTTGTGACAGCACGGTACTCATTAAAGGAGACTCAAAATACCCGGCATTTGAAATAAGCGCACTCGCACATGTCCCTTAATTAAAACCTTACCGAATTACAAAAGAGCAAGAGAACAAAGTACCTACCGATTCGGAATTCTTTGAAATTTAAAACTTAGGTACATTTAGTTCAACATTCCTATTTTTTACTGTTTATCGATCCGGACTTTGTTTCCCTTAGTGATTCCTAGCTTCCTGCATCGATTTACATCACTGTACGAATAATAATAGATACAGTAAATTCTCCAAGCTATAAAACATATGTTTATCGTGAATCATTTCGTAGTAAGTATTTTCGCCAAGACAATCGAATGTCAAAGCAGTATCTTAGTCCCAAATCCTGTTGTAACCGTCTGTTTGGGCCGCCTCCTCCCCGGGGTGCAATTGATTGATAGACCCACCCTAAGAAATCATAAATTTATGATTCGAGAATTTAATTTCGGATGTTCAATATTAAATGTTTTTGTTGAGGGTTTTCCTTGTCCATATTTCTTACGTAAACGCATCCAATTAGGATTTCTTTGTTCCTTATTTGACGAACCCCGCTCATGTGCCTACTTATTTTTCAAAGGTATTTTTCCCTGATACGAATTATAGTATTGTTTTTCTAAACCAGGTTACAAAGCTGTCGATCTCATATTGAGATCTTAGAAGGTGTACACGAATTCGGTGGTAGAGGGGAAAGAGACAGGTCAGAACGAGGAGACAGAGCTCTCCTCAGGGTATGTGGACCAGCCGTGAGGGAGGCAAGAGATCCCGCAGGCCGGTTCTTAATACGTCAGGCAGTGACGTCAAAAGGTGCTAATTTGACAATCCTAGTCCGAAGAGCGGCCCAACAAACACCAGACGAAGAAGAATTTGTCGACGGAGCTTTCGCCTTTCATGACGGTGAGTAAACAATATCACAAGCATAGGAATTGAAGGAAAACATGAAGGGAAATAATATTTTCGCTTCCACAACAAGCCATAAACAATGATATTTGATGACTTATGGAAAGTGAAAAAGAAAAGGGCCAGACGAAATAATATTCAGAGGCTAAATCCTGCTGGTGCTTACTAAGGGTAATGTGAATGTTTATGTGAAGTGTCTTCTATATGTATGTGCGACATACACAATGACTGGTGAGAGGAAAAAATATGACGTATGAAAAATATATTGCCACGTTATTTTCGCTCGCTTGAAATAAAAATGTAATTGTAAGCGATCTGACACGTGATATCAAAATATCATTTAACCGTGCTTTTCCGTAATGTTAGCTGTTGGATATTATGTAACAAGTGGAAAGTGAGCACTTTCAATCTTGGTAAAATCTGTGCAAAATTACTTAACGATTTTAACGAAATCCTGTTACTGCTACTAGAGGCACACCTTTTTTTCCTAAACCAAAATATTAGCATAATTATGTTATAAGTGTTTTAGATGTATAAAGGTAAGTTTTATAGTTCCTGCCTGATAGATATCCTTGAGAAAAAGTTCTGCTTAGATCGACTAAACTCTTTCTAAAATGTATCACAAGATATGATGATATATAAATATATAACAAAATATAATATATATGATAATAAATATAATATATATAAAAATAAACAAAATAATATAATAATAATATAATTATAATATATATATGATAATATATATAATATATATGATTTATAATATATATATATGATGATATGATGTAATATAGATAATAATATATAAAACTGGCCAAGTGCGAGTCGGACTCGCGCATGAAGGGTTCCGTACCACCATCGCAAAAACGGCAAAAAAAACAGTTTTGTTGTATGGGAGCCTCACTTAAATATTTGTTTTATTCTGTTTTTAGTATTTTTTGTTATAGCCGCAACAGAAATAGATCATCTGTGAAAATTTCAACTGTCTACCTATTCATGAGATACAGCCTGGTGACAGACAGACAGACAGACAGACGGACCGCGGAATCTTAGTAATAGGGTCCCGTTTTTACCCTTTGGGTACGGAACCCTAAAAATGATGTGCTAGCGGAATAGCGGACGTTGATATATTTTCAATCGACTTTTTCCCGGGGAAATCGCCAGAAATATTTCCAAAAAGTGTCAGGAACTCTAATAGTATGCTGCAAGCAAATAGAGCTCACCTTTGTTAACGACTTCAAAAAAAGGAGGTAATCAATTCGATACGTATGTATGTAATATTGTCGGCACTGCACAATATTCACATTCACATATGTTACTCTATGTGGGCTTTTAAACACGTGTGCCTTAATTATTTCATAAGTGTACGTTTGTACATTGTACGTTTGTATGTTTATATGATTGTATGTTTGTATGTATGCATATTTGTCCATACATTTCGCCGAATCTTATCGGGTCGTGATCATTCTTCTTGTGTTGGATTGAGTATCTCTCAAGTTCCATCAAAATCAGTCCAGCAGTTTTCAAGATATGGAGCATACAATCGATCTCCTTAGCGACAAACAGCACCGAATGTGTAAATTGAGTTATTATTCGTATTTTGTAGATCCTTGCTAGAACTTGCTCAGTTTTAGTGATCGTGTACCATCACTAAAACATACCATACCAACTTTTTCACAAAAAAACAAACCGACTTCAAAAGCAAAACATGATAAAAACTAGAGTTAGGTACCAAAGACACCGGCTTCCGAAACAAAAGCTTTTTGGCACTTTTTAGTGTTTTGCTTCTGAAGTCAGTTTATTGCTTTGTAAAAATATTTTTTTTCTCTGTTCCACGCGGGCGTATTTTTATGCTCTGGCAGAACCTTGTGAAATATAACTTTTGGTGCAGAACAACATGAAGGCACAGCGTCTCCGGATGCCACGTGCGCGGCCACGCACTACGGGCTCTCGTCTCCAGCGCACGGAGGAGTGGCAGCACCCTCGCACCATCACATTTTCTGGAACATCGAGGAGCGACTGCTCTGCACGCATCGATTCATACCCGCAGCCAATCAGAGTGTTACTATTGAAGTAAGTGGACTGGCGTACGAAGATACTCACTTAGCTATGGTTCACGCAGCATTGTACTGCACATTTTTTTGCAATATAATGCTGGGATTTAATGGCAACGACCCGTTGTTGATACTGTAAAAAATGTATGTACTGCCGTGTGACGTGTGAGTGTAGTATTATAGGAACTGCAAAACAATGTGCGGCATAAGTTATAGACGCTTAGGTATACCTGCAAATGTTCTCGGTCAACCACTTTGTAATCTTGTTGCTAAGGCTACAAAGGCGAAAACTGATCACCCGTAAACTTCGGTTTACATCATTTGGTCACCCCAACATTTGACTACGCATATTAAATTAAATGACTTGGTGGTCAAGCCAAAAGTGATAATGACATATACTTTTTTAGTTGCTTGTTTTTGAACCCTGATTGACATTATTAAAATTAAGTGTACCTACTGCAACAATATTATTTGCAAAGCAATTTCTTCGGTATAAAGGTACACGACAGAAAAGACAACAGCGCACAAATAAATTGTACAAATATTATAAATATGAAATATTGATTTAAAGTTTATGCCGCAACTTTTACTGTGATAAATATTTTCTTATTTGCTGCTGCAGATTTTGTTGCGGCAGGCAGTTGATTCCGCATTTTCCTGTCGCTGAAATGTTATTTTTAGGTCCATTGAATTTTGTGCATTTAAATATTCTCGCACCTGACTCTTGCCGCCTGTCAATCATTATTTGAAGTGGTAAAGGATTGGTGGCTACGGCATTATTTATTTTATGAATCAATGAATATGAATGTTTGCAAAAAATGCTGTGGAGGCTCGTTAGAAGCGACGTCCTCTCAATAAATGTGGATAGCGTCTACGCTGATTTTTGAGGCATTTTGTTCTTCTGATTATTTTCGACATGTTAAACTGCACCTACGCTAGGTGAATTGAGCACGAAAGGAGCGTAAGCGGAGCACGAATTTGAATTGCGTAGTAGCATGCTCGTCCAGACCAGACTCTCCACGATCTGCTACCAAAGAGTTTTATATTACTTTGGTCACATCTCTCGGAGACAACCGAATAACCTGGAGAAATTGGTTGTTGTGGGAAAAATGGATGGGAAAAGGCCACGCGGACGCTCACCCACTCGATGGTCAGACCAATTCAGAGTGATTACCGGATTCACGGTGACCACTGACTTAAGAAGAGCCGAAGACAGAGTGGCTTGGAATCAGCTCGTCAATATCTCCGTCAAAGCTTCCCAAAACGCGCACGATCTTCAGTAATGAAGATAACGAAAAAAAGAGAAAAGTGCTTTTGCGCTACACGAATTTGTGGTCCACTCTAGTGCTCATCTCCCCTAGCGTAGGAACAGTTTTACAAATGTGGATCAACATTTGGTAACATAACATCAAGACCCTTGTAATCCCCGAAGGGTTAGGTGATTAGTGCACCTGTAGTATTCCCACGTCTCCCACAGTTTCCAGTTAAGATTAAGTCACATGTAATAGGGGGCGATTCTTTTGCCAGCTTTCGGTCACAAGTTTAGACTCCAGGTTTCTAACAACATTTTGTCGAACTCGGGAATTGAACCCAGCAGCTCAAAACAAGGGACAATCTATCAACAAAAGCTTTGCGATAGCTACTGGTAAAATGTCCAAAATTGTCTAGGTTCTCCCCTCTAGACTTCTCATTTACAGCAGTAGTGTTTGCTACCACTATACCAACGAAGACAACCTTTGGCCTGTCTAAAATGATCCTGCTTCCTCCAGATCCAACGCCTGGAGCGCATGTGGAGCGCGGAGCCCACAGGCGCGGCGGGCGCAGGCGTCGCGGGCGGCTGTCGTACAGCGTGTGGCGACGCGGGCTGCGAGTGCCGCTCCTACACGCCGCTCTACTACCACGACCATGTCGCCCTGGTAGCTGGGGATGGCACGCACTTGTCCTGTCTCTGTGGGGACTTCCAGGTAAAATATTTTTAAGCAAACACCAAGACACGACGCAACGATGCTTGAAGAGGCTAGATTATTCGCGCTGCGCAGAGTGGCGGGCGCCGCGAAATTCATCGCGACGATGCGAGGCGTAGCGTGAGATTGCGAGACTTACCACGGGTTTAGCGGACTCTTGCACGCCTCGTCTTCTGGCGAAGCATTGTTGCATTACGCTGCGCCGCGCTACTCTTATAGGCGCCTCGAGGTGCAGCGCGAAGCGGAGTGCTTTAGAATTCTCTTCATGAATTTTATACCTTTTTGTGTAGCTAATAAAGTTCTACATATCGCTATTTTAAAAGTACACGTAGCGTCTCGTCTCGTTGTGAGCTGACCCTAATTAGTATTATTTGAGAAATACACTTATATTAATATAAGTTATTCAAATATGCTAATAAATTCAATCACTGTACCCACCACTCATCTTTTCATTCCACTCATAAGAAGAGCCTTTGATATAAGCAGTCACGGTTTACCCATAAGTATTCCAATTTTCCAGGTGAAGAACACTAAAAATACCTGAAATACTCAACTCAATACCTGTCCCACTTGGAATACAAGATGAGGTGATTTAAAACAAGAACCTATAACTTTATGACGTAGCGCCCTTTATTTGCAATTCAAAAAATAACAGTGCTCGACGTGACAGTCATTGGAATTGACGTTCATTACAGCTATCTGAGGGAATGAAATATTCGGAAACCATCGACAAGAAAATTGACGTTAATTGCTTGAAATATTAAGGGAAACATTGAGGGTAATCGACAGGAAAAATCAGGGAACCGATACATAATACAGTGTTATAGCAAAGTACTGAGCAAATGGGAACATTTGTTTGGTGAATTATGTTTTTAGCATTTAAATTTCAAGTTGAATAAACAGTGGTTCTTTATGAAGCTGAACCGAAATGCATGATCTAATTATTGCGAGCTGTGTATATACGACAACAAATAAATTAATCGTGTTAGTGGGGTCTTGTGCTAACACGGGCAAGGACGCTTCCCGCCGCGACTCCGCGCCCGGCTGCGGTGCCCGCCGCATAATTAAGTAAGAGGGTTACTATTAAGTATGTAACAGCAATAAAGCGTGGAACGACCACCCGAGCGGATAGGGACTCCTACATAAGAGCAAATATGCTGCTTCATAATTTAGTTGCCATGTTTAGTACTCTTTCAGGGTCAGATTAGTATACTTTCTTTTGAGATTACAGCTGAGCTTAAATACATATGTCTTCTTTTAGTTGTTACATAAGATAACATCACGACCGTATTCCCAGAAAGGTATAGCAGAGGTGCACCTATACCTAGTAGGTAGATTTTATAAAGTACTAGCTATCCCCCGCGGTTTCACTCCTGTTATCTGGCTACCTATCCTACCTACCCTACCCCATCCTACCTACCTACCTTACCTACCTACCCACCTACCCTAAATATCAACCTACCTACCCTACCCTACCCTACATACCTACCTTCCCTACCTACCCCAGCCTATCTACCTACCTTACCTCCTACCCACCTATCATATCTACCTTCCCACCCACACATCTTTTTATACCATCTACGCATTATTGCCTTTCTAATGAAACCGGTTTGGGGCACATCGGTCAGATGGTTTCAAAGTCTATAACGGACATAGGTAGAAACATTTTTTGTGTTTTTTATAATACTAGTGACCCACCCCGGCTTCGCCCGTGCCAAATTATATAAAAAACCTTCCTCGTTTCTCACTATTGGTGAAAACTGCATGAAAATCCGTTCAGTAGTTTTTGAGTTCGTTATCGCGAACAGACACGGCGGGGTACTTTGGTTTTACAATATAGTTTTATATATAGATTTATTGCCACTGCCAAAACGAGTTCTCCCAAACTGATGAGCCTCATTATAATTTTCAATAAACAACATCAATGTAACGTAAACAAAATCGAAGCCATCAAATGCCTACCGTATCACGTAAAATATTTATTCAGAACAAATTGTTTTGGCAATACACGAATGAAAATTATTTAGATGGTATCGCACATTGTTATTCAACAGAGTAAGGTGCTTTACTTCCTGTATATTTATGTTCAATTTATATTGATGTGTTTACATTTGATGGAGGCGTGTAACAAAACGAAGAGATATGATCCGCTGCTCTGTTATCTTATATCTAGGAACGCGCGCTTAATTTAATTATTAACAGTGCTTTACCCCCGTCGTGGCTTGACACCATCCGCGCCAAATTGATACGAGCCCACATTGTTCTGAAATGGACTTTGGGCCGTATCTAAAACGGGTGGCGGCGTAGCGGACCATGTCCCGGTACTCATAAAACATGGGCTAACTGGCGGAGTGTCACCCGTCCGCCCCTGTTATTAGTGGCCAGCGACGTAGCCGCCGCGCGGCTACTGGCCCGGGGCGACAGCTCACAGACTCGCCCCTGAAAATTCAATTACTTAGCGGCGGAATACGTACGGCTGTTGCGTAGCGTTAGCGTATACGCTGCACGCTGAACTTGTTAGTACGCTGTACACGTCCTTACAGTTATGATGACGGTGTGTATCCGATCCGAACCGTTTTTATGTTCTTTCACGAATCTTAAAAAAATATTTACTTTTTATTAGCTACAAGTGAATGTCGTAACTTTACCAAATAAAATAATGTCAAGATAAGACTTATCTCTATTGTTGTAAAGTGTATTTTTCTTTTCCCTATTTCAGCAGTGGCGGTTACTGTAAATTTTAATTTTGTTACTGTCATTTGTCACAGGCGGCGTGGTTGCCGGTCGTGGTGCGAAGCTGGACCAGTGTTCGGTTGGAGTACTCAGTGGCGCATTACACATATGCGAGCCGCGGTTTTGATTACGCGGCCGCATACAGCTTCAACGACGACGCCATGTGCGGTCAACGCACGTACACCACTCACTCCGGTAAGCGTAGCGTCATCACGTCACCTGTAAACACCACAGCTATTATGAACATTATGCGAAAATGATCCCGGGATAATTCGATGAAGATAACTCAATAAAAGGGGCAAATAATCGGCAATTTATCTCCAATGAACTCCATAGACCCCAATCACATAAAGCGAAAAACAAACAGTCCTATTTGACATTCGAGGCGCGTCTCAGACGTTTGGAAAAACGCGTCGGATATTGTTCTCGGTGGCGCGGCGGGGCGCGTCCGAGAAAATTACGTGCTACGACCCAGTTTCACGCCGCCTAGGGTAACACTGAATCCAAAAAAAAAACCTTGAACAAGATCGTAAAGTTCCAATTACAACGTCGCTATTGCGGCGAGTCGTCGTGGTGCCTTAACGTCGCATTATTGCCCACGGAGGTAGATGTCCCGCTGTCGCCTTGTAAATTTATTACTTTCTTCTCAAGGACTTCATTTTGCTTTTTTCTCTGTAGGTGAAATATCGTCGAGGAACGTGTCGGTTACGGGCAGTCTGAACGAGTTTTTCTATCAACAATGCACTTGGGTATTAGATTCCAACGTAGAGCGGCAGTTGTTCATTGACATCACGTCTGAACAGGTAAGCCACGATAAAAAGCTGTTGAGGTTTATTTTTATTTTTACTCATCTTGTCGACTTCAATTTATTCCTGTGAATTTTCTAGTGGTGGAAACTCAATTCATTTTATAAAGGTATTTTATATGAAGAGCAGAGAAGCTAAAATATTTTAGTAAAAGTTGGTTAAGGGTACATACCTACTGCACTTACGTATTTAAACTGAATGTGTACACTTAAGTTAGCTTAAAAAGTTGGTATCTTCAAAACATCACGCATTACTGAAGTCATCGTTGCAAAATCAACATAAAATAATGACAAACATGTGGTTACAGAAAATCGTAGCCCTCTGTAATTCGGCCGACTGTTTGCTGTTGTGGCTTCAGCTATGCGTGGTATTCATAAAAATGTTGTGGTAGGACAAGTCATGCGGCTCGTGGAACATCACGCTGCACGAGTGGTCAGGGGGGGCGGGGGGCGAAGGTGGCCCGGGGGGCGCTGGCCTGGCGGCGGCCGCGGGCGAGCTGCTGTACACGTTCTGTGCGCGCCACAAGAACCACACCTACACGCTGCCCTGGCGGCTCAACACCGTCGTCATTAGGTATGTATTCATTCCACACGTATGACGTCACGCAACCGACACTGACGAGATCAATTGTCCGGCTAATCAAAACTGCCAACTCAAATTAGTTACGTACAAACCGTAAATATCTATGATGCATGCTTTGCTAAACATATGTTTTTGCTACTAATCTGATACTAACAAATCGATGCATATTCCCAAACATTCCTAGATTCACATTCGGCAAGCGTAAACACCCCGCGTTGCTAGTTCGCTAAGAAGTCAAAAGAAATCTTCCGCTGAGCTTTTAGCGCGATCTAAACAATTTCCAAAAGAAAGAAAAACGCCACGATAAATTATTTATGAATGGCCCTCGGCTTTAATACACCAACCGACGTGCCAAATACGTAAGAGCGCATGCTTTTATTTAGGTACTTTCTCGGTACAAAGATCTTTTTTCTTTGTGCATATTAGAGGAAGCCGTAAGAGGGTACGTGGCGTGTTTCCGAAATGACATTTCCACTCGTAAATCCTGAATAACGATGTGTGAAAACACACGTTTGTCGATGAATCGAGAGGTCGACGCAAAAAGTTCTTTTTGGTGGACGCAGGTGGGATTGTAAATAAAGTTTTAAGCGCCCTCTTCAGCCCCGTGTTGGCCGGATTGGTTTTCGACCGCACTTTTTTCCCGTACAACGCGTGCACTTCGGGCTTTTGATATTGGCCAATAGAAAAAGCGTGCTACTGCAATCTAAAACTTTTCGTACAGCCTATACGTTAGGCTAGCGCTATAAAATGCGTGTTGCACCAAATTTTATCCAAAATGTTTATGGAATATTGGAAGCCAATTTAATTTTGTTGTTGTACAAAGCGTTGAGAGATTCTAAAAATGCATTCGGCGAAATTAATTTGCTTTTTAAATAAGTATTAAAGCCTAACGTATTAAGCCACCAATTCATTAATATGCAGATCTAGACCCATTTGCGCCTTCTTGTACAAATCTGCGCATATTTTAACAAGCTTTCCATGTCACAAATAAATATAACATGGACAAATTTATAAGTATCCTTATCTGGGCACGGCAGGTGCAAATGGGTTAAGACTGGATCTACAAGACCTTTTGCCAACTAGTTTTAAAGATCTTATCATCGTGTTATTCACTGTCGAAGGTCCTAGAAAGCTTTATCGGATTCATTGACGAGCTTCTGCCAGGCCACTCTTTCTTCGGTTTAAAAAATTCTAACATTACCCTTTCCCCACTAGGTTAGTAGCGCTGTCCCGGCAGCAGCCGCTGTACAGCATTCGCTGGCGCTCACAAGTGGTGCGCGCCAACACGCGGCTGGGCCCGCCCACGCCTGCACCGGCCGCGTCTGCCGCCGCCGCCACACACGGCCTCGCTGGGGCCTTGTTGTACTGCGTGCTGTGCTTGTCACTGCTAGCACTCTGAAAACCCGATAGGCCCCGGCCAGGGTGAGGAGCTATCGCGGCCGTGAAGTACATGAATTGCCATTCTGAAGTGACTATGGTGCGTAGCGTATGGGAACGACCAGGATAGCGAGCGATCGTCAACTGTTTTACCCTGAGGAAACACGGCTTATATCAACTCGCGATGCCCTGTGGCTACTTATCGTGGCCGCCATCCTGCCCGCGTCCGGTCTAGTCATCGCGCGTTCACTCTGAACAAGGCCTTACAATTAACATCAGTGATAATAACTTGAAACTTTGGTATGTCAGTGCCAGCGTTCAGTGTTCATTTCAGTGTTTGCTTTGCATTGGGTTGGAACCTTAGAACTGCGAGTTGTAAGTTAAAACAAGGTGAAAAATACTAAGTGCTTGTCAATACCGTCACCGTCTGAGAAGACTATTCTTGTGGAACTGTAATCGATACGTCTTAATTGACTCTATAGTGAAAACTAACTAGTAAATAGATACGGAGTGCTCGATAAGTGTCGAATATTGGAGCGATTCAGAGATCGATGTGTATGCCGTACGGGTAACTAAGTGTTTTATGCTCTCTAGATATTTTGTCTACGAAAATGCAGTAACTTACAAGTAGCTACTCCAAGTTCTATTTGCATATTTTTAATGTAAAAGCTGGCAATTCAAAACAAGATTAAATTGTAATGAAATACAGATGTTTGAAAACGTGTGTAAAGAAAATGCATAACCAAGGTGAGAAAATTATTGTTTTACATTATTAGATATTTATTTAGTAGGTGCTACTTTTGAATAAGTACTGAAAAAAACAGTAAAATATATATTTGACCCTGTACAAGGAGCCGTATTTAATCTAAATTAAATTGAATATATCACCAACACTTTCTGAAAAGTGCTGAAATAAGTACAAGCACCAACATGTAAAAGCAGGTTTGAAGCAAACAGTTTGTGTCTCTTCATCGGAACGCACAACGTTGCGATATGCGGTGCCGGACAAATAATCCTCCTTTCCGCTTACGCATACTGCGACAAAAAAAGGTTTAGTGTAGTGGTATTTTGATGCAATTATGTGTCCGGCACAACATACCGTATACCGCAGCGTTGTGCGTTTTCGTCAATAGCCCAAAAGTTTAACCACTTAATTAAAAAGGCAAGTATAGTTTCAATTTGGCTGATTTATCTTCGGGTATATAAATCTAACTGCAGGGAGCTAGCTCGGCTACATGAAAACAAGCACATGAATCAAACGCCGCATCGAAAATATTCTAACCTAACCGTAGTGCGGGGACTGGATATTTATTATTTTAGCACTTTTAGGCCCGAATGAATATATCGCTCTCGAAAACAAAGCGCTAAACTTTGTCTAGCTAAAGTCAATAAAATCTAATGGCTTTAACTGCCTAGACAAAAGTTACTTCAGTTGACAATAATAACATTTTTATTTAATGTCGGTTCGAGAACAGTCAATAGGAAAATTCGATGTTATTTTAGAAACGTTATTTAATTAATTAGCCAATCATTGAGTATTCAAAGAATAATAAGTATCAGAATAAACTTGATTACATTTTTTTACTGAAGTAAAAAAAGGAGAAGGATCTCAAAGCAACATTTTTTTGTTGAAATGTTTTCTATGTTATTTTTTTATAAACTTGCTCGAGAGGGTCTTACGCGTGCACTATTGTGGGAGAGTATACCACAGATAATGACAGATATCTAACGATATACGGATCAGAGATGAGCGATTTTTTAAATCCACGTTTCAGTAAAAAGCCATCATTCCGTTTGATACCTAAATGTTTTGTAAATATTCATTTTAAAACTGTTTCAATAAATGAAATATACATAATGACAATACACACGCTAGTTGTCTCAAATATTTGTCAATAAATATTGGTTTGCATGAAGTTTTATGAGTGTTTTCGATGAAAGTGTTGAAAATACGTGAGTGTTTATCATTGTTCTCGAGTATTGTAGCCGAAGCCAAGCTTTTAATAGAGCCAAGCCTACAAATTAACTATAGATACTTCTGAACCAAAACTACACACAATATTAATTATAGATACTTCTGAAACCATAGATATAGTATGTACAAGATAAACAAAGTCAGATGAAAAGCGAAACCAAAAAAATAAAATCTATGTGTTAGGGAATTGTCCATGTGTTAGTAAAAAAAGTGTTGTCAAAAAGTCCATGTTCAGTATCGATATCGATACTTGGTGAACACCATAAGAAATACGATTAAAGGGTTGTTGGTTACATTGAACTGTAATAAGAGCTGGGAAAAAACCATGCTTTGTTTTAATTAAAATACAAATTACAAAATAATATCTCGCATGTATTTAAAATACGAAATACAAAATATTTTTAAGTCGTGTAATTATTTAAAATATAAAATACAGTGTTTTACATATTTTTATTTAAAATACAAATTAAAAAATACAGTCGGTCATCCATCGTGACATTCGTACTAATAAACTTAATCAATACACAGAAGTTAGGTGTAAATAACCGTTTGAAATGAAAATTACAATTTACAAGGTACTTGACAATTTGACGTACGCCATTTTGCTTATTTTCTGCAGAACGCATCTATTAATAAAATCGCTAAATGTGTTTTGAAGCCAAAAGTATTTGAAATACTTTTTTTTATGCTTTGTTAGTAAGAACAAAATTCTTAATAATTAATTACGATCTAGCCTAAAAGACAAATAAGCAATTTAACTCTAACTTAATATATTACGTTATAGATTATGTTAAAACTAAGAATAGTGTCCATTTGCACTTTTACACAAGTCCGTAGCACTTTCTTAGAGTCTGATATAATTTATAAAAACACTATGTTCATGTGTATATTGAATTGATTTTGACTCATTCAGTTTGATCTTCCATTTTTGTGTCCAGTCATAAACTTTGTTCACAGCTAGTTGAACTTTTTCTACTGCTTCTCTGTGGCTTGATCCGGTAGCCATAATTGCAGTATCATCTGCATAGGTGGCAATGGTGTTGTTTTCCAGTTCTGGGATCACACTACCTTGAGGTACCCCAGCTTTTATAGCGTTTAGCTCGGAATATGCGAAAACAGAGCAGCAGAGCACTGATGTATTCTAGACACTGTAAAACTAATACATGCAAACAATATAATGTCATTCCTAAACCTACTCAAAGAAACAAAACATAATTTTTGAAAAAAAAATAAACATGCAACTTAAAGTACAGTTTAGATAAAAACATCTTCTCAATCGTACCTTAAATCTATTTTAACAAAACTTGACTTAATAAGTTTGTACTCATGTCATGATGTCACTAAAAACGATTAAGTTTTTATCGATACTCATGACGTCACCGCTTTGTCAAGCCCTAGCGTAAACAAACAATTTACTCTTTTACATAATATTTTCGCAAATATTGTTTAAATATACTAAATATACTTATATAATACAATGGAAATCAATATACTATTGTAAGAATCTTTTTCTGAGCCGATTACTAGCAGAAATTTGTCAAAATATGGTTCGAAACAATCCAAGGACAAAATTGTATTTACCTATGAAACGTGTATTTATTGGGGTTATTTCGTCTTGTAACGTCACATTCACTCACAGAACAAGCCACCATAGTTGCATAATTAATATTATTAATTTAAATCTAAAGATTATTATTTAAATGCAAGAAATTCACCGCGGCGTAAAATAGATGGGCCGCTATGGACCTCTACTCGCGAAAAAAGTGACATGACTGGACTTTATTCACTCTCTCTTTTTCTCTTGGGCGGTTTGTACTTGATAAGGATTTCTCGCTCGCACGCTTCGTGTATCTTTTGGCGTAGCAAAAAAATTCTAAATCTATGTCTGAAACATTTAACACACAACTTTTTTTCGATTTTTCCTGGAGTCACTGCATTTGTCTTAAATGGCAGTTCATTCAAGACAAATTCATTGACTTCAGTGAATCCTACAAATTGTACTGTCGAGATCGATACATTCTCAATTTTTTTTTATTATCGATAAATTTGTCAAGCCGAAACAATGGAGCGGCGACGAGTAGTGAACACCGTTTGAATTTGATACTGAAAGATTTTCAGGCATAAAAGTGTGCATGACTGTAACCAGAACGTATCGGGAGCGAAGCTGTAACGGTACTGGTAACTTAGATATAAAACTACGTACGAATAACTACGAACGAACTATGTAAATATAATATGTATGAAGCCCCTAGAATAGCTTAGAATATAACACCTCCAAAGACTTTTTGGATAAGTAGGAAAAACAATGTCGCTTCTATAAATTTTGCCCATATTTTTTCATGTGCTGCTCTCTTTTTTTTCTTTTTTCTTCGTTTATTTTACCGTAAAAATGTAGCAGTAATGTTGGTATAAATGGCTGTTTGTTAAGTAAAGTCTTACTGTCAATTATAAATATTATGTAGAAAATGTAATCTGAAATTGTTTTATCTAAATTCTTCGCTATTTACTGCTGATCTGCAAACTTTATATGCTTCTATTGTAAATTTATCTTATTTAAGTCACAATGTAAAATAATATATTCTAAATACCCACTAACTTCGTAATATTTCGGCAGTTTGATGTCCAAACGGGGTTTCACTCAACAATAAAATGGAAATCACCTAGCATAATAAAAACACTGCAAAGCAATTGAATCGTTGAAAATCAATTTGTATAAAATTAAAAATGCACGAAAAAATATTTAAATTTCTATCACGTGCAATTCAGGCAACCAAAAAAATAAAATCGGTCGGTCATGGATTTCGGGCACTTCACAGGAATTGAATTTGAAAAAACATAACAGTACACACATACACAAATCTCACGAACGGATTTTAGGGGTTTGTTGAAATAGAATATAATACAACTGAAGCTGAATAGAAAATGTTTTTGCACGATGTGTTATTTATTTTAGATGGTAATAGCGTTGTGACGCAGCAGATATGGAACACAGAGAACTATATCCTTCACTCTGAGGTATCTACATGACGAACTCTGACATTTATGTGAACATGTGTTACTACGGCTGTCGGGTTTCATCTTGTTTTGAGTTATTTTGGGAATTTGGAAACATCTTTGTTCTCAAAAGTACCATTTCATTCAGTTTCAAAGACCGTAGCGTGTGCTGAACCCAAACAGGCTTCTGAAATATCCATCATACTTTCTTATTCATTGAATAATACTGTATTCCATATCGAATGTATCGAATGCTAAAATTCTATCTTCGCAATCCATTCTATGGTATCTGCCTTACCATATTTCACGTTCACGTTGATCCATAGCGAATTTGTGTAAATCAAATTATCAATGATGTAACTAGTTATAATTTAGCTTAGATGTAAATAGTTGGACAAAGTTGGCATTATCCCAAATGGCTTCGTAAAACTTCACTGATAACCCAAACTTGTCCTCTTTAGATTAACTGAAAAAGCTAACTTTAATAGGTAGGTAGATGATTCTACGTATAAAATAATGAATAATGTTTGTTACACTGAAATAGATAAAATGAAAGCAATTTTGTGTATTATTTGTACCCTTGAGAATGCTCCAGATTGTGGAAATAATGAGGAGATTGAAATGACATCAAAACCTTCTAAAACTAGGTCATTTGTGTTATACGATTTCTTAGTCATCTAGTAGCCAATTATAGACAAAATCCATCACGAGCAACTTAAAACTTCTAACATAATTGTCAAACCACTTTTCCAAGAAATCACAACGATTGATGTTTTAATTAAAAATCGAAGCGGTACGATGCTTTTATATTTAGTTATCGTTAAACGTAGCAGTCTTCGGAGAGCTGTGCCAAGAACTGATTACACGCCGTCTTTTACGTTTGATCCGAGCCACTAGACTTAACAAAATTATAGGAGCAAACATTGAAGGCTTTATCAGTTCGATCGAGCTTCAGTTTAAACTTTCCATTTGCAATGTTCGCTCGGCCTTTCTTTAAATTTCCGCTCTTGCCTTTGAGGTTTCTAAGACGGAAACTTCTTTTCAAGATAGGTTCCGAACCAGTACTTTTATTTTTCTCTTTACTCGCTATTACGGTGCTAGTGTTTGGTATGTGCGAGGATTTTATAGTGCACGAGTTTACGTGAGTTCAATGTTTTGTTAGTTACTGGCTGGAAATATTATTATTTATTAATAATGTGGGTTTCAATCATGGGTTTCTTTCAACTTACTCATGAGATACATACATGATTGTTTATAATATTTTGTTACTGTTCTTATCATCGGTTCTGTTTGATAATATTACAAACGAGCCGTCAGAATTCTCTTGCTGTTATCCCAATTTATTTAGGGTCGACGCAACATGTCTTCTTCCATACCTACTTGTTTAATTGTCATCATCTCAGTAGGGATACTGAACTGACTCAGAAAGGGTGTGGGAACACCCTTACTAGACATATCACCTTTCATTCAGACCAACCATCATTTATTTCATCTTTACCTATTCTTAAAGCCATCCCCCTGAATACTAAAAACTTTCCTCTCCACATTTTCCTTGTTCCTCTACATTACACGCTCATTGCTAACCTTGAGAAGCATCATAAACAAGAACCTTATTTAAATAAATGCAGTTAGGACCTGATTTTGCGCATTAGCCTTACCTGCAAGAACAATTTGCTTTAGAAGAACACAGAACTAACAAGAGTATTAATTTCGCTGTGCAGGCTTCAACAGATTCAACTCACCAAACTTTTAGCAAACACCGTTTATTTTAATAATAGACGCCATAAAAGGTCTGCTGCATGAAGATTATTCGCAAGCTCCGAAGATTTGTTCATAAACTAAAGTAAGTTTAATATGAAGTGAGTTATGAAGTTGAAGAAAAGATAGATTCGCAGTCGGTTGCTAACTTAGCAGCTTTTGATTCGCTAGCACTGCGCCAATCGCAAAGTTGGGTACCCTGAAAAAGGCCGTTGGCAAAGTCTTCCGTTAGATGAAGTTCCTCGCATCCAGCCGTCTTTGTGCTTCACTCAAAGGAAACGCAATTTAAACTACATGCGGGCACACCAGATATTCATCCCTTAACCCCAACTCTTTTGGAGCTCAATTTGCAAGTTTTATTTAAGGCTGCCAAGGGTAGGATATCATAGACATCTCCACTCCACACTTTCTACAATAACAATTAAATAAATTGGAATTAAGTTGAAGTAGCAGTGAACGTTGCAGTGTGCAGTTCGTTAAAACTATATAATTGGGGCTGGGAGAGCATAAATACGACGAGCACTAATGGTGCACGCTGTAAAGGATTAGCAGACGTGTTGTATTTTCCACGTCACTGGTTATCCTCCGGGAGTCTAGTGCGACAGTGCGAAACCTGAGTTATTTTGAAAACGTTGGCTGTATTTATTTCTATTCGAGTAACAAAGCGGACTAAATAGACAAATAATTAAATTACGAAATTCCTACAAATCAAGCCAGAAACATGATTGAATAAAAGAATCCAAGTACCTAATTAAGGAATTTTTCCGTTATTAAAATTGTAGGTTTTCAAACGCACCTGTATTTACCGTAGGTAAATTATATACGTAGGTACCTTCTTTGTCTTTTGATTCGATAAAGCGATACTGAAATGAAAATACGTAACAAAAAAGAATAAGGAATGTTTTTGGTTATTTTTCATTCAATAAAGCGATCCCCTAAAGGAGGTAAAAATAAGCCCGGTTAAATAAAAACATCAATCTAAAGTAACTCAATTACTGAAACGACAAGAATCCATAAAACTTTTAACAAACATTTGCGCTAATTAGTTTATTTTGGTTATCAAATTACATTATGCCATCTAAACAACGGTTAGGGCTGCAGTAAAAGTTGCTGGCGCCTCCTTTGTAAACATTAACAATGACTGCCATTGTCTCCGCGCCTCGGCATGTCCACCGGCGTTCATTGCTGCCATAATTAAGTTTTTAACAAAGATAAATTAACAACGAGATACGTTTTTGCTCAGAGATTCGTGAGAATTTTGACGCTATGCCATGGTGTTGGGTTTGGATTTGGATATTAAGTTTATTTTAATTGTTAATTGATGAATACTGGTGTTTTCTTGTCCAAAATTGTTATAATATCTGCTGCTTATTAAAATCGTAATGTTGTTACCATTTACACGTAGGTACCCACCTACGATTTGGTCCGTCTATATTTTGAATGGATAGGTATCTAATACTAATGGTTAATAAACAACCATTCATCATCATCATCATTTCAGCCGAATGACGTCCACTGCTGGACATAGGCCTCCCCCAGGCGTCACCACATTGACCGATCCCGTGCGTCTCGCATCCAGCGCATTCCCGCAACCTTTAACAGGTCATCGGTCAACCCAGAGGGAGAACATTTCAGCCCCATCGGCCATCCGTTCTGCGATTAATGTGTCCTGCCCACTGCCACTTAAGTTTCGCAATTCTTTGGGCTATGTGGGTAACTTTGGTTCTCTTGCGGATATCCTCATTTCTGATGCGATCACGGAAGGAAACTCCGAGCAAGGGCTATGCTCGGAGTTTCTCTGCTTTGCTCTTTGGGTGACTTTAATCTTTCTGATAAGGCCCATTGTGACCACGTCATACTGTTCATAGACTTTTGTCTTGAAACACTGCGGTAAATTGGTCGAGAAGATACCGCACAACTTCCCGAACGACGCCCAGCCGAGTCGGATTCGACGTTTGACCTCTTTCTTGAAGTTAGACCTACCCAACTGGACTGTTTGTCCCACATCACATCATCAGCCCATTAATGTTCCCACTGCTGGGACACAGGCCTCCTCTCTGTGAGAGGGAATGGGCCGTAATCCACCACGCGGACCAAGTGCGGGTTGGTGGATGTCACATGTCTTCGAATGTTTGGTTCTAGGACATGCCGGTTTCCTCACGATGTTTTCCTTCACCGTTTTGAGAGCAGGACTGTTTGTCCCAGGAAGACATAATCGTCTACAACTTCGAGTGTAAAGTCTCTGATCTTGATAGGAGTGGGTGTTCCATGGACATTAACCAAACCCTGGGTTTTGTCAATTTTCATTTTAAGACCCACTCTTTCGGAAGCTCTACTGAGGTCATGGAGCATTGTACTGAAGCCCTTCATGGTTCCAATCATTCATCCGTACACATAAGTGAAGTAAAAGGAGTATTTAAAGAACGTAGCAAGTGGCCTATCCCCATGGGTAAAAGGGCTGAAAGAGGTAGTATGTAAATATGTATGTAATCAGTATACGTACAACCTATATATTTTTTTTGTTACCTAATAGATACCTATCTAATATGTTTTACTAAGAAAAACTGATCCAATATAAATTACAAGCTTCGGTTGCCAAGTAGATGTCACAGAATACGTAGTTTACAATAATGATGGCCCGTTCAGGCGTATTCAAAGGCTTATCTCAGTAATAGGAGCTAGGCCCCGGTAGATTAATCTGTCATACAACGAATACTCATTTTGAAGACTCAAAGCCGACCTGTATTCGCTCGTCATAAGCAAGATTGGAATGCTGTATTTGAACGGTTTCATTTCAACGTTATTAACGTTAACGACTTCTTTTGTTTTTGTTCAAGGACAAATTAAATTAAGTTATTTTATTATCATTACATAAATATCCGTAATTTCTGCGAATTTTTACCAGGTAATTTAATTCCATTAATTTCTTAATACCAGTCTTAAAATTCAATCAATAAACATAATACCTAATGTAGGTATCCGTTATTTCTGTGAATTCAATCAATAAATATTTAATCTAAACTTTATATTATAAAAAAAGTAAAATTGTAGGTTTGTTTGTAATGGGTAATATCTGGTAGTACTGATCCGATTTCGAAAATTCTTTCACTGCAATAAAGCTACACTATCGCTCAGTGTAGGCTTCTTTTTTAACCGACTTCAAAATAGGAGGATGTTTTTTTATGTTTGTTCCCCGATTACTCAAACACGCTTGTACCGATTTGGAAATTATTCTTTTGTTTGAAAGGGTATACTTCCCAGGTGGTGCCATAGTCACCAGGTCAGGACAGGATGATTGAATCCTGGAGAAAACGAGGGAACCCCTCAAATATTATAGGCATGCATATAGTGATTTTGATATTTTCATCAACAATGCAATCATTTGCACTCAGAAAGTATCATTTGGTAAAGTGGAACTGATGAAGAAGACCACAGATGGCCACCGGAACTCCTTAATGCTAAGTATGTCACAGGTATAAGATATATCGAATAGTTAACAGACTATTATGAAGCAAATACTTATAAATAAATGGTACTGATGAAAATGGTACTATCGAACTGACCTGATGATGAAGCCGGAAGGTAGGCACTGGAACTCCGAAATGAAATAATGTATCTTAGCCGTGTTTGGGCTTAATGGAATCGTCATGAGATTTACTTTGGCTATAAATGATTTTCATGATAATTAAAAATATAAAAAATTATAACTAAAATAATAAACCGACTTCCAAGAGAAAGTTATTTTTCGCTTAGTAATGTTTTGTTTTGGAAGTCAGTTTGTTTTTTGTGAAAAATTTATTTATTTCCTAAAAAGTTAACAGGTCCTGTGGGGTAAGCCACGGGAGTGAAGCCGCGGGTTAAAAGCTAGTGCTGTATAAAACAAACATGTATAAACACCGTGGCATTAAAATCGTATTACAAAAGCAGACCACTTCTTTTGCCCATGTATTTGACAAACTTTATCCATGGAAGTCATAATAAATACTAAAAAAAAATATCTCCCATACTAATTTTGGCCACATGATGACAACTTTGTATGGACTATGACCTCCACGGAGAAATTTGCTTATATGTAAAATGGGCAGAAGAAGTGGTTTGTTTTTGTAAGACGAATAAAATGACACGGTGTATTTTCCCAACAAAAAACTTTTTTACAAAAAAATGCTACCGACTTCCAAATAAAAAAACTACAAAGTGAAAAAAACTCTATTTTTGGAAGTCGGTGTTAATAACGCTTAAAATTGGTACCTACTGAAGACACCGACTTCCAAAAATAAAGTTATTTTTGACTTTGTAGTTTTCTTATTTGGAAGTCCGTAGTTTTTTTTTTGTAAAAATATTTTTTATTTTTAGTAGTACCTACCTAATAGGCAAGTAGTTTAGTAAGGTAACTATAATGCCAGAATAGATTACCGGAATATCATGAAACTGAACATAACCGGTGAAATGAGAGTGTACCAAGGTGAACTGTACACATCTGCGTACCCCTTTAGAGCGTACTAGCGTGATGTTATGTTATGAAATGGTATAAACAATAAACAGACATGCGATTGCAGCAATCCCGAGAGATTTGCCGTTATTTATTGAAGAGTTCTGTTGTATATCTCCGAAGTTCTTCAAAACACCTTCACCAAATTAAAATGGGACCAATTTCGGAACATATACTTACAAACAAAAAAACAATTTCCAAAATCGGTTCACAATAGAAAAACAAACAAAAAAATACATAAAGTTGAACCTCCTCCTTTTTGAAAAATCGGATCAGGCGACAACACGTAACAACGAACTGAAACGAAGTCACTAGTACAAGTAAGTAATCCATATAATTTATACATACTTAAAATTTCCTTAATGTGAGATACGAAGTTAAATTAGACTAATTACTGTACTTTTCACGGCTTGATATTTCTTAATTGACCCTCCGTGACAAGGCAAAAGTTCCACATTTGTTAATTGGAGTTAGAATTAGAGTCCGTCTTCATTTGAACTCTTACTAATGAAGCAAAGAACCTCGCAAGTGTGTCGCTAAGTTAATTTCACTGATTAATTACTTTTGTGTATATCTGTCAGTGACGAACGAGATTTTACGTGATCCTTTTATTTATTAACACTCTTCCAAAGTCTTTGAGTCAATACAGAGGGATTAGCAGTTAGAATAATCTTGTTCTTTTATGTCTGTTTGTTTTGATTTTGTGTGCATGGAATCATTAATGAGACTTGTGTCCGGATTTAAGTAAATATGGAATGACGAATGATGGAATGGTTGACAAAATAAATTCAATTAAATGGTTCAAGGTACACAATCCTCAGTTAGTTACCAGACAAAGTTTCATTTCAAATTAAAGATAGATCAAATTAAAGTACTACGGAATTGTATATCTTAAAAAGACCGGAATATCGTATATGTTTATCTCCTAAGGATACCTCATAGTAACCATTCTTATCTTTAATTTATTACAAAAAAATGGGTTATTTACCAAGCTATTTTAAATATTACAGTATTATTTGTTATCCAATTAAATACATAAGATACGTTGTGCATTTCATGTAGATCAAAATTGCCCTTTACAGCATATCATTAAAATGAATATCTTAGAAGTTATCAGAGATTTAAAAAGTGGGGGCTGAGCGGCTGGCGGGCCGTACATCCGTCCAGGTTGGAAGCGGTCGGCGGGCGCGGGTTGTGCCCAATTAGTATCTACATTGCACCCGTGCGAAGCCGGAGCGGGTCCCTAGTAAATCTATAAATAATCACAACATTAAAAAAAAATGTCTGGCTGCCTCGTTGGTCTAACGGTCGCTAGCGCTACTGCTGAGCATGAGCTCCTGGGTTCGATTCCTGGGCAAACAAAGAATGTTATTGCATTTTCCATCTAAAATTACTCAGTAGTAACCTGAAGCCTGGGCATGTGTCCAGTTGATGGCAACTGGCTCGGTCCCTATTACATGGACTTAGATATCATCTTGACCATCATATCAGCCGAAAGACGTCCACTGCTGGACATAGGCTTCCCCCCAGCGTCGCCACATTGACCGGTACCGTGCGTCTCGCAACCAGCGGATCCCCGCAACATTCACCAGGTCACCGGTCCACCTGGTGGGAGGCCTTCCAACGTAACGTTTTCCGGTTCGCGGTCGCCACTCCCTTCTGCCCCATCGGCCATCCGTTCTGCGAGCAATGTGCCCTTCCGACTGCCTGCTAAGTTTGGTAATTTTTCGGGTTTTGTCGGTAACTCTGGTTCTCTTGCGGATCCCTACATTTTTGATTCGATCACGCATGAAACTCCGAGCATAGGACTTAGATATATAACTAGCTAAATGTGGGTGCACCATAATTGCATCTCTGCTTAACCAATTGAGGAATATAGGCGTTATGTTATGCATGTAGTTTATTGTTTCAAGTGAAAGCAATGCACTGTAAAAGGTTTTGCATTCCAAAACACAGATGATGGACCGAGCTTAAAAAAACTTTCAAAATAAAATGTAGTCGAACCAAAACGACTGCTCTCCGGTTTTCTATTTACTAAAATCACAACAGGGTTCCCTAAAACTGGGGGACTATTGTAAGTAATGGCAAAACAAAGCCCGTTTTAGTCCCCCAGAGTCATCAAGTTGCGTGGGAACCGACAGAGCTGACTTTGTCATTTTCCCTGAAAGTTGGTAACACTACAGTCGACCCACGTATGTACTAACAAGCGCCCACCTTCAGCATTGTTTGTTGTTGCGGTCACAAGTGGAAACACACGTTACAAAGTGGATATAATTTTGTGAATTGAAGCAGACTATATGTTTTATATTTTAAACCATGATCCTGGATAAAAGAATAAGTTGTAGAAAAGTAGTTTTTTTTAGAAATTTGAAATTATTCACTAATCATTATATCATCATAATAATTATGGTACCTAGTAATACTATTCTTTCAAACTTAAAATCAAAAGCAAAAGAGTTTATGCCCCGTTTCGTGTTTGATTATGTTCTACTGTGATTGCCTACGGGCCTACGCGATCGCGCTACGTCGTAGCTAAGGCGTAGCACTGTCGTAGCGCTACTACGAATGATAGTAGCAACTCAGAAAAGTGAATTTTGCTCGTTCACGAGCGAGTCGCGAGTTGCGAGTCGGACTCGCGCACGAAGGGTTCCGTACCATTATCGCAAAAAATGACAAAAAAAAAAGCATATTTTTTTGTATGGGAGCCCCACTTAAATATTAATTTTATTCTGTTTTTAGTATTTGTTGTTATAGCGGCAACAGAAATACATCATCTGTGAAAATTTCAACTGTCTAGCTATCACGGTTCATGAGATACAGCCTGGTGACAGACAGACAGACAGACGGACCGCGGAGTCTCAGTAATAGGGTCCCGTTTTTACCCTTTGGGTACGGAACCCTAAAAATTATTACCGGCAAACCATCTATATCTATACCATACCTACTGCTACGGAACCCCGATCCATCTTAGTACCTCATAAAGAAAGATTAAAGCTCATATCGTTCCCATGCATTAATAATTTCGTTCAGTTGTTATCATGTTTACTTCACGTCTTATTGTACGTTCCTAAACACACAGTTAATTTCCGATAGACCCATTCGAACTGCACACATCAATTTCACCGAGTAAACAAAAATGTACGTGCTTTGTTACATACCGTGTTTATTTTTCCAACATTGTATGCGTGTATCAGTTGCCTTTGTTTTTTTGAGGTCGCTCAATCCCATTGGATATTGATATTTTTTTAAACCCCGTCACAGTTTTTTTATCTGTCGTCGCATGACACAATGATGAATACTTGTGTGCCATTTGCTGTGGAACTTTGGTAGTTCAGAGTTTATCTAGGAGAATATCATTGTAATCATCCTATTTTACTTACTAAGAATTAGGTCCTATTAATATTAGAGATGTGGAGTCTATAAGTTTGATAGTCGAAGTCTTAAAGTAATAAAATAAATATTAAAAAAAGCTTTTTTACAAAAAAATACTACCGACTTCCAAATTAAAAAAACTGCAAAGTGAAAAATTACTTTATTTTTGGAAGTCGGTGTCAATAACGCAAAAAATAGGCACCTACGAAAGACACCGACTTCCAAAAATAAAGTTATTATCCACTTTGTAGTTTTTTTTTAATTTGGAAGTCGGTAGTATTTTTTTGTAAAAAAGCTTTTTATTTTTCACTTTTTAGTTGTACCTAATAGGCAAGTTGTTTAGTAAGGTATCTATAACGCCAGAATAGATAACCCAAATGTCATGAAACTTGAACATAACCGGTGAAATGAGTGATCTGCGTACCCCTTAAGAGCGTACTGGCGTGATGTTATGTTATGAAATGGTATAATCAATAAACAAACATGCGATTGCAGCAATTCCGAGAGATTTACCGTTATTTATTGAAGAGTTCTGATGTATATCTCCTAAGTTCTTCATCAGATCTTCACCAAATTAATATGGGACCCATTTCAAAACACATTCTTTCAAACAAAAAAAGAATTTTTCAAAATCGGTCTAAAATTGACGGAGATATGCGTGAGTGAAAACACAAAAAAAAAAAAACAAACGTAATGTCGAACATAGAACCTCCTCCTTTTTGGTAAGTTGGTTAAAAATAAATAGATGTTGCTTAATCAATCATACCTAAACGAATTTTCATAAAAGGAACTCAGGCAGACCATGGCCTAAATTAGAACATAGAATACTCATTATCCCTGTAATAGGTACGGTCTCTTGGAACTCAACTTTTAGTAGGTATTTATGCTCCCGGAGAAGAATGCGTCGTGGAGGCAACCGCCTCGACGCCGCCTAAAACGCCGAAACCCCGCCTGCATCATAGGCAAGTGGGATTCCAGGATCACGGGTGATCAGATTGGGGATTCTGTCCGCCCACCAAGTGACTCTAGGAAAGACGGTGGCAGAGTGATTACGTGCTGCCGTGCACAGCGAGGCCCAGGCGAGACGCTCGTCTGTCTCACCAGGGATGTAACAGGCGTTGCACAGAGGGGGTTTTGGAGTGGTCTTTTAAGAGGTAACGGGGCCCCTACCAAGTGCTGATGGTGATCACCCGGGTGGTTTAAGTGAGGTGAAAATCCCACACTCCCTGGTCTTTTCCCCCAAAAGTCCAGTCGCCTTTTGAAGGTTTCCCCAGGTAAACAAAAAATAAGGTATTTATGCTGGCTGAGCCTTCGGCAAAAACTTAGTACGTCATAATAAGTAGTCAATAACCCTTAGGTTATCAATCACAGAACTTTTTGAATCTTTCTGCCGACACCACTCTTGGGATTTATGAACACAAACTATTTTTATCAGCTATTACGGGAACAAAGGACATTTCTTTGTTTTAGTTGCACGGCACGTATTTTGTTTCGATTATTTCACGTTAATATTTATTTATAAAAAGTTGAAGCAAAATGCGATTCGGTGTGAAACACGGTTGGTGTCGAAGCAATTTCGGCGTGCAATGGCCCGAGAGAAACTACCCTTGGGCTACGCACCTGCCCACAATCATTACATTTTATTTAATCCGTGTTGGTATGTACAACGTTGACACTACACCCACATAGGTTCTATAAAAATAGCATTTTGCATATCCTTCGAGAATATCGTCGATATTTGTTGAATTTAAATACAGTTATAAAATAAAATGAAGGGCTTATCTGACATCGTCGATATGAAGACGACATTATAATATTTGAAGTTTCTGTATTCTGTTCCTATATTCAATTTTAAAAACCGGCCAAGTGCGAGTCGGACTCTCGCACGAAGGGTTCCGTACTTGGTAACGACGGTTGCGGTTTATGATTTATGACGTATTAAAAAAAAACTACATACTAGATCTCGTTCAAACTAATTTTTGGTGGAAGTTTACATGGTAATGTACGACATATATTTTTTTTAGTTTTATCATTCTCTTGTTTTAGAAGTTACAGGGGGGGAGGGACCAAGTTTCAACAGCATAGTTCTTATAGTTTCGGAAAAAAGTGGCTGTGACATACGGACGGACAGACAGACAGACAGACAAACAGACAGACGGACAGACAGACATGACGAATCCATAAGGGTTCCGTTTTTGCCATTTGGCCACGGAACCCTAAAAAGCACTTCAACGCATGTATAACTTGGATTGAGTTTTGAAGTTTAGACTTCTAAATAACAATGAGCCCTCATCCCAGTTTTAATCAAGATTTTAGACCATTATTCAAGTACCTACGTAATATGCGTTATTTAATTAAATGCCCTAATAAGTTGAGATAAGTACTTAGGTACTATTTGTCTTACAATTAAATAAATGATCCTTTTTAGAAATGGTTTATTACCTCCATTGTAAAACACATTTTATTCTTTGAGTAGAGATGCTCTTTAATTCATCTCATTTTAATTGATAGTATTGCAAGGTTTTATTATTACACTCCATTTTATTTGAATACAGCCAAATAATTCTTACCAAAATTTATCTTTAATGTCCAATATGGACTGTATTCATTGGTCGAAATAAAAAAAAATATTATTATTATTATGCACTTAATTATTTTTCTGTTCATATTTCTTCTGTTAAACCATTACCAAAATAATTTTGAAAGCCACAACTAAAATTTCATCACAGATAAGTAAACAGTACAAAATCAACATGTGTCTACCAACTAAACTAAGTAATTAAGCCAAATAAAGTAATTAAGCTTCCACATTAGTCATTATGTACAATACCCATCAGATAGCACCTATCCACTTAAATCAATTTGACGGGGCTTGATTGAATCAGTAGGTATGCGGAACGGTAACTAGCTACGGTTAATTATGGAAATCCAACATGGCGGGTGTTAAGTCTGACCTAATTGAAATCAGTGAAACGAAAGGCAGGATCTTCTTGCTTTATCTTCTTGGTACAAATTGATAATGGTATCCGTTTATTTAATAAATGTTTTCATGAGCATAAAAGGAGGACCTCTTGACTAAACACCACAACACAACAGTCCACCACAACAGTCGCACGATTGGATGTTCGAGGTTAAGCAACGCTTGTTTAGGTCGGGACGTGGATCGGGGACCATCAATGATTTTTTAGATGGTCGCGGATAAATTTGAGAGAGAGTTACCGCGGCCCTGGATCAAGAAACTGAAAACACGAGTGGGTTTTAGTCAGTAAAAGTCTGACACGCCTCACCCAAGAAAATCTGGCTTGCTTCACCTAGAGCGGGAGAAGTCATTGGAAGATCTACAAACTAAAAAAAAAGACGATTTTTTGAGTTCTGATTATCTACAATGACCGTCAAAGATTCAAATGACAGCCGGGACAAACGGCTTAACGAAACTTGATACTTAGTATCAAGACTCCTCGAAACGTTAAGCCGTTTATCCCGGCTTTTTTTTAGTTTGTAAATTTTCCAATTACTTCTATCGCTCTGGTTGAAGCAGGCCAGACTTTCTTGGTTGAGGCATGTCAGACTTTTAATGACTAAAACCCACCCGTATGTTTTCAGTTGCTTGAGCCAGGGCTCTTTCAAATTTATCCGCCAGAAAATCACCCAGAAAATCAGGCATCAGCCTTGCCAAGGGGTACCGTGTTACCCAGTTACCTACTGAGTTGTGGACGTCAGATAGGCAGTCACTACATGTAAAATACTCTGCTGCATCTGGTTAGACTGTAAGCCAAACCGAATAAATGTAAGGAAAAACCTATTAAGCAGTATTCACACGCACACATAAGTATAACTTGTTTTGTTTGGCAGTAATAGGTCCGTATTCCAGATGCTCATACTAGATTCAAACTCAAAATTGGCCACACCTACCAATCAATTGCCAAACAATCAGTAGTCTCGAGTTTGGCATATAATTCTTCAGCTTGTAATATGTGTACTCAATACAGCAAGTGCCCAAGACGTTACTGAATTCTTTCTATACAAAATGTTTGGTAGGTATTGAATGAAAATTAAAGTCCAAGTAAGCAAGTACGGGTACGTTCCAAGTACATATGTTAACACTACTCAAGTCCACTGATTTTGTGTTTGGTAACGTTTGGGGCGTCTAGTATCTTGGACTTGAGCACGTTAATATAAAAAAAATCAAGTCAACAAGAACTGCCCTTTTCAAGTTTGAGATGAGTTGAGCATGATCATGAGAATCTAGAATACCGGCCTTAAATACTATTACGTGTAACGACAGTCAAAGACCTATGACAGCCAGGACCAACGGATTAATTAACAAATATAATTACAATATTAAATAATTCATATCCGATATTAATGGGATTTCCACTTAATCGATAATTTACTTAATACTTGTTAAAATAATTATATTTTAAAACAAAAATTAAGTATGACGAGTAGATTAATTTGAAATCAAATTTTAACTCGCATCGAATGATTAACGTGACCGCTTCAGAGGTTCAATTAATATTATCTCATTTGTATTTCGTAGTTTGTTGTTTTTAGGGTGCCGTACCCAAAGGGTAAAAACGGGACCCTATTACTAAGAATCCGCGGTCCGTCTGTCTGTCTATCACCAGGCTGTATTTCATGAACCGTGATTGCTAGACCGTTGAAATTTTCACATATGATGTATATCTGTTGCCCCTATAACAACAAATACTAAAAATATAATAAAATAAATATTTAATTGGGCTCCCATACAACAAACGTGATTTCTTTGCCGTTTTTTGTGATAATGGTACGGAATCCTTCGTGCGCGAGTCCGACTCGCACTTGGCCGGTTTTTTTTTTTAGAAATTTTTATAAATGCTGGTTGTATTTTATCTGACACTGGTTGTTATGAACCTCCATTTGACGATCTTTTACAGGTGTCAGGCAGATGTTGCAGTTATTTATTATTTTATTGCGCTGAACAGTCTTTTGTTGAGACTTCACACCGATGCAGTGATAGTATGAACCGCAAAAATATTCTGGTCATCATTCACACATTATCGCTATTGATGGTTGATTAACGGTTGCTTTATTAGAATGAGATTGTTAATAAAAATTAATCCCAATATATAAAACACAAAAATTATTTCTCCCTATGTCCGTTTTAGACTTTGAAACCATCCAACTGATGTGCCCCAAACCGGTTTCCTTAGAAAGGCAATATTTCAAAGATACTTTTAGACCACTAAAAAACAAAAAGAAAATATAAGATTAAATAAACAAAATTCCCTTTTTTTTCAACATATAAACAAAATGTATTTATTTTTAGCGTAGTAGTACACGCCGGGTATCCGCTAGTAAAAATAAAAACAATCAAGATTCTAAAGTTGCAGGATTATTAAATAACCTGGTAGGTATTTAATTTAGCAATATATTTCTATTAAAGTGTACCTAAATTGTGAATTAATTTAATTCAAAAAGAGCTACAGTACTCGTTCAACCAATTATATTACGCCTACGCATTATTTACCTCCGTTTCCACATGAAAACACATTCAACAACAAATTTAACCCAATAAACGATAACAAGCAGCTTCACTCAAAATCTTACTTTATAACCTTTATAAATTGACGCAGTATCTATCATACTTACAACATAAAAATATACTTAAAACATTTTCTAACTCCCACAGCAAAAACAAGCCGAAATTTCTCTGTAAACGTAAGTTCGTGAAAGTGATGGGTGGCTCGCCGGGGAATAAAGAATTTACTTGTATCCAACCCAAGAGCAATTCCAATCTTGTGTTCCTAGGAGCACAATTAATTCCCTCAACTTAGATACTCCGATTTATCATTTGCCTTTTTGTTCAAACTTTTCGGAGCCTGAGATGAACGAAAAAACCGCCCAAGTGCGAGTCGGACTCGCACACGAAGGGTTCCGTACCATTATCGCAAAACACTGCATAAAAATCACGTTTGTTGTATGGGCGCCCCCCTTAATTTATTTTATTTTATTAATTATTATTCTTTGAAGTAAATATACAACTGAACATTCTGTGAATATTTCAAGCGTCTACCTGTTGCCGTTATTAATATCGAGCAAAAAACGGCAAAAATATCACGTTTGTTGTATGGGAGCCCCTCTTTAATATTTACTTTATACTGTTTTTAGTATTTGTTGTTATAGCGGCAACAGAAATACATCATCTGTGAAAATTTCAACTGTCTAGCTATCACGGTTCATGAGATACAGCCTGGAGACAGACGGACAGACAGACAGACAGACAGACAGACAGACAGACAGACAGACGGATCGTGAAGTCTTAGTAATAGGGTCCCGTTTTTACCCTTTGGGTACGGAACCCTAAAAATAACTTTTTGTCTTTAATACTTTAGTAATTTTTATCGCTAGTATTATACGGCTTTATCTCGGTTTGATGACACGTTGAGGCTTCAGGTTTATTAGCAATTTAAAACGTTATTAAAGTTTTGCTGGGGATTGTATAGCATTTTATTGAATATAAAATGCGTACCTACGTACTACTACATAGCTTAGCTACAATTCATATTATGCCGCCACATGACACCACAAACATTCCTATCAATATGCCTAGCCTTTTCCCAAATATGTTGGGGTCGACTGCCAATATAACCGGATTCAGCTGGATACCAGTATTTTACATGGAGTGATTGGCTATCTGACCTCCACAACCCAGTGACTGAAAACACAGTCAAGACTGGTGGCAGACTTCAGGCACGGCATGTAATAGGTCGTCAGTTAGTCACCCATCCACGGACCGACCTCGGCACCTTCAACGAGTTCAAAGACACAGAAATTCACAACATCAAACATAATTATTTATCTAATAAGTTTCAGATTTATCTGTACTGACCTTTCTCATTGAATAACCCGGTATTTGCCTGGTATTATTTCCTCATAAGTTCCATGAAACAAGACCTTAATAACAGTCCCCAAATAACTGACCTTTGTTCTTTTAATATATTATTGTTAGGAATATTCATCGTCAGAAAATGTTTGAAGTATTTTGCAAATTCTATAGCGCCATTATGTCACATTTATATCTCGTAGACTATTATTATTCTTGTTCTGAAATGTAAAAGCAATTTATTAGAAATATGATTTAAATTGAAATCGGCATAATATGAATTGTAGCTAAGCTATGTAGTAGTACGTAGGTACGCATTTTATATTCAATAAAATGCTATACAATCCCCAGCAAAACTTTAATAACGTTTTAAATTGCTAATAAACCTGAAGCCTCAACGTGTCATCAAACCGAGATAAAGCCGTATAATACTAGCGATAAAAATTACTAAAGTATTAAAGACAAAAAGTTATTTTTAGGGTTCCGTACCCAAAGGGTAAAAACGGGACCCTATTACTAAGACTTCACGATCCGTCTGTCTGTCTGTCTGTCTGTCTGTCTGTCTGTCTGTCCGTCTGTCTCCAGGCTGTATCTCATGAACCGTGATAGCTAGACAGTTGAAATTTTCACAGATGATGTATTTCTGTTGCCGCTATAACAACAAATACTAAAAACAGTATAAAGTAAATATTAAAGAGGGGCTCCCATACAACAAACGTGATATTTTTGCCGTTTTTTGCTCGATATTAATAACGGCAACAGGTAGACGCTTGAAATATTCACAGAATGTTCAGTTGTATATTTACTTCAAAGAATAATAATTAATAAAATAAAATAAATTAAGGGGGGCGCCCATACAACAAACGTGATTTTTATGCAGTGTTTTGCGATAATGGTACGGAACCCTTCGTGTGCGAGTCCGACTCGCACTTGGGCGGTTTTTTCGTTCATCTCAGGCTCCGAAAAGTTTGAACAAAAAGGCAAATGATAAATCGGAGTATCTAAGTTGAGGGAATTAATTGTGCTCCTAGGAACACAAGATTGGAATTGCTCTTGGGTTGGATACAAGTAAATTCTTTATTCCCCGGCGAGCCACCCATCACTTTCACGAACTTACGTTTACAGAGAAATTTCGGCTTGTTTTTGCTGTGGGAGTTAGAAAATGTTTTAAGTATATTTTTATGTTGTAAGTATGATAGATACTGCGTCAATTTATAAAGGTTATAAAGTAAGATTTTGAGTGAAGCTGCTTGTTATCGTTTATTGGGTTAAATTTGTTGTTGAATGTGTTTTCATGTGGAAACGGAGGTAAATAATGCGTAGGCGTAATATAATTGGTTGAACGAGTACTGTAGCTCTTTTTGAATTAAATTAATTCACAATTTAGGTACACTTTAATAGAAATATATTGCTAAATTAAATACCTACCAGGTTATTTAATAATCCTGCAACTTTAGAATCTTGATTGTTTTTATTTTTACTAGCGGATACCCGGCGTGTACTACTACGCTAAAAATAAATACATTTTGTTTATATGTTGAAAAAAAAGGGAATTTTGTTTATTTAATCTTATATTTTCTTTTTGTTTTTTAGTGGTCTAAAAGTATCTTTGAAATATTGCCTTTCTAAGGAAACCGGTTTGGGGCACATCAGTTGGATGGTTTCAAAGTCTAAAACGGACATAGGGAGAAATAATTTTTGTGTTTTATATATTGGGATTAATTTTTATTAACAATCTCATTCTAATAAAGCAACCGTTAATCAACCATCAATAGCGATAATGTGTGAATGATGACCAGAATATTTTTGCGGTTCATACTATCACTGCATCGGTGTGAAGTCTCAACAAAAGACTGTTCAGCGCAATAAAATAATAAATAACTGCAACATCTGCCTGACACCTGTAAGTAATCCTCAAATGGCAATAAACTTATCTACAAAAAACAACAAACTACGAAATACAAATGAAATAATATTAATTGAACCTCTGAAGCGGTCACGTTAATCATTCGATGCGAGTTAAAATTCGATTTCCAATTAATCTGCTCGTTATACTAAATTTTTGTTTGAATTTATAATTATTTTAACAAGTATTAAGTAAATTATCGATTAAGTGGAAATGCCATTAATATCAGATATTAATTATTTAATTTTGTAATGATATTTGTTAATTAATCCGTTGGTCCTGGCTGTCATAGGTCTTTGACTGTCGTTACACGTAATAGTATTTAAGGCCGGTATTCTAGATTCTCATGATCATGCTCAACTCATCTCAAACTTGAAAAGGCTTGTTGACTTGATTTTTTTTATATTAACGTGCTCAAGTCCAAGATACTAGACGCCCCAAACGTTACCAAACACAAAATCAGTGGACTTGAGTAGTGTTAACATGTACTTGGAACGTACCGTACGTGGTGGCTGTAAGGTTTCTGGTGAGTCCCATTGTGAGCGACAACGTCTCAGATTCATAAATCATCTCTAGCAGCACACATTGGTAATAGAGTTTCGTCTTGAGACACTGTGGTAAGTTGGACGATAACGGTGTACTTCAACCAATCAAGCAAGGTCATTTAGATTCAGGTAAGTTCTAAAATAACTAATACAAATCAACCACTTTTTTAGAGTCTATCACATGATTCTATCCCCTCCTACTGCTCACTTTTCCAACTTCTTATTACTAATGGGGAAATGCTACACAAGAGAGATATCCTTACGATCCATCTTACGCCATACCTGATAGATCGAAAGGTGTATGGCAGCGATGTTTTACGAAGTGGGAAGATATTAAACAGTTCCTTGCCAAAAAGGCTTGTTATTGATGATCCACAATGAGAAGGGAATAGTTTACTATTTGTTACATCCGACGTGTCTGTGGTACAAGTGGTTACTGATGTGCTCGGGTTACATGTTGGAATTCACACTTTTTGTCTCGGAAAAATTATACTACCGTACTGTAGTTATACCTATGTAGTTGTACCTACATTATCTACTTATGTAGCTGTCGTGTGTGTGCCTTATATGATAAAACATGCTCAATACTTTAACATTATTTTTTAGAGAGATTTTTACTATTTGCTGAAAGAAAAGAGTTGATTTATTTGAAAAATTGAATAGATATTTCACGAACAGGTTTGAATTTCCAATGTTTGCGATTAACAAAAGCGAAACTCAGTAGCAATGTAAAACAAACACTAGATACAACTGTGAATATTGGAATATCAAATTAGTGCCAAAAGATTTAACATCGACAACCATCGCAATAGGGATGTTTCCGGGTAGAAAAATAATAATTCTAGTTAGTCCGCCAGTGAGATTATCAAATAATATTGGACCAGTATTTTTGCTTTATCAAATAAATGAAAATTGGAAAGAAGATAAAGCTCATCAAATTTCAGTAGTGGGGCTCGTGACGTCACTTTGTCAGTATAAAGTGTAGCACACCGACGATATTTAAAGGCACTTTATCGTCGTCACTTACGTGTCAAAAGAAAAATATGTGCCCAATATTTATTATTAACTAGCTGACCCGGCAAACTTTGTTTTGCCATAAAAACACCAAACATTCATCTACCCTACCTACCCTACGTACCCTACCCTACCTACCCTACCCTACCTACCCTACTCTACCTACCCTACCCTACCTACCCTACCCTACCCTACCCTACCTACCCTACCCTACCCTACCTACCCTACCTTACCCTACCTACCATATCTACCCTACCCTACCTACATACCTACCCTACCCTACCTACATACCTACCCTACCCTACCTACCCTACCCTACTTACCCTACCCTACCCTAAACGCGATAAAAGTATCCTATGTCCTTCTCCTGGTTCTTAGCTACCTCCCTACCAATTTTCAGCCAAATCGGTTCAGCCGTTCTTGAGTTATAAATAGTGTAACTAACACGACTTTCTTTTATATATATAGATTTGCGTGACGGACAAAAAACAAATTTTCAGTCAACTACCCACACTCGAACGCAAAAAAAATCTTTCCGCAAAACAATTCTTTAAATTTTTTAAACCAATTATACGATACGTCGATTTCGAATCAAATCTCTATTTGAAATTCGATAAATAATAGTTTAACTGTGGAACGCATGACCGGGCTCCGGTTTGCCTGCCAGTCACTTGGGGCTCAGTGCTATGAGAGATTAAAGGCTTACGCGCCTGTAGCCAAACAAATTGTCCATCTAATGGCAGAGTAGTGCGGGCTACGAGACTGCGGCCCTAGCCTCGGTTTTACCCCGCCCACCACCGTAATCCTGAACAGTTCAGTTTCATGGCATTTTTGTTAGCTTACTTCGATTACATTGAGGCTGGCTCTATTTTAAATTTGCCAGCCCGCAGTGCTTTTGAGCTTTTTGTCATTTATGTTTTGCCTTACCTTATAACTATGCATTAATTGACGTGAAATTTATGAGTATTGAAACTTTCGTTATCCTGTACACTACTAGCAGAAAAACCTTACCTTAATTATAAGTATACCTATCTGAAATTCTACTACAACAATAATAATATTTACATAATCATTCGGGCAAAGCCGTTGGCAAAAGCTAGTACGTTAATATATGAATAAGTATGGCTTGGCCAGGCTGAATGACTTTAAGGGCGGTAATTTTACCGAATGAGCAATCTCCTTTATTCATAAAACAAATATAACAGCGCATCACACAACTCAGGGAAATGATAATCTTCTAAGTTTTCGGTAACAAAATAAGCTATCATACTAAGGCATTTATATGTTAATATGATAGTGCCATAATACTAAAAGTAACGCACTGTATTTATTTCCAATGGGTGCGCAGTGCGTCGATGGCGGTAAAAGGCGCCTAATGTGATAGGGGTACGGTTATCACGCCTGATCGGATCCAATTGCAATGCCGTATCTCTGATTTTTGTAAAGATAAACTAAATTTCTATGTCTCAGTTTTCAAAATAAACCTATAGGTTTATTTTGAAAACAGTGCTGATTTAAATTCACTAACTCTTTGACTATCTTTTATCTCCTTTATCAAGAAAAATAAACCAATTAATCAATACTATATATCAATCAATACTATGCTGTAATTATCGAAACAATTAAAAAGCCATTGTGTACGCGTGGATCCACGATTCAGGCACTCATGGGGTTAAGCAAGTCTACATTCATCAAAATAAAAGATAATTAAAAAAAAATGTGCGTAACAAAATTTATAACACAAGAAAAGAAAAAACCGGCAAAGTGCAAGTCGGACTCGCGCACGAAGGGTTCCGTACCATTATCGCAATAAAACGGCAAAAAATCACGTTTGTTGTATGGGAGCCCCACTTAAATATTTACTTTATTCTGTTTTTAGTATTATAGCGGCAACAGAAATACATCATCTGTGAAAATTTCAACTGTAGCTATTACGTTTCATGAGATACAGGCTGGTGACAGTCGGACAGACAGACAGACAGACGGATCGCGTAGTCTTAGTAATAGAGTCCCGTTTTACCCTTTTGGTACGGAACCCTAAAAAAATACTGGTGACATTTCTAGATAAGTACTATCTATTGAAGTATACATGTAATTCAATTACCAGTGCAAAGGACCAGACACATGATTGCATCGATACATAAAGAACAACGCGCTTCGAGACAGTTCGCAATATCTCCAGCTGGGTTCCCCTACCACACGTCGCGTCGCTTCAGATAACATCGAGGGCCCCGCCATGAATTAAATGTTCGCTGAAATACCAAGGGAACTGGAAGGTTCAAATGCGAGCTGAACGGATAAATAAACGAACAGTCAAGCAATTTCAGTTTTTTTCTGTAACTCGATATTGCTTTCGAAGACATGATTTTTTAAACAGCCAGATTTTATTTTTTGTTTTTCCTTGTTACAAAATAACAAGATTAAAGCTTAAAGTGGATAATAAACCAAATTCTTAGATCTCAGATTAGGGTGAGATAAGAACATAGTTGGGGCGAGCCGGTCTCATCAGCTCGCTAAACGACAAAGGACTCTGATCCTTCTTCCCTTTTGTCTGACACCCAGAATGAGCAAAAAATTGTTCACTCAGTTTCCTCCCGTATTACTGTGAAGGGATATGGAACGAAGCTTTAAATCTCTAGAGAATACGGGCAATTACAACATTCTGATTTTATCCGGTTTCTACAATGTACACATACATTCACGGTTTAATCCTTGGAGGAACAAATTCTTTATTTGATAAACCAGTTTTATGAAAATAGAAGAGAAAATGTTTCTGAAATTAAGCTGCGTGCTTGGCAAACGTTTCATTGTGTTCTTTATTTATAGTGGCTCTGAGAGATAGTAGTGTGGGTCGATGTTGCTTCATCCTGTTCCTTAACGGTTGATTGCCGATCAAATCCATCATATATTATCCCTTGACCCGTAAACCCGGATCCCGGAAAGGTGACAAAGTTCGACCCTATGTAATGTACGCATTCGGTTTTCGGGCGTGTGTGGGCAACAAATTCCCGTCCTCGATCGCCGCTGCCCTATACAATTAGATTAATTAACACTTTGGCGAAGTGAGCGAGGTTTCCTTTGGGTGTTTACACTGGTGAGTTCAGAAGTTACCAAGAGCAGAGCAGACGGAAAATTTATTAAATATATCTCCACGTAGCACCAATAAATCTAACGGCCTTAGCAGCTCCAGCTAAAGTGGTCGTGCGACATCTCGCCATTTACCATGACTTATGGACACAAGGCGCAACGTTTTTGTCAAACCATATGCCACAGACTTCATCTCGATCTTCGCTACATTCATCTAGTTTAACGATAAAACCGGTTTTTTTTAAGCGTATTTTTATTTCTGAGAGGTTTTTGGCAAACTGAAAACTTCAAAGTAAAACAAATATTTAATAGTAGGTGCTTACTTAATGGATTGTTAAACTAACATCATTATTCTTTGATGTTATTGAAATATTATTGGATTTATTTTTAGGTAGCTTTGTTTGTAGTCAGTCAAGCAATAAAATGTAGAACCGGTTGACAATTCAATTTACTTAGAGGCTGGTGAAACTTTTTAGGTTTAATTTTCACACTGTAAACTTATTTGAATTCGTATTTTTTTTAAAGCTGAAACTAAACTATATACCCTAAATGCAAATATCACTTTTTATACTCACATTTTAATTCAAACTAAAAATCTGTACACATTAGAAATTAGACTCTACGGTTGCACGGATTGAATGGTTATTTTTGAAGTGGTGTTCTAATTCGATTCGTTCATTATTAGAACCACATTTGTACAATTCAATTTACTTTTGGTCACTACTAGGTACTAGAAATTCTATTAAGTTTCCATTTCAATTTTGAACAGTATTAAAGTTTACGACTTTATTTTTGTGAGTCGTTCAATCAACTCAATTAAATTGAGTTGTAGAGAGAAAGAAAATAATTATGATTATTTGAAGATAGTTCATAAGGAAAAAAATAAAAAATAAATAAAAAAACCCGACTGCTTAAAAAGCGAACTAAAAAGATGTAAACAAGAAGGAAATCATGCTGTGCAGTCGGAGAATACATGTTCGCGAGCTGGCTGACCAAAACCAGATGTATACTCCGACTGCACAGCATGATTTTTTTCTTGGTTACATGTTTTTAGCTCGCTTTTTAAGCAGTCGGGTTTTTGATTTTTTTAATTAACTTTTTTTATTTATAACTTTTTAGTTATCCTTTTTAGAATTAGGTACATATAAACTATAACTGTAATATATTTTTGAAATCACCTCTTAAAGCCCTTTATACCCCACGATAGGTTTGGAAAAAAAAATATGGCTCCCACGATATGGCGCCCAAAATCCGCCGTTTTCCTATTTTCCAATTTTAATGTAGCCAGTGACACTCGCAGGGTTAAGATGAATCGATTGACGTAAGAACCATCAAAATCGGCCAACGCGTTTGGTCTCTAGAACGTCACATAGGAACAAACATACATACATAGACTGATAAACACATTACCCTCCTTCGGCAGTCGGGTAAAAAGAGTCAATTATTGCAAAAATGAAGAGAAAAACATAGATAATAATTATCAGAATTTAGAAAGATTAGATTTGAAGCAATTTATTTAGGATTAGGTGTTAAGCAATTAAGAAGATTTTAGCATTTAACGGGTTTATTTCAAAGTTCCCAGAAATGTTACAAAATAATCGTTGCCTGATTGCTATAACAAGATACCAGCTACACTAAGGTATCTAATATATTTATATAATTTTGTTACAGACAACAAAAAGTACCAAGAAAATAGTCCTTTCTCTAACAACCCTGCTCTCTGATATATTAGGCGTCCTTCGCGCTCCGTTAGCGCCCTACCTACGACTGTACGAATTGTCGCAAGACGCGGTAACCGCAGACAGATTGCTCAACTTATATTGTTGGTTCCGCAGACCCATCATACGCCATGTTACTGCAGGATATTGCGGTGCTAAATAACCGGCTTTTACAAGATCTTAATTGATGTTACTGTTTCATCACAAGCTTTTCTTTTTGTTTGTTCTTTGCAAAGATAGTTGCCTAATAAATATAAAGGTTCGATAATATTTTCTCTCTTGTTATTTTTCATGGCAGCGATAATCATGATTAACATCTTGTTTTTCGTGCCCTAAAATCTATATGTAGGAGAAATTTAAGGTCACTAAGAACATGAAAAAGGACGCTAAGAAAAATATTTTTTTGGCAATTTCTGAGCTGATACTCAATCTCAAATATTTTGTTTAAATTGAAACGATTTAAAGGTACTATTGAATTGTCAGCCCAAAAATACAGCTTAAATAACCGTCAATAAAATAAAGTAAAGATGTATCTAACCAATGATATTGTTTGGGTGTATATATTTCAAGTAATTTTTTTAATTACTGACGGATGCCTCGCGGTTTCACCCGCGTATTTCCCGTTCCCGTGGGAATACAGGAATAAAAGTCACCCGGAGATAGTGTAGCTTCCCAGCGGTGAAGGAATTTTTGAAATCGGTCCAGTAGTTTTTAAGTTTATTCGTTACATACAAACATACAAAAATACAAATCTTTCCTCTTTATAATATTAAGTATAGATTTATTTATCACAAAATCCACAGCTTTTAAAAATACCTTAACACACTTATTGTACTACTATAACAGCTAATTACGGATTTACAATATACTAAATTTACAAAAAAATTGCATCAGAAACTTAGATTATCAAAACACAATATTTAAAGACTCATGTGTTATACATTGAAAGGAATTACCTCAATACAATTAATTACTGGAGATTTCTCAAAGGTTATATTAGGGATAAGTTTCTGAGGTCTGGTGAAAGTCAAAAAGCAATTCAAATACAAATTTTTAACTCAATGTAAAACAGTGAAAGTAGTTTATTAATTTTTTAATAGCTATTTATTCAATTGCTCTTCCAATTAAGCCATGTGTATGTTAGTAGAGCCAGCTATGAAAAAAGGTAAACAATAATTTAACGGCGACTTTTGGAAAATATTTTTACTATTCCAACGAAATGGAAAGTTTGAATGTTAGAACCACAACGCCTCCGCTAAAGAAGCAATAATAATACAATTTGCGCCAACATTTAAATTTCAATTAAGTACTTACAAGGTTAAATGAATATTCATATCAATAGGCACTCTAAAGGCTTGTTACGAAATGTAATCGATACCCCGACCTCTAGTTACATAGAACACCAAAGTTAATAGGAAAAGTAGTCCCAACTTTGTAAACAAGAAAATTAAACAGGATTAAGGCGCTTTATATTTACGAGGTAAGACGGTACTCCTTATTAAGGAGGGAATACAATTACGCAGTTCCAGCAATTTAAGAAGACCTAGCACCGTTTAATTGCACTGGCATAAATTGTCTTTTGAACAGATAATTTCTTGGTAGCGTTTTATGGGTCACTCGTAAAATTCGCAAGCTTTTGGCCGCGGGATATTCCCATTAAGTGCTAAGTTGGGTGATATTGTAATCCTTTCTGGTAATTAAGACTCTGATTTAGAACTTACAAATAAAGTAGCTAACGATACCGTTTTCTTATTTATGCGGAAGCCATTTCGTAAGGTCGTCACTTAGTTTATGATGGTAGGTATACTGTGGAACTGGGTCTTGGCTGTGAAGACGATATAAACAGGTCACATCCCAAACGTATAAAAGCAATTATGTGTGTCATAAAATGCATACGTTCCCATCTAAATATGTATATTGCGATTAATGGACCAGTCAACAGCAATTTGGAATAAGAAATTATATTCGCAGGAGGCGAGGCTTTCTGATTAAATCCCAAGACATTACCATCCATGGCTTGTTAAATATTTACAATTTATACAGATTCCGTATTAAATTGGCAAGGAAACAACTCTGCCTTGTTTTATACATCGTTCTAATCTGATTATGCGATATAGGTGTACTCATAAATACGCGTGTGAATTAATTTACACGAACAATGTTAATAGCAAACGCGTTCAGGTGGTTTCTTAGTCGGGAATCAGTTGTTTTGGGCGCATTTAGTTGTGTTTTGCTTGAGGCTAAGGAAATTAATATGTTTGGTTCATTTTCCTGGAATAACTACCGAATTGGTTTGTTGAACCATTTTTTTTGTAATTAATGTAAAGATCATATATAAGTTTTCATACAAAACTATTACTAGTTTTATTTTTTTCGTTGTAATTACAAAGTAAAATCCAATCGAAAATATTTATTTGAATCCAGTACCGAAAACACCGCGACAGTTTTCCGAACAAACCCGAGCCCGTGTGACGTCACAACGTTCATTTCTACTCATTGTGGCACATAGCTTATACAGTGTTTTGACTTTTAACCGATTCAATCTTGTTATTATCGTCAATATATTGATGAATATCGAATATATTGATCATAAATATCGAACCTTAAAAGTTATCGTGCTTGCTTCGTATCATTATGTACGAACACTACAAAAAGAACCCCATTATATGTATTTCGCGCAATAACCAAGTACCCTAGCAATCTGTACTCCTTCTTCTTACTGCCCCTTTCCCAATTCCTAGCAATCTGTACTAAATTTGAGAAATGTTCTATGTCTAACTAATTCCAATTATAATGTGTTAATTATGTTGTTATCGTTTTAATTTAGTATTGGATCCGTATTAATTTCTTACTTTGATCATTAAAGACAGAGAAAATTAAATTTTTAAGGGAACTTTCGAGCAAAGTTGACATTGTTGTATAATTACGTAACTTGAAAACATGATTTTTTGTTTATGGAGATACATTCATTATTTTATTCATAAATGACAGCTATAAGCGTAAAACTAATATTTCTGTTTGAATTATGAAAATCGGTCGTCGCATTTAAGAGATATTTACTGACGAATTAGTGTAAGGAAAATCTACCAAGTTAATATTTTCACGTTTCTGTTCTACAAACTTTTAAGTGTTTGTAAATATGTAATATAGATATTAGTGTTTAATATTATTAAGGGATATGTAAATAATGTGAATTAACGAAAATGTTATGTTTATGTGTATCATATTTAGTGGTAGGTATCTAATGAAATTTTTTGATATCCAAAGTCGAAGTTTCGCGCCAATCGTGTTTTTTTACTTTTTATTTTATACCAATATCACCTACCCATATCTAAAAACGATTACGTTATTACAATTATGTTTCACCTGGTAAACAACAATAACTAACACCGGTCCACGTAATATTCATTACGACTACTTTATTTATGCTCAAAACTTCCAAATCGTCCATCAGGTGGGTATATTATCGACATTAGCCTTTATGAATCCTTAATCACACATGACTAAATAAAATTTGTTGTTTAATAATATATTTGCACGAATTTTCGATATTTTTAGTCAATTCACGTGCAGTTGACACTGTATTATCGTGAAATTCCTTCAACGTTATGACGTCACCAACATGGCTACCAATTATGGCCCGTTTGTAGACAGGTGGTTCTTTTTAAAATCTTATCGATTTTCAATTGCTTATAATAAATTCCAAAAAAATATTTAAGAGATTTCTGCAACGACAATATAATTTATGATATGTAAAGTTTCAAAATACGTTTAAAAAATCGTATATTTTTTAAATTCGACAACCCAATTGTTCGGAAGAGAGTTTGCTATATTTCTACTTACAAATAAGAAGTAGGTATTTCCAATCTTATTCTTAATACAAATATTTAATTATTGGTTTACCTTTCTCAAAATATACGCACCAAAGTTTAAGGTACCTTCGTTCATATTGTTATGAAAGCACGTTCCGTAAAAATATTTACGTCGAACGTCTTTATTGAAAAATCGACGCGTCGAATATTTGAAAACAGTAATCAAAACGCCAAAGACTTTTAATAAATGTCAGGAGCGGCTCCAAAGTGATATATGACTATTTTCGGTGGTCGACACCCGCCACGCAAAACGCTGCGTCAAGAGCCCTTCATAAAACCGACCTTTCCTGTCGATTCACGATAGCCATCGTAGGTTATAATGATCCATAAAAGATAAATATTTCAGCATCGTTCTTTGTTGTATTATGAGCGAAGCAATAACGTCATCAAAAAGAATGCCGGCCCCAACTCTTTAAGCCTGAACAATGACCCGAATGAATAAAAAACCCTTTATCTCAAAAAGAACGCCTCTCCACAGAGATAAATCAAGTAAATCATTTTAAAAGTAAATGTTATCAGCGGAATAACTAATTGTCTCATTGTAAATGGAGTACAATATCTCGCAGTTCTTTTGTTTCAGTGGAAGCATTAAGTATGAAATAATGGCGAAGTTCCGTATACCGTAGACAGTGACTTGTCTCAACAATGTTATTAAATCATACACAGCGACGCCGCGACTGTAAAGTATGTAGTGCAAAGCATCGTATTCTCACGTCTCGTGTACCTCCATAAATATCTACTTTGACGTCACATTCTTATAAGGTGGAACTAAAATCAGTTATGTTACGAAAATGTAAATATACTTTCGGTTCACGTCCGTTAGTTTTAGCGTGGAAGTTTGTGAAAAACGCTTCAGCTATGTGTGGATAGGTATTTTGAAAATGATGGATTTAGTGGGATTCAACAATTAGCGTGTTTGAATCAGAGTAAAGAATGCTTACGCAACACGGACAGCGGCTTTCCAGTCATTGAAATGCCAGAATATTATTGATACTTGATACGGTCACACAATATACCTATGCAGGTCTGAAAAGTTATTTTAGAACTCTTTTCAAAAATAGTTTTACTTCATATCCAAGATTTTTCATTTGAAAGTTCACATGAAATACGTTGCCGCGTAAATGCTTTCAACAGAATTTCATAAATACTTCCATCCATCTAATTGCCCGTTTCTCTCCGACAAGAAAAAAAGAAAAACGATCACTTCACTCCAAACAAAAACCCGATACTAAGAAATGTAGAAAAATACCGTTAAAGTCTCATTTAAAATCACCAGCTTGAAATTGCAAAAGAATATCGAGGGAAAGCCACGTTTGTCAATAAGAAATTCTAGGCGTGCAGTGCCGTGAGCGGTGCGCGATAAATACGGCCATCTGTCACCCGGCAGATAAACGGCTCCTCTCGCATTGACACTCTATTAAGCCTGCTTATTCTGAGGTGCGAGGTGTCATACTAATATGGGAAAGGGTTCTGTTTTACTTGAGATAAAATGAATTTATAGAAAAGGTAATTTTTGGTGACTGAGACTTCATATTGTTTTGTAATTGGAAACTTAGGTGCGGAAACCCCCTTTGAATCTACAACATTTTTTCAACAGGTTAATTACCAGTTACTTAGGTACGTGTACGTGCGTACACGTGCCACAAGCAGGGTAAGCATAAAAATGTGCTATTCTTTTGTCTTATTTCTTGAAGTCGTAGATGAATAGTTTAGGGGTATATTTACTTGAACTCCTTAAATTCAATTGTTATTGTATACAAGAATAATTGGATAAAGGCTTCTAGAGTCTGGCAAACGAAAGTAGACACTCGAATTATTTGCAAACTTTTTATATGGCAATGCTATACTAATGTCAACTTCAATTTTTGGTGATCTGTTGTAGTCTTGATAATAGCATTTATTATGTGAAAAATTAATAAAACAATTAAAAGTGGATTACGGTAGATGTCGTTTCGCATGATGTCTTAATATTAACAAAAATCTCAGGAGAAAGTCTTCGAATTCAAACAAAAACAAGATTGTTTACATGTGGTGTTAGATTTCATCAGTTAGTATGACGCTAATAAGTTGAATAAACCAAAATTATTATAGAATACTGTTGTTTTTTTATTGAGATTGATACATAATGTCTAAAATTTTACTTACCTCAATTAGCTATACTATTTTTATTCAGGTGAAATAAAATAAATAATGCTAAAGTATCAAATTAGGTTATTCCAGGTATTTCATACTAGTTTTGGGGTTGCTATGCTAATATTTTTTAAATTTTCCGCGCTTTTTCAGTCTCTACTTTCGTTTGCCAGACTATATTGTGATGTTCTAAAACCTTTGAAACGTTGATTTATAAATGAGCCTTTCCATAAGTTATTTTCAGTAACTGAGCTAGGGAATAGTTTAGGTTAGGTAGAGTAGACTAGAATAGACTAATAACACCATATTTCCAAGCTCATGGAAAGATGCTCAAGTAATTCCTTTACCTAAAAAGCCCAATCCCTCATCCTTCTCTGAGTATCGTCCAATATCCGTCTTGCCATTCCTATCCAAAGTCCTTGAACGGTTAATCCACAACCAAATAAGCACCTTTCTCTCCAAAAATAATCTCCTTAACCCCTTCCAATCCGGCTTCCGCCCTGGTCATAGCACAACTACAGCGCTTCTGAATATTACGGACGATATAAGGTCTGCCATGGAGATGGGAAATCTAACGGTTTTGGCTCTACTGGATTTTAGTAATGCCTTTAATACCGTGGATTTCGATGTTTTACTTGGCATCCTTTGCTCTCTTAACATATCTCCATCGGTTGTTGACTGGTTTCGTAGTTACCTGTTTGGTCGCCGACAACGTATTTGCATCGGAGAGACCTTGTCTTCCTGGTGTAGTACTTCTGCCGGGGTACCTCAGGGCGGCGTTCTATCCCCCTTACTTTTCGCAGTTTTTATTAACTCAATATCCAACGAATTAATTTCTTCCTACCACCTTTATGCAGATGATCTTCAAATTTACACGCGATCTCCTCTTGGTAATCTAACTGAGGCTATCTTGACGATAAATAGTGATCTGGCCCGTATATGCGACTGGAGCAAGAGGCACGGACTTACGGTGAACCCTATAAAAACGCAAGTTTTGGTGGTGGGCAGTTCAAGGCTGGTCTCAAGGATCGACTGGACGACTCTTCCCCAAGTTCATTTTGACAACTCTGTTGTACCCTTTAGCGAGAAGGTGAAGAACTTGGGGATATTCATTGACAAGAACTTCTCTTGGACTGCCCAGCTACAGGAAGTTAGCCGCAAGCTATTCGCATCTGCTGGATCTCTGAGACGACTGCGTAATTTTCTGCCGACTGCCACCAAGATTGCGCTTGCTCAATCTCTTCTTCTACCCATCCTTGATTATGCTGATGCCAGCTATCTTGACCTCACTGAAGAACAACTTGATAAACTTGAGCGACTTCAAAATGTTTGTATAAGGTTCATATTCGGTTTGCGCAAATATGACCATGTTTCTGAATTCCGCAAAAAACTCAAGTGGTTGCCAATTCGCCTTCGCCGGAATGCTCATATTCTTTCCCTTCTGTATAATATACTATTTTTTCCGTCTACCCCTCTTTACCTCAAAAACCGATTTCAGTTTTTATGTGACTCGCACACGAAAGTTCTTAGGTCATCGGATAACATGAAACTCAAAATGCCAATGCATTCCACCATCTTCCTGGACAAATCTTTTACTGTCCAGGCCGCTCGTCTATGGAATGCATTGCCTGTGACAATAAAACGCGCGCAATCACTACCCATCTTTAAAAGACTGGTAAAGGATCACTACCTGTCACTGTGATCTGTATTGTTTTCTCACTGTCATCTTGTTGGAGCTGTATTGTTTTCTTGCCTGTATATTTATATGTATGTATGTATTTATGTATCTATTTTGGTATTTTATATTTTGTGATTTCTATGTTTGTAACTTATTATTTAATTTTAAAATTGCACCAAGTGCAACCCCATGTCGTGTCCAGGCTATCCCTTTCCATTCTGGGTTGCCTGGTAGAGATCGCTGAACGTGATAAGGCCGCCTGTTGTATGTTTGTTATTACTTTAAGGTTTCCGTATGTAATCTTTTTATCTTGGTACAATAAAGTATATATAAATAAATAAACACCAAGCGCGAGCCGAGCGAGCAAAACGAGCTGAGCTGAAACAGATTGCGGCAAGCCCTACATTCTAGTTGGTTGTATTTTTAGGTTTGAGCTGTTACGGATGTGACGTCAGCCTACGTGCAACCGACCAATGCCCGCCGAGCCCGCCGAAGCTAAGCCACCATATTGAAGCCTCCTCTTCAGTTAAGCCATGTCAAGCGGTGGGGATGTGTTAATAAAAGCGATTGCCAGTCATTTATTTGTCTCTTTGGATTGCGAATACAAGATCTGAACAAAGCTCTGCTCGAATTTTATTTATCCGTTACAGAGCGCATAACAAAAAGAAGATAGGCTTAGGTATTAACGTATAAGTATTTTCAAGCCACCAAAATGGGAATTATTTGAGGCAAAAACACACAATAATTTTAGATAATAAAAAAGAGATTTATATGAGGTACTATTAATTGCATGACTGTTTTAATGGTTGTGATCGTAGGAAGAATTTTTCCTTACTATAAAAAGAATGGGCGACCCTAAAATAATATAATTTAACATAATAATAGGTATTGTAAGAACTCGCTTAGTCAGCACTCAGGGACTACGGAATTTATCATTACGTTCCGTTTGGGAGAGGTTGAAAATGTCAGGCATTATCTTTACCTTTCTTTTTGAACTGGACATAATTTTCCAGCTGAAAGCTGTGATTATTATTTTTTAAATATATGGCAGAGAAACATTGAATATTTTACTAAGTGAACGTTTGTTAAAACGGCTATTAAAAATCCAAAAATACCTACGTATCGTCTGTCTATGAATAACTGAAAAATCTTCAAAAACTTCTAATTATTATTTGTTTTAGTTACTTGTTTTTTTATCTGTACTGCCCTTGCTCTTGTACCAGAATCCTGACAAAAGTCAGATCTTCAATATACGGGAAGTTATAAGTAGGCAACTCGCTGCTGCCAGCGGTTTCGCCCGCGGCAGTGCAAAAGTGTTTTTTTTTACCCCAAAGAAACATTATACTGGTATGAAAAGTAGCATGTGTGCTATTCCAGACTATAATCTATCTCAGTGCCAAATTTCATCTAGAGCCGTTCAGCTGTTCTGGCGTGGTTGAGTAACAAACATACATACATCCATCCATCTAAACTATCGCATTGATAATATTAGTAGGATAATTGAAGAACACCGACACCTCACAAATTTCTTGTTAAAAATACAGACAAACACAAAAAAAGTTATTAAAAAAAAACGAAAATCCCGACTGCTTAAAAAGCGAACTAAAAAGATGTAAACAAGAAGAAAATCATGCTGTGCAGTCGGAGGATACATGTTCGCGAGCTGGCTGACCAAAACCAGATGAATCCTCCGACTGCACAGCATGATTTTCTTCTTGTTTACATATTTTTAGTTCGCTTTTTAAGCAGTCGGGTTTTTTGTTTTTTTATTTTTTATTTATAACTTTTTAGTTATCTTCTTTTAGAATTAGGTACATTTAAACATATAAGTAATATATATTTTTGAATTCACCTCTAAAAGCCCCTATACGATAGGTATGGAAGAAAAAAAAACCCACAATATGGCGCCCAAAATTCGGCATTTTTCTATTTTCCAATTTTAATGTAGCCAGTGACACTCGCAGGGTTAAGACGAATTTTGTCTGTGTCTAATGTCAATTTTTTCGAAAATTTACATGAAACATCAAAATCGGCCAACGCGTTTGGTCTCTAGTACGCCACATAGGAACAAACATACATAAAGAAAGAAAAATGAAAGAAAGCAAAAAAGAAAGTAAGATTAAATATTACATACATACATAGACTGGTAAACACATTACCCTCCTTCGGCAGTCGGGTAAAAAGTATACCTAATCTCCCGCAACAGTACCATCCACAATACCATTATCTCTCGACAAAAACCAGGTATTGAACGCAAAGTGACGGGGCGACACGAACTTTATGTACTCATGTATACTTGCCTGGAGTCATAAAACTTTACATGTAGAACAGAACAGCGATATATTTTGCTCTGATAGGTATTTTCGCTGAAACCGTCGATAGGTTATACGATGGGAACTTGACTTTTAAATTCTTTTATAAATACGAATAATGATGCCGAGCCTTCATAACAAGGTGTCACCAAATGGCGGACCGCGGTGTGGGTCCGGACCGCCGACCTTTGTTGTGTGGACCGTAAACAGTACAATATTTACTTATGTTACTTGAATATGCACGTAAATTAAAAATGTATGCCGCGCTTTGTTATAACTGCCGTCGATTCAACAAGAGACGAATCATATCATCAAAGTCTTCATCGATATTGTATCTATATTTACATATTTAAGTTTATTATTTCAATTTTATCAAAGTAAATACACGTTTCGATGTATAGGCGTTTAGGTGGCTTAAATCCCTACGGACCGCGACGGTCATATTATTTTTTTAAAAGGTCCCCAAATGAAAGTAACTAGTGACCCCTGCTTCAAAAGTTGAAGCTGAAACTTCATTTACAAATAATATTTACAAAGTCTCAAACGTAAATAAACAATCCTACATAAATAACGTAGAAGTCGAAGATTAATAATTATGAAATTTTGGCTGGAGCAACAGTTCGTCTTTGTAAAAGTCGTCTCTAGACTTCTGAGACAATCTCGCCCGATGTGTCATAATATTTAGCTGAGCACCTCAGCTAAGCTCTAACCAGCGGTGACAATAGTTATTTATGCTACAAGTGCGGAAGGTAGGTGATTTCCGATGCGTGGCATTTTTATTCACGAGCGAGCAAAGCGAGTGAGTGGATAAATCTACACGAGTCGGAAATCATCTTACGTATTATACATGTATCATTCAACATTTTAGTATGCATTGTGCGAGGAAATAAAAAAATATATCTGAACCAAGCAAAAATTTATAAAATGGCGGGCTCATACAAGCGCGCTCAGCATACCTACAGATTAACTAAAAGTTCCTCGGGCATGTCTACTGCGCATGTGCAAATAGCTGTCACGTCGTAACGCAAAAAGTACGTCGTAACGAGTAAAATATACGTTCTGCCAAACATATTTAATGAATATTTAAAATTAATAATTTATTGAACAAAATTTAAATCTTATAGTGTAATTAAAAACGCCTTTAATGAAGTAGAAGTTAGAAGTTTTATTTTACCTTTTATATGAATGATAATCTGTACTTAACAATTTTTTTTAACTTTTCTCAAATAATAAAATCTCTATGCGTCGGGCTGACGTTGGAGTTAAAAATTAAAAAAAAACAGAAAAGTAAAAAGCACTAGTGAAGAAAAGTGACACTTTCCGCACAGTTTGGCTGCTTGGAAAACGCTCTTTTCGAGGACATGCATTGTAAACGAAGTTTTGGTAGATTTCTCTATCATTTTTGTTTGTCCCCGCCTGCAGCACCTCATAATATTTAATGTTTATTGCCATAGCACTTGTTTTTCTCTTTCCAGATAATAATTTTTGTGCAGTCGGGTTTTTTGTTTTTATAATAATTTGATTTATTTATATAAATAACATTAAGTTAAAAGAGTATTAACCACTCTATATACTTCCAAGTTGACTGAGAGCGTCCGGTCTGCACCAAGTGCAAAGGGCAACTGATAGAAATCCGACGACTGACGAAACACGAAGTTTATCGGACATTTGTTTAAAGGGCTTATTACACTACACGGTATTCAGGGCCCTAAATACCGGGTCACTAAATCATTCCGAAGCAATAAGGTCGATATTATGAGAACCCTAACTACCTAACATTTATTACACTACCCTGAATTAGAGTTTAGGGCCCTGAATACCGTGTAGTGTAATAAGCCCTTTATTTAACGTATCAAGTCGACATTTCTTGTTAACAAAACTAGTGATAATAGATACCTATAATACGGTCAAATAAAATGAATAAGAAAATACGCACACGTGATGGGCGTCGATTTTTATTTTACTTTTAACGTATGGAAACCCTCATGGATATTTTCCACCCTAATTTTTTTTTCAGATTCTTTTGAGGTATTTTTTTTCTTCATCATTATCATCTGCCTAGCCGTTTCCTCCCAGTGAGTCAAAGTTCTTATTTTGCATATCATACAAACTTTTGCCCATTGCTCGCAGAACGGTTGGTCGATGGGACCAAAAAGTTCTGGAGTGGCGACCGCGTACCAACGAAAACGTTGCGTTGGAAGGCCTACGGCTAGGTGGGCTGATGACTTGGTTACGATGGCGGGAATCCGGTGGATGCGAGACGCACGGGACCGGTTAATGTGGCGACACTTGGGAGATGCCTATGTCCAGCAGTGGACTGACTGTGTCTTTCGGCTGAAATGCATTCAAGACTAACCAGATGCAGCAATACTTTTGTCACTATAACTTAATCATCTTCCTGCTTTTGGCCCATGTTAGTTGAGGTCGGCGCTTCTTCTATACCGTCCTGTCAACCATCACGATAACGCTGACACCCTTTTCTTTCATAGGTAGGTAGGTTCTGAATTTTGTCAAAACTACGGCTGCAATAAAAGTCATCTAATTCCAACCTCACGTTTTGAAACACTCGGAGAGTCGCACTTACTCGTATCGGCCACAGAGTGAACTCTCGGACACACTCAACACGTCAACCCGTCGCCGCCTGTTCGCAGCCAGTCGAGTAGTGTTGCGCGTTTGTTAACTATTGTTCGCGTTTGACAATTGACATGTTAGCATGCATAGCATAATCAGCCTATAATATTCCCACTTTAGTTTTGCCATAGTTTTCGTTTGGACTGATAAGGAACAGAGATTTACGTTACCACAAACACGTTGGAAAGAGCAGAAATATTTTTATAAAATTCTCAGATCAAATAATAAGTTAAGTTGGAACGTTGCAAACAACAAGGTGACGCCGGTTAAAACTACGCCTTGCCATATACATACACAATTACACGTACAACGAAACTACGCCTTAGTCAGTCAAGCTTTATTATTTGATCTGAGAGCTGTGTAGGTACGTATACGGCAAGGCTTAGTTTTAACCGGTGTCACCTTGTTGTTTTCAATGTTCCATCTTGACTTTTCATTTGATCTGCGATAAAATTAGGGTAATATTCTATCTACTGAAATAGGTATATTAAGCATTCACATACAAAAAGCTACATTTTACTGTACTAAATTAACTATAACTATGTAAAACAGTATCTTAATTAACTAAACCTTAATAAAAACAAATAACAACTGCTGTGTCCACCTGTAAAAGCTAAATTACATAGGAAAATCCCCGTATTTTATTATAAATTAATGAAGGTACATGAAGGTTTTTATGTCAAGCAAAAATGATAATAATGTTAAACATTGTTCAAGTCTTGTAGCCTGTGTAGCAAAAAGTGTAGGTACATGTTTGGATAGACATTTATGAGACAAAGAATGGATTCTCCGCTAACATATTCCCACCTACACGTCGTCAGTCGCGGCTCACGTCATTTTGACAACGCTTTTTGTTCAGTTCGCTGCCAGTCCAGTTTCACAAGCACTTCACCATATTATAATATCAACATACATTGGTGTAGATTTATAGAATTCGCCATATTTTACACCACAACATATTACAATTAGGTATTGAGGGTAATTCGGCTGCAAATGGTAAGACTGGAACCCGAACCCAACATAGCTCGGGAAAGGCTAGGAAGATTAATGAGTTATTATTACTCTATATTTATTTATTATTATATCCTATATTTAATGGTTTTCTTATTTTGTACAATATTAAATATTTCTAAAAAACACTTTAACAAAAATAATAATCATTCATATTTTTATTTTGTACACTTATCACTGTTATGTCCTTTTTAACCCAAAGGTTGACTGGTAGAGAATACCTTGCTGCATTAAGTCCGTTTATGTATCAAAATTATACAGGAAGTTTAAATAAATAAATAATAGAGGCCCACCGGTATCGGGAACAGTGTCCAAGCTACCGGCAGTCAGGGCTCCAGAGAGAGGAACCTCATAACAAAACGAGGCGTGTCCAGAAGTACTGCTTTCTGAATTAAGCCCAGCCGCTTAACGAGAGCCTCCTAAGGTGTTAGTCAAGGCTCGTAGCTATTAAGCTGTTGGCTGACATGACTATCGGTACAATGATCGCTGAGTCCACATCCCACATGTCGAAAAACCTCGCGAGCAAAGATACTTGATTTGCTTATCTTTCTCAGCTTTCATGAGGTTCTCGTCATGCGGGACGGGTTATGTCAACAATCATTGCACGCCTTTCAATGGGTCCACAACCACAAAATTAAGTTTATTAGCTACAATAGTCCTGTCTTTTATTATGATTGAGAACTAATTCCCTGTAATCATCATCAGCCTATTAATATTCCCACTGCTGGGACACAGGCCTCCTCTCTTCTCTCTCTTCAGGATCTTGAGAGGGGATAGGCCATAATCCACCAAGCAGGCCCAGTGCGGGTTTGTGGATGTCACATGTCTTCGAATTTTTGGTTCAAGGACATGCCGGTTTCCTCACGATGTTTTCGTTCACCGTTTTTGAGAGCAGGGTGATGAAATAATTTACACAAAGTAAATAGCCAGCCTGGGTTTGAACCCACGACCTACAACTTGTAAGTCGCGGCCGATACCACTGGATCACCACTGCTCTAATATAAATACCTGGAATACCTAATTAATTTCAAAAGAAAAACTGCCGATCACCGAATAAAAGTTACGAGAAACAGAGAGCGACAAGAGGCTTTAACTAGACAAAAGTGTCTTGATAGAAGGTGATAGTCGAAATGCCAAATTATCTTACTCTTGGCATTCCAATACATTAATAATTTTCGCGACACTTTTGTTGATAGAATGTTTCTTGTCTAGAACCTAAGTTCACTGTACAGCAGGATTTAAACTTTGCTGAGCGCAGCATAAAAGTTGCAAAGTAAAGCAAAAATGCAGTCATGTTCTCATATCAGTATGATTTTAACTGAGCACAAGAAAATGCTGCTTCTCATCCTCTTCATATTATTTACGACTCCCGAGGGAAAACTGGAATTCGCCTATTCAGAATCTGGAAAAATGGCTTCTTTGTATTATAAGGATAACATTATTTCTACATATGAGTAGATTATGTTAACATTGTGTGTCGTGTGGCTTTTTGCGAAGGATGGGTCCTTATGATCCTTATGAATTCTTTTGTTTTGCTAAGATGCATGGCAGCTCCATCCAAGTTGGATTTCACATCCGTTTTCTTGGCGAAAAGTAGTAACAGTATTATTTTTTTAGGCCGAGGTTTATTATTCTGGTAAGGTACTGTTTTATGGCCATTGTGATCACCCGTCGCTTTCGGCACAACGCTTCAACACCGCAGAGCCACCACAGTTGCATTGTCCACCATTTTCGAAGCGGACTCCTTCAATTCTTGTTTCTTAAAGTTAATACCAATTTGGCTACATTACTCGCAAAATGGTCGATGGGGCTAAAAATTCTGTAGTGGCGATCGCGTATTGGAAAGCCTCTCTATAGATGATCAGGTGAAGGTTGCGCGAATCTGCTGGATGCGAGATGCACAGGATCCATCGATGTGGTGACACTTGGAAGATACCTATGTTCAGGATTCTTTCAGCTAAAATGGTAATGAATTGTATAACGCGCTCATCTCTACCTAATATAGCGTTGGGCACGCGAGGGGGAGAGCCTGCGGGGTGAGGGGCGGGAACGCCGCCAACGGCTACGGTGCGTTCGCGCCACGAGCCAGTGGACAGTCGATCAACGGGAAGGCTCGCGAGCAAACCTATTTTTTAATGTTAGGGCTTATGCTTAGGGCTTAATATTAAGTTATACCTAGGTGTATTGTATCTGCCTACCATTTGTGTTTTTACCTAATAAACGTAAATATGAAAGGTGCAGTGTTTTCGTAATAAATAACGAACCCGAACAATGAACGTTATAATTGCAATTTTACTATTGAAATAAGGATATGCTTCCATAATGTGTCCTGAGCTAAAAACCACACGAGTAACGTAACCGTAATAATTAACTACACCTAATTGGCTTGGTCTCAGAAATAGCTAACATTGGGGTAAACTCGGTTTATTCCTAGAAGAAAATTTGAACCTTATTGCCAAGTTGATATAGTAACAATTACCAGAATTTGAGGTAAAAATTAGGTTGGTTCAGTGTTAGTAATATTGGACACGAGTAAACAATACAAGTTAGTTCAGAGAAACGCACCCTATTATGTTCTAGTCTAGATTTGACCTATTATTGAGTTAAGTGCAATGGGAGCAAAATTTTAGTAATGCAAACGCACGTGTAATTGTAATAATATTAAAAACCTTGAGTATTGGTTACCTTGAAAAACCGGCCAAGTGCGAGTATGACTCGCGCACAGAGGGTTCCGTATAAACAGCTACATTAATCAAAATAAATAGGTAACATTACTAACGGACATTACTCTAACGATGGGACATAATTAACTGTGCGTTCAAAAGCTGTTGTCCGCATACCACATTTTTTTTTACTTTTCTAACAACATTTTATAAGTTGGTCGACTTTTAATCGTAAACTTATAAAGACTACTTAGCTGTGATAGCTTTCCTTTTAATTTCGTTCTAAATACTATTGCCGTGATTTTTTTTCATATCCAAAAGCAACCATTTATCTGGCAGGGGGGAACAAACTTGACTCTAATAAAAACTAGCCATTTAAAGCTTAATTTTACGCAAACGGATTCCTGAATCTAAAAATGGTTTTCACAGACCCATTGTGCTTTATTACAAAAAGCAGTTTTACTAAAAACCCAGGTTTAAACCTCTATAATGTATGGTGTAATCAAGGTTTGAACCTGGGTTTTGGTTAAACCGCTTTTTGTAATAAGGCACATAATAATTTTGAATGGCCTATCCAACGATATCTCAAACCATGGGATACACGAGAAATAAAAAAAACGCCCACTTCACGTGTACAGGAGGACAATTTTTTTTTTCTTGTTTTTTTACCACTTTGTCGGAGTGATTAATATGTATATCCATGCTAAATTATTTAGTCTTCTAGTAATTAGTCTCTGAGCTAAGCTGCGGACGGACGGACGGACAGACGGACATGGTGAAACTAGAAGTGTTCCTTGTTGACTACGGAACCCTAAAAACATAACTGGCGAAATTCGGGTGTACTATAGCATTGGGTGCACCACTGCCTTACCTTTCAGGGAATACGAGCTAGCGCTATCTTATACTCTGAACCTTATTAATTTTAACCTAGCAAACTAAAAGGAAAATTAAATAGAAGCATACAAAACCTAATGTATTATGATTTAATACCTAATTTAATAGGATACATTAAGTCACAGGTACCTAAAATAATGTAAAACTTTTGTAATAAGCAGTAATTAATTAATTAAACTCTTATTTTAAATGATTCATAATTATTTCGTGCTTCAATGTTCGGAGACCGTTTAATTACATTATTTATGCCTTCGACGAATTTCCTTTGAATAATAACTTTAGCAAATACACGATATTCATACACTGTCTTCAATATCAGAGCGTAAAAGCTCGAGGCCAATTCAATAATGATTTTCTCACATATTCAATTACTAGCTGACCCGGCAAACTTTGTTTTGCCATAAAAACACCAAACATTCATCTACCCTACCTAACCTACCCTAACTACCTACCCTACCCTACCCTACCTACCCTACCCTACCCTACCCTACCTACCCTACCCTACCCTACCCTACCTACCCTACCCTACCTACCCTACCTACCCTACCTACCCTACCTACCCTACCTACCCTACCTACCCTACCTACCCTACCTACCCTACCTACCCTACCTACCCTACCTACCCTACCTACCCTACCTACCCTACCTACCCTACCTACCCTACCTACACTACCTACCCTACCTACCCTACCTACCCTACCCTACCTACCCTACCCTACCCTACCCTACCTACCCTACCCTACCCTACCTACCCTACCTACCCTACCCTAACTACCTACCCTACCCTACCTACCCTACCCTACCCTACCCTACCCTACCCTACCCTACCCTACCCTACCTACCCTACCTACCCTACCCTACCCTACCTACCCTACCTACCCTACCTACGCTACCTACCCTACCTACCCTACCTACCCTACCCTACCCTACCCTACCCTATCTCTCAAGTTGGATCGAACTGCACATGGTGTGCGAATTTTATTATAATCGGTTAAGTGGTTTAGGAGTCCATTGAGGACAAACATTGTGACACGAGATTTATATATATTAAGATGTATTTCATTATAAGTACCATAAAACAAAATCCTTTTTGGTCTACGAGTACACACATGGGATTTTGATACTGTCTAATTTTGGGAATACCCACAAGGCTTCACCATCGGTTCTAAAATAGTCCATAATAATTATAATCGTCGGTGACATGCACATAAACGGACAGACAGCAAATCCCAAAAGGGATTACATAGAAGAAACGTTAATCCAGCACGGTACCCTAAAAAGGTCATTACGTCATACAAATAGTACTCGTAACAAAGCAAATAAAAGTTCATAGATGACAGTAGGTCAGTAGTCCACGATCTACAATTACCACGCGACGGTATTCTGCCTGCGGCCCCTCGAGTCAATGTTCTAGCTCATTTGACTGCCACCCCAACAGGATAGACGGAACTTAATTTATATGCCGCCATCTTAATTATACGACTCTGGCGCATTCAAATGCAGATAAATAATGCGTTTTATTTAACTTTATTACCCCGTAAAATGTTTATGAAATCCTCGGTTTATGAGCGACAGAGGACAGTGGTCAACACACATGATATAACTGGGCATTAAATCTTCAAAAAAAACATTATAAATAGCTTATTCAAAGATTTTACATACGCAGCTTTTTAGGGTTCCGTACGCCAAGGGTCCAAACGAAGCTCTATTGCTGTCACTCACGTTTTTGTCCGTCGTCTGTCACATAGGTTTTACAGCCAAACGGTTGGAGCTGAAGTCTTCAAATTTTCATAGTTTAAGCGAATTGTTAATCCAAAGCCATACAAATTGTCAAAAAATATTTTAAATGTTTTTAAGGGGCGCAGACAAAGAAGAGCATGTAAAAAACATTTCTTGGCCTTCCCCATTGAGTTAGGTGTCGTTGTTTAGAGCTCGTTGAGTGAAGTAATATTGCAAAACAAAGGAATGAGAAGCCACCAAAATCACCTTTTTTCCAAAATGTTGGTTCCGAAGATTTTTTTAATTTCACATTGACCTATGAACTTGAAATTTGGTGATTACATATATTTTACCAACAAATACGAATATATTGATAAATCAGATTTTTACTTTGAAATTCCCTATTTTTTTCTATTACAACCAACTTGATTTTGTAGTTTGGCACGGAACCCTAAATGTACGAAGTCCGACACGAACCTGGCCGGTATTTTTTTTACACTCGATAACCAAAAGAAATGAGAATAGGATAAACATTGATTAAGAGATTCTAAATTCAAATTCTACATAGAAAATATAAAGTGAGATTCAGCTCATCTGTGTTTAACCTAATCATATGGGTAGGTAGTATTTATAAATAAGGCCCTTTATGTCGACTTTGAGGATCCGAAAAATGTCACAACATTTCAAGAGGCTTAGCAACATGGTATACCCACTGTTTGTCCTCATAATGTAATTAAGGGTGACCTCAAATACTGCCTACTCTCATATTCCATGGGCACTGCATATTGCCGTGTTCCCACTTAGGTGTGATGAGGGCTCGGGTCGAATTTAATTCCAGGAAAAAAGCAAGTCATGATGACCGGCTGACGCCTGACATCCTAATGAATACCGGATGATGAAAATTTTATCGAACCCAAATTGTTTACGTAAGATTATCGTAAAATTCTCGACGAAATGTAGGTTCCTGTTAAATTATATGTAGGTACGGATAATGTCGAGCGCAATAATAATAAGACTATTATTATAATAATACCTACTATCTGTTGGAATAAAATCACAATCCCAAAACGTAACACAAATAGCTCAACCCGTTTATATTCCCTGTTTGTTTCATAGATTTATTATTTATTCAATATTTAGGGACAAACATGAAATTCCGAGGATATTCCATCATTGTACGCAATAACCGAACACAGCAAACACTTGTACAACAGAACAAACAAAATAAATGACACCTGTTACTAGGTTCCCTTTCACTTTGCTTTTTTTTTACACGCACGTGACGTTATGCAAATATTAGATATTTCGCGGCACAATATTCCGTGGCAATTTGCAGGGAAATTGGGCAGGAAAGCAATTGATATTCCTATCTCGTTTGGGAATTTTCGCTGGGAATACTGTAGAATCCACTTCTGATTCACATTTACTTGTAGCCCACAAAGGCCACATATCTGGTGTCTATACATCGCCTAGGCTAAACAAACGCGTTAGTAAGCGACAGCACATGGTGCGTACTAAATCGTACTAGTGTCTGCCAATAGTTTCCCTCGCTTACTTTTGTTTGTAAAACTTTGTATTGTCGATGTATTGGAATGTCGTTCTCTTTGTAAACTGTTTGGGGTTTATTTGCACATTTATTTTTATTGTAGTTTTGTAGTCAAATCATTACTGACTTTGATACTTGATACTACGTTCAGCCAACCAAGTCAAAATTGTGGAATTATGGTTTTAACATTTCACACTTCCTCGTATAAGAAATCCTTTGAATACGTAAGCACCAATGAATATGAAAGTGGCCCACTTCTACGCCCGTTCACCGGGTAGCTAATGTTATTGACTTTGCCTACAGAATTATATTGTACACAACGGTCTTTACATTGCCTTGTTCCGTCCAATTATTTTAACAATATTCGTGTAACGCACGTAAGGGAGCTTGGGTTGAGGAAAAATACAGGATTGTAGTATCTCTCTGTAATCGGAATACAGATTCAGGACTCGCTGTTTCTCAAAATATTAACTAAACAAGTAAAATTTAAAAACCTCCGACACATTTTTATTTCATGCTACTAGTAGTAGACACGCTTCGATCGACAATCAACGAACACGTAATTTAGACACGATGTCTTGCGAAAACATCCCGATTCAAACAGTAAAACGATCATAACTATTGAACGGCTTTACCGATTTGCATCAAACATAGCTAAATACTCGCTCCCTAAAATCACCTTTCAATCAAAATAAAACTAAATCAAAATCAGTTCATTCGTTTATAAAAATTCACAAACACACAGGTACACACGGCAAACACCCCTCTTAATTTCCCATCGGGGTTTTTAAAATATACTGAGTCCATTATAATTATGTGCACATATGATAATTCATACAAAAAATCAACATTCAAAAGAATTTAAATGTTAAAACATTACCCTCCCGCATTCGGGTAAAAAAGAAACCTGGATATTGAGAGTAGGTACAAAAAAAAGAACTTTGTACTTTCAATCTTGATTTTTCTGATTTTTATAACGATAGATATACCCAGGGCATGGCGCGATATTTTTATTTGAACGTCAATATCTGCGAAATTTAAAAGTAGGCCACTATAACAAAAGTTATCAGCGGCCACATCCAATTGTGTGGTCTTTGGCCAATATATATTATTTTCTACTTTTTAGAGGTTTTTGTGTCGGGAGTTTTATACTTCTTTCTTTAGCACTTGACTTCATTTCATTTTGAATATTTTGTTTATAAAACATCTAAAAGCCTGCATCAATATTTTTTTACCAAACACTGCAACAATGTTGTATCATTTGGTTCGTTGCAATAGTCATCATTCCATTCATTTTGTAGAAACCAACAAAGTATCTAATACCTGTCCAGACAAACTAAATAAATTATTAGGACAGTTCAGTAGACGCAAAATTAAACCTTATTCTCTAATCTAAATTCTTTCATGAATATCACGTACATAAAAACCAAATCACGTTTACCCAACAATTCGCATACAGCACATAAGTCAAGCACACGACCTTATTAAGCCTAGCTCAGTCGGTAATAGCCTTAATAAGATCATGACGGAATTTATATAAGCGGGTATTCATATTACCTACTAGAGTACCCAGTATCCAGTGTGCGCTCTGCTTTATTCATATCTACGTATACACTGCTATTAGTGCTATCTATACTCATATTATAAATGAAAAGTAACTCTGTCCGTCTGTCTGTTATGTTTTTACGCCTAAACTGCTGAACTACTTTTAATTGAACCTCGGAAAAGGACATAGGATGATTTTATCCCGGGAGTATACTTCTTTGGTGTAATTTTCTAAATTTCAAGCGTGCGGATCTGCTGGCAGAGGTCCTTAATGCTATTAATGTTATAAAAGACTAGCGGACGCCTCGCGGTTTCACCCGCGTAGTTCCCGTTCCCGTGGGAATACAGGGATAAAAAGTATAGATAAAAAGTAGTTTCACAACGGTGAAAGAATTTTTGTAATCGGTCCAGTTGTTTTGAAGTATAGATGTGAAGTTACTCTGTGTGTCAGTTAACTTTGCCCGCTTTGACTGCTGAATGAATCTCAATTAGGACATAGGTTATTTTTTATCCCGATAGTATGTTTACTTGGGATAATAAAACACTTTTGCCTCGGACGAAGCCGCGGGTGGAAGCAAGTATTGACTAAAGATGTTTATTGACAAATGAAATGCCAATTGCAGATACGACTATTCCTTATTGAGGGGCGGTGACTTCAATATCCTTTGATGAATGATGTTTTGTACTGCCATTATTACTATTTACTAGAAGATAATATTCTATGTCCTTGTCCGAGTCAATTTTGAAATTCGAAAGTAATTCTGTCTGAACAAACAACACAACAATCTATTGCAGTCATCTGCTAGAAAAAGTTTGTCCCAAATTGCAGCATAGCCAAATTAGGGCTAGGTCTTTTTTGACTGGGCTAAACATTCTAAATTACAATGGCTACATTTATTAAAATCATAACATCTTATTTGTGATTCATAGACGTGGAATCCTTTTATACTCAGGATATTAATTGAATACCTCCCGTGTCCCAAATTAATTTCTTATTGCCTAGTATCACACACGTTATGACTTAATGTTATATATCTATTGAAATATTATGTAGAATGGAAAGCATTTCCTCTCAGGATGTTGCAGAGCTTCTTTTCAATATCTCAGGTCCGTATAATACCAGTAATATAATTTGAAGCTGACACCAGCCTTGCTACCAATTTAATGCGCAAGAAAATATTCCTTACTCGACATTTTTCATACATTCATGAGAAGATTCGGCTGATTTGTTTAACATAATTCGATTTGTATGTATTTCAAGGCACTTACCGAGTAATTGAGAATGTCTTAGAATTCATAATTCTTTTTTTTATTGAAAATTCGTACCTATTTATGTTTCAAATTGTCTCTTCCTTCAACTCGCCAGCCGTCGCTCCGTGCGGACGTCTCGCTGCTCGTCGCCCCACCGCGCTCTCCGGCGCCCCCACTCTCCGTCTCGTCGCGCCCCTCTGCGTGACGTCACTGCGGTCGTCGCGTCTTCGCACGCCGCTCCAAAGGTGTCGCTACTAGTAACTTTGGTTACTAGTAGTGGCAGCTCAAATCCACATCTTGTGTGGTCCCTGGCGGGAAACCTAGCGGTGCTAACAAGCCAGTGAGGGTGTGCCCCAAGCACCCGCCAAGTCCCATAAGGACACGGCAGTCATTGGAGTCGGGAGCGGGATCAGTTGGCCTTGGTAGATAGCCTAGTCAACCCCCGCTTCGTCCCACAGCTTACACCTGGCACGGTCGGGTGTTTTCTATCCCGACGTACCAGACTTTTGGTACACAGTGGTGGGTGGCCCACCTTCGGTGGGTTTACCGGTACCTTAGGGCCCTGCCACCCAATAAGATTGGTGGCAGGTAAACAAGCTTAGGGCTCACCAGATACTCACCTCCCAGTCTAACCCGACTGGGAGTGTAGGATTGCACACATCCCCGGGCCTGTCCACCCGGGGAATATCTCACTCCCTTTTCCCTCACTTGCACTAGCTCTATCAACAGCGACAGGATGCATCCTGTCGAAGCGTTGATAGAGCTCGTCAAGGACGCGTTGTCGGACGATCCCAGTCCGGTCAGCGTGAATAAGCAAAGGCTTAATTTCATCCTCCATAAGCTTGCTACATGCCCCCCCCCTCCTCCCATACCCGCCCCGGAGCCCATGCCCATCGGCAACCCGGCGCCCGCCCCCGTTTCGGCGCTTGCGCCCACTAAACCCCCAACTCTCAAATTTCCGATTAATTTCTCGGAAAATCCTGCCTCCCCGAACGTTGACAGTCCACTCGTTGACGAACCCATGTCCGGTGATGATCATAAGGATGATTCCGATGATTATGTCACTACTGACGACGCCTCCGCCGATTCCTCCTCAGAAAGCTGTCAAGCTACCTCTGAGGGGAAGAGGAAGAGGAAGAAGGGCAAGTCCCACCCCAAAGCCACCAAGCCCAAAAAGGTCGCTTCGACCAACCCTCCAACTCTGCCGTCCACCTCCTCCTCCGACGTGCAGCCCACCCCTGTCACCGCTTCCCAGCGGTCTAGGCGCTCAGATCGCTCCCCAGCCCCCAGGAGTCGCTCCCGTAGTCCCCTAACTCAGGCCGACGCTTCCCCAATGTCGAGCCGCGACCCCAGCCCTGCTGCTATTCCCAAGAAGCAGAAATGCCCTCCTATCTTCCTCCACGATAAGGCCAAGTGGACGGAAGTTTCTAAAATTTGCGATGAACGCAAAATCAAGTTTCTTAGTGCCACCGCTTGCCAGGTAGGCATTAAAATCCTACTCCCGACCCCTACTGATTTCAGGAACCTTACCAGGCTCCTAAAAACCTTGAGGATAGAGTTCCATACGTATTCTCTCCCATCGGAAGCGCCCACCCGTGTGGTTATCCGGCGCATTCCGAAGGAAATCCCAGTCGATGAGATTTATGCGGATCTTGCCGCACAAAAAGTCCCTGTCATTGCCGTCCACCGCATGCGTAAAGCAAGAGGTGGACAGGAATACGATATGGTAATGGTCGAGTGCGACCCTACCGAGTCCTATGCCCCTATTTTCAAAATCAAGACTCTCTGCTCCCTTTCAGGGTTCTCTATCGAGAAACCTTACCGTCCCTTTGTCGTTGGTCAGTGTCACAACTGCCAACAATATGGCCATAGCCAAAAACACTGTTTTGTCCGCCCCAGGTGCGTTAAGTGCCGAGGGGATCACGGCACAAAAGAGTGCACCCGTCCCAAAAACCCTGCCGAATGCACGGAGCCTCCCAGCTGCGTGCTATGTGACCAAGTCGGTCACACGGCAAACTACAAGGGTTGTCCTAAAGCCCCCAAAGTTGCGCCTAGATTGGCCAAAATCCATGCTGAGCGTCAAGCACGCCAAGCTCCCTCGACTAAACCCCCTCCCCGGCTAGCCCCTCAGAGGGCTTCGCCATGGGGCAAGCTCAACCACCAAAGTGTGGCTCCCCAGACCGTCCAACAGCTTCCAGGCTTGATGGATCATCCCATTCCGGCCCCTCAGGCACCCATAGCCCCCATGCCCGCTCAAAGCCGACAGGAGGCTCCCACCTCTGCCGCTGCTAAGAGCCCGTCTCTATCCACGCCCAAACCCAGACGCTGCGTATCTGATACCATCATCAGTGCGTACAAAATCTGGATGACGGACGAGGCCAGATCGCTGGCTGCCGAGATCAATAGGATCGAGGCAGCCGGGGATATGACCCAAGCCCAATCCAATGACCTCTTCAAGAGGTACCCCAATATAACCGAGGAACTAGACAGCCTCGTTTATAGAAACGGTCAATGGGTGCGCATTTAAGTCGCACCTACACCGTTTCTAACCAAGTTTCGCCAATTGAGGCTCACCTCTGACCCCTCACGATCTCTACTCTGCTCCTTAAGAGCCTAGGTATGGAGTAGAATATACAAACGTAGAAATACAAATCGATTCGTCAGTCCTCGCCGCCGAGGCTCGTCGCGTATCCCTTCAATTAAAATCTTGCCAGCCCGCGAAGCTGAGCATTAGTTAAATTATTAGATATGAAATGGAGTTTCTTGTCCGTTCTTCTCCACGTAGGCTTATTCCGAACGGATGGTAGAATCACTTGTCAAGATCCAGCTTTTGCTTGTCCCCCCAGCGACGGCCCTGAGCCGAGGTCCGACCCCAACTGGGGTAGCCCTCAGCGTTGTCGCTTAGGTTTAGTAATTTTTTGCCTAGCTGGAGGCTATATAGCTTAGTCTCCGTAGGAAAGTCCGGTTAAGCAGCTACCAGTCATTTCATTCTGACTGAGCTGTGAGACGCCCCGCAGAAAAAAAAAAAAAAAAAAAAAAAAAAAAAAAAAAACTTCCTTCAACTTTTTTTCATATACCATTTTTGTTCCTGCCTTTGAAATTAAAATTGTATTGCTTGAAACGACGGTTAATAACGCAATTTCTACAATATTTATAGAGACAATTTAAAACAATTATTGGAAAAATTGATAAGTGGTTTAACGGATCGCCGTCTGGCGTATTATTTGTTGTAACAGATCGACTCGGCCCCGGGGAGCGGTTGAAGAGCTCGCAAGGCGACGGATTTCACGCCACGTGCCGCCTTGCTGCCTCCCTGCCTCCAGCGAGCGCCCGGCACCCGGCGCTCAATGTCCGACACAAAACTCGATTGGATATCGATTCGATAAATAGTGTGGTTAATCTCATCTGTTATTATATGAAGCACGAACTACCGCCATTTAATTATCGCCTAAAGACACATAACAGTGTTAGTCCACGTAATTATTTCAATGGAAAACAATCACGTTAAAACAATTTCCTTTTTTCAGTGACACGAATACGCCAGTTTAAAAACCCGTCCTAATGGAAATGTTTCACAGTGAAAATGAGTATTTTCGCTTACACTGAAACTGAACAAAAATGCTGAGTCCGCACTCCGGCGAGCTTAATCAAACGCTGAGCTTCGTCTATACAAAAACGTTTACCAAACGTAATATTGAAAGAACGAGTTTTAATTTAAAGAGTCAATGAAGAGGAAGAACATAGGTTCAATCAACTATTGTGAGTTAAGGGCCATAAAGTTTGCTGGTAAGAGCAGCGAAGCAGATACGGTGACACTCACCTAATGTACTTCGATAAAGTTTGTACACAATAGAGTGTACCTATTGGAGCAAAGCACACAAACACGGAAGCCTTTCATGCCTCCGTTCAGTATTTCGTGAGCATTGTTCGAAACGAGGTTACTACAGTTAGTGCTACGATTAAATAAAATACAACATCACGGGACAAAAGGCTAAACCACTGACAATTCTCCATTTTTCTAACATTTCTATGACCGCAGAGCATGCAATATTTATTATTAAAGTGCACTCACCAAGTGTATAAAACCACCGAAAAGAGCAATTGCATTTTTGTTTTAAATGGTCTAAACCCATAACTTTGGATTCTTATCTTGTGAAATACTAGCTGTTCCCCGCGGCTTCGCTCCGTGGACCACCTTACAGGACCCGTTTTCGGGATTAAAAAATAGCCTATGTCACTCAGAAATAACGTAGCTTTCTATTGGTCCAGTAGTTTTGGAGTCTATTCGGTACAAACAAACAAACAAAAAATCTTTCCTCTTTATAATATTATTATAGTAAACATAGTATAGTCGAAATAAGTGTGCGTATAATGTTTTAAAGGTGCAATAGGTTTTATCTTGAAGGAATTGGACAAGTACACACCTATTTTAACGCAAAAAACATACAAAACTACGCACACGTTTGCACGTGACGTTTTCGCATGCGACAAAGTAAATCTACTAAAGGTTATTTCGACCGTGACTTAATAGTGGTCTCTTTCCGTGGACCCATTAACAAAAACAGGACGTCCTTACTGGCTACTAGTACGTTTGCGTCATCAAAATAAAATGTCGTCATCAAAACGCTAGTTTAATGGCTTTAAGCTCGCTCTTAAACCGGGGAGCGCTCTCGGTCTCAATGAAAACTGTTCGTCTTACAAAACAAACTAAATACCAGGGATGTTTGTGCTCCACGTCAAACGATGTTATATGTTGTTATCCGTTGTTTGTTGCTTCTATAACAAAACATTGAGATACTCTTCATGATAAATATTCGGTACAAGTAAATACGTTGTGATATTATTCTTTATTTTCGGTATTGTGTTGGGACGTTTAACTCGTATGACGCATATAAATATAGGATTCAAGCTCAATATCAATAAATAAAGGTTCACATTTACACGAATAAATACCATTTTTTTACGTTTGTAGGAAAAAAATTGGACATAATAAAAGGAAGATTGAAAATAGGGAGGCTGGAATGAAAATATTAAAAGATGATGCTTCACTGCTATTAAAATTAATAATGATTTATAAAGGCGTTACTTTATGTATACATTGGTGTATAAAGTAACGCCTTTTTCTCATTGGGGTAGGCAGAAACTACAGAACGCAATCTCCTTACATCGCTTTTGCTTTGTTCACAAACGTCGTAGTTTGTGAGTTGTAAAACAATTTAATGAAAATATTATTATATTAGGTAGGCACTATAATTAAAAAAAAATCTTTACAAGCCAGGCAGGCGCTTAAATTTGTTTAAATTATTTCATCACCACTGTTCTCAAAACGGTGAAGGAAAACATCGTCTAGGAAACCGGCAAATCTTAAAACGGAAAATTCGAAGACATGTAACATCCACCAACCTGCAATTGACCCGCATGGTGGATTACGGCCCATTCCCTCTCACAAAGAGATGACCTGTGTGCCAGCAGTGGGAACATTAATAAGCTGATGATGATGTAAAACCTCACAATAAAGTCACAGCAACCACAACACAAGTCAAAGGATAGGCTTTATCAATTAGTTACTAGATACGATCAGGAATCGATGGCCCGGGGATACCATGCGTTAGACTCGATCGTGGTAACTTAGGAATAGTTAACAGTTTGCGGCCAGCTGCGGGCACTGTGGCTAGGCGGCACTAATTTTAGCCAGCTACACTAAAACTATATACAACGATACACGTAGTTGTGTCGGTCAGTCTTCAGCCAATAAACGATGTTCATTCAGTAATGTTGGCTGACGTTACAGGTTTATTGTTTGCTATTACAAACGTATCTCGTTGTTCTAGTGGTAAGGTTGCAAGGCTTACTGTTGAGCATGACATGCTGGGTTCGTTTCCCGCGTTAGGCAATGTGTTATGGAGTTTTTCTATGTGGAATTACTCAGTAACAGCTCGGAGTCTAGATCTGTGCCCGTTTAATGACAATAGGGTCACCACTTGGACTGCGAAATGTGGGTGTGGGTAGTTGCACCTCTGTTCAACTCATCGGTGAAGACAGGCGTGATGTTTTGTTTTGTTATATAAAAACGTTCCCACTAGGCGCCTTAAGTTGACTTTGACAGCAGACCTGTGGCTGTCTTCACGCCCCAAGTCACCGCAGGAAACACCCTGGGCGTCGGGAATCGCAAGCCGATTCCCGGCCACCGTAGGCGCGGGCTTACGGACGGCGAGTTATGGGTAGCTTGCCGTCCGATAAGGACCAGGCCCGAGTCGATGGCGTGCAGTGTTCCACGCGCGCTTCAAAGGGATGTCAGCAAAACTGACGGGGTCCGCTAGGGCCGATGCCTGTCTGGGTCGCGGATAAATTTGAAAGAGAGTTACCGCGGTCCTGGTGTTGCTTGAGCCAGGGCCGCGGTAACTCTCTTTCAAATTTATGAAGGAACACTGGTGGGTTTTAGTCAGTAAAAGTCTGACACGCCCTGCCGCTTCATCCAGAGCGGGAAAATGATTGATGATTTTCAACCCAAAAAAAATACCCGTGGCTTGATAAGGTGTTAGTCAAGTCTAACTGCAGCTTGGTTTATTGACAGGTCCCCAGCAGCCCTATTGCGTAATTAATACGGCAAGGCAAAGGGCAAAGAGTATGAAAAATCGACCAATCACATGCGAAATGAAAGATGCGATGTGAATTTCCGTCTATGTGATTGGTCGTTTGATTGCGGTCAAACCTTTTATCATGCCGAATTCACTTACGCAATTAGGCTGCAGTTTGAGTTGCATGAGAGTTTGGTACGGCTGATGTGGAGCTAATAGGTACCGTTCTTTGATTTTTGCCTTTGTCAATTGTTGTAGTTCCTTGGCTTTAGATACACTGTCATATTTTGCTATTGTAATCGCACCGATCCACCTCCAATTCCACAGGCAATAAGGTATATAGGGTATATATAAGGTATATTGTATACATTTGCTTAAATTCTTCTGCAAATAATTGTAAGCTCATTCTGCTACTTATTTTACATAAGTCTAACTCTTGTCACACTTACAGCTGAAATTAAATAATAATAAAAAAAATAAAAAATCTTATAATTTTAACTAAAGATCATGGGTCTTAATTCGTTTAACTGCGACTGTTCCATCCATGAAAAGGGTTTGGCTTGCTCGCACAACACTAGGATTTTCTTGGGCTGGAACCTGTCACTATAAATGCAAATACACTGTATCAGGGATCGCTAAAGCCGACATGCTTCCTCTACATATGCCTTAAACGTTACCATATATTGGTTTCTACCGCACTCCGAGTTGTAGCCATACCAGGACAGAAAAAGATATGTGCATTGAAAATAGGGCCATCAAACACATAAAATGTAAAAAATACAAGTCTCGCGGCGCAGTTCTTCTACTGCAAAAAGTAGTCATTTATTCAGTAGGTACCTTATTAATTAGGTTATATATGTGCAAACACATTTAACTGACTTGGTTTTACTTTTACATAAGGAGTTGACATTATTGTCATCAAATCAGCAAGTCGGTTAATTTGATGATCGGTAAGTGAATCAGTTAGTGACGAAATTAAGGAATTTTGACTTGTTATAATGCCTAAACTAGAAGTTCAAATTGAATGTATTGAGATTACACCATATACAATATTATATTATGTTTGAATTTTTGTGAATTTTTCTCAGTTTTGTTGTGTCATATATTAATTTCATTTCATACGGACTCCCCATATCAACAAATCTGTCTGTTGAGTTGGAAGAACATGAATTTATACAATAGGGTGCAAACTTTCACACTGCTTGACTGGATTTAAGTAATCAGTTGTTACCTATGGTGGCAATAAGCACTGAATATGTAGTACTCAAACCTCCATTTATAGAACCACAAACTAAATCAAAATCAGTTCATCCGTTTACAAAAAATCACAAACACACAGATACACACGGCAAACACCCCACTTAATTTTCCGTCGGGGTTTTTAAAATATACCGAGTCCATTATAATTATGTGCACATATGCCAATCCATGCAAAAAATCAACATTCAAAAGAATTTAAATGTTAAAACATTACCCTCCCGCAGTCGGGTAAAAAAGAAACCTGAATATAGAGAGTAGGTACAAAAAAAAAAGAACTTTTCGATACAGTTGTTATACATGGCGTACTTTCAGAGGCTATAATTATGATTCGAAAATTAAATCTTATGCATAGGCATCTTTCTGTTACGCGGTGTGACTTTTGTTTACGAGCTCGATCATTAGTTTTGCAGTTTAGTTTTAAATTTATAAGTCAATTTAAAAAGTTTAGTAGCAAAGAGTTTTCATACATAGAATAAAATGGGATAGATTTTATACGAGGAAAAATGAATGATTCTGTACGTTTTAGCATTGAACTCTCAAAAGTCTTTTAAATGGTTGTTTAATATATTTAATTACCAGTTTTAATTTAATTATTTTCACATCAACATTTGTCTAAAATCAAATAGGCTGTATAGACTGTTTTCGTTGTAAAAAATGTCCAGTTGCAAAAACGCGCCTTTAGTTATAAGTCAATTTAAAAAAGTTTAGTAGCAAGGAGTTTACATACATAGAATAAAATGGAATAGATTTTATACGAGGAAAAATGAATGATTCCGTACGTTTAAGCATTTAATTCTCAAAAGTCTTTTAAATGGTTGTTTAATATATTTAAATACCAGTTTAAATTTTTTTCACATCAACATTTGTCAAAAATCGAATAGGCTGTGTAGGCTGTTTTCGTTGTAAAAAAAATATGTCTAGTTGCAAAAACGCAATTTTTTTTTTCGGAATTAACAAATCTAATTCTTTGATTTGTTTTTACTATTTCCCACAACTGTATTGAAAAATATCGTGTGATACACGGGCGTGTAGGTTATTGCAAACTCGTGTCGCTTTATTTGCAGCTCGTTTGCAATAACCTACTTTCCACCCTTGTATCACAATGTACTATTACTGTATACCTAGGGCATGGCGCGATATTTTTATTTGAACATCAATATCTGTAGGTAGGCGACTATAACAAAAGTTTATGTTGTTTATACATGTTGTTTGTAACTAAACAATATCAGCGGCCACATTGAATTGTTTGGTCTTTGGCCAATATATATTATTTTCTACTTATTAGAGGTTTTTGTGTCGGGAGTTTTATACTTCTTTCTTTAGCTCTTGACTACATTTCATTTTGAGTATTTTATTTATAAAATATCTAAACGCCTGCATCAGCATTTTTCTACCAAACACTGCAACAATGTTGTATCATTTGGTTCGTTGCAATAGTCATCATTCCATTCATTTTGTAGAAACCAACAAAGTATCTAATACCTGTCCAGACAAACTAAATAAATTATTAGGACAGTTTAGTAGACGCAATATTAAACCTTATTCTCTAATCTAAATTCTTTCATGAATATCACGTACATAAAAACCAAATCACGTTTACCCAACAATTCGCATACAGCACATAAGTCAAGTACACAACCTTATTAAGCCTAGCTCAGTCGGTAATAGCCTTAATAAGATCATGACGGAATTTATATAAGCGGGTATTCATATTACCTACTAGAGTACTCAGTACCCAGTGTGCGCTCTGCTTTATTCATATCTAAGTATAGTATACACTGCTATCAGTGCTATCTGTACTCATATTATAAATGAAAAGTAACTATGTCTGTCTGTCTGTTATGTTTTTACGCATGAACTGCTGAACTACTTTTAATTGGACCTCGGAAAAGGACATAGGATGGTTTTATCCCGGGAGTACACTTCTTTGGTGTAATTTTCTAAACTTCAAGCGTGCGGATCTGCTGGCAGAGGTCCTTAATGCCTATTAATGTTATAAAATACTAGCGGACGCATCGGTTTCACCCGCGTAGTTCCCGTTCCCGTGGGAATACAGGGATAAAAAGTAGCCTATGTCACCCGGAGATAGTGTAGCTTCACAACGATGAAAGAATTTTTGAAATCGGTCCAGTTGTTTGGAAGTATAGATGTGAAGTTACTCTGTGTGTCAGTTACCTTTTCCCGCTTTGACCGCTGAATGAATCTGAATTAGGACATAGGTTATTTTTTATCCCGATAGTATGTTTACTTGGGATAATAAAACACTTTTGCCTCGGACGAAGCCGCGGGTGGAAGCAAGTATTGACTAAAGATGTTTATTGACAAATGAAATGCCAATTGCAGAGACGACTATTCCTTATTGAGGGGCGGTGACTTCAATATCCTTTGATTAATGATGTTTTGTACTGCCATTATTACTATTTACTAGAAGATAATATTCTATGTCCTTGTCCGAGTCAATTTTGAAATTCGAAAGTAATTCTGCCTGTCTGTTACCAAAAGGTAACAGACAGACAGAACAAACAACACAACAATCTATTGCAGTCATCTGCTAGAAAAAGTTTGTCCCAAATTGCAGCATAGCCAAATGAGGGCTGGGTCTCTTTTGACTGGGCTAAACATTCTAAATTACAATGGCTACATTTATTAAAATCATAACATCTTATTTGTGATTCATAGACGGAGAATCCTTTTATAATCAGGATATTAATTGAATACCTCCCGTGTCCCAAATGAATTTCTTATTACCTAGTATCACACACGTTATGACTTAGTGTTATATATCTATTGAAATATTATGTAGAATGGAAAGCATTTCCTCTCAGGATGTTGCAGAGCTTCTTTTCAATATGTCAGGTCCGTATAATACCAGTAATATAATTTGAAGCTGACACCAGCCTTGCTACCAATTTAATGCGCAAGAAAATATTCCTTACTCGACATTTTTCATACATTCATGAGAAGATTCGGCTGATTTGTTTAACATAATTCGATTTGTATGTATTTCAAGGCACTTACCGGGTAATTGAGAATGTCTTAGAATTCATAATTCTTTTTTTTATTGAAAATACCTACCTATTTATGTTACAAATTGTCTCTTCCGGATAAGAAATCTTATGAATGAAATGTTTTTCATATCACATTTTTGTTCCTGTCATTGAAATTAAAATTGTATTGCTTGAAACGACGGTTAATAACGCAATTTCTACAATATTTATAGAGACGATTTAAAACAATTATTGGAAAAATTGATAAGTGGTATAACGGATCGCCGTCTGGCGTATTATTTGTTGTAACAGATCGACTCGGCCCCGGGGAGCGGTTGAAGAGCTCGCAAGGCGACGGATTTCACGCCACGTGCCGCCTTGCTGCCTCCCTGCCTCCAGCGAGCGCCCGGCACCCGGCGCTCAATGTCCGACACAAAACTCGATTGGATATCGATTCGATAAATAGTGTGGTTAATCTCGTCTGTTATTATATGAAGCACGAACTACCGCCATTTAATTATCGTCTAAAGACACATAACAGTGTTGGTCCACGTAATTATTTCAATGGAAAACAATCACGTTAAAACAATTTCCTTTTTTCAGTGACACGAATACGCCAGTTTAAAAACCCGTCCTAATGGAAATGTTTCACAGTGAAAATGAGTATTTTCGCTTACACTGAAACTGAACAAAAATGCTGAGTCCGCACTCCGGCGAGCTTAATCAAACGCTGAGCTTCGTCTATACAAAAACGTTTACCAAACGTAATATTGAAAGAACGAGTTTTAATTTAAAGAGTCAATGAAGAGGAAGAACATAGGTTCAATCAACTATTGTGAGTTTAAGGCCATAAAGTTTGCTGGTAAGAGCAGCGAAGCAGATACGGTGACACTCACCTAATGTACTTCGATAAAGTTTGTACACAATAGAGTGTACCTATTGGAGCAAAGCACACAAACACGGAAGCCTTTCATGCCTCCGTTCAGTATTTCGTGAGCATTGTTCGAAACGAGGTTACTACAGTTAGTGCTACGATTAAATAAAATAAAACATCACGGGACAAAAGGCTAAACCACTGACAATTCTCCATTTTTCTAACATTTCTATGACCGCAGAGCATGCAATATTTATTATTAAAGTGCACTCACCAAGTATATAAAACCACCGAAAAGAGCAATTGCATTTTTATTTTAAATGGTCTAAACCCATAACTTTGGATTCTTATCTTGTGAAATACTAGCTGTTCCCCGCGGCTTCGCTCTGTGGACCACCTCACAGGACCCGTTTTCGGGATTAATAAATAGCCTATGTCACTCAGGAATAACGTAGCTTTCTATTGGTCCAGTAGTTTTGGAGTCTATTCGGTACAAACAAACAAACAAAAAAATCTTTCCTCTTTATAATGTTATTAAAGTAAACATAGTATAGACAAAATAAGTGTGCGTATAATGTTTTAAAGGTGCAATAGGTTTTATCTTGAAGGAATTGGACTAGTACACACCTATTTTAACGCAAAAATCATACAAAACTACGCACACGTTTGGGCATGCGACAAAGTAAATCTACTAAAGGTTATTTCGACCGTGACTTAATAGTGGTCTCTTTCCGTGGACCCATTAACAAAAACAGGACGTCCTTACTGGCTATTCGTACGTTTGCGTCATCAAAATAAAATGTCGTCATCAAAACGCTAGTTTAATGGCTTTAAGCTCGCTCTTAAACCGGGGAACGCTCTCGGCCTCAATGAAAACTGTTCATCTTACAAAACAAACTAAATACCAGGGATGTTTGTGCTCCACGTCAAACGATGTTATATGTTGTTATCCGTTGTTTGTTGCTTCTACAACAATACATTGAGATTCTCTTCATGATAAATATTCGGTACAAGTAAATACGTTGTGATATTATTCTTTATTTTCGGTATTGTGTTGGGACGTTTAACTCGTATCAAGCATACAAATATAGGATTCAATCTCAATATCAATAAATAAAGGTTCACATTTACACGAATAAATACCATTTTTTTACATTCGTAGGAAAAAAAATTGGACATAATAAAAGGAACATTGAAAAAAGGGAGGCTGGAATGAAAATATTAAAAGATGATGCTCCACTGCTATTAAAATTAATAATGTTTTATAAAGGCGTTACTTTATGTATACATAGGTGCATAAACTAACGCCTTTTTCTCATAGGGGTAGGCAGAAACTACAGAATCGCTTACTTACATCGCTTTTGCTTTGTTCACAAACGTCGTAGTTTGTGAGTTGTAAAACAATTTAATTAAAATATTATTATATTAGGTAGGCACTATAATTAATAACAAATCTTTACAATCCAGGCAGACGCTTAAATTTGTTTAAATTATTTCATCACCACTGCTCTCAAAACGGTGAAGGAAAACATCGTCTAGGAAACCGGCAAATCTTAAAACCAAAAATTCGAAGACATATAACATCCACCAACCCGCACTGGGCCCGCATGGTGGATTACGGCCCATTCCTTCTCACAAAGAGGAGGCCTGTGTCCCAGCAGTGGGAACATTAATAGGCTGATGATGATGTAAAACCCCACAATAAAGTCACAGCAACCACAACACAAGTCAAAGGATAGGCTTTATCAATTAGTAGATACGATCAGGAATCGATGGCCCGGGGATACCATGCGTTAGATTCGATCGTGGTAACTTAGGAATAGTTAACAGTTTGCGGCCAGCTGCGGGCACTGTGGCTAGGCGGCACTGATTTTAGCCGGCTACACTAAAACTATATACAACGATACACGTAGTTGTGTCGGTCAGTCTTCAGCCAATAAACGATGTTCATTCAGTAATGTTGGCTGACGTTACAGGTTCATTGTTTGCTATTACAAACGTACCTCGTTGTTCTAGTGGTAAGGTTGCAAGGCTTATTGTTGAGCATGACATGCTGGGTTCGATTTCCGGGTTAGGCAATGTGTTATTGAGTTTTTCTATCTGGAATAATTCAGTAACAGCCCGTTTAATGACAATATGCTCACCACTTGAACTGCGAAATGTGGGTGTGGGTATTTGCACCTCTGTTCAACTCATCGGTGAAGACAGGCGTGATGTTTTGTTTTGTAATGTAAAACGTACTCACTAGTCGCCTTAAGTTGACTTTGACAGCAGACCTGTGGCTTCCCTCACGCCCCAAGCCACCGCAGGAAACACCCTGGGCGTGGGGAATCGCAAGCCGATTCGCGGCCACCGTAAGCGCGGGCTTGCGGACGGCGAGTAATGGGTAGCTCGCCGCCCGATAAGGACAAGGCCCGAGTCGACGGTACGTAGTGCTCCACGCGCGCCGCAAAGAGATGTTAGCAAAACTGACGGGGTCCGCTAGGGCTGATGCCTGTCTGGATCGCGGATATATTTGAATAAGAGTTACTGCTGCCCTGGCTCAAGCAACTGAAGGAACACGGGTAGGCTTAAGTCAGTAAAAGTCTGACACGCCCTGATGCTTCACATAGAGCGGAAGAAGTCATTGGATGATTTCCAACCAAAAAAATAATAATACCTGTGGCTTGATAAGTTGTTAGTCCAGTTGCTAACTGCAGCTTGGTTTATTGACAGGTCCCCAGCACTCTTATTGCGTAATAAATTCGGCAAGGCAAAGGGCAAAAAGTATGAAAAATCGACCAATCACATGCGAGATGAAAGACGCGATGTGGATTTCCGTCTCTGTGATTGGTCGATTTTTGCCTTGCCGAATTCACTTATGCAATTCGGCTGCAGTTTGAGTTGCTTGAGAGTTTCGTACGGCTGATGTGGAGCTAAATAGGTGCTATTCTTTGATTGTTGCCGTTCCTTGGCTTTAGATTCACTGTCATATTTTGCTATTGCAATCGCACCGATCCACTTCCAATTCCACAGGCAATAAGTTAGGATATATTTGCTTGAATTCTTCTGAAAATATGTATTGTAAGCTCATCCTCGCCTCTCTTGCTTAAGGTCGTGGGTTCAAATCCGAGGAAGTACCAATGTGACTTTTTCAAATTCATATGTATCTTCTTAGTTTATCTTGGATATCACAGGCAACGGTGAAGGAAAACATCCCGAGGAAACCCATGTATGTTAAGTCTGAAATAGCCAAGTCAGAGGCCTGTGGGGTTCCCAGAAGTGGCTTACCAGAGGTGGCAATATCCTCACACGAATAGTAGAAGAAGCTCATCCTGTTACTTCCTGTACATAAGTCTCTAAGTAAATCTTGTCACACTTACAGCTGAAATTAAATAATAATACCAAAAATATATTATTTTCTCATAGAATTTTTACTAAGGATTTGTGATTCTTAATTCGTTTAGCTACGACTATTCCAACCATGAAAAGGATTTGGCTTGCTCGCACAACACTAGGATTTTCTTGGACTGGAACCTGTCACTATAAATGCAAATACACTGTAGCAGGGATCGTTAAAGCCGACATGCTTCCTCTACATATGCCTTAAACGTTACCATATATTGGTTTCTACCGCACTCCGAGTTGTAGCCATACCAAGACAGAAAAAGATATGAGCACTGAAAAAATTGTACAAGCAAAAATATAATGTGTAAAAAATACAAGTCTCGCGGCAAAAAGTAGTCATTTATTCAATAGGTACCTTATTAATTATGTACAAACACATTTAACTGACTTAGTTTTACCTTTACGTAAGGTAAAACCAAGCTTAACTTTTACTGTCCTCAAGTCATCAAGTCCGTTAATTTGATGATCGGTAAGTGAATCAGTCAGTTACGAAATTAAGGAATTTAGACTTGTAATAATTTCTAAACTAGAATTTCAAATTGAATGTAAATTAAAATGTATATGTATGTATTATTAAATGATTACGCCATTATATATTATATTCTCTTAGTCACTGAAAATTTAGGCTTCTAGCTTTATCCACAACGAAGTTAAAGGAGGGGTCTAAAATATCCTGAATGACTTCAAGAAAAGTATAGTACGGCTGTGCCTTTGTTTGGTCAACTTGTTGAGAGCACTGCCGTGCCCCCATATTACCGAACAGTTGTGTAACTTTAAAAATAAGCAAACTTTAGTTATTAGAAAATAAACTTGATACTTTTTAGCAAATGGCAATCTCTAGGTTTCTTAAGTCCCAATAATTTTATTAACAGCAACCAAAAATTTGGCAAGTGTTAACTAGATTTTTTTCTCAGTGTGGTTCTTTAATATCATTTCAGGGCAAACATGGTGGTTAATAAAAGCATACGGGGAGTATCAACAAATCTGTCTGTTAAGTTGGAAGAGCTTGTATTTATACAATAGGGTGCAAACTTTGACATTGCTTGACTGGATTTAAGTAATCAGTTTTTACCTATGGTGGCAATAAGCACTCAATTCTCAGTACACAAACCTCCATTCATTGAACCACTTCGGACGCTATTAGGGGCAATATTTCCTTGACATAGAATGAATTCCACAACAGTGTAAACAGGCAGGGGCGCTTATTAATTAAACTTCTGCGTTCCTTCTCTGTTATCTTTCTGATTGTTTGTTTAATTACATCGCCGAATAAATACGAATAGTACTCGTATTTTATTAGTTATTTTATTTAGTTTTATATATTTTAACCTAATTTAATGTTTTTATGTATCTTATCTTATCTTGTGGAGGGGCCGAGAAATAACTCGGACACTTTGACCCATTGAGATCTATTTCCCTAGATAACCTACACCTCCTCAATCTCGTTGATAAATCTGTTCATGTTTTTTACAACGAGACTAGGAGATATGAGCCTATAGTCTTCTGGTTTTGGATATCCAACCCCTAGGAGACTCGCTTACCAGCCAGTGCATCGCATGTGCACAGAAGGTACTCCATGCGTTCCGTATGTTCCCCACACAACCTGCACATGGGTGTCGCGGTTAGACCCATCTTCATGAGCATGTCGTTGGTTCCAAAGTACCCTGTAAAGGCCCCAAGCAGGTAGCGGATTTGCCCTCTGCTCATATTCCAAATGCATTCCCGTGCATTGAACATAGAGCCCGGGAATTTCTTGGAGTGTTGAAGACCGGTATTAGACAGCCAATGTGTTCGTTGTCTGTGATCTGCAAACTCCCTAAATGTGGCTTTTACTAGACACGTCGAAATGCCTACACATGGTTCTGGACCCACAAAATCATTTGCTGAGCCCTCTCTTGCCAGATTATCTGCCACTTCGTTACCATGGATTCCTTTGTGCCCAGGGACCTATATCAGTCTTAGCCTGTTATGCTTCCCAAGCCTGTTTGGGGTCTGGATAGCATCCAGAATAAGTCTGGAGTCCTCTTTGTAGGATGCCATGGCTTTGATTGCAGCCTAACTGTCACTAAGAATATATATGGATTGACTCTGATTTTGTTTATGCCTTTATTGACTGATAAAGGCTCTTCTACCCAAGATATTATTCTTCTACGGATACTTCATACAAAATTACAATTTGTACTACCTGAAAAGGATGACATTAATATTGGTGAATAATTGTATTAAATTCATTATTGACATTTTATTTTGACATACCTATATTTTCTAAATTTAATTGTATTAATGTAAGATAAAATAATTAAGTAGTAATCATGTTTAATGCATGCTAATTTAGGATGAAAAGGACAGGAGAATGATAATTGCAATGCTTGTAAAAGGCTGCTAAGTCATAAGTACTAACATAACATAACACCAACATTATACACTTAGTTCGCAATAAACGTTTTAAATTTGAATACATAATACATCCTTTGGACCATTTTTTGCCTTCACTTGTATGCATGGTACAAGCTGTGATTCTATGTGACCATCGATATAAATGTACTACGCACTAGATTTGGTGATCCGAACGTTTACTGTGTTCGACTGAACTGTACTGCAATCTATACACCTTACTTTATACTATGTTGAACGAAACGCATAAACGCCATGAATTTCAAGGCGCTTACAACGTTTTGATCGCGAGTAAACTAAACTCAATAACCGATTTAGAGCTGCGTTTTAATAGTTTGATTAGACAACATAAATATTTTAGCACTGCAGCAAACATTAGATCTAACTTATCAGCATTTGAACAATTTTTTCCTGCATTTTCTTGTCTATCAGTAAAATGTATGTCAATATATAAGATTAGCTGTTCCCCGCGGCTTCGCTCCCGTGGGACACCCCACAGGACCCGTTTTCGAGATAAAAAAACATAGCCTATCTCCTCAGGAATAATGTAGCTTTCTATTGGTGAAATATTTTTTTAAATCGGTCCAGTAGTTTCGGAGCCTATTCGGTACAAACAAACAAAAAAATCTTTCCTCTTTATAATATTAGTATAGAATAGATATTCCATGCAAAAAAGGCGTGAGTTTATGTATCTACAAATGGGTAGAAAGAAACTAAAAAACGCCATTATAAATCTTGAAATAGAATTATTTCTTAATTCCTATTATTTGCCATCCCATAAGAGAGGAAAAATAAACGATGACGAGGCACTCGTAGATAAAAATTATAAATTGCGTAAAAAATATATGCGTTGTCACGTAAAACATAAAGAGATGGAATTTATGAACAGTGAACACGTATAAAGTAAAATACTGGATGTTAAATGTTGTTGTAAAATGATTACAGGAATAAATTATATTGTTAAAATTATTTAAGAGTTAAATGGCTATTTGGTATGCCGTCAAACAATGAGAGAGGCGTTTAATAACGTTCGCTGCTTAGGCGAAATCTATAAAAATAAAAAGTATGAACACTTTAATGAGTATTTTACTTTAATGGGCCACCCCACAGGACCTGTTATCGGGATAAAAAATAGCCTATGTCACTCAGGAATAATGTAGCTTTCTATTGGTGAAAGAATTTTTTAAATCGGTCCAGTAGTTTCGAAGCTTATTCGGTACAAACAAACAAACAGAAAAATCTTTCCTCTTTAATTATAAAGAGGAAAGATTGTTTTGTTTTTTCATTATATTATATTATATATTAGTATTGAAATAGCTGTATGTGTAAGAAGTAATCTTCAATAGTTTCCTCTTTTGTCAAATTATTCCTATAGAAATAGACGTGAGAGTATAGACTTTAGGTGCAGTCACATTTGGCTAAAACAGCACTTCTATGAAAAAGTGTTGTATGCATGGCCCCATTAATAATAATAAAAATCCGAATGACATTAAGCAATTTAATTTTAATTTATTTAAGAAAACACTTAAAAGCTGCTTACTGATAACTGCAACCATAACATTGTTGATTTTTAGGGTTCCGCAGGCAACAAGGAACCTTTATAGTTTCGCTCTGTCCGTCTGTCCGTCCGCTGCTTCAGAGACTAAATACAAGAAAGCTATATTTTGGCATGGATATACATATTAATAATTTCGACAAAGTGGTACAATAAAATCACGAAAACATTTTTTATTTAAATAATTATATCTTTGAATAATTTTATTTTATGATAATTTTCGACATTCACGTGGGCGAAGCCGCTGGTAAAAGCTAGTTGACTATATTTTGCACTGACTCTAATTTTATATATGAAACTGACATTAATTTATTTAACTTATTATTGCCAATTTAATTAATTGCATATCATAAACATTTTGTACGCCGAGTGAGGCAAAACATGTTGGTCTAGTAAATTTATGTTTCCATCTATATGTGCATATTCATGTATTTACACATGTTAGAACAAATAAATGTATCTTCATCTTTAATGATGAAATCATTCTTATTTTGAAATAAAAATGATTCCACCATTAGGCTTTCGGCTATTTATTTTTTTACTGTTAGTATCTCTGCAGGCTAAAATAATAACTAATAGGATTCCGTTAAATGCTAGACCACATCGCGGCAGACGAAAATGGATGGACGAACTTTATTCCTACCGAAAAAAACTGGCCTATCATGGTAGAGTACAGTCAAGTTTACTGTTCTTGTTTACTTTGCCCAGCACTGGTTCATAATCATGACGGGCTGACTAGGTAAATATTTGGGTTATCATCAGTCTATTAATGTTCCCACTGCTGGGACACAGGCCTCTTTGTGAGAGGGAATGGGGCGTAATCCACCACGCGGGCCCAGATCGGGTTGGTAAGCTAATACTGCTAACATTTGGGTAAGCTTCTATCATCTAAAAATTAGGGACACATATTATGAGCCGTTTTATTAAGGTTTTTCGAATAACAAGCTAAAATAACATTCAGCTACGGAATATGGGCAGGAAACACCATGAAATACCAAATTTTCAGAACTTATTATGATTTTATAAGAATTTATATTCATGAACTCAAAATTTTATCTTCTTTTATTTACACAGTCGAAGCGATAGCAAAGAAAAAAACAGAAACCCCTTCGAATAAAATGTAGCCTATGTCACTCCTCCGGACAATAATGAATCGATTGACATCTTATTACAGTAGTTTAGGCGTTATGGTAGAACACCCGTAAATACATACAAACATATAAACACAGAGAGAGAGTGCACAAGTGTGTGCAAATGAATAATCTACTTTAAGCTACTTTAACTAATCTCATTTAAGATTGGCCTGAAGGACCAAAATATATATTTTATATACGGACATACATAGACTCTTAAGTTCATAACCCTTCATTGTGTCTTTACCGTAGTCGGGTAAAAAGACAATTATTCGCCTGTCATTTCTGAATACACTTACCTAATATGAGGAATAATATAAACTTTCTGATTACATCAGTTCAAGAGGAGCCCGTACAAATAAAGGTACGATTTCGCGCAGGTTTCGTACATACCGAAGCGTTCTCTCCAAGGTATTCCGGCAAAAATAAATGGGCTGCAGGTATTTCCTCGGATTTCGGCACTGATTTCAATGCTGCTCTTACACAAAAGATCTAAATTAAGTAAACGCTGGGGCTTCAATCAAAGAACATCATGAAAGACTTTTCAGTTGATAAGAATTTGAATTAATTTTACATAAATCACAAAGCCTTATTACAGATATTTTAATAAAGGATAGCGTGTCAATAATGAGAAGACTTGACGGTAAAATAAATTAAATTAGCTATAGGTATTGAATGCTAAACTTCTCCACGAGTACCCAATTAAATTATGTACACAAAATTTAAATCGAATCATTTTAATAAGTGCCACTTACTTCAAATCACTTATTAAAAGGTACGAAAAAACCTATAAGAGAGCACGAAAAATATTTTTGCATTCATTCGCTAAAGTAGTAAACGAAAATTTCCCGACGATAATTGACGGTCCCGCCGGTATCGTCTATAAATATAGTGGACAAAGTTTGACGACTGTTGGGGAAATTTTCAAGCTCCTTTTCAAGACATTTACTTGAAAATACTGAGGAGGTTCGAAGGCAGACACAGCAATTTGTTAGTTTACGCTGCGTAGAAGCGCCGGGCCGCGCTCAGCCAAGCGGCGAACGAGTCATCTTTTATTAAATACGTACAAACATTTGCATTTAGCTGCCGTGTACACTGTATTGTAAAAATTTAAAGTATTTTCTGTGTAATACATTCAAATGATAAATGTAGTCTCGTATTTTGAATAAGAATGAACAACGTTTTAAATGTATAACCGGAAGAATATGGAATTTTAATACGTGGAAAGGCAATGTCTGGGAAATATTAGAAAATAAAAGCATTTCCTATTCTGGAAGTAGTTCGTACCTACTTGACATGATTCAGGATAGTTTTTAATTGGGTGTAAGGGATATATAAATACAATTTTTATAAACTCATTCACACAAACATAATGTGCTGGAGGGATATAGTCTCCTATTATACGGACTTTTCTCTCCAATTAAACTATTTATAGCCAAAGTATTTTTTTCAATAGTGATTGTAGGTTGTGGTGTTCATTCCACATGTTTTAGTTTACTTACGTTTTATAATATATTTTACAAATTTCATCACCGTTACTTTTGAAATTGTATCATCTCACGTTTTCCATTTTTTTATGTATGCTTTACATTGGTATAAACCTGAAAATCATAAGATTTGTTGATTCATCCAAAACTATTATATTATTTTTAACTCTTGACATTTTTACCTGACATGACATTGTCATTATTTTATTTTCTTAAACCATAGACATAAGATACCATTCTCTATAGCTTATTAAGCTCGTTGTACATTATATTTTCATTATAAGGGCAGCGGCAGACTGCGCCTCTGTAAACCGTTTTTATTCGTTCACGATTTCTTAATTGATATTCAAATTTAAAATTTAGAAGACATATCGGAACGAAGAAAAACGGGTGTCACTTTTTTAGTCTTGAATCTGCTCTGAACTCTGAAAGTCGTTTGACTACTTAATACTACGTGTTGTACTATTGAATCTGAAAATCTCTTTAAAACTATTATATATAAGGCCTGTGACCAATTCTGTGAAAAACAATAAATATAATTTATTGAGTGTTGAACTTAAATGTGTGTATTTTACTGGTTCATAAACTACGTCGGTCACCGCTTCATAGTAAAGAGTTTGATTGATCGGCATATTAAGCCACAGCCCGACCTCCACACTTCTATCTGCCAGTGCCAGCCTATTCTACTGCCTAACTGACTGCCTGACTATTAGTTCAGCAGCCTTGACCATCTAACTGTGAGCCAGCCCATTCGTCCTGCTGGCTACCCTACTGCCTATCTAAACGATACATCTGCGAGCTCATCTGCCTACCTCGGGCATTCCACGCCATCGTGTCCGTCCAGCTGCCTAGCCTGCCTGCCTGCCTGCTAAGAATTTCTGCCCACGTCGTGTCAAGCGGGATCTTCCTAGCTGCCCACGTCGTGCGAAGCCGGACCTTAATTTGTTATTTATATCCTTTTATTAGTTTTAATTTATATTTACCTTTAATTTTATTAACGTGGCTTACGTATACAGCTTTAAAGAATTTAATGTCGGTGATACAGTCTGGCGTAAAAATTACGTTCAGAGTAATGCTGGCGCATATTTCAGTGCAAAATTAGCTCCAAGATATGTTAAATGCACTGTAATTGAGAAGCTTTCACCTCTTGTTTTTATTCTGGAGGATCCTAATGGTTCGAGAGGAAAATGGCATGTAAAAGATTTTAAAATTTAATATTTTACTTGCCATTTATGTTTATATTGTATATTTCTTGTTAATAATTGCAATATTGATAGTTTATTTATTTTTACAAAGTAACCAAACACATTCGGCTTATTTTGTTTTCCATTATTATTAATTTTGTATAATTTTCTCATAATGAAGATATCATTATGTAATTATATTCTATGTTATCCTAGATATTATTACACCATTTGATGTAATTTCTAACACAAACTTATGTGTTATTCTTAATGTGGTGTTCATTCCACATGTTTTAGTTTACTTACGTTTTATAATATATTTTACAAATTTCATCACCGTTACTTTTGAAATTGTATCATCTCACGTTTTCCATTTTTTTATGTATGCTTTACATTGGTATAAACCTGAAAATCATAAGATTTGTTGATTCATCCAAAACTATTATATTATTTTTAACTCTTGACATTTTTACCTGACATGACATTGTCATTATTTTATTTTCTTAAACCATAGACATAAGATACCATTCTCTATAGCTTATTAAGCTCGTTGTACATTATATTTTCATTATAAGGGCAGCGGCAGACTGCGCCTCTGTAAACCGTTTTTATTCGTTCACGATTTCTTAATTGATATTCAAATTTAAAATTTAGAAGACATATCGGAACGAAGAAAAACGGGTGTCACTTTTTTAGTCTTGAATCTGCTCGGAACTCTGAAAGTCGTTTGACTACTTAATACTACGTGTTGTACTATTGAATCTGAAAATCTCTTTAAAACTATTATATATAAGGCCTGTGACCAATTCTGTGAAAAACAATAAATATAATTTATTGAGTGTTGAACTTAAATGTGTGTATTTTACTGGTTCATAAACTACGTCGGTCACCGCTTCATAGTAAAGGGTTTGATTGATCGGCATATTAAGCCACAGCCCGACCTCCACACTTCTATCTGCCAGTGCCAGCCTATTCTACTGCCTAACTGACTGCCTGACTATTAGTTCAGCAGCCTTGACCATCTAACTGTGAGCCAGCCCATTCGTCCTGCTGGCTACCCTACTGCCTATCTAAACGATACATCTGCGAGCTCATCTGCCTACCTCGGGCATTCCACGCCATCGTGTCCGTCCAGCTGCCTAGCCTGCCTGCCTGCCTGCTAAGAATATCTGCCCACGTCGTGTCAAGCGGGATCTTCCTAGCTGCCCACGTCGTGCGAAGCCGGACCTTAATTTGTTATTTATATCCTTTTATTAGTTTTAATTTATATTTACCTTTAATTTTATTAACGTGGCTTACGTATAGTTCATTTGAACTATACGTAACGCTACAAGGTACATAAAAGATATTGTCAAGAATTTAAATACCTTACCTACTTCCCTTTAAGAATAATAAGATTTTTAAAAAATGTTATATAATAATTCAGTTGTTATTAAGTGCAAAGGACAATGTTAAAAGTGAAAATATTCGCCAAATAACAAAGTGGAAGTGTTCTCAAACAATTCTGTGAACTAACAATACAGTTTTATGTAAATAAAAATTAACGAAGTGATGTGTCATAAGAGTCCTAAACAATAACAAACTCAAATAAAACCGTGTAATACAGTTACGTCCGATCAATAAACTAGTACATTGTGTTAGTTTTGTAACGAACGACATAAGAAACAATCTAGTGTAAATCCTTATTAACAAACAAAAACAACATCAGTGAAAAATTCAAATCAAGAAAAATAACCGTCAACTCGTCTTTGATATAAAACTTGCAAGAAGCTAGTCACATATTTCAATGCGTCAACTATCGAACGGCTAGCGCAGGAGCGAAGAGAGTTGGTTTTTTTGAGTTGCAAAGTACGCTCAGTGGCCGCGGGTTCAAATCCCAGATCTACATAGCACTTTTTCCATTTATTACGATGGAATTCTTAGAGAATGTCACGTTCCGAAATCGAAAGACAGCCCAAACTATGACTCAAACTAAAACCCGGTCATTGTCGGATACGACAATCAATGAAGACAATTGTTGTTTCAACAATATAACGCTAGATGGCACCAGTAACAGTCTACCGAACTTATCCGAACTTCTATCCGACGATGAAAACTATTTACAAACACTTGAGTTAAAAAACGAAATTGCGAAACTTAAGTTGGAGTTATCTGGAGCCCACGAAGAGATTGACAAGTTATCACTTGAAAACATAGAATTAAAAAAGTCGATAAAGGACATTAGTACAAAGCACGAAATGGTAAAAAAAGCTTCTAAAAAAATTACGAGTGAGATAAGAACCACCCCTAATAAGAATCAAATAAATATTACACCAATAAAAAGTAGCCGACAAACTTTATGCAAAATCATGCGAGGTAATCCTTGTCCCTCTCCTAGAATATCGAAGAGTAATTCAACTATCCCTTTACTAACATCTCAGACAACACAGAAAAAGGAGTTCTCTCATGAAGCGAAAAAAATATGTATTATAAGCAGCAACCCAACCAATAGAATACTGTCAACAGCACAAGGCGTTTTCCCTAACTTTAAAATATGCCATTATCTTACACCAAGCTGCGGTTTCGAGAAACTAATTGAAGATATACAGCCCAAACTCAGAAATTATACTTTAGAAGATTATTGTATTTTACATATAGGAGAAGAAGACTTCCGTAAAACACATAATTACTGTAACTTAATTGTCAAAATAAGAGAGGTCCTGGAAAAAATAAAACATACAAATATAATACTATGCCTACCGACTTATAAATGCAGCGGGTACTCAGTAATGTTCAACTGGAGAATTGAAACATTCAATAACATGCTCTATTTGGATAACTTAAGTCATAATTATGCTTGGCTATTGGACTCAAACCTAAAATTGTCTTACGACAATAACATGTTTTCCGTGCACACTGGAAGGATGCACAACAAAGGAATGTTAAATATGTATCAAAATTTGAAAAATTTAATAGATGAACTTTCTTCTGACGACACCAATGCAAATGTTATTATATCAGGAAATCTTCCTGATGTTGAAACAATTGAGTCAACGAATTCGAACGATTTTTTTCGTTTATAACAGAATAAACATACTACATCAAAACATTGCTGGTCTGTTGAATAAGGCTGATCTACTCACCGTCCATCTGCAAGAACTATCCAAGAAACAAAGGGGCGTAGACGTTGTGTGCTTTACTGAGCACTTTATTATGCAGGGCCATGAAAAACTACTGGAAATTTCAAATTATAAGCTGGCGGCATGCTATGCAAGACGAGCAAAAAAGCGAGGAGGAGCTTGCGTTCTAGTCAAAAGAGGTCTCGAATATAAGGAACTAACGGAAATATCACGGCAATCAATAACAAACACATTTGAATGCTGTGGAACTGAACTAGTGCAACAACGATTAATTATTATCTGTATTTATAGGCCTCCTAAAATGAATAACCTGAATACGTTTTATGAAAACTTAGAAAACATCCTAAAAACTGTTTGTACAAAATCTAATAAGAAAATTGTTATATGTGGGGATTTCAACATTGATATTCTGAAAAGAAACAACGTTACTAGGGACTTTGAGTACTTTCTTGCCGGGCACAATCTTGATCTAAAGGTGCGACAACCGACTAGGTTATCCAGCAATAGTTGCCTAGATAACTTTGCTTGTAGTTCTCAGTTAAAATGTAAGTATGAAATACTTGACTTTGCTTTGTCTGATCATACCGCCCAGTTTTTAGAAGTCAAAGTAAATAAAACCTGCAGAATAAGCTACTGGCTCACTAAAAAACGTGATCTTTCAAAAGAAAATTTAGTTAGATTTAAGAATCACCTTCAATGCTTTACGTTTTCAGAAATATACAAAACAGAAAATGCGAACGAAGCGTACGATTACTTTATAGAACACTTTCGTTTGTTGTATGATCTCTGTTTTCCAAATAAGATGGTAACTATCAAAACAAATAAAACAGTAAAATGGGTTTCACGTGGAATACGAGTATGCAGTAAACGACAGCGGCAATTATTGTGGACATACAGGCGCGAACCTTCAAACGAAAATAAAAATAAATTTAAAAACTATTCCCAGAAATTTAGAAAAATAATCAAATTAACCCAAAAGGCTCAAAATAATTATTTTATAAATACGTCATCCAACAAATCTAAAGCTTCATGGCAAATTATAAATAATAATCCATGCACTAATGAGCAAATTTCTCAAATTAAAATCCAAGATACAATCATAAGTAATCCAAAAGATATTGCAAATGCCTTTAATAATTTCTTTATTGATCAAATACAAACAAACGCTAAGATAACACCTGTAGCTACTAATATGTTAAGCAATCCGCATTCAATGTTTATGTCTCCTGTCTCACCTCAAGATGTCATGGGAGCAATTAAATCTCTAAAAAATAAAAATAGTTTCGGACACGATGGCATAGCTACAAAAGTAGTAAAATTTGTATCGGATAACATTGCATCACACCTCAGTCACATTATAAATTTATGCATCAGCTCTGGAGTGTTTCCAAAAGCGTTAAAAGTAGTCATCGTAAAACCGCTCTTTAAAAAATGCGAAAGGGAAAACTTAGCCAACTACAGACCCATTGCCTTGATTCCTATTTTTTCTAAAGTTGTCGAAAAAATTCTATATGAATCAATTAATATTTTTTTGTGTAAGTATAATATTCTATGTAATGAACAAAAAGGTTTTAGGAAGAATAAAGGTGTTAATTTAGCTATTTACGATTTGATGAATGTAATCTTAAAAAATGTTGACAAAAAAATACCAATATGTGCAATTCTCACAGATATGACAAAGGCTTTCGACTGTGTCCATCATAAAACCTTGCTAACTAAGCTTGAAACTTATGGCATAAGAGGAAACGTCCTTGATCTTGTCAAATCATATCTGAGCGAACGTGAACAATACACGGAAATATCTAGGATTTGTATAAAGAGCAAACGCGAAAAGAAATATTTTTCCGAATACAGAGATGTCAAACACGGCGTACCTCAGGGCGGGGTGTTAAGTTCTCTTTTATTTCTGCTATATATAAACGACTTACCGCGGCACATTAAAGACCCAATGATTTTGTTTGCTGATGACAGCACTGCGTTAATCAGTTGTGCAGATGCAAATAAATATGAACAGGACATAAACAGTACACTCAGGGACATTGTGAATTGGCTTGACGACAATAAATTAGTAATTAATTTAGGAAAGACTAACATAATACATTTCTATCAGCGCACATCAATACCAAATTTAAAAATTGAACTTAATAAAACTAAAATAGACCAAGTATCAAAAGCAAAATTCTTGGGCATTGTAATTGACAGTCAAATGACGTGGAAACCTCAAGTAGAAGAGATTTGTAATAAATTGAGCATATCTGCTTATGTCCTATTCAGTTTGGCTAAGAAGGTTAACATCGCCACAACTTTGGTTGCATACCATGGTCTCGTAGCTTCCATTCTGAGATACGGTATAGTTTTCTGGGGAAATTCTTGCAAAGTCAAAGTCAAATATATTTATTTCAATTAGGCCAATAAGCGGCACTTTTGAACGTCAAAAATTAAATGTTAATAAAAAATGTACAAGTAATAAAAATTGACTCTACCTACGGGAACAGGTATTCAAGGCCCAAAAACGTTGTTTAAGATCGATGTTAAATATGAAAATGACTGAAAGTTGTGTTCCAGTGTTTAAGTCCCTAAAGCTGTTAACATTTCCGGCAATGTATATTTTAGAAATGGCAATTTTTGTTAAACGTAACATGCATCTATTTACTACAGTTTCGCAAACTAGTAAGAGACCAATCAGAAGCCAGTACAAAAACCTTTTACTAGTTGAGAGTTGCAATACTGCTTTATTTAAAAAAAATGTTATAAGTATATATCAAAATACCTGACATAATAAAAGATAACACGATATGTAATTTTAAAAAGAAGTTAACAGCATTATTGATTGAAAAGTGTTACTACTCGATTAACGATTTTCTAAATGACAATGACATTTGACATTCTAATGTAAATTTCTAATTTAATATAATAATGTTCATCATGACATGTTTTATGCAATTTAACGACATACCAACATATTTAATTGTATCTGTTTTGAAGTGTAATTCGTAATTTTGTATTTTTGAGACTAGTTTTTTGATTATCTACTCGTTTTACTTAATTCATGTTTGCATGCCTAATCTGGTAGATTGTACAAGGATCACAATTGTTTTTTTTACACCTTATGTCATGTACCTACAATCTCTGCAAATAAAATAAACTTTACTTTACTTTACTTTTACTTTCCCTAGTTTGCAAGATTAAACAGACCTAGGCAACAGTACATCTGTCCAGTTGCCTACACGTTTTATGTCCCGTTCAAAGCCATCTCCATTTATATGGGCTCATATCAATGACCATAAACATGAACATGAATAAGAATGTAGGTTTTATGGCTCCCCATATAAATCCGGCGGAGGTGGTCATTACACCCGCGTGTTGAGGAGACACTTGGAGGGAAAAATGTGGTCGATAATAATGATATGTAAGGACTTGATTAATCCGTATCTTGGGGCGAATGAGTCATGTCTTTTCTGCCTGTGTGTCTTGATTTCTACAAAAGTGCAGTGACCATTAGTAATCTAATAAGAACTGGTCAACAATGTGTTTAGCCAAGCTTGGTGGTTGAGATTTTCTTCAAACACTAGTGATTTTGGCTCTATTTTATATTCAGGTTTCAGCTCCCCATATAAATCTGGAGGAGGTGGTCATCACACCCGTGTGTTGAGGAGACGCTTGGGAGAAACACGTTGCTGATAATGATGATATGTAAGGACTTGATTATTCTGTGCCTTGGTGCGAATGAGAAATTTCTTTTGTGCCCGGGTCTATTTAAGAGTGCAGCGGCCACTTGTAATAAAGGTTGTCTTGTAACAGGTTAACAATGTATTATTACTTTTTCTGTCTTATCTTAAGATTTTCTTACAAAAAATCTGATCCCAATTTACTACGTTATTTATTTATAACTACTCCGTTGCGTCATTAATTTTTTTTAAACGTTGCCCCGCACTAGGAATTTATTCCTGTATCGTACAAATATTTTTTCCGTGCGGGAATCGAACCCGCGACATGCAGCGCAGCAGTCAATCGCTCAACCACTACGCCAACCGTGCGCCTTCATTTATTCATCCAAATATATTGTTGTCTTCAAAAACACATTCCCACGTAATACTTTCTATTTCTCGCCAACACTGTATTTAAAAATTATTATTCGCTGAGTAAAAGCAATATTTTTAAATTAAAACTGTTGCTTTTCGTGGGGTTTAGCGGAGTTTTAAGCTGCGTAGCGTCAAAAAACGAAAGTGGTAAAAATAATGCTATTGCTAGTCGTAAAGCAACTGCCCAGTTGTCCTGTGTCCTCTTAATTTTATTACTATTTTCCGTGCGCCCGTTTATAGTGGCCCAGTGTGGGGCCCCCGTGGGCCATTGACATTGGCGTAGGCTAATGCTAATGACCAGCACTGGACTAGTGGGGAGCTGGGCACTTGTTACCAGAATATTTTCTACGGTTTTGAGTGGTACTTATATTTTATTTTTTCTACGGCTCCTCAAGTAATACTGTAAAGAATAGATATGTATAAACTAAATTAACTTTGCCAGAAAAAACAAACTCATACAAAATTATGCCATGCAATAAAGAAACATCTAAATCTATTGACTTATTGTGTCTGAATCTATTTTGTTCCTTCTCAGTCTTCAAAGGCAAAGGATTGGTCAATGTGGCGACGCTTGGGGGAGGCCCAGGTCCTGCAGTAGACGTCTTTCGGTTAAAATGATGATGATATCACGTTTAGATAAGATTCTGCTCAAGAAAGCAATCACAAACTTCCCAATACTTTTGTGTTATTCACCTATAAGAATGCTATCACCATATTTTACAAACTAGGATACTTATATCCCAAAATGGAGGCAATATCGAGTAAGTCTCTCTATAAAAATCTCTGTTCCAAATCTCAACACGAATCTGTTATTGCACTGAGCCCATATCGATTTCTTAATACAATTTACCTTGAACATGGATTTGGCAACAACAATCTTGGCATAAAACTATAGAGATAATAATATCACGGTAGTAACACAGGGTACTAAAGGTTTCAGGTTCATTTGAGGTTTACAGTTGTCTGCGCTACTTCTTCTCCTATGTAGGTACAGTGATCAAAAAAGATGGGTAACCTAGTAAAGCTTTCACACATGGAGCTTTAAAAGGAAAATGTGTGAGGTTAACGAGTGACACAAATAATGCTGTTAATATAAAGTCAAACTTTTACTAAATAATGTGCCGTTTAAACTGTAAATACAATAAGAACAACCCATGTTTTGCGTGTGCTCTATGTCTTGTATATAGTATCAGTTTCGCCGACTGTACGCAAAAATTACACAACTTTTTTACGTCGGAGATAAAAATGTAGTCTCAGCACCTCGCTAGGTGTTGAGAAAACAAGTTAGTGTCCAGATAACAATAGTGTCGGTGTGTGTGTCCGTGCAGAGTGCATCGTTCTATGTTTTTACGATTGTACAGGATAGCTCTAACAATGTAAGACGGGGTGTGTTGTAAGCACGAATATAAAAATCTAGCTTTATTCATTCCAGCTTCCTTTCAGTATTGTATACCCAGACTGAAACAATAATACAAAAACTACAATTGATTTTATCATAATCAATAAAGAATTTAAGAAGAAGAAAAAGTCAACCTCATTACGTTTATGTGCTTAAAGTATTAAATGAATTTAAATAATGCATATCCCATCTAGCTTTGATCCGTATCTAAAGAAAAATACACCCCATGGCCTCACAATAAAAATATAGAAAAATCTGAATCTGACACTCAGAATATCTTCGATTAAATACGATTAATACAAGCCAAGCAGTTTATTTTAAGTAAATTATGGTACGAGTATTACAAAATATCATTACACAACTGAATGCAGCGCTAACTGTAAACAGGAAACAATTTTTTTACCGAACCTAACTCAGAGCTGACCTAAGTTTGAGCTAACCTACCTCTGAGCAAACTTAACTCTGAGCTAATCTAACATTGAGCTAACCTAATTCTGAGCTAACCAAACATTGAGCTAACCTAATTCTGAGCTATCCTAACTTTGCACTAACCTAATTCTGAGCTAACCAAACATTGACCTAACCTAACATTCAGCTAAACTAACTTTGGGCCAACCTTACACTCAGCTAAACTAATTTTGAGCTAACCTAACTTTGATCTAAAAGGTTTTAATCTAGAAATACAGATACTCTGAACTTTTTTTATACGAAATAGTTCAGAGTTTCCGAGAGAGTCTGAACTTTTTAGATTCTTTACATTCCAAATGTTTTTTTATGGCCATCCAAATGATTTCAGACAAAAATCAAATCATAAAAATTTAAAAAGAAAATAAACAGCTATTTATTTGGTTTAATAACTGGAAAAAAAACTAATATGAGGTGATATTTTGGGTTGGGTTGGGTGAAACAAAATACTTAGGCACGTATCCATCTTACCATATTTTTCAATTAATTTGTTAAATTGATGCTCTACTTCGTAAACTGATTGTATAAAGGCGCACCTTGTCGTTATCAGCATCAAAATTCCATGGCACTGTGACAATACAATAGCCTCCATTCTGCAAAATGGTACGCTTCTCCTTGTCATAGTATCCTAATATAACATTATCTGGAGGGCCTTTGTATGTTATACAAGCTCCAGCGATGTTTAACGCTTTCAAACAACTGAATTTTTATTAGGTATACAGTTTCTTGTTCAGGCGCCGTGACTTCAACTGACTTAAATCACATAGAGCATCATTCATCCTACCATCCTACTTCCTTTTATAGAATATTATAAATATAAAAGTTTGTATGTTTGTGTTATATTTCAACTGTCTAGCAATCATGGTTCATTAGATACAGCCTGGTGACAGACAGGCAGAGAGACAAGCAGACAGACGGACACTGGAGTCTTAGTAATAGGGTCCCGTTTTTACCCTTTGGGCATGGAACCCTAAAAACGACTATCAAATTATGATTCCTTTGGGATATACTTTTCGCGCAGTTGCAGCCTATTTGCTATTCCAGACTACAAACTTTATGTGCTATTCCGACTATAATCTTTGAGCCAAATCTGTTTTGTCGTGATTGAGTAACAAACGTTCATACATCCAACCATAAGTAGCATAGAATTGAGGAAAGTACTTACTAATTTCGTAATGCCACGCAGACGGAGCCGCGGGTGCATCTAGTAGAAAATAGAATAAAATTGAAAATAATACCTTTACAATCTGTCTCATGTCCTTTCCTACCTTGGTAATGAACCGAAAAAAACTTCCATTTACCGTTTAAAATAGACTTAATTTAACTTCGACTTTATTTCAACAAACAATTTACAGAGACGTAACCTACATTTAGTGAGGACGGAAATCGCTTCCATCGCAAAATAAATTGATTAGACGTGAGGCCAAAAAAATCTTAAAGCTTTCTCTCCTTTTTAACTTTTCGTGTCCAAAAGCTTTGTCCTGGAGAGATTCATTTTAATTACGATTTCCACGAGAAATAACGACTCCGGGAAGTACGGCCTTTACCTAGCTACCAATCTTCATTAGCTTCATTATTTCCGTGTAAAATTGTACGTTATGTGCCTTTTTATACTACCTCTAAGTATATACGACACAAGGTTTTTAGAGCGTCAACTAGCAGAATTTTCAATAGTATTGTTTTGTTCGGTTATGGTTTTTGTTAGCTTTAAATGGCTTTTAATTTCTGGATGTATTAGGTTATTTATTGTGAAGAGATTTATAAAAGGTTAAAATCTTTAACTTTGTAGTTTATTTTTGCGGCTCGATTAGGCAAGGTTGATTATATTAGGTACTATTTTCGCCGTCAATGATGTTCGTGTTATTGATTTAACATATAATGTCGCCAAGCATAGTGGATAGAGACGTGAACACACGTAGATGGAGGGTACAATTTGATTTATTCAGCCAGAGAGCGGTCGCGGCGACCGTACGTTACTAAGTTGAAGTACCAACGACATAAATCTCTGGCCACTCCACACAAAGTGAACGAATTGGCCCGAATGAATAATTCCAAATACATTTATGCAAGCGCAAGTATTACCATAGCATAATCTTGTAGGATCACTGAACAAATACTTTTAGAAGATTTGTACAGGACAAAGATACCGAAAAACGTAATAAATTTTCCCAAAATATGTTCTATAAATATTTACACGATTAAATGAAACGTGTCATTGAGAATTCACTGAGACCTTATAATCAACCGCAAATAAACGTTAAAAGTCTCGATAAAAGATTTTGATTACAATTATCTACTTTTCAATATTGAAGAGTACACAAACATTTTGGTTGAAGTTTGCTTCTTCTAAATAGAAAAGTTTTGATTTGTTGAAAGACAAGACGAAACTTAAAGACGATGGTAAGAACAACAATCTCCTAAAAGTAAAAAACTTTTGTTAGCGAACTTGCTATTTCATCTGAAAATAACACTGTAGTTACAATTTTTTTTTTTTGTTATGATTGAGGCAATCATTTTAATTCGTAAAATGATTGTTTTACCTATGAAATGAGCTATAAGAAAACAATATTAGCAACTATAAAGAAAGTTAGAAATATAGTATACATAGAAATGAGAACATACAATTTATAGACGTAAAAACGACAGAAAATCGAGTTGCCAAATCCAATTTTTAACATTTTGTATGTAAACGTAATTATTGAAAGAAATCCCACGAATTCATACGCTTCATCTCCGCCAGTCGCGAAGTTTAATAAGATATTTCCTGTTCATGATGCTGGAAAGCGTCTGCCACCTACGTGGAAAAGTATTTCATAAATATAACTTCATAGCATTAACATTTATTTTCAAAGAAATTCAAGTTTCCTTATAAAAAACTGAATTAAAACTTTCATATTATTTTTGAACAGTAAGATCAAATATAGATAGGCAGATATTACGGTCTCTGGGTAATAATTAAGGACACTGCATAGTATGTAAAGTTGTATGAAAAATTTCATTGTAACACCGGTATATCATTTAAATATTGTACGACCGATGACTTGGAATTCGCTGAATACGAGACGCAAAAGACACGTCGATTTGGCGAGATTTGGACCTGTGTTCAGTAGTGGACGTCTTTCGACTGAAATAATCGACTAAAATAATAATTATATGTAACAAAATTACAGATCCCGTGTCAATAAAAGAGACATATATATTAATAGTTGATCGCTAGCTATTCACACTGCCGCAGCGAGTACCTACTCTCTCAACAATAGTTTGTCGCAGCGACAAGACCTATCAAAGATAATAGCTTGCTCAGCGATACTCACTCGGCGATGCTCGCTTGGCGGTCAGAACTCACGCTGAGAGACCAATCAACCAACGCGTGCAGGAATGACCGACCGAGTAAGAGGTGCGAGCCGTCACACAAAAACACTCGCCCATAGCCGAGCGGTAAATTTATCGGAACTACTCACTCGCTTCTTCTTGCTGGCCAACTCGTATCTAGGTTCTAGCTCTACTAGCTGCTCGCTGATCGTCGGCGATGGGACAAGTGCCTAAAGGTAAAAAAAAGTAAATTCAAAAAATCAAAATACCCGACTGCTTAAAAAGCGAACTAAAAAGACGTAAACAAGAAGAAAATCATGCTGTGCAGTCGGAGGATACATATTCGCGAGCTGGCTGGCCAAAATCAGATGTATCCTCCGACTTTTTATAATTAGGTACATTTAAATATATAAGTGTTATATATTTTTGAAATCACCTCTTGAAACCCTTTATTTTGATATGAAAATTGGCTCCCCACAATATGGCACCCAAAAGCCGCCATTTTTCTCTTTTCCAATTTTAATGTAGCCTATGACACTCGCAAGGTTAAGACAAATCGATTAACGTATGAATCATCAAAATCGGCCAACGCGTTAGGTCTCTGGAACGCCACATAGGAACAAACATACATACATACATACATAGACTGATAAACACATTACCCTCCTTCGGCAGTCGGGTAAATGGGAAGCCGTCGCCTTCCTTCTTCGTACCGGTAGCTATTATCCACATGTTTTTAACCCCCGACGGAAAAAGAGGGGTGTTATAAGTTTGAGGCGTGTGTTGCTGTGTATCTGTGTCTGTCTGTGGCATCATAGCGCTTAAACGGATGAACCGATTTTGATTTAGTTTTTTTTTGTTTGAAAGGGACTGTCGAGAGTGTCCTTAGCTATGTTTGAATAATATCGGTTTAGCCGTTCAAAAGTTATTTGCATTTGACTATTTTTCTGGATTTTTTCGCCAGATATCGTGCCATTATTACGTATTACGACTGATTGTCGATAGAAGCATGTCTGCTACTAGGTATATTATATGTAGTTTAAAAAGCATGACATTAAAATTAAAATCTGGGGTGTTTTAAATTTGTAATTTTATCTTGTTATAGGATTACCGAGTATTATTACTCGTTTCTAGCCAAACGCCGATATTCAGTTTGTAGCATAATGTTCAGCAACCTCATAAATAATACCTAGGTTTATAAACGTTATGGGGAAAAAGAAAGAATCTGATAATTGGAATGGCCATTCTGAAACCAGGAGATGACAATAAGGTGGAAAGGATATCTATCTTTATGTGAAAATGAGGTAGGAATTATACATACATTATATAAACGCCTATTTCCATGGCGGTAGGCATAAACTACGGAATGCCACCTGCTACGGTTGTTACATAATCTTTTGGCTTCATCTACGTTCATACATCTAGTCATTCATCTAGTATAGTTCTCGCCAAACATCTGGGCCGCCCTGAAGTTGGCTTTCCGTTGCGCAAGGCACGGCATGGTGTTGTTTTTGTATGAGCTTTACTACTGCGCAGCCTTTGTAGCCAATTTCAGGCCGGCCAAGATGTTTGGCGAGAACTATAATGAGTTCTGCGCTCCTGACCTTTCTTTCATTGTTTGTTTGTTTGTTTTTTTTCCAAAACGTTGCCCCACACTAGGAATTTCTTCCTGTATCGTGGGTGCGTTTACAAACATATAAACTCACATACACAAACACCCAGAGCCGGAACAATTATCTGTAGGTCATACAAATATTTAATTTTATTTTATTAAATATTTGTGTGTATTTATATGTGTGTTTTGTGTTTCTAATGAATACTGAACTTCATTAGTAATGTGAAAGTTTGGATGGAGAGATATGTGTGTGGATAACTGTTTGTTACTCAATCATGCCAGAACGGCTGAAGGGATCTGGAGGAAATTTTGCACACAGATTGTAGAAAGAAATTTGATTAAAATATTGTCAGAAATAACATTTTATAATATAGCATTTTGTAAATAGTTTTTTATTTCGGGAATATGTTCCCACGGGATAATTTTAGACTTTTACGCCTGCGAAGCTGCTTGCAGAAACTAGTTAGGTATTAAATGGCTAAGTTGCGATTTTATCTATTTTATGCCAAACTAATAAAAACCAGACAATAAATCCCCGTGCTACATAATTAAAACGTAATTATTATTATGCAAATCTTTTAAAATATTATTTACGTCGGTCATAACTTAATAAGAGCATGATCAAATTACTTTAATTGCAGATTAAGGTCCTTCGAGGGTAGGTCCATGACGTTCTTGGTGATGTTAACTGTCTCCACTTGCGTTTATCGCGACCCTCACAAATTCAATTATGGACCTTCCTCGCAGCGCTGTTGACCTGCCTAGCCTGTTCAAATACCAGCCAACCAGAGTCTGCCGCAAATCTTGACAAGTTTGACCTTCACTGGCTCAGAGGCTAGATAATTTCGGTCGTGTCAATAGTATTCTGTTGATAGGTACTTAAAGATTGATATAAAGTTAGTGATGTCAATGAAGTTTACTTTGCGCATACAAGTACCCCACCTCCTTCGCAGCGACTCGCGGAGTTTTTGAAACCGCCATTAGTTTTGATTCTTCCTGTTCATATATCATCATCATCATTTCAGCCGAAAGAAGTCCACTGCTGAGCATAGACTTGCCACACAGGTCTATGTGATTGGTCGATTGATGGAGTCAAAACCCTTTGCCTTGCCGAATACGCTTACGCAATTAGGCAAGGCAGATCATCGGTCCACCTTGATATACATACCTATATATAGTTAAATACCAACTATTTTTTATTCCGTTTTATTGTTAGATATCTCCTGAAACAGGGATGCGCTTATATACAATTCCACACATGACTACACAATTGATTTTTATACAGGTACCTATGTACATAGTTGGTTTAAGAGGTACTTTTCCTATAAAATGCCATGTTGATTTGTTTGAGAACAAAAACCAATTATTTGTGATTGAAAATAATAAATGCTTTCACGAACCAAAGGCTTTTACTCAGTTCTCGGAATGTTCGCTGGCAAATACAATTTAAATAATATCTATAAACTCTAACAAAGCCCACTATTCAGTGGGCTTTGTTAGAATCACATATCAATGATATTATTATTAATCACTATAGTGAATAATAAATATCAGGCAATATGCATAATTTAAGTTTCTACACTTGTTCACCATTCAGGCTTAATTTCTTTAAACAGTTAGTAAAAATTACTTTACATCTATATCCTACAAAATTTCCTCTCCACACGACCCAATCTCAACTCAGCCTCCAATCAAATTGGCAGTTATCTTTATTGAAATCATCCTTGAATCTGACTGGAATGAAAGAAATTATTTTAGAGTACTTGAACGTGTTACTTACTACTCACCTTTAGTTTTACCTTAGCCAATACAAGAGTAAAATTGCTGTTACCAGTCGTTCTTATACCTTTTAATATGTACCTAAGTACCATCATGATCTTTGCACTCCCATGTTACTTGGGGTCGACGCAACACGTTTTCTTCTTCCATTTCGTCCCGTCCCCGTCACGCTATGACCGACACACATTTATGTACGGTATCAATCTTATATTTTTATAAAGGTATCTATCCTCTCTCAACTGTGTTAAATAAATATTATTCTATTCTATTCTTAAACGAATAAAAAACATATCAGTAAATTGCAAGGAATCTGAAATGTTCAATTTATAGACCATAGTTCAAATTCGTGGAATATAAACCTCCCTTGTATTGCCAAGCTTTGCTGAAAATTAAACGACCTAAATCGAAGCACACTACGTCACCACTTCCCTGAAATTTTGCTAACTTAAGTTCCTTATCGTTCTTTACAAAAGTTTAGGTTCCGTTCTCCTGTGGATTTACTGACAACTCTAACGTCTTGTGGAATAAAGGTGTAGAGCATTGAAAACTGGATGTGAATCAATTCAATGCTTAGAGGAAATCAAATACTTGTTGGATTAAATTACGTACACGCGTAATATGTATTTAGCTTAGGTATATTCTACGGCTTTGCTTATGCGGAATTAAGGAGCTAACATTTTCACTAACGAGAATGAAAAGTCTCTGTTTCACTAGAAAAACCAAACAAACAAACTCTCGCTCTCTATCCAAAAGTAACTAACTAATCAGATTTAAATCTAAATAAACGAAAAGCTTTTAAAAGGGACGGAAAACAGATTAGATACACACACAAGGATCAGTTGTACCAGATTTCGAATCGGATGTGGAAACCCAATTAATGAGCGTGCTTAGTAAGTTCACAGTTTGTGGGTAGCTCCACTCCGCTGGAAACCACTGGAGCCCACTGGAAACCACTGGGGGCCACTGCGAGCCACACAGAACTGTAATGTGTAGGTTTCAACGATCGCACTGGCTTATAAGTTCGACTAACATTTCAGAAACTGACCACTTTCTGAGCAGCTGTTTAAATAATTCGGTCAGGTTTGAATTAGTTCTTGTATTTAATTGGCAAAAGTTTGAGTGGCCTATTTTAACTTTTATGATCTCATTTAGATGGAATATACTTGATTTGTATACCAATTTTAAGTTACTTGCGTACCTTAAGTTGGAAAACTGGCGACAGATAGGTAACCAATTACAATGAGCAACAGAAACCATAAAAATTTAATGAGAATAATATTTTTTGCAAGAATACGAGTACAATAAGGAAATAATAATCCCTCATCAGGATTTAGTAAATTAGATAGCTAGACGAAATAATTACTTAGTTTATATATATTGTTATTAGTGTAACAATTGTAGATAGGCCAATAAATAAATAAATTTGAAGATCATTGATATAAATCAAAAATAATGGGTGACCTAGCGCGTTCCCCTGTGGTATACAGGTGTCCCCTTAAGAAATGGCTGCTATGAAAGAGAATCAAAACAGTCAAAAGCGCAGAGTAGAAAAGAATGAAACAAAATTGTTGACACCGATGTAGAAAGGAGAAGTATCAGAATTCATAGTTACCTTTCCCTGAAATCATAATTTTCAAGAAGAGCAATGTACTTCGCACGTTAGTAATGTGGGTCTATTCTGATCCGTTTGGATAGTTCAATTCAGTCTAAACGGCCATTAGGCCAAATGACGTATCATTAGATTCGTATTGTTTTTTGTTCCCGGCGATTTGTGGGGTAAATAATTTTAGTAAAGTCTCGCCTGCTCGACTGTAACCGACGTAAGCAACGTTTTGCTAAGGTCAACTATTGGAATCAAGGTCAAGGAATGAGCATTGCCATTCAACGTGAAAATGCTGCCAGTCTTCTGGACGTTCCCGGATGACATCGATATGGAGGAGTGTTTCGACGCTTAGGTCAGTGTAGGTACTTAACTTACCTTTCTTTTGTATATATGTATTTTAGTAAAATTTAGTTTTTCCAGTTGTAAAGTAGACAGTATCCACCCGATGTCTTACTGTCATTGACACCTTGAAGATTTATTTTTAACCGACTTCAAAAAAAGGAGGAGGTTCTCAATTCGTCGGAATCTTTTTTGTTTTTTTTTTATGTATGTTCCCCGATTACTGTAAGACGCCTGGACCGATTTGGAAAATTCTTCTTTTTTTTGAAAGGGTATGCTTTCCAGTTGGTCCCATAGTCATCAGGTCAGGATCTGATGATGGGATCTTGGAGTAATCGAGGGAACTCCTCAAATATTATAGGCATACATATAGCTTTTTTTTTTTCTTCGTGGGTAGGCGTGACAAGTGATCGTTCGTTTTTAGCTCCCTTTATTAAAATCAATTTAACCCTTGAAACGTCACGGCTTTTTTTGGAGCTGTCAGTGCATTCGGCTTAGAAAATCTGTTTTTTTTTTATGCGATTAGGCCGCGTGTCATTCAAACGACGATATCTCCTAAACTATCCAAGGGAGCTGTTTTAAAGTTATATCGTTGTGATCATTATGAAATAAGCTACCATGTTATGAATGGTTTGGGCTAGTTTTGTCTTCTAATATATTTTTAATTCTATTTTAAAAATCAGCGTTAGCGAAATTTGCCCAGTTTATAGTACAAAAGTAGGTAGAAATAAAAAATAAACCAATATTTCAATATTTTAATCATTGTTTTTACATAAATATACCCTATTTCACATTAATCAATCAAAAGAACACATCTCCCCATACATTTTTTTTTTGCCCCAAGCTTTACAAAATTACGCCTCAGGTAGTTGACCCGGCCGCCGACCAAAAAAGTTGGGTATGTTTAGATTGCAGTTCCACGAACTCTGTAAGAGAAATGCTTGTGTTAGTATTTTTTTACTATAGTTTGGTACACAATCTTATCGCAGATAAAGTATTAGGTGTTAGAATTGTTTAGTTTACGAATAATGAGTCACATTGTAAACACTTGAAATAGAGCGCTACAAAAGACCCTTTTATAATTTGGGTCACAGAGCAAGTACTATGGCATTTATTTGAAATATTATTTCACAATTCACAAGATGATGATATATACTAATGAAAAAACACAATACAAGGGCATGTTGCCTAAAAAACATTCCAGGAATCTAGACCCGTATCTAGACCCGAATCTAGACCCAACAGACAATTTTAGTACTAGAAAACCATAACCGGCAAGTAACCGTATATGGTTACTTGGGTTACTTTGTACTAGAAAACTATACCCGGCAAGTAACCATATATGGTTAGTTGAGATTGGGTTTTTTTTATTTAGCTTTTACGCAAAATCTTATCGAATTTAGACAAACTAAATGCTTTTAACCTATGCGGAAACATATTTACGTATTGGTAATGACGATAGTTTGAATGCACTAATGTATTTTTAATTCGGGAATGAAAAAAACAAAAGAGGATCGTTGATTTGGCGCGCACGATGTTCGAAGAAAAATCAATTTTTGCACAAAATCTTTATCGAATACAGAATTTAAGTATTTAAAACGGTTTATTACTTACCTGTCCATGTCGTTTTAGCACTGGAAATTTCACACAACGAATTTACGATAATTTTATCACGCTCTTTTTAAGTCTCCTTACACGGTATCAGACGGCATCTGTTTGCGCAATGGCGTCGACAAAAGTGCCACAGAAAACATTTAATATTCCGCTACTGCCCTGCGCTAAGCAGAAATCGAAGGATTGGTTGATATTCTCGTCTTATCCTCTACCATTTTTAAGTATTACAACACTGTAAATAGACCACAGATATTTATTTTCGCTCTTTTAGTGAGTCATAAAAAAGGAACCATATATGGTTACCGCCGGTTGACACTTTTTTTTTTTGCTAACCGAATTCGGTTCCTGCCGGTTAAAGGGTAAATAGTTATTCATTGTTTTTCAAAATTTGTATGTGCTGAATAACTAAAAAACCCACCTTCGCTTCATATTTTCCTTTAACTCACTCTCTATCTCAATCACAACATTTTCATAATTTCCAAACATGGACAGCAGGCTGCCCCGGTGGGTTCCCGCTTTGTCGATTCGGGGGGGCTCAGTAACCGTGGCTTGGTCACCCACGGTGAAGCGAAGAGGAACCCGAGGAGGGGCCGCTCGTCAGGGCTTTTGCCGATTAAGCCGACGACGTAGCGGCCAACATGTAGGTTGCGGTGCTGCCTGGGCAACATCGCAACTGAGGCGGGCCGTGATGTCGTATGGGGTCTCCCAAACCCATACGATATCACGGCTGAGGGTTGGAGGCCGCGGCGGGAGAGGAGTGCCGGTATTGCGGTGCGCCGCTCTCCCTACTTTCCGCGGCCTGGACGGGGTCGCCACCGTCTGATGGCGGACGCGGTGGGGCCGCAGGAGAAGAGGAGTGTCGGTATAGCGTTGGCCGCTCTCCCTATCCCCTGCGGCCGAAACATGGTAGGTGGCGGGGCCATTGACCTTGACCCATCACAAGGGGACCAAGGGTGCCATACACGGGGTCGTCTGGCACCCATGTACTGGTTTGGTCCCTGGGGTGGTCACGGCGCCAGTGTGTTCTGGTGCGCCGGTGATGGGGGGGTAATCCCCAGAGGAGGGTCCGGTGACGGACAGCCGCGGCGGGTTCGCGGTGAGTGCTAACGCGTACCCGTGTTCCCGCCATAAGCGGCACAGGAGGACACCGTGGAGTTTTAGTGGGTTAGAGTCCCACATAACTGCACTATCTCCCCGTGGTAGTGCAGTATGCATGAGGATTTCTCCACGCATAAAAAAAAAAAAAAAGGCTGGTACATAGCATGGAGGAACTGGAGAAGCTGTTTAGCTCCCGCATGGAGCAATATGAAGAAAAGCTGCAGAGAGCTACAGCTGGAAGTGACTCCACACACTGTGACCTGGCATCTTTATCTAAAGATTTCACCGATTTCAAGTATTTTGTCTGCAAAACACTATCACATTTTAAGACGCAGATTCTACTATTATCTTCGAGCCTGGATAGTCATGAGACAGCAATGAGGAGAAAAATTTTGCTGTTTCATGGAATCCCTGAGAGACCTGGAGAGAAGTTGTGTGACAGAATCTTTGAAGTTATCTCCAACCAGCTCAAGATAGAAAACTTCAAGACTGAGTATCTGAATGTGTGCCACAGACTTGGCGCCTCCCAGGGTAAAACAAGACCCGTCCTGGTGCGTTTCAATGAGATGGAGCATCGTCGGTTGGTCTGGGACAACAAAACTTCGCTCAAGGGCAGCGGTACTACTATATCAGAATTTCTGACAAAAACACGGCACCAAGTATTTATGGCCGCCCGCAAGCACTTTAGCATCAACAGCTGCTGGTCAGCGGAGGGCAAGGTTATCGTCATGACTCCTGACAAGTCTCGCCGGAAGATTGCTTCAATGGGTGAGCTTCAGTCATTAATCGCGCTATTTCCCACTGCAGCCAGTGCTGGTTCATCCAACGATCCTGGGCCTGCTGCCGCTGCCACTTTGCCTAAAACCCCTAAGGGGTAGCCCTAGAGCGAAGATTATGAGGAAGACCCGTCGCTGAGTCTACGGTTTCATTTGTCTGATCCCCGTGCATGTTTTAATTCGGCCACATAATAATGACGTAACAAGTCATGTCGGTACACTTTTGGACTTGTTTTTTCTTCTATTATTCTACCCTTACAATCTTTGCTGTAACATCTATTTTATTTACTTTTCACTCTGAATGTCTGCCGGTAGATGTTTTATTTTTATTTGTTTACCTTTAAAATATTTTACTTGACATGATGACATTTGATTTGACGTCTGTCAATTTCATAATTCCTGTTTTACGTTTCGTTACACTATGCGTTTATTTTAGTTTGTTGTGATGACTGATATTCTCGATTGCTTTTTTTATCTTTAATGTTTTGTTAAATCTCTTCCAACAACAGCGTGCAGGTGGTTTTATTAGTTGGGCGCACTTTATTTTTATTTTTTATTCTTCTTATATTATATTTTTTGTTTTTTTATTTATTATAATTAATATATTTGCAACTTATGACCGATGGTGATTTTGATGATGTCTTTATCTCATGTTCTTCCTCTTCCAGCAGCTTCCTTAGTGCGGCGAGCGATTCAGCGTCCACACTGACACTTGGTGATCAGATTTCCTCTCTGTTTTCTCCTTACCCCAATAACCTCAACATAGCTCACATAAATGCCCAGAGTGTTCCTAGCCATTATTCTGATCTTCTGGCTTCCATTAATTGTGCACACTTAGATGCTTAAATAAAACAATGTATCCTAGTCGTATATGGGCTTAATGGAATCGTCATGAGATGTTCTTTGGCTATACATGAATTTTATGGCAATTGGAAGTACCTATCAAAACTAAAAAGAGATAAATAAAAAACTTATTAACAAAAACACAAACCGACTTTCAAAAAAACACTGCAATGCGAAAAATAACTTTCTTTTCCGAAGTTGGTGTCTTTGGTACCTATTTTTTTCCGTGTTTCGACACCGACTTCGGAAAAGAAAGTTATTTTTTGTTAAAAAGTTTTTTCATATATAGGTGTTCCAAATCATGTCCTCCAAATCGACTCCACTTCAATTTATTAATTTAATTGTTATAGCTTGATTTGTAAATCGAGGGTTTTTATGCCGTTGTCCTGGCGACTAGATTCAAGTAGAGCTCATTCGACCGGACTTAGAATATGGGCCTAAGTTTTCTCGTTCTATCCACTTCTTAATATGGCCTACCCTTTTTACCCGACTGCCGAAGGATGGTAATGTGTTTATCAGTCTATGTATGTATGTTTGTTCCTATGTGGCGTTCTAGAGACCAAATGCGTTGACCGATTTTGATGATTCTTACTACAATCGATTCGTCTTAACCGAGTAAGAATAGAATTGGAAAATAGAAAAACCGGCCAAGTGCGAGTTGGACTCGCGCACGAAGGGTTCCGTACTATTATCGCAAAAAAACGGCACACAAATCACGTTTGTTGTATGGGAGCCCCATTTAAATATTCATTTTATTCTGTTTTTAGGATTTGTTGTTATAGCGGCAACAGAAATACATCATCTGTGAAAATTTCAACTGTCTAGCTATCACGGTTCATGAGATACAGCCTGGTGACAGACAGACGGAGTCTCAATAATATGGTCCCGTTTTTACTCTTTGGGTACGGAACCCTAAAAATGGCGGATTTTGAATGACATATTGTGGGGGCCCAATATTTGTTTCTTCCATTCCTGTGGGGTACCAAAATAAAGGTTTTAACTTATAATGTTTAAATGTACGTAACTCGATTTTGTTTTTCAAATAAAATGTTATAAGTAAAAATCAAAAAATCCGACTGCTTAAGAAGTGAACTAATAAGACGTAAACAAGAAGAAAATCATGCTGGTTGTGGTCAGCCAGCTCGCGAATATGTACTCTAACCAAATGCGGCTGAAGATCAGCACCCATTCTCATTCTAACCTATCCTATTATTAATTGCCCACTCCAATTCTAGCTATCAAATTCCAATGTTATATATCTTTATCCAAAGTTAGGGGTTAAACCGCATCTATCTATCTAATATAACCACAACTCATGTAACAATCAGAGTGATGAATGTTTGAAACTGTAGCTATCAGCGCGCTAGTTCGCGAATAATACGACAGGTGGCGACACCGCACTATGCATCCACGCATGTTTAGAATATATTATTTAACTGGAGTTGTTGAGCGCTTGAGATGGCTCGCTTTGTAACTTCTAGAAAACTGTGGTTTGCCATTGTAGTTAGTCAAAGAGTAGGAATACAACAAAGTGTACTAAGTCAGTTTTGATGTGGCATTAAAGATGATTGGCGGATAGGGATAATAAGTATCTACTGTTGGTTGGTCTTTGAACAGTGTGATGAGCGTGTGGTTTTGTAATTGTAAATTATTTACACAAATACATATACTCAAATCGTACGAAGCGGAAGCGGTAGGTTGCTGTAAATTGGCGCCTTTGGCTGTTGGTACGTGATTTAGTTTCAAAGATATTGTGTGAATCCGTGATATAAGTGAGAGGACGATGTTGTTATAATAACAGAGTCAATATAATGAGAACATTTATATCAAAATTAACTGTTTACCAAAAAGAAAAAAGTAGTCGCAGATCATAGACCGTTGCTGAAAAAATAACCCTTATACTAACTAAAAAAAAATCCAAAGAAAAAATAAGTATGGATTTATTACAAACTTAAATTGGAACGTTACTGGAATTTACAGTTCTATTAGTTTAAAATCCATTAATTGATAATAATTGGCTCTCCGGGCAACAAAATTAAGATCGTTAATAGGAACAGATTAAATTATTTGTGCTACGTTACGCGGCGAAGATTGGAATCCAATTGTTTCTATAGCAGCTGTGACTGGATTTCTTTGGATTTTATTTAGATAACGATGACGAAATAACGTGGCTAAATAATAATAATAGTCACACTGGTCGATATTTTAGGTTAAGCAATGCCTGCCGAGTTGATGATATCTTAGATTCTGTCGTACCTCTTAAAGTACGTTTGCTTCATCCGGCGTAATTATAGGCACAATAGAAAATTAGCAGTCGCCTTATAAGGTCTCGCGCCGTCTGTTGTAGAACTTAGACAGTCGTTACGGGTTGTTAGAAGCTAGAAAATCTGAAACAGGCCATAGACAAGTGACATTCTAAAAAATAATAATTAAAAAAAAAAAAACACTTGATCAATCCCTTACATTTTGTAATTTCAACAATCACCATCGCTGACGTCAAATAACACCTCCTCCACCATCCTCGACCCTTTTTATTGCATGCTACATGCTTTATATAGTAGTAGACGCACTTCGATCGATAATCTATTGATCACGTAATTATTACACGATATCTTGCGGAAACACCCCGATTCAAATAGTAAAACGCCCATAATTTTTGGACCGCGGGACCGATTTTCATCAAACATAGCAAAGAACACTTTCGGTACTACATTTGTACCACATGTTTAATTTAGTCTTGTTATACATTTATTTTTATTTTTTTTACCTTTGTATCTAAGATGCTTTTACCGATTGTTTTGTGAATGTGTGAACATTGTAGGCCTTCTAGATTCCTAGATGCTTGATAACATTTGATAACTTTATATCTCGTTTTACTTTTTATTTTTAGTTTCTAACGTTTTATTTTCGGACCTAAGCTGTCCTCCCATATTTAAGTAATGCTGTAACATGGAAATATTGTAAAAACAAACCATATTTTTAAAAGAGTAACCATGTAGTTTCTTGCCGGTTCTTCTCCATAGGAAACGACCAATCCGAACCGTGCGCCTTTTGTCGACGTTTTATAAGTGCCCATGTAGGCCGACGTGAAATAAAAAAAAATAATTTTGATTTTGGTAAAGTCACCTTTCAAAATAAAAACGAAATCAAAATCGGTTCATCTGTTTAGGACCTATGATGCCACAGACAGATACACAAACACACAGGTACACATCAAACGTATAACACCCCTCTTTTTCCGACGGGGGTTAAAAAACGGACTGAAAATGACAGGGGCAATTTAAAAGAAAGACAAATATAAATTCACAGCACATACTATTCTGCGCCCTCAACATCAGAAAATAAACCACAAGTCACAAAACCTTAAGTTCTACTCAATAAAAATAACGTAAACGGACATTTACCTCGTTTAAAGTACAAAATGTCATCCACTTTCAAGCTCACTCGCGTTCAAATATGCAGACAGTATTTGAGTTCACACTTATTCGTATTTTCTAAGGACGTGACGTTGTAGACAGATGCAGGACATCGGGTCTTTTGAATGGTCCGGTCACGTTGCAATTCCACCCAGCAAATAAGTTGGCGAGTATGTCTGTAACTCATAATATTAGGAGTAAGACTACGGGAATGGGACGTTAGACAGTCATAGGCAGTTTTTCAATTCGACGATTTTTACCCGACTACGGCGAAGCAAAAGAGAGGATTGGATCATTTTAACCGGTATGTGTGTATGTATGTATGTTTATCTATTCCCTCATAACTTATAACTACTTATCATAATTTGACAAATGTGGTGTCTTTGGGAGCGTCTTTTTTGTCCGCTGTTTATAGGCTATGTGACGTCACATTAAATCATTAAATTGAATATGGCGCCCTCTAGGGGGCACGAAGTCAAGACAACAACAATTTCAAATGAGATATTTTATTTTTTCATACTTTTTATAGCGTGATTTTTCAGAAGTGGGGTTTAAGTTTTTGAGCTTATTTTTTTAATAAGTTGTTAGTTTTTTTTTTTTTTTTTTTTTATTTCATTATTCTACCGCGGACATGTGGCACTCCGCGATCTTTTTTATAGTGGTTTTATTTTGTTTGTTTCTTATTTTTTCATTAACGTTACAATTGTCTGACTCCTACGTCGGACATTATTTTTAGGCTTACTTAACTAACTTAAGTCTACGTGAGTTCATCCCTCACTAAATACTATATATATATATATATCACACTTGTTAGTGTTGTTAGTTATATGTTAGTTTATATGTTTGTATCCTCTGGTAGGTAATTTCTGGAAGAACTTGTACCTATATATCTATTCAGGGCCATATCTAGCTGTTTTGCCGCTCCGGGCATGCACAATATTTGCCGCTCTTTACAATAACACCATATCAGGAAGTAAACGTTTCAGGATCTTACCTATTTTAAAAAAAAATTGGTTTTTTATCTGTCGGTTGTGATAAAGCCGTGTTTTTAGACAATTTCGAGTGAAAGTGAAAACGAAGTGAGCTTCCAATAACTTTTGACAGAGAAGCAAGCTTGAAAACTTGGCCTCTACACCACGAATAAGTTAGATTTTCTGATGAAATAAAATGGGCTGTTAGTTCAGTTTGGCCGCCGCTCATTTATGATCCGGCCCTTTACCTACTGAACCAAGTGTAAAAATATTTCACTGAAAAAAACCGTGTATCTTTTGTGTAGAGTATCGCTTATACTATTACAATGAATGTCCTCGAAAAGAGCGTTTTCCAAGCAGCCAAACTGTGCGGAAAGTGTCACTTTTTTCACTAGAGCTTTTTACTTTTCTGTATTTTATTAATTTTTAACGCCAACGAGCCCGATACATGTAGTTATTATTATTTGAGAAAAGTTTGACAAATTAGTTAAGTACAGATTATCATTCATATAAAAGGTAAAATAAAACTAATACTTCATTAAAGGCATTTTTAATTACTCTAGATTTTGATCAATAAATTATTTTTAAATATTCATTAAATATGTTGTTCTCGTGCCTTTTTGTGTTACGACGTGACATCTATTTGCACTTGCGCACTAGATATGCCCGAGGAAATATTATAGTTAATCTGTGCATATGCTGAGCGCGCTTGAATAAGCCCGCCATTTTACTAATTTCTTGCTTGGTACAGATATATATTTTTATTTCCTCGCACAATGCATAGTAAAATGTTGTATGATACAAGTACGTAAGATGATTTCCGACTCGTGTCGATTTATTCACTCACTCGCTTGCCAACTCAATGCCACTCATCGGAAATCACCTACCTTCCGCACTTGTAGCATAAATAACTATTGTATGTTACTTTTGGTCCCAGTAAAATGCACTCATACATATTTGATGAAGATACTATATATGTAGAAACTCAGTGTATTGTCAAGGCGTAAAAAATAGATTAAAAGACGTAAAATAAGCTAGTCATAAATTAATTATTGTATTAGTATGTACAAGAAATCGGACAATAATTATTAAAATCATTATAAAGCAAAGATAAATTGTTATAATACATCATTATAATATTATAATAGGTAATAAAACGCACGGTTTGCGTGTAATAAGCGAACATTACATCCGTTTTCATTAAAATTTCAACCGCAATCAAGGTTTCACTTAATCTCGACTGATTAATTAAAATATAATCAAAATTCCTACGCGATGCTCATTATTATATATTACAGGAGTAATATTAACAGAGTAAATTAATTGTAATAAGGTCATGTTCTTTTAGCAACTTCTGAGTTTCTCTTAAAAACCACCACATACCTACTCACAAATTGCCATAGGTACCTATTATTGAAATTAAATATAAAACCTGACAATGTTAGGACTTATCAATATTAATGTTATTTTTTATCCGGGGTACTAGGCAACTGGGCTTACCCTAGTTGTAAACGACCCTTTGTGCGTATTGGCCTTGTTTGTTCTGTCTCCTGCTTGATATGGAGGGAAGTGGAAATTATGTTTTTGTTTTCCTACTCCCCCTATAATCTTTTCTTATTAATTCCGTTGCGGGATCCAAGACAGTTAAATTCATTCTCCGAAGTCCGGGACTTCGTCGAGCTTCTTTGCCTCGGCGTTTTTCTGATGGGTCGTGGTCGGCACTGTTGATTCTGGCTTTCAGGAGTTGCAGTGGTTTGGGAATAGTGCGGTGGGTCCAAAAAATACCTACTTATATTCTAAGATTGGTTTTACATGGTTTATATACTTACAATGAATCATTATTACGAAAAATTAAGTTCCTTAATTTTTGACCGCATTCCACATCGAACATTATTTTAGCTAGTGATTGCTTTTCCACTGTTTACCGTTTACCGTATAGGTTACTTTTAGGCAAGCGTGCTTCGCCGTCACCATATTATCACTTACCACCCGTAGCCTAATTGTGAAAGTGAGTTCGGCAGAGCAAAAGGTATGACCCCATGAAAGAATGTGACAAATTCCCTTTAAATTTGTTCGATATTGCCAAAAATTATTGGACTCTTTCGAAATGAGTATCTTCACCAATGAAAGCGTCCAATAATGTTTAGCAATATCGAACTTAAAAGAGTATTGGTCATACTCTTTCAAAATCAAATAGTTTATTTCAAATAAACCGTATAGCTACTTTTGAATTGTCAATAAAAAATTAATATAGTTGCACATCCGCAAGCGTCAGTAGCTCTCTATGGAGAAGAACGTGCAAGAAACTCTACGGACACTCTTTTCCATTATTCCATATTCTTTCATGGAGTCATTCCTTTTACCTTGCCGAACTCACTTATGCAATGAGCAAACGCTAGCCTATCATCGATAAAAACTTAAAAAATATTGTCGATACTCAAATAACCCACAACACCTAGCTGGTTGGCAACAGACGGTCAGACCTGCAATAATGACAAAGGCCAAAGCTGAGATATGAACCTTTTTGGTCTCGCACGTTTTTTTTTGTTTTTGATTATCTCGTGTCTCCTGTGCGGACCATAAATAAATATATTTTTTTCCTTTTTCGTTTCTTTCTTTCTTTCTTCACGCCTGTATTCCCCAAAAGGATAGGCAGATATTCATCTATTGACTACTCACATTTCGCCACTACACACACAGGCCAAATATTTAGTTATAATAATATATTATGTTTGTGAGTTATATGCCTTTACAAATTGTAATACGTGAAATGAACTATGACTGGCATGAACGCACCATAATGGCCAGAATGCGTGCACGAAATCACCCAAGTCACTTATCACTAAAGAAAAGTTTTGTTTTCTTCTATTTTCAGTCACTGAAAGCCATTTGGAACTCAGTACCTAAACTAATTTTAATGTAATTTTATGTTGTTTCAACTTAGACGAATTTTAAGTCATTAATTTCAATTACATCATTTTCAGAAACTTTTCAAATCGTCCAGAAGTCTGTCAGTTAGTTGGAGAGTTAGCTGGCGAAGTGTCTATATCAATTGAATTAGATGGATCGCGAATTTTATTTCGCTTTAATTTGCTTTCAAGATTTTTTGCATTTCACTTCCAAGCTAAAATAATCCACGTACAATAAAAGCTCAAAAGCTCGATTGTTTTACCTTTAACAGAGAGATCTGTAGATTTAGAGGCATTTCGTAGTTATAAAACGAAATGTATTTACAATCCATACTAATACTTATTATAACTAGACTAAAAGTCGTAACGTTTTTGCTATATTTCTTATTTCTATTAAACAAACGTATGTTGGCAAACAATCGATGCATTCTTTGCCAACATAGTGGCAGTTTATTGATGCCCTTCTTGAGGAAATCAGCTGGACGGGAGGCAACAAATTCTTCAAAGAAATTTCGTACTGCCTCTCGGGTATTGATTTTTTTTCCCGCCACGAAGTTATCCAAATTCTGGAAACAGTGAAAGTCTGTAGGCGCAAGTTCTGGTGAGTATGGTCGATGACTAAGAGTTCCCAACCCCAGCTCTTGTAACTTGGAGACCATTTGCTGTGAAGTATGAGGTCGCGCGTTGTCGTGCAGGAACAGTGGAGACGACCGATTGACCAAAGCTGGTTGGAGACGTGCGAGGTTCACCATAATTGTATTCGGTTGTTCACAGTACACATCTGCAGTAATGCTCATCCCGTTTGGTAAGAAGCTGTGATGAATCACACCGGCCCTAGACCACCAAACAGTGACCATTACTTTTCTAGGGGTGAGTTTTCGTTTAGGGCAGTGTGTAGGTGCTGCACTAGGATCCAAACAACTTTCTGAGCGCTTGCGATTGTCAAATAGAATCCATGTTACGGCGCAGGTAACAATGCGGTTTAAAATTCCTTCATTTTTATTCCTGTTGAGCAATAACAGATGGTGCGTTAGTTTGTTGTGTTCGCTCCGTAAAGGTCTTTGATGTTGCGTGCCGCTTGTGCCGCGTTGCTGCCACGACGGTACTCATATTCCATAATTACTCAAATTTTTAACGTATCCATGATAACGAAAAAAAAATTCAAATGCGATGAAAACATAAGGCTAATCAATAAACAAATGTTTATGTTGGAAAAAAGAATTCCATGTTTTTAAAACAAAATTAATTTGAAATAAAAATTCTTAGCCAAACACAAAATATTATGATTTGAAGTGGCCAGTACTGCAGAGCGGCAATTTCCTATGTAAAGACCTATTACTATAAAAGCCAAAGTTTCGCTGTCTTTCTGTAAGTCTGTCTGTTAGTTACCCTTTCAGGACTTAACCGCTAAAAGGATTTGGATCTGGGTTTAGAAACCAACCACCACACATGTAGTCAACGTCCTGGATTAGGACAAAGGATATTTTTTATCCCTTGAATATCTACTTAATTAACAAAAAGTAAAAGCAGCCTTTTACTTTTGTTCATTATTTCTTCACCTCAGGGGGGTGACCATAATCTCTTAGAGCAAGGTTATTTTGAGTGTGCGTAAGGGACAGATGTTTATGACTTGTATACATCTGTCCATTTTTTACAGTCGATCTATGATAGTTTTGACACGTCAGTGTATGGGGGCTGCTCTCAAAATGGCGACGGCACTTCGCCAAGAAACTGACATGTCCTAGAACCACAATTTGTCATCATGAAGTGGTGGGCTACAGCCCACTCCCTCTCACATAGAGGAGATCTATGTCCAAGCAATGGGAACATTAAAGGCTGATTAAATGCTCAATGAAAGCTTGTGAAGCATACCTATATATATTAAATATACAAGGACACTAAGAACAAAATAATCTTGTAAATTATACAAAGACGCACGACGCAGCATATCCAATATCGTAGTAGTGGTATTAGCAAGCAGGCGAAGTTAACAATTTTATTTTTATAGGTGAACAGCCCGGGATATTGCAGACTCTTCTAATTTCCGCCGAGCCGGCTACAGAGTTATTACCCCCACCTCTGCACTGAATATTTTCCTCAGGCTTACCTTTAAGTCTTGTTATAAAAAACGGATATCGTTTTACAACCTCCACTATTAAGGGCAAAGACATCGGAGTATGAAATGTTCTCTTTTATATTGTCTAAAGGGTCGATTTTTCTTCGCTGGGGAAAATTTTGCGAGGAACATGATCATAACGAGTAAGGAATTGGATGCATTGACTGGCTTGACTCGTGGTGGAATTATTTCATTTGTATTTAATTTTGATGCGTTTATTCTAAAAACATTTGTATTATTTGGTCATCCCTATCTTGAGTTTTGATTTTGTTCAAGAGTCCCAGATAAACAACCGGGAAGTCACTCCACCCAAAGTGTCTTCCCTCACATTTATAAAAACTTGTCTCATAAGAGACAAGTGTATAAACACCTGAACATTAATAATGACGTCATAATTTAATAAACGGTGTTACTTGAAACAAAGTGACGAGGTTCACGTTTATTCACGCGTAAGGTAATGAAACATGCCGCGCGCTGCGGACGCGTTCACGCGACACGTTGCCAGCTAAATATTAAAAATTCAACTTTGCCTGCAAACCAATAAAAAAATATGTATCAATAAATTAAATATGAATATTGCAAAAGTAAAAATAGCAAAAATGGCAGGCGTTCCGATATTTCATTACGAAATGGAATTATTCAATGGGACGCGCCTCACGCTTCACCCGGATTATGGAAGTGATTAAAAAAGAAAACAATCAGGAGTTTTTAAAATTGCTATGAATTCGCAATTAGCTTTGGCGAATTGCAGTATTTTCGAGTTTTTCGCATTTCCACTTTGAGCGCGAAGCAGTGTAAATTCTCGGAGAACTTTCACAATCGCTTTTATCGGTGCTGATGTAGCTATCTTCTCCTGAATATCGTAAAAGGGGAATAAAAGAATAATCTTTGAGCCAGAGGATTATTAACATTCTCTTTTTAATCAAATATTCTGAAGCTATTGCCAAACATATAGTACCTATCTAAGTTTATTTTCGAAAGAAAATATACAGGTTATTTTAAGCAGTTCAGAGAAAAACGGGTATGAAAATACACGTCATCAAAAGCGTTGTAATATTGTATGAACGCTTGCCACTAAAGTGTACTTATGAACTTAACTGGATGTTATACTGACGTTCCAACGATACAATTTTCGAACAGTCCCAACAAACATTAAACAAAAAGTAGGGATGATGACGGGGTACGTAATAGCAAATTCTATTTAGTCCGCCGATTAAATTATCAAAAAATATTGGACACGTATTTTTTGCTTATTCAAATTAATAAAAAATCACCAAGATAAAGCGCATCAAAGTTCGGGAGTAGGGGCTTGTGACGTCACTTCTATGTAAAAATTGTACCAAGGCGTGACGTCATGCGATATTTTAACACACTGTATCGTCATCAGTTTTTGTTAACGTGACAAAAGAAAAAATATGTGTCCAATATTTTTTGGAAATCTAACTGACGGACTAAAAATATTTTTTTATTCATCATCCCTATTTCGGCCGCTAAGTTTAACATTAATATGTCACCACCATCAAAGTTAATATTTCACTTAAATCCCTTGATAATTGGAAAAATATATCTCCTGCCAGCAGCTTCACCAGCATGTATGTCAGAAATTATCCCAAAGGATATATACCTTTTAAATTTCAACGACTTAAAACTAGCCATACCTACTCGCCTTTACCATATACGATAAGCATAATATTAAGATACAAGAACAATATTTGTTCGCTTCGTACACCTAACTTTGAACAAAACGAACGACAGCTAAAAAACGTACAAAATAAAATCGAAACGTATCGGCACCATGTCAAAGTAACAAAGCCATACGAATCATACGGTACTACTGCTCGTTTTGATTAAAGATTTGAATTCAGGCATAGAAAATAAGTCGGTGAACCTTATACACATCGCGTTGTGGTTTTTTAGGGTTCCGTACACAAAGGGTAAAAACGGGACCCTATTACTAAGACTCCACTGTCCGTCTGTCTGTCTATCTGTCTGTCTGTCAACAGGCTGTATCTCATGAATCGTGATAGCTAGACAGTTGAAATTTTCACAGATGATGTATTTCTGTTGCCGCTATAACAACAACTATAATAACTAAAAACAGAATAAAATAAAAAGTTAAGTGTGGCTCGTCTTTTGCGATAATGCTACGGAACTCTTCGGGTTATTGGACGATTTGCACGAATTTAACTCGCCCGAAAACTGCGAATCGACCCCTTTTAAAAATATTATTTTTTATGTGGCGATTCGCCCGAAATTAATTTATCGGTGTGCGAATTGATCACTCCACAATTATGTAGTAGGCGATTTGCAAACACATTGTGTTTTATGCAATACCGTTAAAATAAAGTACACTCAAGTACAGAAGTATTAAGGATTAAATATTGTTATTGATATGAAATGAGACACAAATTAATCAAAAATGTCTTTATTAAAATAACTACTATATGATTTGAGCACGTATTCCGCATTGGGCACCCACTTAAACTGAAACTGATTGAATGGCACCTGAGGTATGCCACAAACGGCTCCTATCGATATTCTTCGCAATTTTACTCCGCAAAATTAAATGGCACTTACTAATCTCGGGACATTTAACACCCCCCCACATTCTTGAACTGAATGAGACGAAGTTTAAAACCTGTATAAAACGCACACTATGTAGGCTGGCATATTACAAGTTGGGGGATTACATCACTGATAAAAATGCTTGGCTCAATGCTAGTCCTGCTCCACAATCCACATCCACTAGGGCGCAATAACAAGTGATATGCAGAACATTATTGTTTTGAGGTATTGTTGGACCTGCTGAAGACTGTGTGAATATATTTGTATTGTATAAACTCAATTTCCTTAGTATTGTATAACTGCACAGCACATGTGTGAGTACTATGTACCCAAATGTAAATCTACCATTTACTGTACCTATGCGTCGTTCGTTGACTTGTGTGTGCCCTGGCCGTTGAGTGTGTCAAGCTCTCTCAAATGTCTCTCTGATGGTGGCGCGTGTGTTGGATCATTCGGTTCCCTTCATGATGGTTGAGCTGGTTGGTGCCAATTCATGCGTCATGTTCGTGAACGGACGCCGTCAGTTGGGATTGGTCATAACTTGACTGCTTCGGATGTTAATGTTTTTCTAGTATCTATTATATAACTGCACAGTACATGTGTGAGTACTTCTAATACTTTATGTCTGTAGGTGGTATAGTGTGTAGTGCTATTCTGGGTACATTGTCCTCACATATATGAACTAATAACTATATATGTACCTATGTTCCTAAATATTGTAAAAAACATTTTTTTTAAAAAGAGTAAGTATGGAGTTTCTTGTGCATTATCCTCCAATACAAGCTACTTTCCGAATGCACGGTAGAATCATTTTTATGTACGTTCAAAAGTGCCGCTTGGTGGCCTAGTTGAAATAAAATATCTTTGTCTTTAATTTTTTATGGCGTCATAATCAAAGATTCGATTAAATTCAGTAGAGAGTTTAATGACATGATAAAATATATCTTCCTCTTTTGCATTTTTAGGTAGATGTTGGCATTATAAGCATTTATACCCAAACTATCAGGTGGCCAGAATTATGAAGAAGTATTTGCAGGGTTAGAATCATAAGCGGTAGAGACTAACGGAGTACTAGGACTTCAGAATCGAAAATCTCCCGGTACTCTTTTTAACGCTCATGATTCTAGCCTAGCTTCCACATGTTTATAATCTCCTGGTACTTAAGTTAGTCATTACCGGTACTGAAATGACATGATAGCGTATAGAGCTTTCTCTTTATTTTTTTGTAGCGAATATAGCTGTCTCCGTCTTATTGATTTGTCGCCTGTCTATCTTATCTAACTAGCATATCTCCACGTTTTAAGTGGTGATTACTTATTTAATCAATTGCTTTCCTAGTTTCAAGTAAAATATCTATTAACTTCCGTTCATTAGTACGAAGTGTACTTTTTTATTTTTTGTTCTCTAAATTAAAATTTGGGCGAATTGCCTACTACATAATTTTGAAGTGGTCGATTCGCACACCATTAAATTAACATCGGGCGAATCGCCACAGAAAAAAAAATATTTTGAAAAGGGGTCGTTTCGTACTTTTCGGGAGAGTTAAATTCGTGCGAATCGTCCAATAACCCAACTCTTCGTGCGCGAGGCTGAATCACACTTGGCTGGTTTTTTTTATTGTTTATTAACCCTTTCAATCCACCTATACTTTTCCCAACTATATCAAGCTCGACTGCAGTCTAAACAGATGTAGCTGAGTACCAGTATTTTATATGAAGCGATTGCCTAACTGGTCTAAAAACCAAACAGGTTAAAAAAGCTAAATGAAAAACAAAACTCTATCATGCTGCTAGTAAAAAAAAGTTCGCTAATAGGAATTATGTCCCGCTATGCTCGACTCGAAAAACAACGACTAAAAAGTAAAATAAGAAAAACCTGGCATGTAAATCCAGGATCTTTCGCGAAAAAAGTAAGTAAACGTTCCGTTTCATCATACTAACGCACACTCGCCTCGCCAACACTCAACACGGCGCGACGTTCATTTTAAAAACCAAGTGTCCATCCTTAGCTAAACTAAAAATATTTGCTTCACCGTAGACCGCATAATCGCTTAACATCAGGCGAGATAGTGGTCAAACGCGATCCTAAAATTTATACAAAAAGAAATTGAATTTAAACACTTTTCTTTCCAACTGTACCTTCCATTTTTTACATAGAATCGAAGAATTTCGTACTTAGCGGGCATTTTTAGTAGGTATTTTTCGAGTCGAGCATAGCGGGATTAACCGGAAATTTACGTAACCATTTTTTTATTATCTAATTAACGAACTAAATGAGTTATCATCTCTATTATTTTTTCAGTAAACATACCTACCTACATACAATTATGAAATTTGGCACACCTGTTTAGAAGCCCACATAGACACATATGTAATTATTGTACTATGCCAATAATTTTACAACATACGTATGGATCAAATTGATAACCTCAATTTTTATAGGAGGTTGAAAAAATTACCTCCTCAAAACTGCAATAAAATTAACATCCATGTTTCAAAACACAATACATACCTTAATAGCTAGGCTACATCAACACAAAAGTCCATAGTTGCCAAACATTTCGCCACCTAACACAGATATTGGACGCTTTCCACCACACAAAACAATAGATCCCGTGAAAGTGAATTACATTGTTTGTCTACAAAAGTTATTTTGAAACTGTCGCCCACAGTGGGCGATGTTGATACATGGTTCACTGAACAAAGAAAGGATCAGGATTACATAAGATCCATAAGAACACAGTGATCGATTTTACGTGAAACTGGGCGAAAAGCGTTTGGTTTGGTTCAGCTGCAAATACAATCTGTTGAAGATGGGGATTTTAGATCCATCAAACACCCTGGTGCTCCTATTAACGTTGTCCAATTACCAGAAGTACCCCAAAAGACCGAATGCCTGCACCCTAGATTACCTGAGTAACGCCACCGAAGCCAACGGTACCATAAACGAGGCCACCTACTCCCTGTAGTTAACACTGACGAGGAACAGAGCTCCCACCTCTCACTGGCTTTCGTTGGCGGGCTTGATTAGAGATTCACAAGAGCAAACATGCTCGGAGGAAGGAATTATAATCGAGTAAGAAGCTGGATGGGATCTTGATCGTACTGCCGGGATTGTCCTGATAGCCGTGATATACCTTCCCACTCCTCAAGGTCTTCCGAATATGTTGCCCCCTTGGCGCTACGTCACTAAGGCCACAGATAATATAATATTAGCATACAGATGCCTAAAAGAAACCGTGCCGAGTAACTAGCGTTTTTAACGGATATAGATGGTGTTCTATCTATCGCCGTGGAACGGAACAGAACGCGATCGATTAACAAAAAATAATCAGTAAAATCAGACGAAAAACGCTATTACGTCGGCACGGTTTCTTTGTATGTGTATGCTAGTATTATATTATATGTGCTAAGGCGCTAGCGACTGTTTATGGGGGCCTATTAAATGAGTATGCAAAGCACCTCCTGCCATTTTACAGCCGTTTAGTTCAACAGTGGTCAGGCAGCGGCCAATAGTCCCGAGGTCGCAAACAGGATGATTCAAATTTACCACGACACGGAAAGAAGAATAGACAGAATCATCGCTGTTTTACGACGTATTATGATGTCATAGACTTGGTACCTCACACCCATATTCTGAGACCTATCTACCTATCACCACCAATCAATCGATCTGAGAATGGTAAAAAGTCTCTCGATTAATGTCAATTAATAACAATCAATTTGATTTAGTCGAGTGGACGAAATGTCTTAGAATATCACGGTCAGTCATATAAAACCCCTCAATCAAACTGGCGGCAGTTATGGAGGAAGTTTACTTCAAAAGAACTTCGAATTATGAGAATGTAATTGTTTATTGAGCAGTGGTAGCCCAATGGTATCGGCCGTCACTTACAAGTTGTAGGGTAGTAACTTTTATTACAAATTTATAGAATATTATAAACTGAAAAGCTATTATATTATACGGTATTCTCTGAGGAAGGGCAACAAATCAATGCCTGTTTTACATTCACGTTATTATCACAAACCCATAATACAAAATCATCAAAATTATTTACAGTGTGCCAAATCAGATTGGAATTACAGATTTATATTCCCTATGGTTTTAACTACGAATAATAACATTCCAACAATTCCCAAAGGTGTCGTTAGCGTGGACGAAGGGATTGTCAAAGGATGGACAGAACTGTATTGTTATCTTTGTAGTTTATGTCTAGTGCGCAATCTGAAACATTATCAATAGTTTGGGCACCATTCGTCAGTCGGTTTTGTATATGTCTCTCGTATTTATTGAAAATAAATGGCCATGCTAAGTTTGTTTCTCTAAAACATTATATACCCGTGATAGATATACGATTAGGTAACACCTGAAAGTCTCTAGCACCTTCCTCACCGAGGCGTTCACACATCTTCAGTACAGTACAGATGAGATGTACGTGGTGTTCGTGTATGCGCTTGGTAAAGAATCTGTACCGAACCAACTCAGGCGCCTTTCTGACTAAGCCCATATTTTTTATCCGTGGTTCTTTGAAAAAACTGGGCGTCCTAAATAGAGTGAAGCGATACTTTACGCCTGGACAGCTTTTAACCCTATACAAAGCGCAAGTCCAATCCTGCATGGAGAATTGCAGCCATCTTTGGGATGGCTCAGCTAAGTATCAGCTTACCGCGCTTGACTCGGTGGAACGCAGAGCCAAGAGGCTTATTAGCGACATTGAACTGGCGCCAAACTTCACAGGTTGGCTCATCGCCGCAAGGTTGCCTGCTTGTCGGTCTTCTACAGACTGTACTTCGGTGAGTGTGCTCAAGAACTCCACGACCTCATCCCACCAGCCCCCTTTTATCATCGGACATCTAGACGCACTGCATGTTACCATCCTTACCTTGTTGCCATTCCATCAATTCGCACCAAGCGCTTCCAAACATCCTTCATAATACGCACAGCGAATGAATGGAACTACCTTTGTCTGTGTTTCCGAACGCCTTCAACACGAATCTCTTCAAAGTTAGAGTGAACAGGCTTCTTCTGGGTAAGCTCACTCCATCGTCGACTCTGTCTCAGTCACCTCTGACCTAGACTAGAGTCAAGAGCAAACCCACCAAAAAAAAAAACTCTACATAAGATTATATATGCTAACCAATGGTTTCAAATTTCGATGAATCGCGTTTATTAATTAATTGTTAATCTAACAAATGATCATATAAGTAACTCTTCAACTTATTTGACTATTTTTAATACCAACACGAAATTTCGAAATCCGTTGGTTAGCTTATTTAACCATTGGTTGAGTTAACTACGGATCAAAAAACTGGGCGTAATTCGGTTCGGTACAGAAACGAAAACGCACCGACACGGTGAGGTAAACTAGCTTAAATATCTTCCACATTAAGGCGGGTGCCTTTCGTAAGCTTTCTTACATTTTTGATAATGATTTTTTTTAATATATATCCTACTAGCTGTTTCCCGTGGCTTCGCTACCGTGGGCCACCCCACAGGACCCGTTATCAGGATTCAAAAATATGATTATATTAGCCTATGTTACTCAGGAATAACGTAGCTTTCTATTGGTGAAAGATTTTTTTATATCGGTCCAGTAGTTTCGGAGCCTATTGGGTACAAACAAACAAACAAACAAAAAAATCTTTCCTCTTTATAATATTATTATTATAAGTATAAGTATAGATGTCACACGGACATAATCTCTAATATCGAATCGAATCAAGTCAGTAGTGTAGACACTACAGTGTAACATACCTACCTACCTACGCAAATCTTACTTACCTACATAGACTGCTAAAATCATAACCCTTCGTTTTGGCTTTCCCGTAGTCGTGAAAAACAAAGGAATGTGACATCGTCACAAAGGAAGGAAACCTTTGTCATTTCGGTGATATTATATTGTTTGTGTTGTTGAAATATTTTATGTGAGTAATGTAAACATAATATGTATATATTACTATACAGGGTGACTAGTAATTGGTTGTTGTGAAATGCCATGTTCTAGAGCAAATTTTAAACAACATTGACCCCAATAACTCGGAATTTAAATTGGATAAATCAAAATCAATTTATTTTTATTTTACATAGGCCTGCATGGGCACTTATAAAACGTTGACAAAAGGCGCACGGTTCAGGTTGGTCATTTCCTACGGTGAAGAACCGGCAAGAAACTCCACGGTTACTATTTTAAAAATATGGTTTGGTTTTACAATATCCATGTTACAGCATTATTTAAATATGGGAGGACAACGTAGGCCCGACAATAAGACGTTAGAAACTAAAAAAAAAGTAAAACGAGATCAAAAGTTATCAAATGTTATTAAGTATCTAGGAAGAAGGCCTACAATATTCATACATTCACAAAACAATCGGTAATCTATACAAAAGGTAAAAAAATAAAAATAAATGTATAACAAAACTAAATTTAACATGTGGCACAAATGTTTTTATCAGTGATAGATAGATAGTTTTTGAGTCATCGAACTTTTTACCTTACAACCAAAAAAAAACCGGTCAAGTGTGAGTCGGACTCGCGCACGAAGGGTTCCGTACCATTATCGCAAAAAACTCACGTGTGTTGTTTGGGACACTTCAATATTTATTTCGTTCTGTTTTTAGTGTGTTATTATTGCGGCAACAGAAATACATCATCAGTGAAAATTTTAACTTTCTTTCTATCACGGTACACGAGATACAGCCTCGTGACAGACAGACGGACAGTGGAGTTTTAGTAATAGGGTCCCGTTTTTACCCTTTGGGTACGGAACCCTAAAAAATACCGATAACTTTGAAAATTATCGGCGTAAAGTTGAAGCTATGAAAATTTCTTGATAGTTTTCTTGTTTTTCGAGACAGTTTACTCAAAATAAATTTATGGCAATTGCTCAAAATTGTTTTAAATTAGCTCTGCGTCCCATTTCAAGCAACGGACCCAACTACCAGTCACCCTGTATATCTTGCGACCGCTGAACATTCAACACTGTTATAAGTTAGTCAGTAATTAAATCAACTTTCAGCTGTGCACCAGTTTCCTGTAAAATACCTACTACTGGAGTAGTATTTTGATTTGATATAAGCAAGTAGCTAAAACCCTTTTCACACGCTAGTCCACCGGTGAACTATGGCCTCTTATACTGTTTCATTTTTAATATGTGGTGTAGCGGGTAAGTTACTTATAATATATTTTATTTAATATATATTGAGCCACTACCAATGTCTTTTGAACACACTCGAGAACTTTTTTCTTAATAGCAACAAAACAGTGTTTTCCTATTGTTAAATTACACAATTTGTTCTATTTTAAGCGAAAAAGTTTTGTAATAATTTAAGGGCTTACATCCGCTTTAGTTCCGTAAAACGGTTACTTTCCTTAGTAGGCTGGGTTAAAAGGTTTGAAAAAAATATATATTTATTATTGATTCATGTACATTATTTTTAACACAAGGTTTTTCGTGTAACTAATAGTTTTGCTTTAAAAAAATAATTAACTACACGATATTTTTTCGCAACTTTTGGAAACTCCTCCAAAACACAAATCAAATCAAATCAAAATATTTACGAAAAAATTATGGCTGGAATTTCTTCATAACTAACATAGCATATATGTAAATCAAATAATATTTTGCAAACAAAACTGTTCAAACCGAGGTTCAATATTGATATTTTGGCATCGAGCGAGCGCACTGCCAGTACTGCGTTAACATTGGGGCGTATATATCGCCTTAAGCAACCTTTAGTAATTAGAAAATAAACTTTAATAAAATAATACAAAACTAAATAGCAAAGCTCTGTTTTCTTGCTAGTAAGAAAAAAGTTCGTGAGACCCAATTGTTGTTTACAGTGTTCTTTACATAATGGTCAAATCTAATTAAAACGAAAAAAATGCTCAAGAATGTAACCCACAATAATTAAGACAGAGCCTTTAGCAAACTGCCTTTGTAGCATTGCACAGTGCAAACTATTTTCTTTTCTATTTGTATAGTATTATGTACTGCAGAGGCGAGGAGGAATAGGACGTACTCAGCACTCAACAGCATTCTCTTCACTAATATCCCAGAACCGCCAGGTATGTGATTACTTTACACACATCCACACTACAATTGTGTTAGGGCATAAAATGTGCAGTACAAAATATGATATTTAAAATAAAAAAAACCCACGCAAGTGGCTGGTCTCCGCTAAGATTGCCCGCCATGGCCGAAATTCTGTTAGGACACAGATAATATAATACTAGCAAACAGATGTCTCATACCATTTAAAGAAACCGTGCCGACGTAACTAGCGTTTTTTATCTGAATATACCGATTACTTTTTGTAAATCGGTCGCGCTCGGTTCCGTTCCACGGCGATAGATAGATCACCATCTATATCCGTGGAACGGAACCGAACGCGATCGATGTACAAAAAATAATCAGTATAATCAGTACAGTACGTCGGCACGGTTTCTTTGTATGGGATGAGACACCACTGGTTAGGATGACTTTAATTCATATTAGTTGGTGATGGATATGATGTTCCTAAAACTAATCATATATATATATATATCAGGCATTAAGCTTTTGCATAATATGAAAGACGAAAGCAGAGATAAATACCGTCCTTTACTAAACAACACTTTGAGCAAGATTCCTTACTTCGTATAGGTATGCGCAGTACCAAGTGGATATTGATTGATGACGAACACCCAAATTCATTAGTAAACATCAACTTGACTTATCCTCAATTAAGGCCTTTTTTTCGGATCTTATCGTCCATCTTGACTCCACCTTGAATCATCAAACTGACATTTAGGTATAGCTTGTTAATTATTGACTCTAATCGAGGGTTTTTTTGGCTACTGCTCCTTTTTAAGTGACTTGCAATATGAGTTTTAACCTCACTCAATTCAATCGATATCTATTGCTTATTATTTCCTGCAATAATTGTTCTAAACTCGGGATTTTTTTCCAACGCCATATCGACTAAGTTAAGTGGATTGGAGGAAACCTTGAAACAAATATAAAGTATTGATAGAACACCTCCATGGACAGGCATGTCTCTTGACCACCAGGGCGCCGTGTATCATCATCATCATATCAGCCGAAAGATGTCCACTGCTGGACATAGGCCTCCCCCAAGCGTCGCCACATTGACCGGTCCCTTGCGTCTCGCAACCAGCGGATACCCGCAACCTTTACCAGGTCATAGGTCCACCTGGTGGGAGGCCTTCCACTCCAGAACCTTTCTGCCCCAACGGCCATCCGTTCTGCGAGCAATGTGCCCTGCCCACTGCCACTTAAGTTTGGCAATTTTTTTTTTTTTTTTTTTTCTTCGGGCTATGTCGGTAACCCTGGTTCTCTTGCGGATCTCTACATTTCGATCACGCAAGGAAACGCCGAGCATAGCCGTGGATGCGGCGGTAGGACTCTACCTCTCTCTTAGGACCTTAGCAGATAGCAGAAGTTAGCTCCCACATGTACTACACGGCAACTTAACTGTGCATCTCACTGGAATGCTACCGCCTATCCGCGTGGCACCCTGCCTTCACCTTGTGCGCCTATAGTGAGGGTAAAGCCGCGTATCCACTAGGCAACATTTGACGCGCGACATGATGCACAACATGTTGCTCATCATGATGAACGGCAACCAGAATCTTTTGTTTAGTAACATTTTCTCGTCGCATCAGGTTGCGTGCCAGCTGGCAACGTCGCCGAACATGTTGTGCGTCACGTGTTGCGCGTCAAATGTTGCCTAGTGGATACACGGCTTTAAGTCCCATATCCACTAGGCAACAATTGACGCGTGACATGCTGCTCATCATGTTGAACGGCAACGAGAGATTTTTGTTTAGTAACGTTACCTCGTCTCATTAGGTTGCGCGCCATCTGCCAACGTTGCCTAACATGTTGAACGTGAAATGTTGCCTAGTGGATACGAGGCTTCAAACGTCAGACGTGACGTCATATGGATGATCCATTTCATTATCCGAAAGACACGTGACTACCTACGAAATTATTATAAAAAAATAAGAGCTTATTTAATTTTTATTGTTATTTTATTCTTCTTCTCAACAAATATCTTCTTTTTTTTCAGATAACGTTCATAGCGAATATTACTACGGTAAATGTCTTACCACAGATAAAAGATTGGTTTTACACGCTCATTTAAAATCTAAAGAGGTAAAAGGACAAATTATAATACGTGTAAGTGAAAACTATCAGGTTCTTTTTACTTGACTTCCGAAGGAGGGTAATGTGTTTATCAGTCTATGTATGTATGCATGTATGTATGTTTGTTCCTATGTGGCTAGTGACCAAACGCGTTGGCCGATTTTGATGGTTCTTACGTCAATCGATTCGTCTTACAATCTCTGTTTTCCGAAAATGAGGATAAAGATTAATGTAAACAATAAAATAAAACGAAAGTGGATAAGTATGGGTCTTAAACAGAGTTCTAAAACAAAGCGCTTCCTACGATACAATTACTACAAGAATAAAAATTTAACAAACAGGACAAGATACACTACATATTCTAATCTATTACAAAAGTGTATCTACAATGCTAAACGAAATGCAAACATAATGTTTATGAATAATAATGACAACAAATGTAAAGCCACATGGACAGTTATAAAAGACGAAATACACAATGTGAACCCCAAAGACACCATTGATCATATTAAAATTGACAACAGAATTCTCACTAAACCACTAGAAATAGCCTCCGCATTTAACAATCACTTTATAAATTCCATCCCTACACCAAATTGTACAAATAGTGCCCGTAGTGAAGCTCTAACTGCTAACTCGATGTTCCTCGCACCCATGTCCGAAAATGAGGTGAGACAACAGATATTATCGTTGAACAATACCAACTCTGAAGGCTACGATGCACTTAACACCAGAATAATTAAGTCATGTGTAGATGAGATAAGTGGAGTGTTGACTTATTTTATTAACCTGTCCTTTTCACAAGGAGTGTTTCCTGAAGCATTAAAAATATCTATTGTTAAACCGATATTGAAAAAGGGTGATAGGGCTGATATAAATAATTATCGTCCCATAACACTAATACCTATCTTGTCAAAAATATTTGAGAAATGCATGTATCAGAGAATAATTAATTATTGTGAGAAATTTAATGTTATCAGAAAGGAGCAATTCGGCTTTCAAAAACATAAGTCCACGTCCTTAGCCATCTTTTCACTTTTAAAAGCAATACTGACCAATGTCAACAACAATCAGCTGACGACAGGATTATTTTTTGATCTATCAAAAGCATTTGATCTAGTTTCACATGACACATTAATACAAAAATTAGAGGCTGTCGGAATTAGAGGACTGCCACTTCAGTGGATATCTTCATATCTATCTGACAGACAGCAGAGTGTTATTGTCACTAAACTTGATGAAAATAGGGACGTGACACACTGTTCGACTGAATATATAAAAATAAACCGCGGCGTCCCCCAGGGTAGCATACTGGGCCCTATCTTATTTCTGCTCTACATAAACGACATAGTAAATGTGACCAATCATAAATGCTTTCTTTTTGCTGATGACATTTCCATAATTGTTACTACCGATAAAAAATATAAATCAATTATTGATCATGAAGCGGACATAAATAATACAATAGACAATTTAATTAATTGGTTAAATAATAATAATTTATCTATTAATCTTAAAAAATCTGTATATATACAATTTAATCAATCTTATCAAAATCGATTTAATTTTAGAATGGACATACCACAAATTACACAAGTGACACAAACTAAGTTTTTAGGAGTAGTAATTGACGAACATTTAGACTGGAAAGCTCAGGTCGATAATGTATGCAATAAAATAAATAAATTTGTATACGCTCTCAGACAGATCAAAAAGGTAACAAATATAAAAACGGCTGTGATGTCATACCGTGCATATGTTGAGTCCTCGTTACGGTATGGATTAATTATGTGGGGAAATAGTACTGACCATAATAGAGCATTTGTCGCCCAAAAAAAATGTATACGAGCCATATACGGGATTCCATCTGATGAATCACGTCAACCAATATTTAAAAAGCTTGGTTTGCTACCGTTACCTTCATTGTATTTGTATGAAGCATGTATGTTTGTTAAGAAATATAAAGATTTTTTCAAAACAGCAGAAGAAATATGTTCTCGAAGTCGCCGTGATCAATACAGACTTGTACTAGATGAGCGCCCTAGGTTAGCAAAATATAATAAAAGCTGTCTGGCTATGTGTGTACGTTTTTATAATAAATTACCGAATGAATTGAAAATATTAAATTGCAGGTTATTCAAAATTAAATTATATAAATGGCTGAATGATAATAATTTCTATAATATTAATACATTTTTTGAACATAAATTATGATGTTTGTAAATTCAGATTTGTAAGTTTGCATGCTTTAATTTTAAGCAAAACATGTATGATCTCATATGCTATATTAACACCTATGTATACCATGTTTTACGCAAATAAATTATCTTATCTTATCTTATCTTAACCCTGCAAGTGTCACTAGCTACATTAAAATTGACAAATAGAAAAATGGCGGATTTTGGGCGCCATATTGTGGGGACCTAAATTTTTTTTTCATCCATACCCATCTTCTTGGGTATCAAAATAAAGGGTTTTAAGAGATGATTTCAAAAATATATAACACTTATATGTTTCAATTAAGCTAATTCGAAAAAAAAAGTAACTAAAAAGTTATAAATAAAAAAAAGTTATTTCAAAAAATCAGAAAACCCGACTGCTTGAAAAAACGTAAACATGGAGAAAATCATGCTGTGCAGGCGGAGGATACATCTGGTATTGGTCTTTTTAGTTCGCTTTTTAAGCAGCCGGGATTTTTGATATTTTGTTTTTTTTTATGCTTAAAAATTCCTATGCTTTTTTAATGATTATTGACATCTTCCATTCAGTAGATTTGTCTAGTTTTCACCAAGTTTAACACTTTATCTGTTGTTCGTCTGTAAGCACAATAGTTAACAATTACTAATTATTACTAATTTTCTTAAGCCTCGTATCTATTAGACAACATTTGACGCGAACCAGTGACGATCAACATGTTCGCCAACGTTGCACAACAATACGCAACGTTGCATGGATAGACAACGTTATTTTAACCGTGACCATCTAAGAGATCCGATGACGTTTCTCATTTTACATGCCGCGATAACTTTGTATGAATGTCTACGTAAGTCAAATTCATAATCCTAAATACTTAATATGTTACCCATTATAGATGGGTAACATAATAAAGAGGTAAAGTTTGTGAGTATGTGAGTGTGTGACGTTGTTGGGGTTAATCTCTGGATCTACTGAACCGATTTTGAAAATTCTTTCACCAGTAGAAAGCTACATTATTTCTGAGTGCCATAGGCTATAATATATTTTCTAAAAATTTCCTTATGAAAATTGCAATAATGTAACCCAAAGTAGCAAAATGTTGCCTGTAAAATTCATTATTTGGCATGCGCTGAGAAACCTATTGATGATACATAAAAATTATTAGCAGGGTAGGCAGGCACCATTGTTACGTCTTGTTACCCTCCAATCTTCGTATGTAGTATGTGGCGTCGTGATCTTTAATTGATATTTGATGCTCTGTCTACCCTCTAAGGCATGCAAGCATATGATGTATGTTTAGACGAATCGTATTGTGTTTGTACTCTTATACTACCTACGATCCTTTTTAGGGTTCCGTACCCAAAGGGTAAAAACGGGAACGTATTACACAGACTCCAGTGTCCGTCTGTCTGTCTGTCTGTCACCAGGCTGTATCTCATGAACCGTGACAGCTAGACAGTTGAAATTTTCACAAATGATGTATTCCTGTTGCCGCTATAACAACAAATACTAAAAACAGAATAAAATAAATATTTAGGTGTCCCATACAACAAACGTGACTTTAATGCCGTTTTTGCGATACTGGTACGGACTAAAGAACCCTTCATGCGCGAGGCCGACTCGCACTTGTTCTTCTTACTTTTTTTTAATTTAGAGTCAATATAGTAGCGATCCTAGTGGCTCCGGCAAGTTTAGATAACAATTGTCGAGCGTATGTTTTAATTATAAACCACATTTTTCTTTGAAATTCCTTCATTTTACCAACTTGATTTTGCGGTTTGGTACGGAACCCTAAATGTGCGAAGTTCCGACACGCACTTGGCTGGATTTTTTCTATTTTGTGTCTCCATTCAACCTAATGAACAACATTTTGTGCATCATATCGCGCATCAAATGTAGCCTAGTGGATACGAGGTTTGTCGTTATTTGTTATGCATTGGACAAAGAAAAGTCAATAAGCAGGCATCTCTAAACAAATTACAGAGAAAGTTTTTAAGTATTTATAATACCAGTTATTTTTAATGGGAACCGATCACTTTTCCGAATCTTTATTTAACGAATTTCATATTACCGAAAACGATTGACCGACGTCTTTTTTGCTATATGCATTATTTGACATAATTTCAGATCATCGAATTATCAATTGCCATCGGTATTATTTTACCGAACTACATTTCGCCGATTTACAAAATAACCTTTTGCTTTTGGCCGAAGCCACTTTTGAACTATTTTCATTTGCCATATTTTCACCAAACCGAAACAACATTTTAGGGAATATTATTTAGTTACAAATATATAGCCGGTAACTTGGTAGCATTTTCAATTTAAAATTAAAATGGTGTAATAAAAAGTCTGTATGTTGTGCTACAAAATTTAGTGACAGAAATGAATCGTTGCAAAATCGACTTCACGCAGTCTTGTCTGTGTTTATATATTTATGTCCAAATCCATTCAGCCGAACCTTTCTAAGGTTGCCAAGTTTTATAATGTTTGTACAGATCTATTTATCTATGTTCCTTCACATAGTAAGCAGCAAGAAAAATAATTCGCTTTCCGTGTCTTTCTGTGTGTTCGTATATATTTAGTTCCTGGTTTCACCATCATTGAGAGTACTTATTCCGAAAGGTTTATTCATTACTTCATTACATTTACATTTATTCTTTACTTATTTCAGGGGTTTCTCGATTTAACCATTGATGGATTAATCAGTAAAGAAGTACCAAACTGCGTGTACATAAGGGCAGTCTCCCCCCATGGCGACATGGTTAGGTACAACGCGTACAAATTCACTGTCTGCATCTTAAGAATCGTCTACAATGGTATGGGAATTATTCGTGTATATTATTACTATGAATGGTTTTTTCCAGTAGAAATGCATGACGGTATTGATTGGGACTTATTTTTTTATTTAGCTGATTATTAAATATAGAACATATACGTATAAATAAGTATATACGTAATACACAATTCGGTTGTGGTTGGTTATTATAGAAGAAGGATGTAACAGTGATAGATGTAGCTGATAATTGATTTTTGAGAAGATATTTTTTTTTATAATAATAAATAATATCTAATGATCATCATTGTACAGATACTCGTGTCAGACCACGAGCCTTGACCAACACTTTAGCAGGCTCACGTCAGGCAGCTGAATCAAAAGTTTGATTCAGTTCAGAAAGCTGCCTCTGGAGCTCTGACCGGTAACTTAAGACCCTGTTTCCGATACCGATGAGTATTTTTATATTACTTAATGTTGCTTTTTGTGTGTTTTAAGAAATATTTAAAAATATAATCAAATGTGTAAAAAGATGTATAAACGAAAGTATAATATTGTAAATGAACATATTTTTGTGATCATACCTAATTACCTACAACTATAATAGAATATTTGAAACAATTGTCGTTTTAGTACTTTAGGTATAACGGTAGAAAAAAGCAATTTTACAAATGTTATAATTATTATAGTGATCAGCAACAGTACCTAGTCCATTAAAATTGTCACTTTTGCACTTTATCGAATTTGGCACTTCTGGGGGCTTACTTAAATGACGTCTTAAAGCCATCACGCTTCCTGTGTGAAACAGAGGCAGAGTTATACAGTACGTATAGCGTCATCCCTGTGTCACATCGGAATCATGATGGAATTGGCACGTCATTTCTTATGACTACGGTATGGTACTCTGTTCTTGAGAGCAGTGGTGGCCCAGTGTTAACGGTGAAGGAAAAAATCGCGAGGAAACCGGCATGTCTTAGAACCAAAAATTCGAAGACATGTGACATCCATCAACATGCATTGGACCCGCGTGGTGGATTACGGACCATTCCCTCTCCCAGAGAGTAGGCCTGCACGTACAACGGACCAAATGCGAGTCTAAGTGCGGAAAAGGGATCCATCTATCCTATCCTAGTACCTGTTCTTACTACTGTTCCGACCTGTTCTTACTACTGTTCCGATTCACAGAAACAATTTAAAAAACTGAAATATTATTAGACTGATTTACTGACTGTCTGAATTATTTATTGTACACAAAAATTACATACAACATAAAGTCGATGTACAAAGGCGAGATTAACTCAAAGAAGAGTTGTCTCTCAGCAAATGTTAGAGTGATAGAGAGAGTTTACAAAAGGAAGAAGAGAAGTAGTCCAGTGTAAAATTTTAGAATAATATAAATAACTCATAAATATGTATGTATATTATAAGTAATAATATATACATAAGTACAAAATATATATATATATATATATACCCTCGACTGTACCCTCGACTCGAGTACCACCACAGCATCTAGGAAAACTCGTTTCAAACATTTTAAAAACTAATATTATCTAGGTAGTCTGGCAGAAGAATTATCTATCGGTCATCCGGCGGCGAGACGGGCCATCGTGGGAAAAACCTGGATGAAGCTGGGACAGGAACGCGGGGATTGGCACAAAAAGAGAGAGTTCAAGATATGCACCTACTACCTTTCTAATAAAAAAACACAATTTTAGTGTGAAAACTGTGAAATATGTACCTACTTGTATCTGTGATTGGAAGATGGCCACGAAAAGAATGAATTGTCATGCATGTCGTACTGTTTGTTTTTTTGGTGCAACGTTTCAGGTAAACAGATGTGATACGCAGACGTCCACCGAGCATTCCTCATGAGTACTTAATAACAGTAACACCGTGCATAAGTTAATAATGACAACAACGAAATGAACAACATTTTGTGTATCAGTTTTATTAAGTGTTGTAGGTAAGACCATATAAAATACGAAGATCTAAAGAATATTGCCGTAGTTCGGGTAAATATACGGTATATGTGTTTTTTATTATTATTATTGATAGGCGGCTTGAGCAGTACCTCACCTATTTATAAATCGACATCTTTATCTCCTACAGCTACAGATCATCATTTCCAATGTGATTACACAATAATAAATAATAATGGAACGGATTGTCAAAGGGGCCGAAACGTTCTGGAGTGGCAACCGCGTGCCGAAACACGCAGCGTTAGAAGGCCTTCCGCTAGGTGGGCTAATGTCAAAGTCAAAGTCAAATATATTTATTTCAATTAGGCCAATAAGCGGCACTTTTGAACGTCAAAAATTAAATGTAAATAAAAAATGTACAAGTAATAAAAATTGACTCTACCGTGCATTCGGAAAGTAGCTTGTTATGGAGAAGAACGCACAAGAAACTCCATACTTACTCTTTTAAAAAAAATATGTTTTACAATGTTTACTTATGTACATACATTAATAAATTCATATATGTGAGGACGATGCACCCAAAAATAGCACTACACACTATACAACGTACAGGTATAAAGTAATAAAAGCACTAACAGTGATGACCACTAACCAATGACCTGGTTAAAGTTACGGGAATCCGAAAAATGAGAGACGCACAGGACCAGTCGATATGGCTTCGCTTGGCGGAGGCCTATATCCAGTTGAGGACGTCTTTCGGCTGAAATGATGATGATGAAATTATAACTTAACTCTCGGATGACATACACCTTAGATCCCTGTCCTAAACCGATCGATCGGGCAGCTGGATCCAGTAATCTTAGACACGGCACGTATCGGCGGAAGAAGAATCCCTGACCACCGGTAGTTTGGACCCTGTTGCAGATACCAGTGGATTACTATTTTACTTTTACTTTCCAAAAAGAAGGAGTATCTATGTTCGCCTATGTTTCTTTTTGTATGTTCACCGTTATCTCCGTCAATTGTAGACTGATTTTGAGAAATATTTTTTGTTTGAAAGAGTATATTCCCAATTTAGTCCCATTTAAATTTGGTGTAGATCTGATAAATAACTTCGGAGATATACAATAGAACTCTTCAATAAATGACAGCAAATCTCTCGGGATTGCTGCAATATCATGTATGTTTGTTGTTTATACCATTTCATAAAATAACATCACGCCAGTATGCTCTTAAAGGGTACGTAGATGTGTACAATTCATCTTGTTACACTCTCATTTCACCGAATATGTTCAAGTTTCGTGATATTCGGGTAATCTATTCTGGCATTATAGGTACCTTACTATAGAACTTGCCAATTAGGTACAGTCAGTAATAGCTGTTACATTCTAAAATCGAACGAATTTGAACCCCCTGCCAGGAGGATTAAGGATTATTTAATTTGTATGAGTTGACCAAGAGTTGTGACCAACTTATAAAATGATTATTTTCTTTTCTTTAGAGCAATGTTCAGTGCTTTTATTGTTTTTGAACTTCAGTATTTTTATCTAATTATGTTGGTAATTAATCTTATTATTTAGCTGTTTATATGGAGCCCTCGGTGTGCGAAGTTCGACACGCACTTGGTCGGTTTTTTTATATAATTGTACCTACCTTGTCTGTTGTATTTCATGTATCAAACAAAAATTATTTCTTTCTTCTTTTTAAGCGTTTTTTCTTAGCCACAAGCCCCTTGTTCCTTCCTGTAAAAATATATATAGATAACAATAAAAAACTTAACCAACTAGGAGTCCAATTTAACTTTTGGTCTGATTATCTGCAAAAGTTATTTGTGGTTCATAAACAAGTAGCGAAGTTAATTTGTACCAACATCTATTGAGTTAAAATCTTCTGTTGTGTTGGGGTTTCTTGTCCGTTCTTCTCCATAACAAACTACCTTTACGAATTGACAGTGGATTCTTTTTAGGGTTCCGTACCCAAAGGGTAAAAACTGGACCCTATTACTGAGACTCCGCGGTCCGTCTGTCTGTCTGTCTGTCACCAGGCTCATGAACCGTGCTAGTTGGAATTTTCACAGATTATTATTATTATTTCTGTTGCCGCTATATCAACAAATACTAAAAACAGAATAAAATAAATATTTAAGAGGGGCTCCCATACAACAAACGTGTTTTTTTGCCGTTTTTGCGATAATGGTACGGAACCCTTCGTGCGCGAGTGCGACTCGCACTTGGCCGGTTTTTTCTTTATATTTTTGTGTTTCAAAAGTGGCGTATGGACTAATAAATGATTTGGTTTTGAATTTTGTAATATTATTTAAACGGTCTACTTATTAGATGACGTTGGGGTTAACGCAACCCCAAGGTCATCTTAGTACTCACCATTCCACAGTCTGAAACTGAATATAACGTCAGCAAATTCATTTTCGACAACAATCTATCACTGGCAATAAGAAAAAAGCATTTAAAAAAAAAGATAATAAAGTGAGCCTATGTGTACACAAAGAGACCAGCAAGCCGACTGTGAATAGGTCTCCTAGGAAGACAAAGCTTGATTTTTTCAAACCATTACATTATAACAGTACCTAAGTCCATATGACGGCGCCATTGATTGGGGTTAACATGTCAACTTCACATAATGAGGCCAAGGGCGCGCCGCGGTTGACTTCAACGACAAACATCAAAGGGCAAGCCCTCGACTAGTGCGCAAGGGCCCTTAGTAGCTAACGAACGACTTGGATAAAACCCCGCCACTTGTACTAGTTAGCGAATGAATGAAAACTCATTGGACTCGTAATTATGTTGACATTTTTAAGTGTGACTGCTTAGCATATTTACTATGCTGTTTACTATTTAAAATTTAAAACTATTAGAACATTGAGTGGAATAATGTCTTCTTAGTTTTGTCGACTACTTCGTGTAGAACAATTCTAGAATCTCACAAATTCTCAATACAAACCTCAAATGACGCAAATAGTTTACTATAAAGCAAACACACTAATGTATAACATGATAGACATGTAACACTAATAAATAATAAAATTAGAGAAACCCTAGCATAAAAAAATCTAAAAATAAAAAAATATAAGCCTCGTACTCACGTCGGGGAACCGCCAACGTTTACATCAGTTTATTTTATTTGCTTAGCGGTTACCCGACGCGAGTACGAGGCTTATTGTAAGCTATTTAGAGGTTTTTGTGTGGGGGGTTTTTTTTAATTTTTAATAAAAAAAATATTTCGTGCTTTTTAAACTACAACTATAATATACCTAGTAGTAGAGTCGCTTGAATCGACAATCTATCGAAACACGTTACGTAATTATGATACGATATCTTGCGAAAACAACCAGATTCAAAAAGTAAAATGCGGATAACTTTTGAATGGCTAAACCGATTTTAATCAAACATAGCTAAGAAAGTAAGAACACTCTCGACAAAGTCAAACAAAGAAACTAAAACAAAATCGGTTCATCCGTTTAGGAGCTATGATGGCACAGACAAACACACAGATACACAGCAACAAACGTCAAACTTATAAAACTGCTCTTTCTCAGCCAGGGGTTAAATAAAACCATTCTAAAAACAAATTCTGTAATTTAAAATTACCGGCAACTCAATTCAGCATGGTGGAAAACGGTCCCGAAACCGTCAGAACTCGCGTTTCCGTGCGAACCCGCTAACTGCACTGCCCCTTAAGAACTCAATTAATACTTTGGCACACTGGCATTAATAACCCCAGTTCACACATTCATTGCTTCAGGGGGTATTTATTAGAATGGGTATGTCGGACCCGCGATGTATCTACCTTACGTTTGTGTGCTCAATGTAACAAATGAAGGCAGTTAGTATCTTCGTTGACTGTTCCGTATAATGCAAAATGGGATAAAGGTCTATCCACACATATCAGGGCCGTGCCCGGGACGTGACAGGGCCGGCATTGAAGATTCGTCACTGGCCCGTGCACGTCCCTGGCACGGCCCTGATATGTGTGGATAGACCTTAACTGTTCTAAACAAACTTATAAATGATGAATTGTTACCCGACTGCCGAAGGAGGGTAATGTGTTTATCAGTCTATGTATACATACATAGACTTTGTATGTTCCTATGTGGCGTTCTAGAGACCAAACGCGTTGGCCGATTTTGATGATTCTTACGTCAATCGATTCGTCTTAACCGTGCGAGTGTCACTGGCTACATTAAAATTGGAACATAGAAAAATTCCGGATTATGGGCGCCATATTGTGGGAGCCAAAATTTATTATTCTTCCGAACCCATCGTGTGGGTTCATCAAAATAAAGGGTTTTAAGAGGTGATTACAAAAATATTAAACACTTATAAAATGTACCTAATTCTAAAAAAAAAAAAAAAAAATTGTAATTAAAAAATATATTTAAAAATAACAAAAATCCCGACTGCTTAAAAAGCGAACTAAAAATACGTTAACAAGAAGAAAATCATGCTGTGCATTCGGAGGATACATCTGGTTTTGGTCAGCCAGCTCGCGCACGTGGTGAAATCGGCCCAATCATGATTTTTTTTTTGCCTCTTGTTTTTATTTATTTATTTCTTTACCCTCGCACTGGAACGCCTTGCAGAAATCACACCAATGGAGCACAAACTTACAAATACTAACTATAAGTCCAGGGTTTCCTCACGATGTTTTCTGTCACCGTTGTCAGCGATGTCCAAGATAAATTTAGAAGGTACATATTAATTGAAAAAGTCACATTGGTACTTACCCGGATTTGAACCGACGACCTTAAGCACGAGAGGTGAGGTCTTAGCCCCTGGGCCACCACGACATGTAGGTGTCGTCAAACATCTTACAGAAGGGGTTGCCAACCAGTCGGTCGAGGCTGTTAATCCAGTCGATCAAAGGTAGTCAAGAAAAATATGAGTTTCATTTGCAGCTACAAACCAGTCTTACGCAATTATATCATAACATGCACCCACATTTCCTTAGGGCCGATTTCGCCAATGAAACTAATCGCAATTAGTTCAACTAAACTTAGTTTATGCAAATACAGCGTTCTGATTGGTTGAGACCACTGAGAAACTACCAATCATTTGCTGAGAAATTACCACTGTATTTTGCATAATACTGAGTTTGGTTGAACTAATCGCGATAGTTTCATTGATGAAATCGGCCCAATCATGTGCGAGCTTATTCCCATTAACCGGGTACAAATCCAAACTCGGGGCTGCTACTGAGTAAATTCAGATAAAAACCCAATAAAACTTTGTCTGACCAGAAAATTTAACTCAGGAACTCATGCCCACTAGTAGCACTTGGTAACTCTAGACCAACGAGCCACTTACGCAATGCTCACACTAATAAGTTATTATTAAGAATACATACATACATAAACTCACTCTTTTTTCCGATGGTACCCCCATGGCAGAAACTACAGAACGCCACCTGCTACGCCACATCCTTACATACTTATTTTGCTTCACTCACATTCATACATCTAGTCATACACACACGCCGGTTATGAGTTCTGCGCACCTGGCCTTTCTGAAGAACATCACCAATAAGGCCTATGTATGTCTTTCTAGGGCGTTTTCATTTACGTCTGCCTTGTAAAATACCTTTCGTTAGTCGCCTTTCATTCATCCTCTCAACATGGCCACATACTCTTTTCAATTTTAGTCACTACATCTTCATTTAAACCACAACATTGTCTTATAAGATCATTCCTCAATCTATCATTTGAAGTTACACCACACATACTTCACAAGGAACGCATTTCTACAAATTTATTAAGAATAATCTTTAAATTTGTGTGTGTTTTTGGAAGATCGCATAGAGTTTAGTCAGTAAACTGTATATCTTAAGTCAAATCAAGTTGGCCACCCCTGTCCTACAGTAATAGTAGGTTCAGTAGTAGTCTGTGATTGTACATGAAAATCACAAACAAAACAAAGCAGGAGAAAAAAAACATTTACCAATTTCAAAATAAGTACAACTAGCAACAACAATGTACCAAATTCATTTGCAACAATAATTTGGAGTGCATCACGGCGAATAGCGAACTTGTTTATGAGTAAAGTTAGATGACCTCGGTTCTTCGTGCTCACGTACCCTGGGATGACATAAAATTCAAAATGTACCTCGTAAAATATATGTTAATAACATTGTCTTCAAGTTCTCAGAGACTCGATACTCGGTATTGACGGGTTGTTGAGATATGACCGATTATAGTGTATCGAGATCTGTCATTCTAGTTATCTAGCTTCTGGTTCGTGACAACCGTCCCGATGAGTCATCGGGTTCATTGGCACAAAAATACTTTAAGTTTGGAGTTCTACCTTAGCAATGCTCTTAAAAATATTGACTACTGATGTGGTAAACTTAATTCAGGACACTAATCAATCAAAAAGTTACTTCACCGTTATTTAGGTTACTTAAAGTTCATACCGAACTCTTAATAAAATTTCCAATTAAGTAATATTCTAACGAACTTATCTTATAGTTCAAATAACAGTGATGTGAAGTGATAAAGTTCGTATTCTATCTCATTTAATAAAGGCGTATTAATGAGTAAGAAACTCGAAAGTTTGCGAGTTGAAACGAAGATTGGTAGTACTTTGACATCATAATATTATTGAACCAGTAGAATGGAACTTATTCTGTGAAGTCTACAGAAGAATAATTAATTATTTTCAAAGAATTCCTTCGCTTCAAGTATCACGCTCCGAAATTCTATTCTCATTCAAATAAATTAATAAAGCTATCCAACGTTTAGGCAATCACTTGAAGAATATATAAGTTTCTTTAAAATTAAGACAAGAGACGGTAAAAAACACCATTTACCAAATATACAGCTTTAGTAAACAAAAGTTGCCAAGTTATTTTTATACTAACACAAAACACATATTTAAAGAAACTTAACAGAAAGTTTTTTAATATCTAATCTAAAAGACTTTTTCTCATTAAAAATTCAACTACTTTTTCTTCTTAAATAAGTCTTCGAATCTATTGTGATCTACTACAAGACTCTCTCCATCGATCACCACACCACCAGCTTCCAAACTTATATGTATCCATTTTTATCTCTTCACCATTATGCCACTGTAGTTACAAATTTTGACTAATTATGCTAGTTGGTTTCTGCATTCACGAATCAATAATTCCAGTTACAACTAGGTTCATTGCCTTTTAAAAAAAAATGGCTTTTCTGAATCATTAGAAACTGCAATAAATTGTTGAAACAACCAGACGTTGAATTATGGAAATTCTGTAGGTTTCATCATTTCCTCTCATCTCAAGTGCCGACTGAAATCCTAAACTTCTAAAAAATATTAAAATACAACAAATAGCTCAGAAAATTTTACGGAATTTTAAAAATTGAATTACGAAGTGGTAATGCGAGAAATTCTCTCAGTTCTGAGAACAAATTTAAATCATCGTATAAAAGTGACGTTCAATTGTTCTATAAATTTGGGATAAAAAACAACCCTGCATAGGTCTACAAAAAAAAGCGACATTTTTATATTCCGCTGATTATGCCAGAGGTTTTACATAATATGTAGTAGGTAATTCTAATGTTTTAAAAATTTTATATTCATATCATTTAGCTAAAGAACTACTTTTGACTTTCATGCACGACCAAAATTCCGAAAACATCGTCACAAACGAGTGTTGCCACCCCTCGAAAGCGAGACTAATAACGTATCATATCAGAGTAATCATAAGAACACACATAACAGGTGGCTCCCGCTACAGATATAACTATCAAACGGCCATATTGAGTTTATTGCTCATTTCGACGAACGTCTTGACTTATAGTCGCGGACGCCATAACGCATTGTGCGCACAGTTAACGCAATAAAACTAATTTTATCGTGAAAGTCATTTTTTTTTTTGGGCCTGTAATAGTTTTCTATATATTGCGCTTTATATTGCTGTCGTGCGGCTTAACATTCCTGGACAAGAAACTAAACGATTTGATACAACTTTCAATTAAGACTTTTCTAGAAGGTAAATAATCCCGCACACTGGAAAAAAACTAAAGCCACGTGAGTTTCAGTTACAATAAAAAATATAAGATAATATACTTTGCAAAATAATACAGAGAAACCACTGTAATATCTAACTCCGCTGAAACTAAGAGATTTAAAAGTAAAATAAGTTTTATTTAGATAGTAGAATAAAAAGCGTCTTCTCACTATAAAAATAAATTTTCACACAATTTAAGTGTCCGGAAAAATAAGGCTGTTGATTCTCATTAAAAAAGCTGCTTGCATTAAAATGTTCTCAAAGATTTTCATAAACATTATTTAAATAGAAACATTCTGCCTTCCCAGCTCTTGCGGTTGCTCGGAAATTGTACAAAGCTTCTGTACAAAGTAGGTCGCTACAGTCCTCGTAAGCAACTTGTCGCAACTAGAGTTGTTCCTAGACAGTGTTGTGTCTCAGCACTATTGCACGGAGGGACCTTAACAAATTGAATCACACATCAACGTTTAAGTGATATTTTCATGCTTGCGTTTTAGTTTATTGTGTTTGTTGCAACTTTGTTTTACCTTGCCAGTCACTGAAAGCACTATCGAAAAATATCACCAATTAAATAAATCATCATCACCCTCATCATCATCATCTTCTTGCCCTTGTCCCATGTTATGACGGCACAACGAATACGAAAACGTATTCGTCCTGTCCATCGATGATATCATTAATGAATTTAGCATACGTGTACAACAATATTCCTAATCTACCTCAATACAAACATAACTAATCATATTTTGAAAGTTTCGTAAATCCATAACACTGTAACCATACAATTCAATTACATAACACTTACAAGATAGTCGGGTTCCACGGAAGACGGATATTATGCGTCTTTGTAGTTATACTTATCTTCATAGCGATAACAAATTCGTAGAGGCAAGTTTCCTCGGCGACCCCTTTCTGAGGGTTGAACACTGAACTTTATGGCCGCTCCTCGCGGAATGCTTACAATTTATCAGCCTTTATGACGAATATATTCTATTCGATTATGCCTCTTGAATTGTTCCATTGAATACCCAAGTTGGAGTACGCGTGGGTTAGTTGTTGGGCTTAAAATTATTGATGGTCTTTTTGGGGAATTTAGTTTTCAGGGAAATGTATGTACATAACTACATGGTAAAGCAATTTTATAAGACCCTAGAACATTTTCCCGAAAATTATTATTACTAAAACTTTTTGTAAAGTTCGATCAACGAAAACCTAGAGCTAATAATTTCGCGTACGAGAACACAATAAATGGTTAAACGGGTAAAAGGTTTACCAAAACAAAACCAAAGATAAAAAAAAGCGATCTCATTCTCTCAATTTACATAGTATGCCTTTACCGAAATTAACTTAGCTACATTGAAAAGGTAGCGGGCGAACAAAGCCGCGATACCTTTGACAAAATTGAGTTACGTACGAGTTGGTGCTTGTGCGGGGACATGCGGCCGCCAGCGCCAGCCGACAGATGGCGCGGGGAACTGTCAAAGCATGTAACAGCGTCAGCGAATGCGGTTCATAATTGATTTAAGAGAACCGTGACTCCAAAGTGGCTTCGATTCAATTACCCCTCGTTTAACTCCAGTTAGTCGAACAAGTTTTTATAAGCGAACCCTTGTTTATTGTCCCCGGGCAAAATTATTATTCCCCTGTTCAGATTGATGGAGCTAATTCAATTAAATTGTACTGATACTGTAGAAATGAAATTAATTTTGTGAAACCGCTAATGGAACTCGAACCTCTAATGGCTTCCGCATGGTTACCTATCATAAGTTCGAACAACATTTGACCGAATTTCATTTAACCTATAATGTGATTTTTTATTTCGTGGACTAAACTGACATTTGGGGGGTTGTCACTTTATCGTTACATTAAAATAGTGTCGTACCCTAACTATCCTGAGAGATCGAAAGTTAATCGAAAATCGAAGTAGATCGAAAATGAAACTATTTCACGGCATAAAAAAAGAATTTGTTTAGAAACTAGTGGCCCACATTTAGTTTCTACTCATTTATGTCAGACTCAATTGCATTTATTTTATTGTTGATTTCATATTTAACACAATAAAAGTTCATGTACTATGTGTATGAATATTGTTATATTTAAATATATAACGTTTATATTCATAAAACATTTATTTACACGAATTAGTAAAAATAAATTCAGGAGTCATGTCACATCGATTCGGATTGAGCCTTACCTACAAAACTATGCTCCGCGCTTGCAACATTTAAAAAAATTAAGGTCAATTGCAGCTGTCAGTTTAGTCCACGAAATTAAAAATCACAGTATAAAACTTTTCAACTATTATCGTCTCGTTTTTTTTTTACTTCATCGAAGTCACGTCTGCCACTGCCTCAGTTGACCTATTATCAATTCGACTTTTTTCGTTACTCCGACGTTTCACTTGGTCGAAAAACTTTTTACCGAAGTTACACTTAGTCGAAATAACATTTGTTAGAAATATTAGTTTTAAACGCATATCAAAATACTAAGTGAAAGAGAAACAGTAGGCGAATACAAATGTTTAAAACAGGGACTTGAAAAAAAAAGATCGACGGAGCCCCGCTCCTATTTCTGCAGGGTCTGCAGGGTCTGCAGGGTCTAAAGTAACCTAACACGAAGTTGATGAAGGGAGCTGAGTTCGCTCGCTTTGCTCGCTCACTTCAGCTCCCGTCTTCTCCTTCGAACCTAACCTATCCGTGTCGGGGTGCCCTGAATTCCCGAGCTCGCTTCGCTCGCTCTTGGACAAATTCTTTGAGATACTTAATTAATAAAAATGTCTAATGCATGACAGCTATTAATAAATCATTTGCATGAAAATACGTAAGGGACGACATAGCTAGTGTGACGACTTGTCATCACAACCGTATACACAGACATGACTGCGTGAAGTCGATTTTGCAGCGATTCGTTTCTATCACTAAATTTTGTAGCACAGCATATTGACTTTTTATGACACTATTTTAATTTTAAATTGAAAATGCTACCAAGTAACCGCCTATATATTTGTGACTAAATAATATTTCCTAAAATATTGTTTCGGTTTGGTGAAAATATGGAAAATGAAAAAAGTTCAAAAGAGGCTTCGGCTAAAAGCAAAAGTTATTTTGTAAATCGGCGCAATTTAGTTCGGTAAAATAACACTTATGCCACATAATACTTCGATGATCTGAAAATATGTCAAATAATGCATATAGCAAAAAAGACGTAGGTCAATAGTTTTTGGTGCAATGAAATTCGACCAAAAAATATTCGGAAAAGTGATCGGTTCCCCGTCATACCACCCTTGATATTATGGTAGAGCATCCTCTTAAATACTTTGACTGTCCAGATACCTACCAAATATTTTTGCTGTTTATTATTTTTACGCTTGCCAAGACAGTGTTGATAAAATATTAGGGATATAATTAAGTAAGTATTTTTTATGTTTTATTTATTTGATACATGCAACTTAGATTGTATAAAAGATGCATTTCAGTAACATCTATTATCTAAAGCATGTTTCGCAGACAAAGTTTCAATTTGCAGACTCGAAAACTCGTAAGAGAAATCTACTCAATAACGGAATATTCCCGAAGCAAAAGGCAAAAACTTAAACGAATTTGTACAAAAAAACAGCCGTCCCAGACAGTTTTTATTGACATTGTAACACAACCAAATCGTCTGATACAAGTCCTACAGCTTTCGTACACACACTCATGTAAATACTACACACATTCAATTACACTACTTAGTATGATCCCTAATAGTATGCGATCTCACTGCAAAAATCAGCAAGTAAGTGTTTTTGATAAAACTTGATTTTTATGAATAATTCTTGATTTTAGAATTGATTGCCGTTATTCTCTAAGGATACAGCCTTGAGCGCAGCGCTGTGCCTACCTGGCCGCATGTAGCTGCAACTTGTTTTATTTTTAAGTTTATGCTACACTAGGAATTTCACCTGTATCGTGGCTGCGTATGCAATATCATCTAGTTCTCAGTTAGCCACCATTTTTAGTTTATCAGGTTTAACAGATAAACTGGCAACCTGCAGACTTCGGCTAACTGAGATCTTTCTTTTCGTTTTACTACATCACTTTCTTTCAAATGACGTTGGATTCACTTGTAAAGGCGGAACCACACTTACGTGTCGTGGCGTGGCGTGGCGGGTTTTGACGCAGTTGATTGGCTACAAAACTCATAGTTTTATGACGTAGACTGGCACAGAGTAGTTTGATTGGTGGATCTCGTGCCACGCCACGCCACGACACGTAAGTGCGGTTCCGTCTTAAATCTTATATATTTGAGGTTAGCTATCAAAAATAAATTTCAATTTATTTAATTAAGGTAGGTAAATTGCAGCTAGATACTTCCAGGCAACCGTACAGCAATATATTATATGTATCTAGTAACTCAACTACAAAGTATAATTCATGAAAACTAAGTTTAACCATAATCAATATACTTGCAGATTTGTGCAATGGGATCATAGGCTTTAAGGACTTTCATAAACTCGATATGACCTTTGATTCTGCTTCTACCAATTTGGTTTATTACGTACGTAGGTTTAAATATATTATCGTCATCACTTCAGCTAAAATACTTACGTTCCCTAAGTTCAACAAGATATTTAAATAAGTATAATGTTTGAGTTAAGCTGATTTTACCTTTATACTATCTGAATAGCAGAAGTTCTGATCAGGAATACTGCGCTCACACAATCGCAATGGTAGAAACAGTTTTTATATTTTAAAGCCTCCAAGTTCCCACCGAGTGATAAAGGCCTCCGCCATACAGATACACTCTTTTCCTTACCTACAGAAGTGTCATACACGTACCTTAACATACCTCGCAGATAACGCTAACCGTAATACTCAGGACAAAAATATAAAAGACGGAGTAATGAAACGTAAAAGTTATTTAAAAAAATCAAAAAGCCACACCCACCCGCAATGACTTTAGGTCTCGTGATCATGGCGCTTGTAACGGTGCCGAAATATTGAGCTCTCAACCAAAATCTAAATATACATATGGTAAATATCCCGAAACAAATATTAATTCTAATGCTTAAGAAGCGAACTAAAAAGACGTAAACAAAAAGAAAATTATGCTGTGCAGTCGGAGGATACATATTCGCGAGCTGGCTGACCAACACCATATGTACCCTCCGACTGCACAGCATGATTTTCTTCTTGTTTAGGTTCGTCTTTTTAGTTCGCTCTTAAGCAGTCGGGCTTTTTCTTTTATAATTTACATTTATTATTTATAAATTTTTAGATTTCATGTTTTGTTTCAAATTAGGTACCTACATTGAAATATGTAAGTGTTATATATTTATGAAATCACCTCTTAATACCCTTTATTTCGATACCCCCACGATGGGTTTGGAAGAAAAAAATATTGGGCCCCTTCATTATGGCGCCATTTTTCTATATTCCAATTTTAATGTAACCAGTGATACTTGCAAGGTTAAGACAAATCGATTGACGTAACAATCATCAAAATCGGACAACGCGTTTGGTCTCTACACATTACCCTGCTTCGGCAGTCGGGTAAAAATTTAGTCAAACTCAAAGCCGTTTCCAAATCTCATCCCATCATTACTTTGCCGCTCATTTTTTTTATTAATCATCAATCACATCAAGATGTGAATCTATTTCCTAAACGGCTTCCTCTGCTAGTACATTTGCCAGCTAAGGCCTACCACGAGTCTAGACGGGCAGGATCATAAAAATAAAAATGTCAAACGGGAAATTGTCGATGGAAATATCTCTGCCCGCCAATAATACCCTATGAAACTCGGGGGAGGCTGGGTTGACCCAACGCGAATGTATACGTACATCCGTGGTGGGGCGACCCGGACTGCCAGGCACTTCTTCTCATGCAACCGAGCGGGTGGGCAGGTTGCGGATAGCCCAACCCCGGCTGCGGTACAAGCCGATGGCGGCTTCGCTCGCTGTTGGTTTTCCGGCGGTCGGGGCATCTGATAAAGATCCCGGACAAGAGAAGTTCCCGAAAGCCAAACCCCAGGCCTAGGGTAACCCAGACACCACTCTCCCATGAGCCTATCACCCAAATATTCCATCCTTTCCCTATCCGCACACATCCCGTCGATCCCTAAATCCCGAGGTTAACTCCCAAGCCTAGGGTGACCCCCCAAGACCACTCCCCTATCCATCAAATTCCCTCCTTCCTTCTCCTTAAATCCCGTCGATCCTAGAGGAAGGGTAACCTCGATTCCAAAAAAGCCCACCCCCCACATCATGAACAATGCAGGAAGACAAGACAGTTACCCAGGTGGGTCCCGGCCAAGCCGGGGAATCCCACACCGCTTCGGCGGTCAGCTCCCATCGTAATATGGGGGGAGCATCTAACTGCAGTAATGATGTACTGATGCCGCGCTTTTCTGCGCGGCTGGCTGCTGATCTAGCGCCCAAACCACTGGCTGCGATAAACGCGCCCACAAACCCGACCCTGGCTGCGACTAACGCGCCTTTAGACCCGACTCCGGCTGCGACCCACGCGCCAACACCCACTACACGGGGCATGCCCCCCGCGAACCTCTGGCAACAGAGCATCGTGCGGAACAGCTCCAACTACTCAGACCGACACGACAACATAGACACGGGGAAGGTCGACAGGCCTGGCAGCTCTATCACTCGCCCGGCTGATGTCGATGAAGTACGCCTGGAAAAGCGCGGAAAAATCCCAGCCGGGGAGAAGGAAGTAGGCGACCGAAAGCGCAGCACGCGCGAAGGCAATAGCCAGCGCGAAGCGCGATCGGACGCTGAAGGGAGGGTACGCGACCAGCCACGAGTACGCGCAGGGGCAACCCAGCGCGGAAAGGGGCCGGACGCGGGGCCACGCGATCGGCCGCTTGCACGCGAAGGGGAAACCCAGCGCGACGAGCGACCGGACGCGGGGCCACGCGACCAGACGCAAGTACGTGCGGGGGAAACCCAGTGCGAAAAGCGGCCGGACGCGGACCTAAGCGAGCGGGGGAAGGTACGCGAAGGGGCAACCCAGCGCGAAGAGCCTCCGCAAGCGAGAGCATCTGCCGGGGCCGCCGCCCGACCCCAAGACACCGACAAAACCCACAACCAGACACGACCGAAACGCACTAGGGGAAAGCGCTCTCATGCCTCACGCCGGGCGTTGCTGACATCCGACGCCCTGCCAGGCACCTCAAACCCGAAGCCTGTACCAGGTGGGACGGGGCCGGGGAAGAGGACGCGCCCTGACGACACGGCCTCACCCAGTATGCTCCAGGGGGACGCCAAGCGCGTGAGAATTCACTCCGCGCAGGGAGGGCAGAGAACCTACGCGCGGGCCACAAAGGACATTCCTGCGCGGCTGGCGGTAGCAATCTGCCTTCCCCACCCCAGTAGAGAGCTAACTGGGGATGAGGCCGAACTCATTAAGACTGCCCTTGAAGACAGACTCATAGACTCGGATCCGTCCACACCACTCCCGGCCTTCCGCGGATACCCACGGGTAGCGGAAGGCACGGTGCAGATATGGTGTGAGGACGAAAACGCCCTGACCTGGCTGACCCAAAACGTCCCACTTATAAAACTCCCCGACAACGACCAGACGCTGACGGTACTGCGACAGACTGACGTGCCCACCCGGGTCCGAGCCTCGCTCTTCGTCCCTCGCTATAGAGGTGATGTGGGCAGGCTCCACGGTATTCTGATTCGTCAGAATACCTGGTACAACATTGCCCGGTGGTCACTATACAGGGCGACTGCCGTCGGTGGCGACCGCTACGGGACGTATCTGACCCTGGGGCTGCCACCGGAGGAAGCCGAAAAGGTCCTGGGGCGGGAGCGACGTATATCGTACCTGCTAGGGTCGATATACGTGCGCTTCTGGCCCAAGACCCGCCCCTCTGACATCCAGACCGACGGCACAGACACTAACGCGACAGAACCGACGACGACACAGACGGGCGACACGGACATTGTCCAACTCGAGGAGTACATGGCCCAAACGACAATGGCCGAGGTCGCCGAACCCATACTGCCCGCATCACCCGGCTGGAATGCGCAACTTCTTGCCTCCTCACCGGGGGACACGCACGACGACGAGCTTTACCGGGAGGTGGAGACGGAGGGACTATCCGATGGATCTGTCTCCGATTAACCCCGCTCCCCCTCCACCAGCCCCCCTCAACATCATCCAAACTAACCTCCAGCATAGCCAGACTGCCACGGCTAGCTTACGCAGGGCACTGGAGGTTAAACACCGAACCATCGCACTGATCCAAGAGCCGTGGATCAGGAACAATAGAATATGTGGCCTCGGTAACATCGGAGGTAAGATAATTCTCGACACACATGGCTCAGGAAAGCCAAGAACCTGCATCTATATACCCAAAGAAATTCCCTTTACGACACTAACACAATTCTGTTCCAGAGACCTGACAACTGTCAGGCTCCATACCGAAGTTAGCGCTCCGGATGTTGTACTGGCCTCGGCATACATGCCAGGTGAGGACACAGATTGCCCACCAAAGGAGCTGGCTGACCTGGTGCAGCACTGTGAGCGCGCCGGTTTGGACCTGATCATCTGTACTGATTCGAACGCACACCACCCGCTCTGGGGCAGTGTCACACCGAACTCCAGAGGAGAGGTACTATCCACCTTTTTATTTTCTACTAATCTTAACATTGTTAACCGCGGCACGGAACCCACTTGGGTCACGGCCCGGGGACAAACAATCATAGATTTAACACTCGCCACAGAAAACGCGACAAACCTTATCACAAACTGGCACGTATCGGACGAGCCTTCTTGCTCAGACCATAGAAGGATACGCTTTACACTTACCACAAACACCAAAAAACCCGCACCAAGGCGAAACCCGAGGCGTACCAACGTTCCAAGGTTCAAAAGCCTTCTGGCCTCACTTTTAGCTGAGCATCTAGCACTGGCAACCGTAAGGGACCAAGCACAATTAGAACACACTGTAACGGAATTATCCAAACACATAACAGAAGCTTACCACGCATGCTGTAAATCAAGAGCGCCACAAAGCAGGAACGAGAGGAACCCCTGGTGGAACGCTGAACTTGGTAAACTCAGAGATACGCTGCGTAAGCAATTTAACAGAGCAAAAAACACGAGACTCCCGGAAGACTGGGAGATATACAAAGAGACCCAATATGCATACAAAAAACAGACTAGAACCGCCAGGAGGATGGCGTGGCGGAAATTCTGTGAATCCATTGAAACAAACAATGAGGCCGCAAGGGTACGGAAGATCCTATCAACTGATCAGGACCGATCCCTCGGCGCGCTGAAAAAACCCGACAACTCATACACACAAACCGACTATGAAACCAGCAAGGTCCTCCTCGAAACTCACTTCCCAGACTGTCAAGTCCTGGAGGACAGGATGTGGGAGGCTGAACCCGAATGGACCCCGACGGAACAAGACTGGTCAAGAGCCCACAATATAGTAACAGTAGACCGGATAAAATGGGCTATCAACACCTTTCAGCCATACAAGTCAGCGGGGCTGGACGGCATCTTCCCAGCCCTACTACAGTGGGGGGTAGATTATCTAACGCCATGGCTGTTGGAGATCTATCGGGCCTGCATAGCACTAAGATACATACCTCTCGGATGGCGCGAGGTGAAAGTCATCTTCATACCCAAACCTGGAAAAACTGATTACACACAACCCAAGGCATATAGACCTATAAGCCTCACATCCTTTTTGCTGAAAACCCTCGAAAGACTCTGCGATAGGCACATCCGTGATGGGCCTCTGCGAGAAAAACCACTGCACAAACAGCAGCATGCGTACTCCACAGGCAAATCAACCGAATCCGCGTTGCACAACGTGGTTTCAAAAATTGAATGCGCAGTGGACCACAAATGCTCTTCATTGGCTGTCTTCATTGACATTGAGGGCGCTTTCGATAAGACCATGTTCAACAGCATAAACACGGCCCTCGACAGACATGGCATAGACCCGACCCTAGGGGGTTGGATCACCAATATGCTCAAACTGAGAGCGGTCCAAGTCACGGTTAACGACACTACAAGGGCTATCGTCGCGAAGGGCTGTCCACAGGGGGGCGTTCTTTCGCCACTTCTGTGGAACCTGGTAGCTGACAGCCTCATCAAAACACTCAACGATAAAGGTTATTTCACCGTTGGCTACGCGGATGACATAACAATAATAATAAACGGATCCCACGAAAACACCCTATGCAATCTCATGCGTCAAGCCCTGAAAATAGTAGAGGAATGGTGTAGCGAGCACCAACTCTCAGTGAACCCCGCAAAAACTGAACTTATTCTCTTCACTAAAAAGAGAAAACCGATGACACTGCAATTACCGCGTTTCTTCGGAACAACACTAAGCCTTTCAACTGGAACCAAGTACCTGGGCATTTATTTGGACAAACAGTTGAATTGGGCAAATCACATGAACCACATCATCACAAAAGCCAGCATATCCCTGTGGCAGTGCAAACGCCTGCTAGGCAGGAATTGGGGTATTAGCCCCATGGTCACCTACTGGCTATACACTACAGTCATCCGACCAATCATCACATATGGCTCGCTGGTCTGGTGGCCTAGGACAGACCTCAGCACAGCCCAAAGAGATCTCGAAAAACTACAGAGGTTCGCCTGTGTTGCAATCACCAGTAGTATGAGAACCACACCCACTGCCGCCCTACAGGCAATGCTGGGACTCCCACCTCTGCACTTAATTGTGAGGGAGGAGGCAGCCCTAGCCACCTTTAGACTCTACCTATCAGGTTCCCTAAATAAAGACTCCAGAATTAAGCACACACGCATAAAGGAGGATGCGATTAAGCGTAAACCGATGCTAGCATCCCCATGTGACAAAGCCCCAAAATCACACCACTTTCACAGGCACTACAACATAACACTCACAGAGGAAAGATGTGACTACTCTGGCCCGAAAGAGATGAGAATATACACCGACGGATCGAAAACCGACTTAGGTACCGGAGTCGGAGTCTTCTCATACGATTTCAACATAAACATATCCAGACCGCTAGGAGGGTTCAACACCGTCTATCAGGCGGAGTGTGTGGGCATCATACAAGCGGTCCATGCCCTAGAAGCCAGGAGGGTCACGGACACCCACATACGGATACTCTCCGACAGCGCATCAGTCCTCCAATCCTTACGAAAAAATTACATTACATCTAAACTAATACTAGAATGTCACAACGCACTGGAACAGATAACTGTATCTAGCCGTAACACGGTGACACTACAATGGATAAAGGGACACAGTGGATCGCTGGGCAACGACGCGGCTGACGAGCTTGCGAGGCGCGGATCCAGCTCGACGGTCTATGGACCCGAACCTGTTGTACCCATCCCCTTCAACCAAATACGCAGGTGGCTACAGGAATTCACCCAGACACAGGCGGAGAACTGGTGGGCCTCGGCACCGGGCTGTAGGCAATCCAAAGAAGCTCTGCCATTCTTGGACAGTAGGCTTACCAGGCGTCTTTTACGCCTGGACAGGAATGGCCTCCGCCTGGTGACGGGGACCATCACGGGACACTGCTCACTCAATAAACACTTCCACACAATAGGCATAACGGACAGTCCTCTGTGCAGGGCATGCATGGAGGCTGAGGAAACCGTTGCGCACGTTCTCTTTGAATGCACAGGTGTCACACAGATAAGAGCACAAACCCTCGGGTCACCCAGATCTTACACGGATGTTCTGAGGAAACCAGGAGCTTTAATTGACTTCTGGAGGGAGGTGGGCTGGTTGGAATGACCACCCAACGGCCGCCATGGCCCACGTACAAAGGTCCATTTGAAGGACTAAGTGCGGAAACCAAACCCCCCTAACATAGAGAGAACATACCCTATGAAATATTAGATACTTAATAAAAATGATTTTATTCGTAAAACAAATTTTGTTGCCATCGTTCTATTTTTATTGTGCCCATAATCGCTGTGGTTAAAATTCTGTGCACGTGTGAATAAGGTTATTCTAGAGCTTTTTGTCCGATATAAAATACCTTTTTGGCAATTCCAAATAAATATCGAATATAATGACCTACTAGAAATTGGGCCTATTTGTATGAATCGCCATGTTTTCATCTATGAGCTGAACTTGGGTCGTTTGACTAGTGAATACTGTTTGGAAACTTGTAATGCTATGATTTTAGGCAATATTTGAAGGTACCTACATAGGTACAGCTGTTTTATAATAATGAAATGGAGTAGAACTGTGCGTAACTTTTTTATTGCTTCTGTTTTTGTCTCTATTTATTTTATCTCTAACTCCATTTTCCTAATAAGGGCAATTGCAATTCTATCAAGAAAACGAACACTTAGAATCGGGCGTCCATACAGTCAATCAAATTCTAGCACTACTTTAGAAAGTTTTCAGGTATCATAGTTACACTACAAGTGTTGCCAGATTAAAATAATCCAATGCCCATAGAACAAACATTATAAATGTGTACCTAGCCTACCGTAAGAATCAAGTTTCCCCGTCTCTCCTATCATAAAGAGCAACATCCACATATACAACTTGTAACGGAAAAGTGTGGTCATATTTTAAAAATTGCTTCTGCTCATGCAATTTTCTTTAAAAATGGATATTCCTTAAAGTTACCATCAGCTGATGAATCGTGTTCCGTACCCAAAGGGTAACAACGGGACCCTATTACTAAGACTCCACCATCCGTCTGTCTGTTCGTCTGTTACCAGGCTGTATCTCATGAACCGTGATAGCTAGACAGTTGAAATTTTCACAGATGATGTCATCATATCATATCATCGATAATTGTACGGAACACTTCGTGTGCCAGTCCGACTCGCACTTGCCCAGTTTTTTAAATATAACCACACCTTTTCGATACATCCTGTACCTATGCTTAACTAGGTACACTTTCCTTTTAATAATGTATTAACACAGTATATTGGCAGTTACCCATGGCCCGCAGAACACATCATAGCCAGGTAATAGCGCCACGGAAGATTGATGAATAATACATTTGGGTGGTGGTACATTATTCACGATATATCAGGGAGATCAGCTGAGGATGCCACGTAAAGGCCAATTAAAATTCTACGGGCGATTTTTTTATAGTGAAGAGATATTTTTTATGGTTTAATACGAGAGTGAAATGTGTACTGACATACCTACGACCTGTTTTTTTTAAATTTTACTATTTAAATTTTGCCAGGCATTAAACACAATTTATAAAAAATAAACCCAAAAAAAGAAAAGAAGTCGGTTACAAAATCAACTACAATTTTGTCGAGTTGTGCGAACAAAAATGTACCTACTTAAATTAAACAGCTGTTTATTTGTTTTTCTTATTTTAAGAATTTAGGAATCAGTACCTACTCATAATTTCTGGGAAATTTTTGGATGGTGATAGAATAATTCAGGCAGTATAGTGCACCGTAAGCGGAATAGAGGAAAAGGGGCTTATCCAAAATAGAAAACACCAATACGGGGAAAAATCCTACTGAAAATGGGAATGGAAGGAGTTAAGAATAAGCCGAAATGGTATAGGCTTGGTCATCAAGCGCCGTTGAAATATACGAAAGTATTTTTGCTTAGCTTTCTTCTGAAAGTGTGGGAGAGCAAAAGAATATATCTAAAAAGTTTCAGATATATAAGCCCTATGGTCAGGAGTCCACTTTCCAATTTCCAAACAACACTAAATTTGCAGCACCGTCCATTTTGATTTGGTCGGGTGTGACTTGACGCAAAATTAAACAAATTGAAAAATCAGTTTTTTTTTCGTAATTTTTTTTCTTTTTATTTTTATTTTGCTTGATTTAAATAAATATGCTGGATCAAATAACCTGCAAAGTACCAAGCTCCACCCCTAAATGTTCTATTAGATACGTTCTCGACACGATAAAATATTCATAAAGGAAAAACAATGTCGCGATCTCGCGACACACTCCGATAGGCGATACCGCTTCAATTTAAATTTAGTTTTTCTCAAATTCTATCGAAGCGCGAACGAAGCGAGGGTGAGGCGGAGACATCGTTATAACACAAATTGACACTAAGCGAAGATTGCTAGATACCGAGAGCTATAGATACCGCGGCTGGGAAATGCGACCTTTAACGTAGCTGGAGATCTTCTGCTTTCAGATTCTGAAACACATTTATTGAAGTGAAATTTCTGAGGCGGCGATTCGATAATTAGACGAAAATTTAGGGAGAAATTTAAAGGACACTTCACGTTTAGGCAGTTTTCCTTACATGAGAGAGAACGAAGGTATAAGTCCTTCATGTTCTTACACTACATCTCCCCTGATCTTTATTTAAGAAAATTTACTTCGAAGTATTACGTGAACGGTGCTGCACGCAAATTGATCACATTCAATCGAAAAGACTACAAGCTTTTCACAACCACATCTGCACGCTAGATTCTATCCAGTCATTTACGCGCTAGACCAAGCCAACGATGCAATTTTCGCATCAACAAAAACATCAAAGAAAACTCGCACATTTTGCGCACAATTCATGCGAATGAAAGTCAACAGTTCGTAGTTTCAATATCGGCACAGACAGTGCAGATTGCATTCTATACAGCAGAATGCTTCAGCCCCGCTTAAGGTGCACTTCCGAGCAAAGCGGTTCTGGCGTCACTCTCGCTGGGCCACTGGAAATTTGTGGTCAGAAGGATCTAAGCTTATACGCAACATTTGCTGCGATGACATGATGGGATCGAATCAGTGCTAAGCGCTAGCTATGCGTGCTACAGGGCGCGGTTTTTAGGACCTTCTTGCCGCGAATTTACAGTATTGCAGCGACAGTGACGTCAAAGCGAATTTGCTCGGCAGTCTACCTTTACCTGCCTCGATAAATCCTCGAGAGGCGTACCTCTCACACCGTAACACCGTAGTGTTGCAGTCACTCCTTGCTAATAAAAGGCTGACATCTGCTTTTTGATTGTCTATGCCTCATTTGTTTCACGGATATTCCAACATTTCCGTACCGAAGTCAAATACTACTAAGTGACGCAATATATTGCCGTTGACAACGCATGAGATGGAACTCATTGCGTGGTATGAAGCGTGGATTAATTTACATATTGCATACAGAGAATCAGGTGTAGATATTACGGCATAATTATTATTATGGCACTTTGTGTCCGAAACAGCGGACGTGTTCTGGAAAATCAGGATGGGATTTCACGTGATTGTTGACATTTGTAATAATTTTAAATCTGAACTGTCTAAATAAACTTTTCCCGGTCAAAATAGTTATTTAAATATTGCGTTTTATGTAACCACATTTATTGTATTTATTAATCTTTGAACTAAAGAAAAATACAGAAATACCAAAATAATATTTCGCTCATTCATTAAAAACCCATTTATTTATTTAAACCAAATAATAAAGGATACATCAATAAATCATGCAATTATTTTTAACATCATTTAATAAAATTGAACAGCGAAACACGTATTTGCGGAGAATGAAATGAACGAATTATTCGCAGAGCTCATTGTTTGTTCTGGATCCGATTTTCATACGATTCCCAGTTTTTCTACCATTGTCCGTGGGACCGTGGTGCAATACCAACGATGCGAGCTACACAAGTATTTTATTACCAGCTACAAATCTTCATTTAGCGGCATTGCCCGGGCCTTTCACAGTTACGGCACACACGAAAACGAAATGGAACGATTCACGTTTGATTTATGTTAGCCGATAATTATCGTCATCCGATTAGTTGTCCGATCGTTTTACTTTTTTACACAAAGTAATCATAAATAGGTAGCAAATGAAATTTTTTTGTATCTTATATCTGAATTCACAATTCTGCAATAGTGCAATCCGATTGGGCCAATTCCAAGACTTGGATTTTGACAATGTAAACTTATTATAACTGTTGTAGCTAAATCTATTTGATATTATGTCCGTTCATCGACAATGTTCTTGATTCACATTTTAAATTCTAGCATTGCAGGACCCAATCAGTAGAGATATTACCTTTATATGGTGAATATGAACCCGTAAAATGAAATCACCAAGTTCAACCAAGCTGGAGTACGACAGTTTTCTGCGTTTGTTATAGAACCGGCTATTGTAGAACAAATGAGAAGCCTATGTTAAGGCATATATATTCTCCAATGTTAACGCAGTACTGGCCGTATAATATTTTTTGATTTATATGTCCTAATTAGGTTAAGAAGAAATTCTAACCATAAATGTTTCTGTGTAAAAATATGTTTAAACATCCAAGTCGTTTTGGAGGAGTATGCAAAAAATATCGTATTGTTAATTACTTTTTTTAAAGCAAAAGTGTTAGTCATGAGAAAAAACAATATTTTAGAAATAATGTACCTACATGAATTTAATCATATTTTTTTTTTCAAGTCTTTTATCCTAGCTGTTTTAAGGAGAATACTTTAGAAAGGAACTGTCTTACGGCACTAAAGCGCAGCAAAGGCCTTAAACTGAGAATTGCGATACGCTGAAATTGGAATTCCCACGAAAACATTATTTTGTTGCCAGAGCTTCTAGGCAAAGGGACATTATATAAGAGATATGGATTGTCGAAAAGTAAAAATGTATGGGATCTTCAGGGTCTACCGAAATGTCATGAGGTCATTCTGTGTTTTCTGTTATTCTGTGTCAAAATGTTTGCATTTTGTCACAGTTGTTTTACTAGCGCCCAAGAGCCCCAGATGTACTCTACAGACGCATTGGTCTGCACAGTTTTGCCTCGTTTCTGTACCTTTGCAACACCATGTTTAATCTCAAATAGACGTCAAATACACAATTATAGTATTTATCAGGTGTGAACTTCAAATATTTGATCCCGTATTCGTTATTAATAGGATGAGATGGCGCCATGGTAACTCCAAGGATGTTTATTCCCGAACGGGTGCCGTACTTTATACAAATTCTAACAAAGATTGAAAGAATCCTTAAAACATTTTTTTATGAATATGATTTTTAATTTCTCTCCCGTCTTATTATACAATGTACAGTACGTTGACTTCTTTTGATCCGATATTTATAAATTGGTAATATAAAGGGATTTATTTAAAAAAAAATTACATATTTTATGATTAGTTTAAATACTGACAAGCAGATTCTTAGTTCATCTATGGAGAATTTTCAATAGATCCCTATTTCGGGATAGAAAACTGATAATTCTATTTATTCCGCCAGTAAGATTCATCATCAATATATCAGCCAAAAGACATCCACTGCAGGCCTCTCCCAAGCGTCACCACATTGATCGGTCCCGTGCGTCTCGCATCCAGCAGATCTCCGCCACCTTCACCAGGCCATCGGTCCACCTGGTGGGAAGCCATCCAACGCAACGTCTTTCGGCTCGGGGTCGCCACTCCAGAACTTTTCTGCCCCATCGGCCAAAGTGCGTCCGCTCCGCGAGCAATGTGCCCTGCCCACTGCCACTTGAGTTTGGCAATTCTTCGGGCTATGTCGGTAACCCTGGTTCTCTTGCGGATCTCTATATTTCTGATTTGATCGCGCAAGGAAACTCCGAGCATAGCCCTCTCCATTACCCTTTGGGTGACTGTAAGCTTTCTGACCTACTATTAAATTTAATAACGTTCCCGTAAAGAGGAAGCAGTCCGTGTGCTATCTTGGTCTCGTGTTAGAGAGGAATTTTGCATTTATAGATCATATTAAAATAGTCGGTGAAAAAGCAAAAAAAAATTTCTATGCCTTAACGAGAATATCTAAATCTACGTGGGGTCTGTCTTTTTTAACTTTAAAAACTATTTATGGGGCTACTTACTTGGGTTGTATTTGCTACGGGGCGCCAGTTTGGGCTGATAGGGCCACCATAGGGGCGGTGCGACGTAAGTTGCTTCAGAGTCAGCGTTTGGCTTTGATATTCTTATGCAAAGCGTACAGGACGGTTAGTATTGAGGCCTTACCGGTACTTGCTGGCGTACTTCCGGTCGACCTTGAAGTGCAGCGACGTGCTGCAATGTACTATTCCGCACGAGAGACCACGGACGCGAACTTTTTAACGCGGAGTGATCGTGAGAAAATCTCTAGATTATTTAAACCACCTATTGACGTCTGGGAGGAACTTTTATCCGAATGGCAATGTAGGTGGGATAATTCCATCAAGGGCCGACATCTCCACCAATTCTTTCCATCCGTTCGCGTTCGGCTGGCCAGGACGTGGCTGGAGGTGGATCACTGTGTTGCCCAATTTCTCACAGGGCATGGTAACTTTAAAAGTAAACTGTTTTCCTTCAAGCTCGTTGCCTCGCCTTTATGTCAGTGTTCTACATCTGACTGCGAATATGTACAATCTCAATTAAAAGAAAAATTATCACGGATAACAAGGCTTTACAAGTTTACGAGTAATAGTCGACCAACTTATAAAATGTACTTGGCACAGTAAAATTTTTGTACAAATGCCAATGAAAAATTACTTAAATAACGTTGTTAGATATGTAAAACAGATAGTAAATATATGCTTATGAACCATGTAAAAATATACAAAAATAAAATCATACCATCCTTAATAATAATGATTTCTAAATTAATAATGTTTAAGCTCGAATAACGCATTGGAGTGGCCGGAGTCGTTGGCAGTTCCAGAACGTAGTCCATACGGCGCATGCGCGCAGTGGAGTCTATTTTGTGTTAGTGCAGAAGTATTTTCGACGTTTTGTAATTAAAACGTAAAAGTAAAATCAAATTAGATTCGATTTCCAAGCAAATTACTTATTTTCTTCTGTCCATCCTTCTATAAAGTCAATATTCGACCCGACTTCATCACTAATTGAGTAGCGTAAAACTTTCCAGAATGAAATAGTGAATACCGCAGATTAGAGGATTCACCTCTAATCTGCGGTATTAGAGGAGATTAGAGGTGAATACATACGATTTTTTTCTAATGCCGAAAGAGAAATAAACAAGGAGCGTGTACGCAAGGATCCAGGAACGAACTATACCATTCCCCGTGGCTCTAACGCGCGCTCGTATCCTTTCGCAATTCGCACCCGCGGGGTACTCAAATAGATACTATATTTCTAACTTCAGTTGCGAAGTTAGATTTTATAATTCCTTCTTCAGTTACCAGTTAGTACTTATTTAGTTTAAGTCAAGAGTGAATAGATTACATGTAGGCAAGCGTGCTTCACCGTAGACCACATCATCGCTTACCACCGGGCGAGATAGTGGTCAAACGCGAGAATATAGATTAAAAATCCTATGTGGGCCCGTTTTTAGACTTTGTGAGCCGCTGAAACCGTTCTGATGTTTATGTAACAACAACAAAGCCCTCTTTTTAGTCCGCATTATTTTGCAACTTCGGAACCCTATTACTGCGCGTGGCCCGACACGCACTTGGCCGGTTTTTTATTTTTATTACTTTTTATTACCTTTTATCATCATCATCATATCAGCCGAAAGACGTCCACAGCTGTACATAGGCCTCCCCCAAGCGTCGCCATATTGACCAGTCCCGTGCGTCTCGCAACCAGCGGATCCCCGCAACCTTCACCAGGTCATCGGTCCACCTGGTGGGAGGCCTTCCAACGCAACGTCTTACGGTTCGCGGTCGCCACTCCAGAACCTTTCTGCCCCATCGGCCATCCGTTCTGGGAGCAATTCGCTCTGCCCACTGCCACTTAAGTTTAGCAATTCTTCGGGCTATGTCGGTAACCCTGGTTCTCTTCATTTCTGATTCGATCACGCAAGGAAACTCCGAGCATATCCCTCTCCATTGCCCTTTGAGTGACTGTAAGCTTTCTGATAAGGCCCATTGTAAGCGACCACGTTTCAGAGCCATATGTCATCACTGGCAACACACACTGGTCATAGACTTTCGTCTTAAGATACTGTGGTAAGTTGGACGAGAAGATACCGCGCAACTTCCCGAACGCTGCCCAGACGAGTCGGATTCGACAGTTGACCTCTTTCTAGAAGTTGGACCTACCCAATTGGTTCGTTGACCCAGGTAGCAACTTCGAGTGTAGAGTCTTCGACCTTGATAGGAGTGGGTGTAACATGGGCATTCAACATCACCTTGGTTTTTTTTCACCTTCTTTCGGAAGCTCTACTAAGATCATCGAGCGTTGTACTGAGGTCCTTCACGGTCTCAGCCATAACCACTATATCGTCGGCAAACCGAAAGTGAGTGATGTACTCGCCATTAACGTTGATGCCTAGCCCTTTCCAGTCCAGAACCTTGAAAAGATTCTCCAGTGCAGCGGTAAACAGTTTCGGAGATTTGACATCTCCCTGTCTCACACCTCGCTGCAGAAGGACGGGTTCCGAGGCCTGATCCTGAAGTCGAACTGACATGGTGGCGTTTTTGTATAAACATTTCAACACTTCGATGTACCGGTAGTAAATTTGCCACCGTTGGAGAGACTGCAGTACAGCCCAAGTCTCGATCGAATCGAAGGCTTTCTTGTCCACAAACGCTAAACAGAGAGGCAGGTTATACTCTTCGGTCTTCAGTATAACCTGCCGCAGCCTATGTATTTGGTCTGTGGTTACCTTTTATGTATGCAAATAAAGCATGAATTAATTTATGTTTAATTGTTCTGTCTTTCATTCATTCAATCATTTAATAAAGCTGCTTTTTAAATGTTTGATAAAGGTAAATCACTTTTCTTCTAAATAGTACGCATATTGTTATAACATGGGATTTAATGGGAATAGTAAATGGGACCTATCGCCAATACCTAAAAAATGGGATCTAAAAGTGGGATCCAACGAAAATAAATCTTTTGTATTTTGCTTTAGAAGTCACTTTATTTTTCGTGAAAATGTTTATATTGTTTCTCGCTTTTTAGAGTTTAATATATTTAATTACCAGTTTTAATTTAATTACGTATTTTCACATAAAAAATTGTCAAAAGTCGAATAGGCTGTTTTTGTTGTAAAAAAATATGTCCAGTTGCAAAAACACGCCATTTTCTGAAAATTTTAATTTTTATGAGATATTGTTTTTTTTTTTGTTAAGAGTTCAAGTGCAAGTGATGAAATGGAATTAACTCCACCCGATATTTTATCTGAGGCGAAAACTGCGCAAGATGAAATTTTGCCCCCAAGATCTCGAGAAAGATATATGGCGACTTACGATAATTTTATTTTATGGAAAAAACAAATGTATTTATTTATTTATTTATTATATTCTTTATTGCACACCATAAAAAAATTACATACAGATTAAACATTTTCAAACAAAGTGTATGTAATGTAATTCTTTGATTTGTTGTTACTTTTTCCCACAACTGTATTGAAAAACGTCCGCGTCGTGTGATACACGGGTGTGTAGGTTATTGCAAACTCGTGACATTAAAAACCCTCGCCGGCTTCGGCTCGGACTTCTTAAAGACAGCTCGTTTGCAATAACCTACTTTCCACCCTTGTATCACAATGTATTATTGACGCACCAAACACGTAAGATTTTCAGTAGCTTGCAGTGTCGCGCCGTTTGCTATACCGCACTAGCGGCAGTGAAACTACGCGACGCGACACGGCGCGTCAAACTTGGTGATTTGGTCTAATTTGTCGCGTAGTTACGCCTAGTGCGGTCTGACCTTACTTGCGTAACTCACTAATTCACACGTTTAATCGCAAACGAATGGAGCTCGTGGCTAAATAATAACAGCCGCACGGGTCGATCTTCAAGGTTAAGCAACGCTTGACGAGGTCGGTCCGTGGATGGGTGACCATTTCAACATACCGAGTTTCCTCCGTGCCTCGGAAAGCACGTTAAGCCGTTGGTCCCGGCTGTCATTTGAAGATCTTTGACAGTCGTTACGGGTAGTCAGAAGCTTGAGATCTGACACCAGTCTTGCCATAGGGTGCCGTGTTATCCAGTTACTGGATTGTGGAGGTCTGATAGGCAGTCGCTCCATGTAAAACACTGGTACTCAGCTGAATCCGGTAAGACTGGAAGCCGACCCCAATAAAGTGGGCAAAGGCTAGACAGAAGAAGAATCGCAAACGAATGAAATTTCTGATCCTTTGCTTTACTTGGTTAAATTTTGTCTGCCCGACAACGTTAAACACGCAATGAAACTGTTGAATCGCCAAAATAATAGGCATTGCGATCAATTGTGTGAATTTGTATGTTAGGGCGCAAATACACATGCCTGTACCTTGCATAGTGTGTGTTTGACATGCCTGTAGCATGTGTATTTTTGCCCTTACGCAATTACTTCGTTGTGACTCGAAAATCTTCTCTTTATAGAAGTTCGAGACAAATAGACAAAAGAGTAAGTAATTAGCTTAGCCACGTTTATACAAATCTGGTTTTGACCTGAATCTGATTTGAATTCAAGATACTTCGAATTCTAGTCGAGCATCCCACCTTTCAGGTACTATTTTTTCTTATAGCAACATCGGTCAAAGCGGAGAAGCTAGGGATTGCCTCGAACGGCGGTGAAACGGACTGCGAGCGTCTCTGAATAAATAAACAGCTGAGCAGCTTCGTGAAAAAATCTTTGATACTTGATTTACATTCTCGCTGAGTGTTATCAAGGACAGGCCTCATTAGGGCAACTTTTATCGTTTTGGGCACAGATTTTAGATGACAAGACGCGTATTTTAAAATTGCTTGGACACGCTTTTTTTGGTGCTAAGTTACCCATGATTGTCAGTAAATGATTACTAATCCAGGAATACGATTTTTTTACACACAAACTTACAAGACAAAAGGCTTGTAACTATGAAAGCAACACATGCATCTCTCTCTTTGTGCAGAAGGAATTACGACATAGGTACCTATCCTGCCTGCATTCCTCAAATTAAGTGAATTCGACAAGGCACAGGATTTGATCCCATTAATCGACCAATCACGTGCGAGATGAAAGATGAAATTGTTATATCCGTCTATGTGATAGGTCGATTGATGGGGTTAAATCCTTCGCCTTGCAGAGTTCACTTACGCAATTAGGCTGCTGACGTACACACTCATATTTCTCTCCAGTTTTTATGACAACTTCCAATCATGAGTAGTAAGATGTATGTCAGGTACAACACCAGACTGCGGGTTGCTACAAAAAACATCCTAATGCATAAAATCAACCTCGTTTTCCCGACTCGGGGTTCAAACCCCGCAAGCTGCACGCTCAGCAGACAGATGAAACCAGCGTGCAAACGGAACGTGCATTAATGCTGCTTATGGAGCCATGCCTACCAGTCCCATATATCATTTGTGTCCACGCTACTAAGTGGTTAAACAGTTGGAATGCATCACTTATGGAGCGGGACACTTAGTTGGCCGTCATACACTTTCTTACACTTTCTTTTTTTTTTAGCTGATTTTAAAATGAGAATCACGTCTAAACGGCTAGTCGTATTTTTTTGGAAAAAAATTATGTTACTTTAGACCATTTTCTTAATAATTTGATCTAAGCACATTTTGAGTTTTATTCGTATAACATAGTGTAATTAATTAGTAAATGTATGTCTAAAACGGACAAAAACACGACAATCGCACCAAAACCGCTGGGCGTATTTTAATAAAATCGACACTATCTCAAAGACAATTTATTTATCTACATTTTGATATGAAGCTTTTTTATTTAAAAGTCGTAGAATAATAAGGAAAGTACAAAAAAATTTGGGTCGCGCGGTTGCTAAACATGTGCGCGGTTTGTTCCCTCAAGGTCGTTGGCGTTAGTCGTCGTCTTAACTAGTGATGGGACACATCTTGGCTGGACACCGCGAACTTAACCAAGTTACTATTTCGTGGCCACGTGCTGTAAACATGACGTACGACAAACTTTAACTATTTTACTAAAAGTCTGGTATCAGGGTCAAAGGAAACCGGTACTAGGCTATTGAATTTAATTCTAGAATTCTACTAATATAACATCTAAAAGTGAAAATCTGGATATTTTTTAATACAAATTTCACGCCTCAACTACTGAATGGATTAGAAATACGGATGCATTAGGACAGGATACTTTTCATCTCGGGGTGATAATTTCCAATCACACAGGCGAAGCCGCTGGAGACATTCTTTAGAAAAAGAATTTATAGAATGCCTGCAAATTATAAACAGCTAAATAATGTCCAGCTCTTTCTATAATTTAGTACCTAGATAAAATAAGGTTTCACTCCACGCTAGGAGGCATTCGACAATAAATACTAACCAACTAAATTTGGCAACTAATCCAACTACAGTGCCACAAAAAGGCTATAAATACATATGTGTAATAATTTAAATAAGTACTGATCTTACGTGGAACCTGTCTGACCTCCTACTACTGTGTATTTTTCACGACTAATAATTCAGAAAATAAAATTGCCTCTGTTAAATCCTACGCCTTTTACCTGTCCCAAACGGGCAAACGCGACGCTCAACAAAACAGCAACTCTTATGCAATTTACGGAATCAGTGCTTATTTCCTATTCGAGACGTAACAAGGGAGTTAAGTTTATTTAACAGCAATTTGCAGTATGTTAAGTGTAGCGCTGGCGCTTATTGCCGCTCTACTCTCGTTACACTCTCCGCCCGGATGGTATTGCTAATTGGGTTCCCTAGTTGCCGGAAATCGTATAAAGTTTCACTAATACGACAGAAACTGATGCCAGGATGTTAGTAACAAATTAAATATCAACGTGAATGGGCCTGCTTCGTGATTCTACTCAGGTGCTTTCGGGTGTCGTCGTCACCTAGGCTCGGCTTAGCTGTGTCGGTGTTTCGGGCCTAATGTGCAATCTTTACTGCTCTGTGGGCTTAGTGCTTAAGTTTTTACTCGTGCTCGCGTTAAAGTAAACGTCAATTTGTATTGAATCTGGATGAGCGCCGTCTGGTGACAATAAGGTGAAACCGCTTTTTACCCGACTACGGTGAAGCAAAGGGAGGGTTATGTTTTTTTGTATACAAATTAAATATCAACGGTGCTTTCGGGTGTCGTCGTCACCATCGTAATGGTACGGAAGCTCACTTGGTTTACGTTGTGTCGGATTTTCAGGCTCACCATACAAAACTGAGACCACCAAACAGTTACCATTAACTTTTTATTGGTAAACTTTGCTTTAGGACACTGTTGCGGCGTTTGACCTGGGGTCGGCCATTGCATTTTTCGCTTACGGTTATCGTAAAGAATCCACTTTTCATCACATGACACAATTCGATCCAATATTCCTTCATTTCTATACAAATAATACAAATAATTTATTATTCCTTCATAAGTATGTACAAACATCTGGTAATTGAAGTGCTCTTATAGGCAAAAATAGCCTGTAGTAGAGCACTTCGCTCTTCTAAAACGTATTATTATAACAAGTACCTAACAGCATACAATTTTGAGAATATGATAACTAAAATCAGAATAAAAAATATAAAAAATAATAATAATTGCAAAAATTAAATTATATTAAAAGGATAAAATATAAAATGCCAATCAAAATGAAAAACAAATTAAATCAAAATTAAAACGATTTATAAATTAAAGTAATATCACAATCAAAATTAATATTAAATCACAATAATATTTCAAAAAATAATCGCAATCAAAATTAGAATAAAATCACAATAAAAATCAAAACATAGATTAAAACAAAATCATAATGAAATAAAAATTGAAATAAAACAAAAATAACGATCAAAATTAAAGTTAGACTAGAAATATTGAGAGTATCAATTTTACAAATTCGTTTTAACTAACATAAGAGTGTGTTTTGTTTGTGTTAGTGAGTGCGCATGAATTGTATGTGTGCGTTTGCATATGAAGTGTATGTTTGGAGTGCAGGTGACAGAATTATGATGCATGCTGCAAGAGGGCTCCAATGTCCTCGTAGGTGAGTGGTTCAAACTACTTAGTAAGGCTTTTTTTTTGCATTCATAATAATGTTTAGTGTACAAATGTAGCTCTTTGTTTACTTTATTGTACAAGTGGGATGAACGTCTTGCATGCAACACAATTTGGTTTTTGATTGCGAAAGATTTGCCACAAGGTCTTTCCTTCTCTTTCTTAATATACTGGCATAATAGGGCAGTGTCTTGTGTTTTTTTTTAAGATGGCTTGTACAACGTATAGCTTTTTTACTGAGAGCAAACCATTTAACTGGTAAAGCATATGAGAGGGATACCTAACCCTTTTAAAATGCATTATTTTTATGAGAGCTGGTTGTGCTCTCTTCACCTTAAAAAAACAGTTTTCGCTGCACCACCCCAGATAGGTATACAATACACCAAGACAGATTGCACCAAAGCGATATAGATTTCCCTAAGCAAGTTTCTAGAAGGATCACCATTTGCCCCGGATGGAACAACATGCCTCAGAGACTTGAATATCCAGCTCAACTTTCTGACCCTACCAACAACGTGCTCAAGTTGGGGATACCAGGATAGTCTCTGGTCAAGAACGACACCTAAATACTTGGTCTGTGTGACCTTGTTTATGGTAGGGCATACAATTTTGATTTTGATGGTCGCCTCATACGTGAACCCTGATAGCGAAGTCCCTTCAAGCTGCCCACGATTGCTAATGACGAAGCACATATAATTACTTTTTCAGGTGTTCAGGGTGAGTAAATTATTTTTCAGCCATTCAGTAACCCGAGCCATGCCTTTTGAAGCATCCTGCCTAACCCCGATCTAGGACTCTGCAGAGAACACAATTGCTGTGTCGTCGGCATATGAAAACACTCGTGCGTTAATTATTTTCATTTTGCACAGCTCATTAATGTATATTAGGAAGAGGCTGGGGCCCAATACGCTACCCTGTGGCAGGCCGTATGAGATCTCTACGTCGTCGCTGACGCATTGCCCCGGTCTAAACCTCTGTTTCCTATTTGAAAGATAATCTTTCAGAAGGTTGAGTGGAGTACCCCTTATTCCAATGATGCAATGCTTGTTAACCAGGATTGGGACAGAGACGGTATTGATTGCCTTTTTAAGGTCTAGAAAGGAGGTGAGGCATTTGTCTGCATTATTAAGATGTTCAGTTACAAGTGAGCTAAGAGCAGTAACTGCATCTTCTGTTGATATTTTATGCCTGAAGCAAATTGCGTCGAGGATAGAATTTTAAAAGTATTTAAATATTTAGGAGTGTAACATTTATTAATTTTTCTAAAATTTTTGATATAGCCGGCAGAACGGATATAGGCCTATAGTTGTTGATGTCGTCTTTGTCCCCACTCTTGTAAACTGGAGTAATAATAGAATGCTTGACGGGGTCCTGGAAAACGCCATCCCTAAAGCATAGGTTAGCAAGATTTCTGTATCGAAGCAACAAGGCAACACAAGTTTCAACACGCGTTTCTTTCTGCAGATCAGTCAAATCATGAGGCACCCATTTATCATAATTTTTTTTTTTATTTATTTGACGCAAGTGAGTCAATATTGTTGGTAAGGTAACGTTAAACCATGCCGCTAATTCCTGGGTAGTTTGGCTCGGATCGGCTTCCACCATCTCTTTCAATTCATTGCTATTCACCTGTGTTGGCGGTCTTCCACGTGGTTCGTTCTTCAAATCAAACTTTCCATCACGGAAGCGTTTAAACCAAAATCGCATGGTGCATTTGTTAGAATCTTAAAGGAACTCTATATAAAAGTACCGAAATATGTCAAGATGGTTATTTACTGTGTATCAGAGTTCCTATGTATGTGGTGTAAAAGGGAAAGGTTTTATGAAGAAAAGCACAGAAAGACAAGACTAGGTATTTATTTCAATTAGGCTTGTCAATTAATTCATATTAAGGCTCGGAGAGCTTACCGCCGGTCGCTAGACCTAGTTCTCGTGGAGAAGAAGGGCAAGAAACTCCACGGAAGCAACTATGGTTGTAAAAGTATTCATAGACATCTTTTACAACCATATAAATATCGTTTTATCACAATAAAGATCTAATTCTATTATGGCCATTATTAATCATGTAACATTTCAAAATGTTACATAATCAAAAAAACAAGGATAAGGCAAAGAACGTGACTAGCCCTTAAATTAATTTAACATCATTATGAATAAAGGCCACAATATGAAAATTGAGTTCCAACACAACCATTAGCAATAATCAAGTTATAATATCAAATAACTTACGTGAAGCTTGTGTAGTCCATCTTTCACAGAATATAACAATTCAGGAAAACAATATCAATATCACTATCACAATATAACAACTGGTCTGTACTGGCTTGTAGTTCACAACGAAGTGGGTCAACTTACGAATTACACACTATTTATAGTAACGAGTCGACCTGTCAAATGTCCCCACCATTTTCTACATTTCTATAAATTATCTCACAATTAGGTCAATAATCAATTCTTGAGTAATGAATTTTTTTTAAAACGTATCAAGACAATTAAGGAATTTAATATCGCCTATTTAGTCATTCTTAATCAATATTCGAAAGAATATATTGATACTAACTGACAGTCTTGTATTAATTGTCTCAAAAGACTAAAATAGCAATATAAAATCCAGGATACATCACAATGATCATTATAAATTACGTAATATTTTATAGGAATATCATCACTATGGCTTATTTGTAAGTTTAGAGTTATTTCCTGTACATACAACAATATTTACTCAGGTGGGTACTCTAATAATTGAAGGTATTTGACAACACAATAATAATTCAGGTAGGTACTTTGACATTTGTCGGTAGATGCTTAATAAATATGACAGTTTGTATTTTGTAGCAAACCCATTGTGCTTAAAAGTGTAAATTCATGATTTAATAACGTCACACGTACTTCCAATAACGTCACACGTACTTCCAATACTAACACATTCATTAGCAGTCCACTCTCCAAACGCAACATTGATATTGCGAGCTGTTTCTGCCGCGTTAGTTCTGCGTCGGAACTCATATTCAAAAATCACTCGAATTTTCGAAGTATCCATCTTTCTTGTCTAAGCTGAATAAAAAAAACAACAGAAAGTCGATAATCGAATGTTGCACATTTTTTAAAAGAAGAACTTCATAGACCATGTGAAAAAGGTTTCACTCAAAAATCTGAAACCATGAAGGTTCTATGTCAATTCGAAGTACCTATTACAATAAAACGGCAATTTCATAATTTAACACCTATTATTTTCTCTTTTATCATCTTCTTCATTGGACTAATGGTCACAAGCGCTACCACTAACCATAAAGTCCTGGAATAGAAACTGGTGAAATGTGGGTTTATCTCTCTTCAGGGAATACAGGCGGGTACAGGCGTAATGTTATGTATGACTGCTGATTCATCCAATTATGGTTTGTTATTTTACCTAACCGTCATTACCTTTGACGTAATTTCCGGTATGTAATGCACGTCATGTTGTTGACAGCTTGTCACCGATTCGCTTCACACTTTTTGTATCTGTTGAAATATCTGATTCCTTAGTAATAGCAATTTCCGCAAGACAGTGTTTTCTCAGAAAATAAATATTTCTCGACGACATTTATCGAGCAGTATTTTATCGAATATAATTTCATTATACATCTAAAACTAATAACAGGTACCTATAGGTATTTCACCTTAAGTTGCCCTTTATTAATAAAAATGGACCGCAAAGTCTAAAATCGTACCAAGTCGAAAGTAAATTAGAAGAAAGGATTATTTAAGCAATTAATTATGTTAATGGCTTTAATAAGTGCTGAAGTCGAGAAAAACGGAAAAGAATAAATTATTTTGGGTAAAAACAATGAAAAGGAATACGTTGAGCAATAAAGATATAGAAAAAGCTTTGTCCTTTATACAATGAAGTGAAAATCAATGCGAATCCGTACAAATAAGTCACAGAACTATTCTGAGATATATAAAACGGTCCACGTCAACATTTTATTCTGCCACCAAAATAGCTTTTCAATATTATGTAGGTATCCACTCGTTTTGCATAAGGTATCTAGCAGTTGTTTTGTTGCTGTTTAAGCTCAAAGTTTTGTAATTCCACGTCAACTAAATGATTCAAATATTGTCATGTAGGCGTGGTAGGGTGTATAATTTAGGTCCAAAAAAATAAGAAGTATATTTAAAGTTTGAACTTTAAAGCTCGCCAAATTATGTAACTATGGTAGTTAGATATGAAGACCGTACAAGTAATACATGTAGGTGATAAAACAATTGTTTTTATGTAGTTATAATTGAGTATTTAATATTTTATACACAGTGTATATTTTTAGCCATATACGAGTATACAGACAAATTTTCCAATATTTTAAGTAAGAAATTAATTTACTTATTAATTTATTTTCATTAATAAATCGTTCCTAATTGTAGAGAAAAAAAGTAAAATATGAAGAAAAACCAGGGAATTCCTAAAAGAATAACCTCAAAATGGTTTACAATGTTGTGTGTTCAAGATGAAATAATTAAATTTGTTTCCGCTAAGCTCTATTTTGTTAAGGTTTTGATTCGCATCAACAAAGCGAGCGACGGCGCCCGCAAATTGCAGACTCATTGTTTGATCCAAACAAACATTCGCGGGCCGCTCCTTCTCACAAAGGAACTCCATTTACTGCGAACAAATCATTTTCATTGTTTTTATTTATTTTTTTAATTACTTACAATATTACTTGCTAGCTGCTTCTCGCGGCTACGCTCGCATGGACTTTGTACTTCCACAATACTTTAATAAATTTTAGCCTGTGTGTTATTCTGAAGTATAGACTTTATTACTGGAAAGTTTCATCAAAATCTGATGTGTAGTTTTTGCGTGAAATTTTAACAAACATCTATACTTACAAGCTTTCACATATATAATACCTATTAATAATATTACTATTTATTTTTTAGGATTCCGTAGTCAACAAGGAACCCTTATAGTTTCACCATGTCCGTCTGTCCGCAGTTTAGCTCAGAGACTCTAATTACTAGATAGCTATAATTTCGCATGGATATACATATGTACCATCAAGGGTGGCCGATAGATACAAACCATCGGGCAGTCAAGATGTAAACCCTTAGGTTAAGACATCGTGAGTGGGCAGGTAGTTGGGTAGAATCGTGAAAATGAAATCACACAAATTATTCGATACCCTAGGTTTATTCAAATAGTCACAACTCACAGTTACAATCTTGCTTATTTATATAACGGATTGACAGTGATTCTACTACGTCTTAGCTCTAAGACGGTCAGTACTCAACTGCCATATTCTGCTGTGTCGCGCTTTTCCTATCCACTTGTGTGGTGGGGCGCGCCAGTGCGTTCATGATTTTCCGCCAGGGGCGTCTTTTGTCTTTTTTTGACGTCCGTACTATTGACTATTCCCGACACATATTGATCACGCTGACAAAGTGTTTTTTTAGTATAGGTACTTCCTGTACACGTAAAATGGGCATGTTGTATAGTGTGGGATAGGCCTTTAAAAAAATATTACGGGTTTGTGAACGCCATTTTTCGATTCAAGGATCCGTTTGCGTAAAATTAATCTTTAAATTGCATATTTTTGTTAGAGTCAAGTGACCCCCTCCTGCCAGCTAAATAATTGCTTATGGATATGGGAAAAATTCAGCACCAACTATACTGTATTGGAAGTAGTACCTATATATAATTAAATTAAAAGCAAAACTATCACAGCTAAGTAACAGTTTACAGGTTTACGAGTAATAGTCCACCAACATATAACAAAAACGATAATTTTCTAAGTCATATTCCATTGAAATATTCCCTCTTCATAATCTGCATTATTGTGCAACTACGGAACCCGATTACTGGGCGTGGCCCGACACACTTGCCTGTTTTTTTTTACTTCTGCCCTCATTTTTATATAAGGATCTGCAGTAAAAATCAAAGATTTAGATTCTCTTTGAAGAAAGAAGAAAAAAATAAAAAGTAATTAATTGCCACAAAACGACATGCAAACATTATAACAAGAACTGAGGTAGTAGATTTTGAAAAGTAGTTCTTAAATTATGTTAGAAAGGTAAAAAAAGACAAAAAAGTAATGCGAGTATAAATAAAAGCAGATGCATGCCATGGTTATGGCAAGAAGGCTTCCACTCAGCATAATGCTGTGCCTTGGGAGACCCACATCACGGCGCTGATATTCAGTGGTCGTCTAGGATGTGACGTACGGTTTTGTGAGTGCCTGGGCTTAGTATCTAATTATTTTAGTTCATAATTGGTTTCCCTTAGTTATTACTGAAATACTTATTAAGTAAGGCATACATTTTAGCTTTGTTTGTCTTGGTGTCGCAAGAGCTATTGCTGAGCAGTGAGAGTGAAGTCTTGGAATACTGGCAAAACGTGGGTGCACCATAGGTCTAACTTTTCAGGAAATACAGTCGTTATGTTTTATTATGCAGCATTTTTTTTCTCCTAGCCTACTAGTTCATATTGTCGCAGATAATTTAATACTAGCATACAGATGCCTCATCCAATACAAAGAAACGGTGCCGACGATATAACGTTTTTCGTCTGATTATTTTTATCAGAACATCTATAGCGTTCGGTTCCGTTTCACGGCTATAGATGGTGTTAGCAGCGAATTCCAAGTAAAAGGGTTTATTCGGTTCGTGAATATTTTTTGATTCATACGTCAATCGATTGGTCTTAACCTTGCGAGTGTCACTGGCTACATTAAAATTGGAAAATAGAATTAAGGCGGCTTTTCGGCGCCATATTGTGGACGACCAATTTTCTTTTTTCTTCCTAACCCATCGTGTGGGTATTAAAAAAAGGTTTGAAAAGGTGATTTCAAAAATATACCTAAAATGTACCTAATTCGAAAAAAATGTTAACTAAAAAGTTATAAATAAAAAAAGCTAATTCAAAAAATCTAAAATCCCGACTGCTTAAGAAGCGAACTAAAAAAAGTTAATTCAATAAATCAAAAACCCCTACTGCTTAAAAAGCGAACTAAAAAGACCTTCGGCAGTCGGGTAAAACGTAGGTTTAGGACGTGGCTGGAGGTGGATCACTGTGTTGCCCAATTTCTCACAGGGCATGGTAACTTTAAAAGTAAATTGTTTTCCTTCAAGCTCGTTGCCTCGCCTTTATGTCAGTGTTCTACATCTGACTGCGAATATGTACAATCTGCACATCATATCTTATGGGAGTGTATTCTTTGGCAGAATGAACGTAATATTATGTTGAATAATGTAGAGGCTACCTCAGGAGTTGTTTACTATACGGACCTTGTGGAAACTAGAACAAATTTCCGTGCGTTCAAGCGTTTTTGCCATACCTATTATTGGAATCAAACATAGCAGCTCACAATGTTAGGACCCATTAATTATTAATTCTTATTTTTATCCGTGGTGCTAGGCAACTGGGCTTATCCCAGTTGTAAACGACCCTTTGTGCCTAGTGGCCTTGTTTGTTCTGTCTCCTGCTTGATATGGAGGGAAGTGGAAATTTATGTTTTTTCCTACTCCTCCGTTATTCTTTTCTGATTAATTTCGTTGCGGGATCCAAGACAGTTAAATTCATTCTCCGGGACTTCGTCGAGCTTCATTGCCTCGGCGCTTTTCTGGTGGTCGCCACTGTTGATTCTGGCTTTCAGGAGTTGCAGTGGTTTGGGAATAGTGCGGTGGGTTTGTCCCATAAAAAAAAAAAAAAAGTCGGGTAAAACGACTTAAACAAGAAGAAAATCATGGTGTGCAGTCGGAGGATACATATTCGCGAGCTGGTTGATCAAAACCAGATGTATCCTCCGACTGCACAGCATGATTTTCTTCTTGTTTACGTCGTTTTACCCGACTGCCGAAGGAAGGTAATGTGTTTATCAGTCAATGTATGTAAGTATGTAAGTATGTATGTATGTGTGTATGTATGTAAGTATGTATGTATGAATGTGAAAAAAAGTTACACTTTCCGCACAATTTGGCTGCTTGGAAAACGCTCTTTTCGAGGATATGCATTGTAAATCATACTTAGAACGCGATTCAATATTTGTAGATATTTTTATTTCAGTTTTTATCATTCCTATAAAAGCCATCATAGCTAGAACATGAAATATACGTGAGTTCATCGATTTTCCTGCGTTAATTGAGAATGAGAGGCAATTAACGATTAAAATAATGTTAATCGTTATCGTTTATCGTATGTCAACTCGTAACAGTACCTACCTAACGTAAGCAAAAACGTTGGTACAGTGGATTACTAATGTTTGCCATAATTTTATATACCATTCTTGCATTTGCCTTAAAAAAAAAAAAAAATCTTTCTTTCTTTCTTAATATCATTACTTGTATTGTTCATGAAAATCATATTGTTATATTTCTTGAATTATATTGATTAAAATATGATTATAGGACACAGATTTTTTCATTCACAAGGAAACCTAATCTTCCATGCATGCTTGCTTTGCAAATGATGAAACCTGGCGGTCGGCGGCCACTGCCGCGGCACGCGCGCTTCGCTCGTTCGCGTTCTCGCGTTATGTGGTCACAAACACAAACTGTTTATTGTATAAAGATTGAATCATTTGATTACAGAATATATGATTATACGATACAGATTTTTTAATTCACAAGGAAACCTAAAAACAAAACCTAATCTACCATGCATGCTTGCTTTGCAAAAGAAGAAATCTGGCATGACTAAGAAGGTGATATGACAAGCGTTATTAGTATAAATGATAATAGTGCAAGTAAATATTATGAGGAGGACGATTAAGGTAAACAATAATAGTACAAATTATTTTATGGAAAACAAAACAATACCACGTACCGTACATGCCAACGTTGTAAAAACACTACTTCTGTAGAATAGTTTAAACATTGTTCTATTAATGTAGCTCGAGCAAATACCTAACTCAATCTCTTCCTTAAGCCCTAACGTTTTCCACATTGCTTTTCCTTCTCTATTGTCATAAAAGATTAGTTTGTTTTACCTGAATGCAGCAGCTGAGATTGGTTTCCAGATTAGAAAGAAAAACTTAATTTAAACGTTATTTTCCCACTTACTCAATAAAAGTCCAACACAAGTAAAGCTAGTTTCTATAGTTTGATAAGTTTGATGTGCTAATGAATTAATAATTATCGAAAATTCTAAACTAATTTTTCATGTCAAAATAAAAGAAAGAAAATACGAGAAGGATTGCTCATGTGACAGAAGGGAAAAATACCAGCTTCTGCCAGCGGCTTCGCCCGCGTGTGAAGTGTTTTCTTATCCCAAAGGAACTTTGTACCGGGATTAAAAGTTTATGTGCTATTTCATACTATAATCTATCTTAGTGTCAAATTTCATCGAGATCCGATCAGCCATTCTGGCGTGATTGAGTAAAAAACATACAACCACATACATCTGTGTCATCCATCTAAACTGTCACATTTATAATATTAGTAAGAAACTAGCTTCTGCCAGCGGCTTCGCCCGCTCGAAAGGTGTTTTATTATCCCAAGAGAACATTGTACCGGTATAAAATGCTACTTATTTGCTTTTCCAGACTATAATCTATCTTTGTGCCAAATTTCATCCAGATCCGTTCGGCAATTCTGGCGTGATTGAGTGATAAACATACAACATCCATCCAAACTTTTGCATTTATAATATTAAGTAAGATACGAGTACTTACGTATATCTTAAAACAAGTAAAACTGTTATCAGCAACAGACGTCAGTTGACGATCACATTTTCATTCATCTAGCACCTTGGACCACCGCCACCGGCTCCGGCATCAAATAAGAACGACTCGCTTTTCCAGGAAATGTTCTTGAATTATTTTTAACTGACGCGTTTAGAAAACCATATTACCTGCCCGTCACGTCATAAATACAATATTTTTGAGAGACAAATAGTTTTAGTGATTCGCAAACAGACGAGTATATAGGTGTATATAAATTCCATAAAAACAAAATAACATGAAGAACATTAAAAAAATCTATTTTCTACGGACTTCGATTTACATATTTTATACACAAACCTACATTTTTCGAAAGAGTAACGGATTACTTTACTTTGCATAACATTCTTCTTTGAACCAAATCCAATCGTATAAATGTTTCGTTAAAAAGATCCATTCCTGTTGCAAAGTTCTGTGAAACGGGTACACGTTAATACCAAAAAATTTTAGGTGAAGGCTCACAAAAGACCCATCGAAAGCAACCCATCAAATATATTTTATTCCTGCACAAAACCCGTTAATATCAAAACAGAGCGTCCTCTTGAAACCCTGTGAAAATCCTTTTTCAGGTTTTTACGAACGTAGTTGGAGAGTACTCCACACTATAATAAAACACTAATATTATAAAGACGAAAGTTTGTGAGTGTGGCTGAACGGATCTGGATGAAATATGGCACACGGATAGATTATAGTCAGGAATAGCACATAGGATACCTTTTATCCCAGGTGTATATCCTTGTTAATTTTTTGACATTCACGCGGGCGAGGTCGTGGCAGAAGTTAGTCTAGATATATACCAACGTGCTTGGACGTATCTCCGAGCATCAGTATTTGATGGAAAGGCGCTTGATTGTGCTCACTTGACAACTAAATTCGTTCACGTGGGGAAAAATGTCAAAGGCGAGAGAGAACCAGAACCGAACGCCAGCCGTACAGCTTTCAAAGATCGGTCTGCCTTTGTAGAGTTCTTTGTTTTATATAGTTCTAAGCTCCAGAACCTCGAACATCGGCGCCGAGTTGCCAGCCTGTCAGTTTTTAATCAGTTACATTTTGGGGAGTGTGCGTTGGAATTGCATGAACTAATTCCTCCTAGCCCGTTCCATCATCGGACTACAAGACGTACGGCGATGCGTCATCGGTACATGGTGGACATCTCACCCATACGCAGCAAACGTTTTGGGAATACTTTTATTATGCGTACAGGAAAGGAGTGGAATTCCCTGCCGGAGTCTGTATTTCCTGATAGCTTCAACCTGGGAGTCTTCAAGTCAAGACTTCAAGATTGAATAGGTTTCTTCTAGGCAAGCGTGCTTCATCGTCGACCACATCATCACTTACCATCAGGTGAGATAGTGGTCAAGCGCAAGCCTATCAATAATAAAAAAAAAAAGTTACACGTAGTGAGATAAAATAAAGTGACACATAAACGGATCCACACACATACTCCTACCAAAATAGGTATCTATTTGACCGTTTCCAAGCAATTTTATTTACTTATTTACCCCAGTAATCCCAATTGTATATTACTGGTATTCGATGCCTGTATGTCGGTCACGTCTGAGGATATTTCTCGATTTGTTTGCCATCTACATAATTAGTGGTGCCGTTCACATGAATATTGGTGCGATTCGGTAAATAGATTTTGGACATCGAGTTTTTGGGAATCCCGAGCTTACCTAACTTTATAGTATTTTGTGTCAAGGAAATATTGGTAAAGTTAGTACTTAAACTTTATCATTGTAACGCTATGAGCCATTAAACAGCTAGGTTCCTGCTTTGTGTTGCAGCATTCGTTGGCAATAAATCACACGCGGTTCATCAGGTATTCGTGCAATCTGCATGGCTGCCGATAGATTGGAATTGCTTCTCTCTATATTACAAATTGGCCGTGCAGACTCCCAAAATGAATTAACGGAACACGGTCCGTCCGCTACTCAAGTACAAGTACTCAATCCGTCGCCTCTTGCTTTGTTGGCTGCACTATTGTACGTGTTCTATGTACTTAGGTACAATCAGTGTTGCTAGCCAACCGTTTGTCTTCCCTGCCAATCCGGTATGTGAAATTTTTAGATACGATCTCGATTCAATTTCGGTTTCGATCTTGTACAAGTGCCGATATTTCCCGTTACACTTAAATTTCTAGCAGATCTGGGAATAAAAGTACCTAAATAAAAGACAACAGTTATCAACTGCCTATCATCTGAAAAGTTGGGACAGTCTATTAAATGGGACAGATTATCGATCATACGTCTGTGGGCTTCAGACGAAAATAATCTCCCAAAATCGTCACAAACTCTAGACATAATAAATTCCATGTTGACCGATGATAACTTTAGTGTTTCGGTTTCTTGTAACCAACCCCTAGTTTCCATGGCTGCCGAATATAATGAGAGTCAAAGGACACGTGAGCACTACTTTTAGTATCTACCTAATCGTAAAGACATATTGTGTCCGAGTATAACGTTAGACGATACACGTAGCTAACTAGCTGTGAAAAAGGAAAGGGGTAAAGAAATTGGAGAAAAACAAGGAATTTGCCCTATTCTGCTTGGTTATCTAAAACGCAAAGAGTTAATTACTAACCGAGTTTATTATTTAACTTGTTACATGGTCAAATTATTTGCTGGCAGGGCCTTTGTATAGAAAATATTTTATTAAACCCAGTAAACGAAACTGGAGAGGTTTACTCTATATTTATTCATTGAAAAAATCCCATTATATTCATTGAATAATCCTAATTTACTGAAACACTATAAACATACAACTAAATGACTAGGTCATAATTATTTATATAGCTTAAGCAGAATTGTAACATCAACGTTGTAAAATTAAAACACTTAATTTTTACGGTAAATAAGCCACTATGGTGTCAGCAGCAGACGTTCAACGCGTGTGACCTTGAGCATGATAAAAATAATATTTTGTGGAGCTCTTAGGTGCCCTCATAGTCTATTGAGTTAATGTAGTTGGGCTCTGCATGTTTTCGTGCCGGACAACTAAAATCACCAGCTGGATGGTAACATTTCTTCTTGAACCAATTGCACGTCGCACATCGAGGGAAAGAAGATTTGCTGCTGCATTCCTTCAAGGAGTGTCCAGTTTCTCCACAGTGGCCGCACGTAGAACTGCTTTCACGGCAAAACTTGGTAAAGTCTCGCACAGGGCATGAAGTCCAGTAAATAAAATCTCGGCTTTGGTTTATAACCCCTCCGCTGTCACGGCCGCCGGTTTATAAGCACTTTTCTTATGCAACTAGGTACATAACTTAATATCATAACATGCACCCACATTACCTTATCATGTGCGAGCTTATTGCCATTAACCGGGCACAAAGCCGAAATCCGGACTGACACTGAGAAAATTTAGATAAAAAACCCAAAAACACCTTGCCCGAACTGGGAATTGAAATCAGGAACTCATTCTGACTAGTACACTTGGTAACACTAGACCAACGAGACACTTACGCAATGCTCACACTAATAAGTTATTATTAAGAATAATCTTAAATTTTATTTTGTTTTTGGAAGATCGCATAGAGTTTAGTCAGTAAACAGTATATCTTAGGTTTAATCAAGTTGGCCAACCCTGTCCTACAGTAATAGTTGCCTAAGTAGTATTGATTGATCACAAACAAAATATATCAGGAGCAAAACAACATTTCTCCAATTTCAAAATAAGTACAGCTAGCAACAACAATATACCTACCAACATTCATTTGCAACAATAATTTGGAGTGCATCACGGCGAATTGTGAGTAAACTTGTTTATGAGTAAAGTTAGATGACCTCGGTTCTTCGTGCTCACGTACCCTGGTATGACATAAAATTCTAAATGTACCTCGTAAAATATACGTTAATAACATTGTCTTCAAGTTCTCAGAGACTCGACACTCAGTATTGACGGGTTGTTGTACTACTGCAGAGATATGACCGATTATCACAATATCGAGATCTGTCAGACATCCGTCCCGTCCCGATGATTCAACATGTTCATTGGCACAAAAATATTTTAAGTTTGAAGTTCTTTTGCAATGCTCTTAAAAATATTGACTAGTGATCTGATAAACTTAATTCAGGACACTAATCAATAAAAAAGTTAATACACTGTTATTTAGCTTACATAAAGTTCATACCGAACTCTTAATAAAATTTCCAATTAAGTGATATTCTAACGAACTTATCTTATAGTTCAAATAACAGAGATGTAAAGTGATAAAGTTCGTATTCTATCTCATTTAATAAAGGCGTATTAATGAGTAAGAAACTCGAAAGTTTGCGAGTTGAAACGAAGATCGGTAGTACTTTGACATCATAATATTATTGAACCAGTAGAATGGAACTTATTCTGCGAAGTCTACATAAGAATAATTAATTATTTTAAAAAGAATTCCTTCGCTTCAAGTATCACGCTCCGAAATTCTATTCTCATTCAAATAAATTAATAAAGCAATCCAACGTTTAGGCAATCACTTAAGAATATATAAGCTTCTTAAAAAATAAGACAAAATACGGTAAAAATACACCATTTACCAAAGCTAGAGTTTTAGTAAACAAAAGCAACCAAGTTATTTTTATACCTAAACAAAACACAAATTTAAAGGAACCTAACAGAAAGGTTTTTTTTATACTCGTACCTGCAGTTTAATTTTAGTAGGTATCTAATCTAAAAGACTTTTTCTCACAAAAAATTCAACTAAATACATTTTTTTCTCAAATAAATCTTTGAATTTATGGTGATCAATAATCCATCACTATCGATCACCACAAAGTCCGTACGAGCTTCCAAACTTATCTGTATCCATTTTTATCTCTTCACCATTGTGCCACTGTAGTTACAAAATTTTACTAATTATGTTACTTGGTTTCTGCATTCACGAATCGATAATTTCAGTTACAACTAGGTCTTTTCAAAAAAGATTTCTCTCTGAATCATTGGAAACTGCTATAAATGGTCGGAACAGCCAGATGATGAATTATGAATTTGTAGGTTTGATAATTTCTCCTCATCTCAAGTGCAGCCTGAAGTCCTAAACTTCTAAAAAGATTTAAAAAATAAATAAAAAATAGCTCTGCAAAATTTACGGAATTTTAAAAACAGAATATGTAGTGGTAATGCGAGAATTTTTCTCAGTATGAACATACAGCTAAAGGGGGATGCGGAAATCAATTTTTTACCTATCCCATCGAGTGGGGTTTCGTTGTTAAGAGCTCTTTGAGTAAATAAATATTGTATATTTTGTTTAAAAAAAATTTGGATAACAAAGGAATTACAAGCCACCAAAGTCAGCTTTTTTCTTTTTGCTCCAAAGATTTTTTTAACTTCCCATTGACCTAGAAACCTTGAACTTGAAATTTGGTGATAATGTTTACTATTACCACATACGGCAGAATAGTGTGGTGGCCAAGAACAAAGCTTGCTTCGTGCAAAGCGTTACAAAGAACAGTGGGTCTCGGCATCACGTGTGCTTTCAGGACAACACCTACGGTAGCGATTGAGAGATACCTCAATATCCGTCCTCTGCATATGATGGTTGAATTCGAGGCAAGGAAGACATTACATTGTCTTGCTGTTGCTGGACTATGTGATGCCTCTAAGCCAAAGACTAACCATATAAAGTTCGATGAGAATGAAGGCCTGGATCGGGTAACAAGCATGTTATCCGATAAAATACAAACTATATTTGTGTTTGAAAGGTCTTTTAACGCCGGACTCGCAAAAGCTTAGGGAAGATGGCAGCTGTATTCCAAGCAGAAACATATGCCATAATAACCTGTGCTCAAGAGAATATAGATAGAGGAACCAGAAGTAAATCCATATAATATGTTCTTAGTGACAGTCAGGCTGCAATCAACAAAGTCCTACAAAGTGGACTCCGGACTTATTCTGGATGCTATCCAAACCCTAAACAGGCTTGGGAAGCACAACAGGGTAAGACTGATGTGGGTCCCTGGGCACAAAAGAATCCATGGTAACGAAGTGGCTGATGAACTGGCAAGAGAGGGCTCAGCAAATGATTTTGTAGGTCGAGAACCATGTGTAGGCATTTCGACGTGTCTCGTTACCCGCATTTAAGGAGTTTGCAGATCACAGACAACGAACTTATTGGCTGTCTAATACCGGTCTACAACACTCCAAGCCCGCCCTTCAAAGCCCGGGAATGCATTTGGAACATGAGCAGGGGGCAAATCCGCTTCCTGCTTGGGGCCTTTACTGGGCACTTTGAACCAACGACATGCTAATGAAGATGGGTCTAACACACCCATGTGCAGGTTGTGTGGGGAACTTACGGAACGCATGCAGCACCTTCTGTGCACATGCGATGCACTGGCTGGTAAGCGAATGAGTCTCCTAGGGGTTGGTTATCCAAAACCAGAAGACTATATACGGAACCCTAAATGTGCGAAATCCGACTCGCATTTGGCCGGTTTAATATTATTTGCTGCTGATTATGCCAGTTGTTTTACATTATATGTAGCAGATATCTCTAACGTTGTAAAAATGTTATATTCATATCGATTAGTCCCACTAAAGAACTACTTTTGACTTTCATGCACGACCCAAAGCCCGAAAACATCGTCAGAAACGAGTTTTGCCACCCCTTGAAAGTGAAACTAATAACGCATCATATCACAGTAATCATAAGAACAAACATAACAGGTGGCTCCCGCTACAGATATAACTATCAAACGGCCATATTGAGTTTATTTCTCATTTCAACGAACGTCTTGACTTATAGTCGCAGACGCCATAACGCATTGTGCGCACACAAAACAACTTTTATCTGTGAAAGTCATTTTTGTCAGGACATTTAATAGTTTTCTATATATTGCGCTTTATATAGTGCTGTCATGGGAAATACCCGGACCAGAAACTGAACGATTTGGTACAACTTACTATTATGTTAAAAACTTCTACAGACGCTTCTAGAGGAAATCATAATCCCGCACACTGAAAAATAACTAAAGCCACGTTAGTTTCAGTTACAATAAAAAGCTGCAACTAAAACAATATTTTACTTGGCTGAAACTAAGCGAATCAAAAGGATAATAAGTTTTAATTTGATGGTAGAGATTTTGAATAAAAATTGTTCTCACTCTAAAAATAATTTTTAATTCAATTTAAGTGTCCAGCAAAATAAGGCTGTTGATTCTCATTAAAAAAGCTGCTTGCATTAAAATGTTCTCAAAGATTTCCATAAAGGTTATTTAAATAGAAACATTCTGCCTTCCCAGCTCTTGCGGTTGCTCGCAAATTGTACAAAGCTCCTGTGCATAGTAGGTCGCTATAGTCCTCGTAAGCAATGAGATCACAAGTCTAGCAACTTGTCGCAACTAGAGTTGTTCCTAGACATTGTTGTGTCTCAGCACTATTGCACGGAGGGACCTTAACAAATTGAATCACACATCAACGTTTAAGAGATATTTTCATGCTTGCATTTTAGTTTATTGTGTTTGTTGCAACTTTGTTTTACCTTTTTTTTTTATTGGGACAATCCCACCGCACTATTCCCAAACCACTGCAACTCCTGAAAGCCAGAATCAACAGTGGCGACCACCAGAAAAGTCCCGGCGAATGAATTTAACTGTCTTGGATCCCGCAACGAAATTAATCAGAAAAGAATAACGGAGGAGTAGGAAAAACCATAAATTTTCCACTTCCCTCCACATCAAGCAGGAGACAGAACAAACAAGGCCACTAGGCACAAAGGGTCGTTTACAACTGGGATAAGCCCAGTTGCCTAGCACCACGGATAAAAATAAGAATTAATATTAATGGGTCCTAACATTGTGAGCTGTTATGTTTGATTCCAATAATAGGTATGGCAAAAACGCTTGAACGCACGGAAATTTGTTCTAGTTTCCACAAGGTCCGTATAGTAAACAACTCCTGAGGTAGCCTCTACATTATTCAACATAACATTACATTCATTCTGCCAAAGAATACACTCCCATAAGATATGATGTGCAGATTGTACATATTCGCAGTCAGATGTAGAACACTGACATAAAGGCGAGGCAACGAGCTTGAAGGAAAACAATTACTTTTAAAGTTACCATGCCCTGTGAGAAATTGGGCAACACAGTGATCCACCTCCAGCCACGTCCTGGCCAGCCGCTCGCGAACGGATGGAAAGAATTGGTGGAGATGTCGGCCCTTGATGGAATTATCCCACCTACATTGCCATTCGGATAAAAGTTCCTCCCAGACGTCAATAGGTGGTTTAAATAATCTAGAGATTTTCTCACGATCACTCCGCGTTAAAAAGTTCGCGTCCGTGGTCTCTCGTGCGGAATAGTACATTGCAGCACGTCGCTGCACTTCAAGGTCGACCGGAAGTACGCCAGCAAGTACCGGTAAGGCCTCAGTACTAACAACAAAGTTGTTTTACCTTGCCAGTTACTGAAAGCACTATCGAAAAATATCACCAATTAAATAAATCATCATCACCCTCATCATCATCATCTTCTTGCCCTTGCCCCATGTTACTTGGAATCGACGGCACAGCGAATACGAAAACGTATTCGTCCTGTCCATCGATGAAATCATTGATGAATTTAGCATACGTGTACAACAATATTCCTAATCTACCTCAATAAAAACAAAACTAATCATATTTTGAAAGTTCCGTAAATCCATAACACTGTAACGATACAATTCAATTACATAACACTTACAAGATAGTCGGGTTCCACGGCAAACGGATATTATGCGCCTTTGTAGTTATACTTATCTCCATAGCGATAACAAATTCGTAGAGGCAAGTTTCCTCGGCGACCCCTTTCTGAGGGTTGAACACTGAACTTTATGGCCGCTCCTCGCGGAATGCTTACAATTTATCAGCCTTTATGACGAATATATTCTATTCGATTATGCCTCTTGAATTGTTCCATTGAATACCCAAGTTGAAGTACGCGTGGGTTTTTTGTTGGGTTAAAATTATTGATGGTCTTTTTTGATTTTTTTGTTTTCAGGGAAATGTATGTACATAGTAAAGCAATTTTATATGACTCTAGAACATTTTCCCGAAAATGATTATTACTAAAACTTTTTGTAAAGTTTGATCAACGAAAACCTAGAGCTAATAATTTCGCTTACGAGAACACAATAAATGGTTAAACGGGGAAAAGGTTTACCAAAACAAAACCAAAGATAAAAAAAGCGATCACATTCTCTCAATTTACATAGTATGCCTTTACCGAAATTAACTTAGCTACATTGAAAAGGTAGCAGGCGAACAAAGCCGCGATACCTTTGACTAAATTGAGTTACGTACGAGTTGGTGCTTGTGCGGGGACATGCGGCCGCCAGCGCCAGCCGACAGATGGCGCCATCGGGGAACTGTCAAAGCATGTAACAGCGTCAGCAAATGCGGTTCATAATTGATTTAAGAGAACCGTGACTCCAAAGTGGCTTCGATTCAATTACCCCTCGTTTAACTCCAGTTAGTCGAACAAGTTTTTTATAGGCGAACCCTTGTTTATTGTCTCCGGGCAAAATTATTATTCCCCTGTTCAGATTGATGGAGCTAATTCAATTAAATTGTACTGATACTGTAGAAATGAAATTAATTTTGTGAAACCGCTAATGGAACTCGAACCCTTAATGGCTTCCGCATGGTTACCTATCATAAGTTCGAACAACATTTGACCGAATTTCATTTCACCTATAATGTGATTTTTTATTTCGTGGACTAAACTGACATTTCGGGGGTTCTCACTTTATCGTTACATTAAAATAGTGTCGTACCCTAACTATCCTGAGAGATCGAAAGTTAATCGAAAATCGAAGTAGATCGAAAATGAAACTATTTCACGGCATAAAAAAAGAATTTGTTTAGAAACTAGCGGCCCATATTTAGTTTCTACTCATTTATGTCAGACTTATTTTTATCGATTGCATTTATTTTATTGTTGATTTCATATTTAACACAATGAAAGTTCATGTACTATGTGTATGAATATTGTTATATTTAAATATATTACGTTTATATTCATAAAACATTTATTTACACGAATTACTAAAAATAAATTCAGCAGTCATGTCACATCGATTCGATGAATCACTTATGATTGAGCCTTACCTACAAAACTATGCTCCACGCTTGCAACATTTTAAAAAAATAAGGTCAATTGCAGCTGTCAGTTTAGTCCACGAAATTAAAAATCACAGTATAAAACTTTTCAACTATTATCGTCTCGTTTTTTATTTACTTCATCGAAGTCACGTCTGCCACTGCCTCAGTTGACCTATTATCAATTCGACTTTTTTCGTTACTCCGACGTTTCACTTGGTCGAAAAACTTTTTACCGAAGTTTTTACTTTACTTAGTCGAAATAACATTTGTTAGAAATATTAGTTTTAAACGCATATCAAAATACTAAGTGAAAGAGAAACAGTGGGCGAATACAAATGTTTAAAACAGGGTCTTGAAAAAAAAATGTCGACGTAGCACCGCTCCGATTTCTGTTTGCAGGGTCTAAAGTAACCTAACACGAAGGTGATGACGGGAGCTGAGTTCGTTCGCTTTGCTCGCTCACTTCAGCTCCCGTCTTCTCCTTCGAACCTAACCTATCCGTGTCGGGGTGCCCTGAATTCCCAACACATTGACAAATTATTTGAGATAATTAATTAATAAAAATGTCTTATGCATGACAGCTATTAATAAATCATTTGCATGGAAATACGTAAAGGACGACATAGTTAGTGTGACGACTTGTCATCACAACCGTAAACACAGACATGACTGCGTGAAGTCGATTTTGCAGCGATTCGTTTCTATCACTAAATTTTGTAGCACAGCATATTGACTTATTATGACACTATTTTAATTTTAGATTGAAAATGCTACCAAGTAACCGGCTTTATATTTGTGACTAAATAATATTCCCTAAAATATTGTTTCGGTTTGGTGAAAATATGGAAAATGAAAAAAGTTCAAAAGAGGCTTCGGCTAAAAGCAAAAGTTATTTTGTAAATCGGCGAAATATAGTTCGGTAAAATCTATATATATAAAAGAAGAAACTGACTGACTGACTGATCGATCAACGCACAGCCAAAACTGCTAAGTCTAGAAGCATGAAATTTGGCAGAAAGGTTACTTAAGTGACGTAAGTGAGCACTAAGAAAGGATTTTTGGAAATTCCACCCCTAAGGGGGTAAAAAAAGGGGGTTGAAAGTTTGTATGAAAAATCTAATTCCTGCGACCAAAATTCTTGAAACTTAGCACAAAAAATATTTTAAGTAAATGATAAAGATTGACATTATTATTTTTTTGAAACTACCCCCAAATGATGATTTAGGGGGTGTTCAAGTTTGTATAGAAGAATCTGATTTCTTGGGTCAACAAACTAGAAACTTGCCACAAATACTAACCTAAATGAATAATAAAGGTTGTTATTATATTTTTTTTAAACTACCCCCAAAAGACGATTTAGGGGTGTTAATGTTTTTTTGAAGAATTTTATTACTTCAGTTAATATACTTGAAACTTGACATAAATACCAATCTAAATAAACAATTAAGGTATTAAATATTAGTTTTTCAATACTATCCCCAAAAGATGATGTAGGGGATGTTATTTTTTTTTTAAGAATCTTATATTTTGCGTTAATAAACATGAAATATGACATAAATATCAATCTAAATAAACAATAAAGGTATTCAATATTAGTTTTTCAATACTACCCCCAAATGATGATTTAGGGGGTGTTGAAGTTTGTATGGAAAATCTGATTTCTTTTGTCAATAAACTTGAAACTAACCTAATTGAATAATAAAGGTTGTTATTATTATTTTCTGAAACTACCCCCAAAAGACGATTTAGGGATGTTATATTTTTTTTTAATTATCTTATATCTTGGGATAATAAACATGAAACTTGACATAAACACCAACCTCAATAAACAATAAAAGTTATCATTGTTTTAAAATTGTTTAAGTTTTTCAAAACTACCCCTAAAAGATGATTTATGGGGTATTAAAGTATTTTTGAAGATTTTTATTTCTTATGTCAATAAATTTGAAAGTTGACATAAATGGATGGTATTTAACTAATAAGTAAACAAAAAAGGTTGTCATTATTAGTTTATCGAATCTGCCCCCAAAAGACGATTTAGGGGGTTTTAATTTTTTTTTTTGCGAATCATATTTCTTGGTTTAATAAATTTGAAACTTGGCACAAATACCAACCTAAGGTTGTCATTATAAGTTTTTGAAACTAACCCCAAGCTATGAATCTTACTGGATAGGGTTTCGTTTTTGACGTGGGGTTCTAGGAGAGCACTAAGGAGCGATTTTGCGACAATTCAACCTTTAAGGAGGTGAAAATGGGCAAACTTAGTTTGTATGAAAAAATCAAATTCCTTGGGGATAAAGTTAATCAAAATTTACATAAAACATTTAAAAACCTCGCCCCCAGACAGTTAGGGGTGTTAAAGTTTTTTTGAGGAATCTTACTGCGCAATCTGACTAACGTATACGAAAAATATTTAGGAATGATTTATAAATGAAATATGATGATGGAATAGCATATTTAGGTTGTTCAAAATTCGACCCTAAACGGGGCAAAAAGGGGTTGATATGTTTTTAGGGGAGGATTTTACTTTGTGGCGGTAACCTAAAATTTATGATTATTTAAGTCAAATAACGAATCTATAATACGATTTAATAATAGCTTATTTTTGGTCGCCTTCACTAACTGCATATAAGAAAAAAAAATAGGATAAACGAAATCACGCGAACGAAGTCGCGGGCGAAGTGCTAGTAACACATATGCCACATAATACTTCGATGATCTGAAAATATGTCAAATAATGCATATAGCAAAAAAGACGTTGGTCAATAGTTTTTGGTACAATGAAATTCGACCAAAAAATATTCGGCAAAGTGATCGGTTCCCCGTCATACCACCCTTGATATTTTGGTAGAGCATCATCTTAAATATGACTGTCCAGATACCTACCAAATATTTTTGCTGTTTATTATTTTTACGCTTGCCAAGGCAGTGTTGATAAAATATTAGGCATATATTAAGTAAGTATTTTTTATGTTTTATTTATTTGATACATGCAACTTAGATTGTATAAAAAATGCATTTCAGTATCATCTATTATCTAAAGCATGTTTCGCAGACAAAGTTTCAATTTGCAGACTCGAAAGCTCGTAAGAGAAATCTACTCAATAACGGAATGTTCCCGAAGCAAAGGACAAAAACTTAAACGAATTTGTACAAGAAAACAGCTGTCCCAGACAGTTTTTATTGACATTGTAACACAACCAAATCGTCTGATACAAGTCCTACAGCTTTCGTACACACACTCATGTAAATACTACACACATTCAATTACACTACTTAGTATGATCCCTAATAGTATGCGATCTCACTGCAAAAATCAGCAAGTAAGTGTTTTTGATAAAATTTGATTTTTATGAATGATTCTTGATTTTAGGATTGATTGCCGTTATTCTCTAAGGATACAGCCTTGAGCGTAGCGCTGTGCCTACCTTGCCGCATGTAGCTGCAACTTGGTTTTATTTTTAAGTTTATGCTACACTAGGAATTTCACCTGTATCGTGGCTCCGTATGCAATATCATCTAGTTCTCAGTTAGCCACCATTTTTGGTTTATCAGGTTTAACAGATAAACTGGCAACCTGCAGACTTCGGCTAACTGAGATCTTTCTTTTCGTTTTACTACATCACTTTCTTTCAAATGACGTTGGATTCACTTGTAAAGGCGGAACCACACTTACGTGTCGTGGCGTGGCGTGGCGGGTTTTGACGCAGTTGATTGGCTACAAAAGTCGTTGTTTTATGACGTAGACTGGCACAGAGTAGTTTGATTGGTGGATCTCGTGCCACGCCACGCCACGACACGTAAGTGCGGTTCCGTCTTAAATCTTATATATTTGAGGTTAGCTATCAAAAATAAATTTCAATTTATTTAATTAAGGTAGGTAAATTGCAGCTAGATATTTCTAGGCAACCGTACAGCAATATATTATATGTATCTAGTATATGAACTACAAAGTATAATTCATGAAAACTAAGTTTAACCATATTCAATATACTTGCAGATTTTTGCAGTGGGATCTTAGGCTTTAAGGACTTTCATAAACTCGATACGACCTTTGATTCTGCTTCTACCAATTTGGTTTATTACGCACGTAGGTTTAAATATATTGGGCACGCCACAATTGCGGCGGTAAGGCCCCTCTTTGAGGAGTGGCTTGAGAGGCGTCACGGCGTCCTCACCTTCCGCCTGACGCAGGTCCACACCGGACACGGCTGTTTCGGGAGGTTCCTGTTCAGGATAATGCGGGAGGAAACGCCCGGGTGTCACCATTGTGTGGACCGCCCTGAGTACACGGTGGAGCATACCGTGGAGATCTGCTCCGCTTGGGCGGGGCACCGCCGTGTCCTCATGGAGGCGATCGGCGGTGGCGACCTCTCGCGTCCCGCCCTGGTGCAGGCCATGGTACGGAGCGAGAGGGCATGGGAAGCTGTCTCCTCCTTCTGCGAAGCAGTTATGCTCGCAAAGGAGGAGGCGGAACGCGTGAGGGAGACGCAAAGTAGGCGCCCTCATGCCCCTAACCACCGCAGGAGACGACCCGGGCATCGGGAGTCGCAAGCCGATTCCCGGCCACCGTAGGCGCGGGCTTGCGGACGGAAAGTAATGGGTAGCTCGCCGTCCGATAAGGACCAAGCCCGAGTTTACGGCGCGTAGTGTTCCACGCGCGCCTCAAAGAGATGTCAGCACAGTGACGGGGTCCGATAGGGCCGATGCCTGTCTGGGTCGCGGATAAATTTGAAAGAGAGTTACCGTGGCCCTGGCAAAAGCAACTGAAGGAACACGGGTGGGTTTTAGTCAGTAAAAGTCTGACACGCCCTCCCGCTTCACCCAGAGCGGGAGAAGTCATTGGATGATTATCAACCAAAAAAAAATTAAAAAATAAAAGGTTTAAATATATTATCGTCTTCACTTCAGCTAAAATACTTACGTTCCCTAAATTCAACAAGATATTTAATTAAGTATAATGTTTGAGTTAAGATGATTTTGCCTTTATACTATCTGAATAGCAGAAGTTCTGATCAGGAATACTGCGCTCACACAATCGCAATGGTAGAAACAGTTTTTATATTTAAAAGCCTACAAGTTCCCACCGATTGATAAAGGCCTCCGCCATACAGATACACTCTTTTCCTTACTTCCTTTTTCCTTACCTACAGAAGTGTCTTACACGTACTTTAACATATCTCGCAGATAACGCTAACCGTGGTACTCAGGACAAAAATATAAAAGACGGAGTAATTAAAAACTTTTTTTTTATTTAGTTGTTACGTTTCATTAAACAACATGTAACAACTTAATTAATTAAAAAGAAGATAATTAAAAAAATCAAAAAGCCACACCCACCCGCAATGACTTTAGGTCTCGTGATCATGGCGCTTGTAACGGTGCCGAAATATTGAGCTCTCAACCAAAATCTAAATATACATATGGTAAATATCCCGAAACAAATATTAAAACTAATGCTTAAGAAGCGAACTAAAAAGACGTAAACAAAAAGAAAATTATGCTGTGCAGTCGGAGGATACATATTCGCGAGCTGGCTGACCAACACAAGATGTACCCTCCGACTGCACAGCATGATTTTTTTCTTGTTTAGGTACGTCTTTTTGGTTTGCTCTTAAGCAGTCGGGCATTTTATTTTATAATTAACATTTTTTATTTATAACTTTTTAGATTTTTTGTTTCAAATTAGGTACCTACATTTAAATATATAAGTGTTATATATTTATGAAATCACACAAGGTTTGGAAGAAAAAAATATTGGGCCCCTTCAATATGGCGCCATTTTTCTATATTCCAATTTTAATGTAACCAGTGACACTTGCAAGGTTAAGACAAATCGATTGACGTAACAATCATCAAAATCGGCCAACGCGTTTGGTCTCTACACATTACCCTGCTTCGGCAGTCGGGTAAAAATTTAGTCAAACTCAAAGCCGTTTCCAAATCTCATCCCATCATTACTTTGCCGCTCATTTTTTTTATTAATCATCAGTCACATCAAGATGTGAATCTATTTCCTAAACGGCTTCCTCTGCTAGTACATTTGCCAGCTAAGGCCTACCACGAGTCTAGACGGGCAGGATCATAAAAATAAAAATATCAAACGGGAAATTGTCGATGGAAATATCTCTGCCCGCCAATAATACCCTATGAAATATTAGATACTTAATAAAAATGATTTTATTCGTAAAACTAATTTTGTTGCCATCGTTCCATTTTTATTGTGCCCATAATCGCTGTGGTTAAAATTCTGTGCACGTGTGACCAAGGTTATTCTAGAGCTTTTTGTCCGATATAAAATACCTGTACCTTTTTGGCAATTCCAACTCAATATCAATAGGATGACCTACTAGAAATTGGGACTATTTGTATGAATCGCCATGTTTTCCTCTATGAGCTGAACTTGGGTCGTTTGACGCGTGAATACTTTTTGGAAACTTGTAATGCTATGATTTTAGGCAATATTTGAAGGTATCTACATAGGTACAGCCGTTTTATAATAATGAAATGGAGTAGAACTGTGCGTAACTTTTTTATTGCTTCTGTTTTTGTCTCTATTTATTTTATCTCTAACTCCATTTTCCTAATAAGGACTATTCCGATTCAATTCCAATTCTATCAAGAAAACGAACACTTAGAATCGGGCGTCCATACAGTCAATCAAATTCTAGCACTACTTTAGAAAGTATTCAGGTATTATAGTTACATTACAAGTGTTGCCAGATTAAAATAATCCAATACCCATAGAACAAACGTTTTATATGTGTACCTAGCCTACCGTAAGAATCAAGTATCCCCGTCTCTCCTATCATAAAGAGCTACTACATCCACCTATACAACTTCTAACGGAAAAGTGTGGTCATATTTTAAAAATTGCTTCTGCTCATGCAATTTTCTTTAAGGAAGTCATAGACAATTCCTAATAAAATGGATATTCCGTAAAGTTACCATCAGCTGATGAATCGTGTTCCGTACCCAAAGGGTAACAACGGGACCCTATTACTAAGACTCCACCATCCGTCTGTCTGTCCGTCTGTTAACAGGCTGTATCTCATGAACCGTGATAGCTAGACAGTTGTAATTTTCACAGATGATGTCATCATATTTCTGTTGCCGCTATAACAACAAATAATAAAAACAGAATAAAATATATATTTAAGTGGGGCTCCCATACAACAAACGTGATTATTTTGCCTTTTTTTTTCGATAATGGTACGGAACACTTCTTGCGCGAGTCCGACTGGCACTTGCCCAGTTTTTTAAATATTCCCACACCTTTCCGATACACCCTGTACGTATGCTTAACTACACTATCCTTTTAATAATGTATTAACACAGTATATTGGCAGTGACCCATGGCCCGCAGAACACATCATAGTCAGGTAATAGCGCCACGGAAGATTGATTAATAATACATTTGGGCCGTGGTACATTATTCACGATATATCAGGGAGATCAGCTGAGGATGCCACGTAAAGGCCAATTAAAATTCTACGGGCGATTTTTTTATAGTGAAGAGATATTTTTTTTATGGTTTAATACGAGAGTGAAATGTGTACTGACATACCTACGACCTGTTTTTTTTTAATTTTACTATTTAAATTTTGCCAGGCATTAAACACAATTTATAAAAAATAAACCCAAAAAAAGAAAAGAAGTCGGTTACAAAATCAGCTACAATTTTGTCGAGTTGTGCGAACAAAAATGTACCTACTTAAATTAAACAGCTGTTTATTTGTTATTCTTATTTTAAGAATTTAGGAATCAGTACCTACTCATAATTTCTGGGAAATTTTTGGATGGTGATAGAATAATTCAGGCAGTATAGTGCACCGTAAGCGGAATAGAGGAAAAGGGGCTTATCCAAAATAGAAAACACCAATACGGGGTAAAATCCTACTGAAAATGGGAGTGGAAGGAGTTAAGAATAAGCCGAAATGGTATAGGCTTGGTCATCAAGCGCCGTTGAAATATACGAAAGTATTTTTGCTTAGCTTTCTTCTGAAAGTGTGGGAGAGCAAAAGAATATATCTGAAAAGTTTCAGATATAAGCCCTATGGTCAGGAGTCCACTTTCCAATTTCCAAACAACACTAAATTTGCAGCACCGTCCATTTTGATTTGGTCGGGTGTGACTTGACGCAAAATTAAACAAATTGAAAAATCTGTTTTTTTTTCGTAAAAAATTTTTTTCAACACGATTTTTATTTTGCTTGATTTAAATAAATATGCTGGATCAAATAACCTGCAAAGTACCAAGCTCCACCCCTAAATTTTCTATTAGATACGTTCTCGACACGATAAAATATTCATAAAGGAAAAACAATGTCGCGATCTTGCGACACACTCCGATACGCTTCAATTTAAATTTAGTTTTTCTCAAATTCTATCGAAGCGCGAACGAAGCGAGGGTGAGGCGGAGACATCGTTATAACACAAATTGACACTAAGCGAAGATTGCTAGATACCGAGAGCTATAGATACCGTGGCTGGTAAACGCGACCTTTAACTTAGCTGCAGATCTTATTCTTTTGTAGCTTTCAGATTCTGAAACACATTTATTGAAGTGAAATTTCTGAGGCGGCGATTCGATAATTAGACGAAAATTGAGGGAGAAATTTAAAGGACACTTCACGTTTAGGCACATTTCCTTACATGAGAGAGAACGAAGGTATAAGTCCATCATGCTCTTTCACTAAATATCCCCTGATCTTTATTTAATAAATTTTACCTAATGCCGTGAACGGTGCTGCACGCAAATTGATCACATTCAATCGAAAAGACTACAAGCTTTTCACAACCACATCTGCACGCTAGATGCATATCCAGTCATTTACGCGCTAGACAAAGCCAACGATCCAATTTTCGCATCAACAAAAACATCAAAGAAAACTCGCACATTTTGCGCACAATTCATGCGAATGAAAGTCAACAGTTCGTAGTTTCAATATCGGCACAGACAGTGCAGATTGCATTCTATACAGCAGAATGCTCCAGCCCCGCTTATGGTGCACTTCCGAGCAAAGCGGTTCTGGCGTCACTCTCGCTGGGCCACTGGAAATTTGTGGTCAGAAGGATCTAAGTTTATACGCAACATTCGCTGCGATGACATGATGGGATCGAATCAGTGCTAAGCGCTAGCGATGCGTGCTACAGGGCGCGGTTTTTAGGACCTTCTTGCCGCGAATTTACAGTATTGCAGTGACAGTGACGTCAAAGCGACTTTGCTCGGAAGTCTACCTTTACCTGCCTCGATAAATCCTCGAGAGGTACGGTGTTGCCGTCACTCCTTGCTAATAAAAGGCTGACATCAGCTTTTTGATTGTCTATGCCTCATTTGTTTCACGGATATTCCAACATTTCCGTACCGAAGTCAAATTGTGACGCAATATATTGCCATTGACAACGCATGAGATGGAACTCATTGCGTGGTATGAAGCGTGGATTAATTTACATATTGCATGCAGAGAATCAGGTGTAGATATTACGGCATAATTATTATTATGGCACTTTGTGTCCGAAACAGCGGACATGTTCTGGAAAATCGGGATGGGATTTCACGTGATTGTTGACTTTTGTAATAGTTTTAAATCTGACCTGTCTAAATAAACATTGCCGGGTCAAAATAGTTATTTAAATATTGCGTTTTATGTAAACACATTTATTGTATTGATTAACCTTTGAACTAAAGAAAAATACAGAAATACCAAAATTATCTTTCGCTCATATATTAAAAACCCATTTATTTATTTAAACCAAATATTTAAGGATATATCAATAAATCATGCAATTTATTTTTGACATCATTAAATAAAACTGAACAGCGAAACAAGTATTTGCAGAGAATGAAATGAACGAATTATTCGCAGAGCTCATTGTTTGTTCTGGATCCGATTTTCATACGATTCCCAGTTTGCCTGCCATTGTCCGTGGGACCGTGGTGCAATACCATACCAACGATGCGAGCTACACAAGTATTTTATTACCGGCTACAAATCTTCATTTAGCAGCATTGCCCGAGGCCTTTCACAGTTACGGCACACACGAAAACGAAATGGAACCATTCACGTTTGATTTACGATAGCCGATAATTATCGTCATCCGATTAGTTGTCTGACTGTTTTACTTTTTACACAAAGCAATCATAAATAGGTAGCAAATGAACATTTTTTGTACCCAAGACTGGGATTTTGACAATGTAAACTTATTATAACTGTTGTAGCTAAATCTATTTGATTTTATGTCCGTTCATCGACAATGTTCTTGCTTCACATTTTAAATTCTAGCATTGCAGGACCCAATCAGCAGAGATATTACCTTTACATTATGGTGAATATGAACTTGTTAAATGAAATTACGAAGTTCAACCAAGCTGGAGTCCGAATTTTTTTTGCATTTGTTATTAAACCCGCTATTGTGGAACAAATGAGAAGCCTATGTTAAGGCGTATATATGCCCCAATGTTAACGTAGTACTGGCCGTATAATATTTTTTATTTATATATCCTAATTAAGTTAAGAAGAAATTCTAACTATAAATGTTTCTGTGTAAAAATATTTTTAAACATCCAAGTCGTTTTGGAGGAGCATGCAAAAGAAGCAAAAAAATATCGTGTTGTTAATTACTTTTTTTAAAGCAAAAGTTTTATTCATACGAAAAAACTATGTTTTACAAATAATGTACATGAATATATTTTTTTTCATATCTTTATTATTATAGCCGTTACTAAGGAGAATACTTTAGAAAGGAACTGTTTTACGGCACTAAAAGAGAAACATTATTTTGTTGCCAGAGTTTCTAGGCAAAGGGACATTCTATAAGCGATATGGATTGTCGAAAAGTTAAAAATGTATGGGATATACAGGCTCTACCGAAATGTCATGAGGTCATTCTGTGTTTTCTGCTATTCTGTGTCAAAATGATTACATTTTTTCACTTCTACAACCGCTATAGCCGTACGCCGACAGAATGCCATTTTTTCTAGCGCCCAAGAGCCCCAGATCACAGATAATATATTACTAGCATCTGGGATCATGGGATCTGTATCCCATACAAAGAAACCGTGCCGACGTAACTAGCGTTTTTCATCTGATTATACCGATTATTTTTTGTAAATCGATCGCGTTCGGTTCCGTTCCACGGCGATAGATAGATCACCATCTATATCCGTGGAACAGAACCGAACGCGATCGATGTGCAAAAAATAATCAGTATATTCAGTTCAGTACGTCGGGACGGTTTCTTGTCTGGGGTGAGACACCACACTATGACGCCCCTATGTACCTGACAGACGCATTGATCTGCACATTTTTGCCTCGTCTCTGTACCTTTTTAACACCATGTTTAATATCAAATACGAATATTTATCAGGTGTGTACTTCAAATCATTGATCCCGTATTCGTTATTAATAGGATGAGATGGCGCCATGGTAACGCCAAGGATGTTTATTCCCGAACGTGTGCCGTACTTTACACAAATTCTAACAAAGATTGAAATAATCCTTAAAACACTTTTATAGGAATATGATTATTAATTTCTCTGCCGTCTTATTATACAATGTACAGTACGTTGACGTCTTTAACTCCAATATTTATAAATTGGTAACATAATGGTAATTATTTATAAATAAAACCGGCCAAGTGCGTGTCGGGCCACGCGCAGTAATAGGGTTCCGAAGTTGCATATATAATAATGCGGACTAAAAAGAGGGTTTGTTGTTGTTACATGAACATTAGAACGGTTTCAACTGCTCACGAAGTCTAAAAACGGGCCCACATAGAATGATGTTTTTTTTTAAATCTATATTCTCGCGTTTGCCCACTATCTCGCCTGATGGTAAGCGATGATGTGGTCTACGGTGAAGCACGTGTTAGTATTAGAAGTACGTGTGATGTCATTAAATCATAAATTTACACTTTTAAGCACAATGGGTTTGCTACAAAATGCAAACTCTCATACTTATTAAGCATCTACTGACAAATGTCGAAGTACCTACCTAAATTATTATTGTGTTGTCAGATACCTACAATTGTTAGAGTACCCATCTAAGTAATTATTGTTGTGTGTACAGGATATAACTCTAAACTTACATATAAGCCATAGTGATGATATTCCTATAAAATATTACTGAATTTGTAATGATCATTGTGATGTATCCTGGATTTTATATTGCTATTTTAGTATTATAAGTCTTTTGAGACAATTAATAAAAGACTGTCAGTTAGTATCAATATTCTTTCGAATATTGATTAAGAATTACTAAATAGGCGATATTAAATTCCTTAATTGTCTTGATACGTTTTAAAAAGGTTTCATTACTCAAGAATTGATTATTGACCTAATGGTGAGATTATTTATAGAAATGTAGAAAATGGTGGGGACATTTGACAGGTCGACTCGTTATTATAAAGTGTGTAATTCGTAAGCAAGAGATACTTTTGTGGTGGACTACACAAGCTTCACGTAAGTTATTTGATATTATAACTTGATTATTGCTAATGGTTGTGTTGAAACTCTATTTTCATATTGTGGCCTTTATTCATAATGATGTTAAATTGATTTAAGGACTAGTCGTGTCCCTTGCCTTATCCTTGTGTTTTGATTATGTAATATTGTGAAATGTTACAAAGATTCATCATATAATGGCCATAATAGAATTAGATCTGTAATATGCGATATTTATATGGTTGTAAAATATGTCCATGAATACTTTTACAACCATAGTTGCTTCCGTGGAGTTTCTTGCCCTTCTTCTACACGAGAACTAGGTTTAGCGATCGGGCGGTAAGCTCTCTGAGCCTGAATATGAATTAATTGACCAGCCTAATTGAAATAAATACCTAGTCTTGTCTTTCTGTGATTTTATTCATAAAACCTTTCCCTTATACACCACATAAATAGGAACTCTGATACACAGTAAATAACCAATAACCATCTTGACATATATCGATACTTTTATATGGAGTTCCTTTATGATTCTAACATCAGAAGTGGGATTCAGCTCTAGCTTACACAAGATTTCTAATGAATTTCATTTTGTCATTTTCATAAACAACGTGTCGACGAGTCACCCGACTCCACTCGCACCAAGACGATGTCCTCGCGATGCCGACCCAGCCGACGGTACTGCGAGCTGCATAGCTTGCGGATCTAGAAGCTGTAAGACATGGATCTGCAAACTATGGTCAGAGCATCGGATTTTGACTATGGACATCTAGCTGACAGCACGAAAACTGCTGAAAGTGGTAAGGCCGTCAGAGGCTTTGTTTTTATTTTCGGTTGTGTATCTTTGGTATTATAAAGATATAATATTATGTTTGAATAAGCGTAAAACGATCATTCCTAAGGTTTTAGTTTATTTATCAGAAACTTGTCTAGATTTTTTATTGGAGGGTATTTTTGCAAAAATGTACCCAACTTGGTGATAATACAGTTAGTGGCCACTTACATACTTAAGAGGTACAAAGGATTTGCAAAGAATCGTTATTTGTTAATGGAGGCAGAATAGTAGTTTTCACCAATATTCTCACATTTGCAAGAAACTCTCGGCTCTGGTTTTCTCTTGGCTGTTTTTTTGAGTAAAATTAAAAAGGAATCTTATTTATGGCAAAAGCTCTTTTGCAATTATTTTCATGAAAAGTCTGTATTAATTATTAAAATAAATATTCTAATCTTCAGAAATATTAAAATAAACAATCCAATTAATATATTCTTACCTTGCTTTTCTCGATCTGATAGTAAATTTAAGTAATTATTTTTAGGGCTATTAGAGATTGAGATTTTGATATAAACCAATCGTGATCTAATAGTATACAGAGGTAGAATTATAATAATTTATTGCAAACTAAACAAAATTTATGTGTGAATGTCTAAGAATGTTTGTCTGTGACCACACAGCTTACATAGTACCGGGACAGCTACATAATAAGTAACTTCTTATAATTAAGTAATGAATATATAAAAAAAAAAACATTATAGAATAAAACAAATAATTAACTTACCGAGTAGTTTGTTTGAAAATTGACATGACAGAAGAAAGACGGAGAAGAGTTATTATAATACCAGGCCGTGCCATCAGCATGGTACATTAGAAAATTATTTTATCGATAGTGGTACCTATTGAGATAATTTTGGTTTTATTTCTAGTAAATATTAGCATTTTATTGAAAAGTATTTATAGAAAAGACCGTTAAAAGTTTGGTCATTACAATGAAGCTTGACATTCTAGATAAATGTCAAAAATTAAGAGTTGGTACTTTTAATGACCACGAAAGAATTAAATGTATATACCCTCGGTTAATCTGATTTTAGTCGGAAGAAAATATCTACGTTCGGTACAATTTGCAAATATATTGTCAGAATTGGCCGAGCGATGTATTGTTGATTGGTGAAATAATATTGAGTTATTGATTTTCCATTTTTTTTGTCATTTTTACCACTGAGATATCGAACAAACAAAAGAAATGGCTGTGGCTGTGCCCTTGGCTGCGGCTGTGCCCTTTGCTGTGGCTGTGCCCTTGGCTGCGGCTGTGCCCTTGGCTGTGCCTGTGCCCTTGGCTGTGGCTGTGCCCTTTGCTGTGGCTGTGCCCTTGGCTGCGGCTGTGCCCTTGGCTGCGGCTGTGCCCTTGGCTGTGCCTGTGCCCTTGGCTGTGCCTGTGCCCTTGGCTGTGCCTGTGCCCTTGGCTGTGCCTGTGCCCTTGGCTGTGCCTGTGCCCTTGGCTTTGCCTGTGCCCTTGGCTGTGCCTGTGCCCTTGGCTGTGCCTGTGCCCTTGTCTGTGCCTGTGCCCTTGTCTGTGCCTGTGCCTGTGGCTGTGCCTGTGGCTGTGCCTGTGCCTGTGGCTGTGGCTGTGCCTGTGGCTGTGCCTGTGCCTGTGGCTGTGCCTGTGGCTGTGCCTGTGGCTGTGCCTGTGCCTGTGGCTGTGCCTGTGGCTGTGCCTGTGCCTGTGGCTGTGCCTGTGGCTGTGCCTGTGCCTGTGGCTGTGCCTGTGGCTGTGCCTGTGGCTGTGCCTGTGGCTGTGCCTGTGGCTGTGCCTGTGGCTGTGCCTGTGGCTGTGCCTGTGGCTGTGCCTGTGGCTGTGCCTGTGGCTGTGCCTGTGGCTGTGCCTGTGGCTGTGCCTGTGGCTGTGCCTGTGGCTGTGCCTGTGGCAAAAAAAAAATAGAAATGGCTGTGCCTAAAAAAAAAAAGAAATGGCTGCGCCTAAAAAAAAATAAAGAAATGGCTGTGCCAAAAAAAAAAAGAAATGGCTGTGCCTTAAAAAAAAAAAAGAAAAGGCTGTGCCAAAAAAAAAAAAGAAATGGCTGTGCCTAAAAAAAAAAGAAATGGCTGTGCCTAAAAAAAAAAAGAAATGGCTGTGCCTAAAAAAAAAAGAAATGGCTGTGCCTAAAAAAAAAGAAATGGCTGTGCCTAAAAAAAAAAAGAAATGGCTGTGCCTAAAAAAAAAAGAAATGGCTGTGCCTAAAAAAAAAAAAAGAAATGGTTGTGCCTAAATAAAAAAAGAAATGGCTGTGCCTTAAAAAAAAAATTGAATTGGTGTGCCTGTGGCCGTGTGCTTGTCTGTGGCAGTGCCTAAAGTAATTTTCCCTCTTCTTTTCCCTCTGCCCTTTGTGTTTATATATAAGGTTCGTTTTTTTCAGAATATACAATTGTACATATGTTAATATATTTGTGTACTTCGAGAACGAAGTACATGTCAGAATGGCCGTGTTAGTATTAGAAGTACGTGTGATGTCATTAAATCATAAATTTACACTTTTAAGCACAATGGGTTTGCTACAAAATGCAAACTCTCATACTTATTAAGCATCTACTGACAAATGTCGAAGTACCTACCTAAATTATTATTGTGTTGTCAGATACCTACAATTGTTAGAGTACCCATCTAAGTAATTATTGTTGTGTGTACAGGATATAACTCTAAACTTACATATAAGCCATAGTGATGATATTCCTATAAAATATTACTGAATTTGTAATGATCATTGTGATGTATCCTGGATTTTATATTGCTATTTTAGTATTATAAGTCTTTTGAGACAATTAATAAAAGACTGTCAGTTAGTATCAATATTCTTTCGAATATTGATTAAGAATTACTAAATAGGCGATATTAAATTCCTTAATTGTCTTGATACGTTTTAAAAAGGTTTCATTACTCACGAATTGATTATTGACCTAATGGTGAGATTATTTATAGAAATGTAGAAAATGGTGGGGACATTTGACAGGTCGACTCGTTATTATAAAGTGTGTAATTCGTAAGCAAGAGATACTTTTGTGGTGGACTACACAAGCTTCACGTAAGTTATTTGATATTATAACTTGATTATTGCTAATGGTTGTGTTGAAACTCTATTTTCATATTGTGGCCTTTATTCATAATGATGTTAAATTGATTTAAGGACTAGTCGTGTCCCTTGCCTTATCCTTGTGTTTTGATTATGTAATATTGTGAAATGTTACAAAGATTCATCATATAATGGCCATAATAGAATTAGATCTGTAATATACGATATTTATATGGTTGTAAAATATGTCCATGAATACTTTTACAACCATAGTTGCTTCCGTGGAGTTTCTTGCCCTTCTTCTACACGAGAACTAGGTTTAGCGATCGGGCGGTAAGCTCTCTGAGCCTGAATATGAATTAATTGACCAGCCTAATTGAAATAAATACCTAGTCTTGTCTTTTTGTGATTTTATTCATAAAACCTTTCCCTTATACACCACATAAATAGGAACTCTGATACACAGTAAATAACCAATAACCATCTTGACATATATCGATACTTTTATATGGAGTTCCTTTATGTTTCTAACACACGCTTGCCTAGATGTAATCTATTCACTCTTGACTTAAACTAAATAAGGACTAACTGGTAACTGAAGGTGTTATAACATCCAACTTCGCAACTGAAGTTAGAAAAATATTATTTATTTGAGTACCACCGCGGGTGCGAATTGCGAAAGGAGGCGATACAAGCGCGCGTTAGAGCCACGGGGAATGGTATAGTTCGTTCCTGGATCCTTGCGTGCACGCTCATTGTTTATTTCTCTTTCGGAATTAGGTAATAATCGTATGTATTCACTATTTCATTCTGGGAAGTTTTACGCTACTCAATTAGTGATGAAGTCGAGTCGAATATTGACTTTATAGAAGGATATCGACAAAAGAAAATAAGTAATTTGCTTGGAAATCGAATCTAATTTCACTTTAATTTTACGTTTTAATTACAAAACGTCGAAAATACTTCTGCACTAACACAAAATAGACTCCATCACGTGCATGCGCCGTATGGACTAAGGCCAGTACTGCCAACGACTCCGTCAACTCCAATGCGTTATTCGAGCTTAAACATTATTAATTTAGAAATCATTACTATTAAGGATTTTATGATTTTATTTTTGTATATTTTTACATGGTTTGTAAGCATTATATTTACTCTGTTTTACACAACTATCAACTTTATTTAAGTCATTTTTCAATGGCATTTGTACAAAATTTTTACTGTTCCAAGTACATTTTATAAGTTGGTCGACTATTACTCGTAAACTTGTAAGGCCTTGTTATCCGTGACAATTTTCCTTTTAATTTCGTTATATTTACTACTGCCGTGAATTTTTTCACATAGCCAAGAGCTTAATTTTACGCAAACGAATCTCTGAATCAAAAAATGGTCTTAACAAATCCATAATATTTCTGAATGGCCTATCCAACGATACCCCACACCATGGGATAGATGAGAAAAAAAATACATCCCCACTTTACGTCTATGGGAGGAAGCCGAAAAAAAATTATTTTTCATGATTTTATGTTACCACTTTGTCGGAATTATTAATATGTATATATATCGCAGGGATATGATGAAAACAGGGAATTGATCAAATCTCTCTAAGAGCGAGCTCGGGAGCTTAGGGCACCCCGACACGGACAGGTTAGGTTCGAAGGGGATGACGGGAGCTGAAGTGAGCGAGCAAAGCGAGCGAACTCAGCTCCCGTCATCTCCTTCGTGTTAGGTTACTTTAGACCCTGCATACAGAAATAGGAGCCCCGCGCAGCGGGGCTCCGTCGGCTCTGCCACACAAATACTAATTCAACGTACAAAATAAACCTTTAAATTACTACAGAAAAGTTATTTTTGTCATTTCACTGAACCAATTTTGCTTAGAGATTTGATCAATTCCCTGTTTTCATCATATCCCTGCGACATATACATGCCAAATCATAGCTTTCTAGTACTTAGATTCTCTGAGCTAAGCTGCGGACGGACAGATGGACAGAGCGAAACTATAACGGTTCCTTGTTGACTTCGGAACCCTAAAAAAGAAAACATATTTTATTATTAGTATAAATACTGACAAGCAGATTCTTAGTTAATCTATGGAGAAATAGGGATGTTTTCAATAGGGATGTTTTCGGAATAGAAAACTGATAATTCTATTTAGTCCGTCAGTGTGATTCATCATCATCATAACAGCCGAAAGACGTCCACTGCTGGACATTGGCCGCCCCCAAGCGTCGCCACATTGATTGGTGCGTCTCGCATCCAGCGGATCCCCGCATTCTTCATCGGTCCACCTGGTGGGAAGCCTTCCAACGCAACGTCTTCCGCTTCGCGGTCGCCACCCAGGCCACCCGTTCCGCGAGCAATGTGTCCTACCCACTGCCGCTTAATTTTGGCAATTCTTCGGGCTATGTCGGTAACCCTGATTCTTCTGTGGATCTCTACATTTCTGATTCGATCAAGCAAGTAAACTCCGATAAATACAAGAGGTACCAACACCAAAGACACGAAAATTATTTTGCACTTTTTGTATTTTGCTTTAGTAGTCGGTTTATTTTTTGTGTGTTTAAAGGATTGACAAAATAACTTAATTTTAACTTTCGTGCTGTTTGTCGCTAAGGAGTTCGGCTGTATGTTCCATATCTTGAAAACTGCTGAACCAATTTGATGAAACCTGGACTGTTCCCTAAGTTGAGAGATACTTAATCCAATAAAAAGTAAATACGATCCGATTAGTGGTTTCGGAGAAATGCGTGGACAAACATACATACATACAAACGTAACACATGAAATTTGGCACACGTGTTTACGAGATAGAGTAACATATCAAGTTTAATAATAATTAATTTAAATTAATAATAAAAAAATTAAATTAAAAATTAATAATAATTAAAACATCAAGTTTAATAATAATAATTAAACTTGACGATTACGAATGATACTCGTTGTTATAGTGTATGGGTAACATAGTAATTAATTAGGATTATGAATTTGATTTTTAATTTTTTATTTTTTTACGTACAAAATTATCGCGGCATATAAAATAATAATAATAATAATAAGCCGGATATAGTGGTGATAGACCGATTAGCGCGCCGCACAATGATAATCGATGTCACTATCCCGCATGACGAGAACCTCGTGAAAGCTGAGAAAGAGAAACAAATCAAGTATCTTGACTTAGCACACGAAGTTGTCGACATGTGGAATGTGGACTTGGCGATCATTGTGCCGATTGTGGTTACGGCCAACAGTCTGATGGCCAAGAGCCTCGACGACCATCTGTCGAGGCTGTCATTGGGCGGTTGGATCAAGGGTCTGATACAGAAGGCAGTACTCCTTGATACGGCTCGCATTGTGAGGAGGTTCCTGTCTCTGGAGCCCTAACCACCGGTAGCTTGGACCCTGTTCCCGATACCGGTTGGCCTCTATTTTTATATTTTTAAATGTTTTTAAGTTTTCTTTTTTAATATTTAAAAATGTAGATAATAAGAAAGATAAATAAATAAAGGAGATAATAATAAATAATAATAAAAAATTATTTGCAAAAGGAATCGCCTAGGTTACATTAGTGTTTACATTACAAAAATGGACATGGCTATTTCACATAATAAGATCCCTGTCCTTCAAACTAGGAAAATCCTGTATCTTGAAGAACAGTTTTCTCTAAATGGATTTATATATTTTTTTAAAGTTGTTATAAAATGAGCACTAGCTCTGATTTTACCCTCACATTATTATTGTTGCTTTAATTTTTTAATGTAGTAGTTAGGTTTTAACTAATTGTGTGAAGTGTTGATGTGTGTTGGTGTGAGGTTTGTCCTAAGTGTGTTTTCTATAAATAATAATTAAATTTAATAATTGTGAAAATTGACAAATAAAAGTTAAGTAGGTTTAAGTTTAATATTATTATTTGATAAATCAAATATTGTAATTATAATATCAAATTAATAGTAATTAACAAAATTTATATTTATATGTAACTTAATTTAATTTCAATAAATTTAACATTTCAATAACTATTTTATATAATTTCATTTCATTTAATTCAATTTCATCATAAATTTCATTTAATGTTTTATTTTATTTTATGTAATTTGATTTAATCATTTAATTTAATGAGGTCCTCAGTATCACCATAATTTAAATTTAAGATCCAAGTTAGTAATTTTTTTTTATTCCAATTTATTTAAATGAGAAACATCAACGGACTTCTTAGATTGTCCCTCTAAGTTATAGTGTTAAAAAAAAAAAATGCAGAGCAATAACCAAAGCTGTATTTATTACATATGTCTCTCGGCTTAGTTTTAAATAATGCAGTTTGTCTATTTGTGGTCCCATATTATAGATCGTTCATTTTATGATATTGAGATTGGTCACTTGTTTATAACATTTGCACAGGCTGTACAAATAACTAAACAAAATCCTGAGAGCGTATTTTCAGGCAATTCACGGTATGAATTGACTGCCTGGCAAATTGGTGTTATGAACTCAATTACCAGTCAGTCAGAGGTCACATGACACTAAAAATCGATATCAAAACTACACTTTAATAGCGTAACTCACTAATTCACACTTTTAATCGCAAACGAATGAAATTACTGATCCATTGCTCCACTTAGTTACATCTGCCTGACAACGTTAAACGCGCAATGAAACTGTTGAATCCCCAAAATAATAGGCATTGCGATCAATTGTGTGAATTTGTGTGTTAGGGCGTAAATACACATGCCTGTACCTTGCATAGTGTGTAAGTTACATGCATGTGTTAAATTTAAATCAATATGTATTGATACAATTAAAAACGCGTTCAAAAGTCTCAACGTAAAAAATACTGAAGACTTGTGGGGGATATCCGTTAGGGTTCTTGGAGATATTATTGACTCAATTGCTCCTGTCCTAACAGGCATATTCAATCAATGTTTGGACAGCGGCACTTTTCCTGACTTAATGAAACACAGTAAAGTAGTACCAATTTTCAAATCAGGCTGTAAGAGTGATCCCTCTAATTATAGGCCTATATCCGTGCTTCCAGCATTGAGTAAAATCTATGAAAAAATCATGCTGGAACAGATGTTGTCTCACTTCAATTCAAATAAGATCCTGCATAGTCAACAGTTTGGTTTCACGAAAGGTAGGTCGACAACGGACGCGGGAGTAAAACTCATCAGCTACATCTTGGAATCTTGGGAGAAGTCCCAGGATGCCATTGGCATTTTCTGTGATCTCTCGAAAGCGTTCGACTGCGCCGACCACAACACACTGATCTGTAAATTACACCACTACGGAATTCGAGGAAAATCTGCTGATCTTGTGCTTTCCTATTTATCAAACAGACAGCAAAAAGTAAATGTTAATGGGGCGACGTCCTCCGGGTCTCTAGTCAAGATGGGCGTGCCCCAAGGTTCAATTCTCGGCCCTTTCCTTTTTCTTGTTTACATTAATGATCTCCCTTTTATGATGGCCAAATTATCGGATATTATTCTATTTGCTGATGATACTTCGCTAATTTTTAAATTAGATAGGAAAGATACGGATGTCTTACATGTCAACGAAAGTCTAATTGTTCTCTCTAAATGGTTCGCAGCTAACAATCTTTTACTGAATGCGAAAAAAACAAAATGTCTAAAGTTTTCCTTACCAAATGTACCACAACGTGACCTAAATTTAAATCTTGACGGCAAAAATCTTGAAGTTATAAAGGAAACTGTATTCTTAGGGATTACTATCGATTCAAAATTGCAGTGGGGCGCGCACATTAGAACTCTTTCGGGTCGGTTAAGTTCAGCTGCATATGCAGTAAGGAAAATAAGGCAGTTAACCGATGTAGCCACAGCAAGGTTAGTATACTATGCTTATTTCCACAGTATTATGTCTTATGGCATTCTGCTGTGGGGATCAGCAGCTGACGTTGACTCAATTTTCATCTTACAAAAGAGGGCAATCCGCGCAATCTATAAAATGAGTCCACGAGAGTCCCTCAGAGAAAAATTTAAAGAGATCGATATACTGACTCTACCTTCTCTTTATATATTGGAATGTATTTTGTATGTCCGCAAAAACCGAGGGCTTTTCAAAACTAGAAGCGATTTCCATAATTTAAATACACGCAGTAAGCATGAAATTGTAATACCCAAATTCAGATTAACGAAAACTAGCAAGTATTTTCTTATAAACAGTATACGCTTTTATAACAAGTTGCCAAAGCCAGTTATAGAATTGACCGATGGGAAGTTCAAAAACTATATCAAACGTGTCCTTATTAAAAAAGCATATTACAAAATCAAGGACTACGTTGAAGATAAAAATTTTAGCTCCTGCGCATGCGGCTTCCCTGGTAACTCATAAACGGCACAAATATGTGGATGTCTCTAACTATTCTCAATCTCATTTTTACTTTTTTTCTTTCTTTTAATTAGACTTTTTACAATGATTTCAATAATCTTTATAGCCCTTTGCTATGAATAGTTACAGCACTGATAACAACATTTGTGCCACATGTTAAATTTAGTCTTGTTATATATTTTTATTTATTTTTACCTTTGTATAGATTCTTTTACTGATTGTTTTGTGAATGTGTGAACATTGTAGGCCTTCTAGATTTCTAGACGCTTGTTAACATTTGTTAACCCTCTCGTTTATACAATTTTTTTTTAGTTTCTTACGACTTATTGTCGGGCCTACGTTGTCCCCCCATATCTAAGCACTAATACTGTAACATGGAAATATTGTAAAAACAAACCAATTTTTTTAAAAGAGTAACCGTGAAGTTTCTTGCCGGTTCTTCTCCACAGGAAACGACTAACCCGAACCGTGCACCTTTTGTCGACGTTTTATAAGTGCCCATGTAGGCCTATGTGAAATAAATAACATTTGATTTGATTTGATTTGTGTATTTTCGCCCTTACGCAATTACTTCGTTGTACCTCGAAAATCTCTTCTCTGTATAGAAATTCGAGACAAATAGGCAAAAGAGTAAATAGTTGGCTTAGCTACGTTTATACAAATCTGGACCAAACCAATTTGATTAGAATTCAAGATGCTTCGAATTCTAGTCGAGCGTCCCACTTTTCAGGTACTATTTTTTCTTATAGCAACATCGGTCAAAGCGGAGAAGCCAGAGATTGCCTCGAACGGCGGTGAAACGGACTACGAGTGTCTTTGAATAAATAAACAGCTGAGCAGCTTCGTGAAAAAATCTTTTAAACTTGATTGACATTCTCGCTGAGTGTTATCAAGGACAGACCTCATTAGGGCAACTTTTTATCGTTTTGGGCACAGATTATAGATGACAAGACGCGTATTTTAAAATTGCTTGGACACGCTTTTTTTTGTGCTAAGTTACCCATGATTGTCAGTAAATGATTATCCAGGAATACGATTTTTGACACACAAACCGATAAGGCAAAAGGCTTGTTGTAAGTATGAATGAAACACATGCATCTCTTTGTGCAGATGGAATTACAACAGGTACCTATCTTGCCTGCATTCCTCAAAGTACCAGAAGATTACACAAGAGATGCCAGCAACCTAATTGCGTAAATAAATTCGGCAAGGTAAAGGATTTGATCCCATCAATCGACCAATCACGTGCATGATGAAAGACGCGTTGAGGCTTTCCGTCTATGTGATTGGTCGATTGATGGGGTACATACTCATATTTCTCTCCAGTTTTTATGACAACCCCCAATCATGAGTAGTAAGATGTATGTCAGCTACAAAACCAAACTGCGGATTGCTACAAAAAACATCCTAATGCATAAAATCAACCTCGATTTCGCAACTCGGGGTTCAAACCCAGCAAGCTGCACGCTCAGCTGACAGATAAAACCAGCGTGCAAACGGAACGTGCATTAATGCTGCTCATGTAGCCACGCCTACCATTCCCATACATCATTTGTGTCCACGGTACTAAGTGGTTAAACAGTTGGACTGCATCACTTATGGAGCGGGACACTTAGTTGGTCCTCATACACTTTCTTAACTAGTGGTGGGACACAGCTTGACTGGACACTGCGAACTTATCCAAGTTACTATTTCATGGCCATGTGCTGTAAACATGACGTACGACGAACTTTAACTACTTTACTGAAAGTCTGGTATCAGGGTCTAAGGAAACCGGTACTAGGCTATCGAATTTAATTCTAGAATCCTACTAATATAACCTCTAAAAGGCAAATCTGGCTATTTTTTTATACAAAATTCACGCCTCAACGACTGAATTGATTAGGAATACGTATGCATTAGTAGATCGGATACTTTTTATCTCGTGGTGATAATTTCCAGACACACGGGCGAAGCCACTGGAGGCATTCTTTGAAAGAATTTATGGAATGCCTGCAAATTATAAACAGCTAAATAATGTCCTGCTCTTTCTATAATGTAGTACCTAGGTAAAATAAGTTTTCGCTCCACGCCACCTTACGGAGGCATTCCACAATAAATACTAACCAACTAAATTCGGTAACAAATCTGAAAAAGAGTCTGTGTTTCCAGATAGCTATAACCTCGGGGTCTTTAAATCAAGAGTGAATAGGTTACTTCTAGGCAAGCGCGATCCATCGTCGACCACATCATCGCTTACCACCACGTGAGATAGTGGTCAAGCGCGAGCCTATCTACAATAAAAAAAAAACAAATACACAAGGCCACAATTATGTGTAAAAATTCAAATACTGTGTGTGACTGTAAATTAGTTGTGACTGAACGGCTTAAGACTAAAACCTATGACGACGTTGAGGCCATCGTAACATCGCTTCCTCAACCTGTCCAATAACAAATAAGTCCTCAGTAACGAAATCGTTAGTGGAGAAAGCTGTTCCTGGCTCCCTCCGATCCCAAGCCACTGTTGCAGGGCTAACATAAGCCTAGACTTTAACCTAACTGAAAACTGCACGTATATCTATATGCATTCAATCGAATTTTACTTATATACAATCTACACTCACACTATTATACACACTCACGCACGCATACACTCACACTATTAAACACACACTTGAAACCTACTCGCACAAATCGCACAAGCACGCTCCATTTTTATTTTTTTTTTGTATTTTCTTTTACGATATTGATTTATTCAATTTTTTTATTTTGTTTTTCTGTTTACAATTGCATACGCTGTATAATGTTAAGTGGAAGAGCGGAGTCACCTATCACAAGCATCTTCTTGCTTAAAAGGTGATCTCCATATCACGTATGTTAATGAAATAAACAAAGAATGCTTTATGTAATTGAAATAAACATTTTAATTTTAATTTATTTTATTTTTTATTTAAATAAGTACTCTTACGTGGAACCTGTCTGACCTCCTCCTACTGTGTATTTTTCACCGACGAAAATCCTGAAAATAAAATTGCCTCGGTTAAATCCTACACCTTTTACCAGTCCCAAACGGGCAAACGCGACGCTCAACAAAACAGCAACTCTTATGCAATTTGCTGAATCAGTGCTTATCTTCTATTCGAGATGTAACAAGGGAGTTTAAGTAAATTTAACAGCAATTTGCAGTATGTTAAGTGTAGCGCTGGCGCTTATTGCGGCTCCACTCTCGTTACACTTTCCGGCCTGATGATATTGCTAATTGGGTTCCCTAGTTGCCGGAAATCGTATAAAGTTTCACTAATACGACAGAAGCTGATGCCAGGATGTTATTAACAAATTAAATATCAACGTTAATGGGCCTGCTTCGTGCCGCTACTCGGGTGCTTTCGAGTGTCGTCGTCACCTAGGCTCGGTTTATCTGTGCCAGTATTTCGAGCCTAATGTGCAATCTTTACTGCTCTGTGGGCTTAGTGCGAGTTTTTACTCGTGCTCGACCGCGTTGAAGTAAACGTCAATTTGTATTGAAACTGGATGAGCGCCGTCTAGTGACAGTAAGGTGAAACTACGGTGAAGCAAAGGGACCCTTCTTTTGCTTCACGTTATACATACATATGTTTTTTTGTATACAAATTATTAAATTTGTGCACAATAAAACATAAATATAACCCGAAAGCACCGTTGATATTTATCAACGGTGCTTTCGGGTGTCGTCGTCACCATCGTAATGGTACGAAAGCTTGTCGTCACTCGGTTTAAGTTTTGTCAGTGTTTCGGGCCCAACATACAAAATTTACTGGTCTGAACTTTGCACGTGTATATTTTAAAGTACGGGGTTGAATATTTTGTATTTTATCGTCTTCTTCATTGGTCTAGTGGTCACAAGCGCTACCACTGACCATGAGGTCCTGGAGTCGAAACTGGTGAAGTGTGGGTTCACCTCCCTTCAGGGAATACAGGCGCACAGTGTTTTATAGACCCAAAAAAAGTGACATCGGCTTTTTATTGGCTATTTCTACTTAATAGTGTATTACAAATGCACGAGTAGAACTCCCATGTGTCAATTTTGTGTACTTGATTTTTAAAAAAATCGTAAAGTTTTCGTAACCTTGAAGTCCAAAAGACCAAAAAAAATTCGTAATTTTTTTTTTTACTTATTTGAGCTTTATTCATATTGCAGGTTTATGAAGCAATTCAAGGAGAAAATTATTCCGTATTTATATAATCAAAAACGATTATTGAACCCAAGAAAAAAAATATTTTACCAAAATCACTAATTATTTTTTTATTCATTTTCTAGATCGAAGTAGAACCTCTGTCTGGTACAAATAGATTGCTTTTACTAAGGTCTATCACCCATAAAAATATGACTTTCAACTTGGGCCTAGGTTTCGAGAAAATGATTTTTATGTACCGAGGTCAAAATTCCAAATTTAGGGGTATCACAAGGGTCAATTATTATTGGCTTTTTACAATCAACTGAAATTAATTATAATTTAGTTTAAAAGTATGTATGACTTATCGATCATAGTGCATGTTGCAGATATAGTCTATTGAATCGTAAACAATAACACCCATGATAACTCAGATAGGTTAAGTAGAAGGTAATCGCAGGGACTCCTGTGTATTTATTTGGTAAGTAGTAGACAGACTGTCGCAGAGAACGTCATTATAGGTACGGCGTCAGTAACATGTCTTAAACAAGCCTACAATGTCACAGGACCTCGGTCAGTAGCGCACTGAATTGACCCGTGGCCGTGATTTCGACAAGAGAGCAAAATATAAAAAATCGAACTTAGCTATCTCTTTCGCACTTATCTAATTTCATGACACAATGACATGAGTGCGTAACAGGAAGTAATAAATTTCGCATGCATTCTTTCTTTATCTAGTTAAGATGGCACGCTTTGACTATTATGGCTCAGGCATAAGATATAATTTGCACTAAATTGTATTAGGAAGCGAGCTGGCAACGTGTGGACGAGGGAGTCGTTAATCTTTCGGTGCTCACCTATTAACAGATACATCATGTAGAAAATGCTAAGAAAAAAAAAAAATGTCCTGTGGCTAAACTACTGGATATATTCGTTTGCATTTTTATGTGTAGACTGGAAATATCATGACTTATACGGAGTTTAATTTATTGTCATCTCTACCCTATAATAGTATAGGCAGGTGTTTATCAGACAGTAATCAAACTAAGAAACCAAGAACCCAATTATGGGTTACTTTGGTACTTCTTAGTTCTATATACTATTACATTTGTATGTTTATATATTTTGTGTACAATTTCACGTGAAAAGTGTTTTAAAATTAATTGTTAGAATTATAAATCATTATAGAAGATAAAAACCTGCGGTTTTTATGTAATAAAAACTAATCGTCACAAAAGGTCAAAATCGTGACAACCCTAACACATATTTTTGAAAATCATTTTCTCAAAACCTAGGCCCAAGTTGAAAGTAATATTTATATGGATGATAAACCTTGGTATAAGGAATCTGTTTATACCAGACAGAGGTTCTACTTCGAGCTAGAAAAAAAAATAAAAAATAAATACTGATTTTCATAAAACATTTTTTTTTGCTAGTTCTATTGTCGTTTTTGATTACTTAAACACGGCATAATTTTCTCCTTGACTTGCTTCATAAAACTGCAATACGAACAAAGCTCAATTATGTACAGTTTTTTTTATACGATTTTTTTTTGTTCTTTTAACCTTAAAGGTCACGAAAACTTTGCGATTTTTTTAAAAATCAGTCATTCGAAATTGGCACATGGGAGTTCTACCCGTGCATTTGTAATGAACTATTAGGTAGAAATAACCAATAAAAAGCCGATGTCACTTTTTTTGGGTCTATAAAACACTGTGAGGCGGGTACAGGCGTGATGTTTTGTATGACTGTTGATTCATCCAATTTTGGTTTGTTATTATACCTAACCTTCATTACCTTTGACGTAATTTCCGGTATGTAATGCACGTCATGTTATTGACAGCTTGTCACCGATTTGCTTCATATTTTTTGTATCTGTTGAATTTCTGACTCCTTATTAATAACAATTTCCGCAAGACAGTGTTTTCTTAGAAAATAAATATTTCTCGACGACATTTATGGAGCAGTATTTTATCGAAAATAATTTCAATATACATCTAAAAACAACAACAGATACCTATAGCACAGATAATATAATACTAGCATATAGATGCCTCATCCCATACAAAGAAACCCTGCCGACGTAACTAGCCTGATTTTCGTCTGATTATACCGATTATTTTTTATAAATCGATCGAGTTCGGTTCCGTTCCACGGCGATAGATAGATCACCATCTATATCCATGGAACAGAACCGAACGCGATCGATGTACAAAAAATAATCAGTATAATCAGTACAGTACGTCGGCACGGTTTCGTTGTATGGGATGAGACACCACTGCCTATAGGTATTTCACCTAAAATGGCTCTTTATTAATAAAAATGGACCCCAAAGTCCAAAATCGTTCCAAGTCGAATTTAAATGAAAAGGAAGGATTATTTTAGCAATTAATTAAGTTATGGCTTTAATAAGTGCTGAAGTCGAGAAAAACGGAATACGTTGAGCAATAAAGATATAGAAAAGTCTTTATCCTTTACACAATGAAGTGCAAATCATAGCGAATCCGTACAAATAAGTCACAGAACTATTCTGAGATATATAAAACGGTCCACGTCAACATTTTATTCAGTCACCGAAATGGCTTTTCAATATTATGTATCCACTCGTTTTGCATAAGGTATCTAGCAGTTGATTTGTTGCTGTTTAAGCTCAAAGTTTTGTAATTCCACGCCAACTAAATGATTCAAATGCTGTCATGTAGTTATGGGTGTATAATTTAGGTCCAAAAAAATAAGAAGTATATTTAAAGTTTGTGCTTTAAAGCACGCAAAATTAGATACCTACCTTGTAGATATGTAGACCGTACAAGTAATACCTATAGGTGATAAAACAATTGTTTTTATGTAGTTATAATTGAGTATATAATAATTTTATAAACTGTGTAAATTTTTAGCTTTATACGAGTATACAGGCGAATTTTCCAATATTTTAAGTAAAAAATTGAGGAAACAGGTTCATAAAATTGGATAAGTCGTAACTAATTCTAGAGAAAAAGAGTAAAATATAAAGAAAAACCAGAGAGTAACCTAAAAGAATAACCTCAAAATGGTTTACAATGTTGTGTGTTCAGGATGAAATAATTAAATTTGTTTCCGCTAAGCTCTATTTTGTTAAGGTTTTGATTCGCATCAACAAAGCGAGCGACGGCGCCCGCAAATTGCAGACTCATTGTTTGATCCAAACAAACATTCGCGGGCCGCTCCTTCTCACAAAGGAACTCCATTTACTGCGAACAAATCATTTTCATTGTTTTTATTTATTTTTTTAATTACTTACAATATTACTTGCTAGCTACTTCCCGCGGCTCCACTCGCATGGACTTTGTAATTCCCCAATACCTTTATAAATTATAGCCTACAAGTTTTCACATATACAATACCTATTAGTAATATTACTATTTCTTTTTTAGGGTTTAGTAGTCAACAAGAAACCCTTATAGTTTCACCATGACCGTCTGTCCGCAGATTAGCTCAGAGACTCTAATTACTAGAAAGCTATAATTTCGCATGGATATACATATGTACCATCAAGGGTGGCAGATAGATGCAAACCATCGGGAAGTCAGGATGTAAACCCTTAGGTTAAGACATCGTGTGTGGGCAGGTAGTTGGGTAGAATCGTGAAAATGAAATCACACAAATTATTCGATACACTAGGTTTATTCAAATAGTCACAACTCACAGTTACAATCTTTCTTATTTATATAACGGATTGACAGTGATTCTACTACGTCTTAGCTCTAAGGCGGTCAGTACTCAACTGCCATTAGCGATGGGCGTTGAATGAACGAACTAGTTAATTCGACCGTCGACTTACAATGAACGATTCGACGGTTCACCGATAATCAACGAACTAGTTGAATTCGTAGACGGCTAAACTGAGACTCGACTACGTTCATGTCGACTTGTAACGCGACGACCGACGCGAGAACTTAGTTGGGTAGTACAAGTTCATACGTCCGAAAAAATAACAACAACGGACAAACATCGAACAAATTAATTTGAACTCTAACTCTAGAATTAAAGAGTTGATATTTCTATAGGCCGAATGCTATTTTGGAGTTAAAATACATTGTGTGTGTTAAGAAGAAAAGGACGCCAATAGTTTCACGTGAGCAAGCGATGGACCGATTGAAAGATGCGACGTAAACCGGTTTGTACTTGTTTACGTTCAATCGGCAAGTTGAAAGTTGTCGTCGAACCGTCCGTCCGTATCCGTAGACGCCGCGCGTCGCGTCGTCGCAAAGTTTATAAAGAACGTCTTAACAAAGTTTACGTTATGAACTAGTCCATAAATTCAACTAGTTGATCGACTCGTCGATCAACGAAAATGGACGGTCTAGTTTCGTTAACGAAAATTACGTCGACGACCCATCTCTAACTGCCATATTCTGCTGTGTCGCGCATCACGCATTTTGCGTGGTGGGGCGCGCCAATGCGTTCAAGATTTTCCGCCAGGGGCGTTCTTTTGACTTGTTTTGACGTCCGTACTATTGACTATTCCCGACACATATTGATCACGCTGACAAAGTGTTTTTAGGGTTCCGTACCCAAAGGGTAAAAACGGGACCCTATTACTGAGACTTCGCGATCCGTCTGTCTGTCTGTCTGTCTGTCCGTCTGTCTCCAGGCTGTATCTCATGAACCATGATAGCTAGACAGTTGAAATTTTCACAGATGATGTATTTCTGTTGCCGCTATAACAACAAATACTAAAAACAGTATAAAGTAAATATTAAAGGGGGGCTCCCATACAACAAACGTGATATTTTTGCCGTTTCTTGCTCGATATTTATAACGGCAACAGGTAGACGCTTGAAATATTCACAGAATGTTTAGTTGTATATTTACTTCAAAAAATAATAATTAATAATTAAAATAAAATAAATTAAGGGGGGCTCCCATACAACAAACGTGATTTTTATGCAGTGTTTTGCGATAATGGTACGGAACCCTTCGTGTGCGAGTCCGACTCGCACTTGGCCGGTTTTTTTTTTAGTATAGGTACTTCCTGTACACGTAAAATGGGCATGTTGTATAGTGTGGGATAGGCCTTTCAAAAATATTACGGGTTTGTGAACGCCATTTTTCGATTCAAGGATCCGTTTGCGTAAAATCAATCTTTAAATTGCATATTTTTGTTAGAGTCAAGTGTCCCCCCTCCTGCCAGCTAAATAATTGCTTTTGGATATGGGAAAAAATCAGCACCAACTATACTGTATTGGGAGTAGTACCTATATATAACGAAATTAAAAGCAAAACTATCACAGCTAAGTAACAGTAGGTTACAGGTTTACGAGTAATAGTCCACCAACATAAAACAAAAACAATAATTTTCTAAGTCATATTCCATTGAAATATTCCCTCTTCTTAATCCGCATTATTGTGCAACTACGGAACCCGATTACTGGGCGTGGCCCTACACACTTGCCTGGTTTTTTTTACTTGTGAAAGAAGAAAAAAAAAAAAGTATTTAATTGCCACAAAACGACATACAAACATTAGATTACAAGAACAAGAACTGGGGTAGTAGATTTTGAAAAGTAGTTCTTAAATTATGTTAGAAAGGTAAAAAAAGTTTTTGTGAGTATAAATAAAAGCAGATGCATGTCATGGTTATGGCAAGAAGGCTTCCACTCAGCATAATGCTATGCCGTGGGAGACCCACATCACGGCGCTGATATTCAGTGGTCGTCTAGGACGTGACGTACGGTTTTGTGAGTGCCTGGGCTTAGCATCTAATTATTTTAGTTCATAATTGGTTTCCCTTAGTTATTACTGAAATACTTATTAAGTAAGGCATACATTTTAGCTTTGTTTGTCTAGGTGTTGCAAGAGCTATTGCTGAGCAGTGAGAGTGAAGTCTTGGAACACTGGCAAAACGTGGGTGCACCATAGGTCTAACCTTTCAGGAAATACAGTCGTTATGTTTTATTATGCAATCAATTTTTTCTCCTAGCCTACTAGTTGGTATTGTCACAGATAATATAATACTAGCATACAGATGCCTCATCCAATACAAAGAAACCGTGCCGACGATATAACGTTTTTCGTCCGATTATTTTTATCAGAACATCGATCGCGTTCGGTTCCGTTTCACAGCTATAGATGGTGTTAGCAGCGAATTGCAAGTAAAAGGGTTTATTCGGTTCGTGAATATTTTTTGATTCATACGTCAATCGATTGGTCTTAACCTTGCGAGTGTCACTGGCTACATTAAAATTGGAAAATAGAATTAAGGCGGCTTTTCGGCCGCATATTGTGGAAGACCAATTTTCTTTTTTCTTCCTAACCCATCGTGTGGGTATTAAAAAAAGGTTTTAAAAGGTGATTTCAAAAATATACCTAAAAGGTACCTAATTCGAAAAAAATGTTAACTAAAAAGTTATAAATAAAAAAAGCTAATACAAAAAATCAAAAATCCCGACTGCTTAAGAAGCGAACTAAAAAGACGTAAACAAGAAGAAAATCATGGTGTGCAGTCGGAGGATACATATTCGCGAGCTGGTTGACCAAAACCAGATGTATCCTCCGACTGCACAGCATGATTTTCTTCTTGTTTACGTCATTTTACCCGACTGCCGAAGGAGGGTAATCTGTTTATCAGTCAATGTATGTAAGTATGTAAGTATGTATGTATGTGTGTATGTATGTAAGTATGTATGTATGAATGTGAAAAAAAGTGACACTTTCCGCACAATTTGGCTGCTTGGAAAACGCTCTTTTCGAGGCATATCCTAAGTGCATTGTAAATCATACTTAGAACGCGATTCAATATTTGTAGATATTTTAATTTCAGTTTTTATCATTCCTATAAAAGCCATCATAGCTAGAACATGAAATATACGTGAGTTCATCGATTTTCCTGCGTTAATTGAGAATGAGAGGCAATTAACGATTAAAATAATGTAAATAATGTTAATCGTTATCGTTTATCGTATGTAAACTCGTAACAGTACCTACCTAACGTAAGCAAAAACGTAGGTACAGTGGATTACTAATGTTTGACATAATTTAAAATGCAATAATTTTATATACCATTCTTGTATTTGCCTCAATATTTTACTTGTATTTTCATGAAAATAATATTGTTATATTACCTGAATTATATTGATTAAAATATGATTATAGGACACTGATTTTTTCATTCACAAGGAAACCTAATCTTCCATGCATGCTTGCTTTGCAAAAGAAGAAATCTGGCATGACTAAGAAGGTGATATGACAAGCGTTATTAGTATAAATGATAATAGTGCAAGTAAATATTATGAGGAGGACGATTAAGTTAAACAATAATAGTACAAATTATTTTATGGAAAACAAAACAATACCACGTACCGTACCTACCAACGTTGTAAAACACTACTTCTGTAGAAAAGTTTAAACATTGTTCTAACAATGCAGCTCGAGCAAATACCTAACTCAATCTCTTCCTTAAGCCCTAACGTTTTCCACATTGCTTTTCCTTCTCTATTGTCATAAAAGATTAGTTTGTTTTACCTGAATGCAGCAGCTGAGATTGGTTTCCAGATTAGAAAAAATAACTTAATTTGAACGTTATTTTCCCACCTACTCAATGGAAGTCCAACCCAAGTAAAGCTAGGTTCTATAGTTTGATAAGTTTGGTGTGCTAATAAATTAATAATTATCGAAAATTCTAAACTAATATTTCATGTCAAAATAAAAGAAAGAAAATACGAGAAGGATTGCTCATGTGATAGAAGGGAAAAATACCAGCTTCTGCCAGCGGCTTCGCCCGCGTGAGAAGTGTTTTCTTATCCCAAGGGAACATTGTACCGGGATTAAAAGTTTATGTGCTATTTCATACTATAATCTATCTTTGTGTCAAATTTCATCGAGGTCCGATCAGCTATTTTGGCGTGATTGAGTAACAAACATACATCCAAATACATCTGTGTCATCCATCTAAACTGTCACATTTATAATATTAGTAAGATACTAGCTTCTGCCAGCGGCTTCGCCCGTGTGAAAGGTGTTTTATTATCCCAAGAGAACATTGTACCGGGATAAAATGTAACTTATCTGCTTTTCCAGACTATAATCTATCTTTGTGCCAAAGTTTATCCAGATCCGTTCGGCAATTCTGGCGTGATTGAGTGATAAACATACAACATCCATCCAAACTTTCGCATTTATAATATTAAGTAAGATATGAGTACTTACGTATATCTTAAAACAAGTAAAACTGTTATCAGCAACAGACGTCAGTTGACGAACACATTTTCATTCATCTAGCACCTTGGACCACCGCCACCGGCTCCGGCGTCAAATAAGAACGACACGCTTATCCAGAAAATGTTCTTGAATTATTTTTAACTGACGCGTTTAGAAAACCATATTACCTGCCCGTCACGTCATAAATACAATATTTTTGAGAGACAAATTGTTTTAGTGATTCGCAAACAGACGAGTATATAGGTGTATATAAATTCCATAAAAACAAAATAACATGAAGAACATTAAAAAAAACTATTTTCTACGGACTCCGATTTACATACTTTATACACAAACCTACATTTTTCGAAAGAGTAACGGATTACTTTACTTTGCATAACATTCTTCTTTGAACCAAATCCAATCGTATAAATGTTTCGTTAAAAAGATCCATTCCTGTTGCAAAGTTCTGTGAAACGGGTACACGTTAATACCAAAAAATTTTAGGTGAAGGCTCACAAAAGACCCATCGAAAGCAACCCATCAAATATATTTTATTCCTGCACAAAATCCGTTAATATCAAAACAGAGCGTCCTCTTGGAACCCTGTGAAAATCCTTTTTCAGGTTTTTACGAACGTAGTTGGAAAGTACTTCACACTATAATAATACACTAATATTATAAAGACGAAAGTTTGTGAGTGTGGCTGAACGGATCTGGATGAAATTTGGCACACGGATAGGTTATAGTCAGGAATAGCACATAGGATACCTTTTATCCCAGGTTTATATCCTTGTTAATTTTCGACATTCACGCGGGCGAGGTCGTGCCAGAAGTTAGTCTAGATATATACCTACGTGCTTGGACGTATCTCCGAGCATCAGTATTCGATGGAAAGGCGCTTGATTGTGCTCACTTGACAACTAAATTCGTTCACGTGGGGAAAAATCTCAAAGCCGAGAGAGAACCAGAACTGAACGCCAGCCGTACAGCTTTCAAAGATCGGTCTGCCTTTGTATAGTTCTTTGCTTTATATAGTTCTAGGCTCCAGAACCTCGAACATCGGCGCCGAGTTGCCAGCCTGTCGGTTTTTTATCGGTAACTTTTCGGGGAGTGTGCGTTGGAATTACATGAACTAATTCCTCCTAGCCCGTTCCATCATCGGACTACAAGACGTACGGCGATGCGTCATCGGTACATGGTGGACATCTCACCCATACGCAGCAAACGTTTTGGGAATACTTTTATTATGCGTACAGTAAAGGAGTGGAATTCCCTGCCGGAGTCTGTATTTCCTGATAGCTTCAACCTGGGAGTCTTCAAGTCAAGACTTCAAGATTGAATAGGTTTCTTCTAGGCAAGCGTGCTTCATCGTCGACCACATCATCACTTACCATCAGGTGAGATAGCGGTCAAGCGCAAGCCTATCAATAATAAAAAAAAAAAAGTTACATGTAGTGAGATAAAATAAAGTGACACATAAACGGATCCACACACATACTCCTACCAAAATAGGTATCTATTTGACCGTTTCCAAGCAATTTTATTTACTTATTTACCCCTGTAATCCCATTTGTATATTACTGGTATTCGATGCCTGTATGTAGGTCACGTCTGAGGATATTTCTCGATTTGTTTGCCATCTACATAATTAGTGGTGCCGTTCACATGAATATTGGTGCGATTCGGTAAATAGATTTTGGGCATCGAGCTTTTGGGAATCCCGAGCTTACCTAACTTTATAGTATTTTGTGTCAAGGAAATATTGGTAAAGTTTGTACAGATTCTGTACTTCCACTTTATCATTGTAACGCTATGAGCCATTAAACAGCTAGATTCCTGCATTGTGTTGCAGCATTCGTTGGCAATAAATCACACGCGGTTCATCAGGTATTCGTGCAATCTGCATGGCTGCGGATAGATTGGAATTGCGTCTCTCTTTATTACAAATTGGCCGTGCAGACTCCCAAAATGATTTAACGGAACACGGTCCGTCCGCTACTCAAGTACAAGTACTCAATCCGTCGCCTCTTGCTTTGTTGGCTGCACCATTGTACGTGTTCTATGTACTTAGGTACAATCAGTGTTGCTAGCCAACCGTTTGTCTTCCCTGCCAATACGATATGTGAAATTTTTAGATAAGATCTCGATTCAATTTCGGTTTCGACATGAAGAAATTGTCAGGTTTTATATCTTGTACAAGTCCGCAAGCCGATAGTTTCCGTTACACTTAAGTTTCTAGCAGATCTGGGAATACAAGTACCTAAATAAAAGAAAATAGTTATAACTGCCTATCATCTGATAAGTTGGGAGAGTCTATTAAATGGGACAGATTATCGATTATACGTCTGTGGGCTTCAGGTGAAAATAATCTCCCATAATCGTCACAAACTCTAGACATAATAAATTCCACGTTGACCGATGATAACTTTAGTGTTTCGGTTTCTTGTTACCAACCCCTAGTTTCCATGGCTGCCGAAAATAATAGGAGTCAAAGGATACGTGAACACTACTTTTAGTATCTACCTACTCGAAAAGACATATTGTGTCCGAGTATAACGTTAGACGATACACGTAGCTAACTAGCTGTGAAAAAGGAAAGGGGTAAAGAAATTGGAGAAAAACAAGGAATTTGCCCTATTCTGCTTGGTTATCTAAAACCTTAAAAATTATTTAACTTGTTACATGGCCAATTTATTTGCTAGTCAGGGCCTTTGTATAGAAAGTATTTTATTAAACCCAGTAAACGGAACTGGTTAAACCTCTGTATTTATTCGTTGAAAAATTCCCATTATTTTCATTGAATAATCCTAATTTACTTAATGTCTTATTTATCTATATTGCAAAACGTGCACTTTGATCACACACATAAATTAATTGCATAAGCAGAATTGTAACACGTTGTAAAATTAAAACACTTAATTTTTACGGTAAGTAGGCCACTGTGTTGTCAGCAGACGTTCAACGCGTGTGACCTTGAGCATGATAAAAATAATATTATGCGGAGCTCTTAGGTGCCCTCATAGTCTATTGAGTTAATGTAGTTGGTCTCTGCATGTTTACGTGCCGGACAACTTAAATCACCAGCTGGATGGTCACATTTCCTCTTGAACCATTTGCACATCGCACATCGAGGGAAAGAAGCTTTGCTGCTGCATTCCTTCAAGGAGTGTCCAGTTTCTCCACAGTGGACGCACGTAGAACTGCTTTCACGGCAAAACTTGGCTGCGTGGCCAAACTGCTGGCAATTGAAGCACCTCGTGACTATGGTAAAGTCTCGCACAGGGCATGAAGTCCAGTTAATAAAATCTCGGCTTTGGTTTATAAGCACTTTTCTTATGCAATTACATAACTTAATACCATAACATGCACCCACATTTCCTAAATCCGAAATCCGGGCTGCTACTGAGACCATTCAGATAAAAAACCCAATAAAACCTTGCCCAAACTGGGAATTGAACTCAGGAACTCATGCCCACTAGTAGCACTTGGTAACACTAGACCAACGAAACACTTACGCAATGCTCACACGAGTAAGTTATTATTAAGAATAATCTTTAATTTTATTGTGTGTTTGGAAGATCGCATAGAGTTTAGTCAGTAAACAGTAGATCTTAGGTCAAATCAAGTTGGCCACCCCTGTCCTACAGTAATAGTAGCCTAAGAAGTAGTATTGATTGATCACAAACAAAATATATCAGGAGCAAAACTTTACTCCAACACAAAAAAAAAACATTTCTCCAATTTCAAAATAAGTACAGCGAGCAACAACAATGTACCTACCAAAATTCATTTGCAACATTAATTTGGAGTGCATCACGGCGAATAGCGAACTTGTTTATGAGTAAAGTTAGATGACCTCGGTTCATCGTGCTCACGTACCCTGGGATGACATAAAATTCTAAATGTACCTCGTAAAATATACGTTAATAACATTGTCTTCAATTTCTCAGAGACTCGAAACTCAGTATTGACGGGTTGTTGAGATATGATCGATTATCACCACGGAGCACGTAACCAGTGGAGAGAGCATGCGGGGACTACCGCGGGCGCCAAGCGCATGCAAAATCAAGCATATGCAGCGAAATTTTGAACGTACGAACGTCACGCGCTTCCGTCTTTAAAACAAATAAACTGAAAAGTAATGCCTAGTTGTGCAATTAAATGGTGTGGAAAGTGTTCTACTACTTCAAGTTACACAAAAGATGGTATAACATTTCACAGGTAAGTGGTTTTCTACTCCATTTAATCAATTTCATTTTGGTGACTTTGATTTAGAACAAAAACGTACCGATTCTCTCTCCACTGGTTACGTGCTCCGTGATTATCACAGTATCGAGATCTGTCCTTTGTACCGACTTCTTAGTTTCTGGTTCGAGACATCCGTCCCGATGATTCAACAGGTTCATTGGCACAAACATATTTTATGTTTGGAGTTCTACCTTAGCAATGCTCTTAAAAATATTGACTAGTGATCTGATAAACTTAATTCAGTACACTAATCAATCAAAAAGTTACTACACCGTTATTTAGGTTACATAAACTTCATACCGAACTCTTAATAAAATTTCCAATTAAGTAATATTCTAACGAACTTATCTTATAGTTCAAATAACAGAGATGTAAAGTGATAAAGTTCGTATTCTATCTCATTTAATAAAGGCGTATTAATGAGTAAGAAACTCGAAAGTTTGCGAGTTGAAACGAAGATCGGTAGTACTTTGACATCATAATATTATTGAACCAGTAGAATGGAACTTATTCTGTGAAGTCTACAGAAGAATAATTAATTATTTTCAAAGAATTCCTTCGCTTCAAGTATCACGCTCCGAAATTCTATTCTCATTCAAATAAATTAATAAAGCAATCCAACGTTTAGGCAATCACTTAAGAATATATAAGCTTCTTAAAAAATAAGACAAAAGACGGTAAAAATACACCATTTACCAAAGTTACAGTTTTAGTAAACAAAAGTAGCCAAGTTATTTTTATACCTACACAAAACACAAATTTAAAGGAACCTAACAGAAAGTTTTTTTTATTCTCGTTTTCTTCTCAAATAAATCTTCGAATTTATGGTGATCTGCAATAATCCATCACTATCGATCACCACCAAGTGCGTACGAGCTTCCAAACTAAATTTTACTAATTATGTTACTTGGTTTCTGCATTCACTAATCGATCATTTCAGTTACAACTAGGTTCATGTTTTTTGAAAAATTAGTTCTCTTAACTATTGGAACCTGCAATAAATGGTCAGAACAGCCAGATGATGAATAATCAATTTGTAGGTTGGATCATTTCTCCTCATCTCAAGTGCATCCTGAAGTCCTAAACTTCTAAAAAGATTTAAACATATAAAAAATAGCTCAGCAAAATTTGCGGAATTTTAAAAACAGAATATGTGAGTGGTAATGCGAGAATTTCTCTCAGTATGAACATACAGCTAAAGGGGGATGCGAAAAACAATTTTTTACCTCTCCCATTGAGTGGGGTTTCGTTGTTGAGAGCTCTTTGAGTAAATTAATATTGTATTTTTCGTTTTAAACAATTTTGGATAACAAAAGAATGACAAGCCACCAAAGTCAGCTTTTTTCTTTTTGCTCCGAAGATTTTTTTAACTTCCCATTGACCTTGAAACCTTGAACTTGAAATTTGGTGATAATGTTTACTATTATCACATACGGCAGCATAGTGTGGTGGCCAAGAACAAAGCTTGCTTCGTGCAAAGCGTTACAAAGAACAGTGGGTCTCGGCATCAAGGGTGCTTTCAGGACAACACCTACGGCAGCGATTGAGAGATACCTCAATATCCCTCCTCTGCATATGATGGTTGAATTCGAGGCAAGGAAGACATTACATCGTCTTGCTGATGCTGGACTATGGGATGCCTCTAAGCCAAAGACTAACCATACAAAGTTCGATGAGAATGAAGGCCTGGATCGGGTAACAAGCATGTTACCCGATAAAATGCAAACTATATTTGTGTTTGAAAGGCCTATTAAGGTCCAAATCTCTACAATAGAGGACTGGACGAAGGGACTCGATCCACCAGAACATGATAGCCTGGTGTGGTACACTGATGGATCCAAAATTGAATCAGATACAGGAGCGGGAATATACGCAAAAGGTTAAAAATGTAGCAAAAGCTTAGGGAAGATGGCAACTGTATTCCAAGCAGAAACATATGCCATAATAACCTGTGCTCAAGAGAATATAGATAGAGGAACCAGAAGTAAATCCGTATAATATATTCTTAGTGACAGTCAGGCTGCAATCAAAGCCATGGCATCCTACAAAGTGGACTCCGGACTTATTCTGGATGCTATCCAAACCCTAAACAGACTTGGGAAGCACAACAGGGTAAGACTGATGTGGGTCCCTGGGCACAAAAGAATCCATGGTAGCGAAGTGGCTGATGAACTGGCAAGAGAGGGCACGAAAAATAATTTTGTGGGTCCAGAACCATGTGTAGGCATTTCGACGTGTCTCGTAAAACCCGCATTTAAGGAGTTTGCAGATCACAGACAACGAACTTATTGGCTGTCTAATACCGGTCTACAATACTCCGAGAAATTCCTAGGCTCTGCGTTCAAAGCCCGGGAATGCATTTGGAACATGAGCAGGGGGCAAATCCGCTTCCTGCTTGGGGCCTTTACTGACTTTCATGCACGACCAAAAGCCCGAAAACATCGTCAGAAACGAGTTTTGCCACCCCTCGAAAGTGAAACTAATAACGCATCATATCATATCATAAGAACAAACATAACAGGTGGCTCCCGCTACAGATATAACTATCAAACAGCCATATTGAGTTTATTTCTCATTTCAACGAACGTCTTGACTTATAGTCGCAAACGCCAAAACGCATTGTGCAAAACGGACACAAAACAACTTTTATCTGTGAAAGTCATTTTTGTCAGGACATTTAATAGTTTTCTGTATATTGCGCTTTATAGTGCTGTCGTGGGACATACCTGGACCAGAAACTGAACGATTTGATACAACTTACTATTATGTTAGAAACTTCTATAGACGCTTCTAGAGGATATATAATCCCGCACACTGAAAAACAACTAAAGCCACGTTAGTTTCAGTTACAATAAAAACAATATATTACTTGGCTGAAACTAAGCGAATCAAAAGGAAAATAAGTTTTAATTAGATGGTAGAGATACTGAACAAAAACAAGCGTCTTCTTAGTTCTCACTCTAAAAATAATTTTTCATTCAATTTAAGTGTCCATCAAAATAAGGCTGTTGATTCTCATTAAAAAAGCTGCTTGCATTAAAATGTTATTAAAATAGAAACATTCTACCTTCACAGCTCTTGCGGTTGCTCGCAAATTGTACAAAGCTCCTGTGCAAAGTAGGTAGCTATAGTCCTCGTAAGCAATGAGATCGCAAGTCTAGCAACTTGTCGCAACTAGAGTTGTTCCTAGACATTGTTGTGTCTCAGCACTATTGCACGGAGGGACCTTAACAAATTGAATCACACATCAACGTTTAAGTGATATTTTCATGCTTGCATTTTAGTTTATTGTGTTTGTTGCAACTTTGTTTTACCTTGCCAGTTACTGAAAGCACTATTGAAAAATATCACCAATTAAATAAATCATCATCACCCTCATCATTATCATCTTCTTGCACTTGCCCCATGTTACTTGGAATCAACGGCACAACGAATATGAAAACGTATTCGTCCTGCCCATCGATGAAATCATTGATGAATTTAGCATACTTGTACAACAATATTCCTAAACTACCTCAATAAAAACAAAACTAATCATATTTTGAAAGTTCCGTAAATCCATAACACTGTAACGATAAAATTCAATTACATAACACTTACAAGATAGTCGGGTTCCACGGAAGACGGATATTATGCGTCTTTGTAGTTATACTTATCTTCATAGCGATAACAAATTCGTAGAGGCAAGTTTCCTCGGCGACCCCTTTCTGAGGGTTGAACACTGAACTTTATGGCCACTCCTCGCGGAATGCTTACAATTTATCAGCCTTTATGACGAATATATTCTATTCGATTATGCCTCTTGAATTGTTCCATTGAATACCCAAGTTGGAGTACGCGTGGGTTTGTTGTTGGGCTTAAAATTATTGATGGTCTTTTTTTAGAAATTTAGTTTTCAGGGAAATGTATGTACATAACTACGTAGTAAAGCAATTTTATAAGACACTAGAACATTTTCCCGAAAATTATTATTACCAAAACTATTTGTAAAGTTCGATCAACGAAAACCTAGAGCTAATAACTTCGCGTACGTGAACACAATAAATGGTTAAACGGGGAAAAGGTTTACCAAAACAAAACCAAAGATAAAAAAAGCGATCTCATTCGCTCAATTTACATAGAAGACATACCGAAATTATAGTCCACGCCAAACTTCTTGGCCGCCCTGAAGTTGGTTTACCGCATGCGCGAGGCATGAAACGGTGCTGTTTTTGTATGAGATTTACTACTGCGCAGCCATTGTAGCCAACTTCAGGGCGGCCAAGAAGTTTGGCGAGAACTATAACTTAGCTACATTGAAAAGGTAGCAGGCGAACAAAGCCGCGATACCTTTGACTATATTGAGTTACGTACGAGTTGGTGCTTGTGCGGGGGCATGCGGCCGCCAGCGCCAGCCGACAGATGGCGCCATCGGGGAACTTTCAAAGCATGTAACAGCGTCAGCGAATGCGGTTTATATATAATTGATTTAAGAGAACCGTGACTCCAAGTAGCTCGCCAGCCGTCGCTCCGTGCGGACGTCTCGCTGCTCGTCGCCCCACCGCGCTCTCCGGCGCCCCCACTCTCCGTCTCGTCGCGCCCCTCTGCGTGACGTCACTGCGGCCGTCGCGTCTTCGCACGCCGCTCCAAAGGTGTCGCTACTAGTAACTTTGGTTACTAGTAGTGGCAGCTCAAATCCACATCTTGTGGTCCCTGGCGGGAAACCTAGCGGTGTTAACAAGCCAGTGAGGGTGTGCCCCAAGCACCCGCCAAGTCCCATAAGGACACGGCAGTCATTGGAGTCGGGAGCGGGATCAGTTGGCCTTGGTAGATAGCCTAGTCAACCCCCGCTTCGTCCCACAGCTTACACCTGGCACGGTCGGGTGTTTCTATCCCGACGTACCAGACTTTTGGTACACAGTGGTGGGTGGCCCACCTTCGGTGGGTTTACCGGTACCTTAGAGCCCTGTCACCCAATAAGATTGGTGGCAGGTAGACAAGCTTAGGGCTCACCAGATACTCACCTCCCAGTCTAACCCGACTGGGAGTGTAGGTTTGCACACATCCCCGGGCCTATCCACCCGGGGAATATCTCTCAGCCCCTAAGAAACAGATAGGATAGGGTATTGTTTACAATACCTTATCTTATCTCGTTTATTCTCTTTTTTCACTTGTACTAGCTCTATCAATAGCGACAGGATGCATCCTGTCGAAGCATTGATAGAGCTCGTCAAGGACGCGCTGTCGGACGATCCCAGTCCGCGCAACGTAAACAAGCAAAGGCTTAAAATCATTCTCGGCTCTCTTGCTACATGCCCCCCCTTAGACGCCCCGGTGCCCGCTTCCACCGGCACCGCGGCGCTCGCCCCCGCTTCGGCGCTTGCGCCCATTCAACCCCCAATTCTCAATCCCAAATTTCAATTTTCAACAATTTAAAAACCATGAGGATAGAGTTCCACACCTATTCTCTCCCATCGGAAGCGCCCACCCGTGTGGTTATCCGGCGCATTCCGAAGGAAATCCCAGTCGATGAGATTTATGCGGATCTCGCCGCACAAAAAGTCCCTGTCAATGCCGTCCACCGCATGCGTAAAGCAAGAGGTGGACAGGAATACGATATGGTAATGGTCGAGTGCGACCCTGCCGAGTCCTATGCCCCCATATTTAAAATCAAGACTCTATGCTCCCTTTCAGGGTTCCCCTACCGTCCCTTTGTCGTTGGTCAGTGTCACAACTGCCAACAGTATGGCCATAGCCAGAAACATTGCTTTTTCCGCCCCAGGTGCGTTAAGTGCCGAGGGGATCACGGCACAAAAGATTGCACCCGTCCCAAAAACCCTGCCGAATGCGCGGAGCCTCCCAGCTGCGTGCTATGTGACCAAGTCGGTCACACGGCAAATTACAAGGGTTGTCCTAAAGCCCCCAAAATTGCGCCTAGATTGGCCAAAATCCACGCTGAGCGTCAAGCACGCCAAGCTCCCTCAATGAAACCTCCTCCCCGGCTAGCCCCTCAGAGGGCTTCGCCATGGGGCAAGCTTAACCACCAAAATGTGGCTCCCCAGACCGTCCAACAGCTTCCAGGCTTGATGGATCATCCCATTCCGGCCCTTCAGGCACCCATAGCCCCCATGCCCGCTCAAAGCCGACAGGTGGCTCCCACCACTGCCGCTGCTAAGAGCCCGTCTCAATACACGCCCAATCACAGACGCTGCGTATCTGATACCATCATCAGTGCGTACGAAATCTGGATGACGGACGAGGCCAGATCGCTGGCTGCCGAGATCAATAGGATCCAGGCAGCCGGGGATATGACCAGAGCCTTAGGGTAAGACGTCAAATAGCGAGGCTATTATCTTTTACTATAAACTCAGACATAAATAGTATGTCGAAGGCATGTACTGTAGTTGATATTAGTAGTAATACTAATATACAGGTAGTCAATAAGTTTAATAACGTTAGCACTTCTGCTATTAATATTTATAGTTTAAACTAGTTTGTAGGACAAGGGAGGGTACCAACAACGAAATAGTTACTAGTACATCCACCATCAAGAAGGTACCTTCTTGCTCTCACTTAGTTAATTTAAAAAAGGGGCTAAGCAAAATTCCTTGAAATTATTCCATCAAAATATTCAGGGTTTTTCTGCGAAGCAATTGGAAATAGAACTGTTTTTGGAAAAAACAATGTTTGATATTGTTTGTTTTACTGAGCATTGGCTGAAAGATCATACAATGCTAATTAATTATGAAAATTATACCGTGGGCAGTTGTTTTAATAGAAATATTATGTTGCGTGGAGGTTCACTTATATTAATTAAAAATGGTATTAAATCAAAACCTCGTAAAGATATTGTAGATCTATCAGTTGAACATAGTGTTGAACTGTCATGCGTTGAGCTGGATAAGCATGTTATAGTGTGCCTTTACAGACCCCCCAATTATAGTAACTACTCTATATTTGAGTCAGTGATTGAAGATGTTTTGGCAAAACTTGTAACTGGAAATAAACTAATCATAATCTGTGGTGATTTTAATATAAATATTTTAGAGAGTAATTCAGATAGCAGTAGATTATTAAATCTCTTCAAATCATTTAATTTGTCACATGTGTAACCAACACGAACAACTGTGACTTCTGCTACATGTATTGATAATGTATTTTGTTGCTGCGACTACTTAGACAAAGCCATTATAAATTGTCTGCCTTCGGATCATAATGGGCTACTGGTAACCTTTGAGTCCAACATACCAATTCAACAAGTGCAGATTCAATCCAGACCAATAACATCCGGTAAATTAAATCAGTTTAACAGCAGTTTAATTAGTAAGCTAAGTGATCAAGACCTCACAGTGAATGATGGTAATATTCTATATAAAAAAGTTTTCTCAGTAATCTAAAAGGAGTTCAATAATACTTTTAGGAAGAAAACTAAAACTGTATGCCCTAAGTTTTTATTCAGTGACTGGGACTGAAGGACTCAGGAAAAGTAGGGAAAGACTTTACGAGCTCTATGGCCTTAAGCCTTATATTAACACTGAAACTTTTAACAAGTATGTTGCTACTTATTCAAACATTTTTAGAAATACGTGTAAAGTAGCTAAGGCTTTATACATTGGCAATAAAGTTAAAACCGCAGAAAATAAAATCAAGACAGTTTGGAAAATTATAAACAATGAAACGAACAGGAACAAAAGAAATAATACTGATTACACGCTTGAAACTACAAATGGACTTATTAGAGATAACAAAAAAGTTGCTCAAGAATTTGTGGATTTCTTTACCAGCATCCCAATTAAAACTACTGAAACCCTAAATTCTTCGCCCTCACTTGCTTCTGGTTTATTAAACGCAAACGTTTCAGCCTGCCCGACAGAATTTAACTTTTCACATGTAAACCCAATAACAGTAATAAAAGCTTTTAAGCAAATCAAGATCAAATTGACCAAAGATCTATGGGGAATGTCCATCAAAGTTTGTACCTCCATTATTCAGACTATAGCGCCGTACTTAGCTTTAATTTTTAATTTGTGTGTAGATCAAGGAGTCTTTCCGGATCTAATGAAACATAGTAAGGTTATACCACTTTTTAAATCCGGGAACAGTAAAGACACAAATAATTATAGACCAGTATCGGTGCTGCCGGTTTTCAGCAAGATATTTGAAAAGATAATGCTAAATCAGATGCTCATTCATTTTAATACGAATAACATCCTACACGATAAACAGTATGGTTTTACCAAAGGACGTTGTACGACTGACGCTTGTGTCACCTTATTAAAACATATCTTTGAAGCGTGGGAAGAGGCACAAGATGCCATAGGGTTCTTCTGCGACCTGTCGAAAGCATTTGATTGCGTTAATCATGAAACATTACTTTTGAAACTTGAGCATTACGGGCTAGGCCAATCAGCGTTGAGTTTATTTAAATCTTATTTAAATGATAGACAGCAATTAGTTCAAATAAACGGTGTCAATTCGTCCGGGTTAACCGTGAAAATGGGGGTACCCCAGGGTTCAATTTTGGGTCCTTTCTTGTTTCTAGTCTACATTAACGATTTACCTCATCTATTGAAAAACAATCTAAACATGGTGTTATTTGCTGATGACACTTCGTTGATTTTTAAGATAAATAGACGTACGAGTAACGTTGACGACGTAAATACCGTCTTGCGACAGGTTCAAAATTGGTTCACAGCTAATAATCTAGTTTTAAATGCTAAAAGACTAAGTGCATAAAATTTGTCTTGCCGAATGTCAAAAGTAATGATTGTGACATTATATTAAACAAGGAGAAGCTAGAATTCGTCGATAAAACGGTTTTTCTGGGGATCACGCTAGACTCGAGGTTACAATGGGGGCCTCATTTAATATCACTTGCAGGGCGGCTAAGCTCGGCAGCTTATGCTGTTAGAAAAATACGTCAGTTTACTGATGTCGATACCGCGAGGTTAGTCTATTTTAGTTATTTTCATAGTATAATGTCTTACGGTATCTTACTATGGGGAAGGGCTGCAGACATTGAGTCAATTTTTATTCTGCAAAAACGAGCCATCAGAGCGATATACAATCTTCGCCGGCGCGATTCTCTAAGGGAGCTGTTTAAGAACATTAACATCATGACGGTACCTTGTCAATATATTTATGAAAACATCATGTATGTTAGAAAGAATTTACATCTTTTTAGTAAAAACGGCGACAGACATAATTATGTTACTAGAAATAGGGACCAACTAATTCAACCAGGTTTCAGGCTGGCTAAAGTAGCATCATCTTTTATGGGGTACTGTATAAAATGTTACAATAAAATTCCTCCCCATATTCTACAACTAAATGAGACGAAATTTAAGACTTGTATAAAACGCACACTATGTAGGCAAGCATATTATAAGTTAGGTGATTACATCGCTGATAAAAATGCTTGGCTCAATGCTGGTCCTGCTCCACAGCCACTAGGGCGCAAGAACAATTAGTGATGGGCAGAAAAGTATCGAAGTATTGATGGACCTGCTGAAGACTGTAAAAAAAATTTGTATTGTATAATCTCAATTTCTTTTAGTATTATATAATTGCACAGCACATGTGTGAGTACTATGTTCCGACTGTAGATAAATCTACCATTCACTGTACCTATGTGTCGTTCGTTGACTTCTGTGTGCCCTGGCAGTTGAGTGTGTCATGCTCTCTCTAATTTCTCTCTGATGGTGGCACATGATCATTCGGTTCCCTTCATGATGGTTGAGCTGAGTGGTGCCGATCCATGCGTCATGTTCGTGAACGGGCGCCATCAGTTGGGATTGGTCATAACTTAGCTGTCTCGGCCTGTTAAAGTGCTTTTTTTTTTAATTATTTGTTACTCTAGACGCTTTTACGTACACGTCTTTTTACATCGTTCTCACATATATGTATTTTTTCAACAAGAATGATGTAACCAAAAAACTTGTAATTGAAACTGATGGAAAAGAGTGTCCGGGGAGTTTCTTGCAAATTCTTCTCCATTGAGACCTACAGACGCTTGCAAATTTGCAACTAGAGTCATCTTTTTATTAATTTTTTGTTTGACAATTCAAAAGTACTTCTAAAGTTTACTTGAAATAAATACCTTGATTTTGATTTTTGATTTTGAGCCCAATCGAATGACCTCTTCAAAAGGTACCCGAATATAACCGAGGAGCTAGACAGCCTCGTTTATAGAAACGGTCAATGGGTGCGCATTTAAGACGCACCTACACCATTTCTAGCCAAGTTTCGCCAATTGAGACTCACCTCTGACCCCTCACGATCTCTACTCTGCTCCTTAAGAGCCCAGGGAGTAGAATATACAAACGTAGAATACAAACCGATTCGTCAGTCCTCGCCGACGAGGCTGGTCGCGTATCCCTTCAATTAAAATCTTGCCAGCCCGCGAAGCTGAGCATTAGTTAAATTATTAGATATGAAATGGAGTTTCTTGTCCGTTCTTCTCCACGTAGGCTTATTCCGAACGGATGGTAGAATCACTTGTCAAGATCCAGCTTTTGCTTGTCCCCCCAGCGACGGCCCTGAGCCGAGGTTCGACCCCAACTGGGGTAGCCCTCAACGTTGTCGCTTAGGTTTAGGTTTAGTAATTTTTTGCTTAGCTGGAGGCTATATAGCTTAGTCTCCGTAGGAAAGTCCTGTTAAGCAGCTAAACAGTCATTTTGACTGAGCTGCGAGACGACCAGTATAAAAAAAAAAAAAAACTTGACTCCAGAGTGGCTTCGATTAAATTACCGCTCGTTTAACTCCAGTTAGTCGAACAAGTTTTTATAGAAAGAAAAGAAAGAAAGAAAACATTTATTGCCAACTGTAACAGAACATGAAAAATCACAAATTAGCTCTGAAGCACAATATCAAATCAGTATGGCAAAAGGAGCGGGCTCAGCATATGCTGAGCAGTGTAAAGCATGGCTATTACGCTGGTCAACGCTGATTTACAGCCCGCCCCCTTTCTCACAGGCCTTTCACTACACTACAATGATCACTTAATAAATAAATAACTAACCTACCCCAAATATCAAATTATACCTACATATCTACATTTTAAAGCAAACAAAATAAAAATAATTGAAAATGTCAATCGCAATTAAAAAAAAAACTATATAAGTTAACAAATATAAAAAAGAAAATCCAATAAAAAATTATACATTTCAATCAAAAATAATAGTTAAAAATATCCAGCAAAAATTGTAAAAAAAAAAACCAATAATAAATTAAATTAAATATAAAAAGCCACTAAAACATACATTAAAAAAATAATTAATTAAAATACCAAAAATAGAACAAATAAATTATTAATTATGATTAGGATTACGATACAGATACCGACAATACTTTAGGCTCTGCCTAACGAGACATAGTTTTAAGTAGATAGAGGTAGCCTCCAGTATAATATACACATTATGCATTTGACATTTGTTTGAGAAGCAGTTTCGTCTTAACTCTCGCCTTGAAAACTAGCTATAGGTGAACCCTTGTTTATTGTCCCCGGGCAAAATAATTATTCCCCTGTTCAGATTGATGGAGCTAATTCAATTAAATTGTACTGATACTGTAGAAATGAAATTAATTTTGTGAAACCGCTGATGGAACTCGAACCCTTAATGGCTTCCGCATCTGTATGTTCAGAATAAACATTCAGACGTCGGATTTATGTCGTCATCGGATTACGTGTCAGATATTGATGTCGTCATACCGTTTACCTATCATAAGTTCGAACAACATTTGACCGAATTTCATTTCACCTAAAACTTTTCAACTATTAGCGTTTCGTTTTTTTTTTAACTTCATCGAAGTCACGTCTGCTACTGCCTCAGTTGACCTATTATCAATTCGACTTTTTCGTTACTCCGGCGTTTCATTTGGTCGAAAAAAAATTACCGAAGTTACACTTAGTCGAAATAACATTTGTTCGAAATATTTATTTTTAAACGCATATCAAAATACTAAGTGAGCGAGAAACAGTGGGCGATTACAAATGTTTAAAACAGGGACTTGAAAAAAAAATGTCGACGGAGCCCCGCTCCTATTTCTGTCTGCAGGGTCTAAAGTAACCTAACACGAAGGTGATGACTTCAGCTCCCGTTATCCCCTTCGAACATAATCTATCCGTGTCGGGGTGCCCTAAATTCCCGAGCTCGCTTTGCTCGCTCTTGGACAAATTCTTTGAGATAAATAATTAATATAATATCTAATGCATGACAGCTATAAATAATTTAAAACCATTTGCATGAAAATACGTAAGGGACGACATAGTTAGTGTGACGACTTGTCATCACAACCGTAAACACAGACATAACTTCGTAAAGTCGATTTTGCAGCGATTCGTTTCTATCACTAAATTTGGTAGCACAACATATTGACGTTTTATGACACTATTTCAATTTTAAATTGAAAATACTACCAAGTAACCGGCTATATATTTGTGACTAAATAATATTCCCAAAAATATTGTTTCGGTTTGGTGAAAATATGAAAAATTATAAAAGTTCAAAAGAGGCTTCGGATAAAAGCAAAAGTTATTTTGTAAATCGGCGAAATATAGTTCGGTAAAATAATACATATGCCACATGATACTTCGATGATCTGAAAAAATGCATATAGCAAAAAATACGTCGGTCAATAGTTTTCGGTAAAATGAAATTTGACCAAAAAATATTCGGCAATGTGATCGGTTCCCCTCATACCACCCTTGATATTTTGGTAGAGTATCATTTTAAATGCTTTTACTGTCCAGATACCTACCAAATATTTTCGCTGGTCAATAATTTTACGCTTGCCAAGGCAGTATTGATAAAATTTTAGGGATTTATTAAGTAAGTACTTTTTATTTATTAGATACTTGCAACTTAGATTGTATTATAAAAACGTATTTCAGTTATATATTCATGATTTAGATACTAGTATCTAAAGCATGTTTCGAAGACAAAGTTTCAATTTGAGACTCGAAAACTCGTAAGAGAAATCTACTCAATAACGGAATGTTCCCGAAGCAAAGGACAAAAACTTAAACAAATTTGTACAAGAAAACAGCTGTCCCAGACAGTTTTTATTGACATTGTAACACAACCAAATCGTCTGATACAAGTCCTACAGCTTTCGTACACACACTAAAAAAAAAAATACTACACACATTCAACTACACTTCTTAGTATGATCCTTAATAGTATGCGATCTCACTGCAAAAATCAGCAGGTAATTGTGTTTCATAAAACTTGATTTTTATGAATGATTATTGATCTTAGAATTGATTGCCGTAGGGGTATTCTCTAAGGATACAGCCTTGAGCGCAGCGCTTCGCCTACCTGGCCGCATGTAGCTGCAACTTGTTTTTTTTTTTAAGTTGATGCTAAACTGGGAATTTCACCTGTATCGTGGCTGCGAATGCAACATCATCTGAGAACCAGTTAGCCACCATTTTTGGTTTATCAGGTTTAACAGATAAACTGCCAACCTACAGACTTCGGCTAACTGATTTCTGAAAATCTTTTTTTTTTTGATCTGACTACCACCATACAGATACACTCTTTCCCTGACTTCCTTTTTCCTGACCTACAGAAGTGTCTTACACGTACCTTAACATACCTCGCAGATAACGCTAACCGTAGTACTCAGTACAAAGTTACAATAGACGGAGTAATGAAACGTAACAACTAAATAAAAAAACAGTTAATCAAAAAATCTAAAACTCGACAGCTTAAGAACTGAACTAAGACGAAAATAAGAAGTAAATCACGCTGTGCAGTCGTAGGATACATATTCGCGAGCTGGCTGACCAACACCAGATGTATCCTCCGACTGCACAGCATGATTTTCTTCTTGTTTACGTCTTTTTAGTTCGCTTCGTAGTCGGGTTTTTCATTTTTTGAATATTTTTTTTTTATTTATAACTGTTTTAGTTAAAATAAATTGTTTCAAATTAGGTAGGACGCCACAATATGACGCCCAAAAGCCGCCATTTTTCTATTTAGTTATTTGAATGTAACCAGTGACACTCGCAAGGTTAAGACGAATCGATTGACAAAAGAATCATCAAAATCGGCCAAAGCGTTTTGTCTCTTCACATTACCCTCCTTCGGCAGTCGGGTAAAAATTTAGTCAAATTAAAAGCCGTTTACAAACCTATAAGTACTCTGAAATTCCGATTACTACTAAACTATTCTTAGTACTAAACTATTTTTTTATTAATCATCAATCGCATCAAGATGTGAATCTATTTCCTAAACGACGTCCGCTGCTATTATATTTGCCAGCTAAGGCCTACCACGAGTCTAGACAGGCAGGATAATAAAAATAAAAATGTCAAACGGGAAATTGTCGATGGAAATATCTCTGCCCGCCAATAATACCCTATGAAATATTAGATACTTAATAAAAAATATTTTATTCATAAAACAAATTTTGTTGCCATCGTTCCATTTTTATTGTGCCCATAATCGCTGTGGTTAAAATTCTGTGCACGCGTGAACAAGGTTATTCCAGAGTTTTTTGTCCGATATAAAATACCTGTACCTTTTTGGCAATTCCAACTCAATATCGAATAGGTTGACCTACTAGAAATTGGGACTATTTGTATGAATCGCCATGTTTTCATCTATGAGCTGAACTTGGGTCGTTTGACTAGTGAATACAGTTCGGAAACTTCTTATGCTATGATTTTAGGCAATATGTGAAGGTACCTACATAGGTACAGCCGTTTTATAATAATGAAATGGAGTAGAATTGTGCGTAACTTTTTTATTGCTTCTGTTTTTGTGTCTATTTATTTTATCTCCAACTCAATTTTCTTAATGAGGACAATTCCAATTCAATTACAATTCTATCAAGATAACGAACACTTAGAATCGTGCGTCCATACAGTCAATCAAATTATAGCACTACTTTAGAAAATTTTCAGGTATAATAGTTACATTACTAGTGTTGCCAGATTAAAATAATCCAATGCCCATAGAACAAACGTTATTCATGTGTACCTAGTCTACCGTAAGAATCAAGTATCCCCGTTTCTCCTATCATAAAGAACTACATCCACCTATACAACTTCTAACGGAAAAGTGTGGTCATATTTTAAGAATTATTCTGCTTATGCAAGTTTCTTTAAGGAGGTCATAGACAATTCCTAAAAAATGGATATTCCGTAAAGTTACCATCAGCTGATCAAATAATTAGTATGAGTAGCACAATTTTTTTTGGGAATTTTCTATGACCGGCTTGAAGAAAGTGGTCATTATCCATAGTCAAAAGCGGTTTTTAGGGTTCCGTACCCAAAGCGTAAAAACGGGACCCTATTACTAAGACTCCACGATCCGTCCGTCTGTCTGTCTGTCTGTCTGTAACCAGGCTGTATCTCATGAACCGTGATAGCAAGACTGTTGAAATTTTCACAGATGATGAATAAAATAAATATTTAAGTGGGGCTCCCATACAACAAACGTGATTATTTTGCCGTTTTTTAGCAATAATTGTACGGAACACTTCGAGCGCGAGTCCGACTCGCACATGGCCAGTTTTTTAAATATAACCACACCTTTCCGATACATCCTGTACCTATGCTTAACTAGGTACACTTTCCTTTTAATAATGTATTAACACAGTTTAATGGCAGTTACCCATGACCCGCAGAACACATCATAGCCAGGTAATAGCGCTACGGAAGATTGATGAATAATACATTTGGTACATTATTCACGATATATCAGGGAGATCAGCTGAGGATGCCACGTAAAGGCCAATTAAAATTCTACGGGCGATTTTTTTAAAGTGAAGAGATATTTTTTTTATGGTTTTATACGAGAGTGAAATGTTTACTGACATACCTACGACCGGTTTATTTTTAAATTTAACTATTCAAACTTTTGCCAGGCATTAGACACAATTTATAAAAAAGAGATCCGAAAAAAGAAAAGAAGTCTGTTACAAAATCAGCTACAATTTTGTCGAGTTGTGCGAATAAAAATGTAACTACTTAAGCTGTTTGTTTGTTTTTCTTTTTTTTTAACAATTTAGGTATCAGTATCTACTAATCATATCTGGCAAATTTTTGGATGGTTATAAAATAAATCAGGTAGTATAGTGCACTGAACGCAGAAGTGAGAAAAAGGGGCTTATCCAAAATAGAAAACACCAATACTGGAAAAAAATCTTCCAAAAATGGGAATGGAAGTAGTTAAGAATAATCCGCTAAAGTATAGGTTTGGTCATCAAGCGCCGTTGAAATATTCTAAAGTATTTTTGCTTAGCTGTCTTCTGAAAAGCGCTCAAAATTCGAAGCCGGGTTGATCAAAGACAAAAGATACATACCTCTATGTCCTAAATACAAAGGATACTCGAATAATAGCGTCTCGGAAATCCTATAGTTGAATACTATTTTCTAAAATATTCTGCGAAGTTACCTTTGATAGTAAAATGAGCTTTTGTTCGAAGACTTCATAGTTCTGTAGAGCAATCCATGCTTGAGCACTCAAATGAAAGCAACTACATACCTACTTGGGTACTTACTTAGGTAAAAAACTGATTCAAGAATGATTAATTATTTTTCATAGCATCATGAATGAACACTGAAATATGTTTGGACAAGATGATTATGTTTATAAAAAACTTCAACTTTTTTATTTAAATGATGGAGCATCTATGACAAGAATAACACAAAGTCGCCTACTTTTTTAGTGAAGCTCAACGCATTCCGTACTTCGTTGTAGGAACAATTAGACAGAGAACTGCCAGGGTATTTGTTTTTTTTTCCAGGGCGATAAGTTGATAGTTGAGTATGTGCGGGTTGCTGAGAGAGCACAAGAATATATCTGAAAAGTTTTAGATATGAGCCCTATGGTCAGGGGTCCACTTCCAGATTTCCAAACAACACTAAAGGCAGCATCGTTCATTTTGATTTGGACGGGTGCAGCTTGGCGCAAAATTAAACAAATTTAAGCAAATCTGACGTAGATATTACAATATTTCCCTAAAACTGATTAATTTAATTCAAATCGAACTTTTCATAGTCATCTGATTTCTTGATTTAAACAGATATGCTGGATCAAAAAACCTGAAGGTACCAAGCTCCACCCCTAAATTTTCTATTAGATACGTTCTCGACACGATAAAATATTCATAAAGGAAAAACAATGTCGCGATCTCGCGACACACTCCGATAGGCGATACCGCTTCAATTTAAATTTAGTTTTTCTCAAATTCTATCGAAGCGCGAACGAAGCGAGGGTGAGGCGGAGACATCGTTATAACACAAATTGACACTAAGCGAAGATTGCTAGATACCGAGAGCTATAGATAACGCGGCTGGGAAACGCGACCTTTAACTTAGCTGGAGATCTTCTTCTTTTGTAGCTTTCAGATTCTGAAACACATCTATTGAAGTGAAATTTCTGAGGCGGCGATTCGATAATTAGACGAAAATTGAGAGAGAAATTTCAAGGACGCTTCCTTCACGATTAGGCACATTTCCTTACATGAGAGAGAACGAAGATATAAGTCCTTCATGCTCTTTCACTAAATCTCTCCAGATCTTTATTTAAGAAGTTTACTTCGAAACAATACGTGAACGGTTGTGCACGCGCAATTTTTCTTGTACTTAAATGTTATCAATCGACACATTCAATCGAAAATACTACAAGCTTTTCACAACCACATCTGCACGCCTGATGCACATCCAGTCATTTACGCGCTAGACCAAGCCAACGGTCCATTTTCTCATCAAGAAAAACATCAAAGAAAAACTCGCACGTTCTGCGCACAATTCATGCGAATGAAAGTCAACAGTTCGTAGTTTCAATATCGGCACAGGCACTGCAGATTGTAATCTATGCAGCAAAATGCACCAGCCCCGCTTAAGGTGCACTTCCGAGCAAAGCGGTTCTGGCATCACTCTCGCTGGGACTCTGGAAATTTTTGAACAGAAAGTTCTAAGCTTACCCGCATCATTTGCTGCGATGCCATGATGGGATCTAATCATTGCTACGCGCTAGCAATGCGTGTAAGACGTCGCGGCGCGGCGTTTAGGATCTTCTTGCCGCGAATTTACAGTATCGCAGCGACAGTGACGTCAAAGCGGCTTTGCGCGGAAGTCTACCTTTACCTGCCTCGATAAATCCACGAGAGGTACGGTGTTGCAGTCACTCCTTGCTAATAAAAGGGTGACATCAGCTTTTTGATTGTCTATGCCTCGTTTGTTTCACGGATATACCAACATTTCCGTACTGAAAGCGCCACCGAAGTCAAATCGTGATGCAATATATTGCCGTTGAAAACGCATGAGATGGAACTTATTGCGTGGTATGAAGCGTGGATTAATGCGTGATTACATGCTGCTTACACAGACTCAGGTGTAGATATTACGCCATAATTATTATTATGGCACTTTGTGTCCGAAACAGCGGACGTGTTCTGGAAAATCGGGATGGGATTTCACGTGATTGTTGATTTTTGTAATAATTATAAATCTGACCTGTGTTAATTAACTTTTCCAGGTCAAAATAGTTATTTAAATATTGCGTTTTATGTAAACAAATGTATTGTATTGCTTGACCATTGATCTAAAGAACTGCACTATCAACGCCGCACATTCGATGCCAGGAAAAATACAGAAATACCAAAATAATATTTCGCTCATTCATTAAAAACCCATTTATTTATTTACACCAAATAATAAAGGATAAATCAATAAATCATGCAATTATTTTTAACATCATTAAATAAAATTGAACAGCGAAACACGTATTTGCGGAGAATGAAATGAACGAATTATTCGCAGAGCTCATTGTTTGTTCTGGATCCGATTTTTATACGATTCCCAGTTTGTCTACCATTGTCCGTGGGACCGTAGTGCAATACCAACGATGTGAGCTACACAAGTATTTTATTACCAGCTACAAATCTTCATTTAGCGGCATTGCCCGAGGCCTTTCACAGTTACGGCACACACGAAAACGAAATGGAACCATTCACGTTTGATTTACGATAGCCGATAATTATCGTAATCCGATTAGTTGTCTGACTGTTTTAATTTTTACACAAAGCAATCATAAATAGGTAGTAAATGAACATTTTTTGTATCTCATCTCTGAATTCACAATTCTGCAAAAGTGCAATCCGATTGGGCCAATTCCAAGACTGGGATTTTGACAATGTAAACTTATTATAACTGTTGTAGCTAAATCTATTTGATATTATGTCCGTTCATCGACAATGTTCTTGTTTCACATTTTAAATTCTAGCATTTCAGGACCCAATCAGCAGAGATACCATTTACCATTACCTTTATATGGTGAATATGAACCCGTAAAATGAAATCACCAAGCTGGAGTCCGACAGTTTTCTGCGTTTGTTATAGAACCCGGTATTATGGAACAAATGAGAAGCCTATGTTAAGGTTATACTAGTCGACGGCATGAACTATTTTGTGCGCGGGGTTAAAATGCGTGCTATATCAACCGACAACACGTGTGGAACAGATACATGCTGTTATGAGCAGTAAGAAGCTAGTACGCGTACGAATACACACTTTTGCAAAAATGTAGCGAAATGGATGATGATTTAGAACGAAAACGAGCGCGCGAAATTTTATAAACAGACCCTTGGGAGTCTGGATATCATGAAAAAACGACTGAATGTATCTGTTCAAAATAAAATTATTTGCATTGTTGAACTACTAATCTATCCCTATATGGAGGCCGTTTTTCAATTTTCCGTCTTCTTATGTTACTTATTTGCGCCCAAAGATGCGTTAAAATATGGAACTTTCGAAGCTCATAACTTTTAAGCTTTTTTTTTTTTACTTTTTTTTTTCCTTACAAGACTAGATAATGATGAGACAAATTGATATAATTTTTTATTTTTAACGTACAACGTCAAACAGTGTACCCTTAAGGCATATATATTCTCCAATGTTAACAATATCGTATTGTTAATTACTTTTTTTAAAGCAAATGTGTTACTCATAAGAATAAACAATGTTTTAGAAATAATGTACCTACATGAATTTAATAATACTTTTTTTTTTTGTTTTTAACCTTTTTATTTTTTATTGCAGATAGCTTCGCGCTTACACCACTATCTCACCTGATGGTAAGCGATGATGTGGTCGACGGCGTAACACGCTTGCACAGAAGAAACCTATTCACTCTTGACTTAAAGACCCCGAGGTTCTTGCTATCTGGAAACACAGACTCCGGCAGGGAATTCCACTCCTTTATCCTAGCTGTTCTAAGGAGAATGCTTTAGAAAGGAACTGTTGTACGGCACTAATGCGCAGCAAAGGCCTTAAACGGAGAATTGCGATACGCTGAAATTGGTCTAACCACGAAAACATTATTTTGTTGCCAGAGCTTCTAGGCAAAGGGACATTCCGATATGGATTGTCGAAAAGTAAAAATGGGATCTACAGGCTCTACCGAAATGTCATGAGGTCATTCTGTGTTTTCTGTTATTCTGTGTCAAAATGTTTGCATTTTGTCACTTCCCGCTATCGCCGTACGCCGACAGAATGTCATTTTTACTAGCGCCCAAGAGCCCCAGATGTACTCTACAGACGCACTGATTTGCACAGTTTTGCCTCGTTTCTGTACCTTTTCAACACCATGTTTAATCTCAAATAGACGTCAAATACACAGTTATAGTATTTATCAGGAGTGAACTTCAAATCATTGATCCCGTATTCGTCATTAATAGGATGAGATGGCGCCATGGTAACTCCAAGGATGTTTATTCCCGAACGGGTGCCGTACTTTATACAAATTCTAACAAACATTGAAATAATCCTTAAAACACTTTTATAGGAATATGATTTTTAATTTCTCTCCCGTCTTATTATACAATGTACAGTACGTTGAAGTCTTTTGATCCAGTATTTATAAATTGGTAACATAATGGGACTTATTTAAAAAAAATGACATATTTTATGATTAGTTTAAATACTGACAAGCAGATTCTTAGTTCATCTAGGGAGAATTTTCAATAGGGATGTTTTCGGGATAGAAAACTGATAATTCTATTTATTCCGTCAGTGAGATTCATCATCCACATATCAGCCAAAAGACATCCACTGCAGGCCTCCCCCAAGCGTCACCACATTTGATCGGTCCCGTGCGTCTCGCATCCAGCAGATCCCCGCAACCTTCACCAGGCCATCGGTCCACCTGGTGGGAAGCCTTCCAACGCAACGTCTTTCGGCTCGGGGTCGCCACTCCAGAACTTTTCTGCCCCATCGGCCAAAGTGCGTCCGCTGCGCGAGCAATGTGCCCTGCCCACTGCCACTTGGTTTACGTGCGTTAATGCTGCTCTTGTAGCCACGCCTACCAATCCCATACATAATTTGTGTTCACGGTACTAAGTGGTTAAACAGTTGGACTGCATCATTTATGGAGCGGGACACTTATTTGGCCGTCATACACTTTCTTAACTAGTGATGGGACACAGCTTGGCTGGACACTGCGAACTTAACCAAGTTACTATTTCGTGGCCACGTGCTGTAAACATGACGTACGACGAACTTAAACTACTTTACTAAAAGTCTGGTATCAGGGTCTAGGGAAACCGGTACTAGGCTATTGAATTTAATTCTAGAATTCTACTAATATAACATCTAAAAGTGAAAATCTGGCTATTTTTAATACAAATTTCACGCCTCAACGACTGAATGGATTAGGAATACGGATGCATTAGGACAGGATACTTTTCATCTCGGGGTGATAATTTCCAATCACACGGGCGAAGCTGCTGGAGACATTCTTTAGAAAAATAATTTATAGAATGCCTGCAAATTATAAACAGCTAAATAATGTCCAGCTCTTTCTATAATTTAGTACCTAGATAAAATAAGGTTTCACTCCACGCTAGGAGGCATTCGACAATAAATACTAACCAACTAAATTTGGCAACTAATCCAACCACAGTGCCACAAAAAGGCTATAAATACATATGTGTAATAATTTAAATAAGTACTAATCTTACGTGGAACCTGTCTGACCTCCTACTACTGTGTATTTTTCACGACCAAAAATTCAGAAAATAAAATTGCATCGGTTAAATCCTACGCCTTTTACCTGTCCCAAACGGGCAAACGCGACGCTCAACAAAACAGCAAATCTTATGCAATTTACGGAATCAGTGCTTATCTCCTATTCGAGACGTAACAAGGGAGTTAAGTTTATTTAACAGCAATTTGCAGTATGTTAAGTGTAGCGCTGGCGCTTATTGCCGCTCCACTCTCGTTACACTCTCCGGCCGGATGATATTGCTAATTGGGTTCCCTAGTTGCCGGAAATCGTATAAAGTTTCACTAATACGACAGAAACTGATGCCAGGATGTTAGTAACAAATTAAATATCAACGTGAATGGGCCTGCTTCGAGCCTCTACTCGGGTGCTTTCGGGTGTCGTCGTCACCTAGGCTCGGTTTAGCTGTGTCGATGTTACGGGCCTAATGTGCAATCAAAAAATAATGGCTTAGTGCGAGTTTTTACTCGTGCTCGCGTTAAATTAAACGTCAATTTGTATTGAATCTGGATGAGCGCCGTCGGGTGACAATAAGGTGAAACCGCTTTTGCCCGACTACGGTGAAGCAAAGGGAGGGTTATGTTTTTTTGTATACAAATTAAATATCAACGGTGCTTTCGGGTGTCGTCGTCACCATCGTAATGGTACGGAAGCTCGCTTGGTTTACGTTGTGTTGGTTTTTCAGGCTCACCATACAAAACTGAGACCACCAAACAGTTACCATTAACTTTTTATTGGTAAACTTTGCTTTAGGACACTGATGCGGCGTTTGACCTGGGGTCGGCCATTGCATTTTTCGCTTACGGTTATCGTAAAGAATCCACTTTTCATCACATGACACAATTCGATCCAATATTCCTTCATTTCTATACAAATAATACAAATAATTTATTATTCCTTCATAAGTATGTACAAACATCTGGTAATTGAAGTGCTCTTTTAGGCAAAAATAGCCTGTAGTAGAGCACTTCACTCTTCTAAAACGTATTATTATAACAAGTACCTAACAGCATACAATTTTGAGGATATGATAATTAAAATCAGAATAAAAAAAATAAAAATAAATAATAATTGCAAAAATTAAATTATATTAAAAGGATAAAATATAAAATTCCAATCAAAATGAAAAACAAATTAAATCAAAATTAAAACGATTTATAAATTAAAGTAATATCACAATCAAAATTAATATAAAATCACAATAATATTTAAAAAAATAATCGCAATCAAAATTAAAATAAAATCACAATCAAAATTAGAATAAAATCAAAACATAGATTAAAACAAAATCATAATGAAATAAAAATTTAAATAAAACAAAAATAACGATCAAAATTAAAGTTAGACTAGAAATATTGAAGTATTCCCATTTGAGCACCTATTTTTAGAGCACCTATGCTAAGAGCACCAAAGGTATTCCCATTTGAGCACCAATCAATATAATAGCTTGGTGCTCAAAGGCGACCAAAAAATAAATTATGACTTTATTCCCAATTGAGCACCTACGGTAGCTTCTAGTGATAGAATGTAAAATAAAACATATCGATAAAAATTTACAGTACTTTATTACATTAATTTTAGAAAATAAACTAATTATTATTAATATAACAATCCGCCATAGGTTTTTTTTTTTGGTCGTGTGGACCTACTACTTGAACCAATATAACAAATTACATTCCTTGTAACAAGAGTAGTCTTTACGCTTATTTTTTTAGTTAAATAATATTTCTTAATAATACTTACGTATATAATACAAGTAAAGATTTTGTATGTTTTAGAAACAAATATGAACTCTATATCAGTTATACGAGTAGAAACTTTTGGTTGTAGTAATTATGGTAAAAAATAAATAAATATTTTTCTTAAATTTAAATTATCACCATTTAACACGAAAATAGATTAATAACGCTATGCTTAGGCCCAGTTTCTCAGCCGCCTGTTACATTTCAAATTAGCTGACAATTTGTCACAAATTATCCAACCGTCAGTTGTCAACTTCGGAAGCCTTCGTGCGCGAGTCCGACTCGCACTTAGCCGGTTTTTGTACTTTATTAACATACAAAACAACTATTTTTGATAATTGTGTCAAGTTTTTTTGTCTTCCTTTAAAAATACCGCGGGAAAGTGTAAAAAAATACACACCTAATGCAACATTGCTCATCGTCCATTAAAAATATCGTGACAATTTTTTATAAGTGTTGTTCTAACATCTTAGGATTATTTATGTAAAATTTTAACAGGATCTGTCCAGTAGTTTTGGCGCCAATTGAATGCATTGCATTGCAGCAGACAAACAGATAAACATTATAAAAAAAATTGATTCAGTGACCTTCATATACCCCGTAAATCTTACTCTGCTTTTACTTTTTTTCAAAAATATTTAATGTACGGTTTTGACTTATCTACGATTTTATTATATACTAGCTGACCCGGCAAACTTTGTTTTGTCATAAAAACACCAAACATTCATCGGTTCAGCTGTTCTCGAGATTTGCGCTTAGCAACACATTTAGCGATTAATTTTTATATTATAGATATAGATTTGCAAAGAATACGAGAGACGTAAAAAAGTGCCGAAATAGTTTGGTATTTTTTTAATTATTTTAATTAGTGTTTTTAATTATTGGTTTAATTTAATTATTGTTTTAATTCGTCATATTTCGGGCTATTCGAGATATTCCGACGAACGGTGAAGGTGGCGCGCGCACCGCCTATATACGGCCCTCTCAACTTAACTACTCTTCATAATAATATGAAAACACCGATTTCTATTGTTAGTGTTTCATCCAGTCTACAATTGGTTCGGGAATAGATAAAATTAAAGTTGAGAAAACTTATTGCGCTATCACTAGGTACATATTATAAGTCCCTCGCCGCGTCTGTTCGTGATAAACTCAAAAACTACTGAACGGATATTCATTCGGTTTTCATCAAAAGACATTGTGAATCATGGGGAAGGTTTAGGTGTTTAATTTGTTAAGATTTTGTGTCTTACCGACACCCAAGTGGGCGAAGCCACTGGCAAAAGTTAGTTAACAATAAATGATTAAGTAAACTTTTATGGTTATGATGATAATTATGTAGGTAATTATCAAATGATAACATTCTGCAATAAAACTGCTGATTTTTATCGATATGATATAGGTATTATACACTAGAAGCTACCCATCACTAGAAGCTACCGCACCGTAGGTGCTCAATTGGGAATAAAGTCATAATTTATTTTTTGGTCGCCTTTGAGCACCAAGCTATTATATTGATTGGTGCTCAAATGGGAATACCTTTGGTGCTCTTAGCATAGGTGCTCTAAAAATAGGTGCTCAAATGGGAATACTTCGAAATATTGAGAGTATCAATTTTACAAATTCGTTTTAACTAACATAAGAATGTGTTTTGTTTGTGTTAGTGAGTGCGCATGAATTGTATGTGTGCGTTTGCATATGAAGTGTATGTGTGGAGTGCAGGTGACAGAATTATGATGCATGCTGCAAGAGGGCTCCAATGTCCTCGTAGTTGAGTGGTTCAAACTACTTAGTAAGGCTTTTTTGCATTCATAATAATGTTTAGTGTACAAATGTAGCTCTTTGTTTATGTATTGTACAAGTCGGATGAACGTCTGTCATATTGCATGCAACACAATTTGGTTTTTGATTGCGGAAGATTTGCCACAAGGTCTTTCCTTCTCTTTCTTAATATACTGGCATCATAGGGCAGTGTCTTGTGTTTTTTTTAAGATGGCTTGTACAACGTATAGCTTTTTTACTGAGAGCAAACCAATTAACTGGTAAAGCATATGAGTGGGATACCTAACCCTTTTAAAATGCATTATTTTTATGAGAGCTGGTTGTGCTCTCTTCACCTTAAAAAAACAGTTTTCGCTGCACCACCCCAGATAGGTATACAATACACCAAGACAGATTGCACCAAAGCGATATAGATTTCCCTAAGCAAGTTTCTAGAAGGATCACCATTTGCCCCGGATGGAATAACATGCCTCAGAGACTTGAATATCCAGCTCAACTTTCTGACCCTACCAACAACGTGCTCAAGTTGGGGATACCAGGATAGTCTCTGGTCAAGAACGACACCTAAATACTTGGTCTGTGTGACCTTGTTTATGGTAGGGCATACAATTTTGATTTTGATGGTCGCCACATACGTGAACCCTGATAGCGAAGTCCCTTCAAGCTGCCCACGATTGCTAATGCCGAAGCACATATAATTACTTTTTCAGGTGTTCAGGGTGAGTAAATTATTTTTCAGCCATTCAGCAACCCGAGCCATGCCTTTTGAAGCATCCCGCCTAACCCCGATCTAGGACTTTGCAGAGAACACAATTGCTGTGTCGTCGGCATACGAAAACACTCGTGCGTTAATTATTTTCATTTTGCACAGCTCGTTAATGTATATTAGTAAGAGGCTGGGGCCCAATACGCTACCCTGTGGCAGGCCGTATGAGATCTCTACGTCGTCGCTGACGCATTACCCCGGTCTAACCCTCTGTTTCCTATTTGAAAGATAATATTTCAGAAGGTTGAGTGGAGTACCCCTTATTCCAATGTTTTCGAGCTTGTTAACCAGGATTGGGACAGAGACGGTATTGAATGCCTTTTTAAGGTCTAGAAAGGAGGTGAGGCATTTGTCTGCATTATTAAGATGTTCAGTTACAAGTGAGCTAAGAGCAGTAACTGCATCTTCTGTTGATATTTTATGCCTGAAGCAAATTGCGTCGAGGATAGAATTTTAAAAGTATTTAAATATTTAAGGAGTCTAACATTTATTAATTTTTCTAAAATTTTTGATATAGCCGGCAGAACGGATATAGGCCTATAGTTGTTGATGTCGTCTTTGTCCCCACCCTTGTAAACTGGAGTAATAATAGAATGCTTGACGGGGTCCTGGATAACGCCATCCCTAAAGCATAGGTTAGCAAGATTTCTGTATCGAAGCAACAAGGCAACACAAGTTTCAACACGCGTTTCTTTCTGCAGATCAGTCAAATCATGAGGCACCCATTTATCATATATATATTTTTTTTTTATTTGACGCAAGTGACTCAATATTGTTGGTAAGGTAACGTTAAACCATGCCGCTAATTCCTGGGTAGTTTGGCTCGGATCGGCTTCCACCATCTCTTTCAATTCATTGCTATTCACCTGTGTTGGCGGTCTTCCACGTGGTTCGTTCTTCAAATCAAACTTTCCATCAGGGAAGCGTTTAAAACAAAATTGCACAGTGCATTTGTTAGAATCATAAAGGAACTCTATATAAAAGTACCGATATATGTCAAGATGGTTATTTACTGTGTATCAGAGTTCCTATGTATGTGGAGTAAAAGGGAAAGGTTTTATGAAGAAAAGCACAGAAAGACAAGACTAGGTATTTATTTCAATTAGGCTTGTCTATTAATTCATATTAAGGCTCAGAGAGCTAACCGCCCGTTCGCTAGACCTAGTTCTCGTGGAGAAGAAGGGCAAGAAACTCCACGGAAGCAACTTTGGTTGTAAAAGTATTCATAGACATCTTTTACAACCATATAAATATCGTTTTATCACAATAAAGATCTAATTCTATTATGGCCATTATTAATCTTGTAAGATTTCAAAATGTTACATAATCAAAAAATAAGGATAAGGCAAAGAACATGACTAGCCCTTAAATTAATTTAACATCATTATGAATAAAGGCCACAATATGAAAATTGAGTTCCAACACAACCATTAGCAATAATCAAGTTATAATATCAAATAACTTACGCGAAGCTTGTGTAGTCCATCTTTCATAGAATATAACAATTCAGGAAAACAATATCAATATCACTAACACAATATAACAACTGGTCTGTACTGGCTTGTAGTTCACAACGAAGTGTGTCAACTTACGAATTACACACTATTTATAGTAACGAGTCGACCTGTCAAATGTCCCCACCATTTTCTACATTTCTATAAATTATCTCACAATTAGGTCAATAATCAATTCTTGAGTAATGAATTTTTTTTAAAACGTATCAAGACAATTAAGGAATTTAATATCGCCTATTTAGTAATTCTTAATCAATATTTGAAAGAATATTGATACTAACTGACAGTCTTGTATTAATTGTCTCAAAAGACTTATAATACTAAAATAGCAATATAAAATCCAGGATACATCACAATGATCATTATAAATTACGTAATATTTTATAGGAATATCATCACTATGGCTTATATGTAAGTTTAGAGTTATTACACACAACAATATTTACTCAGGTGGGTACTCTAATAATTGAAGGTATTTGACAACACAATAATAATTCAGGTAGGTACTTTGACATTTGTCGGTAGATGCTTAATAAATATGACAGTTTGTATTTTGTAGCAAACCCATTGTGCTTAAAAGTGTAAATTCATGATTTAATAACGTCACACGTACTTCCAATACTAACACATTCATTAGCAGTCCACTCTCCAAACGCAACATTGATATTGCGAGCTGTTTCTGCCGCGTTAGTTCTGCGTCGGAACTCGTATTCAAAAATCACTCGAATTTTCGAAGTATCCATCTTTCTTGTCTAAGCTGAATAAAAAAAACAACAGAAAGTCGATAATCGAAAGTTGCACATTTTTTAAAAGAAGAACTTCTTAGACCATGTGAAAAAGGTTTCACTCAAAAATCTGAAACCATGAAGGTTCTATGTCAATTCGAAGTACCTATTACAATAAAACGGCAATTTCATAATTTAACACCTATTATTTTCTCTTTTATCATCTTCTTCATTGGACTAATGGTCACAAGCGCTACCACTGACCATAAAGTCCTGGAGTAGAAACTGGTGAAATGTGGGTTTATCTCTCTTCAGGGAATACTGGCGGGTACAGGCGTAATGTTATGTATGACTGCTGATTCATCCAATTTTGGTTTGTTATTTTACCTAACCGTCATTACCTTTGACGTAATTTCCGGTATGTAATGCACGTCATGTTGTTGACAGCTTGTCACCGATTCGCTTCACACTTTTTGTATCTGTTGAATATCTGATTCCTTAGTAATAGCAATTTCCGCAAGACAGTGTTTTCTCAGAAAATAAATATTTCTCGACGACATTTATCGAATATAATTTAATTATACATCTAAAACTAATAACAGGTACCTATAGGTATTTCACCTTAAGTTGCCCTTTATTAATAAAAATGGACCGCAAAGTCTAAAATCGTACCAAGTCGAAAGTAAATTAAAAGAAAGGATTATTTTAGCAATTAATTAAGTTAATGGCTTTAATAAGTGCTGAAGTCGAGAAAAACGGAAAAGAATAAATTATTTTGGGTAAAACAATGAAAAGGTATACGTTGAGCAATAAAGATATAGTAAAAGCTTTGTCCTTTATACAATGAAGTGAAAATCAATGCGAATCCGTAAAAATAAGTCACAGAACTATTCTGAAATATAAAACGGTTCACATCAACAAATCAAATCAAATGTATTTAGTTCAACTAGGCCATTATGCGGCACTTTTGAAGGTTAAAAAAATTAACATGTTATAAAAAATTGATTCTACCGTGCATTCGGAAAAGTAGGTTGATATGGAGAAGAATGCACAAGAAACTCCATACCTACTCTTTAAAAAAAATAAAGGCTTTTTACAATATTAACATAAATAGTACATACATTAATAAATACTTATACGTGAGAACGATGCATCCAGCACTACTATACTAAATATAGGTATAAAGTATTACAAGCACTAACAGATAAATCCCTTCACTTGATAAATAGGGACATGGTTCTCACATACTTACAAATGCAAACATAGGTAAATTACCTAATTCAACAACAACGGAACAGTGTGCGAGTCAATTTTTTAAACAAATAGAGAAGAAAATAAATAAAAATAAAGCGTTACCATAATAATCATGAATATACCGTACACAAATTAACCATTTTGATAGTTTCTACACTAAAGATTGCCCTACGGAGCAGGACCAGCATGTTTCCAAGCATTCTTATCTTGAATATAATCATCTAATTTGTAATATGCTTGTTTACAAAGTGTGATTTTAATTATTGTTTTAAATTTTCTTTCATTAAGTTTTAATATCTCACAAGGTATTTTGTTATAGAATTTAACACAGTACCCCATGAAAGATGTGTGTACTTTCGCTAATCTATAAGATGGCTGATCTAACTTTACTTTTATTTCTAGTATTACAATTGTGTCTATCACTAATTTTACTAAAGAGATTTAACATTTTATTCAGTCACCGAAATGGCTTTTCAATATTATGTAGGTATCCACTCGTTTAGCATAAGGTATCTAGTAGTTGTTTTGTTGCTGTTTAAGCTCAAAGTTTTGTAATTCCACGCCAACTAAATGATTCAAATATTGTCATGTAGGTGTGGTAGGATGTATAATTTAGGTCCAAAAAAATAAGAAGTATATTTAAAATTATGTACCTATGGTAGTTAGATATGAAGACCGTACAAGTAATACCTGTAGGTGATAAAACAATTGTTTTTTATGTAGTTATAATTGAGTATTTAATATTTATACACAGTTTGTATTTTTAGCCATATACGAGTATACAGACAAATTTTCCAATATTTTAAGTAAGAAATTAATAAGTAAATTAATAAGTCGTTCCTAAATGTAGAGAAAAAAAGTAAAATATGAAGAAAAACCAGGGAATACCTAAAAGAATAACCTCATTATGGTTTACAATGTTGTGTGTTCAGGATGAAATAATTAAATTTGTTTCCGCTAAGCTCTATTTTGTTAAGGTTTTGATTCGCATCAACAAAGCGAGCGACGGCGCCCGCAAATTGCAGACTCATTGTTTGATCCAAACAAACATTCGCGGGCCGCTCCTTCTCACAAAGGAACTCCATTTACTGCGAACAAATCATTTTCATTGTTTTTATTTATATTTTTAATTACTTACAATATTATTTGCTAGCTGCTTCCCGCGACTCCACTTGCTTGGACGTTATACTTCCTCCAATACCTTTATAAATTATAGCCTGTGTGTTATTCTAAAGTATACACTTTATTACTGGAAAGCTTCATCAAAATCTGTGCTGTTACAAGCTTTCACGTTTAAAATACCTATTAGTAATATTACTATTTCTTTTTTAGGGTTCCGTAGTCAACAAGGAACCCCTAAAGTTTCACCATGTCCGTTTGTCCACAGTTTAGCTCAGAGACTCTTATTAATAGAAAGCTATAATTTGGCATGGACATATATTAATCAAGCCGACTAAGTGGTAAAATGAAATCAAGAAAAAATATTTTTTTTTACCTCCTGTCCCTACACGTAAAATGAACTTGTTTTTTTTTTCTCGTGTATCCATGGCACTGTATAGCAGCGTCCGCAGTGCTGTCAATAGTGCGAGCCGCTTAGGGGTCTCGTCGATGCGCATGTTTGTGTGAGTGTGCAGTTTCTAGCGTTTTTAGGTAGTTTCCGTACTGTTTGTCCATATTTATACAGTGCCCATGGTGTGGGGTATCGTTGGATAGGCCATTCAAAAATATTACGGGCAGTGAAAACCATTTTTTGATTCAGGGATCCGTTTGCGTAAAATTAAGCTTTGAATAGCAAAATTTTGTGAGTCAGGGCCCCCCCCCCCTGCCAGCTAAATAATTGCTTTTGACTAAGTGAAAAAATATATATGTCGCCGCGTAGGCGTGAATTTGCTAATTCGTTATCCATAATTAATCGTTTTAGTTGTCAATTAACACAATCTCGATAATCCTGTCATCTCTGAGATACCGCTAAAACTATTTCAATGTCTATTTATGTTGGTTTTCAACCAGCGCCATCTATTGGCTTATTGTGGAATTAGTTATTGATTCGTTTGAATGAAGATCATTTGATAAGCTAATTTCAATGTTTAATTAATACGAGATGTTTAAATACAACAGGAACACTTAGTGTAGGACTTTTAGATTTGTTCTCATTTTACCTATTGCACATTTGACGAAGTAGTTATTCTGATCACGCAAAGTTGTCAATAATGGCGGATGTATTGCAACGACAAAAAAGTTTGATTGCAACGAATTTCAATTACCTACCAATAACTAGATTTAATAATTTAGTACGAAAACTAAGCAAATTTTGAGTACTTGATTAAATACTATAAAGTCATAAGACTATTTTACACAGCTATGTAATAATGAGAAACCTTCTGATTAGTAAGATATTCAGATCACCGGAAACTTGGATAGTTTTGTGATGAGGTGACTATTTTAATAATAATTTTTAATTTTATTTTCCATTTTAATTGTAATCTTAATTTTATTGATTTATATTTTTTGATTTTAATTTAATTTAATTTTCTATATTAATTATAAATTTTATTATATTATTTTATTATTGACTTATATTTTTGATTTTGTTATCGAGTTGACATATGTTTTCCTTTGGATTTTAATTTGATTTGTAACTATTATTTTATGGGGCATGGGGTGCTAACCTTTAAGAAATTGTAATACTAACCTTAGACATTAAAATTAAATTTGAAATTATATGTATCAGTATGTACAATTGTTGGTTGGCCAAATAAATAAATAAAAATAATAATCTACGAACAACTTTGTGATTGTGAGTATCGGGGTTGTGTAATGTTAAAATTAAAAAAAACTGAGCAGCATTTTAGTATTGTTTGTTGTTTGTCTAAGCAAAAACAATATGAAAGTTCCGTCCACTTAGAACGCGCATCGCGCGTACTGTGTGTGTAAAATAATAACTGTTTAATTAGTCTGATTGATTAGATGTTTGAAATTCTAAATAACGCTATGTAACGCTAATTGTCATAAAGTGATTGTGTAAACTATAAAAAGATTTAAAAGAGTGTTCTGGAGTTTCTTGCTGGGTCTTCTCCAGCAATCGACGAGGGATTTGCGACCCAGCGAGTCACACCATGTGGTTTTAGCTTCAAGTTCGAATGAGAACTCAAAGTGCCTGTAACTAAGTCAAATAAATACTTTCGAGTTTCAATCCAGTGATGTGTGTTATTGAAGTTCACCCGTTCCTATGAAGAATGAAGGAATTCCCTAGAGGCAGGGATTGGATTTGATGATTGTGGTCCTTTAATTCATAGGTACCTCGACGTGACATATATAACGTAATTAAAAGCAAAAATATCTCAGCTAAGTAGGCTAATCAAGTTTATAATCGACCAACTTATAAAATGTACTTGGAAAAGTATTTTATTTTTACAAAATTCATTGAAAAATTAGTCCACGTTATTGTTCAACTACAGAACCCTAAAATTAGGCGTGACCCGACACGCACATACCTGTTTGTTTTTACTTATAGCCTCAATTTTATAATAGGATCTGCAACTGAGAAATTGGTAAAAATCAAAGATTTAGGTTCCCTTTACCCAGGCACTCCGGGTTTAGAATCTAATTATTTTAGTTTTTAATTGGTTTTCATTAATTATTACTGAAATACTTATTAAGGCATAATTTTTAGCATTGCTAAGCTTTGCTTTGATTTTGGTATCGCAAGTGCTGTTGCTGAGCGTGAAGTCTTGGAAAACACAGCAAAATGAGGGTGCACCATAGGTCTAATACCTATGGTGCACCCTCATTTTGCTGGAAATATAGTCGTTATCTTTTATTATGCAGTCAATTTTTTCACGTAGTCTACTAGTTGCTACTGTCACATATAATATAATACTAGCACACAGATGCCTCATCCAATACAAAGAAACCGTGCCGACGACGTAACTAGCGTTTTTCATCTGATTGTACTAATTATTTTATTAGAACATCGATCGCGTTCGGTTCCGTTTCATGGCTATAGATGGTGTTAGCAGTGACTTGCAAGTAAAAGGGTTTACTCGGTTCGTGACTATTTTTTTCTTTAAATACAGGGATGATTTGATTTATAGTATTTTTTGTACGTTTTTACAGTTTCATGGTACCAAAATGTGTTAGAATACAAATAAAAAAATTCGGGAGGCATGTCTCAGAAATTTAAAACCGCGCCATCTTTTGGAATCAATTTTAAATGATCCGTTCAAATAATGTTTGAAATGTGAATTAAGAGCCTAATATTCCATATTTTTTTGCTTAGGAGAGTTAATTTTTACCCAAGATTTACCCACGATACAGGCAGAAATTCCTAGTGTGGGGCAATGTTTTTTTTTTTAAAGAAAAGAAAGAATTAAACAAGAACATACAATGTTTATGATCAATTCTATAAAATGTTAATTTTATATACAATTCAATAACAAATCGATGCATATCGCGCCATCTAGTGATATTTATTTGAATTGAATCAAATTATCTTTGTTAGCGCTGGGACCCCGTGGTACTCTAATGAGGTTTCATACTTACCCTTTTTAGGGTTCCGAACCTAAAGCCTAAAAACGGGACCCTATTACTAACACTCCCCTGTCAGTCTGTCTGTCTGTCACCAGGCTGCATCTCATAAACCGTGATAGCCAGAAAGTTGAAATTTTCACTGATGATGTATTTCTGTTGCCGCTATACCAAAAAGTTGGTAATAAAAACAGAATAGAATAAATATTTAAATGGGGTTCCCATACAACAAACGTGATCTTTTTGCCGTTTTTTGCGATAATGGTGCGGAACCCTTTGTGCGCGAGTCCGATTCGCACTTCGACAATGGATTTTGAAAGATAAATCATATTTAGAACGCGATTCAATATTTGTAGATATTTTTATTTCAGTTTATTTTTCCTTTGGAAATATACGTGACTTAAATGATTTTTTGATCGATTAATTGCCTCTCGTTTAGTAAGTAACCTCGTAACAGTACCTAACTAACTAAAGCAAATAGGTAGGTACCGTAACTACCAACGTTTTAAAAAACACAACTTCTGTAGAATAGTTTAAACATTGTTCTAACATTGTAGCCCGAACAAATACCTAACTAAATATTTGCTCCAAGTCCTAACGATTTCCACGTTGTTTTTCCTACTCTATTGTCATAATAGATTAGTTTGTTTTACCTGAATGCAGCAGCTGAGATTGGTTTCCAGATTAGAAAAAATTACTTAATTTGAACGTTATTTTCCCACCTACTCAATGGAAGTCCAACCCAAGTAAAGCTAGGTTCTATAGTTTGATAGGATTGGTGTGCTAATGAATTAATATCGAAAATTTAGAACAAATTTTTCATGTCAAAAAATTCAGGTTAATATTACCATAAAAGTTTTTGTTGCATGGGAGTCCCACTTAAATATTTATTTTATTCTGTTTTTAGTATTTGTTGTTATAGCGGCAACAGAAATACATCATCTGTGAAAATTTCAATTGACTAGCTATCACGGTTCATGAGATACAGCCTGGTGACAGACAGACGGAGAGTGGAGTACGTCTTAGTAATAGGGTCCCGTTTTTGTCTTTTGGGTACGGAACACTAAAAAAATATGAGCAGGACCATTCACGTGATAGAAGGGAAACTAAAGAATATAAGTTAGAGATCAGATTTACTGTGAGAGCAGGAAGAAGTTATTATTATAGTTATACCGTCGAATATACTGTCTTCTGCCAGCGGCTTCGCCCGCGTTTCCTTATCAAAAGAACATTATACCGAAATGAAAAGCCCATGAGCTATTCCAGACTATAAACCTTTGTGCCAATTTCATCCAGATCCGTTCAGCCATTCTGGCGTGATTGAGTAACAAACATACATCCACACTTCCACACATACATCAATGCAAACTTTCACATATATATAATATTAGTAAGATCCTAGCTTCTCCCAGCGGCTTTGCCCGCGTGCAAGGTGTTTTATTATCCCAAGGGAATATTGTACCGGGATAAAATGTAACCTATGTGCTATTCCAGACTATGATCTATATCTGTGCCAAATTTCATCCAGATCCGTTCAGCCATTCTGGCGTGATTGAGTAACAAACATACATCCACACTTCCACACATACATCAATGCAAACTTTCACATATATATAATATTAGTAAGATCCTAGCTTTTCCCAGCGGCTTTGCCCGCGTGCAAGGTGTTTTATTATCCCAAGGGAACATTGTACCGGGATAAAAAATAACCCATGTGCTATTCCAGACTATGATCTATATCTGTGCCAAATTTCATCCAGATCCGTGCAGCCATTCTGGCGTGATTGAGTAACAAACATACACACATCCATCCAAACTTTCGCATTTATAATATTACTAGCTGTTGCCCGCGGCTTCGCTCCCGTGAACCACCCCGCAGGACCCGTTTTCGGAATAAAAAAATAGCCTATGTCACTCAGGAATAATGTAGCTTTCTATTGGTGAAAGAATTTTTCAAATCGGTCTAGTAGTTTCGGAGCCTATTCGGTACAAACAAACAAACAAACAAACAAAAAAATCTTTCCTCTTTATAATATTATAGTATAGATTACTAGCTTCTGCCAGCGGCTACGCCCGCGTGAATGTCGAAAATTATCCCAAGGGAACATATTCCCGGTATAAAAAGTACCCTGTGTACCTGTGTTATTCCAGACTATAATCGATCTCTGTGCCAAATTTAATCCAGATCCGTCCAGCCGTTTGAGCGTGAAGAACATACACACTCACAGACTTTCGCCTTTATAATATTAGTGTGAAGTAAGATACGAGTAGGTACTTACGTATATCTTGAAACAAATAAAACTGTTATCAGCAACAGACGTCAGTTGACGATCACATTTTCATTCATCTAGCACCTTGGACCACCGCCACCGGCTCCGGCGTCAAATATGAACGACACGTTTTTCCTGAAAATGTTCTTGAATTCTTTTTAACTGACGCGTTTAGAAAACCATATTACGTTGCGTCGTAAATACAGTATTTTTGAGACAGAAATAATTCGTGTGATTTGCAAACAGACGAGTAAATAGGTGTTTTTAAGTTCCATGAAAACACTCATGACTCCGATTTCCACACTTTATACATAAACCTACATTTTTTGGAAGAGTAACGGATTATTTTACTTTTCATAACATTATTCTTTGAACAAAATCCAATCGTAAAAATGTTTCGTCAAAAAGATCCATTCGTTTCGCAAAGTTCTGGGAAACAGGTACACGTTAATACCAGAAAATTATAGGTGAAGGCTCACAAAAGATCCATCGAAAGCAACCCATCAAATATATTTTATTCCAGCACAAAACCCGCTAATATCAAAACCAGAGCGTCCTCTTGGAATCCTGTGAAAATCCTTTTTCACGTTTGTCGAACTTAGTTGGAAAGTACTTCACACTATAATATCACACTAAAATTTTAAAGGCGAAAGATTGTGAGTGTGTTTGTTACTTCTTCACGCCAGAACGGCTGAACGGATCTGGATAAAATTTGACAGACGGATAGATTGTAGTCGGAAATAGCGGATAATTTACCTTCTATCCCAGGTTTATATCCTTGTTAATTTTCGACATTCACGCGGGCGAGGTAGTGGCGGAAGCCCGTCTAGATATATACCTACGTGCTTGAACGTATGTCCGAGCATCTGCAGTATTCGATGGAAAGGCGCTTGATTGTGCTCACTTGACAACTAAATTCGTTCACGTGGGGAAAAATGTCAAAGGCGAGAGAGAACCAGAACCGAACGCCAGCCGTACAGCTTTCAAAGATCGGTCTGCCTTTGTAGAGTTACGTGTAGTGAGATAAAATAAAGTGACACATAAACGGATCCACACACATACCTTCCTACCAAAATAGGTATCTATTTGACCGTTTCCAAGCAATTATATTTACTTATTTACCCCAGTATTCCCAATTGTATATTACTGGTATTCGATGCCTGTATGTCGGTCACGTCTTAGGATATTTCTCGATTTGTTTGCCATCTACATAATTAGTGGTGCCGTTCACATGAATATTGGTGCGATTTATTAATGGAAGGGGGTATTTATTTACATAGATAAAAGTATACACAGTGTATAAAATACTTAAATAACTAAAACTACAAACCAAAAACCAAAAACTACTCACTAACTAAAACAAAAAATATACTTAACTAAAATATGGCGTCGAAAAACTCCTCCACATCGTTCCCCACTGGTAATGTACCCAAAAGGCTGGCAGCATTGCCACGTTGTATGGCAATGCTTATTCTCTGACCAAGGTAAAAGCCAGCCCTTGGGTCACGCGAAGTGTCAACTAGGCGTTTGGAAAGATCTTTAAACAAAGCGTGAGCACTCGGACCCCACGGACCAAGAGTTTCAACCCCAAACGGCTCGAAAATATAACTACCGATGAGGTTATTATATTTCCGCCGCTTGAGGTTCTCTGCAGCCGCAGCGGCAGCGCCAGCACAATGAAAAGCGGACGAAGAAGTGTGAAGTGTTCGTTTTTCGACGCCATATTTTAGTTAAGTATATTTTTTGTTTTAGTTGGTGCGATTAGGTAAATAGATTTCGGGAATCGTGCTTTTGGGAATCCCGAGCTTACCTAACTTTATAGTATTTTGTGTCAAGGAAATATTGGTAAAGTTTGTACTGACACCGTACTTCCACTTTATCATTGTAACGCTGTGAGCCATTAAAGTTAGGCTCCTGCATTGTGTTGCAGCATTCGTTGGCAATAAATCGCACGCGGTTCATCAGGTATTCGTGCAATCTGCATGGCTGCCGATAGATTGGAATTGCGTCTCTCTATATTACAAATTGGCCGTGCAGACTCCCAAAATGAATTAACGGAACACGGTCCGTCCGCTACTCAAGTACAAGTACTCAATCCGTCGCCTCTTGCTTTTTTGGCTGCACTATTGTACGTGTGTTCTATGTACTTAGGTACAATCAGTGTTGCTAGCCAACCGTTTGTCTTCCCTGCCAATCCGGTATGTGAAATTTTGGGTTATTGGACGCCTCGCCCGAATTTAACTCGCCCGAATCGGGCGAATTGTCCACTATTAAAAATATTCATTTTTCTGTGTCGATTCGCCCGAAGTTATTTTATCGGTGGGCGAATCGACCACTCCAATATTATTTAGTGGACGACTCGCCCGAATTTTATTTTAGAGAACAAACAATATAAAAGTACAGTCGTGCTCACCCGTTTTGGTGCCTGTTTATCATATCGTTCAAATCTCAACGTACTCTCGTACTCTTTTTACCGCTCATGATTCTTTTGATTCATTGGCGACATAACACTAAGAGGGAGACAGCAATATTCGCTACTAAAAAAATAAAGATAAAGTTCTATACGTTATCGGGTCATTTCGGTACCGGTAAAGACTAACTTAAGTACCAGGAGATTATAATCATGAGGAAGCTAGGCTGGAATCATGAGCGGTAAGAAGAGTACCGGGCGATTTTCGATTCTGAAGCCCTGGTATTCCGTTAGTCTCTACCGCTAATGATTCTAGCTCTGCAAATACTTCTTCATGATTCTGGCCTCCTGGTAGTTTGAATTGCTTTCCTAGTTACTAGTACAATATCTATTAACTTCGATTAATTCTTCATATTATTACCGATACGGGTGAGCACGACTGTACTTTTATATTGTTTGTTCTCTAAAATAAAATTCGGGCGAGTCGTCCAATAACCCGAAATTTTTAGATACGATCTCGATTCAATTTCGGTTTCGACATGAAGAAATTGTCAGGTTTTCTATCTTGTACAAGTGCCGATATTTCCCGTTACACTTAAATTTCTAGCAGATCTGGGAATAAAAGTACCTAAATAAAAGACAACAGTTATCAACTGCCTATCATCTGAAAAGTTGGGAGAGTCTATTAAATGGGACAGATTATCGGTCATACGTCTGTGGGCTTCAGACGAAAATAATCTCCCAAAATCGTCACAAACTCTAGACATAATAAATTCCACGTTGAACGATGATACCTTTAGTGTTTCGGTTTCTTGTTAGTTTGTTACCAACCCCTAGTTTCCATGGCTGCCGAATATAATAGGAGTCAAAGGATACGTGAACACTACTTTTAGTATCTACCTACTCGAAAAGACATATTGTGTCCGAGTATAACGTTAGACGATACACGTAGCTAACTAGCTGTGAAAAAGGAAAGGGGTAAAGAAATTGGAGAAAAACAAGGAATTTGTCCTATTCTGCTTGGTTATCTAAAACGTAAATAGTTAATTACCTTATAAATTATTTAACTTGTTACATGGCCAATTTATTTGCTGGTCAGGACCTTTGTATAGAAAATATTTCATTAAACCCAGTAAACGAAACTGGTTAAACCTCTATATTTATTCATTGAAAAATTCCCATTATATTCATTGAATAATCCTAATTTACTTAAACACTATAAACATACAACTAAATTACTAGGTCATAATTATTTATATAATGTCTTATTTATCTATATTGCAAAACGTGCACTTTGATTACACACATAAATTAATCTCGAGATCTGTCCTTTGTACCGACTTCTTAGCTTCTGGTTTGAGACATCCGTCCCGATGATTCAACATGTTCATTGGCACAAAAATATTTTAAGTTTGGTGTTCTTTAGCAATGCTCTTAAAAATATTGACTAGTGATCTAATAAACTTAATTCAGGACACTAATCAATCAAAAAGTTACTACACCGTTATTTAGGTTACATAAAGTTCATACCGAACCGAACTCTTATTAAAATTTCCAATTAAGTGATATTCTAAGGAACTTATCTTATAGTTCAAATAACAGAGATGTAAAGTGATAAAGTTCGTATTCTATCTCATTTAATAAAGGCGTATTAATGAGTAAGAAACTCGAAAGATTGCGAGTTGAAACGAAGATTGGTAGTACTTTGACATTATAATATTTTTTAACCAGTAGAATGGAACTTATTCTGCGAAGTCTACATAAGAATAATTAATTATTTTCAAGGAATTCCTTCGCTTCAAGTATCACACTCCGAAATTCTATTCTCATTCAAATAAATTAATAAAGCAATCCAACGTTTAGAATATATAAGCTTCTTTAAAAATAAGACAAAAGACGGTAAAAATACACCATTTACTAAAGATACAGTTTTAGTAAACAATAGCAGCCAAGTTATTTTTATACCTACACAAAACACAAATTTAAAGGAACCTAACAGAAAGGTATTTTTACTCGTACCTGCAGTTTAATTTTAGTAGGTATCTAACCTAAAAGACTTTTCTCACAAAAAATTCAACTACATTTTCTTCTCAAATAAATGTTCGAATGATGATCTGATGAGGTGATCTGCAATAATCCATCACTATCGATCACCACCAAGTCCGTACGAGCTTCCAAACTTATCTGTATCAATTTTTATATCTTCACCATTGTGCCACTGTAGTTACAAAATTTTACTATTTATGTTACTTGGTTTCTGCATTCACGAATCGATAATTTCAGATAAAACTAGGTTCATGTCTTTTCAAAAATTAGTTCTCTGAATTATTGGAAACTGCAATAAATGGTAAGAAGAGCCAGATGATGAATTATCAATTTGTGGGTTTGATAATTTCTCCTCATCTCAAGTGCAGCCTGAAGTCCTAAACTTCTAAAAAGATTTAAAAATATAAAAAACTGCTCAGCAAAATTTACGGAATTTTAAAAACAGAATATGTGAGTGGTAATGCTAGAATTTCTCTCAGTATGAACATACAGCTAAAGGGGGATGCGAAAAACTATTTTTTACCTATCCCATTGAGTGGGGTTTCGTTGTTGAGAGCTCTTTGAGTAAATAAATATTGTATTTTTTTTTTTTAAACAATTTTGGATAACAAAGGAATGACAAGCCACCAAAGTCAGCTTTTTTCTTTTTGCTCCGAATAATTTTTTAACTTCCCATTGACCTTGAAACCTTGAACTTGAAATTTGGTGATAATGTTTATTATTATCACATACGGCAGCATAGTGTGGTGGCCAAGAACAAAGCTTGCTTCTTCTTGACAGTGGGTCTCGGCATCAAGGGTGCTTTCAGGACAACATCTACGGCAGCGATTGACAGATACCTCAATATCCCTCCTCTGCATAAATGATGGTTGAATTCGAGGCAAGTAAGACATTACATCGTCTTGCTGTTGCTGGACTATGGGATGCCTCTAAGCCAAAGACTAACCATACAAAGTTCGATGAGAATGACGGCCTGGATCGGGTAACAAGCATGTTACCCGATAAAATGCAAACTATATTTGTGTTTGAAAGGCCTATTATGGTCCAAATCTCTTCAATAGAGGACTGGACGAAGGGACTCAATCCACCAGAACAAGATAGTCTGGTGTGGTACACTGATGGATCCAAAATGGAATCAGGTACAGGAGCGGGAATATACGCAAAAGGTTACAAATGTAGCAAAAGCTTAGGGAGGATGGCAACTGTATTTCAAGCAGAAACATATCCCATAATAACCTGTGCTCAAGAGAATATAGATAGAGGAACCAGAAGTAAATTCGTATAATATATTCTTAGTGACAGTCAGGCTGCAATCAAAGCCATGGCATCCTACAAAGTGGACGCCGGACTTATTCTGGATGCTGTCCAAACCCTAATCAGGCTTGGGAAGCACAACAGGGTAAGACTGATGTGGGTCCCTGGGCACAAAGGAATCCATGGTAACGAAGTGGCTGATGAACTGGCAAGAGAGGGCTCAGCAAATAATTTTGTGGGTCCAGAACCATGTGTAGGCATTTCGACGGGTCTCGTAAAACCCGCATTTAAGGAGTTTGCAGATCACAGACAACGAACTTATTGGCTGTCTAATACCGGTCTACAATACTCCGAGAAATCCCTAGGCTCTGCGTTCAAAGCCCGGGAATGCATTTGGAACATGAGCAGGGGGCAAATCCACTTCCTGCTTGGGGCCTTTACTGACTTTCATGCACGACCAAAAGCCCGAAAACATCGTCAGAAACGAGTTTTGCCACCCCTCGAAAGTGAAACTAATAACGCATCATATCATATCATAAGAACAAACATAACAGGTGGCTCCTGCTACAGATATAACTATCAAACAGCCATATTGAGTTTATTTCTCATTTCAACGAACGTCTTGACTTATAGTCGCAAACGCCAAAACGCATTGTGCAAAACGCACACAAAACAACTTTTATCTGTGAAAGTAATTTTTGTCAGGACATTTAATAGTTTTCTATATATTGCGCTTTATAGTGCTGTCGTGGGACATACCTGGACCAGAAACTGAACTATTTGATACAACTTACTTATGTTAGAAACTTCTACAGACGCTTCTAGAGGATATATAATCCCGCACACTGAAAAACAACTAAAGCCACGTTAGTTTCAGTTACAATAAAATCAATATATTACTTGGCTGAAACTAAGCGAATCAAAAGGAAAATAAGTTTTAATTAGATGGTAGAGATACTGAACAAAAAGCGTCTTCTTAGTTCTCACTCTAAAAATAATTTTTCATTCAATTTAAGTGTCCAGCAAAATAAGGCTGTTGATTCTCATTAAAAAACCTGCTTGCATTAAAATGTTATTAAAATAGAAACATTCTGCCTTCACAGCTCTTCCGGTTGCTCGCAAATTGTACAAAGCTCCTGTGCAAAGTAGGTCGCTATAGTCCTCGTAAGCAATGAGATCGCAAGTCTAGCAACTTGTCGTAACTAGAGTTGTTCCTAGACATTGTTGTGTCTCAGCACTATTGCACGGAGGGACCTTAACAAATTGAATCACACATCAACGTTTAAGTGATATTTTCATGCTTGCATTTTAGTTTATTGTGTTTGTTGCAACTTTGTTTTACCTTGCCAGTTACTGAAAGGACTATCGAAAAATATCACCAATTAAATAAATCATCATCACCCTCATTATCATCATCTTCTTGCCCTTGCCCCATGTTACTTGGAATCGACGGCACAACGAATACGAAAACGTATTCGTCCTGTACATCGATGAAATCATTGATGAATTTAGCATACGTGTACAACAATATTCCTAATCTACCTCAATAAAAACAAAACTAATCATATTTTGAAAGTTCCGTAAATCCATAACACTGTAACGATACAATTCAATTACATAACACTTACAAGATAGTCGGGTTCCACGGAAGACGGATATTATGCGTCTTTGTAGTTATACCTACTTATCTTCATAGCGATAACAAATTCGTAGAGGCAAGTTTCCTCGGCGACCCGTTCCTGAGGGTTGAACACTGAACTTTATGGCCGCTCCTCGCGGAATGCTTACAATTTATTAGCCTTTATGACGAATATATTCTATTCGATTATGCCTCTTGAATTGTTCCATTGAATACCCAAGTTGGAGTACGCGTGGGTTAGTTGTTTGGCTTGAAATTATTGATGGTCTTTTTTTGGAAATTTAGTTTTCAGGGAAATGTATGTACATTTCCCTGAAAACTAAATTTAAAATAATTATAATGTGATTTTTTATTTTGTGGACTTAACTGACATTTGGGGGGTTGTCACTTTATCGTTACATTAAAATAGTGTCGTACCCTAACTATCCTGAGTGATCGAAAGTTAATCGAAAATCGAAGTAGATCAAAAATGAAACTATTTCACGGCATAAAAAAATAATTTGTTTAGAAACTAGCGGCCCATATTTAGTTTCTACTCATTTATGTCAGACTTAATGTTATCGATTGCATTTATATTATTGTTGATTTCATATTTAACACAATAAAAGTTCATGTACTATGTGTATGAATACTGTTATATTTAAATATATTACGATTATATTCATAAAACATTTATTTGCACCAATTAGTAAAAATAAATTCAGGAGTTATGTCACATCGATTCGATGAATCACTTATGATTGAGCCTTACTTTCAACACTATGCTCCGCGCTTGCAACATTTTAAAAAAATAAGGTCAATAGCAGCTGTCAGTTTAGTCCACGAAATTAAAAATTACAGTATACATAGTAAAGCAATTTTATAAGAACATTTTCCCGAAAATTATTATTACCAAAATATTTGCAAATTTTGATCAACGCAAACCTAGAGCTAATAATTTCGCGTACGAGAACACAATAAACGGTTAAACGGGGAAAAGGTTTACCAAAACAAAACCAAAGATAAAAAAGCGATCTCATTCTCTCAATTTACATAGTATGCCTTTACCGAAATTAACTTAGGGCCAGTTTCTGAAGTCAACGTCACATCTCAAATCAGCTGACAATTTGTCACAAATTAACCAGCCGTCAGTTGTCAGTGAGTTTCTCAACACTTCATCATCGAGAAATTACGTAATCGCTTGTTACATTAAATAATCGACATTAATTTATTTCGGTTGGCTACCCTAGCTGGTATTCATTCACAACTATAACGTAATCAGTAACTTTAAATAGTATTTTATCTTGAGAGGCTGGGTTGGTGTAGCCGCCAAGTTAAGCAAACCTTACCGAGGTCGATTTTTGGATGGGTAACCACTTTTTTTTTTGGTTTGCATGTTTTTGTATAGGTGACCCCACCCACACAGGTTAAGCAACACTTACCAAGGTTATTCTTTGGATGGGTGACCGCTTTTTTTTGGTTCGTTTGTTTTGGATGGCTGACCCCGCCAGGGTAAGCAACACTTACCAAGGTCAGTCTTGGGATGGGTGACCACTTTTTTTTGGTTCGCTTGTTTTTGGATGGGTGACCCTGCCAGAGTAAGCAACACTTAACAAGGACAGTCTTGGGATGGGTGACCATTTTTTTTTGGTTCGCTTGTTTTTGGATGGGTGACCCTGCCAGAGTAAGCAACACTTAACAAGGTCAGTCTTGGGATGGGTGACCACTTTTTTTTGGTTCGCTTGTTTTTGGATGGGTGACCCTGCCAGGGTAAGCAACACTTACCAAGGTCACTGTTTGGATGGGTGACCACTTTTTTTGGGTTCGCTTGTTTTTGGATGGGTGATCTTGTTAGATGTTGTTTAACCTAACGGGGTGACTTTAGGATGAGTGATCAAAAATTTTGTTGCGATGGTCACCCATCCAAAGACTGACCTTGGTTAGTGTTGCTTACCCTGGCGGAGTCACCTATCCATAAACATGCGATCCAAAAAAAAGTGGTCACCCATCCAAAGACTGACCTTGGTTAGTGTTGCTTACCCTGGCGGAGTCACCTATCCATAAACAAGCGATCAAAAAAAAGTGGTCACCCATCCCAAGACTGACCTTGGTAAGTGTTGCTTACCCTGGCGCGGTCACCACCCCAGCCGCTTCAAGTTAAACACAAACAGTAAACAAAAAAGTACAGGGTATAGTCAACACTGACCTGGGGATCGAACCTTCCTCACGCGCACTAGCGTGAGGAAGGTTCGATTCCCAGGTCAGTAACAGTTTGTTTTATTTTTATTTATTTAAATAAATACAAAATAACAATTTTTTATAATTGTGTCAAGTTTTTATAATGTAATTAATTTAAAAGTTTGTAATATGCTAATTTTTTTTTAGATCTTGGTAATCAACTATAATTGATTTATTAAACATATTTTTTATAACTCAACCCATACCATAGTTTTCGCCGACCCCTATTATCTTTTTATCGTAATATAAGCCTTTAAAGTCATAATATTAATTTTAATCCGCGAATAATCGACCAATTTCCAACAATTATAAATTAGGCTCGTTGACAAGAGATTAACATTGAAAAAGGTGCTCAGAAACCCAAAACTGCTGTAACATGTGGTTAATTCGAGATTTTACTCAAATGTGACAAATTGTCAACCACTTGTCACACTTGGATGTTGAGAAACTGAAAGTAGAATTAACAGGCGATTAATCCTCGATTACGTTAACAGCCCGATAATTCTGAGCTGGGAAACCGGCAGTTAGCTACATTGAAAAGGTAGCAGGCGAACAAAGCCGCGATACCTTTGACTAAATTGAGTTACGTACGAGTTAGTGCTTGTGCGGGGACATGCGGCCGCCAGCGCCAGCCGACAGATGGCGCCATCGAGGAACTGTCAAAGCATGTAACAGCGTCAGCGAATGCGGTTTATAATTGATTTAAGAGAACCGTGACTCCAGAGTGGCTTCGATTAAATTACCGCTCGTTTAACTCCAGTTAGTCGAACAAGTTTTTATAGGTGAACCCTTGTTTATTGTCCCCGGGCAAAATAATTATTCCCCTGTTCAGATTGATGCAGCTAATTCAATTAAATTGTACTGATACAGTAGAAATGAAATTAATTTTGTGAAACCGCTGATGGAACTCGAACCCTTAATGGCTTCCGCTTCTGTATGTTCAGAATAAACATTCAGACGTCGGATTTATGTCGTCATCGGAATACGTGTCAGATTATGATGTCGTCATACCGGTTACCTATCATAAGTTCGAACAACATTTGACCGAATTTCATTACACCTAAAACTTTTCAACTATTAGCGTTTGGTTTTTTTTTTACTTCATCGAAGTCACGTCTGCCACTGCCTCAGTTGACCTATTATCAATTCGACTTTTTCGTTACTCCGACGTTTCATTTGGTCGAAAATAAATTACCGAAGTTACACTTAGTTGAAATAACATTTGTTCGAAATATTTATTTTTAAACGCATATCAAAATACTAAGTGAGCGAGAAACAGTGGGCGATTACAAATGTTTAAAACAGGGACTTGAAAAAAAAATGTCGACGGAGCCCCGCTCCTATTTCTGTCTGCAGGGTCTAAAGTAACCTAACACGAAGGTGATGACTTCAGCTCCCGTCATCCCCTTCGAACCTATCCGTGTCGGGGTGCCCTAAATTGAAATTGAAAATCCTGACAGCTATAAATAATTCAAAATCATTTGCATGAAAATACGTAAGGGACGACATAGCTAGTGTGACGACTTGTCATCACAACCGTAAACACAGACACTGAAACTGCGTAAAGTCGATTTTGCAGCGATTCGTTTCTATCACTAAATTTAATAGCACAAAGTATTGACTTTTTATGACACTATTTCAATTTTAAATTGAAAATGCTACCAAGTAACCGGCTATATATTTGTGAAAATATGAAAAATTATAAAAGTTCAAAAGAGGCTTCGGATAAAAGCAAAAGTTATTTTGTAAATCGGCGAAATATAGTTCGGTAAAATAATACATATGCCGCATGATACTTCGATGATCTGAAAATATGTAATAAAATGCATATAGCAAAAAAGACGTCGGTCAATAGTTTTCGGTAAAATTAAATTCGACCAAAAAATATTCGGAAATGTGATCGGTTCCCCGTCATACCACCCTTGATATTTTGGTAGAGTATCATTTTAAATGCTTTTACCGTCCAGATACCTACCAAATATTTTCGCTGGTCTTTATTTTTACGCTTGCCAAGACAGTGTTGATAAAATTTTAGGGATTTATTAAGTAAGTATTTTTTATTTATTAGATACATGCAACTTAGATTGTATAAAAATGTATTTCAGTAAAACACTCGAAAACTCGTAAGAGAAATCTACTCAATAACGGAATGTTCCCGAAGCAAAGGACAGAAACTTAAATGAATTTGTACAAGAAAACAGCCGTCCCAGACAGTTTTTATTGACATTGTAACACAACCAAATCGTCTGATACAAGTCCTACAGCTTTCGTACACACACTCAAGTAAATACTACACACATTCAACTACACTTCTTAGTATGATCCCTAATAGTATGCGATCTCACTGCAAAAATCAGCTAAGATACATATTCGCGAGCTGGCTGACCAACACCAGATGTATCCTCCGACTGCACACAATGATTTTCTTCTTGTTTACGTTTTTTAGTTCGCTTCGTAAGCAGTCGGGTTTTTTGATTTTTTAAATAAACTTTTTTTATTTATAACTGTTTTAGTTAACATTTTTTGTTTCAAATTAGGTAGGACGCCACAATATAACACTCAAAAGCCGCCATTTTTCTATGTTTTATTTGAATGTAACCAGTGACACTCGCAAGGTTAAGACGAATCGATTGACAAAAGAATCATCAAAATCGGCCTTCGGCAGTCGGGTAAAAATTTAGTCAAATTAAAAAACGTTTACAAACCTATAAGTACTCTGAAATTCCGATTACTACTAAACTATTCTTAGTACTAAACTATTTTTTTATTAATCATCAATCACATCAAGATGTGAATCTATTTCCTAAACGACGTCCGCTGCTATTATATTTGCCAGCTAAGGCCTACCACGAGTCTAGACAGGCAGGATAATAAAAATAAAAATGTCAAACGGGAAATTGTCGATGGAAATATCTCTGCCCGCCAATAATACCCTATGAAATATTAGATACTTAATAAAAAATATTTTATTCATAAAACAAATTTTGTTGCCATCGTTCCATTTTTATTGTGCCCATAATCGCTGTGGTTAAAATTCTGTGCACGCGTGAACAAGGTTATTCCAGAGTTTTTTGTCCGATATAAAATACCTGTACCTTTTTGGCAATTCCAACTCAATATCGAATAGGTTGACCTACTAGAAATTGGGACTATTTGTATGAATCGCCGTGTTTTCATCTATGAGCTGAACTTGGGTCGTTTGACTAGTGAATACTGTTCGGAAACTTCTAATGCTATGATTTTAGGCAATATGTGAAGGTACCTACATAGGTACAGCCGTTTTATAATAATGAAATGGAGTAGAATTGTGCGTAACTTTTTTATTGCTTCTGTTTTTGTGTCTATTTATTTTATCTCCAACTCAATTTTCTTAATGAGGACAATTCCAATTCAATTACAATTCTATCAAGATAATGAACACTTAGAATCGTGCGTCCATACAGTCAATCAAATTCTAGCACTACTTTAGAAAGTTTTCAGGTATCATAGTTACATTACTAGTGTTGCCAGATCAAAATAATTCAATGCCATAGAACAAACTTTATTCATTGTGTACCAAGCGTAAGAATCAAGTACCCCTAGTGTTGCCAGATTAAAATAATCCAATGCCCATAGAACAAACGTTAATGAATAACGTGTACCTATCATATAGAGCTACATCCACCTATACAACTTGTAACGGAAAAGTGTGGTCATATTTTAAGAATGCTTCTGCTCATGCAAGTTTCTTTAAGGAAGTCATAGAAAATTCCTAAAAAAAATGGATATTCCGTAAAGTTACCATCAGCTGAACAAATAACTAGTATGAGTGGCACAATTATTTTTGGGCATTTTCTATGACCGGCTTGAAGAAAGTTGTCATAATCCATAGTCAGAAGCGGTTTTTAGTGTTCCGTACCCAAAGGGTAAAAATGGGACCCTATTACTAAGACTCCACGATCCGTCCGTCTGTCTGTCTGTCCGTCTGTAACCAGGCTGTATCTCATGAACCGTGATAGCTAGACTGTTGAAATTTTCACAGATGATGAATAAAATAAATATTTAAGTGGGGTTCCCATACAAAAAACGTGATTATTTTGCTGTTTTTTAGCAATAATTGTACGGAACACTTCAAGCGCGAGTCCGACTCGCACATGGCCAGTTTTTTAAATATAACCACACCTTTTCGATACATCCTGTACCTATGCTTAACTAGGTACACTTTCCTTTTAATAATGTATTAACACAGTATATTGGCAGTCACCCATGGCCCGCAGAACACATCATAGCCAGGTAATAGCGCCACGGAAGATTGATGAATAATACATTTGGGTGGTGGTACATTATTTACGATATATCAGGGAGATCAGCTGAGGATGCCACGTAAAGGCCAATTAAAATTCTACGGGCGATTTTTTTATAGTGAAGAGTAATTTTTTTTTATGGTTTTATACGAGAGTGAATTGTGTGGGATCCTGCCGTTTTGCCGAAAAGATTTTGCCAAATTTTCATTACCCAAACAAATTTTAGCAACCTTTTTTTATACCAATGTAATATTTGGAATAATTTTAGTACGCACATTTTCATTTGGTCAAATGTTTACTTGGCAGATTGTTACCAAGGATAATGTCATTAAGGTTTTTGGTCTTTAATCAAATGATTTATTACAGCAAACAATATTTAGACAATAAACGTTTAGTCAAATGAATTGTTATGACAAAAAATATAAAGGCAAAAATAAGATTTTTTTGGGAATTGTATAATTAAAAATGCAATTTTATTTTAATATAGGTAATCATTTATTAACGCGAGTACAAAATAGCAAAAGCTAGTACAAAATATTTGTAACTTACATACGCTCGCTCGGGAGCTTAGGGCACCCCGACACGGACAGGTTAGGTTCGAAGGGGATGACGGGAGCTGAAGTGAGCGAGCAAAGCGAGCGAACTCAGCTCCCGTCATCTCCTTCGTGTTAGGTTACTTTAGACCCTGCATACAGAAATAGGAGCCCCGCGCAGCGGGGCTCCGTCGACTCTGCCACACAAATGCAAAATTTTTGTCATTGGCTACGCAATCGACTAAACAGAAATGGTAAGTTTAAAACTGACGACACCAAATATTTGGCTTATTTAATTTTGCGTAACATATGTTATACCAACTGAAATATTTGACTAGATAAAAAATGGTAAAAGTACTAGTTGGTGAACAAGTTATTGTTCAAACGTTCACTTGCCAAACATAGGTTTTCGTAACAATTATTTGTAAAGAGATTGTTTGGTAAGTAATAATTTGGCAAATGAAGTTATGCGAAAATTTGTTTGGGAAGTGATAATTTGGCAATTTCTTTTCTGTAAAACAAGGGAGACCCGAATTGTGTACTGACATACTTACGACCTGTTTTTTTTTTTAAATTTAACTATTCAAACTTTTTCCAGGGATTAGACACAATTTATATAAAACATACCCGAAAAAAGAAAAGAAGTCAGTTACAAAATCAGCTACAATTTTGCCGAGTTGTGCGAACAAAAATGTACCTACTTAAACTGAACAGGTGTTGATTTTTTTTCCAAAAGGAAATAATTATTATTCTGAGCTATTTTGCTGTATATATAGTAACTAATTCGGTGCAGAACATTACAAGACATCAAAAACTCTTTGTTTCGTAAATTTTTGGTGTATTCATCGGACGAAGTTCATATTTCAAAATACGTGGATGGTGCCTTTGATGGACACGAAAATTTTCTGCCGTTAAAAGTGAAGCGAGTGCATCTATGTTCTGCTCAGCAGTTGGAGGGTTATTGTACGCCTCACATGCTTCACAGTGGCTTAGTTTGTGACAATCACAAGTTTGGACGCACCTTCTGTCATCGGTAACCAGGGCTGCGCTGCGCTAAAATGACGGCGAGACCTTCCCAGACCCTAGTGAAACGCTTGCAACTAAGTTCCAGCCCCTTCAACTTGGTTTTGGTTCCAGAGGGGGCTGTGAGGCTTCGTACATGCCTTATCCTCGTTTCTTAAAAAAAAGGTGAGGTCATTCTCAAGGTTGACGTCAAAAACGCATTTAACTCCGTGAACAGGGACACTTTGTTGGCTGAAGTCAAAAAAGAACTACCCGAAATTTATGGTTTATGTGGCAATGTTATAGGCATCCATCAAAATTATTGTATAAGGACAACATTTTGGAATCTGCAGTTGGTTGCCAACAAGGTGACCCTCTCGGGCCTGTTATTTTCAGTTTGGCTATTCATCCCATAATCCAACAACTAAATTCAAAATTTAACGTGTGGTATTTAGATGATGGAACGCTAGGAGGTGATGTTGACACCGTTTTGAATGACCTGCAACTCCTCAAACAGAATTTTAAATCTATTGGCCTAGAACTTAACCCCTCAAAGTGCAAAATTTACCTCTCTGACGTTACCGAAAGACAATCGACTTTAGATAAATTTAATGCTATAGAACCGCAAATCAAAATTTTAGAAAAAAGTTCGCTGACCCTCCTAGGTTCCCCTATTTTAGAAGAAAGTTTTTCATCTTTCATCGAAAACAAAATAAAACATTTTAATGATATTTCAGATAGACTCTCCAAAATTAATTTACATTCGGCATTCACCCTTGTCAGATATTGCTGTTTCGGTCCGAATTTTATGTATTTTCTCCGTTCTTCTCCTCTTTGGAAGAAACCACATCTTTTGGACAAAATTGACCAAATCATTCGCAACACATTAACATCCATTCTTAATGTGGCCTTGGACGACCGAGCGTGGCTGCAAGCCACTCTATCAATTCGTTTTGGTGGCCTCGGCGTCCGCAAAATTTCTAGTGTAAGCTTTTCTTGCGGCGTTCCTGTCTTCTGTCCACAGCACTGAAAAGCTAACCAGGAAAATTTTAGCTCTTTCCCTGGTTGACTCGGAAGTGCCGTGCTTGACCGACGCAGAGGGCGCCTGGAAAGTGGCTTGCCCGGATACGGATCGGCCCGAGAACCCATTTTCCCAGAGACAGTGGGATGAGCCGCTCTGCAGGTTGGTACGGAATAACCTTATTAATACGTCTACCAATACTGCTGAGCGTGCCCGCCTGTTGGCTGTGGGTGAGTGGGAGTCGGGCCTCTGGCTTCAGGCACTACCGTCACCTAACATAGGCACTATGTAAGGTGACACAGCCTTCCGACTCGCTACATGTCTGCGAATGGGCGCTCCCCCATAAGGAGCTCCAGGCACTATACCTCTGGCTACAGGCACTACCGTCACCCAACATAGGTACTATGTTGAGTGACAACACCTTCCGGATCGCTACATGTCTGCGTTTGGGGGCTCCCAGCGGAGCTCCATATCGCTGTCAATGCGGTGAAGCAGTCGACTGCCTCGGACATCATGGCCTTTCCTGTAGTAAGAGTGCAGGTCGGATTGCGCGGCACGCTAGCATTAATGATCTCATCCGTCTTGCTCTTACCACCGCCGGGGTGCCAGCTGTCTTAGAACCCAATGGCCTGGCACGCGTTGATGGTAAGAGACCAGATGGTATGACCATAATGCCATGGAAGTTGGGTAGGTCATTAGTGTGGGATGCAACTTACGTCGACACCCTTGCACCATCCCATCTTCCTAGCACGGTGGGTTGCGCTGAGGCGGCTGCTGCAGGTGCTGAAAACCTCAAACGGCGCAGATACAACAACTTAATTGGTAATTATGTATTTGAGCCATTTGGGGTTGAAACACTAGGGCCATGGGGTCCGAGTGCACATCTTTTATTTTGGGATATCGCCAAGCGGTTGGTCGACTCTTCACGTGACCAGAGGACAAGGCAAAAAAGGCCAGCGCCTTTTTTTTGGCCAAAGAATCAGCATTGCCATCCAACGTGGCAATGCTGCCAGCCTTCTGTGCACTTTTCCTGTTGACAGCGATGTGGACGAATTTTTTGACGCCCCGTAATTGTACATATTAGTTTTTCTTATTTTAGTTCTAATTTTAGTTTGTAAATAATGTACATATGTGAATAAATAAATGTTTTTGCATAAATCGAAAAAAAAAACTGAACATCTGTTTGTTTGTTTTTCATTTTTATTTAACAATTTAGGTATCTACTCATAATTTCTGGCAAATTTTTGGATGGTGATAAAATAAATCAGACAGTACGACTATAGTGCACCGTACGCAGAAGTGAGAAAAAGGGGCTTATCCAAAATAGAAAAAACCAATACGGGAAAAAATCCTACCAAAAATGGGAATGGAAGTAGTTAAGAATAATCCGAAAAAGTATATGTTTAGTCATCAAGCGCCGTTTAAATATACGAAAGTATTTTTGCTTAGCTGTCTTCTGAAAAGCGCTCAAAATTCGAAGCCGGGTCGATCAAAGACAAAAGATATATAGCTCTACGAGTATGTCCTAAATACAAAGGATACTCGAATAATAGCGTCTCTGAAGGAAATCCTATAGTTGAATACTATTTTCTAAAATATTCTGCGAAGTTACCTTTGATAGTAAAATGAGCTTTTGTTCGAAGACTTCATAGTTCTGTAGAGCAATCCATGCTTGAACACTCAAAAAGAAAGCATCTATATACCTAATTGGGTACTTAGGTAAAAGTTGATTAAAGAATGATTATTTATTTTGAGTAAAATCATGAATGAACACTGAAATATGATTGGACAAGATGATTATGTTTATAAAAAACTTCAACTTTTTTATTTAAATGTTGGAGCATCTACGAGTATACTACTACTACTACTTTTTAGTGAAGCTCAACGCACTCCGTGCTTCGTTGTAGGAACAATTAGACAGGGAACTGCCAGGGATTTGTTTTTTTTTTCAGGGCGAAAAGTTGATAGTTGAGTAAGTGCGGGTTGCTGAGAGAGCACAAGAATATATCTGAAAAGTTTCAGATATGAGCCCTATGGTCCACTTTCAGATTTCCAAACAACACTGAACGTGCAGCACCGTTCATTTTGATTTGGTCGGGTGCGAGTCATCTGATTGCTTGATTTAAACAGATATGGATCTGGATCATAAAACCATCAAGATACCAAGCTCCACCCCTAAATTTTCTATTAGATATGTTGTCGAATCGATAAAATATTCATAAAGGAAAAACAATGTCGCGAACTCGCGACACACTCCGTTATGCGAGACCGCTTCAATTTAAATTTAGTTTTTCTCAAATTCTATCGAAGCGCGAACGAAGCGAGGGTGAGGCGGAGACATCGTTATAACACAAATTGACACTAAGCGAAGATTGCTAGATACCGAGAGCTATAGATACCGCGGCTGGGAAACGCGACCTTTAACTTAGCTGGAGATTTTCCTTTGTAGCTTTCAGATTCTGAAACACATTTATTGAAGTGAAATTTCTGAGGCGGCGATTCGATAATTAGACGAAAATTGAGAGAGAAATTTCAAGGACGCTTCACGATTAGGCACATTTCCTTACATGAGAGAGAACGAAGATATAAGTCCTTCATGCTCTTTCACTAAATCTCCCCAGATCTTTATTTAAGAAATTTTACTTCGAAATATTACGTGAACGGTGGTGCACGCGCCATTTTTCTTGTACTTAAATGTTATCAATCGACACATTCCATCGAAAATACTACAAGCTTTTCACAACCACATCTGCATGCCAAATGCATATCCAGTAATTTACGCGCTAGATAAAGCCTACGGTCCAATTTTCGCATCAAACAAAAACATCAAAGAAAACTCGCACGTTCTGCGCACAATTCATGCGAATGAAAGTCAACAGTTCGTAGTTTCAATATCGGCACAGGCACTGCAGATTGCATTCTATGCAGCAAAATGCACCAGCCCCACTTAAGGTGCACTTCCGAGCAAAGCGGATTTGGCGTCACTCTCAGTGGGACTCTGGAATTTTTTGGACAGAAAGTTCTAAGCTTACACGCACCATTTGCTGCGATGACATAATGGGATCGAATCATTGCTACGCGCTAGCGATGCGTGTAACACGGCGCGGCGTTTAGGAGCTTCTTGCCACGAATTTACAGAATCGCAGCGACAGTGACGTCAAAGCGGCTTTGCTCGGAAGTCTACCTTTACCTGCCTCTATAAATCCACGAGAGGTACGGTGTTGCAGTCACTCCTTGCTAATAAAAGGGTGACATCAGCTTTTTGATTGTCTATGCCTCGTTTGTTTCACGGATATGCCAACATTTCCGTACTGAAAGCACCACCGAAGTCAAATCGTGACGCACTATATTGCCGTTGACAACGCATGAGATGGAACTTATTGCGTGGTATAAAGCGTGGATTAATTTACATGCTGCTTACAGAGAATCAGGTGTAGATATTACGGCATAGTTACTATTATGGCTCTTTGTGTCCGAAACAGCAGAAGTGTTCTGGAAAATCGGGATGGGATTTCACGTGATTGTTGATTTTTGTAATAATTATAAATCTGACCTGTGTTAATTAACTTTTCCAGGTCAAAATAGTTATTTAAATATTGCGTTTTATGTAAACAAATTTATTGTATTGCTTGACCATTGATCTAAAGAACTGCATTATCAACGCCACACATTCGATGCCAGGAAAAATACAGAAATACCAAAATAATATTTCGCTCATTCATTAAAAACCCATTTATTTATTTAAACCGAATAATAAAGGATATATTAATAAATCATGCAATTATTTTTAACATCATTAAATAAAATTGAACAGCGAAACACGTATTTGCGGAGAATGAAATGAACGAATTATTCGCAGAGCTCATTGTTTGTTCTGGATCCGATTTTCATACGATTACCAGTTTGTCTACCATTGTCCGTGGGACCGTGGTGCAATACCAACGATGCGAGCTACACAAGTATTTTATTACCAGCTACAAATCTTCATTTAGCGGCATTGCCCGAGGCCTTTCACAGTTACGGCACACACGAAAACGAAATGGAACCATTCACGTTTGATTTACGATAGCCGATAATTATCGTCATCCGATTAGTTGTCCGATCGTTTTCCTTTTTTACACAAAGTAATCATAAATAGGTAGCAAATGAAAATTTTTTGTATCTTATATCTGAATTCACAATTCTGCAATAGTGCAATCCGATTGGGCCAATTCCAAGACTGGGATTTTGACAATGTAAACTTATTATAACTGTTGTAGCTAAATCTATTTGATATTATGTCCGTTCATCGACAATGTTCTTGCTTCACATTTTAAATTCTAGCATTGCAGGACCCAAACAGCAGAGATATTACCTTTATATTATGGTGAATATGAACTCGTAAAATGAAATTACGAAGTTCAACCAAGCTGGAGTCCGATTTTTTTTTGCATTTGTTATTAAACCCGCTATTGTGGAATAAATGAGAAGCCTATGTTAAGGCGTATATATGCCCCAATGTTAACGTAGTACTGGCCGTATAATATTTTTTTATTTATATGTCCTAATTAAGTTAATAGGAAATTCTAACCATAAATGTTTCTGTGTAAAAATAATTTTAAAGATCCAAGTCGTTTTGGAGGAGCATGCAAAAGAAGCAAAAAAATATCGTGTTGTTAATTACTTTACAATGCATGTCCTCGAAAAGAGCGTTTTCCAAGCAGTCAAACTGTGCGGAACGTGTCACTTTTTTTACTAGTGCTTTTTATTTCCTGTTTTTTTTTTAATTTTTAACTCCAACGTCAGCCCGACGCATAGAGCTTTTATTATTTGAAAAAAAGTTAAAAAAAATAGTTAAGTACAGATTATCGTTCATATAAAAGGTAAAATAAAATGAATACTTCATTAAAGGCGTTTTTAATTACTCTAGATTTAGATTTTGATCAATAAATTATTAATTTTAAATATTCATTAAATATGTTTGGCAGAACATATATTTTACTCGTGCCTTTTTGCGTTACGACGTGACAGCTATTTGCACATGCGCAGTAGATATGCCCGAGGAACTTTTAGTTAATCTGTGGTTATGCTGAGCGCGCTTGAATAAGCCCGCCATTTTATTAATTTTTGCTTGGTTCAGATATATCTTTTTATTTCCTCGCACAATGCATAGTAAAATGTTGTATGATACACGTTCGTAAGATGATTTCCGACTCGTGTCGATTTTTCCACTCACTCGCTTCGCTCGCTCCTGAATAAAAATGCCACTCATCGGAAATTACCTACCTTCCGCACTTGTAGTATAAATAACTATTTTTTAAAGCAAAAGTTTTATTCATACGAAAAAACTATGTTTTACAAATAATGTACATGAATAATTTTTTTTATATCTGTATATATAATAATAATAGCCGATACTAAGGAGAATACTTTAGAAAAGAACTGTTTTACGGCACTAAAAGAGAAATATTATTTTATTGCCAGAGCTTCTAGGCAAAGGGACATTCTGTAAGCGATATGGATTGTCGAAAAGTAAAAATTTATGGGATTGACATGCTCTACCGAAATGTCATGAGGACATTCAGTGTTTTCTGTTATCCTGTGTCAAAATGTTTGCATTTTGTCACTTGTACAACCGCTATAGCCGTACGCTGACAGAAAGCCATTTTTTCTAATGCCCAAGAGCCCCCGATCACAGATAATATATTACTAGCATACAGATCCCATACAAAGAAACCGTGCCGACGTAACTAGCGTTTTTCATCTGATTATACCGATTATTTTTTGTAAATCGATCGCGTTCGGTTCCATTCCACGGCGATAGATAGATCACCATCTATATCCGTGGAACGGAACCGAATGCGATCGATGTGCTAAAAATAATCAGTATATTTAGTTCTGTACGTCGGGACGGTTTCTTGTCTGGGGTGAGACACCACACTATGACACCCCTATGTACCTGACAGACGCATTGATCTGCACAGTTTTGCCTCGTCTCTGTACCTTTTTAGCACCATTATTAATATCAAATACGAATATTTGTCAGGTGTGTACTTCAAATCATTGATCCCGTATTCGTTATTAATGTGATGAGATGGCGCCATGGCAACTCCAAGGATGTTTATTCCCGAACGTGTGCCGTACTTTACACAAATTCTAACAAAGATTGAAAGAATCCTTAAAACACTTTTATAGGAATATGATTATTAATTTCTCTCCCGTCTTATTATACAATGTACAGTGCACTGCAATGCACAGTACGTTGACGTCTTTTACTCCAATATTTATAAATTGGTAACATAATGGTAATTATTTATAAATAAAACCGGCCAAGTGCGTGTCGGGCCACGCGCAGTAATAGGGTTCCGAAGTTGCATATATAATAATGCGGACTAAAAAGAGGGTTTGTTGTTGTTACATGATCATTAGAACGGTTTCAGCTGCTCACAAAGTCTAAAAACGGGCCCACATAGAATGATGTTTTTTTTTAATCTATATTCTCGCGTTTGCCCACTATCTCGCCTGATGGTAAGCGATGATGTGGTCTACGGTGAAGCACGCTTGCCTAGATGTAATCTATTCACTCTTGACTTAAACTAAATAAGGACTAACTGGTAACTGAAGAAGGTGTTATAAAATCCAACTTCGCAACTGAAGTTAGAAAAATATTATTTATTTGAGTACCACCGCGGGTGCGAATTGCGAAAGGAGGCGATACAAGCGCGCGTTAGAGCCACGGGGAATGGTATAGTTCGTTCCTGGATCCTTGCGTGCACGCTCATTGTTTATTTCTCTTTCGGAATTAGGTAATAATCGTATGTATTCACTATTTCATTCTGGGAAGTTTTACGCTACTCAATTAGTGATGAAGTCGAGTCGAATATTGACTTTATAGAAGGATATCGACAAAAGAAAATAAGTAATTTGCTTGGAAATCGAATCTAATTTGACTTTACTTTTACGTTTTAATTACAAAACATCGAAAATACTTCTGCACTAACACAAAATAGACTCCATCACGCGCATGCGCCGTATGGACTAAGGCCAGTACTGCCAACGACTCCGGCAACTCCAATGCGTTATTCGAGCTTAAACATTATTAATTTAGAAATCATTACTATTAAGGATTTTATGATTTTATTTTTGTATATTTTTACATGGTTTGTAAGCATTATATTTACTCTGTTTTACACAACTATCAACTTTATTTATGTAATTTTTCAATGGCATTGTACAAAATTTTTACTGTTCCAAGTACATTTTATAAGTTGGTCGACTATTACTCGTAAACTTGTAAGGCCTTGTTATCTGTGACAATTTCCCTTTTAATTTCGTTATATTTACTACTGCCGTAAATTTTTTCACATAGCCAAGAGCTTGATTTTACGCAAACGAATCTCTGAATCAAAAAATGGTTTTAACAAATCCATAATATTTTTGAATGGCCTATCCAACGATACCCCACACCATGGGATAGATGAGAAATAAAAATACATCCCCACTTTACGTCTATGGGAGGAAGCCGAAAAAAAATTATTTTTCATGATTTTATGTTACCACTTTGTCGGAATTATTAATATGTATATACATGCCAAATCATAGCTTTCTAGTACTTAGATTCTCTGAGCTAAGCTGCGGACGGACAGATGGACAGAGCGAAACTATAACGGTTCCTTGTTGACTTCGGAACCCTAAAAAAAAAACAAATTTTATTATTAGTATTAATACTGACAAGCAGATTCTTAGTTAATCTATGGAGAAATAGGGATGTTTTCAATAGGGATGTTTTCGGGATAGAAAACTGATAATTCTATTTAGTCCGTCAGTGTGATTCATCATCATCATAACAGCCGAAAGACGTCCACTGCTGGACATTGGCTGCCCCCAAGCGTCGCCACATTGATTGGTGCGTCTCGCATCCAGCGGATCCCTGCAACCTTCATCGGTCCACCTGGTGGGAGGCCTTCCAACGCAACGTCTTCCGCTTCGCGGTCGCCCCCCAGGCCACCCGTTCCGCGAGCAATGTGTCCTACCCACTGCCGCTTAAGTTTGGCAATTCTTCGGGCTATGTCGGTAACCCTGATTCTTCTGTGGATCTCTACATTTCTGATTCGATCAAGCAAGTAAACTCCGATAAATACAAGAGGTACCAAAACCAAAGACACGAAAATTATTTTGCACTTTTTGTGTTTTGCTTTAGTAGTCGGTTTATTTTTTGTGTGTTTCTCTCTATTTAGTTTAAAGGATTGACAAAATAACTTAATTTTAACTTTCGTGCTGTTTGTCGCTAAGGAGTTCGGCTGTATGTTCCATATCTTGAAAACTGCTGAACCGATTTTGATGAAACCTGGACTGTTCCCTAAGTTGAGAGATACTTAATCCAATAAAAAGAAAATACGATCCGATTAGTGGTTTCGGAGAAATGCGTGGACAAACATACATACATACAAACGTAACACATGAAATTTGGCACACGTGTTTAGAAGCTTACATACAGTAACATATCAAGTTTAATAATAATTAATTTAAATTAATAATAAATAATTTAAATTAAAAATTAATAATAATTAAAACATATCAAGTTTAATAATACTAATTAAACTTGACGATTACGAATGATACTCGTTGTTATAGTGTATGGGTAACATAGTAATTAATTAGGATTATGAATTTGATTTTTAATTTTTAATTTTTTTACGTACAAAATTATCGCGGCATGTAAAATAATAATAATAATAAAAAATTATTTGCAAAAGGAATCACTTAGGTTACATCTGTGTTTACATTACAAAAATGGACATGGCTATTTCACATAATAAGATCCCTGTCCTTCAAACTAGGAAAATCCTATATCTTGAAGAACAGTTTTCTCTAAATGGATTTATATATTTTTTTAAAGTTGTTATAAAATGAGCACTAGCTCTGATTTTACCCTCACATTATTATTGTTGCTTTAATTTTTTAATGTTTTTTTTTTTTTTTTTTTTTTTTTTTCATTATGTTGTAACCGAATGGTTACCTCATAACAATTACAATCTAGCCTTGAGGCTAATAAGTAATTTAAATTTAACTTAATTTCCTAGTAAATGTATAGGTACTAAAGAATGTGTCCATTGGCACTTTTCTTATTGTCTCTATTATGAGGGAAAGACACTTAGTTCTTGTGTTTTTAAAAGGTAGCACTCACTGCACTCCGTAACAATCACTAAACTAATTCAAAAGGCTTAGTCCTTTTCAGTCTCCTTACTATGTCCGTGGTGTCAAGGAGCTGAATAGCCTCGACATTCACATGTTTATGAAGTCTTTGTTCATGAGCTTCGGCGTATGTTTTTATGACTTTAGCGACAAGGTCCACTCCTAAGTCCCGGTGGATGTCCTCGTTTCTAATGTACCAGGGAGCGTTTACTATACTCCGAAGTACCTTATTTTGAAATCTTTGAATTATTTCAATATTGGTACGTTTTGTACAGCCCCAAAGCTGTATACCGTATGCCCATATAGGCATAAGTACTTGTTTGTACAGAAGTACTTTGTTGTATACTGACAATGATGAATGTCTGCCAAGTAGCCAGTACATATTCCTGTAGCGTAGGTCTAACTCCAGGCGTTTCTTTTTGACATGAGCCTTCCAGCGAAGTTTTGCGTCAAGCGTCATACCTAGGTATTTGGCTGTGTTTTCGTAAGGTATTACGCAACCGTTAATGTATACCGGTGTATAATTAGGTCTTCGGTTTGTGAAGTCTATATGAGTCGATTTGGACTCATTTAACTTAATTCGCCATTTTTTTGTCCAGTTGGTGATGGAGTTGACAGCAATTTGTACTTTATTTACAGCTTCTTTGTGAGTGACACCTATAGCCATGATGGCTGTGTCATCAGCGAAGGTTGCAATGAAGTTGTTTTCCATTTCTGGGATATCACAGGTGTACAATAGGTACAAGATTGGGCCAAGAACACTTCCTTGTGGTACACCAGCTTTTATTTGCTTGAGATCGGAATAAGCATCTTCATGTCTGACTCTAAACGTCCTCTCTGTTAGGTAGGATTCCAAAATGTCTGCAAATTGTTTTGGCAGCATTTTCCTTACCTTATAAATAAGACCCTTATGCCAAACCTTATCAAATGCCTGTGCTACATCTAGAAATACTGTAGAACAGACTTTTTTTTCTTCTAGAGTTTTTTCTATAATGTTGGTAATTCTATGTACTTGGTCTATCGTGGAGTGTTTTTCTCTGAAGCCGAATTGGTAATTTGGAATCAGTTTTCTGTCTTCTATTATAGGTTTTAAGCGTCTTACGAGTAGTTTTTCAAATAGTTTTGAAATGATTGGTAAAAGTGATATAGGTCTGTATGATGTTACCTCCTGGGGTGGTTTTCCAGGTTTGGGGATCATTATGACTTCAGCAACTTTCCAGATATCAGGCACGTGTTTCAACCTGAATGCTGCATTTATAAGGGTTGTAAGTTTTACTATGGCTTTTCGTGTCAGATTTTGAAGGAGTTCACCAGTGATAAGGTCGTATCCAGGCGATTTCTTTTTGGCTAAGTTTTTTATCATATTTTTTACCTCTTTTGGCGTAACCAGTTTTATATTGAGGTCGTCATGGTGAGTGACATCCAGTGTTATGTTTTCAGAGCTTTCCTCACCGCTGGTTTGAAAAGTTTGTTCTAAATGTTCTGCAAATATATTTGCTTTCTGTTCATTACTCATGGCCCATTTGCCATCTAATTTTTTAATGGGTGAAGCATGGACGATGGGTTTATTTAAACGTTTATATGTTTTCCATAGTGAGTGTTCTGATTTTCCACTACTTGTTAATTGGCTAAGGCAATCTTTTGTTGCATCATCATGATAGTTCTGTATTGCTTTGCTTAATCTTCTTGTAAGCCTATTCAGCATTGTTTTGTCAAGTGGATATCTTGATTGTTGCCACTTTTGTCTCTGAGCTCTCTTTATGGCTATGAGGTTTCTTATTTCTAACGGATATCTATGACTTGCGACTTTTCTTTTCAAAAGAGGTGTATTTCCCCAAGCACAGCTTTGAATGTTTGTCACAAATTTTGTTATTTCTTCATCCAACTGCTGAATGTTTTTGAGTGGTACTTTAAGGTCAATGATGTTGTCTAGGTCGAGTTTGAAGCTATCCCAATCCGTGTTCTTATTAACTAAAATTGCATTGCTTTCTTTCTGAATTATGGTCTCACTTAAGGTTAAGATAATGGGGGAATGATCAGAGTTCATATCAAATCCCTCCTCTATGTGAAGATATGTAGCTGACAGATTCTTATAAATGAAAAAGTCAATCAGATCTGGAATTCTTTGAGCATCAGTAGGCCAGTAAGTAGGTTTTCCTGTTGATATTGCATTGCACTTGATTTCTCGCATAGCACTAAGCAATTCCTTTCCTTTAGTGTTGGTTAGCCTAGATCCCCAACGTATGTTTTTTGCATTGAAGTCACCTCCCAATATAAACGTGTTGCCAAGAAGTTTTAGTAGGTTTCTGTACTGCTCTATTTTCAGAGCATGCTTTGGTGGGCAGTATATAGCTGCTACTGTAATGTGATGAAGTTTAGTTTTGACCCTAACGGCTACAGTTTGTATGAACTCTTCTTCATATTTAAATTCGAGGTAATGGTAGATGTTTTCTCTTATTATAAGGGTACTTCCTCCTCTCGCATTATTCACAGGGTGCAGTGCATGATAGATTTTATACCCGTTAAGGTGAATATACGATTCTCTTGTGAAATGAGACTCCGATATGAGGCACACATCAATTTCTTCTGTTGCAAGGACCACCTCTAGCTCGTTTTGATGCTTTAGGAGTCCATTTGCATTCCACGCCATTATTTTAAGAGTGTTCTTCATTTTTGAGTTATATGGTGTAGCTGTGTAGCACTACTTTCTAGATTTTTCAACCTTAATTCAAATGAGGTTAAAATATTTAAAATTTTGTTTATATTTTCATTTGTATCGGCGTCCATTGACTTGGAGGGTATAATTTTTTAATGTAGTAGTTAGGTTTTAATTAATTGTGTGAAGTGTTGATGTGTGTTGGTGTGAGGTTTGTTCTAAGTGTGTTTTGTATAAATAATAATTTAATTTAATAATTGTGAAAATTGACAAATAAAAGTTAAGTAGGTTTAAGTTTAATATTATTATTTGATAAATCAAATATTGTAATTATAATATCAAATTAATAGTAATTAACAAAATTTATATTTATATGTAACTTAATTTAATTTCAATAAATTTAACATTTCAATAACTATTTTATATAATTTCATTTCATTTAATTCAATTTCATCATAAATTTCATTTAATGTTTTATTTTATTTTATGTAATTTGATTTAATCATTTAATTTAATGAGGTCCTCAGTATCACCATAATTTAAATTTAAGATCCAAGTTAGTAATTTTTTTTTATTCCAATTTATTTAAATGAGAAACATCAACGGACTTCTTAGATTGTCACTCTAAGTTATAGTGTTAAAAAAAAAATAATGCAGAGCAATAACCAAAGCTGTATTTATTACATATGTCTCTCGGCTTAGTTTTAAATAAGGCAGTTTGATCTATTTGTGGTCCCATATTATAGATCGTTCATTTTATGATATTGAGATTGGTCACTGGTTTATAACATTTGCCCAGGGTGTACAAATAACTAAATGAAAATCCTAAGAGCGTATTTTCAGGCAATTCACGGCATGAATTGACTGCCTGGCAAATGAAAACTGGTGTTATGAACTCAATTACCAGTCAGAGGTCACATGACACTAAAAATCGATATCAAAACTACACTTTAATAGCGTATTTCACTAATTCACACGTTTAATCGCAAACGAATGAAATTACTGATCCATTGCTTCACTTAGTTACATTTTGTCTGCCTGACAACGTTAAACGCGCAATGAAACTGTTGAATCCCCAAAATAATAGGCATTGCGATCAATTGTGTGAATTTGTGTTTTAGGGCGTAAATACACATGCCTGTACCTTGCATTGTGTGTGAGTTACATGCTTGTGTATTTTCGCCCTTAAGCAATTACTTCGTTGTACCTCGAAAATCTCTTCTCTGTATAGAAATTCGAGACAAATAGGCAAAAGAGTAAATAGTTGGCTTAGCTACGTTTATACAAATCTGGACCAAACCAATTTGATTAGAATTCAAGATGCTTTGAATTCTAGTCGAGCGTCCCACTTTTCAGGTACTATTTTTTCTTATAGCAACATCGGTCAAAGCGGAGAAGCCAGGGATTGCCTCGAACGGCGGTGAAACGGACTGCGAGCGTCTTTGAATAAATAAACAGCTGAACAGCTTCCTGAAAAAATCTTTTAAACTTGATTGACATTCTCGCTGAGTGTTATCAAGGACAGACCTCATTAGGGCAACTTTTTATCGTTTTGGGCACAGATTTTAGATGACACGACGCGTATTTTAAAATTGCTTGGACATGCTTTTTTTGGTGCTAAGTTACTAATGATTGTCAGTAAATGATGATCCAGGAATACGATTTTTGACACACAAACCGATAAGACAAAAGGCTTGTAAGTATGAATGAAACACATCCATCTCTTTGTGCAGATGAAGTTACAACAGGTACTTATCTTGCCTGCATTCCTCAAAGTACCAGAAGAATACACAAGAGAAGCCAGCAACCTAATTGCGTAAATTAATTCGCCAAGGTAAAGGATTTGATCCCATCAATTGACCAGTCACGTGCATGATGAAAGACGCGTTGAGGCTTTCCGTCTATGTATGTGATTGGTCGATTGATGGGGTACATACTCATATTTCTCTCCAGTTTTTATGACAACCCCCAAGCATGAGTAGTAAGATGTATGTCAGGTACAAAACCAAACTGCGGGTTGCTACAAAAAACATCGTAACGCATAAAATCAACCTAGATTTCGCGACTCGGGGTTCAAACCCAGCAAGCTGCACGCTCAACTGACAGATAAAACAAGCGTGCAAACGGAACGTGCATTAATGCTGCTCATGGAGCCACGCCTACCAGTCCCATACATCATTTGTGTCCACGCTACTAAGTGGTTAAACAGTTGGACTGCATTACTTATGGAGCGGGACACTTAGTTGGCCGTCATACACTTTCTTAACTAGTGGAGGGTCACAGCTTGACTGAACACTGCGAACTTATCCAAGTTACTATTTCATGGCCATGTGCTGTAAAGATGACGTACGACGAACTTCAACTACTTTACTGAAAGTCTGGTATCAGGGTCTAAGGAAACCGGTACTAGGCTATTGAATTTATTTCTAGAATCCTATTAATATAACCTCTAAAAGGGAAAATCTTTATTTTTTTATACAAATTTTACGCCTCAACGACTGAATGGATTAGGAATACGGATACATTAGTAGATAGGATACTTTTTATCTCGTGGTGATAATTTCCAGACACACGGGCGAAGCCACTGGAGGCATTCTTTGAAAGAATTTATGGAATGCCTGCAAATTATAAACAGCTAAATAATGTCCTGCTCTTTCTATAATGTAGTACCTAGGTAAAATAAGTTTTCGCTCCACGCCACCTTACGGAGGCATTCCACAATAAATACTAACCAACTAAATTCGGTAACAAATCTGAAAAAGAGTCTGTGTTTCCAGATAGCTACAACCTCGGGGTCTTTAAGTCAAGAGTGAATAGGACTTCTAGGCAATCGTGTTACACCGTCGACCACATCATCGCTTACCACCAGGTGAGATAGTGGTCAAGCGCGAGCCTATCTACAATAAAAAAAAACAAATCCACAAGGTCACAATTATGTGTAATAATTTAAATACTGTGTGTGACTGTAAATTAATTATGACTGAATGGCTTAAAACCTATGACGATATTGAGGCTATGGTAACATCGCTTCCTTAACCTGTCCAATAACAAATAAGTCCTCAGTAACGAAATCGTAAGTGGAGAAAGCTGTTCCTGGCTCCCTCCGATCCCAAGCCACTGTTGCAGGGCTAATGTAGGCCTAGACTTTAACCTAACTGAAATCTAAACGTATATCTATATGCATTCAATCGAATTTTACTTATATACAATCTACACTCACACTATTATACACACTCACGCACGCATACACTCACACTCAAAACCTACTCGCACAAATCGCACAAGCACGCTCCATTTTTTATTTTTTTTGTATTTTCTTTTACGATATTGATTTATTCGATTTTTTATTTTGTTATTCTGTTTACAATTGCATACACTGTGTAATGTTAAGTGGAAGAGCGGAGTCACCTATCACAAGCATCTTCTTGCTTAAAAGGTGATCTCCATATCACGTATGTTAATGATTTATGTAATTGAAATAAATATTTTAATTTTTATTTATTTTATTTTTTATTTAAATAAGTACTCTTACGTGGAACCTGTCTGACCTCCTCCTACTGTGTATTTTTCACCGACGAAAATTCTGAAAATAAAATTGCCTCGGTTAAATCCTACGCCTTTTACCTGTCCCAAACGGACAAACACGACGCTCAACAAAACAGCAACTCTTATGCAATTTGCGGAATCAGTGCTTATCTTCTATTCGAGACGTAACAAGGGAGTTTAAGTAAATTTAACAGCAATTTGCAGTATGTAAGTGTAGCGCTGGCGCTTATTGCGGCTCCACTCTCGTTACACTCTCCAGCCTGATGATATTGCTAATTGGGGTCCCTAGTTGCCGGAAATCGTATAAAGTTTCACAAATACGACAGAAGCTGATGCCAGGATGTTATTAACAAATTGAATATCAACGTTAATGGGCCTGCTTCGTGCCGCTACTCGGGTGCTTTGGAGTGTCGTCGTCACCTAGGCTCGTTTTAGCTGTGTCGGTATTTCGGGCCTAATGTGCAATCTTTACTGCTCTGTGGGCTTAGTGCGAGTTTTTACTCGTGCTCGACCGCGTTGAAGTAAACGTCAATTTGTATTGAAACTGGATGAGCGCCGTCTGGTGACAGTAAGGTGAAACTACGGTGAAGCAAAGGGACCCTTCTTTTGCTTCACGTTATACATACATATGTTTTTTTGTATACAAATTATTAAATTTGTACACAATAAAACATACAATAGGTGTCGTCGTCACCATCGTAATGGTACGAAAGCTTGTCGTCACTCGGTTTAAGTTTTGTCAGTGTTTCGGGCCCAACATACAAAATTTACTGGTCTGAACTTTGCACGTGTATATTTTAAAGTACGGTGTTAATTTTTTTGTCTTTTATCGTCTTCTTCATTGGTCTAGTGGTCACAAGCGCTACCACTGACCATGAGGTCCTGGAGTCGAAACTGGTGAAATGTGGGTTCACCTTCCTTCAGAGAATACAGGCGGGTACAGGCGTGATGTTATGTATGACTGTTGATTCATCCAATTTTGGTTTGTTATTTTACCTAACCGTCATTACCTTTGACGTAATTTCCGGTATGTAATGCACGTCATGTTATTGACAGCTTTTCACCGATTTGCTTCATATTTTTTGTATCTGTTGAATTTCTGACTCCTTAGTAATAGCAATTTCCGTAAGACAGTGATTTCTTAGAAAATAAATATTTCTTGACGACATTTATGGAGCAGTATTTTATCGAAAATAATTTAATTATACATCTAAAAACAACAACAGATACCTATAGCACAGATAATATAATACTAGCATACAGATGCGTCATCCCAAAAAAAGAAACCCTGCCGACGTAACTAGCCTGATTTTCGTCTGATTATACCGATTATTTTTTGTAAATCGATCGAGTTCGGTTCCGTTCCACGGCGATAGATAGATCACCATCTATATCCATGGAACAGAACCGAACGCGATCGATGTACAAAAAATAATCTGTATAATCAGTACAGTACGTCGGCACGGTTTCGTTGTATGGGATGAGACACCACTGCCTATAGGTATTTCACCTAAAATGGCTCTTTATTAATAAAAATGGACCCCAAAGTCCAAAATCGTTCCAAGTCGAATTTAAATGAAAAGGAAGGATTATTTTAGCAATTAATTAAGTTAATGGCTTTAATAAGTGCTGAAGTCGAGAAAAACGGAATACGTTGAGCAATAAAGATATTATAGAAAAGTCTTTATCCTTTACACAATGAAGTGCAAATCATAGCGAATCCGTACAAATAAGTCACAGAACTATTCTGAGATATATAAAACGGTCCACGTCAACATTTTATTCAGTCACCGAAATGGCTTTTCAATATTATGTATCCACTCGTTTTGCATAAGGTATCTAGCAGTTGTTTTGTTGCTGTTTAAGCTCAAAGTTTTGTAATTCCACGCCAACTAAATGATTCAAATGCTGTCATGTAGTTATGGGTGTATAATTTAGGTCCAAAAAAATAAGAAGTATATTTAAAGTTTGTGCTTTAAAGCACGCAAAATTAGATACCTACCTTGTAGATATGTAGACCGTACAAGTAATACCTATAGGTGATAAAACAATTGTTTTTATGTAGTTATAATTGAGTATATAATAATTTTATAAACTGTGTAAATTTTTAGCTTTATACGAGTATACAGGCGAATTTTCCAATATTTTAAGTAAAAAATTGAGGAAACAGGTTCATAAAATTGGATAAGTCGTAACTAATTCTAGAGAAAAAGAGTAAAATATAAAGAAAAACCAGAGAGTAACCTAAAAGAATAACCTCAAAATGGTTTACAATGTTGTGTGTTCAGGATGAAATAATTAAATTTGTTTCCGCTAAGCTCTATTTTGTTAAGGTTTTGATTCGCATCAACAAAGCGAGCGACGGCGCCCGCAAATTGCAGACTCATTGTTTGATCCAAACAAACATTCGCGGGCCGCTCCTTCTCACAAAAGAACTCCATTTACTGCGAACAAATCATTTTCATTGTTTTTATTTATTTTTTTAATTACTTACAATATTACTTGCTAGCTGCTTCCCGCGGCTCCACTCGCATGGACTTTGTAATTCCCCAATACCTTTATAAATTATAGCCTACAAGTTTTCACATATACAATACCTATTAGTAATATTACTATTTCTTTTTTAGGGTTTAGTAGTCAACAAGAAACCCTTATAGTTTCACCATGACCGTCTGTCCGCAGATTAGCTCAGAGACTCTAATTACTAGAAAGCTATAATTTCGCATGGATATACATATGTACCATCAAGGGTGGCCGATAGATGCAAACCATCGGGAAGTCAGGATGTAAACCCTTAGGTTAAGACATCGTGTGTGGGCAGGTAGTTGGGTAGAATCGTGAAAATGAAATCACACAAATTATTCGATACACTAGGTTTATTCAAATAGTCACAACTCACAGTTACAATCTTTCTTATTTATATAACGGATTGACAGTGATTCTACTACGTCTTAGCTCTAAGGCGGTCAGTACTCAACTGCCATTAGCGATGGGCGTTGAATGAACGAACTAGTTAATTCGACCGTCGACTTACAATGAACGATTTGACGGTTCACCGATAATCAACGAACTAGTTGAATTCGTAGACGGCTAAACTGAGACTCGACTACGTTCATGTCGACTTGTAACGCGACGACCGACGCGAGAACTTAGTTGGGTAGTACAAGTTCATACGTCCGAAAAAATAACAACAACGGACAAACATCGAACAAATTAATTTGAACTCTAACTCTAGAATTAAAGAGTTGATATTTCTATAGGCCGAATGCTATTTTGGAGTTAAAATACATTGTGTGTGTTAAGAAGAAAAGGACGCCAATAGTTTCACGTGAGCAAGCGATGGACCGATTGAAAGATGCGACGTAAACCGGTTTGTACTTGTTTACGTTCAATCGGCAAGTTGAAAGTTGTCGTCGAACCGTCCGTCCGTATCCGTAGACGCCGCGCGTCGCGTCGTCGCAAAGTTTATAAAGAACGTCTACTTAACAAAGTTTACGTTATGAACTAGTCCATAAATTCAACTAGTTGATCGACTCGTCGATCAACGAAAATGGACGGTCTAGTTTCGTTAACGAAAATTACGTCGACGACCCATCTCTAACTGCCATATTCTGCTGTGTCGCGCATCACGCATTTTGCGTGGTGGGGCGCGCCAATGCGTTCAAGATTTTCCGCCAGGGGCGTTCTTTTGACTTGTTTTGACGTCCGTACTATTGACTATTCCCGACACATATTGATCACGCTGACAAAGTGTTTTTAGGGTTCCGTACCCAAAGTGTAAAAACGGGACCCTATTACTGAGACTTCGCGATCCGTCTGTCTGTCTGTCTGTCTGTCCGTCTGTCTCCAGGCTGTATCTCATGAACCGTGATAGCTAGACAGTTGAAATTTTCACAGATGATGTATTTCTGTTGCCGCTATAACAACAAATACTAAAAACAGTATAAAGTAAATATTAAAGGGGGGCTCCCATACAACAAACGTGATATTTTTGCCGTTTCTTGCTCGATATTTATAACGGCAACAGGTAGACGCTTGAAATATTCACAGAATGTTTAGTTGTATATTTACTTCAAAAAATAATAATTAATAATTAAAATAAAATAAATTAAGGGGGGCTCCCATACAACAAACGTGATTTTTATGCAGTGTTTTGCGATAATGGTACGGAACCCTTCGTGTGCGAGTCCGACTCGCACTTGGCCGGTTTTTTTTTTAGTATAGGTACTTCCTGTACACGTAAAATGGGCATGTTGTATAGTGTGGGATAGGCCTTTCAAAAATATTACGGGTTTGTGAACGCCATTTTTCGATTCAAGGATCCGTTTGCGTAAAATCAATCTTTAAATTGCATATTTTTGTTAGAGTCAAGTGTCCCCCCTCCTGCCAGCTAAATAATTGCTTTTGGATATGGGAAAAAATCAGCACCAACTATACTGTATTGGGAGTAGTACCTATATATAACGAAATTAAAAGCAAAACTATCACAGCTAAGTAACAGTAGGTTACAGGTTTACGAGTAATAGTCCACCAACATAAAACAAAAACAATAATTTTCTAAGTCATATTCCATTGAAATATTCCCTCTTCTTAATCCGCATTATTGTGCAACTACGGAACCCGATTACTGGGCGTGGCCCTACACACTTGCCTGGTTGTTTTTACTTGTGAAAGAAGAAAAAAAAAAAAAGTATTTAATTGTCACAAAACGACATACAAACATTAGATTACAAGAACAAGAACTGGGGTAGTAGATTTTGAAAAGTAGTTCTTAAATTATGTTAGAAAGGTAAAAAAAGTTTTTGTGAGTATAAATAAAAGCAGATGCATGTCATGGTTATGGCAAGAAGGCTTCCACTCAGCATAATGCTATGCCGTGGGAGACCCACATCACGGCGCTGATATTCAGTGGTCGTCTAGGACGTGACGTACGGTTTTGTGAGTGCCTGGGCTTAGCATCTAATTATTTTAGTTCATAATTGGTTTCCCTTAGTTATTACTGAAATACTTATTAAGTAAGGCATACATTTTAGCTTTGTTTGTCTAGGTGTTGCAAGAGCTATTGCTGAGCAGTGAGAGTGAAGTCTTGGAACACTGGCAAAACGTGGGTGCACCATAGGTCTAACCTTTCAGGAAATACAGTCGTTATGTTTTATTATGCAATCAATTTTTTCTCCTAGCCTACTAGTTGGTATTGTCACAGATAATATAATACTAGCATACAGATGCCTCATCCAATACAAAGAAACCGTGCCGACGATATAACGTTTTTCGTCCGATTATTTTTATCAGAACATCGATCGCGTTCGGTTCCGTTTCACAGCTATAGATGGTGTTAGCAGCGAATTGCAAGTAAAAGGGTTTATTCGGTTCGTGAATATTTTTTGATTCATACGTCAATCGATTGGTCTTAACCTTGCGAGTGTCACTGGCTACATTAAAATTGGAAAATAGAATTAAGGCGGCTTTTCGGCGCCATATTGTGGACGACCAATTTTCTTTTTTCTTCCTAACCCATCGTGTGGGTATTAAAAAAAGGTGAAGGTGAGGTGAAGGTGAGGTGTGGTTAAAAGGTGATTTCAAAAATATACCTAAAATGTACCTAATGTTAAAAATATACCTAAAATGTAAAAATGTTAACTAAAAAGTTATAAATAAAAAAAGCTAATACAAAAAATTAAAAATCCCGACTGCTTAAGAAGCGAACTAAAAAGACGTAAACAAGAAGAAAATCATGGTGTGCAGTCGGAGGATACATATTCGCGAGCTGGTTGACCAAAACCAGATGTATCCTCCGACTGCACAGCATGATTTTCTTCTTGTTTACGTCATTTTACCCGACTGCCGAAGGAGGGTAATGTGTTTATCAGTCAATGTATGTAAGTTTGTATGTATGTGTGTATGTATGTAAGTATGTATGTATGAATGTGAAAAAAGCGACACTTTCCGCACAATTTGGCTGCTTGGAAAACGCTCTTTTCGAGGATATGCATTGTAAATCATACTTAGAACGCGATTCAATATTTGTAGATATTTTTATTTCAGTTTTTATCATTCCTATAAAAGCCATAATAGCTAGAACATGAAATATACGTGAGATCATCGATTTTCCTGCGTTAATTGAGAATGAGAGGCAATTAACGATTAAAATAATGTAAATAATTTTAATCGTTATCGTTTATCGTATGTAAATTCGTAACAGTACCTACCTAACGTAAGCAAAAACGTACGTACAGTGGATTACTAATGTTTGCCATAATTTAAAATGCAATAATTTTATATACCATACTTGTATTTGCCTTAATATCATTACTTGTATTTTTCATGAAAATAATATTGTTATATTAATTGAATTATATTGATTAAAATATGATTATAGGATACAGATTTTTACATTCACAAGGAAACCTAATCTTCCATGCATGTTTGCTTTGCAAATGAGGAAACCTGGCGGTCGGCAGCCGCTGGCGCGGCATTCGCGCGTCATGTGGTCACAAACACAAACTGTTTATTGTATAAAGATTGAATCATTTGATTACAGAATATATGATTAAACGATAAAGATTTTTTTAATTCACAAGGAAACCTAAAAACAAAACCTAATCTACCATGCTTGCTTGCTTTGCAAATGAAGAAATCTGGCTTGACTAAGAAGGTGATATGACAAGCGTTATTAGTATAAGTGATAATAGTGCAAGTAAATATTATGAGGAGGACGATTAAGTTAAACAATAATAGTACAAATTATTTTATGGATAACAAAACAATACCGTACGTACCGTACCTACCAACGTTGTAAAAAACACTTCTTCTGTAGAAAAGTTTAAACATTGTTCTATTAATGTAACTCGAGCAAATACCTAACTCAATCTCTTCCTTAAGCCCTAATGTTTTCCACATTGCTTTTCCCTCTCTATTGTCATAAAAGATTAGTTTGTTTTACCTGAATGCAGCAGCTGAGATTGTTTTCCAGATTAGAAAGAAAAACTTAATTTAAACGTTATTTTCCCACTTACTCAATAGAAGTCCAACCCAAGTAAAGCTAGTTTCTATAGTTTGATAAGTTTGGTGTGCTAATGAATTAATAATTATCGAAAATTCTAAACTAATTTTTCATGTCAAAATAAAAGAAAGAAAATACGAGAAGTATTGCTCATGTGATAGAAGGGAAAAATACCAGCTTCTGCCAGCGGCTTCGCCCGCGTGAGAAGTGTTTTCTTATCCCAAGGGAACATTGTACCGGGATTAAAAGTCAGGAATAGCACATAGGATACCTTTTATCCCAGGTTTATATCCTTGTTAATTTTCGACATTCACGCGGGCGAGGTCGTGGCAGAAGTTAGTCTAGATAGATACCTACGTGCTTGGACGTATCTCCGAGCATCAGTATTCTATGGAAAGGCGCTTGATTGTGCTCACTTGACAACTAAATTCGTTCACGTGGGAAAAAAAATCAAAGCCGTGAGAGAACCGGAACCGAACGCCAACCGTACAGCTTTCAAAGATCGGTCTGCCTTTGTATAGTTCTTTGCTTTATATAGTTCTAGGCTCCAGAACCTCGAACATCGGCACCGAGTTGCCAGCCTGTCGGTTTTTTATCGGTTACATTTCGAGGAGTGTGCGTTGGAATTGCATGAACTAATTCCTCCTAGCCCGTTCCATCATCGGACTACAAGACGTACGGCGATGCGTCATCGGTACATGTAGGACATCCCACCCATACGCACCAAACGTTTTGGGAATACTTTTATTATGCGTACAGCAAAGGAGTGGCATTCCCTGCCGGAGTCTGTATTTCCTGATAGCTACAACCTGGGAGTCTTCAAGTCAAGAGTGAATAGGTTTCTTCGAGGCAAGCGTGCTTCATCGTCGACCACATCATCGCTTACCATCAGGTGAGATAGTGGTCAAGCGCAAGCCTATCAACAATTAAAAAAAAAGTTGCGTATAGTGAGATAAAATAAAATTACACATAAACGGATCCACACACATACCTCCTACCAAAATAGGTATCTATTTGGCCGTTTCCAAGCAATTTTATTTACTTATTTACCCCAGTAATCCCAATTGTATATTACTGGTATTCGATGCCTGTATGTCGGTCACGTCTGAGGATATTTCTCGATTTGTTTGCCATCTACATAATTAGTGGTGCCGTTCACATGAATATTGGTGGGATTCGGTAAATAGATTTCGGGCATCGAGCTTTTGGGAATCCCGAGCTTACCTAACTTTATAGTATTTTGTGTCAAGGAAATATTGGTAAAGTTTGTACTTCCACTTTATCATTGTAACGCTATGAGCCATTAAACAGCTAGGTTCCTCCATTGTGTTGCAGCATTCGTTGGCAATATATCACACGCGGTTTATCAGGTATTCGTGCAATCTGCATGGCTGCCGATAGATTGGAATTGCTTCTCTCTATATTACAAATTGGCCGTGCAGACTCCCAAAATGAATTAACGGAACACGGTCCGTCCGCTACTCAAGTACAAGTACTCAATCCGTCGCCTCTTGCTTTGTTGGCTGCACTATTGTACGTGTTCTATGTACTTAGGTACAATCAGTGTTGCTAGCCAACCGTTTGTCTTCCCTGCCAATCCGGTATGTGAAATTTTTAGATACGATCTCGATTCAATTTCGGTTTCGACATGAAGAAATTGTCAGGTTTTCTATCTTGTACAAGTGCCGATATTTCCCATTACACTTAAATTTCTAGCAGATCTGGGAATAAAAGTACCTAAATAAAAGACAATACTTATCAACTCCCTATCTTCTGAAAAGTTGGGAGAGTCTATTAAATGGGACAGATTATCGATCATACGTCTGTGGGCTTCAGACGAAAATAATCTCCCAAAATCGTCACAAACTCTAGACATAATAAATTCCATGTTGACCGATGATAACTTTAGTGTTTCGGTTTCTTGTTACCAACCCCTAGTTTCCATGGCTGCCGAATATAATGGGAGTCAAAGGACACGTGAGCACTACTTTTAGTATCTACCTATTCGAAAAGACATATTGTGTCCGAGTATAACGTTAGACGATACACGTATCTGAAGGAAGCTGTGAAAAAGGAAAGGGGTAAAGAAATTGGAGGAAAACAAGGAATTTGCCCTATTCTGCTTGGCTAATTTTTAAGGTTTTAGATAAAAAACCTTTAAAATTATTTAACTTGTTACATGGCCAATTTATTTGCTAGTCAGGGCCTTTGTATAGAAAGTATTTTATTAAACCCAGTAAACGGAACTGGTTAAACCTCTATATTTATTCGTTGAAAAATTCCCATTATTTTCATTGAATAATCCTAATTTACTTAATGTCTTATTTATCTATATTGCAAAACGTGCACTTTGATTACACACATAAATTAATTGCATAAGCAGAATTGTAACACGTTGTAAAATTAAAAAAACATAATTTTTACGGTAAATAGGCCACTGTGTTGTCAGCAGACGTTCAACGCGTGTGACCTTGAGCATGATAAAAATAATATTATGTGGAGCTCTTAGGTGCTCTCATAGTCTATTGAGTTAATGTAGTTGGTCTCTGCATGTTTACGTGCCGGACAACTTAAATCACCAGCTGGATGGTAACATTTCCTCTTGAACCGCTTGCACGTCGCACATCGAGGGAAAGAAGATTTGCTGCTGCATTCCTTCAAGGAGTGTCCAGTTTCTCCACAGTGGCCGCACGTAGAACTGCTTTCACGGCAAAACTTGGTAAAGTCTCGCACCGGGCATGAAGTCCAGTTAATAAAATCTCGGCTTTGGTTTATAACCCCTCCGCTGTCACGGCCGCCGGTTTATAAGCACTTTTCTTATGCAGGTACATAACTTAGTATCATAACATGCACCCACATTACCTTATCATGTGCGAGCTTATTGCCATTAACCGGGCACAAAGCCGAAATCCGGGCTTTCACTGAGAAAATTTAGATAAAAAACCCAATAAAACCTTGCCCGAACTGGGAATTGAAATCAGGAACTCATTCTGACTAGTACACTTGGTAACACTAGACCAACGAGACACTTACGCAATGCTCACACTAATAAGTTATTATTAAGAATAATCTTAAATTTTATTTTGTTTTTGGAAGATCGCATAGAGTTTAGTCAGTAAACAGTATATCTTAGGTTTAATCAAGTTGGCCAACCCTGTCCTACAGTAATAGTTGCCTAAGTAGTATTGATTGATCACAAACAAAATATATCAGGAGCAAAACAACATTTCTCCAATTTCAAAATAAGTACAGCTAGCAACAACAATATACCTACCAACATTCATTTGCAACAATAATTTGGAGTGCATCACGGCGAATTGTGAGTAAACTTGTTTATGAGTAAAGTTAGATGACCTCGGTTCTTCGTGCTCACGTACCCTGGTATGACATAAAATTCTAAATGTACCTCGTAAAATATACGTTAATAACATTGTCTTCAAGTTCTCAGAGACTCGACACTCAGTATTGACGGGTTGTTGTACTACTGCAGAGATATGACCGATTATCACAATATCGAGATCTGTCAGACATCCGTCCCGTCCCGATGATTCAACATGTTCATTGGCACAAAAATATTTTAAGTTTGAAGTTCTTTTGCAATGCTCTTAAAAATATTGACTAGTGATCTGATAAACTTAATTCAGGACACTAATCAATAAAAAAGTTAATACACTGTTATTTAGCTTACATAAAGTTCATACCGAACTCTTAATAAAATTTCCAATTAAGTGATATTCTAACGAACTTATCTTATAGTTCAAATAACAGAGATGTAAAGTGATAAAGTTCGTATTCTATCTCATTTAATAAAGGCGTATTAATGAGTAAGAAACTCGAAAGTTTGCGAGTTGAAACGAAGATCGGTAGTACTTTGACATCATAATATTATTGAACCAGTAGAATGGAACTTATTCTGCGAAGTCTACATAAGAATAATTAATTATTTTAAAAAGAATTCCTTCGCTTCAAGTATCACGCTCCGAAATTCTATTCTCATTCAAATAAATTAATAAAGCAATCCAACGTTTAGGCAATCACTTGAAGAATATATAAGCTTCTTTAAAAATAAGATAAAAGACGGTAAAAATACACCATTTACCAAAGCTACAGTTTTAGTAAACAAAAGCAGCCAAGTTATTTTTATACCTACACAAAACACAAATTTAAAGGAACCTAACAGAAAGTTTTTTTTTATACTCGTTTTCTTCTCAAATAAATCTTCGAATTTATGGAGATCTGCAATAATCCATCACTATCGATCACCACAAAGTCCGTACGAGCTTCCAAACTTATCTGTATCCATTTTTATCTCTTCACCATTGTGCCACTGTAGTTACAAAATTTTACTAATTATGTTACTTGGTTTCTGCATTCACGAATCGATCATTTCAGTTACAACTAGGTTCATGTTTTTACTAAAATTAGTTCTCTTAATTAATAATGCAATAAAATACTGCAATAAATGGTCGGAACAGCCAGATGATGAATTATCAATTTGTAGGTTTGATAATTTCTCCTCATCTCAAGTGCAGCCTGAAGTCCTAAACTTCTAAAAAGATTTAAAAATATAAAAAATAGCTCAGCAAAATTTACGGAATTTTAAAAACAGAATATGTGAGTGGTAATGCGAGAATTTCTCTCAGTATGAACATACAGCTAAAGGAGGATGCGAAAAACAATTTTTTACCTATCCCATTGAGTGGGGTTTCGTTGTTGAGAGCTCTTTGAGTAAATTAATATTGTATTTTTTGTTTTAAACAATTTTGGATAACAAAGGAATGACAAGCCACCAAAGTCAGCTTTTTTCTTTTTGCTCCGAAGAATTTTTTTAACTTCCCATTGACCTTGAAACCTTGAACTTGAAATTTGGTGATAATGTTTACTATTATCACATACGGCAGCATAGTGTGGTGGCCAAGAACAAAGCTTGCTTCGTGCAAAACGTTACAAAGAACAGTGGGTCTCGGCATCAAGGGTGCTTTCAGGACAACACCTACGGCAGCGATTGAGAGATACCTCAATATCCCTCCTCTGCATATGATGGTTGAATTCGAGGCAAGGAAGACATTACATCGTCTTGCTGATGCTGGACTATGGGATGCCTCTAAGCCAAAGACTAACCATACAAAGTTCGATGAGTTTGAAGGCCTGGATCGGGTAACAAGCATGTTACCCGATAAAATGCAAACTATATTTGTGTTTGAAAGGCCTATTAAGGTCCAAATCTCTACAATAGAGGACTGGACGAAGGGACTCGATCCACCAGAACATGATAGTCTGGTGGTACACTGATGGATCCAAAATTGAATCAGGTACAGGAGCGGGAATATACGCAAAAGGTTACAAATGTAGCAAAATCTTAGGGAAGATGGCAACTGTATTCCAAGCAGAAACATATGCCATAATAACCTGTGCTCAAGAGAATATAGATAGAGGAACCAGAAGTAAATCCGTATAATATATTCTTAGTGACAGTCAGGCGGCAATCAAAGCCATGGCATCCTACAAAGTGGACTCCGGACTTATTCTGGATGCTATCCAAACCCTAAACAGACTTGGGAAGCACATCAGGGTAAGACTGATGTGGGTCCCTGGGCACAAAGGAATCCATGGTAGCGAAGTGGCTGATGAACTGGCAAGAGAGGGCTCAGCAAATAATTTTGTGGGTCCAGAACCATGTGTAGGCATTTCGACGTGTCTCGTAAAACCCGCATTTAAGGAGTTTGCAGATCACAGACAACGAACTTATTGGCTGTCTAATACTGGTCTACAATACTCCGAGAAATTCCTAGGCTCTGCGTTCAAAGCCCGGGAATGCATTTGGAACATGAGCAAGGGGCAAATCCGCTTCCTGCTTGGGGCCTTTACTGACTTTCATGCACGACCAAAAGCCCGAAAACATCGTCAGAAACGAGTTTTGCCACCCCTCGAAAGTGAAACTAATAACGCATCATATCATATCATAAGAACAAACATAACAGGTGGCTCCCGCTACAGATATAACTATCAAACAGCCATATTGAGTTTATTTCTCATTTCAACGAACGTCTTGACTTATAGTCGCAAACGCCAAAACGCATTGTGCAAAACGCACACAAAACAACTTTTATCTGTGAAAGTTATTTTTGTCAGGACATTTAATAGTTTTCTATATATTGCGCTTTATAGTGCTGTCGTGGGACATACCTAGACCAGAAACTGAACGATTTGATAAAACTTACTATTATGTTAGAAACTTCTACAGACGCTTCTAGAGGATATATAATCCCGCACACTGAAAAACAACTAAAGCCACGTTAGTTTCAGTTCCAATAAAAACAATATATTACTTGGCTGAAACTAAGCGAATCAAAAGGAAAATAAGTTTTAATTAGATGATATAGATACTGAACAAAAAGCGTCTTCTCAGTTCTCACTCTAAAAATAATTTTTCATTCAATTTAAGTGTCCAGCAAAATAAGGCTGTTGATTCTCATTAAAAAAGCTGCTTGCATTAAAATGTTATTAAAATAGAAACATTCTGCCTTCACAGCTCTTGCGGTTGCTCGCAAATTGTACAAAGCTCCTGTGCAAAGTAGGTCGCTATAGTCCTCGTAAGCAATGAGATCGCAAGTCTAGCAACTTGTCGCAACTAGAGTTGTTCCTAGACATTGTTGTGTCTCAGCACTATTGCACGGAGGGACCTTAACAAATTGAATCACACATCAACGTTTAAGTGATATTTTCATGCTTGCATTTTAGTTTATTGTGTTTGTTGCAACTTTGTTTTACCTTGCCAGTCACTGAAAGCACTATCGAAAAATATCACCAATTAAATAAATCATCATCACCCTCATCATTATCATCTTCTTGCACTTGCCCCATGTTACTTGGAATCGAAGGCACAACGAATACGAAAACGTTTTCGTCCTGTCCATCGATGAAATCATTGATGAATTTAGCATACGTGTACAACAATGTTCCTAAACTACCTCAATAAAAACATAAAAAGCTTTTTTACAAAAAAATACTACCGACTTCCAAATGAAAAAAACTACAAAGTGAAAAATAACTTTATTTTTGGAAGTCGGTGTCTTTGGTATGTACCATTTTATGTGTTATGGACGCCGACTTCCAAAAATAAAGTTATTTTTCACTTTGTAGTTTTTTTCATTTGGAAGTCGGTAGTATTTTTTTGTAAAAAAGCTTTTTATTTTTCACTTTTTAGTTTTACCTACCTAATAGGCAAGTTGGTTAAGGTACCTATAACGCCAGATAGATTACCCGAATATCATGAAACTTAAACAAAACCGGTGAAATGAGAGATCTGCGTACCCCTTAAGAGCGTACTGGCGTGATATTATGTTATGAAATGGTATACACAATAAATAGACATGCGATTGCAGCAATCCCGAGAGATTTGCCGTAATTTATTGAAGAGTTCTGTTATATATCTTCGAAGTTCTTCATCAGATCTTCACCAAATTAAAATGGGACCAATTTCAAAACATACTTTTTCAAACAAAAAAAGAATTTTCAAAATCGGTCCAAAATTGACGGAGATATGCGTGAAAATACACAAAAAAACAAACATAATGTCGAACATAGAACCTCCTCCTCTTTGGTCAGTCGGTTAAAAACTAATCATATTTTGAAAATTTCGGAAATCCATAACACTGTAACGATACAATTCAATTACATAACACTTACAAGATAGTCGGGTTTCACGGAAGACGGATATTATGCGTCTTTGTAGTTATACTTATCTTCATAGCGATAACAAATTCGTAGAGGCAAGTTTCCTCGGCGACCCCTTTCTGAGGGTTGAACACTGAACTTTATGGCCGCTCCTCGCGGAATGCTTACAATTTATCAGCCTTTATGACGAATATATTCTATTCGATTATGCCTCTTGAATTGTTCCATTGAATACCCAAGTTGGAGTACGCGTGGGTTTGTTGTTGGGCTTAAAATTATTGATGGTCTTTTTTTGGAAATTTAGTTTTCAGGGAGATGTATGTACATAACTACATAGTAAAGCAATTTTATAAGACACTAGAACATTTTCCCGAAAATTATTATTACCAAAACTATTTGTAAAGTTCGATCAACGAAAACCTAGAGCTAATAACTTCGCGTACGTGAACACAATAAATGGTTAAACGGGGAATAGGTTTACCAAAACAAAACCAAAGATAGAAAAAGCGATCTCATTCGCTCAATTTACATAGTATGTCTTTACTGAAATTATAGTCCACGCCAAACTTCTTGGCCGCCCTGAAGTTGGTTTACCGCATGCGCGAGGCATGAAACAGTGCTGTTTTTGTATGAGATTTACTACTGCGCAGCCATTGTAGCCAACTTCAGGGCAGCCAAGAAGTTTGGCGAGAACTATAACTTAGCTACATTGAAAAGGTAGCAGGCGAACAAAGCCGCGATACCTTTGACTATATTGAGTTACGTACGAGTTGGTGCTTGTGCGGGGGCATGCGGCCGCCTGCGCCAGCCGACAGATGGCGCCATCGGGGAACTTTCAAAGCATGTAACAGCGTCAGCGAATGCGGTTTATATATAATTGATTTAACAGAACCGTGACTCCAGAGTGGCTTCGATTAAATTACCGATCGTTTAACTCCAGTTAGTCGAACAAGTTTTTGTAGAAAGAAAAGAAAGAAAGATAACATTTATTGCCAACTGTAACAGAACATCAACATGTAACAAAATCACAAATTAGCTCTGAAGCACAATATTAAATCAGTATGGCAAAAGGAGCGGGCTCAGCATATGCTGAGCAGTGTAAAGCATGGCTATTACGCTGGTCAACGCTGATTTACAGCCCGCCCCCCTTTCTCACAACCCTTTCACTACACTATAATGATCACTTAATAAATAAATAACTAACCCACCCCAAATATCAAATTATACCTACATATCTACATTTTAAAGCAAACAAAATAAAAATAATTAAAAATGTCAATCGCAATTAAAAAAAGAAACTACATATGTTAACAAATATAAAAAAGAAAATCCAATAAAAAATAATAATACATTTCAATCAAAATAATAGTTAAAAATATCCAGCAAAAATTGTAAAAAAAAAATCCAATAGTAAATTAAATTAAATATAAAAACATAAAAAGCAACTAAAACATACATTAAAAAATAATTAATTAAAATACCAAAAATAGAACAAATAAATTATTAATTATGATTAGGATTACGATACAGATACGGACAACACTTTAGGCTCTGCCTAACGAGACATATTTTTAAGAAGATAGAGGTAGCCTCCAGTATAATATACACATTATGCATTTGACATTTGTTTGAGAAGCAGTTTCTTCTTAACTCTCGCCTTGAAAACTGGCTATAGGTGAACCCTTGTTTATTGTCCCCGGGCAAAATAATTATTCCCCTGTTCAGATTGATGGAGCTAATTCAATTAAATTGTACTGATACTGTAGAAATGAAATTAATTTTGTGAAACCGCTGATGGAACTCGAACCCTTAATGGCTTCCGCATCTGTATGTTCAGAATAAACATTCAGACGTCGGATTTATGTCGTCATCGGATTACGTGTCAGATATTGATGTCGTCATACCGTTTACCTATCATAAGTTCGAAAAACATTTGACCGAATTTCATTTCACCTAAAACTTTTCAACTATTAGCGTTTCGTTTTTTTTTACTTCATCGAAGTCACGTCTGCCACTGCCTCAGTTGACCTATTATCATACTTTTTCGTTACTCCGACGTTTCATTTGGTCGAAAAAAAAATACCGGAGTTACACTTAGTCGAAATAACATTTGTTCGAAATATTTATTTTTAAACGCATATCAAAATACTAAGTGAGCGAGAAACAGTGGGCGATTACAAATATTTAAAACAGGGACTTGTAAAAAAAATGTCGACGGAGCCCCGCTCCTATTTCTGTCTGCAGGGTCTAAAGTAACCTAACACGAAGGTGATGACTTCAGCTCCCGTTATCCCCTTCGAACATAACCTATCCGTGTCGGGGTGCCCTAAATTCCCGAGCTCGCTTCGCTCGCTCTTGGACAAATTCTTTGAGATAAATTAGTTAATATAATATCTAATGCATGACAGCTATAAATAATTTAAAAACATTTGAATGAAAATACGTAAGGGACGACATAGCTAGTGTGACGACTTGTCATCACAACCGTAAACACAGACATAACTTCGTAAAGTTGATTTTGCAGCGATTCGTTTCTATCACTAAATTTGGTAGCACAACATATTGACGTTTTATGACACTATTTCAATTTTAAATTGAAAATACTACCAAGTAACCGGCTATATATTTGTGACTAAATAATATTCCCAAAAATATTGTTTCGGTTTGGTGAAAATATGAAAAATTATAAAAGTTCAAAAGAGGCTTCGGATAAAAGTTCGTAATGTTCGTTCGTAATGTTCGTTTGTAAATCGGCGAAATATAGTTCGGAAAATAATACATATGCCACATGATACTTCGATGATCTGAAAATAATTATGTAAAAAACTGCATATAGCAAAAAATACGTCGGTCAATAGTTTTCGGTAAAATGAAATTCGACCAAAAAATATTCGGAAATGTGATCGGTTCCCTGTCATACCACCCTTGATATTTTGGTAGAGTATCATTTTAAATGCTTTTACTGTCCAGATACCTACCAAATATTTTCGCTGGTCATTATTTTTACGCTTGCCAAGGCAGTGTTGATAAAATTTTAGGGATTTATTAAGTAAGTATTTTTTATTTATTAGATACTTGCAACTTAGATTGTATTATAAAAATGTAATTCAGTTATATATTCATGCTTTAGATACTAGTATCTAAAGCATGTTTCGAAGACAAAGTTTCAATTTGCAGACTCGAAAACTCGTAAGAGAAATCTACTCAATAACGGAATATTCCCGAAGCAAAAGGACAGAAACTTAAATGAATTTGTACAAGAAAACAGCCGTCCCAGACAGTTTTTATTGACATTGTAACACAACCAAATCGTCTGATACAAGTCCTACAGCTTTCGTACACACACTCATGTAAATACTACACACATTCAACTACACTTCTTAGTATGATCCCTAATAGTATGCGATCTCACTGCAAAAATCAGCTAAGATACATATTCGCGAGCTGGCTGACCAACACCAGATGTATCCTTCGACTGCACACAATGATTTTCTTCTTGTTTACGTTTTTTTAGTTCGCTTCGTAAGCAGGCGGGGTTTTTGATTTTTTGAATAAACTTTTTTTATTTATAACTGTTTTAGTTAACATTTTTTGTTTCAAATTAGGTAGGACGCCACAATATGACACTCAAAAGCCGCCATTTTTCTATGTTTTATTCGAATGTAACCAGTGACACTCGCAAGGTTAAGACGAATCGATTGACAAAAGAATCATCAAAATCGGCCAAAGCGTTTTGTCTCTTCACATTACCCTCCTTCGGCAGTCGGGTAAAAATTTAGTCAAATTAAAAGCCGTTTACAAACCTATAAGTACTCTGAAATTCCGATTACTACTAAACTATTCTTAGTACTAAACTATTTTTTTATTAATCATCAATCAAATCAATATGTGAATCTATTTCCTAAACGACGTCCGCTGCTATTATGTTTGCCAGCTAAGGCCTACCACGAGTCTAGACAGGCAGGATAATAAAAATAAAAATGTCAAACGGGAAATTGTCGATGGAAATATCTCTACCCGCCAATAATACCCTGTGAAAGAGGAAAAGGGGCGGGAAAGTCGAATTAGAAAGGCGCTCTTTTTTAAATTGTATAAATTTTATTTTGTTTTGGGCTATATATAACTAGTTTAAGCCCTTATTTTGCCATCATGAGTGAATTTAGTAGTGGGCTCATGGAGTCAACTACTTCTGATGCCACACTGAAGCGGAAAAGCTCGTGTACACACGATGATGAGCCGGTTCCGAAGATGACACCCAAATATGTAACTACGAGAAGGGGTTTATTTAAAAATATTGTTCCTATTTACGAAGAGTTAAACAGGAAAGATTACCCCGTTTTACTTTTCCAAGAAAACAAAGAAAAGATTGATCTTTTTAAAGTAAATAAAATTCTAAAAGACTTGGTGCCATCTAACACCTATGTTAAACCTATCGGAAATTACTACATGAAGTTATTTTTTACAACAAAAAAAGAAGCGAACTCCTTCATTTTAAATAAGACCATTCACAGTAAACATAACTGGTCAGTCAAGATACCTTTCGATCAGATTGAAAGTCAGGGGGTTATCAAGGTCCCTACTGAAATCGATGATACTGAACTACTGTCATCTTTGAAGTCACCTGGCTGTGAAGTTTTAGGTATCAAGAGATTCAAGAAGAAGCTACCCGATGGTTCATTTACTAGCCTGCCTACAGTCCTGGTAACCTTTTTGAATACTAACAGGCCCAACCATGTTACTTTTGAACATTTATGGTTTGAAGTTAGAGAATATTTTAAACCTTTGGTTCAGTGTTTTAATTGTTATAAATTCAACCACACTAGTGGTTCTTGCAAAAATGCTCAAGTTTGTTCTATATGTGCAGGTAATCATTATTATAAAGATTGTTTGGAAAAAGATAATATTAAATGTAATAACTGCCAAGGCCCTCATGTAGCAGTTGCATATGAGTGCCCTCTTAAAGCTTCGAAAGTTGCTGAAATTAAAAACAGAATTTTAGGAGGTACAACATATGCATCGGCTATTAAGGGCACCAAATCAGTTTTACATATTTCTAATGACAAACCATCAAAAAATATTCTTCAGAATTCTGATTCTAATTCTAAAACTACTTCACCGCAGAAACGATTTATTATTAGCGACATATTGAACTGTGATTCTACATTGAACGGCATTATAAAAACTGTTGTAGATTTGATTTCTAGGAAAGATAGGGCACCAATTACGTCTAAGATTATAAAAGAATTATTAATACATAATCTAAGCAATAAATAAAAATTTATGGATACTAAAGTCTTAAAACAATTTAATATAGTACACTGGAATTCTAGAAGTATTTCCCCTAAACTTGATTTTTTAAATGATTTTATCGATAACAGTACTGATAGAATCGACATTATTTTAATGAATGAGACCTGGCTTTGTAATAATAGAAATATTAAGCTTAAGGGTTATAATATTATCAGGCGAGACTCTGAAAGACCTCACGGAGGTGTAGCCATTGCAATTAAAAGTTCATATAAATTCAGTATTATTGATACATATTCAGATTACAATTTCCAAAATATTTTAATTCAAATTGAAATAGGTTACTTCTTCTTTAACATTCTATGTTTATATTGTCCTCCTCCGCCTAATGGTAAATTTAATATTAATTTGCTCAAAGATACTTTTAATAAAATAAACACAAATAATTTCATAATCATTGGGGATTTTAATGCTCATAATCTGTCTTGGGGTAGTAAAAAAATGATAGTAGAGGCATTTCGATTTATAATTTCATGAATGATAAAAACTGTATTTGCATTAATGATCACAATATTACTACTTTAGCTCCTTTCGGACAAGAGGGTAATGTTTTAGATTTAGCTTTTGCTTCCCAATCTCTCAGTTCCAGTTGTGATTTTTCTGTATAAGGTGATCCTATGAGTAGTAACCACTATCCCATTCTTATCAAAGTTTTCTATCAGGCTTCAGATTTATATTCTGCAGACCCTCTGAGAAATGTTTCCTTTGATTTGCCTGAAATTTCAGAAATTAACTTTAACAAAATAAATTGGGGTATTTTTGCTGATAAGTGCACTACAGCATTTACATCTTTTACTCTTACTAATGATCCAATTGGTGATTATGACAGATTTGTTCAATTATTATATTCAGTATTGTTAACATTCCAAAAAAAGTCTGCAACTCATCGTCGTCAAAAGAGAGTTTTATGGTGGGATGAAAAGTGTGAGTTAGCAGTTGCGAAAGTACAGTTAGCGCTTCATTCGTATAAAATGTATCCATCATTAGAAAACTATTTGATTTATAAACAGTTAGATGCTGAAAAAAAGTTAGTTATACTACAAGTTAAACGAACCAGTTGGCAAAACTTATGTTCTTCATTTAGCCGCTTGACTTCCATTAAAATAATATGGGATAATATACGTAAATTCAAGTTCTCTAGTGTCCAAGGTAGTAAAAGTAATGTCTTCATGCACAATCCTGACAATGCCTCTGCTTTTCTAAATAAAATCACTTCTCCGATTAATAATGCTGATGTGAACTCTCTTAACACTTATTTTTCACAGTCTGGTAAAGATTCATTTTCTTGGTTAATTAAGCCATTTTCATTTGACGAACTACTTATCTCTCTGCATAAGAAAAGGGTTACCTCCCCTGGTCCCGATTGTATACCTTACTCTGTAATACAGAATTTACCAATTAATATTAAAAATATTTTACTGTCAATTTACAATACATTGTGGTCTACTTGTTATATTCCAGATAGCTGGAAAATTCAATATGTTACCCCTATTTTAAAGCCTAATAAAGACCCAAACTGTATAAGCTCATATAGACCTATATCATTAACTTCCTGTTTTTCTAAACTTTTTGAAACCATGCTCAAGAATAGACTTGAGTGGCAATTTGAACATTATAATTTGATACCTCCACTACAATTTGGTTTTCGTAAAGGTAAAAGCACCCAGCACAATCTCAGCTGTTTAATAGGTGATATTAAAAATGGATTTCAAGCTAGTAAATCAACCTTAGCTGTATTTTTAGATATACAAGGTGCATTTGATAATATCGATCATAATTATTTAATCCATGCTTTATATAAGTTAGGAGTTCCTGGTTTAATTTTGAAATGGATTTTTAAGTTCTTGAATGGTCGGAGTACTTGGGTTAAGGCTGGGAAACAATTGTATGGACCTAATAAATCGCACAAAGGTACTCCACAAGGTTCTGTTATTTCACCTTTAATATTCATACTTAGCCTTATTAATTTTATGTCTATAATACCTATGCAGGTTAAGTATTTATTATATGCTGATGACTTAGTTATTTATGTACAATGTGGGAATGTTAAAGAAGGGGAACAAATTATGAATAAGGCCCTCCAACACATAGGTTCTGTATTAAGGAATAAATTGAAGCTAAAAATTAATGTTGATAAGAGTCGAAACTTCTATTGGAGGAAAAATTGCCCGACCCGACAACCCAGGACAGATTGTCCTGGCGCCAGAAAATTAGGAGAGCCGACCCCACCTAAAGTGGGATAGTGCTAGGAAGAAGAAGAAGAAGAAGAGTGCCACCATATTTTTCTCTAAAAATGGATCTCATAATCCGCAAATTATCTATGACCATGCAATTATTCCCAATTGTGATTCTTTCAGATATCTTGGTTTGATTTTAGATTCCTGTTTAACTTGGAAACCACATATTGACTATCTTTGTAGAAAAGCTGAGTTAGGCCTAAATATTATGAAGTCTTTGGTTGGTCTCAGTTGGGGTTCTGACCCCAAAATATTAAAACTTCTTTATATTACTACTATTCGTAGTTGTTTTGATTATGGATGCAGTTTTTACTATGATATTGACAGTTATCTATTGAGAAAGTTAGATGTCTTACAGAATAAGGCTCTACGTATAATTTGTGGAGCTATGATATCATCACCTATAAATTCCTTAGAAGTAGAAACTGGGATTGTTCCTCTTGCTATTAGAAGATCTTATATCACTGACAAACATTCTTTGAAGTTAATTAGTCTTGATAATGTTATAATCTCTAAATTACTTGATGGGTTTGATGTTCCTAATTATAATAATGAAATTTTAAAAGTAGCTATTTCTCAAATTGAATCAATAACTTTTTTAAATTTCAATTTTCAAGATATTATATTCTGGTCTAAACAACATCCTTATTATAGTGTTGACTTTATCTGTACTTATATGAACATTCCTATACATATAAACAAATATAATTCTAAATATGAATTCTTAGAGTTTTTAGACACCAAAAATAACTTCATCAAAATTTATACTGATGCTTCTAAAACTTCAGAGAGAACTGCTTATGCCTTTTTTGATCAAACCTACAACTATGGTAAAGTCTACAAATGTAATGACTATTTATCCGTTTTTTCAGCTGAAATGCTTGCTATTTTACATGCTCTGCAATATATCCTTAAAAATTACAATAATTATACTCAGTCTTACTTTTTAATATTATGTGATTCAATGAGTGTGGTAAAAACCCTCTGTAATAAAAATATAAACATGTCTTCTCACTATGCAATCTATAAAATAAGAAGTTTGGTATATGAGCTCTCAATCAAGAACCTGTACATTGAATTCTGCTGGGTACCGAGTCATTCAGGTATTCTTGGTAATGAACTAGTTGATAGACTTGCAAAATCTTCCTATTCTGCTATATGTAATTGCTCTGTGCCATACACTGATTTGAATAATTATATAAAAGAGTTAATGATTAAGCGCTGGGAGTTGTCGCTTGCCCACACTCGGCTAGTAAAAGGCAAATGGTTAGCAGAAATTACTCCTAAACCATCAACATCTTCATGGTTTGAAAGAAGTAAAAAATTCCTTGGTAGACAGTTGATTACTGCTCTTTGTAGGCTAAGAATTGGACACTGTAAAATACCTTCTCATTTGTATAGATTAAAACTCACCGATGATGAATCTTGTATATATTGTAATAATGAAATTTGTGACCTGCAACATTTGTTCTTTGATTGTAAACAGTTTTCGGTTCAACGGTTATTGTTGATTTGTCAATGTCAGGACTTACTAGGTAAATGTGACCTACCTAAAAATATTTGTGATTTATTAAAATTTCCTATATTATATAATTCTATATTTCAATTTATCCAAAACACTGTTGGATCTATATGAATTATTATTTGTATAGTTTTGTTATTTTTGTTAAGTCTGATTATTAAATTTTAAGTTTAGTTTTTCTGTCTTCTGTGTTTATATCTTTTGTAATTTATATGTACTTTAGGTAGCTTAAATGATTAATTTAAAGTGTTTTTATTATTCTGTTTTAACCATAATGTTATTTGAATGTTCTGTATGATTGTTGGGCTGATGGTATGCCAATGCCCGTATAATAAATAAATTAAATTAAAAAAAAATTAATTAATACCCTATGAAATATTAGATACTTAATAAAAAATATTTTATTCATAAAACAAATTTTGTTGCCATCGTTCCATTTTTATTGTGCCCATAATCGCTGTGGTTAAAATTCTGTGCACGCGTGAACAAGGTTATTCCAGAGTTTTTTGTCCGATATAAAATACCTGTACCTTTTTGGCAATTCCAACTCAATATCGAATAGGTTGACCTACTAGAAATTGGGACTATTTGTATGAATCGCCATGTTTTCATCTATGAGCTGAACTTGGGTCGTTTGACTAGTGAATACTGTTCGGAAACTTCTAATGCTATGATTTTAGGCAATATGTGAAGGTACCTACATAGGTACAGCCGTTTTATAATAATGAAATGGAGTAGAATTGTGCGTAACTTTTTTATTGCTTCTGTTTTTGTGTCTATTTATTTTATCTCCAACTCAATTTTCTTAATGAGGACAATTCCAATTCAATTACAATTCTATCAAGATAACGAACACTTAGAATCGTGCGTCCATACAGTCAATCAAATTCTAGCACTACTTTAGAAAGTTTTCAGGTATCATAGTTACATTACTAGTGTTGCCAGATTAAAATAATCCAATGCCCATAGAACAAACGTTATTCATGTGTACCTAGTCTACCGTAAGAATCAAGTATCCCCGTTTCTCCTATCATAAAGAGCTACATCCACCTATACAACTTCTAACGTAAAAGTGTGGTCATATTTTAAGAATGATTCTGCTCATGCAAGTTTCTTTAAGGAAGTCATAGACAATTTCAATAAAAATGGATATTCCGTAAAGTTACCATCAGCTGATTAAATAATTAGTATGAGTAGCACAATTTATTTTGGGAATTTTCTATGACCGGCTTGAAGAAAGTTGTCATAATCCATAGTCAGAAGCGGTTTTTAGTGTTCCGTACCCAAAGGGTAAAAATGGGACCCTATTACTAAGACTCCACGATCCGTCCGTCTGTCTGTCTGTCCGTCTGTAACCAGGCTGTATCTCATGAACCGTGATAGCTAGATCACATAATGTTAACATGTTGCATCGACCAAAAACTAATCTCACGCTAACATCCAACAACTGTTATATTATGTGCATTAAATTGTACAATAAAATTCCGAGTGCCATGAAAACATTACCATTCTTTAAATTTAAGCGTAGTTTAACAAATCTACTTATTGATAAATACTTTTACAGTGTACTGGAGTTTTTAGAGTATAAGTTGTAAGGCGGTAAAGGATAATAATTATACTTAAAATTTAATGTTCCAATTTCAATCTATGTGATATAATTTATTTTTAATTTAATAATCATTTATGTTAACTAAATCTTAATTTATTTGACTGCTTGCATGAATTTTGACTTTAGTGATAAATAATAACTACTATGACTAATTTGCACGCCGAAATTACAGGCACAATAAGAGATCTGTATTTATTGCCTAAGAACTTTCTGTACCTTATTGAAGCAAATAAATGATTTTGATTTTTGATTTTTTGATTTTAGACTGTTGAAATTTTCACAGATGATGAATAAAATAAATATTTAAGTGGGGATCCCATACAAAAAACGTGATTATTTTGCTGTTTTTTAGCAATAATTGTACGGAACACTTCAAGCGCGAGTCCGACTCGCACATGGCCAGTTTTTTAAATATAACCACACCTTTTCGATACATCCTGTACCTATGCTTAACTAGGTACACTTTCCTTTTAATAATGTATTAACACAGTATATTGGCAGTCACCCATGGCCCGCAGAACACATCATAGCCAGGTAATAGCACCACGGAAGATTGATGAATAATACATTTGGGTGGTGGTACATTATTCACGATATATCAGGGAGATCAGCTGAGGATGCCACGTAAAGGCCAATTAAAATTCTACGGGCGATTTTTTTTTAGTGAAGTGTAATTTTTTTTATGGTTTTATACGAGAGTAAATTGTGTACTGACATACTTACGACCTGTTTTTTTTTTTAATTTTAACTATTCAAACTTTTTCCAGGGATTAGACACAATTTATATAAAATAGACAGAGAATAGAGAAATAGAAAAAAGAAAAGAAGTCAGTTACAATATCAGCTACAATTTTGCCGAGTTGTGCGAACAAAAATGTACCTACTTAAACTGAACAGGTGTTGAATTTTTTTCCAAAAGGAAATAATTATTATTCTGAGCTATTTTGCTGTATATATAGTAACTAATTCGGTGCAGAACATTACAAGACATCAAAAACTCTTTGTTTCGTAAATTTTTGGTGTATTTATCGGACGAAGTTCATATTTCAAAATACGTGGATGGTGCCTTTGATGGACACGAAAATTTTCTGCCGTGAAAAGTGAAGCGAGTGCATCTGTGTTCTGCTCAGCAGTTGGAGGGTTATTGTACGCCTCACATGCTTCACAGTGGCTTAGTTTGTGACAATCACAAGTTTGGACGCACCTTCTGTCATCGGTAACCAGGGCTGCGCTGCGCTAAAATGACGGCGAGACCGGCGCGGCGCTCCAGGCCGCCAGCACGACTGCGCCGCACTCGGTCGCTAGGCAACCACAGATATTTTCGTTTTGTTTATTTATAATTAACTAGCTGTTCCCCGCGGCTTCGCTCCCGTGGACCACCCCACAGGACCCGTTTTCGGGATAAAAAATAGTCTATGTCACTCAGGAATAATGTAGCTTTCTATTGGTGAAAGAATTTTTCAAATCGGTCCAGTAGTTTCGGCGCCTATTCGGTACAAATAAACAAACAAACAAACAAAAAAATCTTTCCTCTTTATAATATTAGTATAGATTATGGTTTTTTTTGGTAATTTTATAGTTATTAGTGAGATGTGTAACTTAATTTTTTGGTGTACAATAAAGTATATTCTATTCTATATTTTTGTGATAGTTGGTAAGTCTTGTGCAAGTGTAACTACTCTTTTTCTATTTTATGTTTGGCGCCGGCTGTAGCGACGGCGGAATAATTAGTGCCAGTCAACCTATCACATCACTGGATGTTCAGCTGGTAAGATTGCTCCCAGGCTCGTTTTTTCAAAGGCGAACGGGGGCTTAAGATTCACTTTGGTAAGGTCCACAAACCTCATAGTGTACCTTTGTGCTCCCAGCCACATCCCCGACATCAACACCTTTTGAAGAAACTTTGTGGAAAACATTGCCTAAATTCAAAAATTCCACTCCAATCCTAAAAAGAGTTCCCCGGAGCGCGAGGCACTCTGTTGCTCTAAGTTTAGCACGATGTGTTCGTCGCGCGACCCAGGAGAACTCACAACGTGCCTGGGAGCACTTACTCACCTTCCCTTACAGGATTCTGCATGTCCAAAAAAATTTGGCAAATCATAAATCATTAACAAACCAAATTAAAGATAACTGCAACAATTCGGCCCGCATTTTAGGCTCCAAATTACCCTTTTTTAATATCTCTCAGAAAGGAATTTGTGCTCATGTAGAATCTAAGTTAAGTGAGGGTGACATAAGGCGGGCGGCCAGACTACTGTTCAGCAGTGATGTGGTGGTGCCTTACTCTCCGGAGACTCTTGCAGCTCTAAAGAGTAAACACCCAGCGCCTGCGGATGGTCTCACCTTCCCAGACCCTAGTGAAACGCTTGCAACTAAGTTCCAGCCCCTTCAACTTGGTTTTGGTTCCAGAGGGGGCTGTGAGGCTTCGTACATGCCTTATCCTCGTTTCTTAAAAAAAAGGTGAGGTCATTCTCAAGGTTGACGTCAAAAACGCATTTAACTCCGTGAACAGGGACACTTTGTTGGCTGAAGTCAAAAAAGAACTACCCGAAATTTATGGTTTATGTGGCAATGTTATAGGCATCCATCAAAATTATTGTATAAGGACAACATTTTGGAATCTGCAGTTGGTTGCCAACAAGGTGACCCTCTTGGGCCTGTTATTTTCAGTTTGGCTATTCATCCCATAATCCAACAACTAAATTCAAAATTTAACGTGTGGTATTTAGATGATGGAAAGCTAGGAGGTGATGTTGACACCGTTTTGAATGACCTGCAACTCCTCAAACAGAATTTTAAATCTATTGGCCTAGAACTTAACCCCTCAAAGTGCGAAATTTACCTCTCTGACGTTACCGAAAGACAATCGACTTTAGATAAATAGTGTAAGCTTTTCTTGCGGCGTTCCTGTCTTCTGTCCACAGCACTGAAAAGCTAACCAGGAAAATTTTAGCTCTTTCCCTGGTTGACTCGGAAGTGCCGTGCTTGACCGACGCAGAGGGCGCCTGGAAAGTGGCTTGCCCGGATACGGATCGGCCCGAGAACCCATTTTCCCAGAGACAGTGGGATGAACCGCTCTGCAGGTTGGTACGGAATAACCTTATTAATACGTCTACCAATACTGCTGAGCGTGCCCGCCTGTTGGCTGTGGGTGAGTGGGAGTCGGGCCTCAGGCACTACCGTCACCTAACATAGGCACTATGTAAGGTGACACAGCCTTCCGACTCGCGACATGTCTGCGAATGGGCGCTCCCCCATAAGGAGCTCCACATCGCTGTCAATGCGGTGAAGCAGTCGACTGCCTCGGACATCATGGCCTTTCCTGTAGTAAGAGTGCAGGTCGGATTGCGCGGCACGCTAGCATTAATAATCTCATCCGTCTTGCTCTTACCACCGCCGGGGTGCCAGCTGTCTTAGAACCCAATGGCCTGGCACGCGTCGATGGTAAGAGACCAGATGGTATGACCATAATGCCATGGAAGTTGTGTAGGTCATTAGTGTGGGATGCAACTTACGTCGACACCCTTGCACCATCCCATCTTCCTAGCACGGTGGGTTGCGCTGAGGCGGCTGCTGCAGGTGCTGAAAACCTCAAACGGCGCAGATACAACAACTTAATTGGTAATTATGTATTTGAGCCGTTTGGGGTTGAAACACTAGGGCCATGGGGTCCGAGTGCACATCTTTTATTTTGGGATATCGCCAAGCGGTTGGTCGACTCTTCACGTGACCAGAGGACAAGGCAAAAAAGGCCAGCGCCTTTTTTTTGGCCAAAGAATCAGCATTGCCATCCAACGTGGCAAATGCTGCCAGCCTTCTGTGCACTTTTCCTGTTGACAGCGATGTGGACGAATTTTTTGACGCCCCGTAATTGTACATATTAGTTTTTCTTATTTTAGTTCTAATTTTAGTTTGTAAATAATGTACATATGTGAATAAATAAATGTTTTTGCATAAATCGAAAAAAAAACTGAACATCTGTTTGTTTGTTTTTCATTTTTATTTAACAATTTAGGTATCAGTATCTACTTATAATTTCTGGCAAATTTTTGGATGGTGATAAAATAAATCAGACAGTACGACTATAGTGCACCGTACGCAGAAGTGAGAAAAAGGGGCTTATCCAAAATAGAAAAAACCAATACGGGAAAAAATCCTACCAAAAATGGGAATGGAAGTAGTTAAGAATAATCCGAAAAAGTATATGTTTAGTCATCAAGCGCCGTTTAAATATACGAAAGTATTTTTGCTTAGCTGTCTTCTGAAAAGCGCTCAAAATTCGAAGCCGGGTCGATCAAAGACAAAAGATATATAGCTCTACGAGTATGTCCTAAATACAAAGGATACTCGAATAATAGCGTCTCTGAAGGAAATCCTATAGTTGAATACTATTTTCTAAAATATTCTGCGAAGTTACCTTTGATAGTAAAATGAGCTTTTGTTCGAAGACTTCATAGTTCTGTAGAGCAATCCATGCTTGAACACTCAAAAAGAAAGCATCTATATACCTAATTGGGTACTTAGGTAAAAGTTGATTAAAGAATGATTATTTATTTTGAGTAAAATCATGAATGAACACTGAAATATGATTGGACAAGATGATTATGTTTATAAAAAACTTCAACTTTTTTATTTAAATGTTGGAGCATCTACGAGTATACTACTACTACTACTTTTTAGTGAAGCTCAACGCACTCCGTGCTTCGTTGTAGGAACAATTAGACAGAGAACTGCCAGGGATTTGTTTTTTTTTTTCAGGGCGAAAAGTTGATAGTTGAGTAAGTGCGGGTTGCTGAGAGAGCACAAGAATATATCTGAAAAGTTTCAGATATGAGCCCTATAGTCCACTTTCAGATTTCCAAACAACACTGAACGTGCAGCACCGTTCATTTTGATTTGGTCGGGTGCGAGTCATCTGATTGCTTGATTTAAACAGATATGGATCTGGATCATAAAACCATCAAGATACCAAGCTCCACCCCTAAATTTTCTATTAGATATGTTGTCGAATCGATAAAATATTCATAAAGGAAAAACAATGTCGCGAACTCGCGACACACTCCGTTATGCGAGACCGCTTCAATTTAAATTTAGTTTTTCTCAAATTCTATCGAAGCGCGAACGAAGCGAGGGTGAGGCGGAGACATCGTTATAACACAAATTGACACTAAGCGAAGATTGCTAGATACCGAGAGCTATAGATACCGCGGCTGGGAAACGCGACCTTTAACTTAGCTGGAGATTTTCCTTTGTAGCTTTCAGATTCTGAAACACATTTATTGAAGTGAAATTTCTGAGGCGGCGATTCGATAATTAGACGAAAATTGAGAGAGAAATTTCAAGGACGCTTCACGATTAGGCACATTTCCTTACATGAGAGAGAACGAAGATATAAGTCCTTCATGCTCTTTCACTAAATCGCCCCAGATCTTTATTTAAGAAATTTTACTTCGAAGTATTATGTGAACGGTGGTGCACGCGCCATTTTTCTTGTACTTAAATGTTATCAATCGACACATTCCATCGAAAATACTACAAGCTTTTCACTACCACATCTGCATGCCAAATGCATATCCAGTCATTTACGCGCTAGCGGTGTGCCAACGGTCCAATTTTCGCATCAACAAAAACATCAAAAAAAACTCGCACGTTCTGCTTATAATTCATGCGAATGAAAGTCAACAGTTCGTAGTTTCAATATCGGCACAGGCACTGCAGATTGCATTCTATACAGCAGAATGCTCCAGCCCCGCTTAAGGTGCACTTCCGAGCAAAGCGGTTCTGGCGTCACTCTCGGTGGAAAACTGGAAATTTTTGGACAGAAAGTTCTAAGCTTACACGCACATTTTGCTGCGATGACATAATGGGATCGAATCATTGCTAAGCGCCAGCGATGCGTGCTACAGGGCGCGGTTTTTAGGATCTTCTTGCCGCGAATTTAAAGAATCGCAGCGACAGTGACGTCAAAGCGGCTTTGCGCGGAAGTCTATCTTTACCTGCCTCGATAAATCCACGAGAGGTACGGTGTTGCAGTCACTCCTTGCTAATAAAAGGGTGACATCAGCTTTTTGATTGTCTATGCCTCGTTTGTTTCACGGATATGCCAACATTTCCGTACTGAAAGCGCCACTGAAGTAAAATCGTGACACAATATATTGCCGTTGACAACGCATGAGATGGAACTTATGGCGTGGTATGATGCGTGGATTAATTTACATGCTGCATTCAGAGAATCAGGTGTAGATATTACGGCATAATTATTATTATGGCACTTTGTGTCAGAAACAGTGGACGTGTTCTGGAAAATCGGGATGGGATTTCACGTGATTGTTGATTTTTATAATAATTATAAATCTGACCTGTGTTAATTAACTTTTCCAGGTCAAAATAGTTATTTAAATATTGCGTTTTATGTAAACAAATTTATTGTATTGCTTGACCATTGATCTAAAGAACTGCATTATCAACGCCACACATTCGATGCCAGGAAAAATACAGAAATACCGAAATAATATTTCGCTCATACATTAAAAACCCATTTATTTATTTAAACCAAATATTAAAGGATATATCAATAAATCATGCAATTATTTTTGACATCATTAAATAAAATTGAACAGCGAAACAAGTATTTGCAGAGAATGAAATGAACGAATTATTCGCAGAGCTCATTGTTTGTTCTGGATCCGATTTTCATACGATTACCAGTTTGTCTACCATTGTCCGTGGGACCGTGGTGCAATACCAACGATGCGAGGTACACAAGTATTTTATTACCGGCTACAAATCTTCATTTAGCGACATTGCCCGAGGCCTTTCACAGTTACGGCACACACGAAAACGAAATGGAACCATTCACGTTTGATTTACGATAGCCGATAATTATCGTCATCCGATTAGTAGTCTGACTGTTTTACTTTTTACACAAAGTAATCATAAATAGGTAGCAAATGTTTTTTTTTGTATCTTATATCTGAATTCACAATTCTGCAAAAGTGCAATCCGATTGGGCCAATTCCAAGACTGGGATTTTGACAATGTAAACTTATTATAACTGTTGTAGCTAAATCTATTTGAAATTATGTCCGTTCATCGACAATGTTCTTGCTTCACATTTTAAATTCTAGCATTGCAGGACCCAATCAGCAGAGATATTACCTTTATATGGTGAATATGAACCCGTAAAATGAAATCACCAAGTTCAACCAAGCTGGAGTCCGACAGTTTTCTGCGTTTGTTTTAGAACCCGCTATTTTAGAACAAATGAGAAGCCTATGTTAAGGCATATATATTCTCCAATGTTAACGCAGTACTGGCCTTATAATATTTTTTGATTTATATGTCCTAATTAGGTTAAGAAGAAATTCTAACCATAAATGTTTCTGTGTAAAAATATGTTTAAACATCCAAGTCGTTTTGGAGGAGTATGCAAAAAATATCGTATTGTTAATTACTTTTTTTAAAGCAAAAGTGTTAGTCATTAGAAAAAACAATATTTTAGAAACAATGTACCTACATGAATTTAATTTTTTTTTTTTTTTTTTTTTCAAATCTTTTATCCTAGCTGTTCTAAGGAGAATACTTTAGAAAGGAACTGTCTTACGTTACTAAAGCGCAGCAAAGGCCTTAAACGGAGAATTGCGATACGCTGAAATTGCTCTTCCCACGAAAACATTATTTTGTTGCCAGAGCTTCTAGGCAAAGGGACATTATGTATACGATATGGATTGTTGAAAAGTAAAAATGTATGGGATCTACAGGCTCTACCGAAATGTCATGAGGTCATTATGTGTCAAAATGTTTGCATTTTGTCACAGTTGTTTTACTAGCGCCCAAGAGCCCCAGATGTATTCTACAGACGCATTGATCTGCACAGTTTTGCCTCGTTTCTGTACCTTTGCAACACCATGTTTAATCTCAAATAGACGTCAAATACACAATTATAGTATTTATCAGGTGTGAACTTCAAATCATTGATCCCGTATTCGTTATTAATAGGATGAGATGGCGCCATGGTAACTCCAAGGATGTTTATTCCCGAACGGGTGCCGTACTTTATACAAATTCTAATAAAGATTGAAAGAATCCTTAAAACACTTTTATAGGTATATGATTTTTAATTTCTCTCCCGTCTTATTATACAATGTACAGTACGTTGAAGTCTTTTGATCCAGTATTTATAAATTGGTAACATAATGGGACTTATTTAAAAAAAAAAAGTCATATTTTATGATTAGTTTAAATACTAACAAGCTGATTCTTAGTTCATCTAGGGAGAATTTTCAATAGGGATGTTTTTGGGATGGAAAACTGATAATTCTATTTATTCCGTTAGTGAGATTCATCATCAACATATCAGCCAAAAGACATCCATTGCAGGCCTCTCCCAAGCGTCACCACATTGATCGGTCCCGTACGTCTCGCATCCAGCAGACCCCCGCAACCTTCACCAGGCCAACGGTCCACCTGGTGGGAAGCCTTCCAAAGCAACTTCTTTCGGCTCGGGGTCACCACTACAGAACTTTTCTGCCCCATCGGCCAATGTGCGTCCGTTCCGGGAGCAATGTGCCCTACCCACTGCCACTTAAGTTTGGCAATTCTTCAGGCTATGTCGGTAACCCTGGTTCTCTTGCGGACCTCTATATTTCTGATTCGATCGCGCAAGGAAACTCCGAGCATAGCCCTCTCCATTACCTTTTGGTAATGGAGAGGGCTATGCTCGGAGTTTAGGCTTAGCCCTCAGCTTTCTGATGAGGCCCATTGTGAGCGACCACGTCTCACAGCCATATGTCATCACTGGCAACCACAGAACAGAGAAGACAGTAGAAATCGTATATCGCTTCATTAGTATCGGAACCAGCGTACCCAAACTCACACATATACAGGTTAATTTTATTTCGTAACACTAAGAAGTCTATGGTGTGATTGGTAGTTTGAAAGTAGGAAATATGTCAGTCGTCGCTTATTTGAAAATAAACCACATTTTAATGATCATAGAGTTGTTAATTGACTACTCTTTTTAAGTATTTATTAAATTTTCCGTTAAAATCGCACATGGAATAGTTTAATAACCAAGTTACGCTACCCGCCGCTAGATGTCACTATACTAAATGCATTCAATTTAAAGCTGTATTTCGTTACTAATAAGATTTATATTTGCGTAATGAGGTCATTACAATTCGTTTTCCTCTAGATATGTACCACCGTCGTTGACTTATTTATCGACAATCCGTTTTATTTTGAAACAAAACAATATCAACAGCTAGATTCGATAAATATTATTATGCTTGAAATCAAGTGTTTACATACAACTGAATATTTCTAATCTTATGACTAATAACAAAACAAACTTACATACAAAGGGGAGAGGGAAAAGGGCTCATAGTGCATCAAAAAATTCGCCCACATCGATGTCAATGGGAAACGTGCCCAGAACGCTGGCAGCATTGCTACGTTGAATGGCAATGCTAATTCTCTGGCTGAAGAAAAGGCCAGCCCTCTGGTCACGCGAACAGTCAACTAACCGTTTACTTATGTCTCGAAGCACTCGATGAGCATTCGGACACCATGGACCTAATGGTTCATACATGTAAGAGCGGGAGTACTCAGGGTTCTCAAATGATAATGATCAGACATCTTGTAAAACACTTTTTATTACTCACACCAATAGTAAGTCACACAAATTACTTTTATGTCACACAAATTACTTTTATAAGTGCACAGTTCAAAATACAATTCAATCCTGAGTTCTTTAGACTAGAACCAGCCTATTTATACGTTTAAACAAATAAAAAGACGTCACACAGCAACGACTACCGGTGATATTCGTTTATCAATTAATTTTAGATTTACTTTTGTAAAAATACAGTAATTGTGTACAATATTCGATTAGTAATTAATAACACTTTTTACAAATATTCTGAATAGATTTAGCTACCAATTATTTTATTTGAATGAACTAACAGTCTGTGATCTACCTTCCATTTTTGATTTTTATAATATTACTAAATAAAAACAAATCGTACATTAACAATACTTAATTCGTGTTTCCGCCGAGTTATCTGCCTTTTTGACGTTTGATTTCGTTTGTGGTACCATTTTCATTTACCAGCGCTATCATACATACAGGGTGTCCCAGAAATCGACGTCAAGCCGTAAATGGGTGATAGACCAAGTTATAACAGTTCTCAGAAAAATACGAAAAAAAATCTATCTCATGTTTTTAAAAATTTATGTTCACTTTAAAAATTTACTAAAAAAATCAATCCCTGTAATGGTTCTTTAACTCCAATTGCTACAAATCCCATAATTTATCTAATTTTTTTATTATTATGTAATCTTGAATAATGCTTGTGTAGATATTTGCCTAAAATTCAAAGCCAACTCCTCCTACTTGGAAGAAAATTAAACTTTTTCAAAACCAAATTATTCAAATTTATTATTTCGCCCAACTTTAACTGACTGTACTGAAAAAAAAATGTACTACGCTAGTTTGGCAAGTAACATGAAAAATTGGCGCATTTAATAAGGATTCAAAAATGGTGTAACACTTGCTAGATTACGTTTTCAATAATTGGTCAAGTTTTTTTTTGTAAATAGTCTCAGTTTTTACACAAAATGTCCATACTTCCTTAAAATTACTTTAGCTTACCTAAAGCTTTGCTAAACTCCGTTTCTAGTTCGATAGAGACGGAGAGAGTCATTTTACGAAGTGTGAGCGAGACAGAGAGTGACGCCACCTTTATCAGTGACACAACCTTTATCATGAAACGGAGATACAATTTACCGATGAGTGCGAATGAGACAGCAGTAGTTATTGTTCTGTTTTGTAAGCGCAGACGCACACACAATTACAAATCAGTACGTTACGCTGCTTTGTTTACTGCGCATCTCCGTATTCGTTCATGTTGATTCCGTACTTACCACTTTTTGCGTTGTTTTCTGGACTTAATTGCTTGTGATTTGGACTGTTTAATTCCTCTTTCTGACGACCTGTGCTTTACTCTGGACTGTTGCTGATCCTGTGATTGTGTAGTACTACCATGGCTGTGTACACTGCATTGGAATATGCGAACATGCACCTCGTTTATGGGGAATGCAGATGCAATGCCAATGCAGCCGCTAGACTTTATCGTGAGAGGTACCCGAACAATCGTCACCCAGATCATCGAGTTTTTATTAATGTGCACCGTTCACTATCAGAGGGACGATTCCCTAACCAAGTACATGGTGAAGGAAGACATCGTAATCCGTACGAAGACGTCGTACTACAAGCAGTCCAAGAAGACCCAAGTGCTTCTGTACGTGGAATCGAAACAAGCACAGGTGTATCTAAGAGTACCGCCCACCGAATCTTAAAAAAGAACGAGTTCCACCCGTATCATGTACAGCGAGTACAATCATTACTGCCACGGGATTACGCTCCCAGAGTTGCGTTTTGCCAAAGGATGCTAGAAAGGCACAGAGAAGACCCTCGATTCTTAGAGAAGATTTTATGGACCGATGAGTCAACATTTAAAAAAGATGGCTACATGAATTTGCACAATTTGCACGAGTGGCATGTAGAAAATCCAAATTTGATGAGGCAAGATAAGTCACAGTATCGATTTAAAGTAAACATGTGGACCGGGATACTAAATGGCAAAATAATTGGACCTTTTGAGCTGCCAGAGATTTTGAATGGCGCAGTTTATTTGGATTTTCTTCAAAATACTTTACCAGATTTATTAGAAGACGTGCCACTGAACGTTTACAGGGAAATGTGGTTCCAGCAAGATGGCTGCCCAGCGCATTATGCCCGTTTAGTAAGAGAACATCTTGATGAAGAATACCCGCTCAGGTGGATAGGGCGCGGTGGGTCAATCTTGTGGCCACCCCGTTCGCCTGATTTAAATCCCCTAGATTTTTTTTACTGGGGAGCGGTAAAAGAGAAAGTGTACTCAAAAACAATAGAGAATTTAGCCGAGCTGCGGGAAAGAATAACGGAAGCCGTTGTCTTTGTAAATAGGGGAAGATTTGCCCGGAAAATAACCAGATCTTTTTTAAGAAGATGTCGTGCTTGCATTGCCGTCGAAGGAAGGCAGTTTGAACATTTATTGTAATAAAAAAAAAAAAATCTGATAATTTGTTTTTTTTTTCTAAGATGAGAAAACTGGTCCTGACTTAAAGTAAAAAGGTTGAGTCACTATCATAACTTTGCTCTTAAATTACGTAAAATTTCGATTTCTTATCTCGCTCACACTTCGTAAAATGACTCTCTCCGTCTCTATCGAACTAGAAACGGAATTTAGCAAAGCTTTAGGTAAGCTAAAGTCATTTTAAGGAAGTATGGACATTTTGGGTAAAAACCGATACTATTTACAAAAAAAAAATTTACCAATTATTGAAAACGTAATCTAGCAAGTGTTACACCATTTTTGAATCCTTATTAAATGCGCCAATTTTTCATGTTACTTGCCAAACTAGCGTAGTACATTTTTTTTTCAGTACAGTCAGTTAAAGTTGGGCGAAACAGTAAATTTAAATAATTTGGTTTTGAAAAAGTTTAATTTTCTTCTAAGTAGGAGGAGTTGGCTTTAAATTTTAGGCAAAAATCTACACAAGCATTATTCAAGATTACATAATAATAAAAAAATTTGATAAATTATGGGATTTGTAGCAATTGGAGTTAAAGAACCATTACAGGGATTGATTTTTTTAGTAAATTTTTAAAGTGAACATAATTTTTTAAAAACATGAGATAGATTTTTTTTCGTATTTTTCTGAGAACTGTTATAACTTGGTCTATCACCCATTTACGGCTTGACGTCGATTTCTGGGACACCCTGTATAACTTCCAATAAGGTTGTTATATTTGCGCCGTTTGAGGTTTTCTGCACCAGCAGCAGCTGCCCCAGCACAGCCCGCCGCGCCGTGCTAAGGGATGGCGCAAGGGTATCGACACATTTTGCATCCCACACCAAAGGCCGGTCTCTTCCCATCGTCGCGTGCCAAGCCATTGTGTTCTAAAACAGCTGGCACCCCGGCGGTGACAAGAGCTCGACGTATGATGTCATTAATGACGGCGCCGGCGCCCGCAGCTGCGCCGTCTGCGGCGACGTCTGCAGCCTACCTCGCGCGCCGCCCAGTTTAAGAAGCGCGAGCCTCAACTTACCAGAAACTCAAGAGCGGCTCCGTTTTCTAAAGTAGCGACCACTGCACTTGTAAGTCATATTTAAAAATAAAGAATTCAAAATAGTGTTTATATAAATTTATTCTAATACTTACGATTTATAGAAAATATAATTAAGAATTGTTATGTTAGACTACTAATCCGTTTTTGAAAATCATTCTATTGATAGAAAATACACCCTGTGACGTTTACGCGATAGATATTAAACTATAGTCTGATTTTTTATTTCTTACACTAAACTGACATTTGGAGGTTGCCACTTTATCGTTAAATTAAAATATTAATCAAAAAATAATTAATTAAAATATTAATTATTCGATTAATCTATTTCGATTAGAATACTACCAATAGATTACCCATATCCATGCTTTATTCATTACCCGACTGCCGAAGGAGGGTAATGTGTTTATCAGTCTATGTATGTATGTAAGTATGTATGTATGTATGTATGTATGTTTGTTCCTATGTGGCGTTCCAGAGACCAAACGCGTTGGCCGATTTTGATGATTCATACGTCAATCGATTCGTCTTAACCCTGCGAATTGCACTGGCTACATTAAAATTGGAAAATAGAAAAATGGCGGCTTTTGGGCGCCATATTGTGGGGGACAATTTTTTTTTTTATTCAAACCAATCGTGTGGAGTATCAAAATAAAGGGTTTTAAGAGGTGATTTCAAAAATATATAACACTTATATGTTTAAATGTACCGAAATCAAAAAAAAATAACTGAAAAAGTTATAAATAAAAAAAGTATCATCTTTTTAGTTCCCCTTCTAAGCAGTCGGGTCTTTTGACTTGAACTTGGTTAAGGCAGAATTCGAAAAAAAAAGGATTTGAACATGGAAATGACATGTATTTCATTACTAATACTGAATCACCAAAAAAAACCGCACACTGGTTTAAATTTTTATAGAAAGGTATATCATAGAACACAGAGAACATTGTAAGTTTAAAATATCGATAACTCATTATCGATAACGGAAATCTCTAATTGAGTAGCTGACTGTGACATGTGCATAGTCGGAATCTTCGAGAACAATATGTTTGATTTTAAAAGATAGTAGACCTTAAATTTAACAACATAAAATCAACTTTTACTTTTGTGTGGGCGGGGCAGCAGACATATGCGGAATTGTGTAAAACCCGGGGTACGCGGGCCCCGCCTGCTTGCGACTTCTACTGTAGATGGCGTTTTTTCTGTTCTGTGCTGGCAACACACACTGGTCATAGACTTTTGTCTTGAGACACTGTGGTAAGTTGGACGAGAAGATACCGCTCAACTTCCCGAACGCTGCCCAGCCGAGTCGGATCGTTTGTCCCAGGTAGACATAGTCATCCACAACTTCGAGTGTAGAGTCTCTGACCTTGATAGGAGTGGGTGTAACATGGGCATTCAACATCACCTTGGTTTTCTCCATGTTCATCCTAAGACCCAGTCTTTCGGAAGCTCTACTTTGATCACTCAGTGAGATTATCAAATAATATTGCACACGTATTTTTTGCTTTATCAAATTAATATTAAATGACAAACATGAAGCGCACCAAAGTCAAGGGTTGGGGGCTTGTGACGTCACTTGTCAGTTTAAAGTGTACTAACGATATTTCAACGCACTGTATTGTCGTCACTATCTTTAGGTGTTAAAAATACGTGCCAATATGTTTTATATTAATCTACCTATCGGACTAAAATATAAATAGCCATTTGTTATTTCATTTAAATTTTATAATATGGTTAAAAAGTTTTTTATAAAAAATAAAAACCTTTTTCACAGAGGTCGGTGTTGAAAAACGACAAAAACAAGAGGTACCAACACCAAAGACACCGACTTCCAAAACGAAAGTTATTTTTGCACTTTTTAGTGTTTTGCTTTAGAAGTCGGTTTATTTTTCATGAAAAAGTTTATATCGTTTCTCGCTTTTAACCCTCTTACTAATAAACGCGGAGTAAAGTTATACCAGGAATAACCATACATTCTCATAGGTTTATACTTGGTATAACTTTATTCCGCGTTTATTACTAAGAGGGTTAGAGTTTAATATATTTAATTACCAGTTTTAATTTAATTACGTATTTTCACATAAAAATTTGTCTAAAGTCGAATAGGCTGTATGCTAAAAATATGTTCAGTTGCAAAAACGCGCCATTTTCTGAAAATTTTAATTTTTGTGTGATATTGATATTTTTTTTTGTTAATATGAGTTCTAGTGCAAGTGATGAAATGGAATTAACTCCACCCGATATTTTATCTGAGGCAAAAACTGCGCAAGATGAAATTTTGCCCCCCCGATCTCGAGAAAGATATATGGCGACTTACGATAATTTTATTTTATGGAAAAAACAAATGAAATAACAATGTTTCTTTTTGTGAATAAACAAATCTAATTCTTTGATTTGTTGTTACTTTTTCCCACAACTGTATTGAAAAACGTCGTGTGATACACGGGTGTAGGTTATTGCAAACTCGTGACATTAAAAACCCTCGCCGCCTTCGGCTCGGACTTGTTAATGACAGCTCGTTTGCAATAACCTACTTTCCACCCTTGTATCACAATGTACTATTTACGCACCAAACACGTAAGATTTGCAGTAGCTTGCAGTGTCGCGCCGTTTGCTATACCGCACTAGCGGCAGTGAATCTACGCGACGCGACACGGCGCGTCAAACTTGGTGATTGCGCGTGATTTGGTCTAATTTGTCGCGCAGTGTCGCGTCGCGTCGCTCCGCTAACGCGTAGTTACGCCTAGTGCGGTCTGACCTTACTTGCGTAACTCACTTATTCACACGTTTAATCGCAAACGAATGAAATTTCTGATCCATTGCTTCACTTGGTTAAATTTTGTCTGCCCGACAACGTTAAACACCCAATGAAACTGTTGAATCGCCAAAATAATAGGCATTGCGATCAATTGTGTGAATTTGTATCACATCACATCATCAGCCTATTAATGTTCCCACTGCTGGGACACAGGCCTCCTCTCTGTGAGAGGGAATGGGCCGTAATCCACGACGCGGGCCCAGTGCGGGTTGGTGGATGTCACATGTCTTCGAATTTATGGTTCTAGGACATGCCGGTTTCCTCACGATGTTTTCCTTCACCGTTTTGAGAGCAGTGGTGATAAAATAATTTACACAAAGTAAAGCGCCTGCCTGGGCTCGAACCCACGACCTACAACTTGTAAGTCGCGGCCGATACCACTGGGCCACCACTGCTCACTGCTGCTCATGAGTGTGTTAGGGCGCAAATACACATGCCTGTACCTTGCGTAGTGTGTGATTTACAGGCATGTGTATTTTCGCCCTTACACAATTACTTCGTTGCAACTCGAAAATCTTCTCTTTATAGAAGTTCGAGACAAATAGACAAAAGAGTAAGTAATTAGCTTAGCCACGTTTATACAAATCTGGTTTTGGACCTGAATCTGATTTGAATTCAAGATACTTCGAATTCTAGTCGAGCGTCCCAATTTTCAGGTACTATTTTTTCTTATAGCAATAACGGTCAAAGCGGAGAAGCTAGGGATTGCCTCGAACGGCGGTGAAACGGACTGCGAGCGTCTCTGAATAAATAAACAGCTGAGCAGCTTCGTGAAAAAATCTTTGATACTTGATTTACATTCTCGCTGAGTGTTATCAAGGACAGGCCTCATTAGGGCAACTTTTATCGTTTTGGGCACAGATTTTAGATGACAAGACGCGTATTTTAAAATTGCTTGGACTCGCTTTTTTTGGTGCTAAGTTACCCATGATTGTCAGTAAATGATTACTAATCCAGGAATACGATTTTTTTACACACAAATTTATAAGACAAAAGGCTTGTAACTATGAAAGCAACACATGCATCTCTCTCTTTGTGCAGAAGGAATTACGACATAGGTACCTATCCTGCCTGCATTCCTCAAAGTAAGTGAATTCGGCAAGGCACAGGATTTGATCCCATTAATCGACCAATCACGTGCGAGATGAAAGATGAAATTGTGGATATCCGTCTATGTGATTGGTCGATTGATGGGGTTAAATCCTTCGCCTTGCCGAGTTCACTTACGCAATTAGGCTGCTGACGTACACACTCATATTTCTCTCCAGTTTTTATGACAACTCCCAATCATGAGTAGTAAGATATATGTCAGGTACAACACCAGACTGCGGGTTGCTACAAAAAACATCCTAATGCATAAAATCAACCTCGTTTCCCCGACTCGGGGTTCAAACCCCGCAAGCTGCACGCTCAGTAGACAGGTGAAACCAGCGTGCAAACGGAACGTGCGTTAATGCTGCTCATGTAGCCACGCCTACCAATCCCATACATAATTTGTGTTCACGGTACTAAGTGGTTAAACAGTTGGACTGCATCACTTATGGAGCGGGACACTTATTTGGCCGTCATACACTTTCTTAACTAGTGATGGGACACAGCTTGGCTGGACACTGCGAACTTAACCAAGTTACTATTTCGTGGCCACGTGCTGTAAACATGACGTACGACGAACTTAAACTACTTTACTAAAAGTCTGGTATCAGGGTCTAGGGAAACCGGTACTAGGCTATTGAATTTAATTCTAGAATTCTACTAATATCACAACTAAAAGTGAAAATCTGGCTATTTTTAATACAAATTTTCATCTCGGGGTGATCATTTCCAATCTCACGGGCGAAGCTGCTGGAGACATTCTTTAGAAAAATAATTTATGGAAAGCCTGCAAATTATAAACAGCTAAATAATGTCCAGCTCTTCCTATAATTTAGTACCTAGGTAAAATAAGGTTTCACTCCACGCTAGGAGGCATTCGACAATAAATACTAACCAACTAAATTTGGCAACAAATCCAACCACAGTGCTACAAAAAGGCTTTAAATACATATGTGTAATAATTTAAATAAGTACTGATCTTACGTGGAACCTGTCTGTCTACTACTGTGTATTTTTCACGACCAAAAATTCAGAAAATAAAATTGCCTCGGTTAAATCCTACGCCTTTTACATGTCCCAAACGGGCAAACGCGACGCTCAACAAAACAGCAACTCTTATGCAATTTACGGAATCAGTGCTTATCTCCTATTCGAGACTCGAGACGTAACAAGGGAGTTAAGTAAATTTAACAGCAATTTGCAGTATGTTAAGTGTAGTGCTGGCGCTTATTGCTGCTCCACTCTCGTTACACTCTCCGGCCGGATGATATTGCTAATTGGGTTCCCTAGTTGCCGGAAATCGTATAAAATTTCACTAATACGACAGAAACTGATGCCAGGATGTTAGTAACAAATTAAATATCAACGTGAATGCTTCGAGCCTCTACTCGGGTGCTTTCGGGTGTCGTCGTCACCTAGGCTCGGTTTAGCTGTGTCGATGTTACGGGCCTAATGTGCAATCAAAAAATAATGGCTTAGTGCGAGTTTTTACTCGTGCTCGCGTTAAATTAAACGTCAATTTGTATTGAATCTGGATGAGCGCCGTCGGGTGACAATAAGGTGAAACCGCTTTTTGCCCGACTACGGTGAAGCAAAGGGAGGGTTATGTTTTTTTGTATACAAATTAAATATCAACGGTGCTTTCGGTTGTCGTCGTCACCATCGTAATGGTACGGAAGCTCGCTTGGTTTACGTTGTGTTGGTTTTTCAGGCTCACCATACAAAACTGAGACCACCAAACAGTTACCATTAACTTTTTATTGGTAAACTTTGCTTTAGGACACTGTTGCGGCGTTTGACCTGGGGTCGGCCATTGCATTTTTCGCTTACGGTTATCGTAAAGAATCCACTTTTCATCACATGACACAATTCGATCCAATATTCCTTCATTTCTATACAAATAATACAAATAATTTATTATTCCTTCATAAGTATGTACAAACATCTGGTAATTGAAGTGCTCTTTTAGGCAAAAATAGCCTGTAGTAGAGCACTTCACTCTTCTAAAACGTATTATTATAACAAGTACCTAACAGCATACAATTTTGAGGATATGATAATTAAAATCAGAATAAAAAAAATAATATAATAAATTATATTAAAAGGATAAAATATAAAATTCCTATCAAAATGAAAAACAAATTAAATCAAAATTAAAACGATTTATAAATTAAATTAATATCACAATCAAAATTAATATAAAATCACAATAATATTTAAAAAAATAATCGCAATCAAAATTAAAATAAAATCACAATCAAAATTAGAATAAAATCACAATAAAATCAAAACATAGATTAAAACAAAATCATAATGAAATAAAAATTTAAATAAAACAAAAATAACGATCAAAATTAAAGTTAGACTAGAAATATTGAGAGTATCAATTTTACAAATTTGTTTTAACTAACATAAGAGTGTGTTTTGTTTGTGTTAGTGAGTGCGCATGAATTGTATGTGTGCGTTTGCATATGAAGTGTATGTGTGGAGTGCAGGTGACAGAATTATGATGCATGCTGCAAGAGGGCTCCAATGTCCTCGTAGTTGAGTGGTTCAAACTACTTAGTAAGGCTTTTTTTGCATTCATAATAATGTTTAGTGTACAAATGTTCTTTGTTTATGTATTGTACAAGTGGGATGAACGTCTGTCATAATGCATGCAACACAATTTGGTTTTTGATTGCGGAAGATTTGCCACAAGGTCTTTCCTTCTCTTTCTTAATATACTGGCATCATAGGGCAGTGTCTTGTGTTTTTTTTAAGATGGCTTGTACAACGTATAGCTTTTTTACTGAGAGCAAACCAATTAACTGGTAAAGCATATGAGTGGGATACCTAACCCTTTTAAAATGCATTATTTTTATGAGAGCTGGTTGTGCTCTCTTCACCTTAAAAAAACAGTTTTCGCTGCACCACCCCAGATAGGTATACAATACACTAAGACAGATTGCACCAAAGCGATATAGATTTCCCTAAGCAAGTTTCTAGAAGGATCACCATTTGCCCAGAATGGAACAACATGCCTCAGAGACTTGAATATCCAGCTCAACTTTCTGACCCTACCAACAACCTGCTCAAGTTGGGGATACCAGGATAGTCTCTGGTCAAGAACGACACCTAAATACTTGGTCTGTGTGACCTTGTTTATGGTAGGGCATACAATTTTGATTTTGATGGTCGCCACATACGTGAACCCTGATAGCGAAGTCCCTTCAAGCTGCCCACGATTGCTAATGCCGAAGCACATATAATTACTTTTTCAGGTGTTCAGGGTGAGTAAATTATTTTTCAGCCATTCAGCAACCCGAGCCATGCCTTTTGAAGCATCCCGCCTAACCCCGATCTAGGACTTTGCAGAGAACACAATTGCTGTGTCGTCGGCATACGAAAACACTCGTGCGTTAATTATTTTCATTTTGCACAGCTCGTTTATGTATATTAGTAAGAGGCTGGGGCCCAATACGCTATCCTGTGGCAGGCCGTATGAGATCTCTACGTCGTCGCTGACGCATTACCCCGGTCTAACCCTCTGTTTCCTATTTGAAAGATAATATTTCAGAAGGTTGAGTGGAGTACCCCTTATTCCAATGTTTTCGAGCTTGTTAACCAGGATTGGGACAGAGACGGTATTGAATGCCTTTTTAAGGTCTAGAAAGGAGGTGAGGCATTTGTCTGCATTATTAAGATGTTCAGTTACAAGTGAGCTAAGAGCAGTAACTGCATCTTCTGTTGATATTTTATGCCTGAAGCAAATTGCGTCGAGGATAGAATTTTAAAAGTATTTAAATATTTAAGGAGTCTAACATTTATTAATTTTTCTAAAATTTTTGATATAGCCGGCAGAACGGATATAGGCCTATAGTTGTTGATGTCGTCTTTGTCCCCACCCTTGTAAACTGGAGTAATAATAGAATGCTTGACGGGGTCCTCGCTAGACCTAGTTCTCGTGGAGAAGAAGGGCAAGAAACTCCACGGAAGCAACTATGGTTGTAAAAGTATTCATAGACATCTTTTACAACCATATAAATATCGTTTTATCACAATAAAGATCTAATTCTATTTTGGCCATTATTAATCTTGTAAGATTTCAAAATGTTACATAATCAAAAAAATAAGGATAAGGCAAAGAACATGACTAGCCCTTAAATTAATTTAACATCATTATGAATAAAGGCCACAATATGAAAATTGAGTTCCAACACAACCATTAGCAATAATCAAGTTATAATATCAAATAACTTACGCGAAGCTTGTGTAGTCCATCTTTCATAGAATATAACAATTCAGGAAAACAATATCAATATCACTAACACAATATAACAACTGGTCTGTACTGGCTTGTAGTTCACAACGAAGTGTGTCAACTTACGAATTACACACTATTTATAGTAACGAGTCGACCTGTCAAATGTCCCCACCATTTTCTACATTTCTATAAATTATCTCACAATTAGGTCAATAATCAATTCTTGAGTAATGAATTTTTTTTAAAACGTATCAAGACAATTAAGGAATTTAATATCGCCTATTTAGTAATTCTTAATCAATATTTGAAAGAATATTGATACTAACTGACAGTCTTGTATTAATTGTCTCAAAAGACTTATAATACTAAAATAGCAATATAAAATCCAGGATACATCACAATGATCATTATAAATTACGTAATATTTTATAGGAATATCATCACTATGGCTTATATGTAAGTTTAGAGTTATTTCCTGTACACACAACAATATTTACTCAGGTGGGTACTCTAATAATTGAAGGTATTTGACAACACAATAATAATTCAGGTAGGTACTTTGACATTTGTCGGTAGATGCTTAATAAATATGACAGTTTGTATTTTGTAGCAAACCCATTGTGCTTAAAAGTGTAAATTCATGATTTAATAACGTCACACGTACTTCCAATACTAACACATTCATTAGCAGTCCACTCTCCAAACGCAACATTGATATTGCGAGCTGTTTCTGCCGCGTTAGTTCTGCGTCGGAACTCGTATTCAAAAATCACTCGAATTTTCGAAGTATCCATCTTTCTTGTCTAAGCTGAATAAAAAAAACAACAGAAAGTCGATAATCGAAAGTTGCACATTTTTTAAAAGAAGAACTTCATAGACCATGTGAAAAAGGTTTCACTCAAAAATCTGAAACCATGAAGGTTCTATGTCAATTCGAAGTACCTATTACAATAAAACGGCAATTTCATAATTTAACACCTATTATTTTCTCTTTTATCATCTTCTTCATTGGACTAATGGTCACAAGCGCTACCACTGACCATAAAGTCCTGGAGTAGAAACTGGTGAAATGTGGGTTTATCTCTCTTCAGGGAATACAGGCGGGTACAGGCGTAATGTTATGTATGACTGCTGATTCATCCAATTTTGGTTTGTTATTTTACCTAACCGTCATTACCTTTGACGTAATTTCCGGTATGTAATGCACGTCATGTTGTTGACAGCTTGTCACCGATTCGCTTCACACTTTTTGTATCTGTTGAATATCTGATTCCTTAGTAATAGCAATTTCCGCAAGACAGTGTTTTCTCAGAAAATAAATATTTCTCGACGACATTTATCGAATATAATTTAATTATACATCTAAAACTAATAACAGGTACCTATAGGTATTTCACCTTAAGTTGCCCTTTATTAATAAAAATGGACCGCAAAGTCTGTGTTGCCCGATAGCTACAATCTAGGGGTCTTTTAGTCAAGAGTGAATAGGTTACTTCTAGGCAAGCGTGCTCCATCGTAGACCACATCATCGCTTACCATCAGGTGAGATGGTGGTCAAGCGCGAGCCTATATCTAAATAAAAAAAAAAAAAAAAAAAAAAGTCTAAAATCGTACCAAGTCGAAAGTAAATTAAAAGAAAGGATTATTTTAGCAATTAATTAAGTTAATGGCTTTAATAAGTGCTGAAGTCGAGAAAAACGGAAAAGAATAAATTATTTTGGGTAAAACAATGAAAAGGTATACGTTGAGCAATAAAGATATAGTAAAAGCTTTGTCCTTTATACAATGAAGTGAAAATCAATGCGAATCCGTAAAAATAAGTCACAGAACTATTCTGAAATATAAAACGGTTCACATCAACAAATCAAATCAAATGTATTTAGTTCAACTAGGCCATTATGCGGCACTTTTGAAGGTTAAAAAAATTTACATGTTATAAAAAATTGATTCTACCGTGCATTCGGAAAAGTAGGTTGATATGGAGAAGAATGCACAAGAAACTCCATACCTACTCTTTAAAAAAAATAAAGGCTTTTTACAATATTAACATAAATAGTACATACATTAATAAATACTTATACGTGAGAACGATGCATCCAGCACTACTATACTAAATATAGGTAAAAAGTATTACAAGCACTAACAGATAAATCCCTTCACTTGATAAATAGGGACATGGTTCTCACATACTTACAAATGCAAACATAGGTAAATTACCTAATTCAACAACAACGGAACAGTGTGCGAGTCAATTTTTTAAACAAATAGAGAAGAAAATAAATAAAAATAAAGCGTTACCATAATAATCATGAATATACCGTACACAAATTAACCATTTTGATAGTTTCTACACTAAAGATTGCCCTACGGAGCAGGACCAGCATGTTTCCAAGCATTCTTATCTTGAATATAATCATCTAATTTGTAATATGCTTGTTTACAAAGTGTGATTTTAATTATTGTTTTAAATTTTCTTTCATTAAGTTTTAATATCTCACAAGGTATTTTGTTATAGAATTTAACACAGTACCCCATGAAAGATGTGTGTACTTTCGCTAATCTATAAGATGGCTGATCTAACTTTACTTTTATTTCTAGTATTACAATTGTGTCTATCACTAATTTTACAAAAGAGATTTAACATTTTATTCAGTCACCGAAATGGCTTTTCAATATTATGTAGGTATCCACTCGTTTAGCATAAGGTATCTAGTAGTTGTTTTGTTGCTGTTTAAGCTCAAAGTTTTGTAATTCCATGCCAACTAAATGATTCAAATATTGTCATGTAGGTGTGGTAGGGTGTATAATTTAGGTCCAAAAAAATAAGAAGTATATTTAAAATTATGTACCTATGGTAGTTAGATATGAAGACCGTACAAGTAATACCTGTAGGTGATAAAACAATTGTTTTTTATGTAGTTATAATTGAGTATTTAATATTTATACACAGTTTGTATTTTTAGCCATATACGAGTATACAGACAAATTTTCCAATATTTTAAGTAAGAAATTAATAAGTAAATTAATAAGTCGTTCCTAAATGTAGAGAAAAAAAGTAAAATATGAAGAAAAACCAGGGAATACCTAAAAGAATAACCTCATTATGGTTTACAATGTTGTGTGTTCAGGATGAAATAATTAAATTTGTTTCCGCTAAGCTCTATTTTGTTAAGGTTTTGATTTGCATCAACAAAGCGAGCGACGGCGCCCGCAAATTGCAGACTCATTGTTTGATCCAAACAAACATTCGCGGGCCGCTCCTTCTCACAAAGGAACTCCATTTACTGCGAACAAATCATCTTCATTGTTTTTATTTATATTTTTAATTACTTACAATATTACTTGCTAGCTGCTTCCCGCGACTCCACTTGCTTGGACGTTATACTTCCTCCAATACCTTTATAAATTATAGCCTGTGTGTTATTCTAAAGTATACACTTTATTACTGGAAAGCTTCATCAAAATCTGTTCTGTTACAAGCTTTCACGTTTAAAATACCTATTAGTAATATTACTATTTCTTTTTTAGGGTTCCGTAGTCAACAAGGAACCCCTAAAGTTTCACCATGTCCGTTTGTCCACAGTTTAGCTCAGAGACTCTTATTAATAGAAAGCTATAATTTGGCATGGACATATATTAATCAAGCCGACTAAGTGGTAAAATACCCTACACGTAAAATGAACTTGTTTTTTTTTTCTCGTGTATCCATGGCACTGTATAGCAGCGTCCGCAGTGCTGTCAATAGTGCGAGCCGCTTAGGGGTCTCGTCGATGCGCATGTTTGTGTGAGTGTGCAGTTTCTAGCGTTTTTAGGTAGTTTCCGTACTGTTTGTCCATATTTATACAGTGCCCATGGTGTGGGGTATCGTTGGATAGGCCATTCAAAAATATTACGGGCAGTGAAAACCATTTTTTGATTCAGGGATCCGTTTGCGTAAAATTAAGCTTTGAATAGCAAAATTTTGTGAGTCAAGGCCCCCCCCCCCTGCCAGCTAAATAATTGCTTTTGACTAAGTGAAAAAATATATATGTCGCCGCGTAGGCGTGAATTTGCTAATTCGTTATAAATAATTAATCGTTTTAGTTGTCAATTAACACAATCTCGATAATCCTGTCATCTCTGAGATACCGCTAAAACTATTTCAATGTCTATTTATGTTGGTTTTCAACCAGCGCCATCTATTGGCTTATTGTGGAATTAGTTATTGATTCGTTTGAATGAAGATCATTTGATAAGCTAATTTCAATGTTTAATTAATACGAGATGTTTAAATACAACAGGAACACTTAGTGTAGGACTTTTAGATTTGTTCTCATTTTACCTATTGCACATTTGACGAAGTAGTTATTCTGATCACGCAAAGTTGTCAATAATGGCGGATGTATTGCAACGACAAAAAAGTTTGATTGCAACGAATTTCAATTACCTACCAATAACTAGATTTAATAATTTAGTACGAAAACTAAACAAATTTTGAGTACTTGATTAAATACTATAAAGTCATAAGACTATTTTACACAGCTATGTAATAATGAGAAACCTTCTGATTAGTAAGATATTCAGATCACCGGAAACTTGGATAGTTTTGTGATGAGGTGACTATTTTAATAATAATTTTTAATTTTATTTTCCATTTTAATTGTAATCTTAATTTTATTGATTTATATTTTTTGATTTTAATTTAATTTAATTTTCTATATTAATTATAAATTTTATTATATTATTTTATTATTGACTTATATTTTTGATTTTGTTATCGAGTTGACATATGTTTTCCTTTGGATTTTAATTTGATTTGTAACTATTATTTTATGGGGCATGGGGTGCTAACCTTTAAGAAATTGTAATACTAACCTTAGATATTAAAATTAAATTTGAAATTATATGTATCAGTATGTACAATTGTTGGTTGGCCAAATAAATAAATAAAAATAATAATCTACGAACAACTTTGTAATTGTGAGTATCGGGGTTGTGTAATGTTAAAATTAAAAAAAACTGAGCAGCATTTTAGTATTGTTTGTTGTTTGTCTAAGCAAAAACAATATGAAAGTTCCGTCCACTTAGAACGCGCATCGCGCGTACTGTGTGTGTAAAATAATAACTGTTTAATTAGTCTGATTGATTAGATGTTTGAAATTCTAAATAACGCTATGTAACGCTAATTGTCATAAAGTGATTGTGTAAACTATAAAAAGATTTAAAAGAGTGTTCTGGAGTTTCTTGCTGGGTCTTCTCCAGCAATCGACGAGGGATTTGCGACCCAGCGAGTCACACCATGTGGTTTTAGCTTCAAGTTCGAATGAGAACTCAAAGTGCCTGTAACTAAGTCAAATAAATACTTTCGAGTTTCAATCCAGTGATGTGTGTTATTGAAGTTCACCCGTTCCTATGAAGAATGAAGGAATTCCCTAGAGGCAGGGATTGGATTTGATGATTGTGGTCCTTTAATTCATAGGTACCTCGACGTGACATATATAACGTAATTAAAAGCAAAAATATCTCAGCTAAGTAGGCTAATCAAGTTTATAATCGACCAACTTATAAAATGTACTTGGAAAAGTATTTTTTTTTTTCAAAATTCATTGAAAAATTAGTCCACGTTATTGTTCAACTACAGAACCCTAAAATTAGGCGTGACCCGACACGCACATACCTGTTTGTTTTTACTTATAGCCTCAATTTTATAATAGGATCTGCAACTGAGAAATTGGTAAAAATCAAAGATTTAGGTTCCTTTTACCCAGGCACTCCGGGTTTAGAATCTAATTATTTTAGTTTTTAATTGGTTTTCATTAATTATTACTGAAATACTTATTAAGGCATAATTTTTAGCATTGCTAAGCTTTGCTTTGATTTTGGTGTCGCAAGTGCTGTTGCTGAGCGTGAAGTCTTGGAAAACACAGCAAAATGAGGGTGCACCATAGGTCTAATACCTATGGTGCACCCTCATTTTGCTGGAAATATAGTCGTTATCTTTTATTATGCAGTCAATTTTTTCACGTAGTCTACTAGTTGCTACTGTCACATATAATATAATACTAGCACACAGATGCCTCATCCAATACGACGACGTAACTAGCGTTTTTCATCTGATTGTACTAATTATTTTTATTAGAACATCGATCGCGTTCGGTTCCGTTTCATGGCTATAGATGGTGTTAGCAGTGACTTGCAAGTAAAAGGGTTTACTCGGTTCGTGACTATTTTTTTCTTTAAATACAGGGATGATTTGATTTATAGTATTTTTTGTACGTTTTTACAGTTTCATGGTACCAAAATGTGTTAGAATACAAATAAAAAAATTCGGGAGGCATGTCTCAGAAATTTAAAACCGCGCCATCTTTTGGAATCAATTTTAAATGATCCGTTCAAATAATGTTTGAAATGTGAATTAAGAACCTAATATTCCATATTTTTTTGCTTAGGAGAGTTAATTTTTACCCAAGATTTACCCACGATACAGGCAGAAATTCCTAGTGTGGGGCAATGTTTTTTTTTTAAAGAAAAAAAAGAATTAAACAAGAACATACAATGTTTATGATCAATTCTATAAAATGTTAATTTTATATACAATTCAATAACAAATCGATGCATATCGCGCCATCTAGTGATATTTATTTGAATTGAATCAAATTATCTTTGTTAGCGCTGGGACCCCGTGGTACTGTAATGAGGTTTCATACTTACCCTTTTTAGGGTTCCGAACCTAAAGCCTAAAAACGGGACCCTATTACTAACACTCCCCTGTCAGTCTGTCTGTCTGTCACCAGGCTGCATCTCATAAACCGTGATAGCCAGAAAGTTGAAATTTTCACTGATGATGTATTTCTGTTGCCGCTATACCAAAAAGTTGGTAATAAAAACAGAATAGAATAAATATTTAAATGGGGTTCCCATACAACAAACGTGATCTTTTTGCCGTTTTTTGCGATAATGGTGCGGAACCCTTTGTGCGCGAGTCCGATTCGCACTTCGACAATGGATTTTGAAAGATAAATCATATTTAGAACGCGATTCAATATTTGTAGATATTTTTATTTCAGTTTACTTTTCCTTTGGAAATATACGTGACTTAAATGATTTTTTGATCGATTAATTGCCTCTCGTTTAGTAAGTAACCTCGTAACAGTACCTAACTAACTAAAGCAAATTGGTAGGTACCGTACCTACCAACGTTTTAAAAAACACAACTTCTGTAGAATAGTTTAAACATTGTTCTAACATTGTAGCCCGAACAAATACCTAACTAAATATTTGCTCCAAGTCCTAACGATTTCCACGTTGTTTTTCCTACTCTATTGTCATAATAGATTAGTTTGTTTTACCTGAATGCAGCAGCTGAGATTGGTTTCCAGATTAGAAAAAATAACTTAATTTGAACCTTATTTTCCCACCTACTCAACGGAAGTCCAACCCAAGTAAAGCTAGTTTCTTTAGTTTGATAAGTTTCGTGTACAAATGAATTAATATCGAAAATTCAGAACAATTTTTCCATGTCAAAAAATTCAGGATAATATTACCATAAAAGTAAAACAAACCGGCCAAATGCGAGTCGGACTGGCGAACAATGGGTTCCGTACCATTATCGCAAAAAACGGCAAAAAAGCACGTTTGTTGCATGGGAATCCCACTTAAATATTTATTTTATTCTGTTTTCAGTATTTGTTGTTATAGCGGCAACATTTTCAATTGTCTAGCTTTCTCGGTTTATGAGATACAGCCTGGTGACAGTCAGACAGACAGATGGAGAGTGGAATACGTCTTAGTAATAGGGTCCTGTTTTTGCCTTTTGGGTACGGAACCCTAAAAAAATATGAGCAGGACTGTTCACGTGATAGAAGGGAAACTAAAGAATATAAGTTAGAGATCATATTTACTGAGAGAGCAGGAAGGAGTTATTTATCTTTCTTCTCTCTCATGTACATAAACGTGACGTGTCCATAAAATTTTACGGTCAATAAAATTCTCGACCTATTATTTATCGAAACGCCATCTAAGATTTTATTCTAATCGTTCTAAAGTCTTATAGTAATCTTTAGATTTTTGGTTTTATCATAAAAAAGGTACCTATATCCATGTCGCGGAGTTCTGCTAGCTAATTAAATTTAACTTTGCAAAGTTGTCAAACGTATAATACCGTCGTATATACTGTCTTCTGCCAGCGGCTTCGCCCGCGTGTTTAATGTTTCCTTATCAAAAGAACATTATACCGGAATGAAAAGCCTATGAGCTATTCCAGACTATAAGCTACCTTTGTGCCAAATTTCATCCAGATCCGTTCAGCCATTTTGGCGTGATTGAGTAACAAACATACATCCACACTTCCACACATACATCAATGCAAACTTTCACATATATATAATATTAGTAAGATCCTAGCTTCTCCCAGCGGCTTTGCCCGCGTGCAAGGTGTTTTATTATCCCAAGGGAACATTGTACCGGGATAAAATGTAACCTATGTGCTATTCCAGACTATGATCTATATCTGTGCCAAATCTCATCCAGATCCGTGCAGCCATTCTGGCGTGATTGAGTAACAAACATACACACATCCATCCAAACTTTCGCATTTATAATATTATTACTAGCTTCTGCCAGCGGCTACGCCCGCGTGAATGTCGAAAATTATCCCAAGGGAACATATTCCCGGTATAAAAAGTACCCTGTGTACCTGTGTTATTCCAGACTATAATCGATCTCTGTGCCAAATTTAATCCAGATCCGTCCAGCCGTTTGAGCGTGAAGAACATACACACTCACAGACTTTCGCCTTTATAATATTAGTGTGAAGTAAGATACGAGTAGCTACTTACGTATATCTTGAAACAAATAAAACTGTTATCAGCAACAGACGTCAGTTGACGATCACATTTTCATTCATCTAGCACCTTGGACCACCGCCACCGGCTCCGGCGTCAAATATGAACGACACGCTTTTCCAGAAAATGTTCTTGAATTCTTTTTAACTGACGCGTTTAGAAAACCATATTACGTTGCGTCGTAAATACAGTATTTTTGAGACAGAAATAATTCGTGTGATTCGCAAACAGACGAGTAAATAGGTGTTTTTAAGTTCCATGAAAACACTCATGACTCCGATTTCCACACTTTATACGTAAACCTACATTTTTTGGAAGAGTAACGGATTACTTTACTTTTCATAACATTATTCTTTGAACAAAATCCAATCGTAAAAATGTTTCGTCAAAAAGATCCATTCGTTTCGCAAAGTTCTGGGAAACAGGTACACGTTAATACCAGAAAATTTTAGGTGAAGGCTCACAAAAGATCCATCGAAAGCAACCCATCAAATATATTTTATTCCAGCACAAAACCCGCTAATATCAAAACCAGAGGGTCCTCTTGGAATCCTGTGAAAATCCTTTTTCATATTTTTACGAACTTAGTTGGAAAGTACTTCACACTATAATATCAAACTAAAATTTTAAAGGCGAAAGACTGTGAGTGTGTTTGTTACTTCTTCACGCCAGAACGGCTGAACGGATCTGGATGAAATTTGGCACACGGATAGATTATAGTCAGAAATAGCGGAAAAGTTACCTTGTATCCCAGGTTTATATTCTTGTTAATTTTCGACATTCACGCGGGCGAGGTAGTGGCGGAAGCCCGTCTAGATATATACCTATGTGCTTGAACGTATGTCCGAGCATCTGCAGTATTCGATGGAAAGGCGCTTGATTGTGCTCACTTGACAACTAAATTCGTTCACGTGGGGAAAAATGTCAAAGGCGAGAGAGAACCAGAACCGAACGCCAGCCGTACAGCTTTCAAAGATCGGTCTGCCTTTGTAGAGTTACGTGTAGTGAGATAAAATAAAGTGACACATAAACGGATCCACACACATACCTACCTACCATAATAGGTATCTATTTGACCGTTTCCAAGCAATTATATTTACTTATTTACCCCAGTATTCCCAATTGTATATTACTGGTATTCGATGCCTGTATGTCGGTCACGTCTGAGGATATTTCTCGATTTGTTTGCCATCTACATAATTAGTGGTGCCGTTCACATGAATATTGGTGCGATTCGGTAAATAGATTTCGGGCATCGTGCTTTTGGGAATCCCAAGCTTACCTAACTTTATAGTATTTTGTGTCAAGGAAATATTGGTAAAGTTTGTACTGACATCGTACTTCCACTTTATCATTGTAACGCTGTGAGCCATTAAAGTTAGGCTCCTGCATTGTGTTGCAGCATTCGTTGGCAATAAATCACACGCGGTTCATCAGGTATTCGTGCAATCTGCATGGCTGCCGATAGATTGGAATTGCGTCTCTCTTTATTACAAATTGGCCGTGCAGACTCCCAAAATGAATTAACGGAACACGGTCCGTCCGCTACTCAAGTACAAGTACTCAATCCGTCGCCTCTTGCTTTGTTGGTTGCACCATTGTACGTGTTCTATGTACTAAGGTACAATCAGTGTTGCTAGCCAACCGTTTGTCTTCCCTGCCAATCCGATATGTGAAATTTTTAGATACGATCTCGATTCAATTTCGGTTTCGACATAAAGAAATTTTCAAGTTTATATATCTTGTACAAGTGACGATAATTCCTGTTACACTTAAATTTCTAGCAGATCTGGGAATAAAAGTACTTAAATAAAAGACAATAGTTATCAACTGCCTCCTGTCATCCGAAAAGTTGGGAGAGTCTATTAAATGGGACAGATTTTCGATCAGACGTCTATGGGCCTCAGACGAAAATAAGCTCCCAAAATCGTCACAAACTCTAGACATAATAAATTCTCCACTGACCGTTGATAAGTAGGCTATAGAGATAGTCTTGTATTCCTTTAGTGTTTTGGTTTCTTGTTACCAACACCTAGTTTCCATGGCTGCCGAATATAATGGGAGTGAATGGACACGTGAGCACTACTTTTAGTATCTGCCTACTCGAAAAGACTTATTGTGTCCGAATATAACGTTAGACGATACATGTACCTAACTAGCTGTGAAAAAGGAAAGGGGTTTAGAAATTGGAGGAAAACAAGGAATTGCAGACTTCTATTCTGCTTGGTTATCTAAAAAAATAATGAGTCTATTACCTTATAAAGTATTTAACTTGTAACAGGGCCAATTTATTTATTTATATTTATATATACTTTATTGTACCAAGATAAAAACATTACATACGTAAACCTTAAAGTAACTACAAACATACAACAGGCGGCCTTATCGCGTTCTGCGATCTCTTCCAGGCAACCCAGAATGGAGAGAGATAGCCTGGACACGACATGGGGTTGCACTTGGTGCAATTATAAAATTAAATAATAAGTTACAAACATAGAAATCACTAAATATAAAATACTAAAATAGATACATACATATAAATATACAGGCAAGAAAACAATACAGCTCCAACAATAACAAGATCACAGTGACAGGTAGTGCTCCTTTACCAGTCTTTTAAAGATCGGTAGTGATTGCGTGCGTTTTATTGTCACAGGCAATGCATTCCATAGACGAGCGGCCTGGACAGTAAAAGATTTGTCCAGGAAGATAGTGGAATGCATTGGCATTTTGAGTTTCATGTTATCCGATGACCTAAGAACTTTCGTGTGCGAGTCACATAAAAACTGAAATCGGTTTTTGAGGTAAAGAGGTAAAGAGTTAACAATTTATTTGCTGGTCAGGGCATTTTTATAAAATCAATTATATTAAACTCAGTGAACGAAACTGTTTAAACCTCTATATATATTTATTTATTGAAATATCGGCCCTTTGTTGCCAATCTTGTATTTCTGTACAAACAAAATCCAAACCAAGCATTGCAGTACATTCCATACAAGTTCCCCCGTCCATTCCCACAAAAGTATTATCTCCTTGTGGACGTCACTGCGCATATTTGCGATAGTCTGTAATGCTCTGAACAACGTTAATTAAACCGGACCGGCATCGACTGCTCGGTAATTGGGTTGAGCAACAGGCTCCTCCGGGTATCACCACGTACAGCCGCGTGAGCAATACTCCTGAGGCGTGTACCTATGTACCAGGATACCAGGAAACGTACGCAAGTTAACTTATGTAACATGTGTTTCGTATTCCTACAACGGACTCTGGTTTGTTTGTGTGTTCCAGTAGTTGTTTCACGAAATAGTACGACCAATTTGCTGAAAGTTTTCCTAGTTGAAACTGTCAAGCGAGACAGCTTGCGAGATAAAACAATCTAATGGTTCGCCGAATAATGGTTCAAATAGATGATTTTTTCTTTAGGAATATTTACTTGTAACCTGTCGCTTCATGAAGCATTGATTATTATGAAATCAAACGATTCCTATGCACTGAAATAAACCTTTGGAATATAGTTGTACACTTGCAGGTATGTTTGTACCTACTAAAGGTACTTCGAATTGACAATTCCGTTGGATTAGCAATGGGATTGCACGAACATGGTACATACTTAGATAGGTAATACCTATACAAGTATACACATCGCCCATAGTAAGTAGTAGTAAGTACCTACATGTCGCTACATAGCTACTATTTTTCTCCAATTTATATCTAGTTAGTTATTCCCTGTTCCCTTTACGTTATTTTTCCCCAATTTCTATCTAGTTAACTATTCCCTGTTCCCTTTACATTATTTTAAGGTAGTCCTGTATTAGATGTAAATAATAGGACTAGATTTGATAAAAAATCATACATAGCAAGAAAACACCCATTCAAAATCTTATTAGGATAACACGAGAATTGTCATTATTTGTTAACTTATGTTAAATACATTGTGAGTGAAATACTCAATAAGCCGTATTTAATACGCTGTAAGACTTTATCAAACGGGCGCAGGCATAGGTGTCTCAGTACTCTCAGCTCGGGGTAAGTCAGTAACAACGGCGACGTCGCACGTTCATACACGCCTTAACAGAATTTAAGGAGGGTGCTGTTGAAATGCAACGTATATGCTTTTAACTACGACGTGATGAGATGGCGTTTTGGATGACTTTTTCTTTCTTTTTTCTTTCTTTCTTTTGAACTTTGAGGTTAAAAAAGTGCTGGCTCTCAGCCTAGTTTGAACTTTTGATTTTGACTAGGGCGGTTACGCACTACATCTGACCCATGTCCGTGATTTGAGTACCGCGGAGTTCTATCCAAATTTAAAAAGTTCTGAATTCGAACGATAATGTTCGGACGAATTTTGGATGTAGTGCGTAACCTCCCTACAAGAAGTACTGCGGCTAATTCGGAACCAAAATTGGCGCACCAGTGCGTGGGTGGTAACGCACTACATGTCCGTATGCGTGATTTGAGTTCCGAGTTCAAAATGATCTGAATTATGACAGATTATGACGGATAGAGTTCAGATGAAGTGCGTAAATTGCCCTACAAGAAGTACTACGGCTACTTCGGAACCGAATTTTCACGGACCCGGATCGGATGTAGAGCGTAACCGCCCTAACCGCACAAAGTACAATTTTTGTTTGTGTGTTTTCGTAAGAAAAGTTTGTTTCATTTAGCCAAAATTTGTTCTACCAATAAAAAAAATTAAAATGATAAGATAGACATAGTGTAATTTTATAAGCGACTGTGATTATCGAAATTATACATTTCGATAGCGCTTGGCAAACCCATATATTTTTGATATATTACCAATCGCTTTCGCGACGTTTTCGTTGATAGAATGCCACTTGTTTAAGAGCCAAAGCACCCAGTTTCCATACTTGACTTCTATACAATTTAAACAGAAAACGATAAGTACTCATCAAAGGAAACATTTTTGGTAGACCCCATTAATTATAACGTAATTTATCTCGACAAGCTTCACAAGCATCGGCCCTTTGAAACCCATTTACAAAATAATTGGATTCCCTCTTTTAGAGCAATTTTCTGATTTGATTAAAATTGACTTAGACATTGGCAAGATCATTAACAAACTTATTCTGGCGTCTCCCTGCGTTTGGATAACACTTCTGTAAAGACTTTCATTACATTAGAATTTAATTAACGAATCCTGCGATTATTAAATATTTATTAAGTTCTTCTCGTAAGATTTCGAATCAATATTGACACTGTTAATAGATTCTAGAACGAGTTAAATTAGAATTTTGGAGCTCGTTATTTTAGTCTTAATGTTGAAACAACAGGAGTGAAGTGATATTCCATGTTTTAAAGCGAGTAAAATGTAATGCTAGCAGAATGGTACAATATTATGTAAGGGTAACAATTTGTGTCTCGTTTTGCAGTGTCACGAGCCTGCAATCAAATGACTAGGTTACTGCCAAGCCGTTACTGGAGGTTACGACTGTGTTTCTATCATGGTATACGTGGACACGTCAACCACCAGTCATCTCTTTATTGCTGATACATAAGTAAATACCTTAGCTCACAACAAATATATGTTGGTACTCAACATCCTACTACCTAACCTTAAAAGAATTTTATTGCGATTACGTGTTCCCAATACACATAAATGTAGATGTCCTCTCATTTAAGAGCTTCCAAACTAATGAACCGATTTAAATAAATGAGGCGTCAATCCATTTACCTAAATAACACCTTTTCAAGCTTGTTTTTAAGGGATTCTTGAGGAGATGCCGGAGATCTTTGCTTCTGTATAAGGCACTTGAGGCAATACGTAGGCACGAGAAGTATTTTGTACCATTACGAGCTTTTTTTTTCTATGTTAATTTGATATTCTGTTTTTTTTTGTAAAACTGCGAAAGTTTGCTTTAAAAGCAGATGTACTAAAATATCTTATCCTGTAACCAAATCCCTTATGATTAGATTAAATATTTAAATAAACTTAATTCTTAAGAGGTACTGACTTAGACGTACGTAGCGTTAGAAGGCCTTCCTTTAGGTGGAGCGATAACCTGATCAAGGCCTTGGCGTCCAGCAGTGGACGTCTTATAGCTGAAATTATGCAGAAATAACTAACTTTTTCCTGCGGGTTCGCTTCCGTTGTACATCCCACAGAAACCGTGCGTACTTTATTGGGATAAAAAGTAGCTGAAGCACTTAGCGATAGTGTAGCTTTCTACCTATGAAATCGGATCAGTATTGCCAGCCTGTTAGATCATTATTGTCAGACCGTCGGATCAGTGTTGCCAGACTGTCGGATCAGTATTGCCAGATTGTCGTATCAGTATTTCCAGACTGTCGGATCAGTATTGCCTGTATAGCGAGAGTGCCAATATCTGAGAAAATCATATTTCGAGTTATAGATGAAAACAAAAAACCGCGAAATAATAAAAGTCAATGCTGTTTATCTATATACAGAATGGACAACAAACCGTGGATCAAACGAAACAGGGCGTTAGTTGGTATTATAAGGAGGAGGACAAAATTTGGTACTTTATGACCTACTGCAAATAGCCCCAAATGTTTCGCTTGATCCACGATTTTTGGCCCACCGTGTATTTAAAAGGTAATGTCCCGACTGACATATTAACGCCCAGCCTAAACCACTAACGAAGGAAATTTGGAATTTTAAGAGTATGTTGATTTACTGGGGGGGGGTTGGGGAAGAAAGTTTGTATGAAACACGGTAATTTTTTTTTGATGTGAATTAAATGTGGTATTTAGCCTCTAAATATTAAATAATAAAACACGTCTTTTAAAAATGAAATTTTGTTTTCTGCTCTATCTTAAGCATCCTAAAAATCGCTATACCTATGGCCCAACAAAAAGAAATGATCTTTAAAAAGAAATTTGCGAGTCCATTTAAGAGGAGATACGTCTGCATAAGAGAGTTTTCTGAGCTATTACTTAAACAAGGAAATGGAGATTATCCTGAATGAGAAGGAAAAATAAATATGCATACCTTCTCGGCTAGCTACAGTAGTGATATAACTAACTATATTACTGATCTAATAGTTAAAATGTATCCTTATTTTTCTAATACATAAACGAAGTCTAGGTATTGGCTGTGCGAACGTGCAATACTGACTCTGAAAAATACCAGTGCAGCTGCATTCAGGACATACTTCGTAAGTCATTTGAGGGCTCAGAAATTGAATACAGGATTCAGTGCTACAAGCGGATAAAGCAGTTAACTATACTGTGGAGTTCCTTAACATTGTTAACCCTTTAGCCCCCTTCACATAAACTCCTTTTGAAAGTTGGGACACCAGTAATGCTGCTGCGCAACCTTAAACCACCTAAACTATGTAACGGGACTAGAGTGCAAGTAACAACACTGCACAAAAGTATTATAGAGGCCACTGTGATTACTGGATGTGCTCGGGGGTAATCAGTTTTCATACCTCGAATACCACTGACACCCTCTAACTATGTCTTTGAGTTTAAACGATTACAATTCCTCCTTAAGGTCTGCTTTGCAATGACCATAAATAAATCTCAGGGTCAGTCATTAAGGGTGGCAGGCATAAATTTAAGGTTAGATTGCTTCTCACACGGGACCGGAGGGACCGTTTTGTGAAGTAAACAGATACAAAATATAGCTTGTAACCTCCAAGCGCGTGTTTTTGCGTGGAGAAATGCTCATACATTACTACCACGGGGAGATAGTCCAGTCATGTGAGACTTCAACCCACTAAAACTCCACGGCTGTGCCGCTTATGGCGGGAACATGGACACGCATTAACACTCACCGCGAACCCGCCGCGTCTGTCTGTCACCGGACCCTCCTCTGGGAAGTACCCCGCATCACCGGCGCGCCAGAAACAAACTCCTCGCCGTTACCACCCCACAGACCAAACCAGCCCGGGGGCGCCAGACGACCCTGTTAATGGCACCCTTGGCCACCTTGTGACGGGTCAAGGTCAATGGCCCCACCACCTACCATTTTTCAGCCGCACAGAATAGGGAGAGCGGCCAGCACTATACCGACACTTCTCCTCCCCTCCGGCCATCATCAGACGGTGGTGACCCCGCCCAGGCAGCGGATAGTAGGGAGAGCGGCTCACCGCAATACCGGCATTCCTCTCCCGCCGTGGACTCCAACCCTCAGCCGTGATATCGTATAGGTATAGGAGGGCCCATACGACACCGCGGCCCGCCTCAGTTGCGATGTCGCTCAGGTGGCACCGCAACCTACTTGGTGGCCGCTACGTCGTCGGCTTATCGGCAAAAGCCGTTCACTTCACCGTGGGTGACAAAGGCACTGCTACTGAGCCCCCTCGCCTTGACCCTCGGGAACCTACCGGGTGGGGGACCATGAGGAAGACAACTTTTCATCGAAAATCATCATGAGCAAGCTTTGTGAATATGTAAATAAGCAAAATTATCACTTTTATGGCACAGAAAAATCGCGTATAATCCAGGAAGAGTCATTACACCCACTCAAAGTTACTGCATGGTGTGTTGTTTACGCTAAAGGCGTCATCGGGCCGCCAAACGACTACTGTGGTCGGTTAGGTCACAGAGCTATGATCAACGTCTTTCTCTATCCTTATAAGACATTAATTGGAACTGGAGAACATATGGGGGCAAATTTTATGGACTACCCCAAAATCGGCCAAATGGCATAAAGTAATACTCTAGCTATAGGGCGGTAGCAGAGATTACCATTTACAATCATACTTATAAAAACACAGTTTTTCTTTTCTATGTATAATATTAGTTAAGTTTATGATTGAGATGATAGAAAACCTACGTGCATTTAAACCACGTGCATGTAAACCAACTGCTCTTTGTAACGTATGTTAAATACCGCTACAACTGCAAGCAATATTTCTACTAATGGCTCACAGCATAGACTCATGAATAATGTAGCACTAAACATTTACTGTTCACTACGATATATTAACTATTTAAGTCGTGTTCAAGCTGGTAACTGCCTCATTAAGCTATACCTCACGCATTAAGCCATACTGCCCTCCTATAGCGAGAGTGTCACTATCTGACAAAATCATTTTTATGGTTCCGTACCTCAACCTACCTGGGAGTATTTAAGTCAAGAGTGAATAGGTTTCGTCTAGGCAAGCGTGCTTCATCGTCGACCACATCATCGCTTACCAACAGGTGAGTAGTCAAGCGCAAGCCTATCAACAATAAAAAAGGTAAAAAAAGGAACCCTTATAAGATCACTCTCTTGTCCGTCTGTCTGTCCATGTGTTACCACCGATTTTCTCAGGATCGGGTTGGCAAGTTGAAATTTATACCAGATACTGAGGTCTATAGTCCCTATTAGGTGTATAAAAAAACAACACGATAAAAAGATATGGGCAAATTTTGATTTACGCGAAAACTTGTAAGTACCAAAATTTACCTTAATTTTCAACTTTTTTTCTTTTTCGGAATTTTTCCTTTACTTGTGCTATAAGACCTTGCTTTTAACCGATATTGTCAATTCCAGGTCAACCGAAAGTACAGTATAGATTTTGGGTCGGAAACCTATATGGTAGTTCTCGTTGACCCAGAATCACAAAATTTGGCAAAAAGTAAGGTCAAACAGCAAAAGTAAAGGAAAATTTCTAAAAAAATAAAGAGTGTCCCCATACATACATAGTTGACTCCACCCTGGGTACGGAATCCTCAGTGCGCGAGTCCGACTCGCACTTGGCCGGTTTTTTTTTGAGTTATACACGAAAAACAAAAAACCGCGAGATAATATAATTCGATGCTATTTATCATCAAAAAATTATATTATTTTAGCAATTTGGGTGCATTTTTATTTTTTATCTAGAATCTATTGATAGTTTCTAGCATTTTTTAAAGCGCTTATCTGTATAAAACTGCATTGTCATGAAAAACCAACGAGTGTGCAAAATTTCAGCTCAATCGGACACTGGGAGATGGGTCAAATCTAACTTGCAAGTAAATAAAAACTGGCACAAAAATCCTGCATTGAAAGATCGATAGAGTAATTTTTGCTGATTATGTGGTATTAAAAACTCGAAATCAGCCAAATATCATATTGACACTCTTGATATAGGACGCCAGTATACCACGCTACATTGTAATTGCATACCTAATCAAGTTCTCCACTATTGTTTACAGTGCTGATTGCAGGGCTGCCGTGATACACGACCGCCTTCTTAATCATATTGTAACCCTGTGACCTGAAACCAATTGTATTGTAGAAGCCATTGTACTTTCTGTATAGAAATATAATCGCGCTGTAATTGAATCAAATCCTTATGAATGCTAAAGCGAGCGTTGTGTGATTGAAAAAATATTTGCTGTATGATTGCCGGCAAAGAATATGAGGGTTTTTGATTAAGACGAGCAACGGCTGGCTTGGGAGATTTTTCTTACTTCCATCTCGGTGAAAAAGAACTGTTAAGAAATATCGTGTTCATTACTTAGATTTTATCCGCGGTTTCGGTCCCGTGGTATATCAGCAACAATTGTGCATTTTTCCGAAATAAAAAGTTGGCTATAATACTCAGCAATAGAGTAGTTTTATTTGTGAAAGAATTTTATTCGTAATCGAATCAGTAGTTTACAAACAGATAAACAATTTTTTTTTCCTTTTTTAAAGTAACAAATATATTAACATAAATACAATTGATAATATTCTAAAAAAAAAAACAAACCTATATACGTGGCAATGCTGCCAGCGTTCTGGGCACGTTTCCCATTGACATCGATGTGGACCAATTTTTTAATGCACTACCCTTTTCCCTCTCCAAGGAAAATCCTCCTCTCCAAGGGGAGATGGAAAAGGGTTGTCCATTAAAAATGTAATGGGAAAATTATATAATGTCTGAAAATCTTAAATCCTATTTTACAATGGAAATAATACTGCTATGGCAAAAATTATAGCCTATATTTAATAATTCCCAGTTGAAAGAGGTCTATAACCTCTTTTTTTCCAGGAATAAAATAGACACAATTTTTTACGTCCTACCTACACTCTCTATGCTAGCGCTCGTAAAAGGCACAGATGGATTCAAGTTCCGAGAATTTTTATCAGAGCTTTGACCAACCAGATCGGATTTGATAATAGGATCCTTCTATCCCTTTAGGTCTTTTTTATAAGTATTTATTAACAAAATACCTCCATTTTCTTTTCTCACTTAGCTTACAAGTAGTGTGTATTACTAACATCTAGGATCTAGAGGTATCTTATGTAACAATGGATCTAGATGTGACAAAATAGTTTTTTTCATACCGGTTAAATTAAATTAAAACTTCGCAGACGTAATGTATCGTATGACGTATCGATATCTAATCTAACGACGACGAATCATAAAAACAAACTTTATTTTTAACTAGCTTCTGCACGCGACTCCGGCCGCATGAATAGTATTTTATTATACCATGGAATACGCATGAATAGTATTTTTAACCGACTTCAAAAAAAGGAGGAGGTTCTCAATTCGTCGGAATCTTTTTTTTTAATGTATGTTCCCCGATTACTGTAAGACGCCTGGACCGATTTGGAAAATTCTTCTTTTGTTTGAAAGGGTACACTTCCCAGTTGGTACCATAGTCATCAAGTCAGGATCTAATGATGGGATCTTGGAGAAATCGAGGGAACTCCTCAAATATTATAGGCATACATATAGCGATTTTGGTATTTTTATCAACAATGCAATCATCTGCACTCAGAAAGTAACATTTGAAGAAGTGGAACTGGTGAAGAAGACCACAGATGGCCAATAGAATTCCTTAATGCTAAGTATGTCATGGGTTATAAGATATCTAGAATAGTTTAACGACTATGATGAAGCAAATAGTGCTGATGAAAATGGTACCATCGAACTGATCTGATGATGAAGCCGGCAGGTAGGCACTGGTACTCCGAAATAAAACAATGTATCCTAGTCGTGTATGGGCTTATTGGAATCGTCATGAGATGTACTTTGGCTATATATGATGTTTATTGCAATTGGAAGTACCTATCAAAACCTAAAAAGAGATAAATAAAAAACTTTTTAACAAAAAATTAAACCGACTTCCAAAAAAACACTGCTAAACGAAAAATAACTTTCTTTTCCGAAGTCGGTGTCGAATCACGGAAAACAATAATGTACCAAAGACACCGACTTCGGAAAAGAAAGTTATTTTTCGTTTTGCAGTGTTTTTTTGGCATTCGGTTTAATTTTTTGTTAAAAAGTTTTTTATAATACATATTATCTGTGACAAAGGGAACATTATAACGGGATGAACTGTATCCTGTGTTAATCCAGGTAACTATTAATTTGGCCCCGTATAGGTTGTAGTAGGGAAACCCTCCATGAGTGCCGATACTAAAGTGCCTTCGTCTGGCGCATCCGGGACTGTCAACCCCGGTAATATAACCTTGCGACAGCTTGCTGTTTCTAAACTTTTTACCACAAAATGGGCTGTTAATAAATTCTTTCGTCTCCTTATCGGGACAAACTTGAAATGAGGCATATCGGTATGAGTGTAGCTGCCCACAGGGACTCTAGACATTATAGCAACATTCCGTTAGAGTCAGCGATTGACAACTTCACATGTGCATGATTTTATTTTCATAGTTCGGAGTTTAACCTGAGTAAATTACATTTGTCCTGTATGTTTTTTTGTGGTGTACAATAAAGTATATAATAAATAAATAAATGTTTTTTTTATATTTTATTTGTTATAGGCTCGCGTTTGACTACTATCTCGCCTGATGTTAAGTTATGATGTGGTCGAAGGTGAAGCACGCTTGCTTAGAAGTAACCTATGCACTCTTGTCTTGAAGACCCCGAGGTTGTAGCTATCAGGAAACAAAAACGACGGCAGGGAATTCCACTCCTTAGCTGTACGCACAATGAAAGTATTTTCAAAACGCTTTGTGCATATGGGTGTGATATCCACCATGTACCGATGGCGCATTAAGTTTACATCTTCATGAGTGCATTCAACCCCTGAGATATTGCCAGAGAATTTGTCTTTTTTTTAATTTTTTATATGCTCGCGCTTGACCTCTATCTCACCTGATGGTAAGTGATGATGTGGTCGACGATGTAGCACGCTTACCTAGAAGAAACCTATTCACCCTTGACTGAAAGACTCCCAGGTTGTAGCTATCAGGAAATACAGACTCTGGCAGGGTATTCCACTCCTTAGCTGTTTGCAAAATGAAAGTATTCCCAAAACGTTTGGTGCGTATGGGTGGGATGTCCACCATGTACCGATGACGCATCGCCGTACCTCGTTGTAGTCCGATGATGGAACGGGCTAGGAGGAATTAGTTCATGCAATTCCATCGCACACTCCCCGAAATGTAACCGATAAAAAACCGACAGACTGGCAACTTGGCGCCGATGTTCAAGGCTCTGGAGCCTAGACTCGACCAGTATCTCATTGCCGATGAGCTTCTTGGCCCATTTTTCGATCGACTATAGTGCATCTAGCTGGTACTTGGCAGATCCGTCCCAGAGATGAGAGCAGTACTCCATGCATGACCGAACTTGCGCTTGGTACAAGTTGAGCAACTGTTCTGGCGTGAAGTACCGTCTCACCTTTGCAAGAATCCCCAACTTTTTGGCAGCCAGTTGAGCTTTTGCCTCAATGAATGGACCAAAATCGAGGGTCAATGTCAACGTAACGCCAATAAGCTCAAGATGGTCCGTTATCGGCACGTTCACACCACGGAAAGAAGGAGCCAGGTGGAATTGGCTCCTTTTAGCGGAAAAAAGACACGCTTGGGTTTGAACCTGACCAGATTGGCATCACCCCACTCGGAGACTGCCTTCAAGGACAGATTCAAGCGCCCAACCATGGCCTCCCGGAGAGACTGGATCTGAGGCCAAGTAGCGCGCGCGTCGGATACGTATCTTTCAGCAACAGTGCTGTCGTCTGCATACCCAAAGGTGCCGGATTTTAGCAGATCATTTATGTGCAATAAGATCAATGTTGCTGAGAGTACCGATCCCTGAGGGACCCCGGCATTGATATCCATTTGGTGTCTAAAGAAAGTGGTATAGATTAATCTAAAGTAATCCATGTCCATACTTACCAACTCATATTTTATTAATAATATTATTAATGTGAAAGTAACTCTGTCTCTCTATATGTCTGTTTGTTACGCTTTCACGCCTAAACAGCGGAACCAATTTTTACGAAATTTTGCATAGTGGTAAATTTGAACTTGGGGAAGGATAAACTTACGTATATAAAGTATGCATTCCCTTGGAATAATTTTAGGTTTTTAAACAGAGGTTAATTAATTTTATTTTTATTCATGTTTGTTTGTAAAGGGTAATCTCTGGCAATACCGATCCGACTGTACAAAAATCCTTTCAACAAAAGTAACACTATGCCATATCTAATGCCATACAAATAGTATGGCATTAGATATGGCATAGTGTTACTTTTGTTTTTTTCTGAGGAACCGTGATTTTGCTGGGCAAATAGCCCAGCAAAATCACGGTTCCTCAGAAAAAATCACATAAGCCAAAGCAGCAAAGCCGCGAGAAAAAAGTTAGTCTACAAGTCATATAACGTAGTATTTTTATGACACATCAAGACTGAATAGATTCTTCACCGTCAGAACTTTAATTAAGTCTCGAATGTACAAACGAGTTACCGAAACTAGTTAGCGTGTTTAGTAACTATAATTAAACTTATACCAACTTATGATGAGGTACGGCTATGTTATTTCATCAGTTATCGATTCGTGCTCGGTTTCTTTAGGCTGGTTACAGTGCTCGACCGACCGTCAGTGCGTTCGTTCCGTGCCGACCGTCAGTCTGTACCATTAGTGCTCTCCTGACCAACAAACTGACCGGACTAGTGCGGTAGGTCCACCGATCGGTGCAGAACTGATGCGTTCATTTGTTTCCGACGACCGACGCACACGTGCGGACCCGCAGGCTTATTACGTATCTTTTACAAGAGCAAAATGATAGCGATCAAACTCTTTATGTCATAAAAGTCAGAATTACCTGCAGTGTAGGTATGGTACGTCCTACACAATCGTTTGCTAATCGCTCGCTGTTTGTCAAATGCACTTATTTAAAAAAAACCGCCAAGAACTCTAAAACTTCTGTATGGAAGAGCAATTATTGCGCAAAAATCGCTATCGTTTTGCTCTTGCAAAAGATACGTAATAAGCCTGCGGCTCGACCGACGGTCCTCGTACGCAATGCGTGGCAATCTAGCCGTGCGTATAGTCAGTCCCAGCACTATAACGATTTATGAATTGTCATATAAATGACAAGCGCGACTGACGTACGCACCGACACGGTCGGTCGAGCACTGTAACCGGCCTATACTACGAATCGTTTCGTTAACGAATCAATTAGTTTACGAATTGTTTGTGGTAGGTTGTTTTGAAACCTTGTAAGACAAATCAGTTGATTATTTTACAGGGAGTGGATACCATGGTGCTACGAATTATCGAAAACTACATAAAGTCGTCACAATCCAAGAAGTCGAATTTAACAGCTATACAAATACTTAATAATAATTAAACTTAATGCTTACGAATGATACTCGTTATTATAGTGTATAGATGGGTAACGTAGTAATTAATTAGGATTAAGAATTAGATTTTTCAATTTCTTACGTGCAAAGTTATCGCGGCATGTAAAATGAGAAACGTCATCGGACTTCTTAAAATTATTATATTGAAATAAAAAATAGTAAGTACATTATTGACATTCAGCCTTATTTATAAAAATCTCGCTAACCTACTTAATATTAATGATTAGGCTAAACACGGATTAGCAAATTCTTAATTCAAAATCCCATAGGAAACCTGAATTAAAATTTCACTATAGCCAGTGTTTAACCTAATCATATTGTTAGAAAGTATTTTTTTGACAAATAAGGCTTATAATGCTTGTATAAGTACTTATTAGAACACTCGTGGGATACTATTTTCACATTCGTGTTTTAATAACCCCTGTATCGTAATAATATTTACGACTACTATTATAATTACAGTTGCTAATTTACAAAAAAAAACAACCTAACTTTCGCAGCTAACTTCATATTATTTATTGATGCCAGTACTTATGTAGTTCAAAGAGTTTATTCATAATAGGATTTCTTGCATCCTGTCTTTGATATGAGGTATTAAACCTTCTATGCCGCGTTTTTATTTTATTTTCTATACGATCACAAAGATTTATTTCTGCCACGTTGTGGCTTTCATAGCTGTCTTTTATTATTTATGTAGATATATCTTACTTGGCAATCTACATTTAAATATTGATTAACATATATACCGTCGAGATAATAAGATGTTGAAACAACACAGACTCTTTTAATTACCATTTTGATGATGTTGTATTTTTTGAACGAGCAAGCTGTTTTCAGACAATAATAATTATTTACTGGAGTTCTGTTATTTCTGAAACCATAAGAGTATGATAAACTGGTACCACCAACGTTTACAGTAGTTTATTTTATTTACTTAGCGGTTCCCGCCGCGAGTACGAGACTTATTTTTTGCTTTTTAGAGGTTTTTGTGTCGGGGGTTTTTAATTTTTTTTCATGCTTTTTAAACTACATAATTATTATATACCTAGTAGAAGACATGCTTCAATCGACAATTTACCGAAACACGTAAATAGACACGACATCTTGCAAAAACCAGATTCAAAGAGTAAAATACGGATAACTTTTGAACGCTGAACCGATTTTAATCAAACACAGCTAAGTACACACTAGACAAAGTCACATTTAAAAACAAAAAAAAAATCTAAATTTAAATCGGTTCATCCGTTTGCCACAGACAGACACATAGACACACAAATACACAGCAACACACGTCAAACTTATAACACTCCTCTTTTTCCGTCGGGGATTAATAAAGTGGCCTGTATAAATCTAACTTTTACCAGCGGCTTCAACTGCGTGAAGACGAGGATTAACAGTGGGATAACTGTAAATAAATCGATATTGTGTTCTATCCGTGTGCCAAGTTTTATTTAAATCAGTTCAGACATTGAGGCGTGATTGATTGATAAATACCCAAACATACAGACTTTTACATTATCTATATTAGCGGGATAGGATGGAATACGCTATTTTCATGTCCACCAAAAGTAATCTGTTTTTATTGTTTAAGTGCTTATTTGTACTTGTACAACAGTGTCTAAACAAATCATCACCGTTTCTCTACCAACTGAAAGAACTTAACTCACACAGAGCACAAATATTCCTCTATTCTTCCCAACAACACGAGCAATAAATGTTATCAAAGTAACGTCTTCTCATTTCATTTGTGTTACAAAGTACAGAATAGCGTGCAGCCGTATCTTAGCACAATGCTACTATAGCACTACACGGCACGGTCTTGTCTCGCGACATTAGACTGGCATTGTTGCTCACTACATACAATACACAGCCATGCTATCGTTACCCGACTACCACACACATACCAAGGTTTCAGACACCAGTACTGCAATGAATAAAATATACGAGCGGTCCCAGAGTTTAATCTTGTCTTGCTGGAACACTAGAACGTCACTACGCTCCTAATAGTGTCTCGTGCTACCATGATGCAGCGAATCAACAGTATAATTACATAGAGGATCCAGACCCTAAGTATGTAGGTACTACGTACCGGTCAAACATTTTATTTTATACCCGTAGTAGTGGCTAAAGGTTATCCTCACCGCCATGACCCGAATATGGCTATATTTCCATTAAATTAGCTGCAACTGGTTGATTTTGAAATTATTATTTTATTTTCCACCTCAGTTTAACGGCTGCTGCGGTGTGCGGCATAGGAGATGATATATTATTCAATGTTTTAAACATGGACGTATAATTAATGTCCTCGTACAAACTATACTAATAGCAAACTATAGGAGAATATTCAAAACACTAGATAAAACTTAAACTCTGCTTAACTGGTAAAACGAGATAAGAAGCGTACTAAATTCCCGCACGTTTTTACAGCGATTTGTTACGTGTCTCCTTAGAGATAAAAAATATAAATGTTTTAAAAAGGCCCTGGCAACATGTCAAGGCGGCATGTCTAAGTGGCCCCCTTGCCTCTCGCTGCCGCGCCGTTAGCCCGACAGTTCCGAGTGTATGGGGCGTAAACTCAGTGATCGCACGAGCCGAGTGCCTTCAACGATCCTTTTACGCGATGTAATACGCGAGCGAGGATAAATGCCGTTTTGAAATATATCGCACTTTTATTTCATTCATCGTCTATGAAGAATTGTAAACCCCGCCCTGTTAGCACAAGTTATTGCATCAATTCCTGCACGTCGTAAACACTCCACTAAACTTTAAAGACACTTCCAAACCAATTAGTGGACGCACACCAAGAAGGTTGGTTCAACTTGTGCATATCAAATGAAGCGGGCCGCAGGTACAGAGAGTTGGGGACTCGCGGCGTGCTAGTTTGTCCCCCGGTGTTTGCCGTTGAACCACATTTCTGCACCATTGAAAACTTAATTATGAGTGTTCCGGCTGAACCCACGCCACACAAGCCTAACTATAATGCGGTGCGTCCTTGTTACCACGTTTTCTTAATAACATTAAGACACCATCAAGTGGAGTGTCCGTCCGGCCTTTCAAAACTAAACGCGCGGCTTTTAGGAATACCGCAAGTTTGGCCATCTATTTATTTTAGGCCCAAGTAAACAGCTTCAATCAACTAACCAGCTATGTACCTATAAATGGCTACCGCAGAATATAAGTCTCTTAAGAAACTTAAAACATTAAACGTTACACAAGAGTATAGGTTTTGGATAGTGGATACCAAATTTAAAAAGTTAATACTTTTCGTGAGTATCTAACTCTTGAGTCTTCCTCTGCAAAACGCCTTAATTCTTGAGAAGTTTCTTGTAATACTGCACCACCAGCTGATCTGGAATTTATAAAATAAACTGCAGTAAAATGGCCCGCATTGTCTATAATGTTGGCGACATTAACATTGTAGCCAGTAATATTAAGTGCCATTTAATTATGGACCATTCATTAACCTTTTACGAGCCGTTAGTCATAGTGACTTTATAGCCTATTTGAGGCAACTGAATTTCACGTTCTGGATCTGAATACGAAATTGAATTGGACTCAGCCAGTCATACAGAATGAGCTAATTGAACACGATTTACTGGTCCACAATGAATAGGAGCCAATAACCATGACTAAATCCATTAGACTTAAACTAAAACGTTCGGTACCGCTAGAAATGACGTACAAATTGTGTAACGTACAATATAAATACTAAATAGATAGCTGGGTTTAACTCCAATAGTTTAATGTTGCTTAGTAGGTACAAATTCAGTGAAACAGTTTCCAATTAAACAAATTAAATGTTGTAACAACTGAAAAACGTATTAGCTAAACTCGAAACAGAATTTATCTACCTAGCCGAAACAAGCCAACTTCACTCACCTTCATTTTATTTGTTCGTTCGCTGTTAGTAACTATGGCTCAGGTAAAACTAAGCTCCAACTTGTCTAATTAATTAAACGCTAACTCCGAGTTTTCATTAAAGTCTCAATTATTTTTAACAATGTATGCCAGTACGAGAAACTAACGAACAAGCGGTTGGTATCATCAAAACAGAGGTATCGCGGTATCAATAAGACTATTATTTAGCAAAGTACGAAGTTGTGGAGTTGCCAAACAACGAGAACTTTGGAACAGGCGCCTGACTCTCACTCTACGTTTGCCGTATTCGTTGTGATACAATATAAGTGTGTAGGTAGGTGGGTAGTCTCGTATCGTGCCCCGCCACAACGAATTAAAACTTTTCTATTTAGAAGAAACATGGTTCTAACGGAGCAATGCCATTTGGGAGTAGGAACACAAGTAATAATGCCGTCTCCTCTAGAAAACATACGTGTTTTTGTTCGTTGAATTATTGCTTCGTCGAAGTTGGAACATAATGTATTTTCAGCTTGATGTAAGCCGTCTCAGTAAACGTTTCGTTTATGTGGAAGGTCGTACATAAAAATCTCATGTTAAATTAGGGATAACAGACAGAACCTTTGTAGTAAAATTTAATGGAGTTATTCAGCAATAGATATGTAATCGTACACCCACATTTCGATTTGTTATTTCAAAGTCCAGGCTCCCGGTTTCTAGGAATGCCTCACAGTAAACCTTGTGTACAAAAAAGTAAAAACCCTTATATATTTTCCAATGCGTTATTACATTTTTAATGATTCTACTTTACTGAGTTGAGCTTAATATTATGTTAGTAGAATTACTATTCTATTTCATTATTTTATAACATTCCAAAAAGCCAAAAGCCTCGTAGTTATAAAACGTTCTTACTTCTTTTTTCGATATTTTCTTCGTAAGTTCTAAAGAGCTTACAAAATACATAAAAGTATCTCCATTGATATTGAGCCAGAATATTTTCCCCGTGACGTAAGCCCCTATGGATATTATACATCATGCATTTTTAGTGGCAAGGAAAACTTTCAGGGGCGAATACATTCGTTACAAACAAACAACTTTTGTTCTACGACTGTGAAAACAGCATAAAAACACCTTTTCGAGCAAAATATATGTTGCTAAGTACGTATGTGTATCTAAAGTACAGAAAGTTGTATGTCTATAAGAAAGACTTTTTTTTTAATAAAGATATCAAAATAATGAGTTAAGATCAAACCTACCTTTATTATCCAAACGAAAAAAGAAGAATGACACAAGAACTGAACATACACGCATTATATTTTTGAGAAAATCGCACACGGACGTACCTACGGCTCGAAACCAGAACCTCCTTCAACTAGGTTGGTAAAAATAATTAGGAACGCACACCCCGAATTGCGCGCCCAAAGGCTTTGGCAAAACAGTTCGGAAGCACATTATTCCTTTAGTTAAACCACGTTAAATAAAGATTGTATTTGCACAGAGCCCTTATTTGCGGAGGTTTTACTTATTCACTAGTACGCAGTTTGTGCGGTGGACAAATAAAGTTCTATATGTGCTCTCCATGATCCTATTTATTTTTCACAAACAAGAAATTGGACCGTTTTATTGATCTTCGCCTGTATGGTTGCGGATAGTAAGGTAAGGTCCTGGTTTCATTTGCAAGACAGAAAAATACTATACAATAAAAATATAAAATTTCGGTCTATTTCCACACAAACTCGTCAACAATTAAAATAAAGAATTTTTACTATTCTTCTCTTTTACTTTGTGATTGTTTCTGTTGTGTTTTGTCTATGCCGAATAAATGGTTTTCTTATATTCTGTTTAATCCAATTCAATTATAAGTGTAACGATCGACAATCTATTGAACATGCAATTATGACACGATATCTTGCAAAAATACCACAATTCAAACAGTAAAACGGCCCATAACTTTAGAACGGCTGAAACATATCGATAAAGTCAACCCTCAAACAAAAAAAGAAACAATCAATGGAAATCAGAATCGGTTCATCCGTTTTTCCCTTCTTTTTCCGTCGGGGTTAAAAACAAACTCCTTAGTCACTTTCTTTAAAAAAGGATTCTCTTAAAAATGAGTTAATAAACAACATTAAGCATTTTTTCCACATGACATCCCGCTAAAGTGTTTCCCAGGCTACCATGCTTGTAAGTGAGACAAATTGCACTTTTAATTAACTCCTGTGACGCCTAGCCACTGCCCACTGGCAGCTAAAATTCTCAGGGCCTAAGCTTTTGCATGCAAATTAACACCACCGCCGTATTGATCCGACGGGCTAATCTCTCGCCTTATTAAAGCCTGACACGTTTACTCTTGGCCTTATCAGAAAATGAGTTTTGCAGTTCGCTGGCGAGGAATAGTTGCGGCTGTACTTTTTATTATGCGGTTTTGGAGACTGTTGCAGGCTGCATGTGAAGGATAAGGTAGAAAAAAATGAAGTAATAGTGGCTTTATGGCTCTAACAGATCAAAATTGTAATTTGTTATGACGCTATGTGTGGTTATGGTGTACATTAAAGAGTATTATATCTATCAATGTTGGGTAGTAAGACGTCAAGGAGTTCAAATAATAGTCGGTAAATAGTATTATTACCCAATTGAGGTGTTAGCAAAATTTTCAATAATAGAAACAGCTAGGTATTGAATACCTAGGGAAGACTTTTGTCACTCTGCGAAACTAGAAAATACCCTCTTGAACTCACATTAGAGGCACATTTTAAGAACCATAACAACAAGACGTTGCAGACTTCCGAAATAACGTGCGATAATTCCCTTGTGCACCGTTCCCCAATTCCCTCACACTTGAAAGTATTTAAGGGGCTTACAGAGTTTTGGCATCACGTAGGATCATGACCACCTAATGACGTTAACCACGACGGCGCCTTAAGCACTTTCGGAAGTATGTCGAAGACACATAAATGGTTGGCGATCTCTGGCCGCAATATCCAACGTTAAGGGAACTAAGTTGAGACTTTGTGCATTAAACTGAAGGAAGATTCATTAAGTCTTTGTGCTTGAGAGGCTGTGCTGGTCTGAGAATGAGTAAGTAATCGTAATTGTCTTTTGGTGATGTATAGCTGGCTTTTAATAATTTCAGCGATGTTCTATTTACGTAATATAGTAGGTATCTCTTTTATCTGCTGATGAAAGATCATTTCATCAGCAGAAGAAGAAGAATCTTCAGCTTCATAAAGACCGACCATTTGACGAATGCTGTAGGTTGATGACGATACACAGACCATATCAAAACTGACGCAGGTATGATTATCAGGTGCCTTAAATATTCGCAATACACTAACAGAACAATCAATAGAGCTCAGCTTTTAAACAATAAAGGTACATTAACCAAAGGTAGGTTATATCACTTAGAAATACGTGCACGCATAAATATAAAGTCCTTTATAGCGAAGCTTTTATACAGTCCTCACTCTTTTGAAGAATCTCGACTTTGTGTGAGCTTGGCAAGTTCACGACTATACATTCCACGACACTTTTCTACTTTCTGACTATACGAGTCATGAAGCACTACCCAATAACTCAATGATATTGTGAGAACGTAAGTAAGTACTAGGTAAATACGTCTGATAGCTTACTTCAACTTTAGGGGCCTTCAATGTCACTCCAGAGAACTCTTCTTCATTATTAATTTCTAATTTCAACTGTACCCTTTTCTTAAGTGATTACTTTAATGAGAAAGCATTCACATTTTAACGGAGATTTAGTATTAGAGGAGATTTTAGTGTCTGCCCACAGTTTTCCAGAGAATCAGATAATACGCCTACTGGTCGGATTAAAGGAGATCTGTGCCATTATATTCAGCGCTATAACTTTCTTTTTTTCTGCGAACTGTTCGCTTGCATGGAGTTAAAGGGCTAATTAATTGAAGATTACTTTATTGTAAGATATTGCTTTGTTACTTTGAGGGTCCATTTTTTGCCACGATCAGTCATCCCTTATTCGTGCGCCTTTGAAGGTATTTTAATTATCTACACACCTTTGTAGTTCAATTCAAGCGATTATGATTGGGTTGCAGAAACTTACCCGAAGTCGCTTTGAGATGAATATTATGATAATGAATGTTATGAAAACTGGTATGAACCGCCACACTAGCTCATTGGTTTTTAGCCTAATTCCACTCCTGGTTTTGGGTATTGTTAGGTTTTTTTTTTTAAATTATGCCAGTGATTACCAAGATTAACGTAAGTTGTGATTGCAAAATTTCTGTGTTTGGTTTTTTGTTGTGTTATATTCTATTCAAGAGATATGAGCAATAAACACATTGATTATCCAACTATCGATAATTAGTCATATCAAGGCCTTCGACAAGTTGCCAAGCCGCAAGATTAAAGTCTTCGCGTGATCCCAGAACAAATTGGGCGTTTAATGAGAAGGTTGGGAGTAGGGCATGCATTTCGAAATTTCGAAATTTCATAGTTTGGAAATTTCGGACCATATTTGCATGTTTATTAATTTCGAAATTGACAGCCTTAATTTCGAAATTTCGAAACTGGATTTAATTTAAATATTATGTAATTTTTTATACAATAATTAAATTTATTATTGAAACCAAAAGAGGATCATCTGAAAATGAGTCTGAATACGGATCTAAAGCCAATTAGACCGTTGCGTTGGGCCGTTTTGTGACCATGTGTGCTAACATTACAATAAAACAAAGGCTAACCATGGTTTTAAATAAATAAAGAAGAGTCAAAAAAGCTCGGCCATTAAAAAAAACCGAGCTTTGTATTAATGGTGGCCAGTGAGGAGAATACTTTGACAAGGTGTAAAATCGTTTGCTGGGAATGCCAATATTTTATTTACTATTGGAGGGAAACCCTCGCCTGAACTTTTGGGGGAAAAAACCAGGTAGTTTGGTATTTTTACCTCATTAAAACCAAACCGGTGATCCCATCAGCACTTCTTAAAATACCACATCCTTGGGGAGCCTATAAAAGAGTCTCCCTTGAACCTCGCTGTGGATGGCAGCACGTGATCACTGTGTCACTGTCTTTCCTGAGGTCACTCGGTGGACGGACAGAGACCCCACTCTGAGCGCCCGAAACCCCGGAGTTCCACCTGCCATAAATGTTACAAGGCGGGGTTTCGGCGTGTCTACATCGAGGTGGTTGCCTCCGCGATACCTTCTTCTATGAATGGGGTTGGCCTTCTCACGATGTCACTCGGTGGCTATTTCACTCTAGTTTTCTGTCTCCGCCAGCATATTCCTCACTAATATTGGCAGAGACAGGGCTCGATCCTGGCGACTAAGACCCAACGCACAAAGGCCTAAGAAGGCACTCCTCGAGCGTGTGCCGTGCAGAATCCAAGTTGCCTCTACAATGATGGCAATTTACCGTGACCTATCACCCAATCGTAATCAATCAGTCGATCAGTACCTGAATATGCCTGTAGGAGATGCACTCCGCTCTTTTCAGCCATACGTGCTATTCAAATGACCATATTCCGCTACAGGCTGTTGATTTTAGTCCTGCAGAGTCGGACATCTGACAGTCTATTTCTGCCTCCGAGATTGGGCAGCAGTCTATGCAAAGCACCCACTGACCGCCCAAAACGGGACGACAAAAGGAGCTCGAAATGTTTTTCGAAGCCCCGACGTACACGGTTAAACCAAGATAGTGGACTTGCGCATCTCCTATTGTCACTAACGAGCTGGATGGCTCTCTACTATTCGGCAGCGCCTCAATTTTATGAGGCGCTATCTGTAACTATCTTTAACCCCAGCTCGCTAATCGACGCTGACCGAACGCCTCTTGCCACTCCGAGCTCGGAAAGCTGGTTGCTATCGTCCAAGTATTTTTAAATCACTTTGTTTGAATATAAATTGCAATAACGCACCTCTCCAGACTATAAATTCTGTGTTTTGAGTTTAGTTCAAGTATTTTTTTATTTTCTATTATAGTTGGCTCCACAGTTTCGAAATTTCGAAATTTCGAAACTGAGAAGTCCAATTTCGTAAGCTAATTTCGAAATTGAAAATGTACGAAACTGCACGCCCTGGTTGGGAGCGGGCGGCCGGATTAGCTCCAAATGAATCAAAGTTGCCCTTACTCGCCCCCATCGATCACCTTCCCGATCAACTATATGTGTTTACTGTTGTTTAGTGTCCATTCAGTTAATTAACTAAGTTGATTGTTCATTAGAAGTAGAGGGAACATTTTTACCTTTGAAATTCAATGAAAAAAAAAGAGAGGAATTGAGTTGGGTTCAGAATAGAGGGTCTATTGTCTTTTAGATACATACCAACTGCTAATAAATGAGAAAAACTTAGTCTTATATTTTTACATTTGTGTAATCATGATTATTTTCATCTATTAACAGTAGGAAATAGTATCGCTTTTATAGCATTTGTCGAATATTAACAATGTCAATCCTGCGACGGAGACTTCAATCTTGGGTGGTCTTAATGAAAGTGGAAGCCGAATTCTTGACATTATAGTACAAAAAATAATATCAGGACTAGAATGCGAGTTCTATGTACTCTTTCGTATATTAAAATACAATTACATGTCTTGTAAAATACCATTGTCTTACTGTATGGATCAGAATGTTGGGCTGTGAAAAAGATGGATGAATAGAGATTGCATGTAGTAGAGATGAGAATGTTGAGATGGATGTGCGGAGTGGCGAGAATGGATAAAGTGAGAAATATCAGAGGAAGTATGAAAGTGGCGCAAGTGACAGAAAAATTGAAAGGAAACCGTTTGTCTTGGTATGGTCATGTGATGAGGAGGGATGAAACGCAAGTTACTAAAAGAGTTATGAATATAAATGTGGATGGCTGGAAAGGGGACGGCGAAAGAAAAGATGGATGGACTGTGTGAGGAGTGATATGAAAGAAAAGAGAGTCAGTGATAACGTGACGGGGGACAGTACAGTATGGAAGAAAAAACGTGTTGCGCCGACCCCAAGTAACATGGGACAAGGGTAGGAAGATGATGACGCGAGTATACCATAAAAAAATGGAATTGGCATTTAAATTTCAAAAAGAGAAATTAGAATATATGCATTAAAAAGCCCACAATGATAATTACATAAGAGATTAACACCTTTGATACACACTGGACTCCCGCATAATTTCTGTTAGAAACGTAACAGAGCAGCAAAACTTTATAATGCATGGTTTTAAAAGTGAGGGTATTCGGGAAGTGGTATGAGCAAAGGGAAACTGAAAGCCCGAGGAAATCCCAAAGTGGTAAATATACAATGAGTTGTGGTTTTAGTTTGGATACACGGTGTCTAACATGTAGGTACTTGAACTATCTCTGAATGTGTTTTAAATATTTGAGTACCTAGTTACGAGCTTGGATTCGAAATTCGAACACGTATTTTTATATTAATCATGGCAGCTTTCGACTCTTCTCTTTACTTTTTAGACGACTTCAGAAAGAAGACAAATCCAGGATCTAAATGGATGTTTTCTATGACATGTGAGATTATTTACGGCATAATAACAATTCAATAGAATTTATTTGCTTTTTTTGGCATGTTTGTGTAAAGTAGATTTGTGGCTTTTAGTCCGCTAATGTTCAACACTTTCGCGGACATAATGCCAGAAGTATTTTATTACCAGTCAACCTTTCGGTTAAAAAGGAATAATTCTGAAATTGTCGCGTATTCAATATTTTCCGCAGCAGGTTCATAAAACTTGCTTGCACGTTTCCATTTTATTCAGTACGACATAAACTACAAACAATACAATAACTCCGACGGCGTCAAAAGGTACAAATATTTCACGAGGAACATTTCCTCAGAGTTCATAATCGCTATACTTTTATAATGTCCACCTACCTACCTGCCTGTTCCTACTGGGCCGGACTTAAGGCACGGATTCCCTTAAGTAGCTGATTTTAAAATGAGAATCACGTCTAAATGTCGTAATTTTTTGGAAAAATATATGTTATATTAGACCATTTTCTTAATAATTTGATGTAAGCAAATTTTGAGTTTTATTCGTAAGACATAGAGTAATTAATTTCTAAAGTTGTGTCTAAAACGGACAAAAACACGACAATCGCACCGAAACCGCGGGGCGTATTTTAATGAAATTGGCACTATCTCAAAGACAATTTAATTATCTACATTTTGATCTGAGGCTTTTTTTTTTTAAACATAGAATAATAAGGAAAGTACAAAAAACTACTAAATTTTGGGTCGCGCGGGTGTGAAACGGAACAAAACGGAGGGAACAAAATGCGCACTCGTTTCACACCCGCGCGAACCATAACCTATTACTTAAAAAAAAGCCTTTGATCAAAATGTTGATAATGAAATTGTATTTGAGATGGTGTTAATTTCATTAAAATACGCCCAGCGGTTTTGGTGTGATTTTCGTGTTAAACATAACTTTAAAAATTAATTACGCTATGCTAGACGAATAAATCTATTTTTTTTCTGAGATCAAATTATTGAGAAAATGGTCTTATGTAAAATATACGTTTTTCCAAAAATATACGACTAGCCGTTTAGACGTGACTCTCATTTTAAAATCAGCTACTGAAGGGTATCTGCGCCTTAAGGGTGTGGAAGCCCAGAAGTAGAGGCCCGAATTTTTTTTGGAAACCTAAAAACACAGGCGCTCGTCCGAGGTGGCTCCGAAAAAGAATAAGTACTTGGAAGGATTTCGGGGAGGCCTTTGAACAGCAGTGGGATAGGCTATACAAAAACACTTTTTCAATAATGAAATAAATTTTAATCAAATGAACGAATGCGCGCTGTTTTCTTAGAAAAAATCATAAGTAATTTCGGTGAAATTCTGCTCTCGAAGGTATTTTATTACTTAGATAAAAAAAAACAAATTGTGTTTCTTGTGGAGGCCCCGGGGCTGTCGTGCTGCCCTAAGGCCAGCCCTGTTCTTACACATTTTTTACGAGCGGGCTCAGTCGCCTCCAATATTACTTTTTTACAACCAAACCATCATAACACGGGCCAATGTTTTCTCAGATACATATTAGAAAAATCATTTTCCTGTAGGTCTTACTGAAAGAGTAATCAACATGAAACATTTTTATTGTGTTCTTTATAACCGTAGCGAAACGGATTGCTTTGATTCGCACTGTTTCATGCGATTTTACGAGTGTCTCGCGGTATGTTATTAAATTATGGACGTTTTATTGATATAGAGACTAATAAAGACTAATTTTATTGTGTCGTGCAAACAGGTTTTTTTAGGGGCCATTAATTTTGTCACATGAATGGAGATTAAGTTATAACCAGATGGCAAATTTATAAAGAAAATATATACTTAGATATTTTATAAAATATATAATTGTATAGGCAGCTATAAAACACACTAACATTAAAATACTGTAGCTTTAACTCAAACAAAGGATTTAATTTTTAGTTCGTCAAAAAATACACGTAAACAATGCTAGAAAAATATGGCTAACCACTGAAAACGTGTTTTCATTTACATAAACAAGGAGCCTAAACCACCTAAATTTAATAAATTTCGCACACAAACTTATTATTTAACGAACGTTCATATCAGGGAACAAAACCGCACGTAATTATCCGTACAGAAAGGGTAATATAAAGTTAGTGGCTTTTAACATGTTGAAGCGTTCACAAACTGCGGTGTTTCCCGTGTGAAACTTTCATGTAAACTCACTCGTTCTTATTACACTCATCCTATGCGAAATAGCGATGATTTGAATAATTTTCATACAGGAACAAAGATTGTACGAACTTTATGAGCGATTCATATTTATTTTATAATGTTACTAGTAGCTAGCTACTAGATTGCTAGTAGGAACCTACGATTACATTAAAAAAAAATTTAGGTGACATCTACCATAATTTTGGTTGCTGGTTACGATGTTATTGAGATTAGACTTGCGAACTTTGTATTAGGCAAGCAGCAACAAAACAGAGTTAATTAGTTTTGTATTATTTTATTAAAAAATATTTTCTAATATCTTATCTTCAGCCTATTATTTCCCACTGCTGGGACACAGGCCTCCTCCCTGTGAGAGAGATTGCTCGTGATTTACCACGTGGGTTCAGTGCGGATTGGTGGATGTCACATGTCTTCAATTTTTTAGTTCTAGGACATGCCGGCTCCTCATGATGTTTTCCTTCACCGTTTGGAGAGCAGTGGTGATGATATAATATAATATATAATATATAATAATATAGCTTTATTTACATAAGAAAAATAATACAATTCAGTGAAGTCCCTGACTCCTGTGCTAGGTGATTAACCTGTGTTACAGGAGCCAGTGCCCTCTCCCGAAAACAAATACAGTTCAATCTTATGCAATAATTATCAAAATGAAAATTAAAATCAAAATTGTAAAGAGATAAACAGAAAAAATAAAAGGTAAAAGGTTTGTTAGTAATAGCTGTAATGGTGAGTGTGTGTGTGTGTGTGTGCGTGTGTGTGTTGTGTATGTGTGGTGTATACCTACATCAATTGTATGTACTGAGGAAAAGATTAAAACCTGGTATCACAAGAGCGTTGTTAAAATCTGCTCAGTTTCTTCGTATCTGAGAGACATTAGCCATGACCTTTTTTTTTTTTTTTTTTTTTTTAAGGTTCTGTTTGACCCTATGCGCAGTTAGTTTGTATATAACTAGAGTCTTGTTTATTCGGTTGTAAATGTGGGAGCTTTGGGCACCATAGTGTCGTCGCGCTAGTGCAGAACGACATTGAACGGACGGACATACAGGAAAGCCTATTCGTCGACCAGTGACGTTACTGTCTAATGGCATCTTGGATTGACGACGCAAGACAGTGCGGAGAATGTATAGCTGTCTCACCGTTAGCACCTTGGCATCGGAGTACAGCTGGGCGGTGGGGTAGTCTCTTTGACGGAAATACATCACTTTGAGTACAGCCCGCTGAGCTCGTTCCACCCTAAGCATCACGGTTTTAAAAGTCCCACCCCACACAGGAATGCAGTAACTCAGTATAGACTCACACAGGGAACGATACACAAGAGAAGCCGTTTTAATGTCAGCTGAGTGTCTGAGCTCCTTAAACAAGTACATAAGTTTACGAAGCCGGGAGCACAGGGAATCCGTATGAACACGCCAATCCAGCCTTTCGTCAATGTGAACACCTAAGTATTGAATGCTTGGGACCATAGTCAGACAGGTACAGTTGCAAGATGCTGCATCGTGACAAATATGTGCAATTACTGTTTTAGAAGTTGAAGGTGGTTTAGGTGCGTTTGGCGGTTGATACTGAATTACTTTGGTCTTGGATATATTTAGCGTCAGTAGGTTAGTGGAAAGCCACTTCATAACAGTTCGCAAAGTAAGTTCAGTTCTATGCTTAGCTTTGTCCCAGTCCTTATCGCATATCAACAGTGCTGTGTCATCTGCATAAGTAAAAATGTCACATTGAATGAGCGGTAACTGACAGAGATCGTTAATATATATTTGAAATAGCGTGGGTCCCAAAATACTTCCTTGAGGTATGCCGTAGCCGATAAACTCTTCGTCACTAAAAATGGAATCAATCTTAACACTTTGGCTACGCCCACTGAGGTAATCTTTGAAAATATTTAGGGCCACACCACGTATTCCCATGTGCTCCATTTTGGCCAAAAGTCTGGGAATGGAAACTGTATCAAAAGCCTTGGTTAAATCTAGGAAGACACCATAGCATTTAAGGCGATTGTCCAGCTTGTCGACCAAGGCGTTTGACAAATCAGAGACAGCGTCTTCCGTGGAGACTCCTGAGCGAAAACCTTACTGGTTGTTTGCGATAAGCTTATTTTTTAATAAAAAATCAGACAGATTGGTGTTGAGGATTCGCTCAAGCACCTTGGACAAAGAGCTAAGCACTGAAATTGGCCGATAGTTGGACTCATCGTCCTTGGCTCCACCTTTGTACACTGGATGGACTACTGCTCGTTTGAAAGCTTTCGGGAAAATGCCCGAAGTGATGGAGCAGTTGCAAATATGGGCAATGAAAGGAGCCAGAATTCTGCCAGATTGCTTGATAATGTAAGAAGGGATGTTGTCCCATCCCATTGCACAATCACTGCGCAGCCTATTTATTGTACTTATTATAAGTGTTTCATCAACTAATGGAATAGCTAAAGAGTCCATTGGAGACGGGGAAGAAGATGTGTACGAGGATTGGTTGCTGCAGTCAAATTTTGATGCCAGGTCCCTTCCAACATTTACAAAATACTTATTGGCTTTGTTTACTGATTCGATAGAGTCAATAGAGGATTTCAGCAGAGCATTAGGCAGGTGTTTCTGTTTGTTGCTATGTGTAATAGACTTAATGACTTTCCAAGTAGCTCTAGGGTTGTTATTAGCTTTTTGAAATTCGACCTTCTCATAGGCACGTTTCAATTTTTTAAGCAAAGAATTGCAAAAGTTGCGGTATCGGGTATATGACGTCTTTAGTATTAAATCATTGGGAGATTCCGCAACCCGTCGGTGCATTCTGTCTCGGTTACGAAGGCATCTTATTAAACCAGTGGTCATCCAAGGTTTAATAACTGTTTTCCTACTGGGAGTGCGAACAATTTTAGTATGCTTAGTTATGACAGTCTGTAAATCGCCAATTAAAAGATTAGTTGCAAGATTTGGGTCCATAGTATCAAGGATAGAAGTGAAATCATGTTTATCTAAATCATTTTTAATGGCCTCATAGTCATATCGAAGCGAGGTGTTTTTTGAGCGAGATCTCACTGGTTTTTCTACGTCGAGGAATATGGCAATGGGTAGATGATCAGTAATGTGGGTGTCCAGCACGGCAATTCTGGCAGGGGATTTAGTTTTCATCATAACATGATCCAGACAGTTATCCAACCTTGTCGGCAGAATATGGCCAGGTAAGAGGCCATGGGTTGCCGTCAAGGTTAAATAATCATCCGAACGACGATCAGTATTACCTGGTTTGATGTCAATATTAATATCGCCTATTATCATAACATTATTTTTAGACTTTAATGATGTTATTATTTCGCTCAAAGTAGAGTAAAAATTAGCAAGGTTTAGATAGGATGGGGATCGATACACTGCGATTATAGCTGTATTATCGAAGCAAGATACCAAGCAGTTGGCATCCGAGATCATTGGTTCATACGTTGTACAATTAATTGTGTTTTTAGCAAAAATTACAACTCCGTCATTTTTTATTGGGTTGTTTTTTGTGGAGTGTGAGGTATAACCCGGTAATATAGGGATGTCACCTGAAACCTGCAACCAGCATTCGGTAAGGACTATAAAATCAAAATCAATTTTTGTTACTGTTATCATGGTGACAAATTGGTCTAAATTCTTTTTTATACTCCTAATGTTAATATGTATAATTCGAAGGCTACGATCGCAACATTCTAAAGAATTCAGGCATTGTTCAGGAGTACAGGTATAGGAATCAGCAATGGTAACATTATCTATTTCATGAGTAATTTGTTCAATATTCATCATTTTTAATTATATAAGTACGCGCAAAACAGATCGTATTTGGAGGTGCGGACATCTGTCTGTTTACTTTTGCGTCATTAATAGAACTTGAACCGCTGCTGATGTGTAGGTAGACGATAAAAAATAAAATATTAGAAGTTTCGCGGGTATACATAACAGTGTGTGACGTGACTGCATAGTCCACTCCAGTCGTGCTAACTAAGTGTTTACTTTTAGAGTTTTTTAAGTTGAGGCTATGTAGCCTATTATTTATTGTTGTTGAAGTAATTGATAAAGACAAGAAAATAGTGTTAAATATTGCGATTGTGATCAAAAGTGTAAACATGTGCAATTCCGCAAGCGAAAATAGTGAGTACAGAAAACAATTAAATTTACAATTGTCGTGTAGTGGAGCTGTGTTTTTTTTTGAAGGTGAGTAGTGTAGTGAGTGCAGAAGTATTGCTATATTGTGAGTAGTGAAAGTGGTGAATGGAATAGTGTTTAAATGACCAGGTAGATAATACTCCGGGATGGCAGTAAATATTATTAATAGTTTTGCAGATATATAGTATAACGTATTCAGGGTTAGCGTTGTTTGGTCTATAGGTAATATATTTGTATGATAAGTAGTTATTATACGGAAACATTTTATCTTTGTGTGTATATTGTATTTGTTTGTATAGACTTGAGTTTGTATTGTTTGTATGCAATATTTTGTTAAGGTATTGATGTATGAAGAAGTTCAGCGACGTACACCGGTCGACGATCGCCAGGCATACCCATAACTGTGGTGTTTAATTTGTCGTTCCTTTCTCGTATTTTGTTGTACGTTCGCACAGCTGAGATGAGTGTCTGCCTAGTTTTTACGGTAGTAAATTCAGCAACTATTGGAGGTGGGGTGGTTGAGCTGTTAGACTTTTGTGGAACACGATAGATATCACGCAGCTCTGTTTCAGCGACGCGTGCGCCAACTATTTTGCCAATGTTACACACTGTTTTGGTGAGACTGGCGCTAGATTCAGCAGCCTCCTGTGGGATGTTACGCAGTTCAATGGCAGAGGACCTGGATTTGTGCTGTAGATCATTTATTTTCTGTTCCAAATTTTCAATATATGTTTGTTGGTCATGTCGCTCTTTTCTCAACGTTTCAACCTCCGTTTTTAAATCTTCGAATTGCTTGTTGAAAAATTCGATTGATTGGACGATTTCAGCGTTTGACTTACGGATTTCTGTGTTGGACGCCTGTATTTGGTTGTTTTGCTTCTTGATATCGCCTATATCCGATGACAGCTTAGCAATTAATTTAGTCTGGTCCGCCAGCTGCTTTGCAATGACACTGTCCTGCTCCTTTTTCTTTCTTAGTTCTAGCGGGCTTTTCTCATCCGATTCACCTTGCGGCGAGTCATCGTTGCGCGGACGCTTAAACCTGCTAGTGTTGACATAGCCGCACTCGGTTACGGCCGTGGTGATATCAGGTTCCGATCGTGTTTCCGTACTGCCCATAACACTAAACTGTGTTTTGGGCGTAGTCGGTGGAGTGCGCTGGTTGTTCATAATTTTTACGGATAATAGAACTAGTAATTATCGTAAACAGCACGTCGTAATATAGGCCAGTAACACGTCGAAATATAATTATGTATGGAATTCGAATTTTGGAATTCACAAAAAGCGATCGACCACTCAGTTGGGGTTCGAACTTGCGCTCAAACCGATCGTGAACTAAGGTCGACTGTTGGACCACCGAACCAAATTAACTTAGTCAAACCGTGTTGAAATTGAGCATAGTATTAGACAGTTCCAGTACTCAAATGGAACAAAAACGGTTACAAATGACTCATGAGGCTATTTTTTTTTCACTATTCAAATGTTCACAGTCACTTTGTCTTTGTTTTCTTTTTTTATACACTTTAATGCACTGTTTTATCGTTTATAAATTGTTAACACTTTGGTTTATAATAAGGTCACTGTTCTGATTGTCACTGCACTTGATTTTCAATCATAAATCCTTGTTTGTATAAAGATAAATTTTCACTTTGTTTTATAGACTGGATTCTGTTCGATTTTCTTCAAGATAAGACTTTTACTTATTAATTGAAACTTGTTGAACAGTTTGTACCAGAAAAGGTCCTAAAAAAGTAAGATTTACTATTTTTAAGCAATTTAAGACACAGAGCGGATTCGAACTCAGGGATCGGTCGTGCGCGCCGTTGAAGAAATATAATTTACGCAAAGTAAAGCGCCTCGATTCGAACCCACGACCTACAACTTGTATGTCGCGGCCGATACCACTGGGCCACCACTGCTTCTAATTTCTAAAGTTTGCTTAAATTTAAAGTTACAAAATTTGTTCGATTTTTTTTTTCGTATACCTACCCTAATATTTCAGGACAGTCCGTCCAGCTGAACTTTTTTTTAATTTTGCTTTTGCCGAGCATTCCATAAAATACTGACATATGCACGTGTCTGCAACAAAATTTCATGAAACTAAATTGTTTAACAACAAATTCCAAACTCTATACTCACAGTTGTTGTCAAAAAATTTCAGAAATGTTTGACAATTTACATTGTAAGCGATTAACTTAATTTTCCTAATTTAAAATCAAGTTAAAGTAACAGCTTTAGCTTTAATTGATATTTTAGTCCGGTCAAATTAGGCATATCAAAGTGCATTAATTCTCATAGAGCTGAAAATTTGTACGAATATTCGGAACACTATTATAAATGAAATGTTAAAGGTCCCTATCGATCGCAACCGATCGATCACGCTTGCAAAAAAAAAAAATTCAATGTCTAAGTTCGCAAATATGGGTTTTTTTGCGTTTTTTAGCCGAACGGTAAAATAAGTCAGACAAAAATTGTAGATTATGCAATTATCTATAAAAAAACATCTACAATTTTTCTCCTGAATGTCACCTTTTCTGTGATATAATGGTTGAAAAAGTTGTACTCTTCATAGTATGCACACGTTTCCAGTATTATACAAACCGGATACCCGGATAACCGAGAAAACCGGATAACCAACTGATTAGAAACCCGGTTTTTATGGTACAGCAAAACTGGGTTTTTCGTTTTTTTCGGTTATGTTTTTCATATGTTATTGATTTAATAATAATTTAATTTTGGCAACCAAAACATTATATTTATCACTTACAAACGTGGTCAGGATGGCGAGGCGGCGTTAGATCCTATTTCGGTCATGTTAATTTAGATCCTTGTCATGTCACACTACTATGCCACTCTGCCACCATTTTGTTTAACGGTCAGTCTATGTATATGTATAGTGATACAAGTGCACGTGTTGTGTTTGTCGGCGATTAAATTGCAGATTTCATTTTATTAAGGTAAGTTTGATCACATTCTTTTATATCAATGCTAATATTACATGAAGTGTATGGCCAAATACTGAAATGTAATCATTAATAATATAACAATTAAATGTTTATTTTTATTTTCATAGCAATATTGATGGTGGTTATGGCAGCCATTACGTTCTTATTTTTGTAAATATGTAATGTACTTATAAATAAGACCCTGTTTTTGTTTGAAGTAGTTTGAGCTGATCACATAAGCATATTGTTACATTTAAATTTTAATGTTTTGAATGTTTTGATTACGTATATTAATAACGAAGTTAAATTAATGGTTTTTGGATAATGGTTTAGAATTACAAAGAGTGCGTTTTTTTAGTAAGTAGTAGATGATAAGTTTTTACATTAGGTAACATGACACAAATGTGGCCTAATGTTTGCTTACTTGTCTTCAATTTAGTTTTTGCACCTAAAGTGCATTTAACTAGACTACGTTGCCTAAAACTTCCTTCCAGTTGTCCGTTTTATTTTCAAGATTATGATGATGAACGTTTGCTACAATGGCACTTAATATTTACAGAAAGAAAATCATGAAGAGGACTGGCGATGTAGATGATGCCGATACAGCGAAGAGAAAATATGTGCAAAATAAAAAATCTACTGGTGATAAATCATTAGTATGGTTTTAGTTTTTAATAAGTTTTATTCTATGTTATGTATAAAGAAAAGAAACCTTTTGTATTGTTATTTAGTAGTTGTAGCTTATTTCAGTCCAAAAAAATCTCATTATTATAAACATAAGTGAGACAAACGTAAAAATCACATATTTTGATAAGACATTTTTTTTTCTTTTTTTTATTGCATTTTCATTTCTTGCACACATATTTCTCATTTCTTTAATAAATATTGAAAAAATACGAAAAATCTGATTTAACCGGTTCACCGAATTCGTTTTGTTAACAAAAAACCTGATAAAACCGGTTTTCCTAAGCAACCTGGTTTTTGCATGCCCTAGTTTCCAAGCCACCTGGGAGGTAGTGTACTTGGCGCGTTTTTTTTAACGTGGTTTTCCCGATAGGTCTATTCCAAAAGCTATTGTGATCCTGTTTAATTCAATACTAACTATTCAAAATTATGTAAAAACTGGTACTATTTATTTTGTCCTTGAATAAAAAATTTGAGATCGATAGGAACTTTTTACATTTCATTTATAATGGTGTTTCGAACATTCGTACCAATTTTCAGCTCTATGCGAATTACTCTAAACCTACCCCTATTTTTTAGTCTAATTTGACCGGACTATTTAACACTGTCAGCCGAAGGATTTAGGGTACTGACATTCCTATTAAATGTATGAGAAAGTTTAACTGAATGTTCTAGTACAAAGTGCAGTGTTTAAAGCAGATCGTGTTCACAATTGCCACTTTGTAGAAATTATTACAAGTATAGAGAGAAATTTTACTAATGTTACTTTCTGATTAAGATATACACGTTTTTCACTCGAAAATTTATTATTCTGTAAAATATTGAACATATATACATCGCTTTACCTATTTCGTAAGAGCAAACAGACGCCTGATAATACAAATCCTCCTCGCGTCGTGTTCCTCATTACTGAGGGTCGTGATTACCCCGACAGGAGATCAACTTTTCTCTGACAATGATTCTCCATCTGTGTCTGTCCTTGGCGACGTGGAGTGCATCGTGCAGCTTGGTGTTCAGTGTTGCTCAGACCATCTGATCGGGCTGCGGGCCATCGGGCTCTTGCCTTCGACCTTGTCAGTGATCATCAGCTGCTCGAGGTTATGACCATGATAAAAATACAAATACTTAACTAGAACTCCGCAGACGTGGAGGTATCGGTATATTAGGAATTTTATAATGATAGTGTTATAACTTAAAATTATGAGTTTAGTGATTTTGTTATTCCTTTACATATCTATCGATTGAGTTTCAATCATTATTTTTATTTAACACTGTAAATACACGAGTAGGTCGATCCTATGAAGGTATAATACGAATTGTTATCTTTTATCACAATCTAAAGTTGAAAAGAACATTTTATTGCTGATACAAAATTTCACTCAATAGAAACAGCGTAAAAGCTTTGATGTTTTTCATTATTTATTCAGCCAGTAAAAACCAGTTAGTATTGAAATACTAACTGGTTTTTATTGAAACGCTTGCTGTCCTCGAATATATTCGTATCCCAAAATCGTTTATTTATACGCTATATTATCCTGTGATGAAACTAAACTATCTGTCTACTGCATTTTCTGAAACACAGGATATTCGTCTTTTGGTTCATAGCATTCATTCAACTCTACAATAATGAACTATCTATCTAAATATATAAAAGAAGAAAGTGACTGACTCACTCACTCACTTACCATCAACGCACAGGCCAAACGGCTGAAGCTTCAATCATGAAACTTGGCACGTAGGTTCCTTTGGTAGTGTAGGTGAGCACTAAGAAAGGATTTTTGGAAATTCCATCCGTAAGGGCGTGAAATAGGGGATGAAAGTTTGTATGAAAATCCGTCAGTTTTAAAGTCAGGATCTTCATATTTTGGCTTTAGGCTGAAGATTATAAAATAACTTACACGTGTCTCAACGATTTTGAAGATTCCACCCCCATGAAGGTGAAAAGGGGAATGCAGTTATGGGAATAATTAAATCGTCTAGAGACTTGAAATTTTGCACATAGATACTTTATACTGTGCAGGCATCCACTAAGAAAGGATTTTTGTGAATTCCACCCCTAAGGGGGTGAAATAGGGGATGAAAGTTTGTATGAAAGTCGGTCAGTTTTAAAGTCAGGGTCTTCATATTTTGGGTTTAGGCTGAAGGTTAAAAAATAATTTACACGTGTCTCAGCGATTTTGAAAATCCCATTAGGGGGGAGAAGGGGGATAAAGTCATGGGAATAATGAAATCATCTAGACTTGAAATTTTGCACATAGATACTTTATACTGTGCAGGTATCCACTAAGAAGGGATTTTTGTGAATTCCACCCTAAGGGGGTGAAATAGGGGACGAAAGTTTGTATGAAAGTCGGTCAGTTTTGAAGTTAGGATCTTCGAATTTTACCTACCCTACCCTACCTACCCTGCCTACCCTACCCTACCCACCCTACCCTACCCACCCTACCCTACCTACCCTACTCTACCTACCCTACCTACCCTACCCTACCTGCCCTACCTACCCTACCCTACCTACCCTACCTACCCTACCCTACCTACCCTACCCTACCAACCCTACCCTACCTACCCTACCTACCCTACCTACCCTACCTACCCTACCTACCCTACCTACCCTACCTACCCTACCTACCCTACCTACCCTACCTACCCTACCTACCCTACCTACCCTACCTACCCTACCTACCCTACCCTACCTACCCTACCCTACCTACCCTACCCTACCTACCCTACCCTACCTACCCTACCCTACCTACCCTACCCTACCTACATACCTACCCTACCAGTGTAGGTAAGGTACCATTTTTTTTTTCTTTATTTTTTTTTTCGTAATATCCTTCTCCTAACAATAACAAACACAACAAAAAAAGAATGAGCGAAATTGGATCAAAATTGAAATAAGCATAAAATGAAATGCTATCATGGATGGTATTAAATGAAAATTATTTTGTATGAATCATATTGAAACAATCCAAACCATCCATTGGTTTTTCACCGCAGATTCGATTGTTGTAAAATGGTCGTAATAAGGTCTACATTTCTTTCGGGTATCTCTGAACTTCTGTTTTGGCTTTCTTTGTGCATGGAGCCCACCCTTCGTTGCAGCGTCATCGGGTTGATTATCAGTGCTGGGCTTGCTAATCATCTCTTTTATAATTTGTTCCCGAAATTCTAAAATACTTATTTTTTTTTTCCTTTTTCAAATTTTAAGCATTTACTAACATTGTGCCACAGACAATCTCAATGATCAGCTTACGGTACCACTTTAGGGTTATCTAAGGCTGGTATAGTACGACGCCGTCTGATCAGAAATATCTACCCCCTTATTCGCATTATTATAATCCAAAACAAGAGAGAGAAAGCATAATTCAATTCCTGTCCGTGTCTACCGGTGGCGCACTCCGTCTGGGCAAGACTTTTGGTTCATGGGGCGGTGATGTACCACCGGTGGCCAAATGAAGATTTGCGCCGTATGATACCAAGTACATATTGTTTGTTACTACTCATGAGGTGCCAGTCTGAACGTGTTAATAAGGCGCAAGGACAAACTCTGACGTATGCTGGTGTAGATTTGAGGGAGAATTGCTTTTGCCATTGACAGTTCTATGTAGCGTGTTCACGTGTTAGCTCATCAAATAGTCTGGTGATATTGGTGTGGACATGCAAAATGGTTTAAAATGTTGTTTATAAGGAAATACTTTAATTTAATTACTTACTTATGCGTATGATTACTTATTATTAGTCATGAATAAACACAGAAATAGTGAAAGGACCCTATCCCTTCACTATTTCTGTGTTTACGGGACAAGGATAGAGCGTATTGATGATAAAGTAGGTAAGTATAAGTCTGTCCTAAGAAACAATTTCGCATTACATTATTTTTTTACTTTTTCTCTACATAATGTTAAAATATGATAAGGAGAAGCATGTAGTCTACGCGTGCGAAGCCGCGGGCAACAGCTAGTAAATAAATATAGAGATACAAATTATCTTCATTGCCGAATAAAAACGTAACCGATAAAGCGGACCTATAAACGGAGTGCTGTATATTTTGTCGGATCAGTATTTTTTACTGGATTCAGAATACTGTCATGTGTGTGAGCTCGCTCATACAACTACATACGTTATCGCCGAATAAAAGCGTATACGATAAAGCGAACCTGTAAAACGGGCCTCTGTATGAACGAGCACTGAGACCTGGATAAGTGAGAAACCTAAGTTTCCGGAACCGGGACGAATCGAAGTGAGGAACTTCCATAGCTGGCACTTATGCTGAGGTCCCGACACTTCAACACTGAATAACCTCAGTTAATAGGTCAAAACAATCCTCTTTATCTGGGGTTACTTCTTTCGATTTTATCTTCATAATTACCTCTATAATTGAGACAGCGAGTGTGTTACCTCTTTTACTGAGACTACTTATATTTTAAAGAATCCTTTTGCTAATTATTGTTTTCTCTGAATTTTATTGGTATCTCTGTAACTGAGATAATGTCACCAAAGGTCTTAGAATTAAAAACAAGGTGTAAAAATGTCTTAGTTACTATTTAATAAACCATAATACACAAAATAAATTACTTCGCAAAATGGCGGACTTTGGCACTGAGGTTGAAATTTTCAATCTCCGCAAATTACCAGGATTTTTTATTTTAATATTTTCTCAGTATAACTACTAAATATATTATATTATTTTCTAAAATGCATATTACACCAATAATCATACATATTTTACAAAAATAAAACAGAATGGGCTATCCCAAGAACACTATCTATATACTTGGTGACAGCGAAGCTGTTAAACAGCTATAGAAATACTGAATAATTAATAATTAAACTTGATGCTTACGAATGATACTCGTTAATATAGTGTATGGAAGGGTAACATAATTGATTTTCAATTTGTTACGTTATACGAACAGAATAGCGTGCAGCCGTATCTTAGCACAATGCTACTATAGCACTACAGGTGCACGGTCTTGTCTCGCGACATTAGACTGGAATTGTTGCTCACTACATACAATACACAGCCATGCTATCGTTACCCGACTACCACACACATACCAAGGTTTCAGACACCAGTACTGCAATGAATAAAATATACGAGCAGTCCCAAAGTTTAATCTTGTCTTGCTGGAACACTAGAACGTCACTACGCTCCTAATAGTGTCTCGTGCTACCATGATGCAGCGAATCAACAGTATAATTACATAGAGGATCCAGACCCTAAGTATGTAGGTACTACGTACCGGTCAAACATTTTATTTTATACCCGTAGTAGTGGCTAAAGGTTATTCTCACCGCCCTGACCCGAATATGGCTTTAATTCCATTAAATTAGCTGCAACATCATACGGTTGATTTTGAAATTATTATTTTATTTTCAACCTCAGTTTAACGGCTGCTGCGGTGCATAGGAGAAGATATATTATTCAATGTTTTAAACATACGAGTAGAAGTAATAATTAATATCCTGGTACAAACTGTACTAATAGCAAACTATATGAGCATATTCAAAGCACTAGATAAAACTTAAACTCCGCTTAACTGGTAAAACGAGATAAGAAGCGTACTAAATTCCCGCACGTTTTTACGGCGATTTGTTACGTGTCTCCTTAGAGATAAAAAATATAAATATTTTAAAAAGGCCCTGGCAACATGTCAAGGCGGCATGTCTAAGTGGCCCCCTCGCCTCTCGCTACCGCGCCGTTAGCCCGACAGTTCCGAGTGTATGGGGCGTAAACTCAGTAATCGCACGAGCCGAGTGCCTTCAACGATCCTTTTACGCGATGTAATACGCGAGCGAGGATAAATGCCGTTTTGAAATATATCGCACTTTTATTTCACTTCATCGTCTATGAAGAATTGTAAACCCCGCCCTGTTAGCACAAGTTATTGCATCAATTCCTCCACGTCGTAAACACTCCACTAAACTTTAAAGACACTTCCAAACCAATTAAAGTGGACGCACACCAAGAAGGTTGGTTCAACTTGTGCATATCAAATGAAGCGGGCCGCAGGTACAGAGAGTTGGGGACTCGCGGCGTGCTAGTTTGTCCCCCGGTGTTTGCCGTTGAACCATATTTCTGCACCATTGAAAACTTAATTATGAGTGTTCCGGCTGAACCCACGCCACACAAGCCTAACTATAATGCGGTGCGACCTTGTTACCACGTTTTCTTAATAACATTAAGACACCATCAAGTGGAGTGTCAGTCCGGCCTTTCAAAACTAAACGTGCGGCTTTTACGAAAACCCTAAGTTTGGCCATCTATTTATTTTAGGCCCAAATAAACAGTATCAATCAACTAACTAGCTACGTACCTACAAATGGCTACCAAAGAATATAAGTCTCTTAGAAAACTTAAACCATTAAACGTTACACAAGAGTACAGGTTTTGGATAGTGGCCAAATTTAAAAAGTTAATACTTTTCGTGAGTATCTAACTCTTGAGTCTTCCTCTGCAAAACGCCTTTATTCTTGAGAAGTTTCTTGTAATACTGCACCACCAGCTGATCCGGCATTAATAAAATTAACTGCAGTAAAAATGGCCCGCATTGTCTATAATGTTGGCGACATTAACATTGTAGCCAGTAATATTAAGTGCCATTTAATTATGGACCATTCATTAACCTTTTACGAGCCGTTAGTCATAGTGACTTTGTAGCCTATTTGAGGCAACTGAATTGCACGTTCTGGATCTGAATACGAAATTGAATTGGACTCAGCCAGTCATACAGAATGGACTTATTGAACACGATTTACTGGTCCACAATGAATAGGTGCCAATAACCATGACCAAATCCATTTCAGAATTCAACTCAAACGTTCGGTACCGCTAGAAATGACGTGCAAATTATGTAACGTGCAATATAAATACTAGACAGATAGCTGGGTTTAACTCCAATAGTTTAATGTTGCTTAGTAGATACAAATTCAGTGAAACAGTTTCCAATTAAACAAATTAAATGTTGTAACAACTGAAAAACGTATTAGCTAAACTCGAAACAGAATTTATCTACCTAGCCGAAACACGCCAAGTTCATCTCACCTTCATTTTATTTGTTCGTTCGCTGTTAGTAACTAGGGATCAGGAAAAACTAAGTTCCAACTTGTCTAATTAATTAAACGCTAACTCCGAGTTTTCATTAAGGTCTCAATTATTATTAACAATGTATGCCAGTACGAGAAACTAACGAACAAGCGGTTGGTATCATCACAACAGAGGTATCGTGGTATCAATAAGACTATTATTTAGCAAAGTACGAAGTTGTGGAGTTGCCAAACAACGAGAACTTTGGTACAGGCGCCTGACTCTCACTCTGCGTTTGCCGTATTCGTTGTGATACAACATAAGTGTGTAGGTAGGTGGGTATTCTCGTATCGTGCCCCGCCACAACGAATTAAAACTTTTCTATTTAGAAGAAACATGGTTCTAACGGAGCAATGCCATTTGGGAGTAGGAACACAAGTAATAATGCCGTCTCCTCTAGAAAACATACGTGTTTTTGTTCGTTGAATTATTGCTTCGTCGAAGTTGGAACATAGTGTATTTTCAGCTTGATGTAAGCCATCTCAGTAAACGTTTCGTTTAAGTGGAAGGTCGTACATAAAAGTCTCTTGTTAAATTAGGGATAACAGACAGAACCTTTGTAGTAAAATTTAATGGAGTTATTCAGCAATAGATATGTAATCGTACACCCACATTTCGATTTGTTATTTCAAAGTCCAGGCTCCCGGTTTCTAGGAATGCCTCACAGTAAACCCTGTGTAGAAAAAAGTAAAAACCCTCATATATTTTCCGAAGCGTTATTACATTTTCAATGATTCTACTTTACTGAGTTGAGCTTAATATTTATGTTAGTAGAATTACTATTATATTTCATTATTTTATAACATTCCAAAAAGCCAAAAGCCTCGTAGTTATAAAACGTTCTACTGCTTTTTTCGATATTTTCTTCGTAAGTTCTAAAGAGCTTACAAAATACATAAAAGTATCTCCATTGATATTGAGCCAGAATATTTTCCCCGTGACGTAAGCCCCTCTGGATATTATACATCATGCATTTTTAGTGGGTGGGAAAACTTTCAGGGGCGAATACATTCGTTACAAACAAACAACTTTTGTTCTACGACTGTGAAAACAGCATAAAAACACCTTTTCGTGCAAAATATATGTTGCTAAGTACGTATGTGTATCTAAAGTACAGAAAGTTGTCTGTCTATAAGACAGACTTTTTTTTCAATAAAGATCACAATAAAAATAATGAGTTAAGATCAAACCTACCTTTATTATCCAAACGAAAAAAGAAGAATGTCACAAGAACTGAACATACACGCATTATATTTTTGAGAAAATCGCACACGGACGTACCTACGGCTCGAAACCAGAACCTCCTTCAACTAGGTTGGTAAAATAATTAGGAACGCACACCCCGAATTGCGCGCCCAAACGCTTTGGCAAAACAGTTCGGAAGCACATTATTCCTTTAGTTAAACCACGTTAAATAAAGATTGTATTTGCACAGAGCCCTTATTTGCGGAGGTTTTACTTATTCACTAGTACGCAGTTTGTGCGGTGGACAAATAATGTTCTATATGTGCTCTCCATGATCCTATTTATTTTTCACAAAGAATAAATTGGACCGTTTTATTGATCTTCGCCTGTATGGTTGTGGATAGTAACGTAAGGTCCTGGTTTTATTTGCAAGACAGAGCAATACTATCAAATAAAAATATTAAATTATGGTCTATTGCCACACAAACTCGTCAACAATTCAAATAAAGAATTTTTACTATTCTTCTCTTTTACTTTGTGTAAAAGTTTCTGTTGTGTTTTGTCTATGCCGAATAAATGGTTTTCTTATATTCTGTTTAATCCAATTCAATCCTAAGTGTACCGATCGACAATCTATTGAATATGCAATTATGACACGATATCTTGCAAAAATACCACGATTCAAACAGTAAAACGGCCCATTACTTTAGAACGGCTGAACTGATTTTCATCAAACATATCGATAAAGTCAACCCTCAAACAAAAAAAGAAACAATCAATGGAAATCAGAATCGGTCCATCCGTTTTTCCCTTCTTTTTCCGTCGGGGTTAAAAACAAACTCCTTAGTCACTTTCTTTAAAAAAGGATTCTCATAAAAATGAGTTAATAAACAACATTAAGCATTCTTTCCACATGACATCCCGCTAAAGTGTTCCCCAGGCTGCCAAGCTTGTAAGTGAGACAAATTGCACTTTTAATTAACTCCTGTGACGCCTAGCCACTGCCCACCGGCAGCTAAAATTCTCAGGGCCTAAGCTTTTGCATGCAAATTAACACCACCGCCGTATTGATCCGACGGGCTAATCTCTCGCCTTATTAAAGCCTGACACGTTTACTCTTGGCCTTATCAGAAAATGAGTTTTGCAGTTCGCTGGCGAGGAATAGTTGCGGCTGTGCTTTTTATTATGCAGTTTTGGAGACTGTTGCAGGCTGCATGTGAAGGATAAGGTACAGAATAATGAAGTAATAGTGGCTTTATGGCTCTAACAGATCAAAATTGTAATTTGTTATGACGCTATGTGTGGTTATGGTGTTCATTCACTTATATCTATCAATGTTGGGTAGTAACTAGTAAGACGTCAAGGAGTTCAAATAACAGTCGGTAAATAATATTATTACCCAATTGAGGGGTTAGCAAAATTTTCAATAATACAAACAGCTAGGTATTGAATACTTAGGGAAGACTTTTGTCACTCTGAAAAACTAGAAAATACCCTCTTGAACTCACATTTTAAGAACCATAACAACAAGACGTTGCAGACTTCCGAAATAACGTGCGATAATTCCCTTGTGCACCGTTCCCCAATTCCCTCACACTTGAAAGTATTTAAGGGGCTTACAGAGTTTTGGCATCACGTAGGATCATGACCACCTAATGACGTTAACTGCGACTGCGCCTTAAGCACTTTCGGAAGTATGTCGAAGACACATAAATGGTTGGCGATCTCTGGCCGCAATATCCAACTTTAAGGGAACTAAGTTGAGACTTTGTGCATTAAACTGAAGGTAGATTCATTAAGTCTTTGTGCTTGAGAGGCTGAGCTGGTCTGAGAATGAGTTAGTAATCGTAATTGTCTTTTGGTGATGTCTAGCTGGCTTTTAATAATTTCAGCGATGTTCTATTTACGTAACATAGTAGGTATCTATTTTTTCTTTTGATGAAATGACGTTTCAGTTGCAGAAGAAGAAGAATCTTCAGCTTCCTAAAAACCGACCATTTGACGACTGCTGTAGGCTGATGATGATACATAGACTATATCAAAACTGACTCAGGTATATTTTTTTCTAAAGTGCCTAAAATATTCGCAATACACTTACAGAACAATCAATAGAGCTCAGATTTTAAACAATAAAGGTACATTAACCAAAGGTAGGTAATATCACTTAGAAATACGTGCACGCATAAATATAAAGTCCTTTATAGCGATGCTTTTATGCAGTCCTCACTCTTTTGAAGAATCTCGACTTTGCACGACACTTTTCTACTTTCTGACTATACGAGTCATGAAGCACTACCCAACTACTCAATGATATTGTGAGAACGTAAGTAAGTACTAGGTAAATACGTCTGATAGCTTACTTCAACTTTAGGGTCCTTCAATGTCACTCCGGAGAACTCTTCTTCATTATTAATTTCTAATTTCAACTGTACCCTTTTCGGATGAAGTGATTACTTTAATGAGAAACCATTAACATTTTAACGGAGATTTAGTATCAGAGGAGATTTTAGTGTCTGCCCACAGTTTTCCAGAGAATCAGATAATACGCCTACTGATCGGATTAAAGGAGATCTGTGCCATTATCTTCAGCGCTATAACGTTCTTTTTTGCTGCGAACTGTTCGCTTGCGGAGTTAAAGGGCTAATTAAATGAAGATTATTATATTGCTTTGTTACTTTGAGGGTCCATTTTTTGCCACGATCAGTCATCCCTTATTCGTGCGCCTTTGAAGGTATTTTAATTATCTACACACCTTTGTAGTTCCATTCAAGCGATTATGATTGGGTGGCATAAAATTACCCGATGAATATTTAGCTAGTGGTAATGAATGTTATGAAAACTGGTATGAATCGCCACGCTAGCCCACTGATTTTTAGGCTAATTCCACTCCTGGTTTTAGGTTTAGTTAAGTTTATTTTAATTGACGACAGTGATTACCAAGATTAACGTAACTTGTACCTAGTGCTCCACCGTGACGATTGCGTGATTTCGGTATTTTGTTTTTTGCTGTTGTGTTGTGTGAAGTTGTCTGTGTCGAATAAATGTGTCTATTATATTCTATTCAAGAGATGGCAGCAATAAACCCATTGATTATCCAACTATCGATAATTAGATACATCAAGGCTTGCGACAAGTTGCCAAGCCGCAAGATTAAAGTCTTCGCGTGATCCCAGTACAAATTGGGCGTTTAATGAGAAGGTTGGGAGTGGGCGGCCGGATTAGCTCCAAATGAATCAAAGTTGCCCTCACTCGCCCCATCGATCGCCTTCCCGATCAACTATACGTGTTTACTGTTGTTTAGTGCCCATTCAGTTAATTAACTAAGTTGATTGTTCATTAGAAGTAGAGGGAACATTTATACCTTTGGAATTCAATGAAAAAAGAGAGGAATTGAGTTGGGTTCAGAATAGAGGGTCTATTGTCTTTTAGATACATACCAACTGCTAATAAATGAGAAAAACTTAGTGGTATATTTTTACATTTGTGTAATCATGATTATTTTCATCTATTAACAACAGGATATAGTATCGCTTTTGTAGCATTTGTCGGATATTATACAACAATGTCAATCCTGCGACGGAGACTTCAATCTTGGGTGGTGTTAATGAAAGTGGAAGAATTCGGATTCTTGACATTATAGTACAAAAAATAATATCAGGACTAGAATGCGAGTTCTATGTACTCTTTCCTATATTAAAATACAATTACATGTCTTGTAAAATACCATTGTCTTACTGTATGGATCAGAATGTTGGGCTGTGAAAAAGATGGATGAATAGAGATTGCATGTAGCAGAGATGAGAATGTTGAGATGGATGTGCGGAGTGACGAGAATGGATAAAGTGAGAAATATCAGAGGAAGTATGAAAGTGGCGCCAGTGACAGAAAAATTTAAAGGAAACCGTTTGTCTTGGTATGGTCATGTGATGAGGAGGGATGAAACGCAAGTTACTAAAAGAGTTATGAATATAAATGTGGATGGCTGGAAAGGGGACGGCGAAAGAAAAGATGGATGGACTGTGTGAGGAGTGATATGAAAGAAAAGAGAGTCAGTGATAACGTGACGGGGGACAGTACAGTATGGCAGAAAAAACGTGTTGCGCCGACCCCAAGTAAGATGGGACAAGGGCAGGAAGATGATGACGCGAGTATACCATAAAAATTGGCATTGACATTTAAATTTCACAAAGAGAAATTAAAATAAAATCATTAAAAAGCTTACAACGTTAATTACATAAGAGATTAACATCTTTGATACAGACTGGACTCCCGCATAAATTTTGTTAGAAACGTAACAGAGCAGCAAAACTTTATAATGCATGGCTTTAAAAGTGAGGGTATTCGGGAAGTGGTATGAGCAAAGGGAAACTGAAAGCCCGAGGAAATCCCAAAGTGGTAAATATACAATGAGTTGTGGTTTTAGTATGGATACACGGTGTCCAACATGTAGGTACTTGAACTATCTTTAAATGTGTTTTAAATATTTGAATACCTAGTTGCGAGCTCGGATTCGAAATTCGAACACGTATTTTTAAATTAATCATGGCAGCTTTCGACTCTTCTCTTTACTTTTTAGACGACTTCAGAAAGAAGACAAATCCAGGATCTAAATGGATGTTTTCTATGACATGTGAGATTATTTCTGGCATAATAGCATAATAACAATTAAATGGAATTGATTTGTTTTTTTTTGGCATGTATGTGTAAATTAGACTTGTGGCACTTAGTCCGCTAATGTTCAACACTTATGCGGACATAATTCCATAAGTATTTTTTTACCAGTCAACCTTTCGATTAAAAAGGAATAGTTCTAAAACTGTCCCGTATTCAATATTTTCCGTAGCAGGTTCATAAAACTTGCTTACACGTTTCCATTTTATTCAGTACGACATAAACTACAAACAATACAATAACTCCGACGGCGTCAAAGGTACAAAATATTTCACGAGCAACATTTCCACAGAGTTCATAATCGCTATACTTTTGTAATGTCCACCTACCTGCCTGTTCCTACAGGGCCGGACTTAAGAGGACGACAGTCGCTAACGATTTTGAGGAAACAAAATGCGCACCCGTTTCACACCCGCGACCAATAACCTATGACATAAAAAAGCCTTTGATCAAAAATTAGATAATTAAATTGTCTTTGAGATGGTGTTAATTTCATTAAAATACTCCCGGTGGTTTTGGTGCGATTTTCGTGTTTTTGCCCGTATTAGACATAACTTTACAAATTAATTACACTATTAGACGACTAAATCTATTTTTTTTCTTATATAAATTATCAAGAAAATGGTCTTATGTGTCCCATATTTTTTCCAAAAATATAGGACTAGTCGTTTAGACGTGACTCACATTTTAAAATCAGCCACTGAAGGGTATGAAGCCCTGGAGCAATCAAGAAGTAGAGGCCCGATTTTTTTTTGAAATCTAAAAACAAAGGCGGTCGTCCGAGGTAGCTCCGGAAAAGAATAAGTACTTGGAAGGATTTGGGGGAGGCCTTTGCCCAGCAGTGGGATAGGCTATACAAAAACACTTTTTCAATAATTAAAAAAAAAAAAAAACCAATGAACCTGCGCGCTGTTTTCTTAGAAAACATCATTAGTAATTTCGCTGAAATTCTGCTTTCGAAGGTATTTTATTTCTTAGATAAAAAAAAACATATTGTGGTTCTTGTGGTGGCCCCGGGGCTGTCGTGCTGCCCTAAGGCCAGCCCTGTTCTCCCACATTTTTTACGAGCGGGCTCAGTCGTCTCCAATATTACTTTTTTACAACCAAAACATCATAACACGGGCCAATGTTTTCTCAGATACATATTAGCAAAATCATTTTCCTGTAGGTCTTACTGAAAGAGTAATCAACATGAAACATTTTGATTCTGTTCTTTATAACTGTAGCGAAACGGATTGCTTTGATTGGCACTGTTTCATGCAATTTTACGAGTGTCTCGCGGTACGTTATAAAATTATGGACGTTTTATTGATATAGAGACTAATAAAGACTAATATTATTGTGTCGTGCAAACAGGTTTTTTTAGGGGCCATTAATTTTGTCACATAAATGGAGATTAAATTATAACCAGATGGCAAATTCATAACGAAAATATATACTTAGATATTTTATAAAATATATAAATGTATAGGCAGCTATAAACCACACTAACATGAAAATACTACACGCAAACAATGCTAGAAAAATATGGCTAACCACAGAAAACGTGTTTTCATTTACACAAACAAGGAGCCTAAAACCATATAAATTTAATAAATTTCGCACACAAAACTTATTATTTAACGAACGTTCATATCAGGGAACAAAACCGCATGTTATTATCCGTACAGAAAGGGTAATATAAAGTTAGTGGCTTTTAACATGTTGAAGCGTTCACAAACTGCGGTGTTTCCCGTGTGAAACTTTCATGTAAACTCACTCGTTCTTATTACACTCATCCTAAACGAAATAGCGATGATTTGAATAATTTTCATACAGGAACAAAGATTGTACGAACTTTATGAGCGTTTCATATTTAATTTGTAATGTTTTGCTAGTAGAAACCTACGAATACATTGAATTTTTTTTTAGGTGACATCTACCATAATTTTGGTTGCTGGTTACGATGTTATTGAGATTAGACTTGCGAACTTTGTCCTACAGCAAGCAGCAACAAAACAGAGTTAATTATTATTGTATTTTTTTTCTAATATCTCATATTCAGCCTATTAATTCCCACTGCTGGGACATAGGCCTCCTCCCTGTGAGAGAGATTGGCCCGTGATCCACCACGCGGGTCCAGTGCGTATTGGTGGATGTCACATGTCTTCGATTTTTCGGTTCTAGGACATATGTGTGATGATGTTTTCCTTCACCGTTTGGAGAGCAGTGGTGATGAAATAATTTACGCAAAGTAAAGCGCCTCGATTCGAACCCACGACCTACAACTTGTAAGTCGCGGCCGATACCACTGGGCCACCACTGCTTCTAATATCTAAAGTTTGCTTAAATTTAAAGTTACAAAATTTGTTCGGTTTTTTTTTTCGTGTACCTATATTTCAGGACAGTCCGTCCAGCTGAACTTTTTATTAATTTTGCTTTTTCCGAGCATTCCATAAAATACTGACATATGCACGTGTCTACAACAAAGTTTCATGAAACTCAATTGTTCAACAACAAAATCCAAACTTACAGTTGTTGTCAAATATATTCAGAAATGTTTGACAATTTACATTGTAAGCGATTAACTTAATTTTCCTAATTTAAAATCAAGTTAAAATTACAGCTTTAGCTTTAATTGACATTTGACACTGTCAGCCGAAGGATGTAGGGTACTGACATTCCTATTAAATGTATGTGAAAATTTAACTGAATGTTTTAGTGTAACTGCAGTGTTTAAAGCAGATCGTGTTCACAATTGCCACTTTGTAGAAAGTATAATAACATTTCTATAAAAGAGAAATTTTACTAATGTTACTTTCTGATTAAGGTATACACGTTTTTCTCTCGTAAATTTATAGTTCTGTAAAATATTGAACATATATATACATCGGTATACCTATTTCGTAAGAGCAAACAGACGCCTGATAATACAAAGCGTCCTCGCGTCGTGTTCCTCATTACTGAGTGTCGTGATTCCCCCGACAGGAGATCAACTTTTCTCTGACGATGATTCTCCATATGTGTCTGTCCTTGGCGACGTGAAGTGCATCGTGCAGCTTGGTGTTCAGTGTTGCTCAGACCACCTGATCGGGCTGCGGGCCCTCGGGCTCTTGCCTTCGACCTTGCCAGTGATCATCAGCTGCTTGAGGTTATGACCATGATAATAATACAAATACTTAACTAGAACTCCGCAGACGTGGAGGTATCGATATTTTAGGAATTTTATAATGATAGTGTTATAACTTAAAAATTATGAGTTTCGTGATTTTGTTATTCCTTTACATATCTATCGATTGAGTTTAAATAATTATTTTTATTCAACCCTGTAAATACACGAGTAGGTCGATCCTATGAAGGTATAATACGAATTGTTATCTTTTATGACAATCTAAAGTTGAAAAGGACATTTTATTGCTGATACAAAATTTCACCCAATAGAAACAGAGTAAAACCTTTGATGTTTTTCATTATTCATTCAGCTGGTTCAATACCTATTCGATATAAACTTTTGTAGTTGAAAGTCTACAAAAAACCAGTAAAAACCAGTTAGTATTGAAATAGTAACTGGTTTTTATTGAAACGCTTGCTGTCCTCGAATATATTCGTATCCCATAATCGTTTTTTTATACGCTATATTATCCTGTGTTGAAACTAAACTATCTGTTTACTGCATTTTCTGAAACACATAGGATATTCGTCTTTTGGTGTTCATTCATCTCTACAATAATGAACTATGAATAAATATAGAGATATAAATTATCTTTATTGCCGAATAAAATCGTAACCGATAAAGCGGACCTATAAACGGACTGCTGTATATTTTTTCGGATCAGTACCTATTGTTACTGGATTCGGAATACTGTCATGTGTGTGAGCTCGCTCATACAACTACATACGTTAACGCCGAATAAAAACGTATACGATAACCTGTAAAACGGGCCTCTGTATGAACGAGCACTGAGACCTGGATAAGTGAGAAACTTCCATAGCTGGCATTTATGCTGAGTTCCCGACACATCAGCACTGAATAACCTCAGTTAATAGGTCAAAACAAACCTCTTCATCTGGGGTTACTTCTTTCGATTTTATCTTCATAATTACCTCTATAATTGAGACAGCGAGTGTGTTACGTCTTTTACTGAGACTACTTATATTTTAATCTTTCTAATTATTCTAAATAATATAAGAATCCTTTTGCTAATTATTATTTTCTCTGAATTTTATTGGCATCTCTGTAACTGAGATAATGTCACCAAAGATCTTAGAATTAAAAAAACCAGACAATTACTTGTGTAAAAATGTCTTAGTTACTATTCAATAAACCATAATACATAAAATAAACTACTAAATGGCGGACTTTGGCACTGAGGTTGAAATTTTCAATCTCAGTGCCAGCTCCGCAAATCAGCAGGATTTTTATTTTAATATTTTCTCAGTATAAACTACTAAATATATTATATTATTTTCTAAAATGCATATTACAACAATAATCATACATATTTTACAAAAAAAAACAGTATCCGGCTTTCCCAAGAACACTATCTATCCCAGGTGACAGCGAAGCTGTTAAACAACTATAGAAATACTGAATAATTAATAATTAAACTTGATGCTTACGAATGGTACTCGTTATTATAGTGTATGGATGGGTAACATAATTGATTTTCAATTTCTTACGTGCAAAGTTATTGCGGCATGTAAGACTTCTTAAAGTTCTTATTTGAAATAAAAAGTAGTACATCATTGACATTCAGTCTTATTTATAAAAAAAAACTCGCTAACCTACATTATAAAAATATTAAGCTAAACACGGATTAGCAACTTCTTAATTCAAAATCCCATAGAAAACTTGAATTAAGAATTCACTATAGACAGTGTTTCACCTAATCATATTGTTAGAAAGTATTTTTTTGTAAATAAGGCTTATAATGCTTAAATAAGTACTTATTAGGACACTCGTGGGATACTCTTTTACCATTCGAGTTTTAATAACCCTTATTACGTAATAATATTTACGACTACTATTATAGTTACGGTAGCTAATTAACAAAAAAAAACGATCTAACTTTCGCAGCTAACTTCATATTTTTATAGTGATGCCAGTACTTATGTACTTCCACTACTTTTATTCATAATAGGATTTCTTGTATCCTGTCTTTGATATAAGGTATTAAACCTTCTTTTCAGCGTTTTTATTTTATTTTCTATACGATCACAAAGCTTTATTTCTGCCACGTTGTAGCTTTCATAGCTGTCTTTTATTATTTATGTAGTTAGATACTTTTATTTCACTTCATCGTCTATGAAGAATTGTAAACCCCGCCCTGTTAGCACAAGTTTTTGCATCAATTCCCCCACGTCGTAAACACTCCACTGAACTTTAAAGACACTTCCAAACCAATTAAAGTGGACGCACACCAAGAAGGTTGGTTCAACTTGTGCATATCAAATGAAGCGGGCCGCAGGTACAGAGAGTTGGGGACTCGCGGCGGGCTAGTTTGTCCCCCGGTGTTTGCCGTTGAACCACATTTCTGCACCATTGAAAACTTAATTATGAGTGTTCCGGCTGAACCCACGCCACACAAGCCTAACTATAATGCGGTGCGTCCTTGTTACCACGTTTTCTTAATAACATTAAGACACCATCAAGTGGAGTGTCCGTCCGGCCTTTCAAAACTAAACGTGCAGCATTTAGGAATACCGCAAGTTTGGCCATCTATTTATTTTAGGCCCAAGTAAACAGCTTCAATCAACTAACCAGCTATGTACCTATAAATGGCTACCGAAGAATATAAGTCTCTTAAGAAACTTAAAACATTAAACGTTACATAAGACTATAGGTTTTGGAAAGTGGCCAAATTTAAAAAGTTTATACTTTTCGTGAGTATCTAACTCTTGAGTCTTCCTCTGCAAAACGCCATTATTCTTGAGAAGTTTCTTGTAATACTGCACCACCAGCTGATCCGGAATTTATAAAATGAACTGCAGTAAAAATGGCCCGCATTGTCTATAATGTTGGCGACATTAACATTGTAGCCAGTAATATTAAGTGTCATTTAATTATGGACCATTCATTAACCTTTTACGAGCCGTTAGTCATAGTGACTTTATAGCCTATTTGAGGCAACTAAATTTCACGTTCTGGATCTGAATACGAAATTGAATTGGACTCAGCCAGTCATACAGATTGGGCTTATTGAACACGATTTACTGGTCCACAATGAATAGGTGCCAATAACCATGACTAAATCCATTAGACTTCAACTCAAACGTTCGGTACCGCTAGAAATGACGTGCAAATCGTGTAACGTACAAAATAAATACTAGATAGATAGCTAGGTTTAACTCCAATAGATAATGTTGCTTAGTAGGTACATATTCAGTGAAACAGTTTCAAATTAAACAAATTAAATGTTGTAACAACTGAAAAACGTATTAGCTAAACTCGAAACAGAATTTATCTACCTAGCCGAAACAAGCCAACTTCATCTCACCTTCATTTTATTTGTTCGTTCGCTGTTAGTATCTAGGGCTCAGGTAAAACTAAGCTCCAACTTGTCTAATTAATTAAACGCTAACTCCGAGTTTTCATTAAGGTCTCAATTATTTTTAACAATGTATGCCAGTTCGAGAAAGTAACGAACGAGCGGTTGGTATCATCACAACAGAGGTATCGTGGTATCAATAAGACTATTATTTAGCAAAGTACGAAGTTGTGGAGTTGCCAAACAACGAGAACTTTGGAACAGGCGCCTGACTCTCACTCTACGTTTGCCGTATTCGTTGTGATACAATATAAGTATGTAGGTAGGTGGGTATTCTCGTATCGTGCCGCGCCACAACGAATTAAAACTTTTCTATTTAGAAGAAACATGGTTCTAACGGAGCAATGCCATTTGGGAGTAGGAACACAAGTAATAATGCCGTCTCCTCTAGAAAACATACGTGTTTTTGTTCGTTGAATTATTGCTTCGTCGAAGTTGGAACATAATGTATTTTCAGCTTGATGTAAGCCGTTTCAGTAAACGTTTCGTTTATGTGGAAGGTCGTACATAAAAGTCTCATGTTAAATTAGGGATAACAGACAGAACCTTTGTAGTAAAATTTAATGGAGTTGTTTAGTAATAGATATGTAATCGTACACCCACATTTCGATTTGTTATTTCAAAGTCCAGGCTCCCGGTTTCTAGGAATGCCTCACAGTAAACCCTGTGTACAAAAAAGTAAAAACCCTTATATATTTTCCGAAGCGTTATTACATTTTCAATGGTTCTACTTTACTGAGTTGAGCTTAATATTTATGTTAGTAGAATTACTATTCTAATTCATTATTTTATAACATTCCAAAAAGCCAAAAACCTCGTTGTTAAAAAACGTTCCACGTTTTATTTCGATATTTTCTTCGTAAGTTCTAAAGAGCTAACAAAATACATAAGAGTATCTCCATTGATATTGAGCCAGAATATTTCCCCAGTGACGTAAGTCCCTCTGGATATTATACATCATGCATTTTAGTGGCTGGGAAAACTTTCAGGGGCGAATACATTCGTTACAAACAAACAACTTTTGTTCTACGACTGTGAAAACAGCATAAAAACACCTTTTCGTGCAAAATATATGCTGCTAAGTACGTATGTGTATCTAAAGTACCGAAACCTGACCGGTACAGAAAGTTGTATGTCTATAAGAAAGACTTTTTTTTTAACAAAGATCATAATCAAAATAATGAGTTAAGATCAAACCTACCTTTATTATCCAAACGAAAAAAGAAGAATGTCACAAGAACTGAACATACACGCATTATATTTTTGAGAAAATCGCACACGGACGTACCTACGGCTCGAAACCAGAACCTCCTTCAACTAGGTTGGTAAAAATAATTAGGAACGCACACCCCGAATTGCGCGCCCAAAGGCTTTGGCAAAACAGTTCGGAAGCACATTATTCCTTTAGTTAAACCACGTTAAATAAAGATTGTATTTGCACAGAGCCCTTATTTGCGGAGGTTTTACTTATTCTCAAGTACGCAGTTTGTGCGGTGGACAAATAAAGTTCTATATGTGCTCTCCATGATCCTATTTATTTTTCACAAACAAGAAATTGGACCGTTTTATTGATCTTCGCCTGTATGGTTGCGGATAGTAAGGTATGGTCCTGGTTTCATTTGCAAGACAGAGCAACACTATCAAATAAAAATATAAAAATTTTAGTCTACTTCCACACAACAATTCAAATAAAGAATTTTTACTATTCTTCTCTTTTACTTTGTGATTGTTTCTGTTGTGTTTTGTCTATGCCGAATAAATGGTTTTCTTATATTCTGTTTAATCCAATTCAATCCTAAGTGTAACGATCGACAATCTATTGAATATGCAATTATGACACGATATCTTGCAAAAATACCACGATTCAATCAGTAAAACGGCCCATAACTTTAGAACGGCTGAACTGATTTTCATCAAACATATCTAAGAACACTCTCGATAAAGTCAACCCTCAAACAAAACAAAATCAATCAATGGAAATCAAAACCCGTTTTCCCCTTCTTTTTCCGTCGGGGGTTAAAAACAAACTCCTTAGACACTTTCTCTAAAAAAGGAGTCTCTTCAAAATGAGTTAATAAACAACATTAAGCATTCTTTCCACATGACATCCCGCTAAAGTGTTTCCCAGGCTACCAAGCTTGTAAGTGAGACAAATTGCACTTTTAATTAACTCCTGTGACGCCTAGCCACTGCCCACCGGCAGCTAAAATTCTCAGGGCCTAAGCTTTGCAAATTAACACCACCGCCGTATTGATCCGACGGGCTAATTTCTCGCCTTATTAAAGCCTGACACGTTTACTCTTGGCCTTATCGGAAAATGAGTTTTGCAGTTCGCTGGCGAGGAATAGTTGCGGCTGTGCTTTTTATTATGCGGTTTTGGAGACTGTTGCAGGCTGCATGTGAAGGATAAGGTACAGAATAATGAAGTAAGTAATAGTGGCTTTATGGCTCTAACAGATCAAAATTATAATTTGTTATGACGCTATGTGTGGTTATGGTCTACATTAAAAAGTATTATATCTATCAATGTTGGATAGTAAGACGTCAAGGAGTTCAAATAACAGTCGGTAAATAATATTATTACCAAATTGAGGGGTTAGCAAAATTTTCAATAATAGAAACAGCATTGAATACTTAGGAAAGACTTTTGTCACTCTGAGAAACTAGAAAATACCCTCTTGAACTCACATTAGAGACACATTTTAAAAACCATAACAACCTGCAAGACGTTGCAGACTGCCGAAATAACGTGCGATAATTCCCTTGTGCACCGTTCCCCAATTCCCTCACACTTGAAAGTATTTAAGGGGCTTACAGAGTTTTGGCATCACATAGGATCATGACCATCTAATGACGTTAACCACGACTGCACCTTAAGCACTTTCGGAAGTATGTCGAAGACACATAAATGGTTGGCGATCTCTGGCCGCAATATCCAACGTTAAGGGAACTAAGTTGAGACTTTGTGCATTAAACTGAAGGTAGATTCATTAAGTATTTGTGCTTGAGAGGCTGTGCTGGTCTGAGAATGAGTTAGTAATCGTAATTGTCCTTTGGTGATGTCTAGCTGGCTTTTAATAATTTCAGCGATGTTCTATTTACGTAATATAGTAGGTATCTCTTTTATCTGCTGATGAAAGATCATTTCATCAGCAGAAGAAGAAGAATCTTCAGCTTCCTAAAAACCGACCATTTGACGACTGCTGTAGGCTGATGATGATACATAGACCATATCAAAACTGACTCAGGTATATTTTTTTTCTAAAGTGCCTTAAATATTCGCAATACACTTACAGAACAATCAATAGAGCTCAGCTTTTAAACAAAAAAGGTACATTAACCAAAGGTAGGTAATATCACTTAGAAATACGTGCACGCATAAATATAAAGTCCTTTATAGCGATGCTTTTATGCAGTCCTCACTCTTTTGAAGAATCTCGACTTTGTGTGAGCTTCGCAAGTTCACGACAATACATTCCACGACACTTTTGTACTTTCTGACTATACGAGTCATGAAGCACTACCCAACTACTCAATGATATTGTGAGAACGTAAGTAAGTACTAGGTAAATACATCTGATAGCTTACTTCAACTTTAGGGACCTTCAATGTCACTCCAGAGAACTCTTCTTCATTATTAATTTCTAATTTCGACTGTACCCTTTTCTTAAGTGATTACTTTAATGAGAAAGCATTAACATTTTAACGGAAATTTAGTTTTAGAAGAGATGTTTGTGTCTGCCCACAGTTTTTCAGAGAATCAGATAATACGCCTACTGATCGGATTAAAGGAGATCTGTGCCATTATATTCAGCGCTATAACTTTCTTTTTTTCTGCGAACTGTTCGCTTGCATGGAGTTAAAGGGCTAATTAATTGAAGATTACTTTGTTGTAAGATATTGCTTTGTTACTTTGAGGGTCCATTTTTTGCCGCGAACAGTCATACCTTATTCGTGCGCCTTTGAAGGTATTTTAATTATCTACACACCTTTGTAGTTCAATTCAAGCGATTATGATTGGGTTGCATAAACTTACCCGAAGTCGCTTTGAGATGAATATTATGATAATGAATGTTATGAAAACAGGTATGAACCGCCACACTAGCTCATTGGTTTTTAGCCTAATTCCACTCCTGGTTTTGGGTATTGTTAGGTTATTTTGTTTTTAATTATGACCGTGATTACCAAGATTAACGTAAGTTGTGATTGCGAAATTTCAGTTTTTTCTTTTTTTTGTTGTGTTGTGACGTGTCTGTGTCGAATAAATGTGTCTATTATATTCTATTCAAGAGATAGGAGCATTAAACCCATTGATTATCCAACTATCGATAATCAGTCGCATCAAAGCTTGCGACAAGTTGCCAAGCCGCAAGATTAAAGTCTTCGCGTGATCCCAGAACAAATTAGGCGTTTAATGAGAAGGTTGGGAGTGGGCGGCCGGATTAGCTTCAAATGAATCAAAGTTGCCCTCACTCGCCCCCATCGATCGCCTTCCCGATCAACTATATGTGTTTACTGTTGTTTAGTGCCCATTCAGTTAATTAACTAAGTTGATTGTTCATTAGAAGTAGAGGGAACATTTCTACCTTTGAAATTCAATGAAAAAAAAAAAAGGAATTGAGTTGGGTTCAGAATAGAGGGTCTATTGTCTTTTAGATACATACCAACTGCTAATAAATGAGAAAAACTTAGTGGTATATTTTTAATTTTATCATTATTTATATCATTAATCATGAATAATTTCAACTATTAACAGCAGGATATAGTATCGCTTTTGTAGCATTTGTCGGATATTATATAACAATGTCAATCCTGCGAAGGAGACTTCAATCTTGGGTGGTGTTAATGAAAGTGGAAGCCGAATTCTTGACATTATAGTACAAAAAATAATATCAGGACTAGAATCCGAGTTCTATGTACTCTTTCGTATATTAAAAAAATACAATTACATGTCTTCTAAAATACCATTGTCTTACTGTATGGATCAGAATGTTGGGCTGTGAAAAAGATGGATGAATAGAGATTGCATGTAGCAGAGATGAGAATGTTGAGATGGATGTGCGGAGTGACTAGAATGGATAAAGCGAGAAATATCAGAGGAAGTATGAAAGTGGCGCCAGTGACAGAAAAATTGAAAGGAAACCGTTTGACCTGGTATGGTCATGTGATGAGGAGGGATGAAACGCAAGTTACTAAAAGAGTTATGAATATAAATGTAGATGGCTGGAAAGGGGACGGCGAAAGAAAAGATGGATGGACTGTGTGAGGAGTGATATGAAAGAAAAGAGAGTCAGTGATAACGTGACGGGGGATAGTACATACAGTATGGAAGAAAATGTTGCGCCGACCCCAAGTACTATGGGACAAGGGCAGGAAGATGATGACGCGAGTATACGATAAAAAATTTGCATTAAAAAGCTCACAATGATAATTACAAAAGAGATTAACACCTTTGATACACACTGGACTCCCGCATAATTTCTGTTAGAAACGTAACAGAGCAGCAAAACTTTATAATGCATGGTTTTAAAAGTGAGGGTATTCGTGGGAAGTGGAATGAATAAAGGGAAACTGAAAGCCCGAGGAAATCCCAAAGTGGTAAATATACAATGAGTTGTGGTTTTAGTATGGATACACGGTGTCTAACATGTAGGTACTTGAACTATCTTTAAATGTGTTTTAAATATTTGAATACCTAGTTGCGAGCTCGGATTCGAAATTCGAACACGTATTTTTAAATTAATCATGGCAGCTTTCGACTCTTCTCTTTACTTTTTAGACGACTTCAGAAAGAAGACAAATCCAGGATCTAAATGGATGTTTTCTATGACATGTGAGATTATTTCTGGCATAATAACAATTAAATGGAATTGCTTTGTTTTTTTTTTGGCATGTATGTGTAATTTAGATTTGTGGCATTTAGTCCGCTAATGTTCAACACTTACGCGGATATAATGCCATAAGAATTTTTTACCAGTCAACCTTTCGGTTAAAAAGAAATAGTTCTAAAATTGTCCCGTATTCAATATTTTCCGTAGCAGGTTCATAAAACTTGCTTGCACGTTTCCATTTTATTCAGTACGACATAAACTACAAACAATACAATAACTCCGTCCGGCGTCAAAAGGTACAAATATTTCACGAGGAACATTTCCTCAGAGTTCATAATCGCTATACTTTTGTAATGTCCACCTACCTACCTGCCTGTTCCTACAGGCCCGGACTTGAGGCGCCGATTCCCTTGAGTAGCTGATTTTAAAATGAGAATCACGTCTAAATAGGCTAGCACGGCTAGTCGTAATTTTTTGGAAAAATATATGTTATATTAGACCATTTTCTTAATAATTTGATCTAAGCAAATTTTGAGTTTTATTCGTATTACATAGAGTAATTAATTTCTAAAGTTGTGTCTAAAACGGACAATCGCACCAAAACCGCGAGGCTTATTATAATGAAATCGACACCATCTCAAAGACAATTTAATTATCTACATTTTGATCTGAGGCTTTTTTTTTAAAGTCATAGAATAATAAGGAAAGTACAAAAAAACTACTAAATTTTGGGTTGCGCGGCTGTGAAACGAGAGCGCGTTTTGTTCCCTCAAGGTCGTTGGCGTTAGTCGTCGTCTTAAGAGGACGACAGTCGTTTCACACCCGCGCGACCCATAACCTATGACTTAAAAAAAGGCTTTTATCAAAACGTAGATAATTAAATTGTATTTGAGATGGTGTTAATTTCATTAAAAATACGCCCGGCGGTTTTGGTGCGATTTTCGTGTTAGATATAACTTTAAAAATTAATTACACTATGCTAGACGAATAAATCTAAATTTTTTCTGAGATCAAATTATTGAGAAAATGGTCTTATGTAACTTACATTTTTTACAGCTATTGAAGGGTATCTGCGTCTTATGGGTGTGGAAGCCCTGGAGCTATCTAGAAGTAGAGAAAACCTAAAAACACAGGCGCTCGTCCGAGGTGGCTCCGGAAAAGAATAAGTACTTGGAAGGATTTGGGGGAGGCCTTTGCCCAGCATTGGGATACAAAAACACTTTTTCAATAATGAAATAAATGTATAACAAATAAACCTCACAAATCAAATGCACCTCCCCTGCGATAAGAGACAGTTGCAATTTTTCGTCCTTGTCATCGCCGCGGCAGTGCGTGTGCACCGAATAAGTATAAGTATGAGTAAATGTGCTACTTGTAATGACCCGATAGAAAAGGATTACTTAGTATGCCAGCGTTGTACCGATAAATATCATTACTTATGCCTCGATATCTCACCGGTAGAAGGAAAGAAATTTCTCGACGCAAGCCAAAAGTGGACATGCCCCAGTTGCGGTAATAAACAGCCCAAAGGTAATGATCCCGTTCGCCCTTCGACACCAACAAGCTTGGCCGATATAACATTTAATGTAACGCGTCGTAAGATGCAAAACAAGCCGGAATTTCTACAAGCATCTGTTACCAGAATGCCAGATAGTGTATCGCGCTCTGATATTCAGGTTATGATACGCGACGAGATGCGTTTAGTTATGAACGAATTTATGAGTGAAATGAGAAACACCTTAAATGTTGAATTACGTGAACTGAGAGATCAAATAACTGGGTTTAAGGATTCCCTCAGTTTTTTGAGTGCACAATTTGACAGTTTAAATAGCGATATGGTCGCTCAGAACTCCACAGTGAAACAACTAAAAACTGAAAACGAGCTGCTTCGGTCGGAGGTCAATGTTCTGTCCAATCGTGTCAGGCAGATGGACCAGTTGTCTAGATCTACTAACTTGGAACTCCAGTGTGTCCCCGAGCATAAGGCTGAGAACGTAGTGAGCATTGTTAGACAGCTTGGCCAAGTTGTCAAGTTTCCTGTAAACGATGGCGACATATCTTATTGCTCACGCGTAGCCAAGTCGAACCCTAAATCTTCTCGCCCACGTACAATCCTGGTGAAGTTCAATACCCCACGCAACCGGGATTCCCTGCTTGCGGCTACAATACAATACAACAAGGATCACCCAAATGAGAAGCTGAACACCAGTGTACTGGGCCTAGATGATAAGAAGATTGCGATATTTGTTGCTGAGAATCTAACAATGGAAAATAAAAAACCTACACGCCGCAGCCCGAATTCGAGCTAAAGAAAAAAACTATAAATTTGTGTGGGTACGCGGAGGTCGAGTTTATGTGCGCAAATCAGGTGAATCTGAAACGGTATTTATTCGTAACATGGACTCATTGAATAAATTAACTTGATCTATTTTCATTTCTATTCTTTGTTTATAATTGGTACTTACTATAAACTAAATTCTTGAAATGATACTTAACTATTTACATTCTCTAATATAATTAAATGTTATTATCAAAATGTAAGAGGTTTGAGGACCAAAACTGTGGATTTTTGCTTGAATGTGTTATCGTGCAACTATGATGTAATTGTACTTAGTGAGACATGGTTGGCTGGCGACATATTGGACTCTGAGTTATTTTGCAACCGATATCTGGTCTATCGACGGGATCGCGAGTCTAGCGGTTTTCATAACAAAAAATCTGGTGGCGGTGTGTTAGTGGCGGTGTCTAAGAGATTGAGATCATATCGAGTGACTAAATGGGAGAGTAAATGTGAAGACGTATGGGTTTGCGTAGATATTTGCTTAAACAAACGACCAGCTAAACTTTTGATATGCGCCGTGTACATTCCTCCTCCAGTACAAAAGCATATTTTAGAACATTTTATCGATAATGCTAATAATGCGTTGGAAAACTTTGACGCTACGTTAATATTAGGGGATTTCAACCTTAGTAGCATTGAATGGATGGGTTCACCAGGCTCACCGCTTGTATCTTCTTTAAATAAAAATGGAATTTATGAGCGGAAACTGTTGGACTTTATTTCTTTAAATAATTTAGCTCAATACAACTGTGTGTATAACCATAAAAACAAGATACTCGATCTTGTTTTGACCGATACCACGGTGAAAAGTTTAAGTATGTCCGAAAGCCCTCTAAGTAATATAGACTCATACCATCCCCCCCTTGAATTCGAACTATTGTGTACCTTGCACCAGGAAACTTTACGCCCTAACCAGGAGTCAAAGTTTAACTTCCATAAAGCTGATTATAGTAAAATTATTCAAGAATTAAGCAAAATATCTTGGCAAGACTTGTTCTCACAATGTGGCGATGTTGACGCAATGGTAGACTCTTTTTACAAAGTTATTTATAATGTTATTGAAATATACGTGCCTAAGACTAAGCCTAAATCTGGTAAATATCCAGTTTGGTTTAGCAGGGATCTTGTTCGCCTGCTAAAGGAGAAAAATAAGTACCACACACTTTATACCAAATTTAAAAACCCCCTAGATAAAATTTCATATCGTTTACTAAAAGACAGAGTTTCAAAATTAACACATATCAATTATAGGCAATATATAAAGTCAACTGAATCTTCGATTACTTCTAACCCTAAGCTCTTTTGGTCATTTTTAAAGCATAAACGTAATGGTAACAGTACGTACCCTTCATCAATACATTACGGCGATGTCAAAGGTAGTAACGGAGCAGATAATTGCAATATATTTGCCTCATGTTTTTCATCTGTTTATAACCCTTATAAAGGCAATACTAATGACGATATGGCTAAACTAGGGACTGCGCAATGTCAGCATACTGATTTTCTGACCCAATTGACACTAACCACGGATTCTGTAGTTAAAGCTTTAAAGAGACTTGACCCTAATAAAGGGCCAGGACCTGACGGACTTCCTTCCATTTTTGCAATAAAATGTTGTGACTATTTGGGGAAACCTCTCTCTATGATTTATAATAAATCATTGAGCACAGGTTTATTTCCGAAGACTTGGAAGGAAGCACGAGTAGTACCGATTTTTAAGTCTGGTGACAGGTCCGCCGCGAATAACTATAGACCAGTATCTATTTTGTCTATTTTTGGCAAGGTGTTCGAAGCTTTGGTATACCCTATACTTTCGTGGCATGTGAAACAAACATTGATGCCTGAACAACACGGATTCATGAAAGGCCGTTCTACTGGAACCAATCTTGCGTGCTTTGTGCGGTGGACAAATAAATTTCTATGTGTGCTCTCCATGATCCTATTTATTTTTCACAAACAAGAAATTGGACCGTTTTATTGATCTTCGCCTGTATGGTTGCGGATAGTAAGGTAAGGTCCTGGTTTCATTTGCAAGACAGAGCAACACTATCAATAAAAATATTAAAATTTTGGTCTACTTCCACACAACAATTCAAATAAAGAATTTTTACTATTCTTCTCTTTTACTTTGTGATTGTTTCTGTTGTGTTTTGTCTATGCCGAATAAATGGTTTTCTTATATTCTGGTTTTGGAGACTGTTGCAGGCTGCATGTGAAGGATAAGGTAGAGAAAAATGAAGTAATAGTGGCTTTATGGCTCTAACAGAACAAAATTATAATTTGTTATGACGCTATGTGTGGTTATGGTGTACATTAAAGAGTATTATATCTATCAATGTTGGGTAGTAAGACGTCAAGGAATTCAAATAACAGTCGGTAAATAATATTATTACCAAATTGAGGGGTTAGCAAAATTTTCAATAAAAGAAACAGCTAGGTAATGAATACTTAGGGAAGACTTTTGTCACTCTGAGAAACTAGAAAATACCCTCTTGAACTCACATTAGAGGCACATTTTAAGAACCATAACAACAAGACGTTGCAGACTTCCGAAATAACGTGCGATAATTCCCTTGTGCACCGTTCCCCAATTCCCTCACACTTGAAAGTATTTAAGGGGCTTACAGAGTTGTGGCTTACGTAGGATCATGACCACCTAATGACGTTAACCGCGACTGCGCCTTAAGCACTTTCGGAATATATCGGTATGTCGAAGACACATAAATGGTTGGCGATCTCTGGCCGCAATATCCAACGTTAAGGGAACTAAGTTGAGACTTTGTGCATTAAACTGAAGGTAGATTCATTAAGTATTTGTGCTTGAGAGGCTGTGCTGGTCTGAGAATGAGTTAGTAATCGTAATTGTCTTTTGGTAATGTCTAGCTGGCTTTTAATAATTTCAGCGATGTTCTGTTTATGTAACATAGTAGGTATCTCTTTTTTCTGATGATGATTGAGCTGATGATTTTTCTTCTTCTGCTGATGAAATGATCTAGCATCAGCAGAAGAAGAAAAATCATCAGCTTCCTAAAAACCGCCCATTTGACGACTGCTGTAGGCAGATGATGATACATAGACCACATCAAAACTGACTCAGGTATATTTTTTTTCTAAAGTGCCTTAAATATTCGCAATACACTTATTGCCGGTTTCCCAGCGCAGAATTATCGGGCTGTTAACGTAATCGACGAATAATCGCCTGTTAATTCTACTTTCAGTTTCTCAACACCAAGTGTGACTAGTCGTTGACAATTTGTCACATTTGAGGAAAATCTCGAATTAACCACATGTTACAGCAGTTTTGGGTTTCTGAACACCTTTTTCAATGTTAACCTCTTGTCAACGAGCCTAATTTATAATTCTTGGAAATTGGTTGGTTATTCGCCAATTAAAATTAATATTATGATTTTAAAGGCTTATATTACGATAAAAAGATAATAGGGGTCGGCTAAAACTATGGTATGGGTTGAGTTATAAAACATATGTTAATTAAGATCAATTATTTAATTATCAAGATTATAATAAAAATAGATTATTACAATTTTTTTAAATTAATTACATTATATAAACTTGAAACATTTATCAAAAATAGTATATATTTTGTATTTATGTAAATAAAAAATAAAAAAACAAACTGTTACTGACCTGGGAATCGAACCTTACTCACGCTAATGCGTGTGAGGAAGGTTCGATCCCCAGGTCAGTGTTGACTGTACCCTGTACTTAGTACTTACCTAGGTCAGTTTCTGGATAGGTTTGTATTTAACTTGAAGCGGCTGGAGTGGTGATCGCGCCAGGGTAAGCAACACTTACCAAGGTCAGTCTTGGGATGGGTGACCACTTATTTTTGGATCGCTTGTTTATGGATAGGTGACTCCGCCAGGGTAAGCAACACTAACCAAGGTCAGTCTTTGGATGGGTGACATTCACCAAAAAAATTTTGATTACTCATCCTAAAGTCACCCCGCTAGGTCAAACAACATCTACCAAGTTCATCAAAAAGGTGGTTATCCATCCAAACACGGACCTTGGTAAGTGTTGCTTACCCTGGCAGGATCACCCATCCAAAAACCAGCAAACCAAAAAAAAGTGGTCACCCATCCCAAGACTGACCTTGGTAAGTGTTGCTTACCCTGGCCAGCCATCCAAACTAACTATTTAAAGTTACTGATTACGTTATAGTATTGAATGAATACCAGCTAGGGTAGCCAACCGAAATAAATTAATGTCGAGTATTTAATGTAACAAGCGATTACGTAATTTCTCGATGATGAAGTGTTGAGAAACTCACTGACAACTGACGGCTGGTTAATTTGTGACAAATTGTCAGCTGATTTGAGATGTTACGTCGACTTCAGAAACTGGCCCTTACAGAACAATCAATAGAGCTCAGCTTTTAAACAATAAAGGTACATTAACCCAAGGTAGGTAATATCACTAAGAAATACGTGCACGCATAAATATAAAGTCCTTCATAGCGATACTTTTATGCAGTCCTCACTCTTTTGAAGAATCTCGACTTTGTGTGAGCTTCGCAAGTTCACGACAATACATTCCACGACACTTTTCTACCTTCTGACTATACGAGTCATGAAGCACTACCCAACTACTCAATGATATTGTGAGAACCTAAGTAAGTACAAGGTAAATACGTCTGATAGCTTACTTCAACTTTAGGGTCCTTCAATGTCACTCCAGAGAACTCTTCTTCATTATTAATTTCTAATTTCGACTGTACCCTTTTCTTAAGTGATTACTTTAATGAGAAAGCATTAACATTTTAACGGAGATTTAGTATTAGAAGAGATTTTAGTGTCTGCCCACAGTTTTCCAGAGAATCAGATAATACGCCTACTGATCGGATTAAAGGAGATCTGTGCCATTATCTTCAGCGCTATGACGTTCTTTTTTTCTGCGAACTGTTCGCTTGCGGAGTAAAAAGGCTAATTAATTGAAGATTATTATATTACTTTGTTACTTTGAGGGTCCATTTTTTGCCACGATCAGTCATCCCTTATTCGTGCGCCTTTGAAGGTATTTTAATTATCTACACACCTTTGTAGTTCCATTCAAGCGATTATGATTGGGTGGCATAAAATTACCCGATGAATATTTAGCTAATGGTAATGAATGTTATGAAAACTGGTATGAATCACCACGCTAGCCCACTGATTTTTAGGCTAATTCCACTCCTCGTTTTAGGTTTAGTTAAGTTTATTTTATTTGACGACAGTGATTACCAAGATGAACGTAACTTGTACCTAGTGCTCCACCGTGACGATTGCGTGATTTCGGTATTTTGTTTTTTGCTGTTGTGTTGTGTGAAGTTGTCTGTGTCGAATAAATGTGTCTATTATATTCTATTCAAGAGATGGCAGCAATAAACCTTTGGGGGTAGGTGGAACAGGGTGTAAAGTCCCACAAACCTCCATAGAAAAGGGAGGATCCTCCGACCAGACGGGTGTTGTGTCTGGTCCGGGCAACTGCCCAACGGTTATCGTCGGACTGTTGTATACGTTCAAATCGCGCCAAAAACTTCGCTTGCGCGATGCAGGATTTGTGTGACGTCATGTCATTACTTTTTGTAAGTGGCGGTGTCGGTGCCGCTACATCACTCCCCTCCGGAGACCGGAGGTCGATAGCAGGTTGAGTCGTCCGTACATCTTGTGATGCGTGCCTGGCCAGTGGAAGGTTGGTTCCCGTGAGTCGGAACCGGAAGTCGCAGAGTTCGCGGTGAGTCGGAACTGTATGCGGTTGTGCCCCAGTGAGTCGGGGTGATGATATCCCAGTGAGTCGGGATAGTTTTTGCTGGCTCCAGTAGTTCGGAGCGGTGATGATGTGTCCCAGTGAGTCGGGACAGTGCTGCTGGCTCCAGTGAGTCGGAGCGGTGATGAAAGAAGCTGAGGGTGATGACCAGGTATGCGCGTCCGCTGCATGCTGGTGGTCAGGATACCCCCGTAGATGCCGTGGGTACTGGCTGGCTGTATGACTCGCTGCTCGAAAGCTTGAGGAAGTGATGATGACGTCACGATGAAGTAGCTCTGCACGAAGGCTGCGCTGATGTTCATGTTCGAGGGTCACCAGTTTGGGGATAGGTGGAACAGGGTGTAAAGTCCCACAAACCTCCATAGAAAAGGGAGGATCCTCCGACCAGACGGGTGTTGTGTCTGGTCCGGGCAACTGCCCAACGGTTATCGTCGGACTGTTGTATACGTTCAAATCGCGCCGAAAACTTCGCTTGCGCGATGCAGGATTTGTGTGACGTCATGTCATTACTTTTTGTAAGTGGCGGTGTCGGTGCCGCTACATCCCCATTGATTATCCAACTATCGATAATTAGATACATCAAGGCTTGCGACAAGTTGCCAAGCCGCAAGATTAAAGTCTTCGCGTGATCCCAGAACAAATTGGGCGTTTAATGAGAAGGTTGGGAGTGGGCGGCCGGATTAGCTCCAAATGAATCAAAGTTGCCCTCACTCGCCCCCATCGATCGCCTTCCCGATCAACTATATGTGTTTACTGTTGTTTAGTGCCCATTCAGTTAATTAACTAAGTTGATTGTTCATTAGAAGTAGAGGGAACATTTATACCTTTGAAATTCAATGAAAAAAGAGAGGAATTGAGTTGGGTTCAGAATAGAGGGTCTATTGTCTTTTAGATACATACCAACTGCTAATAAATGAGAAAAACTTAGTGATATATTTGGGTTATTGGACGACTCGCCCGAATTTAACTCGCCCGAATCGGGCGAATTGTCCACTATTAAAAATATTCATTTTTCTGTGTCGATTCGCCCGAAGTTATTTTATCGGCGGGCGAATCGATCACTCCAATATTATTTAGAGGACGATTCGCCCGAATTTTATTTTAGAGAACAAACAATATAAAGGTACAGTCGTGGTCACCCGTCTCGGTAATAATATGAAGAATTAATCGAAGTTAATAGATATTGTACTAGAAACTAGGAAAGCAATTCAAACTACCAGGAAGCCAGAAACATGAAGAAGTATTTGCAGAGCTAGAATCATTAGCGGTAGAGCGGTTGTTTGTTCTCTAAAATAAAATTCGGGCCAATCGTCCACTAAATAATATTGGAGTGGTCGATTCGCCCGCCGATAAAATAACTTCGGGCGAATCGACACAGAAAAATGAATATTTTTAATAGTGGACAATTCGCCCGATTCGGGCGAGTTAAATTCGGGCGAGTCGTCCAATAACCCATATATTTTTACATTTGTGTAATCATGATTATTTTCATCTATTAACAACAGGATATAGTATCGCTTTTGTAGCATTTGTCGGATATTATACAACAATGTCAATCCTGCGACGGAGACTTCAATCTTGGGTGGTGTTAATGAAAGTGGAAGCCAAATTCTTGACATTATAGTACAAAAAATAATATCAGGACTAGAATGCGAGTTCTATGTACTCTTTCGTATATTAAAATACAATTACATGTCTTGTAAAATACCATTGTCTTACTGTATGGATCAGAATGTTGGGCTGTGAAAAAGATGGATGAATAGAGATTGCATGTAGCAGAGACGAGAATGGGTAAAGTGAGAAATATCAGAGGAAGTATGAAAGTGGCGCCAATGACAGAAAAATTTAAAGGAAACCGTTTGTCTTGGTATGGTCATGTGATGAGGAGGGATGAAACGCAAGTTACTAAAAGAGTTATGAATATAAATGTGGATGGCTGGAAAGGGGACGGCGAAAGAAAAGATGGATAGACTGTGTGAGGAGTGATATGAAAGAAAAGAGAGTCAGTGATAACGTGACGGGGGACAGTACAATGTGGAAGAAAAAACGTGTTGCACCGACCCCAAGTAACATGGGACAAGGGCAGGAAGATGATGACGCGAGTATACCATAAAAAAATGGAATTGGCATTAAAATTTCAAAAAGAGAAATTAGAATATATGCATTAAAAAGCCCACAATGATAATTACATAAGAGATTAACACCTTTGATACACACTGGACTCCCGCATAATTTCTGTTAGAAACGTAACAGAGCAGCAAAACTTTATAATGCATGGTTTTAAAAGTGAGGGTATTCGGGAAGTGGTATGAGCAAAGGGAAACTGAAAGCCCGACGAAATCCCAAAGTGGTAAATATACAATGAGTTGTGGTTTTAGTATGGATACACGGTGTCCAACATGTAGGTACTTGAACTATCTTTAAATGTGTTTTAAATATTTGAATACCTAGTTGCGAGCTCGGATTCGAAATTCGAACACGTATTTTTTAATTAAAAGAGAAGATTCGAAAGCTGCCCTGAGCTTTCGACTCTTCTCTTTACTTTTTAGACGACTTCAGAAAGAAGACAAATCCAGGATCTAAATGGATGTTTTCTATGACATGTGCGACTATTTCTGGCATAATAAAAAAGACGTGTGGCACTTGGGGACTGCCGCGGTAAAGCTATTGCATAGCATTTTTTATCAACTTGTGCAATTATAATTATTTATATATTTTTTATTTATGCTAAATCTCAATTTAAAAAATGTTGATCCATTAGTTGTAAAAACTTCTTTAGCAAGAATAAAAAACTTCTTTGTCAACCGGAACCGAACCTCCGAACTGGAAAACGCGGCACCAAATTCTGAGTGACCCTTATTACCACTGGCATAAGGCCACTTTTAATTGCCACGCAAAAGTGACCCGTATTCTTAGGGACATAAGGTCGTTTTCTTTGAATACCAATATTATTAAACGCCAGACGTACAAAATCCTCCATCACAGGAGGACCCGAGCCGACACTTTTTTAGAACCGACCTCGAGCCGCCACCAAGAACGAACCGGCGACCAAATCATAAAAACTAAAAAGTCCCATATCTTGGAAACGGCTGCAGCTAGCTCTATTCTAAGAAAAAATTTGCCCCCCTGCCCTCCGTCACTTCAAGCCGGAGAACAAGATAGCATAAACCCTTCCCCCCCCGTTAACTCTTTACCTTCCCCCCCGCAATTTTTTTTTTACTTCTGTCTAAAAATGTCAAAATGAAACTTCTATAAAATCACACCCTTAAGGCGCAGATACCCTCTGCGCCTTAAGGGTGTGGAAGCCCTGGAGCAATCAAGAAGTAGAGGCCCGATTTTTTTTTGGAAACACAGGCACTCGTCCGAGGTGGCTCCGGAAAAGAATAAGTACTTGGAAGGATTTCAGGGAGGCCTTTGCACAGCAGTGGGATAGGCTTATATACAAAAACACTTTTTCAATCATAAAATAAATTTTAAACAAATGAACATGCGCGCTGTTTTCTTAGTAAAAATCATAAGTAATTTCGGTGAAATTCTGCTCTCGAAGGTATTTTATTTCTTAGATACAAAAAAAAACAAATTGTGGTTCTTGTGGAGGCCCCGAGGCTGACGTGCTGCCCTAAGGCCAGCCCTGTTCGCCCACATTTTTTACGAGCGGGCTCAGTCGCCTCAAATATTACTTTTTTACAACCAAACCATCATAACACGGGCCAATGTTTTCTCAGATACATATTAGAAAAATCATTTTCCTGTAGGTCTTACTGAAAGAGTAAACAACATGAAACATTTTTATTGTGTTCTTTATTACCGTAGCGAAACGGATTGCTTTGATTCGCACTGTTTCATGCGATTTTACGAAAGTCTCGCGGTATGTTATAAAATTATGGACGTTTTATTGATATAGAGACTAATAAAGACTAATTTTATTGTGTCGTGCAAACAGGTTTTTTTAGGGGCCATTAATTTTGTCACATAAATGGAGATCAAGTTATAACCAGATGGCAAATTCATAACGAAAATATATACTTAGATATTTTATAAAATATATAATTGTATAGGCAGCTATAAAACACAGTAACATTAAAATACTGTAGCTTTAACTCAAACAAAGGATTTAATTTTTAGTTCGTCAAAAAATACACGTAAACAATGCTATAAAAATATGGCTAACCACTGAAAACGTGTTTTCATTTACATAAACAAGGAGCCTAAACCACCTAAATTTAATAAATTTCGCACACAAAACTTATTATTTAACGAACGTTCATATCAGGGAACAAAACCGCATGTAATTATCCGTACAGAAAGGGTAATATAAAGTTAGTGGCTTTTAACATGTTGAAGCGTTCACAAACTGCGGTGTTTCCCGTGTGAAACTTTCATGTAAACTCACTCGTTCTTATTACACTCATCCTATACGAAATAGCGATGATTTGAATAATTTTCATACAGGAACAAAGATTGTACGAACTTTATGAGCGAATCATATTTAATTTGTAATGTTTTTCTAGTAGAAACCTACGAATACATTGAAAATTTTTTTAGGTGACATCTACCGTAATTTTGGTTGCTGGTTACGATGTTATTGAGATTAGACTTGCGAACTTTGTATTAGGCAAGCAGCAACAAATCAGAGTTAATTAGTTTTGTATTATTTTATTAAAAAATATTTTCCAATATCTCATCTTCAGCCTATTAATTCCCACTGCTGGGACACAGGCCTCCTCCCTGTGAAAGAGGTTGCCCGTGATCCACCACGTGGGTCCAGTACGGATTGGTGGATGTCACATGTCCAGTCGTCATGTGTGTCAGTTGTTAACTTAAACATAGGAATTAAAGAAAGAAGACTAAATTTGGTAAATATTAATTGGATATTTTTAGGGTTCCGTACCCAAAGGGTAAAAACGGGACCCTATTACTAAGTCTCCGCGATCCGTCTGTCTGTCACCAGGCTGTATCTCATGAACCGTGATAGCTAGGCAGTTGAAATTTTCACATATTGTATGTATTTCGGTTGCCGCTATAACAACAAATACTCGTACTAAAAACAGAATAAAATAAATATTTTAGTGGGGCTCCCAAACAACAAACATGATTTTTATGCCGTTTTTTGCGACAATGGCACGGAACCCTTCGTGTGCGAATCCGACTCGTACTTGGGCAGATTTTTAATATAAGTAAAGCTATTCATTATTTAGATGCTAAAAAGTTCAGAAGAAACATCAATAGGAGTTTGTGTACTTCATGTAATAATCTTTTTATTTCTTGATATTGTTAGTTATATCGCATATATAGCATTTGTGATTGATTTAACTATTGTGTTTGCTATGTGGACAGTGAACCTGTTAATGCTTCCAATAATCCTCAAGATTTCTCGACACATGACTCTGTTAGCGACTCAGACAATATCACATTCCGAGAGTACGTTAACATCTGCTATAAATTAGAGCCGAATCACTTGATTATTAATAGCGGATTCCGAATTCCTCGAATTGTATTACCTACCTACGTATACATATCTACCGCCAAGATTAGACAAAATGATGACTGTTGATTAATATCTGCAACTAAGTATAATTAATTCATCATTAGTTGATTAATCATCAATACCAGAAATAGATTGTGATAAGTTTAGGATACACACTGTACTAGTGGTATGGTCATGTTATAAAGAGGGGTGAAACGCATGTTACTAAAAGAGTTATGAATAGAAATGTGGATGGATGGGTAGGGAGAGGAAGGCCAAAGAAAAGATCCATCCAGGATTGTGTGAGGAGTGATATGAAAGAAAAAGGAGTCAGTAATAGCGTGACGGGGGACAGGCCAGTACGGAAGAAGAAAACGTGTTGCGCCTACCCCAAGTAACATGGGATAAGGGCGGAAGATGATGATACACTACACTACAGCACAATATCGGCCGATGTGGCAACACTTGTGGGGGCTTTGTTCAACAGTGGACGTTTTTTCAGCTAAAACTGAAAATAATGATAATACAATTCACCTACTGCAGTAAGGTAGCATCAAATCCTGCCTGTATTCCCAAAAAGGGTTGCCAGAAATGGCGATATCTCCTATTCTTGTCGGTGTATACGTTTAAGTTTAACTGCCGTTGCAGTTCCTTATGGGCCTCTAGCATCTAAAAGGCAATTATTATAATCACGTCTTTAATTAACTTTTAAATGGACACTCAATTATTTTAAGAGTGAAATTAATAAAAAAGCAAAAGATAAGTTACATAAAACATATTTTCTTGGCGCTTAACAAAAATCACAAGGTCGCAGAGCAGGTAATAAAATAATCAGCACGTCTAAAAGCGGAAACATCAGAATTCACGTCTGCGCCGTAACTTCACGTCTGAGGAAACATCTTGCCATATTATGCTTTTTGTGGGACGCTCTCAAAACGAGAGCAATTTATTTAATGGACCAGATAGTTGTTTCCCTCAATTTTCACGACATGTGAGTGGTTCACAGTACTTCACAGATTCACACTGCCCAACACTATTCCTTAAAATATTTTCCACCTCGTGTTTAACGGTTTTCAATGGAGCCTCTATTTCGGAGCTCTCGACCAGATTTAAAGCAAAGGTGCAAATTGTATATAAATTTTACTGTGAACAAGGATATAAATGTTGTGTTACAGAAAATGGAATGAGGATGGAATATTTTGACAGAGAAAATTTTCATCAAAGAAAAGATATTTTAGTTCGTTATTTTGAAGCTTTATGAAAATATTCGTTTAGTATTCGCCATTCTCATTAAAATACATAGGTTTTCCACACATTCTTTGTTAAGTCCCCACAGAGTCATTATAAATTATGGTATCAGCAAGATATCTACGAGGTGAAATGAAAATAACTGTAAAATTCTTAAGGGGTCATCAAAACATTTACGTATTCCGAAGAGTTTATTTGTACATAATTATTTACATTTACGTATTAGTCTAAAGCACAGAAAAAGGAAATATTAAAATGTCGCCATAGCATTGCACCGATGTGAATATTGTATAATTACAATATTCACATCGGTGCAATGGCAACATTTTTATATTTCTGTGCTATAAAATGCATGTAAACCAATCATAGCATCCACACATTCTTTCTAGTTCTACAATCAGAAAAACAAATAAATTCTGCCAAATATGTCAAGCTCAAAAGCCTTCTGACAACATACTGTACACATTAGGCTACCAAAAACCCATATAGATTCTCAGTAACAACTCTATTGCAAGATACTATCAAACCCGTGCTGACGAACAAAATTACTGTACATTCCAGTTCCATTAACATTTCCTCAAGAAGCTATCAGGAATAATTAATCAAATAGCACCCATTGTGATAAAGGCTTGGCACTCGGCAGCGCTCGCATTCGCGCCAAAAGGATCACGTACCGACTGCTTCAGACTGGCATTACGTACACACGAACAGACGAACATACACAGTTCATTTATTATGATCGATTGAATACTACAACATGTGTTTCATATTCTATCGGAAGCGTGTGCCGATACTTTTAAAGGGTCTTTCAACAAGGACGGGTCGATGTTAAAATTGAATAAAACAAGATTTATTTTTTATTTAAAAGGCCCATTTATGCCATTATGGATGGAATATGACATCGTTCAAATGTCCGCCGCGGCTTCGTATTGTGGCACGAATCCGAGAGGTCCAATTTTTAATGACTCTGCTGCAAAAATAAATTTCGTTAATATCTCACACACATCTTGTTTTATTCAATTTTAACATCGACCCGTCCTTGTTGAAATACCCTTTATTTCATTCGCCATTTTCACGTAACTTTTTAGTAACTGACTTTTACATCACGTTATGGAAGCCGACCCCTAGCACAGAGCACACTGAATGTATTTGAAATGATTTTAAAATGTAGGTACACTGCCTTCAAAAGATTAAGGAAGGCTGTTTCTCCAGAGAGAACAATGCAAGATACTGACGTTTGCCAAGGGACTAGACTAGAACGAAATATACTTCCTTACTACCCAAAGAAGCAGCTCACAAAATCGCCAAAAAGAAAACACGGCAGTCTAATGTGAAGTTGATCTTTATGGGGAAGTTTCACGTAATATTTAGCAGAAAGAAAGTGAGCCAAAGCTCATGGGACCAATCACTTACCGATCCATTATGCCATACCTAATAGTTATGGGTACCTTTAATACTTATTGACGTGGTCCATCAAATGCAGGTAACCGACTTACCTGATTAATTAAAGGGATAGTGACTAAATAATATCGTAATGGCTTATTTTGCTGACTATACCTTAAGTTTTCATCCATATCAGTGATACCCAAAGTGATTTATATCGAGCCCCAGCGATCAACAACGACTCAAAAGGACAAGTGGTTTACGAGATAAAAAGTTTGGAGACCTCTGTTCTATATAGTCGGAACACATTTACTATTATAGAAGCTACAATTTAACGTGAAAACACCAAACATCAGTGTAAACGATCTTCGATTTGACCAAACATTTGAACATGCAAAACTATCAATCGTGTCACCAACGTTGGCCAAACAGCTGTTCCACGCCAGACGGCGTAAGTTCTTCCAATTGTACGTATAGGTGGGCCACGGTGGATGCATAGCAACGACTCATGCTACATGCACGTCCCACTGCGGTGGTTTATGCTACATTATTTCTCGTGTCCTGGTTAATATTCCGACGATGTCTAGCGAACAACCTCACGGCGAATACAAATATTCTAGCCAACCATTTCTAGACTAACTATGAAAAGCTTGGCAAACGACTCAAATATGTATATAATTTGGAGGTAGTGGAAGCAAAAACAATGACTATTATGGTAATAGAACAACGGCCTGTATTTGGTCATGTATTTTAGAAATGTCTAGCTCTTTCCGCCCGTGTTCCCTTTCTTGATGAGCGAACACGGCACGGCTCGAATTCTGTAAGCTGTTAGTAGGTAGGAAGCTAAGGTGTTTTTCGCGAAAGCGTATTTACTGAAATCAGACCAGTTTCAGAAATTATGTTGTTTTTGGAACACAATACACGTGCTACAACATGTCATGTTTCTTCACCACACTTCTGCAATCAAAATTAAACTATGAAATACGCATAGGTAATTAAAACAACTTTTATGCATTATTATTTCTTTATTAGATTACTAGGTTTTGCTCATAAAAACTTTGCGCTTAGTAGGCTGTTAGGAAATACGCACACAGTACACTTTCTTGCAGCAGAATAAAAAAAAACCGGCCAAGTGCGAGTCGGACTCGCACACGAAGGGTTCCGTACCATTATCGCAAAAAACTGCAAAAAAATAAGTTTGTTGTATGGTAGCCCCCCTTAATTTATTTTATTTTAATATATATTATTTTTTGAAGACAATACATATACAACTAAATTTTCTGTAAATATTTCAAGCGTCTACCTCTTGCCGTTATTAATATCGAGCAAAATACGGCAAAAATATCACGTTTGTTGTATGGGAGCCCCCCTTTAATATTTATTTTATATTGTTTTTAGTATTTGTTGTTATAGCGGCAACAGAAATACATCATCTGTGAAAATTTCAACTGTCTAGCTATCACGGTTCATGAGATACAGCCTGGAGACAGACGGACAGACAGACAGACGGATCGCGAAGTCTTAGTAATAGGGTCCCGTTTTTACCCTTTGGGTACGGAACCCTAAAAACGGCCTCTGAACAAAACTTGCAAATGGACACAATCACTTATAGTATTAATAAATGCTAACATTAAATACTTTAATATTATCTAAACGAGTTATTATCTAGTGGCTCCGGAGCCTCGCCGACACACTCACGGCAAAATGAAAAATATTTCTAACAACAACAATAAGGAACAAAGTTCGAGATTTCTCTGTCCCTTTTATGATATTACAAGGGCAACACGATTTATCTTGAAGTCAATACTTTTTAGAACTGTTCCCATGTCGTAACAGAACAAGTTACTAGATAAAGTTTGCGGTATATACGATTCAATTACATACATGTAGGTAGGTATTTACTCTAGCATAGATATTTTTGCTAATGAAACATTTCTTAGGTACTTCATTATTTGAAAGAAGAAATAACGTTTACAGTTTTGGGCAATCTATACATTCATTCATTTTTATTATCTATAAATTATTGACAAATACAATTACAATTTGATGCCATGTACCAAGTTTGCAAAGATGCTGCAGGTATATATAATATAATAGGAATCATAAGTACTCACTTCAAATAATATGCTCATTGGGCCTTATTTATAAAATCTTTCTAACCATACGATTAGGTTAAACATTGAATATCAGATTCTAAAATAATAAATTCATCATATGGTTAGTGAATTTTATAAATAAGGTTTTATGTAGATATACAACAGCCGCAATTAATAATTTTAAATACCATTGAGCGCTAATCCTGATAAAATTTTCACTTTATTATTTTATTTTACTTACAAATAAAACTAAACGACCGTTCTTCAAATAATTCTCAATTAATAAAGAACAAATAGTTGTTTCCTAAATTTTGGATATTCGCCAACCAAATCAACTTGCCGTATAAATTTAAACTCTCTTTAGTTAACGGCATTTAATATTTTTAACGCATCAACTGAAAACTGAAATTCAGACCTCGAATAAATTTATTAAAAATTTAGCACCTGTTTCTAGGGTTCGGCGAATAACAGTTAAAGCTCGTACACACAGAAACATACCGATATTTTATTAAACGGTTTTATCATGGCAACACAGTTTTTTTTTATTTAGACTAATTCAAAGTTTTGTGTATTTGGATATAAAATAAGTAATTGATGCTACTGTAAGTTATAAGTTATTAAGATCTCAGAGTTTTCCAATTACCTATTGATATCAATGTTCGCTATGTCAGCTGAAAATTATTTCTCTTACTGAATAACAAATATATTGAAACTATGCTTAAATCTACTTTGTGAGAATAAAGTGCCTTATTTATAAAAATTTCTGAGCTGTTTAGCAACTGATTACCAGATTCTGATTCAGATTCAGTCGCTAAGATTGAGACTTAATTCACACACACACACACGGCGTCGAGATTTTTTGTAAATAAGGCCCAATATTAATAAATGCGTCGCTGTCAGTCAGGTGATGCTGTATTGCGCAAGTATTGCGACGGAACCGTGTTAATTATTAACATCGGCCCGGACGGTGGCCGCGAATAAAAACGGACCACTCCGTAATAATTTCTTTGAAAATTTAATTTATAGGCGAAGTTGGCAAAGCGGGGTATTAATATTTTATCGCAATTCATGTTGGGTCACCGTCCCCCAGTGCGTAGGGCTTCTCAGCGTTTGTCCTTAGGTAGTAAATACCATCCTTCCTGAAACGAAACAATGAACGTTGATCTCCAAGATTTAAGCTAACGTTGTTACTGTTTAACAAACGAGTGTTCTTTGTTTAATTAAACATAGAAGCGACGAAAAGTTAACCGTGTTCATGAATACTTTAAATAACCTTCTTTTGTTGTTCGAGTCACTGGAGCGAATGTTCTAAGAGAAGGAATGAACGCCGGGGAATCATAACTAAATGTTAATTAATTGGAACATAAATATCAAACACCGACTTTCGGGAGTCTAATTTTAAATTATCTAAAGTATTAGAGACTGGGGATTCTTAATTAAGAGTATTTGTTTTAACGAATATTCTCAGAACTAAATTTGGAATTTCTTAGTCCAAATAAATAAATGTAGATCTAAGTGAATAGACATTAAAGGCTTCCAACATCAATCGTTTCAATTGAAATGATTCCCAGAATACTGTCGACTGGCTGTTTCCCGCGGCTCTATACTTCCGCGTCGTGTTCCACAGGACCCGAGCAATTTTCCGGTTTTCTGAGATAAAAAGTGGCTTGTGGCCCAGTGAGACTCGGCAATGGAGTAGGTACCTTCTATAAGTTATAGATTTTTTGAAATTGGATCAATACTTGTACAAGCATATAAACCAACAAGATTTTTTCCCGCGGCATCGCTCCCATTGCCCACCCCATAGAAAATGGGAAGCCTATGACACTCAGGGTGGTTAGGGCGGTTACATACTACACGTCCGTGTCCGTAATCCGTGTCCGTGATTTGATTTCCGAGTTCAAAATGTTATGAATTATGCCAGATTAGGACGGATAAATAAAGTTTGGATATGGTGCTTTCCTACAAGAAGTACTACGGCTACTTTGGAACCGAAATTTTACGGACACAGATCAGATGTTGTCCGTAACCGCCGGGAGACTACATCCGATCTGTGTCCGTGAATTTGAGTTCCGAGTTCAAAATATTCTAAATTATGACGGATAGAGTTCGGATGTAGTGTATACGCTTCCCTGCAAGAAGTATTACGGCTACTTTGGAAGCGATACTTCACGGACACGGATCGGATGTAGTGCATAACCAGTTAACCACCCTCAAGGACAGTGATTTCTGTAAAAAAATTGCGCACTTGGACCAGTACTTCCAGAGATTACCTTTGCAAACATCATCATCATCATCATTTCAGCCGAAAGACGTCCACTGCTGAACATAGGCCTCCACCAAGCGTCGCCACATTGACCGATGCCGTGCCTCTTGCATCCAGCCTATTCCCGCAACCTTTACCAGGTCCACCTAGGCCTCCCAGCCTTTCTGTGCAACGTCTGCCGGTTCGCGGATGATTTCCTTTTAACATTGTCAATGAAACTCACCCGTAATGTATGTCGAAGCCGCCCATGATCAGGGTCTCGCCAGTGCCCCTACATGAGCCTGTATAGTAGAGCTCATTGTAGCTCGTGCAGCGCACTGCCGTGAATGGGACGTCTGATGTTATAGACTCTGCGAAAAACATGTGCGCTCGATTGTGGGCACATAGACCTGGTGGAGGTAAAGGAAAAACTTGAGAATACCTGATTTCAGTGCAAATTTCGCTACTACGTTATCTCTGACAGAATTTCACGTTATCTAGCCATTTGGGCCTAGACAAAGTCACTGACTCAGCTATTACGTATTGTTAAACTTATGAATAATGAAAAATAAAATAGGTCGGTATAACGATTTTAGAACATTGACAAGAAATAGCAATTGTCTTTAAAATTTTATCCTACGAATATAGCTACCATCCATACTTAATATTGTAAAATGCGAAAGTAACTCTGTATGTCTGTTACCTTTTCACGCTTAAACCGCTGAACCCATTTTGATGAAATTTGGTATGGAGTTGGTTTGGGAAGGACATAGGACAGTGTTTATCTCGAAAATCATCCTTAAGGGGGTGGAGATTTGTATGGTGAACCAATAATTTCTCAAGTAAGGCGACCCACACCTACAATATTATTGCGTGATATGAAAAAAATGGCTATTCGAAGTACTAATGCTATGCAGACGAAGTCGCGGGCAACAGCTAGTAATACGATAAATGTGAAAATTTGTGAGTATCTATGGATGTTTGTGAATCTTTCACGCAAAAACAACTGAACGGATTTATCATACATATAATAAATCTGTAGAAAAGTCGTTTTTGTACATAGCCAGTACACAATAGTGATAAATGAGAACCAACAGAACCCGTCACCAGTATTTTTTGGAATTTTTGTCTGTTTCTCTGTTTATTTGTGCACGAATCACGTAAAACGTACGAAACCAATGTAGATAACTTTTATACATAAAAATTGTGCGTAACTTGAAGTATTAAGGTCTATCCACACATATCAGGGGCGTGCCCGGGACGTGGACGGACCGTGCTCGGACCAGTGACGAAGCTTCAGTGATTGGGCCCAGCCCTGTCACGTCCCGGGCACGTCCCTGATATATGTGGATAGACCTTAACTTAGTTCTTGTTTCATCGCAATCGGTTCACACTATCAAAAGTTAGATGAATTTAAAGTGTACAAGAAGTAAAATATTGCAACACACGCAATTCAGATACTCGGACAGTTGAACTCCATATTCGATAGATGGCGCTGTGCATTGCGCGTCATTTTCTGAATGGCGGTGTTAAGATTTTCCGCGGAAGAATGACCATTGAAAAGAAATGGTTATTAGTTGGGGTCCCTAAAACCCGCCCGCCGCGCTTCCGTGCGGGTACGCAGCGAACCAGGGGGTCAACTCTCTACTCTATGTCGAATCAACGATATACCTTCATTCAAGGGCTATTTCAAGTGTGGCTAGAGTAAAAATAACAATTTGGGAGTTGGGCCCTAATGCACGAGACTAAAAAAATACGGAGATTTTAGGTAGAGACCTAAAATCAATTCTGGCATTATAGGTACCTACCTCACTAAAGAACTTGCCTATTATGTACAACTAAAAAGAGAAAAATAAAATAACTTGTTTTGAAAAAAATACTACCATCTGCCAAATAAAAACACTACACAGTGAAAAATAACTTTTATTTTGGAAATCGGTGTCCATTACGAAAAAAATTGGTACCTACCAAAGACACCGACTTTAAAAAAAAATCGTTTCTTTGTGGTGTTCTGGAGTGCTAAGTACTAGATGACGCGCAGCAAATCTGTCCTTACTTTTTTGTATGAAGACAAGATTTTCTTCTCCCTAGAGTAAATAGTATTCTGTGCAGCGAACGCTCGATCTAGGTAAGTAGAAAGGTAAGTAAGGTAAGAGTAAGATCTAGATAAGTAGGGTAGGTAGGTAAGTAGGGTTGGATAGGCAGTTAACGGGAGCGAAGCTGCGGGCACAGCTAGTATCAGAATAACATAATTATAAGCACACTTAACCCACCCGTACGCAAAGTACGCGCTTGGAAGATACGCGCTTGGTGGAGTTGCGGAAACAGCCCGTCGAAACTAAACTAAATTAAGCACACTAGAACATCATTTGAAAAGATAATGGTGGCACTACCTACTAATTGCAGCGCGGCTGAGAGATAGTACAATCATATATTTGACGCCATCGTTGAAAGCCCATACGTCACTAAAAGATGGGTGTTGAGACAAAGGAACTATTCTAAGAAGGGCTATTCCTGGATAATTGTACCAATTTATTTATTGTTTAGCCTCTGCTAAGAATAGAAAGTAATATAAACTGATAGTTTCCATGAATAGCCGGTTAACCACACAACTGTCAGCTATTAAGGTTTGCTTTGTAGAACAAGTTCAATTAACTTCTAAAGGGCATGTCGTTCTGCCCAAGTGTGAAGAAAATAAATTTTCATTTAGAAACATGGAGGTACAACTGTTCCTGAATTTTTTTTCAAACATCAACGTCGTACTTAGCGGTTATAAAAATTTGGTTGTTAACGAGAGAGAAAGGAGTTTTGACAAATGGCATGTCGTTCTGCCCAAGTGTGAAGAAGGTAAATTTTCATTTAGAAACATGAAGGTACAACTGTTCCTGAATTACTTTTCAAACATCAACGTCGTGAACTTAGCGGTTATAAAAATTTGTTGTTAACGAGAGAGAAAGGAGTTTTGACAAATGGTCTCTAGACGAAGGCTCTGTTTCACGATGTCCGAATAGCCACTACTCTTTGAATACATTCAAAAATGGAAGATAATTTGTATTAAATTATCTGCAAAGGAAGCATTATTAACGGATGCATTAGGTGTCGTTGATGATGAAACAGGCCCTAAGTAAAACGCTATCGGTGACAGCGATTATTGAAATGTCAACATGTTTGTTTGGGTACCATTTCAATAGCGCTTGTCAATTTCATACATTTTTAATTTTTCGTCAATCGTTCTCGCTGCTAAAATGTCAATTTTCACGAGTTTCCTGCCGTTCGGTATAGTACCGCTGAATCCTCTTGAATAGAATAGAATATATCACACCTTGAAACAAAAGTGGCATTATACAAAAAAATGCAATATTGAGTTACACCGACATCTAGGTTTCTTGTAAGAAAGCACTTTTAATGCAAAGACTGACATTATAATAGCTGCAATACTTTTCCCTAGAGGTTGCTAGTGTCAGTTTATACTTTTGGGTAAAGTAACAAAGTAGCAACTCATAAAGTGACACTATATTAGTTAAAGATAAGCATTCAGAGTGGACTCTCTGCGGTGAGTAAAAATGTGGCATTTTCTGTTTAGTGTCATTTTAAACGTAAATCACGCTAATAATCTGCGGTAGTAATAACTACATAAATGTAATTTTTAGTATAGTGTCACTTATTTGGCTAATAGTTAAAATAGTTTTTCTTGATTATAATGACTATAACTTAATTGTTTTCGCCAAATAAAATAATGTTTCTTCTTTATATGACATTATTTAGATTTTCTGCTGATTTTTTCCTTACTCCCATTATCTTTTTGCGTAATAATTAAAAAAACGGGTAGGTTTACATAAAACAAAAGTGGCACTATGCGGAACTTTTTTTTTGAACTATGTTTTCTAAATAACTCCATTATTGACTGGCATGTTTCTAGTACAATATTTAAAGTAAGATAGTCAAACTGACAACTGAAACTAATTGCAGTCTTTTATTTCAGTTATTTGCTAAGATATTGACCAAAATGCTGCATCAAAAACTTTTAATGGTCATATAAGTTTTTAAACTGTCATGGTCACTAACACTAACATTAACATTAGAAACCCGTTACCCGTTATATCCCGTTTCTAATGTTAATGTTAGTTTTAATGGTCATACTGAAATATATTTTTTTTGGATTATGCCACTTTTGTTTTTAAGGTGCGATATTATATTGTATGCCAAAATAGCTACACTGCTTGACATTGTATATTTAAAGTGCAAAGAACTTCTCATTAAAACTAGACGAATGACAGCTCTGACAACACAAAAGAAAATATTTTCATACTCTTCTTGTTAGAAGTTGAATTCAAAGAGATTCATTAAAATAAATGCACGATTTATTAAGAAGCTCTTTTGTGTTTAAATCTCAGTTATGTAATTTAGTTTCAAGGGATTGGATTTTAAATTGAAATGAAAACCTAGTAAGCTTTAATTAGCTGTAATTAATATAAAAAATCTGAATAGATTAGGAGCAAGCAGATTAATGCAGAAGTACTTATTTTATTCTGAAATAAATAATTGAATGAAACTGAGGACAAAAAACGTAATTTAAATCTACTCACGTTTCAAATAGATAAGTTGATTAATCCTGATCAGTTTCATCAATAGACTGTGAAATGCGCTTCATTCAATATGGCTGACGTGATTTTTATGTAGAACTTGCTGTGCCCGCGGCTATACTCCCGTCAACTGGTTACCTACCTACCTACCCTACCCACCATACCTACCTACCCTACCCACCATACCTACCTACCCTACCCTAGCCACCATTTTTTTTTAGTTTTTTAAACCTTCCTTGTATTTTGTCATGAATCAGAAATGGCGCTGTGTTTGAAATGTATGGGAAAATGTTTTTTATTTTATTTTATCTCTTATATATTATCTTAAATTTAATTTTGAATCTTCTTTTCGAGTCGATGGGAAACTCTTTATAAATTTTGGGCTCAGTAGGTGGCCACGCCTATTGCGGCGTCAGTGGAGAGCATAAGGTCTTCCAAATTGCAGGTGTATGGGCACTTGGGACACACCAGCATGTGTGCCATATTTTGCAAAGGGGCACCGCACTCACACTGGGTATCAGACGGGTCTATAAAACCCAACTTTGCCAAATTGTGAATTGTTCTGGTTCAATTCCGATTTTTTAATAGATAGTTATTCTGTTATTCGGGACGGAGATAAAACGAACCAATGAAAAATTATGTAAATCGGTCCAGCTGTTCTCGAGTTATAAATGGTGTAACTAACCCGACTTTGTTTTATATTTAAACACTAGCTGTGCCCGCGGCTTCGGCGGCTTCGCTCCCGTCAACTGCCTACCGTACACTACTTACCTTCCTAACCTACCTAACTACCAATTTTTTTAAGGGTCATTCTTTCGCGGAGAATCCTAACACCGACATTCAGAAAATGACGTCAAATGCACAACGCCATCTATCGAATATGGAGTTCAACTTTAAATTCATCTAACTTTTAATAGAGCGAACCGGTTGCGATGAAACAAAAACCGGCCAAGTGCGAGTCAGACTCGCGCACAAAGGGTTCCGTACCATTATCGCATAAAACGGCAAAAAAATCACGTTTGTTGTATGGGAGCCCCACTTAAATATTTATTTTATTCTGTTTTTAGTATGTGTTGTTATAGCGGCAACAGAAATACATAATCTGTGAAAATTTCATTTGTCTAGCTATCACGGTTCATGAGATACAGCCTGGTGACAGACAGACTGACGGACTGCGGAGTCTTAGTAATAGGGTCCCGTTTTTACCCTTTGGGTACGGAACCCTAAAAACTAAGTAATACTTCAAGTTACGCACAATTTTATGTATAAATGTTATCTATATCGGTTTCGTTAATTTTACGTGATGCGTGCACAATTAAACAGACAAACAGACAAACCGACGAACAGACAAAAAATCCAAAAATACTGCCAAACAGAACCCCTGTTGGTTATGCTTTAACACATTGGTTATTTTTTTTTAAACTATGTATTTTAGATATCTTAGAAAGTTAAATATCTTTACACACGTCTAATTTAGCTAGCATGGGAGTAAAAATTAGACTACTACAGATTGTGCTACAATTAAGGAAAACCATTGCACCCATAATATTGCGGCAATTCTTTGAAAACAAACGAAATATGTTGGCCACATACACATCGCGTACCGGACCTCTTGGCCGAACACAGCTCATGTTTAGCGAATATAGCTCTCGCCAAACTTCATGGCCGTCCTGAACTAGGCTTACCGCATGCGCGAGGCACGAAACGGTGCTGTTTTGAACCCCTTTCGGAAAAAGAGGGGTGTTATATGTTTGACGTGTGTTGCTGTGTATCTGTGTGTGATGAACCGATTTTGATTTAGTTTTTTAAAGGTGACTTTGTCGAGAGTGTTCTTAGCTATGTTTGAATAAAATCGGTTAAGCCATTCAAAAGATATTTGCATTTTACTCTTTGAATCTGGATTTTTTCGCAAGAAATCGTGTCATTATTACGTGTTTCGATAGATTGTCGATTGAAGCGTGTCTGCTACTAGTTATATTATATGTTGTTTAAAAAGCATGAAATAAAAATTAAAATCGGTGTTTTTTTTTTAATTTGTAATTTTATCTTGTTGTATGAGATTTACTACTGCGCTGCCATTGCAGCCAACTTCAGGGCGGCCAAGAAGTTTTGCGAAAACTATACTGCTGAACCCACTGAACCCTTTTTTCCCAACTATTGTGGGTTCGGCTAACTAACCGGATGCAGATAAATACCAGTATTTTACATGGCGTGACTGCCTGTCAAAACCCCTTCACAAGGCAGGTGTCAGATTTTCTGGGTTCTGACTAACCCCATCACGAATGTCAAGGATCTTATTCATGACAACCAGGATTAGCAACTTAACGTGCTTGCCGACGCATGGAAGTGTCTCGGTAATACCACTAATACCTCGGAAAGTGTTGCTTAACATGGAGCGTCAGCCTTTTAATGTGCCCATTGCTGGGACACAGGCCTGTGAGAGGGAGTGGGCCGTAATCTATCACGCAAGCCCAGTGCAGGTTGGTGGATGTCACATGTCTTCGAACTTTTGTTTCTATAATATTTTCCTTCACCGTTTTGAGAGCAGTGGTGATGAAATAATTTATACAAAATGAAGCATCTGCCTGGCTTCGAAACCACGACCTACAACTTGTAAGTCGTGGCCATTACCACTGGGCCACCACTGCCCTGCTCTTTTACATGGATGATTAGCTACATACATACCTCTGTAATCAAATCCGCATCCAGGCTGTCTTGTCCCTCCGTTAGGATAGAAGTCAATATGGCCCAGAGGGGACGCGAAGCCGAGGTACCCTCCGCAAGTATGTATGACCTCCACGTGGCGAGCATCGTGCTTGTCCAGCCTCGCATTCTTGTTCCCAAGCGTAAACAAAGGCAAGGCCGGATCTAAACCTAAAAAAAGAAAATCAGGAACAAAATTAATATTGACTATACATAATAAGAAAGCCTTCAGAAAGATTTATTCAGGCAGACGTTAATTTCTCGAAATCAGTTTTCTGGGAAATGGGATCATTGAGATCGTACTGTTCGTTAATATAGATTTATTTTCTTGGTATAGGAATTTATTGAACGTGAACAGGGCTTAAGTTGTTTTAGTCCATGTCACGGGCACCCAACGCAAAGAAAGAAAATTTGGTTTTCATAAATTGTACTAGATGGCGTGATACGCATCTATTTGTTATTGAGTTTTGTGAAATATTAAGCACAAAATAAAGGCATATTGGGTTCTTAATTTACATTTCATAGATTATTTGAATGGATCCTTTAAAATTGATTCCAATAAATGGTGCGTTTTTAAATTTCTAATGCACCCACTCCTTTTTTAATTTGTTTTGAAACACATTTTGGTACAATGAAACTGTAAAAACGTACAAGAATACTATAAAACAAATCGTCGCTGTATTTAAAAAAAAAATATTCACGAACCAAGTAAACCCTTTTATTTGGAAGCCGCTGCTAACACCATCTATATCCGTGAAACGGAACCGTACGCGATCGATGTTCTTAGAAAACTAATCAGTTTAATCAGACGAAACACGCTAGTTACGTCGGCACGGTTTATTTGTATGGGATGAGGCATCTGTATGCTAGTATTATATTATCTGTGTCCATGTTTAGCACGGAACGCACGGCTGTAGAAGGCGTTTTTTTGTTCTGTGCACGCAACATAATCATCTGTCTAGGCTTTACCCAATAGGGCAGTAAAAAAAAACTATTTGGCTTGTCAGTAAGATAATCTAAAAATATTGGACACGTATGTTTCTTTTGCCATGTAAATAAAAAATACGACAATATAGTGCGTTGAAATATCGTGTGACGTCACGGTGTGCTACACTTTATGCTGACAAAGTGACGTCACAAGCCCCCACTCCTGAACTTTGATGCGCTTTATCTTTGTCAGTTTTTATTTATTTGATAAAGCAAAAAATACGGGTCCAATATTATTTGATAATCTCACCGACGGACTAAATAGAATTATCATTTTTCTGCCCAGGCAACATCCCAATTATATTGAGATGGGCTTCTAGTCTAACTCGATACAATTGAGTTCCAGAATTTTACATGAAGCAACTGCCTATTTGACCTCCAAAGCCAGATTTCTACATAATACGATACTCCTTCTGAATAGGTGCTCGTATAACAACACCGTACTAAATGAACAACAAAATAATCAATAATAGACTCGAGGGTATTATGATTTCTCCAGAATCGAAATAATAATCATCATCATCATCATCATCATCTTCAGCCTTTTTCCACTGCTGGGACACAGGCCTCCTCTCTGTGAGAGGGAATGGGCCGTGGGCGAAATAATAATATTATATCCTGTTCCCGAACATCCCGATACCGGTGGGCCTCTTTTTTAAGTTATCTTTTTTTTAATATTTAAAAATGTATTATATAAGAATGTAGATGAATAAAGGCAATAAAGATTTATAACATAAGGCACATTTAACAATAAAATATCTTAATATATGAAAACACAGTTGCTTATTTGCCTGAACTAACTTGAACCTGTGTTAAAAGCTATAAAGCAGGAATGTCAGGTTTGATCTTCCACCCACTCTAAACTTCCCTAATATAAGTTTTAGTTACATAATATCCAAACAATAACGATAGGTATAATAACATACTATACGCAAAATTAGCAAACAAAACAAAGGAGTCTTCACAACAACCGCTAGAGTTTAACTAACAATAGCAGCTAATTTGCTGCGGTTTTGTTATAAAAGCTAACAGAATCGTTGCGTAAACACCTCGGTATTCAGCGCAGAACGGGGAGTTAAAATTGCCAAATTATTTGCCATAAGCACGTAATTAAGACTCGATTTATTATGTCCTGCTGCCTCTTGTTTCGGTGAAGGGGCAGGGGTGAAAGGTACACTGTTTTGGGTTTCTGTTTCGGGTTTCACCGTCGGGGATAACGGAATACTTGATCCTGCGTGAAATGGAATTATCGTTCATCTTTCTGTACACTTAGGATTTAGGAAGGATAAGCGGATTAAGATGTCCGCCTTGCCTTTTCGTAGCTTGATGTCGGCTTTCAAACTAGCATAATGCATCTGAATATACCTACATAACTATCTAATGCCATGCTTTGAGTTGTGGAATCAGATACCAAAATAAGACTTCTGATTTCTTTATCATCTTTCAGGTCTAATTTATTTAACTATTGCAAATCCATAATAGCAATGCGGGGGCTCCAAGCCATGGAACAAGTTGATAATCCTTTGTAATCCTTTTAATCCTTTGAAAGAAAAGAGAAAGTACCATGGAACGAGGCCCCAGGGTAAAGGGTATTGTGCTCGAAACGAAGTGTAGCTCCTTAAACTTGAGAATGATTGACGTTACAAACGTGCGGCGTTAACCTAACTGGCAACCACATTATTTGTTGCCTTAACTCGAAATTAATATTTCGCCCTCGGTAACCGTTTTTATTTAAATATGAAAGCCACAAAATGTAAAAAAATGGCTACGTCAATTTTTGTGACGATAAATCATCTTGTAACATTTTTAGGACGCAAATAGAGGTAGAGCCATGGATCTCTCCCGAAAAATAAGTATGTTCAAATGTTATACCAAAATAACTGGCAACTAATGGATATAAGCCGAGATCGAATGCGTTTAAAAAAAATAAGACACTCACCAGTAATAGTATCAATGGGTCCTTTTTTGACATAAGCACCAGCAATACCCACGACATGGGCCCCCAGGCTGTGGCCAATTAAATGCACATCATCCATAGAAACTCCCTCTCCGATGAGGAAATTGAGAAACTCTGTGAGGAGGCGGCCAACTGAAGCTACGTTGTAGCTGGCCAGGACATAGTTGACGTTGGCTGCGACACCCCAGTCTACCACGATTATATTCAAATCGCTGACGTTGAGGTAAGCTGAAATATTAAAAAAATAAACTGAAGAGTTTGGCTTGCGTAACTTTAATCGTAAACGATCAAACGATATTAATTTTATGAACAATGTCAAGTTATGAATAAAGTTTGGGAAACCATTAAACAAGTCAAAAATTAAGACAAAGAGTTTTTGGAGTGGTGTAAACTGAACATTTGACAGATTTTCAAGAGGCTACTTACTGACTTGATTAACGTCACAAGTCACAAACGTAGTCTTTGTTTGTAAGTGCCCCGCGATAAAAATCGAATCCTTTTATTCAATAGAACAAAGAAAGTAGAAGGATCGTACAATCTATTCCCTTGATTCTTTCCATCAGAATAGCACACATTTTTCGCTGGCAATGTGGGTGTTGGAGAATCGAGATACATTGACCTCGCTTGAAATTCAGTCTGGCATCGACGTGATGGATTTCAAGATCTCATTATGCAGATACAGGCGGAGTAATCGCCTACAACCATTGCAGTTCCCATTCCCTGATATCATGAGTATATCGACATATATAGTAGATATTATCTACATAGGTACTAAAAAAAACATATTTCTACTTTCAGTGTGAAAAGATTTCTGTGTTTCGTTCCTCCAAACCCATATTTAAAAATCAAGTAGATATGTATATTCCTTCGAGTTGATATAGTAGATATGTTAAAAGGCTTCTTACCTTCTTTGATGGATTCCGGCATAGGACTGTATCCATGATTGAGCCAGCCATGAGTGAGCACCTTCACTTTTTTGCTAAAATCGAAGTTTGATTCTCTAAGAGATTCTGAGTTGTTTGTTATTAATACTTGAAAATCGAATGGATTCCTCCTGAAAATCAAAAGAAATTGTTAGTGTTGTCCAAGGCTTAAAAACTACACACAGAGAATTACCTACGTCATCTTTAAAAACAAATGATATGCATAGAAGTGTTAAAAATTGTCCGATTGCCTAGGATTGATTTGCAACAGCGTGACTCCCTACAAGATCTAATTAGATTATTTGTTTACCAACTCTATGTATTTCTACCCGAAAATGCCAACGGATAGATATTTGACAATTTATTTATAAAAATGTAGTGCATTTAATACATCGTTGTATAAAAATAAGACATGTTATTTTATCCCACTCTCAATTTATGCGGTAAAACCATACAGCGTGTTAGAAAACTTAAACCTCAAAAAACCGTGCATCAAGTCGAATGAGTTGTCCAAATAGTTGATGCTCTAGAAGATAGCAAAGAATTTCGCTCACCATGCTGTGGCTAGACGCACAACATACATACACAATGGCTCATTTCAATATAATTATAGTCTTATGACTCTTACCACACGTTACATATGCCACGGAAACAATGGCTTGTACCAAAAAAGGCGGCGTTAAAATTTTTGTCATACACTACGATAGCAAAATATGTGTTGGGAAAAACGTTTTGCGAATTTTAATTATGTTTTACAATTTTCTCTTTAAGGCAAGGACAATTTTATGAAGCGGAATACAGCACATGTTTGAAAACATTTAACGTTCTTTGATAGTTTAAATTTCTATTTTTGTGAGGACTTCAGATTGAGAAACAGTCATTGCAAGTGTACCAACATTGGCTTGGGGCGTATTAAACATTTGTCACCAACAAGAGCATCGGAAAAGTTGACCACAAGTACCTATACTTCATAAAAGATAGCTTGATCTCTGCGACAGCTGTCACTATCAATACAGAAACAATAGCGCTTGACAGGCTAATAATAACGTATACGTCAGTTTGACATATGTCGCAGATATCAAGCTATCTTTTATGAAGTATAGGACCTGTAAAGATGGCTCATAGACTAACCTAACTGAGTATATACAGAGCCCAAGGATCTCGCAACCACCCATCATGTCCCTGTTAAAATACCTACATAACTAGTTACATTCCTGCATTTTCTGAACAGTTTTTTAAAACCATTTTTTAAAGTTTCAGCCAAACTTTTCGTGCTGCCAATATCAGGTCGGTCGATATCGTTGCAAACCACATCCAAGCTATTATAGGTACGCCCAAGTAGTTGAAACAATCAGTTTTCACAGAGTTTGCACTTAGAACTTGAGAGAAGCAACTTTAAAGTTAAACACTGCGTTCTCTCCGTTTCTTTAAACTAATTTTGAATTCTGGCATCCGCAAGTTTAGATTTCTATGTTTTTGTTGTTTTGTAAATGTTTTGTAATTTTCTTCGAGAAAATAACAAGACATTTAGTATACTGGTATTCGGAACAAACTCATACAATACAACGACGAACGAAGTGACGTCATAGTTGGCTTGAACATTTTCTAAGATAATAACGATGCTAGCAAACCTACACTGTAACGTCTTGAGAACACTTATGGCACATGACCGATGTATTGCTTTCTGACCAAAGAAGTCTAGGAAAGCTTGTTAGATTAAGTTTTTAAGTTAAATGGTCTAGTCAAGATAAACTTAAAAGCAGCAGCAGCTTATTTATACTTCCAGAATGGTCAGTTTTGGACACAAAGCAAATTGCAACAAAGCAGAACCGAAATGAACACGAAGCAAAAGGCGTAGGTATGAAAGAATCGTAGCAGTTCTGTATTTCTGTCTGCCTAAAAGGGCGTGAGATTTTGTAGATTTGTAAGAAATTATAATCAATTTATGAGTTAACAAGAGTCGTATCGTTAAAAACGGTATATTATCGGACATCCTTTGGATGAACTAAAACAGATGGTTGAACGTCTCTTACCTCGTAAACAGCCTGAATTCTACGTCGGACTCGTACACCCAACCGAAGCCCCAGAATCTGGTATCATTGACGGCGGGAGCTGGCGGGTACTGCTGCACGCTGGCCAGCCATACCGGGTCATACGGCGTCGGCGCATCCCAGGTCACCGCCGACACTACTGCTTGGACCAAATTATTGAATTTATAGAACTGTTCGTGTATTATAAGCAAATATAAAATTAAATATTTTAATTGTCACTTCTAAAGATATACTTGATGAGCTTCAGCATAAGCTGTAAGATTGTATCAGCTTGTAGAAATCTCATGGATGACGTATGATGTATAAGGACCGCATTATATACAACACTAGCTGTTCCCCGCGGCTTCGCTCCCGTAGCCACCCCACAGGACCCGTTTTCGGGATTAAAAAATAGCCTTTGTTACTCAGGAATAACGTATAATTCTATTGGTGAAAGAATTTTTTTAATCGGTCCATAGGTTTCGGAGCCTATTCGGTACAAACAAACAAACAAAAAAATCTTTCCTCTTTATAATATTAGTACCTATAGATATACTACTTATAGTATATATAAAAAGCTTGTAATATGCGTAAAATATGCATGAAAATTTGTAAAATATGCAATATTCAAGTTTTAGCAAAAAGGAAAAATGTGGTCGGTTTCTTTTTCTAAATTAGCATCGGTACAATTAGTGAATTATTCAATCCAAAATTATCAATACCAAAATTTATCAACTTTGTAGACGATAATAGTGCACTAAAACGAAAAATTATTAATCATTTTTGTAAACGTAAACAGTCAGGTAGGTTCTAAATATAAAGGTCTTCAATCAATCAAAATATTTTTATAAGTTAAAATTGTTGGTGTACGAGTATATGGACGAAACTTTGGTTATAGAGTTATCATTACATTATCAATAGCGAAAATATGCATCATCCCTATATATTAGAAATAATATGCAATTTCCGCTGAGAATGGGTAAATATGCAATTTCATATGCAAATAATATATGTAAATGCATATAATCCGGTCTCTAATAATGTATTATGTAGTTTATAAATCATAGATATCCAGTCTCATCGGAGCACTACACATTCATAATTAAGGTATAACATCATCTCCATAGTTTAGCCTACCAAATTGACACAGATACAGTTGTTTCTTTTTTTGAAAAAAGCGAAAGACCTACTAAAGCTTTAATAGTGTAATTTAAACACAACTACTAACAGTATCAATACTAGCGAACTAGCTATTCGCTTTGGGGTATGGAGGTCAGATAGCTGACAACCAAAGGAACAATGTGGCTTAGAAAGCACGGGCTTTGCGACTGGTAATAAAAGGGACATGTTTGGTGACACCATTCAGGTAACGGCTAGGAGACAATACCTTACTACCAACCTGACCAGTGTTGGTTGATTTAACAACGTTTGTAGGTACCATACATACATACGTGCTAACCTCAGCTTGCCCCTAAATAAACACGAATGTGATGATATCTAAACCTCAGAACAATTGTTTTTATTTGGTCTTATGAATTCGGTGAGTTTGTGTTCAAGGGTAATCTTAGGACGCAATGAACCTATGTATTAGAAAAATTCTTAAACCATTCGAAAAGTATAATTCCAGGACATATACGTGGGTATCATCATCATTATCATATCAGCCGAAAGACGCCCACTGCTGGACATAGGTACCAATATTATGTAAATATCAATATGTACTATAAGGGTCAAAAGTGCAGTCACACTCTACCAAAAGAGAAAAGGCAATTTTTTCATAGGCAGCAGAATTTCAGCTTTTCGCAGTTAGTAGGAATAATCTATACTCCAATTTCTGTACAAAATATTAAATCTGTTGTGGATAATTTAACTTCTTCTACAAAAACTAGTCATTTGAGTTTTGGGAGAGTATGACTGCACTTTTGACCCTTGACTGTACCTATAACCCGAGCAAACTCCTGGTAGGTAATATAAAACAAACCGGGTAATTACTTTTTATATTTCAGACGAAGTAATTTTTTTTATCGCAGTCATAACAGATTTTCGTTCTATCGGGCTAGATTTCTCCAGACGATCATAATTCCAAACACTCAATGATCTGAAACTTATTCATAACTTCAATGCTGATCGAAATTGGTTTTATTTGGCGTTAGGGATACAAAATTTAAATATACACGATGGAACTTTCCTTATACCTTATGCTGCCGAAACATTACTGTGTCGTGTAGTGCCGTGACGCGGGGTACACCAATCATACAATTCTGTAGTGCCTACGTCATATCACAACGAATCTTGTAGCCAATCAAATGCGTCATAAGGCGCCACGCCACGACACGTAAGTATGTTTCCGCCTTTAAGAGGATGTAACTATGGGATGTGCTAACTACATCATAGATTTTTTTGATTTAGGGCGAAAATACCAAAGACTTCGAATTCGCTTCTCGCTAATGGAAAATACAAATGCCTGTTACTTGCATAAAAGTATACAAGTAGCTTGCATGCCATTCATTCACAAATCAGAAGTTAATATGGCACAATGACATGCAAGCTAATGGCAAAAATATTTTGTTGGAGATTTTTTTTTATTATCTTTTACTTAAGCATAAACTTTAAAATATCTAAAAATCAGCATTCGCCTCTATTCAATAAGTTATACATGTTAACGTCTAAAATGAAGTACCTACTCAATATCTTTCATACAACTTCCCCTTAGCAACTCTGCACTCAACCTAACTATAACATCAATTTGCGTAACTTGTAATCAATAATTCAAAGGGTGTTGAGTTGCTTCGTTAATTTAATGGAAGTCAGTCAGCCTTCCCAAAATGGTCTCGAGGATATACCCCCGTAGATAGTTATCTTCACTTTAGCATTCAATGAATGCTTCAACATTTACTTCACCTACAAACACTGTGAAAGTTCAATAGCTCCAAACAAATTAATATTCATTGTTTGATTTAGAGACGAGAACGCACTGTTGCTTTTACCAATCTACGGACCCCTAGGGACCCTCCGCGCAAACTTTAAAGAGGTCACAGCTTTAGAGACTGAAGCTGCAATATTTATTTAACTTTAATAGTTTTTATGAAACAAAAGACTGACAAAAATTTAGCCAGTTCTAGGTGATGTTAAAAAAGCCCGATCCCATTATGGAACATCTGCATGTTATGCCATTCAGGGTTTGTTTCAAAATAGATCCAGAGTTAAATCCCCTTGGCGTGCGTAATTCTAAACCGGTATGTACATTGTTCTAAGGAGAATCAAAGCCAAAGTAGAAAAAAACAAAAAACTTTTTTTCGCAAAAAAAGAGTACTAGAAAAATAAACCTTAAGTAAATTATAATAGAGACGTTGGCAATTCCCTGATGGGAACTTTAGAACCTGATAGAGATATAAGTACTACACACGAACCTGTAAACAGAGCAAACAGCAACGAAATCATTCCAAGTCCGCTTCCCGGTAACAAACACCAGACTCACTGAGAGCACAACCAACTTTCCACACATCGAACAAAACTTTGCTGAACTTTAAACTGACTAGAACGCTCATTTTGAAGCTAAATCTAATTGAAGGACCGGCACCGAGAGCTCCCACATTTTTACTGCCCGCTCGAAACAGAGATTGAATTTAAATTTACGTAGCGGTATCGTACGGCCTCCATTACAATTCATAGTACGATCCGCTAGCCTGGCCATCGATCATATTAATCAAACTGGACCTTATTAACATTGCATACGGTATCCGAGGATTCAACGTAAAATGGTGACGGGAGAAACTGTGAAACTTGAGTCATCTATGAATAATTTTAAAAGGGAAAATGATATAGTGAAAGGTTGATGGGACAGGAAGTTCCTAAGTTAAAATTTTGGTAAGTACGACTTTCAGAAATATTCACTGCTGGACATGGCGTAGGGGCCTCGCGTTGCCGGACCGGTCCTGTGCTTTTTGTGTTTCGCTGGCCAGGTTACCGGTCCACGTCGGAGCCATCAATTCACCTTGCGGTACGCGGTTGCCAGATGACACCATCCGTTCTGCGAGAATGGTGGCCTGCCTACTGCCACTTAAGTTTGACAATTCTGCGGGTTTCGTCGTTTATCTCTGCATTTCTGATTCTATCACATAAGAAAACTCCAAGCATAGCTCCCTGCACAGCCCGTTCCAATTCAATCACTGGTATTGAAATTTTAAATCATTTGGTACCTACCTAAACAAACTAAAGAAAGCACTGATAAGTTAGTTTACTCAAATTAACATGAATAAATTTAAAATGGAGTTCTCACAGAACTACAGTGGAATTGCGTAACAGGAATCGATCGAAAACTCTTGACGCATTGGAGTAGGTACTCCTTTCGGTTGTAATAGAAACTGATATTTATTAAGTGTAGGTACTACGTTATTATAGGGTGCTGATCAGCTTTTCCTAACAGAGCAGACCGGTCTCCGGGAGCTTAGAGCACCCCGACCGAGGTTACTTTTGACCCTGCAGACAGGGCTCCGTCAACTTTGTTGCTTAAATAGTAATGGTACTTACCTATCCTATATTAAAACCAGACCGCCCATATTTTAGTCAAAGCGTATAGTTTTAAGTAAAAGTTTGAGGTCTAAAGTAACATTCGGTGCCACTGGCACCCCAAACTGGCGTACTAAATCCATACAAATTCATACAATCGCAATACGTGAATTTGAGCTAAGTACAAGTAATAAACAAATTCAAAACTTTATTTTTGTTAGTAAAATTACTAATTATTAAAAGTTTCGATGAAATAATTAGTGAGATTACTGTATTCACCAGCAACGTATCACTTATCAGGGAGGTGACCATAAGCTCTTACAGCAAGATTATTTTTAGTGTGCTTAAGGGACAGATGTATCTGGCTTGTATAATATGTCATGGACCAAGTGATTAATCGGGGCACTATGTATAATGCCCAGGCATTATGAATCTAGTTAAGTCAAATCGGATAATATAAAGAACATTGATTTAAACTTCTATATTTATCACATTGTCTGGTCATTATGAATATTGCTAAGTAACGGTTGGGCAATTCGATAATTTATGGTCAATGAGTTGGTCCAAGAGCGAGCGAAGCGAGCTCCGGGAGCTTAGAGTACCCCGACCGAGGTTACTTTTGACCCTGCAGACAGGGCGCCGTCGACTTTGTTGCATAGTAATCGTACTTACCTATTCTATATTAAAACTAATGTCAACATTAAAATAATTAAAAAAAAAAACATATTTTTACTACCCGGCCCAATATGTGATGGGCAATATTTCAGAAAGCCCGGTCAATTTAATTATTTCAAATTTTTTTCATATTGCCTACTCATTGGTGGGCATTTTTAAAATTGCCTGGGCATTAAAAATAATTCGGCATTAATCACTTGGTCCATATTCCATAACATGTTATTATACATCTGTCCCTTTTTCACAGTCGAACCATAATAGTTTTGACACGTCATGGTACGGGTTCTGGTATTTTTATTATAATACCTACCTACTTATCTGTGTAAAACCATAACATGCTGTCTTAAGTTGGAAACATACTTATGTGTCGTGGCATGGCATTTGGCGATGATGCATTTGGTTGGCTACAAGCCTCGTTGCGTTATAAAGTAGATAGACTTGAATAGATTTGTTTGATTGGTGTATCCCGCGCCACGCCACGCCACGAACCCAAGTTTTTCACCTGCATTAGCTGTCGCACAGTCGGGTACAAACGCAAACTTACACAGCAACTGCCAATAAAATTATTATTGAAAAGGTACCCTAGGCTACAATGGCTGCGCAGTAGTAAATCTCCTACAAAAACAGCAACGTCTCGTCTTCGTGCTTCGCGCATCTGGAAAGCCAACTTCAGGGCAGCCCTGAAGTTTGGCGAGAACTATACCAAGTATAATTTTGATTCTAAATTTCGTAGTCTTTAGATTTCCTCAAGGAAATATTATTATGTGGACTCCCCCTCATATATGTTGCAAGTCTAAATTTTACACCTGAAGTAGGGATATTCCTCTATGTTTTTACTTAGTTAGCTTCAGTTGCTAAAGCTCAAAAACCATCAATAAATAAAATAACGGTTTTTTTTCAGACTGATACCGTAATTATAATGAACTGTCAAGATTTATAATAATAGTGGTAGCACACGTCCGGATTTGGTACGGCCGGACTAACCCGCCCACAAATCCGTTCTCGCTTATAGTGCCACGGATTTGTGGGCTGAGTTAGTCCGGGCGTACCATATCTGAGCGTGTGTAGAGTGGTCCGCCGGACATTATTATTATTAATTGAGTACGTCTCGGTCCGCTTGTTTCCACATCGGATATGGTCTGCTCCGTACCAAATCCGGACATATGTAGGGTTGTCAGCTGGTTGGGCCATACCAACTACGACCAGCGTTGAGAAAGTCCCCGATTTATGGGAGATCTACTGATTTTGGTTATTGTCTCCCGATATTTTTACATTCAACTTAATCATAAATAAAAATTTAAAATAATGTTCTAAATACGGCAATACTAAGATTTCTGGTTGGAGTTAGTCCGGCCGTACCATATCCGAGCATGTGTAAGCGAGAACGGATTTGTGGGTGGAGTTAGTCCGGCCGTACCAAATCCGGACGCAGTCATTACCCTAGCGCCTAGTAAGCGTGTGGTCAAAATGGAATGGGTTTATATAACAGCACATTACCACAAACTGTAAAATTTTCACAATCTTTTTATTAATAAAAAGAAAAGTCCTGACTGACTGACTGACTCATCAACGCCCAGCCCAAATCCTTGGACCTAGAAAGCTGAAATTTTGCACAGAGTTCCCTTTATAATGTAGACAAGGAATAAGGAAGGATTTTTCGAACTTCTTCGGAGTTAAATAAGGGATGAAAGTTTGTATGGAACTCTGTCATTTTTAATTTGAAACGAATGAAATATGGCATTTAGCGTCTAAATATAAATTAAAAAATATATCTTTAAGGATTTTTGAATTTCATCCCTTAAAGGGGTAAAACGGGATGTTAAAGTTTATAAGAAAAATACATTGTTTATCATCAAAATTACTTAAAATTTACTTTTTCTGCTCTTCAATACAATTAATTAAAAATGTATTTAAGCATTTTTTTTTATTATATCCCTTAAACCGGTAAAAAAGGGTGATAAAGTTTGTATGAATGTTTCATAACTCGAATACCACTGATACCCTCTGACTATGGCTTTGAGATTAAACGATTGGTCTGCTTTGCAATTTTTCTCATGATCTGTCACGTGGCCATTTCGATGTATACGTACGTAGTGAGACCGCGATGTCCGACTTCCTCTTCTTCACTTATCCCTGTCGTCGCTAAGAAGATTACTACGAGAAGAAGTGAAGTGCCTACTACCTCACCGCCCCTATCAGAACCAGATCACGACTTATCTCTGTATCATTATCCCTTACCCTTCCTACTAAATGTTCTAAAAAACGTCGTGCCAGATGCACCGACGCCACTCAGAAGAAAATTATACGATGCACATAGAAGCAGTGGCCAGATACCAGCAAACTCACCCTAAGTTGCATAGAAAAGCTGTGGCTAGGTACCGGCAAGCTCACCCTGAGGTGCATAGGGCGTCACAGTCTCGATATGATCAAAATAATCCTGTAAGACGATTAGAAAGGAAAGGACGTTTCTGGAAAATTAAGGCTCACTCCGGCATGGCATATGATATCGACACAGAGTATGCAATCGACAGCACCGTGGCCTTGGGTTCCATGAGCAAAAAGTGCCAAGGATAACTATTATAAAAAAAGTTAATTAAAAAAATCTAAAAAACCCGAATGCCGAAGAAAATCATGCTGTGCAGTCGGAGGATACCTACATATGATTCGCGAGCTAGTTGACCAAAACCAGATTTTCTTCACGTCTTTTTAGTTCGCTGTTTAAGCAGTCGGGTTATTGTTTTTTTTTTATTAACTTTTTTTATTTATAACTTTTTAGGTAACATTTATTTTTGAGTTAGGTACATTTAAACATATAAGTATTATATATTTTTGAAATCACCTCTTAAAACCCTTTATTTTGATACCCCCACGATGGGTTTGGATGAAAAAAAATATTTGAGCCCCCACAATATGGCGCCCAAAATCCGCCATTTATTTATTTTCTAATTTTAATGTAGCCAGTGACACTCGCGTGTTTAAGACGAATCGATTGACGTATGAATTATCAATGTCGGCCAACCCGTTTGGTCTCTGGAACGCCACATAGGAACAAACATACATACATAGACTGATAAACACATTACCCTCCTTCGGCAGTCGGGTAAAAACTGAGGAAAAGTAGCACCAATCTTTCTTTAGCTGAAATTGCTTTCCTCCAGTTAGTAACTTTTTTAAGTTAGTCATGCATATAGTTCATTGAAGGAATCAATTGTCATCTTAAAAGAATTGTAAAAAAATTCTTCATTTTAAACCCATTTAGAAAAAAGTGATGAAATTTTTGCATCTTGTTTTCTATCCTTAATTACTGGGCGACACCCAGTATTTCCTTTTCCGTCTTGATGCCGGTAATGACCACAAAATCGTTAATTCGCCTGCCGATGAAGAACTATCGTCAAAAAACATGGTGACAATAGTGGTACAGCGTAGACAATACAACAGCGTGGGGTTCGTGTACCTACTGCACGCTCGAATGCAAAACTGACCTCTTAAACGCTTGATTGCGTGACCACTCTCTGTCTGTTAGAACCCTAATTACGACCTCATGTCAAAGTACAGAGGTCAATATCAATTGGGAACATTTGACAGATTTGGAAAGCTTAATGCGAGGTGTACACGGGTAAAAAGTATTTTAAGGTAGGAAGGAGTGACAAGAACAACAAAATACAACATTTAGTTGTGGCAGCTAATAACAAATCTTACTTAATAGGTATATTTTAATCAAAAGAAAAGCCGATTTACTTCTTATTTATATATTTACTGAAATATAATACTTAACCCATTGCGTCAAGGCTTACTTCGCAAAATTACGTGTAGTGGTAGAACACAAAGTGCAGCACGCGCCACGCGTACACACGCTTTTGAGAAATGCCGCGCGCGTGACGTTCATCCATGGCAATTTGAACTTCATTTACATTCTAAACTACTGAATTCGGGATTCGCAATAATAATTGTCGCCATATTCTCAAACGAATTAAAACAGGCACGCGCCTTTGGTAGCGATACGACACTCGCCACTACACCAATATAATCTGTAATTATCTGTTTTTAGGTTTTTATTCCATGTTGAAACAAAAGTTACTATTGTAAAAGCCGCTCGTGGCGCGTCTTGCTTTACTGTAACTCGACATATTTATTTATTTACACACATATAGGGGAAACGGTATAGTTATTGGCCCCTATATAGTTACTAGCCATTTAACCAGCGGTATTGAAAAACTAGCAACCCACATTACTAAATGGTAAATATTAAAATGCATTAAGGCAACACAATTGCTGACTGTCTAAAAGTTTCGTCAAAATACCGCTAGATGTATTCGTTCTTTTGTAGCCTGTGATTTTTTCGTGGCGGTATCGAAAACGGGTAAGTTTGTTTAAAAAATGTTAAATTCATACAATTTTAGGATGTGATATTTTGAAGTAAATTTACATAGTTCAGTGATAAAAAATCTGTAAAATATATAGAGTGAAATGCATACTACGCGTATTTGAAGGGTAAAATGACAAAATCATAACATAAACTTTAAAAATGTAGTGGCCAATTACTGCACCAATAATTTAAATAACATTACAGTAACTGGCCACCTATGCCAATAACTATATTCATTTCATCCAAAACAAAATGCGTTTATAATGAATTAAATCTTTACCGTTTGGTAAATTAGGCATCATATTCGTTTGTCACTAATTTTAGGGCTGTGTAAACAGTTATTGGCCTAGGCCAAGTACTATGAAGTCTGGAATAATTTTCAATACAAAAAAGGAGGCCAATAACTATAATATTTTTATTTTGGACAAGATGAGAGACTCATACTTATTTTTCTGTTCTATCAGGTTAAATTAAAAATAATCATGCCAAAAGGTCTTTTTACACCTTAGTACACCAAAGAAGCCCTAGATGAGGTGTTAGATAAAAATCAGAATAAAAAAATGTCTTTTCATATTCATATTCTTTATTGTACACAAAACAAACATATACAAATACAGAAGGACAATTTATGTACAAAGGCGAGCTTAACCCATAATTGGGTTCTCTTACAGCAAACCTCAGTGTTATAGCGAGATTTACACAATTAGGACAGTTAACAAAAGCGCACAACAAAACACAAAAAAAAAAAAGCAACTTAATGCAAATTAAAGTTTCAATTCTTACTTACTAAATACACTACACAAATACGTGTACAGCACACAATGCATAAACATAATACATACTATATAATAAAATACATACATATTTATGAGTCATGGTGACAGGAAATGTTCCCTAGTTCTTTTCCTGAAGATCTCCAACGAAGGCCTATCCCGTAAGAACGAAGAACGAAGGGCTATCTTTGAGAGCAGTTGCGAAAAAATATAATATTACTAGGGCAACTTTACAATTTAAACTTAAAAATTCCACTTTAAATCAGAGTTTGGACCGACGCCGTATTTGACTCATAAAAAAGAAGATTCCATCAAGGAATCGCTACTCAATAATCTCAAGGAATGGCTAATCACCACGATTGGGTATGCACCCAATAATCATCGAGAAAATATCCCTGATGCTGACGAATTTGTTAATTTTATATGCCACAATAGTTACGTAATTAACGATGATTCCGAGCCTTCTGATGATTGCAACATTTTTAATAAGTAGTGTTTATTTTTGAATATTAATAATTATTTTGTTTTCTATGGCCAATAACTGTAAGATTACATGGCCAATTACTGTGATTATGGTGGCCAATAACTGTTATTTCAATATTTGTATCTTTATGTAGATTTTATTAATAAAAGTGTATGAATAATGAGTATGCAAGCCATACTTTTGAATAAATACTTTAATATTGTATATTTTAAAAATTATTTCCATTACATTTATCCGTTTAATATTTTTTTATATTATAAATAGCGTCTTGAGGTAGCTTAACTGGCCAATAACTATACCGTTTACCCTATAAGAAGAACTGCAGATGCCATACAAAAAGTAAGCAAACCGGAGCTCTTTTTACGTGGGTCTTGCAAGACCCGCGCTCGGCGCCCCCTAGGGCCGCTGCGCCCGTGTGCAACGCATACCCTGCATTATAGGTAAAGCCGCTCCTGTCCGGACGTCTGTTAGCACAATTATAGTGCTATAATACGTCCGGATTTGGTCCGGCCGGACTAACTCAGACCACAAATCTGTTCGTGCTTACACACGCTCGAACCTGGTTCGGTGGACCAACCGGACGGCAGTTGCTTTACGTACGCCTTCAAGTGTATACCGTTGTCATCAAGACGTTGGATACAAAAATGATGGTGGTAGCGGCAACAATAACAGCAACTTTACAGCTACCACGTAAAAAGCGGAAAAACAGAAGAGAATGGGTGACATTGTATTTGATGTCCTCCTTGATGTAGGCGCATGCGCCGCCGTCCTTCTTGGCATTCCGAACACCACTGGTCGTAGTTGGTACGGTCCAACCAGCCGACAACCCTACACACGTCCGGATTTGGTACGGAGCAGTCCATATCCGATGTGAAAACAAACGGACCGAGACGGATTCAATTAATAATAATAATGTCCGGCGGACCACTCTACACACGCTCGGATATGGTACGGCCGGACTAACTCCGCCCACAAATCCGTGGTCCAGCCGTACCAAATCTGGACGTGTGTTAGCACTATATGCGATTTGTATTTACCATATTTTTACGTTTTCAACTTTTCAGTCTGAAGATATCATTATTTTATTTACTGATAATAGCCATTTATTATGTTTTAGTTCCTAACTTTTCCGTCTCTATATAGTTACTTTACTCTTTGCTTTTCCGCTTGCTTCGATATACTGGGCAGTCAAAAATCATTTTAAGTTTTAAGCATGACTGCATGACCTTGCTCGATTCCGAAAAAAAAAACCAACTGGTATCTATAGATAAAAAAAATCGATCCGAACTTCCGTCCACTTCCGTCTGACTTCGGATTCGGACTTCCGTATTTATTGACTTGACGTTTGACGTGAATGTGATAATCGAATAGTAGGTATTTGTGTCATTTGTGTGGACGAACGTACGATAAATCAATTATTACTTGTGCAGCGTTACTGAGGAAAACATATCAAAATAACTAAGAAGCCGTTAGAGCTGAATGCAGCAGCGATACAGCTAGTATTTCATACAAGGTTACTACATTATAAATACGCACAATGGCACTAGCCCTTGAAAGCACAAAAATCTTAGAATTTTTGGAACTCGTCGGTCGTCTGAAGGTAATTATGAGATTCTATATTTCAGCAATAGCTATTTTTCTCTGGAACTTATCGATTTCATCTAGATAGAATTAAGCCAATACCTGCTTTTCTTTCATCCTGATAAATCTTTTCTATAGCTCATTTAATTTTACGTGATTTCTAATGTATTTTACAATAAAATTGAAGTAAAACAATAGATACATAATCTTTTGTTTATCTAAATATTAAAACTGAACTACTTTTAAACAATTCAATCTCCTCTAAGATTAAGTTTTTTCTGCTAATTTGGCAGCATGTGAAGAGAACTGGCTGGGTAATCTGTGATATTAATGAGTGCGAATCTATTGCTGGCCACATGTACCGCATGGGACTGATGACCTTCTTGCTCACTGATGAGAACAACCCTACCAATCTGGATAGGTTCAGGTGTCTCCAAATAGGTATGTAAATGCTATCCTTTGTCATTATTTAGTTATACTTTTGAAGTATGAATATATGTCACAGCATTCCAACCGAGTAACACTTTTTTTCACTTTGTTGTTGTGTTCTAATGGGTATCTGATATGTGTAACCGAAATGCTTTGTCTTATAAGTACATTTTCTGATTGGAGAATACATATTTAGAAACATTATTAAATCTGCAGTCCCTTTCACGGATATTCATTATTATTACCAATATAAACTTAACTAATGTGATAACTAGTGTGGTAAAGGATGTCTGTGAGAGATTACCCTGTGCGATAAGACCGCCGATTGTACACTTGTTTTTGTGAATGTTTATCCTGTACATATTTTGTGGTGTACAATAAAGTATTTAATAAATAATAAATACTATTTCTTTTTTTCTAAGCTCTCTTTAATACTTTTCAGCTCTTGTCCATGACTTAGCAGAGTGTATAGTTGGAGACCTCACACCACACTGTGGAGTCTCACCGGAAGAGAAACACCGACGAGAAGATGAAGCTATGCAGAAAATTGCAGAACTCACTGGCATCGCTGGCGACAGAATGTATGACTTGTACAAAGTGAGTATCATCTAATAGTAAAGATTGCCCTTCAAACTTTCTTTAGTCATTTTATCTACCCAATAGATGTGTAAAGGTAAATGCTTTTAGCAAGAAATATCGTGATAATTGTCTGGATTTGTTGTGGTTTTTCTGTATGGGTAACCAGGGTAGCTGTTTTGTAAACAAAACTGTTCAGAAGGGTCCCATAACAACCAATATAAGGCATACATACATTATATATTTAAATAATTTTGTAATCCATTTTAGTATCATGTCAAAACAAGTGCATTATTGCATTTGCAGAATGGCAATTTTGTTAAGATAAGATATTCAATACCCTGTATTTGTAATCTTATTGTGGTGCAATGGCCCTGTAATGATAAGTGCAATTCATTGCAATAATTTATGGAAACTCCCTAATCTAGAATGCCTGTCTGTTGGGACAGGAAGAGGGTCTTTATCATCAAGTAATTCCTTTTTATCCGACTGAGCGACACAAAGGAAGGTAATGTGTTGAGCAGTCTATATATGTTTGTATGTCTATGTATTTTTGTTCCCATGTGGCAGTCTAGAGACGATTCATCTTAATCTTCTTCTTGCGAGGTTACTGGCTACATTAAAATTGAAAAAAAAAATGTGGATTTTGGGCACCATATTGTGGGAGACCAAATTTTTTTTTCTTTCCATCTCATCATATAGGGCAGCGAGTTTTCAAAGCAGTCGCGTTTTTGATATTATTATAGTTAACTTTTTTATTAAATCTAATTCTTAAGCAGGGCTAGCAAAAGTACTATTAATTAGATTTCTTCTGGCTTTTTCCATAGTTTGTGAGTGTGTGTGTTTGTTACTTCTACGCTCAAACCGCTGGACGGATCTGAGTGAAATTTGGCACACAGATAGGTCCTATGTGCTATTTCAGACTATAATAGCACATAGGATACTTTTTTCCGGGGAATATGTTCCCTTGGGATAATTTTCGACATTAACGCGGGCAAAGCCGCTGGCAGATGCTAGTATATATATATGATAAGCCCTAAGTAGCAGCTAATTCCGTTTTAACAAAATTATAGCCTAAAATTGAGATTAACAAGTAATCTTTCACTTTCCAGGAATATGAGAACCAGAGTTCCCCCGAGGCTAAGTTTGCCAAAGACTTGGACCGCTATGATATGATACTGCAGGCATTCGAATATGAAAAACGTGAAAATACGCCACAAAAGCTCCAGGAATTCTTCACTGCTACTGAAGGAAAATTTAACCACCCTTTCATCAAGGATTTGGTCACAGAACTTTATAAGCAAAGAGAGGAGTTTGAAAAAAAATGTCTAACAAATGGTCATGCATAATATTAGAAAATTTTCTCTTTCATGCTACTTATTTGTTGTAATGTTAAAAAATACTAGCATCGTTACCTAGCTAAGCTAGTTAGTATTATATTTTATTGCACAGAGAGAGTGAAAGGAACTTTATAAAACAAACATATTTTAATCGGTTCTGTACTGCAGCTAGCCACTACATCTACATACACAAGTGTGACTCATATTAATCATAACAAATACATAAAATACTACCATGTTTGGTTTTGATGATTCACCAAGACCATTACTAGCTGCCACAGTACAGATTAAATAAGGTAAAATAACATGCTGGCAAATAGGTATTAAATACTTTTTTGTTTCCTTGTGTTCAGTAAAACCTGTTTTGAGATATGCTAATCTATTATTAGTACTTATTCATAGAGAGCTGACAAGGTTTATGAGCAAACATATTTAGGGTAAATAGTTGATAGCCGAGTAGGTGCGGCTTGCTGAGAGAATACTGAGAATTTAAAGGATAGGATAGATGGACCCCCGTTTCTGCATTTAGACTCCCATTTGGTCCATTGTGCGTGCAGGCCACCTCTCTGTGAGAGGGAATAGGCCTTAATCCGCCACGCGGGCAGTGTTCGGTTTGGTGGATGTATATGTCTTCGAATTTTTGGTTCTAAGACATGCCGTTTCCTCACGATGTTTTCCTTCACTGTTTTGAGAGCAGTGGTAATGAAATAATTTACACTAAGTTATGCGCCTGCCTAGGTTCTAACCCATGACCTACAACTTGGAAGTCGCGGCCGTTACCACTGGGCCATCACTGCTCGCTCCTTTCACCACTGAGAATTTATCTGATAAATTTTACTTAAGAGCCCTTTGGTCAGGGGTCCACTTTCGGATTTTCAAAATGGACACTGGACATACAAGGCCATTAATTTTCATTTGATTGGGTGTGGCTTGACGCAATGAAAATGCAATTCTAGCAACTTTTCACCCTAAACATGTTTGCTCAAAAACCCTGCCAGCATACATACACTAGTAATCTCCAACAAAATTGTTTTTTCAGTGTGAAGTGAAGTTTGTTTAGTGATGTTACTTGTTTCACTCAGAAATGGGTATTCGTATAATCACAGTGTTACCAGAATAGATAAAGAATTAATAAACTTAATACTGATACTTAATTATATAATTTAAGTGATTTATTATTCCATTGCATAATTTTAAGTAAGTAGGTACAAACTTAACAATTTTATTTTATCAACGAATCTTTAGAAAGAAATGGTATACTTAGCAAGAAATATTTTACGATGAATATCGTTTTTTTAACTTTAATATGGCGTCTCTCCTTCAATCGGTTTCTCATTACTATGGATCGTGGTCACTGGACCCCTTTAAGCGGACAATCTGCCTCCATCAATTACGGTTCAAAGTTGCCATCACCACCTGCTGAAATTTGCTTGAGGACGTAGCTTTTTTCACTTGGTCAGACCATCGTGTTGGCGACCGGTCTCGTGCTCTTTTCCCTTTGGTATTGCGAACAATGACCAGTTTATCTAAGCTTCTATCTCCTCTTCGCATTATGTGGCCGAAATAGGTCAAAATACGCTGTAGGCATACTGTAGCCAAGTCTTGACATCGAGTTGGTATAGGATTGACACATTTGTGCGTTTGGCTGTCCATGGTATTCAGAGTATCCGCCTCCAGCACCACATTTTGAATGCGTCTACCCTCTATCTTTCCCTTGCTCGGATCGTCCACGTCTCAACTCCATAGAGGAAAATGTTGAAAGTAATGCTCTGACTAAACGGGCTTTGGTTCTATAACGTATGCCACGGTTTTTTTTAATGTTCTGGAGGCGTATCATAGCATCTTTACCAATGGCTATCCGTCGTTTTATTTCTGGTAAGCAGCTGCCTTCAGTCATTAAACTTTCCATAACTTCAATGCCTTGGATGCTATAGCTGATAGCATGTCCGCAAGATCTATCACCGATGAAGATGGCGTAGTATTAATGAAAAAAATAGGTACGTTTTAATTACTAAGTTTTTGTTAGCCATTTATAATGAGCTAGCAGTAATTTTTACTTTAGTTAGAAACCTACCAAATATCATTCCCACTAGTCACCAAATGACATCAAATTATTGTAACGTTACATTTATTATGTTTGAAACCATATTTCCTATTGTTACTTATTTATTACAAGCAAGTATATTGTAATACTATAACATCCAATGTCACCAACTATGTACAAGTGTGCGATGCCAAAAAAACAGAAACGAGCGGAGGATTCAGATTTCAACCAATTAGATTGTTCGATTCTTGAAAGTCACCCGTCTGCTGGGCTCGTATCCGCTCCAGTGGAAACACACTATGTCGGCCTCCCTCTGCTTTTCTTTGTATTTTGGCTCTTGCGTAAGAGGCTTTTCTTGTGTTAATTAGTGTGCCGTGTCATGCAAGTGTGAGTGTTTTTTTCTAATAATCTCTAATATATATAAAAATGTTCCCGCATCCTTCATAAATTACACCTTTTTTACAACTTGCGTTTTTTTTTTGTTTTACTAAACACAAAACCGGTAGATAGACAGGTAAATGTTGCGACGCGGCGACGCTTGGAAGAGGGTTATGTCCAGCGGTAGACGTCTATCGGCTGATATAATGATGATGAAACCCAAAACATACCTACTATTATAGGTGCCCAAATAAAATCTAAGTTAGAGTACATGATATGACATTCGTAACATTAAAATATCTGTTGTTTATAAACCTTTATTGGTAGTATCTTAATAAAAAGCATGTTAGTAACTAGGTACCGCCGGACCCCGACGCCAATCGCTTCCATATTTGGTAAATAATTACTAGGTAGGCATGGGCGTACCCAGCTTCTGCCTAGGGGGGGGCAAGTCAGATTTTTTGTCATACACACTACACAAACATACCTACATGAAACATTAGGTATATGTAGTGTAGTGTGTAGGGCAAACAGCTCCTGCTTTATAGGTAGTTAAATAAATAAAAGTAAATTTTCGAATGTCCATATCTATGTGTATTATTGCTCAGCAGAATGTATGTGCGTGTCACAATCACAACACAATATCAATCAGACAGATTTCGATACTTAAATATAGACACTGAATGAATATTTTTTAACCACGTTTGATTGAGTTTTAGCTCTTTCAAAACAATAACATGTCAAATGAAATAATTTATTTCAAATAAACGCTAGTCGCTCGCAACCTCAGCTCGCAACTCCCTACCGAAGAATTACCGAATACAGCCGAGCGTTAAACGCTCGGCTAGATTCGGTAATCTTCGTCCGCCATCGTCGCGCGCGGTTTTTTGGCAATTGCACCGTGCATTTTGCCAGTGATTACTTCGCGGTTTATTTAAAAGTTAGAGCATCTTTAATGTCCTACGTCCCCTGGATGGGGCAAAGAGCATCCACAGTAGTCCTCCATCACGATCGATCTTGAGCTTCACGCTTCACCTCGCTCCACGTCATACCGATGCTCGTTGCTTCCGCCAACACGGTGCGACGCCAGGTCTGACGGGGACGGCCACGCTTTCTTTTGCCTTGGGGATTCCAGTCCAGCGCTTGCTTCGGTATATGATCAGAATCCCTTCGCAGCGTGTGGCCAATCCAACTCCACTTGCGACGCTTGATCTGGCGGTCGATCGGGCTCTCGTGTCATTGCTCCAACAGCTCTACGTTGGTCATGGTCTCGGGCCAGTAAATGCCGAGTATGCGACGAAGACAGCGGTTGACGACGACTTGGATATGGCGTGAGATGTCTTTTGTGACCTTCCACGTTTCGCACCCGTAAAGCAGCACGGATTTGACATTTGACCCGAAGATTTTGAGTTTAATCCTTCGGGTCAGCTTCCGCGATTGCCAAACGGGTCTCAGCTGCGCGAAGGTAGCTCGTGCTTTGGCTATCCTTGAAGCGATGTCCTCTTCACTACCTCCAGTTTCTGACACGACGCTGCCGAGGTAAGTGAACTTGTGGACGCGTTCCACTGCCTCCGTGCCAATCAGCAACGGTGAAGTATTTTTAACACCAGATCTCATCTCTTGGGTCTTCCGGGTGTTTATTTTTAGTCCCGTTTCTGCCGCTTCCTGACTTAAATCTTTCAATTTAGCTTGCATGTCAGCGTGGGTATGACTCAGCAGGCATAGGTCATCGGCGTAATCCAAGTCCTCTAAGACGTTGGATAATCCCCACTCTATCCCGCGGCGCTTGTTGTCGAAAATGCGAAGCAAAATCCCGTCAAGAACGACTAAAAAGAGGAGCGGTGAAAGGAGACAGCCTTGACGGACACCTGCGTGTACTGCTATATCATCCGAGATGAGGCCGTCGTGAGTCACTCTACAGGAATAATTCTTGTATATACTCTCCAAGAGACGGACAATCTTCGGTGGCACTCCAATGTCCAGTAGGCGGGACCAGATGCTGGACCACTTCAGCGTATCAAATGCCTTTTCGAAATCGACAAAGGTAAGATAGATCTCCCTGTGCCATTCTGATGCCTGTTCTAAAATAATACGGAGAGTGTTGATCTGATCCGTGCACGAACGGTTCGCGCGGAAACCAGTCTGCTCTTTGCGTAGGAGAGGATCTACGGCTTTCGATAACCTGTCCAGGATAATCTTGCAGAAAACGAAAAAGGTCTATGCCAATAAACCACATTCGACCGTTGCCCTGAAAGCCAACATAACGCAGGCCATCGCTCGGATTCAGCCGGATCTATGCAGCAGAGTCATTAAAAACTGGACCTCTCGGATTCGTGCCACCATACGAAGCCGCGGCGGACATTTGAACGATGTCATATTCCATCCATAATTGGCATAAATTGGCCTTTTAAATAAAAAATAAATTTCGTTATTAATATCTCACACACATCTTGTTTTATTCAATTTTAACATCGACCCGTCCTTGTTGATAGACCCTTTACAAGTAGGTAGGTATATGCGTCTACCGCCAAATCTAGCGAGGACGAAATCTGACTAGTAGGTATATATATTATATATACCTATATATTATGTAAACATTTATCCCACACTTTATCACTTTATAATTAAAAGACATTTACCTACATACCTACCTATACCTTCAGATAACAACTTCGCATTATATTATTACCATACAAATCACATACTACAGTACATTACACATTCACTCTCTACAAATATACACTCTGGGTCCTTTTTTGAATTAACAACTGACTCAAATATACATCTTCTTACTATACACAATTCCTACATAGATATATTTACAAACCATACATATAACATGCACACAATTTATATTATTATTTGCACTGATAAATTAATATTAATCGTGGTAAGTCTTCTACATCCACTTTATTTAAATATTTCATGGTTATTACACTTTACATCAACCTTAAATTGGCAGTTAAATAAGCTCAGGCCCGATGCTTATAATTTTTTAGATAATCCTTGTCACATATCACTTGTATTACATATACCTAAACGTATACCAATTCTAAATGGACATATAAATACCGGACCAACTCGTTTGAAAACTTTTTACTTTCTAATTAAACGTGGTGAAATACTTTTCTTAAATTTTAAAATTCGATAACTTAAATCATATAACAAATGATATAGACGAAGTCTCTGTATCTAAATCCCTCACATGTGACTTAGAAGAATGTCAGCAACACATAACTCAGGTACCATCCAGTGGTCTTATAATATTAACACAAAACATACGCAGTATCAATTGCAATATAGCTGGCTTTGAAACTTTGTTAAGGAGATTGAACATAGAATGTGATGTTCTGGTACTTACCGAGTGTTGGCTTTTGGGTGCTTCTGTCATTCCACAGCTTGACGGCTATCGCTCTTATGCCACTAAAACCCACCTCAGACAAAATGATGGCGTGGTAATATATATAAGTAACTCGCTGAATGTAAATGTTGAGGAACCAGAATTCACAGACGGCAACTGCTTAGTTACAACACTCGACAAACATACCGCAATCATATCTATATACCGGTCTCCTTCTATAAGAAACATTGACAACTTTCTATACTCCTTAGACAATATAATATCCAAACTAAATTCCTTCAAAAACATAGTGTTAATTGGAGATATTAATATTCCCATTAACTCCTCCAGGCTGGATCTATCGGGTGAAAGATATTTAACCATCGCCGCTTCTCATGGTCTCTTACCTGCGCACACTGAAATTACCCGTGCAACCAGCTCCTCATGCCTGGACCACGTGTTCCTTAAGACCCAGTTTACTGCTATGACTATTGTGCCCCAATCAACCTTAACAGATCATTTCCCTGTCTTGACCCAATTATGTCCACAGCGCATCTAAAACACCCTAGGCAAACGACTAAATCAACTATAACTAGAATAGACACAGAAAACTTGAACAAAGACATTAACAATATAGACATGACCCCCATATACGAATCAAATGACCCCAATTTTTCCACAAATTACCTTATCACTAATATCCAATCAGCCATAAATAACAACTCAAAAACTTTCACTGTGTCTAAGCGCAAAAAAATACTCAAACCATGGATTACGCCTGGCCTTCTCAGATGTATGAAAAACAGGGACTTTCTTCACAAAAAGCATAGGACGGCTCCGGATAATATCATTTTAAAAACATCATATATTAGATACCGCAATTTCTGTACCAAAATTTTAAAGAAAGTAAAAAGAGCATATGAGAAAACTCAATTAGATACTGCAAAGAATAATCCCAAGAAACTCTGGAAGACTATAAAATCAATTACGAGTTGTGTCAAAAACATTGACTATCCGGAGGAATTGTTAAAACTGAGTGACTCCAATAATACCGCACTTGATATTATTAATGAGCACTTTGTAAAAGTAGGTCAATCGTTGGCAGAAAAGTATCCTCTTAACCCTTCTCCGTCAACATCGAATAATCGGTCCTCTATGTTTTCTTGCGACTCCCATTCGCGATCATTTGTATGTGAAGAAACGACGGAAGAAGAAGTGACCCGTACAATCCTTACATTAAAATCAAACTGCGCCACAGGTTGTGACAATATCTCATCGAACCTAATAAAAAGTAATATCGAGCTTTTAGTTCCTCCTCTCACGTTTATTTTCAACAGGTGCTTAGAATATGGTGTATTCCCGAAAAATCTCAAACTGTCTGAGGTTCACCCTATTCATAAGGGAGGTGACCGTGATCGTGTTAATAACTACAGGCCGATATCGATCCTACCCTCCTTGTCAAAGGTTTTTGAAAAACTACTAAACAAGAGACTTGTTAGTTACTTGGAGGGCGAGGGCCTACTCTCTTGTACACAGTTTGGCTTTCGGAGGCATAGAAGCACAGATGATGCCATCTTTAAATTAAACAATTGTATAGCTACAAATTTAGATTCTGGAAAGAAATGCCTTGCCATCTTTTTGGATCTGGCCAAAGCATTTGACACGATCTCGGTCCCCATCCTCTTGCGGAAACTCGAGAATTTCGGTATAAGAGGCAATCAACTTAAACTTTTTGAGAGCTATCTGTCGGAAAGATACCAATGTGTAAGAATAGGAAATTGCACTAGCTCTTATCTTCCTATTACATACGGAGTTCCCCAGGGCAGCATTTTGGGACCTACCCTCTTTCTCGTTTATATAAACGACCTCACGAACCTATCTATACCCCAAGGCGAAATAATCTCTTACGCAGATGACACTGCTCTTATATTCAACGCCGACAATTGGGATGAGGTATTTAACGTTGCACAATGTGGACTTGATCTCGTAAAGGAATGGCTACAAAGTAATTTACTTACTCTGAACAGTGATAAAACTAAATACTTGACTTTCAGCATACGAAATCCACCTAAACTTCTTACTACAAGACATTGCCTTATTCCCCACAATTGTCCTGGAATAGATAACTGTAATTGTGTACCTCTAGAACGTGTTAACAATGTGAAATATTTAGGATTGACTATAGACCATAATTTATCCTATAAGGCCCATATTAAAGCTTTGTCGGGACGAGTAAGAAAATTGATTTATATCTTTAAAACTTTGCGACATGTTGCTGATCTCAAATTATTAAAACAAGTTTATTTCTCTCTATGTCAATCCATTATTAATTACGGCATAATTGTATGGGGAGGAGCTACCAAAACTACCCTAAAAGGCCTTGAGATAGCTCAGCGTGCAATTCTAAAAGTTTACACTTTTCGTCCAATTCGCTTTCCCACAAACATTTTGTACAACTCATGCGAAGTCCTTACGGTGAGACAATTGTTTTTACTCAACATTGTACTAAAACAACATGGTGAACTCATATATGATGCTGATCTCACAAAGAAACGCAGAAAACATGACGTTGTGGTCCGCATACATAAACCTAAAACCTCTTTCATAAAGAGATTCTTCGTCTTTCTAGCACCACATGTGTATAATAAAATTAATAAATCCATAAATATTTTTTCTCTTAACAAATTCCATTGTAAAAAGAAGGCATATGAATTTTTAATGAAACTATCATACGAAGACACTGAAAAATTTATACAAATAATCAGTTAATATTTTTGTTTGTATATCTATATTTATGTATATTCACTACTCCTGTATATTTATCATGTAGACATATGTATACACTTACACTTACACACACAGACACCCCCACACACACACTTACACTCTCATCCTCACACACAAATCCTCACACACACACTAAAAATTGTTAGTAATTTAAGTTTAGTTTACCTTAATTTCTTATTTCTCTTTGATTTGTAATGGTCCTAACTCCTACATCTTGCTAATTCAGGTTACCTAGTGTATTGTTTCTGAGGGGAAACGGCGCTGTTATCTGAGATACAGGCTCACGCCTAGTTCAGCTGCAGATGCTCATTCTCTTATCTATATTTAAACTGTAAGCCTAATATTTGTAAGAATGTACTGTACCTACCTACTGTTTTTGAGTAAATAAATATTATTTATTATTATTATTATTATTATATAGTTATCTGTGGACGAAATTGAGAACTTTTATAGTGCCTTGGCAAAATCTCCTAGAAATACCTTAAAGGGAGATAACGGTAGTTTTAGATGATTTTAAGGCCAAAATCGGTAAAACAGATAGCGACGAACATCTTCGGCGAGTAGTCGGGTATTATGGAATCGGTAACAGAAACGAGAGAGGCGAAGTTCTGAAGTAAGGAAAATTTCACCGTGACGAACACCATTCCAAACAACAATTCCGACGATTGTATGTATACCTGGATTTCTCCTGGCTACTGTTTTAGAAACCAGATAGACTACATCTTCATCCAGAGCAGATGGAAATCGTCTGTCATGAATACCACAACATACCGGGGACGGACTGTGGCTCTGATAACGAGCTTTTAGTCACCACAGCCCGACTTCGGCTGAGAAAATTCCACAAGCAAGAACACACACTGAACATGCCCCATGTTGACCTGCAAGTCTTCAGAAAAGCGATTGAACATAAACTGCTGAATGTTTGAACATAAAGTGTCACTACTGACCCAAATGTCACTTGGAAGTCTTTGCAAAAAAATATTGTACAAACTGCCAAAGAAAATATAACTAAACCTACCATGAAAGCTTTTATATCTTCGGGAACAGCTGACCTAATTCTTCGTAGACGTGAAGGTCTGACCTTACAAGAAAACAGAAGGTTATAATATGACCAACTCAGCACAGAGGTCCAGATAAGTTGCCACAAAGATTATGAACAGTACATCAATAACATCTGTGCTGATCTGAACAAAATTCTGCGAAACACGATACTAGTGATCTTTTCCGCAGGCTCAAGGAGCTGTCTAAATCTCGTAGTACTAGAACCTGCACGATCACAGATGAAGCGTACTCACTGAAAAATGTCAGGTTCCGGAACGCTGGAAACAGTATTGCACAACACTTTAAGACACCGGTCAACCTGTCACAAACGGCGTGCAAACAAACTTATCACCACAAGAACCCGAAATTCTGCAGTCAGAGGTCGAACATGCCATTGAATGTCTCAAGGTTAGAAAACCGCCAGGTAAAGATGGAATTCCAGCCGAGTTACTCAAAAACCTGGATTCTAAAGATGTGAAGCAGATTCTAAAACCAGTAGGAAGACCAGCAGCCTAATTGCGTAAGTGAATTCTGCAAAGCAAACAAGTCGGAACCTTCCCAAAAACGACTTTACGTATTGCATATTACACTCTGAAAAGGAAAGGTTATGCTCCTTTCCATTATCAATATTTTGACGTAGAATTGATTGTAAAGAATGAACGAAATCGGAAGAATCGAGATAAAACTTCACTCTTGTTATTGTGTAATGAAATTATGTCCTTAGATCATTCGAGTTTGATGAAACATAACGCAGTAGATGAACTTCAACTCAAAGGAGGATGTTTGTACTTTTTCCAAATTAGTTTCACAATACCGAAAAAGTTGAAAGAAATGATTCTAATTCTTTGAAGGAATCGACTTGTTTGCTTTGCAGAATTCACTTACGCAATTAGGCTGCAGGAGATGGCATGAAGAGTGAACAGAGTCCGTGTTTGTTCCGCTTTATTATTATTAAAGGCTCTACCAAAGACTGCAGAAACTAAAGGACACTGGCACTTATCCCACATGCAAGCAAGATACTCCTGTACATCATTAACAACAGGCTAAAACACTTTATCGGCCCACAAATTCCAGAAGAACAAAGGTTTGTTAAAAGCAAAGGCTCGTGGGAACAAATCCTGAATGTTCGCCAAATTATTGTAACAAACCGGGCATTTAACAGCCCTATGTTGTTGTGTTTCATTGACTACAGCAAGGCCTTTGATTGTGTGCAGTAGGATGGGCTGTGGGAGGTTCTAGGCGACATGGGTACGCCTAAATACCATATTGACCTTGTCCGATGCCTCTACATCAACAACCGCTCTTTCGTCAAATTTAACACCGACTGTTCAAATGTGTTCCCCATCAAGAAAGTCGTTAGACAAGGATGCATCCTCTCACCTCTGCTCTTCAATGTTTATGGAGAGTATACAATCTGGCAAACTCTTGAGGGCTAGGAAAAGGGGTTTGCTGTTGGTGGAAAGCGCATCTACAATCTGCGATATGCAGACGACACTGTTCTTGCTACAACTTTTGAAGACATGAAGGAGATACTGTATAGACTGGAGGTGGAGAGCGGCAAATTAGAGCTTGCAATAAATAGGCAGAAAATCAAGCTTATGTTGATAGATCGTGCGGGAAAGATAGCAGGCGCTAATAGCATCCAAGGTAACGACATCATGGACAGTTTTATATATCTGGGCTCTAGTATTAATAATGAAGTCAGCTGCGTCCCGGACATAAAGCGACGGATAGCCATGGCTAAAGATGCTAAGACGCATCCCCAGAACATCTGGAAAAATCGCGTTGTAAGTTTCAAAACCAAAGCCCGTTTGGTCATAGCACTGGTTTTCCCGATTTTCCTCTATGGAGTTGAGACGTAGACAATCCGAGCAAGAGAAAGACAGGAAAGACGCATTCGAAATGTGGTGCTGGAGGCAGATGTTCCGAATCCCATGGACCAACTGAAGAAGAAGAAGTATCTAGGCACATAACAAGAAAAAAAAACCGGCCAAGTGCAAGTCGAACTCGCGCACGAAGGGTTCCGTACCATTATCGCAAAAAAACACGTTTGTTATATGGGAGCCCCACTTAAAAATTTATTTTATTCTATTTTTAGTATTTGTTGTTATAGCGGCAACAGAAATACATCATCTGTAAAATTTCAATGCCTAGCTATCACGGTTCATGAGATACAGCCTGGTGACAGAGAGACAGACGGACAGTGGAATCTTAGTAATAGGTTCCCGTTTTTACCCTTTGGGTACGGAACCCTAATAATCTATAGTTACCCATGGCCTTGGGTAGGTAGGTACAATTGTACTCTAATAATTATTTTTCTGTATTGTAAGTAATAGGTACCTTCTGTGTTGTTATATGAATATAAACAATAAGCGATAAGTATTTCTTATTTATTTATTTCATACTGATCTACCATTGCTGCAAGCCTAAGTCAAAACTTTAATAATATAGATGACCCAAATGAGTTCTATGCCGAATTTTCTAAAGTCCTAAACACCCAATTTAGTGAGACTTTTCCACTGAAAGCGAAAAGTATTTACAGCAAGTTCGTATTTAGCGATTGGGTGACTCCAGGCATTCGTAAAAGCAGAGAAAATCTATATGAACTTTATGGCCTAAAGCAACATAATTATGAATAATACAAGCTTTTATAAATATGTTTTCAATTATTCAAAAACCTTTAAAAATGCATGCAAAATAGCTAAAGCGCTGTATATACGCAATAAAATAAAATCAGCAGGCGATAAAATAAAAACTACCTGGAAAATAATAAATAATGAAACAGGTAGAAAAAAACAGCGTAATAGTGAAATTATTTTAGCGACTGCACATGGTCCCATACAATCAGATGTAGAGGTAGCTCAGGAATTTGAAAACTTTTTTGTTAATATTCCTTTTAAAACTACAGCAGCTTTAAACTCCTCACCCGCGCTCTCTGCTGCCTTACTTAGAAAGAATGTAAATGCGTGCCCTTCGGAGTTTCTTAAAATTAAATCAACAGAAGATCTTTGGGGACTATCTGTAAAAGTATGTACATCAATCATTGAAACTATTGCGCCCTATTTAGCTTTCATATTTAACACTAGTGTCGATCAAGGAGTTTTTCCGGTCCTTATGAAACACAGTAAAGTAGTTCCATTGTTTAAATCCGGGGATAGCAAAGAAGCCAATAATAATAGGTCAGTGTCAATTCTGCCGGTTCTTAGTAAAGTCTTCGAAAAGTTAATGCTCAACCAATTGTTTCGTCATTTTAACAAACATTCCATCTTGCATGATCAACAGTACGGTTTCACCAAAGGGTGTTGCACAACTGACGCTGGTGTGACCCTAATAAAGAACATCTTTAACGCCTGGGAAGAAGCACAAGACGCCATTGGAATCTTTTGCGACCTCTCGAAAGCATTCGATTGCGTTAACCATGAGACACTATTGTTGAAACTCGAGCACTATTGGGTTAGACATACGGCCCTTGAATTACTTAAATCTTATTTGAAAGCCAGACAATTTAAAGTTCAGATAAACGGCGTAAACTCTCTAGGGTCTGAAATGACAATGGGCGTTCCTCAAGGCTCCATATTGGGTCCATTCCTCTTTTTGGTTTACATAAACGATTTGCCCCAATTATAACAAAATCAATCGAAGATCGTGTTATTTGCTGATGACACATCTATGACATTTAAAATAGATCGGCGGTCACAAAATCTTGATGATGTGTCTATTCATCAGGTCCAAACTTGGTTTACGGCAAACAATTTGGTAATAAATGAAAAAAAAAACAAATGTATTACATTCACATTGCGGAATGTCAATAGTAGCGAATGCGACATCATATTGAATGGGGAAAAGCTGGACTATGTAAATCAAACAGTTTTCCTGGGAATCACCCTGGATTGCAATGGGGGCCTCACATAATATCTCTTGCGGGTCGGCTGAGCTCCGCCGCGTATGCTGTTAGAAAGATAAGACAGTTGACGGATGTGGAGACCGCGCGTTTGGTCTATTTTAGTTACTTTCACAGCATTATGTCATACGGTATTTTACTGTGGGGTCGGGCGGTCAGCCGCCCGACCCCATCATTTCGATATAAATATTGAATCAATATTTATATTGCAAAAGAGAGCTGTGAGAGCCATTTATAAGTTAAGTCATCGAGAATCTATAAGGGAGCTATTTAAAAAGATTAATATTATGACAGTTTCTTGCCAATTCATTTATGAAAATATTAAGTATGTAAGGAAAAATTTAAATCTCTTTAGTAAAGTTAGTGATAGACACAATTGTAATACTAGAAATAAAGATTAGTTAGATCAGCCATCTTATAGATTAGCGAAAGTACACACATCTTTCATGGGGTACTGTGTTAAATTCTATAACAAAATACCTGAGATATTAAAACTTAATGAAAGAAAATTTAAAACAATAATTAAAAGCACACTTTGTAAACAATCATATTAGCAATTAGATGATTATATTCAAGATATGAATGCTTGGAAACATGCTGGTCCTGCTCCGTAGTGCAATCTTTAGTGTAGAAAAAATTAAAATGGTTAATTTGTATACGGTATATTCATAATTATTATATAGTAACGCTTTATTTTTATTTATTTTCTTCTCTATTTATTTAAAAAATTTACTCGCACGCTGTTCCGTTGTTGTTGAATTAGGTAATTTACCTATGTTTGCAATATTTGTAAGTATGTGAGAACCATGTCCCTATTTATCAAGTGAAGGAATTTACCTGTTAGTGCTTGTAATACTTTATACCTATATTTAGTATAGTAGTGCTGGGTGCATCGTACTCGCGTATCAGAATTTATTAATGTATGTACTAATTATGTAAATATTGTAAAAGGCCTTTAATTTTTTAAAAGAGTAAATAGGGAGTTTCTTGTGTATTCTTCTCCATATCAACCTACTTTTCCGAATGCACGGTAGAATAATTTTTTTATTACATGTAAATTTTAACGTTCAAAAGTGCCGCATAATGGCCTAGTTGAAATAAATACATTTGACTTTGACTTTATACTTACGTTATTACCAACAATTATTGTTACTGCAGTAAAATAGGTTTTTAATTCGGACGTACTTAGGCTTGCAGCAAATGTAAATCAGTATGAAATAAATAAATAAGAAATAGGTACCTATCGCTTTTTATTTATATTCATTTAACAACACAGAAGGTATTACTAAAAATAAAATAAAAAATTATTAGAGTACCTACCTACCCACGTCATTAACAAAGGTATTATAGGCCATGGGTAACGATAGGTTATTAGGGTTCCGTACCCAAAGGGTAAAAACAGGAACCTATTACCTACTAAGATTCCACTGTCCGTCTGTCTGTCTGTCACCAGGTTGTATCTCATGTACCGTGATAGCTAGGCAGTTGAAATTTCACAGATGATGTACGTATTTCTGTTGCCGCTATAACAACAAATACTAAAAACAGAATAAAATAAATATTTAAGTGTAGCTCCCATAAAACAAACGTGTTTTTTTGCCTTTTTGCGATAATGGTACGGAACTCTTCGTGCGCGAGTTCGACTTGCACTTGGCCGGGGTTTTTTCTTGTTATGTGCCTAGATACTTCTTCTTCTTCAGTCGGTCCCTCATTACTGAGGATCGTGGTCACTGGACCTCTTTAAGCGGACAATCTGCCTCTATCGACTCCGGTCTAAAGTTGCCATCACCACCTGCTGGAATTTGCTTGAGGACGTAGCTTCATTCACTTGGTCAGACCATCGTGTTGGCGACCGGCCTCGTGCTCTCTTTCCTTCGGTATTGCCAACAATGACCAGCTTTTCATGGCTGCTATCTCCTATTCGCATTATGTGGCCAAAGTAAGTCAAAATACGCTGTAAGCAAACTGTAGACAATCGGGTCTTGATATTGAGTTGTGAAAGGACAGACCCATTTGTGCGTTTGGCTGTCCATGGGATTCGGAGCATCTGCCTCTAGCACCACATTTCGAATGCGTCTATCCTGTCTTTCTCTTGCTCGGATTGTCCACGTCTCAACTCCAGAGGAAAATCGGGCAAACCAGTGCTGTGACCAAACGGACTTTGGTTTTGAAACTTACAACGCGATTTTTCCAGATGTTCTGGGGATGTATCTTAGCATCTTTATCCATGGCTATCCGACGCTTTATTTCCGGGACGCAGCTGCCTTCATTATTAATACTAGAGCCCAGATAAATAAAACTGTGCACGGTGTCGATACCCTGGATGCTATTGGCGCCCGCTAGCTTTCCCGCTCGATCTATTAACATAAGCTTGGTTTTCTGCCTATTTATTACAAGCCTTAATTTGTTCTTTTTTTTAATCCATGACAATGGCGTGAGTTTTATGTATATATGTGTTTTCATATCAATGTGTAGGCACTACCTAATATGTTAGACAAGCACATATATTTAAAATATCTAAATAAACTAAGAATAACGTTAACATCGAAATATTTCTGTCCCTTTCGATTGCTTATTAACCCTAAAAAGAAACTCATGTCCTCAGTAAATAATTATTTTTTTTATTTTCTTTTAAAAACATTGCCCCACACTAGGAATTTCTTCCTGTATCGTGGGTGCGTTTACAAACATATAAACTCACATACACAAACACCCAGAGCCGGAACAACTATATGTAGGTCATACAAATATTTGTTCCGTGCGGGAATCGAACCCGCGACACGCAGCGCAGCAGTCAATCGCTCAACCACTGCGCCAACCGTGCGCCCATTAGAGTACCTACCTACCCACGCTACACATCTGCGTACCCCTTCAGAGTCTACTGGTACGATGTTATGTTGAAATGGTGTAAACAATATACAGACATGCGATTGCAGCAATCTATGGTGGTTTACCGTCATTTATTGAAGAGTTCCATTGAATATCTCCGAAGTTTTTTAACAGATCTTTACCAAATGTAACTGGAACCAATCCGGGACAAATCAAACAAAAAACGAATCATCAAGATCGGTTGGATCGCATTCGGTTGGCGAAGATATCTCTGAATGAAAAGAAAAAAAACACAAAAATTCAAACAAATTAAGAACCTCCTCCGTTCTTGAAGTCGGTTAATAAACATAAAAATATCTTTAATTATTTTAAATTAAATTTTTAAGTTATATAGACACATCACATAACACGTCTATTTCTATCTATAGCAAATATTAGTTAAAAAAGGTTGAGAACTTAAAAAAAAAACGCACCCGAACCCGAACGAAGTATGTCAAAAAATCATAAATAAATTGTTATATAACCGGGTGCAAGGATATTACGGTTAGCCTTGCGGTTCCGGAGATTTATGCATTTTTTATATCAGCTCCATACATTTTTTTAGCAAAAAAATAAAACTTGCCTTATTGCCTACCAGATAGCATCCAATGAAATATATAAGTATGACATTGGCTATTATGATCCATTTCAAGCAAAAAAACCGACGTTTTTAAATTTAAGTTCCTATGTATGTCGAGCCGTTTTTCGATCCATTGTGCGGCGGTAGTCACGAACACTAAAAAGCAGTACCTAATATGATAAGTTAGATAATAATGTTTGATTGAACAGACACGTTTTTCTATAGCTATTAGCTACAGAAAAACGTGTCTGTTCAATTTTCTCTAATCTGAGATTCTAAGTTACAAAACAGCACGAGACTTAACTGCAACTTAAAATCGAGACATCCTAACAAATAACACTGGAGAGGTTAAACCTTGTATGATTCAACTGCCACACATAATGTAACTATAGATGGAGGGAATTAACCCCTTGAGTGCCTGAAACTTGGATCCATGGGAGACAATGGCTTTTTCATTGGTTTTGGTAATTACGGCACTCAACCGGTTAATGATGAGACTATTTGCACAACACAATCTTAATTATTAAGTGTTGAACTGCTAATGCTAACCAAAATAAATGTAGTATGGGCAACTTGACAAAACATAACACAGTTTGTACTTTTAAGATTTTATTGTACAAAAAATGGGTAGTTGAGTATAAATACAAACCTATTCAGTCAAAATTAACATTAAGATTTGCATAAATGCTAAGACAAATCTGTTCCCAATTTGCCATTGCCACTGTGATTGTTAAGTCACAGTCACAATTTACAACTTTTCAGATCATGCTAGCTCAAATCCTAGGCACCCAACTTCAACTTAATAAAATATTAATTCATTATTTGGGTTTATAATTATTAAATTAGGCTCTGTTTAACTCAAAATTTTAATGTTATTCTAGTTTATAGGATTTCTTAAATCACATAACAATTTCAGCTCTCCACTGACAAGCTCAAACTTTATGTGATAATACATAATGTGGAGCAGTCAAGAAACTTGCATATTAAATTTAATATTATTTTTTAATTAATTAGCAGTTTGTTTTTGGTTATTCATATTTGCTGCTGCTTGTTCTTCTTTTTTTCGTTGCTTTTCTCTCATTAATTCTGCATCCCTGTAAGAAAAACAGAAAGGTATTTGGGTATAATAGTATGGAAACCATACCCATGGCGTACACAAACGGAATATAGCAGAATGGCTATATGGCTCTGATTTACTAAGGCATTAATCACATTAATGTGAGTCATGGGAATGTCAACAAAAACAAAAATATCGTATAAAAGGTGAGTTTGTGAGCCAAATCCGAAACTATCAGAAAAAGCTACAAACACTGAAAGGAGTTTCGGGACCGTTTGGATGAAAACTAATACTGCATTAATTCTTGCAATAATTCTCAGACGGGCCAAGATGCTTATCGGCAACAATGCACTGGTCGCCTCAAAGCTCCAGAGCCTTGAACATCGACGCCAAGTGGCCAGTCTGTCGGTTTTTTATCGGTTACATTTCGGGGAGTGTGCGATGGAACTTTTGATTCCGTCTAGCCCTTTCCTTCACCAGACAACTAGACATACGGCAATGCGCCACCGGTACATGGTGGACATCCCACCCATATGTACAAAGCGTTTTGCGAATACTTTCATTGTACGCACAGCTAAGGAGTGGAATTCCCTGCCGGAGTCTTTGTTTCCTGATAGCTACAACCTTGGGGTCTTTAAGACAAGAGAGAATAGGTTACTTCTAGTAAAGCGTGCTTCACCGTCGACCACATCATCACTTACCATCAGGCGAGATAGTGGTCAAACGCAAGCCTATCGATAAATAAAAAAAAAAAACTTGGCCAGGAATCGAACCCGTTGATTTTGGAAAAATAAACACACTGGATTATTACACTATCCGATAGTGTCACTAATAAAGATCAAATTCTGGAAAGTAAGGTAATACGTCATTTTTAACAAAATGTATGGATGAAAAAAAAAGTGCTCTGAAATCATTTGATTTTTATTTTATTTAAACTATTGAGTACATTTTTTTCCATTAATTTTGAATCAAACAAATATTTGCAATGAAAGGTCACATTATTCTATTTAAAACAAAGGTTGATTGGAGGGTAGACTCGGAAATTAACCATAATTATACTTCCATAATATTGAAGTATAAAGCAAATAGTGTAATCAATTATATAGCATGGGATATCATAGAAAAAAAGGGATTGTTTAACTAATAGAAGCTCACTATATTCCTGTTGTTTGTGAATCAGAAGCGATGAGGTTTTAGATTCAGAGGTTAGGAAAAGAAGTACTTACCTATGTTTCCTCTCTTGTAAAGACATACCAGTCTTTTCATTGGCATTCTTTTTCTTTTGCTGTTCTTGCAGTTTTTTTTGGTTTTTGGCGCGAGCCAAATCCCTCTGGTTTCCACCTGAAACAAAATTAACAATTATCTATGATCTATCTACCTAGCTCTACATGTGAATAAATGCCATGTTATGTCAATTCACAACAATAGCATGCTTTTTATTCTTTCAATAACAGGCGATAAGTAATTTAAAATGTGTTACTACTGGTTCAATATAGCGGATAGAATCAATTTTCATGATATAAAGTAAAGCGTCACCCAAATATGACTCGTGTCATGGATATAGAGTCGAACGTGCTGTAATCTAGAATGTTCGATGGAATTTGTCCTTCCAGGACCATTCAGAATAAGGATGCAAGTGTGTATCTTGAAGCACTGAGTTGCGTTTTGTAATTGTAAACATGATTATTTATATGTATGTCACTGTACTTACGGGTCATCGCGAATAATTAATTACTCAACGCCAGCAAGGTTGGACTTGTCGAAAGTCGCAATTACCTAATTGTTTTTAGTTTTAGCGGTATAGAAGACCGGACGATACGCAAGCCCGGCCGAAACCTAGGACAACGCACCGCCCTCCTTGCCAATACGAAAGAAACTTTGAAAACAACTAAAAGATAACGCTGGCTCCTAATAACAAAATGCCTCAGCCAGCTGGCCACAACCACAAACAAAATGTCAATGACGGTATTTCTTTTTTAATACAACTTTTGAAACTTCGATATAATGTCTTTTAAGTTAGGAGTAAGATTTTGAGAAAGTAATTTATTAGATCTATTTCATCCCGTTGATGGACGAAAGATATTGCTCAAGAAAGACAGTCAAGCAAAATTAGAATGAGTCAAAACGTGGGCAGTAACAAGTCCATCTACGATAAGAAGTTGAATCGAGTCGTTATCGACTGAATGACTAAACTCCGGAAAAGATCTTTTGGACTTGTAAGAAATACAAGCTTCTAGGTCAATGCAATCAAAAGACACATAGCATCACCATCACACATATATTCATCAAAGGGCTTGGCCAGAGGTGAGGCTATCTCACTTTTCAAAAACCGGCCAAGTGCGAGTCGGGCTCGCGCACGAAGGGTTCCGTACCATTATCTATTCTAAAATGTTACTTTCTGGATTCTATCGTTTAAAACACCACCCACCCACCACCTACCACCTACCTACCTACCTATGTACTTTTATGTTGCATGAAGTTTTAATAAATAAATAAAACACCTAAATATAAGGCTATAAGCTCAGTGTTTTTGTCTCCGATCTTGTCGTAAAAATTTGAATTCGAATCGGGGCACCCCGACTTCACATTACCTTTTAGCTGCTACCCCTAAAGAGTATATAAAAACCCGCGGCGCGAAGGGAGAGCAACCCCCGCCCGCTGTAATAAAGCATAGTCACCCTTGCGTGCCGTAGCGGCTGAGGTTTTTCGAGCGACAAGTAAGCCGAAGATGCGATTTGTTACGTAAGGGCGTAAGATTGCATTTCCCGCAGCGCTGGAGACGATGCAGAAGCAACTTTATAGTTAATTAATACCTACATGTTGAGAATTACGTGGCAAGTGGTTATCAAGGGGGTCTTTTTTATTATTTTTGCTATAGAACACACAATTTTCGAGATATAAGCAAATTTAGAAAAAGAAAAAAAAAGTTAATTTAAAAAATCAAGAATCCCGACTGCTTGAAAAGCGAACTAAAAAGACGCGACTTGATTTTTTAAATTAATTTTTTTTATTTTTAACATTATAGTTATTTTTTTTTAGATTTCGGTACATTTAAACATATAAGTGTTATATATTTTTGAAATCACCTCTTAAAACCCTTTCTTTTAATACCACACACGATGGGTTTGGAAGTAAAAAATGTTTTGTCCCTCACAATATGGCGCCCAAAATCCGCCATTTTTCTATTTTCCAATTTTAATGTAGCCAGTGACACTCGCAGGGTTAAGACGAATCGATTGACGTATAAATCATCAAAATCGGCCAACGCGTTTGGTCTCTGGAACGCCTCATAGGAACAAACATGCATACATACATACATACATACATACATACTTACATACTTACATACTTACATACTTACATACTTACATACTTACATACTTACATACTTACATACTTACATACTTACATACTTACATACTTACATACTTACATACTTACATACTTACATACTTACATACTTACATACTTACATACTTACATACTTACATACTTACATACTTACATACTTACATACTTACATACTTACATACTTACATACTTACATACTTACATACTTACATACTTACATACTTACATACTTACATACTTACATACTTACATACTTACATACTTACATACTTACATACTTACATACTTACATACATACATGCATACATAGACTGATAAACACATAACCCTCCTTCGGCAGTCGGGTAAAAAGAACCTGTTTTTGCACTCCAAGTCAAGGTATTGGTAGTGTCAAGGACAGTCAGGGTACTGGCCTTCCAATTCCAATTCCCAAGGTCACTTGACTATGACCTCTAAGTTCACTCGACCTTTACCTCCAAGGTATCATTACCTCCAGGATCACATGACCTTCACCTCAAATTCACTTGCCCTTGTATCAAGGTCAGTGACCTGAGGAGAATCGTGGATATTGACATCCGGAATCTTGTCCTTGACCTCAAGGTCAATAATACTGAGGTCAAGGTCGATGTCCTTGAGGTGTCCCATGGTGTCCCCCCCCCCCCTACTACTCCCGAAGGCTTGATTAGGCGATGGCTTTTGGTAATTTTTTTCTGTCTTTTTTATAGTGCCCCGTTTCGTATCCACTGTCGACGTTCTTTTTAGAAATAGGTGAGAATTTTGCAAAATTTGTTTGCTTCGTCTCCGCATCCGCGCTTCCTCCTCCATCCTCCGCTTAGGCTAAGAAGGCCTCCGTTACAAGCTTAGTCGTAGCCATTAGTGTCCCTCAGGGTGCCAATCATTCGTTCTTGTCCGGTTTTCTTTTTACAAAAACTGATATAATTGTCTGCGCACCCTTTTATTATTTTTTAATAGAACGGGTAAACTAGTACTTATTTGGCAACACAGGTTTCTTCTTCAGTTCTGCTGTTTAGGCTTAGATAAAGTACCTATAGATTTCGCCATAAAATGAGCTCAATTGATAGAGCGAGATCGCAAGTTGGCAGCCCCATGTAAATAATAAGGACAAAAGATTATTTTTTGTCTTTGTCACCATGGCCGGTGTCTGTTGTTTGTCAAACTCTAATACAATGGCAGGTTTGACAAACAAACTCGGTTTTGTTTGATTTTCTGTGATTTCGTGGTATTATGTGTTAATTGAGACAAGGAATTGGGTTATTTATAGATAATAAGTGTCATTGCGATGGTGGGTTGTAGTATTCTTGTTCTTGTTGTAACACCAGAACTAACTATTGTTGTCTCATGTGCGGCCACGCCATGGCGAAATCTATAGGTACTATAACTAAGCGTTCAGGGTATATAATATATATGTTCTGTGGTTCTGCTTGACTGAACAAAAAAAAAACAAGTTTTACAAAAGCGTCGCTGGTGCTGTGAAAACAACTGTCAAAGTGTCAAAATGTCGGTCAATGCACAAGTACACCTGAGTAGCAACGAAAATAATAAAAAGAGTGATAAAACACTGAAACAGTTGTTTCCTAAACGAGATGAGTGCTCACATGTGTCTTGTTATTGGCAAGTTATTTGTTTTCTGACCCCTCAATTCGGTGAAGCAATAAAAATATTCAATTAACGTGCCTTTGTTGTGTTCTTTTTGCAGCGAGGAAAACGTTTGGAAACTATGTCAAGATGTATCAATAAGAATTCCTGAGGAATTGGATAGATGTTACATTGTTTTTATATCCAACCCTTGCCGTACGGTGCCTCTGTGGAAACAAAGGGCTGGGCGCGAGGAAGACCGTCTCGTCATATGGGTGTGTACCGAAATTATGTCACGTTATTATGTACTTATAAAGCTTTATTGTTCTTAGGATGTGAATTCCTTCTATTTTACTGTCGTATAATTCGTGCCTATCCTCTTTTTCATTAATATTCTCAGTATTGTTGTAGTAAAAGATATTGTAGCAATAAATTTTAAATGATAGTAATTGTTTACTAAGCCTACTCTTCAGTTTAATCACTTTAATGATAAAAGGGAATCCAAAACAGAATTCTATCTTTTTGAGACTAATAAGTTTGATATAAAACAAAAGCATTTTCATAAAAAAAAGAGTGAATAATAAAAATGATGTATGTTAACTGATGTATATATTTTATTGCAGGATTATCATGTGATATTTCTGTATTCATGGGACAGCAAAACTTGCCTTGTTTACGATCTGGATTCTGAGTTACCATTCCCGACATTTTTCCACAAATATGTTACTGAAACATTTCGTACAGATCAAGTACTCAAGTCAGATTTTCACAGGTATGTTAATACTTTTTTTTTTTATTACTGGCTACATTTATAAGTATATACAAACTATAAATACTACAACAACCAACAACTTCCAGATTCTTCCGAGTGGTGCCTGCAAAGCAGTTCTTGCAGAACTTTGCATCAGATCGACGTCACATGAAGAGACCAGATGGCTCATGGATTAAACCTCCACCACCATACCCAGCAATATGCACATCAAGTAAGTATTTATAATCTTTATTCAACATTATGTCATAAAAAATATGGACTAAGGTTTTATTTTACATAACTAATTTGTAGATGTTGGAAATGTTTTACAAATTGTCTTATTAGCTTCCATGTTTATTTTCTTCTTGAATATATTTTGGCTCCTATTCCTGGCCAAGAGCCAAAAACTTAATCCACTCACTTAACTAATGTGGAAAATTTATTTTTATATATTTCATACTTTTGTTTTGTTATTTTTCTTTGTTCTTGCTGGACAAAGTGTTTCGTTGAAAGTTAGGAAATAGGTCACTAGGTCACTATTGTGTCATAGACTAGAAGACTCTTTCTAGCTATAGTACAGAGTATTGAATACATAATGATAATAGCTTTCAATATAATTCTTATTTATGTAAAAGTTTTAATAAAAAAATGTACTTCTATGTTATTGATTACATTCACACAATTTGTGTTGCTGATAGGTTCCATGTTTCATCGCCACTTGTTACTTTCAATATTCATTTCTTGTAACAAATTATTTTAATTTATTGTATTAAATTATGACAAAATTTAGCTTTCGTTTTTAAATCACAAACAGCCTTACCTATAAAAAATATTAAATGATTATTTTAAATACTGATTAGCAGATTCTAAATTCAAATGGTCCATAGAAAATTTGAGTTAAACATAAACAACATCATGCCTATGTTACCTACAGGTACACCTATAGTTCACCCACATTTCGCCTCTCAATTTGAATTAAGAACCAGCTTATCAGAGCTCTAACTAACCATATGGCAAAAACTAGCCATATGGTTAGTTAGTGCTTGTGCTAGTTAGTTGAGGTTCAGTACCCAAAGAGTAAAAACGTGACCCTATTACTAAGACGTGGAGTCTGTCCATCTATCTATTTGTCTGTCTGTCACCAGGCTGTATATCATGAACCGTGATAGCTAGACAGTTGAAATTAACACAGATGATGTATTTCTGTTGCCGCTATGACAACAAATACTAAAAACAGAATCACAAACAACAAACGTGTTTTTTTTGTGATAATGGTATGGAACCTTTTGTGCGCAAGTCTGACTCTCACTTGGCCGGCTTTTTAAAAATAAAGCCCACAGGGCCTTATAATAATCTGCCACATTTTGATGATTATGATTATATAACTTATTTCACTTGTTTCCAGCTTCCACTCATAACTTAGATGAATACATCAACATGGATTTTGGAGTTGGTCCCGGTCAGGTATTGAACCTAACGGATTTTGTGCAGCGGTTCTACAAAATTAACAAGTAGTACAAAACTTCTGTACCTACTGATAGATAGTCAAATGTTGTATAAGACTTAGTTCCATGATCCCAATGGTTTGTTTTTGTTGATTATGTTTTAATAATCCTTGTTAGTACTTTATTTTCAATTGTCTTGAAGCTGTGAAAATTCTGGAATCATGTTGCCATACTGTTGATGAAACATTATTTGTTAAAAATGTTATTTATGTTACGTTGTGTATTACCAAATGAGTCTATCCTTGTTGTTCACTTAACATTATTTGTTCCATATTTCAATGTTGTTTGAGTGACCTTAAAGATTTAATAGCACAATAAATTAACAAAATCTTCCCACAAACACAAAGAAATAATTATGCACAAATTGTTACCTTAAATGGAATCCACCACATACTGGTTTAAGTATTATGCTTATTATAAATATATTTTTATGTAGGTTTAACCGAGTTAATATTGAGATTATACATTATTAGTAGTTATAACAATTAAATATTAAAATAATGCAGTTATAAAATCAGAAACCTACATAAGAATAAAAAAAATATAAACTTCACTCTAAAAATAATTTTGAATAAAATAATAAGTACCTACATATTCAATATGGCAAATTATATAATAATTCAGGGCACTTCTATTTCCCATAAAAGTTAGCTGATTTTGATATAATTAGATAGTAAAATATTAAGCGTAAGGATATTAATCAAGAGGCTAGTGCTTAAAGTTTCAATTTTATATGAGTACCTAATGTAATGATTGAGTAGTGTTTTGGATGTTCTGCATTTTCTATTTGTCGTTATTGTGGAAGTGTATATTATTAACATTATGTAGATCATTTTTATTCTTATTTTTACTGAGGTAATCCTTGTTTACGGATTGTGTGTTACCTTGAGTGATAAATTAACATTTAAGTAACTTTATAGTAGTGTATATGGTCGCAGGTAGCTTTTGTATGTTGTTAAACTATTTAATAATTTTGTAACAACTTTTATACACTCTTTTTATTCTTCCCTAGCACCCTTAGAAAATTGATAAAAATACCAAAAATATATTTAAGAATATTCGCTTACGGTAAGGGTTTATCCAATGTATGAATTGTATGATTATTTTCTAAGGAGATAGTCAGTTCATTTACGTCCTTCTACTTCCACGTATCTAGGTTTGTATTAATTGAATTATGCAAACGTTAGAAGTCTTATCTATTGTTCTAAATCTTCAAAGGTTTATTTTACCTAATATATTTACACTATAAAATTGTACCTAAATATTTTACATTTTCTCTATTATGAGTAAAAATATTAAATACGTATATTATACTTATTGAGTAAGATTAGCGATACGGTACTACAATAGCACAGATGAAAAGAGTTTACAACTTTAGGTTTGTGAATAATTTTACTGTCTATGATTAACTTGCATTTATTAACTTTTATCTACCTACATACTTTCTGCAGGGTTCGTGATCTGTGTTCGTAACTTTTACAGTTTACTAGTCCAATGTTAATTATTTTTTAAGGTTTTACCACATTCTTCCAAGTCCGTTAAATCTTGTTTGATGTTGCTTCGACCTAGTATAATATTGATGAAAAATAAAAACATTTTATTATAGTGAATTTAAGACCTAGTCATTATTATTAATTATTCTTCTTCCTAACAGTTATCACTTGTCATTAGTATTTAGTCGAGGCGTAGCTGGATATTCTATGGGACCAAACTCTTTCGACTGGATGCGGTGGAACCCGGAGCGTAGAGCGAATATTTAATCCCTGGGAGTGTGTTTACGTCCCATTGGTTACGCCTTTGTCCTATTACATATTATCCACATGTTACCGACTCTATCGATACCTTCCTTCTACGCCTTTTAAAGTTTTATCTATTGACTGACATATGAGTGATAAATTATTGTGCTTGTGCTTTTAATGTACCAAGTTACATGTTTTTAATTTAAGATTTACCTATCAAGCAAAATAAAAGAAACATTACACGCTATTTGGTATTTTTATTTCATAGATTAAATCAACAACTGGTAACTACAAAACAATGACAACAGTAAAATTATGCTATGTATAAAATACAACAGGAACAGGTAACTAAAATAAAATTATACTTAATATATTTTTTCTACACATGGTGGTAACAATTGCATACTATTACACTAACAAAAAGAGGTTTATCACAGTTAATAACATCGCCTTGGATTAAATTGTATCTAATACTTCCTGTCTACATGAGCTATCACATTATTACAACATAATATGAATGGTATTAAATTTATTAATTATAAATTAATATTTAGTTAATATTTCCGCCCCATCCGCAGTGATTAAAACCGTGTGTTCTGCCTGCGCGCACCTGGAGCCATCCTCTGTCAATAGTGTCCAGCCATCTTCTAGAAGCACAGTGAACTCACTGCCGTGAGTTATGGCTGGCTCGATCGTAAACGTCATGCCAGGCTTCATTTCTCCAGGATATTTGTTTACTAGAAAACAATATAATAAAAGATTTAAATACGGTTTTGGGGAAAATTTGCATTGATGGGGGTGACCAGTGCTAACGGCCACCCTGGCAGGCGCTTTACTTTGTTAAAATTATTTCATTACCACTGCTATAAAAACGATCCAAAAAAATTGAAGACACTTGACATCCACCATCCGGCAATAGGCCCGTGTGGGTTTTTAAGGCCCATTCGCTATCTCAGAGAGGAGGCCTGTGTCCGAGCAGTGGAAACATTAAAAGGCTGATGATGAAAGCAGAGACTTGCAGGTATCGGTCAATAACAAACGAGGCAGAGACGCGATTGGTCGACTCCCGCACATTTCTCCACTCCGCTTGTTTGTGCCTCAGTGGAAATGCACCATGAATGTTTACTGGGTAGAATACCTGGGTAACTTACTTGTATGATAAACTTCAGGAGGTCCATGGAAGTACTCCCCAATGCCATGTCCCAACACAGAAGGAATGACAGTCAGGCCATGCTTTTTCGCATGTTTGTATATTTTGGAGCCAATTTCTGAAAAAGGGACTCCTGGTCCACACCCCGTGATGGCCTGGAAATGAAAATTATAAGAATATTGCCTGACAAGTTATGTTTTACAAATTATATTTTATTAATACCTAAGATTTTTTTTTATTTCATAGGTACAGGAGAAGATATTATATGTTATAGCCGAGGCTAAGGTGCTTTAATTTTTTTGCGGAGGGTTCTGGCAGATGAACTGACTATACGTATTCGTTACGCTCCCCTGGCCACGTATTGGCTCGCATGATTAACCCCCTGCGGCCGCTTACGACCGCAACCACGGAACAGAAAAAACAGTGGTAATGCCACAGAATAATTAATAGTACAAGTACAGAAGAGTCACTTCGTGCAACGATTCATTGAAATAGAGACTCCTGCTAGTAAGCAACAAAATGCAATTCAGCTCGCATAAGCGCTCAGTGCCTAACGTGATATTCACCTAAACGTTTCCGCTCTCTTCTAACGCGTAGCTCCGTCGCTGTCTGGCGCGGTTTGACTCGGCTCGTAAGGGTTGTCGACTTGCCGCTTTCGCTTACGACAACATATTAATTGTCTAATAATAATAAAATTAATATACGGTTGGGTCTAGGTATGCTACATGTCTAAGTAGGTTCATATCTCGTTCGTTTTGTGAACAATTATTGCATTTCTAATAGTAAATAGTTTCCGGCGTAATCGCTTTGCGGAAAACCATCTTCTTCAAATAATATATTATATGGTTGATAACAATTTGTAATAAGGTCATCTCTATTTCGAAGCGCAGAAATGTAAACTAAAAATGTAATCAACCATAGGTATACTCCTATTTGCATTTCAAATACCTACCTACCTATAGATACGTTATAGTAATAAAAAAATAAATCAATTTATATTTGTGAACAACACGAAAATCTAAAATTAGGAACTTCTTATTCTTTTAGGAACACCAAAATGCCTAAATTTTTATACAAAACTCGTACTCATTATGCACCTACTACCGATAGTTACAGAGTATTTATATAATGATTTAAATAGGTACAACAAAATAGCTTACCATTCAAAATCTTTCGGTACTTTCAAAACTTAATATCGATTCAATGTTCTTTGCTTTATTTAAACACAACAATATCTTTTAAAGGCCTTAGAAGTACGTTTAGAAGTCATCGTTCTTTGCTGCATAAATCATAGAATTAATAACGTGGCTAACGTGCGAGCCGAGCGGTAAGCGGCAACCTAATGCGTTATTCCCTCTGCAAGGTACCGCCGGCCGATCGTACCTAAACTGCGGAGTGACACCCCCCTGGTAATGCAAACTTGCAAAGTAGGCGTGGCACGCGTGTCACTAATAAGCGCTTGCACGCAAGTCTTATTCCAGTCATGTTCTAACATCGCATCGAGTTGCTAGTCTCGCGAAAAATTTATTTTTCGTTAACTATGCCGTTTTGTTCCGTTTTGGAGTGCAAAATTGATAATAGGAAAAGAATCTTAAAAATGGAGGTGTTTCCTATCACCGGTAACAACGATTTTATTTGTTTTCTGATAAAATCTTAGTTTACTAATAATTTAATAAAACGTCTAATTCAGAATGCAATGTTACTTCCATGGTCGAGTAGCGGTAGATATCGACCTATGACACGAATGTCAACCTTACACTAAACGCAATAAAGTTTATAATTGCAACCACTGAGAATACCGCCAACTATGGTCGGGTAGCGGAATTTACTTGGCAATCGATTCTAGTTTGGCTTTAGATTACAAAACGTCGTAAATACTTTTTGCACTAACGCAAAATAAATCCCATTTAAAGAATGTTAAGATTTCTTTCCAGATGTAGGATCTGTGACTTACTCGTATGCTTGTTTTGACTAAAATTAAAACGACAAATCACACGATCGGTTTATTTGTAGTGCATCTTAGATAAAGTACCTATAGATTAAGCCCCGGCGTGGCCGCACATGAGACAAAAATAGTTAGTTCTGGTGTTACAACAAGAACACTACAACCCACCATCGCACTGACACTTATTATCTATAAATAACCCAAATTCCTTGTCTAAATTAAGACATAATACCACCAAATCATAGAAAATCAAACAAAACCGAGTTGTTTGTCAAACCTGCCATTGCATTAGAGTTTGACAAACAACAGAAACCGGCCATGGTGACAGGGACAAAAAATAATCTTTTGTCCTTATTATTTACATGGAGCTGCCAATTAGCCATCTCGCTCTATCAATCAAGCTCATTTTAAGGCTTAATCTATAGGTACTTTATCTAAGTAGTGCATTATATGATTATCAGTTTATTTGTGTGAGTTTTAATAATAATAATTTTGCTGCATTGCACTGCCACTGTTTTTTCTGTTCCGTGACCGCAACAGCCGGCGCACTGGCAGTTAATAACACATTTAGAGTACTTACGACATCCAAACACTCTTCTGTTACACGAACAAGTTGTAAGCCTCTGTCATCCACAGCATCGCCGACAAGAAATGTTTTTGAGCAATCTCCATGGTAGCCTTTGTAGAATACCTGAAAGTGGAAGTTTAGATTACACTGACTAAACAGAATTGAATTCATGCTTTGCAGTAATTCTTAGTGTGGGGAATTCCTCCTGTTTCGTGGGTGCGTTTGAGTGGTTACTACAGCACGACCCGGACCAGCGTTTCTGTAGGTCATACTAATATTTGTTTCTTGCGGTAAATCCAACTCGCGACACGCATTAGAGCAGCCAATCGCTCAGCAACTGCGCCAATCGAGTCGCCAAACTTTGCACAAGGCAAATGCAGGTTAGATATAAAGGTTAGGCGACGATACTTTAAGAGACCAGTTGTCTTGCGCTGCGCAAGCGCTGCAAAGCCGCGGGGTGTATTCGAATTCGCAGCACGGGCGAAACATCCATGCGTCACTGAGTAGGTTTTTGTTTTTGTTTAATCCCAGGCTTTGCTTGGGTCATAATAATTTATAGCCTATAACCATCTAGAATTCTAGAGCAGTCTAGTCGCTCCAGAGCCTGAAAAATGAGAACAAACTCACAAAATTCGGGTTCTCCCTTTATAATATTATTTAAGATAATGAAAATAATATTTACAACTTACCGTTATATCAACATTGATAATATCTCCATCTTCTAATGGCCTCAAGTCAGGTATACCGTGCACAACCACATTGTTGACTGAAGTGCACACACTCTTTGGAAAGCCCTTATAATGCAATGGTGATGGATAGGCCCCTGCTTCTATAGACAAGTTATGGGCCACTTCATCAATTGCATCTGTTGTGACTCCTGGCTGATGACAAAAGTTATGTTTGTGTTAGAAAGAAAATACATTGGTTTTGGCAATTAGGTTTATTACAAAAATTGAGGAATAATTAAAAACAGGTTGAGCCTGGTATAAGAAAGTGTGTTCAGCAGTTTTGTTATATTTTTTGGATAATGTTATTATTTACGTTTTTTTGACTAGGTTCTCAATTCCAATATTATGCTCAGTGGTTAAGGGGGTTACGCGGTTAACAGCCCGGCTAGCCGCTTTTTCATTTTGATTATGAAACCGCTTGGTATCGTACCTACGCACACACACGCAGCGATGTAATCATCCAACTTTTATGCCTGCCTGCATAGTGTGCGTTTTATATGAGTTTTAAATTTTGTCTCATTCAGTTCTAGAATCAACGATCACGCGAGATTAAATCTATATATATAAAAGAAAGTCGTGTTAGTTACACTTTTTATAACTCAAGAACGGCTGAACCGATTTGGCTGAAAATTAGTAGGGAGGTAGCTAAGAACCAGGAGAAGGACATAGGATACTTTTTATTCCGTTTAGGGTTGGGTAGGGTAAGTAGGGTAGGGTAGGTAGGGTAGGGTAGGTATGTAGGTAGAGTAGGGTAGGGTAGGGTAGGGTAGGGTAGGTAGTGTAGGGTAGGTAGGGTAGGGTAGGTATGTAGGTAGAGTAGGGTAGGTAGGGTAGGGTAGGGTAGGGTAGGTAGTGTAGGGTAGTTAGGGTAGGGTAGGTAGGGTAGATGAATGTCTGGTGTTTTTATGGCAAAACAAAGTTTACCGGGTCAGCTAGTAGAATCATAATTAATAATTTATCACAATCTGACAAGGTCATTGGCAAGGTGCTGGCATTCTGGATTGAACTTTGAATTGTTTTGACAGAAGCATACAACACAATTTTTTAGTTTATGTGTGTGTGTATGTAAGAAATGTTAGTATAAAAACAGGCATTCTATACAATTCCTAGGAAATCTATAGTATACCGAAAATCGACCGGAAAGTATGAAAAACATTTCCTAGACATTCTATAAAATTCCTAAACAGTATTGGGAAATCTGTTAAAAACAAGGATATTGGCCCGTTATGGGGTAAACGAGGGCCCGCGGGTTATTGGATATTCAATTGCTCACGTGATCATTGATTGAGTTCTGATTAAGGAGCTTGTGGCAAAATTATAATAGCTGCACGGGTCAGTCTTCAAGGCTAAGCAACGCTTGCCGAGATTGGTCCATGGATGGGTCACCATCCTTACATAGCGAGATTCCTCCGTGCCTTGGAAGGTACGCTAAGCCGTTGGACTTAACAGATAGTCAAAAAGTCAGGAAATCTGACGCCAGTCTTTCCAAGATGTATCAGTTACTGGGTTGTGGAGGTCATATAGACTATTGGTTCATGTGAAATACTAAAACTTAGCTGCATCTAGTACAATATAGTTGGGAAAGGCTAGGCAGATTGATTTAATTGATTGTTGATTGTGTTCTGATTATTTTTTATAATTACTAAGTCATATAAAGATTAAAGATAGAGCAGTGGTGGCCCAGTGGTATCGGCTGCGACTTACAAGTTGTAGGTTGTGGGTTCGAACCCAGGTAGGCGCTTTATTTTGTGTAAATTATTACATTACCACTGCTCTCAAAACGGTGAAGGAAAACATCGTGTGGAAACCGGCATGTCATAGAACCAAAAATTCGAAGACATGTGACATCCACCAACCCGCACTGGGCCCACGTGGTGGATTACGGCCCATTCCCTCTCACAGAGAGGAGGCCTGTGTCCCAGCAGTGGGAAAATAAATAGGCTGATGATGTGATGTGATAAAGATTTAATGTTTTATAATGTGTGACCAAAATATTGCACTGGGAATATTAAAAACATATTATTGGATTTATTTATTCATTAATTCTTTTATTAAACACTTTTCCTTGAACCATTTAGGAATTGTATACAAATCCTAGGATATCACAGTGTTTTATAGACCCAAAAAAAGTGACATCGGCTTTTTATTGGCTATTTCTACATAATAGTTTATTACAAATGCACGAGTAGAACTCCCATGTGTCAATTTTGTGTCGTTGATTTTTTTTTAAATCGTAAAGTTTTCGTAACCTTGAAGCACAAAAGACCAAAAAAAAATCGTAAAAAATAAACTGTACATAATTGAGCTTTATTAATATTGCAGGTTTATTAAGCAATTCAAGGAGAAAATTATCCCGTATTTATGTAATCAAAAACGTTAATAGAACACACGAAAAAAAATGTTTTACCGAAATCACTATTTATTTTTTTATTCATATTCTAGCTCAAAGTAGAACCTCTGTCTAGTACAAATAGATTGCTTTTACAAAGGTTTATCACCCGTAAAAATATTACTTTCAACTTGGGCCTAGGTTTCGAGAAATTGATTTTTATGTACCGAGGTCAAAATTCCAAATTTAGGGGTGTCATAAAGGTCAATTAATATTGGCGTTTTATAATCAACTAAAGTTAATTATAATTTAGTTTAAAAGTATTTATGACTTATCGATCAAAGTGAACGTTGCAGATATAGTCTATTGAATCGTAAACAACAACACCTATGATAACACAGATAGGTTAAGTAGTAGGTAATCGCGGGGACTCCTGTGTATATAGACAGACAGGGATCGATTTTACTAGAGTGAATTTTTTCAAACTGAGAAAATGTTAATGCTGTTTTTAGTGTTTCTCGTCGCAGAGAACGTCATTATACGAGTCGGTAACATGTCTTCCACAAGCCTACAGCCTAGGTACATCAAAGTTGGTTCGATCCTACCCTACATCGCTGAAGCATCTTTTGTACGAGTCAAAATCAAAAACTCAAAATATTTTTATTACAACTTGAATTGGTTGAAATAATAGTAGTTTATGCAATGGTCATATAGTAGGGGTTATTAAAACACGAGCGTAGGTTTATCAAATGAGGCGAAGCCGAATTTGATAATAAGATTACGCGAGTGTTTTAATACCTAATTATATGCCGTTGCATACACTACTTTATCTTCACTCATACAGTTGAAATAAAACAAAAGTGGAAAAGGAAAAAATATGTGGTATGGTATGGCGGGCAATTTAGATTCTCCACAGACAACTGACAATGACATGAGCCCATATGCGCCAGAAAATTAAAAAGTAAAAGTGTGCTATAAAAATTAAAAAGTTATTTTATGATGCAGTTGTTTGAAAATCGAAGGAAAATGTTGAACTATAATGGTTTATTTCTTTAAATTTTACCTATCCACGAATATAAAGTACGTGTTTATACAATATTTTTCGAATTCGTATTTGGAACATTACGTTGTGAGTGTAGATAATAGTAGTTTATGCAATGGTCATATAATAGGGGTTATTAAAACACGAGCGTAGGTTTATCAAATGAGGCGAAGCCGAATTTGATAATAATATTACGCGAGTGTTTTAATACCTAATTATATGCTATTGCATACACTACTTTATCTTCACTCATACAGTTGAAATAAAACAAAAGTGTAAAAGGAAAAAATATGTGGTATGGTATGGCGGGCAATTTAGATTCTCATTGCGCAGCGCGCGCATCCACAGACAACTGACAATGACATGAGCCCATACGCGCCAGAAAATTAAAAAGTAAAAGTGTGCTATAAAAATTAAAAAGTTATTTTATGATGCAGTTGTTTGAAAATCGAAGGAAAATGTTGAACTATAATGGTTTTTTTTTTAAATTTTTCCTATCCACGAATATAAAGTACGTGTTTATACAATATTTCTCGAATTCGTATTTGGAACATTACGTTGTGAGTGTAGATAAAAATATTTATACATTTTTATTTTGACTCGAATAAAACTTTTGAATTGTCAGCAAAAATGAAGCTAGAGTCACGGGACTATAGGGACAGTTGTCAAAAGAGAAATCTCTGCCATCATTTGATTAAATAAAATAATTGCGTGTATTAAATGGAATAAAATAAAAATAAAATAAGCCTTTATTAATACTATATAACTATAATTAGTTTTATTGAGATTTATATCGTGTTTCCATCGAAAAAAATGGGAATTAGAATGACTTGATTATTATTCAATAAAATTTACTTCGTTGGTTATATATTTTGTGTACAATTTCACGTGAAACGTGTTTTAAAATCAATTGTTAGAATTATACCATTATAGAAGATTAAAGACCTGCTGATTTTATGTGATAAAAACTAATCGTCACAAATGGTCAAAATAGAGACAACCCTAACACATATTTTTGAAAATCATTTTCTCAAAACCTAGGCCCAAGTTGCAAGTAATATTTTTATGGATGATAAACCTTAGTATAAGGAATCTGTTTGTACCAGACAGAGGTTCTACTTCGAGCTAGAATATGAATAAAAAAATAAATACTGATTTCGGTAAAACATTTTTTTTTGCGAGTTCTATTATCGTTTTTGATTATTTAATCACGGCATAATTTTCTCCTTGACTTGCTTAATAAAACTGCAATACGAACAAAATTCAATTGTGTACAGTTTTTTTTATACGATTATTTTTTGTTCTTTTGACCTTAAAGGTCACAAAAACTTTGCGATTTTTTTTAAAATCATGTATTCAAAATTGGCACATGGGAGTTCTACTCGTGCATTTGTAATGAACTATTAAGTAGAAATAGCCAATAAAAAGCCGATGTCACTTTTTTTGGGTCTATAAAACACTGTGGATATGTATGCATTTCCTAGGAAGATTTCCAAGGAATTGCATAGGTACAATTTGTGGTTTTCACAGATTTCCTATTACATATATTTAATTATTATGGGTGCTATGTGAATCTTAAGCATGTACAAAGCTAGCTAGAACTTGCTCAGATTTTTAACAATTAAAAAGTAAACAAACAACCAACTAGCTTTTTTCATGAATAGATAGAATATGACAAAATGTTCTACAATACCTGTATAAATTGCCCTAGTTTCTCTAATATATTTGCAGCTAGTTTGCAGCTTATCTGCATGCCTCTTATCTGATCAACATTTTTGATTTCAGGTATACTTGGCACCACTGATGTGTCTGGGAATGATAGGTACTTAGGCCTCTCAATGTGTTCCGGTACTATTCTACTAGGTGTTGTTTCTTCTGGTTGGTATACTTTACTGTACACACCAAACCGTTTCCTAAAACATTTTAAACAGTTATGTAACTTCTCCTTTATGTTAATAGCACTTTAACTTACCTCTTCTGGTTCTTGAAACAAAACTTGTCTATTGCCTAATTAAGACACACACAGAAATAGCCAACAAGTACAGGAAAATAATGTGAGCGGGGCATGCATATGAAATTAGTTACATAGACAACATAAATTGTGTTAGTATCCTCTTATATTAAACGTCAAAGTACTGAGACCAACTTACAATATCCGCTTCTGAATCCTCGGGTTGCAGGCTCTAGGTACTCTCATTTCTGAGGGATATTTTTACTATTTCTTTATGCTCGCGATCTCTATGAAGAGGTTAGGCGTGAAACTGAAGTGCAACTTAAATAAAAACAAATCAATCATTTAATACAAATTGGTGCAAGGGGATAATGGTTTAGCATGATGAGATGAATGATTAAATGGGAAAAGAAATAAACAAAAACCACTATTTTAATAAAACATCTGATCTTACACATTCGCTCTCCAAAATCTGCCAAATGACTGCATTCTATATATAATAAACTTGTAATAATGTTAATGTACCTAATATTACCATCAAGTTTATTCATAAAAGTTTTCTTTATTATTATTTTTTCTTATGAAATGGAAAAACTAAAAAAATATTGTAGGTTATGAAAGTTCCATCCAGAGCTGTCAAAAGTCAAAACTGTTACTGTCTGTGCCTTGTGCTGTGCTCAAAATTGACATATTTTACTGTCTAACTGGTTTTTTTTTATGGCTTGCTTCGCACGGTTTCTGCATTCAGTCAGTTTCACGTTTAGTTCCATTAATTTTTTTTACAGTCCCTTTACAAAAACTTTGTTTTGTATTGGAAAGCGGATGTAACACATTCCATTTTTTGGAATATTTGGTAAATATACGGGAGTCGGTCTTATAGCCAAGCTTTGCTGAGGTACGAGGGCCGTTTGATGAGTTGACTTTTTTAAGTTCTCTCCAATAACTTATAAAGTGCTTGTAGAGCTAACACACGTCCAGATTTGGTCCGGCCGGACTAACTCCGCCCACAAATCCTTTCTCGCTTACACACGCTTCGGACTCAATTAATAAGAATAATTTCCGGCGGCATTTCGTTTGAGCTTTCGGAATACTTGAGGTCATACATGTTTACAATAAACAACTTTCGGAAATGTCCAAACTTTCGGTAAATCTGTGGTCCAGCCGGACCAAATACGAACGTGTGTATGCACTATTAGCACTAACATTTGAAAGTATCGATACCTGGTGTAGTATCGCAAACAAAGTACTCGATTACAAAAATACTCGGTATCGACACAAAAGTATCCAATGAGTAATCGATTCTTTGAATTTGTTTGTATTTTCGTATCCCTAGAGACCCTACTTGACAGACAGTTTTGGACAGTTTTATATATTATTTTTCTCTGTGGACAGTTTATTCTGTGGGTTTGTTTGTTGTTAATGTTATTAAACTAAATATTAAAATAAAAGTGCTAAAACGGTGTAGGATTTCCCAATAAAAATATGTCGCAGAGTGAGTAAAATGAAGTTGATACTTTAACAAAAATAAGACCAATGATTTAAAAAAAATTGTGTACTAAAGACTTATTGATTTTATTGCAGATTCAGAAAAACCTCCTTCTAGCCAAGATGTTGTGGATCCAACAGGCCCAGCTGCAAGAAAAGGGGTCCTCATATCTTTTAGAACGGGCAAAACTATGGAAATACCCGAGAAAGATATCGTATGTAAACATAACCTTAAAATGTTTCGGTTTAATGATATCTGTGATCTTACCAAAATAAGTACACATCTAATTTCAATTATTTGTATTGATAACAATTAAGACTTGGTTCTTCTGCCATTTACTTAGTTACCGGTCCGTATAGAAGCCTTAATTAATTATTATTTTATAATTTCAGCTTGGAAAATGCAGATTTGTTGGTGAATTTGAAAAAATTAACAGAATTGGCGAAGGCACTTATGGTATAGTATGTAAGTTTGGAAATTGTTTATTATTTTTCCTAAATCTAATCAATAAATAGGTACTATAGTGTCTGTGGTCTACTCTTGGCTAGGTAATTCTTAAATTGTGCAGCAAAATTAAAGAAGTCTGTAGAAATTTGGCAAGACGGCAACATATTTCATTAATTTACTAATCCGTTTACAATAATCCCCTTGAGTGCCTTAAACGTGGGTCCACATGAGACACAATGGCTTTTTAATTATTTCGGTAATTATGGCATTCAACCGGGTAATCAACATTGTTTGCAGACAGGGCAAAGGATAAGTTGAATGGCAGCATCGTGGCTTTGAAAAAAGTGAGGATGGATGTTGAAAAAGATGGACTGCCACTGAGTGGTCTTCGTGAGATTCAGGTGCTGATGGCTTGCAGGCATGAAAACATTGTGCAGCTGAAAGAGGTCCTGGTTGGGCGGTCTCTTGAGAGGTATGTTTCATAAATACTTTTTTTTAATCATTATTTGTACATATTATGATTTATTTTAGATTATGAAATCGTCCCAGATTTGAGCACTGTGGCATTCAAGTTTTTCGTGACTATGTTAACAGAATGTCATAAAAATATTTTCTGGCATTGGTTAAATTGCGCGCACGGTTGGCGCAGTGGTTGAGCGATTGAATGCTGCGCTGCGTGTTGCGGGTTCGATTCCCGCACGGAACAAATATTTGTATGACCTACAGATAGTTGTTCCGGCTCTGGGTGTTGTGTATATACAGGAAGAAATTCCTAGGAGGTTTATTTTTTACCCGACTGCCGAAGGAGGGTAATGTGTTTATCAGTCTATGTATGTATGTATGTATGTATGTATGTATGTATGTATGTATGTATGTATGTTTGTTCCTATGTGGTGTTCTAGAGACCAAACGCGTGGGCCGATTTTGATGGTTCTTACGTCAATCGATTCGTCTTAACCTCGCGAGTGTCACTGGCTACATAAAAATTGGAAAATGGCGGTTTTTGGGCGCCATATTGTTAGGGCCCAAATTTTTTTTTTCTTCCTATCCTATCGTGTAGGGTATCAAAATAAAGGATTTTAAGAGGTGATTTCAAAAATATATAACACTTATATGTTTAAATGTAAATATTTCGAAAAAAAAAATAACTAAAAAGTTATAAATAAAAAAAGTTAATTTAAAAAATCAAAACACCCGACTGCTTGAAAATCGAACTAAAAAGAAGTAAACAAGGAGAAAATCATGCTGTGCAGTCGGAGGATACGTCAGATTTTGGTCAGCCAGCTCGCGAAGATGTATCCTCCGACAGCACAGCATGATTTTCTCCTTGTTTACTTCTTTTTAGTTCGCTTTTCAAGCAGTCGGGTTTTTTGATTTTTTTAATTAACTTTTTTTTTTTAATAAAATAAAATTGATAACTTTAAACGAAATAATACCAACATAATAATCATGTAATTAAATCAAAACTGCCAGAGATTACCTGTTTGCAAACATAAGAGCAATTAATTTTAGCTCTTTATAATATTAGTATGCAAAGCGAAACAAATGAATCTAGTATTTTTTCAAATTTTATGTGTTTTTAAGACATAATTTTCCTTAGCAGCATCTTTCTATCAATGGAGTACTGTGAACAGGACTTAGCTTCTCTGCTAGACAATATGACGTCACCCTTCACAGAGTCCCAAGTGAAATGTTTGATGCTACAAGTACTGAAGGGACTCAAGTACCTACACTCCAACTTCATAGTGCACCGAGATTTGAAAGTCTCTAACTTACTTCTGACTGATAAAGGATGCGTGAAAATAGGTAAACACGTCATTCAATAATATTTATGATAACCATTTCACCACCTCTTTACAAGCTTTTATTTTAGTTTCTATTCCCATTGTCTGTGCAGTTCAAATTTAACTTATAAGTTTGATTACACTTACAACTTATAAGATAAGTTTGAACCACCTCCTGGTGGTTCAAATTTTCAGCTCTAATCAAAATAAGAGCTGAAATTTTGATTGTATACATTTGCTTCCCATGATATTGCAATTTTTAATTAACTTATTCTCTCAATATAAAAGCTTGTTTGACAATCGTAAGGCGGATACAGACATTGCGAGGCATTGGCACACGCCTTTTGCTATGATTTGAGTTGTCGTAGCTCACGCCTCACCACGAATGTAACGCCACACATTGCATAGCATGCGATGAGCACTGTACGCTGTGCACTGTACGCTGTGCCACGTAATGTCTGTATCCGCCTTTATGTTAACAGAAAACCTTGCGATCTTTTTTAGCTCTGATGGTTTTATTCATAGTAATAAGGTGGTTACGCTTGCTAATTTATTTTATTACATCACCAAAGGACGATTGAGAGGCATTGGTTTAATGGTTCCACTTACTAATTAAGTGTCACATATCGTTGTTTTGGTGATATCCCGCGCGGTGGCGCCACCGTAAACACGCCGCCGCCTGACGACCGGCCGCCGGCCATCTTTGTCGTCGTCTTCTCGTTTTAACCACGGTTGGGTGCGCGCACGTCGGTCATCACTCATCATCTCGCCCAACCCTCTGAATCGAACCTACATGAAAGTGTTATCCGTATTACCTAGACCTACTGTGTTGTGTACCGCTGGCCAGCATAGTGTATCGAGTCTGCGAGCTGAACTTCCCGAACGTGACATCCATCTGCATCTGCATGGGAATCGCTGTTTCAAAGGTATGTGGCATGATTAGTAAATTGAACTTTATCCATTGCCTCTCGTCTCATCTGCGTACCTATTATTGTCCTTCAAATTAGCACTGCTGAATCAGCAATTATAGCCTAGATTACTCTAATAATTTAGGTTCAAGCGCGTGTGATTTTTACTAGAAACCTTCTAGAGGTTATACGCACCATTTTGGTCCTTCGAGCCGGATACATTAAATTTGGGCCTATTTACAGCCTATTTTTAAGTTCTAAAAGTCAAATTTTAAGCAAAAAGTTTGGGAAATTTCCATATTAATTGCAGATCATCATACAACTCTCGCCTCTATTGCGTTGGGAATAAGGCTGGCTGCCTTGCATGTAGTAGTTTCTACCGGCAAATTAATTGTTAACTTAAATCTTTAATTTCACTAATTGAAACTCCGAAAAATACATTTAATTGAATATCAACGTTGATTCATATCGCTAAATAAGTTTATTTAATAAATCAGTTGATTTTCGGCGTAGTTACATATTTTTTTGTTCGTGTATGAAAATTGTGGGTAGTTTGGTATAACAATCGTCAAGTTGGCCTACTGACTGTGGAATATTCCAGTTCTTTGTTATCTTACGCCTAATTTTTATTTACGTATTAGAAACTTTTATATATTTTTATTCTAATCTAGATTGGCTGAATGAATGACATTGATTGTTATCGTATGATACACTTCTACTGTTGGTTCGTTAAGTAAATGCCTACTATACTCGTATTGTACGAGTAGGTATTTTTTATAATTCGAGACTCAACCGCATTTGATTAATTATTGCAATTAACCAAATTATCATTGCGTCGCTTGTTATTTTATTTTGTAAGGTAACTTGATCTTTTGATAGGAACCTTCAGGTAAAATAACAGATTTGTATAAACTTTACGCGTTTAGTTCTCCTCATAGGAAACAGCCGTATATTTATACATATCACCCCCGCACCTAACTTTGTAAACGTAGTACTTACTAGATAACTTACTTCGAACGGTCATCTGCGTATTTACTTGTTAGGAACTTTATTGTTTTTTACGAAGGTATTTCGTTACGAACACAATCGCATCGCTTACGGAAATAAGTACCATACTTGTTTCTAAGTTTCACACTTAACTTATTGTTAGTTAATAATCTGTACATATTCTATGTATTGAGTAAGTTAATCTCATATAAATAGAAGTACAAAAGAAAAAAAATATATATATTATCGCGTCGCATCCGACATAAATGCTAATTATCGGGTTGTAGGTATCTCTAAGCTAATCATAAAATATGTTATAGATGGGTACGTTCTTAAGGTATTTTGCGTGCTTACTATTTTATTGGTATTAGACTTTGTTACTTGCACGCTGTTCAAACTTTGTACGATTTATATTATTTTTTTTCGCCTTACAATTTATTATTGTTAGGGTTCGCGTGTACGGATGGATCGTTCCGTACTATTATTTACTTAAGTTATAAAATCTTTCGTTGAGTTATCGGTTTGGTTGGACCACTAATTTCACTTACGCGGGTTCCGTATAAGATAAAGATTTATTGAGTTTTTTTGTTCCCATATTTTTAACTTCTCACCATGACTGACAAGGTTAAACTTAGATTGTTGGAAGGTAAACGCGACGCGTATTTCGCGCGGGTTCAAAAGATTTTGGATTCAACAGAATCTTTAACAACCGAAAGATTACGTAAATCTTTTATTGCTCAGGCTAAACAAATTGACGGATTACGTAGCGAATTCAATGAGATAATGGACGAGATAAATATGTTAAAATTGACATTTGATCCAAAGTGCGAAGTAAGCTATAATGCCTTCCATTCATTTGATGAGTTGGTCGGTGAGATAAAAATTACTTTAGCTTCATTAACTGAATCAAATGTTTCCAAGGAACCTAGCCCGACAGCGAGCTCTAATGCTTATCATATAAAGGTACCTAAAATTGAGCTGCCTACCTTTGACGGTGATATTCAGAGCTTTCCTTTCTTTCATGAGACTTTCAAACGTATTATACATACGAACGCAGATTTATCAGATTCTGATCGCATTCATTATCTGTTGAGTTGTTTAAAAGGAAAGGCTAGGAATGTGGCAGTAGGTATTGTACCTTCTGGCGATAACTACCGCGTTGTCTGGGATGCGCTTATCGCAAAGTACCTGGATACTCGCGCGCTCGCCACTAATTATCTAAATCAGCTGTTCTCACTGAAGTCGTTCGGACCGACACCCGCTAATATGGAACAAGGTTTCGATAAATTAACTTCTACGGTTGCGGGACTCAAACAATTGAAAATACCTAACTTAGATGATTTTATATTTATTCATTGGGGTCTTAAGTTAATAGACTCAGATACAGCAAAACATTTTGAAATGTCACTTCGTAATCAACAAGAGTTGGATTATGATTATTTCGTAAAGTTTGTTCGTGAACAAGTAAAAATCTTATATCGCTCCTCTTCTGCGGCAACTAAGCCCGCCCTCGCAGGTAGACCCAGCACCAGCACTTCATCTAAGGTCTCGCAGGTGTTTGTAGCTACTGAATCTAAGTGTTCGCTTTGTCAATCCACGCATAAAAACTTGTTTACGTGCAAAGCGTTTCAAAAGTTGAGCGCGGATAATAGGTTTAAGTTTGTAAAGGACAATAACAGATGTGTTAACTGCCTAAGTAGCCAACATACCGTCTCTAAGTGCCTATCTAAGTCAACATGTAGGAAATGCAACGGTAAGCATCATTCCTTATTGCATTTTGAGCAATCGACGCAAGCCCCTGCGCTGGCGCCCGCTAGCGACCCAGCCTCCGTTTCTGCGGCCGACCCAGCTACTTCTGATCGTGTGTCATTGTGTACGCATTCTTCTGCTCAAGTCCAGGCCACACGTAGTACCGAAGTGCTGGCTACTGCCAAGGTGTTAGTGGCAGGTAGGAAGGGTAAGGGCGTGGTGGTTAGATGTCTTTTGGACCCTGGGTCGCAAAAGAATTATATGACATCGCGTTGCTGCCGTATGCTCGGTCTAACTGTACATACGGACTCAATAACTACCGTTCGTGGTATTGGTGGCACGTCGCAGCCCGTTCGCGGCTCGGTGAATCTTACGTTCAGCTCACGGTTTTGCTCGCAGCCTAGGTATGAAATTGATGCTTTAGTCTTGGATCAGATAACCGGTCAGCTTCCTCTGGGTGCTATAGATACTGCCGAATTGAAGCATATTGATCCTAAACTACTCGCTGATGACAGCTGGGGTGTGCCAGGTAATATTGACATGTTACTTGGGGTCACGTTGTTCGCTAAGTTATTGCGACCCGGTCACGTGACTAGCGCACCCGGTTGCCCCGACGCATTGGAGACTGCGCTTGGCTACATACTTCTAGGAGAAGCACCTATTATCGAACCTCCAACTGACACTCTGTCTTTCTTTGCGAGTTCTTTCGATAACTTCGATCTTCGTAAGTTTTGGGAGATTGAAGATGTTACTGCTTCGTCCATTGGGAGTGTGGATGATAAAAACTGTGAAGAGTTTTATTGTAGCACAATTACCCGCGCTCCAAATGGCAAGTATATTGCAGCTTTACCACTGAAAACAGACGCGTCGGCGTTAGGAAAATCTTTTGATATAGCTCGCAAGAGATTTCATAGCCTCGAACGTAAACTTAAATCGCTTCCTAACGTCAAGCTTCTTTATGATGACGTCATACGGGATTATCTACGGAACAGTTATATTTCTTTGGTGCAGAATATCGTACCTGAATGTGGGTTGGCCAAACGAAATTGTAAGGAGCGAGAAATGGAGTACTATATTCCTCACCATGCTGTTATTCGAGAGGATAAAGTGACCACTAAGTTGCGCGTAGTCCTAGATGCCAGTGCATGTACAGATAACGGTACCTCGCTCAATGATATCCTGTATGCAGGTCCAGTCCTTCAGGCTGACCTTTTTAACATCTTGTTAAATTTTAGGCTTTTTAGTGTCGCTATTTCCGCAGATGTAAAATCTATGTACCTACGTATAGGTATACGCCCACAAGATCGTTCGCTTCAACGTATCTTATATCGGTTTAATGAGGAAGAAGAACTTCAAATTTATCAGTTTTCAGTGCTTCCCTTTGGATTAAAGTGTAGTCCTTTTATAGCTATTCGCACTATCCAACAGTTATGTCAGGATGAAGGAACGCAGTTACCTCTCGCCAGGGACATTTTGCAGCGAGATATTTACATGGATGACATAGTTAGTTCTATACCTAGCACTGCGCTGGCTATAGACTCGGCTCGTGAACTGATAAAAATATTCTCTCTCGGAGATTTTCAGCTGACGAAGTGGTCTAGCAATAGTGTCGATGTTCTTCAGAATATTCCAGAGTCCTTACGACTTTCACAGAGCGTGGACCTAAGTAAAGATCCGACACAGAAAATACTGGGACTTCGTTGGTTCCCGGATGAGGATTGTTTCGTATTCCAGGTAAACCCTAGTGTTCGCCCTTGCACGAAACGAAATATTCTTTCTTCCATTGCACGTCTTTTCGACGTTTTAGGACTCGTGGCACCGATAATTTTATACGCCAAGCTTCTTATCAAAGAGCTTTGGCTTGTCAAACTGGGATGGGATGACGTCCCCCCACCTCGCATTGTTCGTCTGTGGGAACAATTTCACGCTGAACTGCCAATTATCTCTGAACATGTCGGCGTCGTAGAACGCTGTAGGCTCTCACTCGTCGGTTTTGCCGACGCTAGTGAGAAAGCTTACGGTGGTTCGGTTTACGCCCATGTTGTCAGACCCGACGGTAGGATCGTCGTTTCGCTGGTGTGTGCAAAATCTAAAGTCGCGCCACTGAAAGTAATTTCGCTAGCTCGTCTCGAGTTATGCGCCGCATTCCTCTTATCAACTGTGATAAAGCGAGTATATAATCTTTTCGCAGCTCGGCACGCCATTGAGGCAGTCGTAGCTTTCTCGGATTCAACTGTAACCTTGAGTTGGATTCATTCCGCACCGCATCGATGGCACACCTTCGTAGCCAATCGTATCGCTAAGATTCATGAGAATCTTTCGGCAGATCACTTCTTCCACGTGAAAGGGTCTGAAAACCCTAGTGATTGCCTCTCTCGCGGTTTAACGCCTGTTCAATTAGTACATCATCCGTTGTGGCTAAATGGACCGCCGTGGCTTATACTTCCGCGCGCTGAATGGCCGATCAAACCATTCGTTTCAAGCGAGTCGCAAGAGCTTCCCGAAATGAAGCCCGTGGCGTTACCTGCGCTATCGCACGGATGCTCGGACAGAAGTCCTCCTTCCGACAACATTTTATACGCTCGCTCTACTAGATTCTCGTCCTGGTTGAGATACTTAAAAACCATTTGCTTCGTTTATAAGTTTATCAAACGACTCCCTAGAGGGCCCGTTACCGCGTCTGATCTAGAGTTCGCTGAATTTATTGTGTGGCAATCTGTGCAGAGGATTCATTTTGAAGCTGATCTCGATCGCTTAGCCCGCAATGAGTTGTGTTCTAAGTCAGTACAAAGGCTAAGTCCCTTCCTCCACGAAGGACTTATCCACGTTGGAGGTCGCCTTGCAAACTCTGAGCTAGAATTTGACTCGCGTCATCAGATCCTTCTTCCGCGTCAAGATCATATAGTGGAACTTTTAGTTTCCCACTATCATGTGAAAAATTTCCACACAGGACCAACCTTGCTCGTATCTCTCTTACGACAGAAGTATTGGATCCTGTCCGCGCGACGTATTGCACGTCACATTACCTTTAATTGTAACCTTTGCTTTCGAGCAAAGCCGCGACCTACCTTTCCTATAATGGCGGATTTGCCACGTTTTCGCGTGGAGTCGGCTCCTAAGGCTTTCTCTCATACAGGTTGCGACTACGCGGGACCTTTCTTGATCACGTCGATACGTGCTAGAGGTCAAAAATCGAGGAAAGCGTATATCTGCCTTTTTACCTGCCTGACAACTCGTGCTCTGCATCTTGAGATTGCCTCGGATCTTAGCACTGCGAGCTTTCTATCCGCTTTTAAACGCTTCCTGGCGCGTAGAGGGCCGGTTCAGTGTCTTTACACAGATAACGCTACCAATTTTATTGGAGCCAAATCCTATCTACGAGATCTCTACCAATTCTTGGCTAAAGAGTATCACCCTTTATGGGAAAGAGAACTTGCAGAGCATCGAATAACACTTAAAAATATTCCCTGTAGAGCTCCACATTTTGGTGGTTGTTGGGAAAGTGAAGTAAAGAGTGTCAAAACGCATCTCTGCAAAGTTATCGGTCAGCAAATTCTTAGTTTTGATGAGCTTAACACTATACTAACTCAAATAGAAGCTTTATTGAACTCGAGGCCTCTGTATGCGATCAGCTCGGATCCGTCAGAGCCCACTTCATTATCGCCGGCGCACTTCTTGCATACGAAACCTCTTTTATTTTACCCCGCCCGCGAAGTCAATGAAACGCGGTTACATCTTATTTCGCGTTATGAATTAACTGACAAAATGGTCCAATCTTTTTGGAAGCGGTGGCGCCAAGAGTACTTGCACACCCTACAATCCAAACAGAAATGGAACACCCCTGCCAATCCAATACGGGTCGGTATGGTTGTCGTCTCCATGCAGGACAATGTGATGCCTCTGCAATGGCCGTTAGGAGTAATTACAGAAATATTTCCAGATAAAAACGGAGTTTGTAGAGTCGCATCCGTAAAGACTAAAAGCGGGATCCTTCAGAGTCGCCCGGTAGTAAAGTTGTGCCCTTTGCCAACGCAATAGGTTTCGTTACATTAATATTAAATTTTAACGTGCACCAATGTGCAGTATTAGATTTAGTTATCGCGTAGAATAGTTAGTTAAATATTCTTATTTGTAATAGAGAGTCGCAACTTTAGAGTTCTCATAACTTTTGGTAGGGTTGTGATGATCTGCAACTTTATTTACTTTTCTTTTGTGTTTCGAAAGTGGGAACTTTCAAGCCGGGGAAAATGGTTACGCTTGCTAATTTATTTTATTACATCACCAAAGGACGATTGAGAGGCATTGGTTTAATGGTTCCACTTACTAATTAAGTGTCACATATCGTTGTTTTGGTGATATCCCGCGCGGTGGCGCCACCGTAAACACGCCGCCGCCTGACGACCGGCCGCCGGCCATCTTTGTCGTCGTCTTCTCGTTTTAACCACGGTTGGGTGCGCGCACGTCGGTCATCACTCATCATCTCGCCCAACCCTCTGAATCGAACCTACATGAAAGTGTTATCCGTATTACCTAGACCTACTGTGTTGTGTACCGCTGGCCAGCATAGTGTATCGAGTCTGCGAGCTGAACTTCCCGAACGTGACATCCATCTGCATCTGCATGGGAATCGCTGTTTCAAAGGTATGTGGCATGATTAGTAAATTGAACTTTATCCATTGCCTCTCGTCTCATCTGCGTACCTATTATTGTCCTTCAAATTAGCACTGCTGAATCAGCAATTATAGCCTAGATTACTCTAATAATTTAGGTTCAAGCGCGTGTGATTTTTACTAGAAACCTTCTAGAGGTTATACGCACCATAAGGTTTAAGTCATAATAATTATTCGAAAGTAAGAACTTCAGGTTTTTAATACTGAACACATCAGGTTGCTATTGAGATATTCACCATGTTTCATTGTTATTATTACAGCTGACTTCGGTTTGGCCCGCTGGCTGGGCGCTCCTGCCCGTAGCGCTACTCCTCGCGTAGTCACCTTGTGGTACCGAGCACCCGAGCTTCTATTACAGTCACCTCGTCAGACTCCAGCACTAGACATGTGGGCAGCAGGATGTATACTCGGAGAACTATTAGCAAACAAACCCTTACTACCCGGAAGGACTGAGATTGAACAGTTGGAACTTATTGTGGATCTTCTTGGTAAGTCAATAAACAAGCAAAATTCTAGAATAGTAAACTTATCTCATCATCTAACTGCCCATGTTACTTGTGTTCGGCGCAACCCGTTTTCTTCGTGTTGCGATAGAATAGTAATCTAATTTGGTTATCTTTGGCAAATATACCAGTAGACAAATGTATCAGATAAACATGGCAGTAGAAGACTCAGACAATCAGTGGAAAAGACAATTCATATTACTGATTTTAAATGACTATAGTTACCCGACATTTAAGCTCAAAAGAATCTCGAGCTCTCTCGCTCGAATACAAAAGAATAACGAGGACATTGTTATTTTCAGGTACACCATCAGATGCGATCTGGCCGGAGTTCAGTGCTTTGCCAGCCCTTCAGAATTTCACGTTGAAGCAGCAGCCATACAATAATCTCAAGCAGCGGTTCCCCTGGCTGTCGGCTGCGGGGCTGCGTCTGCTCAACTTTCTGTTCATGTACGACCCTAATAAGCGCGCTACGGCCGAAGAGTGCCTGCAGAGCTCGTACTTCAAGGAACAGCCGCTTCGTAAGTGCTTTAGAATTTTTTTTCAACACCCTCTTAAACTGGATTATATTTCGCCACTTTTTGTATCTTATATACTCAATTAATATAAAAACGATGGGCGTTGAATCAACCGTTGAACGTAATAACATTAACCGTTTATGAATAGTGGCATTAACGACTCCGTATAACGATGGGCGTTGAATCAACCGTTGAACGTAATAACATTAACCGTTTATCAATAGTGGCATTAACGACTCCGTATCAAATCGTCGTATTTGCAAAGGACATAATATGAGCAGAATGTCTATTCTCAAAATGACTAACAAATTAGAAAGCTTGCGACCCGATTGGTATAGGAGCCGGCTGACAACGATGACTCAATACTTTCTTAACGCGAATGAACTTTAAAATAAAACAACTTGAAAACAAAAGAATAGGAATGGTACAGTCATACCACACACAAATATGAGATGTAAAGGCATATTTTTATTAAACAGTTTCTTGAGACTATGAACATTAAAATAAAATAAATAATTAGAAGTAAAAACCACACATAAATAAACTCACGCCGTTTTCCCATGGGGGTAGGCAGAAACTAAAGAACGCCACCTGCTACGCTTGACCTTGAAGATCCTTACATACTTCTTTTGCTTCACTCACATTCATACATCTAGTCATACACACGCCGGTTATGAGTACTGCGCACCTGGCCTTTCTGAAGAACATCTCCTATAAGGGCGTCCCCTCACGGTGTTTCCATTCACGTCTGCCATGTAAATACCTTTCGTTGGTCGCCTTTCATCCATTCTCTCAACATGACCAAACCATCTTAACATACTCTTTTCAATTTTAGTCACTACATCTTCTTTAAAACCATAACGTTGTCTTATTACCTCATTCCTCAATCTATCATTTAAAATTACACCACACATACTTCGCAAGTAACGCATTTCTACTGCATTAATCCTACTTTGTCTTTTTTGCCATACCCAACCTTAAAAACCAAAAAATATTTTTTTTGGTTCTTTTGCGTGACCTGGGTGCTGGAGTGCTTGCGCAATTCATCACACTTCCCCGGCCATGTATTGGCCCGCGTGACCTGATGCGGACCCCGTCACCCTCTAGCCGTGTGCGCGGTCAGTATAGGCTCCCCAAGTGTTAGCTCACCCTGTAGCAGTCGGTCATCATTTCGCGATTTTCAGTGACTGGTGCGTCTGCTATGGAAAGAACAGTACATATCGTGTCGAGCATAAAAAGTCGAGATTTTAAACTGTTGGTTGTTTAAGTCAAGCCTTTTTATGCGAGACACGAATGATTCTTTTTTCACTACCGAAATAAATGCAAATAACTTCCAACAATAATTTATTAGAAACGTTCAGACTAAAAACCACAGACTATATACACATAATCAACGCGCGCTTTTTCGAGAGGTAACAGGTTCAGTATCATTCTGCTGGTCGGGGCGGTGGAAAAAGCGCGGGCATTGCGGCAGATTGCGTCTACCAACAGTAGCCTATTCAGTTGCGTACTTTTTTTTTCTTTAAACTGCAAATTGTTTCACTTGTACTTGACCGCCTAAAAGAAAAATAATTACGTTGTAGTTACATAATGATATCAAAACTCCATACAAAAGTCATTTGTAACTTTTATTACGTATTATTATAATTTTTTTATAATTTTGTGTCTAAATGTTCATATTTCGAAACTAATTTCTTAGGCAATGTGTTACATAATAGACAAGGTAGTGGAAAAAGGAAGGTTGTATTCTCTCGCTCCCTTTCTGCCACCCCCTTTTCGACCATCATTGTCTCGCAGAAGGGCCTGCACCCCCCGTGCTGTAACTTCTGACCATGGACTGGACTACGACCAGAAGCGAGTCGTTATTCGCAATACCGACCGCCGCACCGCACTGAAAATGGCGAAATGATGACCGGCTTTTACAGTTTCATTGTACCAAAATGTGTTACAATACAAATTTAAATAATCGAGTAAAATACCTCAAAAACGTAAAATAGCGTCATATATTAGAATGGATGAACCGTTCAAATAATCTTTGAAATTTCAATTAAGAGCCCAATATTCCATAATTTCGTGCTTACTTTAGGAGAGTTGATTAAGCAAGAACATACAATTTATATGATTAATACTAGAACATCTTAATGTTACACAAAATTCAATAACAAATCGATGTATATCGCGCCATCTAGTGAAATTTCTTTGAACCAGATTTTCTTTCTGAGTGTAAAAAACTCTTGTACATGTTTAAGAGTCACGGGGTCCCACCCCGTGACTCTTAAACATGTACAAGAGTTTTTTAATACGTAGGTACATTGCATCAAAGTATTTTTAAAATAGCATTATAGAGACACGTTGAACGTCGCGATGTTGTATGAAAATCGTTGAAGACTGGTTTTCGTTGCAAGTTGACATTCGTAACAATTTAACTAGTTCACGAATTTAACTATACTGTGATTTTTTATTTCCTAGACTAAACTGAAAGCTGCCAATGACCTTATTTTTTTTAATGTTGCTATCTCCGAGCTTAGTGTTGTAGGTGAGGCTCAATCATTCATCAAATCGATGTGACATGACTCCTCAATTTAATTTTACTAATTGGTGTAAATAAATGTTTTATGAATATAAACGTAATATATAAAACAGTATTCATACTCATAGTACATTAACTTTTATTGTGTTAAATATGAAATCAACACTAAAATTAATGCGATCGATAAAATGAAGTCTGACATTAATGAGTAGATACTAAATAAGGGCCGCTAGTTTCTTAACTAATGTATTTTTTTTGTCGTGAAACAGTTCCATTTTCGATCTACTTCGATTTTCGATCAACTTTCAATAATTCAGGATACGACACTATTTTTATGTAACGACAACCCCCAAATGTCAGTTACGAAATAAAAAATCTGAGTAATATACTCAGATTTTTTATTTCGTAGACTAGTTAACGAACTTAAATTAACGTCGACGTTAACGAACGTAAATCAACGTCGACGTTAACGTTGTCGTTAACGAACGTAAATTAACGTTGACGTTAACGTCAACGACCCACTACTAGAAACAGCTCCCGTCAAGAGTAAAAGTCACCTATTTCGGCTTTTGATAGCCTAAAAAGTTTCAAAAACAACTAGAAGGTTTCCAACCAGATCACTTTTCAAGAATTGGTGCAGTCAGTTGTATGAAGTTCGAAATTCATAAAACAAAAAAAAATACAATCAATAATGTGTTTAATTTACAGCTTGCGACCCGAAGTTGATGCCCAGCTTTCCTCAGCACAGAAATATGAAAGGTCAACAAAAGAGCTCTTCCAATCAATTGAATATCCCTCTGTCAAATTTGAACACGGGCGCTAACGACCAAACCAACAACTTGCCGGCTATTTCTGACCTCCTCGGATCGCTAGTCAAGAAACGAAGGCTCGATTGACGCCAAAATGACGATGATGGTGATGACGAAGTCATAATACTGTAAGTGTTCTAAGTTAATTAAGATTACTAATAAACTGAGTCCAAATATGAAGTAATAGTTTTATTTTAAAATAATTAAACACGTATTTTTCCAATATTTTAGTCAAAAACTTTTCTAGGATTACTTTTTTTTTGTCATTTCACGTCAATCTGTCGATGCGTCATCGTCGCCCGAGAGTCCCATGGCTTGTTTGAATTTCTCGTAGTGCTTTTGGGCCATGACCGAATCGTTGATCTTAGCTTTTACTCTTTCTTTCTGGAATAAACGCACTGACTTGAACCTGTGAACATCTCTATACGACGTCACTAAACTCACATTCCATATAACGAACGCAAAATCTTTGCATGAGGAGTTATCACATTACTTGGAGGAATGTTACTCACAATTTCTTTTTCTGATTTTTCTATTGATTTCAAAGTTCTAATACATTGTGAACAAAGGATTACATCTTCCATATGATTCACGGTCTTTTTACGATGGTGGTGTTTTAATCTGAGGACAAACTATTGCATGAAAAATGTGCTATTCTTTTCGACCTACAAGGATTTTCAAATAACCTTCGTTCCCAAAATAATACGATTTCTAAGGCCTCATTTACGGAGACGCAGGGCGTCACGCGTCGCGTCTCGCGGCGCGTCTACTTCGAAAACGCCAACGCTTCTCCGTAAGCACTCATACAACGCCATAGGCAGGGGCGGACCGTGAAATTTTTCGGCCCTGGGCTAAAACTACAAAGGGCTCGGGCTCTGGTACCTTTATTTCATTTACTTGAAAAATTTATTTGAAAAGGAAATGGGTAAAATATGGAGTTTTCTGCACCAGTTGCCAATTTCATGATCATTATGAAGGAATAATAGAGATATCGAAGCCAGACCTTTTCTTGGAGTGACAAGCCTTTTTTTGACCATTCGTACAATTATAATGGTAACTTTATTGCCCTCTGCAGTAAAGCAATAAGTGAATGTAGGATGCAGTTAATGCAAAAGCGAGCGAAGCGAGCGGCGAAATTTCAGTAATTTATTAGCCTTGGTTTTTTTTTTTTTTTTTTTTTACTATGTATAGGCCTGTGTTTGACCACAATCTCACCGTGGTCAGTGATGATGTGGCCGATGGTGGTAAGCACACAAAGCCTAGAAGGGAACTGGCTCTCAAGTGCTGCTGTCGGAACACACCGGAAGGTGCTTGGCGACAGATTTTCAACTTGAGGGTGGTTGCCAGCCAGGCGGGTACTACAAAGTACCCTACCACCTATATTATTATATATTTTTAACCTTTTATATAGAAATAGAAGTAAGTAATTTTGTCGTCTTATGCAGAAAAGGTGAGGCATAAAGGGAATGCAGGCCTCAAGAGAGCAAGCAAAGCTAGCTCGAAAATTTAACCATCCTGACTGTATAAATAACATTTGAACTTTAAAATAGTATTATGGTGGTTTACCATGATGATGAGATGGGTTCATCTTGACGACTGACCCGTTTGACCATTAATAACAGTACCTATTGTCTGACACCAGAGGTGGCCACACCTCATACGAAAAGAAGAAGTACCTATTGTGCCGTTGGTTAACACGGCGAATCTCTAACCCTCGGGGCCCTGTTTGGGCGCACGGTTGGCGCAGTGATTGAGCGATTGACTGCTGCGCTGCGTGGCGCGGGTTCGATTCCCGCACGGAACAAATATTTGTATGACCAACAGATCCGGCTCTAGGTGTTGTGTATGTGAGTTTATATCGATACCTTTGGGTAGAAAGGTCGTATAAACCAAAACCCGACTTTTCAGGAGAGCAGAAAAACTATTTTTTTTTTACATAAAAATTCATAACTTTTTTGATTTTGAACTTATAAAAAAATTATCTATGAGAAAGGTTCTTACAATTTGCAAATGAAAAAGGGTAAATCATCAAAACCTATCTATCTTCTTTAGTTTTAAAGTTAGCTTGGAATTACGTCTACGAAAAAATCTATTGTTGGTTAATACACCCAATAAAAAAGTACTTTAAAAAAACTGTATAGGTTGTATATTCATTTTTGATAAGCTTATGGTCACATTTACTGTCGTAAAAACCCATATAAGTAGTTTTTTTTTGTATTAAAAACCAATTATAATCATCGATCAATTGAATTCTGACTAATAAACAATTCTGTTACTTTCAGAATTAGTAGGAACTCAATTATTATTATTCCAATACCCAATAATGGTCGATTCAAATAAAATAAAACTACCTAAAATACGAAATCAACCTTTATTAAGTAGTATAATACCTTCTAATCAGCATTTACTATTATTTCAATAATGGTACAACATACCTAACAGGTTTAACATTTCTGAATTGAAAAATAATTGTAACAACTTAAACTGAAAAGCTAAATAAAAAAATCTACTTAGTCATAAAAAAACAAAAATTATTCAAACTTCTTCTAAATTAAAGTAATCAGGCATTTTAATCATTTATAAAATGATGACATGATCGTTTTTTTAATTTTTGTACATATTTAAATGTACTTAATTCAATAAATTATTGAATTACGCCTTTGTACTAAGGTTTACTTACTAAGTAATTTATTGAATTGCAACTAATTAAAAAAAAATAAAAATGATCAAGCACTAAACGTAAATAACTTATGTACTAAAAAGTAACTTATTTATGATATAAATTTGTATTCATAATTAGTTTAAAATTATTTATGAATTGATACTGTAAATTATTTTAATTATTATTATAAATTATTTTAAAACGAATTATGAGTTAAGAAACACATTTTCAAAAAATAAATTTAGGTGACAAAGAATACAATCATTTAGCATAGTCTTGTTTTTTACTAAATAATATTTTGCTACCAAACGAAATGTGACATTACGTAAATACGAAAAGTTTTTTACTTTTATAATAATAATTGTGACGAGGAAGAGCTAATTGAATACAATTAGCTCTTCCTCGTCTTCTTCGTCGGTTAGCGTAAGAGAGTCAGCCGCATTTCCATGGGGTAAGTTAAAATAATCATGGTGGTACCTTTTTGGTATAATGCCAATACCACATACACGTTTTAAATCTCTATATTTTACATCCGATATTTGCAATTTGTTTTTATAAAGTGCAGTTGGGGACATAATCATCATCTTTTCATGTGTATCATTGCTTACACCTTGTTCGGGTAATATCGCACGGCTTTTCGATCTTCCTTTACCTTTTTCTTTATTGCCAGATTTTTTAAATAATATTACTTTATCAAGTGACGTCTCTTCTTTCATAGAATATTTTATGTACATTTCATTTGGATTCTTTTTCTTCAACATAATAATTCGGATGTTTCGCATTTTCAGGGTTTTAGAAGTTTCATTTGTTATTGTCTCAGCAGTTATTTCATTCCAATTGAGAAAATCAGAATACTCCATTACATTAACATTATAAGGCCTAGGCTTTTTTGTTGCAGCCTCAATATATGATGGACATTGTGTTGGACTCCAGACAGTATTTTTTTTAAACTTCACGTTCGATAGTTGCATGAACAGACATAAGGATAGTGAAGACGTATTCGTAGACGTGCTAAAAGTATTGTCACTATTACTGGTGGTTGAATCCATAATTATTGTTTGTGGTTTTTTGGCACGTTTTGCAGGTCGTTCAGAGTCAATGTCTTCTATAACGTCACTATCCGATAAAATACTCTGTTGTGAATGTTGTGATATATTGTGTGGCATATTAACTGCGGGCTCTACTTGTTGGGTTGAACTGAAAATTAGAAATGTTGAAAAAGTCAGACAATAGGAAAATCGCTTAGATAAAAGTTACGGTTACTATAAAGGTCTAAATCATTTTGCAATAAAATTTTTCGTGTTGAGTCCTTAAATATGTTTATTGTATTATTTTAAATTAAGCATAAAATAAAATTAAAACACTATCTATCTGGCTACATTTTAAAATTATTTTCGTTATCATCACCGCAGAACCAAAATTTAATGACATACAATATTGAACCTTATTTTTATAACAGTGCGCGTTGTTTTACTATGTGCTCGGGCCACGATTTTATTTTGCGATTTAAGGGTTTTAAAGCCATCCCTTAAAAACGTAAGTTGTAAATGCGGGTCTAATATTAGTAGCATGTCGTTTGAGGGAATAAAAGAAAATATTTTAGGCGAAGAAGGTCGTAAAAACCATTTCCTGCAAGATGACGAAGATTGTTTATAATTTTTGTTACTTCGTACTTGCTAGTTTATTATAAAGTATCATAGCTTGGAGGGTGTATAAACCTTTTCCTATAAAATTGTTGAGTTGTTAATGCGGATCCAGCAAACGTTACATGTCAAATTGAAGGAATGAAAGAAAATATTTTAAGCGAAGAAGGTCGTAAAAACCATTTTCTGCAAGATGACGAAGATTGTTTATAATTTTTGTTACTTCGTACTTGCTATTCTATTATAAAGTATCATAGCTTGGAAGGTGTATAAACCATTTCCTATAAAATTGTTGATTTGTTAATGCGTATCCAGCAAAAGTTACATGTCAAATTGAAGGAATGAAAGAAAATATTATTTTAAACGCAAGGAAGTGTAAAAAAACTGCAAACGATCAATGCCTTTTTAAATCAATACTAGGTCGTATATCTTAGTCCATTATAAATAATAGGTATCAATAGCAAAGGTAAATTATCAATTAGGTACTGTAAGTTTACATTTTAGATCTATATTAAGTCATAATTCATTATTTACCTATCGATAACACGAATTCATCTAATAATTGTTACCAAATAAGCTAACAGTGTTAAATTAAGTGTGTAGGTACTCACGTTTTCACAGGTTTTAACCGTCGACTTTCGTACATTGCACTAAGCACTTGCCTCCGTCGAAGTAAAGCATCCATGGTTCCTTTTTTAGTGTCTCCCCCCATTTTACAGAATTATTTAGTCACTACTTATTATTCATTTGTTGAAATAACAATAAAACTTGTAAACGAAACTTGTGACGAAACGCTCAGTGCGCGAACTCGCATCCAAGTAAACAAATTAATGCGCCGGTATCTGTCTATCCCACACGCTCTTCTGCTTGTCGCGCCAAATGCGAGCCTTGTGTGTTGGTCGTAAAGTGCATCTTGCAATGAACATGGTTTATACACCAACGTCGCGAACTGCCTTTGGATTTACAACGTCGAATTTAAACTATGTTTAGGTAATGCATTTAACACGTTAGGGCGTATAAACCATTTACAAGTAACGACTATTTTTACGCCCTAAGTTAATATAAATTATGGTCAATACATCATAACAAAACTACAAAAAAAAAACAGTCGGCTTTTACATTGAAAATTTACCTTTTTTAAGAGGCTATGACCGAAAATGTCTGGGTCGTATTAACCATTTTTGTGCGAATTTCTGCATTTCGTATATACAGATCGATAGAGAAAAAAAATCTGAGAAAAATGGTATATATAACTCAATTTGGCCAAAATGGTTTATACGACCTTTCTACCCAAAGGTATCGATATGTTTGTAAACGCACCCACGATACAGGAAGAAATTCCTTGTGTAGGGCAACGTTTATTTAAAAAAAAAAAACAAAAATACCCTGATAAGTTGCACTCTAATATTATTTTTTTGTAGTGTTTGACCATTGCAGTGACACGCCATATTAGCAGCGTTGTCAGAATACTACTGCCCCCTACGACTATACAGCAGTAGTCCATTTTTTCTCAAGTCTTTTAGAACATTAAATAATTTAAGTCAGGCAACAATATTGTCAATTGCCTTCAAGGGGAACTGGGGGCCCTATATATTCACGGGCCCTGGGCTGCAGCTCAATTAGCCATATCGTAGATCCGGCCCTGGCCATAGGTTTGAATTTAGTGTGTCCGCGATGCCCAACACTATTAAAATGAAAAGTCGCGTCTTTGGACCGTAGAACATATTGTGAAGAAAGAACAATATTTTACAAGTGGTGCCAAATTAGTGAATCCAAAACAGACTTACATTTTCCCACAGTAATCGCACTGAAGTTTCTCGCCGCGGTGAGTTACGATGTGCAAGCCCAACTCGTGGTAAGTCGGGTAGCGTTCCGAACATCGCGGACATATAATTTTGCCTTCTGAACGACCGCCGTTGCTTTGATGTTCGTATAACTCCTGAGAAGTTTGGAAGTTCTGGTGGCAACTTTTACACCTGTGGATTGAAGTTGTCGATTGTTTATTGAAAACACAGCAAACGCTTGTGGCCTCTCCAAATCTCCAAAAACATTTATTTGACTGTTGTTATAGGAACCTGATATGTAAGTAGAAAGTAGTGATACTTATTTGTAGATTAATGGCAATAATAATACGCACCAGCAACTTGCTTTGAAGTACAATCTTATGAAATCGGAGGTACCGTATTACAAGTATGTGCCCGACTCAGTTCTCGAAAATGACCATGTCACGTTGTAGTGGGATCGGTCTATCATCACTGATAGGACTATTGTTGCCAATAAGCCGGATATAGTGGTGATAGACCGATTAGCGCGCCGCACAATGATAATCGATGTCACCATCCCTCATGACGAGAACCTCGTGAAAGCTGAGAAAGAGAAACAAATCAAGTATCTTGACTTAGCACACGAGGTTGTCAACATGTGGAATGTGGACTCGGCGATCATTGTGCCGATTGTCGTTACGGCCAACGGCCTGATGGCCAAGAGCCTCGACGACCATCTGTCGAGGCTGTCATTGGGCGGTTGGATCAAGGGTCTGATACAGAAGGCAGTACTCCTCGATACGGCTCGCATTGTGAGGAGGTTCCTGTCTCTGGAGCCCTAACCACCGGTAGCTTGGACCCTGTTCCCGATACCGGTTGGCCTCTATTTTTTATATTTTTAAATGTTTTTTTGTAATCTGTTTTATAAAAATATTTAAAAATGTACTAAATAAGAAAGAAGATGAATAAAGGAAATAATAATAATAACTAACATAAAAATGTTGGGCTGCAAGTGAAACGCCATATGTTCTATAATTTTCTTGGGATAGAAGTAGTGAAATTTTTTGTCGCAACAAGTCACATAGCCTGGCACGCCGTGCCTGTCTTTGTAATGTTTCATAAGGGATCTGAAGTGGAAGCCAGCTTCATGACAAATGCAGCATTCCATTTTGTAGAATAGTGTTATTTGCCGATCTAAAGCAGCGCCTTGTTTGGCTGGTTTGCCGTCCAGCAACACCATAGGGTCGAGGCATTCGGTAGATAAGTCCGGGTCGGCATTTTTAGACTGGTCTTTGTGTGAATCTTTCTTCGGGCTGGATACCCTATTACTTGCATTGCTTAGAAGATTTTTATCGACCTTCTCACTGTTAGCGAATTCTTCTAACGTCATCGCTTCCATGTATTTCATTTCTGCAACATTCTTTTTTTTAGGACCTTTAACTTTCGCTTGTTTTGCATCTCCTTGCTGAAGTTCTGCTGGTGGTAATTTTGGCTGCTGTGCAGTGACAGGCTGCTGTGCACTGACAGGCTTCTTTTGCGCCTCAGACGGAGGCATGTTTTGGTTCGACAGTGCTGCTATAATCGGATGTAACATTTTATCAACTGCTGCGACTTCCCGCTTCTCCTCTTGCATTTTAATTTTGTGGAATTCTAAAAACTTTTGTGTTTTCTCTACTTTGACGTGGTATAGATGCAGTACCGATACTTGCTGTAAACAGTCGTGGCAAATAGCTTTGGGCAAGGTGTCATCTGTGCGAACCTGGAAAAAGACAATCGGAGGAAAGCGTAAAATATCTAGGCCTAGTAGTACCTACTTCCTACTTTAGATCTATAAATGAGCAGATTCTTAGCTCCTAGATACAGTTCTATAATAAACAGGCGTTACTTAAGTGGCATCAGTAGGCACCCGTTGAATCAAGGGAGTCTCGGGCTCTATTCTTATAAAAAATTGTGAAATTGATGGAGTGCCTATGTAGGTCACAGGAAACATATACATAATCGTATGTCTGGTAAGTTCGTTAAGATCACGTGTGTATTCGTCCAACCAGTAGGCAGAATTATAGTTCAATAAGTACATTTTGCCAGTTACTGGTTGCAAAATAGGTAGGTACTGATGAACCCATTATTGTATATTGCAACCCGTAAGTTTATATGTGTTTTAAGCAAGTTGTTTTAACATTTACCGTAATATCAAAGAGTCTCCTGATCTTCCGCTTGACCTCGGCGCTCAGCGGTTTCAGTTTGACCACATCGCTACACAGACACAAACGACACGACAGCTCACGGACAATAGTTTTTTCTAAATGCACAAAGTCATTCATATTAAATTTTTTCTTATAAAACGATTCAACACATAATACAAATGTACAAAATAAATATAATATTGTATATGATTGTGTATGATTATTTGTTCATGACAAAAATAGTATTTTAAAAACAAACTGATAATTTAGGACATATTGACAGATTCATGACTGATGGTTTTTACTTTTGTACATATCAATAGCGGCCAGCACGAAATAAATTGGATATTTTCTCTGCTCGCCTACTATATTCAAGTTCATGAACAATTTTTTTTATATTAGTATGTATGTAAGTAGGTATAACACTTTTTTGAAAAAGTTACGCTTCGGTGAGTGGTCATGATATTGTGTCAATTCGAATGGATAATAACGTTTGTTACATAACACTAATATTATAAAGGCGAAAGTTTGTGAGTGTGTTTGTATGTTTGTTAAAATTTGGTACAGAGATAGATTAAAGTCAGGAATAGAACATAGGATACTTTTTATCCCGGGAATATGTTCCCTCGGGATAATTTCTGACTCCAACGCGGGCGAAGCCGCTGGCAGAAGCTAGTTGATTTAATAAATTTTCAAAAGTCAACTACTTAATAAATAATATCCGGGGTCGAACCTTCCGGTGAGTGTAGATGATGCTCATGAGCCATGCGACATTGCTGGCCTCTTCCAGCGCCATTTCAAGATGGTGTCACCGCTTGGACCGGCGGCGCAGGTGCTTGGCGCTGAGTGTCAGCATGCAGTGACGGATTAAGACTACTTGATGGCCTTAGCAATCCACGCCTGTGGGCCCCCCTATCCGTATGTCAACTAGAATTGGTCTTTAAACCTTTACCGCCTAAAAACTAGGGCATGCAGTTTCGTACATTTACAATTTCGAAATTAGCTTACGAAATTGGCCTCCTCAATTTCGACTGAGGTGCCAAATATAATAAAAAATTTGAGTAATACTTAAACTAAACTCAAAATGAAAAATTTGTAGTCTGGAGAGGTGCCTAAGTACAATTTATATTCAAACAAAGTGACTTTCTTTTTCTCAAGACTTCTACTACAAATACTCCAATGCTGGGGACACCTTCGACGATACTATCCAGCATTCCGAGCTCGGAGTGGCATGAGACGTTTGATTAAAGATAGTTACAGATAGCGCTTCATAAAATTGAGGCGCTGCCGAAGAGCAGAGAGTAGAGAGCCACCCAGCTCAGTAGTGACAATAGGAGATGCGCAAGTCTACCATCTTGGTTTAATCATGTACGGTGGGGCTTCAAAGAGCATTTCTAGCGCCTTTTCCACCGCATTGGTAGGCCAGTAGGTGCTTTGCATAGACCGCTGCCCAATTTCAGGGGCAGAAATAGACTATCAGATATCCGACGCTGCAGGACTGAAATCAATAGCTTGCAGCAGAAAATATGGTTATTTGAATAGCACGTGGTTGGCTGAAAACGCACTGTTCCTTCCGTGATTACCTGATTAGGATTGGGTGAGAGGCTACGGTAAATTGCCATCATTGTAGAGGCAACTTGGATTCTGCACAGCACACGCTCGAGGAGTGCTTTCTTGGGCCTTTGAGCGGTGGGTCTTAGCCGCAAGGATCGGGCGAGACCTGTCTCTGCCAGTATTAATGAGGAATATGGTGGCGGAGACAGAAAACTAGAGTGAAATAGCCACCGAGTGGAATTGTGAGAAGGCCAATCCCACTTGGAGAAGGAGGCATCGTGGAGGTAACCACCTCGATGTAGACACGCCGAAACCCAGCCTCATTTAAGGCAGGTGGAACTTCGGCAAGACAGTGGCAAATCGATCACGTGCTGCCGTACACAGTGAGGCTCAAGGGAGACTCCTTTATAGGCATTTTCTTTCTTCGTCTTTGACGGGTGTCTTTGTATTCCACATCTGGTAGCTTTTCTTTTGCGCGGGCTTCTAAAGAATCAAAGTCGCAACGCATGTTTTCAAAAAAATCCACGAGTGATTTGTAGAGATTAGCGCAAGTCTGGCTTCTGGGTCTTGTAATACCTTGCTGACTTTTCGAAAGTTTGCAAAATTTCGTCCCACATGACCAACATGAGTACGAACTCCAATTCTTGTAGATTATTGGAAAAAATTGCTGCTTCTTTTCTGCTTTCTCTTTTTTGCATTTCATCCACAGAAATGACGTCTAATACACCAATAATTTTATTATATGTATGTGAAATAGCTGATGTCGCTTTAGCGTGTGCTTCCTATCTCGTTTTTGATAAAGATTTCAAAACACTTTCATTATCCAAATGATCTTTTAATTTTTGTACAGATTTTTAACTAATGAAAAAAAAAATTACAGCTGCGGCCACGGCGCTTCGACCTACTAAATTGAGAGAACGCGAATTCTCAAATTAGTCCTAGAAACTTTTTTTGGTGACGTGAGAGTGAGACGTGATGCCCTAAGGACGGATCTGGTGCCCCCCCAGACGTGATGCCCTAGGCAATTGCTTAATTTGATTAAGGGTTAATCCGTCACTGTCAGCATGGAGACGTTAGTATCAGCTTTACAGCCAAGGATGTAGCTGTCATTATTAAGAATATGGTGAGAGGTAAGGCTCCAGGTCGTGATAACCTTAGCATCGAGCACTTGAAGCACGCTGGTGTACATCAATGCTGTTTAATCTGTGTATCAGCCATAGTTACTTCCAGAGACATTGTATAACCGTTACTTCACACACATGTACACGGTGGTAGTTATGATCGTAAAAAACAAAACGGGTGATGTATCGGATAGGCCTATCTCGCTCGCTAATGTCTTAGTCAAGGTCAAGGTGTCTGGACAGGCTGCTTGACAGACTGCTTGAGAAGCACCTTCATATAGGTACATGACGCTCAGCTTGGCTTCTCGCCTGGTTTGTCGAAGACTGCTATCCTCCGGGAGTATATTCCGACGTGTACGGGTTGGATTGCGGTGTGAGGCAATGGGGATTGACCTCGCCCCGATTATTCAACCTGTACATGAGCCGGCTTATTGTCGAGCTCAGCAGTGCTAATACGGGTTGCTCAATAGGCGGAGTGCCTATTAATAACATCAGCTACGCGAATGGTATGGTGCTGCTGAGAGCCCGTCGGTTGGGGGGTTGCGGAAACTCCTGCGCATTTGTGAGACATATGCTGGGGCTCATGGGCTCAGGTACAACCTTAAGAAAAATGAGTACATGATTTTCAAAGCTAGTGCCAAATGTTTCTCTTTTATACCACCGATCACTCTTTGCGGTGCTAGTCTGCAGAGGGTTAACCATTTGAAGTACCTGGGCCATTGGGTCACATATAACTTTTCTGACATTCAGAATATCGAGCGGGAACGTAGGGCATTGTCAGTGCGCTGTAACATGTTGGAAGTTTGGAACGTAGGCTTGCGCGCTGTACTAAACAATTAAGGTGACTTTATTTAAAGCCTATTGTAACTCTTTTTATATGTAGAGTATACAGTATGGTGAGAGTGTGGAATAAACAGTACCATGCGCGTACAGTACAACAACATGTTTGACTTACTTGACTTAATGTCCTACGTCCCCTGGATGGGGCAAAGGGCGTCCACAGTAGTCCTCCATCGCGATCGATCTTGATCTTCACGCTTCACCTCGCTCCACGTCATACCGATGCTCGTTGCTTCCGCCAACACGGTGCGACGCCAGGTCTGACGGGGCCGGCCACGCTTTCTTTTGCCTTGGGGATTCCAGTCCAGCGCTTGCTTCGGTATATGATCAGAATCCCTTCGCAGCGTGTGGCCAATCCAACTCCACTTGCGTCGCTTGATCTGGCGGTCGATCGGGCTCTCGTGGCATTACTCCAACAGCTCTACGTTGGTGATGGTCTCGGGCCAGTAAATGCCGAGTATGCGACGAAGACAGCGGTTGACGACGACTTGGATCTGGCGTGAGATGTCTTTTGTGACCTTCCACGTTTCGCACCCGTAAAGCAGCACGGATTTGATATTTGACCCGAAGATTTTGAGTTTAATCCTTCGGGTCAGCTTCCGCGATTGCCAAATGGGTCTCAGCTGCGCGAAGGTAACTCGTGCTTTGGCTATCCTTGAAGCGATGTCCTCTTCACTACCTCCAGTTTCTGACACGACGCTCCCGAGGTAAGTGAACTTGTGGACGCGTTCCACAGCCTCCGTGCCAATCAGCAACGGTGAAGTATTCTTCACACCAGATCTCATCTCTTGGGTCTTCCGGGTGTTTATTTTTAGTCCCGTTTCTGCCGCTTCCTGACTTAAATCTTTCAATTTAGCTTGCATGTCAGCGTGGGTATGACTCAACAGGCATAGGTCATCGGCGTAATCCAAGTCCTCTAAGACGTTGGATAATCCCCACTCTATCCCGCGGCGCTTGTTGTCGAAAATGCGAAGCAAAATCCCGTCAAGCACGACTAAAAAGAGGAGCGGTGAAAGGAGACAGCCTTGTCGGACACCTGCGTGTACTGCTATATCATCCGAGATGAGGCCGTCGTGAGTCACTCTACAGGAATAATTCTTGTATATACTCTCCAAGAGACGGACGGACGGTGCTGCTATTATTAGTAAGCGAAGCGCCTCGCTACTACATCCGACGCAGCTCTAACAATATCCTGAATGTATTGTCCGAGCGGCGGGACCCGGTGTTGTTAGAGTGATGGAATTAATAAATAGAATAGATTAATAAATGGTGACGAACTGGCGTGCAGATGCACTGCACGCCAGTTCGTCACCATTTATTAAGTGATTATTGTTTTATCGTAATAGGTAATTAAATGTAAGTAATCAAATTAAATTTAAATTTATTTTTAATTCAATGTTTTTAATGTGTTATGTGTTAATGTATAATGAGTGCTTATGTATATTTCTGTGTAATTTGTAGTGCTTAATATAGAAATAACTTTCTGAAATAAATGATAATTTAATCTAATTATGTCTACCCACGTCTAGCTAATTATTTTATCACTACTTTAAAGGGCAAATGTGTGTAGACTGCGTAAATAAATGACGTCAAGAAAAATATGCACTGTTACTATTTTATTTTATTCAGGCCTTTAAACAAGTGTTTAAAGTGTGTAATTAACAAGCGACCAAGCGTACCTTTTATGGTTCCGTACCCAAAGGGTAAAAACGGGACCCTATTACTAAGAATCCACTGTCCGTCTGTCTGTCTGTCACCAGGCTGTATCTCATGCACCGTGATAGCTAGAAAGATGAAATTTTTCCAGATGATGTAATTAGGATATTGCCGCTTTAACAACAAATACAAAAACATAATAAAATAAATATTTAAGTGGGGCTCCTATACAACTAGGGTTGCCATCCGTCCGGATTTCCCCGGATTTACCTAGTTTAGAAGGCGTCCGGGGAGCGTCCGGGCGGGTTTTATTTGTAGTCCGGGTTTCTTAAAGTCTTCAAACCACCAACGGCAAATTTTCACCGATTTCTCCGTCATTTGTGGACCGATACATCCAAACTTACAGGTTCATAATATTAGTAAGAAGTAAGATTATTTTAGTAATTTACCAATAACGAGACAACAAGTGAGATGGTGGTCAAGCGCGAGCCTACAAAATATAAAAAAAGACCTACCACAACAAAAAAGTAAAAAATATAATCTATTTTACAAAAAAATACTACCGACTTCCAAAATACACTACAAAGTAAAAAATAAATGCAATTTCGTTTTTCGGAAGTCAGTTGTATTTTTTTTTGTAAAAAAATTGGTTTTGAAAAGTTATGAAAATAAATAAAATGTTGATTTATAACCATCAAAACTATATTTGATTCTACTGAGTATGTAACTTAAGAAAAATTCTCTGTTTAAATGTCCGGGTTGTAAGCTCCAAAATCCTGACGCTTTTCACGCTTCTTATCCTGTTTATTTAACCATAGGTTTCCATTACCTACTAAATTGTTAATCTATGTAAATCAGAACCTGCCTACTTATTACTATACGGCTACCTAAGAACTTATGTAGGCCGGCGACACAATACAAGGAAGGCAAATATTGCAAAAAAAAATGTCGGTACCTACCTACTTATACGGTTTATACCCTATAAAATTCTTAAGGAATAAAGGAAATGGGTTTATCCACGGCTCAATAAGTATTGTTGTGAGGAAAGGACTTCGGCATACACGATAATAATGTTCAAGAACTAATAGAATCCGTGCCGGTCGGACTTTTTGTGTGATCGCGTGACCGAATAACCTATAATATTTCATCTACCAAACACCAGCACGGATCATTGGTCAAAATTCGCTTTTGGCACGTCCTAAAATTCACAAATAATAAATCTACCTATATCTTTGTGCTTATAGAAATACTGGTAATTTTTTTATGAACTTCGAATATCTGCGTACTGTGTCCTGGGTATGAATGGTGTGCCAGCTGCTTGTTATTTCACTTACATTGTAACAATCAATTGAACGGAGGATTCATACGTACTGGAGGTATTCACTCCAACGAGCAAAACCTATTAATGTAGCATCGAATAAGAAATGATGTTGGTTCTAATGTATGCGTTTCGATGGCCCGGCCACGGAGATTTTTTTAAAAAAGAACTATGCCAAGATTATGTAAAAATTTGTAAAAGTTGATTCCCAAAACCATAAATTTGTCAAAGATAAGGTTAAAAAGTTTTAAGGGTTTGAACGTGGCCGCGCCATTGAAACGCGGCGAACCGCGCGGCCACGGAGATCTTTAAAACTAAGCGTTGCAGAGACCTGAAATTTAGGGAAATGATAGATTGAATTTGTAAAAAATTTGTAAAAATATAGACAAAATTCCTAGGTTTATATTTTAAGAGCTGTAAGACTAAAACCCCATGGCCGCGCCATTGAAACGGTGAAAAACACGTTATCACCGATATCTCGCTGAAAAAGCATCGCAGAAGTCTGAAACTTTTTGTAATACCTAGATTTGAATTTGTCGAAATAGGTAAAAATACACAAAAAAATCCTAGGTTTATATTTCAGGAGCTGTAAGACTAAAACCCCATGGCCGCGCCATTGAAACGGTGAAAAACACGTTATCACCGATATCTCGCTGAAAAAGCATCGCAGAAGTCTGAAACTTTTTGTAATACCTAGATTTGAATTTGTCGAAATAGGTAAAAATACACAAAAAAATCCTATGTTTATATTTCAGGAGCTGTAAGACCAAAACCCTATGGCCGCGCCATTGAAACGGTGAAAAATATTTTATCGCCGATTTCTCGCTGAAAAAGCATCGCAGAGGTCTGAAGTTTTTTGTAAACGCTAAATTTGAATTTGTCAAAACATGTAAAAATACACAAAAATATCCCAGGTTTATATTTCAGGAGCTGTATTACGGTATTGCGTAGAAATAAGTTGTGTTTATCTAATCGGAAATAAAGTATTAGCGAGATCTTTTTTTGTAAACAACACCTATTAATATGTATAATTACCGATAATAGGCGAAAATTTTCTTTTTGTTTCATAATATAAAACCTTGAATACGTTTTGAATGTTCCGATAGGGTGACCATGACTTATTGTTTACAGAAAACTTTCCACTTGCAAATATTAGAAATTATATCTCAAGGATTCTAAATTAAATTAAAATGAAACGTTATGATACAAAAACATATATTTATTTCTTTAAAATCAAATAAATCACAGATTGTTTACTTACACTAAGATAAAGGTAATTATCATTTCTTTCAAAATCACAAATTGTTCACTTACACTAAGGTATAGGTACTAATCATTTCTTTCAAAATCACAAATCACAGATTGTTTACTTACACTAAGATATAGGTACTTATCATTTCTTTCAAAATCACAAATCACAGATTGTTTACTTACACTAAGTTATAGGTACTAATCATTTCTTTCAAAATCACAAATCACAGATTGTTTACTTACACTAAGATATAGGTACTTATCATTTCTTTCAAAATCACAAATCACAGATTGTTTACTTACACTAAGTTATAGGTACTAATCATTTCTTTCAAAATCACAAATCACAGATTGTTTACTTACACTAAGATATAGGTACTTATTATTTCATACTTATCATGATTTAGAATCCTTGAGATATAATTTCTAATACTTGCAGGTGAAAAGTTTTCTGTAAACAATAAGTCATGGTCACCCTATCGGAACATTCAAAACGTATTGAGTGGCGCGGCCATAGCGTTTTGGTCTTACAGCTCCTGAAATATAAACCTAGGATTTTTTTGTGTATTTTTACATGTTTCGACAAATTCAAATCTAGGTATTACAAAAAGTTTCAGACTTCTGCGATGCTTTTTCAGCGAGATATCGGTGATAACGTGTTTTTCACCGTTTCAATGGCGCGGCCATGGGGTTTTAGTATTACAGCTCCTGAAATATAAACCTAGGATTTTTTTGTGTATTTTTACATACTTTGACAAATTCAAATCTAGGTTTTACAAAAAACTTCAGTCCTCTGCGATGCTTTTTCAGCGAGATATCGGCGATAACGTATTTTTCACCGTTTCAATGGCGCGGCCATAGGGTTTTGGTCTTACAGCTCCTGAAATATAAACCTAGGATCTTTTTGTGTATTTTTACCTATTTCGACAAATTCAAATCTAGGTATTACAAAAAGTTTCAGACTTCTGCGATGCTTTTTCAGCGAGATATCGGTGATAACGTGTTTTTCATCGTGTCAATGGCGCGGCCATGGGGTTTTAGTCTTACAGCTCCTGAAATATAAACCTAGGATTTTTTTGTGTATTTTTACATACTTTGACAAATTCAAATCTAGGTTTTACAAAAAACTTCAGTCCCCTGCGATGCTTTTTCAGCGAGATATCGGCGATAACGTGTTTTTCACCGTTTCAATGGCGCGGCAAAATAGGGTTTTGGTCTTATAGCTCCTGAAATATAAACCTAGGATTTTTTGTGTATTTTTACCTATTTCGACAAATTCAAATCTAGGTATTACAAAAAGTTTCAGACTTCTGCGATGCTTTTTCAGCGAGATATCGGTGATAACGTGTTTTTCACCGTTTCGATGGCGCGGCCATGGGGTTTTAGTCTTACAGCTCCTAAAATATAAACCTAGGAATTTTTTCTATATTTTTACAAATTTTTACAAATTCAATCTGTCATTTCCCTAAATTTCAGGTCTCTGCAACGCTTAGTTTTAAAGATCTCCGTGGCCGCGCGGTTCGCCGCGTTTCAATGGCGCGGCCACGTTCAAACCCTTAAAACTTTTTAACCTTATCTTTGACAAATTTATGGTTTTGGGAATCAACTTTTACAAATTTTTACATAATCTTGGCATAGTTCTTTTTTTAAAAAATCTCCGTGGCCGCGCCATCGAAACGCATACGGTTCTAATTGGGGTCGAAGACGGAAAAAATCAGGTGACTTAAAACACATATTCAGTATTGTTGGTTTGTATAGCATCATCAAAACGGGCGTAGGTATTTGAGTGAATTGTTTTGTCTGTCCAGAAAATCTATCCCTTGAACCTTATTTATTTTGAACTAGCTTCTGCCAGCAGCTTCGACCGCGTTACAAGTGTTTTCTTACCCCAAAAAACATTGTACTTGGATCAAAAGTAGCCTATGTGCTATTCAGACTATAATCTAAATCTGTGCCAAATTTCATCTAGATCCGTTCAGCCGTTCTAGCGTGATAGAGTAACAAACATACATCCACACTTCTACACTTACTTTAAGTTAGGCCAGAATACAACTTTGAAAACCGCATCCAATTTCGTGTAGTCGTTTTTGCTTCAACTGTGTACAAACATCCTCCGTGACAGACAAACAAAAATTCCAACAATATTATTTTTGGCATCTATTGCTGATGTAAAGACCACCTGTATAAAATTTTCCTAATATCTTCAAAACACAGACATCGCTGAGTTACAATTTTATTATATTATGTACTTATAGATAGATCAATCTTACTTCCAAACAAATTTATCCGACCCGAAATGGCCATTACAGCCACATCAAATAGGTACACTACAAAAGGCGGATACATTGAAATCCTGGCTTCCTGAAAGATTACTAGATCAATTCATGTAATCAGAGAATGATTTAGAGGCGAACTACGACCGAGTCGGGGAAAGTTATTGAGATCATCCTAGTGAAATGAAAGGGTGGCTACAAGATCGTGAGTGAGTCTGCAACTTCAGCCTTTAGATAGATAACTGGCCAAACTACCCACTTTGGAGCTTCAGTGAAAGTTAGAGGAAATTACCAATATTAATAGGTATATAAACACAGAAGAGTACCTACTTTAGCAAGGCCGATGAGGTTGGAAGCCTTTTTCGGTTATAGCCAATGTTTTCTTATGACCGCAGTTTGTTTAGTGCATATTAATTAGCTTACCTAATTAATTTTCTAATCAAGTCAAGGTTGATTGGGGTTTCAGGGAGGCAACCGTACCTACCTACAAAACGTAACCCTTTCACTTTGATAAAAGGGTAAATTAATTTTATTATGAAATTAAGTTTTGTTGCATAATGAGGACACTCTAAACTGAAAGTTATGTTTTGGAACGAAGTTGGTTCTAATTAATTTTACTTGGAATTTGGAAACACTAACAAGTTTCAATTTAATCAAGTTAAGTTGGAAAAGCCTCTTAAATCTTCTAATATTTTAATTAGACAATAGGTAAGTTTTAGTAGCGTTGAAATGAAAGCAATTCTATACTCTATACTAATATTACAAAGAGGAAAGATTTGTATTTTTGTATGTAACGAATAAACTTAAAAACTACTGGATCGATTTCAAAAATTCTTTTACAGTTGGGAAGCTACACTATTCCCGGGTAACATAGGCTACTTTTTATCCCTGTATTCCCACGGGAACAGGCACTACGCAGGTGAAACCGCGAGGCGTCCGAAAGTATTAGATATTGTTTCAGCGTCCGATTAACTTAGTTGAACCGATTAGTTGTCCCTAGAATTAATAATTATAGACTCATTATTTTTGCTTTCCAACTAACGAATATATACCTACCTACAATTAGGTACCTAATGATTTTAATTAATTATTTGGCTTAATTATAGAGCAGAAAAACACACTATTTTAATTTATTTCACCTTCACTTTTGGCTCTATAAAAATGTCTTCTAGACATTGTATTATTAATATTCAGACCATTGTGCAAGTACCTAAATCTTTACCTACCCAGGTACAACTTGTAATCTATGGCAACTTTTAAACCCAACACGCAACCAGAGAGTTACAAACTTTGAAGAGGTTAAAACCTTTTCGAAGACGGTTAATCCCTAGAGAAAACCACGTGACTTGAATTTTCATGATGCTAGTTCGTGTCTAATCATTTGTGAACGTAGATGGGTCTTCTAATATAAACCAATAGAGGAAACTGTCGTTATACCAATTGCTGAAATCACAGATCGCTTAGCAAATTGATCGTCTTAAATTAGTACCATTAGTGGGGATCTAGTCGTTGGTAGCTAGGTACAATAGTCAATACAGTAGGAGCGCTTTCGAAATGTCAATTGATCAGACCCATACATTTTGGCATTTCGGCAAATCATCACTGGTAGAATTACACTTTGTTTAGTTAGAGCTTCAGTGGTCGTTCTTGGGGGCCAATCTCAGCATCGACGCGGGAGATATTATAGTGCCCAAATGTGCGCGGAATGAGGGCTTCCGTTTTTGTGCCCACCAGTTGGCTCCACTGGCTAGTAAGGTCCTTAAATATAGCTGTTAAACGTTGCTATTACGCGTATGGAAGGAAAGTTGGAAATAAAATCATTTCTAATACCGTACAAGTGCGATTAAATATAACATCGAGAATCTCGCAGTATTGCGCAGTACCAATTTTTTTTGAAAAATATGAGGATAATATTTTCCGAAACATAAAACTCTATTGAAGTAGTGGTTGGTAAAAACTTATCTAAATCTGCCATATTTGACAAATATTCTCAACAATAAAAAAGTAGTAAATAAACTCACGCTACAAGCAAAAATACGGTGAAATTTGACATTTTGAAGATCTCACTCTACACCAGCCCCTAGCGGAAATTTTAAACGCGATGATTTTTTTCATTAGGTAGGTACAGATGAGTCTGAAATGGCTGTTTTCTTCACGAGTGTACATGCGCGAAAGTTCGCAAATCCTATGTTCAGACGGGCCACGACTCAACGGTCGTACTGTATGGGACGGTGTACTCTCTCTTCCCTCTCTTTCTTATAGTCCATGTCGTAGTCCTTTGGGTAGGTATAATGAGATAATTGTAATAGCCGGAAAACAGAAATCTTGCGCGAAAAGCAATCATTCGGTGGCCTCAAGTGGTGATTTCAGGGGCCCATGGCAATTTGTGGATCCCATGGGGTAAGGGAGCGTTTCCATACAGAGGAGGTCAGCGGAGAGAACCTGTGTAGTCGGCTATATTTTATTTCAAGATGTTTGCTGGCTATTAGGCCTTTGTTTACAATGCCGCGATTCTCGAATAAAGTAAAGCCATGCAATGTTTACGTTGTAATTTATACTTCACGTCAAAACGTGTCTAAAAGCTTAAAATTCGATACGTTCGTTTACCTACGCGATCTTAAGCTATTTTATTAAAAATATTTCTTGAGGTTCCTGCTAAGATATCGAGAGTGATTGATGACAAGAAGCGAAAGTAATTTAATACAGTGTTATCGTAAAATAAGCAGGTATCACCCGGGCTTAATTTATTATAGCTCGGTATATTGTATAGTAGACAAGATCAGTCAGAATTATTGGAGCATTTTTTGGGTCGTCTTCTTAAACCAAGGTTTGATTACCTCTGTAGAAGGTCTCTTACCTTAGGTACCTTAGGTACAGGAACGCAATAAGTTCTAAAATGTACCTACACGGATCTTAATCATTGTCTACACGTGGCAACCTACACACAACAAAAGTGATTTTAACTATAAAAAATATCCAATGAATATTTACCAAATTTAGTCTTCTTTCTTTAATTCCTATGTCTAATTTACTAACTTATACCTACCTTTATTTTGTAAAAATTAAGAAAAAAGCATTTTTAGCAAATTGTGTGCAGTTAACCTAAGTTCATAATGTCATCAATTATATGGCAAAAAAGGCAAAATGAGGATATTTAATTTTTATATTGTTAAGATAAAAAAAATACAATCTGTGTTCACGAATCACGGCGATTTGGCATGCTTAAAATCAGTTCACCAAAAAAAAATTGAGGAATGGCCGCCCACGTTCTTTTTAACAAGTGAAAAAGCGTGCTCAATTTGTTTGAGGTCTGGCGATTGAGCAGGCCACGGCAGCACGTTGATGCAAGCATGCATCGGCAAGAGTGCGTGTTACAACTCTAGCCGTGTGTGGGCGTGCATTAGTCGAAACTAATCATCCAACCGGCGTCGCAAAGGGATGATCACGTCTACACAACGCCAGTCTTCTTCCTCCCAATTTCTGTGTTTGCGAGCCCATTGTAAACGGATGACTTGACGATTGCGTGACTTGATGTGCTATAGGTGGAACTCTCAGCGGCCTTCGGGAACGCAGATCCACTTCACGTAAACGATTTCGGATGGTTTCGTCGCTTTTCAGCAAGCCTGAAGAAATGTGGAGCCTCGTAGCCAACATCATGGCGGTCATGGTACGATAACGTCGAATAGTATTTTGGATGTACCGGTCCCGTCTGCAAGTGGTGATGTGAGATCGTCCTCCACGTCGCTCGGCCACGCCACCTGTGATACGACTGCGTGCCCAGAGACGGCTTGTGACGTTCTGTGTAGTGTCAAGAGCAACTGCAGCCATAGTACGTTGCCTGGAACTAGGTTGCAGCATGCCAACGGCTCTCATCATCTCTTCTTGCGTCAAATGATATCGTTGCTCCATATCGATCCATTTTTTTTCAGTTCCGATGCAGAAATTGTAATGGATGAACCATTACAATTTCTGCATCGGATCAAATCAAATCAATCAAATCAAATTATTTATTTTTGCAGAAAACACTGTTACAATGGTGTTATTAAATGGTACATGTTTCAAGTGATTCGACCGAAAGGCATGCAAAATGTGTACAATCATGGTTTATCAAAATCAAGATTGACATTGAAACATAAAACCAGATTATAATATATAAGTTATTAAATTAATGTAATGTCCTCCTTATAATTAAATTAATTTATATTTTTCAATAATCATTTATTCAATTCATTCAATAATAATAATAATCAAATTAAATTATTTCAATGTCATTCCTAGCATGTTTACAATAAATTAACATATAAATTGATAAATAATAATAATTGACAAATTATTTGAAGATACATGCATAATTAGTCTACAACTTGATGTCACTGTGAAGTCTTGAGTTTGGAAAATTTATCGTTTAAGTAGTCATTCAAATTATAGTAGCATTTATCAACTAAAATGCTCTTTAGATTTTTCTTAAATAAGTCAGTATTCATTGCCCTTATTTCTTTAGGTAGTTTATTGTAAATTTCAGGAGCCATCCGAAACACACTTTTGTGCATTAATGTGGTACGGGTTTTTCGCACACAGAGGCGAAGAGCGTCACGTTGTTGCCTATTATTGACTTCTGAGGCCAATGTAAATAAGTTATGATTGACCTTAACAAACATTGAAATCTCATAAATATATATGCTTGGGAGAGTTAGTATTTTGTACTCCTGGAAATACGGTTTACAGGTCTCAACCATTCTAAGTCTAAACATAGCCCTTATGCACCGCGGGCCCTTATGCGGAACTGAAAAAAAAATTCTTTTTCTATTTAACCGACTTACCAAAAAGGAGGAGGTTCTATGTTCGACATTATGTATGTTTTTATTTTTTTTATGTATGTTCACCGATATCTCCGCCAATTGTGGACCGATTTTGAAAATTCTTTTATGTTTTGAAAGAGTATGATCCAGAATTAATCCCATTTTAATTTGGTGAAGATCTGATGAAGAACTTCGGAGATATACAACAGAACTCAATAAATAACGGCAAATCTCTCGGAATTGCTGCAATCGCATGACTGTTTATTGTTTATACCATTTTATAATATAACATCACGCCCGTACGCTCGAAAGGGGTACGCAGATCTTTTATTTCACCGGTTATGTTCAAGTTTCATGTTATTCGGGTAATCTATTCTGGCGTTATAGGTACTTACTGAACAACTTGCCTATTAGGCAGTTAAAACTAAAAAGGGAAAAAAAAAACATTTTCGCAAAAAATGCCAATGGCCATATCGCAAAAAAATGGTACCCACGAAAGACACCGACATCCAAAAATAAAGTTATTTTTCACTTTGTAATTTTTTATTTGGAAGTCGGTAGTATTTTTTTGCAAAAAAGTTTTTTTAATTTTTTTAACCTAAATTTAAAGAAAATTATTTATTCAAATAGTGAAATTCACTAAAAAGAATCATTAACGATCCAAAAAAGTTAAAATTATAATCCTCAATTGCGGCTATACTCTCTTAAACGTACATGATCCCTCGACACTTTTGATGTGTGTATTTACAAAAGGAAAACTGGACTTAAAAGGTTAATTGGAGTTTTCAACCAATCTATTTTAAGGTTAAATAAATTTACAATAGGTTCTATTCAATTCTATTAATCTTCTATTTAAAGTGCAAACCTCTGTAGACCTTAACTGGCTAACCCTGGCGATTTCTAATAGATTTGTCTGATACCCGTACCGCAGAGTTCTCGCTTCTTTGGCTGTGGTTGAACAAAGCCTTGGCCAATTTCGTTGCGATAATCTTAAAATAGAACATACTAGCTCCTGCCAGCGGCTTCGCCCGCGCGAAATTTGAAGATTATCCAAAGGGAACATATTTCCGGGATAAAACGTATCCTATGTGCTATCTCTGTGCAAATTGCATCCAGATCCGCAGCCGAATTGCGTAAGTAAATTCGGCAAGGAGAAGAGTTTGACCGCTACCAAATCGACCAATCACATGCGAGATGAATGACGCGATGTAGATTTCCGTCTGTGTGATTTGTCGATTGATAGCGGTTAAACCCTTTGCGTTGCCGTATTCACTTACACAATAAGGCTGCCGTTCAGCCGTTCTGTGGTGAAGAAGTAACAAACATATAAACACACACACAAATTTTCGCCTTTATAATATTAGTGTGAGAGTGTGAATTGTGATAGTGTGATTTCTTTGGAATTTAAACTGCCGAGCAATGAAAAAGTTCCACCCACAAAATGCCGACAAACACCTTAATATAATTTTTTCACATTTAATTTAAAATTTGAACACAATATTTACGTTTTTAGTTGGTAATATTCTGATGCGCTGTTAAATGTACTTCAATATTGCAGACGGCGTCATTAAGCTAGCCTTTCCCGTTTAGGAGTAATTTGGTGCTATGTCACTGGAACTTTTTCATTGCTCGTTAGTGTATTACTTTTCATAAGCGTTGAATATTCGCTGTTGTATTTTTGTTACTCATCGGTAGAACGGGTATGTGGACTGAACTTTGAGCCCTCGTTGAGAGCCTTGCCACTTGAAGTACCTAACAAGCTAATAGACCTAATTATGCCACCCCGAGACCTTTTTACTTTTAGAAATATAATTAACAATTCACAAAAAGGAATTATTTGGGTAAATACGGAAAATAAATGGAGATCATCTAAATGGAATAAAATACAAATTACTTCGATGCTATTTTTGATTTATTGTGGGTGGCGGGTATGTAGATATTTTTAACTCATGCCAACGAATACCTATTTAAGTCATACAAATGATATCTCGTAGGTATGTCGCATGGATTTTATGTTTCCTCAAAAGATTGGATTAACTAATGGTAGCAATAAAACTCACTAGCGTTAATCTGTAGCGGTATCAGATTTTGACGCTGCTCTATTGTTTTCTTAATTACAACAGATGAAGGGTTAAATATCTATCCTACTTACATACTTATTTATTTAAAGAGATTTACCAAAGCATCCACCACCTAGGACCACATAGGTATTATGCCAGAAAATTATAATGCCACACTAAAAAGTACCGTGACAGACGTGTTAGTTACTATTTTCTAAACTTCTACGTCAGTTGCCAGAGTCTTCTCGTTACGGTAAAAAAATATTTCTGGGAAAGTGTTAAGACTCACCATTATGATAATAACTGACACTATCCCACGATACTCCTTGGCAAGACTGGTGAATATTATTATTAACACGTTCGCTGTCAAGGACTCGCCTCTTCTGGACCCCTAAAACAGTATATCTAAGAATATCAGTAGGTAGAAATGCTACCTGTTAACAACTGGTACCTACATGATTTCACGAGTTTATAGCATCGTTGAGATTATGTATTATATTGTGCGTAGACCCAGGTGGTACAAATTGGTAACTAAAGGTGAACGTCGGCGTAATATTCCTGAATTAATTCTGTAGCTCTAACTACAATTCTAGGAGGTATTTCTACAAAACTATGCGATGGTATTTTGTTACAAAGAAATATAAAAAAAAACACTATAAAGTGAAAAACCGGCCAAGTGCGAGTCGGACTCGCACACGAAGGGTTCCGTACCATTATCGCAAAACACTGCAAAAAAATCACATTTGTTGTATGGGAGCCCCCCTTAATTTATTTTATTTTAATTTAATACGTTACCAGACAGCCAGACAGACGGATCGCGAAGTCTTAGTAATAGGGTCCCGTTTTTACCCTTTGGGTACGGGACCCTAAAAAGGATAAATGGACTAATCTGTTTCAATTAAAGACTAGGAAATGTCTGCAAAATCGAGTCTTAAAAGTAACTGCGACATAATTCTTTGTTCAACATTAACAGTTTATGAGGACGAAAGTTTAATGATGTACTCGTTCTTTTCAAATTACTTTTCTTTCGATTTCTTAGAAAAAGAGTAGCTTTTCTCTAAATATTTTACGAATCCTGCGCTAAATAAAACAAGTTGGCGTCAAAAAGGCCTTTAATGGGTTGTTTGTTTTAAATTAAGGTTCCTGTTTACCCCACCAAGAAATAAGATAAATATAAAACGATCTTTAAGACGAAACACCTTTTTGCCTCATGCCTTGCATAAACAAATTAAAAACACATTTCATGCAATGCTTCGCTCGTTTGTTCTTAACTTAGAAAGGTGTATGGAAAAATCTTTTTTAAACTAAGATAAATTGCGACTGCAAATCCGTCGGTAATCCCCAACTTAACGGAGAAGATAACAAGTGACCCGACCTAAGTGAATGTATTTTTAATTCGCTCGGATCTTACTTGAGGCCCCGTCACCATTGCTCTAATTGAAGATTACGTTTCTCAAATATTGTTACGGCCGTTACTTAATTTAATGGGTTTCTTGATGACGGTATAAACATTTATAATGTAGGGTTGTATTTTTAGCTTTTAACGTTACTATTTTTCGTCTTGAGTCTTGGCTACAAGATATCCGTAGATCATAATCAGCTACGTCGTAGCTAAAGGACATCAAAAGATCATAAGCTGCTACGGCGTGGTAAGAGGAAATCAGTAGATCATAAGTTATTACGGCGTAGCTTTAAGAAATCATTCGATCATAATCAGTTACGTCGTAGCTAGAGGACACCAAAAGATCATAAGCTGCTACGGCGTGGTAAGAGGAAATCAGTAGGTCATAAGTTATTACGGCGTAGCTTTAAGAAATCATTCGATCATAATCAGTTACGTCGTAGCTAGAGGACACCAAAAGATCATAAGCTGCTACGGCGTATCTAGAGGAAATCAGTAGATCATAAGTTCCTATGGCTTAGCTGTAAGACATCAGTCGATCATAATTAGTTACGTCGTAGCTAGAGGACATCAAAAGATCATAAGCTGCTACGGCGCGGCTAGTGGAAATCAGTAGATCATAAGTTCCTATGGCTTAGCTGTAAGACATCAGTCGATCATAATTAGTTACGTCGTAGCTAGAGGACATCAAAAGATCATAAGCTGCTACGGCGTGGCTAGAGGAAATCAGTAGATCATAAGTTGTTACGGCGTAGCTTTAAGAAATCATTCGATCATAATCAGTTACGTCGTAGCTAGAGGACACCAAAAGATCATAAGCTGCTACGGCGTAGCTAGAGGAAATCAGTAGATCATAAGTTCCTACGGCGTAGCTGTAAGACATTAGTCGATCATAATTAGTTACGTCGTAGCTAGAGGACACCAAAAGATCATAAGCTGCTACGGCGTAGCTAGAGGACATCAGTAGGTTATAAGCTGGTACAGCGTAGCTGGAAGACATTCATCATCATTATCAGCCATTTTAATGATCCCACTGCGAGGACACAGGCCTCCTCTCTGTGAGAGAGGGAATGGGCCGTAATCCACCACGCGTGCCCAGTGCGTGTTGGTGGGTGCCACATGGTTTCGAAATTTTGGTTGTAGGACATGCCGGTTTCCTCACGATGTTTTCCTTCACCGTTGCCTGGGTTCGAACCCACGACCTACAACTTGTAAGTCGCGGCCGCAACCACTGGGCCACCACTGCTCTACAGATTTAGTACATCTTAATCCGCTACTTCGTAGCTAGAGCACGTCAGTAGATCATAAGATGCTACGGCGTAGCAGGATGACATCAGTAAATCATAAGCTGCTATGGTGTAGCTGTAGGACATCAGTAGATCATAAGCTGCTACGGCGTAGCTAAAAACCTCAGTAAATCATAAACTGCTGCGTCGTAGCTAGAGGACATCACTAGATCATAAGCTGGCACCTACGTGCATCCTATGCCTGCGTGTATGTACCCTAGTACACTAGTAGATCGTAAGCTGCAACGGTGTAGCATGTAGCACAAGCTTAGTTATTATACCTAGGTCAGCTAGGCAAATTTTCATTTGTTTTAGATGTGAAAAAGCCGTTTTTTCACATCTAAAGCTGACCCGGCAAACTTTGTTTTGCCATAAAAACACCGAACATTCATCTACCCTACCTAACCTACCCTAACTACCTACCCTACCCTACCCTACCCTACCCTACCTACCCTACCCTACCAACCCTACCTACCCTACCCTAACTACCTACCCTACCCTACCTACCCTACCTACCCTACCTACCCTACCCAACCCTACCCTACCTACCCTACCCTACCTACCCTACCTACCCTACCTACCCTACCTACCCTACCTACCCTACCCTACCTACCCTACCTACCCTACCCTACCCTACCCTACCCTACCCTACCCTACCCTACCCTACCTACCCTACCTACCCTACCTACCCTACCTACCCTACCTACCCTACCCTACCTGCCCTACCCTACCTGCCCTACCTACCCTACCTACCCTACCCTACCCCACCCTACCCTACCCTACCCTACCCTATCTCTCAAGTTGGATCGAACTGCACATGGTGTGCGAATTTTATTATAATCGGTTAAGTGGTTTAGGAGTCCATTGAGGACAAACATTGTGACACGAGATTTATATATATTAAGATTTAATGAAGATAAAATTTTAGAATGATATTTTAAATCCCGGCCTATTAATCTTCCCCTAAATTATTTACATAATGACAGTAGCACGCTAGTTACAATGAGGAACAAGAAGGTACCTACATTGTGAATTAAATGAACTAGTCGTCAATTATTCTCACAACATTTCACATTTTCCTTTCAAAGGGATTAATTAAAGTGTGCCTGATGGAGCAGAAATTGCATTCTCAAAGCGTTTTTATTAATTTATGATTAACTATTCATCTAAATAAATTTGCAAAGAGAATTATTAACACGAATATCTTATGTAAATTCTTTCACTTGTCTAATTGCGCGCCTTTTATACTGTCAGCCAGTAGGATGCTTTTTTACCCGACTGCCGAAGGAGGGTAATGTGTTTATCAGTCTATGTATGTATGTATGAATGTATGTATGTATGTTTGTGCCTATGTGGCGTTCTAGAGACCAAACGCTTGGACCGATTTTGATGGTTTTTACGTTAATTGATTCGTCTTAACCCCGCGAGTGTCACTGGCTACCTGAAAATTGGAAAATAGGAAAATAGCGCCATATTGTGGGGGCCCAAATTTATTTTTCTTCCGTACTTGTCGAGTGGGATATCAAAATAAAGGATTTTAAGAGGTGATTTCAAAAATATATAACACTTATATGTTTACATATACATAAATAAAAATAAAAAAACTAAAATGTTATAAATAAAAAATACTAAAATGTTATAAATAAAAAAATATAATAAAAAAAAACGCTTTTCAAGCAGTCGGGTTTTTTGATTTTTTTAATTAACTGTTTTTATTGTTTGAATAATTTTTTGTTTAATTTTTTAAGCTCGCGGTATTATAGCGAGTTTTACAAGCTTTTTACTAACTTGCATTTTTGGTCCACTTTTCAAGCACGCTTGCCCGCTTACCGCTGCTGTTATTCCAGACTGTTTAATATCTATTAAAGCTCTTGCGACATAGAAGACTCAATCAGGTTGATAGTTTTATCTTATTGACACACTTCCTAAGTTGGTACTCTTGCATATATAATTGCAAGAATACCAACAAAACAAGGTTAAACAGCAAATCGAGCCAAACAAATACACATTTGCATGGTGTGTCTATCGCATCATTTTGTACACATTGTAATCTATTGCTTGTATTATTAAATAAAACAGCGTAACAATTGTAGGTACGTTGTTGAACTGTTAAGCTGATTTATTATTTGAGTCTTCATTGACAAATTTTTACGGTCACTTTCCTAACAGTTACTAGAACGTTCAGAGATTTGGCCTATAAAGACAAAAATGTACTTTAATAAATTGTACACTAGGTATAATTTAGCAAACAAATATCGGCCTTCGTGGTCAGGCCTTTATTAATTGATCGGTTTTCCACTAGAATGGCCGGCGCGGTACACCGAACACGGCGTCGCCACTCGTTGTATTAGCGGTTCTTTTCATGACAATGAACAAGCAGAATGTTGTATGGATTTTATTTCGAATTTCTCTTTAGTATTTAGTTTCGAAAGTTATAACCGTTCTAATATTAGAAACGTGAAAGTAATTCTATTTGTCTGTTTTTTTATATTATCACGCCCAAACCGCTGAACCAATTTTGATGAATTTTGGCATAGGGATGGATGGACCTTAGAGAATGACAGAAGATACATTCAATCTCTGCAGTACTTTTCCTTGGGATAATTTACGACTTTCACCGGGTGGAGCCGCTGGAAGAAGCTAGTTCAAGTATAATAATGAGGTCAATGAGAATAAAATTGTTTATTATAAATGGTAGTCTTATTCATCTTCTTTTGTGTATTATTTATTTTGTAACTGTGCCAAAGTACTTATTCAATAAGCAGTTGAACAAACTTGCGACTGGTGTGACAAATTGCTGGCAAATACGAGGTCTTCTTTTAATCTACATTATTTGTATCGTTTTCAAAGTTGTTATTCTCGCTGGCAATTCGCAACTGGACGGATGGAAGCTCGTTAGCAAGTGTACGGACGGACAGATTTTTTTTTACATTGATTACGGAGTGACAACCGTTCGGCAGTTTTCAACTAGAGGTCACTCCAAATAAATTAAGGGTCCTAGCGTGAGTTATGCCTGCTGAATCAACAGTCAAACTAACGATATAGGTCAGGACACGGCAAACGGGACTTAAAATAAATATAATAGCTATTTCTGTAAGAAGTGATGCTTTTGCCGAATTTTGCTTCAAACGACAATGAAAATATTTATAGATGTAATTTAGAGGTTTCTTCGTTAAAAAAGTCACGTTAAACTCGGTTGAATTAGTAATATTTTTTTTATAAAAGTAAGATTTTGAACTAGAAAGTTTGTATGTAATTCCGTGCCGTGTAAACGAGAAATTCATAATTTGTATAGATACCTACCTAAATAAAACAAAAAACAAATCGTCCCAAAAAACAGGTCACGAATAATCAAATAAAATTAGTTTTTGGAAGCCATCAGTTTTAGGATTATCGTTAGTGTTAGTGGTTACTGCTGTATCTTCATCAAAATAAGCAATGCACGTGGCCCTCTTCTATTTACCCAACTGCTGAAGGAGGGTAATGTGTTTATCAGTCTATGTATGTATGTTTGTTCCTATCTGGCGTTCTAGAGACCAAACATGTTGGCCGATAATGATTCTTACGTCAATAGATTCGTCTTAATCCTGCGAGTGTCACTGACTACATTAAAATTGGATAATAGAAAAATGGCGGCTTTTGGGCGCCATATGGTGGGGGCCCAATTTTTTTTTTCTTCCAAATTCATCGTGTAGGGTATCAAAATAAAGGGTTTTAAAAGGTGATTACAAAAATATACAACTCTTATATGTTTAAATGCACCTAATTAAAAAAAAAATACTTTAAAGATGTCAATAAAACAATAATTTTGAAGTAACAATAAACCCGACTGCTTAAAAAGCGAACTAAAAAGACGTAAACAAGAAGAAAACCATGCTTTGCAGTCGGAGGATACATCTGGTTTTGGTCAGCCAGCTCGCGAATATGTATCCTCCAACTGCTCAGCATGATTTTCTTCTTGTTTACGTCTTTTTAGTTCGCTTTTTAAGCAGTAGGGTATTTTGTTATTTTTATAAAAAACACTCAGAGATTCTAACGACACCCGAGGGACCATATGAGCGAGCTTTAAAAAGAAAATTTCTGTCTTATCTAACGTTTTTATAAATCCCAATCCATTCATCACAGATTCACGGCATGTTCCTTGGATGCATAATTATATGATGTGACATTTAGAAATATTGATAGGTACATCCTCTGAACGAATGAAAGTAGCAGATGTTTTTATAACCAAAATTTACATAATTCTGGTCTTATTGTACGCAGGTATATCTTAAGGTACATTTACGACTTACAATCCAGATGCTTGACATTCACAATGTTATTGGTAAACTCAGAATTTCGCAACACGTCGGGTTCGTAAATCCATTATATTTTTAGTACGGGAACGGCTGTTCGGAAGGATTTCTTTTTCCACCTTAGGTATATTTAATGGTCTGGTAGACGGATTTATTTTACTTTATTGGTGTTACGCACATATTTATTCGCTACGTGAATGTATGTTCGAGATCTAACTGATATTTAGTTGCCTACAGGGATTTTTGTCACGTTCGTTTCGAGTGAAATACTGAACAAATTTCAAGTACACGTAAGTTATGTTTTCTGATATTATTTCTATGGGTAATCTATTGTTAGATTATGACGTCATTTAAATGTGGATGGATAAATAGGAAGGCCAAAGAAAAGATGAGTGGACTGTGTGAGAAGTGATATGCAAGAAAAGGGAGTCAGTGATACGTGACAGGGGACAGGACGGTATGGAAGAAGGAAACGTGTTGCGCCGACCCCAAGTAACATGGGACAAGGGCAGGGAGATGATGCACGTCCTAATACTCGTATCATATGTAGGTAAATGAGAACTTATCTATATCGTGCTTACAAGGACTCAATCTCGTATTCATTTCTATAAAGAGTTTTTACGACATTAAATCAAAAAAATTAGGCTATATCAATTTATTACTTAAATTTTCATAAAAATCCTAACAAGCAATTGATAGGGCTACCCACAGGTTCCACCGATTTTACGGGCCCGATGCTAGTATACCTTTGCTTAGAACCACATTGACGTGTGAAATTTAATGGAGGCGATAACAAGCAGTCGTTAATATTTTTTTCTCAAACTTGCTTGGAAATTTGAGCATTATTTTGACCACCTTCTTCGAGATAAATCAAAATTGCAGTACTGGCCAAATACATGCAAGCAGCGGCCGGCAAAAGTTGTATGAAAATTCATCTTATCTGTCGTGTTTAGCGGCCAAATAAATTACATAGTAAACTCATATCTGTCGTGTAATTTAAAAATGGAACGATCTTTTACTCCGGAATATGGCAACCAACTTGTCAAAGGTTTTATTTAAATTTCGAACTGGCTTGCAAATAGAAAGCAGTTTATAAAAAAAAAAAACAAATGAACACTTTAAGGCTTTAACACGCATTGTGATTTTTACTCGCGCGGATTTTTGTAGTATTATTTCCGCGGCGATTTTTTTACCGCAATGCGTGCTGCTTCATACAATTCCATAGGCCGCAGAATGGGCGGAAAAAATACGCGCTAATAAAAATCGCAGTGCGTGCTAAGCCTAACGCGGGTAAAATTATTGTTGTTCGTTGTTCGTCATTGATTTTGAAAAGTAATTATATTTGACAAAATGAGTTCTAGGTACTACTTAGTTTCCACAATTGTGGCGATAAGGCCCTCTTTGAGGAGTGGCTTGAGAGGCGTCACGGCGTCCTCATCTTCCGCCTGACGCAGGTCCTCACCGGACACGGCTGTTTCGGGAGGTTCCTGTTCAGGATAAGGCGGGGAGAAACGCCCGGGTGTCACCATTGTGAGGATCGCCCGGAGGACATGGTAGAACATTTCTGAAGTGGCGACTGCGCGTATCGGAAGACACTGGATTGGAAGGCCCCCCACTAGGTGGGCCAATGACCTGGTTAAGATTGCCGGAATCCGGTGGATGCGAGACGCATAGGACTGGTAAACACTTGGACGTGGCCTATGTTCGGCAGTGGAGGTCTTTCGGCTGAAATGAAAATGATGATGATTTTTATTTAGCCACGAGCGCGAGCTCCTCTCCTCCCTGAAGGAAAGAAAGAATTATCTAGGATATAAATTGTCATGTCCAACGAAGCGAAACATGTATCGCAGTTTACTTTAACCAAAATTGTGTCTCGCTACGTAACTAGGTATACCTAAACCAATTAATCATCAATTGATCGCGTCGCAAGGAAAAATAACGGTATTATTTTGGTTAGATACAAAGCAAACGTTATCATGTGTATGTATCTAATGGTGGAGAAAGGCGATATGTGCCATTAATTACCAGAAGTTGACCTTCAAGATAACGAGGATGTATGACGTTTACGACGAAAACTGACTCTTAAAGTGATTTAGGTAATAAAATATGAACTGAGTGAAAGTGTTAAATTGCTGTCTAAAAGTACAGGGATATGCTTACGGAGCGTGGAACGAGTACAGAGTAGGAAAACACTATGATATCTAGTTAAAATAAGAATAAATATTCCATGGTGAGTATTTATATCTTGGTGCAAATTCAAAACTTTATTGGGCGTAAAGCTAAGGAGTGGAATTCCCTACTGCTGAGTCTGTGTTTCTTGATGCCTGCAACCTGGGGATCTTAGATACAATATGCTTACGGAGCAAGTACATAGTAGGAAGACACTATGATATCTACTTAAAAAACCGGCCAAGTGCGAGTCGGACTCGCGCACGAAGGGTTCCGTACCATTATCGCAAAAAACGGCCAAAAAATCACGTTTGTTGTATGGGAGCCCTCCTTGATTTATTTTATTTTAATTTAATAATTATTATTTTTTGAAGTGAATATACAACTAAATATTCTGTGAATATTTTAAGCGTCTACCTGTTGCCGTTATAAATATCGAGCAAAAACGGCAAAAAAATCACGTTTGTTGTCTGGCGGGGCTCCCTTAAATATTTATTTTATACTGTTTTTAGTATTTGTTGTTATAGCGGCAACAGAAAATTTCAACTCTCTAGCTATCACGGTTTATGAGATACAGCCTGGTGACAGACGGACAGACAGACAGACAGACGGATCGCGGAGTCTTAGTAATAGGGTCCCGTTTTTACCCTTTTGTTTTTACCGTTTTTAGTCCCATAAATAAAAAAAATAAGAATTCGTATTCCATGGTGAGTATTTATATCAAGGCGCTAATTCAAAACTTTATTGGGCGTAAAGCTAAGGAGTGGAATTCCCTACCGCAGAGTCTGTGTTTCTTGATACCTACAACCTGGGGTCATTTAGCCGCTTGAGTGCTAATTAGCAGACACAATAGAAAAATAATTGTTTAAAGTACCATGTGTTGTCCCTTTTTTGACCACAATAGATCCCAGTGGGTCGAAGTGTCCCAGTTATTTCTCGGCCCCTCCACAAGATAACATGTGACCCTTTTAGAGCTCAAGCGGTGTAATCAAGAGTGAATAGGTTACTTCTAGGTAAGAGTGCTTCACCGCCGATCGTATCATCGCTTACCATCATGTGAGGTAGCGGTCAAGGCCTATCAACAATAATAAAAGAAATTAAAAATCTTGACAGTTCTTCTAATTCGCAGACAAGAATATAGTTCAAATTGCCAAACCAGACGGGTACCCCATTATATTTACGCTGCTGAAAACTTATTACGGACTTCATTTTCTTCAAAATAAAGTTTAAACGAACTTCTATTCATCAAATATCAAAGATGATTGATAAAAAAAATGACCAAAAAAGCTTCAAATAAACTCAACGAAATTGAATTTTACGTCCAATTTTGTATTACTTCGCAAAATAAATAGAAAAAGGGGTTCGGTTACCCTTAATGGAATTGCTAGGTGACATACCTAGGTAAGTTATTCTATTAAGTACATACACTTAAAAGGTTCTTTTTGTCCTTTAATCATATTATATACCTTTAGTACCCATCTCAATGTCTTGTCTGTCAATGTCATGTTTATTTTTGTTATGAATAATTTTGGAACAATTGACTAATAAAGTTAGTCAATTGTTCCAAAATTATTTAACTGTGTACCTAATGTTAAAATAAGTTCTTCTTTTGTTTTGCCATCTTTTAACTTTCTAAATATATGATTAGATTAAATACTGATTAATAGATTCTTAATTCAAATGAATTTAGATTGTGAATCAATGTTCAATTTAATCTGGCTGGTATGTTTATTATTTTAAAAATGTTATTTTTCTCATTAATCTGAAACACGATATAGGTTTCAAAGGTTTTAAATATTTTTTCTAAATGAATATATTTAATGTTATCGAATAAAATTTTAAGTAATGAATTTCACGGTTTTGTAACAGGAAAATAGTAAGTGTGATGTGAATTTGGAATAAGTTTTTAAAAGCTCCTTTCTAAAAGGTACATATTTACAATTAATTCTGAAAGGTTTAGATTCTGTTCAACTATTCTGGGCCTACATTTTCACTTCTGGAACTATTTTGGTGAACCTACTCATACAACCGTATTTATCTTAGTTTAAGGGACGACAGCTATATTAATAACGGTTAACAATAATACCAAGAATCTTCAAAGTTAAGGAATCTTCCAAATAGTTGTTTTAAGTAATGAGAATTTCTTACATGTACCTATGAAAAGTGGGTGGGTAGTGGGTGTCCAACGTCCTATAGCACAAACGATCCTCTTATTTTTATTTTAATTTATTACGGACTTCATTTTCTTCAAAATAAAGTTTAAACGAACTTCTATTCATCAAATATCAAAGATGATTGATAAAAAAAATGACCAAAAAAGCTTCAAATAAACTCAACGAAATTGAATTTTACGTCCAATTTTGTATTACTTCGCAAAATAAATAGAAAAAGGGGTTCGGTTACCCTTAATGGAATTGCTAGGTGACATACCTAGGTAAGTTATTCTATTAAGTACATACACTTAAAAGGTTCTTTTTGTCCTTTAATCATATTATATACCTTTAGTACCCATCTCAATGTCTTGTCTGTCAATGTCATGTTTATTTTTGTTATGAATAATTTTGGAACAATTGACTAATAAAGTTAGTCAATTGTTCCAAAATTATTTAACTGTGTACCTAATGTTAAAATAAGTTCTTCTTTTGTTTTGCCATCTTTTAACTTTCTAAATATATGATTAGATTAAATACTGATTAATAGATTCTTAATTCAAATGAATTTAGATTGTGAATCAATGTTCAATTTAATCTGGCTGGTATGTTTATTATTTTAAAAATGTTATTTTTCTCATTAATCTGAAACACGATATAGGTTTCAAAGGTTTTAAATATTTTTTCTAAATGAATATATTTAATGTTATCGAATAAAATTTTAAGTAATGAATTTCACGGTTTTGTAACAGGAAAATAGTAAGTGTGATGTGAATTTGGAATAAGTTTTTAAAAGCTCCTTTCTAAAAGGTACATATTTACAATTAATTCTGAAAGGTTTAGATTCTGTTCAACTATTCTGGGCCTACATTTTCACTTCTGGAACTATTTTGGTGAACCTACTCATACAACCGTATTTATCTTAGTTTAAGGGACGACAGCTATATTAATAACGGTTAACAATAATACCAAGAATCTTCAAAGTTAAGGAATCTTCCAAATAGTTGTTTTAAGTAATGAGAATTTCTTACATGTACCTATGAAAAGTGGGTGGGTAGTGGGTGTCCAACGTCCTATAGCACAAACGATCCTCTTATTTCTTAGGAAACCCAATATTCCCAATTTTTTCCAAAGTTAGTCCGCAGATATCTGAAATATTTTGCTACACGTGTTCGAATGTTAATGGACAAAGTTTATCCACATGCGATAAAATAATTATGATCACACCCGGTAAAAGGTGACCAGCGAGCTGCCCCGAAACTCACGTGGCAAGCTTAAGTGTTTAATTTGGTCCTTCAAAGTTCGCAAAAATATCGGGCTGCGTGGTCCGAAAAGGTCTGGAGTAGCGACCGCGTGCCGGAAGGTGTGGAGCAGACAGTTCCTCAAAATGTGGGCCGATGATCTGGTAAAAATAGCATTTCAGTAAAAACCGCGGATAGGGCTGCGTGGTCCGAAAAGTTGGAGTGACGACCGCGTGCCGAAAAGCGTATTGTGGTATTCAAAAGGTGGACCGATGACCATGTGAAGGTCACAGGGATCCGATGAAGGCAGGAAGCGCAAGAAGTGATACTTGTGGGAGGCCTTTCATTAGGTACAACAGCATTTGCTTTATTCGAAATCTCGGCACAGTGTAAATTCCTTATTTTTAGGCTCGCGTTTGACTTTTTCACCAGATAGTAAGCGAAGGTGTGGACGACGCGGTGACGCACGCTTACCTAGAAGTAACCTATTTACTCTTGACTGAAAGACCCTTACTGGTCTTTTTGCTGTTTAATTTTCAACCAGCTTAGTAGCGTTGAACGTGATAATTACCCGTTTCAGCTCAGCGATTAAGAGTAGTATAGGAGTGCGGCTGCCGGCAAATCGGTAAGTGGACGGGCTTGCCGCTTCGACAACGCGGCCCCCGTTAATTGGTTTCTGGCTCTAGGAACCTAGACCTCGCTATTACACGCATACTACACTAAACTTAAGTACTCGTAGTTTCATGTTCTTTAGGATTTATTGAAAAAAGGTGAAGTTGTATAAAAATATTGGTTAGGAATAGAAGCATATTTTCTAGTTTCTGCGTAGTTAAAAAAATTATACATTTTCACTAAAAAAAATATATGTCAATTGTTTTTTTTTAACTTTGTATAGATTCTTTTACCGATTGTTTGTGAATGTGTGAACATTGTAGCCCTTCTAGATTTCTAGATGCTTGTTAACATTTGTTAAGTTTTTATATCGTTTTATTTTCTTTTTTCTTTTGTTTATAAAATATATAATCCTTATTTTTTTTAGTTTCTTATGACTTATTGTCGGGCCTACGTTGTCCCCCATATATACATACTAATGCTGTAACATGGAAATATTGTAAACCAAACAATTTTTTAAAAGAGTAACCGTGGAGTTTCTTGCCGGTTCTTCTCCATAGGAAACGACCAACCCGAACCGTGCACGTTTTGTCGACATTTTATAAGTGCCCATGTATGCCTACGTGAAATAAAAAACAATTATTTTGATTTTAAAAACCGGCCAAGTGCGAGTTGGACTCGCGCACGAAGGGTTCCGTACCATTATCGCAAATAACGGCAAAAAAAACACGTTTGTTGTATGGGAGCCCCACTAAAATATTTATTTTATTCTGCTTTAAGTATTTGTTGTTATAGCGGCAACAGAAATACATCATCTATGAAAATTTCAACTGTCTGGCTATCACCGTTCATGAGATACAGCCTGGTGACAGACGGACAGACAGACAGACAGACAGACAGACAGACTGACAGACGGACAGACAGACAGACGGATCGCGGAGTCTTAGTAATAGGGTCCCGTTTTTACTCTTCGGGTACGGAACCCTAAAAACCGTTAAAAATAATTCCGCTTAAAAAATTCAACGTTACCGCGTAGGTATCGAATATTGCCTTTCAATCAAATAAAAAAAAAAATGGTCGTAATTAGGAAACAATTGATTGTCTATTGTTTGACACCTGATTCAGGTTTCTCAACCGTGAGAGGTTTATCTGTTTCCGGGAAAAACGCTGCGACATTTGACAATAACCCAATACAATAAAACTCTTTATTGATTGAATCTCCGACCTACAGCAGTGACATTTTGTGGAACTCGGACTGAGTTTACACATGCTATACCTAATCCCCGGCACGTAAGTTGGCAAGAGTCGTTAGATGCGCAGAAGTCGTTTTTTAGGTATCTTTGGTAGTGAAGTGGCGCGGGGGGAACGTTTAGGACCGTTCCGAGCGCGCGATTGGTTAGTCAAATGACGTAAGGTTCGACTGACCAATGGTGACGCATCTACGTTCCGTTCGCTCTATATGGTGGTTGATCAGTTCACGGAAAATGCGCGAACTTACCCCCACTACACCAAAACCTTGGAAACTTACGTGTCTGGCATTATACATACGTCATAACATAGGTAAGTGTTATTAAATTTAACGAGTTTTTCTAATATAATTGATTGGAAGACGTCTATTAAGAATATAATCATTTATTTCTGGAAAATACACCCATATGAAAAACAAATTATAAATGAAAATCAAGTTCAATTATGGAATTAAAATAGAACGTTAGAACATTTCATTATTATTACTGTAACTGGAATATTAATTGCTATATATGAAGAAACAATAATTTATCTACGAGTATATGGAATATTGAATATTCCAATGTCAGATGTATGTGTTCGGTCATTGCCTTATAATTATATTAAGGACAGGGTGGACTGCGTTTTCTGACGCCAAAATTTAGTCATACAAGATTGAAGCAAATTCGCCACGTGGTTAGCTATCTGCGTCATTAAACCGTAGTATTTCTTGTATGGTACGCGTATAAACAAACGTCAGGGCGACGACATTTTTAATATTTAAATCCATGTGTTCGGCTCATAAAGCAGGTTTTTCGCCAAAAATGCCGGAGGCACTACACTGAAGGCGCTATCATATTGAATACGCAGCGTGTTTATTGCTCGCTGCTAATTTAATATTTTATTTCTTCTCTTAATTTTAAATTACAATATTTAGATTGCAAAACAATTAATTAGGTAAGTATTTTGTTTAATAAATTTTCTTTATTTCTCATTGTTCGTTTTTGCTTTGTACCTGCGATAAATAAAGCTATGGCTATCTACAAAGAATTCCTGATTTATGTCCATCTGTGTCACATAATGATATGGGCAATCATACCTCATAGCATATTCAAATAAAACATAAGTGCACCACGCCTGTATTTCCCGAGGAGTTAGGCAGAGCAGCACGTATAGTACATCCACATTTCATCTGTTAGGTTATTTTACGTCCCATGTAAAAGGGGAGCCTATTGCCATCCAGGGGGTGGCTACTAAGAAATTCCAGCTGGATAAACCCAAAGACAATCAGCAAGACCCGAGAATTGAACAACTAAAACAATCAGCCTGACCCGAGAATTGAACAACTATAACGATCAGCCTGACCCAAGAATTGAACAACTATGAGAATCAGCCCGACACGAGAATTGAACAACTAAAACAATCAGCCAGACCCGAGAATTGAACAACTATAACAATCAGCCTGACCCGAGAATTGAACAACTAAAACCAAACAATGGTAACATATACCGTCAAAAGTAATAAAAATTCAAAGACAATCAAATAACAACGACATCTACCACACAAAGGTAGTTGCTAACAAAGTCATAAAAACAACACAACAATATTGTTGCTGAACCAATTATCTGTTTATATCCCAAGCAAAACTATTGTTAGTAGAAAATGCATTGAAAACTGAGAAACTTGAGATATCTGATCATTAAACGAAGTAATCTCTGCAAACTTGGATTTATTGCTGCAAGCACAAGAAGAACAGTAAATTTTAAAGTAAATAACTCGTTCGTGCCACAAGTAAACTGAGACCTTAATATTTATTTTTATAAAAGAATCGTTGCAGTTCTATCAAAGGCGGGCAACCATAATTTAATTCGGTTTATTTTTTATTTATAAAAACCAACTACGAGAAATTGTTAACCCGTTCACAAATATTAATCTTAAATTAATGCCTAAATATTATTACAATCTTAGATTTTCAACTTTCGGCGACGAGCCAACAACCGACGACATCAATTAACGCGCTTTTATTTAGGTATAAATTTAGGTGTCGGTTTCATTTGTTAGTGTTGGTAAAAATGGGCACGATGTTCTTTGGCATAGAAAAGACATCTTAATCACCGTAAAACATAATCACAAACACGAAAAATAACTAAGGAATACGTCAAGAGAAATTAATAATATTCTATTTCATTGTTTTTCTAATGATTTGAATTTGAACTTTCTTCCGGGTAGAAAGCCTAACTCCAGAAGACAATTAAAATAGGCTGAATAAAATAACACTCCATAATAGAATTTTACTTTCCTTTTTCCTATACGTGGCACAATTAATATTATTTGAGCCTCTAAAATTTTCCGACACAAGACGCCTTTATCTAAAATCCAACAACAAAATTTATACAATGCCGCTTATTAAACAGACTTTAAGAATATTTGTTTTAGAAAACCGTTTATTTATCGATAAAAGTCATCGGTGGTAGATTCGCCTCCCCACCGTAGCCGTAGCGTCGTAGCACGGAGCGGCCTCGGAGCTCCGTAGCAAGTTTCAGTGCTACGAACGCCGCGTCCGCTGCCGCTACGCCATGCGTTTGCAAGCGCCGCACATATAATACGCAACTTTAGCTCGCGTCGTTAACCACATATTTTTATGAACGTTGTAAATACTTTATTACTAAAATCGAGTAATATACCTAATATTTTTATCTAGAACAAAAATAGACAACCACTTTTTTTTTCAAATGAACCTGCTTAGCAGTTTGTTTAAAGTTTTAATTATTGAAAAATTAATTAAAGAAAATTATGCGTATTTAGAAATGAAACAAGTGTGTCAAGTTGAGTTTTTGTATTATAAAGTTCAAGCTCTGTAAGCAGCATGATGCCTCCGTTGTTTGTTCGCTACTTGAAATGCGTTGTAGCAACGTTTTTAATAAAAGGTAAGTTTCATATATTTAAAACTATAGTGTATTATAGACTGAACTGCTACCGAAATGATATTTTATATGTTACCTATTAAGATTTAGTTTTGTTTGACATAGTGTAGTACTCCCAAACTATTTTAAATCGGGCGCTTTTTTGTAAAAAAATCCATCGAAAAGTTGTACATACAACGAAACACATATCTTGAAATTAATACGATAAATAAATAATAGCCCGCCTTTGATCCCCTTTAGCCTGTGAATAAGCCTACTGTACATAAATACATATTAAGCGAGAATGTAGAAAAATTACCCTCTTTTGTACGTTATTTGGTAGTAAAGTTAGTGTGGTTTAGTACCTTTTTTTAGGATTTTTTTACGATATATGTGGGTTTAAGCTGACGAAACGTATTGGTTTTATTTATTCTTAATCCTGTAATCCTCAACAAAAATGTAAAACTGTCTTAATTGGTAGTTCTTCACCATATTGGTAGTTCATCATCCTTTTTTGGATATCGCTGCACATGCTGAGATAGGAGCCTTTTTGGTCTCGCACGGGGTTTTTTTATTTTTACTATTGTTTAATTTTTTTTATGCTTATTTCTCGTGTCTCCTGTGCGGGTCACAAATAAATATTTTTTCTTTCTTTCTCTTTCTTTCTTTCTTTATTAAAAGATACATTTAATGTTATAATTTTTGACTTGCGGAGCTTTTCAACAACTGAATTTTAGTAATATCTACAGAAGATTTCAAGAAATGGCAATCGCTCTACAGCGGAATAAGCTCTATACCGATTATCGCTCAATGATAAGGACTTAGATTGGTAGACATAGAAAGATATTCAGCATTTACCTAAAATTATTGCTGCCCGGCTTAGGCCAGGTTTCTGAATTGAATATTAGGAATTAATAATGTGTCAAACCCTACATTAATGCCCAATTTTTGACAAGTTTACAGGCTAAAGTAGAGTTTGAAAAATACTCAACATAAAATTCTTATTTAAAATACCGGCCAAGTGTGAGTCGGACTCGTGCACGAAGGGTTCCGTACAATTATCGCAAAAAACGGCAAAATATCACGTTTGTTGTATGGGAGCCCCACTTAAATATTTATTTTATTCTGTTTTTAGTATTTGTTGATATAGTGGCAATCGAAATACATCATCTGTGAAAATTTCAACTGTCTAGTTATCACGGTTCATGCGATACAGCCTGGTGATAGACGGACAGACAGACAGACGGATCGCGGTGTCTTAGTAATAGGGACCCGTTTTTACCCTATGGGTACGGAATCCTAAAAATTTGTGGTCATTCATCATGCCATTACAAAAACTCCTTACAATTTTCCCGAAAGTATCGATGTCGATTCATTCCAACGAACAGCAATGGGCGTTTTTTGTAAAATATTGCTGCCACAGGTGAGAATAACAACTCTCAGTTCCTAGATGATGAGTTTGATCCTTACGAAGAAGCAGCGTTGGAAGGCCTCCCTCTAGGTGAAGCGATGACCTGCAGCCTAATTGCGTAAGTGAATTCTGCAAAGGAAACAAGTCGATTCTTTCAAAGAATCAGAATCATTTCTTTCAACTTTTTCGGTATTTCGAAACTAATTTGGAAAGCTAACGTTAGCTTTCCAAATCCTTCTTTGAGTTGAACACAGACTACTTATGACAGCGACGAAAGGGTTTAACGCTTGTCAAATATATGACATTTGCATTACACAATACAAATAGTGAAGTTTTATCTCGATTCTTCCACTTTCACTCATTCTTTTACAATCAATTCTACGTCAAAATATTGGTAATGAAAGGACCATAACCTTTCCGTTTCAGAGTGTAATATGCAATACGAAAAGTCATTTTTGGGAAGGTTCCAACTTGTTTGCTTTGCAGAATTCACTTACGCAATTAGGCTGCTGGTCAAGCCTGCAGGAGTCCAGTGGATTTGAAACACATAGGACCGATCAGTGTAGCGACGCTTGGGGGCGGCTTATGTCCAGCAGTGAACGTCTTTCGGCTGAAATTATGAGATTCGTCCTTTTACGAGTCGGTAAACAATGGAGCCTGTGTAATAAGCTAATTTTGATTGCTCTTTAGATTTTCTTAATGGCTTTATTATCGATTTATGAGAAATCTAGAGATTTTTTACAACAAACGGTTTCTGAATCGATTATTTGGAGTTAAGATGCTGTCAAACTCTACTGTAATGCCAAAGTTTGACAGGTTTTCAGACTAAATTAAAGTTTGGCAAATACGCACTACACATTTAAAATTTATTAATTGGGGATAAATTAGTGGCACGCCTTTCTACCGCCAGATTCTGAAAAAATATTGTCATTGTATAATGTAGTTAGTTAATTTTACATTGTATGACACCAAGGCATCCTGTGTAGTATTTATGCAATACAAAATAGAATAATTAAAATTTTCCCTCAGGGATTTCTCAATAATAGGTCGGAGTCTGGATTCGTACCCGATTGATGACAATATACAGACGGATAGTATATAACTGGAGAAATTTGGAACTTTACTTTGATCTTTGGGGTAATACAGAAGCGTTGTTAAGTTACAAAACAGAAAAAAAATACAAACGGAAAACACAAGAGCCTTTTGATGTTATGTCACTTAAAACATTATTAATTCTTTGTGACACCTACTGGCCAGTGTGATTAATGGTACGATTAAGACAAAAACAAGAATATTATTTTTGAAGTCAGCTTTAAGTCAATTATATAAGCTGTGCTTAATAATGAGCGTATGGCTAGTTTAGTTTAGTTTTCTTGGCATATTGACAATAGGCCAAGAAAACTCTGCGATGAAAAATGTACAAAAAATTACACATGATTCTTTGAGCTTTGGAACATTGGAACACTGGATTTAAGTTATAAAAAATTGCCCCGAGCCTAAGGCCTTATTTTGGGATTGAAAATGATTGCAACAATAATGAGCCAATTTTCAAACGTGCATTATCTGACCTGCAATTGTTTGAATTAATTTATCAACAGCCAGTCTCATCATTTCCCTGCGTTTAATTTGTAATGCTTCGAGAACCTCGTTTCAAAAACCCTCTGTGAGGTGTTAGTAATATTAAAGTGTGAATATTAAAATTGAGTCGAGTAGATTCAAATAATAATAATTAGATTTAATATATTTTAGGGCGATCATCAAGGTTAAGCAATGTTTGACGTGGTCGGTCGGTGGATGGGTGACCATTTCATCATATCGAGTTTCCTCCGTGCCTCGGAAAGCACGCTAAGCCATTGGTCCCGGCTGTCATTTGAAGATCTTTGACAGTCGTTATGAGTAGTCAGTAGCTTGAGATCTGACACCAGTCTTGTCAAGGGGTACCGTGTTACCCAGTTACTGGGTTGTGGAGGTCAGATAGGCAGTCGCTCCATGTAATATACTGGTACTCAGATGAATTCGGTAAGACTAGAAGCCGACCCCAATATAGTTGGGAAAAGGCTAGGCAGATTGATATTGATATTTTATTTATATATTTTCTTTTGATTTAATATATATTGAGCATCTGAAAGTTTCATCCAAAAATATAACTGTTGGTTTGTTCTCCTACGTGGTTACGTCACTGGGGAATATTGAATGTATCTGTTACGTCACTGGGGTCTAGTGACACTTAGGTAGGTGCATAAGAGCTGCTTCAAAATTCTCTTTTATCCGTGGGTAAAAGCCTGACCACTACCTATCCTACCTACTGTATGTTGAGTTGCCGTGTAAGCTTGTTTTCTTTAGCACTGTAATTATGATACATTTTTTCGGTACTTCGTGAATATTTCATGATAAATAAATAAATAAATGTTAAATTTATTTATATATATTTTTTTTTTTAATTTATCTTCGGAGTTTTGTTATAACTATCTTTATCTACGGCTCATTTGAACTGCACAGAGTCATTCGTTGTCAGTGAAGGCGATAGTCGAAATGTCAAAATTTAAGGGATGATCACGTGATATTTCGATATCGCTTGTCAATCCCATACAATTTTGCCTTTTTGACAATTGCTATCGCCATGCTTTCGATGACAGAATCACAGTTGTCTAGGGTCTCAGCTAATCTGTAAATGAACAAGTTGAAGTACCATTACCTTAAAAACAAAAAACGACTTTGGAAATACATAATTGTTATTCAGATTTGGCGATCAAATCAAATCAAATGTTTTTTATTTCACATAGGCCTACATGGGCACTTATAAAACGTTGACAAAAGGTGCACGGTTCGGGTTGGTCGTTTCCTGTGGAGAAGAACCGGCAAGAAACTCCACGGTTACTCTTTTAAATAAATTGGTTTGTTTTTACAATATATCCATGTTACAGCATTAGTGCTTAGATATGGGGGGACAACCCGACAATAAGTCAGAAGAAACTAAAAAAAAATTGTATAAAGAGTTATTGGATAAAGAGTTAACAAATGTTAACAAGCTTCTAGAAATCTAGAAGGCCTACAATATTCACACATTCACAAAACAATCGGTAGAAGAATAAAAAGAATAAAAAGAAAAAAAGAAAACTATATTTGACATGTGGCACAAATGTTGTTTGTTATCAGTGCTGTAACTATTCTTAGCAAAGGGCTATAAAGATTATTGAAATCATTGTAAAACGTCTAATTAAAAGAACGATGGCACTAATGATACTTATTCATAACCGCTGATGTATGAATTGGTATTTTTCAACATTGTACTATTCTTTCATTTGATATGCCACGCGCACCGAAAGCAAAAAAAAACATAAACCATGTTATCATGTTTTCCATGTAAACTCCACCCTATTGTCTTTCTTTTTGTATAAAATGTATACTCTGGTTCATAATTACGAATCGAATGACACCTCATTAAAAAAAGGAACATTCTCGAATACATACAAACAAAGACCGCCAAATAAAAACCGGCCCTTTTGGCCGTAGTTGGGTAAAAACAGAATAATTTACGGATAGATTAAATACTGTTGACTACTACCTGTATAATTGTATACTTTGTCTCTTCTCAGCGTGGGGAATAAAGGCACGTATTCATTAACAACCTAGTGCATCACAGAAAGAAAGAAACACGTAATGTCGAACAAATGTAATGCGAACATTGAACAAACACACGCGGGTGACAATGAGAACTTCACAATTAGATTTACTGCACGTAACAATACATGATTGCTAAACAAACACAAGTTAAATTCAGTTGTTTTGAACACATAACAAGTAAAATAAATAAATAAAAAGAAAAAAAGACTCAAAAACCCCTGACACATTTCTATTGCAAGGTATTTATAAAATAAAAATATTTGATTTGTCTAGTAATAGACGAGCTCCGATCGACAATTTATAATTGAACATGTAATTATGACACGATATCTTGCGAAAACACCCCAATTCAAACAGTAAAACGCCCATATCTTTTGAACGGCTGAACAGATTTTCATCAAACATAGCTTAAAACACTCTAGATAGAGTCACATTTCAAACAAACAAAACGAAATCAAAATCGGTCCATCCGTTTAGGAGCTGTGATGCCATAGACAGATACACAAATACACACGTCAAATTTATAACACCTCTCCTTTTCCGTCGGGGGTTAAAAATGTTGCACTAGTCTAGTTCTCAGTTAAAAATAAATTAGAAACACGTCAAAAATTATAAGCAAGTCAAATGATGCGATGGGTGCATGCATTCAAAAAATCTGTCTAACGAAAGTTTGACAATTCATCATGTTAATTTTGTGATGATTTTCGTTTTAGAAACTGGGCTACTATAGGCATCTTGTCTTGGATCCAACATGCAAATAATTTTATATATTTGATCAATTCTGCTTTTGTTAATTGTATTTGTCAGTGGTCAATGTCCCACATTGACTTTAGACCAAAATAGGCTTAGTTTAAGTGATTTGAATAACAAATCACTATTCTATTAGATATTTGTTTTAAAAGTTGTATAATTATCATCATCCTCGTTGAAAGTCCTGTTCCTGCGACTATATCGAAGGCAATTTCTTCTCGTTTTTGTGCTATGTAACTCGACTATTTCGTCGAAGTCTGTCAGCTACTGGCTTCATCAACATCCTTCTTACACTTATCTCAATTTATTAGAGGCAGGGGTTGCATGTAGCATTCCTCCGTAAATTTATTCACACGTATGTTTAAAAAAAAATATGTTGTCATGAGGGCTATCGCGTTTGAATTTGCCGCTATGTGTAGAGTGTCATTTTGAAGACCTCAGTCTTCAAAATGACAAATTTCATAGATTTTTGGCTTTTAGCGCTAGTTTATTTATTTACTGCTTTTTAATTGTTGTGAATATATTCCAAATAGTAATAGAGAGATTAATAGAGTTTTATGTTTCGGAAAATTTTATCCATATTTTTATCGAAAAAAGGGGCTGCACGAAACTGCTGCATACTCGATTTTATATTTAATCGCACTTCTACGGCTTTAGAAATGATTTTAAACCAAACTTTGCTATAGTGCGCGTAATAACAATGTTTAAAAGCTATATTTAAGGACCTTACTCGCCAGTGGCGCCAACTGGTGAGCACAAATACGGAAGCCCTCATTGCTGTAAGGTCTTCCAATCCATGGGTAAAACATAAATAAGTTTCAAAAATCAAACACCCGAAAAAATAGAACGCTATTAAAGTATAAAACAAGATAATATTCTTAGAAGATAGCCGTGGTTGCATGCCTCTTTGCCATAAAGATTGTTTAGTACTTACATCTTCTGTTATAATACACTGTTGTGTTCTGCCATTAGCCTGCCTTAGCGAGCATTAAGCCTTTTCATTTGATACCGAATATGGCCGGCACGTTCACAATTTTTTATTCATGACTTTGTGTCCTCAAGCGGTCACCGCATTCAATTTAGTGTGACGTCACATAGCTTAATAACAACGGAATATCAAGACGCTTCTACCTATTATACCTAATTTTCTGTCAATATTAAGTATAGTAGTTTAGTAGTTATGAGGGAAAAATGAAAATACATATATACCAGTTAAAATCATAACCCTACTTTTGGCTTCGCCGTAGTCGGGTAAAAACCAGCCAAGTGCGAGACAGACTCGCGCACGAAGGGTTCCGTACCATTATCGCAAAAAACGGCAAAAAAATCATGTTTGTTGTATGGGAGCCCCCCTTAATTTATTTTATTTTAATTTAATAATAATTATTTTTTGAAGTAAATATACAACTAAACATTCTGTGAAAATTTCAACCTGAAGCCGTTATTAATATCGAGCAAAAAACGGCAAAAATATCACGTTTGTTGTATGGGAGCCCCCCTTAAATATTTATTTTATACTGTTTTTAGTATTTGTTGTTACAGCGGCAACAGAAATACATCATCTGTGAAAATTTCACCTGTCTAGCTATCACGGTTCATGAGATACAGCCTGGTGACAGACGGACAGACAGACAGACGGATTGCGAAGTCTTAGTAATAGGGTCCCGTTTTTACCCTTTGGGTACGGAATCCGAAAAAGTAAATTTCAATAGTCAGCTCTTGAAATGTAGGTATTATTCGTTCGTAAACCAAATAACTATCTTGTTCAGCGTAAACTACTGCATAAAAGGAAAATGGGTGTGCCTGAATAAAAATGGCTTAATATGAATGAAAATTACTGGTTTTATTTAAATGTGTCAATTATGTTCATCCTACACATGTTTAAAAGGTCAGCAAATAACAGAGGAAAATCTTATAGGCGTTTTAATATCCCTTTTGACGTATTACAATGTTACAAAGTTTCGACAGGAAAGTGACATAAGTACGTTCATTCTGCAGTGCTAAGTATAGGCATCTCTCGAGACCGTTATAACAAATTGTTCAAGGAAGTACGAGTATTGCCGTAACGACTCCGCTTAGAGGGCTAATCAAGAATGGTAACGTTATCAGAACTCAGATGATGGTATAATATTATCATTTTTCAAGCTGATGAAGCCATTTTATGTGGTGCAGTATATTTTTAGATATCCTCTGTGTTTATATTGAGCTTTGCAACATGCAGTACCTACGCAGTATTTGTTATGCGTTTTTCGGAAAGGTCAGTCTGTCCAAATGTCAATGTTGTTCATATTTTTTGTCGTAATATTTTTGCGAGTGCCGGGAACGTACAGAATGATAACTGTACTGTTTGTAGGTTCAATGCAGAAAAAGCGAACATATCTCTGAAAATTATTATAAATAAAAAACTTTTTTACAAAAAAATACTACCGACTTCCAAATAAGAAAACTAGAAAGTGAAATGTAACTTTATTTTTGGAAGTTGGTGTCTTTGATACGTACCAAATTTTTAAGTTATGGACACCGACTTCCAAAAATAAAGTTATATTTCACTTTCTAGTTTTCTTATTTGGAAGTCGGTAGTATTTTTTTGTAAAAATGTTTTTTATGTTTCACTTTTTAGTTGTACAACCTACCGAATAGGGAAGTAGTTAAGTAAGTTCCTATAACGACAGAATAGATTAGAGATTAACATGAAACTTGAATATAACCGGTGAAATGAGAGATCTGCATACCCCTTTCGAGCGTACTGGCGTGATGTTATGTTATGAAATGGTATAAACAATAAACAGACATGCGATTGCAGCAATCCCGAGAGATTTGCCGTTATTTATTGAAGAGTTCTGTTGTATACCTATCTCCGAAGTTCTTAATCAGATCTTCACCAAATGAAAATGAGACCAATTTCAAAATCGGTCCACAATTGACGGAGATATCGGTGAACATACATCAAAAAAAAAACATACCTAATGTCGAACATAGAAAGAACCTCCTCCTTTTTTGGTAAGTCGGTTAAAAATACATCTTCTAACTCCTGTCAACAAAACATTAGAATTTGATAAATTAGTATTTTAAGCCCTTGTATAAACAGAAGTGTATGTGAAAGTATCTTTAGGAAACCTACTGTGGTGTCAGAGCAAAGTTTGGAGGCTCATTTACATGGAATTCGGTCCTATCACTACGTGTAACACTTAACTCCATGCATATTAAAAGAGCTTTTGAAATTGAATTTCACACTATTAGCACCCTATCTAAAGATTAGGGTAGGTACCTATTGGTTTAGGACGGGCTGCTAACTTATTATAAGACTAGCGGCGCGTCCAGGCTTTGCACGGTTTAAATTTACGTACTTTATAATAATATAGTCTATGTTAATCTATACAAATAAATAAAATTGAAGTGTCTGTATGTAATATCAAAATAACAACGTTTTATTGAATGCACGTGAAAGTATATACGGTACTAACAACAAATAAGCAATTTTTAAGATTTTTGTCTGTCTATCTGTCTGTCTGTTTGTTCCGGGTAATCTCCGAAACGGCTAGACCGATTTTGACGGGACTTTCACTGGTAGATAGCTGATGTAATAACGAGTAACATAGGCTACGTTTGATCACGAGAAAATTCATAGTTCCGGCGAAAAACTAAAAAATGGTGATTTTTTTTTCAAATAGTTGCATTTTTTTCAGAGATTGCACTCCAAATGTACACAAATTCACAAAATTCGCTCCCTAAATTTGGTTTGGTTAGTTCTTAGTGGGGATAGGAACCTGCTTTTAGATTTTGATTCACCTAGGAAAATTGTTTAAAGTATTATTTTGTTGCAATGTTCGTGTCCATTGAATAAAATAAAAATAAAAAAGCCTTTTATTCCTTGCATTCGTATGTACAATATCAAATTAATTTCTAGCAGGTATATGTTAGTGAGTTAGTTTCTTGTATTAAATGTATTGGTTAGTTTTCTTATTTTGCAAGAAACCTAGATTGGGTAAAGGCCTAATCCAAATATGCCCATCGTGTCAGTGGTCTGCCTCTGTTTCTTTTCCGTTGTGGACCCTTCCATAAGGTTACTCTTATGGTCCATCGTTGGTTTGTAAGCCTCGCGATGTGTCCTGTCCATTTACATTTTAGCTTTTGTGTATAGGTCAAAGCCTTTATAGATTTCGTAATAGATTTTATTTTTGTGTGTAGTATTTTATCTATTTTCCTTACCTTGGGCATGCTTCGCTCCATTCCTCGTTGGCACGTGGTAAATTTGGGCTTAGCTTTACCAGTGAATTTTCACGTCTGGCATCCGTACGTCAAACCTTCGTGTCCATTAGGTACTAAAAATCATGAATAAGTTATTGACAACTTAATTATTACAGCTACAAGTTAGTCAAGTCAAATTAGAATATTTAAATATAAAATACTCTGCTGCAATATAATAATATACATAAAATACTCAGCCAGCAGAACTCTTTATTGCATTATGCAATAAATATTTGTGCTTGCTGAGTTGACGGCTATTATTTTGTAGCTTGCATAACTGTTCGATTCAGAAAACTCGCGTAGTCAAATGCTCGAAGGAAAATCGTATTCCTTTTCGATTTCCGCGGATATTATTGAGTACCTACAAAATATTGAAGAGACAAAGCTATAGCCATTTGTATAACCTGTCGCGTGACATACAATTTGGACAATATTTTTTCGCATTGTAATGATATTGAGTTCGATATGATTGATCTTTGTATACATAATTGACATTTCTATGCCATTGGAAGCAATGTATGTAGCATGTCTCTTTTACGCCACAAAATACGAAACAGTTTTGTATTTTTGTTTGAATAAATCAGACTAACTGTACCCTCGTCATGTTTTCAAATCCTCACAGAGCTTGTCATAATCCAACCCGTCTTACAGTTCCCAGTCATGTTTCTGTCTTTTTACATACTGCAATATGTTAACTACTGTATTAATGTTACCTACACGTCAAGTTGGATCCCTTGTAAAATGTATGGGCTTTATATAACATCAATATACTAGATTACGACGCTGTTCGCGGTGAAAATCTCCGGTTTTTCTTATTTGTGTACTGGTTTGAATGTTAAAGATATATTTTCAGTACATTGTATGTATTCCGAGCTGCGATGAAAGCAGATATATAGATCCCACTTTTTCATGTCTGGTATTGAGAGTTTTATCGAAGTGTAAGTAGTGTTCGAAACGAGTGGGAGTATTAGGGAGCTTTTCCGCAAAAGATGCGCTCTGTAGCAAAACGGTGCACGAAAGAAATATCCATCAGTCAGTATTCAGCAGTCGGAAGATACGTATTCGCGAGCTGGCTGACCAAAACCAGATGTATCCTCCGTCTGCACAGCATGATTTTCTTCTTGTGTACGGCTTTTTAATTCGCTTTTTAAGCAATCGGGTTTTTTGATTTTGAGAGTTATTTTTTTTATTTATAACTTAAAAAAATTAACTAAAAGTATTTTTTGTAAAGATTTATTTACATTTAAACATATAAGTGTTGTATATTTTTGAAATCACCTCTTAAAACACTTTATTTTGATACCCCACACGATGGGTATAGAAGAAAAAAAATTGTCACCCACAATATGGCCCCCAAAATCCGCTATTTTTCTATTTTCCAATTTTAATGTAGCCAGTGACACTCGCAGGGTTAAGACAAATCGATTGACGTATGAATCATCAAAATCAACGCGTTTGGTTTTTAGAACGCCACATAGGAACAAACATATATACATACATACTCAAATACATACATAGACTGATAAACACATTACCCTCCTTCGGCAGTCAGTAAAAAAGGGAGAAGTGCATGCGAGGGATGCAGGCGAGGGATGTGTGGGAAGGTTGTGTGCACCACTTAGCTTCACACAGGTTCACATCTTCGCTACGCATCGTGTTGCCGTCTTGCTACCTCGCCTACCTCGCTTTGGTAAAAACAGCCACGTATTTGCACAGCCTCACTACGCAACCTCGCTCAGCTTCACTACATATAACGTTTTTGGTGGAAAATCACCCTTATATCTCTAGCTAGCAGATATAAATCTTTTCCTCAACAAAGACTTCAATTAGACAGTGCTATCGGAACTTCGCTTTGACAGTTAAATTGATTCTGGGCATTAAATCAGGTTCTAAAGTTACAGGGCTATTTTTAGACGGTTAGTGGAATTAGTGATTACGAGGCAATTAGGTAGTTTGGACAACACCGTTCATTAAAGTATTAAATTACGTGGCTTTTGTTAAACAGCGCTCGTTGATGTGATGATAATTTATTAATTAATTATGAAACTGCAGGTTATGTCGATCATTTTTAGGGTTCCGTACCCAAAGGGTAAAAACGGGACCCTATTACTAAGACTCCACAATCCGTCTGTTTGTCTGTCCGTCTGTCACCAGGCTGTATTAGGAGTGGAATTCCCAGCCGGAGTCTGTGTTTCCCGATAGCTACAATCTAGAGGTCTTTAAGTCAAGAGTGAATGGGATTTTTCTAGGCAAGTGTGCTTCACCGTCGACCGCATCATCGCTTACCATCAGGTGAGATAATGGTCAAACGCGAGTCTATAGATAATAAAAAAATAAAAAAAAATGTATCTCATGAACCGTGATAGCTAGACAGTTGAATTTTTCACAGATGATGTATTTCTGTTGCCGCTATAACAACAAATACTAAAAACAGAATAAAATAAATATTTATGTGAGGCTCCCATACAACAAGGTGATTTTTTACCCGACTGCCGAAGGAGGGTAATGTGTTTATCAGTCTATGTATGTATGTATGTATGTATGTAAGTATGTATGTATGTATGTATGTATGTATGTATGTATGTATGTATGTATGTAAGTATGTATGTATGTATGTATGTATGTATGTATGTATGTATGTATGTATGTATGTTTGTTCCTATGTGGCGTTCTAGAGACCAAACGCGTGGGCCGATTTTGATGGTTCTTACGTCAATCGATTCGTCTTAACCCCGCGAGTGTCACTGGCTACATGAAAATTGGAAAATAGGAAAATGGCGGTTTTTGGGCGCCTTATTGTGGGGGCCCAAATTTTATTTTTCTTCCAAACCTATCGTGTGGGGTATCAAAATAAAGGATTTTAAGAGGTGATTTCAAAAATATATAATACTTATATGTTTAAATGTACCTAATTCGAAAAAAAAAAATAACTAAAAAGTTATAAATAAAAAAAGTTAATTAAAAAAATCAAAAAACCCGACTGCTTGAAAAGCGAACTAAAAAGACGTAAACAAGGAGAAAATCATGCTGTGCAGTCGGAGGATACGTCTGGTTTTGGTCAGCCAGCTAGCGAAGATGTATCCTCCGACAGCACAGCATGATTTTCTCCTTGTTTACGTCTTTTTAGTTCGCTTTTCAAGCAGTCGGGTTTTTTGATTTTTTTAATTAACTTTTTTTTTACCGTTTATTGCGATAATGGTACGGAACCCTTCGTGCGCGAGTCCGACTCGCACGTGCCCGTTTTTCTGCTTTCGCGATATTAAAAGCTTTGGTAACACAATGCATTAATATTTCTGCTAGTTTATTGGCTATAAAAACTCATTGGTTCATTATATCGGTAGGCTACGCTACCACATAAATTCTTGACATAATGCAGGAATAGATAAATGAGGTCAACAGATTATAACCAAGTTAAGTGTCATTAATGAAAGAGGTCAGAGCCTAATTTCTGAATAAAGTACTGTTGAATTAATTAGGTAGCTTAACATTGTCTTTTTCCTCTAAAATTTTTAAAGCATTTCAATTAAAATTGACAACTACCTAAGACCCAGCTTTATGTCTTTAGTTATTAGGAGGTAGCACCGCAAAATGTCAGCCTTCTCGATATTCTTTTACTGGGTATTCAATTTTAATTAAAATAATATTGAGTTACTGTGAAGATTCTTATTAAAATATGTGCTTCTAGAAAGGAACAATCTATCTGCCTAGCCTTTTTTTAACTAAGTTGGGGTCGGCTTCCAGTCTAACCGTATTCAGCTGAGTACCAGTGTTTTACAAGGAGCGACTGCCTATCTGACCTCCACAACCCAGTAACTTGTTAACACGATACCCTTTGGCAAGACTGGTGTCAGATCTCAGGCTTCTGACTACCCGCAACGATTGTCAAAGATAATCAAATCACGGCTGGGACCAACGGCTTAACCTGCCTTTCGAGGCACGGAGGCAACTCGCTATGTAAAGATTAGCAAGTGTTACTTAACCTTGAAGATAGACCCGTGCGGTTGCCATTATTTATCGACCATATCTTTGCAAATCACTCGTCACTTTGTTCCCAATTTCCCCCAACACTCTCTGGTTACCGTTGAACGGAATGGAATACAACATTAATCAAAACTGAAAAGCATTTTAAAACTTCAGTTCGCCCCTTAAGATATTCTCTTCGCTAATTGAATTCAGAAATAAACTTGCATCCACTCCGCAAAGGAAACAGTTTCTTTCAAGCATCGTTGTAATACCTCAACGAACGCTAATTACCGTAGCTTTCAAATTAAATGTTCGTTTTCTGCAATTTGTTTGATGTTACTGTACTAGATTTTTGAGGTGAAACTTCTTAGACGGCATGGCATTTCGATAGATGAGAATCTAGAATTAAATTTTATGGATGCGTCACGTTTAGGCACATTTCGTTATATGCGAGAGAGCAGTGGTGGCCCAGTGGTATCGGCCGCAACTTACAAGTTGTAGGTCGTGGGTTCGAGCCCAGGCAGGCGCTTTACTTTGTGTAAATTATTTCATCACCACTGCTCTCAAAATGGTGAAGGAAAACATCGTGAGGAAACCGGCATGTCCTAGAACAAACCCACCGCACTATTCCCAAACCACTGCAACTCCTGAAAGCCAGAATCAACAGTGACAAGACATGTGACATCCACGAACCGCACTGGGTCCGCGTGGTGGATTACGGCCCATTCCCTCTCACAGAGAGGAGGCCTGTATCCCAGCAGTGGGAACTTTAATAGGCTGATGATGTGATGTGAGAGAAGAAAGATATAACTCGTTCTTGCTCGCACACTAAATCTCTCTTATTTTATAAGAAGTTTCACTTTTTTACGGGCAATATTTTTCTGGTTTTTCGGGTGTTGGTTCTATGATATCTTTTATCTAGTTCATTTGAAAGTAGAACCTGTTAGTATCTTTAGATATTTCAGGAGTGCCTGACTAATTTCGAATACGTAAGGAGGGACATGTCGTGTGGAAAGTGTTGGGTATGAATGTGGATTAATAGAGAATGCCTAAATAGTATAATTAGAGTGGTAGTATAGTTGTTTCTTCTTTGATTCGGGTCTACCAAATTTTCAATAAGTCGTTGAGGTTCGATTGAGTCACATCTCCATACAGTTTTAAAGGCTAACTTAGATTATGGTAAAGTTCTAGACTTCTAGCACTTTAATCATAATAATAAACATGAGCAGAGATGGATAACACCCTCTTCCCTTGAAGTTAATAGTTTGTAATACCAGTTAGTTGGGGGAGTAACTCCTCGTGTGTATGTATAGTTATGTTAGTCAGCTAATAGACTAGTTGACTAGTTGCTAACTTCCAGCACTTTCGCAGACGGACGTCTGGTAATACACGTTTATGAAACTATACTCTATTCGCTGGAGCAAAAAATAAAATGTAAACAAACAAACATTAAACATAATGTTCAAAATTGTACAATTTTATGGAGAAATAAATATAATTTATAATTAAACGGTTATAATCCGACTAATTTTGAAAATACAACTTACCAACGCAAATTATTACTTTTGTAGCACTCTTTAATTTATTATCATAATAGTTCCGAACTATTGGCTTTCGAGATTCTTTTTAACCTCGGCTATTGGTTTTGGTTTTAATAATACCAATACCAATGTTTTTGTTGATACATTAAAAATATTGATAAGTATTGTTATAATATACAGGTAAGAAAGTAATAATTTTAATGTTTGACATATTTGTGCATGTGGTTGTTGTATGAAATAAACATCTTCTCATGATATTTTTTATTTTAGTTTTTAACGACAGCAAAGAACTGCACTGTAAAAACCTTGTTTATGGTTTGTTTACCTTTTATTTTTAGCTCCAACGTATAGAGTATAGGTGATTATGAACAGTTAAAGGTCAAAAGTTCAGTCGCAATAGCCGAAAGGTGAGTTCCTATAAATATTTAATTTGTAGAAGAAGTTCAATAGTCCACAACTGATATAGTATATATAGAGTCTAAAAATATAAACTAAACTTGCCCATTCTTTTATCAAGTTTTATGTACTTTAACTTTGGATGATTGCGACTGCACTTTTGACCAGAAACTGTACATAACATAAAGTGTGTGAAAAGTCACTCAACGAAGCTCAGAGTCACGTATTTCCTGGAATTATGATATCTTTTTTTTACTGGATGATTCGTGGAAAAATCATGTAATTACTGTGATATTGGAGGTCAAAGTTTTAACGTTTTTCTACGAAAACGTGTTTTAAACGTTAAAACTTGACTTTAATAAACCCACAACTCGTGTACCTTTGCATGCACCTATTAGCATAATGTTTCAGTCACGTTTGATAGCGCGCTACTATAAGTACGATTTCGTTTACTAAAAATAAAAGTTATTGCCCAGAAATGCGCAGATGGTTTTGTGAGGCGTCATGCTGCATTCTTGAAGTGATGTACATTTCACCCCGTGTAGGTAGTTAGGTACCAAATTACACTCAAATCACATAATAAAGTGATATTGCTGAGAACTGCCGCACAATTAAGTGCCAAGTAATTAGTTTCAAGTTAATTGGTTTAAAGATACTTCATGAAGACTGGAATTGAAAAGCCAGAACATGTAGCACTGAAGGTTTTTTACAAATAAATAGATCCGACTTCCAAATAAAAACAATTTATATAATAAAAAGAATTTTAAGTAATTTTTTCCGTAGTTTTTCACCAAATTTAAATGGGACCAATTCGGTAAAATACTCTTTCAAACAAAAAATCGCTTCAAGGGTGGCTATATAATTTGAAGAGTTTATTTATTTATTAAAACTTTATGCACAATTACAAAGGCGGACATAATGCCTTAGGCATTTTCTACCAGTTGACCTTAGGGTGGTGCAGAGAGAGTGCCCGAGATTTCTCCAGGATCACAATCGAATCACAGTAATCGTGGAAAATACATTAAAAAAAAGCCGACGAATTGAGAACTTTCTCCTTTTTTTGAAGTCAGTTTTTGTATGTACATACATACATTTGCACCTTTTTCATGTGTCTAGGCAGAAACTAAAAACGCCACCTGCTGAGATCCTTACAAACTTCTTTCGCTTCCTTTATGTTCATACACGCGCGCCGGTTATGAGTACTACGCACCTGGCCTTTATGAAGAACATCACCAATAATCCCGGCGTTTCCAGTCAAGTCTACCTTGTGAATATGTACATTTTGTTAGTTCATTTATCCTTTTGACATGACCGGTTTGATCTATACGCATACTCTTTCCAATTTTATGGCTGGATCTAAGCATACGCTTTTGAATTCTTGTCGCTGAGTCTCCTTTCTACCCGACTACGGCGAAGCCGAAAAGAAAGGTTATTATTTTAGCAGTCTATGTATGTATGTACGTTTGTATTTACGTATATTCCTCCGTAGCGCCTAAACTATTCATCTGATTTTGATGAATAAGGTGTCAATCGATTCGTTATTATGGCCCGGGTAACATAGGCTACAAAAAAACAAAACAAAAAAATAACCGTCGTTGGTTTACAGTTTTTATTAAACTTTTTTCTTGTAAATAACATAGTTTACTTATTGCATCAGTCCTCACGACGGTAGAAAATCCATAAACTATATATATATTGCAACTAATAAAAGGCTGTTAGTGCATGGCCTATAAAACTGTGTCAAACCAGTGCCTTTAGACCACAGAGTGTTTTAAAACGATAGAGAATCTGTCATTTGTCATGCTGTTCGTTAGACCACAGACGAATCCAAGACAAAAATAGATAGATACTGTACTGGTAGAATATACTTTATTGGACACCAACATAGTTACACGACTGTTTTACAAGAATAGTTGTGTATGTTACGAGTATAATAGTACCTTTGAATAGACTGAAATAATTAAAAATAAAAATAATAAAAATGTTGATCTTGAGGAAACCTCGACATTCAAAATTTCTCACGGGAACGTAATTACTACTTAGGATATCATCATCTTCCTGCCCTTATCCCATGTTACTTGGGGTCGGCGCAACATGTTTGCTTCTTCCATACCGTCCTGTCCCCTGTCACGTTATTACTGACTCCCTTTTCTTTCATATCTCTCCTCACACAGTCCATACATCTTTTCTTTGGCCTTCCTCTCCCTCTCCATCCATCCACATTTATATTCATAACTCTTTTAGTAACATGCGTTTCATCCATCCTCATCACATGACCATACCAGGACAAACGGTTTCCTTTCAACTTTTCTGCCACTGGCGCCACTTTCAAACTGCCTCTAATACACTCATTTCTCACTTTATCCAGTCTCGTCACGCCGCACAGCAATCTCAACATTCTCATCTCTGCTACATGCAATCTCCTTTCATCCATCTTTTTCACAGCCCAACATTCTGATCCATACAGTATGAAAGGTCTAATCACGGACTTGTAGATTTTCCCCTTTAACTTTTACTACTTGGATAACAAGTATTTTAAGTCTTAATCCAGGCCATGCACCTGTGTTTCAAATCCAAATCAGTTTAGCTGTTGTAGCGTTGCGGGTTAACTATCTAAGAAAGAGATAAATAATATGCAGCACTAACAATATAAAATTTAATAGAAAGGGTCGCAGGTACGAAAGAAATGGAGGTAGGCGCTGGTACTATCCTGGCCTGGCAGCAGAAGCGGTCACGATGACGTGGAAGGCCGAGGACTAGGTGCCAGCAGGAGGACGTCCCGCAGAGTTGACGATGAAGTGTTGTCGACAGGTTCTTCTGGTGAAGGTCCCAGTTGGTTAAACCAGGACTTTGGACCCCAACACGGGGTTAAAACTGAATCTATATTTTATTTATAAACACACTCGTAGTGGTAAAGATCAACTATTTTTTTATGAAGTTACACGTAAATGACTCGCTAGTAGGTAGTACGATACTTATGGAGCGAGTGTACGTGTCAACAGCTGAGTTGTTCGATCGTCAATCCTGTCCGGTGCGTTGATGGAAGCCCGAGTGGTGTTGGATTCATAATTCATTATTTTTTTTAAATGTGTGTCTACCGCCACACAGGAAGTTATCGATTTGAAACGTATTGCATTGATTAGTCGATTTTATTTTAAAATCTTTTCTTAAATTTATTTTTATAGATAAATTAGGTTTTATTAACGTTAGGTTAGGTTTAGGTTTTATTAACGTTACATTAGGTTTTATTAGGTTTTATTAACGTTGACCGTTACTATTCAACGTTACACTGTTGAGATGTGATTGATTGATAAACATCTCAACGTCCAAACACGCCCAGTGCTCAGTCACATGTACACGTGAAGGCCTAATGACTGCGTCAGCAAATTGTAACTGAATACTGGGCCAAATAGCTAAAGAGTGAAATTCCCTGCCGGAGTCTGTGATTCCCGACAGCTACAATCTAGGAGTCTTTAAGTCAAGAGTGAATAGGTTATTTCTAGGCAAGCGTGTTTCACCGTCGACCACAACAGGTGAGATAGTGGTCAAGCGCGAGTCTATAAAATATATACATATATAATATATGGGCGCCGACCCCAATATAGTAGGGAAATGGCTAGGCAGATGATGAGGCAGATGATTTCACTAGGTATTTTTTCTTTTATATGCTAAAAAGAAGAACGTCCAAAAATTCACATTTATAATAATAGAAGGATAATAATTATAATCAATATTATTAAATTAATTCATTGAACTATTAAGGTCCGGCATTGTCTAATATCGGTGTTTTGGTTTTGTACTTACTGTAATATTTCTAAATGTTTTTTTTTGTTTTGTACTCCTAAGTAAAGTTCAGCGTTTTGCCATGGTAGTAGAGCTGTTTGTGATACATTGTACAGTGTATTTTAAATTCACAAAGTAACCACACTATAAACAAAAAATGGGACAATTCTGTACAGCATAGGAACAAACGTCGAGACTGGCGGCCGTGTGGACTAAGTCATGTGTTCTAAAGCTTCGGATGACTATAACTAGGCTCACAGAGTACGGTAGCGATTAGAGACGCCATCCATGCAAAATGTGTGTCTTGTCTGTTTGTAACGATTTCACGTCTAAACCGCTCTGAATAGATTTGATGAAACAAGGCACATGGGTAGACTTTAGCGAATGCACTATTTGCGGATGAATGGACGAAGATTTTGACGCCATGTCAGAATTAAGTAGGTACTGTGAGAGTGTATTATGAAAGTGTCGTTATTCTTTTTGACTTTTCACTTCGAATTAATTTGGTTTGTATATTTTAAGTATTTTTCTATACTTATTCTTTTTTAGCTTTTAACTATAGTAATTGCAGTTCAACCGTTGAAGTTAAAGTAAATTAATAAATTACCTCTTTAGGGAGGTAAAGTTGTATGAAACTCTCAAGGGAGTAAAGTGATTTGAAATTGGAACGTCAAATTCGTGTGGTAATTCGTGGAAATCACAAAGTAAAAAAATGCCCAATGTGTAAGGTTTGTTCGAAAATTGAACTGCCCATCATAAACAGAACACAACAATAAAGAAAAATACGGTATTTGGTGCTGTCACCAACGTTTACGTTCCAAAATGACACCCAAACTACACCTTTGAGTACTGAAATCAATGATTTCGAAAAGAAGGATACGCCCATCTGAAAATTTTATAGAAACTTTCTAATGACAAGCAAATACTCGCTCACTCCCGCCACAGATAACTATATACTAGTCAGAGACACGCACACGGACCACTGTCAACTCGTCGCGTTGGTCCTAAACTGCAATTTTAGGACCAGCGCGCTGATCCCATTTAGTCGCGCGGTTGGCCTGGTCCTTAGGCAATGACTGAAATAAACAACTTTAATAAATGGACTGGACAAAAATGTAACTCCATCCTTCCATACCTGGACTAATGTATCCAAAACAATATTAACTTTGATTTATATTAATTATAAAATAAATACATAATTTATGGAGCCCTGGCTTTTTATTGTCTCGCAAAAGGTGTGAAAAGTAGAGTATGCTCCTCTGGTACAAAGCTTGTCTTAGTCATGGGCAGCATGAACCCCTCGCAACCCAGGACAATACATAATGCCCTCGCTTCGCTCGGATGTTAACTCTAGAGCCCCTCGTCGCTCAGGCTTCAAAATGCCGCCTATGACATAAGACACTGCTTTATCCCCTTGGTGCATAATCTACTATTGCGTCCCGGTAATAAGTTCTCTTGGGATAATAATATTAAATTTTTTGCGCGAGCGAAGCCTAGACCTCACCATCATCATCATTTCACCCAAAAGGCATTCACTGCTGGACACAGAATTGCTCGCATTCATCAGATTTCCTCAGCCCGTAGTCAGAATTGTCACGGCCCGTCAATTACTTGAGTAAAATTTTGGTTTGTATGGAAAGTTCTGACAATGCCGTCTCCAGCCACGGCCGCCGAGGCCTCTTGTTGCTCTGTGGCTAGGCCACACTTTAGCTCCACGATATATTGTTGTCCAGTTAGACGCAGCAATGCATCACAAAACGGGAACAAAACGTATGCTTTGCAAAACACACTTGTTATTTTCTTTTACGAAAACTTTAAGGCGAAAATGTGTGTGGCTTTAAATATTTTGTTTGTTTCTTAACCTTAACATTTAATCAAGTGATTCTTAAGTTTTTTTCCATGGGTATCCACAGAGCCAAGAGAGTCAGTAGGCTTTCTTAAACTTTCTTAGTAATATAAACACAAATTGCATTTACACATAAATTTCGCGATTTGATGAATAGCAAATTATTCATCCTTTTTTTAATTTGCCTGTTTTTATTAATGTCAGGGACACACATAAAAAATGCCTAAATTATTGCGCCACTGGATTATCATCGTGCGACATTTGAAATCAAAATCTAATCATCACTACATAATAAAAAATACAAAGTCCCTTGACGTTCCTGTCTGTTCGCGATAAAGTCAAAAACTACTGAACGGATTTCATGTGATTTTCACCAATAAACAGAGTGATTCATGAGGAAGGCTTAGGTGTACAATTTGTTAAGGGTTTTTGTAAATTGGTTGAAAATGACAATAATTGTTAGAAATGTCGGCAATAAAAAAGTTAATTCAAAACATCCAAAAAACCTCTTAAAACCCTTTATTTTGATACCCCACACGATGGATGTCGATGAAAAAAAAAAATTGGGTCCCCACAATATGGCGCCTAAAAGCCACCATTTTCCTGTTTTCTAATTTAAATGTAGCCAGTGACACTCGCATGGTTAAGACGAATCGACTGACGTACGAATCATCAAAATCGGCCAACGTGTTTGGTCTCTGGAACGCCACATAGGAACAATCATACATATATACATAGACTGATAAACACATTACCCTCCTTTGGCAGTCGGGTAAAAAGTCAAGCCACCTGGGAGCTTTCATCGAAAATGTTGCCCTTTAAAAACTGATATAAAAAAAAAACTTATGGTGGGATAAAGCAGCAGTAGTCCTCTTCGTCCTCCGTAGGTCTACAGAAAAGTACTCGATGGATGTATCTACAAGGATAGCTTACTATACCCATTATACAAGAATGGTCACGTATAATGCGATAATTGTAAAAGCTGTTTAGTCGGTTACAGTATTAATCCTTATCTACTTAAATACGTTAGTTACCTTGAACATTTTGTGTACATTATGATAATCCATATATTTTTAGGAGTTATCGCAAAATAAAAAATAAACGCGCGCGAAAATAAATTCAAGCGCGGCCGTGGGTCTCACATCGATCACGGGCTCACGGAACTCGGTTGATGCGATCACCCCCGCGCCGCGCTCGCTGTCGCCCACTGTTGCTATATTAGCCGAGCGATAACGTGAGCGTATCCCTTGACCGTTCTTCTCCACGTAGGTATTTTCCGAACGAATTATATAATCACTTGATCAAGATCCAGCCCTAGTTGTTGTCCCAGCGATGCCCTGAGCCGAGGTTCGTATCCCATAGGGGATAGCCCTAAGCGTGGTCGCTAAGTTTAAGTTTTTGTACCTGGCTGGAGGCTCTAGTATAGTCTCCACAGGGAAAGTCCGGTTAAGCAGTAGTCATCATTTGGTTGAAAAGCGAGAAAAAAAAATTGCGCGCTAATCCCTATAGTAAACAGACTTTTGAAGCGAATGTTTATAATTTTACAGTTTTTGCAATTACGTGATGATGCCTCGGCGGAAATGGCAATTGCCTGTCTCGTAATAGTGACGGCTAATACGAGACGTTCGGCGTTCGGCGTTCTGTACGGCTCGGCCTTCAAACTCATACTCGACCTACAATTGCCTATTTCCCGGCCTTTGCAATAATGTACTATTATTCGTCCAAAAAGATAACCTACTGAGTAGAATCACTCAATCATTTACTACACAGGTATACATATCTCTTGGAATTCAATATACCGAATATGTTTCACATGATTGCGCATAAAATGTCCTTATTAAGGAATGTGATATTACAATGTTTCCACTTTCTCTTACCTGGAGGTATAAGATATGTTTGAATAACACTTTAATATAAGCAAGTATTTTTCAAATATCAATATGGGAGTGATCTATTATACGCCCAAACTTTTTACCCGACTGCCGAAGGAGGATAATGTTTATCAGTCTATGTATGTATGTTTGTTCCTATGTGGCGTTCTAACGACCAAACGCGTTGGCCGATTTGCCAGGCCTATCATGTGGGACCCACATCTGGTTTTGGTTAGCCAGTTCGCGAACATGTATCCTCCGACTGCACAGTTTAATTTTCTTCTTGTTTACGTCTTTTTAGTTCGCTTTTTAAGCAGTCGGGTTATTTTTTTTTTTTTTTTCGCGCCTCGCCTTTTTAATTGATATTTGAAAAACATTAAGATATATAAGTACTTGTAAATAGGTAGGCAAGTTTAGTAACAGTGAACAAGTAAGTTCAGTAATATTGAAACCGAATTCTCTCTCTCAGAATAACAGAAATACAATATCAATTTATTCCCCGAAGAATTAGGCCTACCTTTAGTAAATCAACATTTAAGGCAGTTAAGCCTTATAAATAGCCTAACTAGAGGCAAGCTTGATACCATCGCCCACAAATTCCAAACTCCAGAAAGAAAGGCCCAATAACATTTTCCCCGACTTGGAAATCGAACCCAGAATCTCTAGGTGGCGACTGACACGAGCATTTGGCCGTAACGTAACATTCTAAGCCGAGCGTGTTACGTTACAGCATTACCTGACTGACCTGTACCCTTGCTCATGACGCGTATAGTGCTCGACTGCGCTCCACCTTTGGTAATCTCGCTTGGGGTTTTACTGTCCAATAATTAAGGCGTAAAGTAACACTCAAAGGGATTCGCGAAAATACCGACAACCGGCAGGCTTATTACGTATCTTTTGCAAGAGCAAAACGATAGCGATTTTTGCGCAATAATTGCTCTTCCATACAAAAGTTTTAGAGTTGTTGGCGGTTTTTCTTTCAAATAAATGCATTTGAAAAACAGCGAGCGATTAGAAAACGATTGTTTAGGACCTACCATACCTTTTTTTTTTTTTTTTTTTTTTTGGGTGGGAAATCATCCAATGACTTCTCCCGCTCTGGGTGAAGCGGGAGGGCGTGTCAGACTTTTACTGACTAAAACCCACCCGTGTTCCTTCAGTTGTTTGTGCCAGGGCCGCGGTAACACTCTTTCAAATTTATCCGCGACCCAGACAGACATCGGCCCTCTCGGGCCCCGTCAATTTTGCTGACATCTCTTTGAGGCGCGCGTGGAACACTACGCGCCGTCGACTCGGGCCTGGTCCTTATCGGACGGCGAGCTACCCATTACTTGCCGTCCGCAAGCCCGCGCCTACGGTGGCCGGGAATCGGCTTGCGACTCCCGACGCCCGGGTCGTCTCCTGCGGTGGTTAGGGGCATGAGGGCGCCTCCTTTGCGTCTCCCTCACGCGTTCCGCCTCCTCCTTTGCGAGCATAACTGCTTCGCAGAAGGAGGAGACAGCTTCCCATGCCCTCTCGCTCCGTACCATGGCCTGCACCAGGGCCGGCCGCGAGAGGTCGCCACCGCTGATCGCCTCCACGAGGACACGGCGGTGCTCCGCCCAAGCGGGGCAGACCTCCACCGTATGCTCCACCGTGTCCTCCGGGCGATCCACACAATGGTGACACCCGGGCGTTTCCTCCCGCCTTATCCGGAACAGGAACCTCCCGAAACAGCCATGTCCGGTGAGGACCTGCGTCAGGCGGAAGGTGAGGACGCCGTGGCGCCTCTCAAGCCACTCCTCAAAGAGGGGCCTTATCGCCGCAATTGTGGCGTGCCCAGCACTGGGTTGCGACAGTCGCTCTCTCCATGTCGCCATGAGATCCTGCCGGAGCTCTGTCCGCCAAGCCGCGATTTGTCGCGGCAGCGGAGTTGTGCCCCGGCGTTTCGCCTCCTCGCGCCACTCCCAAATGTGCGCGAGGACTTTTGCCTCTAGATCCCATGGCAGCAATCCGGCAAGGAGGCTCGCCGCCTCACCGGAGACCGTGCGGTATCCCCGGACCAGCCGGATGGCCATGACCCTTTGGGACGCGTTCAGCGAGCGGGCTGGTCTCCGCCTCATGGAACCCGCCCACACCGGTGCGCCGTAAAGGGCCATGGACCGCACGACCCCCGCGTAGAGCCTCCGGCAGGAGGCGTTTGGACCCCCTAGATTGGGCAGGAGTCGCTTGAGAGCAGCCCCAGCCCGCTCCAGTCTGGGCGCCAAACGTCGGAAATGCTCCACGAAATTCCACCGGCTGTCGAGGACGAGTCCCAGGTACTTCATCGTCAACCCGACGCCGATGTGAACCCCTCCTACCGTTATTTGGGTACCCGGCGGTGGCGCGTTCCGAGGACCATGAAAACACATGGCCTCGGACTTGTGCAGGGCCACCTCGAGTCCCAATTGCCGGATCCTCTCGACGACTATCGCAACCCCGCGTGTCATTAGTTCAGCCGCCGCCTGGTGCGACCTCCCCTGCGCCAGGACCAGCGTGTCGTCAGCGTAGCAAATTACGCTGACGCCGCTAGGGAGGTCGGCGCGCAGCACCCAGTCGTAACCGATGTCCCACAGATGCGGCCCCAAGACCGATCCCTGTGGGACACCGCACGACATCTCTCGCCGGTTCCACTCTCCCTGGTGACCGGGGTAGATGACGGCCCTGTCCGTCAAATAGGCCTCGACCACGCGACAGAGGTAGGGCGGCATCCGGTGATACCGGAGTGCTTCCCTGATGCAACTCCAGGGCAGGGTGTTGAAGGCATTGGCGATATCTAGAGACACCGCCAAGACAACCCCACCCCGGGCCACTGCATCCCCCGTCGTGAGGGCTCGCACGCGCATGATGGCGTCCACCGTAGAGCGCCCCCTGCGGAAGCCAAATTGGCTCTCCGCCAGATCCGGTCCCACCCGCACCAGCTGCCCAACGAGGCGGTCTGCAATAACTCTTTCAAAGAGCTTGCCCACCTCATCGAGCAGCACGATGGGCCGGTAAGCGGACGGAGAGTCCGCTGGGCGCCCCGGCTTCTTAATGAGGACCAGTTTTCCCGTCTTCCAGCGAAGTGGGAACTGGCCCCTCTCCAAGCATGCGCTAAAGAGCCCCCTTAGTCGAGGCCCGAGAGCCTCCAAGGCCAGAACCCAGGCCTTACTAGGTAAGCCGTCGGGTCCTGGGGCGGTATTTTTGGCATTCAGCCTACGTACCGCCACTCTCAGTTCTACCTCAGTCACCTCAGGAGCATTGTCGTCGTCGTCGGTGTGATCCGCATCGGGCACCGCAAGAGGTGGAGCCATGGGCGGGGGAGTATGTTCCCCTTGCGAAGGGAACAGAGTGCTCACCACGCCCTCCACGAACTGCGGCCGGAGACTCTGCGTCAGCGGGGGCGCCCATGGGCGGAGTTTATCCCGCACCATTTTGTAAGGGCGCCCCCACGGATCCCTGTTTAGAGTCCCCAGCGACTCCTCGCGGGCCAAGCCTTTGGCCCGCTTGATCTCCGCTCGGAGGGCGCTCCTCGCCGCTCTGTACCCCTCGTACAGCTCCACCTCAATGGCTTCCGTATCCGGAGGACGGTTACGGAGCCTGCGGTGCCTGGTGTACCGGCGTCGCGCAGCAGGACCTACCATACCTAAACTGCAGGTAATACCGACTTTTATGACATAAAGCGTTTGATCGCTATAGTTTTGCTCTTGCAAAAGATACGTAATAAGCCTACGGGTGTAGCACGCGGCGCTCGCAGCGAGCGGATCGGCTCGCAGTACTGACCTGTAACATTTCGTTACAGGTCAGTCGCCGGCTTTATGTTTCGCTCTGATTTGGTGTCGAACTCAGGATCTGATGCTGGGTAATAGCATTGGTCTGGTAGTAAATGTATAGAATATCCATTGCCACCGATTGTTACTACCACGTATCTGTAAAAGTAAGTTCCCATCCGAGGTCTTTCCGCTGAGCAAAAATATAAGAAAGACTTTGACCCCTGGTACTGCATAGGCGGCGATCATTTATCATCAGATGGGCCGCCTGCTTATTTGCCATTCTTTGTCATAAAAAACCGGCCAAGTGCGAGTCGGACTCGCGCACGAAGAGTTCCGTACCATTATCGCAAAAAACGGCGAAAAATCACGTTGTGCCCCATTAAAATATTTATTTTATTCTGTTTTTAGTATTTGTTGTTATAGCGGCAACAGAAATGCATCATCTGTGAAAAATTCAACTGCCTACTGCTATCACGGTTCATGAGACAGAGCCTGGTGACAGACGGACAGACAGACAGACAGACGTACCGCGGAGTCTTAGTAACAGGGTTCCGTTTTTACCCTTTGGGCCTCTCCTTCTTCTTCTTTTCGAGTCGATTCCTTTGGGCCTCTAAAAAAACCAAAAAGCCATTATATACTTATTTCGTATTTTATCGTGATTGTCTGACTAGTTATAGAATCAAAAAAGTCGTCAAGAGCAGGCCTTGCTTAGCATTCGCCACTGACATCTACCACACTGTTATATATTTTCTTAAAAAAGGCCTTTCCTATGAAAATGTGATTGATTACGATAAACGATAAAAAACCTAGGGAATATGAAATGAGCCTCCGATCGAGATTTTTGGTCGAAATTCAAGATTTACGAGCCTGTCTCTACCAAGTTTTGTTACCACCTTGCCGTTTATTTTAATTTGATTGCCAATGTAAAAAAAGTTTTGATGAAGTTTTGAAAAGATTGTGATCTTTTTCTTATCTAAATTAATATCAGAAAGAGCTAAAATATTGCTTGTTTGTAGATAGTTATTTCTAGATGTACTGACCCAATTAAGAATATGACGTGACCAGAGCGCTGGGCTTTTCTTTGGCCAGAGAATCAGCATTGCCATCCAACGTGGCAATGCTGCCAGCGTTCTGGGCACTTTTCACGTGACAGCGATGTGGACGAATTTTTTGACGCCCTTTGACCCTTGCCCTTTTATACGCGATCGTAGTTTTATTTTATTTTTATTTAACTGTATATATAGGTAGTTATTGTTAATTAAATATTTTATAATATGTAAATTTTAATTGAAATAAACGGAAAACTTAAAAAATTAAGAATATTCTTTCACTGGATAGGATAGGATAGATGAACCTCTTTTCCGCACTTATATTCGCATTTGGTCTCTCTGTGAGAGAGAATGGGCCGTAATCCACTATGTGGGCCCAGTGCATGTTAGTAGATGTCACATGTCTTCGAATTTTTGGTTCTAAGACATGCCGGTTTCCTCACGATGTTTTCTTTCACCGATTTGAGAGCAGTGCGCCTGCCTGCGTTCGAACCCACAACCTAGAACATACAAGTCACGGTCGTTACCACTGGGCCACCACTGCTCTATATTCTTTTACTGATAAAAATGGAAACGCACAGGACCGATCAGTGTGGCGACGCTTGGGGGAGGCCTATGTCCAGCAGTGGACGTCTTTCGGCAGAAATGATGATTATGATAAAAATTTACAAAATCGCTGAGTCCCATAGGGTACTTCTTATCTCACAAATATTCCTCTGGGTTAGGCTACAGGAATAAAGCCACGGGATATTGCTGGTTTGAAAGCAAACAAATGCTTTTTCAGTGAATTGGTGTTGAGTTTATTCTGTTACACTAACGAGCAATGAAAAAGTTCCAGTGACATAGCACCAAATTACTCCTACTCCTACGGGAAAGGCTAGCTTAATGACGCCGTCTGCAATATTGAAGTACATTTAACAGCGCATCAGAATATTACCAACTAAAAACGTAAATATTGTGTTCAAATTTTAAATTAAATGTGAAAAAATTAAATTAAGGTATTTGTCGGCATTTTGTGGGTGGCACTTTTTCATTGCTCGGCAGTTTATTTTCTTCAGAAACATCTGTGCAAGTAGTTAATTTAAAAATTTATTTAGTAGTACGATTTTTAATTAACTTATACCAAATTTTTAAAATAAATAGATTGAGCTTTTCATATTTCTTTGAATGCGTTGCGGTTTTAGTCGTGTTTTATGTTTTTGTATTATAAAGAAACTTGGAACTAACTAGGCAAGTAGGTTTACAGCTGCAAATTAGATTCGGGCAGAAGTACTAACACATTTAATTTTCTTACCGAATATATTTCGTTGGTTAAAGTATTTAATTTAATGTTTTGGAGTAACTTTTACTTGACTCTATGACTTATTTGTATAAGCTTTATTTTTCTGGGTAGGTGTTAAAAATTGTAACTGTAACATATAAAACAAGTAGAAGTAACATACAGTTAATAATTAAAACCAGAGTACTGAAAATACACGACTGATATTCATAATTGTCCATATACAGTGCTAGATTATACATAAAAGCTGAAATATAGTAAAATTGATTTTCTTTTGTCGCTTGGTATATTTTAATATTGTATTAATAAAAAAAAATAAACTCAGAATTTTCTTGTCTTTTATTCGATACGATAGCAATATATATTTACTCATAATCACACATATAAAATAAAACACTCGCCTTATTGTTTTTTTACCCGACTATGGCGAAACCAATATTAAGGCTTATGATTTTAGCATGTATGTATGTTTATATTTACGTATGTTCCTCCATAGCGCCTAAACTATTCATCCGATTTAGATAAATAAGGTGTCAATCGATTCGTTATTATGGCCCGGGTAAAATAGACAAAAAAAAGATCCGTAGTCGGGTTACAGTTTTTACTAAACCTTTTGCTTGTTTATATAAATTGTAACCTATGTCACTCGAACCATGATATCAAATCGATTGACACCTCATTCATCAAAAATCAGCTTAACAGTTTAGGTGCTACGGTGCAAAAATCATACAACCCTTCCTGGTTTTGCCGTAGCCGGGTAATGAAGTTCATTACGAGATATCATTCTTGTGTATGTAGGCCGCTGTATAGCTGCAATTCATTAGAAATATGAAGGCGATATCATCCTACTTATATGCCAGTTTATGCTTTCACTACGCGAGCGACTGTAGGACTTAAGATTTATAATAAGAACCACCCACTCCTCATCATAGATCGAAGGCGAACCTACTGTGTGTGTGTATATCCTTTATATCTGCGGTGCATCATATTGCATTACAGAATACAATCTGTTGTGTGACGTAAATAGATATCTAGGATACACTAATATGTAACTGAAAAATTCTGCCATCGCTCGTATTAGTGTCGGCAATTATACCAAGGGTACGTTCTCCCGGAATAAAAAGTATTATTTGTCCATCTCGAAGGTTTATATTCATGGATATACTTTATATTCATGGATAGGTAAAATTAAAAAAAAAAACCATTACAATGCAACATTTTCCTTCGATTTTTAAACAACTGCATCATAAAATAACTTTACAATGCATGTCCTCGAAAAGAGCGTTTTCCAAGCAGCCAAACTGTGCGGCAAGTGTCACTTTTTTTCACTAGTGCTTTTTACTTCTCTGAATTTTTTAAATTTTTTACTCCAACGTCAGCCCGATGCATAGAGTTTTTATTATTTGAAAAAAGGTTTAAAAAATAGTTAATTACAGATTATCATTCATATAAAAGGTAAAATAAAACTAATACTTCATTAAAGGCGTTTTTAATTACTTTAGATTTCGATTTTCATCAATAAATTATTAATTTTAAATATTCAATAAATATGTTTGGCAGAACGTATATTTTACTCGTGCCTTTTTGCGTTACGACGTGACAGCTATTTGCACATGCGCAGTAGATATGCCCGAGGAACTTTTAGTTAATCTGTGGATATGCTGAGCGCGCTTGAATAAGCCCGCCATAATATTAGTTTTTGCATGGTTCAGATATGTTTTTTTATTTCCTCGCACAATGCATAGTAAAATGTTGTATGATACACGTACGTAAGATGATTTCCGACTCGGAAATCACCTACCTTCAACACTTGTAGCATAAATAACTATTTTAATTTTTATAGCACACTTTTAGTTTTTAATTTTCAATACAGTTGTTAAACATGGCGTACTTTCAGAGGCTATAATTATGATTCGAAAATTAAATCTTACGCATAGGCATCTTTCTGTTACGCGGTCGTGACTTTTGTTTACGAGCTCGATCATTAGTTTTGCAGTTTAGTTTTAAATTTATAAGTCAATTTAATAAGTTTAGTAGCATAGAGTTTTCATACATAGAATAAAATGGGATAGATTTTATACGAGGAATAATTAATTATTCCGTACGTTTTAGCATTGAACTCTCAAAAGTCTTTTTAATGGTTGTATAATATATTTAATTACCAGTTTTAATTTAATTATTTTCACATCAATATTTGTCTAAATCGAATAGGCTGTATAGACTGTTTTCGTTGTAAAAAATGACCAGTTCCAAAAACGCGCCTTTAGTTATAAGTCAATTTAAAAAAGTTTAGTAGAAAGGAGTTTTCATACATAGAATAAAATGGAATAGATTTTATACGAGGAAAAATGAATGATTCCGTACGTTTTAGCATTTAATTCTCAAAAGTCTTTTAAATGGTTGTTTAATATATTTAATTACCAGTTTCAATTTAAATATTTTCACATCAACATTTGTCAAAAATCGAATAGGCTGTGTAGGCTGTTTTCGTTGTAAATAAAATATGTGCAGTTGCAAAAACGTGCGAAAATTTTATTTTATTTGTGAATTAACTATTCTAATTCTTTGATTTGTTTTTACTATTTCCCACAACTGTATTGAAAAATATCGTGTGATACACGGGCGTGTAGGTTATTGCAAACTCGTGTCATTAAAAACCCTCACCTTCGGCTCGGGCTTGTTAATGACAGCTCGTTTGCAATAACCTACTTTCCACCCTTGTATCACAATGTACTATTATAGGCGCTTATGGGCTCATTGAAGTACTGTCAGTGTCTAAGGAGGCGCTCGCTGCGCAGTCATGCGCAATGAGAATCTAAATTGCCCGCCATACCAAATATTTTACCGTTTCCACTTTTGTTTTATTGCAACTGTATGAGTGAAGATAAAGTAGTGTATGCAATAGCATATAATTAGGTATTAAAACACTCGCGTAATATTATTATCAAATTCGGCTTCGCCTCATTTGATAAACCTACGCTCGTGTTTTAATAACCCCTATTATATCAGAAATCTAAAGAAAAATGTCATAATGCAAAATTTTATCATAATTTCACACACAGTTGCATACCATTCCCATAAGTACCATTCAACCAAGAATGGTTCATTCCCACAGTTTCTGAATTAAGAAGAAGTTCGAGTATTTGAGAAACTCTACTTAAGCCTGAAACCTGTTAAACTTTGGCATTAAAATAGGGTTTAACAGCTCTTAACTCAAAATACTCAGTGCAGAAACCTTTTAGCTCTCATGAGTAAAATGTGAACCATGTAGGTCGTTGTTAGGCTTTGTAATTAAACGGAATATATAAAGCTGCACCTAGGTTTGTACAACAACAATAAAATTAATTCAAACGGTTGAACATCGTGCTACCCTCGTGTAAAACATAAAATGTCTAATAAATCACTTGGCAAACACTTTAGAAGTGGGAACGGGTCCATAATAGCCACAGCATTAATAGATGTGGATAACCTTAATCAAACTGAAACTATTCCGGGTAGGATTACAATTACTGTTGTGGGGTAATGGGGTTACTCGACTGGTGGGTAAGATGATAGGAGTGATACATGGACCATTGCGGGGCTTGAAGCACCGGGCCAAGTGAAGAAAACTTTAGCCCGAGTTCCGACTCAAAAGGCCAGGATATTGTAGTAGACTAAGTACTGAAGTACTCATGTTTTTCTTCAAGTAGATAAGTTAACTTGATATATAATTTGAGTTCGAAACATTTGATAAAAATCAAAGATTTATGGCCAAAATCAAAGCGTTTCCCATAAGAACTTCGTTGTTTATATTCATGGGTTCTTTCTTCACATCTGAAGTATCATTTCAACTTTCTGTAATGCGTCGCAAATGCAATACTTTACGGCGTACGGAGCAAATATCTGCAATGATACCATCACATGGCGATCGTCATCTGTTTGGTCAGCGAATCGAGTATAGAATTATCTTGTTAGAATCTTTTGTTGTAGTAACACGTAAATTCTCGATGAAGGTCGGTTGTAATAGATATTTATCGTCAGTTAATGCTATGTTTACGCTCCTGTAGGAAAAACAAAGTTCCTATACATTGCCTATAAAAGATATGTTGATACCGCTGAAACTTTTACGATAACAACCTATTTGCTGCTAGTTCATCATCATAGTCTTATTACAAAGTTGGTCTTTAGTTACGCGAAGATTAACAGTTGACAACACACCTATATTCTTCTCAACGTAACATAAATCAATGATTAGTTTAGGACAAAAGTTGACGCACACTTTATACCAACAGATGGTATCTACAAATTATTCTGTAACTTTCCTCTCACATACAAACATGGAACCCAGAATATTATTGTCAGAAGTGACGTATCTCAACGTCAGAAATGTGGTTTGCACACATGTGGGGCCTATCAAGTGGGTTTCAAGTCAAACCAAACATACTCACGGTGGATTAAAATCTCTGTAAATATTGCCAGTGACATCCATGTTGGCACACGGTCGCACAATGGAGTGTCAATTGAACTGGACCCGAGGATCGTGTGCCGAGAGAATTTATAAAATCTGGACCAGACGACCTGTGCTTCCACGTGTCGTGGTTGTTGAAAACTTTCTAAATATTTGTTTTGGTAACGGACATTCCTACAGGAATGTTTTTATATTTTAATGGAGCGTAAAAGTTAATCCCTCGACATTTCAGCGCATCACAATCTTCATTTGGTTTAGTAATTCACCCGGACTCGGGGACTGGGCGAATTAGCATCTGCGCGTGACGTCACAAGTGAAAACAAAGCGTTGTGTGCGTTTTATGGGCCGGAACAAAATACACCAGTGGAAGACAGGACACATTTTTATTCCGCTGTAAACACGTGTTGTTATGTAACTTTGCTTCATAAAATGTACTCTTAATGTTATATTTTGGAGTTTACTGGTTATAAAATGAGGTTAGGGCTGTTGTTTAACTTTAATAACATTGGTTTCGATTACAGTGCTTTCTTTTGACTCGTACACTGTTGCTGTGTTGTATGACGGAGTTCAAACATGGGAGACATTGGTTTAGAAAGTGAATAGATTTATATTGTTGTACAATATTTGCTGAAATTGTCTAAGTTCATTAAGACTTCTTACAGTAAGTCTAATGTCTCAAGAAATGAACCAAAAAGTATTTAATGAATATCTGCGCTAAGTTATTTTTTTTAATAATATTGTAGCATTATGTTTTGATTGAGATACCAACTTTTGCCTCGAACATGTCTTTTGTTTTAGTTAGTTTCAATAATTTAATTCGTTCTTAGCTTAGCTGCGTACTACTGCAAAAAGTAAAATATTGAAATAGGTACTGAAGATAAGCCATAATCTGCATGATCAAGACTGAAAGATCAGATACTGTTCCTAATTACATAATGTCAAGACTAGATATTTTCGCTCAAAATTAGCTATCTGACTTGACGGGGAGGAAGCCGGTGGTCAACCATTTGGAAGTTGACGTTCAATTTCAGAGAAGTAGAAACTTTGTAATTGAAAACTTAAGTATCTTAGAGCTTTATGAAGATTTGTGTCACAGGAAATAGAGATTTATTCGGAATTTAAACTTAAGACCACTAAAAGGACTATTTTACGAACTACCCGAAAACATGAATCCTTATTTATAAAAATTTCGTCGCTATTTAGCGATTAATTTACAAATGTATAGTTCCAAGGGCGTCGCCAGCCGATGGCCTAGGAGGGGGCAAGTTGATATGGAGAATGAGAAAAGTATGAATTGTAGGTAAAGTCGAGAGCACATGAAGCTTTTCACTTGTAGTACGAGCCTTACATCTACAGCGATTGTAATAATATCGGTATAGTTCTCGCCAAACTTCTTGGCCGTCCCGAAGTTGGCTGCAATGTCTGCGCAGTAGTAAATCATACAAAAACAGTACCGATCCGTGCCTTGCGCATCGGAAAGGCAACTTCAGGGCGGCCCAGAAGTTTGGCGAGCACTATTCAGAGTCCAACGTGTAAAGCTACGCAACTCTACCGTACACGTTGTGCACGGAAGAGCGATCAAAATTTTCAACGCTTTTCCGTGTCGGGAAAGAAGGTTTTTGCCTATTTTAGGATATCAACAACGGTTCGATCTGTTGGGTTTGGTTTATATATATTCATTCGCGACGTACGGGAATGATCAATCAAGAAAGTCAAGTCAAAGACTTAGGACAGTGGTTGCTTTACATTTGGCAACTTTTTTTGAATTTCTAGGGGGGGGGCAGCTGCCCCCCCCTGCCCCCCCTAGGCGATGCCCTTGTATAGTTCTCCATACCAAATTGAATTTAGAATCTACTAATCATTTACTAAACAGACACAGACTAACAAATTTTTATGTATATTATGAGTAATATCATAATCCATATCTAAATTATAACAAAAGTTACCCCTTTCACGGCCTTTGCCTTCCTTGCCTAACAATTTTAGCTTTTCTTTTATACAATATAATCCTTATTTCTTTGAGAGCAACATGCAAATGCTTGTTTCTCGTTAAAATATAATTTTATGCTGAATTTTTATTTTGTAAATGAATCGCGTAGAAATACTTTTTTTGGGTCCATTGTTAGAAAGAAGATAAAAAAATAATAGGAAACAAAGATTGACCAGAGACTCTAAGACAATGTCTCTTTGCATAAGCGATGGCAATGGTAAAAATGCCAAATTGTAATATATCGATCACGTGAACCCAGGCGCTTTACTTTGTGTAAATTATTTCATTACCACTGCTCTAAAAACGGTGAAGGAAATCATCTTGAGGAAACCGGTATGTCCTAGCCTAGAACCAAAAAATTGAAGACATGTGACATTCACCAACCCGAACAAGGCCCACGTGGTGGATTATGGCCCATTCCCTCTCTCACAGAGAGGAGGCCTGTGTCCCAGCAGTGGGAACGTTAAAAGGCTGATGATGATCATGAGACTGTTAAAAATAGTGTGTGTATGTAATATTTGTGATGAGTTTTAATTTATTGGACAGATTGAAAATATTTATTGACTATGAATAACATTTATCATAATATATTAATAAGGTTGTGCGCAGAATAAAAGTAGTTCATATTCATAAGTACATTCACCCCCTGAAATATTGCTAATGAATTTAAAGTAGCCTGCAGGTATAATATGTGGCTACTTTTCTGAAACCGTTTTTATTGAAATGTTCGAATAGAATATACAAAAAATAATGAAATAAGCTATACAGGGTGTCCCAGAAATCGACGTCAAGCCGTAAATGGGTGATAGACCAAGTTATAACAGTTCTCAGAAAAATACGAAAAAAAATCTATCTCATGTTTTTAAAAAATTATGTTCACTTTAAAAATTTACTAAAAAAATCAATCCCTGTAATGGTTCTTTAACTCCAATTGCTACAAATCCCATAATTTATCAAATTTTTTTATTATTATGTAATCTTGAATAATGCTTGTGTAGATTTTTGCCTAAAATTTAAAGCCAACTTCTCCTACTTAGAAGAAAATTAAACTTTTTCAAAACCAAATTATTCAAATTTACTGTTTCGCCCAACTTTAACTGACTGTACTGAAAAAAAAATGTACTACGCTAGTTTGGCAAGTAACATGAAAAATTGGCGCATTTAATAAGGATTCAAAAATGGTGTAACACTTGCTAGATTACGTTTTCAATAATTGGTCAAATTTTTTTTTGTAAATATTATCGGTTTTTACCCAAAATGTCCATACTTCCTTAAAATGACTTTAGCTTACCTAAAGCTTTGCTAAACTCCGTTTCTAGTTCGATAGAGACGGAGAGAGTCATTTTACGAAGTGTGAGCGAGATAAGAAATCGAAATTTTACGTAATTTAAGAGCAAAGTTATGATAGTGACTCAACCTTTTTACTTTAAGTCAGGACCAGTTTTCTCATCTTAGAAAAAAAAAAACAAATTATCAGTTTTTTATTTTTTTTATTACAATAAATGTTCAAACTGCCTTCCTTCGACGGCAATGCAAGCACGACATCTTCTTAAAAAAGATCTGGTTATTTTCCGGGCAAATCTTCCCCTATTTACAAAGACAACGGCTTCCGTTATTCTTTCCCGCAGCTCGGCTAAATTCTCTATTGTTTTTGAGTACACTTTCTCTTTTACCGCTCCCCAGTAAAAAAAATCTAGGGGATTTAAATCAGGCGAACGGGGTGGCCACAAGATTGTCCCACCGCGCCCTATCCACCTGAGCGGGTATTCTTCATCAAGATGTTCTCTTACTAAACGGGCATAATGCGCTGGGCAGCCATCTTGCTGGAACCACATTTCCCTGTAAACGTTCAGTGGCACGTCTTCTAATAAATCTGGTAAAGTATTTTGAAGAAAATCCAAATAAACTGCGCCATTCAAAATCTCTGGCAGCTCAAAAGGTCCAATTATTTTGCCATTTAGTATCCCGGTCCACATGTTTACTTTAAATCGATACTGTGACTTATCTTGCCTCATCAAATTTGGATTTTCTACATGCCACTCGTGCAAATTGTGCAAATTCATGTAGCCATCTTTTTTAAATGTTGACTCATCGGTCCATAAAATCTTCTCTAAGAATCGAGGGTCTTCTCTGTGCCTTTCTAGCATCCTTTGGCAAAACGCAACTCTGGGAGCGTAATCCCGTGGCAGTAATGATTGTACTCGCTGTACATGATACGGGTGGAACTCGTTCTTTTTTAAGATTCGGTGGGCGGTACTCTTAGATACACCTGTGCTTGTTTCGATTCCACGTACAGAAGCACTTGGGTCTTCTTGGACTGCTTGTAGTACGACGTCTTCGTACGGATTACGATGTCTTCCTTCACCATGTACTTGGTTAGGGAATCGTCCCTCTGATAGTGAACGGTGCACATTAATAAAAACTCGATGATCTGGGTGACCATTGTTCGGGTACCTCTCACGATAAAGTCTAGCGGCTGCATTGGCATTGCATCTGCATTCCCCATAAACGAGGTGCATGTTCGCATATTCCAATGCAGTGTACACAGCCATGGTAGTACTACACAATCACAGGATCAGCAATAGTCCAGAGTAAAGCACAGGTCGTCAGAAAGAGGAATTAAACAGTCCAAATCACAAGCAATTAAGTCCAGAAAACAACGCAAAAAGTGGTAAGTACGGAATCAACATGAACGAATACGGAGATGCGCAGTAAACAAAGCAGCGTAACGTACTGATTTGTAATTGTGTGTGCGTCTGCGCTTACAAAACAGAACAATAACTAATGCTGTCTCATTCGCACTCATCGGTAAATTGTATCTCCGTTTCATGATAAAGGTTGTGTCACTGATAAAGGTGGCGTCACTCTCTGTCTCGCTCACACTTCGTAAAATGACTCTCTCCGTCTCTATTGAACTAGAAACGGAGTTTAGCAAAGCTTTAGGTAAGCTAAAGTCATTTTAAGGAAGTATGGACATTTTGTGTAAAAACTGAGACTATTTACAAAAAAAAACTTGACCAATTATTGAAAACGTAATCTAGCAAGTGTTACACCATTTTTGAATCCTTATTAAATGCGCCAATTTTTCATGTTACTTGCCAAACTAGCGTAGTACATTTTTTTTTCAGTACAGTCAGTTAAAGTTGGGCGAAATAGTAAATTTGAATAATTTGGTTTTGAAAAAGTTTAATTTTCTTCCAAGTAGGAGGAGTTGGCTTTGAATTTTAGGCAAAAATCTACACAAGCATTATTCAAGATTACATAATAATAAAAAAATTAGATAAATTATGGGATTTGTAGCAATTGGAGTTAAAGAACCATTACAGGGATTGATTTTTTTAGTAAATTTTTAAAGTGACCATAAATTTTTAAAAACATGAGATAGATTTTTTTTCGTATTTTTCTGAGAACTGTTATAACTTGGTCTATCACCCATTTACGGCTTGACGTCGATTTCTGGGACACCCATGCGCGTAAATCTTAATATTAAGATTTACGCGCATTTTCATCAAATCCAAACGAGTTTGAAAATTTCTGCACAATCGATTGGGGAAAAACTGTTTTAAAATTCAGCTGAAAAAATTGACCCGAACAAACATACATTGGAAGTTAAATAGAAGCTTGTAAAAAGAGGCCCGAAGGTACGGTCAAATGGTCAAATGCCACTTTAAATTAATTTATCCGTCTAGAGACATACGTGCATGCCATATAGTTTGGGAATGGAGTTATCGAGTATTCCTCTCGCATCGTTGGCCTCTGCTCAGGAGTCGTGTCAATTAAACAATTCACCTGAAGTGATAGGCCAATAAATTCGAAAGTGCTTCAAGATTTCATTTACCTAAACCAGTTTCACATGACCTTCTGTTCGTCTAGTGAAATTATTCCAATGATCTGTATTGATAAAAGATATTTTTATTATAGACAAGCTGACCCGGCAAACTTTGTTTTGCTATAAAAACACCAAACATTCATCTACCCTACCTACCCTACCCTACCTACCCTACCTAACCCTACCTACCCTATCCTACCTATCCTACCTTACCCTACCTACCCTACCTACCCTACCCTAGCTACATACCTACCCTTCCTTACCTACCCTACCCTACCTACATACCTACCCTACCTATGTAAGTAGGGCACCAATTTTTTTTTCATAAGAACCTTCTCCTAACAATAACAAACACAACAAAAAAAGAATAAGCGAAATCGGTGCAGCCGTTCACGCGTGATGCCGTGACCAAGGGAAATAGGGATTCTTTTTTATGTATATAGATATTTTTACTTTTTTTAAAATTAATTTATATGTTTATTGAATTAATTATTTTCGTTATTTTTTAAGCATGATATTTATATCTATAATTTTTGCATAATATTTATTTTAGGTGTTTCCAAATACTTTTATCGTTTTCATTGTAACTACTCATTTCTTTTTCGTTTTAGTCGGAATATTTATATATTTTTACTAATTTTACAATGTATTGATGTTGCCAGTTTCAAGCATAATTCTTGCCGAAATTTTGTAATTTGCGACTCGAAATATCAAAATACCTACTACCTTAACACATAACAATTCTTTATTTACTATTTGGTGTCTTTTAAAATCGTCGTTCAAAGAGCGTTTTTTGACTTTAGGGTACACTAGCACGAACTATTTTGTGCGCGGGGTTAAAATGCATGCTATATCAACCGACAACACGTGCAGATAGATGCTGTTATGAGCAGTAAGAAGCTAGTTCGCGTACGAATACTCATTTTTGCAAATGAGTAGCGAAATAGATGATGATTTAGAACGAAAACGAGCGCGCGAAATTTTATAAACAGGCCTTTGAGAGTCTGGATATCATGAAAAAACGACTGAATGTATCTGTTCAAAATAAAATGATTTGCATTGTTGAACTATTAATCTATCCCTGTATGGAGGCCGTTTTTCAATTTTCCTTCTTCTTATGGTACTTATTTGCGCCCAAAGATGCGTTAAAATTAGTGTTGAAATATGGAACCTTCGAAGCTCATAGTACCTTTCTAGTCATTATTTTTTTTATTTTTTACTTCCATACAGGGCTAGAAAATGATGAGACAAATGATATCATTTTTTATTTTGAACGTACGTCGTCAAACAGTGGAGTAAAAGCCAGACTACGTTTGTAGGGAAGAATTTTCGACTAGTGTACCCTTTTCGTATATAGATATTATTTGATATAACTAATTCCCTTTCTTGCCATTTGGGGCCTTCAATTAACAGTTACGTATTCCATTGCCTATAAACATAGTCAGCTTAAAAATTACTAAAAGTAGGTAACTTACTCGTATATTTATATTAAATTTTAGAACTTTGGGGGCCTAATATTTTTTGCTCAATTATGATTATGTTTTGTGACCCATACCCTTACTTGATACTCCAGTTCCTAGAGGCAAAAAAATGAATCACTTAAGAGGCAATGACCTCGTTTATCTTGTCTGTCCATCAGATTCATGTTAACCAAACCGCTTAAGAAGAAGATTGATCATCGGTTTCTGATATTAGTAAATCAGATTTTTTCATAATAATTTGTGTACTGGGTTAAATCAAATTAACTAGCGAATCTCGGCAGACGTGACGACTCGATATTCAAAGATTTTTTTGAATTTGGTAAGATACCAATAAAAAAATAAAACGAATATAAAGTGACTACAGATAAACATGAGGTCAACCCGATCAACTGTAGATCGAAGTGTCGCGATAAACGATTGGAAAAATAGCTTAGTAGAAATCGATAGACACTACATCAAGAAAAAGTTAAAAAAAAACACAAGTCACATTTTTATTTCATGCTACATCATTTATCTAGTAGTTGACACGCTTCTATCGACAATCTATTGAACACGTAATTATGACACGATATCTTGCGACAACACCCCGATTCAAACAGTAAAACGCCCTTAACTTTTGAACGGCTGTACCGATTTTCATCAAACATAGCTAAGAACACTCTCGATAAAGTCACCTTTCAAACCTTTCAAAAAATCTAAATCAAAATCGGTTCATCCGTTTAGGAGCTATGATGCCAAATAGATACACAAATACACAAACACCGTCAGGGGATTAAAAAGGATAAAATCGCAAAGCATGATGTTGTTCTGATTTATTGGTATGTCGCATGGACCAGTTAGGGTAGTGTGAATTTAAATTTGCACCTTCGAAAACTTGTGCTCGCTGCGCACACACAAAATTTTGGCAGTTATTTCACTTTTTGCTCCATAATTCATAAAATAAGTGTTTTCAACAACCAAAACTCCTTAGTTTTTTAAAGTTCATTAAATTTGCAACCAGCTAAGAGCAATCGCAACTCTATACCTGAAGTCTACAGGAACCAAGCTTTGCCCTTCTCAAAATATAGCCTGCAAATGTAGGAAGGGATGCAAGGAACTAAGATCTGCGCAGTTACAGGATTTTAAGCCCTTTCTTTTGTGCTATGCACACAAATAGATATTCAGTGGGCTTTATCTTAATTCTTCAAAAATCCATGTTTAACGTCTTTTCGATTTATCTTTTAACTATTAGTCTCATAGACTTCATTCTGTGCAACTAAATGTACAACAACTTTATTTCTAACTAGCGGACGCCTCGCGGTTTCACCCGCGTTAGTCCCGTTCCCGTGGGAATACAGGATAAAAAGTAGCCTTTGTCACCCGGGGATAGTGTAGCTTCCAACGGTAAAAGAACTTTTGAAATCGGACCAGTAGTTTTTAAGTTTATTCGTTACATACAAAAATACAAATCTTTCATATTTATAATATTAGTATAAATACATTTTCTCATAGGACGGGCGATTTTGCCAATATCTTGATCCGAACGGGGCAAAAATTTACAATTAAAGCTTGGTCCCTATAGGGTTTTTAGAGCTGCCGCAGGGCTTAAATTGTTGCAAATTCAATTAGCTTTCAAAAAGTATTTCACCCCAGCCAGTTTCAGCCTCTCGGGTAAGTACAAGCCCCCCTGCATCCCTTTTTACATTTGCAGACTATGGTTTTGAGAAAGTGTGGTGGGGCTGGCTCTTTGTTAGATGCTAGTGGGATTAGGCGACACGAGCTCATATCCCAAACTCACTCGGTGGGGTCCTTCTGTACCCCCAAAAACTCTTGTACTTGGTGGAAGTCGCGGCACGCATACCAATCATGGAAATCCTCGCAGGTCCATAACTTGGTCCCTGCGCATTATAGAACTGCGGATGAGCTTCAATTTTGCAAATTTAATAAACTTTAAAAAAATACAGAATTTGTTTGCCGAAAAACCCATAGTTTATGACTTTACAGCAAAAAGTGAAAAACGTCCCAAAATTTCGCAGTTTTTCGCGTGGTGTGCAGCGAGCACATTTTTTTCGAAGTTGCTTATTTGGATTAACATTACTCTAACTGGCCCATACAACATACTAACAACCCATCATCATCAAAAATCCTACATCAAGCTTTGCGATTTTAACGTCTATTTCTACTAGGCTAAAGTTCAAAAATACGTACCTATGTATATCTATTATCAGATGCTACCAAAATGTCACATGATGAATCCCTTACATTTTGGCATTTCGTCATTGGACATCGAAACCCATCACGTCTGCGTTAATTTAATATGGTCCTGTTACCTGTATAGTAAAATAGTGAAAGGAAACCTGCAATTATACTTAAATTAATTTGGAAATCGCCAACCCACCTTGACCAAGTGTAGTGATTTATGCTCGAACCTTCTCTGCATGAAAAGAGGTCATTTCCCTTCAGTAGGACAGTCACAGACTGGTATTATTATTATCATCATACAGTAAAATCATTCTTCTCGATTTTCATTCCTATTTTTCTCTGGTCTTTATCGCGGGCGGCTATATTTAGGGCAAATGTGGTTTCAAGTGGTGCTTTGGCACCGTTTGTAAGCTGGCGCTTTATCCGCAAGGGATTTTCAAGTGTGATTTTGTTGACTATGTGAATTTTTAAGTCTGCGTTTTAATAGTTGATTTTTTTTCTTCATGCACATTCAATCTGTAATGAAAACATACGATATGGGCGTAGCAAAGAGTCTTAATAGGCCCTTACATAGGACAACAATACAGCTCGTTTGATGCCATACCGGCTACGATAATGAGGTAGCGGATGACCTTCAGGTAGTTTGGCCAGTACGCGCATAGCATCGACCAAAGCTCCTCGATCTCTTTATTATTTGTCGGAGAACTGATCTTTATCAGAAGCCCGACAATCTGAAATAGTCTTTCAAAAGGATATCCTGATATAGTTTTCGACACGTTTGTTGTGTTGTAGAGGTCAGACAGTCAGTCGCTACATGTACAATACTGGTATTCAGCTGCATTGGTTTAGACTAGTAGCTAACTACAACGTTGTTGGGAAAATGTTAGGCATATTAATTAATTCCAGCACTGTCTTGCAAATTTTCTGGTACCTACTAGTCTTGCTACTTAAAGAATATTTGAGTCATTAGAATGTTGTTCTTTGTTCTTAGGTGCAGTGTGTTGCGACGAGGAGTACCGGCTGATCCGTCATCTGATGACGAGATACGACGCCTCTGTGAGGCCCGTAGAGAACTCGTCACAACCTCTGCTGGTAACCTTCGGAGTGTCGCTGCATCACATTATCGACGTGGTTCGTATATTTTTTACTATTATTATATCACGTCTATGTTGTTTGTCCATTTTCACATACAGTTTTTGGATAATCTAATCTTTAAAGAATCTGATGATTTGCTTAACAAAAACAAAGAAAAACGTGTATAATTGTAACAGAAAACGACATACCTGTACATAAATAACAGAAGAGAGAGAGAATTTTATAAATAAGACCCTTTTGTAACCATTCCGGAAAACAGAGTAAATAGTGTTGGACGGATCAGTTGTGGCAATCCTAAAAGAAGTCTAAGAAGAAGAAGATTGGATGTCTATTCAGCTTAAAATGATTATTTTGCTAATAGGTAAAATCGAACCATTTATGACTGAATGTCATGTTTGAATTAAGAATAATACAATAATGAATTAAAATAAAGGATAAGCGAGAATGTTCATTATGAAGTTCATAAATTTATTATATATTTCATAAAAACGAAATTCGACGGATTATTCAATAATGATTCCATTGTGTGTAGAGATTCTTTACACAAAAACCTTTATTGTGTGTATTGTATATGTGTAGGCACGTTAATGTATGAAATATGTTACAATTTTATGGTTATTAACAGAGTGTTGGTGTCAAACTTTATCATTATTGATGAACCGTTATGGGGTGTCATATTATCGAAGAAGAGATGAGGTTTATTCATTCTGTTTTTGTTTGTAAGTATATGTGTTCGGTGTTGGCAATAATAGGGATGATGATATATTAATGAAAACTTATTTTTTACACGTAAAAATACGTTTATACGACGTTGTTCTTATTGTAATCAAAAAATTACGGTAAACATGAAGTCACGCCTTTGTACATTATATTCGAATAAATACGAGGTAGCGAACCCCCACTCCCAAACTTTATTATTTTATTAATTTGGTAAAGCAAAAATATTTGTCTATTATTGTATTGTTATCTGACGGACTAAATACAATTTTATTTTTCGTACCCCGTCATCATTCCTATTTTTGTTATTTCTGACTTTTCATTAAATCATTTTATATTATTAGGCTTTCAGCCTCCTACATATTCTTAGAAAAGCGGTACGTCTAATCTTGCCTGAGATTAGAAAACTAAGATGAAAATATTCCTACAAAATATTCTTCAAAAAGTTATCCTGTATGCTCAACTCACCTACCGCAGCGATTAAACTCCGTCCGCTTCTGAGAAAATTAAAACTGTCTTAGGAACTTTTAAACTAATTAAATCAGGCAATATATAGGCCCATGAATTGTGACGTTGACTTCACTTGGAAGAAGTTCGTAATTGTCTTTAGGAAGATATTTTTGGAGGGAACTTTCAGTTTAAGCGCAAACGTGAGAGCTTTCAAAGAAATTAGGATAATTTTTGAAGAATATGTTTAATATCTGCAAAAGCTATTGGTATTGTGGTAAATAAGGCCAGGCCTTGTTAGAATGTGACTGCACTTTTGACTCTTAACTGTAAATGGTTGATTGTGCTAGCTGTCCAGAGCTAAACAGATATTTAAAATAGTTGTAAAACTGGGTTAGAAGTTATTAAACACAGAAAAATATTCCTTTTACTCCAAGGAACCCATTTATTTTCGAAGGAGATTTCGGCAGGGGCCAATATTGTGGCTGTTTGGCTATCTCGTACCTCAAAGCTCTCCTGTGTACATTTATAATTTCTCAGAAAATAAACTTAAGAAGTGCGAAACGCTTTTGAACGGCTTCATTTCAGAAATAATCTTGGAATTTATTTTGGGCTTTACTAGAACCGGAGAAACAAAACCTTTGCTAAAAGGATTACAAACATTTTTTACAAAACGAAAGAAAAATATAGAGTACATCAGATACTTATCAGAGCAGATGTAAGATTCGGCGATAACAGAAGTTGATTTCGTCAGTAAACAAACTGCCTAACCTTTTCCGAATAATTTTGGAGTCGACTTCAAGTCTAACCGTATTCTGCTGGATACCTGTATTTAACATGGATCGACTCTCTAAGGGATCCAATCAGAAACGAGGTGATCCGGCAGATAACCAAAGTTATCGACATAGCTAACAGAATAAGCAAGCTGTAGTGGCAATGGGCCGGCCATACAAGCCGTAGAAACGATGACCGTTGGGTTAGACGTGTTCTTGAGTGTAGACTGCGAACTGGTAAACGTAAGGTGAGACGCCGTCATGCTAGGTGGAGTGACGATCTTCGCAGGGTAGCTGTGGTAGCAACATGATAAGAGTTGCCGAAAATCGTAGCAGATGGCATGCGATTGCAGAGGCCTATGTCCAACAGTGGACTGCTGCATAGTAGTGGTTGTAGATGTCAGAAAGGCAGTCATCATCATCAGCGTAGGCTGACAGACTTTCTGACATCTACAAATCAGTAACTGGGTGGGTCGGTATTTCTTGGCAAGACTGGTGTCAGATTTAGGATTCAACTAACCGTAACGAGCATCTAAGTCAGTAGGAATCAACATTAAAATCGCAAAGCTTAATGTAGTTCTGGATTTCTAGTATATTGTTTGGATCAGTTAGGGTAGTGTTCATCCAAATTTTCGTAGCGAAATTATGGGGCCTTTTTACTTTTTGCTCTAAAAGTCATAAACTATGTGTTTTTAGGGTTCCGTACCCAAAGGGTAAAAACGGGACCCTATTACTAAGACTTCGCGATCCGTCTGTCTGTCTGTCTGTCTGTCTGTCTGTCTGTCTGTCTGTCTGTCTGTCCGTCTGTCTCCAGGCTGTATCTCATGAACCGTGATAGCTAGACAGTTGAAATTTTCACAAATGATGTATTTCTTTTGCCGCTATAACAACAAATACTAAAAACAGTATAAAGTAAATATTAAAGGGGGGCTCCCATACAACAAACGTGATATTTTTGCCGTTTTTTGCTCGATATTAATAACGGCAACAGGTAGACGCTTGAAATATTCACAGAATGTTTAGTTGTATATTTACTTCAAAAAATAATAATTAATAAATTAAAATAAAATAAATTAAGGGGGGCTCCCATACAACAAAACTTGATTTTTATGCAGTGTTTTGCGATAATGGTACGGAACCCTTCGTGTGCGAGTCCGACTCGCACTTGGCCGGTTTTTTGACTTTATTGACAGCACAGCTCTCAGGCAAATAAACGCCCCCCTGCATCCGTTCTTACATTTGCAGAGTATAATTTTGAGAAGTTCATAACTTGGTTCCTATAGTGTTTATAGAGCTGCGGTTGGGCTTAAATTTTCAACAATTTAAAGAACTTTTTGTTTGCCGAATAACGCATAGTTTATGACTTTTAGAGCAAACAGTGGGAAAAGACCCAAAAATTTCACGTATTACGCAGCGAACACATGTTTTAAGAAGTTGCAAATTTGAATTCACACAACCCTAACTGGTATTTTTATCCGTGGTGCTAGGCAACTGGGCTTATCCCAGTTGTAAACGACCCTTTGTGTCATGCCTTGTTTGTTATGTCTCCTGCTTGGTATGGAGGGAGACAGTTAAATTCATTCTCCGGGACTTCGTCGACCTTCATTGCCTCGGCGCTTTTCTGGTGGTCGCCACTGTTGATTCCGGGTTTAAGCAGTTGCAGTGATTTGGGAATAGTGTGGTGGGATTGTCCTAATAACAATAACTGGTCCATACAACATACTGGGCTAATCAAAAATCTACATATTACTACCGGGACTAACAGCTTAACTTGCTTTCTGAGGAATGGAGGAGTCTCAGTATGCAACGAATGGTCACCCATCCACAGACCGACCTCGGCAAGCATTGCATAAATTCGAAAATCAATCCGTATGGCTATTAGAGTTTAGAAATAAGTTCCTTAATTTAATTAGTAGGAATAACTCTATTAAGACTTATATTCTCCTGAAATATCACAGGTATTAAAAGTTCGCTAGCCAACTAGTGCAAACATTCTTGTAAAAACGTTAGGTAACCAATTAAAGTGTCGATAAAAACAGATTTTAAACCAATATAACCCAGGTATAAACTTCCTAGCTTCCAGGTATCCTTCCTTGGTTATGAATCCTGCAAAGAGAAAACTGTTATTTAGGTGGGTATACATTTTATAAATTAGTAAAGCAGAACCTACATGATAACTACTTTGACTGAGGTACCTATTTAGTGCATAAAAATTGATAGTGTAGTTACAAAAGCATTTTCTTAAATGAATAGTTGCAAAATTGCCAAATTAGCTTAGAGATAGTTCTCTAAGATAATTTGGCAATTTTGCAACTAGAACTAGTTGTTTTTTTTAGAAGCTTAGAAACATAGACGCAAGGGTAAGGAGATAGCTAAATAAAAAATAAAATCAGCTAACTGTGTGTCCTTTGTCTCAAACCAAATTTTTGATCAAATAATTAATAGGTGCAGATTCGTATAATAAAATAAAATAAAGAAGTAGAAGGTGATGTACCTTGTTGTGCCCTCCCACTAAGTAGGGAGATGTATCTTCTACTTCGTGAGTGAGTGAGTTTTCTCAGTGAGTGAATAAGTATGTCGTCTCCATTGTCTTTGGGTAATCAATCAATCTGGGTCTAACACATTGGATGTTACGTTTTTGCTTTCAATTGCCAAGACACAGTTTTTGTCCCCACTTAGTTTTTCTTGGATGTACTCCATTCTTGTTTAATTTCTTTTGGTCTTAGGAGTCTATTAGCGAAGATTTCTTTCTAGGTTACGAAAATAAAAAGAGAATTTATTTTATGTTTTAGATAATCATTTCTTGTGGATGTAATTAGCAATAATTTGTATTTATAGTTGTTTTTCATCTTTGTTTAAGTTATTGTTATAAGTAACTTCTGCATCGTATTTCTTCATTAAGTAATAATGTACTTGATGAACTCTAGGACTTGACACTGATTAAACTCTAGGATTTTTTTTTGTCCTTTTTGGCACAGTTCATAACGTAAAACACATGAAGTATAAATCTTTTGTTCAATACATCATTTATAAAAAAAAACGTTTCAACTTTTTGAAACGTTTAAACACTGGTTAGCAGATTCTAAATTCAAATTCTCCATAGAAAATTTGAATTAAGAATCTGTTTGTCAGTTAGTGATCTTTTACAATTAAGGCTGAATATATGTTCATGCATTGGTTCTCGGAACTGCAAGAAACCTAGCTTTCTAGTACATAATAAACAGAAGGTTTAATTAAATATTTAAAAACATGATAGCAGAGACATTTTATTCAGTCGTGGAGATTCAATAAAAGTTCCATTTTACTTTTTTATTCCTTTGATTGTGTCGAAACTTGACAGTCAATAGACGAAGTTTTTATTTCATTGGGCATGATGTTTTTGACCCCTTTTCCTTGTCAAGCTGTCTTTGATCTTGTCTTTAACCCATTTGTACAATAGCATTTAAAACTCATAGTTTATGTAGATACTAGCTTCTGCCAGCGGCTTCGCCCGCGTGAAATTTGTATTCCTGTAATAAAATATATCTATCTATCTCTGTGCCAAATTTCATCCATATCCGTTCAGCCGTTCTGGTGTGATTGAGTGACAAACAAACACACATCCAAATTATCGCATCAATCACCAATCAATATAATCAATCAATCAATATCATCAATACATATAATAAATCTGTAGAAAAGTCGTTATTGTACATCGATCATCATATGATGAATGATGTATGATGATGATATCATCATACATATTTTGGTGACCTGTAATACAGGTTCTCATTACCTACCACGGGCAGAAGAGTTTCATGACCATTTGTTTTTATGCCAAATAAATAAAATAATAAGAAATATGAATATAATAAATCTGTAAAAGGCGTTTTTGTACATCGAACATATTTGCAAAAAAAATTGCCAGGGTGTTAAACGATCAACAGAACCCAATTGCCAGCATTTTTGGAATTTTTGTCTGTTTAGTTGTGCAAGCATCACGTAAAATGGACGAAACCAGGTATTACGGATATCTGGTTTCGTCCATTTTAAGTGATGACTTTTATACATAAAAACTGTGCGTCACTTGAAGTATTACTTAGTTTTTGTTTCATCGCAATCGGTTCACTCTATTAAAAGATATATGAATTTAAGATGTTCAAGAAGTAAAATATCGATCGCAATTCAGATACGCGGACAGTTATACCATATTCGATAAATGGCGTTTTGCATTTGACGTCATTTTCTGAATGGCGGTGTTAAGATTCTCCACGAAAGAATGACACTAGATAAAAAATTGATAGTTAGGTAGATATGTAGGTATGTGGGTATGTAGGCAGGTAGGATGGAGTAGGTAGGGTAGGTTAGTAAGGTAGGGTAGGTTAAGACGCTAGCTAGTTGATTACTAGCTTCTGCCAGCGGTTACGCCCGCGTGAAAGTCGAAAATTATTCCAAGGGAACATATTCCTGGGATAAAAAGTATCCTATGTGCTATTCCAGACTATAATCTATCTCTTTGAAAAAAAGAAATTTCATCAAGATACCTCCAGCTGTTTGACCGTAAAGAAGTAACAATCATACAAACACACACACACAAACAAACTTTCGCCTTTATAATATTAGTGTGAAGTGTAATTTAGTAAGTCTTACTAATATTTTAAACTAGCACATTAAGATAATACTTGCATTATAATAATATATAAAACTTACATTGTATAAAACTTACATTAAGATAATCTATCTGACGATCTAGACAAAGTGTAATTCTGATAATCTAATGGCGATAGCGGTCATCATGCCAAAATGTTTGTCTCGTGATATTTCAATAGCTCGTGGCATTCTCATACATTTTTGTTATTTTGTGTTAATAAAAGAGTTTCATGTTACTAAAAGAGTTATGAATATAAATGTGGATGGATGGAGAGGGAGAGGAAGGAACAAAGAAAAGATAATATAATATATCTTTATTTATATAAAAACAGATTGCAGTACATGTAACAGTTTTACAAAGTAGGTATCAATCAATCAATCAAACAAATGTTTTTTATTTCACATAGGCCTACATGGGCACTTAAAAAACGTCGACAAAAGGTGCACGGTTCGGGTTGGTCGTTTCCTGTGGAGAAGAACTGGCAAGAAACTCCACGGTTACTCTTTTAAAAAATTGGTTTGTTTTTACAATATTTCCATGTTACAGCATTAGTGCTTAGGTATGGGGGAACAACGTAGGCCCGACAATAAGTCGTAAGAAACTAAAAAAAAAGTTTGTATAAACGAGATAAAGAGTTAACAAATGTTAACAAGCATCTAGAAATCCAGAAGGCCTACAATGTTCACACATTCACAAAACAATCGGTAAAAGAATTTATACAAAGCAAAAAAAAAATATAACAAGACTAAATTTAACATGTAGTTGTAAATCTCTGAAAATCAAGTGGATGACGTGCTGTCCTCCTTGCTACAGTGCCGATACCCTCTAATTGTATTACTACAATTTAATTTTTACAAGTTATTTTTTATCAATTTTTAAAATCTGTAGATATTAGTTGAGTCACTAGAGATTTTGTTTTTGTTTTGTCATTTTATAATTTATTTGAATATAACTTCCATTTGAGTTCATTTTAAATTATTAATTTAAATTTAATTTTAATTTATTTATTTCAATTTAATTTTAATTTATTTATTTCAATTTCATTTTAATTTATTTATTTCAATTTCATTTTAATTTATTTGCAATCATAAATTTCGATACAATTTTAATTTATAATCAATCATTTGTATTACATACTTGTACGCTCATGACTAACATAGTTTTAAGATAATGTAATACTAACAAAATATGGACATTTTAATAGTCTGATTTAAACGATTTTTTTATTTTTTTTTATTTATTATTAGCGCGAGAGAGAGATGGACTGTGTGAGGAGTGATATGAAAGAAAAGAGAGTTAGTGATAGCGCGACAGGGGACAAGGGCAGGAAGATGATGATGATGAATTTTGTCTTGATTGAAGCTTTCGTTGTCTTTGGTCTAGAACCTCTGTTGAGTTAATTTACGAGAACTATACGAGTATGATAAAGGACATGTAAAATACCGACCTAGTTTACTAAATACTTTCCATCGTCGACTCTGTCTCTGTCACCTCTGACCTAGACTCAAGAGCAAACCAATCATAAATAAAAAAATATAAAAAATATTATTATTATTATATTAATACTTTATTACACACCAAAAAAAAAACATTACACGTCATATCTTTTATAATTACTTAATACTATGGGTACAAAGGCGGTCTAATCGCTGACAGTTACTACCAGACAACCTTTATTACTGACTTTTCAAATAATAGTATTAAAATTCTTAAACAAATTACATTTCAAGTTTAAGTAGAATTTAACATTTAGTTAAACACGATAAAACTGAGATTTTCATTAGAAGTTGCATTGTTTGAATAACCACGGGAATTTTGTTGTTCTTAATAACATTCCACTACCCTATATGTGGGTAAATGTATTCCATACCACACAATATAGATACATGATTAACAGAGTTTTCTTATCCCAAGGGAACATTATACCGGGATGAAAAGTATCCCGGACTATAAACTATCTCTGTGCCAAATTTCATCTAGATCCGTTCAGCCGTTCTGCGTGATTGAGTAACAAACATCTACTTACCAAGTTTCAACAGCATAGTTCTTATAGTGTCAAAAACGGATGGACAGACAGACATGACGAATCCATAAGGGTTCCGTTTTTTGCCATTTGGCTACGAACCCTAAAAAGGGTAGTAGGAAAGTAGAAATTATAGGATATTAGGATTCTTTTTTTGTTATTGTTAGGCTCGCGCTTGACTACTATCTCACCTGATGGTAAGCGATGATGTGGTCGACGGTGAAGCACACTTTCCTAGAAGAAATATTTTCACTCTTGACTTAAAGACCCCTAGGTTGTAGTTATCGGGAAACACAGACTCGGGCAGGGAATTTCACTTCTCCACAGGGAACTGTAACGTGGAATTATAGTGGAAAAGCAAGGAATTATGAGCAAATATTCTCAAACATGGCGATAGTAACTACATTTCGGGGGAGCTCGTGAATTTCCGCACGTTTTATTAAATTTCGTAGGCAGGTGAATTCGGAGCGAAGTCATTCGTCGGCCGTGCTTGCCGTAATACCCTTCCTTAGGCTTATGACATAACATTACGCTTGGAGCGGTAAATAGAGGTAGGTACATCTCACGTAGTTGTCATTGGCATATAAATGTAATTTCCCTGACATTCAAAAGTGCTGTAATAAACGCCACTTTGGGTCTAATTGAAATAAATTATTAACTTTCTTACGGGTTACTGTCAGCCTGAATTATCTCACAATTGGGCAAAGTCCTCCCCCATGAGTTCCCGCCATCTTCTGCATAGTCTGTCGCAACATCTTTTTTTTATGGAGAACCCTAATAGGCCACCCATTGCCATGAAAGCCATGCTGTACTCTTAAAATATTTGTGTACATAATATTCTTGAAAGGAATATTGTACTCGTAGATCCATGCAGATAATACCTACATTAAATTGACTGTAAATTGTTTGTACTTCATAGAAACACAAGTAAGAGATACAAACAGACAATTTCACTTTGTAATGTTAATTGAAAATTGTGGTGTCCCTTGTAGATTCTTGTTCTACTATTCCAAAGTTGTGGTTTATAGTAACATCCCTTTATCAATTCAAGTAACTAAATAAGTAATTTCCACGTGTAGTAACTGAGATAACAAATGCGATCACTTGGATTTAGAAATAACTTCCTTTTTCAGCGGTTTCGCCCGCGTGAATGTCTTAAATTATCACATGGTTTATAAAAAGTGGCATGTGTCCTGATTCAGATCAAGGATTGCGTGCGTTGGTGTGCCGTAAGTCCGTTCAGCTGTAATATTCGAACATAAAAACTTTTATGTATATATTATTATAGGAAGAAGGATACCAAGGGAAGTAGTCCAACTCATTCCTTTGGCGCTACTACCCTTTGTGGGTCTTGGCCTCCTCAACGATCTTCTTCCATTTCGCTCTATCACTGGCCTCCTTTCACCAAGATGTTTTCCTTCCTATCCTCTTCAAATGTTCCTCGACACAATCCATCCAGCGCTTCCTTGGTCTTCCTCTGGGTCTTTTTTTATTCGGAGTCCACTTGGACATGACTCTAACGGCTCTGGTATTGCCCATTCTTTCCAGGTGACCTCCACATCTGAGCCTTTGCGACATAAAGAACCTGACAATCGTTTCCCCATTGATCAGGTTTTGAAGTAGTCCAACTAGTCATATAAATAACCGCAATTTTGATATCAAATGAGAAATAATCAAGTGTTTTAGAACTATATTTACACAATAGGTCTAGATTAGATGTTAGATACATATCTTAGATTAATTTTCACAAGATCCGAATTACAATTAAATGTCACGATTATATCAGTACATAATTAAAATTACTGAAACACAATTTTACAAGCGATTTCGTTTTATTTTCGTGCATACTAAGATGCAATTTGTATTTCGAAAAGATGATAAACAAATCATTTTGTCTTTAAAAGTCACTCACTAAAGAATCTAATCTATTATGGGTTTATATAAAAATCTGCTTATCAGTTCCCTTTTGTATTTGTATATAGGTTTGTTTTTTTTTAGAATATTCAATTGTATATATGTTAATAAATTTCTAAAAGCTTATCAGTTGATAAACTCCTAAGAGATTTTTATAAATAAGACCCAAAATACATCCCTAACACACAAACTTACTTCCGCAGCCAAGCCTGTGCTCGTACATTTGTCAAATGTAAATTCTACACGAAATTGTTACCTAATAGTAATAATTTTCACGTTATGTGGCTCTCCGTACTGAATAAACGGTTCATTATATCTCTCTACATGCCCTCATATAAAATGAGGGTGTCACATTCATCCTGCCATTTATCTGTGTCTGAAATTAGTTGCTTACTTGTTGAATCATACACAAAAAAAGTACTGTGAGACAATATCGTGATTAAACCTTGGATTATCAAGCACGGATTTCTGAGAAATACCAAAGTATTTACTCATACCTTTTGAAATAATATGAGTGCGAACCAATTTAATTTCCTAGCACGAAATGAAATTACTACTTACCTGTAAAATATTGCCTTGTAATCTTCTCTAACATTAGGCGATTGTTATATATTAGGCCTTAAGTTTGAATATCTCAGATAAAATTTGCAGATTCTTTATTCAAATTCTCTATAGAAAATTTAAATATAGAATGTTCTAAGCAATCGCCAGAGTGTCGAGATTTTTATAAATAAACGGGTTTATGTCTAGTCTCACTTGTTTGATCTTATGTTTTTTCTAAAACAAATTATATCAAACAATCCATTAAAATACACACCCTATAGTCCCTTACAAACTAATAATATTGCTCCCCACGCCATGAAAGGAAACCGCTATTATAAGACAGTTTTTCCCTTACGCAAAGTAACCGCAACTTGTTGTTGATGTGGTTAAAGCCCCTCTTAAGCCCCAGGGCCTTGGGGCTTGGATTATGTATCAGAAACCCCCGACAGGGTTGTATACTTGTTTGATTTTGCGAACCATCGATTAGGACCTTGTTAATTTGTGTGTGTTTGAAAGATAAATGTTGTTTTAAGATAAAGCTGCTTAAGACCGTAGAAATTAAGTGCATTTTCATATGTAGAATGTATGTTGCGACATTTCAATCAATCTGCCGAGACATTTTTCGCATTATTCCCAAACCATTGCAACTGCTGAAAGCCAGAATCAACAGTGGCGACCACCAGAAAAGCGCCGAGGCAATGCAGCTCGACGAAGTCCAGAATAATTAATTTATCTGTCTTGGATCCCGTATCGAAATTAATCAGAAAAGAATAAAGAAGGAATACAAAAACAAAATTTCCACTTCCCTCCAAATCAAGCAGGAGACAGAATAAACAAGACCAACAGGCTCAAAAGGTCGTTTACAACTAGGATAAGCCCAGTTGCGTAGCACCACGGATAAAAATTTACATTAATATTATTATTATGGGTGCTAACAGTGTCCAGTTGCCAAAGCATTTCCTGAATATATATTTGGGTTGGCTTCCAGTCTAACCGGGTGGAGAAGAGTATCAGTATTTTACAGGGAGCGTCTGCTTACTTGCCCCTAGGCAAGACTGATGTCAGTTTGCCTGGCTTCTTACTTAACGTGGTAAAATACCTAGGCACGGAGGAGTCTCGCTATTTATTTATTCTTTCATTTATTTATTAGTTTATACTCGCACTGGAACACCTTGCAGCAATAGGGCTATTTCCTGGGCAGCAAAATGATAATTCTATTAAGTCCGTCAGTGAGATTATAAAATAATATTGGACACGTATTTTTTGCTTTATCAAATAAAAAAAAAATTACAAAGATAAAGCGCCTCAAAGTTCAGGACTGGGGGCTTGTGACGTTACTTTATCAGTATAAAAGTGTAGCACACCGTGACGTCACATGACATTTTAATACACTGTATCTTCGTATTATTGTATTTACGTGGCAAACTAAAAAATAAGTGTCCAAAATTTTTAGGCTATCTAACTGACGGACTAAATGACGGACTAAATGACGGACTAAATAGATATTGTTTGTCAACATCCCTAGTTCACCAATGGAGCACAATCTTATAATAAACTCCAGGTTTCCTCACAATGTTTTCCTTCACCGTTGTCAGCAATGTCTAAGATAAACTAAGTGCATATGAATTAAAAAAGTCACATTGTTACTTGCCCGGATTCGAACTCACAACCTCAAGCACGAGAGACGAGGTCTTAGCCACTGGGCCACCACGACATGTGGCTTTGTAAAAATGCTTAACCTTGGAGACTGCCGTGCGGCTATTATTCTTTAGCCAGAAGCTTCTCTCTGTATGTAGCTACATTACACAGTACATTTAATATTTCTCGTATGTATAAATTCAGTGTCCCCGGTTCTGTACGACATTCCGAGCTCCAGTACCTAAGGTGAAGGCAAAAAACAAAAAGGTTTGTTCAGTTATTTTAATTTCCAACGCGGAATTTTTCTTCGGATTTCAAGCATAACAGCGCTTAAATCTGGTTTTTAAATATAGAAAACAAGAGGGAAAATTGTTCCGTTAACACAGCTTGTAAACAAATTGCAAAGTTACGCCGGAAAAGCTTATTTGAATTAATTTTCAGTGAAAACTTATGAATACAACATGCAGAGCTATCTGAAATGAATAGTAATGACTTTTCATTCCTAGATGAAAGTGAAATGAAAACGCTTTCCACATTTGCGTGTTTTATTAAACGAGTATGCAACTTTTATTGTACATATTTTTATACGTTGGCACATCATAATCAGGTCATCATTTACATAGTATAAAACACTTAATTAACAATAACTACACTACTACTACTACTATATTTACTTAAATCTACGAACGCGTATAAAAAGGGCAGGGCTCATTGGGCGTCAACAGATTCGTCCACATCGCTGTCAACTTGAAAAGTGCCCAGAACGCTTTCAGCATTGCCACGTTTGATGGCAATGCTGATTCTCAGTCCGAGGAAAAGTCCTTCTTCTTCTTATTCGAATTGAATTCCTCTACATTACTGAATATTGTTAAGGCCTTCACCTCACTTACGTACGTCTCTAATTTGAGGGCACATCGTATTTCCCTTCAAGCAATTTCACTCACATTTAAGAGATGAACATTCTTTGAAGTAAATTCCATTTTCTCAAACATGCTTGGAAATGAGATCATTATTTTGACAACCTTCTTCGAGATAAATCGAAATTGCTGTACTGGTCAAACACATGCGCGCAGCGGCCGGCAAAAGTTGTATGAAAATCCATATCTGTCGTGTCTAGCGGCCAAATAAATTCCATAGTAAACTCATATCTGTCGTGTAGTTTAAAAATGGAACGATGTTTTACTCCGAAACATGGCAACCAAGGAGGTAACTTATCAAAGGTTTTATTTAAATTTCGAACTGGCTTGCAAATAGAACGCGGGAACAATTATTGTTGTTCGTCATTGTTTTTGACAAAATGAGTTCTAGGTACTACTTAGTTTTAATTTCCGCGCATTATTTGAGAAAAGTACTATACAAGCCTTGGCCACAACTAGGCATTGATGGACTTACGTATGTATGCCTCGGCTTCGCCTCGGCCCACATTTGCACGTTCGTCCATCAATGCCTATTTTGCTGGCCGCTGCAGTAATGTACTATTAACTCACTGTTTCTATGACAGACAACTGGCATATAAACCGAATAACCGGAGAACCGAGCACCCGCTCGGTTCTCCGGTTATGTGTATGTCTAAAACCAGGATATTTGTGATATATGTCGTAGTATGTTTCTGTATTTTAGTATTAACGACATACCTGTTTGCGGAGGTGCAATTATACATATTAGGTACACCTAAATTTTAGTATATTAACAACATACCTGTTTGCAGAGATGCATTTATACATATTAGGTACACCAAAATTTTAGTATTAACAACATACCTGTTTGCGGAGGTGCAATTATACATATTAGGTACACCAAAATTTTAGTATTAACAACATACCTGTTTGCGGAGGTGCAATTATACATATTAGGTACACCTAAATTTCGCCCCTATTGGGGGGAGCCTATTGCTATCAACCGGGCACAAATCCAGACTCCAAGTGTTCACGTAAATCTTCTTCTTCTTTCGTGTCGATTAACTAAAACTATATAACCATTCAGATTTTGTCTGACTAGTATGTATCTACTCAGACAGCTCTATCATTTGCTACGTTCAAATCCTGTAAGGTGGTCGGGCATGTAGGGCAGACAAGGAGGTGGGTCATGTCTTGCGAAGGAGCCCCACACTGGCACTGTGCTTTGGATGGGTCTATGATATTCCATTTGGCCAGGTTGTTTTACAGCGGCCAACCTTGGTCCGCAATCGGTTTAGGGATTTCCAGATTGGTCATTGCAGTTCGTTTCCAGGGGGGCAGTTGCTTTGCCGGGGTGATAGAGTATGGAGTAGTAGGGTGTGAACGTTTCCATAATTCACATCTCTCGTCAGTTGCGTTAGCTTTCAAGGAGGTCAAGTAAATATAAGCCAGATTATTAATTTTGTACAGTGACTTTAATGTTTAGTACCGCTAAGCTCGATAGATGGCGTTGGCGTCGAGATAGATCGCACTATCGTTATGTTATAGTCTTAGTACCACTAAAACTCTATAGATGGCGTTGGCGTCGAGTTAAATCGCGCTATCGTTTTATCTCTACAAGTCGAACCTCGTTCACCAAGTTAATACTGAGAAATGCCTCTGTAACACTTTCCCCAACCCAGGAATCGAACCCAGGCAGGATCTTATCACGATCTTCCATGAATCACGAGGCAGCATTTTTTGTTATAATGATCGTAAACTACGCAATGCACTTTCTGGATTAAATTACACCCATATCTCCAACACATATAACATTCATAAGTTGATAAGTTCGTTAGACAAACTACTCTAACTAGAAACTTAGCTATCCACATAGTAAACTCTAGTTTGATAACTTAAAGAGTGAATAGTTAACGTCTAATCTTGACGTTATTTCAGTAACTGTAAACTTGATAATTTCTACAGCTAAGTGGGCCTGAAAGTTAGCGTTCATCGTACCACTATTATAAACGCGAAAGTTTGTGAGGATGGATGGATGGATATTTGTTACTCATTCACTTTCACGCAAAAACTACTAAACAGATTTTGATGAAACTTCACAGTTCTATAGCTTATACATCAGAATAACACATAGGCTATAATTTATAAAGATATTGGGGAAGTAATAATTTCTCGCGGATGGAGCCGCGGGCGGCAGAGCGGTTTGAAATAAACTGCCGAGCAATGAAAAAGTTCCACCCACAAAATTTATGAAAAATAATTTAAAATTTGGACACAATATTTCCGTTTTTAGTTGGTAATATTCTAATGCGCTGTTAAATGTACTTCAATATTGCAGACGGCGTCATTAAGCTAGCCTTGCCCATTTAGGAGTAATTTGGTGTTATGTCACTGGAACTTTTTCATTGCTCGCGAGTGTAATTCTAATGTCCTTATTATAAGTATTTGGTAAGTAGCAAGGCATGGGCCGAAATCTTTCAGTCGATCGTAGTGCTCTCTATAGGACATTCTCTACTCAAGGTGTGTATGAATAAACTGTAAATCTTGGAAATGGTCCGTGAAAGTAACGATTAATGACCCCAATTGTTTATTTCCTTACTAATTATTTTCTTATTACCTTTTAATAGAGGAAAATAGAGCAGTGGTGGCCCAGTGGTAACGGCCGCGACTTACAAGTTGTTGGTCGTGGGTTCGAACCCAGGTAGGCGCTTTACTTTGTGTAAATTATTTCATCACCACTGCTCTCAAAAACGGTGAAGGAAAACATCGTGAGGAAACCGGCATGTCCTAGAACCTAAAAATTCGAAGACATGTGACATCTGCCAACCCGCACTGGGCCCGCGTGGTGGATTACGGCCCATCCCCTCTCACAGAGAGGAAGCCTGTGTCCCAGTAGTGGGAATATTAATAGGCTGATGATGTGATGATGTGAGAGAAAATGTGCATTGTTTAGGTATATATTTATTTATTATGTACTTTATAGTACAGTAGCGAAGTCGAGCGATTTCGCTTAACATATCTGGCAACATCACGACATTGTGTTTCACAAGGCAGTCGATGCCACAACTGAATGCTACGCTGCAATACATAATATCCGAGCGATGTTGCCAGACATATCGAGCGAAGTCCGGCAACGTTGCGCTACTTCAGTCGACGTCGCTGGCGACACGTGTAGCAAGACATTTGTTGCCTAGTGTATCCCTGGCTTTATACCTACATTCGAAAGAGGAACTAAAACTAAAACTCCCCTTCTGGGCGGCCTTATAGCATTCCACGATCTTGTCCAGGAAACCTGGTATACATATAATGTACCAAGTAACTAATCAATGCACTATGTATAATACCCGGGAAATATGAATCTAGTCAAGTAAAATCGGGCAATGTATTCATTATACTAATTTAAACTTCTATATGTATGACATTGTCTGGACATTATGAATATTGGTACGTAATGGTTGTGCAATCCAATGAATTAGTCCAAGCGAGCGAAGCGAGCTCGGCACGGCAAGCTTAGGGCATCCCGACAAGGATAGCTTGACGGGAGTTGAAGTGAGCTAGCAAAGCAAGCGAACTCAGCTCCCGTCTTCTCCTTCATGTTAGGTAACTTTAGTCCCTGCATATAGAAATAGGCTCCATCGACTTTGTTGGTACTTAAATAGCAATCGTACTTAACTAATATAATTTAAAAATAATCATCTATATATTACCCGGCTGAATAAGGGATGGGCATTTATCAGAAATCCCGGTCAATTTAATTATTTCATTAGTTTTTAGCATATTGCCTACTCATATTGGGCATTATTCAAATTGTATGGACATGATGAATAATGCCGTATTAATCACTTGGTCCATAACTTAAACGTGGGTAAGGTTTATTATAGAGACATTTGTCGTTATCGAACATTATATTATATGGAATTACATGCGACTTGGCACCCTGGCCAATTCATACATTAGTGGTGTGGTTGGCGGTCAAACTAACTTAAGAGTAGACTAGTCGACGGCACGAACTATTTTGTGCGCGGGGTTAAAATGCGTGCTATATCAACCGACAACACGTGCGGAACAGATAAATGCTGTTATGAGCAGTAAGAAGCTAGTACGCGTACGAATACACACTTTTGCAAATTTTTTGCGTAATGGTTGATGATTTAGAACGAAAAGGAGCGCGCGAAATTTTATAAACAGACCTTTGGGAGTCTGGATATCATGAAAAAACGACTGAATGTATCTGTTCAAAATAAAATTATTTGCATTGTTGAACTACTAATCTATCCTTGTATGGAGGCCGTTTTTCAATTTTCCTTCTTCTTATGGTACTTATTTGCGCCCAAAGATGCGTTAAAATTTGTGTTAAAATAAGGAACTTTCGAAGCTCATAACTTTCAAGTAAATTTTATTTTTACTTTTTTGCTTCCATACAGGGCTAGATAATGATGAGACAAATTTATATCATTTTTTATTTTGAACGTACATCGTCAAACAGTGGAGTAAAAGCCAGACTACGTTTGTATGGAAGAATTTTCGACTAGTGTAATCTTAAGCGTCAAGTATTGGTGGAGCCAACACTAAGACTTGGCCAACGTGATTCTTGCATTAACATGCAAATATTGGTTTATTTACCTATTTGGGTGTATTGATGACGGACAAGTAAATCGTTGCATTGGCTAGATGGTGCGAAGCGTGCTAGGAATTCGTGTACTGGCCTCTACTTTCGAGAGAAAGATTACTATCACTACATATTATAAAACAAAGTCCCCCGTCGCGTCTGTCTGTCTTTTATTTCGGAAGTTGGTGTTATAGAACGAAGACACGAAAACAGAAACACCGAAAAAGAAGTTATTTTTCACTTTGTAGTGTTTTTTAGAAGTCGATTGTATCTTTATTTATTGCGGTTCATGAAATCATGAGTAAGGTATATAGGTACCTGAAAAGGTGCCATTTTATTTTATCATCTAACCATTTTACTTCTTCATCGTGCCAGCGGCACGAAGAAGATGGTGCGTTTAAAAATATAAATTCACATTTTTAACTTTGATACTTGCTGATGCCGCTTTGTCTTGCGGCAAGGTTTATTCATCGGTTTTAATATAATTTCCATCAAGGTCGGATAAAGGCTGACGTGCATTTTCCTGATGGAAAATCTGTTTTTGTTTTCAGACCAATGAACCGGGTAATCTTTGCTTTTTAGTGAATTATAAAACAAGCAATGCAAAAGTTTCTGCTTCAGGTAAAGGCAAATTGATATTGCTCTTATACTCCGTGGGTACTGGGTAAGTATAAATGTAGTATTAATTAACTTCTATCATTCGTCAGTTGTAAATTTTAACGGGGCTGCTAAATCGCAGTAATATTGTAAAGGCGAAAGTTTGTGTGTGTGTGTTTGTATGTTCGTTACTTCTTCACGCTTAGAGAGCTGGACGGATCTGGATGAAATTTGGCACAGAGATAGATTATAGTCAGAAATAGCACAGATACTTTTTATACCGGGAATATGTTGCCTCGAGATAATTTTCGACATTCACTCGGGTGAACTCACTGACAGAAGCTAGTTGTAACATATCGGCCACTGATTCAGAGCAATATTAATGTCTGTGATGTCAAATGAATACAAAAAGAGTAAACATCCGGACATGTATGTGAGTATTTTAATACGTGTAATTTGTAAGTTTATCTTAGAGAGCATTGTCTGGTACTACAGAAGCTCTTCTGCCTAGTCTTTTGGAAATATAGGCAGGGTTTTTACGGTTTATGTCATCACCGAAGTCAGTGAAGGCATAATATCGCGAGGAATCCTGAACTTATAATAATTCTAAAATCACTAACTCACCTTGAAAAGCGTGAAGGTTAATGCTCCTGCCTTCTTCTTAAGAGAAGAGTCTTAGCCCTCATCATCAGCCTTATAATGTTCCCACTGCTGGGACACAGGCATCCTCTCTGTAGGTGTGTAGGTAATGGGCTTTAATCCACCACGCGGGCCCAGTACGGGTTGGTGGATGTCACATGTCTTCGAATTTTTGGTTCTAAGACATGCCGGTTTCCTCACGATGTTTTCCTTCACCGTTTTAAGAGCAGTGGTGATGAAAGAATTTACACAAAGTAAAGCGCCTGTCTGGGTTCGAACTCACGACCTAAATCACGTAAGTCGGGGCCCTTACACTGGACCACCACTGCTCTCAGCCCTGCAGAGAGACAATTATGTGGTCAAAAATGTTAAAGCGTTTCCTTTTCAAAACTGAAGTAGAAAGAATAAGATTATTCAGTTAGCAAGGAAGTCGGGGTGATAACTCAACCGAGAGGCACTTTAATCGCTTCTCATTATACCTATTGCCTAATTTACCAAAAACCTAATGACGACATTATGCTCTTAATCAAATTATGTTTTTTTACAGGTCTATATTTAAAGTACTCTGAAAACTAATTGGTTGGAAAAGGTTGCTCACATAAATCTACATAATAAAATAAAGGTTTTCCTTCTACGACTTCAATTAATATTTTTGTTTGGATTATTTTCTAATTACATTCAGATTCAGATATACTTATTTGCATAAACATGTGTATATATACAACAAATAATAATAAGTGCAGTGATTACAATAAAATAAATGGTTCAATCATTTTTGCCACATACTACGGCGTGCAAATCTTGAATTAAGTAATACAATTATTAGTAGTTTATGCAATGGTCATATAATAGGGGTTATTAACCACTCTGCTCGACAAGATTTTGACACATGACATACCAGCTGAGTCGACAGGTTGTTGCAAATTACGACATGAAATTCAGGAATTTACTTCAACTTTCAACATTCGAATTTATTCAGAAAAATAAGTTTACGCAGCTATATTACATAGTAAATTTGTAAAAAATGTCTTTATTTACATGTTGCGGTCGGTTAAACCGCGTCAGTCTACTGCAAAATGTGTACAAAATACGAATTACTACACCTTTCCAAACGGTAGACAATTTAGATTTGCTCAAAATATGTACATAAACAACCTTTTCCCTTGCTGAAAAGATGCAAAAGGACAACACAAAGATATACTCATTTTATTTGCGTCCTTATGTTCCTAATTTGTCATACAAAAATTCATAAAAATACAAGCCAAAATCTGGAGAAAAATTGCTTAAAATTTTGATGCAACCTTGCAACATGACATTTCTTTGGTGTTGTTTTTTTTTTTGCTGTCCATTCACGCGTCTCATAATCGATTAAAATTGCATTCAGCCAAATCGATTAAGTGTATTTCGATGATTTAATATTATTCATTTAACTAAATGAGTGATTTTCAAAAATGTATTGTTTTAAAATTAGTTTATAGGCACAAAATAAAATAACAACTTATAGTAATAACATATAGTAATAACTATACATAAATGCTTTCAAAATGTTATCAAAACAGTAAATTGAAAAAAAAATAGGATTCGTGGCTAATTTCGCGCCGAATTCGCCGAACGTAAAATAATTCAAAATTCAAATTTGGAATGCAGTCGGTATTCAAAATATTTAATCGGGCACATTTTAATATAAAAGAGAGTTTTACATTGATCATTTCAGACGGTTTTATACAGAATGACCAGTATAAATACGAGTATGTTTATGTATGACTAGCACTCCGCCCGCGACTTCGTTCGCGTGATTTCGTTTATCCTATAAATGATTTTCTTATATGCAGTTAGTAAAGGCAACCAAAAATAAGATATTATTAAAACAATTAAAAACTGGGTATCGTGGATTTGGGTTTGGGGTTGGTGGGTTTATTGGATTGGGACTTAGTTAAAGTACCTATAGATTAAGCACTGGCGTGGCCGCACATGAGACAGCAATAGTTAGTAGAACACTACAACTCACCATCGCACTGACACTTATTATCTATAAATAACCCAAATAAAATACTAACCTATATAAACTCCTTATCTCAATTAACACATAATACCACGAAATCACAGAAAATCAAACAAAACCGAGTTTGTTTGTCAAACCTGCCATTATATTAGAGTTTGACAAACAACAGAAACCGGCCATGGTGACAAAGACAAAAAATAATCTTTTGTCCTTATTATTTACATGGAGCTGCCAATTAGCCATCTCGCTCTATCAATCAAGCTCATTTTAAGGCTTTATCTATAGGTACTTTATCTAAGGATTGGGACGATTCGTTATTTGACTTAAACAATAATACATTTTAGGTTATCGCCACAAAGTAAAATCCTCCCCTAAAAACTTATCAACCCTTTTCGCCCCGTTGAGGGTCGAGTTTTGAACAACCTAAATATGCTATTCACTCCTTTCTTCTCTTTTTTATTTATCATTTTATGTTAGTCAGATTGCGCAGTGAGTTGCCTCAAAAAAAACTTTAACACCCCTAAACCCAATCTGGGAGGGAGTTTTCAAAATGTTTTATGTAAATTTTGATCATCAACTTTATCCCCACGGAATTTGATTTTACATACAAACTAATTTTGACCCTTTTCACTTCCTTAAAGGTTGAATTGCCGCAAAATCGTGCCTTAGTGCTCCCCTAGAAACCCACGTCAAAAACGAAACCCTGTCCAGTAAGATTCTTAGCTTGAGTTAGTTTCGAAAAATGTATAATGACCACCTTTATTGTTTCCTTAGGTTGGTATTTGTGCCAAATTTCAAATTTATTAACCCGAGAAATAAAATTCTTCAAAGCACTTTAACTCCCCAAAAATCGTATTTTGGGACTAGATAAGTAAAACTAATAATGAAAACCTTAATGGTTTACTTAGGATGGGTATTTACTCGGATGAAGTAAAAAAACCTTTTTTTACTTCATCTGAGGGTATTTATGTCAATTTTCAAATTTATTAACCAAAGAAATATTTAATATGTGATTTATGGGGTGGGGGTACACCCCCTAAATCATCTTTTGGGGGTAGTTTCGAAAAACTAATAACGAAAACCTTTATTGTTTATTTAGGTTGGTATTTGTGCCAAGTTTCATGTTGATTGACCCAAGAAACCAGATTCTTCCATACAAACTTCAACATCCCCTAAATCGTCATTTGGGGGTTTCGAAACTCTAATAATGGCAACTTATATTGTTTACTTAGAATAATATTTGTGCTAAGTTTCAAGAATTATGGCCGAAGGAATTAGATTTTTCATACAAACTTTCAAACCCCTTTTTACCCCCTTAGGGATGCAATTTCCAAAAATCCTTTCTTACTGCACACTTACGTCACTTGAGGAACCTTTCTGCCAAATTTCATGCTTCTAGATGATTTTCAGCTTAGTAGGTTGACAACCATGCCATAACTTGCTTGTAAAGGAACCGCGCAAGAAGATACGCACAAGGTTATTGACATTAATAGTTTTCGGGGAATGCAGATGTAAATACAAACCAAACTTATGTTCTTAAAACGAATAAAAATAAACTTTTAAAAGTATGTATAGAATAACCAATTTTCATAACATTACAACAAACTCGACCGAATTCAAAATCTAACCATACCATACTCTCAACCCATTATTCAATATATAATTATAATAATAATACCAGCCTATAACTGTCCCACTGCAAGGCAAAGGCCTCTTCTCATACAGAGAAGGCACGAACATTGATCACTACGCTTGCTCAATCCGGGTTGGCGATTTGAGACTATAAGACCAGGTTTCTTCATGATTTTTTCATTCACCGTTGTCAACGATTTCTAAAATATATTTAGAAAGTACATTAATGAATTTGAAAAAGGAAATCATTCGTATTTGTCCAGATTTGAACCCATGACCTCAGGCAAGGCGAGGCCTTTAGCCGATGGGCCAGTACGACACTCATTGCAATATAACGAATAATCACAAAATCGTTGGTTCCCCGAAACTAAATTTATCTACACTTGCGTTACAAACTTACATAAAAATATACTAGGCACTCTGTATACTTCTGAGACTATCAAACATTAAAAGACTCAATCATTATTACTTTTATACAAAATAGTTTTGAATAGCGAGCGCATTCCGAATTTAAATTTTGAATCGGATAGAAAATTCGGCGCGAAATTATCCACGGTTCGATGAATTTGTGTAGTTGCTTTTAGTCAAATAATGTCCAAAAATCAAATAAGATTACTTTAAGAAAGTATTAATAGTAATTATTTTAAGTATTTTATACCTAAAACTGGATTTTTCTATTTTTTAAGAATCGATCACTAATTATTTATTTTGAAATATGGATGAATTCGACCAATAATTAAACAATTAGCAAACCACTACCCCTGTCGTGGAGTTTGGGTGTCCAAAATCTGCATTTTTATGTTTTTTAGCTTCGACCACCACTGTCATCAAAATGGCGATTATCGTATTATTACACTTGTTTTTAACAAATGTAAATTAATAAACTTGCGCACTTAATCTAAAAAAAATATTTGCGCTAACATGTAAGCTTTTTATCCAACTATTTTAATTAAAGCCCCCACATAAGATTCGTTAGGTATCTTAATCAATAATTAAGTTATTAATTAGGATGTCGTATGACGTAAATCTGGGGTCCAAAATGAGCCGCGGCTGAGCCAGCGGAGGTATGCTTGTCAAGCCCCAAAATGTACCCCGTCCGAACTATACGGTTAAAACACGAGCGTAGGTTTATCACATGAGGCGAAGCGGAATGTGATAATAAAATAACGCGACTGTTTTAATATCTAATTATATGCCGTTGCATACACTACTTTATCTTCACTCATAGAGTTGAAATAAAACAAAAGTGGAAACGGAAGAATATGTGGTTTGGCGGACAATTTATATTCTCATTGCGCATGACTGCGCAGCGCGAGCATCCATAGACAATTACACTTCTTTTCTACATTAAGTCACAGATAATATAATACTAGCATACAGATACCTCATCCCATACAAAGAAACCGTGCCGACGTAAGTAGCGTTTTTCGACTGCTTATTCTGGCAATTTTTTGTACATCGAACGCATTCGGTTCTGTTTCACGGTGATAGATAGATGGTGTTAGCAGCGACTTGCAAGTAAAAGGGTTTACTAGGTTCGTGAATATTTTTTTCTTTAAATATTTTATATTTTTTTAAGTTTGTTTTCTAGTATTTATTTGCACGTTTTTACAAAAAAATTGCACCAAAATGTGTTAAAATGCAAACTTTAACAATCGAGTGGAATGCCTTAGAAATTTAAAAATGCGCCATCTATTGGCATCAATTTTAAATGATCCGTCTAATAATCTTTGAAATGTGAATTAAGAGCCCAATATTCCATAATTTTGTACTTAGGAGAGTTGATTAAACAAGAACATACAATTTTTGTGTTCAATTCCAGAAAATGTTAATTTTACACACATTCAATAACAGATTGAGGAGCATATCGCGCCATCTAGTGAGATTTATTTGAACTAAATTTTCTTTCTTAGCAATGAGACCCCGTGATTAAGTCAATGAGCCCATACGCGCCAGTAAATTAAACAGTAAAAGTATGCTATAAAAATTAAAAAGTTATTTTATGATGCAGTTGTTTGAAAATCGAAGGAAAATGTTGCACTGTAATGGTTTTTTTTTAATTTTATCTATCGACGAATATAAAGTACGTGTTTATACAATATTTTTTGAATTCATATTTGGAACATAACGTTGTGAGTGTAGATAAAATAATTAATGAAATGATGAATGAATACAAATAATAAAATTTATACATACGTAAATAAACTCATCCCTTGTTTTCATGAGGATTGGCGGCAACTAAAGTATAATACTCACAATGGATCTATGTGTCTCTGAATTGATAAATGATTTTATTTCTGTAAGTTGGTTTGTACAAACACTTTTACATGTCGATCATATTTTTTTAAACTAGATGAGGTCGGCGTTTCCTGTCTGACTACTCTGAGAAGAAAGGCGAAAACAAACTCAGACGTCACAGTCTCCTTTAAAGTCCAGACAAAATCTTGGTTAGATCATGTGAAGACCATGTAGACTGATGTCTGAAATGGTCTTTTGAGGAAAGAACCAGCCAGATTGAGTGGACCTGTCCAGTCAGTGCATGCATTTGTCAATAACCGTGCAGCTCAACTCAGAATTTAAGGAGCTCAACTAATTGACGAACAAGACACGTAGGCCGCATAAATACTCAAACTGCCAGACCATGATTAAAAACTAACTAAGATAAATTAAAATAAAAATAAAAATAGAATGATCCACATAGTCTTCACATTCACAATAATTAAAATAATATAATACTTTATAAAGTAAATATTCTAGCATAGAAAGAAAAAAAAATAAAAAATAAACTAAATTCACGGTGCAAAATAAAAATTAAATATCTAAATTAATTGGAGCAGCTCAATCTCAAGCCTTTTTGTCCTCAACGTAATCTTTAATGTTATAAAACGCTTTCTGGTACAACTTACGTTTAATGAATGATTTGAATTTATTAACACCTAGACCTTGAACGTGGCTTGGAAGCTTATTATAAAAACGTATACATTGACATCTAAACGAGCCACCTATTTTCTTGAGCCTTGTTGTAGGTACTACAAATTTGTGTTTGTTCCTAGTATTTATTTTATGGATATCACTGTATTTTTTAAACAATTTTATATTTTTATGGGCATATTAAAGAGTTTCATAAATATACTGAGAAGGCACAGTCATTACATTAATCTCCTTAAATTTCTCTCTGAGAGAGCGTCTCGGGCTTAATTTATAAATTGATCTAACAGCTCTTTTCAGCAAAACAAAGATAGTCTGGATGTCGGCGGCATTTCCCCACAACAGAATACCATACGACATTACACTATGAAAGTAGCTAAATTATACTAAACCGGCTGTCTCTATGTCAGTTAAAATACGAATCTTTCTAACAGCATATGCTGCGGAGCTTAGCTTCTTTGACAATTTATCTATATGTGGGCCCCACTGAAGCTTAGCATCCAAAGTTAAGCCTAAGAATACTGTGCTATTTTCAGGATTCAATTCTTCGCCCTTTATCATCACATCAGTTTTCACCTGCCTAACGTGAGGTAGGGTAAACTTAACGCATGTTTTTTATATATTTAGCAGTAAATTGTTAACATTGAACCAGTGAACTACTTTTGAGATCGCGCTATTTACATCGTCAGTAACCAGCTGCTGACGTTTAAGTTTAAACTAAAGTGAAGTATCATCCGCAAACAACACTATATCATGGGTTATCCTTTATGAGGTAGGCAAGTCATTAATATAAATAAGAAACAAGAAAAGGCCAAGAATTGAGCCCTGCGGGACTCCCATTGTTACTATAGATCCGGGAGATCTTTTTCAATTAACGTCAACGCTCTGAATCCTATTACTCAAGTATGAAGTAAGAAGAACCAGAGCGCTGTTCCTGATCCCGAAGTGGCGGAGTTTCCTGATTAGCGTTTCATGAAGAACACAATCAAATGCCTTGGACAAATCACAAAATATTCCCAAGGCATCGCACTTATCTTCCCATGCATTATAAATATGTCCTAAGAGCTCAACACCAGTAGTTGAACGACACCTTGTAAAACCGAACTGTTTGCTATGTAATAATTTAAATTTATTAAAAAATCTTTGCAATAGCTCTAAAATTAATTTCTCAAATATTTTACTAAACGTAGGTAGTACTGAAATAGGTTTATAATTTGTAGGGTCTGAAGTACTACCTGATTTAAACAAAGGTATTATTTTACTATTTTTCATTAGGTCAGGCAACTCCCCACTGTCGATACAGTTATTAAAGACTAGCTGTTCCCCGCGGCTTCGCTCCCGTGGGCCACCCCACAGGACCCGTTTTCGGGATTAAAAAATAGCCTATGTTACTCAGGAATAACGTAGCTTTCTATTGGTGAAAGAATTTTTCAAATCGGTCCAGTAGTTTCGGAGCCTATTCGGTACAAACAAACAAACAAACAAACAAACAAAAAAATCTTTCCTCTTTATAATATTAGTATAGACTAGCTGCTACGCGCGGCTTCGATCCCGTGGGTCACCCCACAGGACCCGTTTTCGGGATAAAAAAATAGCCTATGTCACTCAGGATTAATGTAGCTTTCTATTGGTGAAAGAATTTTTCAAATCGGTCCTGTACTTTCGGAGCCTATTCGGTACAAACAAACAAAAAAATCTTTCCTCTTTATAATATTATTATAGTAATAGTATAGATAATAGCTAAACTCGGTGCGACAATGTCAATAATAGACTTAGCAACTTCTACAGAATATCCCCACAGATCTGCAGTCTTTTTAACATTTAAAGTGTTAAAATTATGGTAAGGTTTTAATTATGTCTCTACAAGTAATATGTTCAAAAAGAAATTCCGAATCGCAAACATAAACATTTTCTTTTAGTATAGACTCAGCAACAGAAGGTTTAGGGATTTAGTAGTTGAAATGGGAATATCTGAAAATAAATTTTCAAAAGCCACTGTGACTTGTGAGTCCGATTTTATAATGTTGCCATTAATAGACAGGCTGTAGTCAATATTTCGGTTACCAGATCTGCCCGTTTCACTATTAATAATATTCCAAGTCGTTTTAATAACATTACTACTGCTTTTAATCTTCGAACTCAAATAACGCGACTTGGCCAAACAACAAACTGTTTTAAATAATTTCTAACATATAAATTAAATTCAGCAGTGTTTACTTAAGTCCTTTCACTGTACAGCTCATAAAGCCGTGTTCTACTTTTATGAATACCAATGGTAGCCCAATCACCGAATGAAGCATTACCGAGATAGTCTTGGGAATAAAAGTGGAATTAAATTGTTTACAGTATATATTAAAAAAAACATCATATAGATGATTAGGATGAGCATGAATTGACAAACTTGGTAATTTGTTAATAAGTTTAAATTTAAAAGCTGCCAAGCGACATGCAGTGTTATATCACTGTTAACCCCAAAGGGTTAACAGTGATATCCTTTTTAGCCACTTTGTTATTTTGGTTTGGTATAGTAATCCTCTGCCCGCAATGATCAGAACCTAGTAAATTTATATTTTCTTTGTGGACTGGTATAACATTTGTATAAATATTATCTAAGCATGTGGCACTAGTAGGGGTTATTCTTGTGGGCTCCAAAAAAAGGTTTACAAGATTGTAGGACTCAAACAAAGAGCTTTCATTTCATTGGCTTCAAGTCCTTGCGCTGTAGCTATTTTTGTGTCAATGTTGAAGGTGAAGATAGCATTGTATCACATTCCTTGAGAGATAAATTCTTTGAGGTGATTCTTTGACTTGCTTAAGTCGTATCGTCCTATCTCGCTTACTCTATGCAGTATACTTGATGAAAAACTGTTTCTTGCGCAATGGTTGGCAGAACCGACTTTAGAGGCACAAAGATCCGCGACCTGCTACGATCCTATACTCCTTTTGCTTAATCTACTTTCATACAGCTACTGCCTGAATTGGCTGGATGTTCTAATTGTTGAATCAAAAGAATTTTTGGTAAATCGTTAGCGAGTTTCCAAACTAGATTAAAGGATTCATACCGCTCCCGTTGTAACATGAAGTTTAGTTCTAAAATTTCCGAGTTAGGGACTCGCTTTTTTTTCAGCCAAAATAATGAATGCCTGGCATAAACTCCTCGTTGTTATTGAAACTTTTGAACAGTGTTCCAACCTTGTTTATCTATGGTTCCAACACTGTTCAAAAGTTTCAATGTGAATATTTCTTACATATTTTATTAGAGAATTTAAAAAACGAGGTTTATTTTCCGTGTTAAAAGGCTTGTTTTTGAATATGTAGATATCATATTTAATTTTCTAATGTATGGAAAAAGCAATGATATTTTTATTTATTTTAGTACTACTACTTATACATTCGAAGTAGGTTGCTTAATAATGCCGTTACAGGTAAATTATGGTAAATTGAAAGCTTGATACAAAACCACTATATTTTCAACCGTATTTTACCATAAAATGTAAGTAATGTATTTGTTTCAACATGAATTTGTCGTTAAGTGCTTATAGAATGGTTTGCATTCAAAGAGAAGGCTTCTTAAAAATTGTTTTTTTTTAAATGTTTTGTTAGGCTCGCGTTTGACCACTATCTCGCCTGATGGTAAGCGATGATGTGGTCGACGAATCTTGACTTAAAGACTCCTAGTTTGTAGCTATCAGGAAACAAAGACCCCGGCAGAATAAAAGTATTTTTAAGATGTTTTTGCTGTATTGTTCATATAGCGTTGGGGTCGTTTTGTGTTAGGTACTTGTTCTCTATCAGTATATAAAACATATTTGTACACAGGTTTCATCTTTCAAGACCTTTGCTAGACTAAATCTGCATAAATTTCAAATCGCTTTAATTTTTATAATTTATAGGCTCGCGTTTGACCACTATCTCGCCTGATGGTAAGCGATGATGTATCTCGCTTGTGGCTTGGGTGCGAAATTTGCTTTAAATTAATTGAAAACATGTTTTTTTTTTCTAAAATTTGATTTCCAATTTCATAACGCCTGTCATTAAAACAGCAAACCCATAGACAGTTATTGTTTTTTAATTAACCCGTTGGGTTCGAATCGGCAGTTCATTTGTATCGATGTTTATTTTACATTTAAAGCTGGGGACAAAAGGCCAGTCTGTTGGATGACAGGTAAACAAAGGTAACCGCAATGACATCTGTTAGAGTGGCTTGTTCGATTGACGTTTTTGATGCAAAGCTGAAGAAACAGAGAAACAAATGGAATCTAAGTACTTGTCTTTTGCCTTTTTTTCACACTTTATTTTGTTTTTGTGAATATCATTTTGAGAAACATTAGCTTAAGCTCTCGTCGTATGTCAGTTGTTTAAGACTATGTAGATACACACACACATATACGAATTTGTACACTATGTACACATCCTTCCTTAACGAAACCTGTTTACTCCTAATGCCCAAAAGACACACAATTTGGTCATTACAAGAAACGATTATCTAGACCGGAGCTATTCAGGATCCAGTCAGGGGTTACGCGCGAAATTACTTATAGGTAGGCATCCCAGGCCCCCGACTCTTGATAGCCGTAGGAACTGCACGGTTTAACTTGGTGAGAGTCCGACATAACCCTCTGTTCCCCAAACGGAAGATATATAAGGATTTCCTCACTATAAAAAAAGGATAATTAACGATCTGTTGAGTGGAAAGTCACTCAAATAAGCGTTCTGAAAACTAGGCCAGAAATAAAAACCATATGCAGAAGTAAGTTTTCATCGTTAATAGTACCTATATCATGAACTCATTAGGAATGCTCAATCCGCGAAAACAAAAACAAACACAATAGGTCCGTGGCTGCAACAATGCATGCATTCATCCAACCATACATTTTATTGTTCCCATTTCTTTCGCCACACATTCACATTCACAGATTCATTCAATTAATTTATTCATTAAAGCGTTTAGAGTTCTTAATGCTTTCAGAACGGCTCTAGGGCTTGTTTAATTTAGTTATAAAAGCTTTGGTGCCTATAAATAACATTGTATTGATAATGTAGGAATGTTTTGGCGAGTGGAGAGAGGTTAGTAGAAGCTCATGTAATTTTTTTTAGGTTTATAACATGAGTTACTAAATTTGAGGCAAAAATGTTTGATACGCAGAACACGCTGCCGCTACGCACTTCAAAAGTTCCTGTAATTGACACAGATATCTAAATCGATATCAATCTAGTACTTTTCTGGGTACAAAGTATGTTGCTATTAGAAAGAAAACGAATGACGCACCATTAAGGAATAGGCACTATACTTACCTACTTCACGGGGTCCCAGCTTTAACAAAGAAAATTTGCATCAAATAAATGCTACTGGATTTGAGATTGAATTGTGTGTTATATAAATTCTAGAAAATGTTCATTGATCATAAAAATTATATGTTCTTTAAACAAGAACATACAATTTTTCATCAACTCACCTAAGCACAAAATTCTGGAATATAGGGCACATAATTCACTTTTCAAAGATTATTTGAACGGATCATTTAAAATCGATTCCAATAGATGACGTGGTTTTAAATTCCTGAGGCATGCCACTCGGTTTTTTAAATTTGTATTGTAACACATTTTGGTACAATGAACATGTAAAAACGTGCAAAAAATACTATAAAATAAATCGTCACTGTATTTAAAGAAAAAATAGTCATGAACTGAGAAAACCCTTGTACTTGCAAGTCGCAGCTAACGCTATCTATAGCCGTGGAACGGAACCGAACGCGATCGAAGTACTTATAAAAATAATCAGACGAAAAAAAACGCTAGTTACGTCGGCTCGGTTTTTTGTATGGGATGAGGCATCTGTATACTAATATTATATTATCTGTGCCTGCGTATTAAATAATGGCTTATGTTTAACAAACCACCAAATCTAGTAATATACTGCCAAAAATAGTAAATGATCACCAAAATTAAATTTAGAATCGCAACAGAGTCGACGGAGCCCCGCTGGGCGGGGCTCCTATTTCTGAATACAGGGTCTAAAGTAAACTAACACGAAGGTGATGACGGGAGCTGAGTTCGCTCGCTTTGCTCGCTCACTTCAGCTCCCGTCATCTCCTTCGAACCTAACCTGTCCGTGTCGGGGTGCCCTTAGCTCCGAGCTCGCTTCGCTCGGTCTTGGACTGATTCATTGACCAAATCACTAGATTTGACATCTTCCGGTTTTAGCACTCATTAAAATTTGGTGATCCATTTACTAAATTTGGTGATCAATTTACTAAATTTGGTGATCAATTTACTAAATTTGGTTTAGGTTATTTTTTTTTGCTGATTGGTATATATTTTAGGTGATAGAGGTTATGGTCACAAAGTTTTTTTTTGGTGGTTATTATATTTATTCCCTTAAATAATAATGATAGTACTTGGAATGATGAGCGGTAACGGCTCCGACTTATGAGTTGTATATCGTGGATTCCAAACTGGGCGGGCGGTTCACTTTGTGTATAACACTCAAAACAATGAAACAAAACATCGTGAGGAAACGAGCATGTCCTAGAAACAAAAAAAAGTCGAAGACATGTGATATTCTCCAAACCCACACTGGCTTCGCGTGATAGATTATCTTCCAGATAGGCAGCTTATGTCCTAGCAGTGTGACGTAATTTTTTGATTATACTAATGTTTTATGTATAAATACAAGTAAGACAATTTAAGTGTACATTTTATGTAAATAATTGTGTTAAATATGGGAGCATCCACGTCCTATATTGTCACAATTCATGCGTTGTTCATAGTTAAGGCCAATCCTTCCCATATTCGTTTTAATATCGCCATGTAATATTGCGAAGACGAGTCTACAGCATGTCAAGTGTAACGTGATTGATCTGTAAGTGTAAGGTTTTCCTCCATAGGAAGTTGTAATTTCCGTCAGACGCCGCGTTAAATGTCATTTTCTGAATCCCGCGTATATTTTGTACAACAAAGTGTCAGTAAACAGGGCTTTAAGTACAACATTAGGTTGTAAATTTTAGATGACTACAAGATGAGTCTGTTGTTGATGTGATGGAGGGTTTTATTCAATGGTAATGTAATACAGAGGGTATGTAAATGTAACAAACAACAATTATAAATTCTGAAATACAAGTACCCACATTCCACGAAGGGACAGAATGGTAAAAAATAAAACACCTTAAAAGCACAAACACATTATGCGAAGGTTAGTAGAAAAAACCCTTATAAAAGGTCATAGGTATATTCCTTTTGTCAGAAACACCATTTATCATCATTATCGTGCTATCCGGGCAACAGGGAAAACGCTCATTGTTGAACACTCACGAGCCTTTCCGAGATTCCCGTGAGAGATGACTTCGCAACTGCAATGCTCCCCTGTGACCCTTTGCGAAATATATGAAGGTCCTAAGGCAAAAAGGTCTTATGTCTTTCGCAGAGAAATACTAACTGTGTGTTTGAGTTTATAGGCACTATGATCCATGGGCCTATAAAACTTTTTTTATGTTACTAGACCGACATACAAATCGTTCTATCATTTTGTGTGCGGTAAAAAGTCGGAAACGAATTGATTGATTTCTAGTTATGTTTCTATAATATTTTTCTATAGATAGAAGTTATATTTCATCGTGCTACGTGAACTCGGGGTTGACCTGACCAAAGCTAAGCTGCGGACGGCACAAATGATTTATTTGACATGGTGAATTATTGTATACCTAAAATATAGCTGCAATCTGTCTATAAGTCTCACTGACTTAGCTTTCTTTTTTTAATGCACAACATATTTTTTGAACTGGAAAATATATTGCAAATGCGGAGTAGTATTAATGAAGTTCGCGATGCATTTTTTCGAATGTGTATTAAGAGTTGACTCAACCGAGAATCTAGAGATGAGCATAAATTAGTGATCCAGCAGCTATGTGTATTATTCGTCTCTTCTAATGACATAATTATTATTTTTAATTACAGCAGATATTTCTTTTTCTTTGTATTTCCTAGCACTGTTACGGATACCTCAACCAAGATACAAAACTTGCTCAGCTTAACTGAATTCAAGATTTAAGATGATTAACCAACGTGTAAACCAGCTGCTGTGAATTAGAACGTATTCGTATATAAAAAATAATGTATTTACTTACTGCATTTTTTAATGCTTGGCACTAAATCTAAAGAACAAAATGCGGCAACCTCATACAATTTTTATTGCAGTCGGAGTATGTTAAATGACGGCTAGCGACATACATTTGAATGTCTGAAGTATTTCAGAGGCTTACACTCTCTTGAGGAACATGTTAGTTCGTTTTAAAATTTAACGTTGCTTGAAGCAGTAAAATCCGAGAAGTACTTACACTCTTTCATATAAAAAAAATATTTTCTTCTTATAAAAATGTTCCGTACAACGTTACTCGTTTAGGCGTAAATCTCAAATTATATAGTTGCGAATTTGTGATTCATGAGGAAAAATACGTACTTATGCCTTCATTCTATTTTATTGTGTGCGATAGAAATGTCGTTCTATTTTTTATTATTTGCACTACTCGAGTTGGAATTCTTTCACGGCATATACGTATGTAATGCATGGCTGGATTGAGCTTCGAGCATCGACTTTAACATGCTTCTTGTGTTCATTTTTTTTTTCTTGGTTCTATCTCGCTAAAGACTTCAGATTCTACCGCTGAGGCATTTGCTACTTTGTCAAGGTAATTCTAGGTTTCTTTCACCTATTTTATTACTCAGGGACATTTTCTCGATTTCAGCCTATATAATCATTTAACAATATTATTATGATAGGGACTAATGACGCAAAGGAACTAACGGCGCGTACTTATTTTAATTTCCTTTGATGTTCAGTAAAATTTATCTTTGTTGTATTTAGGTACCTGAGTTTCCGTGAAATTAGAAGATTATTCATTAAAGTTACAGTTTTATGTTCAAAGTCGGTTGCGGCACCTGGCAGACATAAAACTGAATAAAATGATCACGTGGAAAATATTTAAGAAAATGTCAGTCTTTTCCTTTTTGAACTCCTAATTATGCAAATAAATTTTCATAACTCAATTATGTAATTTTTCGTAATTTCCATTTATACCTAGCTTTTTTACGTTTTAACAAATCGTTTTAATTCTTCAGGCATTATTTTCAGTCTAACGTTTACTGTCTGACTTTTGTTAGTCGATGGAGGGGTCAATCTCAAAGAATATGAGTAAAATAGGCTCTTTGTTGGATTGAACCTAATTCATTAAGTAAATCAGGTTTTAGGGATACTTATCGTTGAAAGAAGATGCGGTCATACCATTAAGTAATGGATCTGATTTGGATCTCTATCGTAGGATTCCTTTTCGTGAGATGCCTGGAACCTTAACAAAAACATTGCGATACATGTGATAGAAGTGAAACTTTTGAAACGAAGAATAAGAGAGTTTTAGTATGAGAGTAGAAAACAATTATATCTTTCTTCTCTCTCATGTAAGGAAAGCCGGGTAAACGTGACGTGTCTTTGAAATTTCACTATATATTCTAATTCAATTTTATCTAATCGCCGACTTAAAAGTTTCAATCCAGCAATTCGATATCTAATGAGAACACACAATGTGACTACTCAAAAAACAACACAGCACGACTGATACATTCAACAGTCATGAGATATTTGTAAGTATGACATTTATCTACCCTTTCAGAAAACACGCATAAAACGCCTCATATCCGAGCAATCTTTCTTTCAGTCATGACGAATATAACGGCATTATTGCCGTCGGGGCATTTTGACGTAGGTGCATGACGAGAGGCCAAGCTCGCTCATTTGTTTGCATTGTTAGCTAAACATTTAACTGACATTATAAAAGCATTCTATTTTTCATTTTTATATATTTTTATCCGCGAACCGGAAGACGTTGCGTTGGAAGGCCTCCCACTAGGTGTACCGATGACCTGGTGAAGGTTGCGGGGATCCGCTGGTTGCGAGACGCACGGGACCGGTCAATGTGGCGACGCTTGGGGGAGGCCTATGTCCAGCAATGGACGTCTTTCGGCTGATATGATGATGATGATATATTTTTTATGGAGCAGAGCATACAAGTTAACGAAAATGGACCAGAGCTCGTGTGTTATGTATGGGAGACTCCATTGCTGACTTTCGTATAATCTCGGTACAGCAAGTTTTTACTTTTGACAACGATGAAAATATATTTTTCACCACACAACCTCGGAAAGACTTTGTCATTCGAAATCTGAGTGTGTCAAAAGTCCATTTTATCCGCAAGCATGGAATAGTAGTTTATGCAACGGTCATATAATAGGGGTTATTAAAACGCGAGTGTGGGTTTATTTTTCACGAGTGTGGTTTTACGAGGCGAGTGTTTTAGCATCACACAATATCCAATTATATTCCGTTGCATATACGATTTTATCTTATAGAACTATTTATTTTAATAAGAATTATTATTACTACAATGCGAAAGTAACCAACTTAACTTGCTACAAGCGCTAATAAAATTTTAGAACACAAAAGCTGCTATTGTAACTTAACTATGATAGTGAGATATATTCTCTTACAAACTTTTTTGTAGTTAATAATGAGTACTTTAATCATGTAGTAAATATGTTTTATGTATCATCAATAGTTTTCTCAGCGCACGCCGAATAATACATTTTTCTCCTTTGGGTTACAATTATCATAATGATCTCTAATTTGTTTGAAAATAAATTATAGCCTATTTATTTAAGAAAGAAAAGAAAGAAAACATTTTTATTTTTGACCCGCACAGGAGACATTATTATTACATTATTATTTTATTATTTATTATATGTACTTAATTGTACACCTTAAAAAACAATTATAAAAAGAAACTTAAAATTAATAAACATACAATGGGCGGCCTTATCGCATTCCGCTATCTCTTCCAGGCAACCTGGTATGGACAGTAATTGTTACTCGGGATAATAATGCTATCCATAGGTGAGTAAGAATTTTTAAAATCGGTCCAGTAGTTTCGGAGCCTATTCGGTACAAACAAACAAACAAACAAATCTTTCCTCTTTATAATATTGGTATAGATTGTACACCAAAAAAGAAATTACACATATATTTTACAACAACTTAATACTATGGGTACAAAGGCGGTCATATCGCTGACAGGGATATCTACCAGACAAGGAAAGCAAGAAAAGGAAAGTGTTATGTTTTTCGTGCGTATCTTGTATGTACGTAAGTTTATTTGTATGTATATAATATTATTTATTACCTCATATCTTTCAAAGCGCTAGACGGATTTATATAATTAAGTCATCGTTAGATACGTCTTGACCGCCCAAGTGTTCATATATAGGTGAAATAATTTAAACAAACATGGCGCATTTTCGGCGCCATTTTTTGTGCGGGTCCCAATTATTTTTTCTTCCAAACCAATCGAGTGGGGTATTAAAATGAAAGGGTTTAAGAGGTGATAAAAAAAAATATATATCACTTAAATGATTAAAAGTAATTCTACAATAAAACCATAAGTAAAAAGATGTAAATAAAAAAAGTTGATTTAAAAATCTAAAACTCGACTGCTTATGAAGCGAACTAAAATGCTGAGAACAAGAAAAAATCATGCTGTATAGTCGGAGGATCAGGCCTGATTTTTCTTGTTTACTGATTTTTAGTTCGCTTCATAAGCAGTCCGGTTTTAGATATTTAAATTAACTTTTTTTATATGCCGTTGCACCTTGCATTTTTCTCGCTGTAGTGAGGTGAAAAGTTGTGTGTTGCGCTCTCGTACCTTTGAAACCCTCGCTAAGCTCAGGATTTATTCCAGGTACTCGCTCCATAAAACAACTTTGCAGCCTTGCATAACAAACAACTATTAATAATATCTAAACTCATGAAAAAGACAATATTAAACAAAGTGATCTTTCTGAATTGTAAAAATTAATACTATTAACATAATATTTTATAAAAAAATAGCAATCAATACAAGATACAAAAGTATTCGTTGAACGTTTTTGTGCACCAAAATTTGGTCATACATTGGTCATATGTACTAGACCAAAGTGAACTCGCCACACGGTCGGTTATCGTCAGGAGCAGACTATTGCGCGAGACATTAAAAATGCCGTATTTCTTGTATGATGAGCAAACATAAGCAAACGTTTGGAGGGCCGTATATATACCTACTATACATTTAATCAATGGCTGGTAAATGGTTAAAGAGTTTATAGCTATTTTACTGAAATATAAAAAGGTGATGGGAAATATCGAAATTCATAAAATCGTAAATTAAGGGTACACTAGTCGAAAATTCTTCCATACAAACGTAGTCTGGCTTTTACTCCACTGTTTGACGATGTACGTTCAAAATAAAAAATGATATCAATTTGTCTCATCAATATCTAGCCCTGTATGGAAGCAAAACAGTAAAAATAAAATTTACTTGAATGTTATGAGCTTCGAAAGTTCCTTATTTTAACACTAATTTGTACGCATCTTTGGACGCAAATAAGTACCATAAGAAGAAGGAAAATTGAAAAACGGCCTCCATACAGGGATAGATTAGTAGTTCAACAATGCAAATAATTTTATTTTGAAAACACATACATTCAGTCGTTTTTAGGGTTCCGTACCCAAAGGGTAAAAGCGGGACCCTATTACTAAGACTTCGCGATCCGTCTGTCTGTCTGTCTGTCCGTCTGTCTCCAGGCTGTATCTCATGAACCGTGATAGCTAGACAGTTGAAATTTTCACAAATGATGTATTTCTGTTGCCGCTATAACAACAAATACTAAAAACAGTATAAAATAAATATTAAAGGGGGGCTCCCATACAACAAACGTGATATTTTTGCCGTTTTTTGCTCGATATTAATAACGGCAACAGGTAGACGCTTGAAATATTCACAGAATGTTTAGTTGTATATTTACTTCAAAAAATAATAATTAATAAATTAAAATAAAATAATGGGCTCCCATACAACAAACGTGATTTTTATGCAGTGTTTTGCGATAATGGTACGGAACCCTTCGTGTGCGAGTCCGACTCGCACTTGGCCGGTTTTTTCATGATATCCAGACTTCCAAAGGTCTGTTTATAAAATTTCGCGCGCTCGTTTTCGTTCTAAATCATCATCCATTTCGCTACAAATTTGCAAAAGTGTGTATTCGTACGCGAACTAGCTTCTTACTGCTCATAACAGCATCTATCTGTTCCACACGTGTTGTCGGTTGATATAGCACGCATTTTAACCCCGCGCACAAAATAGTTCGTGCCGGCGACTAGTATACCCAACTAAGTACTGAATTGATATTTGAAGCGCCTGAGCATCAAATATCCATTCCACAGAGAAAAATAATATATAGATCCATTCAGTACTCCAGTGTTATTAAGCGCGACACGACGGCTTGTGACCCCACAACCTGATACCGTATAAGCCTGATAACGTACTTTTCCGTGGAATTATGTGTAATAAAATCTTTCTTGAATAAAAATTGGATTATTGCCTCATTCTGCGTTCCGTTTATCAAATTATTACGCTCACAAGTTTATTAAAGATATTCAACCTATCTGGCGATATGTAGGTGTACGAGTATGTTTCACCCTACCCCTTCGGGTAAACGGTTAAGTGTGTGTATACCAAAGTTATCCTAAAAGAAATACGATTCTCCGAAGTGTGCACACCTCTATATATCCGATCACTCATCAATTTGGCTTCCAATAATAGATCGCGTTCCTGTCTTGTCCTTTCTGTCATCCGATACATTGTAGTGACACAATGATATTCTTCATCGTCAGGACTCCGAGGTCATGCGTCAGCATTATTAAGGAAGGTTTACGACCTTTTTTGTACCGAACCGTTTTGTAAATCGCACATATTTGATGTAAGTTCAACTATTATAAGTAACGGTAAACTCGTATCCCATATAGTGGCTCAATTTATTCGAAGAACCGCAGAATTTGATTTCCAATAAACGTTGTCCTAAGTAAACATTAAGCAGAAGAGAATAATTTCTTAAAAACAAGCCCACCTTCTGCCACGTGTCAGATAAGATAATTTATTTAGAACATTACTCATTTATCCCCAGAAAACGTTTAAGGAAAAAATACCTGAATGTTTCACACGATTTCCCCTAATCTCTCGCAGCATTTCTTCCACAGTAATTCTGGTTGAACTTGGATTGCTTTTATAAAGTTCACAGAATCAAATAAGTACTTTCAAGTTCTCGGCAATTGTTTTTGTATTGTATTAAACCGTGTTTTTTTGTATTATTGGGAATCAGAACAACAATTTCACGGGAATATCGAATTACTGAGTTTGAAATTACTTACGCGTGTAGGTCGTTTTTCTCTTAATAATGTATCTCAAGTTTTGATCGATTTGATGCTTGTGTTTCACTTAAACCATTATTAGGATCGTAAGGAGCCCCCTTATGATCACCTAACGCTGTTCCAATTTGGTTTTAAATGAAAGTGGGTCGGTTGTGTTCGATGTTCTTTTGTACTAACCTAATTTTGGATTCATATTGGAATATGTGGATTTATAATTGTGATGTTGTAGTTCCGCTTCTTGATAAGAATTAGACACAGCAAGCATCCCGGTATTTGCATTATTTTAGATACAATATATATTTACATCTACAAGTATTCAGCAATAATCACTAGGATTTTATATCCAATACCTAGAAGCCTTTTGAATACGATACCAATACGAAGTTGTAACCTTATAATCATACCCACCTCTTTATTTATTTTTTCTTTCTTATTCCTGTTATTTTTTACCCGGCTGCAAGGAAAGGGTTATGTTTTTCGCGCGTATTTTGTATGTATGTAATATTATTTATTAACTCATATCTTATAAACCGCTAGATGGCTTTATTTAATTAAGACAGCGTTACTTTCGTCGTGACCACCCAAGTGTTCTTAAGTAGGTGACGTCAAAAAAAAAACAAATATGGCGGATTTTGGGTGCAGTATTGCGGGTCGCAATTGTTTTTCCTTTCAAACCCCTCGAATTGGGTACCAAAATGAATTGTTTTAAGCAGTCGTTACAAAAATATATACCACTTATAATATGTTCAAAAGTAATTCGAAATAAAATACATATTCGCGAGCTGACTGATCACCTGATCCTCTGACTGCACAGCATGATTTTCTTCTTGTTTACATCTATTTAGTTCATTTCTTAAGCAGCCGGGTTTTTGATTTTTTACTTCTCTGCGGGATCCAAGACTTTGAATCGTTTTGCTGGGACTCGTCGTACTTATTAACTCGCTACCTTTTTGGTGGTAACAAGGGCGTCGCCAGCCGATGGACCAGGGTGGGGGCAAGTTGATATATGGAGGGTTGGAAAAAGTATGAATTTTAAATACGGCACAGTCATAGGCATATGAAGCTTTAAAATGGTAGTACGAGTCTTACCCCTACAGCGATTGTTATAAGAACGGTATAATCTCCAATGGGTAACGTTCCACGAGCTCGATCATCGGGGGTTTTGTGGTAACTTAAGTTTTCATTAATAAGTTTTCTGTGCACATTCATCATAGCCAGACCATTGACGCGATTTTCCCCCATAGTACTTCTTAACCAGATTTTTAGTCTCCTGAGGCTGCTTAACGATTGATTTTGGTAGACCGACCAAAAATTTCAATGCTTTTAGTACTCTTTTAGGACATCAAAAAATGGTTAGATTTGTTGGGTTGGGTTAATGTTGACTTAGGACTTTGGTTTATTTCCATTTGGCTATTTATTTTTAATCTCTAGGGGGGGGCAGCTGCCCCTACCTGCCCCCCCTTGGCGACGCCCTTGTAACCACTGTTGATTCTTGCATTCAGGATATACAGTGGACGGGAATAGTATGACGGCCTTGCGTATTTAAATTGCCCGAACTTGTGAGTAAATATAAGTATTATTGTTTCAGGAGGAAAAAGATCAGCTACTCACAACGAACTGCTGGATCACACAGATCTGGACAGACCACCACTTGAGATGGAACACCAGCGACTTTGACGGCATCGGTGTCATCAGAATACCTTATGAAAGGGTCTGGAGACCCGACATCATACTTTATAACAAGTAAGAGAAATTTTATTATTAACTTAATTTCAAAATCAAAATTATTAACTTTATTGGGTTAGTAAAGTTTTAATAAGGTTATTAATTCTGATTAAAACAAAGTTCCTGTAAAATTAAAAGGGTTACCCGGTCCTAAAATTTATTTGTGTTGCCAATTTATTTATCGTATTTATTTAATGTGTTTTTAGGTTATCCTTACATCTTTAGTAACCAGCGTTTATTACTGATTGGTTATCGATCCGTTATTGCCATTTGCCTTTGCTAAAAGCATTTTAACCTCCCCAATTGATTGGTTCAGGTATTAAATCACAAGCTATGACTAAGCCTTTCCAAATAAATTAAATTATGGAAGTTTGCTCAACTTTGCCAATGTTTACTCAACTCAGGATGCTTTAATAAACCTACATAATCAACTGTTTCGAACTTCGATAGCTAAGCTACTAATTAGCTTGTCGTGTATTAAGATAATGTGCTTTGTTGTTACAATGTTTGTATTAGCATACGTAATGGATTCTAGATCAATATTACCGCAATTATCGTAATTAACTTAATCTTATAGTCCGGTCAAATTAGACCAAAAAATACGGGTAGGTTTACAGTAATTCTCATAGAGCTGAAAATTAGTATAAATGTTCGGAACACCATTATAAATGAAACGTAAAAAGTCCCCATCGGTCCCACACTTGCAAAAAAAAATATTCAAGGTCAAAATGACTGGTGTGGGATCGATGGGGACTTTTTACGTTTCATTTATAATGGTGTTCCGAAAATTTGTACCAAATTTCAGATCTATGTAAATTAATGCACTTTGATATGTCTAATTTGATCGGACTATTATTCCATTAAGTAAATAGGTATATTGCTTCGCCTTAGGTTGTCTGAAAATAGAGTCACTTGCAAAAAGAATCACTTATGACAGAAAATGCTGTCACTGTCGGTCTGAATAGAAAAGAAAGAGATACACGATGAGTCGATGATACAGCGCTTTATAATTGTTTGCAATATATGAAAAAGTTTATCAATTTACTCAAACGTTTATTGATTTATTAAATATTAAAAACCAATCAAGTTCTGCATAAAATGATAGCATTAAATGCATTTGGGGCAAATGGGCCTTAATCTTAAAGTTGTCAAGTGTGACGACAATAATCACTGAACAAATACCGGCACTTAAAAAAGAAAAATTGCAATCAGTTATTATAACTGCAGAAACTTTCTATTAACGTTGGTACTAAATTACAACGGAAGGAAAAAGAAAAAAGGCGTCACTAATGACGCGAAAAAAATTAAGTTTTCTTTGTGCGCTCTGCGGATTGTGGATCATTACGTATCAGGGCTTACCAGCGCGACGGGTTTGCGATTAATTGAACATATTTATAAAGTAAATGGCACCTCCCACGCCCTGGAATCACGAATCATAATTATTGTGTATTTAATTGGTTTCGCTTGCTAAACGCGGTGATGGTACGCGGTATGGAGTACCTACAGGGTGATTGGAGCTTTCGTTCCTTGGGTTATAAAAGAGCGTAATTGAAACAAATTCGTCTTCATACGATGGAGATCGAAAGCAGATTGTTTTCATGAAAAAGCACTTTAAATTGTATAAAAGAATTCTTCGGAAACAATTTATCTCAAAGAAGGAGGATAATTTCAAGAGAAGGGGGTGAACGGCTCAGACATCAAGTGGCGTGGTGGCGTCTCTCCGCAGACAATGGCTCATCTTCTGTCTTGTACCGCTTGCCCTGTCACCAGTATGCCGAGTTCTCGCATCTGCATTTTGGGCCACACATTATTTGAACTTGGATTCTAGATAAACTAACACTATCAAAGAAAACGATTGTCGAAAAGTCAAAATGATGGGTACGTTAACGTGATATTTCAGTAGTACATGTAAATCCTTCCACAAACAATAAAATATCACTTTGGACCTGGTGATAATTGCTATCGCTGATAGAATTTCTCTTGTATAGAGTTATTAATTAGGAGTACTTAACAACTTTAGAATTTCCCAATGACATGCTAAGAAAAAGACTGTAGGATGAATGTTGCCCTTAGTAGGTATAAAAACTACTACGAGCTGCAAAATACTGAGTTAATATTTAGATAATATGGCCCTCTCTACAAACACTATACCTATATAGTAGGTACCTATGTGAGTTGAGTGACTGTTGGCAATGGATGAGGCTTAGTAGTGAATGAAAGGGGTTTAACAGTTGACTGTCGCCTCGGGATGATAAATGATGATGATGATTTTGCATTCAACACAAGTACAGGATTATTTCGAGTAACCGGTCACCCTGTGCCTGATCGGTAATAAGAATAATATCTAAGAGAGGTACCTACTCTTAATCCCGCACTAGCGGTTGGCCGCCTAGGCGGTTCATTTAAGCGGCCAGCCGCCTGACGCGGTTGAAATAGCGGTTGACCGCCGTCGGTGGTTCGCCGCCAACTAAACCGCCCATGAACCGCCAGTGCGTATAAGATGGCGGCCAGCCGCGGTCAACCGAACGGTAAAATATTGTGGTGGTTAAGTACGTACGATACCAAGCGTTTGTACCAAGGGCATAGTCATATCATAGCCTAGCCCTTTAGTAATGAGAAAATACACTAAAATAAGAATTGGGGCTTGCGCACTTTTGTCTTACTAGCAACATAACAGAGTTTTGTTATTTGCTAATGAAGTATTCTTTTTAAAGTTACAAAACTTGTTCGGTGGATTTTTTTTTTTACCCTAGTATAGTATGGTGAAAATATTCTTTCGACCTTTCATTATTTTTGTTCCATTGTAATTCATAAAACTTACCAGTTTCCATGGTAAGCTTCCTTCCTTAACATTTAATATGAATAGGTTTGAACTTTTGATTCAGAGGGATCCCCCTCTATGGGATCCGTAAAAGATGTTTGCAGTCCTCTGTAAACAAAGAAAGTTATAGTAACTGGGCCGAACACTTAAAGTTTGTAGGTGACGTACTACGAATCTGTTTTTGGAACGACCATTTGTTGATTCGGAACTAAAAGTTGCTTTGTCTCTTTTTAGACCTTGCACGAGAAAGGTCAGAATAACTTTTTACGGCACGTCTATTGGACAGGTTTCCGTTCAAAACTTAGTAAAATTCTTGCCTAATTTTACTAATACTTAGAGAAGTTGATACTATTACATATTAAATTTTACCTAGTCTGATACAGAATTAACACCAATCTCTCCCTAGAGAAGTTAAACTAAAACATTTGCTAAACTTTCTATTAGTATTCATAAGCAATAATTGAATGTTCGTGTAAATGGTGCATATATTATATTAGCCGTTCACCCCTCTAGCAGCTATTAGGTCGGGACGGGAGTAAATGCATAATGTAAATTGTAAATCTACTATTACCAACACAAAGTGCCAAAACATTTTGAAGTTAGGGTCCGAGCATATTGAGACAAAGTCGAAGCGAAACGGTGCGTCACCGTCGTCGCGTCTTTCTAAAAATGATAATAGCATATTGCTTCAAATTCTATAGGATGTGGGCGAATACATGAGTCTTCGCGCGCATTTGATTGAATGTACGCATTTTTTAGGGTGCCGTGCCTCAAAATGAAAAAAAAGATACCCTTACAGGTGCACTTCGTTATCTGTCAATATGTCCATGTGTCAAGACATTTTCTCTGGAACGCCTGGAGGAAATTAATATGATATACTCAGTTCGGTAATCCCTTGGAGCTGTGTACAATTGCAAATCAACGCGATCAAAAGATAAAGCCATTTTTGTCGCACATTTGAGGAATCGTAAAGGAATCAAAACCCGTTGACCAAGAATCATGAAATTTGGCAATAAGCAATGACTTTCAGTACAAGTAAGGAAAAAATCTAAAAACTGTAATTTTGTACCTAACAAAAAAAAACAAAAGGAAAAAAACTAGCTGTTGGTAAACGGACCGCGACCTATATTGATGTATGAGGACAACAGGTTTCGAACGGCAAAGTTAATTTTGTCCCTTCGTTAGAGCAATGTTCGGTTCTTTCATGGTTTAAGAACCAGTAATTTTACCAAATTATTTTTGTGATTTTAGCCCTCGGTGCGCGAGCCCGACTCGCACTTCACCGGTGTTTTAATATTAATAGAAATGTGAGTATTACGTAGTGTTACGCGTCGCATCGCTTCGGCTCTGTCACATATAATATAATACTACAGTGCTCTGGGGGGTGACCATAAGCTCTTAGAGTAAGATTATTTTGAGTGTGTATAAGGGACAGATGTATATGACTTGTATACATATGTCACTTACGCACGCTCAAAATAACCTTACTCTAAGGGCTTATGGTAACCCCCTGTTCAATCAGTACATTTTAGTGTGCTTTGACCAGTTTGACATTTGTATGCAACACTGATGCGGCAACACTAGAAATTAGCGGCAAGAAGACGCGTATTAAACGTCGCTTAAGATCATCTTGCCGCAAATTTGAAATGAGCCTTCAGATACTGTTTCTTCTTAAATAAGTGGTTTCTTCCCAAATACGGCTTGATGAACTGGGTTTAGTCAAATTGAACTGTCAGCTGAATTTATTACACGTCAACGGGTACACCTGAACATGCCTTTCTCTTCAGACCGTTGCTTGCCACATTGAGATTGATTTCGCCTTGTTCCGAACTATTAGGTTGGGTAGTTGATGTGGAATTATGTTCTTGTGGTTGTTTGTGAATTGATTTATGTGAAGGTTAACTAAGATGTAATGTGTCTGTAGAATAGTTTACTTTCAACATTGTATTCAGAATATTGTGAAAATTAGATGTCTTATAAAAATAAAAAATGTTTCGCTTCATCATCTAGGGCTATACATAAAATATATTTTTCGTTAAAGTACTCCCAACATTTTCTAAATAACATTTTATCACACACGTAGGTAGCACAGGTACTTTATTACCCAGTTAATTAGAAATAGTAGTAGAAGCTCCCTATATTAGGGACGTATTTCCACCATAGCTATTTCTGCCGCCAAACAACGTGATTTAGAAGGCATATATCTGTAAGGTCACTAAGGAAACGTTAATTTTCTTGGGCCCAATTGCACAAAAAACTTTCAATTTAACCTCGACAAACTGTCAATTTGACTTACAATATTGTAAATTTAACCTCGTGTTAGCAATTAAATCTGAGATAAGTTTTTCGTACAAGTTGTCCTTAGACCCGACCCCTTACGCACTAGCGGTTAACCGCGGGGCGGCTAACCGCGCGACTAGCCGCTTTTCCATTTTAATGTGCAACCGCTTGGTATCGTACGCACCTAACCGCCGCAAAACTTCAACCGCGGCGGTTGACCGTGGCTGTCTGCCATTTTAAACGCACTGGCGGTTCTTAGGTGGTTTAGTTTGCGGCGAACCACCGGCGCTGTTGGCGGTCAGCCACTATTCCAACCGCGTCAGGCGGCTGCGGGTTTAGTGTTACAATTTCGTTGCCTAGTTGGTCTAGTGATCGCAAGTGCTACTGCTGCGCTACAGCATTTGCAGATCTTGGGTTCTTCCCAGGTCGGGGAAAGTGATATTGGGTTTTTCCATCTGGAATTTCACAGTTGCAGCCCGGAGTCTGGTCCAGTGCCCGGTTGCCTCGCCCCTATTATACAGTACTTACACATAATTGGCGAAATGTTGGTGTACTATTAGGTGCACCTCTATACACACTAATGTTATAAAGGCGAAAGTTTGTAAGTGTGTGTGTTCATTACTTCTTTACGCCAGAACGGCGGAACGGATCTAAATGAAATTTGGCACAGAGATAGATTATAGTCTGGAATAGCGCATAAGATAATTTTTATCCCGGCAATATGTTCCCTTGGAATAATTTTCGACATTCACGCGGGTGAAGCCGCTGGCAGAAGCAAGTATGTGTAATAATCGTTTCGTGATGACTTGTGTTCAAAAACATTTAGATCCATAAAATATCTCAAATAATTAAATAATCTTCACAAAATTTTAAAACAGATGTATTACCGCTTAATTAAAGAAGACTTAATTTTCCCTTTCGAACAAAATGTTAATTTCATTGCTTTTCTATTATACAAACCTTACTTTGGTATAAGAATATATCTTCAGCCAGTATCGCACAATTTATTAGCTGAACGAACAAAAGTGAATGTTATCTTCGTAATTGTTTAGAAATTAAGATTTGGAAACGAGCTCATTGCTTAGGGGCATCCATCGGCCCTTTTATATCCACTCACGTTTTTAAATATTACGAAATAAAAAGCTTTCTAAATTGGAATAACGTTATACATAAGTCGTGTGTAACCAAAAGATCTGCAAACACATAATAAAATATATGGATTCGAATATTACTCTCAAAAGAATAGGTACTTAAGCATTTGAATACATCTGTGTTGTTTTACATATTATTACACGTTGGTAACTTTTTCGATCATCATTATTTTGCCTTAGAGTCGGTGCAACATGCCTTTTGCTGTCTTAATTCTTTGTTAGTAGTCTTAAAGTAGTCACGCCCTTTCTAGATATAATTTTTAATCTATACATCATATAAGTTTTTTTTAAATGGAGGAGGCTCTATGTTCGGCTGTCTGTTTTCTTTTTTTACCCGACTGCCGAAGGAGAGTAATGTGTTTATCAGTCTATGTATGTATGTATGTATGTATGTTTGTTCCTATGTGGCGATAGCTAGAGACCAAACGCGTGGGCCGATTTTGATGGTTCTTACGTCAATCGATTCGTCTTAACCCCGCGAGTTTCACTGGCTACATTAAAATAGGAAACTGGCGGTTCTTGGGCGCCATATTGTGGGGGCCCAAATATTATTTTCATACAAACTTATCGTGTGGGGTATCAGAATAAAGGGTTTTAAGAGGTGATTTGAAAAATGTATAACAGTTATTTGTTTAAATGTACCTAATACGAAAAAAAAATAACTAAAAAGTTATAAATAAAAATGGTTAATTAAAAATACTTTTTTTTTGTGTATGTTCCGATTTTAAAAGAGTATGTTTCCGAATTGACCCCATTTAAATTAGGGACTATATTTCTTGTCACCAAAATTTATGTTTGTCATCTAGTTGTATCGCCTAATAAATAGATCTATCGCCACGAAATATTTTAGTTCTCAGATAAACAAAAAGTGTTCCCAGGTATGAATTATCAAATTAATGTTAATATATGTGTAAAATAAGAGATGGATTACCAATAAAATTGTAGTGCATTAGATGAATATAAACTTCGTTCTTATAATAAAAGTTTTATTACTTAAATAATAGCTTTGTGCTCAGAATGGTAGATCACTCACCAAATAAAACGATTATCGATCCCTGACTGCGACTCCTTTTTATTTGTTATTTTGTCACCAATACAGTAGTTACATTTTATTTCGTTCAGTTATTAAAATAATAGTATTCGTTACCAATTTAATACATCAGTTTAAAATTTTAATGAAAATATGTTCAAAGAGGCGGAGACAAATAAGCGCGCTTTTAAAAATTTACCAAGCCGGCCTCAACAATGGTTCGTAGGGGGATGGTAGATGGGATGCACCTATTATTAAAACGAATGTTAACATTAAAATAACAAATGGTCAATGAATCGGTCCAAGAGCGAGCGACGCGAGCTCGGGAGCTCAGGGCACCCCGACACGGACAGGTTAGGTTCGAAGGAGATGAGGGGAGCAGAAGTGAGCGAGCAAAGCGAGCGAACTCAGCTCCCGACATCTCCTTCGTGTTAGATTACTTTAGACCCTGGATTTAGAAAGAGGAGCCCCGCTGGGCGGGGCTTCTGTTAGAATTTTTATTTAAATATATTTATACTACTTACCTGTTGAAATTAAGATCCTTGGGGAAGGCATATGTCCAGTTAAACTTCTACTACAGACTTAAAAGTCTACTACAGGCTCTTTTGGTTGAAACGATGATGACGACAACCCAAATTTTTTTTTTGGAATTTTATGAAATTTTCTAGTGAAGAATATGATTTATTGATCATTTCTTTAAATTAGTTTGCTTAAATACATATTAGGACAAACCTATTATTATACATACAAAAAAAAATATTTGGTACTAGACCCTATATCTCCACGATTTTAGGTGATTTAATGTGGAATTGATTTTATAATGTTTGGTGACTACATTTTGGTGACAAATCTACTATTTTGCGGGCAAACCCTATTATTTAAGAAACACAAAACTAATTAAATTGGCGATAGCTTAAATGATACCCATTTAAATTTGGTGAACATAACATCACGCCGGTACTCTTTGAAGAGGTACGCAGATGTGCACAGTTAAAACTGGTACACTCTCATTTCACGAGTTATTTTCAAGTTTTATGTTATACGGGTTATCTGTTCTTGCATAATTTTGGGCATTACAGTTACCTTACAGAACTTGCTCATTATGAACCATAGACAAAGAGTAAAAATAAATAATACAAGCGGCATCCAAATAAAAGTGTAAAATAAATTAAATTTTGGAAGTCGGTGTCATAAAACGAAGAGCCAAAAGCAGGAACAACGACTTAATATAACAGGATTTATGAGCAGCCTTTATCAGCTAAATGACTAGTCAATGTCATTCAAATTTAAACTTTCAGAAATATTCTCGGCCTAGCGTTGTCCGAACTATGTTGGGGTCGCCTTGCAGTCTAACCATAAGCAGCTCAGTGTCAGTATTTTACATGGGGCGACTGCCTATCTAACCTCCACAACTCAGTAACTGGGGATCCTTGGTATGTAATGGATGGTCACCCATCCATGGACCAACCTCGCTTAGCGTTGCTTAACCTTAAAGATCGGCCCCGAGCGGCTATCATTATTTAGCCACGTGTTTTTTAATCAAATAATAAATAAATATGATGTGGTTATCCTACAGCTATAAATCTAACTAGATGACGCGATTGTATGTACTTCGCGTGTCAAAGATAGTACTTTGAGCTTTCATTTAGCATTATTGGCGCCAGAAATCCACAGAAAACCAGAAAAATGCCTAATTATGCCATATTGAGCTATAAAGACTGTATAGGAAAATTTGGCCGAGGCATTGGAAATGTTTTCTTTCATTAATAAGTAAATTTGTTTATAAATTGTGTGTGAAAAAGTGGCACGCTTGGTTTTTAGCTTGTGATAGCTTGATTTAACGTCTGTGGTGTGGGTTATCCTAAGTTATTCAAGTCATCATCATCAGTTATGTTAATTTCGTAATCTACGCAGTGTCTGCAATTATTTTCGGATCTGTATTCCAACAAATGCATATTTATTGAATATATGAATTTATTCACTAAAGCTCTTGTGAAGAGACCCGTTATTATTTTGTGCTTACAACTGATCCCACACAAGAGAAAACATGGAGTTTCAATAGATTCTAACAATAAAAACCACTTGAAAAATAAATCTGTACTTTATAAAAGGTCAAATTGTTTTCTTGTTTCTAATCTTTGAAAGGTTTCTAACCTTTGGAATGAATCTTCGTAATCTGATGAGATTACGAAAACATTTTCACTGGTACGAAGCTACACTGTCGCGAGACTATTTTTTATCCCCAAAACAGCACAGTGCCTATGAGATACGGGTAGGCTACAGCCGGGCGAGCACGGCCTCTCGGCTTGAGTCACACATTTTATCACGGTTTTTGCTCCCAAACTGTGATAAAAATGTGTGACTCAAGCCTGTCACAGTAGGCCGTGCTCGCCCGGCAGAAGTGAAGCCGCGGTCAAAAGTAATTTTATTTTATTTATTTTTGTTTAACGATAGGCTCGCGTTTGACCACTATCTCGCCTGATGGTAAGCGATGATGTGGTCGACGGTGGAGCACGCTTGCCTAGAAGTAACCTATTCACTCTTGACTTAAACACTCCAAGGTTGTAGTTATCAGCTTATGTTATCAGCAAACAAAGACTTTAGCAGAGAATTTCCTTAGCTATGCGCACAATGAAAGTATTCGCAAAACGCTTTGTGCGTATGGGTAGGATGTCCACCATGATATTTAATAAAGTATCTATGAACCTCATAGTTATGTATGTCACCCGTACCATATAAAACCTCATCGATCAATGTTAGTATAAAAAAAGTATTACCGATTTGATCAAGTTATTTTGTTCGTAAAATGAAATTAAATACTTTGTTGTTGTTGTTTGGTCAGAAAATAATGTTGAATTTCTGGGTAAAATGTGTTGTTATAACGGTCCTAAAAATATCCACTCCAAAAAAATTACAAATTGATATTCAGCCTATTTTTATTGCATGATTTAATTTCGCTTAGCCCATTCCATCATCGGGCTACAAGACGTACGCGCCATCGGTACATGGTGGACATACTTTCAAAGCTAAGGAGTGGAATTCCCTGCCGGAGTCTGTGTTTCCTGATATCTACAACCTGGGGATCTTAAAGTCAAGAATGGATAGGTTATTTCTAGGCAAGAGTGCTTCACCGCATACCACATCATCGCTTACCATAAGATAATAGTCAAATAGTAGTCAAAAATGAGGCTATCAAAAATACTAAATAAAAAAATTATATAAAAATAATAAAAAACCCAACTGCTTAAAAAGCGAACTAAAAAGACGTAAACAAGAAGAAAATCATGCTGTGCAGTCGAAGGATACATCTGGTTTTGGTCAGTGTTCTTCTTGTTTACGTCTTTTTAGTTCGCTTTTTAAGCAGTCAGGTTTTTTGTTATTTTAAAGAATTTTTTTATTTACAACTTTTTAGTTATTTTTTTTTAGAATTTGGTACATTTAAACATATTAGAGTTGTATATTTTTGTAAACAACTTTTAATACCTTTTATTTTGATACCCCCACAATGATTTAAGGAGAAAAATAAACAGGGCCCCCACAATATGGCGCCCAAAATCCGCCCTTTTTCTATTTTCCAATTTTAATGTAGTCAGTGACACTCGCAGGGTTAAATCGAATCGATTGAAGAATAATCATTAAAATCGGCCAACGCGTTTGGTCTCTAGAACGCCACATAGGAACAAACATATATACATACATACATATACACATTACCCTCCTTCGGCAGTCGGGTAAAAAAGAGTTAACTAGTAAGATAGATTATTTACTAGCATTTATCAACCAATGTGAATTCCGTTAATATAATAGTTTGGTAACTTCATATATTGAAGATTTCGGTAGGTTCACGCTTCGTTTGGTAAAGACCCTTTCGCCCTTCTACGTCTTATATCTCGTATACTCAAACTGACCTAATTTGGAGGATGTATGGCTTGCGGCAAACTTGTTATAATACTTGAGGAGACTCTTTGCCGAATTTCGTTATTCTAATTTGATCATCATAATGTTTCCTTTCCAGATTGGGATTTTTATTAAAACATAATTTCCGTAAATTATTTATTTTACGTTTGAGCTGTTAATTTTATTCATTGCTTTTAATATGATATGTAGGTGTTATATGAGAGTAGTGGTGGCCCAGTGGTAACGGCCCCGACTTACGTGTCGTAGGTCGTGGGTTCGAACCCAGGCAGGCACTTTATGAAAGTAACTTCATCACCACTGCTCTAAAAAACGGTGAACGAAAACATCGTGAGGAAACCGGCATGATCTAGAACCAAAAATTCGAAAACATGTGACATCCACCAACCCGCAATGGCCCGGCGTGGTGGATTAAGGCCCATCCCCTCTCTCACAGAGAGTAGGCCTGCGTCCCAGCAGTGGGATCAGTAATAGGCTGATAATGATGATGGGGTGTTATTTGATAAACTTGTCAAGTACGAAAAGGAAAATTTTTAGGCGGAAAATGTATTCCAAGTTAGGTGCCTAAATCTGAGCTGAATAATGAAGGTAACTTAAGATTTACATTATTACAACTCTTGGATTACCTACCACTCTGTGTTACGATTCGCTTCCAGTAACGAATTCACGTACTTCAGTAACTGGTATCGAGAAGAATTTCATTTGTTCAAATCGATTTAATCGCTTACGGTTTAAATTACATTTACATAATGGTGAACTATTTCACGTTTGGTGGGAACCGCATCATTTATTTTATTTCTGAATTTACATATTTCACACTGTTTCAGAAGTAAAGAAGGGGTACATACGTAAATTAACGCTCATGGGGATAGCAGGGCTGTAAATAGTGCCAAATAATACTTGAAAGTCATGCCTCGAGTTCATTTTGTACATTTTCATTTGTGAACGCACGCAATCTCTGATGGAGCCCACCGAACGGGGAGGAATTCGTATCATTCTGTGGCTCTACGTGCTTTTATTTAAATTAATTTAGGTCCATATCACGTTTCGCTTTCTATTTTGTCACGGTCAACGTTTCTAGAATAAAATGTGTGGGTTGACATAATACATTTTAATTAATTTAAGTTCGTATACCGTCGTGCTAACTGTTTTGCCACGGACATAACTTCTAAAATAACAAGATAAAATTACAAATTAAAAAAAACCCCGATTTTAATTTTTATTTCATGCTTTTTAAACTACATATTATACCTAGTAGCAGACACGCTTCAATCGACAATCTATCGAAACAAGTTATAATGACACGATATCTTGCGAAAAAGTCCAGATTCAAAGAGTAAAATGCAAATAACTTTTGAACGGCTAAACCGGTTTTATTCATTCAGAACTAAGAACACACTCGACAGTCATCTTTTAAACAAAAAAAAAACAAAATCAAAATCGGTTCATCCGTTTAGGCGCTATGATGCCACAGACAGACACACAAATACACAGAAAAGAAAGTTATATTTAGCTTTGTACTTTGTGTTTTGTTATGGAAGTCGGTTTAGTTTTCTTGTTTAATAAATGTTTTAATTTTTATCTTTTTAGTTTTCGTACCTTATATTACAATGAAAATCATTTATAGCCCGAGGGCTTCTCATAACAATTCCAACAATAAACACGACTGGGATACATTGTTTAATTACGGAGTTCCGATGTCTACCTGCCGGATTCATCACCGATGGTACTATTTTCATTAGAACCATTGATTTAAATTTGCTACGTCACAGTCATTTAAGTATTCGGGATATCTTGTACCCAAAATTTACTTAACATTGAGAAGTTCCTGTGGCCATCTGTGGTCTTCTTCGTCAGTTCGACTTCACCAAATGATATTTTCTGAATGCTTGCCATGTTGTGGTATATACCAAAATCGCTATATGTATGCCTATAAAATTTTAGAAGTTCCCTCGATTTCCATGGGATTCCCTCATCAGATCCTGACTTGGTGACAATGGGACAACCTCGAAAGTTTACCCATTTTAAACAAAAAAAATATTTTCTCAATCGGTTCATAATTGACGGAGTAATCGGTGAAAAAACACAAAAACTACATATATACAACCGAACATAGAACTTCCTCCTTTTCGAAAAGTCGGTTAGAAAGAATAAAAATATATAATACAGTCTATACATTCAATAGAGTTCGAAATGTATTTGACTCCAATTGGCAATGGCGCCAACTTATCGACATTCCCGTTTGTTTTTAAGAGATTTCTCAGCTTTATGTAGCTCTATTTTTCCTTGTTGCGTAGACACACCATAGAGCTCGCTATGTAAATGCAAAGCTCTGGAAAAAGTATAAATAAATACACCATAAGTCCATATTACCATTGTGTTATTCATATTATCTACTATAAAATAAAGATTTTGCACTTACGTGCCTCTAAATATTGCCATTTTATTTAAGCACCTCTTATTTTTGGATAAAGCCACAACACATTGACCCAGTTATCATAAACATATTTGATAACTTTTGTATTTGAATGAAGGACCACACTATTACTTTTTCCTCGTTCATAATACCATCTTTGAAAGTATTTTGAGATGTGTGTGATATGAAAGAAAAGGGAGTCAATGACAGCATGACCACAAAATAGAAAGTATAAAGAAGGGGTACAATTGCAAGTTTAATAAAAGCTTGTAAAATAGATTGTTTAACAGGGATACAACGAATGACTTGATTTTATACACGTGTGTCGTAACTATCTATTTGAAAACTATCTACAGGTGGAAATATTTCGAATAAAAAGGTTCATATTCACAAGCAGAACAAGGGCAGTTCGTTAGGAACTTCTGAAAAATCGTAACTAACTACGTAACAATAAAAAATGGTGTTGTATGTTTCAACAACATGGCCCCGGATCTAGAGAGGAGAGTTAAAAATCATTCAGCAAGCTTTTTTGTAACATCTAAGGTTTTAAGGCACTAAAATACATAAATAATAAACGTTATGTGTATATATGTTATACAGGCTGGCTAAAAAGTCGTGGATCAAATTCAGATCAAATTCAGATTATAACTCTGCAGGGGTTGACTTTAAGGACCTCCCGTAGAACAATTTTTTGCAGCTGATGACCCCATCTATCCCCTAGTTGCTTTTGATCCACTTTTTGGCCACCCTGTATAAATAAACGTTAATGAGTATTTAAAAAAAATATTTAATTTATATATAACTACGTACTCAAAAATAGTCAATATTGGACAGAATACAAAGTAATTTCAGTCACGAAAACTTTTACAATATGTTACCCTGCGGAGTGAGACCTCTGTCAAACCAAATACAATAAAATGCCATTTATCATTTATCTACGTTAGAAAAAGGGTCGTGACAACCCTGATCGAGTAACATCAACCTGATTGCAAACCTATTACCCAAATCTTTTGTTTAACCATCGGGTGACAGGTAATGCGTTTGGGATTTATAAAGGGTTAGTGCGTTTGTCCACCGCCGCCGTCACCGGGACGACAACGAGAACGTGATGACGGCCCGTTGTAGTGACACATACATTTACTATAGCCGCTTGTGCACCGCAAGCCCGTCACCCAAGCGCCGTCATCCCGGCTACCGTCAATTCGAGTAAATCAGCGTGACCGCTAGAACTCGGCCCAGAATTGTGACGGGCCGATGTACCGGCAATATAAAATACGTATAAACTTGTACACCACACCAGCATCGTGACGTCGCACCGCGCCGGTTTTTGTTTTCAAGATATACCACTTAGATCGTTGCGGTGGACAAACGATCGCCGTTACGTCACCGTGATCTCGGGCAGAAAAAAAATCGTTCTCGTTCCCGGTGATAGCGGCGGTGGACAAACACAATTAGACCACAGAGCACCGAGATACATCGGCTGCCTGTGTTAGAGACGGTGTTAGAACAATGCTGGTGAGTGTCACCTTTAACTGACATTTTATGACATAATATTGTCCGTATATATAAGTTTCTCTGTGCCTAACATGACCGCTGAAACGTGTGCTATGCACATTGCGCGAGTACGTGTATTTATTTATTTATGAAAACTTTACGCACAAGTACTTAATGCCTTACGGATTTTCTACCAGTCGAACTTAGGGTGGTGCAGAGATAAAACATGGCAGGTGCAACTAAATGAAAGAGCAAATAAAATATAAAAAATAGTATAAATATACACATACAAACAATGTTACTGGGAAAACGAATCCCACAAATCAACTCTGTGAATTTGCTGCTGACCTCTTGTGAATGTGCTCACGTGCCTTAAATTTAAAAGTGAAACCGACTGGTTGCTATCCTGATGTTCTGAGGGAATGCATTCCAAAGGGAGATCGCCTGGACAAAGAAGGATGAGTGGATAAACCCAGAGCGATGAAAGAGACATTGTAGAAGACGATTATCATTGGTGGAGCGAAGATTTTTACTAAGGGCAGAACAAAGCAAGCAATCATATTATTGGCTTCTCTATTCACTACTTTAGAGGTGATTCTTTGCTCTTTCTGTGGGTTATACGAAGATCACTTTGTGGCTATTGGTTCTGAGGACCACTTTGTATTTAGATTCATTTGTGTTCTGTATTCAAACTTGGTGGTCAACTGTTTGTTTCGAATTATGTTTCCATTGCCAAGATTAGGTAATATAGGCGTCTGGAATATTCTGCTGTGGCTTTGGATGATATTCACATTAAAGATGATGGCTTTTATGTGAAATTATCTTGTTAGAACCATTACTGTTTCAATTAGGTACGAATTAACCAGCCTTGTACTTTAGTAATTGTGTACAGTCTAAAACTGTACATATTTTGCTGACGCGGTGCCGTGCACCATACGTGCGTCATTCCAATAATATTATAAATACACATGAAACACTTTAAATCAATGAGTACGATAACTGCTACGCGGTGACTAACATTAGAGAAAGGAATCGTCAACAGTATTACTTGTAAACACAAAAATACGTAATAAATCTAACAAAAACTGAGTGATCTTTTCTCTTCGTGCTTCAACCTCAACAACAACAACTCTGCAAGTGTACGAACCGTACATTTTTTGGTCCTTCGAGCCGGATTTTGGTGCCACTGTGCCTCTTTACGGTAGCGAATCGGTTTAGCTGGTCTCCCAGAAGCGGGTCGCCCCAGCTAGATTGAGAAGTCGCATAATATCGTGACAGAGGTGCAAGGGTGCTGAGTTCCACTGACCATTTCAAATCAAGTAAGTCAACGATTTCAAGATTTGAAACGGAGAAGACTACAAGCAACGCAGTAGCCTTCGCAATACAACGCAACGCTCTCCTGCCACAGTCAACGACGTGTCAGCAAGCATCAACATGGATATGCTAGAATTGCAGTCAACGTGCTTCGATAACATCAAAGCAGTATGTGTCAACTATCGCAAGGATTCATCATCACGAAAATCTGTGGAATACCTGAAGAAACGCTTGTCGTCGCTAGAAAACCAATGGCAAGACTTCGAAGGCAGGCATGCCCAACTGTTGCTCGAACTAGAAGATAAGAACATAGCATATTTCAAGGACGACATCTACGAAAAAACTAAAGAAATGTTCTTATCAACTAAAACAGACATAACTAGCAAACTGACGACTTTGAACAAACAAAACGTGAAGTTCGACCTAGGTGGGACTTCAGAAGATGACGACAGCAACATACAACTCTTGCTTAACAAGCAAGAATGCAATTTCAACGCGATTCACCGTGTCATCTCCAAGATTGACTTAATCACTATATCGGAAAGATGGGAACTGGAAGACCACTTCGCAACCTTGAAATCGAAATGGGAACCCATCGATAAACTTCATTGGGAAATAGACTTTCAACTGAAAGGATCCAACGAACATTACTACAAAATGTTCACGGATATTGAACAACAATATGATGAGCTAAAGAGGAAAATCCATGCCAAAATCTGGTCCACCGTCCACTACCAGAAATCGACACCTAAGATCGAAATCCCTGAGTTCTCCGGCAACTACAGTCAGTGGATCTCCTTCAAAGACCTATTTCTGGAAGCTATTCACAAAAACCCTATGATCAACAACGCGCAGAAAATGCAACACTTAAAGACCAAGCTGCGAGGAGAAGCTGAACGCTTAGTGCAGCATCTGACCATTAGCACTGAAAACTATAACTCATGCTGGGATATATTAATTCAGCGCTACGACAATCGTCGCCTCCAGTTTACTTCATTTATGAACAACATGCTAAATCTGCCGATCATACAACATGCAGACTCATACAATTTGAAGAAGATGCATGACGTCATTACCGAATGCCTGAACGGCATCTCTAACATCGGTATTGATACTTCAACTTGGGACCCGATCATTGTGCACATCATGTCACAAAAACTGGACTCCAGTACTTTGAGTGACTACATGAAAGAACTTCAAGATCACAGAGAACTACAGAACCTCCACGACTTCCTGTATTTCCTCGAAACACAGTTCATGGCATACGAAACGATGAAATCAGCTAAAAGGGCGAACCCTACAGCCACAGAAAAATCATCCAACTGGAAAACATTCAACAAGCAAACCCAGATGAAGAAACATAACTATAACTTCAATCAAAATAAAACAAACAACTATCATGCTATTTACGGTAAATGCCCATTCTGCAACGGAAGTCACGTTCTGCGCCAATGTGACAAATTCCTACAAATGGACTTTGGCAAGCGAAATGACACCGTGTCGAAACTGCAGCTGTGCAAAAACTGTTTATTCAGCCACGGAAATGACGAGTGCAAATCCACGAAAATGTGCAAAGAATGTAACTTGAAACACAACACACTATTGCACAATCCGGACAACCAAACCATAACGTCAGCGACTAGAAAAAACAATGTTGAACAACGCCCTTCATCTCAACAACCAACATCTAACCATTTGTCTAAAGACAACATGGAGGTTCTACTGACTACGGTCCAGCTGAGAATAAAATCTGCAGATGGGATTTATGTAACACTACGTGCGTTGCTCGATCAAGGCTCACAGGTGAACTTGATAACAGAAAACGCTGCACAAATATTACGTCTTCCTCGGCGCGGGATCAACGCATCAGTATCGGGAATCGGCTCTGTTTCCAGAGAATGCAGGGGAAAACTGAAACTTACCTGTCAATCGATTCACTCCGATTATAACTTTGAAACTCAAGCACTTATTATGACGAAGCTAACAAACAACCTGCCTATGAAAACGTTCGAGAAAGGTGCATGGAGTCACTTGAAAAACTTGAAACTTGCAGATCCTGACTTCAACGTATCTCGGCAAATCGACCTATTACTAGGAGCCGACGTATACTCCGAAATTATCCTAGGAGGTGTATTGAAAGGCAATAACAGCTCCCCAGTTGCACAACAAACGCAAATTGGGTGGATTTTATGCGGAAAGATGAAACAAACGTTTAACTGCCACGTTACTGTAGTCAACTTAGAGGATTTAACAAAATTTTGGGAGAATGAAGAAATTCAAAAAACTAAAGATATCCCCAAAGATGACCAGTGTGAACAATTTTATAACGAAACTGTAAGAAGATCATTTGACGGAAAGTACATCGTCAAAATGCCTCTAGTTCCAGACTACAAAGAGAAACTAGGCAAGTCTAGAACAATTGCGGTTTCGCAGTTTCTACAGTTGGAAAAACGGCTAGAGAAGAACGAAAAGCTTTCCTCCATGTACAAAAAATTCATGGAAGAGTACGCGGATCTGGGTCACATGAAATTAGCACCTCAGATACCTACTGACGTCTACTTCTTACCGCACCACGGGGTCTTGAGAGAAAACTCGACAACAACAAAGTTGAGGGTCGTATTTAACGCCTCTCAAAAAACTACGACTGGCGTCAGCCTGAACAACGTCATGGAAAAAGGCGCCAACTTACAAAAGGACATTCAGGCCCTTATACTGAAATGGCGAACGTATAAATACGCATTTACGGCTGACATTGAAAAGATGTACCGCTGCATTTGGATTTCAAAAGAACAACAACATCTACAGAGAATTGTATGGCGGGACTCACGAGATCAACATCTTCGCGATTACCAGCTCTGCACAGTAACCTACGGGACCAAATGCGCACCATGGCTAGCTATGCGAACATTGAAGCAACTAGCCATTGACGACGGTCACAAACATCCGGCAGCTGCCAAGACACTCATAGAAGAATGCTACGTAGATGACGTCATTAGCGGCCATAACAACCTCACAGAAGCGAAAAAACTGCAAAACTCCTTGATCCAACTGTTAAAAGGAGGAGGCATGAATTTACGGAAGTGGACAGCCAATGACCGCGCTATACTGGAAGACTTACGCAAGGATCAAATTTCAACTCAAACCATGTTTGATTTTAAAGGGGAAGAATCAAGCAAAACGTTAGGCCTCGGTTGGAATCCAAACAGCGACAACTTCCACTTTAACTGGCCTGTGGAAAACTCCAAACAACTAACAAAGAGATCTTTACTCTCAGCCATATCAAGATTTTACGACCCATTGGGTTGGCTCTCCCCAGTAACGGTCAAGGCCAAACTACTATTCCAGAAAGTCTGGATGAGTAAACTTAGCTGGGATGACATAGTGCCCAGCAACATTGAATCTGAGTGGCTGAACCTAAAAACAGAACTGCCGTTCATTAATAAAATAACGATAAATAGATGGATTGGCGACACACAACAATGTGTCGAATTGCTAGGCTTCTGCGACGCAAGTGTAAAGGCGTACGCTTGCGTTATTTACAGCAAGGCGTTCAACGAACATGGCCAACCCATCGTAACTCTACTTGCTGCTCGAACAAGGGTGGCTCCACTGACTCAGAAAACAACACTACCAAGACTGGAACTGTGTGGTGCTCAGCTACTAGCTGACTTGATGGAGAAAACCAAGGAAACATTCTGTGGATATAACATATCAACACGGGCTTGGTCGGATTCTCAAGTGGTCCTCGCGTGGATTCAAGGCGAAACATCAAGATGGGAAACTTACGTAGCCAACAGAGTTACAAAGATCAAAAACGTCATTCCTGCAGCTCAGTGGCATTATGTCAAATCAGAGCAAAATCCAGCAGACTGCGCCTCAAGAGGTCTTTTGCCAAGCAAACTAGTAAACTTCAACCTGTGGTGGCAAGGCCCAGAGTTCTTAACAAAACAAGATCCGCCGGCAGATATGCCTTGCACTTTCCAAACGAATTTTGGCGGCTTAAACCACGCTAAAATCACGCAAGAAAATATCGATCATAATATAATTATCAATTTATTGAGCAAATGCAGCTCATTGACACAAGCAAACAGGGTCATCGCATGGATATTACGCTTCATTACAAATGTGCGCAATAGGACGAAATCGGAAACTACGTACCTAACAACAAGTGAACTAAGCGCAGCGCGCATTAGTATCATTATTCAAGCGCAGCGATTGCAGTTCAATTCTGAATACAAACAAATCGTTAACAACGAAACAGTATCAAAGAAAAGCGCAATTTGCAAATTGAATCCTTATGTAAACAAAGCGGGCATCATCTGTGTCGGAGGTCGTCTTAAACACTCAAGATTAACTGGGGATATGAAGAATCCAATAATCGTACCACATAAAGGTAGATTTACACAACTTCTTATAGAACAAGCACATTCAGCCACATTACATGGAGGAGCTCGGCTAACGCTGACTTATATTAGACAGCGTTACTGGATCGTTGGCGGCAACCGGGCTGTCAAGAACCAACTTCGAAGATGTGTACGCTGCCATCGCTTCAACAAGACAGATAGCTATCAACTGATGGGTGACCTACCACCGCAAAGGATCACTCCGTGCCGCCCTTTCACGCACACAGGAGTAGACTTTACCGGTCATGTGGATGTTAAACACAACAAGGGTAGAGGCGTAAAAACTTCAAAGGGATACATAGCCATATTTATATGTATGGCGACGAAAGCTGTTCATATTGAACTCGTATCAGACCTTAGCACAGAAACGTTTATGGCGGCCTTCCAAAGACTATGTGCGAGACGCGGCACCCCGAAACACATGTACTCTGACTGTGGTACAAACTTTATCGGCGCTGCAAAGGTGCTTCGTCAGGAATTCGAAGAGTTCAAACAACTACTGAAACCAGATGTTTTCAACGAACTGGCCAAATTGGAGGTGGAGTGGCATTTCAACGCCCCCGCCTGGCCAACTGCTGGCGGTCTGTGGGAAGCTGCCGTCAAGTCTATGAAGCACCATCTGCGACGAGTACTGGGGGACCAAAAACTAACGTACGAGGAGTTCATAACGATTTTAGCAAAAATAGAAGCCTGCATGAATTCAAGACCTCTGTGCCCGCTAACTGAAGATCCAGAAGAGTTCTACAACTGCCTAACGCCTGGACATTTCCTTACAGGAAGCCCAATATTGTCCATGCCACTCTCGGATTACAGTGACGTAAAAAACATTGATTTACGCCGTAGATGGCAGCTTACCGAGCATATGTTTCAACAATATTGGAAAAGCTGGTCAAACGATTACCTTACCACTCTACAAACACGTAGTAAGTGGAACAAGCCTTCTAGAAACGTTAAAGAAGGCGATGTAGTACTGGTGAAAGAAAACAATCTACCGCCGGGAAAATGGGCCCTAGGTCGGATTCTGGAAACACATCCAGGATCTGATGGATATGTTCGAGTAACTACTGAAAAGCAGCAAGCAGGAATCATAAAGCGCCCAATAACAAAACTGTCGCCATTACCATTGAACTCTGAAACTGAGGAAACCAAAGAAAACGAAATGAAAAATAAGCCTCCACAGAAATCGAAAAACGAACGGCGGAAGAAGTCAAAGAATCTTATCTCAACGTTACTAATAACAATGTTATCATTGTTTACATTTGTAACGGGATCTTATACCGCCACCGATGGCACGCGCGGAGCGCCGGCGGCGACCGCTCAGATTACAAGTCTGGAACGCGAGCGGCCCATATACTATGACACCGTCGGCAAAATGCAAGTAGTGCACGATGAATGGATACTAATGATGTACTACAACCTAACAAACTATTGGGATGGGACTCGTCGTACTCAAACTTACTTCGAGAATATTCACAACTTATGCCAAAAAACGAATCTACAACACTGCAGATCAACCATGGAACAATTAAATCATGAACTAGAACTTCTAAACTACTACAACTCTATACTTATAAATCCCCACAAACACCTGAGCAACAGGAAGAAACGGGGTCTAGTCGACGGAGTCGGCTACATAGCTAACAGTCTGTTTGGGATATTGGACCAACAATTCGCTAAGAAATATCAAAACGATATTCAATCTCTGCAAACCAATGAGAACTACTTACTTGAGTTATTAAAAAATCAAACAACGATTGTGGAGCTTGAGAATCAAGTATTGAAACAAACTGAAGACAATATTCAGCGTCAATTCAACTCCATTGATAACTTTATCAATCAAACCAATAAAAATATAGCATCCATCGAAACGGAAATGGAAATACTTTCGGCTACTACCTACCTCAACTCTGCTTCGTTAACGACGTACCTATTGATCAACAGCTTGAGGACGTTCCAGGAGATGCTGTTTAATACTCTAACTAACGTCTACCAAGGTCATGTAGATGTCCATCTGATAAGTCCGGTGCGTCTGATTCAAAAATTAACGGAAATATCCGGAAGCCTTCCGAAATCTTTATCGCTACCAGTTGAGAACTACAAAGAAAACATTAAAGATATCTACAAGCTGATCAATGTGAAAGCACGAGTTACTGAAAATTACTTTCTTTTCGAAGCACATATTCCACTTGTAGCTAACGAAGATTTCGTAATATACCAAGCGATACCTTTACCGGTTAACAATGCTAAGGAAACTACATATGTGCAGTTATCAAACGAGTACATCGCTGTCAACTTCAAGAAGAACATTTACGTGTCTATGTCCAAAGATGACTTGAAACACTGCATGCAACAAAAATCGCAGAATTTCTTATGCAAGAAAAACCTGCCATCATTTGACCTACACAGCAAAAACGCTCCTTGTGAGGCAAAACTGCTATCGCATCAAAACAATGAACCTTGTGACGTCGAACGCGCGTCATGCAAAGACACTTGGATAGAGTTACAAACTCAAAACAGCTGGCTGGCGATTTGCTGCGAAACGTGTGCATTACGAATCATATGTAGCAACGACGTCACATCACAAACCATTGCATTATCGAGCATAGTGACATTATCTCAGGGATGCGTACTGCAATCCAACGACTTAACCATCTACGCTCAACGCCGATACAGCAGTCATATGAAGATGGATTATGAGTTTACAGCTCCAACATTTGATACATCTATTAACAAGATAGTGAACTTAACATATCGTTATGCTCCAAATATCCTTCAGTCAAAGGCTACGGATCAGGAAATTGTAACAATTGATCAGAAAATTGCAACTCAACGGCAAAATGAAGCTTCACTACCAACACTAACAAGTCACGACATTCATCAATATGCCATAAGTTACTCTTTGCTGGCGATCGCCATCATAGTCGTACTTGTCGTGGTTGGGAGAAATCGTTGTCCACACTATTGCACACACAACGCTAAGAACAAAACTTCGAGTCAACCTGAAGATATTGAACTTCAAGTTTTCCGCAAAACAGAGTGCCAGCAGCATGAAACCGTCGCAGCACAAACAACAAAGGACTTGCGGCGGGAGCCTCAACCTGGGAACAGGAACATCGCCTTTCTATTTGATTGATTAATTACTTAACTAACTTTGTGATGACTTTTCCTTTCTCTTCTCGTTGGTTTCTTCTTTTTGGGTTGCCAAGATGTACAGTCTAAAACTGTACATATTTTGCTGACGCGGTGCCGTGCACCATACGTGCGTCATTCCAATAATATTATAAATACACATGAAACACTTTAAATCAATGAGTACGATAACTGCTACGCGGTGACTAACATTAGAGAAAGGAATCGTCAACAGTATTACTTGTAAACACAAAAATACGTAATAAATCTAACAAAAACTGAGTGATCTTTTCTCTTCGTGCTTCAACCTCAACAACAACAACTCTGCAAGTGTACGAACCGTACAAATTGGGATTTAGGAGGATAGTCTGCAAGCCTTGCGATGGCCTAATAAAATTAAACTAAGATCACTAATCCTGGAAGATTTGGTCTTAATTATTTCACTTGGTCCTTGTTTACCGTAATGATTACGGCAAAGTCTCTTTAATCGGTTATTTTAGAGATCCAAATGAGAGGCTCAAGTTCATCAGTCTATATTTAGAAGATAAAATCGAATAAACAATTACGCCTACCCTTTTTAGGGTTTCGTAACTAAAGGGTAAAAACGGGACCCTATTACTAAGACTCCGCGATCCATCAGTCTGTCTGTCAGTCTGTCTTTCTGTCTGTCTGTCACCAGGCTGTATCTCATGAACCGTGATAGCTAGACTGTTGAAATTTTCACAGATGATGTATTTCTGTTGCCGCTATAACAACAACTAAAATAAATATTTAAGTCGGGCTCCCATACAACAAACGTGATTTTTATTTGCCGTTTTTTGCGATAATGGTGCGAAACCCATCGTGCACGAGTCCGACTCGCACTTGGCCGGTTTTTTATTTAACGTGGCCGAAAGGAATAAAGAGGACAAGAAAAGATTGATTTTATATTTTAACATCCACTTTCTCGAAGGTATAATAAAACAAAGCGCGTGTAAAATGCCATGTTGATCAATGTCAATGCAATGACAATTTGTTCAACCAATGACAGCAATAATTGGCCACACAAATTGTCAAGAGGCCGTAAATTATTTACGGGCTCTTGACAATTCGCCACATTAATTTTAAGCCAATTTTCTTTCAATTCAGAAAGTGGGGGTTACTTTTTTATGTATAAGTAGATGACGTCCATCAGAAAAAGTATGTATTGCCAGTAATTAATAATATTTAAGCAGTTTTTCAAAATAAAAAAATCAAAATCAAGGTATTTATTTCAAGTTAACTTAAGAATTACTTTTGAATTGTCAAACAAAAAAATTATAAAAAGATGACTCTAGTTGCAAATTCGCAAGCGTCTGTAGGTCTCAATGGAGAAGAATTTGCAAGAAACTCCCCGGATACTCTTTTCTATCAGTTTTAATTACAAGTTTTTGGTTACATCATTCTTGTTGAAACAATACATATATGTGAGAACGATGTAAAAAGACGTGTACGTAAAAGCGTCCAGAGTAACAAATAATTTAACTAACTAATTTAAAAAAAGCACTTTAACAGGCCGAGACAGCTAAGTTATGACCAATCCCAACTGATGGCGCCCGTTCACGAACATGACGCATGGATCGGCACCACTCTAACACTGAATGCTTGCTTTTCTAAGCCAGGTGCAAATCAAAACAGGCACCCATTAGAATCCGCATCTGATCCAATGAATACCGTCCTTTGTGGTTACAAATCTTTACAGTTATATCACATTGCCAGTGCTATCTGGCACTTTTATGTATAGGTGTTTCAAAAGGAGCCCTATCCATTTGCATAAAAACTTTAGACATAATATAACATGGCATACTTTTGTTTATCCTAATTATATTTACGCATAACATACTTTGTACTCTATTGTCTTGATGTGTGTCTTTATGTATTTACTGTGTGTACATTAATTATAAAATAAATAAATAAAATAAATACTTTCGCTTAACAGCTTACGCATATTTTTTTGAGCATAATTACTCTAATCATAATAATGTTTATAACATTCTAAAGCATAAATTTGTTTACGCATAATGAATGACATAATAATTAACTCCTAAAATGTTTTTGGGTTTTTTTTCCTGTAAGAAGCATGCAAACAAGCATACACCATGCATGCAGCAAGCATGCAGAATGCAAATATGTAAACAAGCATACACCATGCATAGAGCAAGCATGCAGCATGCAGCATGCAAACATGTAAACTAGCATACACCATGCATGCAGCAGGCATGCGGCATGCAAGCATACAAGCAAGCATGCAGCAAGCATGTAGCATGCAAGATGCAGCAGGCATGGTTTCTGGCACGGCTCCTGCGCTGCGGGGTTCGAACGATCCCACGCGAGCTGCTCGTCGCAGATGTGTTTAACGCTCACCACCCAGCTACGGCTTGCTCGGCCAGCCTTAGCCACGGCGACGAGCGTTAAAACCACCTGCTCCTCAGCTCGCGGGCCAAATCACCCATCCGCGCCTACGCGATTTTAAATAACACTTTAGGCGTAGAGCAGACAAGACTACGTGGAGTCGGTTTTGCAGCTATTCGTTTCTGTCACTAAAATAAAATACGTAAAAATAACTCAAATTTGTTTACGATATTCCTATTATTTTTTGGGTTATTGGACGATTCGCCCGAATTTAACACGCCCGAATCGGGCGAATCGACCACTATTAAAAATATTCATTTTTCTGTGTCGATTCGCCCGAAGTTAATTTTAGAGAATAAAAAATAAAAAAGTACAGTCGTGCTCACCCGTCTCGGAAATAATATGAAGAATTGATCGAAGTTAATAGATATTTTATTACCCAAACTACCAGGAGGCTAGAATCATGAAGAAGTATTTGTTTGGCTAGAATCATTAGCGGTAGAGACTAACGGAGTACTAGGACTTCAGAATCGAAAATCGCCCGAAAACAATATTCTTTTTTGTTCTCTAAAATAAAATTTGGGCGAATCTCTCTAAAATATAATTTGAATGCCTTAATACTATTATGCTAATAGTCATTAAGGTTAGTAACACTATGCGAATTAAAATTATGCCAAAACAAATTAGCCTTCAAGATAATTATGCCAACATAAACTGTATGCCAAAAAACTATATGGCAAAGAATTATTAAGGCAAAACAAATTATGCCAAAACATTTATGCCAAATTATATTAGGAAAAAGAATATTATGCAAAAAACAGGGATCCCGTTTCAAAATTATGCATATTTACTACGGCACGCGTTGAGTTTGGACCGGTTGGCATAAAATACGGTTTAAATTTACCTCAAGCGTTACGTGTGGTCGTAGTGTGGATAGATCCAATGCAGGCGACGCATACAGGTTCAGCAAATACTTAGTAATCCTAATCGTAGTCGTCGTAATCTCTAGGAAACCGCTTCGTATGTGCCCCGTGGGTATCCATTAGAACTTAGATAAATATTTAGAATCCTTTAAATTAAATTCATTGACTTGTTTCCAGAGGCCCTAGACAAGCGACAAATTATCAACGAAAGGTTAGCGATAGCGATTGGAAAAATTTCAAAAATGTATGGAACTTTCAAACATAATCGAAATGTCACGTGATCAATCCCTTTCAATTTTGACATTTCGATCATCGCTATCGCTGAAATCGAATGACACTTGTCTAGAACCTAAGGTGTTATAAACAGAGATCGCCAAAATGTTGATATCGCCTTCGAATCTAATCGAACGTTGGGCACGCCAACGCTGTCAAAATGCCACTATAGTCTACGCCCTATAGTCATGTATACAAGCTTCTTTTTCAAAATGCAAGCCATACCACTGCGTGCGTACTAATCCGATTACGGATTTTTTTTTACTGGTTGATGGCTACGATTCAAAGCCGCCGGAAAAAGCTAGTCATTGCTTTATTTATTTATTTTTAGCCCATTCTATTTCCCTGCAGGGCAAAGGCCTGCCTGGCCTTTCTTCCTTACAAACCTCTCTATTTTGCGCTAGTATATACCTACGTAAGGGAAATCCGATTTGTAATCCGTTCAGCCGTTCTGGCATGATTGAGTAACAAACATAGCTCCACACTTCCGCACAGACATCGATCCAAACTTTCACATTTATAATATTAGTAAGATTTTCAGCCTTTTTACCCGACTACGGCGAAGCAAAAGGGAGGGTTATGTTTTTGTCCGGTATGTGTGTGTGTATGTATGTATGTTCATCTGTTCCCTCATAACTTCTAAACTACTTATAATAATATGACAAATGAGGTGTCGTTAGAAGCGTCTTGTTTGTCCGCTGGTTATAGGCTATGTGACGTCACATTTATTAAATACGTGGTCGTATGCAGCTTTTCAGAATGTATTGTTTTACGGAATAGTTTGTACATAACAATTTCAGATGAGAATATTTTCTTGTTTCATACTTTTTAGAGCGTGATTTTCCAGTAGTCGGGTTTTACTTTTTGAAATTATTTTTTTGTCCTACTGCAGGCCTGGGCCTGGTTTCTTCCTTACAAATCTATCTATTCAGCGCTAGTGAAGACCAGTCCAATTACAATCCTTGACAAAAATATTTGTACAAATTCTAATATTTATATTCTTTTCCAGCGCGGATCCCAACTATAGGTCAGCGGTGATCAACACGAACGTGATAGTGAAACACACGGGAGAAGTCACATGGCTCAGTCACGGGATATACGTGTCAGTGTGCGACATCAATGTGGAGCAGTTCCCGTTCGATGTCCAACTGTGCACCATGAAGTGGGCGTCCTGGACTTACGACGGGTTCCAGGTAAGTGGTTGTACAAAATGATTATTAAACTCTTTATTGACTGACTATCTTACTGAGGGTGTAAGTGCTCATGAATATGGAGTTAGTATGGCGATTCTATTCTTATACATTCTTCTTGATATTGAATTACCTTTGCGTATGGACTACTAGCGCTATTCATCGGTTTGGGGGGTTTCGCCGTAATCGCCACGCTTGGCAGACAGGTTGGCGATCGCAGTTTGTTATGAAGTGCACAGAGAACGCTGCTGCACATTCTTTGGTATGTCCCTTAGTCGCCTCTTACGACACCCACAAGCAGATATGGGATGACGATTCTTAACGTCCGACACCATACGCAACGCATCGCGCGTGTATAGTATAGTTTACGCAGCGTTGGAAGGCCTCCCTCTAGGTTGAGTGACGACCTGGTTAAGGATACGGGCGTCCGGTGGATGTGAAACGCACAGGAGCGGGGATTTGGGGGAGGCCTATGTCCAGCAGTGGACGTCTTTCGCCTGAAATGATGATGATGATGGACTACTAGTTGTAGGTCGTAGGTTTTAAAAAATAAAAAAAAATAGTGGGCAGTGGTAAATTATTTCATCACCACTGCTCTCAAAATGGTGAAGGAAAACATCGTGAGGAAACCGGCATGTCCTAGAACTAAAAATTCGAAGATATGTGACATCTACCAACCCGCACTGGGCCCGCGTGGTGGATTACGGCCCATTCCCTCTCACTGAGAGAAGGCCTGTGTCCCAGCAGTGGGAACATTAATAGGCTGATGATGTGATGTGTGATGTGATATGATGGACTAATAGAAACAATTACTTTTAACTGTTTTTTACTTTACAAAATGGCTCTTTATGGCATTCTGTTATGCTTATTTATAGCATGCTATTCGAAATGAATTATTTAATGGTACCCTGACTGGCCCCTGACCCAGATGTGTGCATATTGGGCCTTAAACAAATACTCATTATGTCAGTCGCAAATTTGTAGACCGGATACGATTTTCATTTAGCACTTAATCTATTCTAGTCTAACCGGAACCAACCCGAAAGGGTTTTAAGCCCAGCCCTCAATTTTCAGTAATATAGTTGTCGGCACGTAACTTGGCAAGAGTCGTTAGATGCGCACAAATCATTTTTTAGGTCTCTCTGGTTACCATGCGGGACGCGGGGAAAGTTTAGCACCGCTCCGAGCGCGCAATTGGTTAGTCAGTTGACACAAGGATCGACTGACCAATCGCGTCGCGTTCACGTTCCGTTCGTTCTATACGGTGGTTGGTCAGTTCACGCTTTATGCGCGAACTTACGCACACTACGTCAAAACCTTGCCAAGTTACATGCCGGGGACTATACTTTAATCAAGACGATACTATTCTCATATACAATAAGTATCACCAATTGTTAGGCCTAACATTCCTATATACTTATTGACAATGGGCTCCATCGCTATTCCTCACCTTCGACTATATGTCAAATCAGCAATAAGTTTTTTCAAGCCAAATTTTACTGCCCCGCAACAATATTATAGTAATTTATGCAACGGTCATATAATAGGGGTTATTAAAACACGAGTGTGGCTTTATCACACGTGTGATAATAGTATCAATTTCAGTACATACGATAGATGGTGTTGCATTTGACTCAAGTACTAAAGAGAAGTGAGGACCTTCTCAAATCCTCTTATGATTTGGGTCTCTGACATCTAGCACCCTATTGCTTACGTTATATTACCATATTTAAATCAGGGTTCGTGGTTCTACAGCAGACTAAGTCTGGTGTCTGCCATAGTATTTTAAGAAAGGCTAAAAGAGTCAACAATAGTGGTTTATCAAGCCACATGTTGTGACGTGTTTGTTTTCGTAATTTTATAACCTAATCGAACCTTAATAACTTTGCCTCCTGGAGACCGAATTTGACTCGGTTCTTTTGCTAAATTGACATAATAGGCTAGTTTCCCGAGTCCACTAATAAAGTTTTTAAGTAATTTGTGGCCTGCGATACCAAAAATATATATATTTTTAACCCTCGACGGAAAAAGAGGGGTGTTAGGAGTTTGACGTGTGTTGTTGTTTATCTGTGTATTTGTATGTCTGTCTGTGGCATCATAGCGTCCAAACGGGTGAACCGATTTTGATTTAGTTATTTTTTGTTTGAAAGGTGATTTTATCGAGAGTGTTTTTAGCGTGTTTATGTTTGAATAAAATTGGTTCAGCCGTTCAAAAGTTATGGGCGTTTTACTGTTTGAATCGGGGTGTTTTCGCAAGATATCGTGTCATAATTACGTGTTCAATAGATTGCCGATCGAAGCGTATCTACTATGTACTAGATAAATTATGTAGCAAGAAATAAAAACTTGTCGGGGATCTTTTAAATTTTGAATTTGTTAAATTTGGTAATACGTTCGGCAACCATGGTCGAAAATATAATGTCAAAAGTAATCCAAAATAAAACTGCGTTTTCCTCTATAGAAATACAACTGTTACTAAGATGGTAATGTAGTGTCTTAAGTACCCAATTATACCAAAAACATAATAAAAATGTTAAATGGCAGAACGAGCTGTTTCGTTATTAAAAACACCTAAATATTTTTGATTAATGTAGACAGGTATCTTCGAAGTTATTTATGTTGCGTTGCGAATCATAGAGCATTTCATAATAGCCCATTAGTCTTGTTAAAAATATTTAGAAATCCTATTAAGCAAGCTAAGTAGAAATAGAAAAATAAGAAGAACTACATAATCAAATTACGAACTTAGTTTTCCTAACAGTCAAACCTTAAACGGCGCAAATATAACAACCTTATTGGCAGTTATATGTTTGAGCCGTTTGGGGTTGAGACATTAGGTCCATGGGGTCCGAGTGCTCATCGAGTGTTTCGAGACATAAGTAAACGGTTAGTCGACTGTTCGCGTGACCAGAGGGCTGGCCTTTTCTTCAGCCAGAGAATCAGCATTGCCATTCAACGTGGCAATGCTGCCAGCGTTCTGGGCACGTTTCCCATTGTCATCGATGTGGAAGAATTTTTTGATGCGCTATGAGCCCTTTTCCCTCTCCCTTTTGTAAGTAAGTTTGTTTTGTTATTAGTCATACGATTAGGAATAGTCAGTTGTACATATTAAATTTTTTATTTTACAGTCATATTATGTTTGTATTTACAGAATTTCACTAGAGATCTATTTGGATAGGAAAAAAATTAAATGTAAATGTTTAATTTGTTATTGAATCACTTGTTTCATAACGCTAATAACCGAGTTTTTGTCTATTCAGAAACTATTTCCAAATCCAATATAAACGGCCTTTGTTCATCAATCTTGTTTATTCTCAAAATAACTTTCTTGAATAGGAACAGGTGAAAACATCTAAATAAATAAGATCCAGTCTCTTGAGTAATAAGTTTTCATTTCGATATTTCACAGAAATATTCTATCGGAAAGCTGGATGACATGTATGAAAATGATACAATTACGACTGTGCCACGTGGAGCGCGAAGAGGCTGCCAAAACGGGACTAACCAGTGGCGTAGTTTCAGCCGCCCGGGGTAGAGGAAAATGTGTCGCCACTTATTACAATTTAAATAACTAATATATTCAATAATTCCAAAGAACCGTACTTTAACCTAATTTGCACTATTATTGCACAATATTCAACAATTGTTTATGATTTTACTAGGTATTATTCAGTTTACTCATTTTTATATACATACTTATTAGTTAATTTGGTATAGGCTTTAATTTTTTTTTTTTTAATTATATTCTCAAAAAAATAACATATTATCATTATAAATTGTAAAAATAATCGCCCGGGATGGGCTGCCCCTGCCGCCCCACTACACCACGTATTGTCATTATATATTGTGAAAAACATCACCTGGGATGGGCTGCCACTGCCACCCCACTACACAACGCCACTGGGATTAAGCCAATCATCCAGATTATCCAGTGCCAGAGCAATCCACATTTAGATTATCCACGTTACCTTTATTGACCAAGCTGTATCTGACGGATTAACTAGTAGACGACAATTTAATTTCACTGAAGTGTAATGTTTGCGATTGCATCTGGAATAAACTTAGTTAAAGATTGCGCTGCCACTTATAACGAGTTTTCTAAGATCGCTTTGATAACTGTTAATGGGATATAGGTACCTGTCTAAACTAAGGTTATAGAGAGGTGAAATTGAGTGTTTGTTTGTAATAGCTAAACTCTCGTGCTGATCTGATTTTAAAAATTCTTATAGTCAGTCATAACTCAGATTGATATATAATCTTCGATGGATGGTACACTATAGATAAGTGCCATAGGCTCCCTTTTTAACCCCCGGAAAAAGAGGGGTGTTACAAGTTTGACGTGTGTACCTACGTATGTGTGTCTTTGTGTATACGTGTATTTGTGAAGCTGTCTGTGGCATCATAGCTCCTAAGTAGATGAACCGATTTTGATTTAGGTTTTTGGTTGAAAGGTGTCTTTATCGAGAGTGTTCTTATAATAATATAATATAGCCCTTTATTCTGTTTTTTTGTTTGTTTTGTATTGTATTTGTTATAGTATGTCCCTCAATTCAGTGTGACTTTTGGAAAAGGCCTCCTCTAGCTCTTTCCACTGATTTCTATCACGAGCCACTCTCCTCCAGTTGGGGCCCGCTGTTTGTTTCAGCTCGTCCTCCCATCTTCTTATCTGTTTCCCTTTGCTGCGTTTTCTGTCCCTTGGGTACCAATCAGTCACCACCTTACCCCATTTCTCTATACTTGATCTCATCATGTGGCCAGTCCATCTACATTTTTGTTGGTCAATTCTGGTCAAGATGTCCATTAGTTTAGTTTTAGCTCTCAGTTGTTCATTTCTTACATGGTCTGCCTTACGTATGTTTGTCATGCTTCGTTCCGTGGCTCTTTGGCAGTATTGCAATTTGTTTCTGTGTTGTTTTGTGAGAGTGTTCTTAGGTATGTTTGATAAAATCCGGTTCAGCCGTTCTAAAGTTATTTTAGTTTAACTGTCTGAATCGGGGTGTTTTCCGCAAGATATCGTGTCATAATTAAGTATGCAGTAGATTGTCGAACGAAACGTGTATACTACTAGATAAATTATTTAGTGTGCGATAAAAATGTGTCGGGAGTTTTATATTCTTTTTTAATTTTACTTGTATTACTAAAATTCCTTTTGAGTAGGCCTCGGGAACGAAGCCGCGGAAAAAAGCTACTATGCTATGATTTAACTAATGCATTTTATTTTTAATAGTAAAAATACTCTGCGTTTCAGAAAACCACAAAAGCGAGTTTGCAATAAATAAAGCACTATAGAGATAAGTTACATAAAATAAAATAGCTTATACTGGCTGAAATTACAGACAAAAAATGGCTCTTGATTAAAACTGTGAACGCTACAGTTTTCACGAAAATTAAGAGAGATTTCAACTGGGTAAAAAAATAACAATTCAACCAAATGTTTTAATAGTAACATTTTATTTTTTTTCCCACTCCGGAAGCATGTCTCGCATAAACAATGAGCGAACAAACAAAAGATGTAATGAGCTTCCTCGACGTGAAAACATGACGTCAGCTTAACAATAAATAATTTAGGGTTTTTGTTATTGTTATTTTATAACAAAAGAAACCTCCTCATTACTTGAGACGGGGTTATTTGTACATTTTCATTGAAGATACCGAAGTAAAATCACTTTGCTTTCGTGGTACGGTAAATGCAAACAACGGGCTGGTTTTTCTTGCATTAAAACAAATGCTATTCGGGTGTTAAGATTTTCTCGGTTTCGGAATTTACTAAAAAGCTTTCTGTCATGTTTTTTGTTTGCATTGAGTAAAGAATTTGAATGGAACTTTAGATTTTTAAAGTGCTGATATGATCTAAAGATCACTTTTTAATAATAGTACATTATTGTAATGTTGGTGATTACCGCTGAGGCGCCATTGAGACCCGAGCCGTTAGGTGAGGGTCTTAAGAGAACCGAGGACGGTAATCATCAATATACGCGTAATATAATACTAAAATAACTGTACTTTCAACAGTGAAAACGAGTTGTGAATTTTTTTTCGCAATATCGGGAAAAATTCATCAGTTTTCCTACGCGCGCGCATCTAACAATGGCGATCGGCCATAGACTAAAAGAATGAGGTTTCTTTTTTTTGGCTTTTCGCGGATAGCGTTTTAGCCACGTACAAAATGGAGAATTTCAAGTTTTCTTTATTACAGAGAAAACAAAAGTTATATTTGAGTAAAAGTTTTATTTATTAAACACGTACAAGTTGAAATTATCTATTTAAATACGAAGTTACATGAAATGAGCAAGCAATAGGTCCATTAATTTATTTGTACTATTGAGCACGATCTTTTTTGTATAGAAACTTTTTTAAGAACAAAGCAACTTAACCAATAAAATAAACTCTATAACTCACTTGTGAATAATAGCAATGAAAATGTCACAGTTTGATTACAGGTGCCATTATGTGCCAAATTAGAGCCACTTTATGAGCAAGTGTGTTGAAAAGTGTTTCACACTTTATTATATAAGTAACTAGTAAGACTAGGCCAGGTATATTCAAACTCCAGTAACAGACCATCAATTATTAGGTATTGTGTTTCTATGGACCATAAAAGAAGACAAAAAGGAAAGATGAAAAACTGCTAAAACGCGAATCCGGTTATTCTGAAACAAATATCCAATTAAAATAGAAACACTTTTCACCCGGCTGCGGCGAAGTAAAAGGTAAGGTTATGTTTTTGATCGGTATGTGTGTATGTATATATGTTCATCTGTTCCTTCATAACTTCTAAATGACTTATACTAATTTGACAAATGAGGTGTCGTTGAATGTGTCTTTTTTGACCGCTAGTTATAAGCTATGAGACGTCACATTAAATTGAATATGGCGCCCTACCAGAGATTTTTAACCGACTTACCAAAAAGGAGGAGGTTCTACGTTCGACATTATGTTTGTTTTTTTTTGTTTATCCGCTTATCTCCGTCAATTCTGGGCCGATTTTGAAAATTCATTTTTTGTTTGAAACAGTATGTTTCGAAATTGGACCCATTTTAGTTTAGATCTGATGAAGAAATTCGAAGATATACAACAGAACTCTTAAATCAATTACGGCAAATCTCTCGGGATTGCTGCAATTGCATATCTGTTTATTGTTAATACCATTTGATAACATAACATCACGCCAGCCCAGATCTCTCATTTCACCGGTTATGTTCAAGTTTCATGATATTCGGGTAATCTATTCTGGCGTTATAGGTACCTTACTAAACAACTTGCCTATGATGTGGGTACAACTAAAAAGTGAAAAATAAAAAGTTTTTTACAAATAAAATTCATCGGTGTTTATTTGCATGTATGTTCATTTGTTCCCTCATAACTAAGTTCTCTATAATTTCGAACATAAAACTATGTGTATGTTTCGTTAGCTAACATAGCACATACCCATACTTGATATTTAGTGAGTAGTAAATTGCCTAAATCATCTACGTTATCGTTATACTAAATAAACAACTTACACGTAATAAATATTTTAATGTACCTATTTAATAGTGGTGTTCAGAGGATAACTGTATGTAACCACTATGAATATGCAATACAATAAAATATTTATTACATGCAAGTTTTTTATTTAATACCCGATACATGTCGAATAGTTTGTAGATAACAATTTCTGATGAGAATATTTTCTTATTTCATACTTTTAAGAGCGTGATTTTTCAGTAGCCTTAGGGTTTTAGTTTTTTTATATAAGCTTTTTAGCTTACCGTGCATTGTCATCAAAACCAAACGTGTACGCAAAATTTCGTGATTGACGTCTTTAAAATTCAGTTGCAAGATTTGACGCATACATACAAACGAACAAGGCAAGTTTAATTAATGCTTGTCACAAAGCAACAGTTGACTGAAAAAGTTTTTATTTTTATTAAGCTACTCCATCATTTTTATTTTGTACATACATTAAACTCCATTAAAGCCTATGAAGACAAACAACAAAAATTTGTTTACTCACGAAAGACAAAATAAAAAGTTATAATAAAAAAACCTAATTTACGTAAACAAAAGAAATTAATTTCCGTAAGAAATGAAAGAAGTTAATTTGCAACCCAGCGGTGAGGGTGACATAGTAAAATTGACAATTTTTTTTTGCTTTTTAGTAAAATACCTAAAGGTGAGATGTGGGTTACGATGAATGGGGCCACCTAAAGCTATGGACAGCATTTAAATACTGGAAATTTGAGCATTATTTTGACAACCTTCTTCGAGATAAATTCGAAATTGCTGTACTGGCCAAATACATGCGCGCAGCGGCCGGCAAAAGTTATAAGAAAATCCATATCTGTCGTGTTTAGCGGCCAAATAAATTACATAGTAAACTCATATCTGTCGTGTAATTTAAAAATGGAACGATCTTTTACTTCGAAACGTGGCAACCAAGGAAGTAAGTTATCAAACGTTTTATTTAAATTTCGAACTGGCTTGCAAATAGAAAGCTGTTTATTGAAAAAAAAAACAAATGAACACTTTAACGCGGGCAAAATGATTGTTACTCGTTATTAGGAATTGATTTTGAAAAGTAATAATTGTTTTTGAAAAAATGAGTTCTAGATACTGCTTAGTTTTAATTTCCGCGCATTATTTGAGAAAAGTACTATACAAGCCTTGGCCACAACTAGGCATTGATGGACTGACGAATGATTTACATGGCAAATTTACACGTTCGTCCATCACTGCCTCTTTTGCTGGCCGCTGCAGTAATGTCCTATATTCAAACAAAGTAAGTATAATTAGTATTATTATAAATGTGTGAGTAACTATGCCTTAAAGAGTATTTGCCAAGTATGCAATATATTATAATGATTTACGATGATTCGATTTGAAGTTGTGAACACAGAATAAATCGAGACGTTATCCAAACCTGATGTCTTTAATTTACCACGACACTGCACAAACAATGATCTGAATCGGATTTTCATCTCAATTTTTTTTTATAATCTTTACAGTCATCATTCGTGTATGACAAGATGTATCAACGTATATAAAGCAAAAGGAGTATGTAAGGATCGCAGCAGGTGGCGTTCTGTACTTTCTGCGTACTCCCTTCGTGTGTGAGTTTACATTTGTATGATGTATGAAAAATAATGGTACTTATAATTTATACAGTATACAACCCTTCATATATCCCCTTTATGTCGGTAAAGGGCCTGTGCTGTAGTTCACGTGACGTCCCGTCTATCTAACTATTTCCTGTGGCTGTCTCACCTTCATCTGAGAAACCGCTTAGCATTGTTTTACCAAAGTCACGGCAGGTTTTAGGGTCTTTGTCCACATCAAAGTCTAGGGATAGTCTGTATTTCACTATTAAGGTAACAAGATTAGATAATAAAGTAGCTCCTTGTTAAACAGTGTTCCTAAATAAAACCCAAGTCTCAAGATATTTGGGAAGCCCAGAATTATGATGATTACGATCGTCTATCGGACCAGACGCCCTTTCATTGTGGCGAATCCCAGGTAGCTACAATACTCTGTAATGGACGCTTAGCGGTAATTAAGAACACAATTACATTTTCTTTGTTAATATTTATTTGCTAAATAAATATAACCACAACCTTTGTGTTCACGAGACCGTTTACGTATTTCTGAGGGTCCGGAGCGACCATAAGCGATCGATTTTGGACCGAACAACGGAACAATACCTTAGCCGTTTAATAAAAGGTTGCTGTGGCCTGGGTTTTTTATGACTTTGCACACGATCAAAACTGCCATTGTGTCTACAAAATTACTGTTGATACATCATAGTTTGATTTTCTATGCGTAGTCCAATAGTAAAAGAAATATCGTATCGGATTTCGGATGATTACGCATTTTTGGATGCGTTACATCGATCGTACCTTGTTGTGCATGAATGCAAAATCTCTTTTATAAATGCTAATATGACGTGACACCTATTTAAGTTGAAAATATTTTTTAATGACATTCACATGCGTTAATTCTAAACCCAAAATAGGCAAAAATAAGAGGTCTAATTTGATCTTCATTTGAAATGTAAAAATAGAGTTGAATCCACAATCTCTCTGTAACTTCTCACAACGCAAACGGTGATACGGAGTCTAAAACCATTTATTATGTATTCATCATTGTTTATTTAGGTACGCAAAGTAAGTATTTCAAAAAGAATTTGTTAGTCACTTATTATATCTTGCCGACTCAAATAGCTAATTTCATTAGGCAGTACCTAAGGGTTGTGGATTTATACAATCGTGTTTTAGTAGATACAGACATATTACGTTAAAATATTAATGTTTACCTATTGTTTCATGTTGTTAATAATGTAATTGACCGCGTGTATCTTTCACAATAACTATACAACACATATTACGTTAAAATATTAATGTTTACATATTGTTTCATGTTGTTAATAATGTAATTGACCGCGTGTATCTCGATTCACAATAGTTATTCAAAATAAAATGAAATGATGATTAAAAGAAACATTAAAAAAAATGCCTGGAATCCCAACAGAAAATTACCCAAGGAAACTCGAGACCTACTCCAGTCAGTAGGTACGAATTTTAATTTACGGCTTCGAAGGAAACGGCGCATTTTGTTAACGCGGAAACAGATTGGAAATCAAGATAGCAATCCAGTAATTTACGCCGACGTCACCAAACCCACGATTCTTTTGTATGAATACAAAAGTCTTATATGGAAAGCGTTTATCGTGAAAAAATGGAAAAGAATGTCATTGTATTTAACGTGAAGGCCCGCGGCGCGGCGGCGTAGAGAGTCCTTTGGAGTACAATGGCTCTCGTACACCGTATATTACCTACTACATTTTTCATTAGGTATTCACAATTACAAAAGTACATGTGTTTTACATACACAGTAACTAAGCTGTTTTAATACTCGTTTGCCAGCAGCATATAATCACAAGAATAACTGTGAATGAGAGGTACTCGTTTGTCTGCTGAGCATTTATTTGTTTTTGATATTTAAATAATTCCTAAGGGCTAAACGCACTGCGCATTCCAATGTGATTTATAATTTGAATGTCTTTGTGAAAAATATTTTAATTGAATAGTCTTGATGTAATAAACGCGGGCTTTGATACCTTCATAAATATGCTTGACAAAGATATGATTAAACAAAAAGTTGTATAAAAAAGAAACTAAATTACCTAGTAAAGAATTTTCAGCGAAAGTTATAAAACCAACATCAACTTTATAATTAGTGATTTCCAAGAATCACATTACATTTGGACGTAGCAGTTCTAAGGCCTCACATGATACTTTTTCCAGGATGTATGGTATTCAGTTATACACTTTATTATTTGTTTTAATGGTCTATAATAACCCCTACGTTGGCATCTCCAGATAATGTACTTTGTAACGTATCACACGCACACACATATCACACACATATCTCACATATTTTAATTTAAAGGCCAAAAGGTAGGATCAATTAGAATTTTATTTGACATACCAGCCTTTTATGAAAGCGCAAATGAATTATGTCCGCACGAATTTAGAAAGTGGAGTAGTACCTACGTTTTAGCGTTATTGAATTAGTCTGATCTAGGACTTGCCTGTCAGATTTTAGCTTTTATCTTATCTTGCTAAGAAAGAGTGACGAAACAAAGGCAAATTTTCTATTAACAGAAGACAAAGGATATCCATGTCAGTTCAAGGCAAGAAATCATACTACGGCTAACATCGGGTTTTACTTCACATTGCTCCTAAAATCAATCGTTCGCCTGTTGCCTCATTGAATTTCTCCTAAGTCTATTAAATATTGAAAAATCCCAACCAATCCTAAAAATAATTCCGTATTTATGAGCCTAATATCTGCCTTGTGTAAACAGACCCAAAAGACAGTTATGAATTTTCCGATTCGACAATCGGACCGAAATAAGTCGGCGGATTTATTACCTCCTTTAATTTTAGAAACCTTTACTTTGGAAGCTTTTAAAATTCTTGGTCTATTTAATGAAATATATATTTGCACAACAAACCTCAAGAATTTGAATGAATGATTTATATTTAAGATAAGAACCGCGGTCAATTTCATACCGAAATATTCTTCAGAAAAACTTTTCTGGCTTCTGTCTATAAAACCTATCGCTTTAAAATTTGATGTCTCTCGGGTCGGTGTTATTTGACTTTTAAATTAGGATGCTATCTCCTTTCAAATCGACTTTCGTCTTATATTTACGATCTGACATTCCAGAAGACGGGATTGGTACATATTTAAGGTATTGCTACTTTCAGAGTTGTGAAGTTACTTTGAATAATTTGGCCTGAATTACCTTTAATTTAACTTCAACATTCTTACCTAAGTGGTTTTTAAGATGTTCCCCACTTGATTGTGTGGGTAAAGTTCAAAACAGAGTACTTTCATCTTTTGATACTCTGAGTTACGTTATCTTACCTTCAGTTTAAGACTCCCCTCTTCTTGTAGTCTTCTACTGGTAATACAACGATGTTGACCTTATCCTATTTCTCTAATTACATTTATCAAACGTTTTCTCAATACCCAGAAATAAATAACCCATTTCTGGTCGTATCGTTTGGCACACAATTCATTAACTAATTATTGTTATTTGCCTCTCTCCATCCACTGCGGGAATCCGGTGAATGTGAGACGAGTGCATGGGTGAGGCTTATGTTCAGCAGTGGACGTTTTACGGCTGAAATTATGATGATGATGATTTGTCTCTCCATCTATTTTTACTACTGAAAACTAGAATTTGTTAAAAACGTCAAATTCATCTTTCTCTTCCCCTAGCTGGATCTAAAGAAACAATTTGACGAAGGAGACACAACGAATTACCAGACGAATGGCGAGTTTGACCTGGTGAGCTTCGATGCCATTCGCCACAACGAGTACTACTCCTGCTGTTTGGAGCCCTACCCTGACATCACGTACGTCATAAAGCTTCGGAGACGACCCATGTTCTACGTTTTTAATCTTATTCTTCCTTGCCTCCTTATCAATGGAATTGGTAAGTACAGTAATAAATTCTTAAGCTTCATTTACATTTGTGATGATATATTTTCGGTTTGACTTTTTAACATCTAAATCAAAGCATGTATGATTTCTATAGGGATTGTTGATTTTAGCATAATCGACGTGCTATAGTTTAGTATAAAATGACAATGAAAAAGAGTATTCTCTGAGTTACTCGATATATGTATAACGGGCTATATATCCTCAACTTCACTCAATCTACCCCAGCTCCTTAAGGAAGGCCAGCCATCTCACGGAGGTTACCGTTACTGTAACGAAACAATATAAAGAAATTAAATATTAATTAAACTCCTTGTTAATTCAATCCTTTTGAATAAAACTTTAGAAACCGTACAAGAGTTACAGTACCGCTAATTGTTCGGTTTGACTCTGAATTGTATCATGAATAATAAACATAACATGGGTATCTTTACCTAAGGTAAACAATTAGAGAATGTTGGTTTTAATTAGAAAACATTAGAAGTGTTAATTATTTTAGTAACCAAATACAAAGCAATATTGTATTCCATGCGGAATATTATTCCCCGAAGCTTTACCGTTATTTGCTTTCATATGGTTTTTGAGTAAAATAGATACTTATTTGCGAAGAGCAACAGCCTATGATAATACAATAGAGAAGAATATTGTTCAAATTCATGTACTTACGTGAGTCTCTTGAAGATTACGGTTTTATTATATTCCCCATTACAATATTGTCAAGTATTTGTTTATTTGATTACATTCTCAAAGTTTAACGAGTTCCAACATCTTTGCGAAACTAAATTCCGAGCATTCTTAAACCTTTTGAAGAAGAGCCGAGCCGTGATTTTGCTCCGTAACATCGTTTACTACAAGAGGCTTTACGTGGATTGGCTTCATTATGTATTGTATTACGACAAACCACTGATTGCCGAGTACTTCATGGAAGTTTCGCCTTTACGAACGAACTCTTATTACCATAGTATAAATATGATGATGGACGAAATGTGTCGAGCGAGAAACAGGAATATTCAAGATACGGATGTTCAAGCAGAATACAAAGCCTCCTTATGATAATCGCATTTACTGATGAGATATTTCGCGCCTTTGTTAATCATAATTACATGAATTACTCAACATACTTTTGTATACGTAATTCAACATTTAAGCACGGATAAGACAGCGAATGTATTAGGCCTTTGTCTATGAAATCTACGCCGTCTTTGAAATGGGTCACTTTGAACTGTTTGATTTGTAATTATAAGTTCAAATAAACTAAATATAATATTATAAGGCGTGTTATTCCTGTTTCGAAATCAATTGTTAATGTGTTTCTTAGAGTTTTGTTTTCTTCTGTAATGATGCCATATTTCGTATTCTTAGATTGCATATAAAATGGTTATAAACATCAATAAATAAGTATTGTGGTTATAGCAAATTTTATAAAGCTTTCTCAAAGAAACTGAATCAAACTTTTTATATTTTTCACTAGCTCTTCTAGTGTTCTACGTGCCGTCGGAGTCAGGTGAAAAGGTGACCCTGGGCATAAGTGCACTTCTGTCTATGACCGTCTTCTTGATGACTATAAGGGACACATTGCCTCCTACGGAGAAGACACCTCTTATTAGTAAGTTATTTTTATTTACACTTTTGTTAGATGTTTATGCTTAGTCATTTTTTTCTTTAGTCGACTAGTTTCAGAGTCCAAAATATGACCCCTTGTTCAACTACGGTTTGATCTGTGAGTGATACGAGTTTCAATATCTTTAAAGTGTCTGTTTTGGGTCCAAAAATAAACGGGCTATCTCATAATATACATTCAATATATTTCATGTGTCATTTAATAGTGACACTGAAGCTTTGACCTCTTCATTGGAACGTACAACGCTGCGATATGCGGTGCCATTCGCAGAATTGTCATCACCGCTGACGAATACTGCGACCGGAACATTATAGACGTTTTTCATACGATTATGTGTCCGGCTCCGCATACCGCAGCGTTGAACGTTCCGATCAAGAAACCAAAGTTTATATAGAAGTTGATTAATAAATATTATGTTCTGTATTATATTATTGTCTGTATGATTTTATTTACTTAATGCTTTATTTTCTTGGTTACTCAACCGTAGTTTCCTTGATAACAAGTACCTAATAAGGGTAGTATTGCCACACGCCCCATTATTCGTTTTGACAAGGGAATGTCTAGCGTAAGCAAAACACAATATTCTGCTGAAAGGTTTTATGTTATTTCGCATCGAGGAAACCTTTAGTACGGTATAATATAAAACAAATATTATGTACCTAACTGAAAGTTCCCTTTGTGTTATAGCCTTACGATCGAGTGCGTTACATTACAGTGCTTGTTTTTTTTTTATTTTTTTTTATCTACTTAATCGAGCTAAGTGATTTTATTATAATTACCGACGACCACAACCTAATAATACTGAGAAGCAGCTGGTATGTAATTTACGTTCACAGCGATTCATAAATTCTGAAAGCCACAGTCAAAATGCCAAAATATTGATCGCTAGGATTGATTTTGTACTGTTTCTAATCGCCTTCGCGATGATTTTGTTGATTGAATGTCACTTGTATCACAAAGTACGTAAGCGGCGGCGCGATTCTATTTTGTGCTTGTATAGAGCCTCTGTTCAGTGTATGAAACATGGTTACTATACACCGTGGCATTTTAGTCGTCTTACAAAAGCAGCCCACTTCTTCTGACCATGTATATGAACAACTTTTTCCATGTAAGTCATAGGTAAATCCCAATTATTTTTTTGGGTTTTCATACAAAATAGTCGTCAGCTAATCAAAATTTATATGGGAGATGCAATATGTTTTTTGAGAATTGACTATGACTTCCATTGAGAAAGTTGTTTAAATACATGGTCAGAAGAAGTGGGCTGCTTTTGTAAGAAGACTAAAATGCCACGGTTTATAACATAGTTTTACAACCAAACCTTAAAACTAACAGTTAATTTCTTTTCAGGTTTATATTACGGAGTTAGCACGTGCCTAGTATCGTTTTCAGCATCCCTTTCTGTCGTCACGCTGAACATATCTTACAGGCGAGTTTTAGTACCATAATTAAACATAATCAATTAGTTAAGCACTCAACTAATTAGTAATTACCCTAATTTCGTGTTTATTTTATGGATTAATTAATCAATAAAATCAAACGGCCATGCAATTCAATGGACGATACAAAATAAATTGCTCGATTTGAACGCACACAATATCAAATTTACGATGAAAAATATTCGCGTTTGTGTAGGAGATTGAACAAATTGAATTAATTAACGCCCGTTTTTCAACCACCAAATTAGATATGCAAATAAAGGCGATGCTGAAAGCTGAAAATATGTTTGATATTGAGTAAAAATAGATTTTTGATTATTTCAGGACAAATATTTATCTCTGGAAATGAAAGGACCGAGTTAGACTTGTAACTATGTTTATTTCTCTGAGTGGGCTTTATTTTATTCGACTATACCTACGGGCGAGCAATGTTTTTTCAGTGAGAGGATTTTTTATCTTGATGAGTTTTGTTCTTTATCTAGCGTTTACCCTAAGTCGAAGCCTTGAAAAACGAATGCGATATTTTAATGAAATTGACCGTTCAACATCCGAGTTGTATGAGTAAATTTTAATTCAGTTTTTTCGGCTGTTAACGATAATCTTAATTCAATAAATTGCGCAGAACCCGGTCTTTAATATGGCACCATTCTAATTATTCTAGGGCATCGTTTTTGTGGCATGTCGCAGTCTCTCACGCCATCAAAGTTTCATATTTACGGCCGGGTACATCCTGGTTATTCTGTAAGATCTCACCGTAGAAACTCTCAATAGGTGGTTGTTAATAGCTAACAATCCATAGCTTCAGGTGAAATTACTATTCACTTCAAAATCACTTTACCTAAGTTTTAATGTTGAGACGTTTAGGGAATAGCACAGCTGACCAGTCAGGGGTCAAAAGTGCAGTCGCACTTTTCCAAAACTAAAGTGTCTAACATTTTCTTTGTAGAATAAGTTCAATAGTCAAAGACTAGTTTAAACTATAGTTTAGAGTCACGTAGAATTAAATCAGTCTTAAACCATCGACAACATTCTATAAATAAATAGGTCCTTTTTATCGAATGCGACTGCACTTCTGACCCTTGACTGTACATTATAATGATTATGTTGTGTGAACGTGTGGTGTTGCTCGTAGAGGAGTGAGAGGGCAGCCGGTGCCGGCGGTGCTCCGCGAGCTGGTGCTGCAGCGCCTGGCGCGCCTGCTCTTCATCAATCTTGACACGGACGCTCCAAAGGTAAGGCGACGGGCCAGTGACGAGGGCTCGACGCTTCCCCACCGGGAGCGTTCCCCTTTAATGTAACAATTCAATGTCGATCATTACATCAGTGAGTGAGGAGAACAGAACATTACAGTACGCAACCTGTAATGGAACAATTTGTTAAATAACAGTGGGAGAACTTCGTGCTATATTTGCGTAAATTTTATTGATTCCACGGGTTACCATGGCGCTTTTGACTGAAGCTGGTTTACCACGGTGCGAAAATTAACAGGTAACTCACGCCACGCCAGCTCGAGTGGACGTATCGTGACAAGATATTCACGTCACTTGTGATATCATGCGCCGTGGGAAGCGAGCTTTCCCTAGTCGACGGCACGGACAATTTTGTGCGCGGAGTTAAAATGCATGCTATCTCATCCGACAATACATACGAAAGAGATTGATGCTGTGATGAGCAGTAACAAGCTAGTTCGCGTACGAATACACACTTTAGCAAATTTGTAGCGAAATGGATGATGATTTAGGACGAAAACGAGCGCGGGCATTTTATAAACAGATGTTTGGGAGTATGGATATTATGCAAAAGCGAAAAATGTATCTGCTCAAAATAAAATTATTTGCGTTGTTGAACTACCGGTCTATCCCTGTATGGTAACTGTTTTGCAATTTTCCTTCTTCTTCTGGTATTTATTTGCGCCCAAAAATGCGTTAAAATTAGTGTTGAAATATGGAACTTTCGACGCTCATAGTTTCCGAATATTTTTATATTTTACTTTTTTGTTTCCATACAGGCCTAGATAATGATGAGACAAATCGATATAATTTTTTTACTTTGAATATACACCGTCAAACAGTGGAGTAATCGCCAGACTATGTTTGTATGGAAGAACAACCTTAAGAATTAAAAGCGCCCACAGACATAAATCTAAATAGATGACGCGATTGTATGAACTTCGCGTGCCAAAAAACGGAGTAAAGTTACGACCAATAATCGTAATCTGAGCTTTACATTTAGCATTATCGGCACCAGAAATCCAGCGAAATCTAGAAAAATGCCATATTGAGCTGTAAAGAATGTATAAAAAAGTTGGCCGAGGCATTGGAAATGTGTTCTTTCATTGGTTAGTAAATTTGTTTTTAAATTGTTTGTGAAAAAGTGGCTCGCTTGGTTTTCATACAGATGGAGGGACTTGCGTCATCTAGTTAGTTTTATGTCTGTGAAAGTGCCTCTACGCCTGCAGCCTGGTGATCGCTCGCACTTTGCAATCAGCCCTGAAAATAAGCTTGCTGACTGAGTTTGAAATTAGCTATTATTCCCCGCGGCTTTGCTCTCTTAGCCCATCCCACAGGATCCATTTTCGGGATAAATGGTATATGTCACTCTGGAATAATGTTCCCATAGGTTAGAGCTTTTTTTTTCAATCGGTTAAGTAGTTTTTGAGTTTATCCATGACAAACAAACTTACGTACAATCCAATCTTTTCTCTTCATAAACGAAAAAAACACTCGATGAGAGTAAATTAAATAAAACGTTTATAAGTTGGTTACACCTTGCAATATTTCATTACCGCTTGGAGAAAGGAAAGCAACTCTACTTTGGCTTTTTATTTACAACTTTTACTCTTGATTGGAGATAATGTTTTTTAAACCTGGGGAAAAAATAATTAATATAGCTCAGGGATAAAAAGAAAGAAAACTAGTTTATTTGGCACACACAATGTAGGTACAAATAAATGGTAACTTAATTAACTTTACGTTTTCTTTAAATATACGTATTGTATATTCATTCTTATAGTAAACTAGCTTCTGCCAGCGGTTTCGCCCGCGTGAAAATCGAAAATTATTCCTGGGGAACATATTCCCGGGATAAAAATCCTATGTGCTATTTCTGTCTATAATCTATCTCTGTGCTAAATTTCATCCAGATCCATCCAGCCGTTTGAGCGTGAAGAAGTAACAAACATACAAACACACTCACAAACTTTCGCCTTTATAATATTAGTGTGATTCGAGCAGGAAAGGTCAACCTTAATCGGATCTTAGGCTATGACGTCATAGGAAACGGATGTAAATATCGTATGATATTTAGCAAGAACGTAGTAACATTTTGCCGCGTTAAGTTAGTTGATTTTCCAACCCTAAAAACAACAACACGGTCCCAAAGAGACATCTGTACTCTTCAATTTGTATCAAAACAGATTGACATTAGCGTTGTTGTTTCACAGATAGTGTATTTCTATTCAAGATCACCCGTTTTCCGTAGGTCAATTCAAAGTGTTATGATTTTAGAGTAATAAGATGATTCTGAAATTAAGCTTGATGACTGGCCATTTTTTCACCATTATTTCACCATTACATGAGATATATTTTTATAAGAAAGAAAAGTGCAAAAAAATCCTAAAGTGTCCCATCGGTCTAAAATATGCATTTCACAGTTTTTAAACGACTTCTAAAAAAATACATTCGAATTGAAAACCTCCTTTTTGCGAAGTCGGTTAAAAAGGAGGAGGTTCTCAATTCGTCGGTGTTTTTTTATGTATGTTACCCGATTACTCAAAGACGCCTGAACCTATTTGGAAAATTCTTCTTTTGTTGGTCAGGATATACTTTCCAGGTGGTCCCATGGTCATCAAGTCAGGAACTGATGATGGGATCCTGGAGAAATCGTGAGAACTCCTCAAATAAGTATATAGATTTTGATATTTTCATCAACATCAACAATGCAAGCATTTGCACTCAGAAAGTATCATTTGGTGAAGTGGAAATAATGAAAAAGACCATGGAGGGTCACTGGAACTCCTTAGTGTTAAGTATGTCACGGGTATGAGATATCTCTAATAGTTAACCGACTATGATGAAGCAAATAGTTGAAAATAGTTGCTAATAGTTGGAAAATGGCACCATCGAACTGATCTGATGATGAAGCCGTAAGGTAGGCACTGGAAATCCGAAATAAAACAATGTATTCTAATCGTGTTTGGGCTTATCGGAATCGTCGTGAGATGTACTTTGTCAATAAATGATTCTCAAGGTAATTTGAGGTACCTACCAAAACACTGCATACCGAAAAATAACTTTCAAACCCGAAGTCGGTGTCGAAACATGAAAAACAATAGGTAGTCTATGTTACCAACTTAGGAAAGGCAAGTTATTTTTCGCTTTGTAGTGTTTTGTTTTGTTGTTTTGTTTTGCTTTGGAAGTCGGTTTAATGTTTTTGTTTAAAATATTTTTTATAAGTAAGTAAGTAAGTAAGTAAGTAAATATTTATTTCTCAGTATATGGTACATTGAGGTCTTACATTTAACATTGTTTCACACATACTACCATTTGCTGGTGTAGAAATATTCAATAATAAGCTAGCATGCAAATCAAAACTTACATTATGATCATTAAATAAATTTATAAAATTTCGTATAATGTCGAAATATAAATCATAATATCCAAAAATAAATCATAATGTCAATAAAATTAATCTTAATGTCAAAAAATTAATTAAAAATGTCAAAAAAAAAAATCATCATGTCAAAATACAAATCAATAACGTCAAAAAAAAAATTAAAAAATCACATTGTTATAGAATTCATAATAATGTCAAAGTACTAATATCATTATTAAGATTTTAATTACACTATCAAAATGAATGATTTAAAAATTCATTGATGGAATAAAAACACATGTCTTAGAGCCAAGCAAACATTTTACATTTAAATTTATTAATTGGTAGCATTCTCAGGGCAGGTGGTAATTTATTATAAATTTTTATTGTCATGCAACTGGCATTTCTACTGTATAACTGTAATCTCTGAGCAGGCACTTGTAATTTCCCGGCATGTTTTTTGTTCAGTCTTTCGGAGACTTGTTCATTTAATGGAAATAAATGACGGTATTTTTTTACAAATAGACAAACTTCAAAAATATACAGACATGGGAGTGGGAGAATTTTTAAGTCCTTAAATAATGGCCTGCAATGGTCCAAATACTCTGCCCCACTCATGGCTCTGATACATTTCTTTTGCACTAGGAATGCTCTTTCCACATCCACTGAATTTCCCCATATGACTAGGCCGTAACGCAATACCGATGTAACATACCCATGATAAGCACTTAGGACTGCTTCTCTACTGGACACCAGTCTTAACTTGCGAAGAGCATACACAAACTTATCAAGCTTACTGCATACTCTTTCTACATGTTCCTTCCAGTTCAATCTGTTGTCGATTACTATACCCAAAAATAAAGCTGATGGCTCTGGTTGTAGAATTGAATTATTATGCCTAATTGTATATATAACACGAATAGTCGAGTATTCGTGGTAATTTGAAGATATAAAAATATGCACAGCCAAATATTCATTCAATAAAATTATAAGAGTTATGTTTTATTCAAACAACAATGGCTCATAAAAGCTTGCTAAAAATACACTACGTCAGAACTACCTAAAACTTAGGTAGGGTAACGTGTGTGTGGTTCGTAAACAAGGCGCGTCCATCAAATTAGTTAGCAATCACTGCATGATGGCTGCGGGCAGCCGTAGACACGGTTTAAATAGGGGAACCCATAGATATAAGCACCCCGTAAACATTTACAGCCTTATTTGTGGCTGGCTGGAGGCTCTAGTTTAGTCTCCACAGGATTGCCCGGTTGAACAATAACAAATCAGTAGATTTAGCTGCGAGACGCCACTCAATAAAAAAAAGAATCGCCTTATTCTAAATTCGAGTTCTTATTTTCATATTCCTCAAAGTTCTATGAATGTTCTTTCTTAAGAAAACAGACAAAAAAACCCAATACGAGCGTAATCGTCACCTAACTTTTCTATCAGTCCTGAACAAAAATACATTAATCTACAACCCCGGTCATAAATTTTTCAGTCAAATCCACTGATGCATAAGACAAACAAACCGAAAATAGTTGCCTAGTCGAAGCACCATTGATTTATGCTGTCAGTAAATATCAAATGCCTGTTATTCTCAAGGGAGTAGCCAGGGATTTACACACCCGAAAACGAATGTATTAAATCTCGATGCAAACCGCCGAACACCATTTTCTTTCAGAGACAGGTAATGATAGGTATTCCCAAAGTAGCTGTGGTGTTTCATACCCACATTGAGAACAAAACCTTGCAATAATATTGGATTTCTGGGCTTGAGAGCTTGCATTTCAAAAAAAGAAGTGAAGGCTAGGATAGGGTGGCGTAGAGATTAGGTCCAGCTGTATATTAGTAACGTCTAATGATGATATTGATTCGGACCAAAAGATAATAGCATCTTTTGTTAGAACGCATACATAGTGCAATATACATTTATGTTTTAATTGAAATAGTGTAGTTAAACATTGAACATCTCTATCCCATCACACGGTTTTCTGTTTTAGGTTGGGAAATCATCCAATGATTTATCCCGCTCTGGGTGTAGCAGGAGGGCGTGTCAGTGTTTTACTGACTAAAACCGTAATCCTTCAGTTGCATGTGCCCTAGCTGCGGTAGGTCTCTTTCAAATTTATCTGCGACCATCACAGGGTCATTTTTAATTCATTGGCAATCTTTCATGGGACTCATGAAGGAATCTACAATCAATCAATCTGCTTTGCCTTGCCCAACTAAGTTACATGAAGAGGCTTCCTATCTGACTTCCACAGCCCAGTAATTGGGTAACAAGATACTCCTTGCCACTGGTATCGCATTTTATGGCTTCCGACTACCGTAACGACTGTCATAGATCTATGACTATGATCTATGACAGTCGAGACCAATGGCTTAAAGTGCTTTCTAATGCACGGAGGAGTCTCGGTATGTATTTATGGTCACTCATCCATAGACATACTCAATGAGGGCCGATTTTGCGCTTACCAGTTGCACCGGCGAGTAAGGTCCTTAAAAATAGCTGTTAAACGTTGTTATTACGCCCACGGAAGCAAAAGCAAAATCGAGTATGCCGCAGTTTTGTCCATCCCCTTTTTTTTTCGAAAAAAAGCAGAATATTTTTTTCCGAAACAACAGTCTATTAAACCAGTTATTGGTAAAACTCATACCTATATTAATCTGTCGTATTTAGGAAACATTCACAACAATAAAAGAGAAGTAAATAAACTCGCGCTGAAGGCCAAAACCTATAAATTTTGACATTTTGAAGACCTCAATCTACACTAGCGCCCCTAGTGGCAAATTTAAACGCTGTAGCCCTCATTGCCCATTAGGGTCGCAGCATTTTTCTAATTCAAACAAGTCTCATGTTTAACAGAACACTATCAACTCGGGATGGATGAAATGGCGACAGGTCACTGGAACAATTTGCGACCGCCGGATGCCCCTCAAGTTAAAGATGAAAATTTACAAGTCCGTGATTAGACCTGTCGTACTGTATAGATCAGAATGTTGGGCTGTGAAAAAGATGGATGAAAAGAGATTGCATATAGCAGAGATGAGAATGTTGAGATGGATGTGCGGAGTGACGAGAATGGATAAAGTGAGAAATGAGTATATTAGAGGAAGTTTGAAAGTGGCGCCCATCTGATGAGGAGGGATGAAACGCGTGTTACTAAAAGAGATATTATGAATATAAATGTGGATGGATGGAAAGGGAGGGGACGGCCAAAGAAAAGATGGATGGACTCTGTGAGGAGTGATATGAAAGAAATGCGAGTCAGTGATAGCGTGACGGGGGGACAGGACGGTATGGAAGAGGAAAATGTGTTGCGCCGACCTCAAGTAACATGGGACAAGGGCAGAAAGATGATGATGTTTAACAGAACACAGTGAATCAATTTAATTAGATTAGGTATTGATTCGAAGCTAACTTTGTCGTTATTCTAACCTCGATACCGAAGTAGCACTGCCTCATTGGATACCTAAAGCCCGAAGTTCATTGAATATTATGATGAATTAATTAATAATATCATTGAGTGCCAGGATTATACGGGTTGTGATTATGCAAAGTTCACAGCCAATATTTGTTCACAATAATTTATTATGAATTTTTAATTGCTAATTTGAGTTCGTCAAATGAATTAGGTAACATAAAAGAGTACCTAACAGAATTGTGAAGTCGTATTTTTCAGTGTAGGCACCTACATCATCAATTAATAAACAACTTTTATGATGAATACAAATCTCAATTCGTGAAAAAGGTTTTTTCCATACGTTTTGATTGAAGGGCATCGATGTTTGTTTTTTCGTTGAAATCTGTTTTTTACAAAGGCCATTTTCCTTTTTGAATATGGTCTGATACAATTTTGGTTAACGTGATGGAGCAAATCTATTCCTGGAAGGACACGAGAGAACAGGACATAATTAGGTTGGTTAAATTATTTTCCTTGTACATAGGTATTTATTTACTTATTCACAACTTACTAATATCATTATAAAATATTTTCTTGTTAATTCTACTATTTTTATTTTACTTTAGTATTAAAATTTTGTCACAAAACATGTAAGACATGGTATTTCTGAAAATTTTGAGAGTACAACTGAGCACAAAAGTGTACCAACGTACGTTTTGTCTACTAATCCCCGGTGGCTGCCTTAGGCGTCGATTTTCTGACAAAGCCACCTACATATACATATATAATATGCCTCCGCTATTTATTACTATTGTAAACGCTGCCAAGGGAGCAAGATACCAAGTAAAAATAATATTTTATTTGTAACAATTGTCCTTTGAGGAATAGTTTTCGTTTTGCGTGAAGTCGCCCACTATTTTCGGTTTTGTTATCTTCTTTGGAATTTATTGGTGTTATTTTGAATGAAAGGGTAAAAAACTGGTTTGAACGTATTTTCCGTAAGTAGAAATACAATACTTAACATCAGCTTTCGATTGATAGAATAAATAAGGTCCTTATTTCATGATCAGCAGATTCTTTATTCAAATTTTCAATGGAGAATCTGAAACTCATATTAAAAATGGAACGATCTTTTACTCCGAAACATGGCAACCAAGGAGGTAACTTACCAAAGGTTTTATTTATATTTCGAACTGGCTTGCAAATAGAAGGCTGATTATTAAAAAAAAAAAAACAAATGAACCCTTTAACGCGGTAAAAAATATTATTGTTCGTTGTTCGTCATTGATTTTGCAAAGTGTATTTGACGAAACTAAGTAGTACCTAGAACTCATTTTAGTTCTAGGTACTACTTAGTTTTAATTTTCGCGCATTATTTGAGAAATAGTACATTACTGCAGCGGCCACCAAAAGAGGCATTGATGGACGAAGGTGTATAAATGTGGGCCGAGGTGAAGCCGAGGCATTCATACGTAAGTCCATCAATGCCTAGTTGTGGCCAATTTATGGCCATTATTAAATTACACGACAGACGAGTTTACTATGTAATTTATTAGGCCGTTAAACACGGCATTCATGCAACTTTTGCCGGCCGCTATTCGCATGTATTTTGCCAGTACAGCAATTTTGATTTATCTCGAAGAAGATTGTCAAACTAATGCTCAAATTTCCAAGCGTGTTTGATAAAAGTACTATACAAGCCTTGGACACAACTAGTCATTGATGGACTTACGTATGTGTGCCTCGGCTTCGCCTCGGCCCACATTTACACATTCGTCCATCAATGCCTCTTTTGCTGGCCGCTGCAATAATGACCTAATAAAATGGACAGCGAGCGACCTGACTGACGGATAAGAGATCAATGTTATTTCTTTCCAAAACGGAGAACACGATACTACCTATTCCATCCTGGCAATAAATAAGAGATTTTAATTCAGTACAATGAAAAAAAAAGTTAATTAAAAAATCAAAAAACCCGACTGCTTAAAAAGCGAACTAAAAAGACTTATACAAGAAACATTCATGCTGTGCAGTCGGAGGATACATATTCGCGAGCTGACTGACCAAAAACAGAAAAAAAAAACCCACAAAATGGCGCCCAAAAGCTGCCATTTTTTTATTTTCTAATTTTAATGTAGCCAGTGACACTCGCAGGGTTAAGACGAATCGATTGACGTAAGAATAATCAAAATCAGCCAACTCGTTTGGTCTTTAGAAAGCCACATAGGAACAACCATACATACATGCATAGACTGATAAACACATTAAACCTTCCTTCGGCAGTCGGGTAAAAAGGGTTCTGAATGAAAAGTGTTCATCAGCAATTAGCAATCAATCGTACGCTCTCGTTATGAGCCCAATTGGGGTTATTGCTGAACTTGGCTGAAAAAACTCATATTACCCCTACCCCAGGGAAAAGCATAACGTAATTTTTCACATGTATGTACGATTATTATATTTCACTCATCTTGAACTCCCGCTGGGTTTAAGTTGGCTTAGCGATGTCGTTATTTGTAAGTAACGTTACCTTTACATTAGGTCGATAGGTAAGTTACGTTTTTTTATGTTAAGGTATTAATCTCTCTAACTAGCTCTTAAACTAGCATTTGACAGCGGCTTCGCCTGCAAGAAAGTCGAAAATTATCCAGCGCTTACATACTGCCGGGATAAAAAGTCCTAATCTAGGTCATAATATGGTCTACCCATTTGCCAAATGTCATCAATATTCGTTCTGCCGCTGATGTGAACCATACATGCATGTCAATTTAAGTATAAGATTAGGAAAGTGTTCCTAACATGTAAATGACAAATGGTCTTACATGTATTTTCAATTTAAGATTATATTTTAGTCTACTGTAAAGCCAGCCGTTCTTATCAGTAATGTTTTTTCCATTCTTCCTTAATAGTTTATGGTGGAAAATTATCTCGAATTATCTATTAAGTTTTCTGCACCACAACTTGAATACACTTAACAGTTATTAGTAAGGGCAGGTTATCTCTCTTAGTAACAAAAGATCCTATCGTGTCGATCGCAAACTACAGATAACAACTGTTATCATTAAAGTATTCGATCTTCCAAACTTAGCATCTCAAAGTCCCACTCTCTATATCACTAAATATATAATTCACAAAAATTACCTATCTGTATCGAAATATGGAAATAAGTTTCCAACTTTTGATTTATAAAAAAACTCTGATAGCCCTCTGGACTTTGATTTTCTTATTTGAAGACGCAAAGTTGTGACCATTAAAAGTTTTTCATAAGCTCAGTGTCAAAGATGATTTTCTTGCTGAAATTACATTAAGCTAAGTTGGAAAATACACGTGCTTATGTTTTATATTTTTATTTCTGACTTCAATTTCACCTGACAGTGACAACAACGAGTACAGAAGAAGCTTTTTCATCACACCTATTCGAAAAACGACAATTGTCTATAGAGGATAGCGGGAGCCAAATCCAATTTTGCGCCCGTAGGAGTTTGAGCTTTCTCTTTTCTGATTGGTCCGCTTCGTGCTTCTGATAGATTTGCGTAGTTGGGTTGGAGGCGCTCGCGTGGAGGTCTGGAATAAGGAATGTAAAAAAAAATATCACTAACATTCTGTGTTCATGTTCTCTATGGTGATAAACTCAGTTTTGTGATTGGTTAGTAAGGAGTTAGTATTATACTTACTCTTTGTTGATAAGTATGTGAAGTTAACCAAATAGGTCGAACGCGCGTATGTTTGAATAAGTTACTGGCTGGTTCTAAGTTATGGCGGTAATGTGCTTTAAAAAAACTGTAGTTCTTTCTTTAAATTTATTTTTCACACTAGGCTTCGCCATAGAGGAAATACTAGTTTCGAGTAGGTAGGTACTCGTAGCTTAAGCTCAGGATTCTACGTTAGAATCCCTCGCTACGCTCGTGATTCTACTATAGAATCCTTCGCTTAGCTCTGAATTCAAAATAACGCCTTGGCAGAACAAAATATTACTTTGTCCCCTTGTAACACAAATAACTATTTCACTCTAGCTTTGGAGGCTGATGGGTCCATAGGTTGTAGGGAATACAGATTCTGTTCAGAGTTTTACACTTTGGCATATTAATGTCGAGGAGAAGTATTTAGTATGACTAGTCGGCATATTAACCAAGTGCGTTATTAACTCAGCAGTACGTCTGGTAGTCCGGTACTGAAAATAAGATGGTGGAATAAAGTCGTGAAGCTCCATCGTACACTCGTCGAAGTACAACCTGTAGATCAAGATACGATAAATAAAGGTGTCTGACAGAGGGTGTACGAAGTGTGTAACGTTTTTAAATTGGTTTAACAAATAATTATTACTTGTTAACATCTGTAATAAATAAATAAAATACGTAATAAATAAATATATTTATTATTAAATAAAATTAATATTAATAATTGAAAAAATAATGGTTTGTACTATGTTACTAAATACATAAATAATACGAAGTATATAATTTATAAAACAATATTATAATTCTTAAATTCAATTCTGTATTAATAAAACAGTATACCTTACTAATACCTAAACTTACCAATAATACAATTTATCACATTAAACTCTCAGTGTTCTTCCTCCTCTCTCCTACTTGATCTATGCTGTGCCCGACAGGGTCCATAATTGTGACTAATATAATTATTTCCCTACCAACTGTATGCATTATGGTACGCAATAAATAATTGAGAATTGATCTTAGAAAAGGCTAATAGCAATCACGATCATGCAAGTAAGGATTAAGGATAAATATTGCCATAGAAACTATGGCAATATTTATCCCAGGTCTACGGTCCTACGTATCACCAGGGTCCAGCCGTGATCTTCATAATATTGTTCTATTGATATTTAAATTTTATGGGTCACCTAAATTCTTGTAAATCTAGTTAGTAGTTGAATTTTGTATAGGAACTATTCGAAACCAAACAAATAATACTTCCATATATCGCTGTGCCAATTTTATTCATTCCGATGTGATTTTTGGCAACTTTATTGCTTTGATCAAAAGCTGGTCAATTTCGAATGGGAAACAAATCGAACACTTTCAAAAGACGAGTTTTATTGCGTACATACATCACTGTCTTTTTATAACATTCTTGAGTGCAGGCTTGGGCGGGATTTCCTAGATATTTGTTATCCTATTTGTGGCATGCGAATTGAATAGTTAGTACTCGATTCAATTCGCGGCCATTTTTGTACATAAGCTTTCTTGTTCGCACATTTTTGTATTATGATACGCTTTAATTTTGAATCGTTATTAATAGAGAATTATCTATAATGTATCAGTTTTAGAAGGTTGGCCAGTCAGCAGACTTTTTATCGGGTTAGCTGTCACACCATTTTCCTGCGGCGGTCGGCAGAAACTAAACGTCAGCTACAATGATTGTTACTTCTTTTATTAATCCTAGTTTCTTCCAGGGTGACGGCGGTACGGTGACATCGGCCGGGGTCCAGGGAGTGCAGGTGAACCCCCGCACGGGGTCCCGGCTCAAATCGGAGGTGCGATGCGACGGGGCCCCGCTCGCGCCCGCATCACCGCGCTTCGCACGTCACAACCACAATCATCTAGGTGAGAATGAGAACTTGAACTTTTAATGAAAAAATAACATACATAGCAGAACATCACGTCTGAATCTAAGGGTCAATCTAAAAGAGATTAGATGCTTGGTGCTAGAAGGGTAGTTCATTTTGCAGTGATGTTTTATCATTAAAACAATAAGAACATGTTTGTACAAAAACAACAATGGTTACTTTCTAGATTCATTATGCCATTCTATTCTAGTCTTTATGCATACTGAAAGTGGAAAAGCCGTCATTATGATCTGATGAATTTGCTGCAAGACACATAGCAAAAATATCTTCTTTTTATTTTTGACTAGCTTCTGCCAGCGGCCTCGCCTGCTTAAAAAGTGTTTTATCATCCCAAGGGAACTTTACACCGGCATAAAAAATAGCCTATGTGCTATTCCAGACTATAATCTATTTCTGTGCTAAATTTTAGACAGATCCGTTCAGCCGTTCTGGCGTGATTGAGTAAAAAACATACATCCACATACACATCCATCCAAACTTTCACATTTATAATATTACTAGCTTCTGCCAGCGGCTTCGCCCGCGTGAAAGTCGAAAATTATCCCGAGGGAACATATTCCCGGCATAAAGAGTAACCTATGTGCTATTCCTGACTATAATCTATCTCTGTGCCAAATTTCATCCAGATCTGTCCAGCCGTTTGAGCGTGAAGCCTTTATAATATGCGAAATTATAAGTCTAGCCACAAAATTATTTATTGGACACGTGATTAAACTTCTAATTTTATAACTAAGCAACGGGAAAATGACATAGCCTCTAATAAACTAATTCGTCTTTTTTGCAACGCCAACTAAATATTCTACAGAAAGCGTCAAGTAAAGATCATCAATTATTGTGACTTGTCCTTCTTATTTATACATTGCCACGTAATTTACCAACTCGGCCACGGATTTTATATCTTGTCACCATTTTACGTTTTACAGCTTCAACGCAATATCCTCTAAAAAATATAATTCAAGCTTCTATCGAAGAAAGAAAGAAAGCATAATTTATTATAACTTAGCATGTAAAACAATACATCATATTCTTTTATCGTGAAAATAGCCACTGCATGATTTGGCGCGAGTACGCGAGACGACAGCGACCGGCCATTTGCACCAATCAGAGAGCGCCATTCGATTCATGTGACGACGAGTTGAGTTGATCACATGTAATTGTTTATTGTCGTTCGTGCGTTCGTATTGCAATTGTTTTCGCTGTAATTAAATTAAAGTTTTCGATGAGTAATAATTAGTTATGACGTTTAAAAGTGAAAATGAAGTACCACTGTACTGTTCTGACGAGGAATTTTAAATAATATATTATATTTAAAATAATAAATGACGGTCAATGAATAAGTCCAAGAGCGAGCGTAGCGAGCTCGGGAGCTTAGGGCACCCCGACACGGACAGGTTAGGTTCGAAGGAGATGACGGGAGCTGAAGTGAGCGAGCAAAGCGAGCGAACTCAGCTCCCGTCATCTCCTTCGTGTTAGGTTACTTTAAACCCTGCATACAGAAATAGGAGCCCCGCGCAGCGGGGCTCCGTCGACTCTGTCGCATAAATACTAATCCAACTTGCACCTATTCTATATTAAAACCAAAAAATAAAGTCTTTTATTTTGTCTCTCCTCAATAGCTTCTGGTAATATTAGTGGCCAATATACTATTTGATGAAATGTTTTTGCAATTTTTTTACGATCAATTAATATGGGATGAGTTACATTTTAAACGTACTGAGTTAAAAAATTAGAAGCTAAATAAATATATTTTTTGATGTCATTTAATAGTATTTTAGAAATTTACTGTTAGAATGCATGTTAAAAATTTTGATGCTAAAAAATAACCATCATGCTGAGTTGTATTTAGAGTGGTTTACATAGAAGATAACTAGTGGCTAACATAGTATTATTTAGATGCTCGTTAATTGTGGCTGACTTAGTAATTTAGAAGGCAACATACATTTTTGGGGGCGAATAATGATATTAAAAAGAAGCCTGTTTAATTAGCACCCTTATAATATTAGTGTGACATAGTAAGATTAATTACGTAGTTAGCCACTTAAATACTCAGAGAAAAGTGGTTTTATTATGTGCGATGCAAGCTGTGCCTCGCACAAATAAACCGCACATTTAGAAGGATTGTTTCACTATTGTATTATGACAATCATTACCATTAGATACTATGTGATCCTATACGGAAAAGCTTCCAAGCACTCCTGCGATACGTCTCCCCAATCTTTTTTTATGACCTGTATGTGAAAATCTGTGATACACTGTCTTGCCATGGAAGTGCCAACTAGGCCCCGTTTTATTGAAAAAATATGATAAACTTTTCTCAAGTCCGCCCAAGTCATAGTCGCGATCATCTTGAGAAGAATCATGCGGATATCTTAAAGGTCCACTTGTCCCAGCCTGTTATTGCTCCACTATAAGGGGTTTTCTCATACAGAGAAGGCGCAAGCATTAATCACTCAAGGTTGGGCGGGGACGTCCACTTGTAGTTCAGGAAAATAAGATATTCGCTTTGCTGCGAAAAAAGCCCTAGAAAAATACTTTCGCCGGAATTATGTTTATTAAGATGGTAACAATGTAGTGTGAAGACTCCGTAAAAATAAAACCTGTTAAGTAAAACTAACAATAGAAAATATTATTAATTTTCTCCTAAACACCTACTTTCTGTAACCTTAGTTATAGTAATATAATAGTATTATAATATTCATTTCCGTTAACAAAGCACCGCATGTGTGCTTATATAACTTTTTTTGCGGTGGGAAATCATCCAATGACTTCTCCCGCTCTGGGTGAAGCGGGAGAAGTCCAAACCCACTGGTGTTTCTTCAGTTGCTTGTGCCAGGGCCACGGTAACTCTCTAACACAGGATCACGATAAATTTGTTTTATCCGCGACCCGTGCCTCATATACCGAGGCACCTGTTTACATTTGCGTTAATACGAGTATTCGTAGGAGATTTCGTTGGTTATTTTTCGGGATAATTTTTTGTACCTACTTAATGTATTTAAATACTGATTGTTGTGCTCTTGCGGTGTATAAAAAGTCAGTCAAACTCGCCCACCAGAGGTTCCGTAGATTGGTTGGAATTATATTTTTCGCTTTAGAAACTTAGGAGATAAGGGTGGGTTACTCTGGAGAGAATGGTATTTTTATGGATATTTTTTATCGTAAACAATATTGGTTATGATTAAGAATATGTTTTGTGAAGTGCAAATGAAGCCTTTCATGATAGGTATCCTACCTGACCCAGCTATCCCATTTGAAAATATCAAATTAATTCTATTCAGTTTGGAACCCTAAAACCCATGTTTTAGTTGCCTATACGTGTCAGTATCCCGGCTACTCCACCCTGGACTGCCCTGAAAGTTTGATAAGTAGTTTTGAAATGAAAACAATAAGGTCCCGTACACACGACTCCTTCGATGACCGGTGCGACATTTTACTGTAAGTACTAGTGTATTTTTGAAATCAAATTGCAATACTAAATCGCATTAAATGCAATTTGTGTTTAACCGTATAAACAGTGGGATATCTCAAATCAAATACATTTTATTTCACATAAACATAATTGAGCAGTTGAGCACACCTGAAACGTCAGACGCTACTCGTAGTTCACGGATCCAATGAATTGGTCGTTTTGGGGTCGTTTCTTACGGAGAAGAACCGGCAAGAAACTTCACGGTTACTCTTTAAAACCATTTTTTTACGAGTAGTTTTAATAATGTCCAGAGGTGGAATATCAGATCTTATAATTTAATGCTATCCCAACTTTTTACTTTTAAATATCACACTGTTAATCGCCGTGTGAACGGGATCTAAAGAATTAATTCAAATAAAACGGAGATGTCAAAATGATGCCGGGAGCGAACCAATGAAATTTCGCTTTTATGTATATCTTTATGACATCAACCAATTAAGATTTTTCTGTGTTTCCGTCGCAGCTGGATACAATTTCAATATTTCTCGTATATCGACACGCGTTCCTCCAAATAACATTTCATCGTTCTTTGGGGAATTACGAATCCGTGTATCTTGGACGGGAAAAAATCTTTTTTTGCAGGCATAAGCGTATTTAGGACAAATATTCACCATGCGATTTATTGTTCCCTTAGGAAGTCGATAAACAAGGTACCTACCTACATTTCTAACAGGGGAGATTGTGATTTGGATTATCTAACACTTATATTTAGGATAAAATCGCTGTTGTGATTGTGAAATTTGTAGGAATTGTAGAAATTTTGTCCCACTTCAAAGCTGAAACTTCAATAAGTCTCAAAATATTTCAGTTGGATCAAAAGGATTCCCTGCTTTAGAAAAGTCTAAATTTAATGTTTTTTGAAGAAAGCCTCCCCTACCTTACTCGACTCAGTCACCGACTCAACTCTCGAGTGGATATCAATCATGAATTTTGAGTGGAGTGGAGGAAATGATTAAAACCATGGGTGTTAGATGCATCAAAAATTTAAATGAATTTATAATTGCGAATAATTTCATTAGCTGCCGATCGTAAATCAGTAGCGTACCCCTAAATCTTAAAATAAAGATAACTTGCCTGAAAGTGTACGTGACTTTCAATTATTAGGTTTTAATCGTGACTTCGTGAGATAGGCTAAATAAATAAGTATCAATGTTGGCGTTAATATTGAAACGTGACTCGATTTCGGGCTATAAAAAGCCAATATTATTTTGGTATTTACTGTAAAGGCTCTAGATTTTGTTCAGCACCGTTTAATACCTACTTTCGTATTGTCGTTATCTTCATTTTCAAGGGTAAATGTAGCATTTAAAGTCTTTTACAAAACTCGAGTACCTAATCCATGTCTACTAGCTTTCCTTTGCAATCCTTTTATCAAGGACTCTGAATACATTTCTGACCAAAATAATTTTAGTTGGTAGGGCAAAGGTAGTGGGTTTTTTGGCAACAGGCTCGCTCCCTAATACGTGGGAATTAAATATTACTCCAAAAGATTTTTTCAGGAATACCTTTAAGACCACTGGCATTATTAACTGTAATGTACTAGGCTAACATAATGAACGGATAAGTATTTGTATCTGTGTAGGTGGAGCTGCTGCGAATACGGCAACTGTGCCTGGAAACGGTCCCCCGTGGACATGCCCATACGCAATAAACGTTTTGGGAATACTTTCTTTAGCGTACAGCTAAGGGGGGTGATCATAAGCTCTTAGAGTAAGGTTATTTTGAGTATGCCTAAGGGACAGATGTATACAAGTCATATACATCTGTCCCTTACACACACTCAAAATAACCTTATTCTAACAGCTTATGGTCTCCCCCCTGAAGTGGGCTTCCCTACCGGATTCTGTGTTACCTGATAGCTACAACCTGGGAACATTTTTAAGTTAAAAGTAAATAGATGTATCTTCTCGTCCAGTTTATCTCAGTGTCTCTATAGGATAGTCTATGACCAGTGTGTGTTGCTAGTGATGACCTATCGCTCTGAGACGTGATCGCTCACAATGGGCCTCATCAAAAAGCTTACAGTCACCCAAAGAGTAATGGAGAGGGCTATGCTTGGAGTTTCCTTGCATGATTGAATCAGAAATATATGGATCCGCAAGAGAACCAGGGTTACCGACATTGCCCAAAGAATTTCCAAACTTAAGTGGCAGTGGGCAGGACACATTGCACGCAGAACGGATGGCCGACGATGGGCAAAAATGTACTGGAGTGGCGACCGCGAACCGGGAGATGTTGCGTTGGAAGGCCTCCCACCAGGTGAACCGATGACCTGGTGAAGGTTGCGTGGATCCACTGGATGCGAGACGCACGGGACCAGTCAATGTGGCGAATCTTGGGGGAGGCCTATGTCCAGCAGTGGACGTCTTTCGGCTGATATGATGAGGTTAACTCAAGGGAAGTGAGCTTTATCGGCAATCAAATCATAACTTATGACAAGGTGATGTGGTGGGCAAACCCCACAAACGGCGCAAAGCCTATCAAAAAAATAAATTAAATAAAACTTGAATACTCGTCAACCTATATGACTTTACCAGAAATACATTTAACATTACCAACATTTTTGTTTGTCAGGTACCAGGCTAACCTAATAACAGAGATGTATTTGTATTTATGCAGGTGGAGCACCAACGAACACGGCAACTGTGCCTGGAAGCGGTCCCCCGGTTGCTGCCAACGCGGTGAGCGAGACGGGATGCGCGAGCGCATGCCCGCGGTGCGTGTGCTGCGGATGTACGTTGCGCGAGGCGGCGGCCCGGCACGAACAGAGGGTGGCCGCCAACGAACGGCTGGAGCGCGCTAATATTGAGTGGAAACAGGTAAGCACCTACTTATATACGTTACAACAAGAAAAGAGATACCTAAATAACAAAAAAAATATTATTATTCTATTTAGAACATCAGTTAGATTTTAAAACAATATTGGACACACTTCCAGGCACAGTTGCCGTGTTCGTTGGTGCTCCACCTGCATAAAGACAAAGACGTCTAAAATTTTAGGGCTTGTAATTCACTTTACAAGTACAAAAAGTTTAATAAAAACTGTAATCCGACTATTTTGGATTTTAACAGCCTATATTACCATGGGCCGTAATAACGAATCGATTGACACAACTTATTCATCAAAATCGGATAAATAGTTTAGGCACTACGGAGGAACATACTACGTAAATACAAACATATATAGACTGCTAAAATCATAACCATTTTGGCTTCGCCGTAGTCGAGTAAAAAGTGTACCAAAGTGTGCCGTCACGCGAAATTTTAACGCACTGTCTCGCCGCGATTTTTTGTCACGCAATTCGTCTCCTAATTGGTGTTATCAGCCGGGAAAACATGGTAACAGTCGATGGTTATTCACAGTTTTTACAACACAAACCACGTTGATTTATAGAAAATCAAAATATTTTTTTTTATTTCACGTAGGCCGACATGGGCACTTATAAAACGTCGACAAAAGGTGCACGGTTCGGGTTGGTCGTTTCCTATGGAGAAGAACCGGCAAGAAACTCCACGGTTGCTCTTTTAAAAGCGATCAGCGAGAGCGGGCATGGTAACACTCTAATGGAGTTTTATCCATATTTTTAATATTATATTTGGAAGAAAACTACATGGAGATTTTAATGATGTGCCAATATAAAATAAATTAGGATTTAGGGCAGAATAATGCGTGAAATGTGTCAAGAATAAAATTAATGTGCTAAAATACATATGTTATACCAACTTATCAAAATACACAAAAACAAAGAGGATACAGAAATAATGGACAGCTGTCGATCCTAATGAAGAATGCTTGTAAGAGCCTAATTTACGGAGATATATTAACCAAACTTGATCATAATATTGTAACTGTCTACGTACACAATATCTATTATCATCAGATTCGGTTCGTTAGTACTCGGGATATTTTCATAACAAAGGCACTAAGAAACAACAATAAGTTTTACGATACCTAGTATCCACAGTTACTGTCTAAATTAACTATCTTCTCGGTCAGTTTTACAACTGTCGTAACAATTTAATCTGATAATCGTGCAGATATGGTGAGTACCAGAAGGTTTCACCGTAAGACATTTTAGACGGTTTCTGGTTTAGGTCAATATCGTAATCTTTTATTGACTTAAACCGTAATATGCTCAAGTGTTTATGCCTCGACACTGTTATGCCACCTTCATATTTGCGGCAAAATATAGGATGGCCAAATCCAATGTTTAAAACTTTTTCGCTACCTTTTCGCCTCTTGCACTTTTTTTTTGCGTCAATTTGCACTTGCCATTTGCCAAACATCGATTTTTTTGGATAAATATTTGCGATTCTGCTTTGGATATTTAGTTTTTAAAACGATATCACTGTATCAACTCCAGTTATCGTATTATTAAGAACTAACGTGAATTGAAAATGACCAAAATCAACCATTTCAATTCATCGTTTTCATTTTTCAATTGCATTTAAACTCTAAATTCTGCAAATTCGCCATTTTTCTTTAGAGATTTGGTAGATGCTATCCATACAAAATTCAAAAAATGCCTGTTAAAACTATTGTTTTAATAAACAACAAATATCTCAATTTAAAGTTTTATCGGAGTTGGCCAGCCTATTTCTAATTTTTTGCGTGGAGAAATGCTCATGCAGACTGCACTACCACGGGGATATAGTGCAATTATTTGGGATTCCAACCCACTAAAACTCCACGGTGTCGTCCTGTGCTGCTTTTGACGGGAACCCTGGCACACGTTAGCACTCACCGAGAACATGCCCCGGCTGACTGTCACCAGACCCGCCTTTGGGGAGTACCTCCCATCAACGGCGCACCAGAACACAATTTACGCCGTGACCACCACAGGGACCACCCACATGGGTGCCAGACGACCCCGTGTATGGCACCTTTGGCCCCCCTGTGACCAGTCAGGTCAGAGGCCCCGCTACCTACCATTTTCGGCCGCAGGGATTAGGGAGAGTGGCCAACGCTATACCGACACTCCTCCTCTCTTGCGGCCCCACCGCATCCACTATCAGACAGTGGCGACCCCATCCACCATCAGACAGTGGCAACCCCGTCCAAGCCGCGAAAAGTAGGGAGGTTGGCGCACTGCAATACCAACAGTCTTCTCCCGCCGTGGCCTCCTAGCTTCAGCCGCGATGCCTCCCATACGACATCGAGACCCGCCTCAGTTGCGATTTCGTCTCTGTTATCAAGCGGCACCGCAACCTACTTGTCTGCCGCTACGTCGTCGGCTTATCGCCAAAGGCCCCTCCTCGGATTCCTGAAATTTCTGACGTGATGACGTGAAACATAATTTAATTATCAGGAATTTAATCACTGTTGACGAAATCATTGCAGGTCGTAAGCACCGGAAAATAATTATCTTCATAATGGTTTCAGGTAATGAGTATTTATCGAAAAACATTTTGAATACAATGCAATTGTATTCGTTCAAATTGATTTATTTCTTTGCTTTATAAAACGTAAATTGGCAAAATTATAGGTGTGTCATGCTATCTAGGGGTACACAATTAAAACATAACATACACGGTTCAATTAAGCCTGCATAAAAAAATATAGTAGGTAGTGAAATCGTGAAAATATTTTTTTTTCGTACCTAGTAATAAATCGTTAACTTTTTGACCACTCCGTTTCCAATCAGCAGTGGGTATTGAAAAAAAAAAGATTAATGATTGTTCGTAATTACTCCGATAGGAATAATTTTGGCTACAATTTAAAATCTGGAGTTAGGGGTCGAAGTTGTTCGAGGTTGCTATATTTTATAGTAGTCGTCGTGAAAGCCATTGTGACAAGAGGGTTACAGAAACGAGAGGCTCTCAGAAACTGTGAAAAGTGAAAGAGTGAGAGTTTTGTATACAGTTAAAAGCAAGCGAATCGTTTTATTTTTTTGTTAGAATGTTTTTTATATTTGGATTTTTAGTTTTGGTCCATGAAAATCATTTATAGCCAGCGGCCTTTTCATTACAATTACAACAAGCATAAGCACGACTGGGATACATTGTTTTATTACGGAGTTCTGGTGCCTACCTTCTGGCTTCATCACCAGATCAGTTTGATGGTACCATTTGTATTAGAACAATTTATTTAAATTTGCTTCATCACAGTCATTTAACTATTCGATATATCTCATACCCAAACACTTAATATTAAGAAGTTCCAGTGGCCATCTGTGGTTTTCTTCATCAGTTCCACTTCATCAAATGATACTTTCTGAATTCAAATGCATACCATGTTGATGAATTTACATGGGATCCCCTCATCAGATCCTGACTTGGTGACAATGGGACCACCTCTAAATTATACCCTTTGAAACAAAAAAGTAAATTTCTAAATCGGTGCATAATTGACGGAGTTATCGGTGAACATGCACAAAACAAACATACAGCCGAACACAGAACCTCCTCCTTATTGGAAAGTCGGTTAAAAATTTTCGCCCATAAATAATATGTAACCGTAACCTTTATAAAGAACTTACAATATTTACCTAAAAATAGAAAAGTGAATGGTGATGTGATGATGGAATCTTTGTCTATGCGTGTTTGAAGGTGACTTTCATAATAAATATGATACATAAAGCAGTGTTCTTCTTAAAAAAACGGCCTTCATTATCATTCAATATTTACATAGCACCAAACGTTATCCATGTTGAATTTATGAAAAATGAAAAACCCTTATTAAGTTTGAATTTGAATTCCATATTTTTCAAATTAGCATAAATAATATCGTAAATTATACTTGCAAAACACTTTCCATCAATTTAACGCTGAAAATGTCACGATCAGGCATACTGTTTAAAAGTTTTGAATTAACATGGGCACATTTTATCATAATTATTATGATTAATGCTGAATAGTCGTATTTATGACAATATTGGTGAACATGTTATGCAAATCGCGAAACTAAAACATTTTTAATTTGAAAGTAAAATCTATATATATAAAAGGCAAAAGTGATTGACTGATGTACCAACGCACAGGCCAAACCCTTATGGCTAGAAACTTAAAATTTCGCACACGTATTCCTCTTATGCCGTAAGCATCCACTGAGAAAGAATTTTTCAAAATTCAACCCCTAAGGGGGTGAAATAGGGTATAAAAGTTTGTATGATTTTTTTCATTAAAAAGTCATCTGTAGTATAAAACACGGATCACGCGAACGAAGTCGCGGGCGAAGTGCTAGTATTCTATAAACTGGACTATAATAATTATGGTGGTGTAAAACTGTTATCCCACTGATCCGTGGTATATTTTCAAAGTAAAGTGGCGATCTTAATTTTTGAATGAATCCTGGACCAAGCGATAAACGTTAACCTACTTCATAATGGTACAGATTTGCCCATTCAGCTCTTGTATAAAATGCCCATTGTTCTGCTATAACGCGTAACACAATCGGCTATCTTATAATTAATCTTTACGATACCGGTATTCAAAACTGTCCCTTGAAAGTACGAAAACGAGAAAGCTGTTAATGTGATCGAATCAACAAAGGTACCTATCGCTAGGGGTAGATTAAACTTTGACACAAAGCATTTGGCTAGCTACTGTAGCGGAAACTTAGCTCATATCAAAATTCTAACTATAAACTGAAAACCGAAACTACGTAGCCAGGTGGGCCGCTGCAGGCACATATTAGTCAGACGGGGGTACTCCAATGACGCACAATGTGATTGCGGAGCCACGTCCCAAACAATGCCTCATCTCTTGTCGTGCTCTCTACAACACCACCTGCACCCTGAAAGACCTTTACGGAGGCAAATGTCAACACGTTTGGCGTGGCTAGATTCTGGTCAAAAAATTTAATATGTAATCGCCGATACGACGATAGAGAAGAACTATGTCTAAATTGATGACAGGATATTTTGTACCTAAATAAAAATAATTTGTCACTGAGTACATAAATTATGTATGATAAAGAAATAAAACAAAGGCTTTTATGAAAGGTAAATAAATAGTGATATTGAACCGAATCCACTGTTATATTACTGTTTATTATAATATGAATACCATAAAGGCTTTTTACTCATATTTTAATAATAAAAAAAGATGAGCCATAAAATCCATCTAATTCGACTACAGGATCTATTACAGGTACCTACCTACTCGTAAATAAATATAGATTTTCACTGACTACATAAATTATATCTAAAATATTTATTTAGATAAAGAAATAAAACAAAGGCTTTTACGAGAGCTAAATAAATATCGATATTCAACCGAATCCACTGTTATATTACTATTTATTTTTATTATTTACCTTCTTATATTGGAATACCATAAAGGCTTTTACTCATATTTTAATAATAGTCGAGACGCCTCCGCAGTAGGCATTCATATTCGGAATAACTCCATTTTATTTGTGGCGTTTTTCTATATAATATGTTTGCAGCAAATATACGAGAATATAATATTGCTAGTTTCATATTATAAGGATAACAAAACCTATTGCATACGAGATATTCATTTATAATAAAAAATAATAAAAACAAGAAATACATAGGGGGAGCTTGTCTGCTCGTATTTAGAGCATCAACTTCTGACTGTTACCACGTACATCATTTTGAGAGCATAATTAGAATAAATTGTCTAAAATATTTCTGATATTAACTACAATAATGTATTTATCAAACGCTTTATAAATTATATTCCCTGACTAACAGGCGGGCAAAACAAATGCTGAACTCATCTTTAAATACTGATTTAGATGCGTATCACTTGAGCTTCTTAACTACTCAATTTACAATGTGTGAACTCGATGCGATTAAATCAGACGAAAGCAGAATAATTTATTGACTTTCAGGCGTTCTTTGGACTATAAATAAAACGTGATGCCATGCGAATCGTTCGCTTAAAAACTGCTGTTCTAGTAATCCCTAGCATTTGTATTTGATGTGCGCCTTAAAAAGGATTTTCGAGCAGACTTCTCGCCTCATCGTCTTTGTTGTCTTATAAATTAACATTTTGTGTAAAACTGAATTATATCCCCTTAAAGAGTTGTAGACTAAAGAAATTAAAGTTTATGTAGATATACCTAGGGATAGTATATAGATATACCTCTTCGATTTTTACGATGTCATGTGATGCCACCATACAAATATCACGGTAATATTATCAAGGCGATGTTTTGTGCATCAACGCGTTAATGAGAGCACGTTGACGCGTCAAGTGTTTGATTTGTTGATCAAAGCGCTTTAATTTTAAAACATTTAGCAACAATGTTTAATGTTTGCCAATTCGCAGGTGGCGGTGGTTGCTGACCGGGCTCTCCTAGCGGTCTTCGTGCTTGTCACTGCAATCTCAACGGCGGCCATCTTGCTACCCCAGCTCAACAACCTACACGTCGGCAACACGCCTCTCAAACCCCCTATTTAGAGGCGCAGCAGCAAACTAGGGATATATGAAACAGTCTTCTGCCAACGAATGTGTTAAATGAAAACTTGTGCCAAACTCAAACTGTGCCGCACTTTTATAAACGATAAAATTATTTCTGTATAAAAAAACTTCTTACATAGGCCCTTATCACATGAGGGTTTCAAATGCAAGAGTTTAGTAAGTAAATATATGGATAGGAATTTATTTTTGGAGTAAGACTCATGTGTGATAAGGCCCTACTGGAAATGGATAGTAGATAAAATATTGATAAAATGAGGACGTAAGCCACAGAATGTTGAAGTTTGAAGGATGGAGAGCGCACACGGAACAGACTTTCGTAGCTACAGATAAGGGAAAGTTTGAACGATAAATGAGGAGACTTTTTGAATGCAACGACGACAGGCTTTTGAGATAAGTAAAACTATTTTTGCCAGGAATTAACTTTCAGGGATACCACTACAACTTGCACAAGCTTTAAAGTTTTGATGGGAAAGTACTGTTGCTGTTTGTGCTAACTTTTAGATTGCATGTTGACCAGCATTGTCAATGGAATCACGCATAAGATAATCAAGTTACTTAGGTTTAAGTAAATTTAATTTTTATTACGTAAGAAATACCTGTGGTATTTTAAAATTAAACAACAAGTAATATGGCGGCATCTAAATGTACAATGTTATGTTAAATTGGCAATTTTACATTCATGTTGTTTCTGTACCAAATACTTGAGCATCAATAAACTGTTTTTAGTATGGTTAATAATGACGAAATCTCTGTAAATAAATGTTTACATGGTAGGAATTAAATTCAAAATATAATAGATCTTGTTTTCATCATCTTCCTGCCCTCGTCCCATGTTACTTGGGGACAGCGCAACTAGTTTTCTTCTTCCATACCGTCCTGTCCCCCGTCATGCCATCACTGACTCCCTTTTCTTTCATATCACTCCTCACACAGTCCATTCATCTTTTTTTTGGCCATCGCCTCCCTCTCCATCTATCCATATTTATATTCGTAACTCTTTTAGTAACATGCGTTTCATCCCTCCTCATCACATGACCAAACCAGGACAAACGGTTTCCTATCAACTTTTCTGTCACTGGCGCCACTTTCAAACTTCCTCTAATATATTCATATCTCACTTTATCCACTCTCGTCACTCCGCACATCCATCTCAATATTCTCATCTCTGCTACATGCAATATCTTTTCATCCATCTTTTTCACAGCCCAACATTCTGATCCATACAGTACGGCAGGTCTAATCACGGACTTGTAAATTTTCCCCTTTAACTTGAGGGGCATCCGTGGGTCACAATTTGTTCCAGTGTCGCCATTTTAAATATAATATCATAAACCAAAATATAATAGAAGATGTCTGACATAATAATATACTTTATCTGTTGAAAAAGGTTTCGTTTTTGAGAAATACATTATCCTCGTAAATATATATATGTCAGATCCGGGTATATAGGACCATAATTTGACCTACTTAGTGACATACCGGTGTTAGATTATAGTCGTGGGCGCAGAATGTGGGATACAGGTAAACTAGAGAAATATCTCCTGTAACTTCTACACAGTTTTAATTCGTTACAGAGTACTATCACCATGATACTAAGTAATACTCTGGGCTCAAAAGGAAACACGGGCAGTTCCCAGGCCAGCATGTTGCCACGGCCATGTTCGAACGATCACTGTCGCTCTAAAATGAACAATATCGACACATACCACCCAGACTCTACCCAGTACCAAACAAGGAACTTGTGTATCATTTTAAGTAAACAAATCATGACATGATCCGACACGGCCATCCTACGTGGCACACGTCCGCGTGTGTAAATCTGCAATATCAGATATTTCCAACATAGAATAAAACCGTTCGGTCATTCTGACTTCAATTAACTAAGAGAAATCCTTAGACTCTCACAGCCAGCCCTGTGGCTTCGGCAGTCATCTCAGTGACCCAATCATAGTCAACCTAATGACCGCAAGTCTCGTAACCATCCCTGTGGCTATAGCAGTCATCTCAGTGACCCAATCATAGTCAACCCAGTGACCAAATCTCGTGACCATCCCAGTGGCTACAACAGTCATCTCAGTGAACTCTCACACAACCATAGTCATCATGACCAGGTCTCTTAACCATCCCAGTGGCTACAGCAGTCATCTCAGTGACCTCTCACACAACCATAGTCATCCTGACCAGGTCTTTTAACCATCCCAGTGGCTACAGCAGTCATCTCACTGACCGCTCACACAACCATAGTCAACCCAGTGACTAGGTCTCGTAACCATCCCAGTGGCTACAGCAGTCATCTCTGTGACCTCTCACACAACCCTAGTCATCATGACCAGGTCTCGTAACCATCCCAGTGGCTACAGCAGTCATCTCACTGACCACTCACACAACCATAGTCAACCCAGTGACCAGGTCTCGTAACCATCCCCGTGGCTACACCAGTCATCTCACTGACTGCTCACACAACCATATTCAACCCAGTGAACAGTTCTCGTAACCATCCCCGTGGCTACACCAGTCATCTCACTGACCATACAGTCTAGTCATCTCTGTGATCGTTCACAGTCAAGTCATCTCTGTTACCATACATAGTCCAGTCACTATATTACATTCAGTTACATTAATGGGTACCCGACTTTTCGGCTTCCCTATAATTCCACTACAATGCTCACGATAGAGCGCATTTGTAAATACATTTCGACTACTAAGTCTCTCGACGCATAGTTAAAAGCCCTCATCAACTTAAATAGTACCTTTAAACTAACATTTCTTTTTATTTCATTCTTTATTCTTAATCAAAACTACAGCACAAAAATCTTTCGTCTATCTGTGCTCTATCAAACCATATTTATCTTACTCAACAATTTGCCTACCGCGCTTCTAAATAACAACTTCCATTTCTACCTACTTGTCATGAAGAACAAGAGCCTCGCTTCTTGTCTATCATCAGTTCAAGTGTAAACACATATTAACACACACAAACACAGTCGTCACATTTTTTTTTTTTTCTTATACACCTTAATGCACGGTCGTATCTTTATAGGCTTCAGTATGCTCAATATACTACATTCCAGTTGCACGTATAAAACGCAATGAGTTAAAGGTTAACTTTTGTTTATCACTCTTAAAATTCCTTCGATAAACCTCGACCTTAATCATTTACAATACTGAATGGGACTCCAATAGTATTTACACTATGAGCTATTTTTATTTCAATCAAATTGGAGGCATCATATCTTAAGACAGTAAAGTCATGTCGTTATCTGTCTATCGCATTTTTTATTTTATTTTTTATTATTGTAGTACATCTTCATTAATGTTCCCTGTGACAGAGGATGGGCCGTAATCCACCACGCGGGCCCAGTGCGGGTTGGTGGATATCACATATCTTCGAATTTTTGGTTCTAGGACATGCCGGTTTCCTCACGATGTTTTCCTTCACCGTTTTTGAGAGAAGTGGTTATAAAATAATTTACACAATGTAAATCGCCTGCCCGGATTCGAACCCAAGAGTCACAACCTGCTAGTCGCGGCTAATACCACCACTGCTCTAGTAGTAGTACTGAATGAATAAAATGAATTTGCAGCTTTAATTATTTTCAAAAAAAGAAAAGCTAAATCCTTGAAGCCAATATTCTAATTTGTAATAAATTAAGTTGCAATATTGAGGTCAAATTGAGTGTATGTCAGTGCAATTCTATTTTTATTTTATTTTTATTTTTTTATTTTTTTCATCTCTTTTTTTTATTCTTTACTTTAGTTAATATTTTTTTTTTTACACATAACATGCCTTCTTAAGCTGATGGTGACCATTCACCTTCAACTCCAAAAAGTATCTTCATCAAAGATAAACAAGTGATTCATCAATATTGACATCATCACAACATAAACTACTGTAAGAACATCTTGTTTCGCCACTTCACTCTTTTCTTCAATACAAAGTATTTACATTGAAACTCGGAAGACCATATTTGCAACAATCTGCTTACTTTCATCATCAAAAATTCCTTACAATGTCGTTATCGTACAACTGTCTTTAGGCGTAAGGCCTACGTAACATTCGTTCGGCCTTTTGGCAATACTTCAAAATAAAAGGATTTATACCAAACCCACTACCTACGTACTCAAGAACTCAAATCTACTCTAAAGTTGACTCATTAAGTCATTCCATATCCAACGGATAAATTTATTTTTGAGTTAACAATCTGTCGTCACAAGTCATTTTCATTCATGTAAAATACTACCTTAAAAGCTCAACAGCAATCACCACTCTAAAACGCCAACTCAATAGTACCAAGACTCCGCAACATAGATTTACTATAATAAGTAACACCAAGTAATAACAAGGCTGTTTCAGCTCCGCATCATCACGATCATCAGCATCAAACTGAGTATCACAATAGATTACAAAACTCAATTGTTACTGTTTATTTTTGATATTTGGTCCTAGGATAACCTTGATATTTGGTCCAAACCAAGTCATGTACGAAGTTAATTTACTATGAACAGGCATATTTTAAATCAATTTGCCAAAGGAAAAGCAACTAGGCCTAAACTGTCTTAATCTTTGTTACAGTTTCAGGATATGGTAAGCAGCTAGTGACTATCCATTCGACATGTGTTTTATCATCACTACCGTATTCTATCTCATAGTCTTAAAACTCAATAAATACTTTCAGTAAAAGAGCAATTCGTTTGATTTACAAACCATGTAAATACGTCGACTACACTAAGTCTTTCTAAACCATTGCTCTATCAATGCCGACCCGACAGTCTCACGGTTCAACTAACGTAAACACTTACGTAGTCTAGTTCCTACGAGTCCGCAACAATAGCTCTTTGAGCTAAGGTAGTCAAGTTACAAAGGTCCGGACGTATTATTTGGAACTCGTGTTGCTTATCTGGTGTTATGAAAGTTAAGAGCAATCGATTCTACAATGCAAAGACTTAAGCCGCCATACTAATCAAGCTCTGTAAAACTTTGTTTAGATTAGGTATTGAGTTCTCAGTGGTTTCACATTCATAAACAACGAACATTTGTTATTTTTATAACCACTCATGATAACGTAGCTGAAACCTAATACTCATGACTTTACATTATTCATTATCTCAAAATGAAATCTGTTATGTGAACTTTATACTTTTCCATTATTGGTTCAGTAAACAATCCCACAATAATGCCTTCCGACTGGGCCGCCACCGAGTAATTTCCAACAGAAAAACCCAATTAAATCCTGTCCGACCCTGGTATCGAACCCAGGTCCCCGAACCCAACAGTCGCGCCAGTTGGTAAGAGGCCAAAGGGGCAACCAACAATGTAGTCGATGTTAGCTAAACAATTACACACAACCAACCATTAACCACAAATTAAGTTGACGTACTTTTACTTAACGTAAATTTAGTTGTACACAGAAGCTCAGCTCACCAACATGAATACCCATCCTGGATGTACGGCAACTCGCCATATCCTACTGCTTCTTCAAGCACCAAACAGTCGCTTGCTCGTTAATCTGCTGAGTGGCTTGTAAAGGCTAGATCAGCGCTCACATTGTTGTTATTTAATTTTTCCCATCCCTATCACTTCCACATGTTGATGTTTTGGACAACTTTAATTGCTTGGCTGACACCGACGTCACCATTACACTCTAGGTACACAACTTTTTGCTTTCAATACGTAAAAGCTCATCAAATAATAAAAACAAACATCACGCCCGTGCTGTCCGTAGGGGAAAGCAGAGTTACTCAAGCAAAACACAGACAGTACAAAACATGTCATCAAACCTTGTAAGTGACTATTGTTATAAATCGCCTGAATCTTACAGTGAAGATGAATTCTCAATTTCTGACCAAGCGTGATAACAACCGAGCAATACTGTCTCCGGTGTTCAATGTCTCTAAGATGTTTTAGCAAACCAATTTAACAGATTCAGATGTAATTCAATTTAATCAATCTCAATAGTTACGAAATAAATTGAATAGTGTTATCATTAATGATAAACATTCAATGTAATGACAAATGAAACATAAATGTCATTACCTGTGGTTTCTGCATCTTTCTTTCAAAGCCAATAAATTAAATTCGATTAAACCGTGTAGATAATATCGCAATAAAACTTCAAAATAACAAAGTCACATAGCATAGACTTCAAACTGCATAACAGCACTTCACGAAACCGAGAAATACGTTTCATCAAAGAAATACAATCAAAGGTAACTCACTCACCGGGGGGATGTCACCGTTCCTCGTTCTCACCCAAACACACCACTTCACATCTTTGTCAGTCTGACAACATAGGACAAGATAGCGGTTAGCTATCCCCATGGTATCATACAAAATGGGAATCGAACCCAATCAAATCGATTGAGCTTCTCAGTAGCTCTGATCAAGTAATAAACACGCAAATAGGTATCCACAACAATGTAGCAACTCTGTTATTAAAGAGTCCACACGCTAATAACAATTCTCACTGTATTCACTCATCAGGAGATTTCTCAGCCCGCTCGTATCTCACTTCTGATGTCAGATCCGGGTATATAGGACCATATTTTGACCTACTTAGTGACATACCGGTGTTAGATTATAGTCGTGGGCGCAGAATGTGGGATACAGGTAAACTAGAGAAATATCTCCTGTAACTTCTACACAGTTTTAATTCGTTACAGAGTACTATCACCATGATACTAAGTAATACTCTGGGCTCAAAAGGAAACACGGGCAGTTCCCAGGCCAGCATGTTGCCACGGCCATGTTCGAACGATCACTGTCGCTCTAAAATGAACAATATCGACACATACCACCCAGACTCTACCCAGTACCAAACAAGGAACTTGTGTATCATTTTAAGTAAACAAATCATGACATGATCCGACATATATATTAGTAAATTTGTGGAATATATTTGCCAAATCTGAAATCTTCTTGTTTACCTAACCTTTACCTAAAAGTATTGTTGCTTTTTTTAAAATGTGGACGTTAGTAGATGGAAAGGCTAAAGGCTTCTTCGATAATTATGTATAGTATGCTAGTAATATATTACCTGTGGTATAGTCTTGTCATTTGTTTGTGCTGAACATTTGATAATGTCAATTAAGATTTTAAGTATTAGATGATGATTGTTAACGAGTAGATGATACATTGAATTTTATTATAAGGCATGACACAGTATTATCACAACAGTATTATGGATTAAACTGTCTTGTTCATGCAGTGTTTTGCCATTACCGATGATCTGATTTTTAGAATCAAAAACTCTCTGAGGGGCTCTAGTCAAACTGAATTTCTATCGATGAAAACGACTGTCAGAATATATGGAATTGACCATGTAAAATGTTGGTGGCACATATCAATCCCGTATGACTTTTCGAAAATAGTTGTCTCTAACAGAATAGGTATCACTTTGTCTTACTCACGGTAAAAAGGCGTTTCCACAATTTTTTTTTTTCAAATTTCTTTTAGTTTAACCTATTCTCTGAGCAGTTAATACCAAATGAATTCGAATAATTTTAAATCAGATCTCTGATTTTCTATTGTCTTAGCTTAGTTAGGTAAAAAATAAACAATACCATAAGATTACAATTAACATAAGCTCAAGGTTGTTGGAAATGAGTTAATTGTTGTAAATATTGTAGCTAAATTAAAATGATTAATGGCAAGTTGTTAATGTATAAGAATATTGATTATATTGTACAAAATTAAGAATAAAGTTTGCGAAACTGAGTTTTGTGTTTTTATTGTTGCGACTTACCACAATATCCAATGACTTCATTTATTTTTTGTTCCCACTTGTCCACTGGTTTTTTTAAAGCTACAAGAAAATAAGAAATCTAAAACTCCACATTGACTTTTCACAATTGCTCACAGGGTTATCTATGGCTGGATTCTATTAATAAGCTAGCGTCCTTATTTTTTATTTTCAGCTTAAGTAATATTTTTTTACGTTTAGAGTCAAATTTAGCAAAGTCGTTCGCAGAAATGTCACTTAAATCTATTTATAAATATTAAATGGGAGCTTTGAAAAAAAATGCCAAAGATTCCGGGAAAGAAGTACCTAAGTAATGAAAGATTCAGACGCTTAAGAATTCTGAAGGATCGCAGTACCTACCGAGGACCCTCCGTGCCACGGCAAGCACATAAGCCGTTGATCCCGGCTGGCATTTGGAGTTCTTTGATAGTCATTACGTATAGTCAGAAGTCAGGAGATCTGACAACAGTCTTGCCAAGTGGTACCGTGTTACCTAGTTGCTAGGTTGTGAAAGTCATATAGGTAGTCGCTTCTTGTAAAATACTGGCCCCAGCATATTAGGAAAAAGGCTAGGTAGATTGAAGTAGGGGCTGATACAGTCCTATGTGATATCATAAGTAAATAAATCACTGATATGTTATTTACACAACCTGAATGCCCGAACCATGTATTCAATCCGATAGTCAAATCCGAATATTACAGAGATGTTATTATATCATCTAGTCCTGTGTAAATATAAGGCCTACTAGATTTCAATGATTAATACAAATGAGTGTCGAAAAGCTTGTAATTTCTGTTTCAGTTTAGGAATACGGGTTTATGTCATCTTTGCAGAATGTTTACTACTCAGGAGAAGACGATTTTCTTGTTATAAAATATTGTACGAGCTGGGGTTCAGGGATTAATTATGCTACATTTCTTGTAACAATATTTTTTACTAATTATGGTTGAACATCATCTATCCTCTATGGGTATTATCGTTGAATTAACAATCCGCTATAAAACTATTGAGACAAATGAATTCGTCTTCTAAAATGTTAGTAAAATTAAGACACTAAAAACATGTAAATTCACTCTCCCTGCCATTCCTACAGTATTATATTAGAGCCAGACACACAGTCGAGCAACACCTTGCGCTAAATGTTCCGTATAAAGATTAACCCCAGCAACAGCAGCGACCCTGATTTCTGTTAACTCCAGGTGTATAATGGAAGTGTTGTATGTGAGGCGGATAATTGGATCTCACGCATATCCTGCTTAGTGAATACATTCAGTGGACCGTCTTGAGGTGGTGTTCAACTGTTCACGACCAAACTGTTCGAGTGGAAAATTATTCAAGTATCACCTGCTTGAATGGAAACAGAAAGGTATGGAATAAGTAAGTAGGCTTGATATAGGTAAGTTATTTACCTAGCTATATTATAAAATTTCATCAAAATCTTTTCAGTATTTTTTGTATGAAAGAGTAAAAAACATACATCCATCCTTAAAAACTTTCGCGTTTATATATATATTTTATATTAGAAGTGGGAAATTTGATTTTCTGCGGAGGTAAACAATAAAAACAATTGTTTAATAGTAGATTATGCACCAAGGAGGTAAAGCAGTGTCCTACGTCACGGGCGGCATATTGAAGTCGCGCCTTTTTACTGACTTAAAAAAAGAAGGGGTTTCTCTTTTTATAATGCCATATAAATAGTAAAAAATGCCATTTTTACTTAGAGTTTTCCACGAGTTTCCACTCGAATTTGACGTTCCAAATTCAAACCACTTTAACTCCCTTGAGAGTTTCATACAACTTTACTGCTGGTAATGCTTTAATTTACGTTGAGATTGCATGATATGTAATTGCCGAGCAGGTGGTACGAAAAAATTTTAGAACCACCGATGAAATAATTGAAAATGATGACACACAGATAAAATTTGCAAATGCTGAAATATTATTGACACATGTGGTATCTAAATAATTTAATTAGATACCTACTACTTAATCTCTTCTCGTTATCTTCTTAAAGTTCAAACCATCCAGCCTTTCTTCATGAAGTATGCAAGGGTTTTCGCAACTAGTCGCGACGCTGCTTTTGAGTGTTCAACATTTTAACCGTTTTTGATATTTATTAAATGTATGAACCTGCGTTCTTTGTGTGGGTGTCTAGTGGTTATTAATCTTAATATAGAATTCAGATATACAGCGGTAAACCAAAATAGAATACCTAAGGTTCTAAATAATAGAGACGAAGCTAGACGCCCGATACTCCAGTTTCTAGAAAAGCAATATTCCAGTTGGAGCGCTGGGCTGTTGACAAAACAGTAAGTGTAAACAAAGCCTTAACCAATGCCTACTACTACGTTTACATTCACGTATCAACCCATTGTCTCCCGCCTAAGGCCAAGGCCATACAACTCTATCGACCCAATTTGGGCCACTCGAAACTAACAAGGGTGTCTTACTTGAGCCCGCATTCAATTGTATGAAGGGAAACGGTCGGAAATCTGGATATTATTGTTCTTAATGAGTGTAATTAGCAACTCAGGCATTCAGTAAGACGATAATTTGAAGGAACTTTAATCGAGTTATTGAAATTAATTTCGAAAACCAATTTGCTATGATCTATGGGTTCAATAAAGGACAGCGACGTTTAGGAATTTAAAATTTATATATCGGTCTATTAATTTTCACAGAGTTAAACGAACAAAGGATAATCGAAAAGTACGTTGAAGTGGGTATTAACAGGAAATAATCAGGAATTTGAGGCTGCCCTTATGATTTGTTGTCTTAATAAACGTCATGTCCACTTCGACTTACTTTTCGATTCTCCTTTATTCGTTAAGATTTATTAATCTGACTCGCGTACGTAGGTCCCGTCTTCAAGAACTTTATCTTATAACCAATAATAAAAACTCCACCTTATGGAAACTAGTAATCGCTACGTGGTAGAAACTAACGATAGATAGATTGGCATAGGTCATCGTGATCGCGATTTATAATTCTATCATCATCAGCCTTTTAATGTGCTGCTGCTGCTGGGACACAGGCCCCATCTCTGTGAAAAAAACGGCAAAAAAATCACGTTTTTTGTATGGGAGCCCCACTTAAAAATTTATTTTATTTTTAGTATTTGTTGTTATAGCGGCAACAGAAATACATCATCTGTGAAAATTTCAACTGTCTAGCTTTCACGGTTCATGAGATACAACCTGGTGACAGACAGACAGACAGACAGACGGACCGCGGAGTCTTAGTAATAGGGTCCCGTTTTTACCCTTTGGGTACGGAACCCTAAAAAGGAATGGGCCATAATCCACCAGGCGGGCAAAGCACTTGCCTGGGTTCGATTTTAAATATATACGAGGTAATAAATGTTATGTAAATGGGTACCTAAGTGCGAAAAATTGCAATAAGGGTTAATTTTATATTGTCACAAATTTTTTGTTACTTTCACTCAATTTTAAGTTTATGTACAGATTTCAATTCAATTACAAAAATGCCCACTAGAAGAAATACTTACTGTTCCATTTGACCTGGCGAGATGTGACGACGCGTTTTCAAAAATGCGTGTTCTTAAACTGTTTTACATATATGTCAAGAACAATTAGATAGGTCCAACTCACTAATTTAGTTAACAATACCTACATATACATGTCCAGTCAACCTTTAGGCAATTTGAGCAAACAATCATAAACAATCCTTTTTCATCTATTTTAGGAAAGGATTATGTCAATGGCAACTACAAAAAATAATGAATGCCTATTAAAATCGTTGTTCAGCCTGTAGGGTTCAAAATAACATCACATATTTTTGTGGAAATCAGTGATATATAGATGGAAGGAAATACTATTCTGTCATCGACAGACAGGCGAGCGTTATGAAATGTGAGAGACGTGTCATATATAGACTGGTAACGCGAACGCTAAGGTCTCAGTATACCTATGGATGGCTTTTAAATTATTGGCAATATTTTAAGGAGTAAAAGTACATCATAAATAAAAAACTTTTACAATGGGCTCTACTACGAAAACTAAATCAGATGTTCGACAAAATCACGCACATAGGGCCGAATGGAAGTCTACATGTGCGGAAAATAGAGTTCCTATACTTTATACCTACATTCTAACTTGACGAAATGAACAGATGTTTTTTTTTCATAATTTCGAGATTGGTAAAAATAAGGAGTCTAAAAATACGCTTGTTGAAAAGAAAGATGAATAGCTTGCATAGCATATTCAAATAACTAATGAAACAAAAATATTCCAAAAATAGACTCATAATTAGGTATAGTTCTTTAAATAAACGTAACTATGAAAAGGTTTCAATTTCAACATAACACACTGGGTTTGGCGATTCAATTTTGCCAAAGTGTTTACTGCGTGGCCCAAAAAGGTTTTTTTTACATAATCTCATCATTATCCGGAAAAAAAAATGCTACGTAAGCGTAGTCAGGAACCCATTAAAGACTCAACACGACCTACAACTAAAACTTAACTTGTACTTCCGCATTAGTATACCTAGGTATTTATAACATTACTATGGGTATATCGCCTGGAGACAGCCAGAAAATTTGAAAAAAAAACTGGTGAGTGGGAAAAGTGGGCGGGAAAAGACCCCGCGCACAATCACCACATGCTTGCTGGTTAAATTAAATAAAGGCTATAACTGACTCCATGTGACCACTTCCCCGTGAAGATCCGAAGACAGAGTGCCCTGGAAGTAGCTCGTCAGAATCTGTCGAAGCTTTTCAAGATGGGCACGACCTATAATGTATGTTTATACAGTACATAACTTTATACTCATGAATTTAAGGGAGTTTTCAGCTGGATGAAAGGTAAATACGTAAATAATGTTGTTAGTAGGCGTCAACAGAAAAATCTTGGCAATTGTTTTATAACATATTCAATACGAACATAGTCGGCTATCGCTTACCACGAAAAGGAGGTAAGAGCTCAATAAAAAAAAGTGAATTCAAAAAATCTTAAAATCGTCGTCTTGTTTACGTCTTTTTAGTTCACTTCTTAAGCTTTTTTTATTTTTTGTTTTTTTATAACTTTTCAGCTAACTTTTTTTTTCGAATTACGTTAGAAATACAAAATGAATGAAAACGAAGTGTTGAAATCACCTCTTAAAACCTTTTATGTACCCCACACGATAGGTATGGAAGAGAAAAAATTGGGCCCCCACAATATGGCGCCCAAAATCCGAAATTTTTCTATTTTCCAATTTTAATGTACCCAGTGATACTAGCAAGGTTAAAACGAGTCGAACGGGTTTGGTCTCTAGAACGCCACACAGGAACAAACATACATATATACATCCATAGACTGATGAGCACATTACCCTCCTTCGGAAGTCGGGTAAAAAACTGTTCTTCAACTATAACGGAAGGCTCGATTACTCGATATTCGACAATCAAGCGCGAAGACACGCTTTTCTCTAAACGACTGATTTCAAGGTTGTGCTTATTGCTGATCGAAAAATATTCGCCTTATTGTGCCATCAAAGCAACGAGAAGTTATTTCAAAAGAAAGCACCTGCAAGCCATTTCATCAGTGATTGTTACGTCACCACGATGACGTAGCGGTCTCATTACCCAGCAGTCGGTAATGTATGCGCACAATATAGAGGTGCTGTTTGTTTCAAGCCTGCTGCAGATACCTATAGAACGTGAGCGGGACAAACGGAGCCCACGGCCGTCCACAACACTCTATATCTGTCTAGACAAGCATGTTAGCATCAGTGATGGGGTGAATGTGTCCATATAATTTATGGTATAATTTATGTAGACACATATAGATAAAACATCATGACAATAGATTGAAAGTTACTTCTTATTTCTTGAGATTGTTTTGACCAGCAGACCAGCAAAAACGGAAAAACACACTAATATTATAAAGGCGAAAGTTTCTAAGTGTGTGTTTGTATGTTTGTTACTACTTCACGCTCAAACGGCTGGACGGATCTGGATGAAATTTGGCACAGAGATAGATTACGTCTTTTTGTCTCGGGAATATGTTCCCTCGGGATAATTTTTGACTTACGCTGGCAGAAGTTAGTAAAAAAAATAATCTAGAGGATAGTGTGCGAGTGCATTCTTCAATTCGTTCTTTCCCTATATGAGGATCTTTGACCTGCGAAGACCGCTATTGTAACAAAGTTTGAGTGTTTATAAAGAAGATGTTACTTTCAAAATTAGGTAAAATCATGTTGTGTAGGACCGCTTGAAACTACACAGTTAAAGGCCCTTTATAACAATTTCATTTTATTTGTTTAGCAACAAATACCATGTGTATCCACAATCAAGTGTTTATTTAATTACTGCCTCACCAAAACGTTGAGGAGTTGTTTAGTGCGGCTAAGTCTCAATTAAAGACATGACGCTAACCGCAAGCAGCTGCTACGAATGAGAAACCATTTTCTTAATTAAAACAGTTTATCATTGTTAAATTTAGTACATACATTAATATTTATTTCTGCCTTTCACTTTGAATTTTCAGAACTTAAAATTAAAATCAAATAGGTACGGATAAATATAATCATCATTATCATTCCAGCCGAAAGACGTCCTCTGCTGGACATAGGCCTACCTCAAGCGTCGCCACACTGATCAGACATGTGCGATTCGGATCCACCGGACTCCGGCAGCCTTGACCAGGTCGTCGCTCGATATATAGAATAGAAATAATATATTTTATTGTAGACCCAAATAGCTACACAACTATTCTACAAACAAATTGATTCTATGGACGGGTGCAATGGTGGTCTAGCGATATCTAATAGAAAACTTTTCCTTTATCGATAATAATATTTATCACACGATATTTGCAAGCGCATCACTAAACCGTAGTACAATTGCAAGGCCACGCGCTTTGTGCCAGCGACGAAGCTCGTAAGTACATTTCGCTGACATTCCTTGGGATGGTTCATATAAATGAGAACACGAATATTTTGAGCCATACAATAAGCATATTCACGTGGAATGACACAATTCTACAGCTTATGAGAAAGACGCTTTGAATAGGTAAATTCTACCTACTCCTGATTATAATTTAATGGGATGTTTTAATGTGTTTTTACTATTTCTGTGTATTTTCTTAGTCTTCATCAGCTGTTTTGCTTTTTGTTATGCTGTTTAGCATTAACTTCTGTTTTAAATTTTGATAGTGGGCTACACATATGTTACTTTTTATTAATTTTATCTTGTTTATCTTTTAATTTTTTGTTACTGTATGTTTTCGAAATAAATGAATATCTTTACCTATCTCTCTTTATGAATGATGTGTCAGTGTGGATTGTCTACTAAATAGTAAAAGATACAATGATGCTGCTGCTTCGCTAAATAATGTGTAGATGTATGAGAAAATCCGTACATATAAGTTTTATCTTGTTTTATAATAAAATCGACGCACGGCGTTGTACCATAAGGTATGTCAGACATTAAAATCTCAGGAATCAAACAGTAAAACAGATGAGATGACGAGGAATCAGATTCCAGGCTTTTTACCGTTTCAAGTATCAACATTGATGTTATACGGAGAAATGCGATTTTGGATCATCTGTTTAGTACGGTAAGGTCTCGTCTGTCACCCATACTAATATACGAAACGAAAATAATATAATAACGAAGAAGATAGGTACATAAACCTATCCATCTACCCGTAAAATAAAATAAAGCGTCTGTTTGTAAATTCAATAAAAGAAATATAATAAAAAATGTTGTTCCTCTCACACCGGCTAATATCCAAAACGGCTGGGTCGATTTTTACTGGCAGATAGCTGATCTAATAAGAAGAAACTTGGACTACCTTTATTTTAGATAAAGAATTCGATTAATAGAACTTATTTGATCTCATAGGCTGGTTACGTTAGGTGCTTTGCAAGTACGCGTAGCCACAATTACTAAGAATATTTCAACACCGTGCTTCATGAATTGTATTCTAAGGAATACAAGGAGCTAACTCGACGACTTCTACAAAGCTAAGAAACGGGTAAGTAATCCTGACATAGTATAAAACAAAATCGCTTCCCGATGTCTGTCTGTCCCTATGGATGCTAAGATCTTTAAAACTACGCAACGGATTTTGCTGCGGTTTTTTTAAATAGATAGAGTGATTCAAGAGGAAGGTTTATATGTGTAATAAACACGGGCGAAGCCGCTGGCAGAAGCTAGTATATGATATAATTACAAAATCTCTAATATTTACAAGATATACCAACTGAATCTATAATTGTATCAGTTAATATAATTAACGATTAATATAATTTTTAAATATTTTTTTTTATGCATAACACTCAAAAGACAAAATCTATTTAGTCTAATATGATTAAAACGCCTAGTTAAAAACACAAAGCAAAATTACATATGTACACTTTATAACTTAGTCATACTTAATCAATCATTAACCGTATAGTTCGGACGGGGTACATTTTGGGGCTTGACAAGCATACCTCCGCTGGCTCAGCCGCGGTTCATTTTGGACCCCAGATTTACGTCATACGACATCCTAATTAATAACTTAATTATTGATTAAGATACCAAACGAATCTTATGTGGGGGCTTTAATTAAAATAGTTGGATAAAAAGCTTACATGTTAGCGCAAATATTTTTTTTAGATTAAGTACGCAAGTTTATTAATTTACATTTGTTAAAAACAAGTGTAATAATACGATAATCGCCATTTTGATGACAGTGGTGGTCGAAGCTAAAAAACATAAAAATGCAGATTTTGGACACCCAAACTCCACGACAGGGGTAGTGGTTTGCTAATTGTTTAATTATTGGTCGAATTCATCCATATTTCAAAATAAATAATTAGTGGTAATGAAGTTATTTGTTATTCAAAGTCGAAGTTAGGCGCCAATCGTGTTTGTTTACATTTTTATTTTACACAAATATCACCCTTCCACATGTAAAATTGATTACAAATATGACAATTATGTCTCTAAATATAATAAACAACAAGAAGAAGCCCTGATTTTAACGTAATTAACAAACACCAGTCCAATAATACGTAAAATTCATTACCACTTCTTTATTTTTGTTAAATTTCCAATTCGTCAAGTAGATTGTTTTTTTTTAATGTAATAGTTGTGTGGCAAAACGATTTTAGCAATCGATTTTATTTATGCTATCCACTCGATTAATGAGCGATTATCCCAAATCGATTCTTAAAAAATAGAAAAATCCTGTTTTAGGCATAAAATACAATTAGTACTTAAATTATTACTATTAATGATTTCTAAAAGTAATCTTAATAGATTTTTGGACATTATTTGACTACAACCAACTAAACAATTTCATCGAACCGTGGATAATTTCGCGCCGAATTATCTATCCGATTCAAATTCAAATTCGGAATGCTTTCGCTATTCAAAACTATTTTGTATAAAAATAATAATGATTGAGTCTTTATGTTTGATAGTCTCAGAAGTATACAGAGTGCCTAGTATATTTTTATGTAAGTTTGTAACGCAAGTGTAGATAAATTTAGTTTCGGGGAACCAACGATTTTGTGATTATTCGTTATATTGCAATGAGTGTCGTACTGGCCCAGTGGCTAAAGGCCTCGCCTTGCCTGAGGTCATGGGTTCAAATCTGGACAAATACCAATGATTTCCATTTTCAAATTCATTAATGTACTTTCTAAGTATATTTTAGAAATCGTTGACAACGGTGAATGAAAACATCATGAAGAAACCTGGTCTTATAGTCTCAAATCGCCAACCCGCATTGAGCAAGCGTAGTGATGAATGTTCGTGCCTTCTCTGTATGAGAAGAGGCCTTTGCCTTGCAGTGGGACAATTATAGGCTGGTATTATTATTATAATTATATATTGAACAATGAGTTGAGAGTATGGTATGGTTAGGTTTTGAATTCGGTCGAGTTTGTTGTAATGTTATGAAAATTGGTTATTCTATACATACTTTTAAAAATTTATTTTTATTCATTTTAAGAACATAAGTTTGGTTTGTATTTACATCTGGATTCCCCGAAAACTATTAATATCAATAACCTTGTGCGTATCTTCTTGCGCGGTTCCTTTCCAAGCGAGTTATGGCATGGTTGTCAACCAACTAAGCTGAAAATCATCTAAAAGCATGAAATTTGGCAGAAAGGTTCCTCAAGTGACGTAATTGTGCAGTAAGAAAGGATTTTTGGAAATTGCATCCCTAAGGGGGTAAAAAGGGGTTTTAATGTTTGTATGACAAATCTAATTCCTTCGGCCATAATTCTTATTCTAAGTAAACAATATAGGTTGCCATTATTAGTTTTTCGAAACTCCCAAATGACGATTTAGGGGATGTTGAAGTTTGTATGGAAGAATCTGATTTCTTGGGTCAATCAACATGAAACTTGGCACAAATACCAACCTAAATAAACAATAAAGGATTTCATTATTCGTTTTTCGAAACTACCCCCAAAAGATGATTTAGGGGGTGTTAAATTATTTTTGAAATATCGTATATTTAAAAAATAATTTAACACCCCATAAATCACATATTAAATATTTCTTTGGTTAATAAATTTGAAAATTTACATAAATACCCATCCTAAGTGAACCATAAAGGTTTTCATTATTAGTCTTACTTATCTAGTCCCAAAAAACGATTTTTGGGGAGTTAAAGTGCTTTGAAGAATTTTATTTCCCGGGTTAATAAAGAACAATGGCAGGTGCCCATACATTGTTTTAGCTGAGATTAAATTCAAAAGTCTTTAAATGAAAAATATCTGGTTTAACTCAGGGTGATGTTCTGAATTAGTTTTCGCAAGAATTTTTGTTCGAGAATGTAGAGAATAATAGATATTCAGTCATAAACTTTTGTAGGTTATGTCTGGGTAACTTTTAATAATGTGTTTAATAGGTAATATTATTCAATTTCGTGGAAGTAAAAGGAGAATATCGCATTAGTATTTCCCTTACCTAGTTATTTTAGCATGAAATGTTTAGTATACTCTTTGGAAAGAGTATATTTATTTAAACTAAGTGACTTTGACGTGTATCAAAACGTTGTCGTCAACAACCAAGCTATATTTTTTTTAGACTTGGGTACTAGTCTTTTTGCCAATCATTAATTGAAAGTAATTCATTTATTTCTACTACACTACAATATTCTTACCTACCTGCAAGGAACATCTACACTTAAACATAAACTGTTTTGTTAACTAATTAACTGCAATAAATACAATAATGATATTATTACTTAATATAGTTACTACTTGTCACTTAGCAGATAAAATATATAATGGCAACACTATGCTAAAGAAATGAACTAAAAAATCAAATAACTTTTTATTTATTATGTTTTATTTTAATCTATTTTGGACTAGGCCTAATTATACTTTAAAAAACATAGACAATTAATAGAATGTCTTTCGTATATAACTCACTTTCAGACGCTCAAATTTAAGTCAGCTAAAATTTCGTTATTGTTCTTTGAAATTTGGCACAAATACCAACCTAAGGAAACAATAAAGGTGGTCATTATACATTTTTCGAAACTAACTCAAGCTAAGAATCTTACTGGACAGGGTTTCGTTTTTGACGTGGTTTTCTAGGGAAGCACTAAGGCACGATTTTGCGGCAATTCAACCTTTAAGGAAGTGAAAAGGGTAAAAATTAGTTTGTATGTAAAATCAAATTCTTTGGGGATAAAGTTGATGATCAAAATTTACATAAAACATTTTGAAAACTCCCTCCCAGATTGGGTTTAGGGGTGTTAAAGTTTTTTTTGAGGCAACTCACTGCGCAATCTGACTAACATAAAATGATAAATATAAAAATTTTATTCAAAAAATCTAAAAACCCGACTGCTTTAAAAGCGACTAAAAAGACTTAAACAAGGAGAAAATCTTGCTGTGCAGTCGGAGGATACATATTCGCGAGCTAGCTGACGAAAACCAGATGTATGCTCCGACTGCACAGCATGATTTTCTCCTTGTTTAAGTTTAATTAACTTTTGTTATTTATAACTTTTTAGTTATCTGCTTTTAAGATTTAGGTACATTTAAACATATGTGTTTTATATTTTCGAAATCACCTCTTAAAGCCCTTTATTTTGATACCCCACACGATGGGTTTGGAAGAAAAAAAACTGTCCTCCGCAATATGGCGCCCAAAATCTGCCATTTTTCTATTTTCCAATTTTAATGTAGCCAGTGACACTCGCGGGGTTAAGACGAATCGATTGACGTATGAATCATCAAAATCGGCCAACACGTTTGGTCTCTAGAACGCCACATAGGAACAAACATACATACATACATACATACTTACATACATACATACATAGACTGATAAACACATTACCCTCCTTCGACAGTCGGCTAAAAAGAGAAGAAAGGAGTGAATAGCATATTTAGGTTGTTCAAAACTAGACCCTCAACGGGGCAAAAAGGGTTGATAAGTTTTTAGGGGAGGATTTTACTTTGTGGCGATAACCTAAAATGTATTATTGTTTAAGTCAAATAACGAATCGTCCCAATCCAATAAACCCACCAACCCCAAACCCAAATCCACGATACCCAGTTTTTAATAGTTTTAATAATATCTTATTTTTGGTTGCCTTTACTAACTGCGTATAAGAAAATCATTTATAGGATAAACGAAATCACGCGAACATAGTCGCGGGCGGAGTGCTAGTCATACATAAACATACTCATAATTATACTGGTCATTCTGTATAAAACCGTCTGAAATGATCAATGTAAAACTCTCTTTTATATTAAAATGTGCCCGATAAAATATTTTGAATACCGACTGCATTCCAAATTTGAATTTTGAATTCTTTTACGTTCGGCGAAGTCGGCGCGAAATTAGCCACGAATCCTATTTTTTTTTCAATTTACTCTTCTGATAACATTATGAAAGCATTTATGTATAGTTATTACTATATATTATTACTATAAGTTGTTATTTTATTTTGTGTCTATAAACTAATTTTAATTTTAAAACAATACATTTTTGAAAATCACTTTTTTATTTAAATGAATAATTTTAAATAATCGAAATACACTTAATCGATTAGGCTGAATGCAGTTTTAATCGATTATGAGACGCGTGAATGGACAGCAAAAAAAAAAACAACACCAAAGAAATGTCATGTTGCAAGGTTGCATCAAAATTTTAAGCAATTTTTTTCCAGATTTTGGCTTGTTTTTTTATGAATTTTTGTATGACAAATTAGGAACATAAGGACGCAAATAAAATGAGTATATCTTTGTGTTGTCCTTTTGCATCTTTTCAGCAAGGGAAAAGGTTGTTTATGTACATATTTTGAGCAAATCTAAATTGTCTACCGTTTGGAAAGGTGTAGTAATTCGTATTTTGTACACATTTTGCAGTAGACTGACGCGGTTTAACCGAGCGCAACATGTAAATAAAGATATTTTTTTCAAATTTACTGTGTAAGATAGCTGCGTAAACTTATTTTTCTGAATAAATTCGAATGTTGAAAGTTTAAGTAAATTCCTGAATTTCATGACGTAATTTGCAACAACCTGTCGACTCAGCTGGTGTGTCATGTGTCAAAATCTTGTCGAGCAGAGTGGTTAACACACTTTCATTTAATATTAGGTCCTTACCTATGAAATTGGCGTTTTGTCGTACTGGCCACATAGATCTCAAATATCTCCTCTTTGGTCTGGAAACTCATGCTTTTGTGTTTGGAAAACCGTAATTCGTTTATTTTTCCCTCCTTTGGCTTTTTTTGCAAAGTTTCAGTTTACAAAATGGAAAACTTGAAATATCGTGTTATTTAAGAGTACGTCGAGTTCCATCGTGGCACCAGTGCTGCAGAAACGGCTCGAAGGATTAATGATGTGTATGGCAAACGGTGTCGCATAAGAAAACTGGAAATTTCGACCTGCAGAACAAGCCCCGTCGACGGCCGGAGACCAAAGTTGATAATAAAGAAAAAAAATGCTCATCGCAATTGCTGAATCCTGGCGAACCAGCCAAATCCTGCCCCAAGAAAAAGTCGATTCAAAAAAAATTATTTGTGAGCGTTTGGTGGACTAGTGCCGGCGGTGTCGTTCACTACAGCGTTCTTAAAACTGGCCAGACGATTACGGCGGATGTCTATTGTCAGCAACTGCAAACCTTGATGAAAAAGCTAGCTGCTAAACAGCCGAGGCTGGTCAATCGCTCTAGGCCACTGCTGCTGCAGGACAACGCTAGACCACACACTGCACAACAGACGGCTACCAAATTAGAGGAGCTCCAATTGGAATGTCTAAGACATCCAGATCCACCGTACTCCCCGGACCTTGCTCCAACAGATTACCACTTTTTTAGAAATTTGGATAACTTCTTGCAAGGGAAAAAATTCAACTCCGATGGGGCAGTCCAAAGCGCCTTCAAAGATTTTATTGATTCCCGTCCGAATGGTTTTTTTTGGTAAAGGGATCAATGAATTACCTATGAGATGGCAAAAGTGCATAGATAGCAATGGTACATACTTTGATTAAATTAATATATTATATTAAAAAAAAACGACTTTATGTGCCTCCCTTACAAAACGCCAATTTCATATGTAATGACCTAATATTTAGATTATTTTGGAAAAATCACGTTTATACTAAATATCATTTTATAATACATTTCTAAACCAGTCACAAAGTGAGCATAACGATATTGTTTTGCATATTTTTTTGAACTTTTAAGTTGCTTCTACATCATATCCGGCGCTGCGGGAAGTGCAACCCCCGCCCGCTGTAACGAAGCATAGGCAGTCGTGACAGCAGAGGCTGAGGATGGACCAGAGGCGACCAACAAGCCAAAGTTCTCCCTTTACGCCTCCAGTTTTTATATACACTCTAGGGGTAGCAGCCAAAAGGCTACGTGAGTCCCCATTCGTTTTTGGAACAGATTCGACCTATTTTATCCATGATTTATCATGAACTGTAAGAGGAACGAAATGAATGACAAGTCATATCAGGCCACCGTTATCAATATACATTTTAAACGATAGATCTAATGACGTTTATTTAATTGAAAATCATTAGGTCTACAACTGTTGTTATTGTGTTGTTTTTATTTGAAGAAATATCAACAGTTGGTATATCTCACGGTTATTACATCTTTTGAACGTTATTGAAATGAAAATATAACAAATAACTTTAAATGAGATGATATGCACCCCTAAGAGACATCCGTTATAATCAAGAAAGTGCTAATCAAGACTAGACGCATGTAACACACACAGTTATAAAATATGATGCAAAAAACCTTGCTTTCAACTGCACTACTAAAGATTCAGAAAGTAAATGGGACATATCCCATCTTATTGACACAGAGAACGCCGCTCAAAAATTAAGATTGCAGCTTTATAGGTGTAACGGTATAATCACATGCATAACTAATGGCAAACAAAGAATAGTTGCAAAAGAATTAAGAACATACATTATATGTCAAGCCGAATAATTCAAGAATCAGACTACTTCATATCAATTTAACACGAATTTTATAGGTAACAAAAAGCAGTATGAGTATGTCATCGTCAACCGAATGCTGGTGTACCCCAAGTGCCCATACACCTGCACTTTGGAAGAACCCTACTGGGCCCAAAATTTATAAAGAGTTTCCCATCGACTCGAAAAGAACAAGAAGTACCGAAGATTTATAATCGTATGTGACTTTTTCATTCTTCGTATATTATTAAAATAACTATAATAAAAAACATAAAATTTTGCGATGTCGTTATGTCTTCTTTGTTATAAACGGAGTGAAACCCCTGAAAATAAACTTTCTATTCAAAGAAAGGACCCTCATATACTAAAAAGAAATAGGCCCGTATAATGGTTGCGTTTTGATGCTAAAATGTGCTCGTTTTTATACGACGTAAGAGAATATTATTAATTTGGAATATGAGGTTTACCACCACTTCACAAAATTTTGCTATTCATGAGTTTTTATATATATGGTAAAACTGAAGAATTTTACTTAGAATACTCTGGAATATTGATATTTTTAAATGGGGTGGTGATCTTTGCGACACTTAAGGCGCAACTTCCAAGAGCGAGTGTATTGTCGCGATATTATCGTCCTCCAACTACTTTCAATTATAACTTTATGAACGGGTCACCATACGGCGACACTAACGCGTCGAAACTGAAGAGAGAATCACCGCGGACCCGCAACGACTTACTCGCAGTGCATTCGTTGCAAGATGCGAAGTACTCGCAGCGAACTCACTGCAAAAAAAAACAACAAAACAAATGTGCAACGATTCATTTTAATCACGTGGCAATCCGTCACGTACCGGTACAAGTCGTTGCGGTCACGCGGCGATTCATCGCGAGTCGCGACGATACGCGTCGTGGAGATCAAGTCACTCGTGGAAGTGGTGCCTTAGACATTATGATTAATTTTTAGGGTTCTGTAGTCAACAAGGGACCCTTATAGTTTCGCCATGTCCATCTGTCCGTCCGTCCGTCAGCCCATCCGCAGCTTAGCTCAGAGACTTTTAGTACTAGAAAGCTATAATTTGGGAAGATTATAGATATTAATCACGCCGACAAAGTGGTAAAATAAATTCATGTTTTTTTTTTTAGTTTCCACCTGAACACGTAACGTGGGGATGTTTTCTTTTCTCGTCTATCCCATAGTGGGTGTATCGTTGAATAGGCCATTCAAAAATATTACGGTCTGTGAAAACCATTTTTAAATTCAGGGATCCATTTGCGGAAAATGAAGCTTTATATTGCATATTTAAAAAAATTCTTAAAGTCAAGTGTCCCCGTACCCTGCCAGCTAAATGGTTGCTTTTGGATAAATGAAAAAATCACGGCAGTAATATAGCGGAATTAAAAGGAAAAATTAAAATTAAAATCACAGCTAAGTAGGCTTTACAAGTTTACGAGTATAGTCGTTTAGTATATATATATAGTATGTATAGTATACTTATAGTCTAGCAACATAAAATACTTGGAACAGTAAAAAAATTACATATTGATGTATGGAGATAACAGTTTTAGAACGGCAAAGTTAATTTAGTCCCTTCGTTAGAGCAATGTTCGTTGGTTTCATTGTTTATGAATGTTAGTAATGTTACCTTTTCATTTTGGTGAATGTAGCTGTTTATATGGAACCCTCTGTGCGCGAGTTAGACTCGCACTTGGCCGGTTTTTAATATAGATATCGAAAGCAAATAAATTGAAGTTGTCGCCAGCACCGCAGGTGTTTGTCTCTGTCATGTTCAGTCCGTTAATATTTCAACAAGATTGATTGCTCGGCAACGTAAGACTAGTTTCACCTTCAACAAAGGAGGGTCCTTCAACCAAAATCAAAAAAATCCTATACGTACTTGTAAAATAATGCTTTGAATAATTCAATAGATAACGTACGTTATAAACAGCAATAAAAAGCTTTTAAGTAAGTGAATCTTGAATAGAACGAAAACAATCTAAAAACGCTAAAATTATTCAAATATAATTGCAGAGAAATTTTTCATTCAATAGATTTTTTGTAGGTTTTGTATTTTCATACATTAGAAATCAAGCGACTATAATTTTAGTTATATTTTTTGCCTCCTCCACTTCTAGAAATAGGGATCAATTAGATCAACCAGGTTTAAGACTGGCTAAAGTAGCATTATCTTTCATGGGGTACTGTATAAAATGTTACAGTAAAATACCTCCCCACATTCTAACACTGAATAGAACTAAATTTAAAACTTGTATAATACGCACACTATGCATATAAGTTGGGGGATTACATCGCTGATAAAATTGCTTGGCTCTATGCTAGTCCTGCTCCTCAACCATAAGGGTGCAAAATCATGTGCTAAGCAGAACATTATCGTTTTGAAGTATTGTTGGACATGCTGAAGACTGTATGAATATATTTGTATTGTATAAACTCAATTTCTTTTAGGCGTATATAACTGCACAGCACATGTGTGAGAACTACGTACCAACTGTAAATCTACCATTCACTGTACCTATGTGTCGTTCGTTGACTTGTGTGTGCCCTGCTCTCTCTAATATTGGACAGTGGCACATGTGTTGGATCATTCGGTTCCTTTCATGATGGTTGAGCTGAGTAGTGCCAATCCATGCTTCATGTTCGTGAACGGGCGCCATCAGTTGGGATTGGTAATTAAGTGGAGTTTCTTGCACATTCTTCTCCATAGAGACCTACTGACGCTTGCGAATGTGCAACTAGATTCATATTTTGTTTGACAATTCAAAAGTACCTATAAAGGTTTTGTTGAAATAAAATATTTTTAATTTTGATTTTGACTATAATTATGTAGTTATGGTTTTAACTAAGTACGCCTCCGTGTGCGCAATATTCTTAAGTCTGTCTCTGTCTGTAATAAAATAAATAATAAATAAACATTCTTAAATCTGGCTAAAGTTCAGTCCATCCAAAGGTTGTCTGTAAGAGAATGCCCTGTGCGATAAGACCGCCCATTGTACACTTATCTTTAAAAATATTGTCCTGTTACTATTTAAGTGGTGTACAATAAAGTATATAATAAATAAATAAATAAATGTTTTTCCAACTATGTACATGTCTAGCCGCATGTAGCTGAATACCAATTCCTTTTTTACATGGAGCGACTTCCTATCGGACCTTCACAATCCAGTTACTGAGTAACACAATGCCCCTTGGCAAGACTAGTGTCAGACTTTCAGCTGTAAACGTAAGGGAGCCGGGCCCAACGGCTTAACATGCTTTCTAAGCCACGGAGAGTATATAGTACTAATCAATAAAGCTCAGCTCAGCTCAGCAAGTTTTTCCATTATCTTTAACATCAAGCCGTGTGACTGTTATTATTTTTTAGCAAAGAGCTCCTCAATATGCTTTAAAAGGGTAAAAACTTTTCTCCATACGTATTTAAATATAGATTTTCTTTACAAATATTGTTGGAGGCTTTACCTGACGTGTTTTGGTAGAATAAATCCTAAGCTGGCTGTGGGTAAGTCTTCTATAGAGATTTACATAAATATCGTCCTCGCCTCTCTTGCAGTTGATATTTTTATTGAATTTATTTTCGCAGGTACACAGTTCATGAGGCTGAGTTTCGTATTTCGATAAAATGTTCTGTTATATAAACAAGAATAGATAGATTTACAAAAATAGCTTAAAGTTTGTTAACTACATTATAATGAAAGTTTAGAGCTATTAATTATATAAACTTAATTAAGGGGAAGTTCCTATATGGACGCGAGGGTTGCGAGGAACATGGACGCGCACGCAGTCGAGGCGTCCACTTGTTTCCCTTGTATCGCTGTTGCTCCCGTGTCGTGGCACAGCAGGCCCTGTTCTTGATTCCTCAGCAACGGACGGTGGTGGTGACAATGGAACTCGCCATCGACATCGCGTACGGCGAGCTATAATGACGATTGCAGCGATGCCCAATATTCCAACTAAAGTGTAGATCACAGCGTAGTGATGAATATCATGATAAGATAGATCATCAGGTAACATCACATCTGCCGCTTTCATAGACTGTATCCTTTTGTCTACTTCGCTGATTTCTTGTTCTAAATCTTGAGTTTTGTTGTTCAAAACTAGTTTAGGTATGCTGATGTTGATAATGTGGTTGATAGGGGCAATCACTGGTGCGTGTAACTTATTCATGTGACGGTTTATCATTTTAAGTTGCTGGTTCATATCTGCTCTGTGCGCTTAAGAAGGTTGTTTTCTGCTTCCATGAGTGAAGTCTGATTTTTCCAGAGAGAAACGATATGCTTTTCGTTTTCTCGAAAGAGAGAAATGTCCTTGCGATATTTTTCAGCGAAATTTTCGTCGAGCACTCCGAATAGGCTGTTAGCGATATATCCCACGCCATTGATAAGGCCTCGGCGCTGACGCAGTGTCCCGGGTCGCGTGCCGGAATGCTGACTTTGCAACACTTGGTTGTAGTGCTCTAGTTCTGAGAACGCATGACGTAGCTGCTGTATGATAACGTCACAGTGAACTTGACCTTGTATGATGTCACATGTTTGTTTGAGCGATTGGATGTATTCATTGAACCTTGCAGTTGATTGCCAGTACGTATCCATGTTGTAGTAAACCACAATATTCCAATCGTCTCTGATAAGCATCATGTCGGTTACTTTGTCAAAATACAAGCTTTGACTTGTTTGGAATGGGGCTATCTTCATGTTACATTCTGCACTTGTAATGAATGTGAAAAATAACATGAGAGCAGTGACCATGGTTGTCAAGTTGAACTTGCTTTTCGTTGACCTTCTTGTTGAGGATGCTTGGGCTTGCTGGTGTTCCACGTCTTGGTTCTTGTCTCGTGCCGTGTCGCACTGTGAGGCAACTTCTTTATGTTCTAAAAGTATGGAAACTTTTATGACGGGACGTTTAATAGTGCCGCTTTTCGTTTTTAAGGTCACGACACGCACATGGCCGTCCTTGCCTGGATGTAGTTCTACGACTCTTCCCATCGCCCACTTGCCGGGTGGGAGGTTGTCGTCGTGGATGAGAACTATATCGTCCAACTTGATGTTGGATTGAGGTTGCCTCCACTTGCTTCTTGCAGTTAATTGTGCTAAATATTCTGTACGCCATCTTTTCCACAGATCTTGTAGTATTTTCTGTGTTAACTGCCAGCGTGTTCGCAGATCTCTTTCGGTTTCAACTAACGTTAAAGTGGGTCCGCCAGTTATAAAGTGAGAAGGTGTCAAGAAATCTAGGTCTTCAGGATCTTCTGAGATTGCACACAGTGGCCTTGAGTTTAGGCAGGCTTCAATTTGTGTTAGAAGTGTGGTGAACTCTTCGTAAGTCAATTTTTGTTCACCGATCACTTTCTTGAGGTGCTGCTTGAAACTCTTCACTGCAGCTTCCCATAGGCCTCCTGCTGATGGCCATGAAGGGGCGTTAAAATGCCATATGATCTCCATATCCGTTATCTCAGCCATTAACTCATCATTAATGATTCTCTGCAATTCTTCATATTCGTTTTGTAGAACCCTGCTGGCTCCTACGAAGTTGCGGCCGTTGTCACTATACAAGTGACAAGGTGTGCCTCTTCTAGCTGCCATCCTACGTAAGGCAGCGATAAATGATGACGTTGTGAGGTCGGAGACTAGTTCCAAATGCACGGCCTTCGTCACCATGCAAACAAATACTGACACATATCCTTTGGTAGTCTTGACACCACGGCCCTTGTTGGTTTTGATATAGACATGGCCAGTAAAATCAACGCCGGTATGCATAAAGGGTCGAGATGGATTGATTCTTGCTGCAGGCAGGTCTCCCATCAGGGGTTGTAGTTTGGCAGGATTTTGTTTTCTACAGGTAATACATTGACGTATTTGTTTTTTCGTTGCATTATTTCCCCCGATTATCCAATATTTTTGCCTGATACATGCTAATGTAACTCGAGCTCCGCCGTGAAATGTGAGTTTGTGTGCGTGTTCTATTATTAGTTCCGTCAGACGATGTTGATGGGGTAAAATTATAGGATGTTTGAGTTCAGGATTGATCGCAGCATGATGCAGCCTCCCACCCACACGCAGTATTCCCTCTTCATCTAGGAACGGATTCAAATTCACGATCTTGCTTGACGTGGACACTTTGTTTTTCTTCTTCAGGTCATGTATTTCTTGCTGGAACTCCACACACTGAACTTCTTTGATTATTACGACCTTGGCCTTGCGTAGCTCCGCTAAGGTAATGTAGGGTTTTGATGTGTTTTCTGGTTTTCTGATAACCAGACGCCTTAAACGTGTTAGTACGTGCAGAATCATTGTAAATGAGCTTAGTCTGCTAAGAAGTCTTTTGATAACGCTGTTTACTTGTGACTTTTCTTGTGTCACAATATTTACTTGCATGTTAAGGGATTCTTTATCTGTGAAGTAAGTTTGGCGACTTGCTTGGACTTCCGGCGTACAGTGAGGTAGCCCGGTGGGTCCATTCCACCACAGATTGTCTTCCTTTAGTTTCAGACTTGTTGATCCACGGCTCGCGCAGTCTGCAGGATTCTCCGCCGACTTCACATATCGCCAACATTGAGATGGCATCTCCTTTGTTATTTGTCGCACCCTGTTGGCAACAAAAACTTTCCAGCGATTGGGATCGCCTTGTATGCATCCCAGAACCGCCATAGAACGGTCCACCCATAAACTTTGATGTCAAGACCGATCAAACTTTCCTTCACTTTGACCATTAGTTTAGATAGCAGATGAGCTCCACTTAATTCCAATTTGGGCAAAGAAATATTCTTGTTGCATGGAACCAATCTTGATTTGGCAACCATTAAAGTTATTTTTGTTTCACATTGACTTGTAATTTTGCAATACACGACACATGCATACGCCTTCTGCGAAGCATCGCAAAATCCGTGTAACTCGATATTGTTTCCGGCCGATGCCGTACCTATCCATCGAGGTATTTGACATTGATTTATGTTTTCTATGTCATGTTATTTTTTTCCATTCTTGGTTAATTTGTTCGGGAATCTTGTCATCCCAATTCAAATTCTTCTCTTTCCAGATGTCTTGAAACAGTATTTTCATTTTGGTAGAAACTGGAGTGAGCCAACCGAGAGGATCAAAGAGTTTGGATATTTCAGACAGTAACTTCCGCTTCGTAAGTTGCGTTTCGGTAGTGGTTTCAATCCTGGATTGAAAGGTGAAAATGTCTTGTTGCGGACTGGAAAGTGAAGGCCTAATGTTTTTGTCGATTCAGCTTGTTTGAAGTCGTAACGCTCCTGGTCTCAGCCTTTGCTGGTGCTGTCTTGAATTCTTGATAATTGTCTTCCATTTTCGTAAGTTGAAACCACCTGTCTTGAGGATTGCCATCAAATCTTGCTGTAATTGTTTTGCTGATGCTACAGAGTCTGAACCGTGTAACAAATCGTCCATGTAAAAACATTCTTCGACGACCTGAGCTGCATATGGGTAATTTGATCTCTCATCATCCGCTAATTGTCTTAGGGTCATCATTGCCAAGAATGGCGCGGCCTTGGTGCCATAAGTGACCGCAGTAAGTTGATACTCTTGTACGTATTGATCAGAAGAATCTCGCCAAACGATTTTTTGGAGGTTTTGGTCGTCTTCATGTGCCCAAATTTGGCGAAACATTTTTTCAATGTCCGCGATAAAGGCTATGCGATGTTGTCTCCACTTCAGTATAAGTGTCATAAGATCCTTTTGCAGATTGGGTCCCGTATGCATACAATCATTTAAGCTCATCCCAGTAGAAGTTTTTGATGATGCATTGAATACTACACGGAGTGACGTAGTTGTTGACTCGCTACGTAGTACGCAGTGATGCGGTAGAAAATACTCTGGTTTCTTGTTGCTATGCGCCGTTTTCATGTGACCGAGAGATAAATATTCATTAATAAATGTTTTGTATTGGTTTGCAATACATTTGTTTTTTGCGAGCTTTCGTTCTATCTGATACAGCTGAGCGACTGCCTTGTGTTTAGATTCCCCAACATCCTTGTTTAAAGTTGACTTTAGTGGTAGTCTTACTTGATATCTTCCGTCTTCCAACCTTGTCGTGGTCGACTTGTAAAATTGAATGCATTCATCATCTTCAAATGATATTTGATCATCTTCGGAAATATCTTCGTTTTCCCAAAATTGTTGAATATCTTGTATGTTATTCATGACTAGGTTGCATTGAAGACTTTGGACCCCGCCGAACAAAATCCACCCAATGCGTGTTTGCTGCGCAATAAAGCTACCTGAATCTTCTCAGTGAATCTTGTTCATGATAATCTTAGCATATATATCCGCACCCAATAATATGTCAACTGGGTTGCTGACGTAGAACTGAGGGTCGGCTAAGTCAATTTCTTCCAAAAATACCCATGATGGTTTAGAAAATGTTGAATTCGGAAGGTTTCTTGTTATGTTGTTCATTATGAGAACATTAGTGCTGAACTTGTAGTTGTCATCCAATGATGTACAGTTGATACTCAACATTCCTTTGCAGGTCTTGTCATTTATACCAACGCCAGTAATAATTCCCTTGCAGTTCTGTCGTGGTAACTTTAGCTCTTGCGCTGCGTTTTCGGTGATCAAGGAAACTTGGGATCCTTGGTCAATGAGGGCTCGCATCGTTCTTTTTATTCCATCAGCTCCTGTCACCTTGATAATTGCAGTTGCTAAAAGAACTGTCGAAGCAAGTTTTTGCTGTGCAACATGAGCTCCGGGGCTTGATTCTTGCTCGGGTGGCACGTGGCCGGAAACGTTCGATGACGTCGTGTTTTCATTTGCATAGGCGTCATGTAACACCGTATTATGTTGTCCGTTGCATTGCCGGCAACGTTTGCCGGACGTGCATTTTTTTTCGTTGTGATTGTACAGGCAATTTGTACAAAAATTGAATCGATTTATAGTTTATCTCTTTAGGCCTGGTGCCATTTCTTTGAATTGATTGCAATAATATATGCCATGATGATCTTTGCAGATTGGCCAGGAGGCAGAAGGGGTCCTCTTTGACGTAGCCTTGTTGCTGACGTAGTATTGTTTTCCCTGATTTGATCTATAGTTTCCTGAATTTGAAGGAGAACTTGTAGATTTTTGTATCGTATCTTGCTTACGACGTGCTGACTCCATGGTAGTGAACTTGTTCTCCAGAAATTCTAAAAATTCCTTCAGGGATGGCAGTTCTCTTGGCTGTTTGAGTGAAGCGAAATATTCGTTCAATGTTTCGGAATCCATTTTTTGAGTGAGCAGGTGTACTATCATTGGATCCCAGGTGTCAATGTTGACACCTAAATTCTTGATACCATTAAGGCACTCGGTTGTTACGTCATGTATACGTTTGATGTGATTCGATGTCGCTTGTTGCGTAACTGGGATATTCATCAAGGTGTTAATATGAGTAGTAAAGATAAGTTTCTTGTTGTTATAACGGTGGTTTAATATATCGCAGCTAGCGATGTAATTATTTTTTGCATTGCATTTTCTGTGCAGCAGATAAATATGGGTTGCCGTGGATTGCTTCCGTGAACAAGTCCTTGAATGATACCCAATTCTGGTAATTCCCGTTAATATAGGAATATCCAGCTGCGGCGTAGACTTTTCTCGATGGGATGCAGAGAATAATCTACGATTAATTTCTTTCTTAATATTGAAGTACATCTGCTCATGCTGCGTGTATGAAGTTTCGTAATCTTCGTCTACCTCATCAAATTCGCTGTCTATTTTCCAGTGGAGACCATCAACCGCATTCCAACGGGTTATTAGAGTTTTCAAAATGTCTTCAAACTCCCATTTTTCTTCTATGGATGACATATCTATGATAGTCACGAAGCGAGAAAATGCTTTGAAGTTGCTAGCTTGTTTGCGCAACCTTTCACCTAACTTGCTATCAGTTCCTCGAGTAGTATACTCCGGAGCTGGCATTGGACACACCGGAGTAGTTCTGCCCTCTGCGGTCGAGGCACCTGGCTGCTGACGTCCAAACAGGGTTGGCTTGATCAGACTTGCTCTCTGAATCAAATCTCTAACTCCTATGTAGAACGCCTTAGTTTCTTCATAGTGGTTTCCGATAATATATTCTTGGGATTTATCTTCGTACATGCACAATTTTTCATGATTTTTCTGAAACTCGTTCCAATAGCTGTTCAAAGAGTCAGTTCTCTTCTTCAAATATTCTGAAGTTTTGCGATCTTGAAACAACTTGCTGCTTGTGAAATAGTTCTTCCATCTTGATACTTGAAAAATAGGAAAGTCAAATAACTAGGTTGATTTTCCCTGCTGATTGTGGAGTTCTTTCGCCGTCAACTTTCTTGAAACTTGCTGAAGATCGATCTGTTTTGGGTTGCTATATAGCTTTTTCTTGATGTTTTTGTCTTGTCTTGTATGAAGCCTTGATGCTAAGATGCTCACTTGATTTTTGCCTTGATGCTGTATGCCTTGATGCGATCTTGGACTGCTAGCCCACTGTCACTTGGTCTGTGTAGGTGCTCTGATATTCTTCCGTGCAACCTTATGCGCCTTCTCAATTCGCGTTAGAGATTCCCGCTTGTGGGAGGCCAACGGAACCGATTCGCAGCCACACGAGAGAACACAAATCACCAACACATAGCTCGAAGGACCACTATGTACGAGCACTTGGTTGCTAATACATTTGCTAAGTTGTGATGGAAGAAATCTATTCTTGCTGAATTCTTAATATAATATTTATTGATTGTACTTGTTTACAATGGAACGGTCGAAAGAGTACTCAACATGATTAGTAATAATTAGACATTACATTAGGTAAAAATGCTTATGCTAGCGTGCTATAAATGTGCGATGTAATCGTACATAATAATATGTTTTTTTAATGTAAGTATGGCATGATCTGGAACTTTTTGTAAGCTTTTATTTAACATGCAATGTATGTATATAAGTGTGTTCGGGTCAAATCTTGCAACTGAATTTTAAAACAGTTATTCGCCACTGATTAAGATAAAATTTTGCATACACGTTTAGTTTGGATGACAATGCATGGTTAGCTAGGTCATGTCATTCTAAATCCAATATGGCGGACAGCCTAAGATGGTGGACTAGTTATTTTTGTGCACTGTCATGATATAGGAAAGACGTCCACTGCTGGACATAGGCCTCCCCCAGGAGTCGCCACATTGACCGATCCCGTGCGTCTCGCATCCAGCGCCTTCCCGCAACCTTAACCAGGTCATCGGTCCACCTAGTGGGAGGCCTTCCAACATATCGTCTTCCGGTTCGCGGTCGCCATTCCAAAACTTTTCGGCCCCAACGGCCATCCGTTCTGCGAGCAATGTGCCCTGCCCACTGCCACTTAAGTTTGGCAATTCTTCGGGCTATGTCGGTAACTTTGGTTCTCCTGCGGATATCATCATTTCTGACGTGATCACGCAAGGAAATGCCGAGCATAGCCCTCTCCATTGCCCTTTGGGTGACTTTAAGCTTTCTGATAAGGCCCATTGTGAGCGACCACGTCTCGGTCCCATAGGTGATCACTGGCAACACACACTGGTCATAGACTTTTGTCTTGAGACATTGCGGTAAATTGGACGAGAAGATACCACGCAACTTCCCGAACGCCGCCCAGCCGAGTCGGATTCGACGGTTGACCTCTTTCTCGATGATATGGGTAATGGGTATCAAATAAAAAGCTTGTGTAAAAAAATATTTCTTTATGAATAACTAGCTTTCCGCCCGCAGCTTCGCCTGCGTGGACTATACGATTTTGGTTGTTTCGTTTTTTGCAGTTCTGGCGGGATATTGCAAATTATTATCTAAACATAGCTTTCCGCCCGCATCTTTGTTCGCGTTCGCGTATAAATGGAGAAGGCACCCCTTCTCCATTTTTTGACTTTTAATTGCCTTTTCCACTTCACTCATCAGAATATCAGCTTCCGACTCTGGCAGGGTGTTTGCTGTTTTACTCTTAGATGGTTGTGTGAGAGGGTGCTTACATGCGTCTTTGTTTGCATATAGTTCTTTGTAGAATTCCGTGGCCAGTTCGTGTATGTCTTTCCTGTCTGTGATGGTATTTTTTTTTCCTTAGTTTAGGAACCCACTCTTTTCCTGTTTCCTTGAGTTCTTTCAGAGGTTTTCTTACACCGCCTGTTCACATTTTTTGTCTCTCTAACACTTCTAGTCTTTTGTTTTTGCGGTCTCTTCTAATATATTTATTAATTTGTTTGCTTATTTCTGTAATTAATTTTGTTTTTTTTTATTTCTTCCTTGAGTCAGTACAGATTATCTGCGGTTTATGAGTTGGATGGTCTCCTCGCTGAGTGGGTATTTGCTTTTGCTTTTGTGGGTATTATTAGTGATAGTAAGTTGTTTTTCCAATTTCCTTTACGTCAGCTCTTGTAGATTGTCTTTTAACGACTGACCAATTTCTTTGTAACTCTCCGTGGTGATTTGGGTTGGACTATAAGTGGTAATGTTCTTCCTTGCTTTTTTTGGTGGTGCTGGCATAATTGTACTTCTGACCATGCGATGACCTGTGTTAAAATTGATTTTTGAGATCACGCTTGTATTTGAAAATGCCTTGGGAAAATTGCTTATTATATAATCTATTTCATTGTTATATTTGCCATCCAAGTGTAATCCAGGTCCATTTATTCTTTGGGTCTTTTTTGAATATACTGTTCAGAAGAATTAAGTTGTGTTCCAGCACAAATTCCACAAGCTTTTGACCGTTGGAGCTTCTTTTACCATGTCCATGCTTGCCCAAAACATACTCCTCCTCGTTTTGTTTTTCCTCGATTTGAGCATTTAAATCACCCATCAGTATAATATGGTTTTTGGTATAATTTCTGATGACTTTTGCCAGTTTGGCATATAATGTCTCTGTCTCTGATTCTGCAGCTTGCTCAGTTGGTGCATATGCTTGTATGATAGTCCAAGTCTTTATATAGTTAGGTATATAAGTTTTTAAACTGTCATGGTCACTAACACTAACATTAACATTAGAAACGGGATATTTACCATGTTTACTGTTTGTTTCGAGTTTTCCGTTTGGTAAATATCCCGTTTCTAATGTTAATGTTATAGTTAGGTATGTTGATATTAAGTACTGCTATCCTGTCATAGATACCAAATATGTTTTGTATTTGCTTCTTCAGAGTCGTATTTATGAGGAATCCTACTCCTCTTTTGCCTCCCTTTTCACCTTTGTTAAACAATATGTAATCTTGGTATTTGTATATTGTTTCACCTTCTCTTCTCATTTCGCTGATTCCGAGTATGTCCCACTTTATGTCTTGAATGGCAATATTCAGTTCTGCAAGGGTATCTTGGTTTCTCAAAGTTCTTGTGTTTAATGTTGCGATATTGATTCTGTTTAGTTTTCTACTATATTTAACTGGATGGTCATGGTCTGAACTTCCCTCGGCAACCAACCGTGGTGGGAAGGTTTTTTGTAGATGTTGTTTTAGATTATGTTTTTTTCTGTATTTGTTTTGTTTTTCCGGTTCTATTTGTTGTTGTTTTTATAAGTTGTTTATGTGTGTTTGTTAGTTTTTTGGACTTTCTGAGGTTGAAGTAGAAGTAGTTCTATCCCATGTACTGTAATATGTTTGGTTTCAATATTTCTTTTTGTCCAATAGTCTTCGATTTATTTGGTTTGTTTTCGGGCTCGTTTTGAGTGTTCAGTTTTTTCAGTGTTGGTAAGTTGGGGATATAGTCTTATCTCTCTTCCTTTTTTCACGCTGATTGTCCTTCTGCTTTTTTAATTACAAGTTGGTCTTCTCTCATAAAAGCTATGTTGCCCTTTTTCCATTTTTCCTCCACTTTTGACTATAGTTTTTTCCGAGCTTCAGGGACATCCTTGGGAAAGTACTCTTTGACATAGATGCCTGTTGGTAAATTTTATTTAGATTTTAATATGAAATGTTTCTTCCACATAGTAGAGAAATTAACAACTACAGGGCGATTTTTGCTGGTTTGCGCTCCAATCCTGTAGATGTTGTTTATTTCGTGGCTGTCTAGATGTACTTTCGCTTCTTCTATGATTCCTTTTATGTAGTCAACAAGTTCTGCCTCTCTTTTTTCCATATTCATCAACACCAAAGAATGTCAGTTTGCTTTTTCGCTTGTCTTTTTCCAAGATAGTGATTTAATGTTCCAGTCTTATTTTAGATTTTAAGTTTTGGTTTTCTTCCACTAATGTTTTCATCTTTTCATGAATTGCTTCCATATCGTTTTTAGTAACTGCTGTTGTTAATGTATAGGTTTGTTGATTGAGTTTTTCATCTAGCTTTGCATCAATATTTGAAATCAATAATTCAATTTGTTAATTACTTATTTTTTTGCAACACTATATTTCTCTACGATAATTTGCAATTCGTAATGATAACCCTATTTGTCAATATAATAATTATTTGTTTGCAACACTGGTGTATCTGTCTTTCTGTTAGGTTGGTATATTTCATAGATAACCGATTGATTTGTGACGAACTTCACTCTTCACCAATTTTTAGGTTATGTCACTATGTATTTACTGCACTTTTTTAGATCAATCTTGGCCTCTGCCGCAAATTCTTTAAATTTTTATAGGCTTTGTTGATTCACCAATTACGAACCACCGAAATTGCCTCAAGTTATTCGAGCTTGCTTATGCATTTGTTTTCTATATTTAAACACAGAGCTCACTGACATACGCATTGACAGACTAACTACCGGAACCAAAAAATATCAAATCATTATATTAATAATATACAAATATAAAATGTCAACAGTACAAATGTAATTAATAATGAGAAAACAATTTATTTCATGTCAAATAGCTAATAAATAAATAATAGTAATTTTCTATATAGTCACATCACTTAAAAAGTATTTTACTAAGTAATAACATTTTCTTAAAAACATTGCAGTTTTTTATTTTTATTTATAGATAGGCTCGCGTTTGACCACTATCTCGCCTGATGGTAAGCGATGATGTGGTCGACGGTGAAGCACGCTTGCCTAGAAGTTATGCTATTTACTCTTGAATTAAAGTCCCCAAGGTTGTAGCTATCAGAAAATAAAGACTCCGGCAGGGAATTGCACCCCTTAGCTGTGCGCACAATGAAAGTATGCAGTTACCTTAGATTTAAAAATGATGGATGTCACCCATCCAAGAACCCTCCTTGGCTTAACCAGTGCTGTTATAATTATGCTACGAGCCCTCTTTTTCTATAGCTTCGTTCTTACTACAAATTCTAACCCCTTAATTCTAAGCCATTGCCTCGACTTAAATCAATCAACATGACATTTATATCTTGTTATTAAAGACCATTAATCAAGGGCTTTTTTCGTTGTCATGGTGAATGATTCGCTTGGAGTAGAGAACGTTTCCTTCAAAAGAATTTGGAATATAGGCCTTAGTAATCAAAAAACAATCACTTTCCCAAAAATTAAGTATAGTTTGCCGATAACATTAGGCCTAGCGCGCTCCACTATTTGGCTTCGAATATATTAAAAATTACGATCTTACTTAAAAAATCGTCAATATTGGACTCATCTTTATTGCGATTATCAAATGTTCCACGTGTAGCCTCGTTTCGTATTGAGACTCTAGTGGAGATGTGGATGCCGATATATTTAACTTTTCTGTCGCAGTTCGCGCGGGACCATACAATTCCATACGCTGCAGTTTACTTTTGCGATAATCGCATCGCGAGCAAACGCATCAAATTGTGACAAATTACAATTTAAATCTCTGCGTTCACACGTTGCACTCCTGCGATAAAATTATCGCACGATAAAAAATCGTGGTGCGCGCTAGGCCTTACACAAAGAACCTTTGACATTGAAGTTTTAATTGACTAGAATTGATTGAACATGGATCATTGTTTAAAAAATTATTATGCTATTCGTGACATATAATTGATCTTTTTAACCGATTTACCAAAAAAGGAGGAGGTTCTATGTTCGACATTATGTATGTTTTTTTTTTTTTTTTTTCTCCGATATCTCCGTCAATTGTGGACCGATTTTGAAAAATATTTTTTTGTTTGAAAGAGTATATTCCAAAATTGGTCCCTAATTCCCGTAATTTGGTGAAGATCTGATGAAGAACTTCGGAGATATACAACAGAACTCTTCATTAAATAACGGCAAATCTCTCGGGATTGCTGCAATCGCATGTCTGTTTATTGTTTTTACCATTTCACAACATAAAATCACGCCAGTACGCTCGAAAGGGGTATGCAGGTCTTTCATTTCACCGGTTATATTCAAGGATCATGTTATTCGGGTAATCTATTCTGTCGTTATAGGTACTTACTTAACTACTTCCCTATTAGGTAGGTACAACTAAAACGTGAAAAATAAAAAACCAACCAACCAACATCGTATTTTTTATTGGACTAAAATTTGGATTATAATTAAGTATTTTTAATTTACTTTAGTTATTTGTTATATTATTAATTAGAATTACTATTGAATTTTAATTGAATAAATGTAATGTAATATGGATTATCAGCATTATTATTTTGTATTTGTTTCTTTTTGTATATTTGACGTTATTAGTGATCTTTTATAATTATATTTTTATCAATGACACTTTATTTTAACTATTTATTTATTTATTTATATATGCTTTATTGTAGGTACACCAAGTTAAAACATAGAACAGGAAACTTAAAACTAAAATACATACAATGGGCGGCCTTATCGCATACCGCGATCTCTTCCAGGCAACCTGGAATCCTCCTCCTGGAATTTAATTATTGTTAATGATTGTTATTGTTATTTAATGTTTTAAACTTTAATCGTTTGTAATGGTGTTGTTAATTTTTTACTTGTTTTTCTTATCACCGACACAATGTTTATTTTGTTAATAAAATACCGTGTACGAATCTATTCGTACGAGTACACAGTATTTTCTTCTAAGGATTGTCATACATGAATAAATTTTAATATTAAAGTAACGTCCGCGTTTTAAACTAAACATTAATTTGTTTGGCTTACTTAAATCAGATACTTATACGACACATAAAACACCTTGCCTACCATTTTGTTCATAGAAAATTAAAGAGCAATGTGCGAGTTTAGATCAACCACACCAATAACATTTTTTTTTAGTTATAATAAGAGAATGTTATACTTTTTTATTTACACAAATTATATCAAAAATAAATATAATAATAAAATTTTATTTACCCAGAAAAAAAAAAGATTGTGCAAAAAATAACAACTTATAAACTAGCAATCTATTATAAGTTCAGTACAATGTAGGAGCATCTGCAACCGAACTAGGTAAAAACCTGTATCTCGGTATACAGCGCCAAACCTCTCCGAAAGCTATTTGCATACAAAAAAAATAGCTAATGAGTACAGCATTAATTAAATTTTAGAAGAAAAATAAAATAAAGTAAAGTAAGCAAAAAAACTAAACTAAGTGAGTTGGTGTGTAGTATGTATGAAGAACGGTGAGTAAGAGTGTAATTTAAGGTGAGTGTTGGAATGTGTGTGTGAGTGTGATGATGTATGAAGAGATATATGTGGAGTAAGCGCGTATGAGAGTTTGAGTGTATATATATATAGAGCAATTAAAAAAATTAAAATGGCAAAAAGTACCCTATTTACTCTGGTACGGTAATTAATCTTTCTGTGTCATCATAAGTTAAAGTCAATAAGTACTTTTTCTAAATAAAATGCCACTAACGTTTGCCTGAACAATTACCACACCGTACTGACAAAATAAATGAAATATTGCAAACAATACCGATTTTTTTGCACAAAGAGGCACTCAAAACCATTCCCATAACTATTCGAAAACACGTGCGTGAAATAGAACCTCTTTAGCTCTTTATCGGATAAATACCGGTGAAGACGAAAAGTAAAGAACCGTCACCCCACACAACAGGAAATAACAGTGTCTCCACTCTATTTCGATTGCTTTTTTCCACTAAAGTACTGGTGAAATATTTAACGCTTCAGGAATGCGAGAAATAAAAACGAAACAATATACAGCAAGCTAATCGTAATTCTGGCAATCATATTTTTTTTTTTTTTTTTTTTTTTTTACTATGTATAGGCCTGTGTTTGACCACAATCTCACCGTGGTCAGTGATGATGTGGCGGATGGTGGTAAGCACACAAAGCCTAGAAGGGAACTGGCTCTCAAGTGCTGCTGTCGGAACACACCGGAAGGTGCTTGGCGACAGATTTTCAACTTGAGGGTGGTTGCCAGCCAGGCGGGTACTACAAAGTACCCTACCACCGTGCTATGGTTTCCTCACGATGTTTTCCTTCACCGAAAGCTCAAGCTCATTGTAGGATTCGAACCCGCGACCTTCGTCTCGGTATCCGACGTCACTACCACTGAGCTATCATCGCCTAAAAAGTATAAATCAACATAAATATCTGATTTATAAAAATCTCGAGACTATTTGTGTGTGACTGATTAGTAGATGTTTAATTCAAGGGGTCTTAGTTATAAAAATCTCTAAGCTGAATAATCGAACCTTTGGATTGAAAATTCGACTCCGTATCAAAACGTCCTATTCGCAAAACGACCTATGAGCAGAACGTCATATTCTCAAAATGACCTATTAGCAAAACGTCCTATTAGCAGAACGTCCTATTGCCAAAGTATTATGGGCAATAGGACGTTAAAGTATTATTACTTAATAACAATTTAATGTACATTCTCGAACGAATTAACGAACCTCCTCCTTTTTTGAAGTCGGTTAAAAAGGTATGTCTGTATGGTCAGATGTCCTGATTTGATAAATTGAAGAATTTGTAAGGTTTAAACGACCCAACTATACGACACTCAGCATTCACAACGGTATTTGCCAATCATTAATATTGCTCACCAAAATTAATAGTTGGTCGCCAAAGATTGATTTGAAAGTCCACAGTTAAATGTTTCAACCACTATTGTGGTATTGATGCTAAAATAACGGACAAAATTTAACAGAAATTTGGATGTGGACTATTACCGAAAAAATATTAGGGTTACTTATAATTCCGGGAAAATAAAAATTTTACTCGTGGCTGGAGACAAGACTTGAAGCTAGTCAAAAGAAGCGTAATGGAAATTTTAATGGTTATTTTTTTTAATCGAACTCGATTGGAATATCAATTTCCTAGGCAGAGTTTTTTTAATGAACAATGCAAAGTATAGTAGGAGGCCTTCACACAAATTTATAATATCATCTCCGGCAGTTAAAAGGTCCCTGGGGGAGTTAGTAGCAATCACTCAAATTATCCTCGTGTAAATACTGATTGGATGAGTTTGCAATCACGTTGTGACAACTGGGAAAACTATCACAGACGTTTTGTATTTTGGATTTTAGTTATAAAAACTTTTTCTATATAAAGATTATGAAAGTAATAAAAAAATGATTCAAATCTTTGAATGCTTTTTTATGGCTTTCATAAGTGCACGACTTAACTGTGATTTAACTATAAAAATGTTTAATGATATAAAAAAAATGAGATAAAAACTATGAATAAATTAACATCACTATAACAATATAGGTAATTTAATCTTTTTGTTACTTTTTAGGGTTCTGTACCCGAAGGGTCCAAACGGAGCCCTATTGCTGTCACTTACATGTCTGTCTGTTTGTCCGTTGTCTGTCATACAGGTTTTACAGCTAAACGATTGGAGCAACAGTCTTTAAATTTTCACAGTTTAAGCATCTTGTTGGCCCAAAGCCACAAACATTGACAAAAAATGCTTTTAGATGTTTTTAAGGGGAAGGAGGACTAGGGGATCGCTGTTTAGAGCTCGTTGAGTAGATAAATAATGTGATTTTTTTCTTTTAATATTTTTTGACAATGGCTTCTCATTGAAGCTACCAAAGTCGGCTTTTTTGACGTGACAACGTCTAATAAATCGATGAACGCTGGCTGCACGCACGAAACAGGATGACTCGTTGTCCTGTTACGCTCATTGTAACGTTAAGATCGGAGCGAGAGCGCTACACGAGCGAGCGAAAGGCACGATCATTTTCAATTTCAAAATTAGCTTACGAAATTGGTTCCTCAGTTTCGAAATTTCGACATTTCGAAACTGAGGTGCCAAATATAATGAAAAATCTGAGTAATACGAGTACTTAAACTAATCTCAAAATGCAAAATATATAGTCTGGAGAGGTGCCTAAGTACAATTTATATTCAAACAAAGTGAATTTTCTTTTTCTCCAGACTTCTACTACAAATACTCTACTGCTCGGGACACCTTCGACGATACGATTCAGCATTCCGAGCTTGAGACCGCTGTCCAATCTCGGAGGCAGAAATAGACTATTAGATGTCCGACGCTGCAGGACTAAAATCAACAGCCTGCAGCGGAAAATGGTTATTTGAATAGCACGTGGCTGGCTGAAAAGAGCGAAGCGCATCTCCTATAGACACATTTAGGTACATATATCGGGCACGGTTCCTTCCGTGAATACCTGATTAGGATTGGGTGAGAGGCCCCGGTAAATTGCCATCATTGTAGAGGCAACTTGGATTCTGCACAGCACACGCTCGAGGATTGCTTTCTTGGGCCTTTGAGCGGTGGGTCTTAGCCGCCAGAATCGGACGAGACCTGTCTCTGCCCGTATTAGTGAGTAATATTGTGGTGGAGGCAGAAAACTAGAGTGAAATAGCCACCGAGTCGAATCGTGAGAAGGCCAAACCCACTCGGAGAAGATAAGGCATCGTGGAAGCATCCACCTCAATGTAGACACGGCGAAACCCAGCCTCATTTAAGGCAGGTGGAACTTTGGGGTTTTGGGCGCTCGGAGTGGGGACTCTGTCCGTCAACCGAGTGACCTCAGGCAAGACAGTGGCAAATTGATCACGTGCTGCCGTACACAGTGAGGCTCAAGGGAAACTCCTTTAAAGTCTCCCCAAGGATGTGGTATTTTAAGAAGTGCTGATATTGATCACCGGTTTGGTTTTAATGAGGTAGAAATACCACACTGCCTGGGTTTTCCCCAAAAGTTCAGGCGCGAGTTCAGGGTTTCCCTCCAATAGCAAAAAATATGGACATTTCCAGCAAACGCTTGTAGACCTTGTCAAAGTATTCCTCTCACTGGCCACCATTATTATAAAGCTCGTTTTTTTAAATGGACGAGCTTCTTTCACTCTTCTTTATTTAACACCATGGTTAGCCTTTGTTTTATTGTAATGTTAGCACACTTGGTCACAAGGTCGCAACGGTCTAATTGACTTTAGATTCGTATTCAGACTCATTTTTAGATGATCCTCTTTTGGTTTCAATAATAAATTTCATAATTGTATAAAAATATAACATTATAATCGAAATTACGAATTTATGGGTGGCATATTCATAATTAATAAACATGCAAATATGGTCCGAAATTTCGAAACTTATGAACTTTCGAAATGCATGCCCTAATCATGACGTTGTCACGTTAAACTATCGTCCGTAAACCGACTTTTTAAATTATATTATTTAAATATTACAACCAATTTTTTTTTACTTTATTTTTGAACTGCTATTTACCTATGAATTTCAAATCTGGTGATAATATTTATTATTACGTATATTTTACTAACAAATACAAACAAATTCAAATAAATCACATTTTTCTTTGAAATTCCCTTTTTTTTCTATTACAACCAACTTGATTTTGCGGTTGGGTACGGAAACCTAAATTTGCGAAGTCCGACACGCACTTGGTCGGTCTTATTCTAATTGAATCTTTAAAGGTTCCGTAATAAAATAAGAAGAAACCCATATAGTTTCGCAGACGTTCGTCAGTCCGCGATTTTTATATAATTAGGTCGCCTGTCCTTTAGAGCGGAGCGAGGCAGCGGAGCAGAGATGCGGAGCTAGATAGCGGAGCGGAGAGAGAAAGAAATGCGGAGCGGAGTAGCGGAGCGAAGTAGCGGACTGCGTTTTTGCAGACGCGGAGTTCGGTTGCGAGCATTCGACGATTCATTTGAGTTGCTGGCGCGGCGGGCGATTGTTTTAGTTCTATACGAAATATTACACAACGAGTCGGGTTGACCCGCGCCCGCACTCGTTTCTTCGCTCCGCTCCCCCGCTCCGCTCCCTCGCACCACTCCCCTGCTCCGCTCCCCCACTCCGCCTCACTGCTCTGTTTCTCATCTTCACGGCCCCACTCCGCTTAATATAATTATATGAATAATGAAACTAGTTTTCAAATCGCAATCCACGAAAACGGAGCGGAGTTTTTATGCAGTTCGATTAGTTGGCTACATACCTCTTTTCTTCACTACGCGCGAAGTGGACAGGCAGCGTTAATCGTATTAATATAATTATTTATGAAGTACTAGCTTCTGCCAGCAGCTTCGCCCGCGTTCAAAGTAAAAAAAAATGCTCCGATCGCCACCAAACTTTACAGGAATATCCTTTGGGCCAATCTAAAGGCAAACCCGGTAAACAGTATTGTCCAAACTATTGATTTAACTGACTGCGATGAGCTTGCATTTGACAGCTTGACTAACTAACTAACAACTTAACAGTTAAATCGCTCATCGTTCTCTGCCGTTAAAGCTTTGTCTACACTGGGACATTCATAAATTTCCATTACACGATTTCGCCATAGGTTTTTTGGAGGTGGTTTCTTTTGTATGGTTGAGTTACTTTATTATTTTTAGCCTGTGTTGTTCCACTGCAGTGGAAAGGCCTTCCTTCCATTCCTTCAGGTTTTGGGCAAGTCGGAACCATTCTTGTCTGTAGGTGTACCCTTTCTTCATGGTGGAAGTCAAGTATAAGACGATGTTTTGTGGTAGACGCGTTCCAGTACAACAAAACATTAGACGAGAGCGCTTTCTATCGCTAAAGTATGACCCGACCAAGTGAAATTGCTCGTTAGTTTCGTATTACACGTATGTTACTTTGAGTTGATTGAATTTGAGATTATTTGTTTTTGTATTACACAGTAGTATTCTTTATTTAATAAATTTATAGCTTCTCGTGACGGGGACTTTATTTATTGTGGGCGGGCAATGTGAAATGGTGAGGACTAGTCTTAATAGTAGAGTTCCTACTAATCACACTAATATTATAAAGGCGAAAGTTTGTGAGTGTGTTTTTTTGTTTGTTACTCTTTCACGCAAAAACTACTGAACGGATCTGGATGAAATTTGGCACAGAGATAGATTATAGTCTGGAATAGCACAAAGGATATTTTTTCATCCCGGAAATAATATGACCCCTCGGGATAATTTTCGACATTCACGCGGGCTAGCAACCACGGCAATCAATCAATCACGGCAGAACGGCTGAACGGATCTGGATGAAATTTGGCACAGAGATAGATTACAAGAAAATTTACAAGAAGTTTTTCTTGTAAATGTGTATAACTCTTATGGTGTACAATAAAGTATATTCTACAGTTTGGAATAGCACATAGGTTTTTTCATCCCGGTATAAAATACCCTCGGGATAATAAAATACTTTTGACGCGGGCGAATCTAGGACACACACCATAAAAAACTTAATTAATTTTTATTTTACTATATCATTATAAAATTATTATATTCGAATGCCCATCAGTCATTAGTCTTGTTGCTCTGGAGTGGATATCTGAATTGAATATATTGTGGACAGATGAATTCAGATTAAAACTAAGTCATGTGCGCACTGTTGTACCTTTCAGAAGGGATTAATCTACAAGAGGCAGCGGGTGTTTTGTTGGCATAGAGAACACAATTATTACATTGTTCTTGTTTTCTGAACACGTATTAATGGGTTTAATGGGCATGAAAGCACAAACGTAAAGGTAACAAACAGGAAATTAGTTGGGTACGCTTGTTGACACTGGTGGATTTGGCAGGTGGCTTTGGTGTTTGACTGGCGATTGTTATTTATTTGGGTTTCCAACAAAGGATCTTATCTACTAATAGTATTTATTATAAACGCCAAAGTTTGTGTGTACCTTGTGACATTGTGATACATATTTTGTTATCTTGCGATCGTTAAGGGTTCTTTTTTCAATCGAATTAAAAAAGGAGGTGATTCTGAATTCGACTAAAAACGAAATTCGAATGTTATTTACGCGATTACTCCGGCAATTATGAACCGAATTAAATTCATCAAGATCTGACGAGTAGTTTTTAAGTAATCCTTAATAATGCATATTTCAATGTAATAGGTATAAGACACAAAAAGAAAAACAAAAAAAAATTGACAACTGCCAAAACAAAACACTACAAAGTGAAAATTAACTTTCTTTTCGGAAGGCGGTATCAAAAAACGAAGAAACGAGAAACAGAAACTCACTGCCAAAATTGAAATTATTTTTTTCACTTTGTAGTGTTTTTATTTGGAAGTCGGTTGAATTATATTATATTTATAAAAAAGTTTTTAATCTTCATGCAATCCGTCCTGTTAACTGTCAATCTCACGATGACACCCTCTTCTTTTATATCACTACTCACCAATCCGTCCATCTGTTGTCAATGAGAATCATAAGAAAATGAAATTATTATGAGAGAGACTCATTCAATTGTTTTCTAAATATAAATAAATTCATCATTGATTCGTTGAGTAGGTGTTATTTTTTATTTTACTGTTGCTTATGTTTATATAATAATTATTGGTGGACCAAATCGAGAGGCGGGTAATGATTGATGACATTACCGTCCCGCATGACGGGAACCTCGTGAAAGCCGAGAAAGATAAGCAAATCAAGTATCTTGACTTGGGTCGCGAGGTTGTCGAAATGTGGACAAAGGGATCATTGTACCGATTGTCGTGTCAGCCAATAGCTTAACAGCCACGAGCCTTGATCAACACCTTAGGAGGCTCTCGTTAGGCGGCTGAATCAAGGGCCTGATCCAGAAAGCAGTACTGCGGGACTCGGCTCGTATTGTTAGAAGCTTCCTCTCTCTGGAGCGCTGACCGCCGGTAGCTTGGACCCTGTTCCCGATACCGGTGGGCTTCTATTTTTTTATTTTAAAATGTTTTTGTTTTATAATTTATTTTATAAAAAGTATTTAAAAATTTACAAAATAAGAAAAGTAATGAATAAATGACATGAAATAATACTGCGGCTGCTACGGTCCTACTGCAAAACAAAGGCCTCTTCTCATACAGAGAAGTCACGACCATTAATCACCACACTTGCTTAATGCGGGTTGGCGATTTCAAACTTATATTAATGTTAAGTCCAGATTTCCTCACGACGATTTCATTCACCTATATCAGCGATTACAAAATAAACTCTAAATTGAAAAAGTCACGTTGGTAATTATAACTCTGCAGGAGTTGACCTTAAGAACCTCCCGTAGAACAATTGTTTGCAGCTGATGTCCCCATCTAACCCCTAGTTGCGTTTGATCCACGACTTTTTGGACACCCTGTACATGTTTCTAGGAACTAAAAATGCCACACTATAAATAAATAACATTGGTACGTCTCTATAGTCCAACATGCCCATTTTCATCTAAAAAACTGCCCCGTGTGTCAATAAAATACATAGTTGGGTTACTTTTAATGCTTTGGGGATACCCTTCATGACTTTTACTCAAGAGTGGAAAACGTGCTCATTTAATATTAAGGTAAGTACTAGCAAGTATGAACCTTATTTATAAAAATATTTTAACCGTTTTAGTTCTTATCTTCTTCTACTTATTCGTTGTCTTCATTTCTGAAGGTAGTGCCCGTCTTGTAAAGCTTTGATGACGTCAACGTCCAGCTGCTTCCAAGCCGCCATGTCTTCGGCTCTTCTCAGGGCAGTGGTCATCGTGAGTCCTGTAATGGCCCTGATCTGGTCAGACCAGTGAGTAGGTGAACGTCCGCGTGGTCTTTATCCATCCACCTTTCCCACTACAACCAGATTTTCCATTTTGCTTTCTCCGGGCGACGTGATCAAAGTAACTTGAGACTCGTTGGTAACAGATCGTAAAAAATCTGGTTTTGACGTTCAACTAGTCAAGAATTGATTTATACGTGCACTTGGCTATCCATGGTATGCACAACATATTCTTCTCCAGCACTACATTTCAAGAGCCTCTCTCTTTTTCCGATCCACCGTGCGAATTGCCCAAGATTCGGCACTGTAAAGAAATATCGAGAATACCAGAGTTCTCACGAGTCTCTTCTTTGTGCTCTTGAAGACATTTCTATTCTACCATATCCTCGACATCTTGCTCATAGCCGCCTTGGCCATTTGTGTGATGGAGCCCAGGTACACAATTCACTCCCGAACTCTAGATCCACAAGTTCTCCCGTGTCGTCGATTAGTCCAATTCGGTCGATGATCATCATCATCAGGTCATCAGGGATTTGTTAATCGACAGTCCTACTATCTCACTTTCACACTCCAATCCAGCAAATATTTACGCGATTTCACGCTCTGAAGATGCAAACAAAGTGGTGTCATCTGCGTACCGGAGATTGCTGATTGTGTTGCCCCCTACAGTGATGCCTCCCTCCCACTCGTCTAGGGCTCTCCTCGTGATGTTTTCGCCATATATGTTGAAAAGAAGAGGATACAGAATACATCCTTGGCGTACCCCTATCCCTGGCTTAAAAAAAGTCGCGACATACGTCCTATTAGTTCGTATAATAAGGCCTAATAATATGACTACCTTGAGATCAATTAGGTACCGATACCTACTAACTGATCAGTTTGCCTAGCTCTTTCCAACTATCTTAGTGTCGACGTCAAGTTTAACCGGATGAAGGTGAACACATTTTTTTATGGCCTGCCTGCCTGTTTGCAGATCAGGCTGAGGTCCAGTCTTGGAACAGATACCCCTGGGCAATTACCCTAGAACTACGAACAAAAGAAGTGTGTGATAAAACGTTTTTTCCAATTACTCTCTTCTCAAAAACTTTTTTCTGAAAAGTAATAATTCTTACTTAAAATGCGTTCGAATGTTTCGTCTTCTTTAGGCCTGAAAATACAAACGCCCTTTTTATTATTGGTCGAGTACTAAACTATATTGATGTATTGGTCTATAATGGTTGCAATCATAGCTGGCAAACGATAAATTCGATTAAGGATAGTGTTATTAGCCGTCTTTGTTACGAACTATTCAATAGAAATAATAATAAAGGAGTACAAGTTGAGTAGGTATTGTCAAAATTTAGTAAAGGATTGTATTATTGTATTATTCGACACCGGAAACTGTAGCAGTCAACCTGCCACATCCGTTGAGGTTCAGCTGGTGAGATGTCCCCATTGCTCACAGGCACGCTTCTTTAAAGGCGAACGGGGGCTAAGGATACACTATGGCAAGGTTGACAAACCACATAGTGTACCTTTGTGCCCTCCAGCCACTTCCCCACCTTTTGTACAGACCCTTTGGAAAACGTTATCAAAATTAAAAAATTCTACTCCGGTATTGAAGCGAGTTCCTCGGGGTGCAAGACGGTCCGTTGCTTTAAGTCTGGCGCAATGCCGTCCGTCCGTATGTCCGTCTTGCGACCCAAGAGAACTCAAATAGTGCCTGGGAGCAATTGCTCACCTTCCCATACAGGATTCTGCACATTAAAAAAGATTTGGTATTGAAAAAAACATAGAATAGAATTTCAATCCTTTCACTGGTTAACTGTGAAGTGCCGTGCTCGACCGACGCAGTGTGCGCCTGGAAAGTGGCTTGCCCGAATACGGCGTTGCCCGAGAACCCATCTTCCCAGAGACAGTGGGATGAGCCGCTCTGCAGGTTGGTACTGCTGCTGCTGGCTGTGGGAGAGTGGGCGTCGGGCCTCTGGCTACAGGCACTACCGTCACTCTACATAGTACCTATGTTGAGTGACAACACCTTCCGGATCGCTACTTGTCTGCGTTTGGGTGCTTCTAGTGGAGCTCCACATCGTTGTCAATGTGGTGAAGCAGTCGACCGCCTCGGTCACCATGGCCTATCCTGCAGTAGGAGCGCTGGCCGGATAGCACGGCACGCCAGCATTAATGACATCATACGTCGGGCCCTTGTCACCGCCGGAGAGGGTATTTTCCTAAAGTAAGGTATTTTCCTGATGCCGAGATTCCGATATTGGATCACTCAGTATCGGAATTTAAATTTCGGTCATTTCGTTCCGAGATTCCAATATTACGAGATACTGAGATTCCGATATTCATGCCCTAATTGGAATATGAATTGAGTATTTTGAGTCAAGAACGTGTCAAACAAAGCCTACTTTAATGCCAAAGTTTGACATGATCTGTAAATTGCCCGTTGACAAATCAAGCAAAATTGTGTGGTGCAAAGTACATACTAACTCTACTCGATCCCAAATATTTTGTGTAGAAAGATCTCAGGTACATTTGGGGCGTCTGGGGTCTTGGACCACCAAAAATCGAAAATTAATGCAATGGGCCCAATTTCAATATATTCTCTTTATGAAAGTGTGTTGTTAATCGTGTTCAATTTACTATTAATAATGTGACTTTGCTGGCCATGGCTTCACGTGCGAGTTTTTAGTAAGTATACATAGGTATTTGCGATTACCTGTAGTAATAAGAATATTACACTCTTTTTAAGCGTCAAAACTTGAAAGACCTTCGGCAAAAGCTTTACACCTTAGTGTTTAGTCGATAGTCGCTATCCGCTTGCCTGTAAGACCGCCGAGCAAACAATATCAACAATAGGCTTCAGGAATGAAACTACTGCATCGTTCACCGGCACAATCTTTAACCCGAAGCAATGCACCAGATATTGAGCCGACTCTGGGGATTGAAATAGTACATTGTTGGTGAAAGTAACTATATGTTTAGTTATATATGTAGTCCCGAGACGGGGTTTCGCCAATGTTTCGAGAGACTAAATAAGATTTTAATCCGAGGTAAACACAGTGCTTATCATTACGAATACAAGGAAGGTAAACATAAAAACAAAAATTTTGCTAAAGAAAAAAACCGGCCAAGTGCGAGTCGGACTCGCACACGAAGGGTTCCGTACCGTTATCGCAAAACACTGCAAAAAAATCACGTTTGTTGTATGGGAGCCCCCCTTAATTTATTTTATTTTAATTTAATAATTATTATTTTTTAAAGAGAATATACAACTAAATATTCTGTGAATATTTCAAGCGTCTACCTGTTGCCGTTATTAATATCGAGCAAAAAACGGCAAAAAATATCACGTTTGTTGTATGGGAGCCCCCCTTAAATATTAATTTTATACTGTTTTTAGTATTTGTTGTTATAGCGGCAACAGGAATACATCATCTGTGAAAATTTCAACTGTCTAACTATCACGGTTCATGAGATACAGCCTGGTGACAGACAGACAGACAGACAGACAGACAGACAGACAGACAGACAGACAGACAGACAGACAGACAGACAGACAGACAGACAGACAGACAGACAGACAGACAGACAGACAGACAGACAGACAGACAGACAGACAGACAGACAGACAGACAGACAGACAGACAGACAGACAGACAGACAGACAGACAGACAGACAGACAGACAGACAGACAGACAGACAGACAGACAGACAGACAGACAGACAGACAGACAGACAGACAGACAGACAGACAGACAGACAGACAGACAGACAGACAGACAGACAGACAGACAGACAGACAGACAGACAGACAGACAGACAGACAGACAGACAGACAGACAGACAGACAGACAGACAGACAGACAGACAGACAGACAGACAGACAGACAGACAGACAGACAGACAGACAGACAGACAGACAGACAGACAGACAGACAGACAGACAGACAGACAGACAGACAGACAGACAGACAGACAGACAGACAGACAGACAGACAGACAGACAGACAGACAGACAGACAGACAGACAGACAGACAGACAGACAGACAGACAGACAGACAGACAGACAGACAGACAGACAGACAGACAGACAGACAGACAGACAGACAGACAGACAGACAGACAGACAGACAGACAGACAGACAGACAGACAGACAGACAGACAGACAGACAGACAGACAGACAGACAGACAGACAGACAGACAGACAGACAGACAGACAGACAGACAGACAGACAGACAGACAGACAGACAGACAGACAGACAGACAGACAGACAGACAGACAGACAGACAGACAGACAGACAGACAGACAGACAGACAGACAGACAGACAGACAGACAGACAGACAGACAGACAGACAGACAGACAGACAGACAGACAGACAGACAGACAGACAGACAGACAGACAGACAGACAGACAGACAGACAGACAGACAGACAGACAGACAGACAGACAGACAGACAGACAGACAGACAGACAGATGGACAGCGAAGTCTCAGTAATAGGGTCCCGTTTTTACCCTTTGGGTACGGAACCCTAAAAATGAGTGAATTGACAGATGTACTCGTATACAAGTCACATACCCTCTTCCGTCCCTTACACACACTCAAAATAACCTTACTCTAAGAGCTTATGGTCACCCCCTGTTTTGACAAAAGACACTATACTATAATGTTGATTCCACTCTATATATTTTCATCGTTTATTTTGGTTAGCATGGCAAACGAAAATAGTTTTTTTTTTAATTTTCATCTATTTATGCCTAACGTATGGTCAGTGGTGTCTCATCCAATACAAAGAAACCGTGCCGACGTTCCATACTGATTATTTTTTGTACATCGATCGCGTTCTGTTCTGTTGTGCAATGTCCTTGTTAAGTGTTAGAGACACACGTGTGTGTTGTTATGTGTGGTGTTTATGTGTTGTCTTGTGTGGTGTGGTGTGTAGTGTGGTATGTGGTGTGGTGTGGTCTGTGGTCTGGTGTGGTGTGGTGTGTGTGAGTGTGTTATTTATTATTATTAAGTATTGCTTAAGGCCTGCGCAGACGAGGGACTATTGTCCGCAGAGATATAGTCCTCGCCAAACTTCTAGGCCGCCCTGAAGTTGGTTTACCGGATGCGCGAGGCACAAAACGGTGCTGTTTTTGTATGAGATTTACTACTACGCAGCCATTGCAGCCAACTTTAGGGCGGCCAAGAAGTTTGGCGAGAACTAAAGGGTCTTTCAACAAGGACGGGTCGATGTTAAAATCGAATAAAACAAGATGTGTGTGAGATATTAACGAAATTAATTTTTTATTTAAAAGGCCCATTTATGCCAATTATCGATGGAATATGACATCGTTCAAAAGTCCGCCGCGGCTTCGTATGGTGGCACGAATCCGAGACGTCCAATTTTTAATGACTCTGCTTCATAGATCGAGCGAGCGCTACAGATCAATGATAAACAATTTCTTTTGGCTTGAATTGAACAATATGGACGTGAACGACATGTGGTTCCAGCAAGATGGCGCTACTTGCCACACAGCGAACGACACAATCGACATTCTGCATGAACGGTTTTTGAGGGTAGAGTTAGAGTTCCGCTAGACTTTTTCTTGTGGGGTTTTCTGAAGTCGCAGGTCTATGCCAATAAACCACATTCGACCATTGCCCTGAAAGCCAACATAACGCAGGCCATCGCTCGGATTCAGCCGGATCTATGCAGCAGAGTCATTAAAAATTGTTTTATTCAATTTTAACATCGACCCGTCCTTGTTGAAAGACCCTTTATATAACTAATTCCTTCTCTTTCACTTAGAATTATGTTGAAAACTCAACGGAAATCTTAAAAATGGGAACAAAAACACTTCTTTACCATTTTTGTTTCGGTAAAATAGCCATTGCAGTACACTCTATACTGGGTCATATTTTTGGTGGTTGGGGCCGAAAAGTTCTGGAATGGCGATCGCGAACTGGCAGACGTTGCGTTGGAAGACCTTCCATTAGGTGGAGCGACGACTTGGTCATGGCTGTGGGAGTCCAGTGGATGCCATACGCAGAGGACCGATCAGTGTGGCGACGCTTGGGGAAGGCCTATGTCCAGCAGTGGACGTCTTTTGGCTGAAATGATGAAGAAATAAAGGAAGCCAAGCGAATTCGACAGCAATGTTTTAGTCAGAACTAAAAGCTCAAATATTTCAACGGAGATTATTGCCCACTTCACTAGGATTTTTTTCTACTCTGGGTATCAATCATACTCGTGTACAAAAGCTCACATACTTTACTAACTATTTGTTCTAGTGCTTTTTGAGATAGAAACATGTCTACTATATCACCTACGATGACAAAATACACACTAGTGTTCTTCAGAGGGAATATAATAGCTGTCAGTGGTACTCGTGAAATATGATAGGGGTCCGCACAGCCAGTGGTCGTAATAATCTATTCAATTGGTGAAAGAAATTGTACCTTTATCGTGGCATTACGATGAGGATATTTCGTAGACTAAACTGACATTTGGGGAATTGTCATTTTATCGTTACATAAAAATAGTGTCGTATCCTGACTATCCTGAGTGATCGAAATTTTATCGAAAATCTAAGTAGATCGAAAATGGAAGTATTTAACGGCAAAAAAAAATACTTTTGTTAAACTAGCGGGCTTATTTAGTTTCTACTCATTTATGTCAGACTTCATTTTATCGATCGCATTTATTTTATTGTTGATTTCATATTTAACAAAATAATAATTGATGTACTATTTGTATAAATACTGTTATATTTAAATATATTACTTTTATATTCATAAAACATTTATTCACACCAATTAGTAAAATTAAATTGAGGAGTCATGTCACATCGATTCGATTAATCACTTACGATTGAGCCATACCTACAACACTATGCACCGCGCTTGCAACATTAAAAAAAATAAGGTCATTGGCAGCTGTCAGTTTAGTCTAGGAAATTAAAAATCACAGTATAATCTATGTATAACCACAGATAACCATATAGCAGACAGATGCCTCATCCCATAGAGAGAAACGGTGACGACATAACTAGCGTTTTTCGACAGCTTGAACGGCTTATTTACCGTCGATGCTCTTACTAAAAGTACATCGACCGCGTTTGGTTCCGTACCACAGTTTCGGATATTAAATGATCCGTTTAAATAATCTTTGAAATGTGAATTAAGAGCCCAGTATTCCATAATTTTGTGCTTAGGAGAGTTGATTAAACAATAAACTAGAAGAACTTTTATGATCAATTCTAGAAAATCTTAATTTTACACATAATTCGATAACAAATCGATGCGTATCATGCCATCTAGTGATATTTATTTGAACCAATTTATTATTGTGTGTGTTAGGATCCCGTGTTATAATAACCGTCTATAACTCTCTTAACACATGGGCATTATTTTGTGGAAAAACAGGAAATAAAAACCCAAAAGATGGTCCTCGTACAAAAACAACTACATTTGCCCGAAAATATTGTACATCTGCCATCTTATTAAAATTGTTGATGCGGAAGCGATTCTGTTACGGCTGTTTGTAAGTCAATATAAAGTTATAATAAGTTTGATTTGCTATTAGGTGTACACTCATGTACTTGTTCGTGATGCCTACCTTCACTTCCTTACTAATCAATATATAAGCGAATATCAGACTCTGGGCGGTTATTGATAAATTCCTGATGATAATAGCCAAACCCCAAACCCCCATTTTAACATTTTTTTTATTCGAACCCAGGTCTTCACGTTCAGGAGAATCGCTTGCAACCAAGCAGACACGTCATTTCTCAGCTTCCAAAATTCTGGAGAGCTTAGTAGTCGTCACCAATAATTGCAATCTGAGAACAATTATAATGGTTCTATTACTTTTCTGGTACGGCAGATTAAACTGTATCCACTTTTCGTATTTTTACCCGACTGCCGATGGAGGGTAATGTGTTTATCAGTCTATATATGTTTGTTCCTATGTGGCGTATTAGAGACCAAACGCGTGTGCCAATTTTGATGATTCTTAATCTTGCGAGTGTCACTAAAGACTTGACAGTAATCAAACTTCAGCACAGCCACCACCAGACGCCATAAAGTAAAAAATAAAAAGACTGTGCACTATGTCAAGTGGGGTATTGTTGAATGGGTACCTACTTAAAATTCTTCATCTTTAGGTTCCTGTCACCAGTTTCATCATCATCATCAATAATTCAATACATATAATAAATATGTAGAAAAGTCGTTTTTGTACATCGAAAATATTTCCAAAAAAAAAAAACAAGGTGTTAAAGGAGAACCAATAGAACCCATTTCCAGCATTTTTGTTTTTGACTGTTTATTTGTGCACGCATCACGTAAAATGTACGAAACCAATGTAGATAACTTTTATGCATAAAAATAGTGCGTAACTTGAAGTATTACTAACTTTTTGATTCATCGCAATCGGTTCACTCTATCAAAAGATAGATGAATTTAAAGTGTTCAAGAAGTAAAATATCGCATCATACGCAATTCAGATACTCGGACTGTTGAACTCCATTTTCAATAGATGGCGTTGTGCATTTCGCGTCATTTTCTAAATGGCGGTGTTAAAATTTTCCGCTGATGAATGACCATAGAAAAAAAAGGTAGTAGGGTAGAAGCCGCCCGCCGCGCCTCCATGTCCCCACGCAGCTAACCAGGGGGGTCCACCAACCATATACCTTCAAGGGCTATTTCAAGTGTGGCTAGAATAAAAATAATAATTTGGGACCTAAAACACGAGACTAAAAAAATACGTTTTATTTAGGTCTCTAACCATACTACTAATGTCAATCGTTGACGTACGAGCAATGTGGTTACTACTACTACACTTAAATTTTATGTTTAGTTCGAGTCCCAGCTAAGGACAGGTATTTTTTAACTGACTTTCCAAAAAGTAGGAGGTTCTATGTTCGACATTATGTTTTGAAATTTTTTAATGTTCACCGATGTCTCCGTCAATTGTGGACCGATATTGAAAATACTTTTTTTGTTTGAAAGAGTATGTTCCCAAATTAGTCCCATTTTAATTTGGTAAAGATCTGATGTAGAACTTCGGAGATATACAATAGAACTCTCCAATAAATTACGGCAAATTTCTCGGGATTGCTGCATTCGCATGTCTGTTTATTGTTTATGCCATTTCATAACATAACATCACGCCAGTACGCTTTAAAGGGGTCAACTGGTACCTACCTAAGACACCGACTTCCAAAAGGTACTTATTTTTCACTTTGCAGTGTTTTTTTTTTTTTTTTCTTTTCTGTGTGGTGTTCTGGAGTGCTACTAGATGGCGCGAAGAAAAGGTAAGTAAGGTAGGTAAGTCTAGGTAAGTAGGGTAGGTTAGGTAGGAAGCCGCGGGCAAAGCTAGTTTCAAATAAAGGTTTAGGACAGTTTGGATATATAACGATTTAAAGTTGGTTAACAACCATTCTCGCTAATCTTAATATATATATTTCTTGTGTGCGTGTGTATGTGACTGAACTCCTCCTAAACGACTGGACCGATTTTGATGAAATTTTTTGTGTGTGTTCGTGGAGATTCGAGAATGGTTTAGATTTACAATTGAAAAAAAAAAAAAATGGAAAATGTTTTTTCAATTAATTTCTTATTTATAAGGAGTTGTTGATTTTCCGGCGGACGGCGCTATCATCGCATTCAATATTATTCTATTTCAATTTTAGTTTGTCCCGACAGATGGTGCTACGATTAATTTGAAAAAAATTTTGTTATTCATGTGCTGATTAAAATATTAATAGTACATTACTGCAGCGGCCAGCAAAATAGGCATTGATGGACGAACGTGTAAATGTGGGCCGAGGCGAAGCCGAGGCACACATACGTAAGTCCATCAATGCCTAGTTGTGGCCAAGGCTTGTATAGTACTTTTCTCAAATAATGCGCGGAAATTAAAACTAAGTAGTACCTAGAACTCATTTTGTCAAAATCAATGACGAACAACAATAATTGTTCCCGCGTTAAAGTGTTCCTTTGTTTTTTTTTCAATAAACAGCGTTCTATTTGCAAGCCAGTTCGAAATTTAAATAAAACCTTTGATAAGTTACCTCCTTGGTTGCCATGTTTCGGAGTAAAACATCGTTCCATTTTTAAACTACACGACAGATATGAGTTTACTATGGAATTTATTTGGCCGCTAGACACGACAGATATGGATTTTCATACAACTTTTGCCGGCCGCTGCGCGCATGTATTTGACCAGTACAGCAATTTCGATTTATCTCGAAGAATGTTGTCAAAATAATGATCACATTTCCAAGCATGTTTGAGAAAATGTAATTATTTTTTAAAGAGTTTTGAAGTGTGTATAAATAATTTTGTGAATTCAGATGTTTTTTTAATTAATTTTTATTTGTAAGGAGTTTTTGATTTTGGAATGTTTTACATCAGATTTGACGGATGGCGCGATTGATAATTTTAGTTTGTCCCGACAGATAGTGCTACGATCAATTTGAAAAAGTATTTCGTTATTTTGTGTTATAATTGTGTTATTCAAGTGAAGTTGCTAATTAAAATATTTAATGTAATTAGTTTTCGAAGAGTTCTGAAGTGTATATAAATAACTTATACATTTTGTAAATTTAGTGCGGAATCGAAGTGAGTATATTTTTTATAAATTATCTTTTTTAATTTACACGTGCGTTTATTAACAACCAACATAACCTTCAAGTTTATTTGTGTAGTTAGTGGATTGAATTTTTTTAATTATTTTTATTGACAATTAATTCATTTTTGGAGATATTAAATAAAAAAACTCACAAAATGCGATTACATGTTCTTTATCTAAAATTTGTCATAATAAATCTATAAAAGAAAGTCGTGTTAGTTACTTCACTTCTAACTCAAGAACGGCTGAACCGATTTAGCTGAAAATTGGCAGGGAGGTAGTTTAGAGCCAGGAGAAGGACATAGGATACTTTTTATCCCGTTTAGGGTAGGGTAGGGTAAGTAGGGTAGGTTAGGGTAGGGTAGGTAGAGTAGGGTAGGGTAGGGTAGGGTAGGGTAGGGTAGGTAGGGTAGGGTAGGGTAGGGTAGGGTAGGTAGCGTAGGTAGGGTAGGATAGGTAGGGTATGGTATGTAGGGTAGGGTAGGTAGTGTAGGGTTGTTAGGGTAGGTAGGGTAGGTAGGGTAGGTAGGGTAGGTAGGGTAGGTAGGGTAGGTAGGGTAGGTAGGGTAGGTAGGGTAGGTAGGGTAGGTAGGGTAGGTAGGGTAGGTAGGGTAGGTAGGGTAGGTAGGGTAGGTAGGGTAGGTAGGGTAGGTAGGGTAGGTAGGGTAGGTAGGGTAGGTAGGGTAGGTAGGGTAGGTAGGGTAGGTAGGATAGGTAGGGTAGGTAGGGTAGGTAGGGTAGGTAGGGTAGGTAGGGTAGGTAGGGTAGGTAGGGTAGGTAGGGTAGGTAGGGTAGGTAGGGTAGGTAGGGTAGGTAGGGTAGGTAGGGTAGGTAGGGTAGGTAGGGTAGGTAGGGTAGGTAGGGTAGGTAGGGTAGGTAGGGTAGGTAGGGTAGGTAGGGTAGGTAGGGTAGGTAGGGTAGGTAGGGTAGGTAGGGTAGGTAGGGTAGGTAGGGTAGGTAGGGTAGGTAGGGTAGGTAGGGTAGGTAGGGTAGGTAGGGTAGGTAGGGTAGGTAGGGTAGGTAGGGTAGGTAGGGTAGGTAGGGTAGGTAGGGTAGGTAGGGTAGGTAGGGTAGGTAGGGTAGGTAGGGTAGGTAGGGTAGGTAGGGTAGGTAGGGTAGGTAGGGTAGGTAGGGTAGGTAGGGTAGGTAGGGTAGGTAGGGTAGGTAGGGTAGGTAGGGTAGGTAGGGTAGGTAGGGTAGGTAGGGTAGGTAGGGTAGGTAGGGTAGGTAGGGTAGGTAGGGTAGGTAGGGTAGGTAGGGTAGGTAGGGTAGGTAGGGTAGGTAGGGTAGGTAGGGTAGGTAGGGTAGGTAGGGTAGGTAGGGTAGGTAGGGTAGGTAGGGTAGGTAGGGTAGGTAGGGTAGGTAGGGTAGGTAGGGTAGGTAGGGTAGGTAGGGTAGGTAGGGTAGGTAGGGTAGGTAGGGTAGGTAGGGTAGGTAGGGTAGGTAGGGTAGGTAGGGTAGGTAGGGTAGGTAGGGTAGGTAGGGTAGGTAGGGTAGGTAGGGTAGGTAGGGTAGGTAGGGTAGGTAGGGTAGGTAGGGTAGGTAGGGTAGGTAGGGTAGGTAGCGTAGGTAGGGTAGGTAGGGTAGGTAGGGTAGGTATTTTTTTTTTTTTTTTTTTTTTTTTTTTTTTTTTTTTTTTTTTAATACTAATCCCGCTCAACAAAGTTGGCGCCTATTCTGTGCAAATTCTTTCATTCCATTCCTCTTTCATGCCTCTCGTACTTTCATTCTTCATACTAATTGTTCTTCTTGCTTACATCTCTTGTATACGGTGGGTGGGAATCCCACTTTCTTTAAATACGTAAAAGGCAGCTTTATTTATTTAAAATTTGGGTATAAGACAAAAAGTGCTAATATACAAGGTTACTGAAAATTACAAATGTCCAAGAAGTGCTGTTAATAAATACAATGTGCAAAAGTGCTATTTATCACAGTCAGAATATAACTAAATATCACAGGGAAAAAGATCAAAATTTTATAAATAGTGCCTTACAATTAGGGATGAGAAGCACTACAGTGCTTTTCATCACACAGACAATCTGTTGTTGCTAGGTACTACCCCAGTGCACCGTTCGTCACTGCAGTTTTGTGCGTGCTATTCTATGCTTCTTACATATATTCTTATAATACTAGTGAAGCATAGTGCCGCTTCAACTTCGGTTTCGTGCAATGACGGTGGAAGCCACATTAACACAGTACACCAGGAACTTTTCCCTGTGTTGCTTACTCATGAGCCCATGCAGGCTCTCCTTCGTCAGTCTCCTGTCCAGCTCACATTCGAGTTGGTAGCGTTCCCTGATAAATAACGGGCAATCTACAAGTATGTGCTGGACAGTCTCTGCCACGCCTGGATCGCAGACACACGATGGGTTATCCTTACACTTGAAACGATTCAAGTATTCAGAGAACCCGCCGTGCCCCGTCAAAACCTGCGTGAGAACGCCTGTGGGCCGCACCTGTTTTATAATACGGAAAGCCGCTATGGCATCCGGAAGAAACATTTTCGTCACAGAGGCTGTCTCGCCCGACACATATCTTCGGTTCCATTCATCAAGCGATTCCAAACGGATCTGTCGCTTGATAAATGATACCGGACACTGGTCGTAGTCCGGCTTCCTTCGTAACGACAATGCTGCCTCCTTTGCCAACTCGTCCGCTCGCTCATTCCCCGGCAGGCCCGCGTGGGCCTTGATCCAGAACAAAGACACAGCTTTGCTCTGGCCCAGGGCTTGAGCCAAATTGGCGCGCGCGCGAACTGCCAGGGGATGGAGAGAGCCATGGCCTGCAAGCGTCTGCAATGCTGACATTGAGTCACTGTACAAACCATAGCTCGTCTCTTGCCGCGTAAGGATCACGTCCGTCGCTTTGCAGATGGCCAGGAGTTCCGCCTGGTAGACTGTGCAGTACGCGGCTAAGCTAAGTTTGAGGTTCCGGACTTCGCCTTCATTATCCCAAATGGATAATGCGGCTCCGACCTTCCCCTCAATCTTGCTGCCGTCGGTGAAGATTCGCACCGCCTGCACATTGTTGCTGTCTAGCAACTGTTGGTCTGTCAGGCACATGAACTCCAGGGGCATCTGTGTAGCTGGATGAGGAGCCTCTGCAAACCTTACCGCACTTTCGATCTCCCTATCTCCTGGTATAAACCGGGATGGCCCTCTCCTCGCTTCATACAGGGCGGCTGCCTCCTGTATGCGCAGATCTAGAGGTAGTATTCCGGACAGTACCAGTGCCGAGTTCAGGGAGACAGTACGGTAAGATTTACAGATCTTCTGGACGAATCCTCGTTGGACCGAGCCTAGCTTCTTCCGTATTCCCAGCTTCTTCGTAGCGGGAGCCCAGGCTGCGGCCGCGTACGTTATTATGGGCTCAATCATAGCAGTGTAGATTGTGTGTATGATCTGTGCGTCCAATCCCCAACTCACTTTAGCGGCGCGGGACAGTTGCTTATAAATGTTAACTGCCCTCCTGCAGACGTTCGCGGTGTGCTCGTTGAAGGTGAGCTTCTCGTCTATGGTTAGACCCAACAACTTCATCTTCTTAACCATACCAATGTCGACCCCGGCCATGCTCAACCTTGGGGTATCATACTTGCGCTTGTTGGTTACGACCATCGCACAGGTTTTGTGCGGTGCGAACCTCAGCTTGTTTCTGACGCCCCAACTCTGAACATGGGCGAGGGCTGCATTGGCAGATGTTGAAACTTCGGTCGCTGAGTCCCCATCCAGAACCAAGACGATATCATCAGCGAACGCCTGCCCGAAGATTCCGCGCCGCTCCAATTCCGGTAGGGTAGGTAGGGTAGGTAGGGTAGGTAGGGTAGGTAGGGTAGGTAGGGTAGGTAAGGTAGGTAGGGTAGGTAGGGTAGGTAGGGTAGGTAGGGTAGGTAGGGCAGGTAGGGCAGGTAGGGTAGGTAGGGTAGGTAGGGCAGGTAGGGTAGGTAGGGCAGGTAGGGTAGGTAGGGTAGGTAGGGTAGGTAGGGTAGGTAGGGTAGGTAGGGTAGGTAGGGTAGGTAGGGTAGGTAGGGTAGGTAGGGTAGGTAGGGTAGGTAGGGTAGGTAGGGTAGGTAGGGTAGGTAGGGTAGGTAGGGTAGGTAGGGTAGGTAGGGTAGGTAGGGTAGGTAGGGTAGGTAGGGTAGGTAGGGTAGGTAGGGTAGGTAGGGTAGGTAGGGTAGGTAGGGTAGGTAGGGTAGGTAGGGTAGGTAGGGTAGGTAGGGTAGGTAGGGTAGGTAGGGTAGGTAGGGTAGGTAGGGTAGGTAGGGTAGGTAGGGTAGGTAGGGTAGGTAGGGTAGGTAGGGTAGGTAGGGTAGGTAGGGTAGGTAGGGTAGGTAGGGTAGGTAGGGTAGGTAGGGTAGGTAGGGTAGGTAGGGTAGGTAGGGTAGGTAGGGTAGGTAGGGTAGGTAGGGTAGGTAGGGTAGGTAGGGTAGGTAGGGTAGGTAGGGTAGGTAGGGTAGGTAGGGTAGGTAGGGTAGGTAGGGTAGGTAGGGTAGGTAGGGTAGGTAGGGTAGGTAGGGTAGGTAGGGTAGGTAGGGTAGGTAGGGTAGGTAGGGTAGGTAGGGTAGGTAGGGTAGGTAGGGTAGGTAGGGTAGGTAGGGTAGGTAGGGTAGGTAGGGTAGGTAGGGTAGGTAGGGTAGGTAGGGTAGGTAGGGTAGGTAGGGTAGGTAGGGTAGGTAGGGTAGGTAGGGTAGGTAGGGTAGGTAGGGTAGGTAGGGTAGGTAGGGTAGGTAGGGTAGGTAGGGTAGGTAGGGTAGGTAGGGTAGGTAGGGTAGGTAGGGTAGGTAGGGTAGGTAGGGTAGGTAGGGTAGGTAGGGTAGGTAGGGTAGGTAGGGTAGGTAGGGTAGGTAGGGTAGGTAGGGTAGGTAGGGTAGGTAGGGTAGGTAGGGTAGGTAGGGTAGGTAGGGTAGGTAGGGTAGGTAGGGTAGGTAGGGTAGGTAGGGTAGGTAGGGTAGGTAGGGTAGGTAGGGTAGGTAGGGTAGGTAGGGTAGGTAGGGTAGGTAGGGTAGGTAGGGTAGGTAGGGTAGGTAGGGTAGGTAGGGTAGGTAGGGTAGGTAGGGTAGGTAGGGTAGGTAGGGTAGGTAGGGTAGGTAGGGTAGGTAGGGTAGGTAGGGTAGGTAGGGTAGGTAGGGTAGGTAGGGTAGGTAGGGTAGGTAGGGTAGGTAGGGTAGGTAGGGTAGGTAGGGTAGGTAGGGTAGGTAGGGTAGGTAGGGTAGGTAGGGTAGGTAGGGTAGGTAGGGTAGGTAGGGTAGGTAGGGTAGGTAGGGTAGGTAGGGTAGGTAGGGTAGGTAGGGTAGGTAGGGTAGGTAGGGTAGGTAGGGTAGGTAGGGTAGGTAGGGTAGGTAGGGTAGGTAGGGTAGGTAGGGTAGGTAGGGTAGGTAGGGTAGGTAGGGTAGGTAGGGTAGGTAGGGTAGGTAGGGTAGGTAGGGTAGGTAGGGTAGGTAGGGTAGGTAGGGTAGGTAGGGTAGGTAGGGTAGGTAGGGTAGGTAGGGTAGGTAGGGTAGGTAGGGTAGGTAGGGTAGGTAGGGTAGGTAGGGTAGGTAGGGTAGGTAGGGTAGGTAGGGTAGGTAGGGTAGGTAGGGTAGGTAGGGTAGGTAGGGTAGGTAGGGTAGGTAGGGTAGGTAGGGTAGGTAGGGTAGGTAGGGTAGGTAGGGTAGGTAGGGTAGGTAGGGTAGGTAGGGTAGGTAGGGTAGGTAGGGTAGGTAGGGTAGGTAGGGTAGGTAGGGTAGGTAGGGTAGGTAGGGTAGGTAGGGTAGGTAGGGTAGGTAGGGTAGGTAGGGTAGGTAGGGTAGGTAGGGTAGGTAGGGTAGGTAGGGTAGGTAGGGTAGGTAGGGTAGGTAGGGTAGGTAGGGTAGGTAGGGTAGGTAGGGTAGGTAGGGTAGGTAGGGTAGGTAGGGTAGGTAGGGTAGGTAGGGTAGGTAGGGTAGGTAGGGTAGGTAGGGTAGGTAGGGTAGGTAGGGTAGGTAGGGTAGGTAGGGTAGGTAGGGTAGGTAGGGTAGGTAGGGTAGGTAGGGTAGGTAGGGTAGGTAGGGTAGGTAGGGTAGGTAGGGTAGGTAGGGTAGGTAGGGTAGGTAGGGTAGGTAGGGTAGGTAGGGTAGGTAGGGTAGGTAGGGTAGGTAGGGTAGGTAGGGTAGGTAGGGTAGGTAGGGTAGGTAGGGTAGGTAGGGTAGGTAGGGTAGGTAGGGTAGGTAGGGTAGGTAGGGTAGGTAGGGTAGGTAGGGTAGGTAGGGTAGGTAGGGTAGGTAGGGTAGGTAGGGTAGGTAGGGTAGGTAGGGTAGGTAGGGTAGGTAGGGTAGGTAGGGTAGGTAGGGTAGGTAGGGTAGGTAGGGTAGGTAGGGTAGGTAGGGTAGGTAGGGTAGGTAGGGTAGGTAGGGTAGGTAGGGTAGGTAGGGTAGGTAGGGTAGGTAGGGTAGGTAGGGTAGGTAGGGTAGGTAGGGTAGGTAGGGTAGGTAGGGTAGGTAGGGTAGGTAGGGTAGGTAGGGTAGGTAGGGTAGGTAGGGTAGGTAGGGTAGGTAGGGTAGGTAGGGTAGGTAGGGTAGGTAGGGTAGGTAGGGTAGGTAGGGTAGGTAGGGTAGGTAGGGTAGGTAGGGTAGGTAGGGTAGGTAGGGTAGGTAGGGTAGGTAGGGTAGGTAGGGTAGGTAGGGTAGGTAGGGTAGGTAGGGTAGGTAGGGTAGGTAGGGTAGGTAGGGTAGGTAGGGTAGGTAGGGTAGGTAGGGTAGGTAGGGTAGGTAGGGTAGGTAGGGTAGGTAGGGTAGGTAGGGTAGGTAGGGTAGGTAGGGTAGGTAGGGTAGGTAGGGTAGGTAGGGTAGGTAGGGTAGGTAGGGTAGGTAGGGTAGGTAGGGTAGGTAGGGTAGGTAGGGTAGGTAGGGTAGGTAGGGTAGGTAGGGTAGGTAGGGTAGGTAGGGTAGGTAGGGTAGGTAGGGTAGGTAGGGTAGGTAGGGTAGGTAGGGTAGGTAGGGTAGGTAGGGTAGGTAGGGTAGGTAGGGTAGGTAGGGTAGGTAGGGTAGGTAGGGTAGGTAGGGTAGGTAGGGTAGGTAGGGTAGGTAGGGTAGGTAGGGTAGGTAGGGTAGGTAGGGTAGGTAGGGTAGGTAGGGTAGGTAGGGTAGGTAGGGTAGGTAGGGTAGGTAGGGTAGGTAGGGTAGGTAGGGTAGGTAGGGTAGGTAGGGTAGGTAGGGTAGGTAGGGTAGGTAGGGTAGGTAGGGTAGGTAGGGTAGGTAGGGTAGGTAGGGTAGGTAGGGTAGGTAGGGTAGGTAGGGTAGGTAGGGTAGGTAGGGTAGGTAGGGTAGGTAGGGTAGGTAGGGTAGGTAGGGTAGGTAGGGTAGGTAGGGTAGGTAGGGTAGGTAGGGTAGGTAGGGTAGGTAGGGTAGGTAGGGTAGGTAGGGTAGGTAGGGTAGGTAGGGTAGGTAGGGTAGGTAGGGTAGGTAGGGTAGGTAGGGTAGGTAGGGTAGGTAGGGTAGGTAGGGTAGGTAGGGTAGGTAGGGTAGGTAGGGTAGGTAGGGTAGGTAGGGTAGGTAGGGTAGGTAGGGTAGGTAGGGTAGGTAGGGTAGGTAGGGTAGGTAGGGTATGGTATGTAGGGTAGGGTAGGTAGTGTAGGGTTGTTAGGGTAGGGTAGGTAGGGTAGATGAATGTTGATAAATGTTTGGTGTTTTTATGGCAAAACAAAGTTTGCCGGGTCAGCTAGTTACCTCATATGTTTCAAACCACTAGACGGATTTGTATAATTAAGACAATGTTAGATACGTCTTGACCGTCAAAATGTTAATAACTAAACAATAAAGGGTTTTTATATGTAATTACAAAAATACCTAAGTACCACTTATATGTTTAAGTAATTATATATAAAAAATATAACTAAAAAGACGTAAATAAAAAAAAAATATAAACGCGACAGCTTAAGAAGCCAACTAAATAGATGTAAACAAGAAGAAAATAATGCTATGCAGTCAGTGGTGGTGGGCTTGGTCAGCCAGCTCCCGAATTGGTATCCACCGACTGCATAGCATGAGACGAATTCATGTTTCCCATCGGAGTGACGAATTTATGAAATAATTTCCATGCGCTTTTTGAAGTTTTAACAATATTGAAGACAATCTAAAAATACGTGGATCTAAATAGGCTTAGAGGCATTTTGACAAAGTTTTCAAAGTTATGCCAAGTCTTGGATTTTCGGCTTTACTCTTTTAGCTGAACTTCAACTGGGATATATGATTCCATAAGTTTTATAGTTATTACAAGCTTTCATTTATCTTGGTGGGTACCGTAAAACAGTTATCCCCCACCTATTGTGTTCAAATTCGCTTTTGGTGTGGATGACAGTGTACAGTTATCCTAGCAACATAATTCGAAGTCCAGAAACGCCTTAGATATAGGTATCATATAAAAGGGTTTGCTTAATGAAATTAATATACAGGCTTGTTTTTTTTTAAACCCAACGGCGAAGCGTTTTCGGGCCGGAATATCGTGTAATGAAATGATATATCCGTTGCTATGTCACTATATTAATACTTATTTGTATAACAGTTTCCGCAACTCCACGTCCAAGCGCGTATTTGGCGTACGGTATCTAATGACTTTGTCTTGACTTGACTTTTGCCACTGTTTTTTATTTTTCTATATTTATTGTGGTGCGCTAGATGACAGAGGCAAATAATTTAATTTATTGCTGTCTTTTTTCCTATATGTACCTAAGTAATGTAATTACTTGGCATACTTTTGTATACAGGGAGTAAGAGAATGGTGTGATGATATTTCAAAAACTGGATCTGCCCATGTCTATATACAACTTTTTCTAAGGCAGTCATTGTTGATTCTTAAAAAAAATTGTATCTGCCATACAAATTTTTGTCAGCTGACGAAAACTTTGTATGGAAAATTCAAATATTTTCCTTGCAGAAAGTTTTTATTTACATTTAACGAGCAGAAGCGGTTTAAATATGATCATACTTCTCCATTACACCCTGTAGATTCTAGTTAATTAACAGACAGGTGTGCTGTGGAGTTTGTGCCGCCACTTCTTCTTCCCAGCTAAGATACTAGGAAGTACGTTTACTTGCATGTACTTCTAAGACGCCTTCCTCACCAGGTTGGTACGTATTCGTTTCTGTACCTAATCTGTACATATGTGCTCGCCTCAGGCACTTTCTTGACTGAATCGTTTCGGTACAGATTCTTTACCGAGCGCATACTCACAAACACAATTTCTGGCGTGTCATATTCTTATATATTAATCATTTATTTAAAATGAAAACAAATGTTTCCGTCATGACTGTAAATAAACCGGTAGTATATAAACGAAGACTGATTGTAGTTGGGATGCAGATCGTGTCCTCATCGCAAACACATCATGAAGTGTTCAAGTCACCTCTTAGTGAAAACATACATTCTTATTCATACTGGTAAGTGACAATTTTGTTAGTCTTGATAGGATAAGTTATGTGCGCAACATACAACGTGCAAAGAAACTACAACAAAGTACAGGGTAGCTTTCAAACAACGGGTTGCCGAATGAGTTACTTATGAGTAGGTACGAGGCATGTTCTTCTGGTGCAGATGATAGCAGAAGATTTTATCGATCAAAAATATGATCATTTTTCTAAGAATATCGATCGCGTACGGTTCCGTTTCGTTTGTAACGTCCATCTTATTCAAGAGTATGGATCATGTTCTAAACAATAAGCTCCTGGCATATCTACAAGACAACGACATCCTCAGTGACCGCCAATACGGCTGCCGCCGAAATCGGTCAACTGGGGATCTTCAATCTAGCGTATGCCATTCATGTCTGGAAGAGGCGTGGGGAAGTGCTTGCTGTCTCCCTTGACATCTGGAAGGCTTTCGACGCTGCATGAAAGCCTTATTGGTAAGCTTCCTTCCTTTGGTCTGCTTGGTGGTCTGTGTAACTAGGATCGGTCCATCCGAGTGGTTATCGATGGCTGCTCATCCGGTCAGTTAGGTATTAGGTCCCTCAGGGGCCGGTGCTCTCGGCAACTCTGTTTCTTTTGCACATTAATGACCTGCTAAAACCCGGAACCTTTGGGTACGCAGATGATAGCACGGTTGCTGAGGGATACGTGTCTATTGCACGGGCTACTGGGCCTCAGGTCCAATGTGTCCGGGAGGCCATGGTTGAGTGCTTGAATCTGTCTCTGGAGGCATTCTCCAAATGGGGCGATGCCAATCTAGTCAGTTTCAGTGCTGCTAAGACCCAGGCGTGTCTTTTTCCGCAAAAAAGAGCCTATTCCACCCGGCTCCACCTTTCCGCGGTGTAACCGTGCCAATAACGGATCATCTCGACCTTCTTGTTGTTCCGTTAACATCGACCCTCAATTTTGGTCGATTCATTTAGGCAAAGGCTCAGTTGGCTGCAAAAAAGTTGGGGATCCTTGAAAAGATGAGACAGTACTTCACGCCTGAACAGCTGTTCAACTTGTATAACGCGCAAGTTCAAACATGCATGGAGTACTACGCCCAAATACCATCTTAATGCACTTGAGTCGATTGCCAATGGCAATGATACAATTTGTTCCTGCCTAGCCCTTTCCATCATCGGACAACAGGACATACGGAAATGCGCTATCGGTACATGGTGGATATCCCACCCATATGTACAAAGCGTTTTGCGAATACATACTTTTATTATGAGTACAGCTAAGGAGTGGAATTCCCTGCCGGAGTCTTTGTTTCTTGATAGCTACAACCTTGGGGTCTTTAAGAGTAAATAGGTTACTTCTAGGCAAGCGTGCTTCAACGTCGAGCACACCATCGCTTACCATCTGGCGAGATAGTGGTCAAACGCGAGACTTTCGATTAAAAAAAATACAGCAACGATTTGTTTTATAGTATTTTTTTTGCATGCTTTTACAGTTTTATTGTATCAAAGTGTAAAACAAAAAAAAAACGAGTGCATGCCTCAGATATTTAAAACCGCGGCATATATTGAAATAAATTTTAAATGATCCATTCAAATAATCTTTGAAATGTGAATTATGAGCCCAATATTCCTTAATTTTGTGCTTAGGAGAGTTAATTAAATAATAAAATACATTTTTTATGATCGTCTGTCTCTAGAAAATCTTAATATTTCACTTCTCAAACTCAATAACAAATCGAAGCTTATCACGCCATCTAGTGCAATTTATTTGCCCCAAATTTTCTTACTTCGCTTTGCCCGTGGTAAAGGTAGGTGTCCCCACTGATGTGTGAGGTAAACTATTTCTCTGATAGGTAGCCTCGCAAGCGCTGAGTGTCTTAAGATACTTTTAGTACCGGAAAAATGCACGGTGCCACGGAAAAATGGTTGTTACATAATAAATTGTCACTGTGCTAATTGAACTGACGAACTGCTTATTTGGGAACAGATCCCTTTTCCGAATCTTTTTTGTTCGAATTTAATTTTACCGAAAACTATTGACCGACGTCTTTTTTGCTATATGCATTATTTGACATAATTTCAGATCATCGAAGTATCAATTGCAATAGGTATTATTTTACCGAACTACATTTCGCCGATTTACAAAATAACTTTTTGCTTTTGGCCGAAGTCTCTTTTGAACTTTTTTCATTTGCCATATTTTCACTAAACCGAAACAACATTTTAGGGAATATTATTTATTCACAAATATATAGCCGGTAACTTGGTAGTATTTTCAATTTATAATTGAAACAGTTTCATAAAAAGTCAATATGATGTGCTAAAAAATTTAGTGACAGAAACGAATCGCTGCAAAATCGACTTCACGCAGTCTTGTCTGTGTTTACGTATTTATTTAGAATTTTCATGCACATGATTTATTAATAGCTATCATGCATTAGACATTTTTACTAATTAATTATTTCTATGAATTTATATTATTATTATTCTTATTATTATATATTATTATTTTTAGGCCTAACTTTGGATGCTAAGCTTCAGTGGGGCCCACATATAGATAAATTGTCAAAGAAGCTAAGCTCCGCAGCATATGCTGTTAGAAAGATTCGTAATTTAACTGACATAGAGACAGCCCGTTTAGTATACTTTATCTATTTTCATAGTGTAATGTCGTATGGTATTCTGTTGTGGGGAAATGCCGCCGACATCCAGACTATCTTTGTTTTGCAGAAAAGAGCTGTTTGATCAATTTATAAATTAAGCCCGAGACACTCTCTCAGAGAGAAATTTAAGGAGATTAATGTAATGACTGTGCCTTCTCAGTATATTTATGAAAATCTTTTATATGCCCATAAAAATATAAAATTGTTTAAAAAATACAGTGATATCCATAACATAAATACTAGGAACAAACACAAATTTGTAGTACCTACAACAAGGCTCAAGAAAATAGGTGGCTCGTTTAGATGTCAATGTGTACGCTTTTATAATAAGCTTCCAAGCGACGTACAAGGTTTAAGTGTTAATAAATTCAAATCATTCATTAAACGTAAGTTGTGCCAGAAAGCGTTTTATAACATTAAAGATTACGTTGAGGACAAAAATGCTTGGGATTGAGCTGCTCCAATTAATTTCGTTTTTTATTTTTTTTATTTTGCTACGTGAATTTAGTTCTTAATTATTATTTTTTTTTTCTTGCAATGCCAAGAATATTTACTTTTTAAAGTATTATATTATTTTATTTTAATTATTGTGAATGTGAAGATTATGTGGATCATTCTTTGTTTTTAATTTTAATTTATCTTAGTTAGTTTTTAATCATGGTCTGGCAGTTTGAGTATTTATGCGGCCTACCCGAATGTCCTTTCTTTGGTATTGTTCGTCAATTCGTTGAGTTGCACTGTTATTGACAAATGCGTGCACTGACTGGACAGGTCCACTCAATCTGGCTGGTTCTTTTCTCATTAGACCATTTCAGACATCAGTTTACATGGTCTTCACATGATCTAACCAAGTTTTTGTCTGGACTTTAAAAGAGACTGTGACCTCTGAGTTTGTTTCGGCCTTTCTTCTCAGAGTAGTCAGACAGGAAACGCCGAACTCATCTAGTTTTAAAAAATATGATCGACATGTGAAAGTGTTTGTACAAACCAACTTACAGAAAATAAATCATTTATCATTTATCCAAAAGCGAGCGAAGCGAGCTCGAGAATTTAGGGCACCCCAACAACAAAAGTTAGGTTACTTGAGACGCTGTTTTAAACATATTTTGTATTTGCCCACTGTTTTTCTCTCACTTAGTATTTTGATATACTTTTATAATAAATATTTCGAACAAATGATATTTCGGCTAAGTGTAACTTCGGTAAAAAGTTTTTCGACCAAGTGAAACGTCGGAGTAACGAAAAAAATCGAATTGATAATAGGTCAACTGAGACAGTGGCAGACGTGACTTCGATGAAGTAAAAAAAACGAAACGATAACAGTTGAAAAGTTTTAGGTGAAAAGAAATTCGGTCAAATGTTTTTCAAACTTATGATAGGTAACTCTTTATTTATATTCTTTATTGTAGATACACAAACAAACGTAAACAAATTTTTAAAGGAGGCGAACCCATAATTGGGTTCTCTGATAGCAAACCTCAGTGTTAGAGATTTACAAAATTAGGACAGTAAACAAAAATACACAACAAAAACTTAAATAAAAACACTTGAATATTTCAATTCTTTTCAGAGTTTAATAACTCATATCAATGTGTGTGTGTGTATCTCACATTAATGTGTTTATTTACTATAAGTATTTTTTTCAGCTACTTGGGCCTCATGTTGGCAATATTTTACCCCACTAGGTGACATTAGACTGACAAACTCCATACCGGAAAAACGTATGATTTATTTCAAGTATTTTATCAAGTATTCAGATTGAAATTCACTGCAAAACTATTTTAATTGAAAGAACAATTGCTATTTTGCATGTCATGTACGTCCATTTTCATGTTTAACTATTGAATCTTACACTGCGAGTGCGGCCCGACATGTTCACTCAAGCAAGTTGATTCATGACCCTACCGATAATTTCCAAAACATTAAATGGTGTAGGTCGTTTATAATAATATAAAAACTGGCCAAGTGCGAGTCGGAATCGCGCACGAAGGGTACCGTACCACCATCGCAAAAAACGGCAACAAAATTATGTTTGTTGTATGGGCTCTCATAATTAAATATTTATTTTATTCTGTTTTTAGTATTTGTTTTTATAGCGGTAACCGAAATAAAGGGTCTTTCAACAAGGACGGGTCGATGTTAAAATTGAATAAAACAAGATGTGTGTGAGATATTAACGAAATTTATTTTTTATTTTAAAGGCCCATTTATGCCATTATGGATGGAATATGACATCGTTCAAATGTCCGCCGCGGCTTCGTATGGTGGCACGAATCCGAGAGGTCCAATTTTTTATGACTCTGCTGCATAGATCGAGCGAGCGCTACAGATCAATGATAAACAATTTATTTTGGCTTGAATTGAACAATATGGACGTGAACGACATGTGGTTCCAGCAAGATGGCGCTACTTGCCACACAGCGAACGACACAATCGACATTCTGCATGAACGGTTTGAGGGTAGAGTTAGAGTTCTGCTAGACTTTTTCTTGTGGGGTTTTCTGAAGTCGCAGGTCTATGCCAATAAACCACATTCGACCGTTGCCCTGAAAGCCAACATAACGCAGGCCATCGCTCGGATTCAGCCGGATCTATGCAGCAGAGTCATTAAAAATTGGACCTCTCGGATTCGTGCCACCATACGAAGCCGCGGCGGACATTTGAACGATGTCATATTCCATCCATAATGGCATAAATGGGCCTTTTAAATAAAAAATTAATTTCGTTAATATCTCACAAACATCTTGTTTTATTAAATTTTAACATCGACCCGTCCTTGTTGAAAGACCCTTTACATCATCTTTGAAAATTTCAACTGTCTAGCTATCACGGTTCATGAGATACAGCCTGTTGACAGACGGACTGACAGACAGATAGACGGATTGTGGAGTCTTAGTAATAGCGTCCCGTTTTTACCCTTTGGGTATGAAACCCTATGCAAAGGGTTGTGCAATTTTGACCATTGTGTTCATTATAGTAGATTATAAACCGAATAAAAAAGTTTTTTTTTGATAAAACAGAAATTATGTTTCGAATTTGGAATTAACTGTCGTCTAACATTGTTTGCTAGAGGTACTTTAGTAATATTTCGTATTTTAGATTTCTTTGATAACACGAGGATAAATTGACATTATGTCATAAAAAATGTCAATTAAACCTCGTGTTAGCAACTAACACTGACTTAAATGATGACATAGGTAAAGTGAGCTCAAAACGAGCTGTAATTTCAACCATTAATGCTAGGGATTTACAGCAAGGTTGAAAAGCAGTACTGAAGTTAGCCGACAATTAAGTTTTATATGTTTCAATCCCTCCTCGACCGCAAAGACCATCTTCAAACGTATCGGTAAATGTCTAAACTTGTAACAGAATTATCAGATCATTTTCCAAATTCAAATTGGCCATTGTTCTTTTGATTTACGAAACATAACGCCTTATTCCGTAACCGTATTAATCGATAAAAAAATATAAATAAAAAAAACAAAAACTATTAATTATAAACATCTTGTTTCCAGTTCATATTCACAGTGAATACCAATTTGGTAATTGCCAAGACAAGAGAAAGTTGTTTTATACACATATCCATATGGATCGCATGGATGTAATGGGCAAAATAATTATCAGAGTAAGTATAATTTTTTACAGCCATAATAGATTTATATCTTTTCTTCTCGGTTCGAGAGCAGAACGCTTGCGATGCTAGCACTTGTTTGTGTGAAGAACTATTACATCTATACTTACTTTCTTTTCTATCTCCATTATTGAAAAGTTTGGCAGACTCAAAAGAGGTGTTCAAAATTTCGTGTGTAAAATTTTACGTTCCTAGCGATGTGTCTGGTGGAATGGATTGGAATTTTTACATAATTGGACCGCCCACGCAGTTTTGGTAATAGTTTCTATTGCGTTTAATTTTTCCCTCTCACAGAGAGGAGGCCTGTGTCCCAGCAGTGGGAACATAAAAAGGCCAATGATGATGATGACAAAAATAAAAGCGGAAGATTTTATATTTTTAATACAATTTTACTCTTTGCGGCTTTGATTCAATGCCTCCACAGAACTCCAAAGCCGAAACAAGTTAATAGATTGCAGTTTTTTTTAAAAGGTTTCTTTTCTTTTCACTTCCAGGGTTGGATCGAAGTAATGAGGATACCGACATGTATCGTATTGAGAGGGATTTCGTACGACACAGAGTTGATACGAAGTACTACGTATGCCTTCCAGATGTGTGTGCCACGCATTACCTACTGCCACACGCACCGAAGATGGAAATTTCATTTCTACGAATGGTACATACCTAGGGATATGGCTGGTGGAATGGATTGGGATATTTACTTCTTTGGACCATCCTCGGTGTTTTGGCAATAGTTTCTATAGCGTCTCATACATTACTTTTTGTTATATCAACTAAATACATGAATCAGCGACTAAATGATTTATTAACGAAACTAAAGGTTGTCTAATGATAAGCATAAAATATATTATAGTCACAATTTACATTGGCAGAACGAAATTCAGCATGATCATTACGCATAATATTATTAGGCATAAATGCTTGTCCATAATATTTATTCCCATAAATACTGTTAGCTTAATAATAATAACATAATGTTGACGAGAGCAGCTGCCTGTCGCGCTCGCCTTCCACCGCCTTCCCGGACTTGTCGCTCAGCTCCGTCTCGCCGCCGCCGGACCTCGGATCACCAGTGTCATCGGCGGCTGCAGTTGCGTCGAGCTCGAGTGAAGAGTATTTTTCCCCGCCCACGTCGCCGTCACCTGTACTTCGGCAGCGGAGAGGCCGGCCACCGAGGAGCTTGGGATCTAGGGGCCAACCGGCCCCGAGCCGGGTCCCCGCTGCCGGTGGTTGTGTGCAGCGCATGAAATGGACTCAGAGTATGAATGAGAACGTCATGCGCGCATATTACGGGTCTACAGAGGGGGGAACTAACCTCACTGCGTACCGTGTTAGGATGCTGTCTCTGTTTCAGGACCTAGAACCAACCGTATAAGTCTCGGCCCAACGATTGTCGGATCAGGTGAAGGTCATCCAGCGTAATCACATGTTGAATGACGCCACACTTGATAGGCTGCGCTCAGAAGTGCTGAGCAACCAAATCGTCTCAACCCCGACACAGACCGCGGCACCGCCAGCCACTATTGTGATCCCGCCGCGGTCCAATCTTGTTAACGATGAGGCCGATGATAGGGTTGCCACAGTAAGTAGCCAGTGCAACGAAAGATTAAGAAGCGCACTGGAAGATGCGCTTCACGAGTATAGGTCAACACCGACTGAACTAAGACCCCGATTACCACGGTTGCCTATGCACTAGAAGCATAGGGCGCTGGTATGTGCCTTGGACTCACTGCTTAAGAACATCTTTGAAAGCAGCAAGAACCTTGTTGATACGCACTCAATCCTGTATTGCGGGGCTGTTGCGGCATGTCGTTTGGCCAATGTTAAGTTTCGAAACGAGGCTATTCGGCCAAAGCCTGCCGTGCCAGCCTGGCAGTGCAGGATCGAACGGCGTATCGATGGGGGCAGGGTGCTCATCGGCAAACTATGCTGTTTCAGGGAGGGCAATACACGATCACGTGTGATGCGCTTCTTGAGGCGGGCATTTTCGGGGACTGGAATCAGTCCTCGAGAATACATGTCCCGTGTCACGGAGCGCATTGACTTCCTAAAGCAGAAAGTTTGTGCATGGGCCAGCCGTATTCGGCGGTTTAGGCAGCGGGTTGACCGGTACTCGCAGAATCGCATGTTCCAGAGTGATGAGATGTGAAATGTGACTGACTTGTGCCGCCCGGATGATGTCGCCACGAGTACATTCTGGCAAAGCAACAGACGGGTACGTCTGTCACACTGAGGGTGGCTCGATGCTTGATGTCGAGCGCGTGTGTGAAGCTATACCAGAAATGGAAAAAGTAGTCATCAGTCCTTCTGATGTAGCCAAAACAGTTCGTCCGCTACCGAACTGGAAGTCTCCGGGTCCGGACGGACTGCATAACTTCTGGCTAAAATGGTATAGCAGCTCAAACGCGTTTCTGGCATCTCAATTCCAGTCATTTTTAGAGACTGGGTCGCTTTCGCAGTTTTTAACAACAGGCGTTAACCACCTGCTCCATAAGACAGGTAGTTCCGCAGAACCCAAGAATTATAGATCAATTACATGCTTATCAACGGTTTATAAACTTCTTACATCCATCCTGAGAGCGAAAATTGATAAACATATTGAAGGTAACTCAATAATGTCTACCTCTCAGAATGGATGTAGGAATGGGTCCCGCGGCACTGAGGAGCTACTCCTTATTGACATGGCCATGAGCCAGCAGGTTCGACGATCCCGTAAGGATCTATCGACATGCTGGATAGACTTCAAGAAGGCCTACGACTCTGTGCCACATACATGGCTCATGAGGGTGCTAGAGTTGTACAAAATAGATGCAAATCTATGCACCTTCCTTGAGTCATGTATGGGGCAATGGAAGACAGTCCTTCGATATCCAGGATGTCGACCGATTCAGGGGGATGATGAGCCTGTATGGATTAAGCGGGGGATATTTCAGGGCGACAGTTTGAGCCCACTTTGATTCTGCTTAGCCCTGAATCCTCTAAGTACACTGCTGCTGGATTCAGGACTAGGCTACCGGTTGAGAAGAGGTGGTAAGGTCATATCTCACCTCCTTTACATGGATGATCTGAAACTCTTTACCCCCAATAAATTCCAACTGACGGAGCTACTGAAGGTAACTGAAACCTTCAGTAACTCCATCAGGATGAAATTTGGTGTGGACAAATGTGCAGTCATGCATGTACAGCAAGGGGAGATTATGGAATCCGAGGGAATTCAACTCTCTGGTTCCATACACCTTAGACGCCTCTCCTCGACCTAAACTTACAAGTATTTGGGTATGTCGGAAGCGTTAGGCATCAACAGTTCTGACATGAAGCAACTGCTGAAGGAGCGTTTCTTTGGCCGCCTGAGGAAGGTATTAAATAGCCTTTTGTCGGGCGGAAATAAGGTGCGCGCCTTCAACAGTTGGGTCATGCCGATTTTAACGTACTCTTTCGGCATACTCAAATTGACTCAGACCGAGCTCAACGGCTTCGATAGGAGGGTCCGGACACTGCTGACCGCAAACTGGATGCATCACCCACGATCATCGGTGATGAGACTGTACATCCCGCGGAATACTTTTTAAGAGCTGAAGTGGGTATGCACCGGGATGTGGTCGCAGTGGACAAGGGACTGACCCCGTTGTCTATGGCTAAAGAGAACTGGCGCAAGCCTGTGATACTATCGACTGATGAACGCAAAGAAGTATGGCAAGGCAAGGAGCTACACGGGCGCTTCTATCGAGCTCTCCATGGGCCCGATGTAGATTTCCCAGCGTCCGTATCCTGGCTACGTTTACTTGGCGTTTGGCTCGTTAAACTGAAGGTTTTGTCTGTGCAATTCATAATCATAATCATAATATTTATTTCACCAAAAACAACACAACAGATTACAACAATCTTACAGGCTATTACTAAAGGTTAAAACTTTACAAAGGAGCATCTGTAGCCGAACTAAGACGGATCCTGTATCTCGGCATACAGCGCCGTACCCTCGAGAATAGACAATAATGTGTAGTCCAAAATACATGCAAAAAGATACATCCAATCATGTTTACAATATATTCATAAAGATAAAACTAAAATTAAAGGTTAAGAATTATAAATCAGTTGCTAAAAATTATAGATGAAATGTCAAAAAAATTAAAATTAATAATTATATATTAAATGTCAAAAATCCAAAAATATCATCATCTTCATCCATACTAATATTATAAATGCGAAAGTAACTCTGTCTGTCTGTCTGTCTGTCTGTTACCTTTTCACGCTTAAACCGCTCAACCGATTAAGATGAAATTTGGTAGAAAGATAGTTTGAGACCTTGGAACGGACATAGGCTACTTTATTTTGCAAAAAAATTTAAGGGGGGCATTGGGAGGGGGGTTAATTTTGAATGAAACTTCTTATTATGGCTTAAGCCGCTGAACCGATTAAGATGAAATTTGGTGTGAAGATAGTTTGAGACCCTGGGCAGGACTTAGGCTACTTCTTTTTTACATAAAACACAAATGGGAATAAATAGGGGGGTGGGTTAGATTTGTGTGAAACTTCTTATTATGGCTTAAACCACTGAACCGATTTACATGAAATTTGGTATGCAGATAGAATGAGACCCTGGGATGGACATAGCCTACTTTTTTTTATAAAACAAAGTACGGGAGAAATGGGGTGGAGTAGTTATAAAATATGAAAATAATATGAAACTTCTTTTATGGCGTCCTTCTTATTCGGCTGTAGGCATGATATAATTGTTTATGAAAGATTTGAGTGTCAATTTGAAAAAGTCAACTTAATGTCAGTGTCCGTGAAAGTGGTAATTTAAGAAAAACTTTAAAATATTCTACTGCTTAATTTTATTAGGGAGATATTTTTTTGCTGTGGATATGCCTCGCAAGCGTAAATCTCATCTGAGCCGTAGCTCTAGCAGAGCTCGAACAGCAAGAGTAGCTAGAAGCCAAGAAACAGAGGAGCAGACTCAATCCGTCAAATTTTAGATGATGAGCGTCACGCAACCCAAAGAGCTGCTGAGACTTTCGATCAGATTCAGGCTCGCCAACTCGCAGATGCTGAGCGTCACGCAACTGAAAGAGCTGCTGAGACTTTAGACCAGATTCAGGTTCGTCAACTCGCAGATGCTAAGCGTCATGCAACTGAAAGAGCTGCTGAGAGTTCCGACCAGACTCGGGCTCGCCAACTCGCGGATGCTTAGCGTCACGAGACTCAAAGATCAGCTGAGACTTTCGACCAGACTCAGGCTCGCTAACTCGCAGATGCTGAGCGTCACGCAACTGAAAGGGCTGCTGCGACTTTCAACCAGACTCAGGCTCGCCAACTCGCAGATGCTGAGCGTCACGCAACTGAAAGGGCTGCTGCGACTTTCAACCAGACTCAGGCTCGCCAACTCGCAAATGCTGAGCGTCACGCAGCTTAAAGGGCTGGTGAGACCTTTAAGCAAACACAGGCCCGTCGTATTTTAGATGCCTAAACATCCTGCCTGTCATCGATAGCTGCTGAGACGCCTGAACAATCCCAAATACAGCGTATTTTACGAGCTCAACGGTAGTCTGAAAGGAGACGTACGTTTGCAAGAAATACATGGGAGTCGTTCCACAACGCTGCGTCTGATTATGACCCATTGATTGATTACACTTGCCATCGATTAGTTCTCATAGGGAACATGGTTAAAAAATGTAGATATTGTGAAGCACTCAAGTGAAATGATGAGACACCGGGTATGTGTTGCTCGCTTGGTGAGCCAGAAGAACCACTCAAGTCTTTGCTTTTGTATGACAGTGATGAATCGCACCGTTTTTTAAGCAGAATAAGAAAATATAATACATGCTTCCAAGCAAGCTTGAAGCAAGTGGAAGCAAGTGGAAGCAGAGTGACTCACACTGAAACTCTACGGTGAGTTAAGAAACTCTACCCTGTACTTTCTTAACTCTTTAAAATTATCAGGGGTACCGTCCCATACGTTGAGGCTGAAAGTTGGTGTCCCAGTCCTGTTAATGAGAAATCAAGACGCACCAAAATTATGTAATGGCACCTGACTACAAATAAAACACCTGGGACGCAATATAACAAGGGCAATAATTATGACAGTAATAGCAAAGGGAGAAGATGTAATGATTTCACGTATTCCGATAATCCCAACTGATATGCCATTCCGATTTAAAAGGTTGCAATTTCCCCTTAAAGCGACATTCGCGATTACCATAAATAAAGCTCAAGGGCAAACACTGAAAGTTGCAGGAGTGCATTTAGAAAAAAACGATTTTCCCATGTGCAACTGTATATAGCGTGTTCTCGAGTATCAAGTCCACATAATCAATATGTTTTAGCAAAAGATGGTAAAACTAAAAATATTGTTAACACGACTTTGTTAAAGTAAGTTAATAAAAATTACAACTCTGTGCTCACAACCCATTTCCACAGTTTTGTCGACCTAAACAATATTTATAAGAATCAAAAATCAAATTAGTACTACTGCATTTTATGTAACGCAAAATACACAATTTTTGTACTACTACTCTGTGTTTCATTTTCTACGTTTTACGTGAGCGAAGCCGCGGGTAAAAGCTAGTATTTATATAATATTCATAAAATTACAAACTAAGAGTAAAATAAATCATTTTAATAGGTACCCATATATATATATAAAAAAAAATAAAGTGAAATAAAAAAGATTAAAAATAACAATTAAAAAACTTAAATTAATTGCCCATCAAAAATCCAAAATAATTAATTTATATTTTCATTAAATTACTAAAATTATAATAAATGTGTGTGTGTGCCTGCGTGTATATATGTGTATATGTAGAGTAGTGAAAGTGTGGGGTGTTGGGTAGTGTGGATACGTAGTACCGAAAAACCAAAAAATGTATTCAATATTAATATAAGTATATATAAATAAATATAAATAAATAAAACTAAAAAAATTATAGACGAAGTTATCCTGACGAATAACTACCGGAGACATATAATGAAGGACGGAACGGTTGACATATGTCCGGCATGCCACCGTCCGGGTGAATCCATCAGACATATTATCTCTGGTTGTTCTCGTCTGAATAACGGCGAGTACTTACACAGGCATAACCAAGTGGCCAGGATTATTCACCAGCAACTTGCTTCGAAGTACAATCTAGTGGAATCGGAGGTACCGTATTACAAGTATGTGCCCGATCCAGTTCTCGAAAATGACCATGTCACGTTGTACTGGGATCGGTCTATCATCACTGATAGGACTATTGTTGCCAATAAGCCGGATATAGTGGTGATAGACCGATTAGCGAGCCGCACAATGATAATCGATGTCAATCCCGCATGACGAGAACCTCGTGAAAGCTGAGAAAGAGAAACAAATCAAGTATCTTGACTTAGCACACGAGGTTGTCGACATGTGGGATGTGGACTCGGCGATCATTGTGCCGATTGTCGTTACGGCCAACGGCCTGATGGCCAAGAGCCTCGACGACCATCTGTCGAGGCTGTCATTGGGCGGTTGGATCAAGGGTCTGATACAGAAGGCAGTACTCCTCGATACGGCTCGCATTGTGAGGAGGTTCCTGTCTCTGGAGCCCTAACCAACGGTAGCTTGGATCCTGTTCCCGATACCGGTTGGCCTCTATTTTTAATATTTTTAAATGTTTTTAGGTTTTCTTTTTTTAATATTAAAAAATGTACTAAATAAGAAAGGAGATAAATAAAGGAAATAACATAATATAAATATTTATTTCTCTTCCACTAAGTGTCTAACAAACTATTACATAAAAGTGCAAACATTGCAAGCAATACCTTCATGAACACACACACTTCTCCTTGCATCCTCAAACTTTTGGGACACCCCTGGTCAGCTGTCACAAAATTCGTCACCCCAGTTATGAACACGTTTTTAACGTGTGGGAATTACTACCTATTTTACCACTTCAAATAATTTCAGGATTTTTTTATGTAGTACCTTTATTATGTTGTAAGATACTTTCCTGACTTTTTTACAACTGTGATATCGTCCGGCTAGTTCCTTCTTGCCTTGTAATCGCAGGTATTCACTGCTTCCTTCAGGCAACATAATATCCGCTCAGGTGTCGAGATCGGGCCGAACATTGGCCGAATTGACCACAGGTCATGACATCGTGCATTGACTTTGACAATAAATCACACAGATCACAGCGGATTACAGACCATAGGCATTTATTTTTTCATAATTGTCTATTAAATAATCGACTAAAACCAAAATTTAGAAAAATAAATTAAAACTGACTTCTTCTGATTCTCTGAATTGCTGAAAAATCTGGCCATGCATTTTCCATACAAACTTTGTCACCACGCCTTAGTTCTTTAGGGTTTGAATTTGGAAATAGCTTCCCTTATTCTTAGTATGTATCTTATAAGGAACGTCTTTGCACAATTTCAGTTCTCTAGGTTCAAGGGCCAGGTACATCAAGTCCGAGCGTTGATGTAGTATATAAGATCTAGCTACAGCTATACTGTAAGTAAATAATAGCTATATGATCGAAAATTGTGCCGCAATAAACTAGATGTATAGGTACGTACACAGATCATAGCTACATTAAATAAAAGTGTTTTATAACACTGACCACTAACATTATGAAGACTGTTTTGCATTTGAATACTGCTGGCAGATTCCCCGTATCCTAAAATACGATGAATTATTTAAAAGTTTCGGTTGTATTACTCGTTTATTGATGTTTTTGTCATTTTTCATGTTTTATCGACAAAAACCTGTACGAAATTGATATGATGACCCTTTATGAGTTCGAAATACTTCTCTGCGAAAAATGTTACATTGATGATTATACATCAGGGATTCTCAAACTATTTTGGGCAAGAGACTCCTTTTCCAAAATAAACTGATAGCTCAGACCTAAGGGGGTCAAATTACTTTAAAAATCCGTTTATTGACTTGCCGTGTTTTTATCTGTTACGATCTTGTGCACGCTTATCGTCTTTCTAGGTTTTAAAAGTACAAAAATGATACTTCCTACTAAAATATTAGTCATTCTTATAACAATTTATACAGTATCTTGACAGTTTCAGATAAGAAGTGTGTTAATTAATAGGGGTCGATTTCTAGACCTCGTCGACTCCCAAAATCAGTTTTAGTTGATTTCGACCCCAAGTGGTCGATATCGACCACTTTGGGCATCGCTGCTATACATCGATGCCTTGATAATGCGACGTTATGTTTTTACTAAACCTTTTTTGTATGCTGTTTCTTACATTGAACCCTTGTTTCTTCGACGTTTGGTTGTTCTATGTAACGTTACTTCGAAAATATTTAGCCTACACATTTTTCTACGAAATAATAATACATCCAAGATTGCTTTGAGAACCATCAATAAAATAAAAAATGTAAACGTAATATAACCTTTTAATAATCAAACAAAATAAACAATAAACAGTACAATAAATTTTCACTAAAACTCCTAAGTAAGTTCTAGTGAAGATTATTTAACAAATGCAAGATACATTTTGGGACAAAAACATAAAGTCAAACAAATGCTTATACCTAGGTATAATATAAAATCCTCTGGTAACAAAATAATTCTAAACAAATTAGATTTTAACAAAACCGGCCAAGTGCGTGTCGGGCCACGCGCAGTAATAGGATTCCGAAGTTGCATAATAATGCGGACTAAAAAGAGGGTTTTTTTGTTGTTACATGAACATTAGAATGGTTTCAGCGGCTCACAAAGTCTAAAAACGGGCTCACATAAGATTTTTTAATCTATATTCACGCGTTTGACCACTATCTCGCCTGATGGTAAGCAATGATGTGGTCTACGGTGAAGCGCGCTTGCCTAGATGTAATCTATTCACTCTTGACTTAAACTAAATAAGGACTAACTGGTAACTGAAGAAGGAGTTATAAAATCAAATTTCGCAACTGAAGTTAGAAAAATATTATCTATTTGAGTACCACCGCAATTCGCACTTGCGAAAGGAGCCGATACGAGCGCGCGTTAGAGCCACGGGGAATGGTATAGTTCGTTCCTGGATCCTTGCATGCACGCTCCTTGTTTATTTCTCTTTCGGAATTAGAAAAAAGTCGTATGTATTCATCTCTAATCTCCTCTAATACTGCAGATTAGAGGTGAATCCTCTAATCTGCGGTATTCACTATTTCATTCTGGAAAGTTTTACGCTACTCAATAAGTGATGAAGTCGGGTCGAATATTGACTTTATAGAAGGATATCGACAAAAGAAAATAAGTAATTTGCTTGGAAATATAATCTAATTTGACTTTACTTTTACGTTTTAATTACAAAACGTCGAAAATATTTCTGCACTAACACAAAAAAGACTCCACCGCGCGCATGCGCCGTATGGACTACGATTCAAGATAGAAAAGAGAGATCGTAACATTTCTGTAAAAACCAAAACCAAACTGGTACGGTGCCATACGAAAAGATCGAGAAGACTTTGGTCTTCTCGATCTTTTCGTATGGTGCTGAGACTTGGACACTGAAAGCTGCAGACCACAAACACATCGACGACTTCGTCGAGATGTGGTGCTGGAGAAAGATGCTCCGTATCCCCTGGACAGCATTTTGGACTAACGTCTCCATATTGCGAGAACTCAAAATCTCCTCGCGGCTGTCATCCGAGTGTCTGCGCAGAGTTCTAGAATACTTCGGCCACATTGCAAGGAAAGACAGTGGCAAAATCGAGAAGCTCATCGTGACCGGCAAAGTGGACGGGAAAAGGCCTCGTGGACGCAGCCCCCAGAAGTGCAGCCATTTCCGACTCCTTTGCTGCAAGAAGAGTAATGTCATCGGCGTAGCGCAGGTTGGTGATTTTCACACCACCAACTGTGACGCCTCCCTCCCAATTCTCGCAGGTACGTCTCATAATGTGCTTTCCATAGGCGTTGAACAGAATGGGCGACAAAATGCATCCCTGGCGCACTCCTCCTGGCGCATTACTTTTCTTTTCTTGGCCCATTTCTATACAACAAACTTAATAATCTACTCTCAATTCATGCCCTAAATAAAACAACTTTTAAAAGAAAAATTACTGATTGGCTTATCACTTTTGATTATACCCAAATTGAAGATCTTTTCAAAACCATCTCCTAACAAAATGTTCCCATACAACATAGTTACACACAATTTTCCCACTCCACACACACTCACTCAACATCACACACACTCACCCCGCACACGCCATACATTCACATACTTCCTACCATGCATGTATCCTTAATAAACTATTTTATTTCACTATCTTTATTCTTATTTTTGTTTTTGTAAATTGAATTTTTATGAGCGAAATTTGCAATGTTATAATGCATAAGATTATTTTAATATATTTTAATGTGATTCAGTACGTCTCCGGTTGACAATTGTTATGTAAAACTTTGTTTTAGGGGGCCTGGTGACCTAACATACAGGTTTTGTAAAAAACTTAGTTTAGGCACCAGTCTTCCACAAATTAATTGTATAATTGTATCTGTAGACCCTTTAAAAATTTTTTGTCTGTAAATTTGTGGTAAGAAATAAATAAATTATTATTATTATTACTCCTTGGTAAAATTTAAAGAATTTTGAGGTTGTTTTATCGACTCTTACGACTCCCTGACTTGAGCCATACAGGGTGCGAAGTAGGGCGATGAGATGTCAAGCCTAGTATTAAAAGTAAAATCACTTGTCCGTGGTGGTCCGAGGAGCTCACTGAGAAGAAGAAGGAATTTACCAGACTGAAGAACCGCATCCGCAATGCCGCGCCGGTCCGACGAGCGATGGTCGTAGACGAGTACGTGAAGGCCAAAGAAGAGTACGAGATGCTAGCGAAGAGCGCTCAATTCGCAAGTTGGAAAGAGGTCTGCCGGAAACAGGATCGGGAAGGGGTCTGGAAGGGTGATTGGTAGGACCGCCAGAAGACAGGAGGAACTGACCCTACGCAGCGATGGTGTATTCCTCAACCCAAGTGAATCGGCCGCCCTACTCGCAGATACGTTCTACCCCGAAGACAGAGTAGACCAGGACAACGCTGACCACAGGCAAATTAGAGAAGCAGCCAGTCGAGTAAATGAGTGGGTTCATGATGAATATCATGACCCTCTATAATAAGTAAATTGAATTGGCACACTTCCCGAACATCTGGAAGGAGGCCACACGTGGTCCTCAGAAAGTTGGGCAAGGACGATTACCTAAACCCCAAGGCATACAGACCAATAGGTCTACTGCCGATTCTGGGGAAGGTCCAGGAGAGGATGGTAGTAGCACGTGAAAAATGGCAGCTTGTACCGCGGTTTAGTACTCGCCAGTTTGGCTTTATGCCCCAGAGAAGCACTGAAGGCGCCCTCTATACGCTAGTGAAGCACGTACAGGACAAGTTAAGGCTGAAGAAGCTAATTGTCCTGGTGTCACTGGATATAGAGGGGGCCTTCGATAGTGCTTGGTGGCCAGCCATCAAGGTAAGACTGGCTGAGGAAAAGTGCCCGGTGAACATAAGAAGGCAGCTAGACAGCTACCTCGACAGTAGGAAAGTCAAGGTTCATTACGCTGGGGAGGAATGCACGCGAGTGACTAGCAAGGGCTGTGTTCAAGGGTCAATAGGTGGTCCCATCCTGTGGAATCTCATTCTAGACCCACTATTGCAGGAATTTTAACGGCGTGGATTTTCAGGCAGGCGTTCGCCGATAATATCGTCTTGGTTCTGGATGGGGACTCAGCGACCAAAGTTTCAACATCCGGCAATGCAGCCCTCGCCCATGTTCAGAGTTGGGGCGTCAGAAACAAGCTGAGGTTCGCACCGCACAAAACCTGTGCGATGGTCGTAACCAACAAGCGCAAGTATGATACCGCAAGGCTGAGCATGGCCGGGTTCGACATTGGTATGGTTAAGAAGATGAAGTTGTTGGGTCTAACCATAGACGAGAAGCTCACCTTCAACGAGCACACCGCGAACGTCTGCAGGAGGGCAGTTAACATTTACAAGCAGCTGTCCCGCGCCGCTAAATTGAGTTGGGGATTGGACGCACAGATCATACACACAATCTACACTGCTATGATTGAGCCCATAATAACGTACGCGGCCGCAGCCTGGGCTCCCGCAACGAAGAAGCTGGGAATACGGAAGAAGCTAGGCTCGGTTCAACGAGGATTCGTCCAGAAGATCTGTAAATCTTACCGTACTGTCTCCCTGAACTCGGCACTGGTACTGTCCGGAATACTACCTCTAGATCTGCGCATACTTGAGGCAGCCGCCCTGTATGAAGCGAGGAGAGGGCCATCTCGGTTTGTGCCAGGAGATAAGGAGATCAAACGTGCGGTAAGGTGTGCAGAGGCTCCTCATCCAGCTACACAGATGCCCCTGGAGTTCATGTGTCTGGCAGACTAACAGTTGCTAGATAGCAACAATGTGCAGGCGGTGCGAATCTTCACCGACGGCAGCAAGATTGGGGGGGCAGTCGGAGCCGCATTGTCCATTTGGGAAAATGAAGGCGTTGTCCGGAACCTCAAACTTAGCTTAGCCGCGTACTGCACAGTCAACCAGGTGGAACTCCTGGCCATCTGCAAAGCGACGGACGTGATCCTCACGCGGCAAGAGACGAGCTATGGTTTGTACAGTGACTCAATGTCAGCATTGCACACGCTTGCAAGCCATGGCTCTTTCCATCCCCTGGTGGTTCGCGCGCGTGCCCATTTGGCTCAAGCACTGGGCCAGAGCAAAGCTGTGTCTTTGTTCTGGATCAAGGCCCACGCGGGCCTGCCGGGGAATGAGCGAGCGGACGAGTTGGCAAAGAAGGCGGCATTGTCGTTACGGAGGAAGCCGAACTACGACCAATGTCCGGTGTCAATTATCAAGCGACAGATCCGTTTGGAATCGCTTGATGAGTGGAGCGCCACCCAAACGCATACAAAAAATTTCATTCCAATCGGTCGTTCAGTAACATAACGGTTACTTTTATTTATTTATTTCAACTTTATCACATAAATCTTTACAGGATTACACCCAATACGATAAATGCACTTATCCTAAGTTACTTCACATCCTTCAGTAAACCTAATCTATTACAATAACAGTAGACATCTAAACTAATTGCATGAACTACTTCTGGTAGGTCGTTAACAACTAGGAGGAACCCCAAAGGTCCAAGTTTACTGCCCTGACTCACCCCAGACCTCGTGAAATACGGATCTGACACTTTTCCCGCATATTCCACGTACTATCGCCTATCTCTTAAGTAGCTGGAAAAAAACTGGAGTGAATGTGGGGTGAAACCAACACCAGCTAACTTTGCAAGCAACATGTCATTATCGACCAAGTCGAATGCTATTCGAAAATCGAAGCAAGCAGCATCAGCTTGCCCCCCACTATCCACTGTCGGTACAAGATGAGTCATGTGGCAGAGAAGATTACTGGTGTTACTCCTTCTCGGTCGAAAACAATGTTGAGCTGTGCGCTAATCTGTTGATAAATAATCTTGTGAATGGCAGTTTCCAGTACTTTTGACGGCGTCGACAATACTGCAACTGGCCTATACCCATCCACAGATTCTGCTGAGTCACTTCCCATCTCTCCGAGAACACGGCAGCTTCTAGACACTTGTTATAAATATGAAGAAGCGGCTAGTACTGACCGAAAATCCTTAAAGATGTAAGGTGAAATGACGTCAGGCCCTGCGGAACGTTTCGCCTTCAGGTCTCGAAGCGCGCGACTTACGTCCACCAACTGCAATGGGTCTGTGTACACTCGTGCCGCTCCGTTGTCACTACCTGCTTTCTCTATACCCGCGTCCGCGGCTCCGGCCTATAAACCGAGTAAAAATAATCCGCAAACTCCTCCGCACACCATTGACCAGACAATACCTAACCATCCTTCAAAATCTCCTGTGGACTTCTCCTGCCTCTCTTGGATTTTGCAAAATTCCACAAAGATTTAGGATCACTCATCATTTGACTCTGAACACGGCCACGATATTGTTCCTGTGCGACTATTATCATCTTTTTAATGTTAGTTCTACACCTAGCAATAGCCTCGTAATCGACCCTCGACCCGCTAGCCTTGTACCGTTTGTAAGTAAGTAAGTAAATATTTATTTCTCAGTATATGGTACATTGAGGTCTTATATTTAACATTGTTTCACACATACTACCATTTGCTGGTGTAGAAATATTAAATAATAAGAAAGCAAGCAAATCAAAACTTACATTATACGATCATTATATAAATTTATAAAATTTTGTATAATGTCAAAATATAAATCATAATATCCAAAAATAAATCATAATGTCAATAAAATTAATCATAATGTCTGTCTAGCCACACAGCAAGTAAATCGGAACACACCGCGATCGTTATGTTGTAATTAGTTCGTACATTCGTCACTAGATGGCGTTGTCCAATTTCGATCCATTTCTGAATCTCGATGTTAAGATTTTCCGCCGATAACATATGTATCTAGGATTAAGTATTTTTTACAACCACTAAACAACTACTACTACTATAACCTGTATTCTACGGTGTAATCACTACATCTACGAATAAATTCAGACTGGGGGTCAAAGTGTTGGCATCAGTGATCCACACTCCCAAGTACAGACTAAAAACCTTTTTTCATTCAAACCCCAGTTTTCTAACCCTCATGAGTTAGAGGGTTCTTCATGGTCCTTCGGAGTCGAATGTGGCAAGGGCTGTACAGTTCAGGTGTGTTCTCCTAATTGGACGGAGAATCATCAACCCCATACGTTCCTGCCGAGTGGTCTTGGATGGTGAGAGAAGGAGATAGCAATACCGGATCCAGCAGCGGGAAGTACGGTGGAAGGAGTACAAAACCAGCAGCAAGCAAGCTGCAGACGACTGAGGTCGTAAGGAAGTGAGTGATAGTGCCGAAAATCGTGAGTACTTTGTGATTTCTTATGTGCCAAGCAAAAGTGAACTTTATTGCCTAGAAGATTTTAACTTTAACTTTCGAATATTAAATTAGACTTAGAATAATTTCATGTGTGCATGTTTAGACTTAGTTAGATTTAAGCCAATTTAGGTTCAGACGGGGAACCTATGCCCGATTTTTAGTAGATTTAAATTTCAAACACTTAGAAAAATTTGGTGTTTACATTGACTTGTAAAATTTTCAAAACTTTTTAGAACTTTTAGAAATATTTGGAACTTAGAAGAATTTCTTTGTTTACATCGACTTGTAAAATTTTCTCGAACTTTTATTTTTATTGTTTACTTAAAAATGTCTTTGCAATCACATGTTAAGGTGCAAGATGATATTCACGCTCGATTGTCAAGAGCTAAAACTAATTTTAAAAAGTCGTCAAAGGATAGAATTACCGAACAATATTTAGAAACCAGATTAGAAAATGTGGAAGAATTATGGGCGCAATTTAGTTTAACACATAAACAAATTATTAAAGATTTTGAACCTAAGGAGTTGATATCTTCACCATACACTATAAGTGAAGTTTATTATAATACAGAGGAATTATATTTAGATTTGAAATGTGACTTCAAAACTGCATTAAATAAAATTAAGAGCAGTGATGTTTCTCCAACTACGGGGTCATCATCAAATTATGGTTCCGTAGGTAAAAGCGTGTCTATAAAGTTACCTAGAATAACTATCCCAACATTTTCGGGGAAATATACCGAATGGCCGACTTTCCGTGATTTATTTGTATCAGCAATACATAAAAATAGCACTATTGATAATGTTCAAAAATTACATTATTTAAAAAGTTATTTGACTGGGGAAGCCGAGCAGCTCCTTCGTCATATACCAATTTCAGAATCAAATTATGAAAGATGCTGGGCTCAGTTGGAGACCAGGTATAATAACAAAAAATATTTGTCTCACTGTATTTTGGTAAGATTGCTCAGTCAGAGGAACATAGTACAAGAGTCAGCTAGTGCTTTAAAAGAAATAATGGATACAACATCAGACTGTCTAAATGCACTCACTAACTTAGATATTGATATAACTTCATGGGATATTTTAATCATTCATATCATAACATTAAAATTAGATCCAGACAGTAGAAAGGATTGGGAACTAAAGGTAACTAGTAATACTGATTCAGATAAGCTGCCTACATTTGAACAGTTTAAAGAATTTTTAACTGGCCGCTATAGGGCATTTGAATTTTTAGGAACTAAGCCAATTAAAAATAATGTTAATGTTAGTAAGGCAAAGGTTTTTCACACAGCGACGGCCAATGCAGCCATGGTTTGTCCGTGTTGTAACAGTAACGAGCATAAAATAAGAAATTGCAAACAATTTGTTAACCAGGATGTGAATATTCGGCGTGAGTTTATGCAGGATCACAATTTATGTTTTAATTGTCTGGGACACAACCACTCTGCCAGATTTTGTAAGTGCACAGCCTCTTGTCAAATATGTAAGCGGAGACATCACTCCTTGTTGCACCCTAAAGGTGAGCAGGAGTCAGTAGGAGAAAAGGGAGATTCATTTATAAATGAACATACAAACACGGTAGGATTAGAATCTGAAAACAACGTAGTTACTTGTTTTTCGAAAGGTTTAGCGAATAACCAAGTTTTATTAGCCACGGCCCTAGTAAGGGCTGTTTCGAAAAATGGAGTTATGTTTACAATCAGGGCCCTGTTAGACCAAGGTTCTCAGGCGTCTTTTGTTACAGAGCATACTGTGCAAAGTTTAGGGCTTCAGAAAAAACCAGCTAAAGGTTTAATAACTGGTATAGATGTTAATAACAAATTATCCTTAAATTCGGTTGTTGAGGTTAAAATTCAGTCCAGGGTCGATCCATCATTTGAACTTGTAGTCAAAGCATATGTTCTCAAATCTATTACGTCATTATTACCTGGTAGGGAAACCGTATATTTAGATTGGGCTCAAGCTAGCGACATCAAATTAGCGGATCCTAGATATCATACACCGGATAGAGTGGATATGTTGTTAGGAGCAGAAATTTATGGTCAGATTTTACAAAATGGGTTATTAAAGGCTCCTGATGGTAGCACTGTAGCTCAGTCTACCTCATTAGGATGGATTTTATCAGGTACAGTAGCCTCTGCTGCTCAGAATACATCAAACATTACCGTAATGCATGCTCACCTTGGTGATGACGAAATCCTGAAAAAATTCTGGGAATCAGAAAAGGAACCAAATCAAATTAAGAAACATATACTTACCGAAGAAGAATCAAGATGCGAAGAGATATTTAAAGCTACAACTGTAAGAGACAGTGACGGTCGTTACATAGTAAACTTACCATTTAGAAGTCATGATCCGAGCTGTCAATATGGCGATACAAGAAAGGTAGCAATTAATAGGTTTTATGCATTAGAAGCTAAACTCAATAAAAACACAGATTTAAAGACAAAATATGAAGAAGTCCTCAATGAATATTTGCAATTGGGACACATGAGACAAATAACCAAAAAAGAAGAACAAAATCAACATGCAGTGTACTTACCTCATCATGCTGTTATACGGGACGATAAAGACACAACCAAGGTTCGGGTTGTCTTCGATGCTTCCTGCAAAGGAAAAAATGGAATGTCGCTCAACGATGACCTAATGATTGGACCGGGGCTGCAACCAGATTTGCGGCATTTATTGATTCGTTGGAGAACCCACCGCATTTGCCTCGTTTCAGACATTATCAAAATGTACCGAATGGTGCGTGTGGCCGACCATCATACAGATTTTCAGCGCATCGTGTGGAGAGACAGCAAACAATCTTCAATAAAGGATTATAAGTTACTTACAGTTACTTTTGGTACCTCTTCAGCGCCTTTCTTAGCAGTTCGATCGATGCAGCAAGTAGCGTACGATGAAGGAGTCAACTATCCACTTGCAGCTGAAAGGGTTCTTAAAGATTATTATATGGACGATCTGATGACTGGTTGTGACTCAATAGAAGAAGGCATACAAATCTTTAACCAAATGAACGAGTTATTAGCAAAAGCAGGATTCACTTTACAAAAATGGTCCAGTAACAGCAGTGAATTACTGGAGAAAATAATCGGGGAAAGACACTCGTTCAAAGGACAAGATGGTGTAGAAAGAGAGATCAACATAAAACAAGATGAGATATTTAAAACGTTGGGACTTACCTGGAACCGAAACTGTGACACCTTCCAGTATTCTGTTCAGTTGCCTCCGCTGCAAGAACCTGTAACGAAAAGAAAAATATTATCAGACATAGCAAGACTATTTGACCCTTTGGGATGGGTCGCACCCGTAATCATTGTTGCGAAAATGCTAATTCAAAAATTATGGGTTTCTGGGATTGGATGGGATGAGGAAACTCCATATGAAATAAGAAAAGAATGGTTTACTTACCGACAAGAGTTGCAAAGTTTAAAGAATTTTTCAATACCTCGATGGTTAAGCATGAAGCACGGTGACAAGCAAATTGACTTACACGGATTTTGCGACGCGTCAAAATCAGCATATGCTGCGGTAGTGTATGCACGGGTTGTCGATGCTGACGGTGAGATACATGTCACTTTGCTCACGGCAAAAACTAATGTTGCTCCTATAAAAACGATTTCAGTGCCTCGATTGGAATTGTGCGGAGCAGTCCTCTTAGCCAAACTCTTATCAGAAGTCTCAGAAGTGATGGGAATAAGTAAATTCAATTTGTACTACTGGACCGACTCTGAGATCGTATTAGCGTGGTTAAATAGCCATCCCAACAGATGGAAAACATTCGTGGCAAATCGGGTTTCTGAAATTTTGAGCTTAAGTGAACCTCAGCAATGGAATCATGTTCAGTCTAAAATCAATCCTGCTGACTGCGCATCGCGGGGTCTTTATGCATCAGAATTCGTAAACTTTAAATTGTGGTTAGATGGTCCGGGGTTCCTAAAGGATACAAATATTATAATCGACAAACGCAAGACGGCAACAACAAATATAGAAGAAATAAAAGTACACGTAGCATTAGATGATAATTTTATTTGGGATAAATATTCATCACTTACCAAACTTGTTAGAATAGTAGCATATTTAAGACGTCCTTTAGAGTTAAGAAAACCGAAGACTGAAAGAAAGAATCATAAGTTTATAACTGCTGAAGAAATGAGATTAGCGTTGGAGACATGCATAAGGGTATGTCAAAGTCAAAATTGTGAATGCGCCTGATCGTAATTATGAAGATGCAAATATTTCTAGCTTGAAGAGGTGGCATTTAGTGCAACAGATGACGCAACATTTCTGGCGTCGCTGGTCCAGCGAATATTTGACTACACTTTTCCATCGTTATAAATGGTCTAAACAAACTCCGGAACCCAACGTAGGGGATGTAGTGCTAATTAAAGAGGACAACTTGCCTCCTTGTCGGTGGCTTCTTGGCAGGGTGGTTGAAAAGCATCCAGGGTTAGACAACCTTACACGAGTAGTCACACTTCGCAGTAATGGTTCTACATTTAAAAGGCCAACATCAAAACTGTGTGTCTTGCCTATTGCCTAAGAATTGTATTAATAGATTAAGAGATAATTTTAAGCACTATTTAGTTAAGTTATGATTATAAGCATTGTTTAAGTTTTAATTTAGATGCATAAGTCATATTGTAAAAGTGATTAAAACTGTTTGATTTGTAAAATATAAAACGCTTTGTAACTATTAACTTTAGAAGGACATAATGTTGCACAAAATGTCCTTGGTGGGCGGAATGTCTAGCCGCACAGCAAGTAAATCGGAACACACCGCGATCGTTATGTTGTAATTAGTTCGTACATTCGTCACTAGATGGCGTTGTCCAATTTCGATCCATTTCTGAATCTCGATGTTAAGATTTTCCGCCGATAACATATGTATCTAGGATTAAGTATTTTTTACAACCACTAAACAACTACTACTACTATAACCTGTATTCTACGGTGTAATCACTACATCTACGAATAAATTCAGACTGGGGGTCAAAGTGTTGGCATCAGTGATCCACACTCCCAAGTACAGACTGAAAACCTTTTTTCATTCAAACCCCAGTTTTCTAACCCTCATGAGTTAGAGGGTTCTTCAATGTCAATCAAATTAATCATAATGTCAAAAAATTCATTAAAAATGTCAAAAAATAAATCATAATGTCAAAATATAAATCAAGAACGTCAAAAAAAAATACAATGTTAAAGAATTCATAATAATGTCAAAGTACTAATATCATTATTAAGATTTTAATTACACTATCAAAATGAATGATTTGTGTAGATGAGCCTTCCATTTTATGTGATACGTCCGTTCGCTCGCACGATCGCGGGTGACTACGGTACTATCTGCTGTGAATCTCAAGTCCTCCCCAAAAAAAACTTATTCAAAAGTTATAGGGTCCGACCAAAAGTTCAGTTTCGGTTGAGTTTCGGCAAAAAAACGAGTTTCAGTTTCGTTTCGGTGGCAAACCTGCCGAAATTACGACCGAAACCGAAACTGCATTCGGGAGTTCTCGCGCTATGATCGGTCACGTTCGGCGCGTTAAATTCCACCCAAGCGAGTATATTTTAACGAATGTTTTCTTAAATGAGGTGTTGTTATGTTGATTATTATACCAATAAGTGAAAAAATTAAGACTGTATAGCTATGTGATTTAAAGATAAAAAACTTTAAAAATAAAATCATATTGACTTCCAAACAAATAACTTTACAATTACATTCTTTTCCGAAGTCGGTGTCGAAAAATGGAAAAAAATTGGTACCAAAGACGGAAAAGAAAGTAATTTTTCGCTTTGTAGTGTTTTGATTCGGAAGTCGGTTTGATTTTTTTGTTAAAAAGATTTTTATTTATCTCTTTTTAGTTTTGGTAGGTACCTCCAAATACTATGAAAATCATATTTTATAGCCAAAGTAATTTTCATCCGGTGCCCCTATTGCCCTGGCGCCTGTGTGCGCCGCACACTGGGGTGGCTCAGCCCTGCCTGTTACACATCCCTGTGTAAACTGTTAAAAAAGCTCACACCTCCCCTGAGTCTTGCAGTACACGGCAGCTTATGACCTGCACTGTGCTACCCTCATGACGATTCCAATAAGCCCAAACACGGCTTCATCATCGGATCAGTTCGATGTTACCATTTTCATCAGTACTATTTATTTATAAGTGTTTGCTTAATCATAGTCGGTTAGCTATTCGATATATCTTATACCTTGGGTATCCGGTGGCTGTCCGATGACGTACGGAAGTACGTCACGTATTTACTTGATACAAAACACTAAAATGTGCTGAATCTAATAAGACTTATATTCTAAAATCATCAAGTAATACAAGAATAATTGTCGTAAGCAAATAATTGTGATAACACAAAGAAAATCAAATTAACATATCAACAATTGTTTTGAACTTTACCATCGACTACAATTATTGAAATAAGTTGCCCAAAATCAATTGGTGCGTACACTGAGTACTCAATAAATTATGTTTCGATAGTAAAATCACTTAAATTAGTAATAAGAAAACAAATTATTATAAATTCTGTTGACTACCCGCAATCTTAATTGATAACCAACTCCGACATATATATTATATACGGTCGAATTGAGAAACCTCCTCCTTTTTTGAAGTCGGTTAAAAAATAAAGACTGACTGATTTTATTAACGTTTTCTTTATTTTTCCCTCAAAACATGATCCTAGCAAGGAAGTTTCGGTTTCGGCCGAAACTGAAACTGTTGCCGAAATTCGATTTCGGTTTCGGTCGTAAAAATCCAGTTTCGGTCGGACGCTAAAATGTTTCAGAAAGGAGTGTCAGTCCATCGTTCAACCGGTAATTCTATAAACAACTAGCGGACGCCTCGTGGTTTCACTTGCGTAGTTCCCATTCCCGTGGGAATACAGGGATAACAAGTAGCCCATGTCACCCGGGGTTAGTGTAGCTTCCCAACGGCGAAACAATTTTTGAAATCAGTGCAGTAGTTTTTAAGTTTATTCGTTACATACATAAATACAAATCTTTCCTCTTTATAATATTATAAAGTATAGGTATATATAGATTAGTATTGATAGGATATATATTATTTAAAAATCAATGATAAACAAAGAGAGCAATACAAGCATGTGACGTCACAAGCAAGTAACGCCATAGGGACTTTGACCCAATCAGTACAAACAACGTTTTGCGTAATAAGGACAGACGAATATCATCAGAAGCACTTTTTCGTTGGTAGGAAATTTTCGTTTGTAGGTAGTCAAATACTTTTTTTCGCTAGTATTCGTATTAGTATTTCGTGATATAAATAATGCAGACTTTTCTAGGACAATTGCTGATTAGATCACTAGGCCAAGTGTCTTTTTAGGCCAAGGTATGTTGTTAACTTTCAGCTATCATATCAATTGCTTATTATAATAGTGCTATTGATAGATACCTCCCAGAACAGTCTACTCAATTTCAACATTCAAACCGGTAATTTATGAAAAGCCACTTGTAGATGAAGAATTGTTTTCAATGGAGCTGGAACGCTGTTAAATTCTTTACAATGCATGTCCTCGAAATTAGCGTTTTCCAAGCAGCCAAACTATGCGGAAAGTGTCACTTATTTTCACTAGTGGTTTTTACTTTTATGTTTTTTTTTTAATTCTTAACTCCAACGTCAACCTGACGCATAGAGTTTTTATTATTTGAGAAAAGTTTTAAAAATTAGTTAAGTACAGATTATCATTCATATAAAAGGTAAAATAAAACTAATACTTCATTAAACGCGTTTTTAATTACTCTAGATTTAGTTTTTGATCAATAAATTATTAATTTTAAACATTCATTAAATATGTTTGGTAGAACGTATATTTGACTCGTGCCTATTTGCGTAGCTATTTGCACATGCGCAGTAGATATGCCCGAGGAACTTTTAGTTAATCTGTGGTTATGCTAAGCGCGCTTGAATAAGCCCGCCATTTTATTAATTTTTACTTGGTTCAGATATAATTTTTTATTTCCTCGCACAATGCATAGTAAAATGTTGTATGATACACGTACGTAAGATGATTTCCGACTCGTGTCGATTTATCCACTCATCGGAAATCACCTACCTTCCGCACTTGTAGCATAAATAACTATTTCATCCCATCTATTCGAAAAGGACGGCTTGGTTCGCCTTTAAGTGCCACCACCTTTGGGTGCCACCTTTTCTTTAAGAAACTTTTAGCGGGCAGTAATGAGTTTTAAGCTATTGCATAGCTTTTATCGCGGGCTTTGAGCTTTTATCGCGGGCTTTGAGCGCGGCGACCGATTGAGCGCGAATCAAGAAAAAACAAATTTTTTCGTAACGAAAAAATGCCGTAACGAAAATGTTCCGTAACGAAAATAATCCGAGCTGCTCCGAAATCGGACGATGGATTCCGAGTGTGGTGGGTGAGGGGGGAGGGGCAGGAGTGGTTTGTTGCGCGATTTTATAGAAGTTTTATTTTGATATTTTTAGACTGAAGCAAAAAAAAAATTGCGGGGGGAAGGTAAACGGGGGGGGGTGTTATGCTATCTTGTTCTCCGGCTTGAAGTGACGGAGAGTAGGTGGGCAGAATTTTTCTTAGAATTGAGCTAGCTCCAGCCGTTTCCAAGATATGGGACTTTTTAGTTTTTATGATTTGGTCGCCGGTTCGTTCTTGGTGGCGGCTCGAGGTTGGTTCTAGAAAAGTGTTGGCTCGGGTCGTCATGTGATGGAGGATTTTGTCTGTCTGGCGTTTAATAATATTGGTAATCAAAGAAAACGACCTTATGTCCCTAAGAATACGGGTCACTTTTGCGTGGCAATTAAAAGTGGCCTTATGCCAGTAGTAATAAGGGTCACTCAGAATTTGGTGCGCGTTTTCCAGTTCGGACGTTCGGTTCCGGTTGACAAGGAAGTTTTTATTCTTGCTAAAGAAGTTTTTACAACTGATGGATGAACATTTTTTAATTGAGATATAAATAAAAAATAAATAAATAATTATAATTGCATAAGTTGATAAAAGACGGCTGGGCGGCGTTCGGGAAGTTGCGTGGTATCTTCTCGTCCAATTTACCGCAATGTCTCAAGAAAGAAGTCTATGACCAGTGTGTGTTGCCAGTGATCACCTATGGGACCGAGACGTGGTCGCTCACAATGGGCCTTATCAGAAAGCTTACAGTCACCCAAAGGGAAATGGAGGGCTATGCTCGGAATTTCCTTGCGTGATCACGTCAGAAATGATGATATCCGCAGGAGAACCATAGTTACCGACATAGCCCGAAGAATTGCCAAACATAAGTGGCAGTGGGCAGGGCACATTGCTCGCAGAACGGATGGCCGTTGGGGCCGAAAAGTTCTGGAATGGCGAACGCGAACCGGAAAACGATATGTTGGAAGGCGTCCCATTAGGTGGACCGATGACCTGGTTAAGGTTGCGGGAAGGCGCTAGATGCGAGACGCACGGGATCAGTCAATGTGGCGACGCCTGGGGGAGGCCTATGTCCAGCAGTGGACGCGTCTTTCGGCTGAAATGATGATGATGATGATGACCAAAATAAATAAAAATATGAATTGATAAAAATACTTAAATAGAATACTATTAGTGAAAACAGAATCAACATTGATTGAAAATTAAAAGAGATATAACAATTTAAAGAAATTTGGCCTTCTCTACGAAAACGCCGTTTTCTATGGCAGTTGTATAGGCTATCTGACGTCATGTAGCACGACGGACTTTTTATTTCTAATGCTTTGCAACTTTGACGATCTATAACTTCAAGATCAACAACTTCAACTTCGATCACGATATTTAATAAAATCTTTCATTTTTGTTTACATTATACTCGTAGTAATAATTATTTAATTTAGCAAATAAAAAAATACGTATGCATATTCCCTATTATCATAGTCTTGCTTGACATTCAAAAAGATTTTCTATTAAATTTACTTTGAAAAATAAAAAATTTGGGTTTGAAAAAGGGTGGGATGTTTACCTCATTTAGCCTTTTTTATTTTACATTATTGCGTCATATTGTGTTTAGAATATAATCATAAAAGGTAATTATGTATTATTCGATTAAAATATACATAATTCATATTTCATTGATCATAAATAGGTACCTATCTACTAACCGATAATAAATTATTGTGTAAAATCTGGCAAAATGTTTCTAACTGTAAATATTTTTAATAAAAGTAGGTATTTTAAAATTGTTTTAGTTGTTTTATTTTGTAAGTATTGTACTTGGTAGCACCTCACTAGTCGAAGGGCGCGCGGAGCGTCGCGCGCGTCTTTGCCTTACGCACACATTCACGGAGCGCATAGAACACCTAAAATCTATTACCGCCAAAACCTCGGTGTGCCCTTATCAAGCGACATGAAGGATGGAAGTCGAGTGCTGTAGCAGAGGGGTATATAGAAGATTCCATTGAGAACAAGGCGAAAACATGTGAACGCATCGTGGAAAACATTAAATTGCAACCTTCAGTTAATGCAACCTTCAGTTTTGGGGGCAGTCAACTAATAGAGAACTTATATTCAGGATGCAAAAAAGATGTATACGATCAATGTGTGGTCTAAGAACAACGGATAGTTGCGTTCCTTACTTTAAGAAATTAAAAATACTGACTTTTCCATCTTTGTATGTATTGGAAACTGCATTATTTGTAAAAGCAAATCAACAATTATTTCAAAAATTCGCAGCAGTTAAGAGAACCCCAATTCGTGCCCAATATGAGAATCTGTTATGTCAATACAAGTGTAAAACTGCTTTATTGAAAAAGAGTTTCTTTGGTACTGCTCCGGATATTTATAATAAAATACCTGATAATATTAAATGTATGCCTCTAAACAAATTTAAAAAGTCCCTTCGGGGGATATTACTAGAGAAGTGCTATTATAGTGTAGATGAATTTTTAAACGATATTTCGCTTGTATAAAACTCTTAATGTGTTTTTGTTTTTTGTTAGTCTTACTCTAATTGAATAAAAAATTTGACATAGGTAACGATTATTGATGGATTTTTAAATTGTGATATAGTGATTTTTAATTGAATTTAAATTGTGACATAATGATTTTTTATTGAATTTAAGTTTTGACATTGTAATTTCATTTTAATTAAAATTTTGACATAGTGATTTTTTATTGAATTTAAATTTTGACATTGTAATTTCAATTTAATTTAAATTTTGATATTGTACTTTATTGTTTGTCTAGTGCAACTAATTTTGTACGCCATAAATGGCAAAACATGTTATCCACCTCATATTAATATAAGACCTTCTTACTGTACTCATGTTTTACAAAATAAATAAATCTATCTATCTAATCTATCTATTAATCCATCCATGCCACTGTCGCCGCACCCTTCTACATCCAAACGTCACATTTTCCTCAAAATGAGCCAGACCTGGACATTATTTCAAACACGCAGATATAAAATCTACAACAATCTCTAATCCTAATAAAACAGTAACAATAAATTTTCATAATTGCGAAAATGTCTCAAATGTAAATATAAGTTTTTAGTGGTTTATTATTAGATACTATTTAATTTAAATTTAGTTGTTACTCTAGATTTTATTAAATAATAATATTACAATAAAATATGAGGCACCTTTTATATTCTCATGGTGGGTGATGAAAAGTAGAGTGTATCACTTGGGCACAAAATATATTTTTGGCTCGGGTGACGTACTTTGAATCCCTCGCTACGTTCAGGATTCTATTCTAGAATCCCTCACTTCGCTTTGGATTAAAAAAAGCATCCTCGCCGTAAATATATTATTTTGCTCCCTTATGATACAATCTACTATTTCCTCCGACTTCTTCTCTTCTTTTTATTTCATGTTTCCTGGTTTCCTTGTTCCAACTTTGATATGGCTAGGATTAGGTTTTCTATGAGTGGGTTAACTGAGATGAATACTAAAAGAGAAGTTTGAAAGCAGAACACATCTGGCGACGATCCCAAATATGAATTATTTTGTATCTTGAAAATAAGAACAAAATCTACCCAGATTTGCCAAATAGAAAATAGCACAGGACAAGATAAAAAATCTGTCAAAGGATAGGAAACCAGATAAACTCATTCTAAGTAAACACAATTTTATCATGTGTCACAATGTGCACTCCGTAGATCAAGCGACCAATCACGCCTGCCCGCACGGCCGCGGCGCCCCGCGTTCGCCTCGTGCGCCAATAGCGAGAGAGAACGTCAGAGTGCCATTGAGAGCTCCAAGTGCACAGCTATTTTGACCATGTAGTAATAAGAACTTAACTACCTACCGTAAAGAAAAATCCAGTAGGCGAACGCACATACCTATAACTTCATCACAATTATTTTGTGTGACAAACGTTTTTATCGTTTCGCAATATTCCGCCACGGCCTGATGAACTTCGTGTTAGACACCGTGGATCGCTGGATCGCACGTCGTGGATCGCTTCAAAACACAGAAAAGAAAGCCTACAACGCAGTGATTGGCTCGACATTGTCATCCCCTGGGATATTGAGAGGATTTACCAATCCACATATTTCGGAAACCTATACAGGTTTGCAGACCAATATGATTTTCATATTGGCGCCCTTCAAAAACGCAAATAAAAAGTACTGGTATTCAGCTTCAGGTTAGGCTAGAAGCAAACCAGAACATAGTGGCTAGGCAGTTGACCGGGAAAATATACGGGCTGATTGATGATTCGGTGCCATTCTGACCGATTCAGATTTCGAATGATCGTACTTTTCAAGTATTTTCGTGAATTTGCCACCTATTGACCAAAAACTGCTACTTGACTGATGGAGGTGCCCCCCAAAAGACATTTTTTCTTAAACTATTCCCGGCAACCAATTGGAATTACAAATAAAATCACTCGTGAATCACGAAAATATTAAATGTATCGTGTATTAAAAGAACTAACTGGCGCATAGACAGGTAGTTTGATGTTTGTAGCTCCCCTTCTAGTGAGTACTACTACACTGGCATCCACATCGTTCACCGTTCACCTTCCAATTTCCAAAATAAAAAAACTACCAAATTTAATCGTGTAAACATACAGGCAAGCAAGTGATTTTTTCAAAGTCAGACATACCTTTCTTTTCTGCTCCATTTAGTAAATAATTTAATACATTTTTCTGAAGTTCATCTTTAATTGTTGGTTGACTTCAGATACAGAAACCACCTCAGAATGCGTATCAAGTATTGAGTTTGCACTCCTTTGACCCAACTGCCTGTAAAAAGAGTCTCAAAAGATGTTCCGGGAGACTTCCGACCTCCAGGCCGTTATGTTGTAGACTGGATGCAGAGTGCAGAAGACTCGCATTGTAATGTAGCTTGGGAAAGGTCAAAGTGCTTCAGCGGACTGCCATAGGGTGAGCTGATTGATTGCTCGGCAATATGATAGCTGAGTTTACATTCCAGTGACAATCTTGCATATATGATATTTGATTTGTTTCTCTTTCTCAGCTTTCACTTGTTTTTATTATTACTAGTATTATTTGACATGTAAGCAAGCATCTTTGAAGATGAGAAATAAACTGATAGTATTTAAGCAACAGTTGAATCGACTTGGGATCCAGATCGTGCCCTCAACTCAAACATAACATGAAGTATTCAAGTCATCTCTTAGTGAAAACTTACATTCTCTTTCATACTGGTAAGTGGCTATTTTGTTAGAGACGGTTAGGTAGTTCGTAATTGTGTAAAATGCTTTTGCATTACCATACCTATAATCAAATTCAATTCTGACACCCTCTTCCCTCCTCAAGCAAAATTGTACCTACATATTGTTGCTATAGGCAACTTATTTAAAACATTTTAGATCGCAAATTTATTGAACAGAACCGATTTTTTTAAATATTTTCTATTATTGAAGTGTAACACCTTGTATCTTTAGATATGTACATATCTATTAAACCCACGTATAAGAGCTACGGTTTCAAATTCAAACTCAAATTGTAGTAAATTTTGTCAGATTAACAAAATGTTGAACAAAATTCATACAGCTGTCAATGTAGCGCGCGTCACTGATCTTATCGCATCGACAGATACCCGCAGGCTTATTACGTATCTTTTGCAAGAGCAAAACGATAGCGATTTTTGCGCAATAATTGCTCTTCCATACAGAAGTTTTAGAGTTGTTGGCGGTTTTTATTTTAAATAAGTGCATTTGACAAACAGTGATCGATTAGTTAACGATTGTGTAGGACCTACCATACCTACACTGCAGGTAATTCCGACTTTTATGACATAAAGCGTTTGATCGCTATCGTTTTGCTCTTGCAAAAGATACGTAATAAGCCTGCCGTTTTCGCGAAAAAGTAAACATGACGCAGTTATTGTTATTAATATTTTGTACGATGAAAAATACTTATTTGTGCACCATAGTTCTATCAAAACTTATTGTGAAGTATATTAACAGACAATAGACGCCTTGTGTATCGACTAGTACAAACACTAGAAGTGAAGAGACACTTGTGGATCCGGAAAATGGTGACGATGTTGAGTTCTGCTGCCACTGTAATGCTAGGAAAACCCTTAAGAACCACCGCGTGTGGGTGGAAGACCAAACCGGGTCGTTTGGTCTTCCACCCACACGCGGTGGTTCAGGAACTTTATATGCTTTAAATGCAAAAAAAAATCAGCAGTGTAATTATTCTGTAACGCAAGGGTATCATTTGATTACACCAAATTGGTCGGATTTTCAAAATCCCCGTTATAAATCAGCGGCGATTCATTAACCGTGAATTAAAAACTTGTGCCTGTAGTGAGGTAAACAACATTAACATTTATAACCCAGCAGCCATCTCTAACCCAGAGAGAATATTCTCCCACAACGCCGAAACTGAAAAAACAATACGTAAAAACAGAAAGGATGAGCACGAAGCAAATCTGAAATCATTTACCAAACTTGAGGCTGAACGCCATGATGTTGCCAGGCAAAACCGTTTTCTGTGGTCGCAACTGACGTCCCAAAAGCTAGCGAACCGAAATTAGATGCTATTCCCACATGCAGTAGCAACAATAATGCGAGAACACGAAGGCCATCAAGCGACCCACCAAGAGAAGGTATTCTTTTGAAACAAGCAAGAATCGACGCGGGTAACTAACGACGGTCGGCCAACGTTCAGCAACACTCGACAGCAACTACGAGCAACCAGAACATACAGGACGTGAGACAACGCATCTTATGCCCGGCCCCAACACCCAAAACGCCACAGCAAATAAGGCACGTACGCGAGCTACCAACAAGTCACCAAAGAAAAATCACCCGCCTATTGTCTGCCACCGAGTACAATGGACAACCGCCAGAAAGTATTGGAATGGCTAAAACTAACCGAAAATGAATACTACACATACGGCACAAAACAAGAAAGGAAGTCGCCAAAGGATGCGCTGTTGCATCTGTTTTCACTCCGGCTGAAATCATAGAAGATATCAGCCAGTATCATGGGATCTGTCCTGAGAAAGTAATCCCCCTACGGGGATCGGCGCTCATTCTCATTTTGTCGGGTGGCGTCTCAATGTAAGATATTCGCAGCATATTATATATATATAAAAGCGAAAGGTAATAGTAGGTCTAAGGGCTCTCGCAAGTTTGTATGAAAGTCTTTAATTTTTTTTACTACTAACTTAAAATTTGGCAGGAAGATAGTTTATAGTTAGTAGACGTCCGCTAAGTACGGATATTGCAACAGGGCCGGATTTAGGGGGTCTAAGGCAAGTTTATATAAAACTCCATCATTTTTAAAGCATCAAACTTAAAATTTGGCAGGGAGGTAGTTTATAGTTATAAGACGTCCGCTAAGCACGAATTTTGCGACAGGGCCGGACTTAGGGGGTCTAAGGGCTCTCGCAAGTTTGTATAAAAGTCCTTAATTTTTTGAACTACAAACTTAAAATCTGGCATGAAGGTTGTTTACAGTTAGTGGACGTCCGCTAAGAACTGATTTTGCAACAGGGCCGGATTAAGGGCGTTTAAGGGCTCTCGCAAGTTTGTATGAAAGTCCTCCATTTTTTGAACTACAAACTTAAAATCTGGCATGAAGGTTGTTTATAGTTAGTAGATGTCAGCTAAGAACGGATTTTGCGACAGGGCCGGATAAAGGAGGTCTAAGGGCTCTCGCAAGTTTGTATGAAAATCGTTAAATTTTTGTAATAAAAACTTGAAATTTGGCAGGGAGGTATTTAATAGTTGGTAGACGTCCGCTAAGAACGGATTTTGCGATAGGGCCGGTTTAAGGGAATCTAAGGGCTCTCGCAAGTTTGTACGAAACTCCTTAATTTTTTTTGCTTCACACTTTAAATTTGGCAGGGAGGTATTTAATAGTTAGTAAACTTTCGCTAAGAATGGATTTTATGTCAGGGCCGGATTATTGAGGTCTAAGCACTCTCGCAAGTTTGTATGAAATTTCGGTTTTTTTTTGTACTACCGTCCTGAAATTTAGCAAGTCTAGAGTTTATGAGTAGGAGAAAGAATTTCGTGATAATCTATATCTTTTTTCTAATTGGTGCCTTATAAAATATTGCTTAGTGTGATAGGCATTTTCTGTTGACTGAAATATAAAAATAGTTTGCGTTAAACATCAATAAACTTTATATCTTCATAACCACGCGGACGAAGTCGCGGGCAACAGCTAGTGGCATATAAAGTTAAGATTGAAAAATACAAAGTGAATGTCACGACGGTAACACAATGCAAGAGATGCTTGCACTTTGGACATGTAGCTTCACACTGTGGCCAAAGAGAACGAGAAGCCACTATCACCAACGAAAACGGCAACAGCTATGAAGTGTGTTCTAACTGCAAGCAAACGGGCCATACAGCAAGACAGGCAAAATTACCAATTTTTTGAGAAGAGTACAAACGACAGAAGGAACGCAGAGAGGCCTTCAACAAACAACAACGTGAACAGTCAAAAGTCTTCAGACAAACACAAACTGAGACGTCAACCAAACCTTTGAACACAGTGCAGCCCGGAGTCACTTTTGCACAAAAGGTATCGAACCGAAGCGTTGCAAATACAAACAGCCACCACTATAAAAGGGCTGGATAATACTGACAATTTACTGTCGATGATCAAAAGAATAATGGAGCAGCAAAACAACATGCTGCAGATATTTGCTCAACTTCTCACTAATGCTCAACAACAATGACAAGAAGCGTACCACAACATTACGGTTCCATCACGCAAATATGCAAAGTTACCAAGGAAAACACATCCACACATTGTAGTAATCAACGAATGTGTGGTTGACTTTGAGAAGTATAAATACAATCTCAACGATTACAACAAGCTTACCGACCAGCGCCAAAACCACCTCGGAACTGTAATGTAAAAATAAGTACACACCCTGCTTGCGGGACAGAACTGTAACACGAAATGACAAAAAATAAAGAGACTTCTGATTCTGTCAATTTAGAACTGCGAATCACCATTGTATAGGAATGGCAGAGGTTACATTATTTTTCACATCTTTCTTCTTTATTCACATAACCCCCACACATTTTTACTTGCTTTTTATTCTTAATGAAATTATACTAAAGTTTTCTTGATATTGAACAATTCATAAAAAACAACAAAGAGCATATTTTTCATAAAATTATTATTTTCACGAAATGTATGCTAACAGGTATCAAATTTTAGTTTTAAATCGTGTAATTTTGAGATAACATTGAGGTATAATGTACTATGTAACATAATTATTATCTCTATGGTAATAAAAGATGTTTTAATATTAGATTTACATTAGACCTTTCTTTTCAGGTTTACTTATTTCGTCGATGTGCGCATTAATATGTTTCTCATATTTGTTCCAGCTACTTTGGGCTCAGCTTGGCAGTATTTTACGGCGATAGGAGATATAAAACTGTACAATTCACCGCGAGAACGCAGTATGATTAATTTAAAACTATTTTATTACAACTATTTCTTTTTTTTTCTCTCTTAGTAGCCACACGATCCGATCCTTAAGGTTAAGCAACGCTTGCCGAGGTCGGTCCGTTGATGGGTGACCATCCATTACATACCAAGACTCCGTGCCTCGTAAAACACGTAAAGCCGTTGGTCCTGGCCGTCATTTCTAGAACTTTGATAGTCGATACGGATAGTCAGAAGGCCAGAAAATCGAACACCCCCAGGGGGCATCGTATCGTCAAGCGGGGGTACGATACATTGTGGCCGTCAGATAAGCAGTCGTTCTATGTAAAATACTAGTACTCAGCTGCATCCAGTTAGACTCCTGAATTTTTTACCAACGTTTTAATTTTGTTAAAGTAGTCAGCGCATAAAGTTATTAAGCATGAACAACTTTTTCCAGGGGTCGTTCACAGTGAATATTTTTTTGGTAAGTGCAATGACGCGAAAAAGATATTTTATACACACATCCACCTGGATCGCACGGATGTACTGGGAAAAGTGATTGTCCGAGTAAGTATCTAATTGTTACAATCAACTTCTTAGTCTTCTATGTCTCTCGTTTCAGTATGAACAGAACTTCACAGGGTGACTTCGACATTGGTAGATGTGTCGCAGCCATCTTGTTAAATTAGCCACCCAATTGGATGCCTAGGCCGATAGTTAATTGAACTAGAATCATTCAACGTTTAGCAACTATTGAAAGTAAGCCTTTTGAAGATGACTGACCAAGACTAAGCCAAGTGATTCAATTTTATTTCAGTTTTTTTTTCCATTGTGGCGCTGGTAGTCACCAAAACAAATATGGCGTCAACGCAAACCGTGAATGATATTTTTCGTTGTTGTGTGCAATTTTAAGTGAAATTAAAGTGTGGTATTGTCAAAATGGGGAACACCCAAATACTCCGAAATATTTTATTCCGAATTTCGATGTTCCGATTTTGAAAACTCCGAATTTCATAATTTCTAAGAATTATAATGTCTATTATTAAAAATCACGAAATTTATCTTACCGAAAGTCGTAAATGCGATTTGTTAGTTTTCCGATTTTCATACGTTCGAAGAATCAAATGCTCGAAGGGTTCTTGGTCCGTAAAACGACATTCCAATTTTCAATACTTCGAATAAACTAAAAGTCAAGTGTTGTGCTACAAAACTTTGTGACAGAAACGAATCGCTGTAAAACCGACTTCACGCAGTCTTGTCTGCCCTACCATAGAGTTTAATTTAAGCCCGCGTATAAGCGCAGGGGCGGGGCGGCTCGCGAGCTGAGGAGCAGGTGGTTTGAAGGACCGCCGTTGCGGCTGAGGCTGGCCAGCAAGCCGAAGCTGTGATAGTGAGCGTTAAAACCATCTGCGACGATAAGCTCGCGTGGGGCCGCCCAAACCCCGCAGCGCCGGAGCCGTGACAGAAACAATGCTTGCTTGCATGCTGCGTGTCTGCTTGCACGCAGCATGCCTATTTCGAATTATCATTAAGTCGGACTTTTTGTTATTCGATCTATTGAAACTCGGTATTTTGAGAATAGTAATTATAAAAGTTAGGAATATTGAAATTTAGGAATTATAAAAATAGGAGTAATGATAAGTTGGTGTCGTTATATTCGGCATTTTGAACCATTCGGAATAATGAATATCGGTATTTTGAAATTTTGTATTTGTGACTGACGGAATAAAGTTTTTGTATTTATGTAGTGTACTCGTCAAAATGGTATGAAAACATGGAGGTGCCAAATAATACTACGTCTTCTGCAAGTGTTCGCCAAATATTTGAGTCAAAACTGACTGAACTCTTAGTCACCCTAACCAAACATCACAAATTCAGCCATTTGGTTAAACGTTGCGCTTAATTACTTGGCTAGTTGTCCTTTAGCCTTTTAATTGGATGCCAGCGTTTCATTTACGGCCTAGGCGTCCAATTAGCTGGCTAATTTAACCAGATGTCTGCGACAGAAGGATTATCTATCAGACGTTGAGAGTAATACGTCCATATTTACGTTACGTAAATTGACTCACGTCTTAAAGAAAATAGTAAAACATAATATTGGAACTGAACCCTGACACCGCAAATTAAAATCGTTAGTTCCCTACATTTAGTCGTACTAGGCGCACATAGGCCTCCCACTAGGTGGACCGATGACCTGGTGAAGGTTGCGGGGATACGCTGGTTGCGAGACGCACGGGACCGGTCAATGTGGCGACGCTTGGGGGAGGCCTATGTCCAGCAGTGGACGTCTTTCGGCTGATATGATGATGATGATGATGAGGCGCACATAATAGTATGAACCGCTGAAATCTTAAAAATGTGTGTCAGGTCACTAATTTTCAACATTTCAAGTTATTTTTCAGTTTGTATTTTTGCAAACGATTGTTTTTCCCGTTTCTAGGGCTGGATCGACGTATTGAGAATGCCAACATGTATTTTATTGAGAGCAATGTCGTACGACATCGATATGATCCGAAGTTCTACGTACAGATTCCAGTTGTGCGTACCACGCATTACTTACTGCCACACACATACCAGACACAAATACCACTACTTCGAACTTTACGTACCTGATGATATGATTGGTGGTATGGACTGGGATCTCTACTTTTATGGACCAGACTCGTTGACATGGCAATAGTTCATGGTTCTCATTTTCTAGCTTTTCTATAATGTTTTCTTTGTTTAGTTCGATTTAAGTCAAGCAAAGTATGTAGTAGTTAACATTTGTATCTTAAATTGAAGGAAGATTATGAAAAACAATACAATGACAATTCAACGGGCCAAGCGGCGCGTATATAATTGCGAATGGTCAATTTTTATTGTTGTATTCTATGTTTTTTTTTTTAAGATTTACGATGTCATGTTTTAGAAAGATTTGATATGTTGTATGACCATATGATTACCGCTTTTGAATAATACATTTCGTATCGAGCATAAAAAGTCGACATTTTAACACGAGCGATGTAGGCAATTTTGACTTGAGCCGAAGGCGAACGTCGAAAGCAACATGCGAGTGTTAAAATTTTGGGCGCACGGTTGGCGCAGTGGTCGAGCGATTGACTGCTGCGCTGCGTGTCGCGGGTTCGATTCCCGCACGAAACAAATATTTGTATGACCTACAGATAATTGTTCCGGCTCTGGGTGTTTGTGAGTTTATATGTTTGTAAACGCACCCACGATACAGGAAGAAATTCCTAGTGTGGGGCAACGTTTAAAAAAATAAATAAAGCCCTTTTATGCGAGACACGAACGATTATTTTTCTACTACCTGATTAAATGCAAATAAGCTCCAACAACAATTTATTAGGAACGTTCAGACTAAAAACCACAGACTATATACGCACAATCAATGCGCGCTTTTTGGAGAGGTAATAGGTTCAGTATAATTATGCCAGTTACATAATTATCCATACAAAAGTAATTTCGTAACTTTTATTATGTAATTTTGTATTTTTTTCTTATAATCTTGTGTCATGTTCATAATTCGAAACTAATTTCTTAGGCAATGTGTTACATAATAGACAAGGTAGTAGAAAAAAATACATAATACCTAGATCTACCTAATATTTTGGCTGAACTGTAATATCTAATGTATGTAAAAAATAAAAATTTAAAAAACCACCGACATAGAAATCTCTTTACTTTTTAGAGATTACGGAGGTTTTATAAATTTTTAATTTATTTTTAATTTTGTGTTTTCAAACTACATTTATTATAATACATTCACGACGTTGTCCACAAGAGACTTGTGAACGATAAACCCGACACCACCCTGGGACTGCCGGACACCCTCTCGGAAATAGAGCAGGTTACCGGATTTGTGGATTATCGAGTCCTCCCCCTCTCTTCGGACTTCAGATAACCCTATAAAACTCCATCGCAACCTAAAAAAACAAAAAAAAACCTAAAATTCCTCTTCGAGTTCGGTGATCTTTTCGTCGGTCCGAAGTGTGCGCGTGTTGTATGTTGCCAGGCCCAGTCGTCGGTGTTTGTTGGGGTAGCCGGATCCCGTCTGGAGATTCTTGGCACCCCTTGCCATGCCGTAACCTCGACCGCTACCGTAGTCGAGGGTAGGCAGGCTGCCGGGCACTAGGGGCTATTTTTTATTTGTGCTATTCATGTGGGGGGTTTTGCCATAATCGCCACGCTTGGCAAGCGGGTTGGCGATCGCAGTATGGTTGTTATAGAAGCACAGACAACGCTGCTGCCCATTCTCTGGTTTGTCCCTTAGTCGCCTCTTACAACACCCACGGGAAGACATAGGATGGTGAAATTCTTTGCGTCCGGCACCATACGGATGAGAAAATACGCGTAGGAAAACTTTTCTGAACTCCTGATGATGAACGCAATTCGTTAGATTCAATAATGGATCAATGCAAACGTGAGGTATGTGAAAACTATGAATCCATACCAAAAAATTATGTTTTTTATTTTTTTAAGGAAGTGTTGCATTCCGGGGTATAGAACACGCCATTCTGCCATTTACATCGGTAAAAGATGCACTCTATAGAACCCGAAACAAATTTTTAATCGTTAGCAATTCAAAGTGGACAAAGTCAAAAAATTTAAGATTGCCGCATCAACTCGTTAAAGATTTATTTTTGTTTGACGACTATGTCATCGAATCAGATGACAGAATTATAATATTTTCAACATTACCAGGTCCTAAGCTCCGCGAGTATTTTCAGTATGTCACAACTATTTACGGTGATGGCACTTTTAAAGTTACACCTACTCTTTTTTATCAATTATATACCTTGAAGATTTTGAGAACTGCCCAACACTTTAAAATATTGTTTTAAATAATCAGGAGTTCAAGGATCGTTCAAAATGTTGAAGAGCTTGAAGAGGGATCTTACGGATCTCCTCTGACGGATAGGCAGCCATTTAAAGTGGAGAACGGAAGGAAGAAATGTGATCATATTTACGAAGCCTGAAAATAAGTTTTTAAGAAGTCGATCCATTTTGTTAAGAAGTTCTTGGGATAGATCAGAGTAACAAACATCAGAATAGTCGATTATAGGCAAAACAAGAGCTTGAACCAAGGTGGTTTTAGTGCTAGATGGAAGAAAATGTTTGAATCTATAGAGGGCCTCTCTGTCGCAGTGAGAATGTTACTCTCTGGCTAATCTGGGCGACCTGCTTATTCCAGCTTAACTTGTCATCAATATAAAGGCTTAAGTCTTTAACGAGAGGCGAGAGAGGGATAACGGTATTGCCGAAAATAAGCGGCAATAGAAGGCTAGTGTCCAAGTTTCGTAGAAAATACGAACTACCAATAAGGATAGCCTGACATTTACTGACATTGACAATAACCTCAAATCTGCTAGACCAGTCAGCGATTGCTTGAAGGTCAGCATTCAACAGTGAGTTGCAGTTATCCAGATTGAGAATGTCAGATTGCGCGTATAGCTGCAGGTCATCAGCATACAAATGGTAGGAGCATTTGAGGATAGTAGTAATAAAGTTAATAAATAAAGAAAATAAGAGTGGATAGAGTATACCGCCTTTTGGAAAGCCTGTTTCCAGAGCGCACCAATCAGAGAATTTCTGATCAGCACGTACCACCTGCTGGCGACCACGTAGATATGATGAAAACCAATCCCGTCGATGAAAGATCACAGTGACAGGTAGTGCTCCTTTACCAGTCTTTTAAAGATCGGTAGTGATTGCGCGCGTTTTATTGTCACAGGCAATGCATTCCATAGACGAGCGGCCTGGACAGTAAAAGATTTGTCCAGGAAGATAGTGGAATGCATTGGCATTTTGAGTTTCATGTTATCCAATGACCTAAGAACTTTCGTGTGCGAGTCACATAAAAACTGAAATCGGTTTTTGAGGTAAAGAGGGGTAGACGGAAAAAATAGTATATTATACAGAAGGGAAAGTTTTAATTCCGGCGAAGGCGAATTGGCAACCACTAGAGTTTTTTGCGGAATTCAGAAACGTGGTCATATTTGCGCAAACCGAATAAGAACCTTATACAAACATTTTGAAGTCGCTCAAGTTTATCAAGTTGTTCTTCAGTGAGGTCTAGATAGCTGGCATCAGCATAATCAAGAATGGGTAGAAGAAGAGATTGTGCAAGCGCAATCTTAGTGGCAGTCAGCAGAAAATTACGCAGTCGTCTCAGAGATCCAGCAGATGCGAATAGCTTGCAGCTAACTTCCTGTAGCTGAGCAGTCCAAGAGAAGTTCTTGTCAATGAATATCCCCAAGTTCTTCACCTTCTCGCTAAAGGGTACAACAGAGTTGTCAAAATAAACTTGGAGAAGAGTCGTCCAGTCAATCCTTGAGACCAACCTTGAACTGCCCACCACCAAAACTTGCGTTTTTATAGGGCTCACCGTAAGTCCGTGCCTCTTGCTCCAGTCGCATATACGGGCCAGATCACTATTTATAGTGAAGATAGCCTTTGAAGATCATCTGCATAAAGGTGGTAGGAAGAAATTAATTCGTTGGATATTGACTTAATAAAAACTGCGAATAGTAAGGGGGATAGAACGCCGCCCTGAGTTACCCCGGCAGAAGTACAACACCAGGAAGACAAGGTCTCTCCGATGCAAATACGTTGTCGGCGACCAAACAGGTAACTAGGAAACCAGTCAACAACCGATGGAGATATGTTAAGAGAGCAAAGGACGCCAAGTAAAACATCGAAATCCACGGTATTAAAGGCATTACTAAAATCCAGTAGAGCCAAAACCGTTAGATTGCACATCTCCATGGCAGACCTTATATCGTCCGTAATATTCAGAAGCGCTGTAGTTGTGCTATGACCAGGGCGGAAGCCGGACTGGAAGGGGTTAAGGAGATTATTTTTGGAGAGAAAGGTGCTTATTTGGTTGTGGATTAACCGTTCAAGGACTTTGGATAGGAATGGCAAGACGGATATTAGACGATACTCAGAGAAGGATGTGGGATTGGGCTTTTTAGGTAAAGGAATTACTTGAGCATCGTTCCATGAGCTTGGAAAGACATTGCTAGACGCAGAGAAATTGAGGATATGGCAAATGACGGGAAGGATAATGTCTAGCACTGGGAGTAGCATTTTACGGCTGATACAGCATCTTACGGCTGATACTATAATATTATTCTTAACTACAGCCGTGAGCATAGTTGACGATGAAAAGTGATTATTCAAATCATTCAGAGACATATGAGATGATACAGTATGAGAGGATGATTGCGTGATTCTAATTGATATAAGAAACTTCCATATGTCAGCCGGTAAAGAATTAAGGATATTTTCACAAATGTATCGGCGTTTAGAAGCTCTTACCATCTGATTACAGCGGTTTCTAGCCAACTTGTACAGGCTCCAGTTCTCCTCACTGCGATCCCTTCTATATCTTCGAAAAGCCCTGTCACGCCGTCTCATCGCCAAACGAACTCCAGGACTAATCCATGGAGCCGGAGGGCGCTTAACACGGACAGCCCTGAGTGGCGCATGCGCATCCAAAAGCTGAAGCACTGACCTGTTGAACATATCCACTTTCTCATCAACAGTTGATGCCTCAGCAACATCGACCCAATCAATAGCTTTGGAATCACCATTGAGTTTATCCCTGTTCAACCTCGCAATATTCCGAAGTAACATAATGGCAGTGGACGTCTTTCGACTGAAATGATGATGATGAATGATAATGGCAGGCCGCTGGTTAGGTGGCTTAATTTTGTCCGACAGGTAAATTAAATCATGTCTAGATAGCCCAGGGGCCGCAATTTGGCCATGGTTAGCAACTAAATTCTCGGAAGACGCAAGCATGAGATCAAGCCAGGTATCGCTTGAGTCAGGATTAAGATGAGTCTGATTGAGCGTGAGAAGTGACAGACTCGATGATTACAGGATTGCTCTTAATCTGCGCGATCTTGAGTTATCCTTCGAGAGGTCGGTGTTGAAATCGCCCATGACTATGAGATGTTTGTACTCCAAGGAAACAGATTTAAAGAGAGATTCGAGAATAGGGAAATAATCAATAGTAGGTGGGCAGTAAACTACTCCAAGAACGGCCTTAACTCCTTTGACATCAATTTCAAGGACTAAGGGATTACCGCTATAAGTTATCGGAGAAGATGATAGAATTTTGAAGGGGATGTCACTGCGCAAGTATATGGCAACACCACCGCCCGTTTTGCCAGCATTGCGATTTAAGATAAAACCGGGTAAGCTATAATGTGTAGATGGAAGTTCGGCTTGAGCCAACTTTCCGACACCAGGACAGCGTGTAACGCCACATCACAAAATAAATCCAGCATCTCAGAGTGTTGTTGAGGTATACTCTGAGCGTTCACATTACATACATTAAAACACCTATTAAAACGCTGGCACTCACCAGTTTAGACACTGTTAACTAAGAGAGAATCGTCTAAAGAAGAAAAAGACGTAGAGGAACTACGGCAAGAATGAAACGAGTCGTCGTCAGACATAGTCATTGTAAAGCATAAATAAATAGATATATAATAGATAAAATAAAATTATATAGATATTAGGCATGTGAAGGTAAAATTCACATTAATTGCATAATCTGCCGGCAGACTGTTCACAAACAAATTTATACATAATTATTAATGCATGCATCCGAACGCAAACGTAATTCGCAAGAAGTAAAATACGTGGCAGTGACAGGTGACACTGACAGCACTTGTCAACAAAAACAAAATAAACTAAATTGGGTGCGGGTACACCGAACAAAAAACTGAAATGTGTTATTGTGTGTGCTTAGCGTATATATAATAATCGAATGGGTAACAAGCAAGTACATAACAAGCACAGATAGAGAACAAAGTGGACGAAATAAAGACTGTAAACATCCAATACATAAATCGTACAATAAATATAATTTCTTCTTTGTTATCCACCTTGAGCGAGATGAAGACTGTGCCGACGCGAGTTTAGAGCCAGCATTGGAAGCCAGAGGAACTTAAATTTTGATTGTAATTGTACTAAATACTAATTAAAAGATAAAATTATTCAGAGCGTATGTGTGTTATTTTTATTCATTGAACCAAAAAAAAAGCAAATGAAAAAAGTGTCTCCGAATATAATTATCAAAGATTGCTATTACCATTATTTGAATACGGTGTTCAGAATGAGCAAAAAAATCGCTTACAATGAAACTAAGGACGGTAGCAAAATTACGCTTCATAGCACGCTTTTGGCTTTGCTACCTCCTGCCTTGATCCCAGAAGCATATCTGACTATTCATGAAATTGCACCTGAGTGGGAAATATCTCAAAAAAAAATTGTTTTTTTAACACCTAATGGTTGCAAAAAATTACAAAGGATATATTCAGCTGCCACGGTGAAAAACATCGACGACTACGAATGCAGTCGAAGGTTGGCACCGAATAATTAATTCTAAAATTCCGGCTAAACCAACATACTTCCGCAGTTTTTAACTTTATTAAAAAACAGAAACCCAGACACAAAATATAAAATTATAAAGAAATGCATATCATTGTCCTGGTAAAAAAAGAACAAAACAATATGCATTGAGATAATATGTATAGTTAATTATTACCTCAATGGCAATATGTTGAAAAAGATAGGAAAATTGCCAACATAATGACAGACTGCACCTCAAACAAAATTAAGATACTGAAATGTTTAGACATGTTACTATCATTAAATAAATAAATACTTTAACTTATGCAAAATTTTGTCTTCAACAGCCTTTGTAGACAGCGACTCCGTACGAGCGATTGCCGTTGCATACCTACATTTTATTTATCTTAAGAGGTTATGATTCCACATGTCAAAAAGCCAAGGTCTAAAATTATTAATGACAATGGCATTTTTAGACCTTCACCTTTTTCTATTTTTTGGTTTTACATTCCTTTTTGTGTAAATATTTTAAAACAAATAAAAAAGGCAAAACAAGGTCTTGACTTTACTTGATTTCACTTTGGCTATTTTGAGAATATAATATTTAGCGAATCTAATATTTTGAGAATCTGATATTTTGAGAATCTGATATTATGCGAATAAAGGGTCAAACATAAAATACCTCTATCTGATATGTTAGGGGTTAACAATATGACATGCAAAGTAATGTTAGATTTTTGTCAATAATAAATAATTTCGTAAAATATAATGTTGACACAACAAAATATATATTTTACGAAATTTATATATATTTATTTATACTTTTTATGTATTAGGTGTTCACAATTCTTATAAATAAAAAGGCATGAAGTGTATTTTTGTTGAGAGTTAAAAATCTCTAATTATAGTACCTACCTACTATTATGAAAAATAAAGAGTTTTTTTATTAAAAGATAGAGCATGATGCATTTTGTTTCTAGTCCTATGCATTACATATCCATAGACTAATTAACAATATTTTTTTAATCTATATATATAAAAGAAGAAGGTGACAGACTGACTGACTGACTCCCCCCATGAATAGCACAAATAAAAATGGTCCCTAGTGCCCGGCAGCCTGCCTAACCTCTACTACGGTAACGGTCGAGGTTACGGTATGGCAAGGGGTGCTAAGAATCTCCGGACGAGATCCGGCTACCCCAACAAACACCGACGACTACGCGACTGGACCTGGCAACGTACAACACGCGCACACTTCGGACCGACGAGCTCGAAGAGGAATTGAGCAGGTTACGACGGAGTATTGTAGGTTACCCCCAGAAGACGATTTAGGAAGTGATAAAGTGTTTTTGAAGAATATTTTTTCATGGGTTAATAAACTTGAAACTTGATTTAAATACTAACCTAAATAAACAATAAAGGTTGGCATTATTAGTTTTTTGAAACTACACCCAAAAGACGATTTAGGGGGTATTAAAGTGTTTTTGAAGAAAATTATTTCTAAGATTAATAAATTAGAAAGTTGAGATAAATTCTAACCTAAATAAACAATAAAGGTTGTCATTGGTTGGTTGTTGTTGGTTTAGTAACCATGACAGTTTAAAAACTTATAAGGTTGTCATTATTAGTTTTTCGTAACTATCCCTAGATGATGATTTAGGGGGTGTTGAAGTTTGTTTGGAAGAATCTGATTTCTTGAGTCTGTTACGGATGTGACGTCAGCCTACGTGCAACCGACCAATGCCCACCGAGCCCGCCGAAGCTAAGCCGCTATATTGAAGCCTCCTCTTCGGACAAGTCATGTCAAGCGGTGGGGATGTGTTAATATAAGCGATTGCCAGTCATTTATTTGTCTCTTTCGATTGCGAATACAAGATCTGAACAAAGCTCTGCCCGAATTTTATTTATCCGTTACAAGTAAAAAAAAAAAAAGAAACGACTTAAATACCAACCGAAATAAACAATAAAGGTTATCAATATAAGTTTTTCGAAACTACCCCCAAAAGATGATTTAGAGGGTGTTAGTTTTTATGGAAATATTAGATTTCCTTCATAATAAGGCCTATTTCCAATTTATTAACTAGTTTAAAGCGTAATTAAGTGTTTTGTGTTAAATTTTAGGCCCTATGTGCAAAATAAGTGTAAAAATTTAATTGTGTTTCATTGACAGTTACCGGCTCAAGTGAATGTTGCTTTTTCGTCTCGGTATCAGGTACAATACTATATATTTTACTTGATATTGGATTATTTGCGTTGTAATTTTTTGCCTACAATTCATTGGATCACTTTTATTACGGTTACAAGTTGATGCCGGTGACCTATATAACGTAATATAATAATAATAATAAAGCCTTTTATTCCGAAACTAGACAAAGCAAATTTACAAAAATAGTTAAAACAAAAATCACAAAATGTCTCGAATTTCGGTGTGCCTCATGGCATAGGCCTCCTCTAACAGTTTCCATTGTCGTCTGTCTTGGGGTACCCTCTTCCAGTTTGGACCTGCTGTCAGCTTTATTTCCTCCTCCCATCGGGTAAGCTGTCTTCCCCGATTTCTTTTGCCGTCCCTTGGATACCACTCTGTCACTACCTTACTCCACTTGCCTTTAGTGTCTCGCATCATGTGGCCTGTCCACCTCCACTTTTGTTGGTCTATTCTTGTTAGAATGTCGGTCAGCTTTGTTTTGGCCCGGAGATCTGTGTTTCTTATTCTATCCTGTCTCTTTGAGCCTACCATACTTCTCTCCATTGCTCTTTGACACTTGGCAAGCTTTTCTCTGAGCGATTTGGTGAGTGCCCATGTCTCACACCCATATGTTAAACATTGGAGTATACATGAGTTGAACGTCTTTCTTTTCAAAGTCATGCTTAGGTCTTTAGACTTCATTATCTCCTTGAGAGACCAGTATTTTTTCCAACCAATTGCAATCCTCATATTTATTTCCTGGCTAATTTGGTCTTTGGTAGAGATGACTTGACCAAGGTATATGTAGTCCTCTACATAAGTCAAAGCTTCTTCTTTTATTTTTATGTCTACTCTTAACGAGTTAGTCATTAGTTTTGTCTTGCTGTAATTCATTTTTAGCCCAATTTTCTCGCTTTCCTCGCTCAGACTTTTTATCATCGTTTGCAAGTTTTCTGGGCTTTCTTCGAATAACACTAAGTCGTCGGCAAATCTGAGGTGGTTCATTTTCAAACCATTTATGTTCAGACCAAACTTTTCCCAGTTCAAGTTGCGAAATATGTTTTCCAGAACGGCAGAAAACAATTTTGGAGATAGTGGGTCACCTTGCCGTACACCTCTTTCTATGTGGAATTCGTTTCCCAGAGATTCCAATTGAATTCTAGCCTTGCTGTTGGCATAAATGGTTCGAATGATGTTAATGTATGCTGCTGGAATTCCTTGTTGATTTAGAGTTGCCCATATGTCAGATCACATCATCACATCATCAGCCTATTAATGTTCCCACTGCTGGGACACAGGCCTCCTCTCTGTGAGAGGGAATGGGCCGTTACCCACCACGCGGGCCCAGTGCGGGTTGGTGGATGTCACAAGTCTTCGAATTGTTGGTTCTAGGACATGCCGGTTTCCTCACGATGTTTTCCTTCACCGTTTTGAGAGCAGTGGTGATGAAATAATTTACACAAAGTAAAGCGCCCGCCTGGGCTCGAACCCACGACCTACAACTTGTAAGTCGCGGCCGATACCACTGGGCCACCACTGCTCAACTCCCATATGTATTCGTGACTTAAACTATCGAAAGCCTTAGCGTAGTCAATGAAGGCAATATATATCTTTTTATTATATTCTTTATATTTTTCAATGACCTGTTTGACTGTATGGATATGGTCAATAGTCGAATACCCTTTTCTGAAACCTGCCTGTTCAACCGGCTGTTGTTCATCCAACATTGGGCTCATTCTATCCAGTATGACCTTTGCAAATATCTTGTACACATTTGACATTAGGCTAATTGGTCTATAATTTTCAATATCCTCTTTATCGCCTTTTTTGTGTATTAAGATGATGTGAGATTTAGCCCATCTTTCAGGAATATCACCGCTCCTCAGAATCTCGTTAAATATTTGAGTTAGAATGGGTATCAGTTCTTCTATTGATCCCTGCAGCAGCTCATTTGTGATTCTGTCTGGTCCAGGAGATTTTCCCACCTTTTGACTCCTAATTGCTTTCTCTACCTCTTCTGGTAAAATTGAAGGTACGGTTTCTAGAGTGGTTTCAAATATTGATTCGGCATGTCTTTTTCTTGCTATGTTTGGTGTATGTTTTGCGTATAGTTGACGGTAGAAGTCTGTTGCTAATTCACTGATGCTCTTCCTATGTGTAGTGATCTTTGACCTCCTTTTAAGTTTTGGTATCCACTCTTTTCCTGCCTCCCGTAGTTCCTTTAGTGCTTTTTTGACACCACCTGTTTTTTGTATATGGTATTCGAGGGTTTGTAGTCTTTTGATTTTACGGTCCCTTCTGATGCTAACTTTTATTTTTTTACTTGCCTCTGTTATTAATTTAAAATTGCCTTTTTTTACTTGGGTCTTTATCAGTTCTTCCCTTTCCCTTATCAGTTGAACAGTTTGGTCGCTAAGTTGATATTTTTTACTATTCTCTTTCCTGTTTGAAATCAGATGGTTTTGTATTTTTTTCTCTAGTATATCATATTTCTGTGTCACTGTTAAATCCTTCGTTGCAATATTTTTTGTTTCTTCTATGTACTTTGTGCTTTGTAGGTCTCTCAATTGGTCTTCAAATCGGTTGGTATTAATGTATTTTCTAGAGGTTTTAAGGGGCCACTTTCGTAAGGAGCAGCGTATCATGCGGTGGTTTGTGTTAAAGTTTAGCTTACTTATAACGGCAGTGTCTGTAAATGCTCTGGGATGATTGCTTATTATATAATCAATTTCGTTCTTGTATGATCCATCGGGGGAAATCCAAGTCCATTTGTTTTTGTTATTTTTCTTGAAAATTGAATTCAGTAGTATTAAATTATGTTCCATAAGAAATTCTACAAGTTTCTGGCCATTGCAACTTCTCTTACCATGACCGAATTTTCCAAAGACATATTCTTCGTTATTTTTTCTATACCCCACTTGTGCATTAAAATCTCCCATTAAGATAATAAATTTATCCGAGTTATTTTTTATTGCTAATGACATCTCTTCATAGAACGACTCTAACACTGACAATTCAGCTTGCTCAGTTGGGGCATATACTTGTATAATTGACCAAAGCTTTTTATAGCCCGGCAGTCTAATGTTAAGTACTGCTAACCTGTCTGAAATTCCAATAAATTCTTGTATATATTGTTTTAGGTACAATTTAATCAAAAACCCTACTCCTCTCTGGCCTGCTGTTTCACCTTTGTGATATAAGATATAATCTGTATATTCTTCAATTTTTTCGCCTAGTCTTCTCATTTCACTTATACCCAGTATGTCGAATTTTATATCTTCTAGAGCTTTGTTTAATTCCATCAAGCTTTCAGGTGTCCTAAGAGTTCTCGTGTTTAGTGTTGCAATGTTAAATACTTCACATCTTTTAGTTAGAGGGTGGTGGTCTAGTTCTCCCGCGGGGACCAGCCGTGCTGGGAGACATTTTGTTGTTAATCGTTTCTCATGTTGCTGTGATTGTCCGGTTTAGTGGTGCTTGATCTCTAATTTTTGTTTGATGTCTTGTCCGAGAACGAGATTGATCGCCCCCGTAAGTACTGAAAAGCATCCAGCTTCTTCATTTTTGGGTCGTTTTTAGTGCTATCACTCTCGTTCTTGGGACTTGGAGTTTCAGATCTTTTCCTTTTTTCGTTTTCATTTTCATTTCTCCCCTTGTTTCTGTTTTCTTTATTCTTTAAATAGGTTTCCTTGGGTAAATCATGTGTTATATAAGTATTGGTTTTCATTTTCTTTTTGTTTTTCAGAATCTGGATCTTTTTGCCAAGGGTCGTGGTAGCAAGAAGAATTGGTCTTATCTTACCGTCTTTATTTCCTTTTTTGCCCAGTCTCTGGACTCTATCGATTTCTCCTTGGTTAAGCTGCACCTCTATATCCGTTAGTGTAGATGTTACCAAGGTTATTAAATCCTCCTGATTTTCGTCCTTCAATTCTGGGACCCCATGGATTATTACGTTGTTCCTCCTTCCATTCATCTCAAGGATTTCAATTTTTCTGTTTAGTTTCTCAATTTCGTTTTTCAGTTTCCCATTTTCTTCTATAATAGGTTTAATTTTTTCGTCGACCTTCTGTAGTATAGCTGTGGTAATATTTTCAGTTATTGTGTTCGTTTGAACATTAAGTTGGTCTGCCATTTTAGACAAAAGCAGTGACATCTCAGGTGACAATTGTGCAGACATCGTGCAATAACAAAACGCAGCTCAGTAAATTTTTCTATGTTTCCGAACGCAATTCTTTTAATTTTTATTAGGTTGGTAATGTAATAAATTCTATACTGATTCTTTCTGGTATGCTGTTTTGACAGATAACCTCAACTTCGGCGAGATGTTTTATGCCTTCGAGTAGACTTTATTGGCGGGATCTTGTTGTTTTTCTGTTGTGATTCAATGCACATTCACACAAAATAATCTTCAGAACGGCACTTTTGTAAGTAGATCTTAATAAATCCGTACACTTTTTAAATAAAACAGGGGAACGTTATGCAAAGTGACTGACGTAAGTAAACACCGGAACCGGAAAAAAAAAAAAAAATATATATATATATATATAACGTAAACATAACCTTAATTAGTTTGGTGACAGAACTTCTTTCTTTTCGATCTAAATTTAATTTTCCATTCAACTAATCATCTGTTACTCAATCCACTACTCTTTTCCAATCTCTTCTCTTTTCTCTTTAATCATGATTATGACTCGTAGCGCGCGGGCTCGCCTAGAAGAGACCAAACTCAGTCAGGCTTTGAGCGAATTAAAGGCGTCTCAGGAGCTCTGTGACCAACTGATTAGGGAAAAGGATGAAAATGAAATAAAGTTCCTTGGTGACCTTGACAGGAATAGTACATTAAAAACGGAAATGGCTCAGTTATATATTCAACACACTGATGCCATAGCAGCCCAGGACAGGCTCCAAGTTGTTGTGGACGGGTTCAGCCAGTGTAGCAATGGGTATGAACAAGCTCTTAGTCAAAAATATTTACTACAACAGCAGCTACATGAGGCTCAAAGTCAGATTGAACAACTTGAAACTACAAATCTAATCATCACTGCCTCGTTGAATCAAAGTCTATTCAATGAATGGGTGCCTGATGCCCCTTCAATGGTTACAGCAATAAACCCCTCTTACACAATAGATTTAACAGGTCATGATGATTCAAAATCAATTAAATCATTGAGGGTAGTTACTAGTAAAAATAAAATAAAAAAATCCATAAAAATTAACATATACATAGTTTAAACTAAAAAAAATGGTAAAAAAACAAAGGTTCTTCATCAAAAATGTAAAGCTTAATAGAGAAAGGTTGCATTTACTTAAACAATTAGACATGTAATCATTTAACTTAGAAAAAAAGTGTGCGTCAGAATGGCTGGTCATCTTTATCAGTTCGCGTCAGACTGGTGACCATAAATTGCTACCTATTTGCTACTTTTTACTACCTATAGTCAAATAATTGCTACCTAACTTTGAAATATTACAAAAAAAAAAATTGGTTTTTGTAGATGTTTAATCAGCATGTAAGTACTCGTTCACACAAAGGTCCGTTTTACAGGCCCGCTTTATCGAATACGTTTTTAATCGGCGCTGACGTTATGTAAGAAATAAATAAATAAAAGGTGTGAAAACAAAAAAATAAATAAAGAGTTGGTAGGTAGGTAGGGTAGGGTAGGTAGGGTAGGTAGGGTAGGTAGGATTGGTAGGGTATATGAGTAGGTAGGGCAGGTGGGGCAGGTAGGTAGGGTAGATGGGTAGGTAGGTAGGTAGCCATTTGATGGGAGCGAAGCCACGGGGGACAGCTAGTTGAATATTAAAGACCAAAAAAGAAGTTGTAGTAACCCTATGACGCAAATGATCTCTGAAAGTCTTTCAATGGATAGTAAAATAAAATGGCTCGAATCTTGGATAAAAACCACCCCAATCCCAAATGAGGTCCACTGAGAGGACTCTTTAGCTTTAATCGGGGCTGCAGTTGGGTCTTTACAAGCGGTCTACAGCAAAGTTTTGCAATAAAGACTTCATTAAAGTTACAGAGCTTTAGAAACATCAATGTTGTCCTTGTTATTTTTGCAACTATAGCCTTTATTTAATAATGGTAATGGGTAGATGGGTAAATGTAATGGGTAGATGTATTCCTATGAAAAGAAACAATTTTATAATCGTTTTAAATTGCTTTATTTCAATAACCGTAATCCATACCCTGTAAAAATTTCAATATGATCATAACTTTTTACTTGATAAAGCTACAAGGTGGACATTGAAAGACGTGAAGGTAGCAATTGGGTAGTAATTACTCAAGTTAAAATAATAACACGAATTTGAATAATTTACATGAACGGAGAGTAGATCAGCTATCCTGATATCAGAATGGCTGGACATTTTGAAGTCCCTTTATTTTGTTTCAAAGTTAGGTAGCAATTATTTGACTATACGTAGCAAAAAGTAGCAAATAGGTAGCAATTTTTGGTCACCAGCCTGACGCGTACTGATACAGACAACCAGCCATTCTGACGCACACGAAAAAAGCACTAGGAAATACCAAACTGACAGAAGACTTACGGTATGAACTTGACCAACTACAGGAGAAACTTACTTCTATGACCATCAAATATACAGACTCTGAAAACCAAATGAGGGGATATGTATTAGCAATGAATGAGCTGGTAAGGTCACAAACTAACAAATGTGATCATTGTCAACCACCATCTGTTGAACCCACACCGGACCATTCATTGATAATATGTGATGCCACCATACCGCGGTCTAGTGCCAGTTTGCCATTAGAAATTACTAACTGTTTTCCTAAAAAGAGTGCAAATACAGAAATAGAATTATTTTGTGATGAAATTGGAAAGGATCTTGGCCACTTGTTGTCAAATAAATATCCAGGACACTCAATAATGAACTACTGTATGCCTGGTTGTTCTTTATTTGACATAATGAAAAAAGTTATAAAATGCAATTTTAACCAGGATACTACATTATAAATTTGTATTGGTAATATGGGTAATGTAAACAAAGGTGAATTATTCCAAAATTATAGATCATTGTGCAACCTTAGTTTAATTAAAAAAATTGTGATGTTCACATTCCCATACAGCCAAAGTTTGCCACAGAAAGAAAACAATCTTAGATTTGAATTGAATAGGACATTACATAATTTAACATATAGTAGTAATTTATTCCATTTAATTGACACTAACAATTATGTTGGTAATCACTTTTATTTGACAAAAGATAGTTTTTTTAATGGATAGGTACTTTCTTTCAAAGTATTGTAAAAGACAGATAGCTGTGTCCCTATCATATTATTTTTCTATTACAGCCAAGAATTTGGCTAAACAACTTGCGTCTATTGAGCAATGCCAAGACATGTTATTTAATTCTGCCAATAATTTGGTATCAGAAATTGATATTGATATTAATTTAAATTAGAAATTAGGACAATAAGGACAACCTCTTGCAAAAGTGTACAGGATGAAGATTGCAAAATAAAATCAAATAAAAGTTTAAAACCAGTAAATAGTATTAACCTGGTGCATCAACATATTCAAGGATTTATGAACAAAGATTTAGAAGTAGAATTATTTATGAATTTTAACAGTATTGATATTCTTTGTATAACTGAACATTGGCTTAAAAGCCACCAGTTATTGTTCAATTTTAAGAATCACCAGGTGGGTAGTTCATTCAGCAGAGTTAATGCCATACATGGTGGCTCATTGATTTTAGTAAGTAACCAGCTTAAATTTAAAAACCGTAAAGATATTATGAGCCTATCTGTTGAGCGGACAGTTGAAATAGCTTGTATAGAATTGAAGCAGTTTATTGTATTAAGTGTATACTGACCCCCTTCAGGATTGTATGACAGCTTTGAAAAAGTAATGGATGAAGATTTACACAAGATTTGTAACTCAAATAAATCCATTATCACTTGTGGTGATTTAAATGTTAATTTATTAGAAAACTCAGGTTCTTGTAGTAAAATAATAAGTCTGTTTCAGTCCTACAATCTTGTAAACCTATTTTTGGAGCCCACAAGAATAACCCCTACTAGTGCCACATGCTTAGATAATATTTATACAAATGATATACCAGTCCACAAAGAAATTATAAATTTACTAGATTCTGATCATTGCGGGCAGAGGATTACTATACCAAACCAAAATAACAAAGTAGCTAAAAAGGATATCACTGTTAACCCCATAACTGCAAGTTGCTTGGCAGCTTTTAAAGTTAAACTTATTAACAAATTACCAAGTTTGTCAATGCATGCTAATCCTAATCATCTGTATGATGATTTTTTTAATATATACCGTAAACAATTTAATTCCACTTTTATTCCCAAGAATATCTCGGTTCATAGTAATGCTTCATTCGGTGATTGGGCTACCATTGGTATTCATAAAAGTAGAACACGGCTTTATGAGCTGTACAGTGAAAGGACTTATGTAAACACTGCTGAATTTAATTTTATGTTAGAAATTATTCCAAATTATTTAAAAAAGTTTGTTGTTTGGCCAAGTCACGTTATTTGAGTTCGAAGATTAAAAGCAGTAGTAATGTTATTAAAACGACTTGGAATATTATTACTAGTGAAACGGGCAGATCTGGTAACCGAAATATTGACTACAGCCTGTCTATTAATGACAACATCATAAAATCAGACTCACAAGTCGCAGTGGCTTTTGAAAATTTATTTTCAGTTATTCCCATTTCAACTACTAAATCCCTAAACTCATCACCTTCTGTTGCTGATAATAAAAATATATATATAAAAGATAATACTAAAAGAAAATGTTAATGTTTACGATTCGGCATTTCTTTTTGAACATATTACTTGTAGAGACATGATTAAAACCTTTCACACTTTAAATGTTAAAAAGTATGCAGATCTGTGGGGACATTCTGTAGAAGTTGCTAAGTCTATTATTGACATTGTCGCACCTAGTTTAGCTATTATCTTTAATAATTGTATCGACAGTGGGGAGTTTCCTGACCTAATGAAAAATAGTAAAATAATACCTTTGTTTAAATCAAGTACTTCAGACGCTACAAATTATAGACCTATTTCAGTACTACCTACGTTTAGTAAAATATTTGAGAAATTAATTTTAGAGCAATTGCAAACATTTTTTGATAAACATAAATTATTACATAGCAAACAGTTCGGTTTTACAAGGGGTCGTTCAACTACTGATGTGTTGAGGTTTTAGGACATATTTATAATGCATGGAAAGATAAGTGCGATGCCTTGGGAATATTTTGCGATTTGTCCAAGGCATTTGATTGTGTTCTTCATGAAACGCTTATCAGGAAACTCCGCCACTACGGGATTCGGAACAGCGCTCTGGCTCTTCTTACTTCATACTTGAGTAATAGGATTCAGAGCGTTGACGTTAATGGAAAAAGATCTCCCGGATCTATAGTAACAATGGGAGTCCCGCAGGGCTCAATTCTTGGCCTTTTCTTGTTACTTATTTATATTAATGACTTGCCTTACCTCATAAAGGATAACCATGATATAGTGTTGTTTGCGGATGATACCTTACTTTTGTTTAAACTTAAACGTCAGCAGCTGGTTACTGACGATGTAAATAGCGCGATCTCCAAAGTAGTTCACTGGTTCAATGTTAACAATTTACTTCTAAATGAAAAAAAAAACCAAATGCATTAAGTTTACCCTACCTCACGTTAGGCAGGTGAAAACTGAAGTGATGATAAAGGGCGAAGAATTGAATCCTGAAAATAGCACAGTATTTTCAGGCCTAACTTTGGATGCTAAGCTTCAGTGGGGTCTCCTTTCTTTGGTATTGTTCGTCAATTCGTTGAGCTCCTTAAATTCTGAGTTGAGCTGCACGGTTATTGACAAATGCGTGCACTGACTGGACAGGTCCACTCAATCTGGCTGGTTCTTTCCTCAAAAGACCATTTCAGACATCAGTCTACATGGTCTTCACATGATCTAACCAAGATTTTGTCTGGACTTTAAAAGAGACTGTGACCTCTGGGTTTGTTTCGGCCTTTCTTCTCAGAGTGGTCAGACAGGAAACGCCGACCTCATCTAGTTTAAAAAAATATGATCGACATGTAAAAGTGTTTGTATAAACCAACTTACAGAAATAACATCATTTATCATTTGTGAAAAATCTTATTTCTTGGGTTAATAAATTTGAAAATTGACATAAATACCCATCCTAAATAAACAATAAAGGTTGTCTTATAGAATCTTCCCCCAAAAGACAAATTAGGTGTAGCTAAAGTTTGTTTAAGAATCTTATTTCTTGGGTTAATAAAGTTGAAACATCACATAAAAACCAACCTAAATAAACAATAAACGTTGTCATTATAAGTTTTTTGAAACTACCCCGAATGACGATTTAGGGGGTGTTAAAATTTATTAGGCGAATCATATTTCTTGGGATAATAAACTTGGCACAAATACCCACCTTGGAAACAATAAAGGTTGTCATTATAAGTTTTTCGAAACTTACCCCAAGCTAAGAATCTTACTGGACAGGGTTTCGTTTTTAATGTGGGATTCTAGGGGAGCACTTGGGCGCGATTTTGCGGCAATTCAACCTTGAAGGAGGTGAAAAGACGGAAAATAAATTACTTTGTATGTAAATCGAATTCTTTGGGGATAAAGTTAATAATCTAAATTTTCATGACATTTTTAAAACGCCCCCTCAGATAGGGTTAGGGGTGTTAAAGTTTTTTTTGAGGAATCTTACTGCGCAATCTGACTTACATAAACGAAAAATAATAAAGGGAAGAAAATAGTGAATAGCATATTTAGGTTGTTCAAAATTCGACCCTCAACGGGGCAAAAAGGGGTTGATAAGTTTTTAGGAGAGGTTTGTACTTTTTGGCGGTAACCTATAATTTATTATTTTTTAAGTCAAATAAAGAATCTTCCCAATCCAATTAACCCTGTATATCTAAGATACCCAATTTTTTATTGATTTAATAATAGCTTATTTTTGGTCATTGTTGAAATTTTTGGAAAAGCAACCTTTCTCCATCATCATTATTTCAGTCAAAAAACGTCCACTGCTGAACATAGGCCTTCCCCAAGCGTCGCAACACTGATCGGTCCTGTGCGTTTTGCATCCACCAGACTACCGCAACCTTGACCAGGTCGGACTTCCTACTTTGCGTTTCCCGGTACGCAGTCGTAAAATTTATTATTATTTAAGTCAAATAACGAATCGTCCCAAACCTGTAAACCGCACATTTTTATTTGGTTTAATAACAGCTTATTTTTGGTTGCCTTCACTAACTACACATATGAAAGTCACCTGTAGGAGGTATACAATACGAAATCACGCGAACGAAATCGCGGGCGGAGTTAATATTATTAATGTGAAAGTAACTCTGTCTTCCTTTTGACGCTTAAACCACTGAACCGATTTAGATGCAATTTGGTTCGGAGATATTTTAAGACCCTGGGCAGAACATACGATAGTTTTTATCCCGGAAATCATAATTAAGTGGTGGAAAGAGGGGTAGAAGTTTGTATGGAAAACCTATTATAAGCCGCGATACAAAAAATAAGCTATACGAATTACTAATGCTACGCAGACGAAGTTGCGGGCAACAGCTAGTCCTTCTATAAAGTCAATATTTGACCCGACTTCATCACTAATTGAGTAGCGTAAAACTTTCCAGAATGAAATAATGAATACCGCAGATTAGAGGATTCACCTCCAATCTGCGGTATTAGAGGAGATTAGAGGTTACGATTTTTTTCTAATTCCGAAAGAAAAATAAACAAGCAGCGTGCACGCAAGGATCCAGGAACGAACTATACCATTCCCCGTGGCTCTAACGCGCGCTCGTATCGGCTCCTTTCGCAATTCGCACCCGCGGTCGTACCCAAATAGATTCTTCTTCTTCAATCCAACTTCAGTTGCGAAGTTGGATTTTATAACTCCTTCTTCAGTTACCAGTTAGTCCTTATTTAGTTTAAGTCAAGAGTGAATAGATTACATCTAGGCAAGCGTGCTTCACCGTAGACCACATCATCGCTTACCATCAGGCGAGATAGTGGTCAAACGCGAGAATATGACTTACTTTTTGACTTTATGTCCTATAACCCCTAGATGGGGCAGAGGGCGTCCATAGATGTCCTCCATCGCGATCGATCTTGAGCTTCACGCTTCAACCTCGATCCATGTCATTCCGATGCTCGTCGCTTCTGCCAGTACGGTGCGACGCCAGGTTTGATGGGGACGGCTACGCTTTCTTTTCCCTTGGGGATTCCAGTCCAAAGCTTGCTTGGGTATGTGATCGGGACCTCTTCGGAGCGTGCTAATCCATCTCCACTTGCGACGCTTGATCTGACGGTCGATCGGGCTCTCGTAGCATTTCTCCAACAGCTCTACGTTGGAGATGGTCTCGGGCCAGTAAATTCCGAGAATGCGACGGAGACAGCAGTTGACGAAGACTTGTATTTGGCGTGAGATGTCCTTTGTGACCTTCCACGTTTCGCACCCGTAGAGCAGCACGGATTTGAAATTGGACCCGAAGATTTTGAGTTTAATCCTTCGGGTCAGTTTCCGCGATTGCCAAACAGGTCTCAGCTGCGCGAAGGTAGCTCGGGCTTTGGCGATCCGTGAAGCGATGTCCTCTTCACTACCCCCAGTCTCTGACAAGACACTCCCGAGGTACGAAAATTTGTGGACGCGTTCCACTGCCTCTGTGCCAATCAGCAACGGTGAGTGGTTCTTCACACCAGTTCTCATTTCCTGGGTCTTCCGTATGTTTATTTTGAGCCCCGTTTTTTCCGCCTCCTGACGTAGATCGTTAAGCTTTGCTTGCATATCTGCGTGGGTATGACTCAGCAGGCATAGGTCATCGGCGTAATCCAAGTCTTCCAAGACGTTGGATAATCCCCACTCTATGCCGCGGCGCCTGTTATCATAGATGCGAAGCAAAATACCGTCAAGAACGACTAGGTAGAGGAGCGGCTACAGAAGGCAGCCTTGGCGGACACCCGCGTGTACTGCAACGTCATCCGATATGAGGCCGTCATGAGTAACCTTACAGGAGTAATTCTTGTAAATACTCTGCAATGGACGGACTATTTTCGGCGGCACTCCAATGTCCAGTAGGCGGGACAAGATACTAGACCACTTCAGCGTGTCAAAGGCCTTTTCAAAGTCTACAAAGGTTAGATAAATCTCCCTTCGCCATTCTGATGCCTGTTCCAGTATGATACGGAGAGTGTTGATCTGGTCCGTACAGGAGCGGTTCGAGCGGAACCCAGCCTGCTCCTCGCGTAGTAAAGGGTCCACGGCCTTCGACAGTCTATCCAAGATGATCTTGCAAAAAACCTTAGAGGGAATCGAGAGCAACGTTATACCTCTCCAGTTATCGCACTGGCTAAGATCACCTTTCTTAGGAACAGTTATTAGAAGACCTTTTTTCCATTCGTCTGGGAGTTCTTCGGCGATCCAGATCTTTTCAATGAGCGGCGTCAGGACGTCGACGGCGGTGGTTAAGTCGGCTTGTAGCATTTCCGCAGTTATCAGGTCGAATCATGGTGCTTTGCCTGTCTTCAAAGAGCGGACTGCTTCCGTAACTTCAGAGGCTGACGGTGGTTCTGTGTTAATGTCAAGAAGCCGGGATGGTGGGGAACTGACTTGCAGCGCGTCAGGCGTCGATGTAGCTGACAAACGGAAGACCTCTTCAAAGTGCTGACGCCAGCGAATAAGCTGCCCTTCTAACGTCACAATGAGCTGACCATCCTTGGACTTCAACGGCTTCTTCTTCGACTTGCTGTTACCTGCCAAGATTTTTGTAGCTTTGTACAACTCTTTCAAGTTACCGGAGTTTGCAGCTTGTTGAGCACGATCAGCAATACCATCAGCCCACCGTCTTCTATCTCTGCGGGTACTGCGATAGATTTCCTTGCGTTTCTGACGGTATTGCGTTTTAAGGTCTGCTCGTATGGCACCGTTATGGGTCTCAAGCAGTCTCAGATGAAGATTCCTTCTATCTTCGATCAGACTCCACGTGCATTGTGACATCCAGTCCTCCCGAGAATGAGTCGATTTGTGCCCTAGAACGACGGAGCTGGTCTCTGTATAGGCCACTTTGATGCGGTTCCACTCCTCGTCTAATGAGTCCGTAGCGGCATCAAGTACAGAAAAGCGATTGCGCAATTCCAGCTGGAAAGTTTTACGCGTCTCTGAGTCCTGCAATTTGCTCACCTCGAACCCCCTTCCTATCTGGCCAGGTCCTTGAGCCGCACGGGCTACTGCAATCTTGAGCCGGACTTCAGCAACTACCAGATGGTGGTCGCTATCAAAATCGGCGCCCCTGCGGTTGCGGACATCGAGCAGTGAAGACCGCCATTTGGAACTAATGGCGAGGTGGTCAATTTGGTTCTTGGTGACCCCATCGGGTGAGTTCCACGTGTACTTATGGTGGTCGCCATGAATTAATAAAGTTCCTCCGATGGTAAGGTCGTGGTTCTGGCAAAACTTGATAAAAAGCTTCACATTCTCGTTGCACACTCCAAGTCCCTGCGTTCCCATATACCGCTCGCGGTTAGTGTTAACACTCCCAACCTTTGCATTCATGTCTCCCATGACGATGACGATGTCTTGCTTTTTAATGCTCCTAAGGGTGGCGTTGAGGGCATTGTAGAAATCGTCCTTCGTATCCTCTGTTGATGCATTGCATGTTCTAATGCTCCTAAGGGTGGCGTTGAGGGCATTGTAGAAATCTTCCTTCGTATCCTCTGTTGATGCATTGGTTGGGGCGTAGCACTGGATAATGGAGATCTGCCGGGCTCTTGAGTTGAAACGTTCACACATGATCCGGTCTGTAATCGGTTTCCAGTCCAAGAGGCTATTCTTAGCTGCATTTGAAAGGAGGAGCCCCACGCCATACTCGCGCACATCTTCCTCACTTTCTTTACCTGAATACAGTAAAGTCAAGCCCCCAGACGTTCTCAGCTCACCAAAACCGTTTCTCCTCACTTCGCTTAGACCTAATATCTGTAGGTTGTAGCTAAGCATTACTGCTTCTACTTGGGCTAGTCGGCTGTCATCGCGAATCGAGAATATAGATTTAAAAAAAATATCATCCTATGTGGGCCCGTTTTTAGACTTTGTGAGCCGCTGAAACCGTTCTAATGTTCATATAACAACAACAAAACCCTCTTTTTAGTCCGCATTATTATGCAACTTCGGCACCCTATTACTGTGCGTGGCCCGACACGCACTACGCCGGTTTTGTTTATTATTAAAATTAGGTATAGTTTGTTTTGAAGCTAAATTTAATGCCTTTGTTTTAATTGAAAGAGTGAATTTCCGGAATATTTTTGGACCAGGTTCTTGTCCTTGTGCTGCCTCATCAACACATTGATTGAGTGCATGTTTAAATTATTTTTAATATTTTTCTGGCGATGAAATTTAAGCGTAGTTTCCCTCGTTTCAATATGTACACTATAAAGACTCACACTATTTCCTTAGTAATGCAGGTCCGATATCGATACCGAACTATCAGGCTCTGTAGTCCGGTCGTATTGCATCACCGAATTGTCAAACAAAAAGTCCGGGGCCGGACTAAATAACCGAACTACTGAGAATGCCCGAGACAGACAGTAAGTCATCATCATAATTAATCATCATCATCTCAGCTGAAAGACGTCCTCTGCTGGACATAGGCCTCCCCCAAGCGTCGCCAGCGCCACACTGATTGATCCTGAATGTTTCGCATCCACCGGATTCCCACAGCCTTGATCAGTCCTCGCTCCACCTAGACGGAGATCTTATAGATAATTCATTTAGGGAATATAAATACCATTTAGATACAGTGTTATGTTTGAAGACCAGCAGGTAATTTGAAAAAGTACGAGTACTTTATTTAACAAAACATAACTCCAGTTCGCAATTGTAGTTTATTGCAGACAGCAAAAGGAACAATACAAAACTAAGGTGAATGAAAAAGAAACGGTGAACTCAAAAAGCAACAAAAATTACTAAGAACTTAACGCATATATTAATCTGTAAACACTACTTTATCTACATACATTTTATAATAGGTATTTTTATGAAATATTAGGTATTATACGAACATAAAGTTTATCAATTATGGGATAAAATGGCTGGGCTTTAGAACAAACAAGGTCCAATAGGGTTAAGTTCTCATTAAAATAATTATAAGAGATTCAACAGAAATATAAGTATTATTAAACATTTTTTAAATAATAACTACGCATAATTTTGTTCCAATTCTATTATGAACAGTGCGAAAGAGTTTCTTAGTAGAAGAATATGCTTCCTGAGATACTTGAATACCTACTGCAAACCAATGATACGTTTTACTATGAATCGACAAAGACTTGAGTGTATCGTGATCAAGCAGCGAAATAATTTTAAAGCTAAGCCAATTTTTTTTAATACTCTATTATGTCCGTAGTTTTAAAATCAAATGATAAGACCACCTAAGTACATAGCTGTGAATCTATATTCTCGTAAAAATACATTCTAAACTTCAGGAACCCGTGAAGGGTACCTCCCTGGGATATAGTCGGGATTATTAGGATTGTACTCCCAAATGAGATATTCCGGTTCGTTGAGATATAGCGGTGGGATGTCGTCGCTTGGCTCCATCTCCTCCCCTATAAGGTTCTTGTTGCGAAGAAGCAGTTCGTCCACTCTTGTTTGACCAGCTTCTGATATTCCTTTAAATGTATATAGAACTATTAATACATTTTTACTTACTAGTTCAATATTAAACAGAAGTAGTCAGCTACGATTATAAAGATTGTTAAAAAAAAATGACAATAAATCTCACTAGTTCTTCGTAGATCTATTTTGAGAATCTTCTTATTACGCTCAACAGCACGGATGAGTGTCGCCTCGGCTTCACCAGACAAATCGTTCGCTGCCATATCTAGTCTAGTTAGGCCCCGGTTCAAGCATAGAAGACCCGCCATCTAAACAGATCGTAAAAACACAGGTGTCAGACCCGTAAAACAGAACAACATTAATAACTAAATTGAATGAATATTCACGATAAAGGTATGCAATGTAGACTCTTTAATACCCTCAATAAACCCGAAACGACGCGTGGTTTTGACATTCACAACTTTAATACTTACTGATATTCATGGTCTATAAAGAGAGAGTCTAGATTATGTGAGTTTGTTCAGACGTGTAGGGTAATCTCTTGATTAGGCTATAAATTATTATGACACAGGAACAGCCGGTGCGGGCCACTAGTAGAAAATATAATCGCACCTTCTCAGCTGATGCCCCGCTAAATCCGCAAGAGTTAACAATCAAAGTTTGTGGTTTTTCCTTGCACCTGACGAAAGCTGCGGCAAACATGGTCGCACATTCTAGAGACATTGGGTTCAAACTGAAATCTATTAAAAAAACATATTAATATCAATTTCTTCAGAATATAGTAGTTATGTTTAAATATAACAATTGAGAAACAGTGAGTCCAAGGGGATGGCGAGGAAGACCGAGATGTTACGCATCGAATCAACTAAAGAAGGATGAAATAGCGACAGGTCACTGCAACAACTTACAACCCACGGATGCCCCTCAAGTTAAAGAGGAAAATCTACAAGTCCGTGATTAGACCCGTCATACTGTATGGATCAGAATGTTGGGCTATGAAAAAGATGGATTAAAAGAGATTGCATGTAGCAAAAATGAGAATTTTGAGATGGATGTGCGGAGTGATGAGAATGCAAAGTGAGAAAATAGCACTTAAGAGGAAGTTTGAAAGTGGCGCCAGTGACAGAAAAGTTGAAAGGAAACCGTTTGTCTTGGTATGGTCATGTGATGAGGAGGAATGAAACGCATGTTACTAAAAGACTTATGAATATATATGTGGATGGATGGAGAGGAAGAGGAAGGCCAAAGAAAAGATGGATGGACTGTGTGAGAAGTGATATGAAAGAAAAGGGAGTCAGTGATAGCGTGACAGGGGACAGCATGGTATGGGAGAAGAAATAATGTTGCTCCAACCCCAAGTAACATGGGATAAGGGCAGGAAGATGATGATGATGAAAGACTGAGTAAAATTCTTAATTACCTACAGGTCTACTCTGAAAGGATGTAAAACACAGCATACGTTACAACGTGGTAATAGTACAAATATCTTCCGGAGATCTTATTTCTAAAAACAAAACAATAACAGGTAGAATTTACCTAAAAGCTCGATGGGTGCAGCTGGTTTCATCTGAAGGGCATAAGCTACTCCCTGAATTCCCTCTTCCTTGAATCTGTTATTGGCAATTCTTACCACTTTCACGTTTTTGTGAATGAATATAAAACCGCCGAGTGCCTTCATTCCGTAATTACCGATCTGACAATGATTAAAATCTAGTTCCTCAATACTTTCTTTCTTCACAAGATTTTGAAGAATTAGTTTAACTTTCGAACAATCTAGGTTACTGCGATTGATGCGAAATATTCTTAAATGTCTCAAATCTTCTAGCCCTCGGCAAATCGATTCACAATCAGCCAACGAAAATTCGAAATACCTTGTTAAGTACCTATCGTTAAGATTGTTTATTCCAAACACTAGAGATATTTCTTGCAGGTTGTATAATTTTGCTAAAACTGGCTCCATGGGGATATGGTCATATCGTTTAGATACACTAAATTCACAAGTGTCTTCCACAACCATTTCGGAAGGTAAGGCTGGTGTCGGTTGACGCACTATTTGCAGCTGATTTAATCCTAAGAAGAAGATGTATGGACTGACCTGAAATATGGTTTTATAGAATATCATAAGAATATTGAATAATTTGATTCGTATTGTAGCACAAGCATTACGAGATAAGTACTGGCAGAGGATAAAGCTAAACTAAAATATCTATTTACCAATGTTGAAAGTTCTACAGCTTCGTCTTCTCTAAAAACATCTGGATTGACTGATTCCAAGTAGTCTTGAAGGCACGCCGATAAAAATTTACCTTTCCAGAAAATTTTGCCCAACTCTATCCTTGATGGGTATTTCGAAGCGAATGACCTCTGCCAATATTGCTCGTCCTAAAATTAAATTAAATGGTTTTTGTTACGTATGATGGACCACGTCACAATTTCACAGATTTTTTTATCTAAACTTAATTCATAACATAGAGAGGTGCAATTATATAGTTTTAAAAGGTAAGCAATCTCTGAAGGACTGATCTAATACCGAAAAATTTTACACCGTATACACTCATTACATTATTACACATACATTTACATTCTTACACTATCGTTGAGTATCTTTGGCTACTTAGGGCCAGTTTCTGAAGTCGACGTCTCAAATCGATTCGATTCGATCTCAAATCAGCTGACAATTTGTCACAAATTAACCAGCCCTCGGTTGTCAGTGAGTTTCTCAACACTTCATCATCGAGAAATTACGTAATCGCTTGTTACATTAAATAATCGACACTAATTTATTTCGGTTGGCTACCCTAGCTGGTATTCAATTCACTTCATTCACTACTATAACGTAATCGGTAACTTTAAATAGTATTTTATCTTGAGCGGCTGGGTTGGTGCAGCCGCCAAGTTAAGTAAACCTTACCAAGGACGATTTTTGGATGGGTAAACACATTTTTTTTGGATCGTTTGTTTTGGATGGCTGACCCCGCCAGGGTAAGCAACACTTACCATGGTCAGTCTTGGGATGGGTAACCACTTCTTTTTGGTTCGCTTGTTTTTGGATGGGTGACCCTGCCAGGGTAAGCAACACTTACCAAGGTCAGTGTTTGGATGGGTGACCACTTTTTTTGGATTCGCTTGTTTTTGGATGGGTGACCTTGGTAGAAGCGGGGTGACTTTAGGATGGGTGATCAACATTTTTGTGGTGATATTCACCCATCCAAAGACTGACCTTGGTTACTGTTGCTTTCCCTGGTGGAGTCACCTATCCATAAACAAGCGATCCAAAAAAAATTGGTCACCCATCCAAAGACTGACCTTGGCTAGTGTTGCTTACCCTGGTGGAGTCACCTATCCATAAAAAAGTGATTCAAAAAAAGTGGTCACCCATCCCAATACTGACCTTGGTAAGCGTTGCTTACTCGTGCGCGGCCGCCACCTCAGCCGCTTAAAGTTAAACACAAACCTATCCAGAAGCTGACCTTGGTAAGTACTAACTACAGGGTACAGTCAACACTGACCTGGGCATCGAACCTTCCTCACGCGCATTAGCGTGAGGAAGGTTAGATGCCCAGGTCAGTAACAGTTTTTTTAGGGTTCCGTAGCCAAATGGCAATAACGGAACCCTTATGGATTCGTCATGTCTGTCTGTCTGTCTGTCCGTCCGTATGTCACAGCCACTTTTTGCCGAAACTATAAGAACTATGCTGTTGAAACTTGGTAAGTAGATGTATTCTATGAACCGCATTAAGATTTTCACATAAAAATAGAAAAAAAACAATAAATTTTGGGACTAATACTTAGAACTGAAACTCAATTCATCGTATCCATACGTGTGGGGTATCTATGGATAGGTCTTCAAAAATTATGTTGAGGTTACTAATATTTTTTTTTTCTAAACTGAATAGTTTGCGCGAGAGACACTTCCAAAGTGGTAAAATGTGTCCCCCCCCTGTAACTTCTAAAACAAGAGAATGATAAAACTAAAAAAAGTATATGTTGTACATTACTATATAAACTTCCACCGAAAATTGGTTTGAACGAGATCTAATAAGTAGTTTTTTTTTAATACGTCTTAAATCGTAAACCGAAATTTACCAAGTACGGAACCCTTCGTGCACGAGTCCGACTCGCACTTGGCCGGTTTTTTTTATTATTATTTATATAAATACAAAATAACTATTTTTGATAATTGTGTCAAGTTTTTATAATGTAATTATTTTAAAAAGTTTGTATTATCCGATTTTTTTTTAATCTTGGTAAATAAATAATTGATCTAAATTAACATTATGTTTTATAACTCCACCCATACCATAGTTTAGTAATATGAGCCTTTGAAATCATAATATTAATTTAAATCTGCGAATAATCGACCAATTTCCAACAATTATAAATTAGGCTCGTTGGCAAGAGAATAACTTTGAAAAAGGTTCTCAGAAACCCAAAACTGATGTAACATGTGGTTAATTCAAGATTTTCTCAAATGTGACAAATTGTCAACCACGTTACTTGTCACACTTGGTGTTGAGTAGAATTAACCGGCGATTATTCGTCGATTACGTTAACAGCCCGATAATTGAGAGCTGGGAAACCGGCAGTTATTGTCCAAAAAATGTACGGTTTCTACGTAGGTGATGGGAGCGAATCTGCGAGATACAGCTTGTTTTGAATAAAATAAATAAAACTTCTAGACGACCCTACTCTACACCTAAAATGCCTTACAAAGCGATTTGTTTTTGAACTAAAGGTATGTAATAAAATCGCATAAATTAACCTTTATATAAGGTACGCTGAACTTCAACTGGATATCTGATGGGTACAAATCCATCAATATATCGACGTCTTTTTGAAGGATTTTCTGGAGAGGATTGAGTTTGTTGAACATCCTGGAGAGAGTGAGCGCAGCGTAGAACGTAAGTGGCTGAGGTGTGAAATCAGTATCCCATTCGAAATCCTCGGCTCTGATTTTCCGAGCAGCCTCTGCAACAGAATTGCTCATCGTGGCCGGTGTCTCGTATGCATGAAGCGTGTTCATATTTACAAGGTAAGGTATCTTCATGGTGTAGCTTTATTCGCTGCACTACTATGATAATTATGTATACCAAGTTATTTATACTGAATTCGTGTGATGTTATTTAACTATTATTATACGTTGCTATATGTCACTTTTGATTTGTAGTTTGACATAGATATTGTTTTTCTTATTACCAAATGGCATTTGTAAGTTTGACCGATCAATCTCCTCATAGACAATACAGCTACAAGTCGAGCTTTTTACACGACTGCCGAAGGAGGGTAATGTGTTTATCAGTCTATGTATGTTTGTTCCTATGTGGCGTTCTAGGGTCCAAACGCGTTGACCGATTTTGATGATTCTTACGTCAATCGATTTTTCTTAACTTTGCGAGTTTCACTGGCTACATTAAAATTGGAAAATAGAAAAATGGCGGATTTTGGGTGCCATATTGTTGGGCCTATTTTTTGGCCATTATTGTCGTGTCATCAAAATAAAGGGTTTTAAGAGGTGATTTCAAAAATATATACAGCACTTATATGTTTAAATTTAAATAATTTGAAGCGAACTAAAAAGACGTAAACAAGAAGAAAATCATGCTGTGCAGTCGGAGGACATCTGGTTTTGGCTGAAAAAAAAAAATAACGTAATAGTTAATAAAAAATGCAAATTATTTAGTATTATACGTTTATTAAGAATTTATAAACTTTATACCGCGTGTTTTTAATCAGGACTACAGGTTGACCTCGAATGATACTCTAAATAGTTAAACACTGCGCGCGCTCTGCACTCTATCTCGAAAATGTTTCAAGTTCAAAAAAAAATGTGTATACAAAAGTTGTAGACGATTTAATCCTCTACAATATTTACAATACATACAAATAGTATAAAACCCATAGGAAACGAGATATTTGTAATAAATGTGTAAAACATCGATTTTTTTACCTTTGACCTTGGAATATCTGTAGACGCGGACACCCTACGATACGTAGGTTTTGAGACAAGTTTTAGGGTGTCAAAATAAAGGTTTATATAACTTTATAGCCGACTATCTCTCATTCCGAGATTGTTGCCCTAATTTGATAATTTTCTTGGACTATTCGCTTTTTAAACAGTCGGGTTTTTGGTTTTTTTAATTAACTTTTTTATATTTTTTAAGCATCGTTCATCATCATCATCAGAAGAACTCTTAACATAAGAAAAATCATTGGTTTTAGTTTATTTATTATATCTCAAAACCTCATTAAAACAGCAATCCAGTGGGTGTTTTCAACACGTATTTCCATAAACAATAAACCTAAAAAATAAATATTGAATATGACACACAATCGGCACAATTAAACTAAAATATAAGAACAGTACATAACAAGTACAAAGGTACAAAGTTCACCATAACATAACATAATTAAGAAGTCGGGTGTTTCCGTATATCTTCGTGCTCGCTCGGACCAAAACAAAGCTGAACCGCGCGCCCGCGCCGCATTCACTGTTTAGTTTGTTACCGTGTCATATCATACTGTATTATCGACCAGCGTGCGCGACTCTATCATAGCAAACATATTTTTTTAAATTTTACTTACTACTTTATACAATTTAATTCTCGTTTTAAAATAAATATAGTATAATAAAATGGATTCTAACAGCAAAAAATCGTCCCAAAATCGTAATACTTCGCAAGTTTCGACACCGTACAGCCCGTGGAATTTGTTATTTAGCCCAAGAAATCGCACTAACAGTGAAACCAGTGTCGGTTCCAACATTTCTCAAAGTAGCCAACCAGGTAAGTTCATTTACTTTTATTATTTATAGAAGTAGCATTATTCGTTCTTTGTGGTCTACTGTTGCTCTACCAGCATACAGTGTTTGTGAAAACATGTATCTTGAGTGAATTCTGTTCTCTTTGTCGCTTTACCATTATAAATTCATCTCCGGCAAGCCACATGGATACAAAAACAAAAAAAAACTGTGTGTGGTGTGGGATGGGCTTGACGTCGGTAGCACGTCACGTATTAACTATGCATATAAAAGTAAGGTTAGCCGGCGGAGAATGGAAACCGGTTACCTTGTTTGTTTGTCAACTTTACGCTGATCATAATGTTCAGGACAATCTAAACAGCATAAGTAATTCATTCAAGGTTTATTATTGTTGTAATAAATGAGATTTCATTTATGTAATATTTGTAACGTTACTTGCCATTAGATACCATTACGAAGTCTGTCTTTGAGCTACTTTCTAATCTGGTATATCAACTTCAACAAGGTGCTTATTTTAATGATGACGACCCTTGGTGTAGCTAGGTGATAAATAACAGAAAGGTAATTTACAAAATGCATTTTTTTATAACTTGAGTCATTAGTAAAGCTGTCTGATTCATAATGCCCAAGCTAATGACCATTCAGCGTTTTGGTAATTTGCATATTTTACGACACAATGACTCTACTTTCGAATCGGACAGTGTCCATTGCCTAACTTGCTTGCCTACTGTGTGTTTTGGTGCCTATTATGCAGATATGACCGTTTCTGTACAAGACAAAGGATGCCTGTATTGTTTTGTAAACTCAGTTATTTTTGTCCGAATGTTCGCAGCATATGGTAATGTCATGTGTTTCGTGGCGTCATTATGGGATGCCATTGGCACGTCTTCGTGCCAAGGTTTAAGTAATTTCATGATACTAATGCCCTCCTCAATTCTCTATGCTAATATAGATATTATTCAACGCACGAATCCTCTACACAGCGTGCCAGGAAGCATTATAATGGCATGTGATTTTTCTTCAATAAAATATCATTTAAATTATGTTGTCACGACTATTAGGCAAATTATAATGTAGTTTGCAAAAAATTCGCCTGCTTCCGTATACGACATTCTTGGGCCTATAAATTGCATCTTGTAGCATGACAAAACATTTGGAATGGCACCAAATAAATGCCCACTACAACACAAATTATGAAAATAAAAAAATATCATAGTTAAGTTTATCTATTTCGCAATATTTTAAAACAAGAAATGATAATTGACAAGGTTACAGGAACTATCAAAAGGTTAACGTTAACAATGTCACATTGAAGAATGAATAAAGAGTGGATAGATATTACTATTTGATTACATAAAAAACTGTAAGTAGTTATTTCAGTAGCTTAATTGCGAATATAAGCGTACTTAAAGTCTAAAACCATCTTCCTCAATGTTTGTTTTGAACAAAATATTTCCTCTTAATTCATAATCAGACATGCTCGAGACAAAAATACTTTTAATGCGTAATAAACTGAGATAAAAGAAGCGATAACTACTTATCAGTACTAACACGTAGAGTAATACTAAAATCAATGTCACCAACGAAATATCCACACTTATGTAGGCTCAACCAAAATAAATACTCGTGAAGAGGTAATCATCAAACCGATAATTGATTGGGATTGGGATCCGTTTCATTTCATATAGCCTTGCTTGCTACTTCCAATAGGAAAATGGCCGGTGACTAAGGACCGGGTAATCAAGTCAAGCTATTTATAACCTTTTTGCTTTGAAGTCTAACTGTACTTTAAGTTGTCGGCTTGTTCGCAAATATTTTCCTCATTCAAAATGTATTCATAATTATTTGAATATAAACAGAATTTTGAAAACGCATTATATAAGAGGAGGATGAAATAGATAAAAATAAAACTATAAACACGACCATTGACTGAACATTCGTTCTGCATTCATATCCAGAGGATGGAAATCGTAATATAGATAAAACTTTATAGTTCAAAGAAACACTAGAACTCTGAAACACGAATACATGTCTGTCGATGATATTGCAAATCGGTTTTGTTGTTAAACAAAAACAGACGCATGACATCATTCCATGATTGCATTGCTTTGTTCGACACTACTAATAATTTTGACCATGATAGAAAAAAACTTGAACGTAAGAATAGTCCACGAGCTCAATGCTACATTGGTACAGCCAGAACTTTATTATCCATCATTTTAGTATAGCTTCAATCATTAGCATAGATGTTCAAAACGAACACGTGCAACCGAGCGAGACTTTAGACAAGTGATTACGTGGCTGATGTCAGGTAGGAAGTCCTCGAAATATTGGAGCTCCGAATGAGCCCCGAATTGGCATTTAAACTTAAATATCTTATCTATATCTGTCCCACCAGCAAAAGCCGTTCTTATTCCTGTTTATTAAAATCCTGAGCGTGCGACATTATAATATAAAAACAGCACAGCAATGTGGCTAACGAATGCAGTTGCATTGTAATTAAAATTTCGCAAAGCAAAATGTTAAAATTTATATTTTCGTGACACCTGGAAACCAGCTGGACCATATATATCAGTCCTTGTAAAGAGATACATGTCGAACACAATGTTTGATAATAATATATGTTACAAGATAAGTGTTGCTAATGGAACTCTTATTACAGGCAACATGCGTTGCCACCCGAACGATGTCGAAATTGTATTTTTTACGTGATAATAACTGTGGTTTATCATTGCAGGTACCCAATTCGGGACACTACAGAGGCAAACGAGCAAAAACGAAGAATATCTTTGGATGATGTAAGTATACTGATATTTTACACAGCGTAACGTTTTTTTTTGAACTGTGGTACGCAATGTGATAATGTAGCTAGAGTCACGCCACGGTTGAAGAATAATTTTGATTTTTTAATCCAAGAGCGTTAAAATAGGAGATGAACGCTATTACATTTATATATTAAGCATCTGTTTATTTTTTCGGGCAGTTTTAAAATACGTAATGAATGACAGATGGCATGTTTACTTACATCATAGTACCTAGGTGACCGAGCTCTGCTTGGGTGAAAATAGAGAAAACGACGAATTCTAAAAATGAACCCTAGGTAGATCGATTTATCACCCCCGAAATCCCCTGCATAATTAATTCCATGAAAATCGTTGGAGCCGTTTCTGAGATTTAGATAATAATTATATATACAAGAATTGCTCGTTAATAGTATTAGATTTGATTTAAGGAAACTATATATTTGCGACACAAATTACGTGGAAAATTTATCAGCCCGTGCGTGTTTGATCCCAAGATAGATCTGAAATATTTAGATGAGTAAATACGAGACAGATAGAAAACTCCGGAATTGGAATGTCGCCAATCACTAAAACCGCTGACCAAACATGAAATGCATCCTCTATGAATAGATCATTTGCAGAAACTATTCAACATGAATGGAATTGATTGAACGACCTATCAATCAGTATAATGTTATCAATTATTTTTGGGAGATATAGCATTTAACGTATATTTGATTAAAATTTACCAATGAAGTCCCACCATGATTGCCCAATGTATAAATTAAGCAATTTTAACTTCCAAGGTGAAGCAATGGCTAACGACTTTTGTCCGCACCCGAGCATTTAAAATTGACTGATATATTTTTAAAAGCTTGATCTTAACGGTTGAAGAAGATGGATGCTCCAGTGTTAGCTTCTCGTTTGCCATCATTTGCTTCAGAGACTTCAGTATCACGTTATCCGTATCAGGTTTATCTGGTCTTTGCAACCTTCTCTCCATAATGAGCCAGTGACGACGTCATTTTCACAATCGTAAACTTAGATCTTTATTGTATGATGCACGATGTATATTAACATTTAAATATAAGGACACAAAAATAAAAATTATGCACGTCCATAATACCGGTTCTAGCTACATCAATGCCAATGTTAATTTATGTAACCAACGAAAAAATAAAAGTACTTAAAAAACTAGTTCTTTAATTTATGATGTTGTTGTGGTCGCCACACAGCAACTTTATAATTTAAAGAACTATAAGCAGGCAGAAACATTAATGAGACAATTCTAAATTATGAAAATGATTAAAAATAAAACTGCGTGACAACAAATGACACAATGTCACATACATTACGCATCATCAGGTTATAAGTAAACAGTATGGTAGATGAAAATGCAGCGTCGAATGAACCTATATTCATGCAAAACTTAAAATTAAATGTGCCATATTATATAAATGACAATGAACAAGATCATACCATTTTTGCCGTGGATAGCATATTTGCATATTTGGTCCGTTGTACGTGCAGGCCTCCTCTCTGTGAGAGGGAATGGGCCGTAATCCACCACGCGTGCCCAGTACATGTTGGTGGATGTCACATGTGATCGAATTTTTGGTTCTAAGACATGCCGGTTCCCTCACGATGTTTTCCTTCACCGTTTCTGAGAGCAGTTTTGCCGTGGATACCTATGTTTATAAAACAGGATCCGTAGTTTATTGTCTAGCGTAAGTACGCAATGTTAGTACGTAAATGTATTTCATTGGGGTGACAGAGACTACGTTTTGCTTTTCGTTTATCCATTTTCAAGAATCTATGTCTTTCGTATCTAGATAAGGGAGAATATCCTGTTACAAGAGTAATTTATTTGTACTAAGTCTGATATAAACTTAACGAGATTCTACGGTTCTCCAATCAGAGAAAAGATCATTTTACTTACGAGTATAAACCGATTGATTTTTACATTCTAATTGAATCTAGTATCACGAATTGTGACGAGTGGCAGCATTAAATGAGGGCAGAGCGTAGGTCAGCACTTTCAAACAATGATATTTGAATGCATCTAATGCTTTTGATTGTGATGTTCGATAATTTTGCAATTGCATGAATTACATATAGGAAATGATAAACGTTTTAGTTAAAATAGATAGTTAGAATACTCTTTAATATAACAAATTACAATTTAAAACTGGACATTATTTTGTTTATTTATTTATTCAAAATATATAATATAAATATATCACTATAGCTTATGATACATTTAAAATCCTTACCACGAGTACCTTAACCAACCCGGCCTCATAAAACAGTAACATCCATAACTCAGTAATAAGCCCTTAAATAGTGGCCTGTCCATTGTGTCACAGAAATGGGTTTAGGATTAAATTTATATTAGCGATAACGTTAATCTACCCCCGAAACGAGCGTAACGCTAAACGACTTCCTAACCTAAGTATCAGTCACCTGCGTTCTACATAAATATTCCATCTTAAAGTAAACCGTAAAGAAAAATCATGGATTGCAAAAGACGAGCTTATTAGCAATAATGGTAGGTCTCGAAGGTCGTCCAGCTGCGGCGGAGGCATTTCTGCAGCTGATTCTGCTGTCTCACGTTGCTTTGGTAGACTTACTGTGTGGGAAGGAGACGCGGCTAGTTGTTGATTCGGTTCCCCTCTCGCTGATGTCGAAACCTTCGGTTGCATGCGCCCGCGCTGGGCGCAGCGCCGCGTAGCATTGCCGACGCTGCGCAAACGCCGAACACACAAAGAACAGTGCTCTTGTTAAAAAGTGACAGTGAAATGCGCGAGACACGTGTACCGAGGTAACCGGTGACACCCTGTGCTGACTACAGCTTCGGTTAGTTCTAGCATTATTCAAATTACTTTGAAATATTGTGTTATATATATCCTGTTCTTTTATTAATTTTAAAAACAAAGAAACGTGAAGTAATGACTGCTTATAATGATATGGCAGGTATAACCGGTTTGAGTGACGCATGTGTTTAGTATTTTTTGCCGGTTTTATGCGAGTTAATATATATGACATTAGTTAGTTTGGTCATTTTAAAGTCAAAAGTTTTAAAAGACACACGTGTACTCAGTATTTGGAAAAACATATTTTCTGACATTAGATATTGTGTAATAGTGTTAAAGATGTACTTGTCGGATTGTTACCTGTAAATCTGTACTACAAACTTGTGAAAATTCGTAAAGTTGAAGTCTATGCCGGTGGTATTTATTCTCGACACGAGGTGTTGTAATATTACACCGGTTCGGTTCCGAAGTTTCCACATATTCCTCGTTACGGACGTGTATCTCAAGGTAAAATAGATACATTTGTATATATACCTGTCTATCTACGCAGTAACCTATGTATTATGCTGTTCTTGACACTGTTTTTATTTACCTTACAAGATAATCTTTGTATACCACTCACGTTTGAAATAATTATGATCAATAAACGAAACTACCTACTTATTAACTTTTGCATTTAGTTACTTTAGTAACAACTTTAGAAAATGGTTTTTAAGTATAGCTTTAGTTTAAATTTTAGCTCATATACTCTCAACTCAACCAAACTCGATTATTATAATCAATTAAAACTTAGCAAAGCCCATTATAACATTATTATTTATTGGATGTCAAACTGAAAGCCCAATGGACGTCGAGATTCTTTATTATATATTTAATTTGCAAATGGGTTGGCAGAGCAAGGTGTACCTGTAAGAACATTTTTACTCCAGTTAAGTTCAAGTCATATGTAGCAGGAGACTTGCTCAGTTACTGGGTACTAACTATACTCCATTTGAGATAACATTAGACATTTAAATAAATCCATTTTACAGCCCGTTCAACCGATTTTGACTTCTAGTGCGTTGGTGATATGACAAATGGGAGTTGTATTTAATAGTTAGTTTTGGTAACAGGTTTATGCTTTTTATGGTATCCTTATATTTAAGGGATAGAACTCAAAATCAGTTGAACGGAATGTAAAAAGAGTTGTAAAAATTTCTAATGTTATTTCAAATGGCGTATAAGGTCAAAGCACAATTGCCAAACGGTAATAAGGGGACCAATACAGGACCTCACGCTCAGCAGTCGCGTTTGCAACCAACAGGCTGTCAAGGCATGCTATTCATAAACCAAAGTTGTTTATAAACGAATCGCCTTATGTAGCTGCATTAACAAGTACTAACTTGGGTAAATACTTACAGATTTATTCACTCATAAGTGAGTGACACAGTACATTGAACTTTGGAGCAAACCAAACTAGGTATCCTTGTGTTTTATTATCTTGATTTTACTTTACAGCACATGTAGGTAGGTATATAGGTACTTAATGTTTGTCGTTGACATACAATTAAATTAATATTAAAGAGAATAGCAGCCTGGTTTTGCTGCTGTATAGGGTTAAGTTGCCCCAGGGGTATAGTTGCTCTGATTGTAATTACTGTAGCTTCGCGGATGAATCGCATGCAATTTTATTGATTTCTCCAACTACCACTAAGTTGACCGTGTCGCATGTCTCTGTGCGATTGCATGGGAAGGCAAAATGCGATCAGTCTTAGCGAGATAGATGGTCTGTTTCTCGGCGGGGCATCTATCCTAAACTTAATTTATATGGATTAGGCAACTGTACCCTATGCGGAATAGATTTCCCAAAATAGAGAAGCCCGCAAAAATCGCTAATACTCTGAAAATATTAAAGATAATGTTTTATACTTTCAGAAATTTGTAGAAAAACCCAAATACGGGCCAGTTTTACAAATAAAGTATTTTGCTTTTTGTACTGAGAGATATAGTAGAGTGATATCAAAAAGTGTGGCAACTATCCGGCTCTTACCCTATAGATGTTTTTAGGTATTAAAATGTTAGTTTTCTAGTCACTGCAGATGCACCTACGTGTAGTATAGTTGGGTAATATATCTCTGCCCAACACTACGCGGAACACAGGCGTGATCTCATGTTATGGTTCAAATCACAAAATATATAAGACCAACCGTACTTTACTATGTTCCTAGCATAATACAGTACACTGTAAACAACATAAACAAAGACACAATAAATCAATTTTAAGTATTACCCTTAAACAGGTCCAAATTATATTAATTGCAAAAACTCCACAGACGATAAAACAACAAAAATAACTTAAACTTTTGTCAAGTACCTACAGCTGATTTGAAATTAGAACCTAAGATTTTTTTAATTTTATAGTCATTAAGTATCGGCCATTGAGTATTTCAATGAATAATTTACGTTGACCTCGTATTTCAGAAACTGAAATAATAAATTAACCAACCAAAATATTCACATATTTCAATCATTGCCAAACACAGATCGTTTCAGTTACATACATAATATCTAACCACTTTGAAACGCTACCGTCTAATTGGCCCTTTGAAAAATTTCTAAAGGCAATCTGCCGGTAAACGTTTCAAAAGGAGGAAATGAATGAGTTTCCTATGCGAGGTTATGAAGACTGCGATGTGATTGATTTCGTTATTGACGAAGTAATATTATAGGGTTAAAAAAAACATATTCGTTTTCCATCTTATTACTTTTACTTTTAGTACGAAGGACGACATAGACATACCCATTTCGTTTATGAAAATCCCTAAATAAATAAAGAACAAAACCTAATAACTGCTTGTCTGTCTGTAACTAATATTGTATTTTACTCAAGGAACCAAGAGCGGGACCGACTCGTTCTTGGTCTTTCTTGTCTTGTTTTCTTATTTTGCTTCCTTAATTATGTCTCTTAATTAATCCTGCAATATTACATGTTTGAACCCAGAAATGGACTGCCCAATCCACATAAAGCAAGTATGTAAATAAAATTAATTACGTTCCAAGACACGTTTAAAAAACTTTTTATTACTTCACACATTATGTCTTATAACTCGCGTCTCATTCATTATCTAAAAATAGTCCTTTTAATACTCTGTTGAGTTCAAAGTACAACAACGTATAAAATATGAGATTATAGCTTTAAATAAGTATATCATATCATTTCAAGAAGGCTTTTCTTGACACATGCTCTCAGCTCTTCTTATAATCAATTTATCTTCTTATAATCTTACACGATTCATATCGTGTAAGATTATTACCTAATTTTAAATTGTTCTAGTAACATCTTTATTATTAAGGTAATAGCTTCTGCTGTTGGCTTTATCCGTGTTTTAGTATCCCCAGGAAACTTAGCACTGGGTTGAAAAATAGCATTATCACCGAGAGAGGGAATGGGCCTTAATCTACCACGCGGGCCCAGTGCAGTTTGATGGATGTCACACACGTGTCTTAAATATGATGGAAAATATCCCTATATAGTACTAATCCAGTCATAGTCTATCCGTATACCAAGTGTTATCAAAATCAGTTCCGCGGTTAAGACGGAGAGTGTAATAGACTGACACATACTTTTGCATTAATTATATTTATATGGTCCTATAGATGTACCAAACAAATGGTTACGCTACCAATATACGCCATGCCATTCCAATTAATCTTTACCATGGCCTACAAGCGTTCAATATCAGCAGTCCACCATGACACATGTTATGTTCACACCTACTTAAAAAGTGTTTATTGTTTATCATACAATTGTTCAACAGCACAAAATTTAGGCAGCCCCGGTAAGTTATAAGGATACTTCTAATGGGGTTACCTCGCAACTTCCCGTGGGTTACTATCTACAAAGTCGAGATATAATTAAAAAGGAAAAGAAAAAAGCTTAGACTCTAGGATGATTACAAAATTATTGTAGCATGTTCAGGTATGTGTCGTGTTAGTGTGTGTATGTTTGTATGTGTGTTAATAAATGATTAACTGATGTATGTTATGATTGGGTACTGGTTCTTCTTTAGCATACTCTGGTAAATAAAAAGTTCAATTTCATCGTACGTTTGTAATTTTAACCATTCCATTAGGGTCTTTTTACATTCAATTTGAAGTTTAATTTATTATAAATATAAGTTGATTGAGATATTATACTGACGCCTGCCGAAAATCGTACAGACCCGAGGGGTAGGTACATCGTACTTCAGTCAATAACCATTGAGACTTTTTCAAAGCAATGTGCGAAATACGTAGTAAAACAAAAATAAAATACGAAGTTAAACATGGAGTTGCTCAATATCTAACCTTAACCTTAAGACCTCCAATCTCAATGTTCCTTTAGAGACGTCAAAGATGTCAAACAAAGTGACTTGTCAAATAGATGCATTTGTCATACGTCACACCTTACTTGTATGAAGTGGGTATGAGTCTTCTCACATAAGACCTTGTGGACGTGATGGCATTGAAGTTAAAGAATGTAAAGAAATAGAAATGCCAATATTGTGTAATTTGGCCATGAACCATACGTGAGATTAATCGAAGTAAGCGGTTGAAAAGATTATTTTAAAACGTCATAAACAAAAACAAAACGGATAGATCTAAACTAATATTATACTTTTGTGTGTTTGTAAAAGGATGTATGGCAGATCTGACCTCGTACCATGACGTTTCAATTTTTGTAAAGATCTGATGAAGAACTTCAGAGATATACAACAGAACTCTTCAATAAATGACGGAAAATCTCTCGGTATTGCTGCAATCGCATGTCTGTTTATTGTTTACACCATTTCATAACATACCATCATGCCAGTACGCTCTAAACGGGTATGCAGATATGTACAGTTCACCCTGGTACACTCTTTCCAACGGTTATGTTCAAGTTACATGTTATTCGGGTAATCTATTCTGCCATTTCTCTGGGCATTATAGGTACCTTACTTTAAAACGGCTTATGTTTAACTTACCACCAGATATAGTAACATATCTCCAAATAAATCATTGTTAACCCAAAAGTAGTAAATGATCACCAAAAGTAGTAAATGATCACCAAAATTAAACCAATGACCAAAAAGATTATAAAATTTCTGGGAGCAACTTGGAAGTAGCGCTCGCCGGCCGCTGCCGCGGCACCGCTCGCTTTGCTCGCTCGGCTCGCGCGCGGTTGGTCACAGTTCTAACCTAACCTAACCTATTTTACAACATTAAATAGCGCAATAATTTGCTATTAAAATTTGGTGAACAATTTACTAAATTTGGTGATCAATTTACTAAATTTGGTGATCATTTACTATTTTTGTCAGTATATTACTAGATTTGGTGGTTAGGGGTTATCGTCACAAAGTTTTTTTTGGTGGTCATTATATTTATTCCCCTTTAAAACTTGTCCATTATTTAAGTACCCCTAAAAAGTGAAAATAAAAAACTACCTTTACGGGTCGATAACTTTGAGTACCTATACTATTTCCAATAAAAAAAAGAATTTTTGAAATCGGACGACTCTCTAAAAAGTTATGCGTGATCAGACATTAAAAAAATACATGTCGATTTGAAAACGTTCTCCTTTTTTTTCATCGCTGAAAAATTGCACTGCACCTGCGGGTTAGGTAGTGAGACCGTAGCTGCGGCAAAAATTGCTAGTAGCAAAAAAGTTATCCTGCTGGTTTCCGGAAGCCTGGAAAACTGAATGACTGTTTATTCGGCCCTTATTATGAAGTTAGTTACATGTTTAGTAACGGTTGAAATAAAACAATTGATGATTGCATACGCAGAAAAAATAATTGAATTAGATAAAAATCTAGTGTAATGTAATTTAAAGTGTATCTCGCATGTAATATTTACGTGTGTGCAATTTATTTAAGAAGTGTGACCGAGTTTACCTACACAATGGCACGGTAAACAAAATGTAATTCACTTGTTATGTTAGAAATAGATAATAATTTAGTTCCACGAAGTGCCCAAAGTTTGTGCAATGAAAATACGATAAAGAAGAAAAAAAAAAAAAACTGCCTAGGTTTTTCTCAATTATATTTGGGTCGGCTTATAGTCTAAGCGGATGGCATCAATGCGGTTTAAATGCCTTCGTTTGTGTTGTGTGCCTGTTGAGCAATGCAAGGCACATCTCGACGCGTACCTACTTCACGTTGGCGATCTTAGAGTTCGTGGGACCCATTTGTCAAGCTTTTATACCTTGCCAATTTGATGCAAATGAACCAATATTGTTTTGATGCTGACGTCGAAAGTTGCTGCTAATTCAGCCGTAAATTGAGTATCATTAGCTTCCACAATCGACTTTAATTCTTCATTGTCGACCAAAGTTTTCAGACGACCACGGCGTTCATTTTTCAGCTTGAAATTTCCGGAACGGAAACGGGCAAAACAATAACAGGTAGTACGTTCGTCCGTAGTGTTCACTCCGTAAACTTCGTTGATTTTGTGTGCCGCTTGTGCCGCGTTGATGGCACGACGCGACGGTACTCATATTCCATAATTACTCGATTTTTTAACGTATCCGTGATGACGAAAAAGATTCAAATGCGATGAAAACATAACTCTAATCAATAAACAAATGACTAATTTTGAAAAATTAATTCCATGTTTTAAAAATAAAATTATTTGAAATTAGAATTTTTTGGAAAATTTTGATTTCAAATGGCCAGTACTGCAGATCGTCAATTTCATGGGTACAGACCTATTATTACATAAGTTGTGATACTTTTTGTGTTGCAAAAGCAAGTCATCGTTACAGACCAACAAACATTGTACAACAGACAGTATGACTCCATTTTTTTTAAATTGATTATTTGTCTGAAACCGTTTTTCATTTTAGAATATTTTATCAATAAGATAATGAGATAATTAGTGCACAACGATATCGCTCAGTGATAAGGATAACTTTAAAAGGACCTTGTAATGCCTTTGTAGAATTCCCTTCAAAAATAAACAAATATAAAGAAGTTTTTATTACCTTGTCGAATTCTTCGACTTATTTGTTATTAAAGACAAGCGATGCGTTAATACAAGTCATATAATATTTACACTGTGAAGATAAAACAAAGTCGTTTTTAAAACAATTTCTTTCAACACAGTAGTCGGAGTGATAGCGCAGGGTTTTGACCGCTGCTATCAATACAAATAATATATAATCAACTTCAAACAGTACTTAAGTACTTAAGTGATCTGTTTTCACTGACAAGCCTGTAGGTACCTACTTACCTGTTGTTGATATTACGTTATCAAGTCACACGACTAAAACAAATATTACAGCTCTTACAAAATTATTTAATAGCTGTGGCATTTTTTTTTTGCTTTTACGCGTCTCAGGACTGTATTAAGAATTTAATTCGACTCACTACGGTTTAATCTTTGATTTTCATGCTTTAACTCACAAAAATGCAAACAAACAAAGAAAGAATTTATAATTTGGACGTGGTGCTGAATTACTGAATATTATATATATTGCAAGGCGTTATCAAGTTGGTAATGAATGACATACTTGCATTCTTCTCAATTGATTGTATTATTAGTTAACGAGCAGTTGCATATTTAACAAACTTTTATAATAAACGAAATTTGGCATGACTAGAATTGGTAGTCAGAGATGCACACACCCAAATCCATCAGATTAAAAAAATATAGATATTTTTTTTAAACCTTAGTAAGTACGAGCTTTCCACACGAATGCTCCAATAATTTTCCGGTTTCAATTACAAAGTTAATCTACACTTTAATGTTTAACAATCATCGTGAATTTGTAATTAAATGTGAAGCAATTATAAGTTGGATTGTTTTGCATGATCCATTGTAAATATTCAATCATTTCGATCGAAACATATAGTTACATCAAAACGATGTGATGACAAGGACTTAAGACCAGTTAGCTGGAACCCATCATATTTCGTTTTCATTTGAGAGCTGATAAGTACCTAGGTATATACCTAAATAACATTTCGAAAACTCTTTTACCATCAACGCATTGCGATTATACTCTCGTCCAAGTACAATCAATAAAAAATATTGTTAGAATCTAAACCTTTAAATTTTTTTCTCCCTACTAATATCAAAATATATATTAAAGCTATCATGATTCCGTTGTGAAAAGGAGATAGAGCTATTCGTCCTGAATAGTTCCGTCTTTCTCTCTTATCGGAATCATGATGCATTGGCACGTAAAAGTACGGGGACAGCCACGAATTTGAAGCTCGGTGTACAACGGAGATAAAGGTTAACACTCTTTTCAGTGGACAAAAAGTTTTACTATTAATAATACTGAAGTGTTACTTAACAATGACGTTGATAGTACTGTTCAGTGAACTCAATTGGAGGACAATTTATTACTTAATAGAATTGGCTCCAGTCCACTCCTTAAGTCTCTCTCGTGATCGTTGACCGGTATAAGTAACATTGCCAAATATTATTTCGTATCTAAAATTGGCCGATTTGGGAAAGATATTCATTGTTTGGTACTTTCTTTGTTTGTCGTTTTGTTTTATTCGTGATGCACTTAAAGTATCTTGGTCTTTACCTCTTCCGTTCATTTACAAGTATTAACACTAATTAATGGTTTTGTGTTCATTATATTATGATATATCAGATATACCTATGTTGTCTGAGCATTTGCGCTTACAATGTAAGATTTAACGATACATTGTATTCCTAGAGGAAACAATTTATTAAGAAGAATTTCGTAGCATTTGTAAATTGTTTGCATACCTAATTGTTGAGTAGAAGTATAATAATAGTCAATTTCAATTCTCATGGCGGATCTTCACACGTGGCAACACATCTTATAAAATAGATTTAATACCTACCAGTATAAATACTTTGGCACTGGGACTTCCTACGTTCGTAGCATCCAGTAACTATACTTAAAATATGCCACAATTAATTTCGTCAGTAGATAGCTACATGTATCTATATTGTATACCTTTTTTCTCTTCAGTGTTCCCATATTACTACTTATTGTTTAGGTATATTTGTGTATTTAGTTTATTATTTGAGTATATATTGTATTTATAGTATAGGTAAATAAACGCGATTTGCTTAACTCAAAATATTGCACCTACCATTATTTAATTTGTCTCTGCATCATCCAATGGTCGACTAATAGAAAATGCCTAAGGCATTAAGTCCGTCTCTGTACGTTTGTGTGCATGAAGTATTAAACAAAATAAATATATTTTGTTTATTAAAACATTTATGTATCTATTAATTATAGTTTAAACAACTGCATATTAACACTAGCTTAGCTCTAAGTTATATAGGCACTAAAATAATGTTAAATGATTTAGAGAATTCTCTTTAAAATTAATCTTAACAAAACGCATGCATTTACATTAAAAACATTCACTGAGATTACAAAGGCCAAAAGCAATAAAATAAAAATTATATTTTATTATGTGCAAACGATGCTTTCTTTGTTTTTATGTTTGTCTTTATTTTCGAGAAATCGTTCCCTTAAATAAAATTCTTCCTTAACAGAAATTTGGTGAGAATTTCTATTTCAAACACGTTTTGCCTTGTCACTATTACCTATTTATTTTGCGAATTTCTTAGAGTCCTGTTTATTGAAGTACAATGTGAACATGGATGAATGTTGCTCCTTTTTCTTGCGTTTTTCCACGCTCTTTTTCAAATCTACTTTGATCATTATCATCCTCACCCTTACTTCATCCACTGTTGTAGACCTCTCTTTTCTTGTGGCAATCCCCAAATTCCTGAGCCAAAATTTTCCAGGTTTTACCTGCTATAATATGCTCATCTCGATATAATTAACTTTACCCCCAGAGGAATATGTGTAGCGAATCCTAGAACGGAAAAATTACTTATATTTGCCTCCAGAAAGCCCAATTATTCACGTAATTATCGTTTTCGGGGAAATGTAGCAAGCCCCTCTCTGGTAACTGTTTACCTTTCATGTCGGTATCGATAAGGGTGATCGAATTAATATCCGATACAAAATTAACAAACATTGCTTAGGACGATGAGCTGTTGGTGTGTTATTATCTGAACATACTGTATTATAGGCTTCCATTTTATTAATGGGTAATCCAAGTACGATTTAAGTGGTATTTGGGAGAAATTTATATCCAGCAGGCTTAGCAAGGGATTTAGATAGACATAATACTTACCAAATGTTTGATTAAATCAAAACTGGAAAGTTTTTCAAACCATTTGGCAATTTTTGCCTATTTAGATATTGTTTTAGGAGCCTCCGTAATTTCTAAAAAGGTTTCAGCTTCAAAACACATTAGCATTTTTTTACCTGCTATTTTTTCAACTTCAAATACTTATCTATTATTTATTCAGATGAAGATCCATCATGTGTTAGTAATACAGCTTGTAGACTATGTTAGTAAATCAATATCACAATTTAAAAATTTCATTGGCTAAACAAAATATATAAAAAAATATACAAGCATAATATCGAATAGGTACCGCTAATAATTGAGTGTGAAATCCTTAATTGGCCACAAACCGTGCAGTTATTCGAATTCCAATTCGCTAATCACTCGCTTTATTATTTTGGAACAAAATGCTTACGTCGGTTCATAATCCTCTCAAGATATTCGTAATGTATTTTGATTGATATATGGAACCCTTATCGGCATAGTAATAAAAGTATTACATTCTTATCAATGCACGTATAAGCACCGGAAGTCGACGTAAATACTAGTTTACCTATCACAAAATGATTTTGATAAATTTTAATCTCGCTTACGGTTGCAATCTTTGATCGCGGTAAATCAAAAAACAAGATAACAATTGTGAATTATACAAATTTTCTTTCGTAGGTACCGTAAGACATAATTCTGTGGCTGCATTACCATATCAATGGTGAGAAAACACCATTCAAATGCTAAACTTGTTCCCTTTGACTTGCCACGTCGACTTCTTACAAGTTATCAAAAGCAAATCATCTCATCATTTATCCAAATTCGTCTCCATCATCGAATATTCGATAGAATTTCAGTGAAGTTTGTTGGCAAGTTAATTATGTGTTCTTGAACATATTTCGTGACTGCTACAAGTACCTACCGTCAGTTTCAGACTTTCGAATATTTAGATTTTTCTTTCGAATATTCGTTGAATTTTCACGTCTTGAAAACTTTACAAAAATTGGATATTCTTATCAACGTTGAACATTTTGCTTTTAACATCGAAATGCAAACATTTATTTATTTATTTAACGCACTTCATGAAACAAATATCAGTGCAGCCTTGGTTCTTGTAGGCAATAGGAAATCCTGAATCACCAGACTCAGACCTCTAAATATAAATTATATAGAGAATATTATACAGCAGTTAGACCAAAAAAACATCATTATTACAGTAATAGCATTTAAATACACACAATTTTAAGATAATTTTAGGTAGACGTACCATCTATAAATATTGCTTACATCACAATTTGCCTAGGTTATCAGCAATAGATAACCTGTTACTTCTTATATTTATACTTATGAGTACATTGCTAAGAGTTTTGTAAATAACAAAACGTGTCTACTGTGATAAGCAGATAAATATTATCTTTAATACGTTGTAAACTAACATATTCGCACGATTCACGCTATTAAATGTAGGTGAAACTTCTAGACTAGCAATTAAAGATATGAGTGATGACAATGCTTCAACTGAAATAGTAGATAGCGTACATCACGCCTATATTTAGAGGAGGGTTAGGCAAAGGTTGCCATACACGGAGTCGTCTGGCGCTCATTGCTGGTTTGGTCCCTGGATGGTCACGGCATGCAATGTGTTCTGGTGCGCCGGTGATGGGGGGTACTCCTGACAGCCGCGGCGGTTCGCGGTGAATGTTAACGCGTGCCCGTGTTCCCGCCATAAGCGGCACAGTAGTATACCGTGGAGTTTTAATGGGCTGGACACATTACTATACTAGCACTATGCACTACTAGCTGGTGACCTGTCATACAGGTTCTCATTACCTACCACGGGCACCAGAGTTTCATGACCTTTTGTTTTTGTGTAATTTGTTTTTATGCCAAATAAATTATTATTACTATCTCCCTGTGGTAACGCAGTATGCATGAGCATATCTCAAGACTAAAAAATTAAAATAAAGAAGGCTTAGGCTGAAGTGCAGATAAAGCATACCCACATTTTGCCAGTCATGTTTAATTCCCATGTAATAAGGGGCAAGGCTAGTGACATCAACCGGGAATCGAACCCAAGACCTCTTGCTACGCAGTAGCGCTTGCAACCACTAGACCACAGAGACCAGTAGTAGATACCAGCCATACAAAAAACATATTTCATAAGGATCAGGGCTTTTGCCCAATCTGCCCATTTAGGTACAACCAATAAACAGTTTTGAATCTGCAGAATCTAAAAATGAGATTTCTAAAACGTCAAACGTAAAGGCTATTATACTTTAAAAGCCGAAATCCTTTAAATCTGCCCTAAAGTCGTACCTAATCCTGCAAAGAGTTCTTAAGCCCGAAATAGTTTGAATCACAGCAAAATCTCGGCTAGTTGAACCTAAAATTAAAACATTTGTAGGCCTCTTTGAAAGGTTAGAATTATTTTGTTCTATCTGAAGATTACTATCTTTCGTTACTGGGTTAGGATTATTTCGATTACGAATGACTCTGTGAGCAGCAAGTTCTAAATCATCAAAATTAAAACCTCTTTTCTACTACATCCACCTGTTTTGAAAAAAAATTGCTTAAAATAACCTGCTTTATAAAATTACTGTATGTAGTCTGTATGCTCTTGAGATGAAGATAAGATTTAGATGATACATAAATCGTCTTTGTTTACATCTAAGAATTTACTAAGAAATGCAATTAGCAGATTTACCCTGAGGAAAAATAAGTGATCCAGTTAGGGATTTTTCAGGTTCCATGGATTTACTGTAACCTTAATAGAAACTTAATTAAGTACTATAGCTTTAAGACGTCCAGACTTCTCCAGTGTCCGATAAAGCGAAGCAATTGTTTGTATAGTAGTGTTAAAGTAGTTTGTAAGTTTTTGTTTTTTTTTTTCTGTTTTGGGCGATATGGTTGCTAAGCGACAAAGACCTATAAGCAAATAAAAAAATGCAATCTTTCGTGGGCTGAAAGTATTCATGAACTTAAACATCTTTTACATGCATGCTTTTTATAGACATTTAACTTGTTGTAACAATATACACTTTCTTGTCACAGAAACTGACAACTTTTATTCCTTTTTGGTTTAAAAATTTAATAAAATCGGAGGATTAGCAGATATATATGTTCGCATAACGTAAAAGTAGGGCACAGCTGATTTTGTCGCAATTGTAGAGTTTACCTATAGTTTAAGTTAATTCTATTCAGGGGTACTGTCATTCCTTAAAAATAGTCAACGAATAATTAGTGACTTTGTAGGTAGCTTGTAGACTTTGTCTGTGTTATCACAGATGGTAGAACTTTATCCTATACATTATAAAGTAGTATAAGTAGATAATTATCATATCTGTACTAAATGACATGTTTTTGTGGTTATCTTGAAGTCAAATCTATACTTAGATAATCTATTGCTTATGTATTGAGTGAAATCTACGTATAATAAATTGATAACCTTATAATGTTACTTGAGATTATGCATGGATAAACAAAGCTTTATCTACTATGGACCTATTTCTAGAGTACCTACTTACATAATTATATCTGACAAGTCTGAGCCGTACTATCTTCAGTTATCATTCAGTTCTCTATTTATTTATGAATTGTTTCACCTTGTGTATCAATTGACATTTTCGATTTCGTTCAATTTATTCAAAATTCAGACACTTAATTAGTAGTCTGGATAGTATTTAATAGCCATTATCTTCGTAGCTAGAATATGCGTTACATTTTAACCATTTGAAAAACAAAACTGACGAAAGGATATTTAAAAAAAAAATCGATGGAAATTTTTGGAAAAAATGTGCCACTGTACCCCGCAGAAAAACGGGAAAACAAATTTTATATAAATCTCTATAATTATGTTATAGTCATTCTGCATTCACTTACGATATTTTTATGGTGAATGGATAAAATAAAACATTTTTAATATGTACTTTATTGATCGTTGTGCGTAAGTTGCTTAAGATCTAGGAACACTGCTGTTTTGTTGTTTAAGCGCTGTCGCACAATATATAGCATGATAATGCAAAAAAAAAAAGAAACTCATATAAACAAAAAACAACGCCGTCCCTGTATGTTTACATTCATGAATTTGCATATCGATAAACCAACTTCCAGAGTTTTAGCTAAACAAAAACAAGATATGACTCACGTAAAATATCAAGAAGTTCTGTTCTGTTCCCTCTTTGTGTTCTGTTCCCTCACAAATGTTTATTTTTTGTTACAGGTGGCGTTCTTAAGCGCACGCAAACCGACAGCGGAGTCTGCAAAACCGAGGAACTTGAACTATTTTAGCTGTTACGTATACTAGATATTGCATAATAATTATGTGTTGGGAAACGCCTACATCGTACTTTTTGTAGCGTAGATAATGTTCGAACACGTGGCACTCCTCCCGGCGTGGTTTGTGATGGCATGGCTGGGGGCTTGCCTTCTCTTCAGCCCCTTCGCAATATTCTTTGTAATGTGCTTACCACAACTGCCGCTTCTAGTCGTCAGGAGGGCATGCCATATACCATTCGAGTATATTTGACAAGTGAGTGGGCGAAATGTGTGTGATAGTCATGTATTTTAGAGTATAATATTGATAAGTTTGTATAAAGTGTAAATATTTTATAATAAATAAATTTTTATTTTACATGCATTTTTGTATTGAAGAGAGCAAACGTGCGATCTTTTTTTTATACTTGAAGTGCCGACTCGTGACCCTCGTTCTTGCCTGTCGGTAAGTGATAGTTGAGGACTTCGATGGACTGAACGAGCTCAGAAGAAACCTGTTCACTCTTACAGATGCTGGCGGAGAGTAATCTGGATTCGAGACTCAAAGAACCGTTGGATGTGGTAACACTTGGTGCCCTATATTCAGTAATGGACGTCTTCGGCTATTATGATGATGATGACGGTGATAGTGACTTCGATTCGTAGAAAAAAGGTCCACAAATCTACCACTTGGTAACACTAATTGGCTACTCTAAACGCAGATCGTTCTGAAACAAAGCCCACAAATAAACACCAATTGGAGTTATTACTGTAACATACTCCAGTCAGTACTGTAATAGCATCTCTCACTGAGTTAATAACAAAGTGAGGGTTATTGAAATGACCGGCCATGACTCAGTAATGTTCCAGAAGTTTAATGAATCAGATCGTTAAGTGGCTTGTGGCTTTATTGACACTAGCATTGGTTCCTGGCTTCATTCTAGAATAATGAAAATAAAAATAGACTGCATACATAGAATATTTCAAATTGTACATGATAACAAATTACACATATATGATGCACCTTACCGCTCCCCACGTCTTAAAGGTATGTTTTATACGTAAGCTTACTTCGGCGTCCATTACCAAGGCAAACTGAAATAGTATGTATTCTAAGGCATTTCAATCTAGTCCCTATACATAGTTAGTATACAGCCTGATCTGATTAAAACTTATACAAGCTGCTCGATTTTTAGCCACAATATCAGAAAAGTTTATAAGAAAACGCCTTTATTAAATTGAGTTACAGCAAAATCAAATGCACTATAAAAATCTAATTTGAAAAACAATGGAACGAAAGCAATCAACATGATTAATGCATTATTCTCATTCTAGCAACTACATTGCTACATTTGTTCTACACTAACAATGTCCCTGTCTGACCTTACAATAAGTAATGGTAATTACAAACAGCACACGTGTAAAGCGGTTATAAAAACATTTCTCTCGAAGTTTAGGTACGTAATGAACCGCAAATAGGTGTGACAGGTAATGACGATGCCACGGCACGTTTTTATAGACATGGTTCTAAAGTTGAATATTATGAAAACAAAAAACCCAACTGCTTTTTTAGTAGTCGGGATTTTTGTTTTTATAATAATTTGTTTTATTTCAGACTTTTTAGTTTAAATAATAAACGAGTTCGCCAAACCTGCTTTATGAAATCACTGTTTGTAGCCTGTATGCACTCGAGATGAAGATAAGATTTAGATGATACATAAATCGTCTTTGTTTACATCTAAAAATTTACTAAGAAATTCAAATCGCAGATTACCTCTGAGGAAAAACATGTGATCTAGCTAGGCATTTTTCGGGTTCCATGGATTGACTGTAATCTTAATAAAAACTTAATTAAGTACCACAGCTTTAAGACTTCTTGCTGAACATATTCCAATAAATAATTATATAGTATATTATGATACTAGTGAGATAATTTGCTCATTACACACGAGTCTGTGGATTGCAGCCCGAGCCGTAGGCGAGGGCGTAATTCAGCCGAGCGTGTAATGAGCAGAGCTCACGAGTTTCATACGACGTTTTTCAACAAATTTGCGAGGAAAGAACAAACATGTATTACTTATATCGTTTAATTATTAAAACAATTGGTGAACGTACAATTTTCAAAGCGATTGGATTGATTTGGATGGTAATTTCACAGTTTGTGTTACATTGGTGCTTGCCACTTCTTCAGTAGATACTTTCGTTTTCTTCTTAAGTAAATGTCGGCGACAAAGGTATTTCAGGTTTCTACATCCTTTGTTGTAATATTATGAAGCTCTGGTCGTCTACAAGCACCAATAACACCAAATATTAAGGCAACCTGCAACGAAATCAATTAATTAGTTTTTAAGAAGTTATGCTCAGGTTACGCAATTATTTAGATACGTTTATTTTAATAATATTCAACGTACCTTTGTTGCTAGGCACTGACTATCCGGAGCCTCTTTCAAAAACTTTTCAACGTCGTCGGCTGGTTACAAAACATTATATTTTCGACCAATATATCCGTCCGAGCCGTCTCTTCATAAATGCCATCACGTACGTTTTGATATCAACACCATGTTTGAGCACCGCCAGGAATAGATGCACCACAGGGAGCTGGGCTTTTATATATTGGCGAGTTCAGAGAAATACGCAAAAACACATTTTCACTTTGCTCTTCCATTGAGGGAAATTATCGTAGGCAGCTCATTTAGTATTTCTGGCGGCGTTAACTCTATCAATAATGTTCATCTTCTTGCACGAAAACTTAAAATTTCTAAAATAATATACCACAGCGACAAATACGATAAAAACAAAATATGAAAATTAAGGAAAATGTCTCGCTAACTTTTTTTTTCACTCGCCAAATGCAAGGTGAAGGTGAGTGAACATACAGCCTACAAATAAACACCAATTGGAGTTATTACTGTAACATACTCCAGTCAGTACTGTAAAACATCTCTCATTGAGATAATAATAAAGTGAGGGTTAATGAAATGACCGGCCATGACTGAGTAATGTTCCAGAAGCCTAATGAATCAGATCGTTAAGTGGCTTTACTGACTAGCATTGATAACTGCCTTCATTCTAGAATATTTCATTCAGATAGGTATGTTTTGTAGTGTTTTTTTTGTTAGCACGACCATGAACGCATTCGTTATAACTTGTATGTGGTACTAAAATCCTTTTATTTTGTACTATTTTATACCACTAATTAGAAATGTTATAACTTTCAATTATCGCAGATATAAAGGTCGTGCTAACAAGATTCTTTCCCAGCACGACCACGCTAAAATTCCAGCTGGCATAAAAGTGATGAAACGGGAGAATGCCTAAAAATGTTATTAATTATGTACTCCTATTTCATTACTGGTAAATTGTTAGAAAAGCAAAAAAACATTTTCTGCCTATAAGTATGTAATTTGTATACTTGAAAAAGTATTATATATACACTAGATGGCGTTAAATGTGGCAGTTTTTTTTGCTTTGTTAACAATTTACCAGTAATGAAATAGGCCGAGTATATAATGAGTACAAATCTAGAACTCTATTGTCTGTCTGTCTGACGGTCTGACCAGGCTGTATCTCATGAACCGTGTTAGCTAGACACGAAATAGAAATTGTCACAGATGATGTATTTCTATTGCCGCTATAACAACAAATACTAAAAGTACAATAAAATATGTGTTTAAGTGGGGCTCCCATACAAAAACGTGATTTTTGCCGTTTTTTGAATAATGGTACGGAACCCATCGTGTGCGAGTCAGACTCGCACTTGGCCGCGTTTTTATAGACATGGTTCTAAAGTTTCTGTACAGGTTGAAATATTAAGAAAACAAAAAACCCGACTGCTTTTTTGCAGTTGGGTTTTTTTGTTTTTATAATAATTTGTTTAATTTAGACTTTTTAGTTTTATCTTATAGTTTTAACGAACGAGTTCTACAAATAAGTTATGTGGTAAAAGATTATTTATGTTGCTATCAAAGTTACGCTTATCTTGAATTTGTGTCAAAATAGTAACATATAATTTGGTAGCTTTCATTTTATACCCATATTGTTATGAAAACGAAAACAAAAAATTTTTTTTGGGTGGAGGCACCCTGTTTAAAAATTATATATTATAGCCTATGTCACGCCCACAATTGTGAAGAATCCAACGATAGCTCATATGTCCTAATGTCAAGCCGTTTGGACTGTAGAGCATGCCACAGAAATGGACAAACGTAACGATGCACATACATCCTACTATCCTACTAATCGTACTAATATCCTACTATAATAATATTATAAATGCGAAAGTTTGTGAGGATGGATGGATGTATGTATGTTGTTACTCTTTCGCGCAAAAACTACTAAACGGATCTGGATGAAATTTGACACAAATATAGATTATAGTCTGGAATAGCACATAGGATACTTTTTATCCCGGGATTATGTTCCCTTGGGATAATTTTCGACATTTACGCGGGCGAAGCCGCTGGCAGAAGCTAGAAGTAGTATTATAAATCCGAAAGTTTGTGAGGATGGATGTATGTATGTTTGTTACTCTTTCACGCAAAAACTACTAAACGGATTTGAATTAAACTTTACAGTAATATAGGTTATACAACAGAATAACACATAGGCTACAATTTATAATGCTTTTTGTAATTTGGTCATAATATAACGATAAATATCAAGTAGGTCGGAAAATATTCTGCCCTCTGAGAGCTATCTTCGCGTGCGCTGCCTAAACCGTTGGAGATACATTAATATAATGTACCGTAGGATTATTAATCTTAAATAGTTCTAAATAAAAGTCCGGGCCAGCATATATCTACCTTTTATGTGGAAGCCACTATGACCAAAATAGTGAACCTTAAATACAAATAAATTGGATTCTTTTTTACAATGCACATTCACAATGCACACTCTTATCAAAATTGACACATTTATCACTTTAAACATTTAATGTAGATAAACTTTGTCTTTTACACTAAGTAATTTGAACGCATAGTTTAAAAGTTATCACGATAAGGTTGACTTGAATTGAGCTCGAGCGACATAAATACGTGCGGCGGGTAAACCGGGGGAGCGGGGGGTGTGGCGATGTGATCCAAGCAATGACGCGTCATGGCTAAGTGCGCGATCCCCGAACGCGGGCAGACGTGTGAGGGCAGACGTTGTTGACGGTTGTGTTCATTATGCGTATTTTCTCTACAGCAAATTTTATTTTAAAAGTTTTTTTTTTGTCATTGTATATTTCATGGCTGTGCTGATCTGTTTGTGATGCTTGAGATTATCCGTAATCTCAAGCCTGGGGAAGGACATAGGCAACTTTTTATCAATACACCACACAGGCGAAGTTTATAATAAAACTGTAACTTGATTGACTAACACACCCAGCGGTCGACGCACAACCGAAACCACTGAGCTTAAAAGAGCACTAAGAAAGGAATTTCCGTATTTCCACCTCCAAGGGTTTCCCCCTTAATATAATAGGGATTCAAAGATTGTACGGAATGCATCAGTTTTGAAGATAGACGTCTGAAATTTCGGATGCGAGTAGAACTTACAGTTAATTTTTTATTTTTTTATTTATAATGGTTTGTCTCGAAACTTTATGTGGCAGACCAAATTCCACGCGAGCGAAGCCGCGGGCAAAAGCTAGTATTACATACACTCCAAAAACATTAACCTCCCGTAGTCGGGTAAAAATTCTGTGATCATTTTACATTGTCGCGTCGTGTAGCAGAGCCTTTCCCACCTATGTTGGTGTAACCTTCCCGTACCTGCCACTGGATTTAGGTGAATACCAGTACAACCATGGAGCGACTACCTAGCACCACCGTCCCCAGTAATTGGGTAACACGAGAAACCTTAACAAGACTGTTGGTGTTGCAGGCTTTGGACTAGGTACCTATAACGACTACCAAAGATGTAGAAATGACAGACGAGACCAATGGTTTCCAAGGCAATAAGAAGTCTAAGTATGTAATGGATGGTCAAACATCCATGAACCGATCTCAAACGAACCTTGAAGACCTTTTGTATAAGGTTCGTATTTTGTTTGCGCAAATATGACCATGTTTCTGAATTTCGTGTAAATCTCAAGTGATTGCCAATTCGCCATCGCCGGAATGCTCATATTCTTTCCCTCCTGTATAATATTCTCTTTCTTCCTTCTACCCCTCTTTACCTCAAGAAACGATTTCAGTTTCTTTGTGACTCGCACCCGAAAGTTCTTAGGTCATCGGATAATATGAAACTTAAAATGCCAATGCATTCCACTACCTTCCTAGACAAATATTTACTGTCCAGGCCACTCGTCTATGGAATGCATTGCCTGTGACTATAAAGCGCGCGCAATCACTGCCGGTTTTTAAGCGACTTGTGAAGGAGTACTACTTGTCACTGTGATCATAATCTTGAATAAGCTGAATTGTTTTTTGTTTGTATATTAGTTTTATGTATGTATCTATTTTTTTGTATTTAGTATCTACTTACTCAATAAACTAATTATTTGTTGAAAAATTTGCACCAAGTGCAACCTCATATTGTGTCCAGGCTGTCTCTTTCCATTCTAGGTTGCCTTGAAGTGATCGCGGAACTCGATAAGACCACCTGTTGTATATTTGTTTTTGTTTTAAGATGCCTTTTTGAATTATTTTTATATTGGTGTACCATAAAGTATATATAAATAAATAAGACCATCCCGTGTGGAGTAAGTTATATAGTATTATAATTATGTAGTATACTCAGTCTTGTTATACTAATAAAAACAAAGACAAGTAACATTTAAGAAACCCCTTACACATTTTTATTTCATGCTAGATAATTTATCTAGTACTCGTAGTAGACACGCTTCGATCCACGATAATCTTATGACAAAAAAAATCGACAAATTGAAATCAACTTTACAAAGACCAAATTAATTACTTTTTACCCCCGGCAAAAAAACCAAATTGATTTAAACTTCACATACAACCAACAAAAAATAGAAGTAGTTAACGATTTCACTCTTCTAGGTTTGACAATAGACACACACATAAACTGGAAAACCCACATACAGAAAGTTAAATCGAAAATTTCAAAGTTTTCTTATGCCCTACGAGAAATAAAAAAAACTACCAATCTACAAACCGCACTAGTTACATACTACGCATATGCCCACTCTTGGTTAAGCTATGGCGTAATATTATGGGGAAATAGCACGGACGCTCCCTCCCTATTTATACTACAAAAAAAACTGATACGAATAATAACTAACATAGAACAAACAGATAGTTGCAAGCCTTGCTTTCAGAAACATAAAATCCTCACCTTAGTTAATATTTATATTTTAGAATTGTGTAAACTAATCCGCAAATACCCAGAGTCTTACAACACACGGGAAGACATGCAAAATAATTATTCGTTGCGCCACAAAAACAGACTTGATCTACCCTCCTCCCGCCTCAAATTACACTCTTCTAGTCCGTATGCTATGTCGATAAAAATATATAACAAATTACCGGAATACATAAAACAAATAAATAAAACCAATATTTTTATTAATAAATTAAAACAATTCTTAATTAGTAAAAGCTATTACACAATTGACGAATATCTGACGGATAAATTCAATTAAAAATAATGACTACTGTTAACTCGATAAGTGAAATGACATTATTAAATAATTGACTCAAAATATAATATGGACATTTTAAATTTTATTATGTATTAATTTTATTAAATATAAACTATCTAAATCAAATATGCTTATTGTAATATAAAAATTAAAACAAATAATTAATATTTAAGAATAATATTTAATTCGACATAAAATAAAAGGGATACGTATTAGTGCATTAAACCAAATAAAAACAGATAGATAGGGAATAGATAACTAAAATGTTAATAGATAAGGAAATATTGAGCGCTATTCCTCTCTCCTAGACACTGACTGTATCTAGAATGTTGCTGTGCCCGACAGGGTCCATGATTGTTTCTGTAACTTATATTTACCACCTGTATGTACATTATGGATGCAATAAATTTAATTTGAATTTGAATTTGAATTTGACACAATATCTTGCGAAAACACCCCAATTCAAACAGTAAAATGCCCACAACTTTAGAACGGCTGAACCGATTTTCATCAAACATAGCTAAGAACATTTTCGATAAAGTCACAATTCAAACAAAAAAAACTAAATCGAAATAGGTACATTCGTTTAGGAGCTATGATGTCACAGACAGATACACAAACACATCCTACACATATACACAAACACAGTCTGGATTTTACGTGGGTAAGAAGGAATGACATAGGTACTATTTGCGCAAGAAATATGTACTTAATATTAATTACGCTCTGAGCCATTTCAGTCGACCCCCACTAATAGGAAGGTGTACTTACGTACATAATCAGTTATCTACGCTTCGAGACTAAAATGATGATGACGATGACTGATTGTTTTGATCTACATAGCATTGCAGATTATGGCATAACTGTCAGTGCCAATTACGTATGAACACAATATCATCTGTTTGAGGAAAAACTATTTTTAGCTCTTACTTAAGTATCTACAGAGGTTATTATTTTATAAGGATGGCTGCAGGCATTTGGAGACCGCCCCTCATCTCGAAATCATTCCATTTTTGTTTAGCAAATTATTGTAAATGCACTAGTACAAAACAAATAATTTTCAATCATTTTTAATAAACATCAGAAGTTCTACTATAGTTACTTTAATCTATTTTATAAAATTATACGGCAAGCTTTCTTCTGAGCAAAAGAACGAATGACGTCATCATAATCTATTCGCTGCAGTATTTCTCAGTAGTACTCTGCATCATTACATTAAGGTGTTCCCTCACTTGGAGCATTCGCCTGTTATGTGATTTTACAGTCTGCTCTAAGTACAGAGTCGAGCATTACATCAGTGAGGGAAGAGAATCGAGCATTACAATGCGCAATCCGTAATGTTACAGATTCGCGCATTACATTGCTGAGGGTGAGGGAAGAGAACCGAGCATTATAGTGCGCAACTTCATGATACAATGTGTAATATTTTGATACAACTTGTAACATCATCGACCGCTACGTCTGATATTGTGGCATCAACTAAATGCTTAATTCGAATCTAATGTTACATTACAGTCGAATGCTCGTCAGTCAGGGAGGCAGTATTGTAATGTAATGCTCTTTGAAATGTTACATTACAGGCGAACGCAAGGTGAGGTTACCTTAACAGAGAGTGAATTTAGCCTGATCTCTTCTTTGATAGATCTTTAGTAATTCTGTACTCTCTTTAGCGCCTAAAACGACTGTTCTGATGCGCAGTTTGACACTGGTGTAAACAATAGAATTCGGAGCGCAATTCCTACGTTTGGACAATTAAATTATCTGTGGTATGGATAAATATCCAAAAAGCCTTTTTACCCGACTGTCAAGGAAGGGTTATGTTTTTCGCGCGTAATTGTGTATGTTTGTTTGAAAATTTCTTTATTACCTCGTATCTTCCAAACGGCTGGATGGATTTCGACAGTTAAAGGTTTATTTTTATTTGAGATGGATTTGCTCTTGACTCTAGGCTAGGTCAGAGGTGTCAGAGACAGAGTCGACGATGGAGTGAGCTTACCCAGAAGAATCCTGTTCACTCTAACTTTGGAGAGATTCGGGTTGAAAACGTTCGGAAACACAGACGCAGGTAGTACTCATTCGCCGTGTGCATTATGAAGGATGTTTGGAAGCGCTTGTCGCGAATTAGTTAGATGGCAACCAGATAAGGATCGTAACTTGCAGTGCGTCTAGATGTCCGCTGGTAGAAGGGGGCTGGCGGGATGAGGTCTTGGCTTTCTTGAGCACACTCACCGAAGTACAGTCTGTAAGAGACCGACAAGCAGGCAACCTTGCGGCGATGAGCCAATACCCATAACCCATCGAGTGAGGTATCAAAATGAAGGGTTTTTAGTGGTGATTACAAAAATATATATCACTTATATGTTTTCATCATAAATATTTGTAAAGCTTTAGTGACGATAGCTCTATAACTTCATCATTGGATGAAATATATGCTCGCAGGTGTAGACACTCGTTTTCCAAAGTCCTATCCAAATCCTCTGGATAAAAAGCTATTAGGCTGCACAAATACCACTTTTCTGCTCTAGTGCACAAAATAAAATTCTAGTTTAGGGAAAAGTTCAGAACCTTCTACTTAGAACTTAAGTCTCTATATTTTTTGTGAGTTAAATTCTTTGCCCTAAACTACATCCATCTAAAAACAGTTATACGCGATATGACCCTTTCAGCTATAATCCGCTTAGTCTGGCTTACGTAAGAACTACCGCAGCTGCAGTTGATTTTATAAATTCCTGGTGATTGAAACGGCATTACATCCTTTGGTGTGCCCACTATACTGTTTACCTTTTGTCCCGGCGTGTATTATGGTGTATATGGAGTACTTCTTCAATATCGAGCCGATCTTGTCCGTTACTCCTCTGACGTAAGGCAGGTAGGCAGGCTGTCTATTTACCTCAGGATGTTTGCATCTTGGAATGGGCCGTTTTATTCGCCGACTAATGTTCCTACATAGGCCAGACTAAGCGGACTATAGCTGAAAGGGTCAACGAACATATCGCCGCTGTAAAAAACCGGCAGCTCAATAAGTCGGCGATTGCAGAACACCTATTAGAAGACGGCAGCAATCACTGGATCGAATTTCATCTGCCACAAGTCCTCTCCACGGAACGCACCTTCTATTCTAGAATTGTGCGTGAAGCGATTTAAATAAAAAAAAACACGAAACATTCAATCGGGATGATGGTTACAAATTATCCGCGGCGTGGAATCCAGTGACTCAAAAAACATTACCTCGTTTTGTGCAGTCGGTGAACTTACAGAATAAGGACACGGTCAGTGTTGTGTGTAGAAATGTGAGGGTAGAGAGAATTTTCAGTCCCAACGGAGCTGGTACACCGAGACACCAGTCTACCCGGGACAACGGTCGTTGCAACACGGCCGAAACGTCGGGTTAAATAGGTAAATAAATAATCCAAATCACCACGTTAAATTCCCGTGTTGTTTCCATTATGAAACGCGAAAGTTTTAAAGTTAATATGGCTGAGCTTTGATTTGCAAAATAAAATTCTATTCTATTCTATGTAACTATCTAAATAAGTAATATTTCGTATTTTAGACCTGAACAATTCAACTATCATTGTACATTCGTACGAAATTCTTACAACAGTACTAACGTAACCATACAATTTATTGTTGGTGCGAGCCCGAAATAAAAAAGATCATATCTTTTTTTTTTTCATACTATCTTAATCTTAGCTAATAGAAAATTTGGAAATAGCATTAGAAACCTAGGATTGTAAATTCGGGGCAATTCATTAATCATCCTTTAGTTAAAAGAATGTCATTTGTTACAGCTTGGCAAATTGGTACGTGACACTCTCATGGTCCGCGGGCGCGGGGGACGTAAGGCAGCGGGGGTGGTAAAACGTGCGCGTGAGACGGGTGTCACCTGACGGGAGCGTCGTCGCATCATCGCGCCGTCACTTCATTGGATAGTAACCGCCGCCACCCGCCACCCGCGCGGACCATGCGAGTGTCACGTTCGTATAGTTCTCGCCAAACTTCTTGGCCGCTCTGAAGTTGGCTACAATGGCTGCGCAGTAGTAAATCTCATACAAAAACAGTACCGTTTCGTGCCGCGCGCATCCGGTAAACCAACTTCAGGACGGCCAAGAAGTTTGGAGAGGACTTTTACACGTCATAAAATGACAAGGGCTCTTTTTAGGGTTCCGTACCCAAAGGGTAAAAACGGGACCCTATTACTGAGACTTCGCTGTCCGTCTGTCTGTCTGTCTGTCTGTCTGTCTGTCTGTCACCAGGCTGTATCTCATGCACCGTGATAGTTAGACAGTTGAAATTTTCACAGATGATGTATTCCTGTTGCCGCTATAACAACAAATACTAAAAACAGTATAAAATTAATATTTAAGGGAGGCTCCCATACAACAAAAGTGATATTTTTGCCGTTTTTTGCTCGATATTAATAACGGCAACAAGTAGACGCTTGAAATATTCACAGAATATTTAGTTGTATATTCTCTTCAAAAAATAATAATTATTAAATTAAAATAAAATAAATTAAGGGGGGCTCCCATACAAAAAACGTGATTTTTTTGCAGTGTTTTGCGATAATGGTACGGAACCCTTCGTGTGCGAGTCCGACTCACACTTGGCCGGTTTTTATTTTATCTGACGGTCTGATAGTTTAATTAATTTCCCGAGCCTTTTCCCAATATGTTGAGTTGGGCTTGCTGTCTAACATAATGCAGCTAAATACCTATCTACCAGTATTTTACAAGGAGCAACTACCACCTGACTTCCACAAACCAGCAACTGGGCAATTCCACAAACCAGCAATAACACTATACTTCTTGGCCTTAGGCATTCTCTACCAGTAAACCAAGGGTGGTGAAGAGATAACATGGCAGGTGGATTGTTTAAAGAATTAAATAGAAGTTGTATAAGGGCGGCTAGGTGTCGTAATAAAACGATTTCCGTTCATGCCACGATAAACACTTTAATACACACAACACTTTGTACATAAATGTCCTTACGCGCTAACAACTAAACTTAAAGTTACGACAATAGTTATGGCGGGAATGAGCTAGAACCGTAAAATACCCGATCTATCTAGCGTCCGCGACTCGACTCGAATGTCTACTGACTCCTGGTCAGCGGGTCTGCGGGCCCGGGGCCTGCGTGCATTTCGCACTTCTGGTGGCCATCTGTTAATGTGGTCCTTCTACCTGCGCCTACCCTGACCGCCGTCGGCGTGCACGCTGAGCGTTACAGTCGTTATTAACATACTAAAATCGATAAAATACACGTACATAATTATATATTGAATATAATATATATAAATATACTCTATAACCTTTACAGTACCTACTAAGCCTAACCTGAAAACAGACTGTAAAACCTTTTTATTTCATAGATATTGCTTTTACTTTTTTAAATGCCACAATGTCGAAAGCACACGATGCGATAAGCTTTTTATACAGAAAAACTGCGCAAAACAAAATATAAGTTGTTCTGTTATTTCAAAAAACTTTTAAGCAGTTTTAAAATTGCTTTTCGAAAAGTAGAAAGAAAACAAATTACCGAGTGTCGATTTAGATTAAAATAAAGATACGGCGTTGACAGGATTGATCAAGTCGGTGGCAATACCTAGGTACAGTCGACCGCACATCAATGGTAACACTTTGACATTGAGCTGGCTAGAATAAAAATGAATTTCAAGGAAAAAATAGTCTGGTTACTCATTTTTCAGCGCTTGCGTATCTGAATGTTATCATAATTGCAATCAAAACCGTTACAGCAGTAAATTAAAGTATTTATTAGAAAAAAAATATAATTATTGGCAATGAGACTCTTTGGTTGCGTTATACCCTGTTTTAAGCCCACTTGCGCCACCCTTGGTATCTTACTAACTTAGAATTAGTAGCTAACCCGGCCAATATGTATGACATAATTATTTGTTATTTAACCACGTGTTAGAAACTAACTTTAGTTACGTTTTTGGCGCACGTGAGCCTAAGATACTTATGAAACATACTTCGGGGCATCTAGCTTCAAAAATTCTACACCTAGGAATAAGTAGATTAATTATTTTAATAACTAGGATATTTTACAACACAAAAATGAAGAAGTAGGTAAATGTCCATGGTAAATCTACACAATGCGGCTGACTGAATAGGCTTCCTGTTTAACCGAATGCAGCTGAAAAATTCGTACCTAGTAACCAGTAACTGGGTAACACGGTACCATTTGTCAAGACAGGAGTCAGATTTTCAGCAGACCCCTCTTTCCCAGTGGGCACTTTGATCGATAGGGGCCCCCCTCAGATCAAATACAAAGTCCCTAGTTCCTGTCAGATCACCAAACGATAACCGATATTTATTACCAAAAACTTATATAATTCGAAAAAATCGAACCTAAATTACTGACTACAATATCAACTTACTAGCATTTACATGCGCGAAGCTATTCTACTCCTGCCCAAAAATTAGGCTTTCCGACTTCAGCATGCTTAGATAAATTGAAATATACAATGGTATACACATACTAAGCACATACACATTTTAAAGAAAAATCATCAGTAGTACATTCATCAGTGTGTCTCGCTCAATTTAAATTAAGCGAACGAAGCAAAGCATGAAGCTCCAAGTTTGAATTAACCAATTAATTTAATCGAGAAATTACATTGAAAATTGAAACAAAATGTGTTGGACTTTATATTTTAGGAGATGGTGGAATGGTATCCCATACAAATTTGGCCCTGGTTTGAATATCGATGTCCAAGAATAATTTATGCCATATTATTTAGGTATATAAATGCTAACAATAGGTACATATTTTATTTATTAACAATGAGTTTTAATAAAAACAATGGAATTTGTGATCTGTTAGATTTTTTTTTTGAGAACGTCGGTTCACATTGAGGTTTTTTTTATTATAAATGAAGACTTTTTTATTATTACTGCCGTATATTTTACATAAAAACAATAATTTGTCAAATATTCATTCGCAACATACACAGAGAAGGCATTCGCAACATGACGACTCTTTTCGTACTTAACAAATAAGTGTGGTATGATAGAAAATACGTATTTTACGAAGTATTTTGGAGTAAAACTACTCTAATATATTAAAAACCGCAAATACTACAATCATATATGTGTAAACGCTGCATTCAGTGCATTCCTCTTTAAATAACATAGATTTTTAAGCAGTAACCTGTAAATGCTAAAAGAGTTACTTTTGTGGACTATATTACATTTGTCTATTTCGTTGTTTCATGTGATTGTAAATAAAAATAAATATTTAACCTTGTTGATCTACTTTCTTTGTCGATTCTAGCAAAATAGTTTTCTGTCAAAGTCATAGGGGCCCCATTATCCTAATATGCCCAGGGCCTCCAATAGGTTAAAGACGGCCCTGATTTTCAGGCCTATTGAAAATGGAACCGTTAACGAATGACACATTGAATATTCAAGTTTCTAAATAAGCGCCATCTATATCACCTTCCCCAAACTATAATCTGTAGCACGTACGTCATGTTACTCTTGTATAAAGATAGCTGCATGCTGCCCAAAAGTTCCCTAGATAGTTCTTAACAGAGTGTGTAGATGGCGCTAAATTTAAAAATCCTATGGAATTTCAGGAAAAAGATTTTCCACTGTTTTTATGGAACAAAGGGATACAAAAATGTCGTTGTTTTATGTTGGAACATTTAAGACTGTTAACTACTTGTCGGTAAACATAAAGTCACATATACTGAGCGTTCAGTGAAAATGGTAACAGAAGAGTGCAAGCTTTCTAACTTGCTGTTGAAGTTGCTTAGAACCCCATTCGATGCACTATTGAGTACGTATCCTACATAAACCTATTCCTGGCACGTAAACATTATGCATTTACCTTAGAAAGAGAGGGCTCCATGGCTAGGTGACTTCCCAAGGTAACAAATGAAAAAAACTTAAGAAACAGCGCCAAGGCCTACTCCTACACACCCAAACAAACCAAACAATAAAATCAAAATAGGTAGCACTTTCAAACATGTTGTATGTCACGAGAAAGGTAGGTATACAAACAGGCACGAAAACCTAACACAAAATTATTCTTAATCAGCTGCTCTAACAAGGGGTTAATCCTATTCTTTATTGACTCATTCAATACGGACAATGCCGTAAGATAACTGTTAGTAACCACTTTTGTAACCGTTCGTATAAGGCCTTGATCTAAACTTTAAACTCCTTTTAGACGTATCTAAGTTGGAACTGCAGAGATAAGAAGAGAATAGACCTTATCCGCACGTAATCTTTGAGATTGAGGTCGCCCAAAAACTGTTTGGCTATTTAGGGGGTTACTTAATGGAGTACTTATGGCTGACAATAACTGTTAATGTATGCTTACTGGACATAATAACTTAGGGTACGTTTACACAGAACATCCCTATTTCCAGGATCGTATTTAACGGATCCGTCGCTACTGGAGCTGGCGTTCACACCGCATATACCACACCGTTTTAACAGATCCGTCTCTGCTCGGGGTAATGTTCACACCAACCAACTTTTTACAAGGATGGACGTAGATTAAAAAAAAAAAAAAAAAAAAATACTTACTCCATTGCCGAATAAAAACCTATACGATAAAGCGGATCTGTAAAACGGACTGCTTTATATTTTGTCGGATCGGTATTTTTTACAGGATTCGGAATACTGTCATGTGTGTGGACTCGCTCATTGAATACAACTACTTAAGTCAGCGCCGAATAAATAAACGTATGCGATAAAGTGGACCTATAAAACAGACCTCTGTGAGAACGAGTACTAGCTGTCCAAAATAAGTGACTATACAGGGTGACTACTGATTCGTTGACATGTTTTCGGGGATAAAGTACCTATTCATGAATATGAAAAACAGACAGTATGGAACCAATTTAATTCTAGCGTCATCATCTTTCCATTCCTTCCTGTCAACTGTCATACTATCACTTATATATTTTTCTCTCATACCAGTCCTGAAATATTCCATCCATCTTTTATTTGGAACCAAATCTGACAAATGAAATAAAAATCAACTCCCCCTCCTAACCTTATTGGAAGATATATGTTTGTGCCGTTTGGGGTTGAAACATTAGGTCCATGGGGTCTGAGTTACCATCGAGTGTTTTGAGACATAAGTAAACGGTTAGTCGAATCTTTGCGTGACCAGAAGTTTGGCCTTTTCTTCGGCCAGAGAATCAGCATTGCCATTCAACGTAGCAATGTTGCCAGCGTTCTGGGCGCGTTTCCCTTTGACATCGATATGGACAAATTTTTTGTTGGGCAATAAGCCATATTCCCTCTCCCCTTTGTAGGTAAATAGGTTGGTTATGTTATCTTACTAATCTATACTATATAATAATAATATTATAAAGAGGAAAGATTTGTTTGTACCGAATAGGCTCCGAAACTACTCCGAAACTACTGGACTGATTTAAAAAATTCTTGCACCAATAGAAACCTACATTATTCCTGAGTGACATAGGCTATTTTTTTATCCCGAAAACGGGTCCTGTGGGGTGGTCCACGGGAGCGAAGCCGCGGGGAACAGCTAGTAATATTATAAATGTGTAAGTTTGGATGGATGGATTTATTTTTACCCGACTGCCGAAGGAGGGTAATGTGTTTATCAGTCTATGTATGTATGTATGTATGTATGTATGTTTGTATGTATGTATGTAAGTATGTATGTATGTATGTATGTATGTATGTATGTATGTATGTTTGTTCCTATGTGGCGTTCTAGAGACCAAACGCGTTGGCCGATATTGATGGTTCTTACGTCAATCGATTCGTCTTAACCCTGCGAGTGTCACTGGCTACATTAAAATTGGAAAATAGAAAAATGGCGGCTTTTGGGCGCCATATTGTGGGGGGGCAATTTTATTTTTTCTTCCAAACCCATCGTGTGGGGTATCAAAATGAAGGGTTTTAAGAGGTGATTTCAAAAATATATAACACTTAAATATTTAAATGTAACTAATTCGAAAAAAAATGTTAACTAAAAAGTTATAAATAAAAAAGTTAATTAAAAAAATCAAAATACCCGACTGCTTAAAAAGCGAACTAAAAAGACGTAAACAAGAAGAAAATCATGCTGTGCAGTCGGAGGATACATCTGGTTTTTGTCAGCCAGCTCGCGAATATGTATCCTCCGACTGCACAGCATGATTTTCTTCTTGTTTACGTCTTTTTAGTTCGCTTTTTAAGCAGTCGGGTATTTTGATTTTTTTAATTAACTTTTTTATTGTTACTCAATCACGCCATAACGGCTGAAAGATCTGGATGAAATTTGGCACAGGGATAGATTATAGTCTGGAAAAGCACATTATGCTACGTACTTTTCATCCTGTTATAATGTCCCCTTGGGATCTTTTCTGTCTTGCACGTGGGCGAAGCCGCTGGTAGAAGCTAGTTAGTCATAAGTTTTGAAATGTTCAATTGTATATAATTACTAGCTGTTCCCCGCGGCTTCGCTCTCGTGGACCATCCCACAGGACCCGTTTTCGGGATTTAAAATAGCCTATGTCACTCAGGAATAATGTAGCTTTCTATTGGTGAAAGAATTTTTATAATCAGTCCAGTAGTTTCGGAGCCTATTCGGTACAAACAAACAAACATAAAAATCTATCCTCTTTATAATATCGGTATAGATAAAAGAATAAACTCCCTACATTTTGCAGATTTAATGCGAACATAAATGGACTGAGCATCAGATGATTTTCTCAAATCAGCAAGACTACTTTCACCTCCTGAAATATTGCCTATGAGTAAATGTCACCCTGTTAAAACTGCCGTATCTTAAAACTATACAATAGTTATTATGCAAAAGAATAAAATTAATTTGTTCATTCTTAATTAAATTGTATCACTAAGTACTTATATGATACGCACACACAACAAAACTATCGCAGACTGAAAAATAAACAACTCCTTCCGTGATTTTTAAGCGATATCTAAGTAGGTTTGTGCTTTTAAAGCCATCATAATTCTGTAAACAATATCCTTATATTGTTAAAATGTAATCCACATACTTAGTACTTAGTACTTACCTACGCCGAATTGGCTAAATGGGGCTAATTGTAAGTATATCGAAGCTTATCAGTTGCGCGGTGGGACAAAGCACAGCCGTTGCATTCGCTGGCAAGGACACAGTCAAAGATACAATGCGTCTAGAAATGACACTCTTGTGTCAGAAATTACTTGAAAGTAATTTTTTCTGTGTGCCAATCATTATTGGCAGAAAAATTATAACTAGGGGCCTTATTTATAACAAAATGTTTTAAAGCTGTTCATCAACTGCTTTTTTAACATTAATTGTATTCATGATCATCAGCTGCTTAACAGCGTTGACTTTGTTATATTATTTTTTATTTTATCGATTAAAAAAGCATTTTCTAGCTTTGCTTTTAAATTATAATTTTTGTCGTAAGAACTGAGTGTTTAAAGCTAAAGCCAGCGTTCCCAATTTACCTAATATCACAATCAGGCCAGGTCTAAAATTGAAGGATAGACTCTAATCTGCAAACTAAAAGCAAAAATAGAATCAGCAAACATAGATTCATTTGCCTACACTGTATCATCGTAAGTATAGGTATTTTATTAAAATCGGTCACGGCCAACCTCTTAGATCTCTGCAATCAATGGACCAATGGACGTAGAGAGATTCATATTTTAATATGCAAAGCCTTTTAGCTACAACGTGTTGAATTTGACTAGGCCATTCATAAAACGATGTTAATATTTTTTTATTTAAAACTGTCAATTTGGCTATCTTTAGAGATTAGAGAGCCTAAATTAAATAACAACTATATATAAATAATATATTATAGATGGTTAGTTAGTTTTATTTATTATTATTTTTATACATTAATTTTTATATATTTTTATTTTTATTTAAGATCACGTAAGTTTTCTTCCTGTCATATGTGATTAGAAAAAGAGGATTCCGCAGACAGGCTGAACAAATGAGAATAGATAGCCTTTTTTTAATTACTTACAGACATTTCTACTTGCACATCAGTAAGATGATAAAGCTATGGCTGGTTTTACTTTTTTTTTTCGATGGTATAAAGTCGTCTAAAATAAAGCCTTAGGCACAAAGTAAACCGATTCAACAAGTCGACCATGCCCTGTAACACCTTCAACTTTGCTTGCTCGTTTCTCACCATTTAAAACGATTGTGTCGAGGTAATTAGCTCGTCAACGTAAACAATCAATGCACGCAATGTCACTTCCATACACCGTGTGGTTCGTTGTCCGCGGGCACGGCGCGCGTGCGCAGTGCGAGTCGACACTCCACCACCACTCGCCGACGCGCGCGCAACATGGCGACCCAGCTTCTTACACTGCTCGTGAGTATTCCTTAATACATTAGCATTTTATTACTTAAATATTTATCTGTTACCTAATATTTATATTTTTGCGGTCGATTGAACTTTGATTGCGAGTGTTAGGTAACCGCTCGAGCGTACTAACAGCTGAGCTTGGTGGAGGGTTCGGTTCCGTGACGTGAATGTCATTGAATGGGATTGTATGTCTAAAAGGATTTTTGGTACCATTAAGGTCTCGGCTCTTTAGTTAACGATCGACTTGTCGTGGTTGAATCCAAGGTGTATTATTATTGAAACTTAAATGTTGATTAGTCAGAGTGTAAGGTATTTAACGATAACTTTTATCTTCCCGAAAAGACTTATAAGTAAGATAAAACCCTATTTAGGAAAAAGTTAACTGCTTACATAATTAGGTAGAACCTAATATACCTCTTGTTTGTTTTAGAGACACAAAATTTTGTAACGATCCCTTTATATTTTTAACCGACTTTACAAAAAGATGAAGACTGTATATTTGTTGATTTTTGTGTATGTTCACCGATTTATTCATCAATTGTGGACCGTTTTAGTGTTTTTTTTTTGTATTGTGGTATTCTGTCGAGGTAGTCCCATTGTCATCAAGGGATGAGGGATGATTAAATCTGATGAGGGGATCCCATAGAAATCGAGGAAACTCCTTAATTATTGTAGGTCTTCGCAATATAAATGTGTTTACTCTTGACTCCTAACTATTCTTAGGTAATTGTTTTGCTCAGATCCTGGTGACTAACAGTATTTTCACAGTCGAATATCATTACTCATTTACATTATCAATTCCAATAAGCTAGGCTGTCAGTTATCAAGAGCTAGCTTAGCAGCGAAGTGGTCTTAAATCTAGACCACTGCGCAGCTAGGCTAGGTCGACCTAGGGTATCTAGACTCTTAATAGCCTATTACGAAGCAGTCATGCGTCGCCCTTCGTGCCCTAAGCCACGCTCATTAAACTTACATGTTTTAGGACAAAACTGAAGCAATATACCTTCACCTTTGCATAGAAGCATAGCTATAGTACAGTCACGAGCATAAATATGTGACAATTAGCTGCCACGGCTCCTCTCGCACCCTCTATATAATTTTTATGTATCATCAATAGTTTTTTGAGCGCACGCCAAATAATGCATTTTATAAGTAACATTTTGCTACCTAGTGTTACATTATTGCAATTTTCATAAGGATCTCTAATTTTTTTGAATATAAATTATAGCCTTTGTTACTTCGGCATAATGTAACTTTCCATAAGTGAAAGAATTTTTAATCTCGGTTGAGTAGAGTCGGAGCCAATTCGGTACAAACAAACAAACAAAAAAATGTTTTTTTTTTAATATGATTATATATTATATTATAGTATAGATTGCCTGTGTGTGATTGTATTATCATATTTAAAAAAAAATACGTTTAGTAGTTTTTGCATGAAAGTGTAACAAACATCTATCCTCACAAACTTTCATGTTTATGAAATTTGATCAAAAAGGTTTTATGAAGGTTTTTTATTTTTTTTACTTTTTTTATGGTCTGTGATATGATAGGTTTACGCAAAATTCATAAGCAATTTTCCTTTAAAGAACTTGGGTATTGATACGAATTGTATGGTGTTACAAAAATAGTATGTTCGAAATCAAACTGTTACGAAACAAGCCTTTTCCCAAAGTTACAATCGGTATTTTAAGAGAATATTGTTTTTGAATCCTACTTATATTATAAATGCGAAAGTTTGGATGTATGGACGGATGTATGTTTGTTATTCAATCACGCTAGAACGGCTGAATGGATCTGGATGAAACTTGGCACAGAGATATGTTATAATCAGGAATAGCATAATAGGTTCTTTTCGATCCCGGAAAAATGTACGGTTCTCGTGGGACAACTTCCGACTTTCACGCGGGCGAAGCCGCTGGCAGAAGCTAGTGATGCATAAGTGTAAGGTATATATTTATGCTTGTAACAGTCTAGACATATTTCATAGGTACTATAAAATCAAGCAATACCCATTTCCGAAAATATGGCAAATCATTTAATTTCAGGCAAATTAATACTGATTTTAATCAATTTTTTATTTTGACATCATAAAAATATTTAACGTCCCGACACTAATATCTACTGATCCGGTGCCGTTGGGCTCCCGCGAAAAATATCGACAGGTGCCGTATGTGGAATACCTCAGGTACCATTCACTCAGGTGTCGATAAAGCGGATGCCCAATGTGGAATACGTCAACTCAGCGTTGTATCCAACAGCGTGCTTTAATTTAGGCAATATTTTGATGTCATCTAATCTTTGTGAAAACGGGCTTATGATGACTAAAAATTTCTTCTCTGACTGGCAATAGACTTAAACTTGGACAACTGGACACATACAACATAGGAACATGTAGATATCTTCTGGGTCTCAACTCTCATCTCTAGACTATCTTGAAATACTATCAGCGGTATAGGATAAATAGCCACAGCTGGTCTATTCTGTAAACACCTCACCGTGACAACTTAGGTGAAGTAGCTTGAATTGTTATTATAAGTTGCTTCGATGGATTGACCGATCTCATCATATTGATTTCACCTAAGTTTTCACGGTGATATTGTTTGCAGAATAGCCCATCTACAGGTGAACAAACTTTGAGTGGTTACATAAATCGTTATTGCTTCCCTAAATCTGTTAAACTTTCTGGGCAGTCTACCAATTGGCAGCCAATAGAACCATGATTATATAGCTTTAAGATTTATATCGGATCTCTAATGTATTATGAATGATTTTGCGTTAGACGGCGCCTGACTTGAATCATAGCATTTTGGTTTTTGTTTCTGTGGGTATGATTCATAAGACAAAAGCTCCTTATGGTTTGGATAGCGTGAGGCTTAAGATCAATTATCATTTGAATAAATAAGAAATAGATACAGAAGTTCTATTAACATATTAAACCTATACAATTTTATATTCTGAAAAAATAAACAAGTCTAAATACAAGGCGGAGAGGGAAAAAGACTCATTGCGCACCAAAAAATTCGTCCAAATAGATGTCAACGGGAAACGTGCCCAGAACGCTGGCAGCATTGCCACGTTGAATGGCAAACGAAATGAATAAATAAGTTCAGACGACGTAAATGTGTTAAATTTTTAATAGAATCTTTTAAAATATGCAAATAATATCTACCTATGCGTTCTCCTTAAAACTTTTGTTTAGTCCTTTTGGTTCACAAAACACACCTTCATATCATGAATAACTACTCACTTTTAGTTTAGCTATTCTGTAACATAAAATCTGAATGGAGGGCACAACGCAACACCAATAATCTAGTTTGTAATCAACACTATATTACACGACTGCTTCTATCTGATTTAGTCCTTAGATTAAGCTTGCCGCGAATAGAAAACGAATGTAACACATTCAAACTCTGAAATATAATCCTTGTAAAAGTCTTAGAAGATAGGGGTTTCAGCTTTATTTCTATAAGAGCTAGTATAGAGACTCCAAGAATTTTTGACATTTCTGCATAATTTCGACGCACAATGAAACTTAGTTTATGCATAGAACCACTTGGACAAATAAATAGGGGTACAGTACAAAATGTCATGTTGCCGAGATATTTCAACGTTAAGTTCTCATATACATAGGCTCTTCCGAGACATTTCAACGTTAAGTTCTCATATACATAGGCTCTTCCGAGACATTTCAACGTTAAGTTCTCATATACATAAGCTCTTCCGAGACATTTCAACGTTAAGTTCTCATATACATAGGCTCTTCCGAGACATTTCAACGTTAAGTTCTCATATACGTAGGCTCTTTCGAGACATTTCAACGTTAAGTTCTCATATACAAAGGCTCTTCCGAGACATTTCAACGTTAAGTTCTCATATACATAGGCTCTTCCGAGACATTTCAACGTTAAGTTCTCATATACATAGGCTCTTCCGAGACATTTCAACGTTAAGTTCTCATATACATGGGCTCTTCCGAGACATTTCAACGTTAAGTTCTCATATAAATAGGCTCTACCAAGATATTTCAACATTAAGTTTTCATATACATAGGCTCTGCCAAGATATTTGTCAAAATTGTAAACGCGACGTGCGACGCTTTAGGGCGATTTTACCAATGAAACTAATCGCGATTCTTTATTACTTTAGGGCACCATATCTCAGGACATTTTATGTATGTTAAAACATCATATACACACAATATCATATAAACGTTTAAAATCAAGGTGACGATGGCTAACAAATGGCTAACAAACTCTATGCCAATTCGGTTCATTGATCCAAAGATATTCAATTTATATAATAGGTATTTATCTATTTTAGGACTGCTGTAATTTGTAACGTAGGTAGGCATGTTGGTATTTATTAAGGTACTAAAGCACAAGACCAATTTTTATTTTTGTTGTGACAGGTAGGTGTGCAACCTTCACAAGTTAAGAAAGGATGCCTGGACCTCGTGTTCTAATCTAAAAATAAATGTCAAGTATTTTATCTTGTCTGGTCAAGTACCCAGTTATTAGGCGTCGGTTATCTGTTGTCTGATCGTCAATCATTTGTTGCCACATTGACAAAGAAACTTGGGTTCGAAATAGGTGCTTATTTTATAATTTGCAAGCAATCCTTTATAAACTATAATATTTCTCACACTTATTACTTTAAATCATAGACATAGATCTAGCGAGGTAATTAGCTTGTTCTTGCATTAGCTTTGAACTTAATTTCTTATAAACAATGTCGCCGGATTATTGTAAACACCGCAAGTTTATAATAAATAGCATGAGATTGTAAAACTTTCTTCTTAATAGGGGCGGGTATATTTTAAACTATCGATTTGGATGGGATTTATTGTATTTGAAATCACACAAATATATCGAGAATTTATAATCTCCCAAGATTAATTACATACTTACGGTGTATGTGATAAAGCCATTACGTATCCAAAGTTTACAATATTTCTCTACTAACGATCATAATATTCTGAAAATTTTAGTCTTGAGGCCATCTTGTACCTAATTTTAAGGAACTTCGAAATACTATAAGTTTTATGAACATTTTGATCTACGCAATACTGCATCGGTTTCTACAAACGTTGCAAGAAAAGGTTTCATAAATTATACCAATAAAGTACAAATTTTGACGTGAAATCATCAGATTCAGGTCATGCAGTAACATGGTCAGAATGCACAAAGGACCATTTTACGGTAATAGTCACACTTGACAATTTGATTGCATAAGCATGCATGCGATGATGAATCCAATTGAATAGCATTCATTCTTTTTCCATAATATTTCACATAGCTATCATTGCAAACATATTTTCAATTAAAGTAATACGTTTGATGTGAATTATCCATAAGGCATGTAGATTATGGTTAGAAGAAAGTATTTAAATTTAAGCTATTAAAGCATGAATCTTTCAAACTATTACTATTATCAGGATTTAAGTTCCAAACCCTAAGTAATGGAAGGATAAAATGTCCCTTTATTCAAGTAGGTACACAAGACTTAAGAAATTAGTTTTACTAACCATTTATGGTTGACTGGAAAGAACCTGAGTTTCTATTTAATTACGCTCCACATTTTATTAAACTTTAATAAAAATTACAAAAAGAATTGATGTAACGTATTCAGCTCCCGCGAAAGGCCTACTAGTTAAAAGAAATAATATATTGTACAGGTTAACTAATAAATATTCTAAGCACTCTATTCGCGGCGCATTCGATAAGGTATTTCAAGCCCTACATTAGACTTTTTGTGTTGCCTAGAAGAAACTGGAGGCTTTTAGACTCAGCCCTGCGCATAGTCGCAGGCGTCGGGTCGTTGAACCCGAGCTGCATGAGAATGCACAATGATGTACCAACCTCGTTGCAAATGTCACTCGTTTTATCTTTCTCCTACTTTAAAATACATTTTCTTTATGTTTTTTTACGAGTTGTGATATTTATAATTTACAACAGAATGTAGCCAACTATGATATTATGGACTAATAAATAACGTACCTATAAACTAACTGATAATAATAATTATGTACAAGCGCATATAAAACCGGCCAAGTGCGAGTATTCTGTTTTTAGTATTTGTTGTTATAGCGGCAACAAAAATACATCATCTGTGAAAATTTTAACTGCCTAGCTATCACGGTTCATGAGATACAGCCTGGTGACAGACGGACAGACGGACAGACAGACAGACAGACAGACAGACTGACTGCGGAATCTTAGTAATAGGGTCCCATTTTTACCCTTTGAGTACGGAACCCTAAAAAGAGGGCAGGATAGAAATAATTTGACGTCATAAAAATCCTCCACATCTGTCAATGGTAAAAGTACACAGAATGCTGTCAGAGTTTTCCTTATTTCTGTTTTAATAATAAAATTCAGTGAGGCATGAAGAATTGACAACCTTCCTAGGGTTCAGTGGCGTGTTCTTGACCCGTGCAGTGTTGATGACTGCAGTGACGTCAAACCCATCAGACCTTTCTTTTATCAGAGTACTCTTTGTTTGCTTTGTGTAATTTGCATTATCGAGTACCTAGTGATAGTGAAAGTGCATATTGCACATAGCGGAAGCTACAAACCATCGGTAAGGGCGAATCGAGAGGTCATCACGGGTCCAAATGAGTCCGTACCTTATTACAGAACAACTATGATTCTATACTTCGAAAATATAATACACAGGCACATACATAAATGTATTGTATAGCATTAATAGATACAGTTCATAAAATAGATAAAAAATTTCAAGGATTATTCCTTTCTAAATCAGAATGATTAATTCCAAAAACTTTCAAGCTTTCTGTGAGAGGATAGGGAAAAATTGATTTTAATATTTGTCACGCAAACTAAACTCTTGTACGAAAACTAGTCACTAGAACGATTGTTCAATAATGTCATGATGTAGAATATTTTTAACACGATCCAGATTCGCAAGAAAGTGAATCATAGACCTTGAACTTTACAAAAGCGGAATTCTTTGTAAAAAAACTTTCCTTCCTTACAACATACGTATTCGAGCGCTTATTATATTCTTACTTAAGGCTTGTTTTTAGGGTTCCGTACCCAAAGGGTAAAAACGGGACCCTATTACTAAGACTTCGTGGGCCGTCTGTCCGTCTGTCTGTCTGTCCGTCTGTCACCAGGCTGTATCTCATGAACCATGATAGCTAGGCAGTTGAAATTTTCACAGATGATGTATTTCTGTTGCCGCTATAACAACAAATACTAAAAACAGAATAAAATAAATATTTAAGAGGGGCTCCCATAAAACAAACGTGATTATTTTGCCGTTTTTGTGATAATGGTACGGAACCCTTCGTGCGCGAGTCCGACTCGCATTTGGCCGGTTTTTAACTTCTATTGATTTTAGATTGATACGCCCCTTACATTAAAATTAAAAGCAATTTTTATTTAGACACAAAAACAACGGAAGCTTATTGTGTCTGAACTTATGAATAATTAGTTGGCTAATTCGACAACCTTAGTGGGTGCTGGTTCTTTTTTCACGTTTAATTTCTTAGACCTTGATCACTTGGGCGTGGTCAAGGCAGTGGCATTGTGGTCCACTTCGATTTCCGGATCGCAAGCGGACACGGCTGGCCATTCTTCTATCGTGTATTGTAATGATAGACGGCCATGACACGATATTGATTGTAGGTAGGTGAAATTTTGTCTTTAACCGGTAAGTTTTCTTAATTTTAAGGGGTGTTTGTGTTTTGGTAACTATATCAAAATAATGCACAAAAGGGAATAATACACCTACGAATGCGAAAGTAGTAGTGTTATTAGATATGAGTTTCTGAGAAGCAAGTATCAACCAAGCTCCAGTATTTCTTCAGTGGCGCTTTTTTAGGGTTCCCAAAGGGTAAAAACGGGACCCTATTACTGAGACTTCACTGTCCGTCTGTCTGTCTGTCTGTGTGTCTGTCACCAGGCTGTATCTCATGAACCGTGATAGCTAGACAGTTGATATTTTCACAGATGATTTATTTCTGTTGCTGCTATAACAACAAACACTAAAAACAGAATAAAATAAATATTTTAGTGGGGCTCCCATACAACAAACGTGATTTTTTGCCATTTTTTTGTGATAATGGTACGGAACCCTTCGTGCGCGAGTCCGACTCGCACTTGGCCGGTTTTTTTTATTTAGAACAATATTTTTCTTCTTTTCAAGTCAACGAAAGGTCTTTAAATGTTTTAGGCCAAGTAGGTGGCTAATTTCATTGCATCGTTAGCGGCGTTCACTAAGGCCTCTAAAACAATGTGAATAACAACAATAACAATATGAAGTTAAAGGCCACAAACTATAGTTAGGAGAACAGCAAGTGGAAAATCCCATTTAGCCTTTCGCCACATTATGCCTTTTTCACATTCACAACAAAGAAGGCAAGTGTTACAGTGCAAATAATAGCGGCATAATTAGAATAATTAATCTCAGCCTGCTTATCTATTAATTTGCATATGCCCTTGACTTTATTTCGGTACAACATTTTTTTACCATCGCAGACGTTTGTGCGACAGCGGTTACAAAGACACCAACGCATTAGATCTAACTGGTGGTATAATGATCTATATTACAGCGTTGGAGGTAGGTGCTTAGGGTTGGCAAGCTAGTTTTAGATACTGCGAAATCACCATTATTTTTTATTTGTATGGGCTGCGAAAATTGGACCTGTCATTGTAAAATAATATATTTGTCAGTGGTTAACTACCAAGGGTACGTCGAACGTACAAGAGAAAAAAACTTTTTTGCAAAAAAATACTACCGACTTCCAAATATAAAACTACAAAGTGAAAAATAACTTTATTTTTGGAAGTCGGTGTCTTTGGTAGGTACCAATTTTTTGCGTTAATGACATCGACTTCCAAAAATCAAGTTAATTTTCACTTTGTGGTTTTTTATTTGGAAGTCGGTAGTATTTTTTTGCAAAAAAGTTATTTTTATTTTTCACTTTTTGTTGTACCTACCTAATAGGCAAGTTGTTTAGTAAGGTACCTATAACGCCAGAATAGATTACCCGAATATCATGAAACTTGAACATAACCGGTGAAATGAGAGATCTGTGTACCCCTTAAGAGCGTACTGACGTGATGTTATGTTATGAAATGGTATAAACAATAAACAGACATGCGATTGCAGCAATCCTGAGAGATTTGCCGTTATTTATTGAAGATTTCTGTTGTATATCTTCGAAGTCCTTAATCAGATCTACACCACATTAAAATGGGACCAATTTGGGAACATACTCAATGAAACAAAAAAAAAACTTCAAAATCGGTCCCCAAATGACGGAGATACCGGAGAATAAAAAATAAAAAAATTAAGTCGAACGTAGAACCTTCTCCTTTTTGGTAAGTCGGTTATAAATAGAGACGCTCTACTATAATACGAATTAAATATACCAACAGCAGGTGTGTCCTTTAATATTTAGGTATCCAATTTTCTAGTCTAGGTATTACGAGTAGTACGACTATGAAGGATAAACTCAAAATCACAAGACCGTGGTGATATAAAATGATTAGTTTTAATTGTGTTATCCAAGTCGTTTCGTTGCAGGCAAAAAAAAACAAATAGAGCTTGTTTTTTTTTTTTCAAACTTTCAGGGAATGGAAACACTGATCTAGTGTCGACTAGATCAGTGTTTCCTTTCCCTGAAAGTTTACTAGATTATTTAGAAACAAGGAAGGAAAAGTGTATTCTATTTACCATTTGTTATTGCTTTCAAGGTAGCCCTATAAAAACTGTACCAGTCTTGTGTCTTGCTCAAGAGTAACACAGTGTATGTGAAATATCAAATATTATATAGCTATGGGTGTGGTGTGAGCACCATTGAACATTAGAGAGATAACCACGACGCTTTTGCGAACCAATAGGTTTTATATTTAAGTAACGAGCGACCCACCAGTAATAAATTATACACATACATCTTCTGCAATTAATTCTCTAAATTGTGGTGTAAATAGTAATAAGATCTTTTTCATTAAAATTTTGACAAGTGAATTTGATAACATTACTTTAAAGATCCACAAAAAAATCAAAATAGGCTTTCCTTTGTCACAAAATGGCATACTTACTCAACTATTATTGTTCCTCTCGGCTTAAATATCTGTATCTACAGTACAAGAGTCCCTGAAGAAACCTGAAGAGACCTGTAGGTCTGACTTGGTATGACCTTGTCTGTTCTAACTTGGTCTGGTCTAAGTTGTAACATTTTATTGTCATTAAGGCTTTTAGGTCTGCTTTTTTCCGGATTTTCATTATTTATTTGTTTTAACTTGTTTTAGTTGTTTTATATTATTAATCTATTATAATCACTAAAGATTTTTTTAATTGACGAAATCTATTTAATTTTTTTTTTCTTTAAAAAAAACATTGCCCCACACTAGGAATTTCTTCCTGTATCGTGGGTACGTTTACAAACATATAAACTCACATACACAAACACCCAGAGCCGGAACAATTATCTGTACGTCATACAAATTTTTGTTCCGTGCGGGAATCGAACCCGCGACACGCAGCGCAGCAGTCAATTGCTCAACCACTGCGCCAACCGTGCGCCCGAAAATTATTAAATCTTTATATCTGACATTTTAATTTTACTGTTAAATTATTACGAATTGATCTTATTGTTATTTTTTTTTATTTTTTTTTTGCGGTTGTAATGTATTAGTGGTATTTTTAAATTTTACTTATTACAAATTTCGACATATTATAATATGTTTCGTATATATATATATATATATTGTTATGAAACAAATTACTTATGACTTCACATCACATCACAACATCAGCCTATTAATGTTGCCACTGCTGGGACACAGGCCTCCTCTCTGTCAGAGGGAATGGGCCGTAATCCACCACGCGGGCCCAGTGTGGGTTGGTGGATGTCACATGTCTTCGAATTTTTGGTTCTAGGACATGCCGGTTTCCTCACGATGTTTTTTTTCATCGTTTTGAGAGCAGTGGTGATGAAATAATTTACACAACGTAAAGCGCCTGCCTGGGCTCGAACCCACGACCTACAACTTGTAAGTCGCGGTCGATACCACTGGGCCACCACTGCTTATGACTTATGCCTTAGCAATGCTCTAGAAGGGTCTTGCCAATAATTTACCTACCTTAATTAAAGCTATTTTAAGACATATATATTCCCCAATACTTACGCAGTACTGACCGTGCAACCGCTTGGAGCCAGAATATATATAATAATATAATATCAATATTGTACCTCCTTTAGGACAGTTTTGTTTACTCAATATTCTTTGATGTACATATGCTATTTCAGTTACGAAGAAATTCTAGCCATACATTTTGCTGTGTAAAAATATTTTTAAACATCCAAGTCGTTTTGGAGTATCCAAAAGTATCGAATAAATATCGTGTTGATAATTATTTATTAAAGCAAAACTATTAGTTACACGATAAAACCATGTTTCACATATAATGTACATGAATCTTTTAATTTTATTTTTTTATAAACCTTTTAATTTAGCAGTTTTTAATGAGTATGCTTTAGATAGTAAACGTTTTACGGCATTAAAGCAGCGGAAGGCCCTTAAGTTAATTTTGACTTGACCCTGATGGCCTTCTGAATGTCTAAGATAGAGAGATCTGGAGTATTCTGTGTTTATAACCCTATGCTAGATAGACTGATATTGTTTTCTATCATAGATAACAAGAATTCTGTACTCCAATTGCGACAATATAAGACATTTAAATAAGGCCATATAACAGCCCGTTCAACCGATTTTGACTTCTATTGTGTTGGTGATACGACAAATGGTAGCTGTAGTAATCAGTTGGTTTTTGTAACAGGTTTACGCTTTTTATGTCATCCTTATGTTTAAAGGATATAACTCAAAATCGGTTGAACGGACTGTAAAAAGGTTTGTAAAAAAATCTGATGTTTTTTCATATGGAGTATAGACTAATAAGATAGTTACGTCATTACGTGATACTTTTTGTCAGATGAATGTGCATCGCTCCTCTCGATATTAGGTACCTGCATCGTGATTCAACTATTACTTTGCGACGCAACTACTCTTGTTTGATTGCATCACACGATATCTATGAATTGCCCGTTTAGTTGATTAACATGATGCGTTGAGGTTTATTGGTAAATTGCTGTAGCCATAAACCAAACTACGTATCGACTGCTTCGTGGGGAACTGACTCTCCATTCACTTTGTTGTTTTGTTAGATCGGCGTTTTAAGAACGCAAAACCTTATTTTTTTCCTTTTGACGCTTTAGGGTAGTTATTCACTGTTCACACAGAATTCGTACCAGCATAAATAACTCACACATACACAAGTTACACAAGAAATGTTCTCTCCAACTAATAATTAATCTCGTATCTTTGAAAACAAATGTATTTCAAAATAATTTGGTTTGGCAATTCTATATAAAGGGTTGGAGGCGGGAGAAGAGTGCCGGTATTGCGGTGCGCCGCGCTCCCTACTTTCTGCGGCCTGAACAGGGTCGCCACCGTCTGATGGCGGACGCGGTGAGGCCGCAGGGGAAGAGGAGTGTCGGTATATTGTTGGCCACTCTCCCTATTCCCTGCGGCCACAAAATGGTAGGTGGCGGGGTCATAGACCTTAATCCGTCACTGGGGGACCAAGGGCGCCATACACGGGGCCGTTTGGCGCCCATTTGCTGGTTTGGTCCCTGGGGTGGTCATGGCGTGTAGTGTGTTCTGGTGCGCTGGTGATGGGGGTACTCCCCAGAGGAGGGTCCGGTGACGGACAACCGCGGCGTGTACGCGGTGCGTGCTAACGCGTGCCCGTGTTCCCGCCATAAGCGGCACAGGAGGACACCATAGACTTTTAGTGGGTTAGATTCCCACATAGCTATCTGCACTATCTCCCCGTGGTAGTGCAGTATGCATGAGCATTACAAAAAGCAAAAAAATAATGTGCACTTCCTCGTTCCATCACTCTCATAGTCCGATGGGACGCAACTGGAGAGACATCAGAGGCCTTAGTGTGAGTTTTTACTCACGCTCAATCGCGTTAACGTAAACGTATTTTTTTTACCCGACTGTCGAAAGAGGGTAATGTGTTTATCAGTCTATGTATGTATATATGTAAGTATGTACGTATGTAAGTATGTATGTATGTATGTATGTTTGTTCCTATATGGCGTTCTAGAGACCAAACGCGTGGGCCGATTTTGATGGTTCTTACGTCAATCGATTCGTCTTAACCCCGCGAGTGTCACTGGCTACATTAAATTTGGAAAATAGGAAAATGGCAGTTCTTGGGCGCTATATTGTGGGGGCCCAAATTATTTTTTTCTTCCTATCCTATCGTGTCGGGTATCAAAATAAAGGATTTTAAAAATATATAACACTTATATGTTTAAATGTACCTAATTCGAAAAAAAAATAACTATAAAGTTATAAATAAAAAAAGTTAATTAAAAAATCAAAAGACCCGACTGCTTGAAAAGCGAACTAAAAAGACGTAAACAAGGAGAAAATCATGATGTGCAGTCGGAGGATACGTCTGGTTTTGGCCAGCCAGCTCGCGAAATGTATCCTCCGACAGCACAGCATGATTTTCTCCTTGTTTACGTCTTTTTAGTTCGCTTTTCAAGCAGTCGGGTCTTTTGATTTTTTAATTAACTTTTTTTATTATTAAAACTGGATAACTGCCGTCTGGTGACGGTAAGAAGAAACCTCTTTTTGTGTATACATTTAGACATAGTAGATCGTTTAAGTTATCATTAGTGCGTATGTAAAAAACTCGGCATAAGCACACAGGCGGACCAAAGGCTTCACGTTTTATCTAAGGCACGCGGGTGTCACACCTTCCAACGTCCGGGCGGTCAAGACACTCTTTCGACCGACCTGCTAATAGAACCCAAGATTTTATGCTCTCTGTACCACCGGAGCAGTTAAGTGCATATACCGTATTTAGAGCTCACGAGGTTAGTAGAAGCTTTAAATACATATTTATAAAGTGCATACCAATCAATAAAGCAATAAAATTCATTACAAAAATATAGGCAATTATGTAGTACAATTATTATAATAGTCGTATACCTCCTTGGGTTACCTGTTTTCCTCATTTGACTACAAGTAAGTAATAAATGGGTTTATCAAGAGTAATACTAAGCTACAATATGGATGATAGGTAACCAATAAGATATAAAAGATATGAAATAGCAAGAATCCGCGCATTAAACTTTGTCTCGCTATGGTCCAATAGGTTATTGATTTATTGATAAGTTTTTTTTTTAGCATTACCACCTGTAAACAAGTCTTAAAACCATGGATATTCTACTCCATTTTCTTTCAAGTCATTCCTCATTCAATCCATTGAATTTTAGGCTGCAGGGGAGGAGAAGTGTCGGTATAGCGTTGGCCGCCCCTATCCCCTGCGGCCGAAAAGTGGTAGGTGGAGGGGCCACTGACCTGACCCGTCACAGGGGGATCAAGGGCCATACATGGAGTCGTCTGGCGCCCGTGTTTTGGTTTGGTCCTTGGGGTGGTCATGGCCTGCTATGTGTTCTGATGCACTAGTGATGGGGGGTACTCCCCAGAGGAGGGTCTGGTGACGGACAGCCTTGGCGGGTTCAAGGACGAGTGCTAACGCTTTCCCGTGTTCCCGCCATAAGCGGTGGAGTTTTCGTGGGTTGAAGTCCCACATAACTGCGATATCTCCCCGTGGTAGCGCAGTATGCATGAGCATTATTCCACGCAAAATAAAAAAAATAAAAGCTGGCTCATGCGAGACTTAGTCACATGCGTATCATCCCTCCTCAGAGAAACTATCAAAGAAATTCGTTATAAATTCGAAAACCGTCCTACAAATTGTCTGTAGGTACATACTAACTAAGATTTTGTTCTGTTCAATCTTAGGCTAACACTCGCCGATCTTTCAGTAAGGAAGACAGCTAAGGTTAAATTAAAGGCTAAATTAAGGCCGAATCCAATCCTTTACAAAAAATTAGAACGGCAATATGATTATTTTATAACATACCCAATACAGGTATTAATAATTTATACTTACCTACGAAATTCATGTCACATGTAGGTAGAACATAAATTTGTTACCTATCTATAATCTACCTTAAAGTAGGTATCTACGTTTGACGGCTATCAAATATAACTTATCTGGAAGGAATGAAGTATTCCGTTTTTGTGCTCACCAGTTGGCGCCACTGGCAAGTAAGGTCCTTAAATATAGGTGCTGTTAAAATAATTTATAATGCCGTAGAAGAGCGATTTAATATAAAATCGAGTTTGCTGCAGTTTCGTGCTGTCCCTTTTTTCGAAAAAACAGAGGATAAAATTTTCTGAAATATAAAACTATATTAAAGCAGTGGTTGGTAAAACCCGCACTATCTTAATCTGCCATCTTTGGAAAATATTCACAATAAATAAAAAGTAGTGAATAAACTCGCGCTAAAAGCCAAAAAAAACAATGATATTCTAGTAAACATTGTACAGAACAGTAAAAATTTGCTAGAATATCATTGCAAAAAACTATGAAATTCGACATTTTGAAGACCTCACTCTACACCAGCGCCCCTAGTGTCAAATTTAAACTCGATAACTTCTCAACTTTTAATCTAAAATATTTACTTATTATTTTTTATAGAAAAGCAGCGGCATTTTAGTGTCAAAGTGAACAATAGAACTTATTTACTTAAAACATAATTTTCTTTTTACAAGCTTTTACTTAGTTTTACCAGTTTTGTTGTCTGTATGTCAAAGTTTGCAAGGACCCACTCCCCATTCTTCGATTGAGTTGAAATTTGGCATACAGTATGTTTGTGTTTCCTGACAATGCATTTTTAATGGAGGCATTAATCAGCATAAAAATAAACGCGTTACTTGTGGGTATAAAAATCCTTGAAATTAGTGTACAATTCACACTATGTTCCAAACTATAAATTATTGATTTGGGTTCACAAAAACTAGCAGTGGGTGAATGTACAAGCATGCAAGCCTATTTGTATGAGTGTGTTATGTACTTATACGAATCATTTATATAGCGCTCAAGGTAATACCTAATTGCTCTCTTTACAGTCGGCACTTAATGTAATTCATAGACTGGTTTCCGATATAATATAGGGAAAATTATAGCTTTGAGTGGAAGTAACTGCATAAAAATATGCGTGTGATCTAGTATTGTTCTTAATAGGCAGAAGACTATAACTGATATTAAATTGATTATAAGGTCTGAACCATAGAAATATCTGAACAGCTAGTTGTAAATAAAAAAATATATAATAAGTATTTATATGAAATTGCCGTTCTGCAGTACTGGTTATTTCGAATGCAAATATTTTTTGTTTGGCTAAGAATTCTAATTTCAAATTAATTATTTTAAAGCAACGGAAAACTTTTTTCAAAATTTGTCATTTGTTTATTGATCAGTTTTGTGTTTTCGTCGCATTTGAATTCTATGTTCGACTTTATTTTGTTTTTTTTTATGTATGTTCACCGATATATCTCCTTCGATTGTGGACCGATTTTGAAAATTCTTTCATTATTTGAAAGAGTATGTTCCGAAATTGGTCTCATTTTAATTTTGTGAAGATCTTATGAAGAATTTCAGAGATATACAACAGAATTCTTCAATAAATAACGGCAAATCTCTCGTGTTTGGTGCAATCGCATGTCTGTTTATTGTTTATACCATTTCATAATATAACATCACGCCAGTACACCTAAAGGGGTACGCAGATTTACACATAATTACAGTTCACCTATAGTTACACTCACATTTCACCGGTTATGTTCAAGTTTTATGATATTCGGATAATCTATTCTGGCATTATAGGTACCCTAAACAACGTGCCTATTAAGTAGGTACAAACAAAAATAGAAAACAAAAAAATACTACCGACTTTTACTTTGTAGTTTTTTTTATTTTGGAAGTCGGTAGTATTTTTTTGTAATAAAGTTTTTTTAGTCATCATAGTCCGAGAGGTAGCGTTGCAAATGAAAAAGTCATAGTAAGCCGGCTGATATTGTCATCGATGGTTGATCTTATATGATCAATAAGTGAACCAACCGTCAGCTGCTCAAGTAGCGGTGGGTGCGGGTGTGGGTGGTTCCGGAAGTGGTACAAAAAATAAAATAATTAAGTCATAGTACGCCGGCAGAAACTTTTTCCATAAATATTTTACATCATACTGAGCTAATAAAAAAGTTAATTAAAAAAATCAAAATACCCGACTGCTTAAAAAGCGAACTAAAAAGACGTAAACAAGAAGAAAATCATGCTGTGCAGTCGGAGGATACATATTCGCGAGCTGGCTGACCAAAACCAGATGTATCCTCCGACTGCACAGCATGATTTTCTTCTTGTTTACGTCTTTTTAGTTCGCTTTTTAAGCAGTCGGGTATTTTGATTTTTTTAATTAACTTTTTTATTTATAACTTTTTAGTTAACATTTTTTTCGAATTAGGTACATTTAAATATATAAGTGTTATATATTTTTGAAATCGCCTCTAAAAACCCTTTATTTTGATACCCCACACGATGGGTTTGGAAGAAAAAATAAAATTGCCCCCACACAATATGGCGCCCAAAAGCCGCCATTTTTCTATTTTCCAATTTTAATGTAGCCTATGACACTCGCAAGGTTAAGACGAATCGATTGACGTATGAATCATCAAAATCGGTCAACGCGTTTGGTCTCTGGAACGCCATATAGGAACAAACATACATACATACATACATACATACATACATACATACATACATACATACATAGACTGATAAACACATTACCCTCCTTCGGCAGTCGGGTAAAAACAATCGTCAGCTGCATGGTGGAGGGGGGATTATGCGTCAGCCGCTGGCATCAACTTGTAAAAGAAACACATAAAATTAAGTTACTGTACGCCGGATAAAATTGAACTAAGTGGTTGTTTAAATTATCAAAAATTCAGCCGGCGAACTATGACTTAATTTTTTTTTTCACCCCTTCCGTAACCTTTCAATCCTACACCCAACGCGGGTGCGTCAGTTGACTCTTGGTTCACTTATCAGTCATTCGAGATCTATTGAACAAGATGGCAACCGATCGGCGTAAAAACACTACATAAAATGCAACGCTACCTCCCAGACTATCATTTATATAGATACGTTAATAAAAAAGTTAATTAAAAAATCAAAATACCCGACTGCTTAAAAAGCGAACTAAAAAGACGTAAACAAGAAGAAAATCATGCTGTGCAGTCGGAGGATACATATTCGCGAGCTGGCTGACCAAAACCAGATGTATCCTCCGACTGCACAGCATGATTTTCTTCTTGTTTACGTCTTTTTAGTTCGCTTTTTAAGCAGTCGGGTATTTTGATTTTTTAATTAACTTTTTTATTTATAACTTTTTAGTTAACATTTTTTTCGAATTAGGTACATTTAAATATATAAGTGTTATATATTTTTGAAATCACCTCTTGAAACCCTTTATTTTGATACCCCACACGATGGGGTGGGAAGAAAAAATAAAATTGGCCCCCCACAATATGGCGCCCAAAAGCCGCCATTTTTCTATTTTCAAATTTTAATGTAGCCTATGACACTTGCAAGGTTAAGACGAATCGATTGACGTATGAATCATCAAAATCGGTCAACGCGTTTGGTCTCTGGAACGCCACATAGGAACAAACATACATACATACATACATACATACATACATACATACATACATACATACATACATACATACATACATACATACATATATACATACATACATACATACATAGACTGATAAACACATTACCCTCCTTCGGCAGTCGGGTAAAAAGACAAGCGGCACGCAACATCAACGACGTTTACGGAGCGAACACTACAAACGAACACACCACCTGTTATTGGTTTGCCCGCTTCCGTTCAGAAAATTACGACCTGAAAAATGAACCCCGTGGTCGTACGAAAACTTTGGTCAACAATGACGAATTAAAGGTGAATGTGGAAGCTGATTATACTCAATCTACGGCTGAATTATCAGCAGCTTTCGACGTTAGCATCAAAATAATATTGGTGAATTTGCATCTAATTGGCAATGTGAAAAAGCTTGACAATTTAAATGGGTGCCCCACGAACTTAATGATCGCCATCGCGAAGTAGTCGAGACGTGGCTTGCACTGCTCAACAGGCACACAAACGAAGGCATTTTGAACCGCATTGTTACCTGCGATGTAAAATGGATTCTGATTGACAATCGCAAGCGCTCAGCAAGTTGGTTGGATCCCTAAACGAAAACTTACCCCTAAAAAAGTGAAGGTCACTATTTGTTAGACATCACAGCTTCTATTAACTTTAAAGTCTTCGCGTTTCACAGCTTCTTACCAAATGTGACGAGCATTCCTGCAGATGTGTACTGTGAAGAAATAGACACAATGATGGAAACGCACGTTTCCAACCAGCTTTGGTCAATCGCTCGTCTCCGCTGCTCCTGCATGACAAATCGCGACCTCATACTGCACAGCAGATGGTCTTCACGTTACCAGAGCTGGAGTTGGAAGCTCTCCGTCATCCGCCATACTCACAAGACCTTGCGCCTACAGACTTGTACTTTTTCCAGAATTTGGATAACTTCTTGACGGGATAAAATATTAATGAGTACGAAAGAGCAGTACAAAATGCCTTTGAAGAATTTGTTGCCTTAGGTCCAGCTGATTTCTTCAAGAAGGGCATCAATAAACTGCCACTGCGTTGGCAAAAATGCATCGATTGTATGGGCGATAATTTTGATTAAAAGAAAAAAAAAATAGGAAAATATTACGGTAACTTATTTCATAAAAAACGGCAACTTCATAGGTAAAGTCCTAATATTATACTAGACCACTTCCTTAATAATTTTTGATTTTGATTTTATATATTGTTTATAATATATTTAGGTTTATACAACCTTATATGCACAACCATCATAAATCATCATACGTACCCTTGCATGTATGGGTAGCTTATAAGGGACATTTAACCAAAACAAAAAATAGAGAAGACAAAAATCTGAAATGTCAAACATTTCGTTCGTCGAAACCTGACTTTCTAGTATCGCTCAAGCACTAAAGATCGTAAAAAGTACTACTCGATGCGCCTTGTATTCCTTTTCCTGATATCGAATAATTGTAAATAACTAAATTTTGAATTAAAGGGCAGTGCTGTTTTACAAGCTTTTATTTAGCTTAACATGTTCCGGTGTCTATAATCAAATCTTGCAAGTTAAATTTGACCTACTTCCCAGTGCCCGATTGAGATGACAATTGGCATACATGTTTGTTTCACATGACAATATAATTTTGAATATAAAAGTTTGTTTCTAAAATATACTTTTTTGTATTATAATTCATATCGTCATCAATTTCAGTTGCTGAGCGTACTCTGGCTAGGCACGGGTGCTGACCCTGCACCAGCGCCTGGCCGCGTGCCAAAGGTCTACAACGCCCTCATCACGTCGAACCAAAACCTGGAGCCAAGCAAGGCGTATCCAGTATATCAGCCAGTACTCCACGACGCATTCGCCTTTTCCTATCAGCCCGCCATTTTCTACGGCGGCGATTTACTTGGAAATGTAAGTTGTCTTCAGTTGTTACTTATCCTAAGGGCGCTCACACGGAACACAAACCCACTTACAAATAAACGCGGAATAAAGTTATACCAAGCATAAACCTATGAAAATGTATGGTTATTCCTTTGTTATACCTGGTATACCTGGTATGAGCAGTGGTGGCCCAGTGGTATCGGCCGCGACTTACAAGTTGTAGGTCGTGGGTTCGAGCCCAGGCAGGCGCTTTACTTTGTGTAAATTATTTCATCACCACTGCTCTCAAAACGGTGAAGGAAAACATCGTGAGGAAACCGGCATGTCCTAGAACCAACAATTCGAAGACATGTGACATTCACCAACCCGCACTGGGTCCGCGTGGTTGATAACGGCCCATTCCCTCTCACAGAGAGGAGGCCTGTGTCCCAGCAGTGGGAGCATTAATAGGCTGATGATGTGATGTGATGTGATGTGATACCTGGTATAGCTTTATTCCGCGTTTATTTGTAAGAGGGTTAGTCTATGCCGTCAGTCAGTCTTTTTGTCGCAATTTGTTGATCCATAGTTAAGTCAATCAATGGTTAAATTCGGTATAACATGTTTTTAGGGTTCCGTACCCAAAGGGTAAAAACGGGACCCTATTACTAAGACTCCGCGATCCGTCTGTCTGTCTGTCTGTCCGTCTCTCATCAGGCTGTATCTCATGAACCGTGATAGCTAGACAGTTGAAATTTTCACAGCTGATGTATTTCTGTTGCCGCTATAACAACAAATAAATAAAAACAGTATAAAATACATATTTAACGGGGTTCCCATACAACAAACGTGAATGTTTTGCCGTGTTTGCTCGATATTAATAACGACAACAGGTAGACGCTTAAAACATTCACAGAATATTTAGTTGTATATTCACTTCAAAAAATAATAATTATTAAATTAAAATAAAATAAATTAAGGGGGGCTCCCATACAACAAACGTGATTTTTTGACCGTTTTTTTGCGATTATGGTACGGAACCCTTCGTGCGCGAGTCCGACTCGCACTTGGCCGGTTGTTTTAGGGTTCTGAAGTCAACAAGGAACCCTTATAGTTTCGCTCTGTCCGTCTGTCCGTCCGCAGCTTAGCTCAGAGAATCTAAGTACTAGAAAGCTATAATTTGGCATTTATATACATATTAATCATTCCGACAAAGTGGTAATATAAAATCATGAAAAATATTTTATTTTCGTGTCCCTCCCATAGACGTAAAGTGGGGATGTATTTTTTTTTCTCTTCTATCCCATGGTGTGGGGTATCGTTGCCATTCAAAAATATTATGGGTTTGTTACAACTATTTTTCGATTCAGAGATTCGTTTTCGTAAAATTAAGCTTTAAGTCGCAAATTTATGTTAGAGTCAAGTGTCCCCCCCCCCCTGCCAGCGAAATGGTGCTCTTGGCTATGTGAAAAAATTCACAGCAGAAGTAAATAAAACGAAATTAAAAGGAAAATTATCACGGATAACAAGGCTTTACAAGTTTACGAGTAATAGTCGACCAACTTATAAAATGTACTTGGAACAGTAAAAATTTTGTACAAATGCCATTGAAAAATTACTTAAATAAAGTTGAAAGCCGTGTAAAACAGAGTAAATATAATGCTTACGAACCATCCTCTGACGGGGCACGGTCCGTCCACGTCCCTGGCACGACCCTGATATGTGTGGATAAACCTTTATCGTTTCGTTTTTTTTACTTCATCGAAGTCACGTCTGCCACTGTCTCAGTTGAGCTATTATCTATTCGATTTTTTTCATTACACCGACCCCCTTCGAACCTAACCTATCCGTGTCGGGATGCCCTAAATTCCCGAGATCGCTTCGCTCGCTCTTGTACAAATTCTTTGAAATAATTAATTAATAAAAATATCTAATGCATGACAGCTATTAATAAATCATTTGCGTGAAAATTCGAAATAAATACGTATACACAGACAAGAGTGCGTGAAGTCGATTTTGCAGCGATTCGTTTCTGTCACTAAATTTTGTAGCACAACATATTGACTTTTTATGACACTTTTTTAATTTTAATTTGAAAATGTTACCAAGAAACCGGCTATATATTTGTGACTAAATAATATTCCCTAAAAAGTTGTTTCGGTTTGGTGAAAATATGGCAAATGAAAAAAGTTCAAAAGAGGCTTCGGCCAAAAGCAAAAAGTTATTTTGTAAATCGACGAAATGTAGTTCGGTAAAATAATACATATACATGATACTTCGATGATCTGAAAATATGTCAAATAATGCGTATAGCAAAAACGACGTCGGTCAATAGTTTTCGGTAAAATGAAATTCGACCAAAATATATTCGGAATTGTAATCGGTTCCCAGATGATACAGTATGGTGACTCGTGCGTGCGCCTGACCTTTTGTGCATAGCAACATAAGCATGTGCTCAATTTGTTTGTTGTTGTTTTTTATTTTTACTTTAATATTTATTCAGTTTCAGGACGGTAACATACAAGCTAATAATAACTTATGAAGTACATGCAGGTTTAAAAACCCTTGCCTAATTTTGTACCTAGAACTCATAGGGCCCGAAAATCTTTATGAGCACTGAAACTCCATTGTATTGAAGTTTTTGTATTGACATTTTTCTACCGTTCTCAATTTCAGGGATTACTGCCTGCACCAGGATTGCTACCGAAGGAGCCTCAACCTCAACCAGCTAAAGCTTCAGCCGTTTCAACGCCCGAAACATCTGCTGAGCCCTCGCTTTCTACGGAAGCGCCGACTACAACTGAAGAACCCGCCAAGCCAGAATCAGACAGAAGTGCTTCGTCACCGTCTCCTCCACCAGCCACACAGTCCCCTATCCCACTCAATGAATTCGGTCTTCCACCACAAGTCCTGCCCCTAGGACACATAGACCCCTTGTACAACGCACTGCCACAATTCAGTCCTTTCACCTACAGATATCCAGGTGTAAGATTCTATGATCCCTACGATCCGTTCAGCTTCAATCCTTACGCCAGCCTTCCTATATATCGTCCCTTGCCAAATGTGCTAGGACAAAGTCTTCCCTTTGTTGCTGAGAAACAGGTTAGTAAAGCTCCAGCTCACGCTGAACAGTCTGCGCAAACCCCACCTCCTGAACCCAGTGATCTCAATATTCTGAACTACGCGTCCAAGGATCCTGCCATACCTAACGTCCCCCCACCACCCCTCCCGCAAGGTGGACTCAAAACAGATAAACCAGAATAGTTGTAAAAATTAAATATAAATTTCCACGTTTATTTGAATTATTTATTGTGTCATTTCGTGCTATCATGTCTGCCAATCAAGGTAGAAAAAAGTACCTATCTTTTAACAAGTTACAGTAACATACTACCCGTGCGCGATAAGTTGGGACCTAGAGCGCAGTCGAGTCGCATTCCTAAAAGGTCCTAACCTATCACGCACGGGTTGTATAGAATTCGACTAGCGACTACGGAAAAAAACCGTCCAAGTGCGAGCCGGACTCGCGCACAAAGGTTTCCGTACCATTATCGAATTAAAAAATCACGTTTGTTGTATGGCAACCCCACTTAAATATTTCTTTTATTCTGTTTTTAGTATTTGTTGTTATAGCGGGAACAGAAATACATCATCTGTGAAAATTTCAACTGTCTACCTATCACAGTTCATGAACTGTCTGTCTGTCTATCTGTCTGTCTGCCTGGTGATAGACAGACAGACAGACGGACCGCGGAGTCTTAGTAATAGGGTCCCGTTTTTACCCTTTGGGTACGGAACAATAAAAACTACGATTGATAGTCAAAACTGATGACAGGGGAACCGATCACTTTTCTGAATCTTTTTTGATCGAATTTCATTTTACAGAAAACTATTGGCCGACGTCTTTTTTGCCATATGCATTATTTGACATAATTTCAGATCATCGAAGTATCAATTGCCATTGGTATTATTTTACCGAACTAAATTTCGCCGATTTACAAAATAACTTTTTGCTTTTGGCCGAAGCCACTTTTGAACCTTTTTCATTTGCCATATTTTCCTCATGTCATTTAACATTTTAGGGATTATTATTTAGTCACAAATATATAGCCGGTAACTTGGTAGCATTTTCAATTTAAAATTGAAATAGTGTGATAAAAAGTCAATATGTTGTGCTACAAAATTTAGTGACAGAAACGAATCGCTGCAAAATCGACTTCACGCAGTCTTGTCTGTGTTTATATATTTATTTCGAATTTTCATAATAGCTGTCATGCATTAGACATTTTTATTAATTAATAATTTCAAAGAATTTGTCCAAGAGCGAGCGAAGCGAGCTCGTGAATTTAGGGCACCCGACTCGGATAGGTTAGGTTCGAAGGGGATGACGGGAGCTGAAGTGAGCGAGCAAAGCGAGCGAACTCTGCTTCCGTCATCTCCTTCGTGTTAGGTTACTTTAGTCCCTGCAGAGAGAAATAGGAGCCCAAATTGTTTTTCTGCCACTTGGTAGGTATATTTTAATATAAACTAATTTATATTTTTAAACTTCGAATTAATTCATTCACCTTTCAACTGATATCCCGCTCGACAGAACAGCAAAAAAATTATATCAATGATCCCCACTTTTATGGATGTGAAATAATTCGGTCCAAGACCCCAGATGTCCCAGACGTTACTGAGAACTTTCTACACAAAATTTGTGGGAATGAGTAATGTTAGTACGGGTTAGTATGTACTTTGAACTTACGCATATTTGCTAGTTTGGGCCGACTGCTATAGCCAATTTACAGCTAATATAATAGTAATGTTTTGGCGTATCCTTACCCTTTAAGGATACGCAAAAACATTGCTAAATTTTCTTAAAGTGTGGGCACTGATTTTTATGTCTAAATGTAAATATAATAGTCTAGGCTGGACTCACACATTCTGAATTCAACTCTGAATCCAGACTCGGAATTCATATTATTAATTAAGAAAGCCCGGCAACGCATACAATTTCACTATGCCCCACACACATTTTGATCTTTTCAGAATAAGATTTACTCTTGCATTCAGATTATGAATTCCGACTCTGAATTCAGACAGGAATTTCAGAATGTGTGAGTCCAGCCTAAGAGCTAGTCGCCATAGAAAGCTTTCAGTAACTTTTAGGACCTTGCCGTGTTTTTTCAATCAAATATCAGCGGTATGCCATCAGAAGACCACTATCCCGCTTATCAAATGATTGATTACCAAAACTGACAATATCAACATTTAGACCCCTGGCTGCAAATCAAAGTGAACTTTCGTTTACAGGATTTCTTCATATAATACACAAAATGAGTAAACTATTTTATTTTAATATTGAAATAAAGTGACGGCTCTAAAGTCGTTGTTGGTCTATGCTATAGAAGTCAGGTACGTCAAAGTCTAGCAAAAAGTTATCGTGCTGTCCTGTAAAGTATCTAGTTTATGGAGGCTAGATAGATAGTCGCATTATGTAAAATACTGAAATGCACTTGTTAAACTGGCAGCTAACCTCAATTTATTTATTTAATCCTGTAACCTCGCATTGGAACGCGTTGCAGTAGTTGCAGCAATTACACCAATGGAGCACAAACTTATAATAAACTAATTAGAAATTCAGGAGGGTGACCATAAGCTCTTAGAGCAAGGTTATTTGGCGTGTGCGTAAGGGACAGATGTATATGACTTGTTTACATCTGTCCCTTTTTTACAGCGTAACTATGATAGTTTTGACACATCAGGGTACGGGGGCAGATTCTCTCACGATGTTTATTTTACTTTTGTCAGCTATGTCGAATATAAACTTAGGAAGCACATATTAATTAAAAAAGTCGCATTGGTACTTTCCCAGATTTATACCCACGTCCTCAACCACGAGAGGCAAGGTCTTTAAGCACTGAGCCACCACGACATAATAATAAGGTGACACTTATTGTGTCTAAATCTTCTTAAACCAATCTTGAACTCAGTCGGAAGATTATAAAAACTTCTTTTTGTTCCTATTGACTTCCTAGTCTATCTTTGCGCAGTTTAAATCTTGCCATGGGCATGACGAAGAGGACAGGAGATGAGAAACATCCTTTAAAGGGGCTCCAAACGGCCAATGTGTTTGGGAAGAGTCAATGATAACCCATTTGGCCTGCTTTTTTCTATAGACTTAAACTCGTATTAATATTTAGATAAAATATTATCTAAATATTAATACGAGCTAGGAGCTCGTGACACAGCTTGAGACATATACTCGACAGAGCTAGAATGGCTGTAGATCCACCATATTGCGAAAAAACAACATTTTGCTTTAAAAATGATAACTAGCATGACGTATAGTATGTAATAATATGTCCCTATCAAGCAAAAAATTAATAAACGAAACTGTCGCAACATGGACCTTGATAAGAAAATTGGTGAGTACTTAGATAAAATGGTAGTTACATTTTATCATGATAAAAAATCAAAATAGAAATCAAGTTTTATGGAAACTACTTAAATATTAGGCGTAGTGTACTGTCTACACTAGATAACAACACAAAGTTGATATTGTATTGACATAGCTAAAAGCAATGCTCAATGGTTCTTCAACCAGATAAGGGATTTCACCTGTTGTTACCCAATGGAGTTCACACAAATAAACCCAAGTGCTGATCACAGCGTGGCGTAAAATCAATGAATTCATAAAGATACCATATCGGTGTGTACATGCCAGGCGTAATGACACTGACGTTAATATATCCCGATTACAGCTGGATATACAGGCTGCGGATAAAATGTTACAACCAATTTTTTTCTTTCGGTCTATAAATGTGTACAATAAAGCATACAATAAATAAATAATAAATGCCAGTCAAAATTGCTTGACGAATAAAACTTTAGTAATATTGACCTTCTACAATATTCTATGGTTACGATCCAATTCAATTTTGGGACTGTGTCACCCGCGTCCGTAGGTAAGTACCCCTTTTGTAACCCTACACGTGGTCCCCGGGTGGTGCTAAACAGGTGACACTAACTGGTGGTAGGTTTCGGCCGAAGGCTTGCGACCACCCACCGAGCAAAGACGTATCGTAATCGCCAAGCGGCCTAGCCGTGTTCCGGTACGATGCTTGATGTAGCCACAAGAGGAGTTGGGTCGGGATAGTTGTTCCATTGCAAGCAGACCAGCTTGACTCGCGTTGTTATGGGCCTATCGGGAGACTAGTCACGGAGGGTAGCGGGATCCGAGGCACGGTGCGCCGCTGGCCGACCGCAGGTAGTTGGGGGCCCAAGTAGTGTGCCAGCCATACACGAAAGGCTGCCCCGCCAACTTTCGAAAAATCCCGGGATGCGCCATCGTGCTGGTTGGCGATCAGACGGAAGTGCCCCATGGACATTCCCGGGGAGCCCCCCCCGGGCATCCCCGCAGTCTCCAGACTAGTCCCCCAATGATGGCGTCCTGTCTGCGCGTGTCTGAAGATTCAGATTGGATGTCCGTCGGACGTGGCGTACCTATCTTACCCAGGATTTACCCGGAGCACAAATTCAAGCCACGTGCGGGTGTATGCATGTACGCCCGTGACGACATCTGCTATCGGCGCCTTCGTGACCTTGAAGACTCTAACTATTCAGTGCTATGGGCCCTGGTGGACACAGGTCTGGATAAGATTATCTATGCCTGTGTCTACCGATCGCATAGCGGTGATCTGGAGACAACCAGGATCACACAGTACCTGAGTGAGGCGGCTGATGTGGCCCAGCAAAGGTACCCTTCCGCCCAATTAATGTTACTGGGGGACTTTTGCCCACCATCAGGAGTGGCTCTTCCCATACCAGTGCACTGACCATGCTGGACGAGAAATGTGAAATCTTTCGCTAGCGCTTAATCTCACCCAGCTGGTGCAGGGGGCTACGAGGGTGCCGGAAGTTGATTTGCATACGGCCAATTGCTTGGACCTTCTGCTGACAACATATCCAGACCGATACTCAGTGTCGATATCATCACCTTTGGGTAGTTCCGACCAGTGACCAGTGACTGGATTGCTGACTTCTTCCTGAAGGATCGGTCCATCCGAGTGGTTATCGATGGCTACTCGTCCGGTCAGTAGGTATTAACGCCGGAGTCCCCTGGGTCGGTGCTCTCGGCTACACTGTTTTTGCTGCATATTAATGACCTGCTAAAACCCGGAACCTTTGGGTACGCAGACGACAGCACTGTTGCTGAGAGATACGTGTCCGGCGCACGGGCTACTGGGCCTAAAATCCCGTCTCTCCGGGAGGCCATGGTTGAGCGCTTGAACCTGTCATTGGAGGCAGTGTCCGAATGCCAATCTAGTCATTTTCAAAGCTGCTAAGACCCAGGCGTGTCTTTTTGCCGCAAAAAAGAGCCTATTCCACCAGGCCCCATCTTTCCGTTGTGTAACCGTGCCGATAACGGACCATCTCGACCTTCTTGGTGTTACGTTAACATCGACCCTCAGTTTTGGTCCATTCATTGAGGCAAAGGCTCAGTTGGCTGCAAAAAAGTTTGGGATCCTTGCGAAGGTGAGACGGTACTTCAAGCCTGAACAGCTGCTCAAATTGTTAGAATCGCAAGTTTAGTCATGCATGGAGTACTGCTCTCACCTCTTGGATGTATCTGCCAAATATCAACCAAATAAAATTATGGATTAAATATCTTTTATGCTAAAATCAGATTCCCAAGAAAAAGCTATGGGTTCCGCTTTCGGGTTCCGTGGAATTATTTTCTCTCATCTCGCTCATCAAATGATTTCCCAAAAGGTGGAATCCCAAGAAACCGTATCACCTTGAGTAATGAAGATTTCATAAAAAAAAAACTTTATTCAAGGTAGATAATGTTTCTTGGGAATTAAACTTTTGGGAAATCATTTGATGAGCTTGATAGTGACATACAGAGAGACATGGAAACGGATGGGTTCAAAGATGATATAGTTACTTGGGCTATGCGCTCATCAAATGATTTCCCAAAAGGTGGAATCCCAAGAAACCGTATCACCTTGAGTAATGAAGATTTCATAAAAAAAACTTTACTCAAGGTAGATAATGTTTCTTGGGAATTAAACTTTTGGGAAATCATTTGATGAGCTTGATAGTGACATAAAGAGAGACATGGAAACGGATGTTCAAAGATGATATAGTTACTTGGGCTATGCACCACATATTAAAATATTTTTGTGGTGTACAATAAAATATAAATAATCTAATATATATAAATCTCCTGTCACGATGTTTGGGTTATTGGACGACTCGCCCGAATTTAACTCGCCCGAATCGGGCGAATTGTCCACTATTAAAAATATTCATTTTTCTGTGTCGATTCGCCCGAAGTTATTTTATCGGTGGGCGAATCGACCACTCCAATATTATTTAGTGGACGACTCGCCCGAATTTTATTTTAGAGAACAAACAATGTAAAAGTACAGTCGTGCTTACCAGTATCGGTGCCTGTTTATCATATCTAACGTTCAAATCTCAACGTACTCTCGTACTCTTTTTACCGCTCGATGATTCTTTTGATTCATTGGCGACAAAACACTAAGAGGGAGACAGCAATATTTGCTACTAAAAAAAATAAAGAGAAAGTTCTATACGCTATCAGGTCATTTCGGTACCGGTAAAGACTAACTTAAGTACCAGGAGATTATAATCATGAGGAAGCTAGGCTTCAGCTGGAATCATGAGCGGTAAAAAGAGTACCGGGCGATTTTCGATTCTGAAGCCCTAGTATTCCGTTAGTCTCTACCGCTAATGATTCTAGCTCTGCAAATACTTCTTCATGATTCTGGCCTCCTGGTAGTTTGAATTGCTTTCCTAGTTTCTAGTACAATATCTATTAACTTCGATTAATACTTCATATTATTACCGATACGGGTGAGCATGACTGTACTTTTATATTGTTTGTTCTCTAAAATTAAATTCGGGCGAGTCGTCCACTAAATAATATTGGAGTGGTCGATTCGCCCACCGATAAAATAACTTCGGGCGAATCGACACAGAAAAATGAATATTTTTAATAGTGGACAATTCGCCCGATTCGGGCGAGTTAAATTCGGGCGAGTCGTCCAATAACCCCGATGTTTGTCCGCGATGGATTCCTAAACTACATAACCGATTTTAAATTAAATTGGCACACCGTGACCAGTCTGGTCCAACTTGAGATATAGGGTAGGGTAGGGTAGGGTAGGGTAGGGTAGGGTAGGGTAGGTAGGGTAGGGTAGTTAGGGTAGGGTAGGTAGGGTAGGTAGGGTAGATGAATGTTTGGTGTTTTTATGGCAAAACAAAGTTTGCCGGGTCAGCTAGTAATAAATGTAAAAACTTACTAATATTATTAATGTGAAAGTTTAAATGGATGCAAACATACGTTTGTGACTCAATCACGCCAGAATGGCTGAACGGATCTGGATGAAATTTGGCACAGAGATAGATTATAGTCTGAAATAGCACATAAGCTACGTTTTATCTCGGTATAATGCTCCCTTGGGATGATAAAACACTTTCCACGCGGTCGAAGTCGCTGGCAGAAGTTACTTATGTATAACACCAGAAATGTTTCTTCTTACGTCTAGTCGTAGACTTTGAAACCATCCAACCGATGTGGCTCAAACCGGTTTCATTAGAAAGGCGAAAGTTGTTTTACACCACTAAAACAAACAAAAAATAAAATAAACGAAATTCCCTTTTGCAAACAAATACACATCACCCCTTCCACTTCCCGTTCACCGTTGGAATGACGGCACAATAAAACACAAAAAATGTTTCTACCTGTGTCTGTTATAGACTTTGAAACCATCCAACCGATGTGCCCCAAACCGGTTTCCTTAGAGAGGTAATTATGCGAAGATAGTTTTAGAACACTAAAACAAACAAAATATATATTAAATAAACAAAATTTCCTTTTTTCCAACAAATAAACAAAATGTATTTCTTTTCTAACGTATTAGCATACGCCGGGTATCCGATAGTAATTAAGTTGAAACGAAACCTTTGAATTTGAATAAAATCATATACAATTATTTATTGTCTTATTATAAAAAAAAAAAATTGTGATAGCCAAGGGTATATCACTCCAGTACACAATTTGCGGCAATCATCTTTGTCAAGAAACTGTCCACATCCAATTCATTAGAATTTTGCCTTGGTTCTGTAGAATAAAAAGAACTAATTTAAAAATCAAAAACCTGCCTGCTTAAAAAGTGAACTAAAAAGCTGTAAACAAGAAAAACCATGCTGTGCAGTCGGAGGATCAGGCAGTTCGCGAATATGTATCCTCCGACTGCATAGCATGTTTTTTTATTTGTGAATATTTTTTTTTATAAATACTTTTTAAACATATAAGTGGTATATATTTTTGTAATCACCTCTAAAAACCCTTCATTTTGATACCCCACTCGATGGGTTACAAATAAAAAAAAAATTGCAACCTCTACAATATGGCGCCCAAAACCCGCCATGTTTCTTTTTTTTTATGGCACTTATCTAAAAACACTTGGGCGGCCAAGACCTATCTAACGATGTCTTCATTATAAAGATCCGTCAAGTGGTTTGAAAGTTAAGAGGTAATAAGAATATTAAATACATATATACTTACATACAAGATACGCGCGAAAAACATAACCCTTTCCTTGCAGCCGGGTAAAAAGAAGTACAAAGTAATATTCTGAAAATATTTAAAAAAATAATTGTCCTGACACAAAACCCTCAAAAACAAAAAAATAAGCCTCGTACTCGCATCGGGGATCTGGCGGTTCCCCAACGCGAGTACGAGGCTTATTTTTTTGTTTTTTGAGGTTTTGGTGTCGGGCGTTTCTTAAATTTTTATGCTTTTTAAACTACATATAATATACCTAGTAGTAGACTCCAAAGGTAGACACGCATCAACCGACAATCTATCGAAACATGTAACTACGACACGATATCTTGCCAAAAAACCCAGATTCACAGAGTAAAATGCGGATAGCTTTTGAACGGCTGGACCGATTTTAATCAAACACAGCTAAGAATACTTTCAACAATGTAAGCTATCAAAAAGAAAAACAAAATTAGTTCATCGGTTTAGGAGCAATGATGTCACAGACACACAGATACATTGCAACACACATCAAACTTATAACACCCCTCTCTTTCCATTGAGGGTTAAAAATAATGGAGACTGAACCCTAAAATCGTTCAATATGGTCCATCCTATTGACACTATCCTGCTTTAATAAGAGTAGATGACTTATAACTGATTTATGAAAAAATTTTGTTTTGATAATTATTAAGTATACACTAGAGAATTCACTTTTAACAAAACATCTAGCCACCCTAACAAAACATCGACCGTCGTGTTCGAAGTGCGTTTATAAACGGCGAATGCTCGATGTTCTGTTACAGGTAAATGTTCTAACCTTATTTTTGGAAGTCGGTGTCCATAACGCAAAAAATTGGTACCTACCAATGACACCGACTTCCAAAAATAAGGTTATTTTTCACTTTGTAGATTCTTATTTGGAAGTCGGTAGTATTTTTTTGTAAAAATGATTTATTATATTTCTCGTTTTAGTGGTACATAATGAACACGTTTTATAGTAAGGTACCTATAATGCCCACAGTGATGCCAGAATAGATTAGCTGAATAACATGTAACTTAAACATAACCGGTGGAATTAGAGTGTACCGGGGTGAACTGTACACTTCTGCGTACCCGTTTAGAGCATACTGGCGGGAAGGTTTTTTTTTTTTTTAAAACGTTGCCCCTCTCTAGGAATTTCTTCCTGTATCGTGGGTGCGTTTACAAACATATAAACTCACATACACAAACACCCAGAGCCGGAACAATTATCTGTAGGTCATACAAATTTTTGTTCCGTGCGGGAATCGAACCCGCGACACGCAGCGCAGCAGTCAATTGCTCAACCACTGCGCCAACCGTGCGCCCAAATGAATGGTATGTTATGAAATGGAGTAAACAATAAACAGAGATGCGATTGCAGCAGTGTTTTGCCGCCATTTATTGAAGATTTCTGTTGTATATCTCCAAAGTTGTTCATCAGATTTTGGGACGTCGGTTAAAAATACAAAACAATAAAAAAATATTCGTCATATGATTTTATGACTAATGATTAAAATCTTTGGTTCGAGCGGAGATGCAACCGACTGCGCTAGGCGTTCAACTATTTGCGTTAGAGTAACAGCATATTTTTTTCTAGAAGGTGTGTTCAATCAAAAAATTTCCACTAAAAAGTTTAGGAAAAAATGCTTAGCTGAAACGTGCTGTCGACTGTACACCAATATATTTTTTGTGATTTTACTATCGATAGCTTCTATAGTGTCCTCAGTCAATCAGTACTGTCAACAGCATGATTGATTTTGGTACTTGAGTTAAGAAAATCTTAGTATAATAATTTTTCATGCATACTTACTTTGTCAGCCTATAGCTCTGATACCAAATAGGTAGATCTGTGACTTAGGTAAGGTTATTTCACTCGTTTTATGCAATCGATCCGCATACAGTTAGTTCGTATCAATTTCTGGGTTTCTGATTCATAAATTTTGGACCTTTATTTACTGTTGTGCAGGAATTTTGACTTTTTGATGTACTATATTATTATACACTAGCGGATGCCTCGCGGTTTCACCCGCGTAGTTCCTTTTCCCGTAGGGACACATGGGTAAAAAGTAGCCTATGTTACCCGGGGATAGTGTAGCTTCCCAACGGTGAAATAATTTTTGAAATCGGTCCAGTAGTTTTTAAGTTTATTTGTTACATACAAAACTACAAATATTTCCTCTTTATAACCTATACTAATATTATAAAGAGAAAAGTTTTTGTTTTGTATTTTTGTTTGTTTGTTTGTACCGAATAGGTTTCGAAACTACAGGACCGATTTAAAAAAATCTTTCACCAATAGAAAGCTACATTATTCCTGAGTGACAAAGGCTATTTTTACCCGACTGCCGAAGAAGGGTAATGTGTTTATCAGTCTATGTATGTATGTTTGTTCCTATGTGGCGTTCTAGAGATTGAGATTGAACCGATGATTCTTACGTCAATCGATTCGTCTTAACCCTGCGAGTGTCACTGGCTACATTAAAATTGGAAAAGAAAAAAATGGCGGATTTTGGGCGCCATTTTGTGGGGGATTTTTTTTTTCCTCTCAACCCATCGTGTGCGGTATCAAAATAAAGGGTTTTAAGAGGTGATTTCAAAAATATGTAACTCTTATATGTTTAAGTGTACCTAATTCCAAAAAAAAATAACAAAAAAGTTGTAAATAAAAAAAGTTAAAAGAGTTAAGTTAAGAATCAAAAAACCCGACTGCTTAAAAAGCGTTAGCGAACTAAAAAGACGTAAACAAGAAGAAAATCATGCTGTGCATTCGTAGGATACATAATCGCGAGCTGGCTGACCAAAACCAGATGTATCCTCCGACTGCTTATTTATCTTATCTTATTTATCCCGAAAACGGGTCCTGTGGGGTGGTCCACGGGAGCGAAGCCGCGGGAAACAGCTAGTAATTATATACAATTGATGAAAACTTTCAAAACTCATGACTAACTAGCTTCTGCCAGCGGCTTCGCCCGCATGTCAGAAATTATTCCAGAGGAACATTATACCAGGATGAAAAATACGTAGCCTGTGTGCTATTCAAAACTATAATAAATTTATTTGGATATTTTTTTTTTTAAATCGGTCTAATAGTTTCGGCGCCTATTCTGTACAAACAAACAAAAAAATCTTTCCTCTTTATAATATTAGTATATATATGGATGAGACTTATTTCATAAGTTCAAACCCAAACTCGATTACGCAAAAATACAAGAATAATATTCCGACTTCCGCGTGGAAAAACACCCGAATTGCGCGCCACAATTTTTCAAACACCATGTTATTTTAATACTCATAACGTAATCTGCGCAATAACAATCAGGTAAAAATGTTTCAAATCGCGGTTGGATCCCGGTAAAAGTGCCCGAACTCTTGCTACCTGCAGTACGCGAGATTATGTTTTGTGATTTTCATTGGCATTATGAAAATTTTTGTGTCGCGGATAATATTCCAATTAATTGCTGTTCTTCACTCTACACTACAGGTAAAAGTGATTTAGTTTTACCATTCCTCAGTCACATTATTTTGAGTTTTACGTACAAAAGTTTAGTTTAAACAAAAGGTTATATTTGTCTCCTTACTTTATTATTTTGTATTTCCAGATTTGTCCCGAAGAAGTTTCTAATGTAGGAATAAGTGTAACCTGGCACGAAACTCCAACAGCCAACAATATAGAATCGGACCCGCTCTGTTACAGTAATGAAACGTTAGTAACGAGGAACTGTTCTTACACTGGCTGGACACCTCCTCTGGCTGACATCGGACCTTGTTTAACAGTTGTTAAGTATTTTGACATTAATTCATGTCCACCTAGTTATCACAAAATATCGGAAAACAACAACGATTACTGTTACCAAATTGGACAACCAACAGTATGGAATTCTCCATGTTTTGCTAGCGGCGGAGCCTCAGTCATTACGGATTTGTCTGCTGCAGAAGTGAAATACCTACTAAATTCCCTCAAAGGCTCGAATACATCTCGATATTTTTGGCTACCTGCATCAAGACAAAAACTTTTTCATCCCGTAGTGTGGTCTATTCCAGGGCCTAACTGGGGCCGACGTGTTTCAGCGAGTGATTTTTTGGGCCTGTATACATCTTTCTCGAAAAATTGTTTATTGTTAGACATAGAACGAGGAGTGCTCATAACAGAAATCTGTTCAAAAATTTACCCAAGTTTATGTTTTTACATAAATGACCTATACTATCCAAGTAAATGCCCTTATGGATATCACTCATTTAGATTTAAACTAGATAATGGTACATGTTATGGCATCGAAAAATCGGACCGAAGAATGTCATTTAATGAATTTCGTCAAGAAAAATGTCGATCTCCTATGCTTACAAGTGAATATGATTTGACAAGATTTATTTTTAAGAAAATATCGGAAATAAATCAGCTACCAAACGATGTGTGGTGCTGGTTTAAAGCACCTCAAGTTTCTCATGAAACTATTGAGAATACGGAGTATTTGCCATACAATAATTCCTTTGAAATTAAGAGACCTTCTGCTTTTGAAGGTATTATAAACAACGCCGGTGCTTTAGGTTTAATAAACTCCAGCGCGTCGCTACCTTGTATGGCCTGTGAGAAGGAAGTTGTTTACGGAAAAACAGAATTTATGTTTGAATACAATGAAGTACAGAACAAAATATTTCTAACAGTTTATTATCCTTCTGGTCTTTGGAAATATGATAATAACGACAAAGGAATCCAATGTTTTTCTGATGCAAAAGGATTTTTCAGAGTGGTGGATATCAATGACATCCCCTTTATTGAAGTAAATTCTTCTAAGCAAGTTGAAATTGAATTAAGTCAGGTTGAAAAAATTGTATATATTATAGATCTGGTTACCGACAGCTCCGCTCAATATTGGTGCGAAGCCCACACAGTTAACTTTTCATTTATTACTACGGACAAAATCATAGCCAATCCCAAAGGCAACAAAGTACATGTATTTGCACTTGTTATCAAACACTATATTTTGCCTGATGATGTTGAAGATATAGCAGATCTAACCGATTTAACAAATAACATAACAAATATATTTTCAGCTAAAAAGGTGTTGCTAATGGACATTTTCGATTATTCTTTGGATCATATGATGATTTTGTTACATTTGCACGTTGACATTGAAGATCTCGATGAAGACGAAACTGTTAATATACAAAACACATTTTCTGCTTTAAAACTTACAGCAACCCTGGAATTATTGAAATATAATTACACGTTTGTCAATTTATCCAGTTCAGTATATTGTTTGCCAACCAATTCTTCTGATGTTATTACGCTCGATTGGGAGATGACTCTTATTGGCCATATTTCAGCGCCAAAACAATTTTGCCTTCAAGCTAACGGTTTACCGGTAAAAAGACGCTGTCAAGGATCTTATGTTATGGGTGGAATCTGGGGAGTAGTTGAAGGCTCTTGTGATAATACTCGTACTTACGAGCCATCTCAAACTACAACTTTTCTATACAATTTTGTGAAAAGACAAATGCCCAATGATTATATTTCCAGTTTTCTTACAGATGGTCTTAATTTTGTGCTTGGTGATACAGATATCATAATCCCTGCTGATATTTATTACTTGTCAATGTCCCTGCAACACATATTGGATCTTGTTCAGGAAAACGCAACATCGGTGGAAACTGGTGACATAGATAATATTGCCTGGGTCATGGACAGAATGATGGTTCTTGATTGTAATTATTTACATTTAGCTCAAACACTTAATTCAACCAATGTTATATTAGATTCGGTTAGTGATATTATAGAACTTATAGCACAAAGAGATTTAAATGAGTCTTCTGAGTTAAGCAATGTGTCCTATCAATTTGCATTAAAACCACAATTTGCTGTGCAAATAACTTATCCAGAATATAATAACATCACAGGTATAGCAATTATAAGGAATTCTGACTCAGATAATTTTTCAGACATGTTAGTTAAACCGTTATATAAAAATACCAGCCTAGAAGAAGTCCTCTCTATAGAAAACTTAGAGATTGCTACCTGGTTACCCGAAAAAGTTTTAGATACAATTCAAATAAATAATAACGAAAGTGAAGAAAATACAGTAAGAAATGATTTTTTTCACATAATCATAACCATTTTCTATAGCGATGCAATTTTCCAAGAATTAGTTACTGATAAACATGTGATCAATAGTCGGATTGTAGGAGTATCAATTCCCGAGTATATGTCAAATCTGGAATATCCTGTGCCACTTGTATTCAGGAAAATTAATCATACTGGTAACTCTGATTGCGGTTACTGGGATTTTCAACCAAAACAATCTAATAACATTCTAGGTTCTTGGAAAAAGGAAGGATGTTTTATCGTAAAAATTATTAACGATACTACTGTATGTGAATGCTATCATCTCACTCATTTTGGTCAATTGCTTTCTATACCAAATAATGAAAATGATTCTATTTATATTAGTAGGAATCACTCTACAGCTTTAAATATAATAACTTCAGTCGGGAGTTTCTTATCCCTATTGGGAATTATTGGGATTTGGATAACTGCTTTAGTATTTGGTAACTGGAGAAAAAAAGCTGGAACAAAAGTTCTCCTGCAATTGTCAACTGCTATAGCATTACCATTAGTATTTATATTAATTTTTAATTTAGATTATTCTATGTTTATTCAAGTAAATGGAATGTATGTTGTTGCAGACTACAAAAAAATTGAATGTATTATTTTAGGTTCAATGCTGCACTATTCAATATTATCCAGTTTCATGTGGATGCTGATAACTGCTATTTTACAATTTATTAGATACGTGAGGGTTTTAGGAGTTAGCAGACCTTCTAGATTTATGTGCAAATTTACGTTGGTTGGCTGGGGTATTCCTTCTTTACCAGTTATTCTTACATTAGCTCTTGATGCTGAGAATTATATTCCAAGACCTTCAATGGTTAGAAATATTTGCTACCCTACTGGCTATTATTGTATTGCAGGTGTCGTGTTACCCATATGTATTATATTGTGCGTAAACGTAACTTTATTTATTCTAGTACTGTATGCTATTTCTCGAGGTTCCGATCAAAAAATGAAATCCACAGACATGGATTTGGTCGGCGCACAACTTAGAGTTTCCATATTTTTATTTTTTTTATTGGGTCTGACATGGCTTTTTGGAATATTTTCGTTTTCAAATCATTTGCTTTGGTCTTATCTTTTTTGTCTGACATCAACGCTACAAGGATTTGTTTTATTCATATATTTTGTGATATGCGATCCAAATACAAGAAACCTATGGATAACGTTAATGAAACCACAATTTATACCGAACTCTTCCAGGAATAGTATTACGAGTATAATTAATGGATAATTTTAAAGGGGATGATTAAACACGCTTATTTTATTTATAGATTTTTTAAGGCAAACATATTTTATTCAGGTTGAATCCTATGTAATTCGTTCTGTAATTATTATTAAATAAATTATTTCACTAAAGTTGTTGCTTATTATTTTCAACTGATGTTGAAATTTTTACTTACACAACGTTTAGTAACAGTCTGTTAAAGCGATTCGAGATGTTAGTAAACAAAGCTACGAAGAATTTGGGTTATTTCAAATAGTAAGCAAAATTTTCTTCAACACAATTTAAAAGGATTGTGTTAGTAGTACTGCATCTTACTTATTGAAAGGTTCTTTCAAAGTTTCAAGAATGATTAATCTTATTCACTGTGTAACGTGCCAGCTGCTACTGACAAGTAGGTTCTAAATTCAAATTATGTGTGCTGTGTGTTCAAGTTATTGGTGGGCGTTTTTATGATGTTATTTTTACCAACCTGCAGAGGGGCTCATTCCACTGTCACTGGGTAGATAGGTTCTCGGGAAACGACGTGTTCGGGCAAGCCACTTACCAGGCGCACACTGCGACGGCGGACGGATACATTTTTAGTGGTTAACTTTTCAGTGCTGTGGGCCAAAGATAGAAGGACACCGGTATATACTACAAAATTGTGGATACCGAGCCCACCGAAGCGAATGGGTAGTGTGGCTTGCAGCCAGGCTCCGTCATCCAGGGCCACATTAAAGATGAAAAGAAATTCAAGTTGTGTTTATATTATACTTAATTAAGTATTACTTTTTTATTCTTTCAAACAAAGATAAAAAGTGTCTAATATTCGGTTGCTTTTTATAAAAATGTTTTAAATTGAATGACGTAACGAATTCTTCTAAAATTGAAAAAAATCTTCTTAAAGTGGTTGGTGTATATGGTTGGAAGGCTGTTCCTGCGAATCAAGCCATGTATTCTCTGCGTTCTGCTGACTACGGTCCAACAGAAGGACTGAAAGAAGAAGAAATGCTTCCAAGAGGTACCTACAATCCTACATACATAGACGGATAGTCAAATACAGAATAGAAATAATACATACTACTGTATTATTGTATTAACAGACAAAAAACAGGAGATCCAGATACAGACAGTTGTTTACGTATAGGCACGGTATAGGGCCTCTTTTATATAAATAAGTGTACTTGTATAAGTGTAGCAGTGGATTGGCAATAAAGTCGTGAAAATAATGGTGGCGCCACTATTGTGCATGTTGTAAACCTGTATAGTACGTCAATAACGGTATTGATACTTAGTATCTTTTACAATTAATGTGTATATTGGCGGTTTTTATGAAGTACTAAATATAGTTACAAAAACACTATTAAGTATCTCTGTACATATATATCGCGCATATATACGTATACTCTACAGAGTTTTGATTACGTTTTCCCGCGTATTATTTTGCGTGAAGCTAGTCGATAACTCAGTACATAATTCCTCTCAAGTGGATTTGTAACCAGTGTTCGCCATTGTCATTGAAATTGGTTCAACAATTTAGTCGTGAAAAATTTACTAACAAACCAACACACACACAATGACACACTATCGCATTGGAAATTGGTTGGGTATTGGTTGTAATGTTTTCTATTAAAAACTGCTGAGTGTCTGCTAGTTTGCCATACTCTTCAAAGTCTCCTAAATTTAAAAATACTATAGTTATTTCTTGTTCTGTAATTTTTGCAAAATTAACAAAAAGTGTAAAAACTTGTTTGATACTTTTTAACAAAAAGAACAAACCGACTTCCAAAAAAAAACACTACAAAGTGAAAAAAAACTTTCTTTTCCGAGGTTTGTGTTTTTGTTAAAAAGTTTATTTATTTATTTATTTTTAGTTTTGATAGGCACTTCCAATTGCCATAAAAATCATATATAGTCAAAGTATATCTCATAAAGATTCCAATAAGCCCAAACACGACTAGGATACATTGTTTTATTTCGGAGTTCCAGTGCCTACCTGCCGAATTCATCATCAGATTAGTCCGATGGTACCATTTTCATCAGTACTATTTATTTATAAGTATTTGCTTCATCATAGTCTATTAACTATTCGAGATATCGTAGATCCGTGACATACTTAGCATTAAGGAGTTCCATTGGCCATCTGTGGTCTTCTTCACCAGTTTCCCTTCACCAAATGATATTTTCTGAGTGCAAATAATTGCATTGTTGATGAAAATGCCAAAATCGCTATATATATGCCTATAATTTTTGAGGAGTTCCCTCGATTTCTCCAAGATCCCATCATCAAATCCTGACCTAATGCCTATGGAACCAAACGGTAAGTATACCATTTCAAACAAAAGCAGAATTTTCCAAATCGGTCCAGGGGTCTTTGAGTAATCGGTGTACATACAAAAAAAAATAGCAATGAAACCTCCTATTTTTGGGAAGTCGGTTAAAAATTTGTCTGGCTTACAGTTTTGCCAAACATCTAACGCAAATTTTATAAATTATCGCACTTGCGGAGCTGCGGATTAGATCTATACATTTTGAACACAGTGGGTCACCAATGTCACCACAATATCACAAATAAATAAAAATAAACACGAACAACAGTTACCGATTACAAGAAATAACACAACATGTACCTGATTCGAGGAGGCAGAAGAAGTGTTGCCAATGATTCAACATTTTAGTTCCGTTTTAGGCCTTTTATGGCAAACTGTTACATATTGATGAAGTTTATTGTGACAATGGTGACACAATAATTATAACACGGCCTTATTTATAAAAAGCTCTAAACGGTTTAAAACAGTTTGAAAATTCAAATTATCTTTAAAACATTTTAAATAAACATCTGCAAAACAGTTTAAAGATTTGTGAATCTAGGTAAACATCAATTTACAACTAAAGTATAACAAAGCATGTACAGTGTTCCTCAAATAATATTTTCTTTTTCAGATTGTATCCACAGCATTTACAAGTTTGGTTGGTGCACACCTGATGCAGAACAGAAAGTGTTTCTCCATAGAACTGCCAACATTACCCTGTCAGATTGGCAAGCGACGCAAGCGACTTATCTTTATGTGAGTCTCGGGGGTCAATAGGATTCCTGGATAAACCTGGGTCCTGGCTTTGGAGGTTCTCGGTCCTCGACTAAGAGGGCTCCTTAGCAATTCAATTCAATTCAATTCAATATTTATTTGCTCAAACATGAGTACAGTACACACAACAAATTGCCAATAATGTAAGAGATGTTAAAAAAATACAGAGCGTCATGTTTGCCTTAAATAAAGGCATGCAAATATTAATAATATTTATTTATTTATTTATATACACTTTATTGTACCAAGATAAAAAGATTACATACGGAAACCTTAAAGTAACAAGAAACATACAACAGGCGGCCTTATCGCGTTCAGCGATCTCTTCCAGGCAACCCAGAATGGAGAGAGATAGCCTGGACACGACATGGGGTTGCACTTGGTGCAATTTTAAAATTAAATAATAAGTTACAAACATAGAAATCACTAAATATAAAATACCAAAATAGATACATAAATACATACATACATACAGGCAAGAAAACAATACAGCTCCAACAAGATGACAGTGAGAAAACAATACAGATCACAGTGACAGGTAGTGATCCTTTACCAGTCTTTTAAAGATCGGTAGTGATTGCGCGCGTTTTAATGTCACAGGCAATGCATTCCATAGACGAGCGGCCTGGACAGTAAAAGATTTGTCCAGGAAGATGGTGGAATGCATTGGCATTTTGAGTTTCATGTTATCCGATGACCTAAGAACTTTCGTGTGCGAGTCACATAAAAACTGAAATCTGTTTTTGAGGTAAAGAGGGGTTGACGGAAAAAATAGTATATTATACAGAAGGGAAAGAATATGAGCATTCCGGCGAAGGCGAATTGGCAACCACTTGAGTTTTTTGCGGAATTCAGAAACATGGTCATATTTGCGCAAACCGAATATGAACCTTATACAAACATTTTGAAGTCGCTCAAGTTTATCAAGTTGTTCTTCAGTGAGGTCAAGATAGCTGGCATCAGCATAATCAAGGATGGGTAGAAGAAGAGATTGTGCAAGCGCAATCTTGGTGGCAGTCGGCAGAAAATTACGCAGTCGTCTCAGAGATCCAGCAGATGCGAATAGCTTGCGGCTAACTTCCTGTAGCTGGGCAGTCCAAGAGAAGTTCTTGTCAATGAATATCCCCAAATTCTTCACCTTCTCGCTAAAGGGTACAACAGAGTTGTCAAAATAAACTTGGGGAAGAGTCGTCCAGTCGATCCTTGAGACCAACCTTGAACTGCCCACCACCAAAACTTGCGTTTTTATAGGGTTCACCGTAAGTCCGTGCCTCTTGCTCCAGTCGCATATACGGGCCAGATCATTATTTATAGTCAAGATAGCCTCAGTTAGATTACCAAGAGGAGATCGCGTGTAAATTTGAAGATCATCTGCATAAAGGTGGTAGGAAGAAATTAATTCGTTGGATATTGAGTTAATAAAAACTGCGAAAAGTAAGGGGGATAGAACGCCGCCCTGAGGTACCCCGGCAGAAGTACTACACCAGGAAGACAAGGTCTCTCCGATGCAAATACGTTGTCGGCGACCAAACAGGTAACTACGAAACCAGTCAACAACCGATGGAGATATGTTAAGAGAGCAAAGGATGCCAAGTAAAACATCGAAATCCACGGTATTAAAGGCATTACTAAAATCCAGTAGAGCCAAAACCGTTAGATTTCCCATCTCCATGGCAGACCTTATATCGTCCGTAATATTCAGAAGCGCTGTAGTTGTGCTATGACCAGGGCGGAAGCCGGACTGGAAGGGGTTAAGGAGATTATTTTTGGAGAGAAAGGTGCTTATTTGGTTGTAGATTAACCGTTCAAGGACTTTGGATAGGAATGGCAAGACGGATATTGGACGATACTCAGAGAAGGATGTGGGATTGGGCTTTTTAGGTAAAGGAATTACTTGAGCATCTTTCCATGAGCTTGGAAAGACACTGCTAGACGCAGAGAAATTGAGGATATGGCAAATGACGGGAAGGATAATGTCCAGCACCGGGAGTAGCATTTTACGGCTGATACAGTCGCTTCCTACTGCATTTGACGAAATCGATAGTATGCTCTTCTTAACATCACATACAGAAAATTGACCAAAAACAAATATAGAATAACTGGGAGTCGGACGAGATGAAAGATGATTCAATGTATTTAATTTAGTTGTCCTATCAAAATTGGACGAGGCAGTAAAATGATTATTCATTGCGTCAATATTTACATCTTTAGGGATAGTTTCTTGTCGAGATTTACCGACTCCCAATGACCTAAGAAATTTCCAAACTTTGGAAGCGTCCCCATTTTGGACAGAATCATGAATATGTTGGCGATTGGCATTCCTACACACCTTATTGCAGTGTCTACGGATTGAGACATATCTTTCCCTATTAGCGTCAGTAGGCCGACGCTTAAATTTGGCTTTTGCTGTAGCTTTTTTGTTCATGAGACTTTTAATTTCCTCTGACAGCCACGGCGCTGGCAAATGCTTTACTTTAACTGCCCGAACAGGAGCATGACGGTCGTAAAGCTCAATAAGTTTGGTCGTGAATATAAAAACTTGCTCATCGACTGAAGTAGAGGAAAATAGAGAAGACCAATCAATGTAAATAATAGATTATAGAATAAATTAAAATCAATTCAAATCAAAATAATAATAATAATTCAGAATGTCACATAATCATAATTAGTCAAGTTGATAAAACCAAAAAATAATAATAATGTGCGTAGGTTAAAATTATAATTCTAGAATGTCAGTATAATTATTAAAAATGTCAAAATATTAAATGTCAAAATTATTTTAAAATGTCGTACAAATGATAATAAAAATAATACAAATTATAATACTTAACGTTCTAGAAAATATAAAAAATGTCAATCTAATAAAACAATAAATCAAATCATAATTATAAAAATTATCCTCTAGCAGTAAAACTATTTAAAATGTCAAGGGTAATAGTAAAATAACAGAAAATAAATTACAATCTTACATTTAAAAACTCATTCAGGTTATAGTAGGCTTTATCTGCTAGAAATTTTTTAACTTTTTTTTTGAATGCTACATCGCTTAACTGCTTCCAGCTTTTTGGAAATTTATTGTTAATTTCTGGAGCCATGCAAAAGATACTCCTACACATAAGTGCCGTTTTGTGCTGATGTAGACAAATTTGTGTATTGTCTCGTCTGTTACGAGGAAATAGATCTGCCATGCGAGAAAACAAATGAGGATTAGTTCTCAAGAACATGGCATTTTCTAATATATATAGGCAAGGCAATGTCAAGATTTTGTATTTTAAAAAATAAGGCTTGCAGCTCGTAGTGGTTTCAATTTTAAACATCGACCGAATGCACCTCTTTTGAGTTTTGAAAACCAGTTCCCTATCAGTCGAGTTGCCCCAAAAGATGATGCCGTTCCTTAAGATGGACTCCACTAGGCCGTAGTATGCGGTGAGCAGAGCATCAACACTAACTACTGCAGCGAGTGTGTACAGAGCATAGGCTGAGGTATTTCTTAGTCAATAATTTTAACAGCGTCAACAGCTTATCGAAAAATTCAGAGAAATTTTTGCCGTTAGGAACCCTATAAATACATACAAAAACGGTGTTGTGGTTAATAAGTTCAATGGCGTAGCATTCAAATACACCCACAACAGATATTTTCGCAATTTTAGGCAATTCTCTCCATTGATGTCCGTTCTTCACGATTATACAAGACCCACCCCTCTTACTTTCTTTCCTGCTGAAACACGCTGCCATACAATAATTATCTATGCATAATTCAAATGTCCGCCGCGGCTTCGTATGGTGGCACGAATCCGAGAAGTCCAATTTTTAATGACTCTGCTGCATAGATCGAGCGAGCGCTACAGATCAATGATAAACAATTTCTTTTGGCTTGAATTGAACATTGATTTTCATATCCTTGCATCATAAAATGTTCCGTTATGCATAATACATCGACTTCCGTGCCTTTTTCTAATAATTCTTGTAAACAGACAGAGAGTCTGCTTTCGATATGAACCCGGCAATGTTTTGGTGCATTGCATACATTCAAGAAAAAATTGGTTACAGTCATTGTTGTCATCATTGTTTGTGTCTTCTCCGCTGGATTGCATGATAAAGGTTTGTAAGTCCGTTATTAAATTAAATATGTCCTTAAATGTAGTACGAGTATGTAGTCCAAAGTTGTTGATTCCACCTGATGTATTAAACATACCGCTGTCATATTTTAGATTCAAATTACTATATAAGAGAAGTGCGTGTCCATGAGATGATATGTCCAAATATAACAAATTATTGAAGGTCTTAATTCTCCAGTTATATTCATAATTCTCTAGAATACATGTTGGTAAACATACAATGATATTTGTATAATAACTTTAATAACTTTATTTAATTTCTCACCACAATATACATAAATTATCTTACATTAGTCAGATTCGACAATGATACACAACATAGGTAAGTATAATATTGTGGGAGACTGGTGCCTAAGCTAGGCTCGTGGCCTGTGTTTCACAACACCAGGATCCCACCCCTTTACATTTTCATTTTATAAAGTATGTACTAAACGCGCTGACAGAATGCAGTAAGGTATTAAATGACATTTCTAAGTTTTATTTATTTTGATTAATATCTAGGTTAAGTATGCGAGACGAATGTTAGTAGATGTTTAGTATGGGTGAATGTGTGGGTGTGATGGTGTGTGAGAGTGTGTGATTTTTTGTTTAGGTTTGTATAATGGGCGCACGGTTGGCGCAGTGGTTGAGCGATTGACTGCTGCGCTGCGTGTCGCGGGTTCGATTCCCGCACGGAACAAATATTTGTATGACCTGCAGATGTTGTTTCGGCTCTGGGTGTTTGTGTATGTGAGTTTATATGTTTGTAAACGCACCCACGATACAGGAAGAAATTCCTAGTGTGGGGCAAAGTTTAAAAAAAAAAAAAAAAAAAAAAAAAGATGTTTTCAGTGTCATTATAGTTTAATTTTAGTAGCCAGTCAGTTAGCCTCTTTTTGCATTTATGCTTTGTGAGACTAAAGATATGTAACAACTTATGAGCTTTATTGTATAAGTAGCCACCTAGATAGCAAAAGAAACGTTTTGCAAAAACAGTTTTGTGACGCAGATAATGGCGCTCCATTGGGTCATATCGTCTTTTCCCCCTGGACAGCGTTGAATCATAAACCAAGAGAGTATGCTGTTTTAACAGAATGTGCAATATAAACAGTTGACGCACTGTCAGGACTTGATTTTCTTTGTATAACTGCTCAGTGGGGTAGCGATACGGTCGAAAAGACGACACTTTCAGTATAGCTCTTTGGGTTCTTTCAATTTCAATTAGGGTAGTTTTCGGAGCCCCACCCCAAGAGGTGATGCAATAGCATATTATAGATTGTGCGAGGGCATAGTACACTGATTTCATAATATTTTTATCGACTACAAGTCTCAGCGTTTTGAACACATATATTAGTTTTCGTAATCTGTTACTAAGAGTAGTTATGTGATCTTGAAATCTTAGGTTTTTGTCGATTGTTATTTCCAGGTATTTTACATTCTCAGCCCTGTTGAGTGGTTCGCAGTTACAACTACGGGTGAGTGGGTTTGTGCAAGAGTGAGCTACAATAGTATTAGGTAATATTTGAGAGGATCTAGTGTTTTTCATGCAGAATGCCATGTAAGTGGTTTTGGTTGTATTGAGGGTCAACAGATTGTCGCGTAACCAGTTGGATACCATATTAAAGCCCAGTTGTGCGCGCTTATAGGCATCTTCCCAAGAGCTAGCGCTGAACAAGAGAGCAGTGTCATCAGCAAAGCTAATGATTTTGCCATTGGGGATAGTGAGTGTAACCAGATCGTTGATATAAATGAGGAATAGTGAAGGTCCGAGGACACTACCTTGTGGCGTGCCGTAGTTAATTATTCAAATCAAATTAAATCAAATATTTTTATTGAGCAATAAGTATTTAGAACAATATAATTGTAACCCTGACTTCTGAGCTAGGTAAAAACCTGTGTTACAGAAGCCAGGAATTATATTTGTTCCTCACTGATGAATTTATCCATCTTTACTCTCTGGGTACGCTCACTCAGATAGTCTTTAAAGAGGTCCAGTGGAAGTCCTCTGATTCCCAAGCTTTCCATCTTACGTACAAGAATTGGGACAGAAACCGTGTCAAAAGCCTTAGCAAGATCCAGAAATATGGCTACAACTTTATCCCCACTATCCATGTTTGCGACCACATAGTCTGTTAACTCATGGACCGCGTCCGAGGTGGATTTGCCTGAGCGAAACCCAAATTGCGCTGGTGCGATAAGCTTATTGTTTTCCAAGTAGCTCACAAGTCTGCTGTTCATTACCCGTTCCAGTATTTTGGAAAAGGCAGTTAGCACAGATATAGGTCTGTAGTTATCAACACGGCTCCTGTCCCCACTCTTGTAGATCGGATGAATAATAGCTTTTTTAAACACGTTAGGAAATTTACCTGTGGATAGAGAAAGGTTACATATGTACGTCAACGGAGGCACAATCACGGCTGCGTGCGTTTTCAAGAGGTCACCGGATATATGTTCAATATCTCGTAAAGTTTTTCTTATGTGCAGGATACCAACCTAATTTCTAGCGGTTTTAAAATCTTCTTCGCCTAATAAGATTAGGCAATAGTCATTCATGGTGAAACCGGTCAGCTTTGATTGTATTCCATCCAGAAGCTGCAAAGTCCCACCTCCAGGTTTTAAATAGTGGCACAACTGGAATTCATCAAAAAATGTAGTTTCTGCTATTGGTAGTACTTTGTTCTCATCGTTACTGCTTAAAATGCAAATCTTATTTAACTTTTTCACGATTTTTGTTATTATTGGATGGTCCATTTTATTTTTGTTAACGCTATTATTATTTATCATCTTACCATTACTTGACATTTTTTTTGTAATAGTCGTGTTTCTTGTGAGGTCCTCGTCAAGTGATAATCCCAAGTCTGCACAGCTAACATTCAGGTTGCTTTTATTCAAAATTTTACGCTGGTGTTTACGTTTGCTTTTAACTGTGCTTTTCCTCGAACTTCCCACTGTATCGGTGCATATAGTTTTTAGTTTTTTGATGATATTGTCTTGCTCTATAGTCCTCTTTCTCAGAGCGACATTTTCCAGGTTCAGTGCATCAATTTCAGCATGCGCAGCCTGGAGTTGACGTTGCAATCTTTCAATTTCTTCTGTCATCTCTTCAGTTTCGTCATTATATACGTTGCCGGTTGATAAATCAGTAAGAGACTTTGATAGCGTTTCCGATTGAGTTGACATGAAAGATATGTTTGGCGAAACGGCTAATGTCTTAGTCCTGCGTTGAGTAATATTATCCATATTCATTTAAATGGTTTATTTTAAGTTGCGTTACCCAAGTACTATCAATTTTAAATGTTTGCCTAGGTTTCGGGTAGTTCTATTTACGTTGGTAACACAAAATATCAAATTTACGTCTATGCATTGAATGAGCACAGTACTCCTCACTTCCATGCTGTCACGTTCCCTTTTTATCCGAAAGGCTGGATTTAAAAGAAACGATAATGTTCAAATTAACAGTAATATATTTAAAAAGAGGTATTTACAAAAAAAAACAAGAAGAGGGTAGAAGGTAAGGCCGGTCAAAGGTCGGACTACGTAGGAGGCCGTCAATACCGCACTCTCTTGCTTGGTGCCAGTCGGTGACGTTGGTGATGGCTTCGGAGTCAGTCCAGCAGGTGGTCCAATGGTGCCGGATGCGGATCCAAGGGTGCCGTCCAGTCAGCCAGCTACGCTGATCTTCAGCTGCATAGAGGTTCCTGCAACCCCGTTCCAAAATAGCTCCTTATTTCGCCAAGCCTCAATTGCAAGCCCTCACCTTACAGAAAGAGTTTGGCATCTAGGTACTTGGGGCCGCAGGGGAAGAGGAGTGTCGGTATAGCGTTGGCCGCTCTCCCTATCCCCTGCGGCCGAAACATGGTAGGTGGCGGGGCCATTGACCTTGACCCGTCACAAGGGGACCAAGGGTGCCATACACGGGGTCGTCTGGCACCCATGTACTGGTTTGGTCCCTGGGGTGGTCACGGCGCACAGTGTGTTCTGGTGCGCCGGTGATGGGGGGTAATCCCCAGAGGAGGGTCCGGTGACGGACAGCCGCGGCGGGTTCGCGGTGAGTGCTAACGCGTACCCGTGTTCCCGCCATAAGCGGCACAGGAGGACACCGTGAAGTTTTAGTGGGTTAGAGTCCCACATAACTGCGCTATCTCCCCGTGGTAGCGCAGTATGCATGAGCATTTCTCCAAGCTAAAAAAAAAAAAAAAGGTACCAGAAGGCTAGTCTAGGTTCAGTAGGCAGTAAGAAGAAAAACTAATTTAAGCGACTAATTACTAATGATAGTAAGTACTAATAAAAAGAAAGGCCAAAGAATTGGTGTCAGCGATAGTGTACATCATCAGTTTTTATTTACAGATAGATGTAGGTATCCTTAAGACATCATTTAAAAATTAACCGTTATAAACGGCACAGATTAAGGATGCTTACAAAGGCAGTAGCTTAATTATAAACAAGTAGTTTCCCTTCTAAACATAAAGCACAAAAAGCAGCGGCGGCTATACACATATTTAACCAGATAGATAAAATAAAACAATAATTCTAGGTGTACAACTTACCCAGTACGGGAAGAACACTAGGCGCTTACTAATTACTCCAATACATTTAGGTGAAGTTACTAGGTGGTGTCTAGTTACTATAATCGAAATTATATGAAGTACGAGGAAGCAGAGGTAGGCACTGTTTAGAAACTTAGTACGCGTAGTTCCTCGATAGCCGATTGAGTGTGACTGGCGGCCCTGGCGGACGGTCGCCGCGGAATGAATGCGCTCGCGCTTCATGTGGCAGGATAAGGGAAGGGCTTTTGGAATATATATAAAACCACGCGCCAAAAGAAGTTGCGGTGTCCGTTTGTTCATAATTTAATATTATTTGTTTCAAAGATAATTCGTTAGAGTGGTTATTTAACAATTTTAATTATTTATATATGTAGTTAAGTAAATCGTGACAATGCGCTGACAATATATACTACGTCCATGCATTAAATGTATGCAGTACTTTATAATTCCATGCACTCAAAGTGGCTGTCAAAGTTATCAAAAGTGTAAATGTTTAATATTCAAACAAAGTAGTAAGTAAGTTGTAATTATAAAGTTATCACACAGAAGTATTTAATTAAACGCCGCTCTATTCACGAATTATCACTTTAGTAGAAAGTTTTAATATTTGCGTCAATAGCAACGATTTAGTTAATTGTTTATGAGATTCGTCACTATTTACACTATGCACAAACTGTTTGACTTTTTTTGTTTAAAAAAAATCCTAAATCCTTCATGTAAACTTCCACAAACACTTTATGCGGTTATTTGAACTTTAATTGTCAGAAAGATATATGTTTTTAGTCATTAAACACTGAAAAAATTGTTATTTTAACTTAGAGATATCGCGGATGATGTTGACAGGTAAATTGTCTACTACCCACCTTCAGAGGCAGAGGGGCCAATTCCCACTTCGCTGGAAGACGGGAAACTGGTCCTCATTAAGAAGCCAGGGCGCCCAGCGGGCTCTCCGTCCGCTTACCGGCCCATCGCGTTGCTCGACGAGGTGGGAAAGCTCTTTGAAAGAGTTATTGCAGACCACCTCGTCGGGTAGCTTATGTGGGCGGGACCAGATCTGGCGAATATCCATTTTGGTTTCCGCAGGGGGCGCTCTACGGTGGACGCCAGCACGCGCGTGCGAGCCCTCACGACGGCGGATGCAGTAGCCCGGAGTGAGGTCGTCTAGGCGGTGTCTCTAGACATCGCTAATACCTTCAACACCCTGCCATGGAGTTGCATCAGGGAGGCACTCTGGTATCACCGGATGCCGCCATACCTCTGTCGCGTGGTCGAGGCCAATTTGACGGACAGGACCGTCATATACCCCGGTCACCAGGGAGAGTGGAACCGCCGAGAGATGTCGTGCGGTGTCCCACAGGGATCGGTCTTGGGACTGTATCTGTGGGACATCGGGTACGACTGGGTGCTGCGCGCCGACCTCCCTAGCGGCGTCAGTGTAAATTGCTACGCTGACGACACGCTGGTCTTGGCGCAGGGGAGGTCGCACCAGGCGGCGGCTGAATTACGGACACGCGGGGTTGCGACAGTTGTTGAGAGGATCCAGCAATTGGGACTCGAAGTGGCCCTGCACAAGTCCGAGGTCATATGTTTTCATGGTCCTCGGAACGCGCTACCGCCGGGTTCCCAAATAACGGTAGGAGGGGTTCACATCGGCGTCGGGAGGACGATGAAGTACCTGCGGCTCGTCATCGACAGCTGGTGGTATTTCGTGGAGCATTTCCGTTGTTTGGCTCCCAGACTAGAGCGGGCCGGGGCTGCCCTCAAGCGACTCGGACTTGCGAACGACGAGTAATGGGTAGCTCGCCGTTCGATAAGGCCCAAGCCGAGTCGGCGCGTACGCGCGTAGTGTTCCACGCGCGCCTCAATGAGATGTCAGCAAAAACTGACGGGGCTCGCGGATAAATATGAAAGAGAGTTACCGCGGCCCTGGCACAAGCAACCGAAAGGAAAACGGGTGGGTTTTAGTCAGTAAAAGTCTGACACGACCGCCCGCTTCACCCAGAGCGGCAGAAGTCATTGGATGGCACCCAACAACAAAAAAAATAAAAAATAAACTGGCCATTATCGCAAAAAACGGGAAAAGAATCACGTTTGTTGTATGGGAGCCCCACTTAAATATTGATTTTATTCTGTTTTTAGTATTTTTTGTTATAGCAGCAACAGAAATATCTGTGAAAATTTCAACTGTCTAGTTATCACGGTTTATGAAATTCAGCCTGGTGACAGACGGACAGCCAGACAGACAGACGGATCGTGGAGTATATTTTGTTTGCTTCGGTGTATTCTTAGGAAACATAGATCCCCAATAAAAAAAATACACAAACGCTGTGTTGATATTGTTTTCCCACCAAATCGGCACCATACTACCTTTATCAGACATCAGTTTGTCTACCTCAGTGGAAATGTATATAATAGAGTAAATAGATTGCTCAAAATACACACACTTAACCAACACCAGTGCAAAAATAGACTAAAAGTTTGGTTGATGGAACAAAACTATGAGGAAATAGAAAAAACCGGCCAAGTGCGAGTCGGACTCGCACACGAAGGGTTCCGTACCATTATCGCAAAACACTGCAAAAAAATCGCGTTTGTTGTATGGGAGCCCCCCTTAATTTATTTTATTTTAATTTAATAATTATTATTTTTTGAAGAGAATATACAACTAAATATTCTGTGAATATTTCAAGCGTCTACCTGTTGCCGTTATTAATATCGAGCAAAAAACGGTCGGCGGTCGGCGACCGTGTAGCACAGGCTTTACGATTGTAGCCATCTATAAATTATAATTTCTAAAGCCTGTGCTACACGGTCGCCAACCAAGCCAAAAACCAAGGTCACCTTGGTCGGAAGCGGCCGTTCCCGACCGTGTAGACAGTGGTTGCCAACCAAATTTAGCATGACCTTCCAACGCCCTTGGTCGGCGTGTGTGCGTTGCCAACGAGTTGGTCGGCGACTTGTTTGATGCCGTGTAGACGCTTGTTGACAACCACGCGTATGACAGTCGCGCTTCTAGAGGCGGCGAGCGCAGATGCACGCGCAAAAAATGGCTCAACAGAGCGAACGCAATGTAATAATGGAACTTATCGATATATACAGAGACTTGTTCTGTCTTTGGGATTTGACATCAGAGTCATGTATAGACGCAACTGAAAAAAAAATGCATAGGATATTTTTTTTAAAGTATATTCTTTTACTTTAAATGTACCTATATTAAATATACTAGCCTGCCAGCGGCTCCGCCCGCGTGAAAAGTGTTTTCTTATCTCAAGGATGCTAGTATTATATTATCTGTGCCCAAGGGAACATTATACTGGGATCTTAGATAAAGTACCTATAGATTAAGCCTTAAAATGACCTTGATTCATAGAGCGAGATGGCTAATTGGCAGCTCCATGTAAATAATAACGACAAAAGATTATTTTTTGTCCTTGTCACCGTGGCCGGTTTCTGTTGTTTGTCAAACTCTAATACAATGGCAGGTTTGACAAACAAACTCGGTTTTGTTTGATTTTCTATGATTTCGTGGTATTATGTGTTAATTGAGACAAGGAATTTGGGTTATTTATAGATAATAAGTATCAGTGCGATGGTGGGTTGTAGTGTTCTTGTTCTTGTTGTAACACCAGAACTAACTATTGCTGTCTCATGTGCGGCCACGCCAGTGCTTAATCTATAGGTACTTTATCTAAGACTGAGATGAAGAGATGCATACGTGCTATTCCAGATTATAATCTAACTCTGTGGCAAAATTCATCCTGATCCGCTCAACAATTTTAGCTTGATTGAGCAACAAACATACATACATCCATCCAAACTTTCGCATTTATAATATTAGTAAGAAAGATTAGAGTTTAGTTTTTAAAGTTTATTAGTATATTCTTTTTGAAGTTTTGATAGGCAAGGCGCCATGATGTCGTTGTAATAAATGTACGATACGAGAGTAAATACGTCCTCTCTGCGCGGCGTTCTAAACATACTGAGGTTGGGAGCTTGTCGCAAACCGTGTAGCCGGCATCGCCCGACGCGCTTCCGACCAAGGTGACCTTGGTTTTTGTCGCGGTCGGCAACCGTGTAGCACAGGCTTAAACATACTTAATGTGAATACTTATTATTTGAGGAACTGACCGGGCTGACTGGCCTAGTTTGGGAGCCAGGGAACTTGTTACAGTTTATATTGTAATGTATGTTATGAATAAATTTATTATTATTATTATAAGCAGACCGTCCTATTCTCAAAATGACCAATTAGCAGAATTACCTACCTACTGTCAAAACTAAAAAAATACTATCGATTTTTGGAACAAAAATAAGAATAAAAGCAATATTGCATTGTATGGCGAATCTACTGCCTGATGGTGGTGTTACTGTCATGGGCTCACACTGTCATGGGTGGAGGCGACACCGACAGGAGAAGTTAGATTGTGCCGCTCCGTGACCTCGTCGCGGCAGTCGGTGCTCCCGCGCCTTGTTCCGCGCTTACCTCCCGAGATGAACTTTGACCGTTTACGGCCACAGAGGGTGGTGGGGTCCACATCAGGTTATACGGGTCAAAACCTGGCTAAGGGTAAGTGTGATGAATTGCGCTAGCACTCCAATGCCCAGGTCAAAGTTATGAGTCTGATAGACCCCTTCGTTTGCTCCATGGCGGAGAACATCCACAAGTATTTATCTAGAAATAATCACATTCGCACTGAACGCAACAAAACACAGCATTGATTTTACTTTTATTTTAATAAATTTTATTTCATATTAAAATTATTCCTTTAAAAATCTCATATTTTTGAGGTACGACTGTACTATTCCCATTCTTTTGTTTGTAGGACCTTTTGCTACTAGGTCATTTTGAGAATAGGACGATCTGCTCATAACGTTTTGCGAATAGGACGTTTTGATACGGAGCCATGTGAAAGTTCCTAAAAAAAACGAGCATTACCTCTCTGGTCACTCACCTAACCTCTCTTTTTGTGGTTTCTTTAGTTACTGGAAGACGCAGACTCTATAAATCAGCGGTTGCAGTGCATTGTGATGTATATCTATGTGCCCAGGAGATTCTTATTCCGCAACAGTCGTCTACCACTGTACTACTGCCAAGGAGAATTGTTTTTCATTATGAAATTGACTTATCAACGACTAGAGTTACATGAATTTTATCTACACAACAAACTTAATATGCCAGCTAATTTCTTTTTTAAATTCTACCATCCGATCCCAGTTTAATTTCAAAATATTTTTTTTGTTTCTATTAACAGTGTTTTATTAACTTAAATAAACATAAAAAGAAATGTGTTTATTTGCTTCAGGTATATATGTAAAAAAATAAGCGTAAAATAATTACGAGTTTCGTACTAACCAAAGTCCCAAACAAAAACGCTTTATTATCTGATAGATAGATAGATAGATAAACTTTTTATTCAGTGCACACAAAAGACACAGCACAACACACAAAATCACAATATTTTTTAATTTACATGTAGGTATTTGGAAACAATTTAAGGTGCCGACATACAAAAAATAAGAAACAGGAAAAATACATTATACAAATAAAAGTGACACAAGTAACATACCTACTTCAATTATTAGTTATAATGATTAAAACACAGTGCGGTGTGCGTCTCAAGGTTGCACCAAATGGGAGTCCAGCTCAGCACGTGTCAGGCAAATATACCTGACGCTGATATTCTGCTGGATCCCTGCAGTGACGTACGGTCGCTGAGTAGTCGATCGATGTTTTCGTTATTACAGTGTTATGCGGGGTATATAGAAACAGTTGTTTTTCTAATGTGTCTGCTAATATCACTCAGGGGGTAAACATGTTTACAATAAATAAATATACGAAAATAATATGTGTATTAAAATTAGTAGGTATCCAACAAACGATCCACAAGTTATTAAATTACCAAGTGTCCATATCCTTTGCTTACCCATAGGTTTTGACCACGAGATACACCAAATAGACAGATTGGCTCGGGAAGGACAAGACAGCCAGCTATATAATGGACGTGTTCGAAACAGTCATCCCCAGTTTTTTCTGCGAGGCGATAAGAAACTGCCGCAGTCGAACTCTGAACGTTTCAAGACATTTAAGATTTCTTATCGGCGGGGGAATATTGTTCCAGCATTTGGATGCGGCGTATCTAAAACTTCCCCTGAAAGCCGCTGTCTTGTGTGAGTGTGTGGAGAGTTGCTGTGAGCACTGTCTACTTGCACATTCTCTTCTACTAGCGATCCAGCTCAGTTTATTGTACAGATAGGTCGGCTGCTTGTGATTTATAACTCCGAAAAGTAGGCATGCCAAGTGCAACTTACGACGCGACTTCATCGTGAGGATTGAGTGGTGATTTAAAAAAGGTGTTACGTGACTTCTAGGTGGGATTGAGAAGCAGAATCGAGCGCAGGCGTTTTGTACTCTCTGAATCAGTCGATCAGTTCTTGCCAGCAGTCGAGGGCCAATGACTACGTCCGCATAGTTCAGATTAGACAGCACGAGAGACTCAGCCAGCTGGATCCGCAACTCCTCTGAAAGATAAGGCCTTATTTTATAGAGGACCTTAAGCCGGTAAAAACAAGTGCGCACTGACTCTGACACGTGTGCTTCATATCTCAACCCAGTGTCCATGTTCAGACCCAGATTACGGGCCTCACTGACTCGACTGACCGACTCACCCAGCAGGGCAACGTTGAGTGTTGCTGGCATTGCACTGATTTGGTTCTTGGTTCCAAACAGCATGTATTTGGTTTTAGTAGGGTTAAGTACCAAACCGTTATTTTCAGCCCAACATGCTATCCTGTCAAGATCATCGTTTAAATCCTTTATCGCATTGTCACAGTCACCCGGCTTAAAGGAAATATAGACTTGCACGTCATCAGCATAAATATGGTACCTACATCGCTTCAGGGAATTTATGATATCCGCACAATACAAAATGAAAATGATGGGGCCCAGTATTGAGCCCTGTGGGACTCCTCTGTAAACAGAAGTGAGTGACGAAACAAGAGATGAGCCATTGTCCAGTCGTATTTCCACACGCTGACGTCGGTTGGTGAGATAGCTTTGGAACCAGTGTATCGTGTTTTGGTCAAAGCCATAGTACTTAAGCTTTGATAGAAACAGATCTATATTTATACAGTCAAAAGCTCGCGAAAAATCAAGTAGGACAAGTAGTGTACATAGGCCCTTATCCTGTGCTGATAGAATGTTATCTGTCACGTCCAAAAGAGCCGTAGAAGTACCACGCTGTTTGCGAAAGCCTGACTGTAGCTCTGGCAGAATGCCGTTATCTTCTAGATACTTTGAAAGCTGCTGGCATACGGCCTTCTCAGCTATTTTAGAAAGGCAAGGCAGTATACTAATTGGCCTAAGGTCTTTTAGGTCAGTCGGATTTGTTTTTTTAGGCAATGGCCTAACTATCGCAGTTTTCCAGATGTCAGGGAAGGTTGCTGAAAGAATTGAGGTGTTCACAATGTCAGTGATGACTTTCAGTGTATGTGGGAGTGTAAGCAAAAGCATATTCAGGGTTACCCTATCACAGCCTTCTGCGTTAGATTTTAGCTGGCGGATGTATCGCAAAATCTGATCAGTAGTTACTGGTTGTAATGTAAATGTAAAGCTATCATCACCATAACGATGAGACTCAAAGAAAGTGCGCTGCGATGTATTGCAGACAGGGTTACCAGGAACACTCATAAAGTGATTATTGATTTGGTTTGGATCTCTGAGGTGAGTAGGAAGGTCAATTTGTTTCTTTGGTAATACAGTATTTCTTAAATTTTGCCATAATGCTTTGGGATTTTTAATTTGGCTATTAATATTAAATTTGAAATATGCAACCTTTTCTCTAAATATGGAATTCAACACCAGAGACTTCAACTGCTTATAGTATGCTTTTTTGGACTCGGATTTCGTTTTACGATACTTGGTCAGAGCGTCATTCCTCAAGTGCATCATCAATTTAATTGTATCTGTTATCCAGGGATATGACGGTTCCTTAATTAAACATTTCTTGACCGGTGCGCGCACATCGTAAATTGTTAAAATGTTCCCATTTAATGCTTCAACCATGTCATTAACGTTCTGTAAGCCACAAATGCTGTCCCAGTGTATGCGCGATAAATCACTATCTAGTACTTCTTTATTTATTTGCTTGATGGGTCTGTACACAACTGTATGGGGATTATATTTACTACGCCTAATATTAAATTCGCACACAACAAGTGAGTGACCATTTATTGAGCCATAGGGCTCAACAGATATTCCTTTGTGACGTAGATTCGAACAGGCAAGGTCGATCAATGTTTCGCTATGGTCTGTGAAATGGGTAGGTGAACTCACCAGTTGTTTTAGGCTCAGACTATTCAAAAACTCACATACTATCTGGGACTTTCGTTAGTTCGTAAGTCGTGATTATTTTTGCAATTTACAGAGTTGAAACTATTTTTCATAAAGGAGATTGTCCAAGTAACTGAGGAACATAGGGAACTAACCAAAGTCCCAGATAAAAAAAAAGTTTTTGTTTAGGACTTTGGTTAGTACGAAACTCGTAATCGTAATCCGATTCCATCCGTTCCATTCTTCAAGAGGCATCGAACCTCTCATGATCCTTCTCGGTGGCCTAATTTTGGACTCACGCACGATCTCAGAAGGGGACCATTTCCCTCCAGTTTTCGATCTCTGCCTGCACAACACGCACTGCTACTACTGGCCGAGGCAGGTCTCACTCGATCGTGGCGACCAGGACCCGCCGCTCAGAGGACCGGCCGCAGGAACATAGTACATACAGCTGCTGAGAAACCTCACCCCCTAAAAATAATAAAAATAAATATATAAAAAGTGACATCTATGGACAGGAGGATATACTACGATTTCTATGTGCACCGCGTGCGCGCTATCTCTGTGACAACAATGAAGTTATTTTATGTAGTTATTGACATCGCCTCCACAAGTAAGCGTACAAGATACCCAATTTTTTTTTTTCTTTTATTGACAAATATTTGTTGAGTGTATCAACATACCAACACAAACCATCGGTACACAGACACAGAACAGAAACAGAAACAGCGGTATGTCAGACGCGGCAACTCGGTGCCACAACATACTTTTAAATGAACATTAGGTACACACTTCATTTGAAAATACACTTTCTAGATCGCATTGCAATCTAGAAAGTATTTTATCAGCACTCGTGAACAGTTCTTTGCATTTATTGCATTACAGATTTCCAGAGGATATAAGATGGTAGCATGCATGCCCACGTCCGTGCTCCATAAACATAATTAAATTTTGGCACGACAAATGTGGGTAAGTAAGTTAAACTACGCAACGACTTTAGCCTTCATATTTACAAATATTATTTAAATTTTGGTAATTCTCGCTTATAACACGTAAAAGTACCTTGTCAAAAATATTTACAATTTGACAGTGCTTAAATAAACCCTTGACATTATCTTGGAATTCATGTTTAATCCTTTTGGGTACAATCGTTTTTAAAATGCGTAACTGTAACTTGTAATATGTCTTCGACGTAAGTCTTGTATGTACGCCCGTAGCTACTTAGGCCGTAATCAATTACGGAATCGGCCAGTGTCAAATACAATGTTCTAAATGTTAAAGCCCAACTAAGGTTGCCCAAGTTGATTATTCTTACATATACACGTTGTCTGGCGATTACTCCACTGTTTGACGGTGTATATTCAAAATAATATTTTATATCGATTTGTCTCATCATTATCTAGACCTGTATCGAAACAAAAAAGTAAAAATAATATATTTGAAAGTTATGAGCGTAACTTTAACGCATCTAAATACAATGGTGATGGTGCAAATAAATACCATAAGCAAGAAAATTGCAAAACAATCACCATACTGGGATAGATGAGTAGTTTAACAATGCAAGTAATTTTATTTTGAACAGAAACATTCAGTCATTTTTTCATGATATCCATTCTCCCAAATGTCTGTTTATAAAATTTCGAGCGCTCGTTTTCGTCCTAAATCATCATCCATCTCGCTACAAATTTGCAAGTGTGTATTCGTACGCGAACTAGATACTTATTGCTCATCACAGCATCAATCTCTTTTGCACGTGTTGTCGGATGAGATAGCATGCATTTTAACCCCGCGTACAAAATAGTTCGTGCCGTCGACTAGGGCAACCTTAACAATAATTGTTTATTTAATTATTTATTTGAAAACATGTATAAAATATCATTAATTGTGTACGGAAATGGCCGCATTAGTGAAATTGTGTCGCAGCCATTAAAATATGATACAAAATTGTCTTGCGCTAACCAACACGAGCAAATTTAGGCAGCACTGTATGGCAATAGAGGGGTGTTGCGGGTTGAGGGCAAGTAAGTAGGTGCTTATAAGGCGATCTTTCAAAATAAAGGAAATTCACACAAGCTTGAGCGCTTGCAAAACTTGTGTATTCGCTTTGTTTTTGGTCTACGTAAGTATGATCATGTTTCTCATCTTCGCAAGGAACTCAAGTGGCTCCCAATCCGTCTTCGTAGGAACACTCGGATTTTATGTCTCCTGTTCAACATCTTGCATAACCCCTCTTATCCTTCCTACCTGCGTGAGCGATTCTCTTACGCTCGCCCCAGAGATGCACTATGCAGATCACATCTCAAATCTCTCCTTAAATCCCTTCCACATAAGACCAGTTATTATTCCTATTCCTTCTCTGTCCATGCTGTAAGATTGTGGAACTCACTTCCGCCTAGCATCAGAGATTTAAATACTATCTCACTATTCAAAACACGTTTAAAAGAGCATTATCTATCCTCTCAAGTCTGACCTTTATTTATATATGTGTATGTATGTATATATATATATTATACATAAGTATCTATATATTTTACAATTATGTATTTATATTTGTATATATCCACCATTACACTATTTGTGTAGGTGCGCTAATTTTTAAATCTTCTTTTGAGTCGTTCAATTTTCTTATTTTCCTATTCTCACACACTATTGTCTACATATCTTTTTCATTTTTCCTTTTCGCGGGTCTGCTGGCAGAAATTTCTTAAGAAATAAGCAGTGCCCTTGTACTCTATTGTCTTGATGTGTTGTCTTTATGTATTTTACTGTGTGTGTACATTAATTATTAAATAAATAAATAAATAAATAAATGTATTTTTTATTTTTATTTTTTTTATTATGGGTTTGCTCTTGACTCTAGTCTAGGTCGGTGACAGAGACAGAGTCGACGATGGAGTGAGCTTACCCAGAAGAAGCCTATTCACTCTAACTTTGAAGAGATTCGGGTTGTATGCGTTCGGAAACACAGACGCAGGCAGTGAGTTCCACTCTTTTGCTGTGCGCATTATGAAGGATGTTTGAAAGCGCTTGGTGCGAATTGGTGGAATGGCAACGAGGTGAGGATGATAACTTGCAGAATAGTATTATTTATTATTCATAAGGTATTAATTAATATAGTAACCCAGTTGAGATTAACAAATATTTATTTACTATCGCAAGAAAACCAACATGTTACTCATGTTTGAAACAAACAGAAATACAATTTACATCTCTCAAAATTTTTCTAAACTGGTTACAAAAACAATTAACTTAAAACTTAACTGCAACTTGTGGGGTCAAATCTATACTAATAACGGAGGGGGTAACCTTTATTTTCTATAACTTCTTCTAATCTTGATCTCATTCCATTTACCATATTATTAAAACAAATTGCAATGGTTGCAAATCTTATCCTGGCTTGACGATGGGCTTCGGTTAGTTAGATTTTTTGGCAGGTTTATAATTATGGATCCCAGCTGCATGTAAATGTGTTCGGACAGTGGTAAGCGAAATGCCATGTCTTATAGCACCAGATTGGGTGATTGTAAAATAATCCGTGGTTTGGCTATTCACAATATCACGATGACGGCTGGATTAATTTGTATAAGCAATCGGACGTGGCTCTTGGCTGTTACACTTCACATCACCAGTTTCTTGATACCGTTGCAACCATAAAGGAACTGTGTTTCTCTATAAGGAAGTAAATTAAAAAGTTAGATTTCTAATGAAAAAAAAAAATATAAATTGATTTTATTTTAGATTACACTTACGTCGCCATTTAATTCTCGAAGAATACTCTTTAAGCTTTGATTTTGTTCCAAAAGGACGGTTATTTTCACTTTTAAAAAGGTACTCAATCCAGACATAATTTTATTGTAATTATAAGTCAAATAATAAGTCGTCATCCGAACAACCAACACAAGCAGACGAGAAATGATTATGCTATGATGCGATGCCATGTTTTACTTAACAAATTTATAAGCTTACCCTCAATCTTGGTTCATCACCTTGGTTTTGTCCATGTTCCTCCTAAGACCTACTCTTTCGGAAGCTCTACTGAGGTCTTCGAGCATTGTACTGAGGTCCCCCATGGTCTCAGCCATAACCACTATATTGTCGGCAAACCGAGGGTGAGTGATGAACTCGCCATTGACGTTGATTCCTAGCCCTCTCCAGTCCAGAACCTTGAAGACATCCTCCAGTGCAGTGGTGAACAGTTTTGGCGATATGACGTCTCCCTGTCTCACACCTCGCTGCAGAAGGACGGGTTCCGAGGTCTGATCCTGAAATCGAACTGACATGTTGGCGTTTTTGTACAAACACTTCAACACCTCGATGTACCGGTGGTCGATTTGGCACCTTTGGAGAGACTGCAGTAAAGCCTCGATCGAATCGAAGGCTTTCTCGTAGTCCACAAACGCTAAACAGAGAGGCAGATTGTACTCTTCGGTCTTCTGTATAACCTACCGCAGCGTATGTATGTGGTCTACGGTGCTTGAAGCCTTTACGGAATCCGGCTTGTTCGGGAGGCTGGAAATCGTCAAACCTGCGCGCGAGACGATTCGTGATTACTCTTGAAAACAGCTTGTAGACATGGCTAAGAAGTGAGAAGGGCCTATAGTTCTTCAGTAGGGCATGGTCACCCTTCTTGAAGAAGAGTACCACCACACCGCTGCACCATGCCTGTGGCATTTTCCCCTTCAGTATGACGGAATCAAACAGCTTTTGAAGGGTCTTAAGCACTGGTTTTCCACCCGCCTTCAGGAGTTCGGCCGTAATACCGTCATCACCCGGTGCCTTGTAGTTCTTAAGCTGTTTCAGAGTCATCCTAATCTCGTACAGGCTGACGTCCGGAATCTCTTCGGTATTGTGTCGGGTCAATCTAGCTCTAGGGTCATTTGACAGATTCGCGACGGCTTTACTGGTTGACGTGTACGACTGCCCACAGATCCTGTCGATTCTTACTACTACGAGTACATTCTAAATTTTTAAATTCTGTTGTGAGTTTTGAGAAATCTGTAAAAAAGTGGTTTACTGTTTGTGGAACACGTTTGGAAGTTTAAAAATATCAATAGGTAGGATGCGATGGATATTATCTACAAGCGGTCGGTTGCATGAGCGCCGTCAGTTTTTTTATATTTCTAGTTAGAATATCTTAGTAGTTTCATTGATATCATAGAGATGGCGCCCACGTCAACATCGTAGTATATCGTCCTGTCCATAGATGTCACTTTTTATACATTTCTAGGTGCTGTGGTTTCTCTGGAGCTGTATGTACTCGTACATACATACAATACCAAAACGCAAAAAAGACTACTTGAAAAACTTCCTATAGACATCATTTTGCAAAAGACGATTGAACACTGCGTTTTCAATTGGCTCGTTTGTAAAGAATGAGCTGCACAGGTCGAACCAGAAGGTTAAGCAACGCTTGCTAGGGGTGACCCGTGGACTGGTGAGCATACATTAAACATTCATGGAATCATTAAAAATACGGCGATCAATCGATAATGACAAATTATTAAAAAAAAGACGTGTGGCACTCGGGGACTGCCGCGGTAAAGCTATTGCATAGCATTTTGTATCAACTTATGCAATTATAGTTCTCGAAAATGGCTTTATCACATTGTACTGGGATCGGTCCATCATCACTGACAGGACTATTGTAGCCAATAAGCCTGATATTGTGGTGGTGGACCGAATCGAGAGGCGTACAATGATTGTTGACATTACCGTCCCGCATGACGGGAACCTCGTGAAAGCCGAGAAAGATAAGCAAATCAAGTATCTTGACTAGCCAGGAGGTTCCTCTCTCAGGAGCCCTGACCACCGGTAGCTTGGACCCTGTTCCCGATACCGGTGGGCTACTATTTTTGTATTTTTTAATGTTTTTTTATTTTTTTTTATATAGAATAATATTTAAAAATGTTAAAATATGTAAATAAAATAAATAAATGGAATAATAATAATAATTATTATTAATTATTATAATTATTAATAATTATTATTTATAATAATAATATTGTTATTATTTATATTATTTATTTATTTATTTTATTTAACCATTAATGTACACACACATAATAAATAGACAAGAATAAGGAACAGAAAATAGGTACAAAGGTATGCTTATTTCTAACGAAATCTCTTCCAGCATACCTGCGAGAGGAGAGTTGCAAAAAAAAGATATGTAGACACCGTGTGTAGAACGATAAAAAGAAAAATATATTAAACAATTCACAATAAAGAAGAATACTGTATAGATAATTAATATATACTCTTATATACATGCATATTATTAAATTAAATATTACAATAATAAATACTAAGTAATATCATAAATACTTAAATAATAATACATATTAATATGCAACTAAGACGGAATGGAAAGATAATGCTCTTTCACTCTCTTTTTAAAAACTGCAAGAGTTTGGCAGTCCCTAATATCAGGCGGTAACGAGTTCCACAACCGCACCGCGTGCACAGTAAAGGAGTAGGAGTAAAAGTCGGTAGTGTGGGAAGGTATTTCAAGGAGATGCTTAAGATGCGACCTGCAAAGTGCATCGGAAGGACGGGAGTAGGAGAAGCGTTCGCGGAGGTAAGAAGGCATTTTAGGGTTGTGAAGGACTTTAAATAGCAAACACAAAATCCGAGAGTTCCTGCGAAGTCGAATAGGGAGCCACTTGAGCATTTTGCGAAAGCCTGAAACATGGTCATACTTTTTGAGATTGAAAACAAAACGAATACATATATTTTGCAAACGCTCAAGTTTATTTAAAAGCTCCTCGGTGGCATCCAAATAACAGGCGTCGGCGTAGTCAATGATGGGCTGAATAAGAGTTTGGGCAAGGGAAATTTTGGTGTTCAAGGGCAAAAAGCTCTGGAGGCACTTCAGCGAGTGGAAAGTGTAGTGCACCTTGCGACTGACTTCAGCGACGTGGGCAGTCCATGATAAATAAGAGTCCATGATCACCCCCAAGTTTTTAGCTGTCCTAGCGTATTCAATTTGAATTCCATTCAAACTGAGAGAAGACAGCACCGCAACATCCAGCCTGTTTCGCATATGCCTACCGCCGATAACCATGGCCTGAGACTTCTTAGGGTTGATTTGCAGCCCAAAGGACCGTGACCACTCCCCAATTAATTCCAGGTCACTGTTAATGGCGGTCACTGCGGCTTCTGCATCTTGAATAGGAAAATGATGGTAAAGCTGCAAGTCGTCAGCATAGAGATGGAAGTTACACGAGATTACTCTAGTGACAGAGTTAATAAAAATAGAAAAGAGAAGAGAAGAGAGAACGCCACCCTGTGGCACACCCGCAGTAAGAGAGCACCAATCCGAAGAACTCTCGTCGAGGTGTACCCGCTGCGAGCGGCCTCCAAGATAGGAGTTGAACCAATCAATAGTGGAAGAGGAGAAATTGAAAGATTTAAGGATCCCAAGAAGGATATCGAAGTCAACAGAGCTGAAATCGAGAAGTACAAGTAAAGTAAGAGATTTGTGGTCCATAGCCCGGCGGATATCGTCAGTAACCTTTAAAAGAGCTGTAACAGTGCTGTGACCGGGCCGGAAACCAGATTGAAAAGGACTAAGAAGATCATTATTAGAGAGAAACAGAGACAATTGCTGATGGACAATGTGCTCAAGAACTTTGGAAAGATAAGGAAGTATGGAAATGGGTCTGAAATCGGTCAGTGTGACCGGGTTAGGGATTTAGGGTAGTGGAATAATATGGGCTAGCTTCCAAGCATCGGGAACAGTGCAAGAAAACAAGGAGAAGTTAAAAATATGGGTCAAAACGGGAAGTAATGTGGAGAGGATAGGAGAAATCATTCTTGAGCAAAGCCCGCCATTCCCAACAGCGGAGGAGGAGATAGCACAAATAGATTTTTTGATATCACTTTCACTCACAGGACTGAAATCGAAAGACGAACACCGCGGCACTGGCAAAACGGAAAGTTTATTTAATGTCGATAATTTGACGTGTGGATCCAACGTCACGGGTGAAAGTGAAAAATGTTTGTTTAGAGCACACACGTCAATGCCTTTGCTAGAAGCGGCAGGAGACTTACCAATGCCGACAGTTTTCAAAAACTTCCAGACTTCAGAGGAGTTCCGGTTGTCAAGAGAATTATGGAAGTAGCGTCTCTTTGCATCTCTACACATACGAGTACGACTACAGCGATTACGCATCTCTCTACACGAACTCAGGTTGTGCTCGGAAGGACGGCGCTTTAACCTCCTTTTAGCTCGGTCTCTAACTGCCATTGTTGAAAATGTGAAACTCAACTAATAAAACCACCTGCACGCTGTTGTTGGAAGAGATTTACAAAATATTAAAGATAAAAAAGACGTGTGGCACTCGGGGACTGCCGCGGTAAAGCTATTGCATAGCATTTTGTATCAACTTATGCAATTATAGTTCTCGAAAATGGCTTTATCACATTGTACTGGGATCGGTCCATCATCACTGACAGGACTATTGTAGCCAATAAGCCTGATATTGTGGTGGTGGACCGAATCGAGAGGCGTACAATGATTGTTGACATTACCGTCCCGCATGACGGGAACCTCGTGAAAGCCGAGAAAGATAAGCAAATCAAGTATCTTGACTAGCCAGGAGGTTCCTCTCTCAGGAGCCCTGACCACCGGTAGCTTGGACCCTGTTCCCGATACCGGTGGGCTACTATTTTTGTATTTTTTAATGTTTTTTTATTTTTTTTTATATAGAATAATATTTAAAAATGTTAAAATATGTAAATAAAATAAATAAATGGAATAATAATAATAATTATTATTAATTATTATAATTATTAATAATTATTATTTATAATAATAATATTGTTATTATTTATATTATTTATTTATTTATTTTATTTAACCATTAATGTACACACACATAATAAATAGACAAGAATAAGGAACAGAAAATAGGTACAAAGGTATGCTTATTTCTAACGAAATCTCTTCCAGCATACCTGCGAGAGGAGAGTTGCAAAAAAAAGATATGTAGACACCGTGTGTAGAACGATAAAAAGAAAAATATATTAAACAATTCACAATAAAGAAGAATACTGTATAGATAATTAATATATACTCTTATATACATGCATATTATTAAATTAAATATTACAATAATAAATACTAAGTAATATCATAAATACTTAAATAATAATACATATTAATATGCAACTAAGACGGAATGGAAAGATAATGCTCTTTCACTCTCTTTTTAAAAACTGCAAGAGTTTGGCAGTCCCTAATATCAGGCGGTAACGAGTTCCACAACCGCACCGCGTGCACAGTAAAGGAGTAGGAGTAAAAGTCGGTAGTGTGGGAAGGTATTTCAAGGAGATGCTTAAGATGCGACCTGCAAAGTGCATCGGAAGGACGGGAGTAGGAGAAGCGTTCGCGGAGGTAAGAAGGCATTTTAGGGTTGTGAAGGACTTTAAATAGCAAACACAAAATCCGAGAGTTCCTGCGAAGTCGAATAGGGAGCCACTTGAGCATTTTGCGAAAGCCTGAAACATGGTCATACTTTTTGAGATTGAAAACAAAACGAATACATATATTTTGCAAACGCTCAAGTTTATTTAAAAGCTCCTCGGTGGCATCCAAATAACAGGCGTCGGCGTAGTCAATGATGGGCTGAATAAGAGTTTGGGCAAGGGAAATTTTGGTGTTCAAGGGCAAAAAGCTCTGGAGGCACTTCAGCGAGTGGAAAGTGTAGTGCACCTTGCGACTGACTTCAGCGACGTGGGCAGTCCATGATAAATAAGAGTCCATGATCACCCCCAAGTTTTTAGCTGTCCTAGCGTATTCAATTTGAATTCCATTCAAACTGAGAGAAGACAGCACCGCAACATCCAGCCTGTTTCGCATATGCCTACCGCCGATAACCATGGCCTGAGACTTCTTAGGGTTGATTTGCAGCCCAAAGGACCGTGACCACTCCCCAATTAATTCCAGGTCACTGTTAATGGCGGTCACTGCGGCTTCTGCATCTTGAATAGGAAAATGATGGTAAAGCTGCAAGTCGTCAGCATAGAGATGGAAGTTACACGAGATTACTCTAGTGACAGAGTTAATAAAAATAGAAAAGAGAAGAGAAGAGAGAACGCCACCCTGTGGCACACCCGCAGTAAGAGAGCACCAATCCGAAGAACTCTCGTCGAGGTGTACCCGCTGCGAGCGGCCTCCAAGATAGGAGTTGAACCAATCAATAGTGGAAGAGGAGAAATTGAAAGATTTAAGGATCCCAAGAAGGATATCGAAGTCAACAGAGCTGAAATCGAGAAGTACAAGTAAAGTAAGAGATTTGTGGTCCATAGCCCGGCGGATATCGTCAGTAACCTTTAAAAGAGCTGTAACAGTGCTGTGACCGGGCCGGAAACCAGATTGAAAAGGACTAAGAAGATCATTATTAGAGAGAAACAGAGACAATTGCTGATGGACAATGTGCTCAAGAACTTTGGAAAGATAAGGAAGTATGGAAATGGGTCTGAAATCGGTCAGTGTGACCGGGTTAGGGATTTAGGGTAGTGGAATAATATGGGCTAGCTTCCAAGCATCGGGAACAGTGCAAGAAAACAAGGAGAAGTTAAAAATATGGGTCAAAACGGGAAGTAATGTGGAGAGGATAGGAGAAATCATTCTTGAGCAAAGCCCGCCATTCCCAACAGCGGAGGAGGAGATAGCACAAATAGATTTTTTGATATCACTTTCACTCACAGGACTGAAATCGAAAGACGAACACCGCGGCACTGGCAAAACGGAAAGTTTATTTAATGTCGATAATTTGACGTGTGGATCCAACGTCACGGGTGAAAGTGAAAAATGTTTGTTTAGAGCACACACGTCAATGCCTTTGCTAGAAGCGGCAGGAGACTTACCAATGCCGACAGTTTTCAAAAACTTCCAGACTTCAGAGGAGTTCCGGTTGTCAAGAGAATTATGGAAGTAGCGTCTCTTTGCATCTCTACACATACGAGTACGACTACAGCGATTACGCATCTCTCTACACGAACTCAGGTTGTGCTCGGAAGGACGGCGCTTTAACCTCCTTTTAGCTCGGTCTCTAACTGCCATTGTTGAAAATGTGAAACTCAACTAATAAAACCACCTGCACGCTGTTGTTGGAAGAGATTTACAAAATATTAAAGATAAAAAAAGCAATCGAGAATATCAGTCATCACAACAAACTAAAATAAACGCACAGTGTAACGAAACGTAAAACAGGAATTATGAAATTGACAGATGTCAAATGTCAAGATTGTCAACTGTCAAGTAAAATATAAAGGTAAACAAATAAAAATAGGATTTTGCTATTGTCTAGGTGAGATTAAGCACGCGTTTCTTAGCCTCACAGTTAATTTTGATAACAAAATCGGTTTTTAGTGTTGTGTCTGTTGTTTTGTGTTGTCTGGTGGAGGAATCTTGTGTTCAGGTTTGTATCTTAAGCTGTTTAGGCACTCATTTCCTTAGGAAATGAGTGCCGAAGAACCCCCTGATGGGGGTGGAGGGACTCCTCCTGATATACATTTTATGGAGTGCTCACAGAGCTCCGAAGATGGTCGCAAAAGACCCGAAATTAGAAAGCGCCCCAGAGAATCAGAGATTTTGGTTGACGCAAAAAGAAACAAGCCGCCGTCTGACTCAATTCAATCCGTGTTCACAAAGCCGGGTTTTGAAAGCGATTCCAAGATTTTGTATAGTGAGAGTGACAAGGCTCCTTTCACGGTGTTCATTTCAAGAGTGGAAACAGACCCAAAGCAAGGCCTAACCTTGAATTCCTTAAAGTTTGCCCAATTCGTACATAACAAAGGCTTTAAAGGTATAATACAAGGCAGTGTGAAGTCTCTGGGACGTAATAGAATGTCCATCGATTTTGCCTCATTTAATGATGCCAATAGCTTCGTCAACAACACTGTTTTAAGTGAAAATAAATACATGGCAAGTATCCCACGCTTCCATGTAACTCGCATGGGAGTTGTTAGGGATATTCCCACTGACTGGACCCTGGAGGAATTGGTCAATGGGTTGGAAACCCCTCATAATTGTGGTGAGGTTATTAGGGCCAGGAGACTTAACTTTAAAAATAAAAAAGAGGACACAGTAACTTGGTCTCCCTCTTCAACTGTAGTGCTTACATTCACCGGCCAAGTACTCCCGGAGAAAGTTTTCTGTTACAATGCTTCTCTTCCTGTCTCTTTTTATCACCTTCCAACAATTCAATGTCGTAACTGCTTGCGTTTTGGCCATATTAGCTCGCAATGTAGGTCTAACCCTCGATGTTATCGTTGTGCTCAACCTCACCCCGGGGATAACTGTAAGGTTCCTGACTCGCATGTCACATGTATTTTGTGTTATGGTGGAACCCATAAGGCTACGGATGACAAGTGCCCCGAACATTCAAGGCAAAAGTCTATTAAAATGGTCATGTCTCAGGAAAATCTTAGTTACAGAGAGGCTTCAGTGAGGTTTCCTCACCCAAAAAAACTTTATTCAAATGTAACAGCAAGTTCCTCCCAAGCCAAACCATCTCAAACTCCTCCTTTTGAATCCCTTTTCTTCTCACCCCCTCTCATTACTCCTACTTCCTCTCCATATACATCCCCTGTTAAAACCACATACTCTAAGACGGTTTATCGCTCTCCTAAGCCTAGACCAGAGTTGGGTAAGTCATACGACACCCAAGCCCATAGGTCAATGGTTTATACTCCTAATTCCTCTCAGCCTAATGGCTGTGCTCTCAACTCTCCTTGTGAAACTACTCCCCTTCCCACTCCTAATGACAACCTAATAGAGCTCCTGACTTGCTCCCTGATTAATATACTATCTAAATTTAGTGACTCAATACCGGACAATGTCGTTATTTTAGTTGAACAACTGCTCAAATCCTGGACTCGCCAAAATGGAGGGAAAACTTCTTCAGTGGAACTGTAGATCCATTCGTAGGAAAAAACACGATTTAATCTATCTAATAAATCGGTATAAACCCGTCGTCTTTGCCGTTTCGGAGACGTGGCTCAGTCCCGGATCTCTCTTTAGGGTTCCTGGATTTTCGTGTCTTCGGGACGATAGAGATGACGGATGGGCGGGTTGCGCCCTTTTGGTTAGCAGATCTATCACTTTTACCGAAATTCCTCTTCCCCGTCATGATCCTGGTCTACATGTAGTTGCAGTAAGAGCCATGGACATATCCTATGTATCTGCCTATATTCCTCACCCCAACGCTAATCTTTTGTCTGAATTTAACTCCATCCTTTCTTCTATTCCACCTCCCTTGATTGTGTTAGGTGATTTTAATTGCCGGCACACTCTTTGGGGCTCTCACTGTAATGACCCCGCTTCCAGTTTTTTGTTGGAACTTTTAGATGACCGCAACCTCTGCATTCTTAATGATGGATCTGCTACCCGTAGGGTTTCCCCTACTCAAAATATTAGTGTTCCGGACCTTTCTTTCTGTTCTCCTTCCTTAGTTTCAACAGCCTCCTGGTCTGTTCTCCCTAATTCTTTTGGTAGTGATCATTTTCCTATACTTATTTCATTTCCTAGTTCTCATCCTCGTAATCCTCCAATCCAACCTCTACAAAAATATCGCCTTCCCCAAGCTGACTGGCCTAAGTTCTCGTCCCATCTGGACTCTGAACTTCAAAACTTTCCCCAAATAAATCCTTCCAACTCCCTTGCCCTCTACAAAGATTTCGTTGAAGTTTTGATAAGAGCGGCCGATTTTTCAATCCCCCTGAAGAACTCTGCCCGTCACTTATTACCTTCTCCACCCTGGTGGGATGCTGAGTGCACGGATAGCGTTCGCAAACGCAAAGTAGCTGAGAACACTTTCTCCTCTAGTCTAAACATGACTGATTATTTGAATTTCAAAAAGACTTCTGCAAATACATGTAGGTTATTGGCAAAAAAGAAAAGAAGTGGTTGGCTCAAATTTTGTGAGTCTCTTTCTCCACGCTCCCCAGTTTCCCTTGTGTGGAAAAAAATTAAAATCTACCGCAAATCTTGTGATCAGCCTCCTGATATTTCGACCAATGACACAAGTTCCTGGTTGGAAGACTTCATAATTAAGTTAGCCCCTCCCTTTGTTCCTAATTTTGATTGCCTTCCCTCTATAAATCCTCCTCCGCCCTCTTCCTCTGATAGATTTGATGACCCATTCTCTTATTCAGAATTAATATGTGCCCTGGATCACCTTCGTGATTCTGCTCCGGGTGTCGACGGAATCCCTTACTCCTTCATTTCCAAAGCTTCTTCTAACTGTAAACTACTCTTTCTCAACCTAATAAATGCCTTTTTCGATACAGGCCAAGTTCCAGAGTCATGGAAATCCCAAATCATTATCCCAATATTGAAACCTGGAAAAGACCCAAAAGACTCAGCTTCTTACCGCCCTATCGCTCTATCTTCTGTCTTGGCTAAAATCATGGAGAATCTTATCAAGAACCGGCTTGAATGGATCTTAGAAACCAAAGGCATTTTATCCAGATCTCAGTTCGGTTTTCGAAGGGGTATGGGCACTCTGGATAGCCTTAGCATTTTTTTCTCTGATGTCCGCATTGCTTTTTCCAAAAATGAAAGCGTTCTTGGTGTTTTTCTAGACATAGCTTCAGCCTACGATAATGTCCAACTTCCAATACTCAGGCAAAAGTTGCTACAGCTGAGTATCCCTGTGAGGATGGTCAACATCATCTGTAATCTCCTTATGTCCCGCTCTATTTCAGTTCGCCTTCAAAACTCCCTTTCTCCAAGCCGTCTAGTGTGGAAGGGCCTACCTCAGGGGTCGGTCTTAAGCCCAATTCTTTATAATCTATACACTTATGATTTGGAGTCTTCAGTTAGCTGCTTCTGTAAAATTTTACAATACGCCGACGACATTGCCCTCTACTGTAGTTCAGCTTCCTTCTCCGATTCCTCATCTCGCTTAAATTCTGCCCTTCACTATTTAAATCAATGGTTGACTGACCACGGCCTAAGCCTTTCAGTTCCCAAGTGTAATGCTGTTGTCTTTTCCCGCAAACGTAATATTCCCCCTATAAACCTTGTAGTTGAAAACGAACCCATTTTGATTCGCGACAAAGTTAAATTTCTAGGCCTCATTCTCGACTCAAAATTATCTGGTTTCTACCATTTGGACTACATTTCCAAAAAATGTGAAAAAGGCGTAAATGTTCTGCGTGCTCTCTCTGGAGTACGCTGGGGAGCTCATCCAACTTCCCAGAAAATTTTATACAATGCCATAGTTCGTAGCCACTTTGACTATGGAAGTTTTCTTCTGGAACCGTGCAACAAAATAGCCCTCTGCAAACTGGAAAAGATCCAATCTAAGTGCATGCGTATTATCACGGGAGCTATGAAATGCTCACCTATTAATGCCCTTCAGGTAGAATGTTTAGAGCCCCCACTTCAACTTCGTAGACAATATCTCTGTGATAGATTTTTTTATAAAGTCATCCAGTTCAAATCTCATCCCCTTCTCCCCCTTCTCCGTACACTTTGCGAGTTAATCCCAACGTCCCCCTATTGGTCCCATAAAAATCCTCCTCTACTTGTTATTAGCTTTAGGAAATTTAATAATATGAACATCACATTAGTCCAGTCAAAAACGAACCCTCTATTTGAAGTAGATTTTGACTCTTTAATCTTCCAACCAAAAATTTTTCTTAACTTTAGTATCTCTAAACATGACCCTGCTGCCAATGATAAACTGAACAGAATTCTAGCTGAGGACTGGCACGATTGGCTCACGGTATTTACAGACGCTTCTAAGTTGTCAGATGATAGCAATGTCGGCTCTGCTGTGTGGATCCCAAAATTTAAAATTATTTTAAATGTTCGTAGTTCCCCATTGGGCTCTATTTATACAGGGGAAGCAATAGCTCTCCTGGAAGCGGTTTCCTACATTGAATCGCATGGACTCAGCAAATCCCTAATTCTCTCGGATTCTCTTAGCTGCCTTCAGGATTTATTAAAGTCTCCTTTCCGCTCTCGTCACAATTTTTCTCTTGTTCTACAGATCAAACAACTTCTTTATAGATGCCACTGTTTAGGTATAGAGATTGCACTGGCTTGGATCCCCAGTCATTCTGGAATCATTGGTAACGAGAATGCGGACTCGATTGCCAAGTCGGCTACTCGGAATGGGATCGAATCACGTCCATCTTGTTACCCCCGGGATTTGCGCTGCCTTGCCAAACCAGAGATGATGAAGTGTTGGAATACCCATTGGCAAAAGACTCGTTTATTGAAGGGAAAATTTTATGGCTCTATCCAACCACACATTCCTTCTAAATGCTGGTTCAGCAGACTTAAATTCTCAAATAAAGTTGCTACCTCCGTAATAATTCGACTCCGACTTGGGTTTGTTTGCACTCCTGTCTTTTTGGCCAAAATCCACGTAAGAGACAATTCTTTATGTGAATGCGGTCTAGCGGAAGGTACTCTGGAGCACTTATTTTTTTCCTGTCCTCGTTTAACTATTCCTCTTTACGACTTACTTCCTGACAACATCCCCCGCCCTATTAACATTCCGTTCCTATTAACTTTAGTCCATTCTCCCGCAGTAAAAATTCTTTATAGATTTATTAATATTAACAAAATCCAACTGTAGCTTGTATTTCTATTTATGTATCATATACTTGACGTTTTAACATTTATTTTGTGCCGTTCTATATGTTTTAATCAAAATTGTTTTGTCCTTTTATAGCATGGTGAACAATGGAGGTCATCGCTACAAACACTGATCAATAGTTATTCGACAGTATTCATAATTTTAAACCGACTATCTCCAACTACCTTGACACTGGCAAAATCATCGATTGTTCATCGATGGAGCTATAAACATAAAAAATTGAATTGAATTGAAAATAAAAATAAAACAACTACCGGCAGACATTCAGAGTGAAAAGTAAATAAAATAGATGTTACAGCAAAGATTGTAAGGTTAGAATAATAGAAGAAAAAACAAGTCCAAAAGTGTACCGACATGACTTGTTACGTCATTACTAAGTGGCCGAATTAAAATATGTACGGGGATCAAACAAATGAAACCGTAGACTCAGCGACGGGTCTTCCTCATAATCTTCGCTCTAGGCGTAGCGGTTTTAGGCAAAGTGGCAGCGGCAGCAGGCCCAGGATCGTTGGATGAACCAGCACTGGCTGCAGTGGGAAATAGCGCGATTAATTACTGAAGCTCACCCATTGATGCAATCTTCCGGCGAGACTTGTCAGGAGTTTATGATTAGGATTATTATTATTATTATTATTATACATATATATTTATATTTAGTTTCGTAGAGTCGTACAATACGTCTTATCGCACACAACGCCGTGTCGAAGACTGCCGAACTGAAACGACGTTAGACGATGCACGGCCTTCAAGCCACACCTCCTTGCCCGTCGGAGTGGGGAGCGTGAGGTTTTTTTCGTTACGGAATTTCTGGATTCGGTCCCCGCGCTCAAGGCCCGCGATAGAAGCTATGCAATAGCTTAAAAATATTTTGGAAAATTACGATAACATGTCCTGGGTTCTGGACAAAAAGTTTGAGTTTTGTAACGATTTAAAAATTTGTAACATATATGTTTAATTTGAATGATTTTAGTTTACCTGTTAGTTTTTATACTTTGAAGACATTGCTGGCAAATCCGCTGACTGTTGTTTTCATTTATCTGTTAATTTATTGCCGCAATTATAAAACTCTGTAACTTTTTGTTAGATGTAAGTTAAATTACCTTAATACTGCTGTGATTTAAGAAAGATATTCCTTAATGTGGCGACGCTTGTGGGAGGCCTATGTCCAGCAGTGGACGTCTTTCGGCTGATATGATGATGATGATGATTCCTTGAAATAATTTATTGTTTTTCATACTATTAGGATGATACCTTTACCTTTCATTTAGTTGTATGTTCATATATTCTATTGGAACTGTGATTTTTATAAAGACTTCAATTGAATTGTTTAAGTAAACCTAGTAGGAGTAGCTATCTTGTAGACCGCACTCAGATGGTCAAAATGGGTGACTGCATGAGTGGTGAGCTTCCAATTTGTTATGGTGTGCCTCAAGGCAGTATATTGGGGCCAACTATGTTTCTAATTTTCATAAATGACCTTTGTAATCTTAGCGTCACAAACGGCCAAATTATATCTTTTGCTGATGACACAGCACTCACTTTTGTAGTGGACTCTTGGTCAACCCTCCAAAGTACAGCTCAACTTGGATTTAATTCAGTTTTTGATTGGCTCCTGTCTCACTCCTTGACACTCAATACATCAAAAACCAAATTCATGACATTCTCGATTTCTTCAGCCTCTCAACCAAAAATTCCCCTTATTCTAAAGGCTCATACTTGTTAATCCCAACTTCCAAGCAATTTGCCAATGTCCTTTGATCTCTTCTTCAGACTCCATTAAATATTTAGGCATAACAATGGACAATTATCTCTCATATAAAGAACATATTAATCATATCACGGGCAGAATTAGAAAACTTATTTACATTTTTTAAACCTACGCTACATCGCGAATAGTAAAGTCATACGAACTGTTTATTATGCTTTGTATCATTCTATTATCACCTATTGCATTTCCTGTTGGGGCGGAATTGCTAAAACTACCCTGAAGCCATTGGAAGTGGCTCACAGAGCAATCTTGAAAATATAAACTTTTCGGCCTATACTTTTCCCAACAACTAAATTATATCAAGATTGTAATGAGCTTAATGTAAGGCAATTATTTATAATGAGAACTTTGCTCAAGCAACATCAACAAACACCTTTTATCCCCATCACAAAGCGATGTAAAGACCACATTTGCACTATTCCTCCGATTAAGTTCACCTACACAAAGAGATTCTTTTATTACATTGGTCCTTCTCTCTACAACAAAATTAACTTATCTTCACCGGTTTATGAACTGCCTTCTTCTAAATTTAAATCAGTTATTCGTTCATGCCTCCTAGGAAAATCCTATGATGAGACAGAAGAATTTCTTTAAAATTCGTTTAAAAAGTTAAGCCCTATTTAGTACCTTAATTATTACTTTTGATGCTAATAGGTCAACTCAGAAATATATCTACGGCGCAGCTTTACACAATACATGCATTACATAACATATACATTAACATGCACTACACAAATACATAACACACACATAGTGTTAAACTCACATACACAAATTTAGATTAAGTCTTAATTTATATTCTTAATTAATCAAAATTGTAAAAAAATCTTGAAGTTGTTTAACCTCCTTACCTTTACTTTGTAACATGTTATTTATTGATCGATATTCAATTATGGGGCAGGCACCTAGGAGAACAGAACCACACCCACAGATTTTTTATAACGTACTACATGTTCATATTATAGATTAAGTACCCATTAATAATGTACAAATACCTGTTTTTTGAAATAAATAAAGTAAAGTTAGTAAAGTTAAAATAAACCTGTGATTTTATAAATAATAAATATCTATTTCATTTCTATCAAGTGTTTGATTTTTCTGCAGTCAGTGAACAGAGAAAACAAATGTGACGAATTTAGAATACTCCAAAATAATTTACAGCAAAAAATAAAAGTGTGACGAATTTACACATGCTTTTTTGTGTGACGAATCGACTTTGAGGTAAATCGACAACAGCCCATTTATAGAATGGCGGGTTTTGTTGTAAGTTTGATGCCCAGCTTCCGTAATTCTTTTTAAGTACTAACAATTTATTTATACACCTTTTTGATACCTACTATACCAATTATTTGGATTTTGCCTTTTTTTTTCTTATCTGCAATTTTGTTTCAATCATTCTTACGGAAATTAATGCAGCGAGTATTTATTCTGATAAGTACAATGCGTTCCACGAAATATGAAACCTAACACGCCACGTGTTTTGACTTGCGCAGTAGACGATTTATAGGTCTCTTTGAGGTCTGAGGGTGGGAAGGGACCGGGCGTCATCGGAGCGGCGCGGGCGGACAGAGCGCGGGAGGCGCGGTACGGCGCTTGTCAATTCTCATCTTTCGTGACTATGACTGTGCTTACAGTACATACTGTCTCGCAGTGCTAGGATTCTTTTTGTGAGTATCCAATATCACTGACAGCATCAAAAGTTTCCAAGCTGCAGTAAAAAGATCGTGAGATGAACTCGAGCTTACCATCGACATCTACGCAAATTGAACTAATCTGGCTACCGCTTGGGCTTACATACGATAACCATTTTTTTATGTGACTCGCCATTTACAACCAATTGAACCAAGGGTTAACGACATCAATCAGAAAAGAATCGTAGAGAAGTATTAAAAAACATAATTTTTACTGCCGATAACTGCGTAACATAATTTAATACCTGTGTAGCGGCACCGACACCGCCACTTACAAAGTAATGACATAACGTCACACAAATCCTACATCGCGCAAGCAAAGTTTGCGGCGCGATTTGAACGTAAACAACAGTCCGACGATAACCGTTGGGCAGTTGCCCGGACCAGACACAACACCCGTCTGGTCGGAGGATCCTCCCTTTTCTATGGAGGTTTGTGGGACTTTACACCCTGTTCCACAAACCCCAAACTGGTGACCCTCGAACATGAACATCAGCGCAGCCTTCGTGCAGAGCTACTTCATCATCACTTCCTCAAGCTTTCGAGCAGCGAGTCACACAGCCAGCCAGTACCCACGGCATCTACGGGGGTATCCTGACCACCAGCATGCAGCGGACGCGCATACCTGGTCATCACCCTCAGCTTCTTTCATCACCGCTCCGACCCACTGGAGCCAGCAGCACTGTCCCGACTCACTGGGACACATCATCACCGCTCCGACTACTGGAGCCAGCAAAACTATCCCGACTCACTGGGATATCATCAGCCCGACTCACTGGGGCACAACCGCATACAGTTTCGACTCACCGCGAACTCTGCGACTTCCGGTTCCGACTCACGGGAACCAATCTTCCACTGGCCAGGCACGCATCACAAGATGTACGGACGACTCAACCTACTATCGACCTCCGGTCTCCGGAGGGGAGTGATGTAGCGGCACCGACACCGCCACTTACAAAGTAATGACATGACGTCACACAAATCCTACATCGCGCAAGCAAAGTTTGCGGCGCGATTTGAACGTATACAACAGTCCGACGATAACCGTTGGGCAGTTGCCCGGACCAGACACAACACCCGTCTGGTCGGAGGATCCTCCCTTTTCTATGGAGGTTTTTGGGACTTTACACCCTGTTCCACATACCCCAAACCTGTATTTCTCCAAGTGTATTTTTTAACAAGCCCACCACACTATTCACGAACACTGCAACTTCAGAAAGCCAGAATCATCAAGGGTGAGGAACAAATAAGCGCCGAGCCTGCAATGAAGCTCGACGAGTCCAGCAGCCGTATTGCGTAAGTGCGCAAAACCGACCAAATCGACCAATCACATGCGAGATGAATGACGTGATGTGGATTTCCGTTTTGTGTGATTGGCCGATTTGGTCGGTTGGATAGAGTTTAAACGCTTTGCGCACTTACGCAATATGGCTGCCGAAACAAACGATTCAACCTGCAACGAAATTAATCAGAAAAAAAACTAAAAACCCGACTGCTTAAAAAGCAAACTAAAAAGACGTAAACAAGAAGAAAATCATGCTGTGCAGTCAAAGGATACATATTCGCGAGCTGGCGGACCAAACCCAGATGTATCCTCCGACTGCACAGCATGATTTTCTTCTTGTTTACGTCTTTTTAGTTTGCTTTTTAAGCAGTCGGGTTTTTTGATTTTTTTAATTATTTACAACTTTTTAGTTATTTTTTTTTAGAATTAGGTACATTTAAACATAGAAGTGTTTTATATTTTTGAAATTGCCTCTTAAAACCCTTTATTTTGATACCCCAAACGATGGATTTGGAAGAAAAAATATTTTTTTCCCCACAAAATGGCGCCCAAATTCCGCCATTTCTGTCAACGCGTTTGGTCTCTAGAACGCCACATAGGAACAAACATACATACACACATACATACATACATACATAGTGTAACGCGATTTTTTCTTGGGAACAATAAAGCACCATATACTGAGAACGATGTTTATTAAATGTAACCCTTGAACACGTTACCAAAGTAAATAAATTTAAAAAGGGTCGCTGGTTGCAGTTGGCTGGTCAACTTTTCTACGTACCAAAATATTTCCCAACTAATTTATAGTGGAGGGTGGAAGAACAAAAAATAAAAATAATAATAAAACGGAAGGGTCAGAAAGCCCGTCTCCTGAACCGTCGCGTAGCCAGCCAACTCCACACTGCGACAGCCTGCCTCGAGCAGATAGCCTCAGCCAGGCAATCAGCCCCAACCAGACACCTCCTGAAGTTACAGAATAAAAACTTCTTAGCACAAAAACTCAAATCAAACACAAAGGGTTTTGAGTATATAGAACAGACAGGTCGCTAAAACACTGAAAGTAACATCCTATACACCGGGCTTTACATAGGCGAACACAATGGGTGAGCCGTCCGGCACTCTTCATGATTAAACACACAGAATTTAGGGTTATACGGAGTAGACAACTCGCTACACATGGAAGGTATTATCTTACACACAGGCTTTACATAGGTGAACACAATGGATGAGCTGTCCCGCACTCTTCATGATTAAACACACAGATTTTATTGTTATACAGATCAGACAAATCGTTGGAATACGGGAAATATTATCTTAAATACCGGGCTTTACATAGGCTAACATAATGGATGGCCCTCCTGAGTATATGGAAATCATGCCTAAGGTGTATGTAAATATGTATAATTGTATGGAGCTTGTCAACAAACACCCACAAAGGATAGGCCAGCCCAAATAATATAAATGTATCGGCCGCCCTAAGAAACCGAATACCAACTGACAGAGCCTTTAGGAAGTCAAACACGTACCTTTCGGAGGAAGTAAACCCGTAGGGTAGATAGGTCGGCCCAATTTCGACCCCACGCCACGTTGTTCTGAAAGAAACCAGCAAGTCAGCACACAGAACTCACAACGAAATACGATGGGGTCAATCCCCTGAGCAAGGCGACTTACCGTGAGGGATTATGAGCCCAGCTTGGGAACACAATCACGCCGGGTATCACACCACGACGGTTACATGCGGCTTCCAGGCCGCGTATCCACAATCACGCACGCGGTCACCGGCGATTTTCGGCTTCACGTATTCTGATCAATCACGTCAGGCACATACAGGAAACGCTCTGCCGCACAGAGGCCGACGCCCACGCGATAATTCCAGCCCACTCGCAATCTCCAGGCTCTGCTCAAGCCGGTCAGCCCAAGAAAAGAACGCCTCCACGCCGTTCGCCCTTGTCGCCAAGAAAAACTCTCCCCGGGTGCGCTCTCATACCATCATTCTCGAACCGAAAACCTAAAACACCGAATCCCATAAACTGTTTCCTAAAATTTCCGTTTTCGAAGAATTTACGCGGAACAATTTTCCTTCAAAGAAATACACTATCCCAGACCTACGCCTCACCCTACAACTTTCCAAAACCCGACTTAAAATCAGATTACAATAAAATACTATCAATCCCTGACAGCCCGGATGAGAATTTTGAACGCATCCCGCTGTCGCGTTTCGTTCAGGAAATCCGATCGTTCTCGAATCTTCTGAACTCAAAGGCTACCATCATTCACATAAGCAATTCCTTGAGGCACGCCAACGGAAGCGGGACAACGTCCTCGCAATCCCAAAACCAAACTCGAATCCTACCCGTGTGCTAGTCCAAAGAAATAATTAAGCCAATCTTAGCGGAGACGGGCGCGTTTCCGAACGAAAACGCCGTACGTCCAAATGACAGCTGCAGTCCGTCAAAACAAACAAAAAATACAGCTTCGGTGCACGGATATCAAGTGATTCTAAGTTATTTTGGTGAAATGAGAGTGTTTATAGGGAACTCACCGTCCCAGGGTGCGGTTCCAAAGTGGTTCCACCACCCAGCGGCAGTTTTAAAGCGAATGAGCGATATAAACACGGCAGAAAGAGGTAATTCATTTTCTTTTGACAAAACTTTTATCTACCACAAAAAAAAGTGTTACAATAGACTGATAAACACATTACCCTCCTTCGGCAGTCGGGTAAAAAGGGCAGCGGAAGAGTAAGAAAAAACATAATTTACAATTCCATTCAAGAAGGAGATAGCTGGGCCAATAAGCACGAATAACGTTTATACGTTAGGCAGAGTAGTACTTATAGTAGGTACCTATATTTTGCCAGCTATGACTAAGTTCCATGTAATATGGGAAGATGAAGGTAAGTTTCTTCCAGACAGCAGAAATTCGAAATAGTAAACCTACTTTCCCGACCTGGAAGTTGAGCCTAGGCGAGCTCACGCTCAGCAGTAGCGTTACCACGAACTAGACTAACGAAGCAGTCAACCTGGTAATGTAACATTTTACTAAGATTTAAAGACGGATCTCTACAATCGAATGTTATGTTTGGAAAAGGCTTATACTAGATAGATATGTAGACGCTATATACATCACGACCACGATTATTCCCCACTGAAACCCTGTACTCAAGTTCGAATCTCTTGTCCTCCTGATAACTTTGAAAAAGCATAAATCCCTTCCATTTGTCACTCCCAGGATACAAACTAGGAGAAAGAATAAAGTAGCTCCAGAAACCCTAGTCAAAACTACATTTGCTACAAGACAATACACAAAGCAATCCTCTTGCTTAAACAATTTCCTCAACAAGACTCTCACCATATACCCAATGACATACCGCGACTGCAAAAAGACACTCACAGAATGGTTGAAGAGCAAAACCTACGAAAAATCGAGGCTATGCTCCATACAATCACATAATTCCTAAAATACACAGTCATTATTTACAGATACAAACTGTCGCTAAACTAAACAAAAAGTACACAAATCACACCTTCCACACCAACATTCAAAACTCTACATCACACACACCGCCACCTCACACATACTGTCCCTCACACACACACACGCGCGCACACCTTATTTCTTACTTACATAAATAGGCTTAGTATTTTTAACCGACTTACCAAAAAGGAGGAGGTTCTATGTTCGACATTATGTATGTTTTATTTGTTTTTATGTATGTTCACCGATACCTCCGTCAATTGTGGACCGATTTTGAAAATTATTTTTTTGTTTGAAAGAGTATGTTCTGAAATTGGTCCCATTATAATTTTGTGAAGATCCGATGAAGAATTTCGGAGATATACAACAGAACTCTTCAATAAATAATGGCAAATCTCTCGGGATTGCTGCAATCGCATGTCTGTTTTTTGTTTATACCATTTCATAACATAACATCACGCCAGTACGCTCTAAAGGGGTACGCAGAAGCACCTTGGTACACTCTCATTTCACTGGTTATGTTCAGTTTCATGATATTCGGGTAATCTATTCTGGCATTATAGGTACCTTACTTAACTGCTTGCCTATTAGGTAGGTACAACTAAAAAGTGAAAAATATTATAATTGTATTGTTAGTCTTCTGGCATTTTTTCAAAACTATCTACTGTTTTTTTTCTTTTTTTTTTCTCGCACATATGTATAGTAAACGTAAACTGGAGGAGCGAAGCCACCTAATGCAAGTAAATCTTTCAAATTTAACAATGTAATTTAAATAAGTTGATGATTTTCTTTTTATTTATTTTTTATCATCTAGTTACCCTTTTTTTTCCGAACAGTAGATCGTCTGAGGGAAATAATGCCCTACTATACTCCATTTACTATAGCATTAGACAGAAGTTAAAAAATGCTCTTTTAGATGCACACTTTGTAATAAAAATACAATAAACACTATTACAGTCAAGATTGATGTGGAGTTAAATATAATCAATTTAAATAACAGCTGTCACACTTAATTGCATCTATTTAACCTATCTACCTTCTGAAATTACAAGGCCTTCATTTAATATTATTTAGTTTTTACATAAAATAATGTCGTGCCGATGTTTAAAATCTAAAAGAAGCAGGGGCGGACAGTACCGGAAACGTTTTTCATGTCACTATAACTCAACCAAATCTAAAATGTTACCTGTTCCGTTCATAAGTTGTGGCTGCACGTGTTTTTTTATTTTGTCGGTTTATGATGTCATCTATCCGTCAAATTGCTTAAATAATCTGCAGTTGTCAATTGTCATACTGTTACTGTCATTCGCTTGTGGATATTTGTGAATGCTACGCCTTTTCTCGTTGTTATTGCTGAATTTTCGTGGTTTTGTTGTTATTTGTTACTGTTTTTCTGTTGTTATTGTTTTGTTATCGTTATTAGTGTTAGTTTTGTGTTGTTCGTACAAAGCGGTACGTTTTTTTGTACTATGGATAGGGACGATCCCGGTGCAAGCCTGAGTGGCTTGCAAGCGCAACATGTACGCTCTGTAACTGCTGGTAACGCTGATCAGTATCAACAGCCCCAACGTTGGTCACGACGTTAAAATATTGTCTCCCAAGAAAAAGAGAACAAAGCAAACACCGCTTCATGCTGCAGAAAAAAAAACCGTCATAAATATTTATAAAGATGTTAAGGGGTCCAGGCAGGAAGGTACTTCTGCTTATAGAACGCAGTTAATTAACAAAACTGCAGAAATTGCAGGTAAGGATCATAAAATTATTATTATCAATAAATGTATTTGAAAGTAACATGCTTTGTGAGGTAATAACATACATAATTAATCTTATTTTATAGGCATATCTCGTGCAACAGTCTATAATGTACTGAAAGAATACAATACAGAAGGTCTCCTGCAAACACCCCCTCCTCGCCAATAGAAATACTCAAAATCTGACGATCATGATGATATAACGTTAAGTGGAATACGATGAAAAATTCATTCTTTCTTTTTTCTTTGTTGATAATGAGTTACCAACGTTGGACAAGATTCTGGAAGCCGTTAATAGCGATGATTCTCTACCTGATTTTAAAAGAAGCACTTTATACAAATTAATCAACACCAAATTGGAAGATGGCTTATCATTGGCTATATTGGTAAAACTTGATTTAAATGTATTTCCTTTGATAATTTCAAAAGAAATACATTTAAATCAAGAATTGACAAACAAGTGGTCATTTTATTAACGAAAACTGGTTAAGTCTTAATAATGCCTCTCCTCGGAGAAAGATGTTTATGGTTGTAGATTAACCTGTTCAATGACAGTAATGATGCAGTTAATTTCGGTTGCTACATAAAGGTTAAAATCTATTTCCAGAAATCAAGTAATCTACGCCACCAGTACACAATTATTGATTTGCTTTTATTTCATTTCACAGGATCAACGGATGGGTTTTTGATGGTGACTTAATATTTGAAGCCAAAAAGGGTGACGGAGACTACCATTCTGAAATGGATTCACACAATTTTGAAAAGTGGTTCAAATTAATATTATCAAAAGTCGAGAGTGGTACAGTTATTGTTATGGATAATGCGCCATATCATTCTAAGAAATTGGAGAAGCTGCCAACTACAGCCACACGAAAGGCAGATATTCAGGAGTGGCTAAAAAACTAAAATATTCCTTTTGAGGAAAAAGATCTTAGGGCCCCTTTATTATTATAGTTAAAATTATGACTTTTGTTACCACCCATGTCAATTAATTATTATAATTTTTTGATGACTGATGGTAGCAGTGACTAAATTGTTAAGTGGTGTTTTGTATCGTATTTATTTGGTTTATTGAAAACATAATAAGGACATATTGTGATAAAGTTGTTCTAAATAAACTGATTGTTACTATTTTTTTTTTTTTTTCATTTACCTATCCAAGCATCGTGAAGAGTAGATAGATAGAATACGCTTTATTGTATGCCATACATTGTTACTTACAAAAAAATCACATACATTATTTATTAAAATTGTTTGAACTTGATTAGAAAATAAAAGGTTTCGTACTCCTGCTTCTGCGAGCCTCTTTTGTCTAATGTTATAATAAATAAAATGTTATAAAATGGAGTATAACTATGTTGAAGTCGCCTTCTAGCCAATATTTGACATGGACCGACTCGCTATCTGACATCCGCAACCCTGTTATTACTGGGTAGCACGGTAGTTGGTACGCCTTCATAATTATGTTAAATGTTTTGTCTTTCGACTTCCGACGTTCCATAACTCACAAAAGATCCACGAATGACAGCCTGGTACCAACGGTTTATAGTAGGTTTCATAATGTTGAGGGTGCTCATTATGGTTATCCATGCAACGACTTCGGTATTCGTTGCAAATGCTTATCCGTGCGGTGGTTTATTACTCACCCACCAGTTTCTCAATAGATGTTCTACAGTGTGTTATTTTGGTACCATCAAACCGGTAATCATTCTAACCAGATGAGATGTATACCAGCATTTTATATGGAGTGACTACCTCTCTGCCCTTCATTATGTCGGCTGTAAGTAGCAATTAAAAAAAAAATTAAGCTTCCCTTTTTTGGTGTAAGAAAAATAAGGCATAGATAAATGAGGTATTTGGCCCTAATGAGGCAGAGGCAAAGGTATGTATGTACATATGAGTTTTATTAGATACTAGCTGTTGCCCGCGGCTTCGCTCCCGTGGACCATGCCACAGGACAACGGGTCCTGTGGCATGGTCCACGGGAGCGAAGCCGGGATTAAAAAATAGCCTATGTCACTCAGGAATAATGTAGCTTTCTATTGGTGAAAGAATTTTTCAAATCGGTCCAGTAGTTTCGGAGCCTGTTCAGTACAAACAAACAAACAAAAAAATCTTTACTCTTTATAATATTATAAGTATAGATAGTATAGAAGTATGTTTTAGTCCCGAAAACCGCGGTAAGCCGGAATGGAATGGAATACCCGGGGATGTAAAATCTTAGCCTAGGGCAACAACTGAAAAGTTCTTAATAGGAAAAGCCATAAATGATCCAATTTGATAACTTTTCCATTGCGCTTTGCTTAAGTTTTAGCGCATTTTTGCATTTATTGTATCATTTTCTTAATCGTCGGCTTTTTAGTTTACATTAAAAAAATCAAAAGCGGACCACGTTCCTGTTTGCGTGAGCGAAGCCGCGGGCACAGCTAGTTTCATTAATAAAACATAAATTTGGTCACGGGTAGTCCATGATCTGGATTAGGTCATAATTATGATACTTGCTATCCCAGATTTTTGTTCCTTTGGGATAATAGATTTTTTTTTTATGCGGGCGATGTCACAGGCAAAAGCAAATAGGTAATCTTATTATACGAATAATCCATGCCTTTTTAAAGTAAACTAAAAAAAACCTTGTTCAAAACGAGTGAAAGATTCTGGACCCGATTACTTGTAATATATGAGACGAATATTTCCAAGAAAAAAACATTGTTATCACATTCCATTTTGGGAAAACAGACAAATTAATGACAACAATACAACCCACGCTGAAAAATTTCATTAGTTTGAAACCGTGGGGACAGTATGCACGCTTGGAAGACGGCAGCAGTTTGTGCTTTATGTTTGTATTCTTCTTGATTTAGTTCGTTTTTTAAAGTTGATTTTGAGAGTGTTTGATGAAAATAGGTTTATACGTACAAATGTTATGGGCGTTGTATAAACCATAAAATAAAAATGTATCTGGGGTTTTAAAATTTTACTTGTCATATCATGTTTTTTTTTTAACTTGAAAGTATCTATTAATGTACTATGATAAAGAAAGTGTGCATCCTAAAATAAGTGTTGTTGTTATGTTTCCAGTATGTGTACATTCGACGTTGTGTATTATACGAGACTTCTCAATCTGCCACGATGACTTCATGAACGAACCAGTCGATGGAGTGCTCAAAGAACATACATTCTCTTGGCTTGGCTTTGTGCAGTACATACACGGTTAGTTTTACTTTTTTAATACAGATTTTATTACGGGATTAAGAAAAAATTAAGTTCAAAAACTAACACTTAACACCAATATTAAGAATATGTATGAAATATAAAATATCCATTACATGTAAGTTGTTTATTTAATACCCGATACATACTGAATAGTTTGTACATAACAATTTCAGATGTGAATATTTTCTTGTTTCGTACTTTTTAGAGCGTGTTTTTTCAGTAGTCGGGTTTTACTTTTTGCAGTAATTTTTTATTTTGGGGTTTTTGCAGACCTACATCATATTTTTTTCTGTTTAGGGTTTGTTGTTTTACACGTATCTAGATAATGCATAAGTTACAAGAGTGGACTTTGCGACGCCGTAGTCGAGTAAAAATTAGATTACACGACTTTGACGGGATATATCTCGCAAACGGTACGCTTGACAAAAATATGATGTATGAAAACCCACCTTCATTTTAAAATCTCTGTTCAGTGATACCGCTCATGATGGGATGGGGTGGATTACTTTTTTGGTTGTGACTTCATGCTCCCCAGAGGGCGCCATATTCAATTTAATGTGACGTCACATAGCCTATAACCAGCGGACAAACAAGACGCATCCAAGGACATCTCATTTGTCAAATTATGATAAGTAATTAAGAAGTTATGAGGGAACAGATGAACATACATACATACATATATACATACACATAAACCTCCCTTTTGCTTCGCCGTAGTTGGGTAAAAAATACGTAATTACAAGAGACCGAGACGAGGACACTCCACGATACGGCTGATCCAACAGTTTTTTGTTTTTTTTTTTTTTTTATTTGTGGTGGGTTTGCTCTTGACTCTAGTCTAGGTCAGAGGTGACTGAGACAGAGTCGACGATGGAGTGAGCTTACCCAGAAGAAGCCTGTTCACTCTAACTTTAAAGAGATTCGGGTTAAAGGCGTTCGGAAACACAGACGCAGGTAGTGAGTTCCATTCATTCGATGTGCGCATTATGAAGGATGTTTGGAAGCGCTTGGTGCGAATTGGTGGAATGGCAACAAGGTAAGGATGGTAACTTGCAGTGCGTCTAGATGTCCGATGATAGGAGGCTGGTGGGATGAGGTCGTGGAGTTCTTGAGCACACTCACCGAAGTACAGTCTGTAGAAGACCGACAAGCAGGCAACCTTGCGGCTTGGCATCCGCCAGTTCAACGTCGCCAATGAGCCTCTTGGCTCTGCGTTCCACCGAGTCAAGCGCGGCAAGCTGATACTAGCTGAGCCATCCCAAAGGTGGCTGCAATACTCCATGCAGGATCGGACTTGCGCTTTGTATAGAGTTAAAAGCTGTCCAGGCGTAAAGTATCGCTTCACTCTATTTAGGATGCCCAGTTTTTTGGCCGCAATTTGGGCTTTGTACTCAATGGAGGCGCCGAAGTTGAGACTGGATGTCAACTCCATGCCTAGGAGCTCGAGCCGATCAGTCACAGGAACAGACGCACCCCGGAAAGTAGGAGTATGATCGAAATGACTCCTTTAAGCGGTAAAAAGACACGCCTGTGTTTTGGTGGCGTTAAAGGAGACCAGATTGTCATCACCCCAATGGGAGACAAGGCTTAAGGTCAAATCTGTCCGCTCCACCATAGTCTCTCTCAAGAAACGAACTTCATCCACGCTGGTTTTTGCGCTGGACAGATATCTCTCTGAAACAGTACTGTCATCTGCGTACCCAACAATACCAGGCTGAAGTAGGTCATTGATGTGCAGCAGGAAAATAGTTGCAGAGAGAACAGACCCCTGAGGAACTCCGGCATCAATAACCATAAGGTCAGAGGAGCAGCCGTCAATGACTACTCGGATTGACCGTTCACTGAGGAAGTCTGATATCCAGCTACAAAAACCAGCGGGGATGCCATAAGCAGGAAGCTTACTGAGTAGACTCGCGTGCCAGACCCTATCGAAAGCCTTCGAGATATCAAGCGATACAGCAAGTGCTTCGCCGTGCCTCTCGATGGCTTCGCCCCAGCAGTGCGTGACATACACAAGAAGATCGCCAGTTGACCGTCCCCGGCGAAAGCCATATTGACGGTCACTGAGGAGATTATTGTCTTCAAGGTAGGTAAGCAACTTACTGTTCAGTACCCTTTTCATAACTTTAGACAAAATGGAGGTAATGGCGATTGGACGGTAATGGGCAGGGTCTGCACGGTTGCCTTTTTTGGGCACTGGTTGCACATTTGCAAGCTTCCAGGATTTTGGCACCGTTCTTTTTACAAGAGAGAGGCGGAACAAGCGTGTCAACACAGGAGACAGTTCAGGCGCACACTGTCTCAGCACTCTCGCTGGAATGCCGTCAGGCCCGCTGGCCTTGTTCACGTCTAGACTGCACAGTACTCTCCGGACCTCTTTAATGTGCACAGCGATCTCCGGCATCGAAGAGTCACAATGAGGTACAGTAGGTGGTTGCTTGGAGCCAGCGTCCAGACGTGAATTGCTAGCAAAGAGAGATGCAAATAAATTTGCTTTCTCACTGAGAAAGCAAATTGCAAGCAAACAGCAGAGTGAGCCAGCGACCCATCAGGTTTCAGCATTGGAGGTAAAGTGGGCCGACAGAAATTCGTTTCAACCGCTTTAGACAGGGACCAAAACTGTTTACTACCCGGAGGGTGCGATGCCAGCTTGGCCCCAATACGTCCAATATGGTCAAAACGTGCCCAACGCAGAACCCGCTTGCATAACTTGGCGGCAGAATTGAATGCTCTCTTCCTCGCGCGAACCCTACGCGCTCTAACTTTGCGGTCGCGGGCCCCGACCCAGGCTTTGTAGGCAGACTCTTTTCGGGCCTCAGCGTGGGCGCATTCTGCATTATACCAAGGTCGGGATTTGTGACCGAACGGAATGTCGGTGAATGGAATGAAATACTCCATTCCCTGCCGAATAACATCCGCAACCGCGTCAGCACAGCTTGACGGGTCACCCGAGGAGAAGCACACATGCCGCCAAGAATAAGACGCAAAAAAGTGCCGCATCTCGTCCCAGGCTGCTGACTCGTATCGCCATACTCGCCTCGTGCCTCTAGGACTCTCATCTGGAGGAGAGCAAGTCGACACGGATTTCACCAGACAGTGGTCAGACGTTCCCAGCGGAGCTGAGACCGACACTGAATGACTGTCCGGATCAGTTGTCAGCAGAAGGTCTAAGCAATTGGGTGTATGGCCGTCAACATCCGGTACCCGCGTTGCCACATTCACCAGCTGGGTTAGATCTAGCGATAGAGAAAACTTGCGCGCCTCTAACCCGGCATGATCAGTTTTCCGGTACGGGTACAACCACTCTTTATGATGGGCGTTAAAGTCCCCCAGAAAATTAAGCTTCGCTGTTGGGTACCGTTGCTGGGCCATGTCAGCCGACTCCACGAGGCAATTAAAGAGTGCTGTCGTCTCCTGGTCACCGGCGTGCGATCGGTAGACGCCGATGTAGAGAGACTTCTCCACGCCAGTGTCCACAAGTAGCCATATGACAGAAAATCCCGATTTCTCAAAGCAACGGAGACGACGACAACAAATGTCATCGCGGACGTACACACAGACCCCAGCTTGCTTCTTGAACTTATGTTCAAGAGAGTAACCCGGGTAGTTGAGGTATGCCACGTCCGACGGACGGATCTTCGTCTCCGTTAGGAGAAACAGGTGCGGCTTCTCGGTCTCAAGGTGGTGGTGGACCGGATCGAGATTAGAGTGCAACCCCCTGATGTTAGTGAGGTGCACTTTTAGTGGGAGTAAGTGCAGCCGTTGTTTCACCATATTCTTCTTTGCTTTGGACATATTGATTTTAGAGTTTTGCTGGGGAAGAAGTCTAACTGTCGAGGCGCTGCTCAGTGAACCAAGTGGAACACTGGAGCTAACCCAACCTATGGGGAACTCATTTGGAGACTGCGGGGACGCCCGAAACCCCCCGGATATGGCCACTGGGTCCTACCATCCAGTCGCCAGCTGAAACGGTGGAGCATACCGGGATTTTTCGCGAGTTGGCTGGGCAGCCTTTGGCACGTGGCTGGCGTGTTACTTGGGCCCCCTACTGACTGCGGTTGGCCAACGGCTGGCACCGTGCTTCGGATCCCGCTACCCTCCAAAATGAGCTACCCGGCAAGTTTTGCCCAGAGACCAAGACCGGTTCTGAACAGCGCAACTGACATCCGCCTTCTCCCCCAAAGGCACTGGCAGTCCCACACACCGACGGAACACAGCAAGCTGCTTGGCGCCGGACTCCGGTGGGATAGTGGTCGCGAGCCAGGCGGCCCCTTGCGGAGCCTACCACCGCTTAAGTGGGATCGTTCAGCCGTACCACAGGCAAACCTGCGGTGCCGTTGCCCGGGGTGGACCGCTAGGAGGTAGATCCCATACCCACCCCAAAAGTAGTTTAAAGTCACTCAGCGAGCTATGGAAAGGGATAGCCCTTTCCATAGCTCGCTGAGTGTCTTCGAGAGGCTCGGAGTCTTTTTAAGGTTGCCCTAGTCGATCATTCTTTCATACAAAAGTAGTAAGGCGATTACTCCTCTGTTTGACAGTGTACATTCAAAATAAAAAATGATATCAATTTGTCTCATCATCTATGGAAGCTATCTAGCCCTGTATGCAAACAAAAAAGTAAATAAAAATATAGATTTGAAAGTTATGAGCGTCGAAAGCAAGCTAAATTGGAAATGGGCCGGCCATATAGCGTAACTAAGTATTTTGTCATTAAAGCTCCAAACTATTAAACCAAAGCCTATGAAAAGTATATACAATTTTCATTTTTTTGTGATGGGTCTTCGCTTTCATGATTTTCGGGACGGGCAACCACGGAACTCTACACTGCGCCACTGGCCTTTATATATAAGAAACAACAGAGGGGTAGCTGTGTCACACATAATACGTGGCAATGTCGTTCATTGCCTTATTTTACTTAGCAGATTAAAAAAAAAACAATGGTAAACTGGTATAGTTCTCGCCAAACTTCTTGGGCGCCCTAAACTTGGCTATAATGGTTGCGCAGTAGCATACAAAAACAGCACCGTTTTGTGCCTCACGCATGCGGAAAGCCAACTTCAGGGCGGCCCAGAAGTTTGGCGAGAGCTATACCAATCGCCAATGCCAATTGCCAATGGTTGGCGGGTTTTGTTCAGGTTTTTTTTAATTTTTTATTATTGATAGGCTTGCGTTTGACCACTATCTCACCTGATGGTAAGTGATGATGTGGTCGTCGATTTTTTTTTATTAACCTGTATTTTCCCACTCCATGGCAAAGGCTTCCATTCTTCTCGGTGTTGTGTTTCATCTTGACAATTCTCGAGGAAGTGATCCAAGGAGTCCTGCCATCTTTTCTTCGATCTGCCGCGACCCCGTCTGGCGGTGCAGTTCAGGCTTATTAAATTAAAATTCTTGATAATAGTGACAACTGGGCTACCTCACCACAGCAAGGCACCTCGCGTGATTCTCGTCCACAAGCAGTTCGTCCTTGGCACGGCTACTGACATGATGCATCTGCCGAAGAACTACAAACTGTATGTTGATTAGATTAAGTAGATTCAAGCCTAGTTAGATTTCTCTTATGAAAAGGTTTGATTGGTTGTTGCACCTGGTGGGCCATGGCTCTACGGACATTGTAGGAATGTTGTAAAGACGAAAGAAAAGAACGACAGTCACTTAACCCCGAACTCAGCAAGCACTGCTTAACCGGTGCGTGTATTTAGCCACGAATATTAAAATGACCATACTTACTTCACACCCTTTGTATAGTCGTTTGACTCGTTTGCCAAACATGACATCCAGATTGTATATTTGATATGTCACCGTATAATTTTAAAGCTCGTTAAATTATATAATATGAACTTTAAGATTTAGTGACAGACATAATGTTTAGTAGGATACAGTATCCACAATTTATAAACTATTCTACTTATTTTTGCCTTACTTATTAGAAAGTACCTAATTTTCTTTTTCAGAGGTAATATTGTATTTGGTGATTATGAACGAGACGAAGCGGAGTGTGGCTTAACGCGCCAACAAATTAAGTATGCTTTGAGATGCCCACGCGCATATATAGAAATACCACCGCAAGACATAATACCTCATCCGGAATTCACAAGGTACTTTCATAATGATAAAAATACTTATCGCAATCATTGACCATTACGCCATTTTATAGTCGTGTATTTCAACAGTGGTCAGCCAGGGGCTACAGTCCCTTCATAGTCTAAGGTTACCAGTCCACTTTACCCATCAAAACCATTAGTCCAATTTCGTAGTTACTATATTGTGCAAAAGTTCTGCACCAACCAGGGATTACCCTGGAGTGCATTTGTATACTGCGTATAAGGATTATGATCAGTTTCAGCAGTAATGAAAATTTGTCTGTTTTGATTTGTCACTCGCGCATGGCAAGGTTGCCATGAAGTGTGTGGGTTGCGGGGAGACAATTAAAATACGTGTGTACGCCACGAGTGGTTTATTACGACTGTCTTAATACATAATAAATGCGCTTAAGCTACACATAGGTACTAATACACTACACTTGTAAGGGCATGGGTAAGGGTATCATGTGACGATTCGATAGTCATAAGTCGAGTTATGTACCCCACAAGGGGCAGTTCACTCAGTTTTTAAGTTTTTTGTTACCCTGGCTGGATGCATTAATTTGTATTAAGGCCGCCACAGATGAATCTAGTTGAACAGAAGACAACCGCAAAGCTTGAACTGCACGAGGCCACTTGTACAAAGGAGCCACGGCTTCAGCTGGTGCGACTGGTAACTACGGTGCGAGGGTTGCCACGGATAGTTATGAAGTTGCGCGTATTGCTCGTCCCAAGCCATGTATCTCAAGGCCTGCAGACATGTTAATAAAACCTTCATTTCAGATTCGGAGTTGGCAATAGTCTTGCTCTGGTAAAACTTATTAGACCAATGAAGTCAAGTAAGTATCCAGATTTTTGCAATCTTTTATTTTTATGTTTTTATAAATGAAAAATCATAAATCGAAAAGGAAATATCTTCCTTATGAATTTTATATAAGTAAATGTGATACAACAAGAAACAAGAACAGTAATTTCGGCTCACATCTTCGATGCTAACATAGTGCACCTTTGATTTTAGACTATATGGTTCCGATATGTTTACCGACGATAGTAGAACGAACTAGGAAGAAGAAATACCGAGCCGTGGCCTTGGTTGACTACATCAGTAGTAAGTTTTTAAATTCTAAAGTATTTTCATAAGAAAATTTTCGTTATATTTATTTTCTCACTCGATATGAGACATTAAAATCCTACTTCTTTCTTACTATATATACTATCTTACTTAATATTATAAATGCGAAAGTTTGGATGGATTTGTGTATGTTTTATACTCAATCACGCCAGAAAGGCTGAACGGATCTGGATAGAATTTAGCACAGAGATAGATCATAGTAAAAAAAAGCACATTGGCTATTTCGGACTAATTTAATCAAGGTATAATGTTCCCTTGGGATGATAAAACACATTTCAAGCGGGCGAAGCCGCAGGCAGAAGCTAGTGTAAAATAAAAAAGACGTGTGGCACTCGGGGTCTGCCGCGGTAAAGCTATTGCATAGCATTTTTTATCAACTTATGCAATTATAATTATTTATTAATTTTTTATTTATGCCAAATCTCAATTAAAAAATGTTCATCCATCAGTAATTGTAAAAACTTCTTTAGCAAGAATAAAAAACTTCTTTGTCAACCAGAACCGAACTTCCGAACTGGAAAACGCGGCACCAAATTCTGAGTGACCCTTATTACCACTGGCATAAGGCCACTTTTAACTGCCACGCAAAAGTAACCCGTATTCTTAGGGACATAAGGTCGTTTTCTTTGAATATCAATATTATTAAACGCCAGACGTACAAAATCCTCCATCACAGGACGACCCGAACCGACACTTTTCTAGAACCGACCTCGAGCCGCCACCAAGAACGAACCGGCGACCAAATCATAAAAACTAAAAAGTCCCATATCTTGGAAACGGCTGGAGCTAGCTCAATTATAATTTACTTTTAAAGTTACCATGTCCTGTGAGAAATTGGGCAACACAGTGACTCCAGCCACGTCCTGGCTAGCCGCTCGCGAACGGATGGAAAGAATTGGTGGAGGTGTCGGCCCTTGACGGAATTATCCCATCTACAACGCCATTCGGATACAAGTTCCTCCCAGATGTCAACATGTGGTTTAAATAATCTAGAGATTTTCTCACGGTAACACCGCGTTAAAAAGTCCGCGTCCATAGTTTCTCGTGCGGAATAGTACATTGCAGCACTTCGCTGCACTTCAAGGTCGACCGGAAGTACGCCAGCAAGTACCGGTAAGGCCAACTTTGAAGTAATTTACGTCGTACCGCCCCTATTGTGGCCCTATCAGCCCAAACAGGCGCCCATAGCACATACAACCCAAGTTAGTAGCCGCAAAAATAATCATTAAAGTTAAAAAAGACAGACCCCACGTAGATTTAGATATTCTCGTTAAGGCATAGAAGTTATTTTTAGGGTTCCGTACCCAAAGGGTAAAAACGGTACCCTATTACGCAGGCAGAAGCTAGTGTAAAATAAAAAAGACGTGTGGCACTCGGGGTCTGCCGCGGTAAAGCTATTGCATAGCATTTTTTATCAACTTATGCAATTATAATTATTTATTAATTTTTTATTTATGCCAAATCTCAATTAAAAAATGTTCATCCATCAGTAATTGTAAAAACTTCTTTAGCAAGAATAAAAAACTTCTTTGTCAACCAGAACCGAACTTCCGAACTGGAAAACGCGGCACCAAATTCTGAGTGACCCTTATTACCACTGGCATAAGGCCACTTTTAACTGCCACGCAAAAGTAACCCGTATTCTTAGGCACATAAGGTCGTTTTCTTTGAATATCAATATTATTAAACGCCAGACGTACAAAATCCTCCATCACAGGACGACCCGAACCGACACTTTTCTAGAACCGACCTCGAGCCGCCACCAAGAACGAACCGGCGACCAAATCATAAAAACTAAAAAGTCCCATATCTTGGAAACGGCTGGAGCTAGCTCAATTCTAATTTACTTTTAAAGTTACCATGTCCTGTGAGAAATTGGGCAACACAGTGACTCCAGCCACGTCCTGGCTAGCCGCTCGCGAACGGATGGAAAGAATTGGTGGAGGTGTCGGCCCTTGACGGAATTATCCCATCTACAACGCCATTCGGATACAAGTTCCTCCCAGACGTCAACATGTGGTTTAAATAATCTAGAGATTTTCTCACGGTAAAACCGCGTTAAAAAGTCCGCGTCCATAGTTTCTCGTGCGGAATAGTACATTGCAGCACTTCGCTGCACTTCAAGGTCGACCGGAAGTACGCCAGCAAGTACCGGTAAGGCCAACTTTGAAGTAATTTACGTCGTACCGCCCCTATTGTGGCCCTATCAGCCCAAACAGGCGCCCATAGCACATACAACCCAAGTTAGTAGCCGCAAAAATAATCATTAAAGTTAAAAAAGACAGACCCCACGTAGATTTAGATATTCTCGTTAAGGCATAGAAGTTATTTTTAGGGTTCCGTACCCAAAGGGTAAAAACGGTACCCTATTACTGAGACTCCGCGGTCCGTCTGTCTGTCACCAGGCTGTATCTCATGAAACGCGATAGCTTGACAGTTGAAATTTTCACAGATGATGTATATCTGTTGCCGCTATAACAACAAATACTATAAACAGAATAAAAAAAATATCTCCCTTACAACAAACGTGAATATTGAGTCGTTTTTTGCGATAATGGTACGGAACCCTTAGTGCGTGAGTCCGACTCGCACTTGGCCGGTTTTTTCCTTTTTCACCGATTATTTTAATATGATCTATAAATGCAAAATTCCTCTCTAACACTAAACTAAGATAGCACACGGACTGCTTCCTTTTTACGGGAACATTATTAAATTTAATAGTAGGACACGATTTAAGATTACCTTTTAAAATGAATTGATAAGTTTTGTGCGGAGCAAAAGTCAGGCAGTTTCGATCGCCCCACTGAGACATTAATCGTAGCCAAGTGTCAGCCAAGTTCTCGAGTCCAGCTCGAGTACTTGATAGAATGAGCAAAAGATCGTCGTCCGCGTAACCGGTTAATGAACAGCCGCTTGGAAGCGGAATCGCGAGGAAATTATAAAAGACTAAATTCCATAGAGGTGGGCCAATAACCGAACCCTGAGGAAATCCCATGGCGAGAGACTTCGACATGGAATGATGACCGTGTTTGAAATTTCGAGGAACCATTTAAAAAGCTCGGCTCGCGCTTGGCCACTATCTCACCTGATCGTAATATGGTCGACGGTGAAGCACGCTTGCCTAGAAGAAACCTATTCACTCTTAACTTTAAGACCCCCCAGATTGTAGCTATCGGGAAACACAGACTCCGTCAGGGAAATCCACTCCTTAGCTGTACGTTCCAAGTTTCCAAGTAGAAGCGTTCAGTAATATAATTTATGTTGTAATTATATTTTTATAAAATTATAATTTTTTTTTTTACAGCTGTGCCAAGAGATTTTGATTCAGAAAGATTAGCCAAGAAAACACTAAAATTATTCACCCATAGAGAATGTAAACGGCATCGAATGAAGGCGGTAAAGTTAAAATTCATATTACGTAATCAAATCCTTTAAAGAGAGAATTGGTAGACGAGACAGATGACATGGAAAAAAAGATAGCAGTTTTCTGAAAAAGAAAGAACGAGAATGAAAAATCTAGAGTATGAACAATGTTACACAATAGATTAATATTAGTACTGAGTTTTGATTAAACTAATGTCAGAACAACTTGCAGAGAGGAGGTATGTGATCAAGCAGTGGGAAAATATTGGCTTATTATGCTAGGTACCTATTATGCCACGTAATTACGTGATCACAACAGTAAAGTCAACCTTATCATGTGTACAGAGACTCGGTAGCGAAGGAGTAACTCACGTGCTGTGTAGCTCCGGGTGCGGCGTACGGGCCGGCGCGCCCATTATCAGCCACTCTGTCGACGGGGCCTACGAGCTCATGGGCGTAGCCGCGGGCGGAGCGCCCTGCCGCCGCCGCGCCATGCGACGCCGCCTTAACACCGAGCCCCCCCTCTACATCGACGTTTACCCCTACAATACGTGGATCATGAATGTCATCACTGCTCACCACCTTCCTAAACCCTACCCAATGAATGTTATGCTTGCTGAGGCAGGTCCTGGTAAGCGTGATTTTTAGCACAGTAGCTCTTTACAATCGACTTGATACGATAGTTAGACTTGATTTTCAAAAATTCTGGCACGTACTCAAATCGATATTTCGAGACGCAACCGGCCTCGATCGATCATGAGACTATATTTTTACCCGACTGCCGAAGGAGGGTAATGTGTTTATCAGTCTATGTACGTATGTATGTTTGTTCCTATGTGGCATTCCAGAGACCAAACGCGTTAGCCGATTTTGATGATTCATACGTCAATGGATTCGTCTTAACCCTGCGAGTGTCACTGGCTACATTAAAATTGGAAAATAGAAAAATGGCGGATTTTGGGCGCCATATTGTGGGGGACAAATTTTTTTTTTACTTCCAAACCCATCATGTGGGGTGGTTGTTATCAAAATAAATGGTTTAAACACTTGATTTCAAAAATATGTAACACTTATATGTTTAAATGAACCGAAATCTAAAAAAAAATTACTAAAAGTTATAAATAAAAAAGTTAATACAAAAAATAAAAACACCCGACTGCTTAAATAGCGAACTAAAAAGCCGTAAACAAGAAGAAAATCATGCTGTGCAGTCGGAGGATACGTCAGCCAGTGGTTTTGGTCAGCCAGCTCGCGAATACGTCGACTAGTTATTTTATTACTTAGGTAGGCGCTAGTACAGTTGCACCACGTTTACAACTTCACGTTGCGAATGTAACACATTGACATAGAGCAGCTACTTAACTAGAGTAGTACGGAGTTACAATAGGCTGCGAGGCAGCTTGTACTTACTAGTTTTGTTATCACTAACGTGTCTACCACTGCCATACTTTCGCGGACAGAAAATAATCTACTAAAATGTTAATATTTCAGGCAAGGGCAAAGAATCATATTTGAGGAGAAGGAAGCAGCAGAAGAAAGGCTGGCGCGCTCGTACTTATTTAACGGGAAATTTCTGCTACAAGGGTCTAGCAGTACAAGCGCGAAAGTCTTCATTTTTCTATTCAGAAAGGTTTGAAGTGAACGCCGATCCTCCTGCTAAGATCAGCGTCATCTTGAAGGTACATTTCTTTTGCAGTTTTACATTAGAGAATAATCTTTAAATGTCGGATATAATCTAAGTTCAACTTTGTTTCCACGATGCAATACGGATCCTGTTACATACTCTGATTAGATAAGATATTAATACAGAGACTAACTTAACCAAATGAACTTGCTAGAATTCCAAATATACTTCGTTTGTCGTTTACCTGCGTGCATCAGGAACAACATCATAAACAAAGCTTTCATTGTTATAGATATCTGCAGGTATAGAATGTACAATCGTGTGTGCTCGCATGGCGATGCCCAATCGTCTGTCAACCCCGGTAATAGATGGCGTTGGCGGTTACAACATAACAGTCACGTTCGACACAGACTGGTTTCCATACACGTTCTACTTCTCCATGGGGCTTGATGGTAGAAATACTACTGCTAAAGATTGGGCTAAATGGATTCCCGAACGTACTGTTGGATTCTGGTAACTTAATGTAGAGACACGTTGCGAACCAGAGGGTTACCGAAATAAATTTTTAGCTTTAATGATTTTTTTTGTTTTATTTTGCCTAGTATTGTAATGACAATTATAACATTAAGGAATGTTATCGATACTGTATGATTATAACTGAATGGTGGCAGTAGTTGTGGTGGGGTATACTCACTGTGCAGTATCCCATTCTTTCATCATCCTCACCATCACATGAATTGGCTGAAGCGCACCGAGTCGGCTTGTGTTCCGAACCGCCATTACATTTGAATCATACTATAACCAGTGTAAGCCGTGGAAACCGCAACTGATAACTAAGTCATCAAATAAAAATATTATAATTATAAATTTAGTTTTCTTGTTGAATACAGGCCTTCGGATCACAAAGCCAAGAGACAAACACTGAGGCCCATAGCAACGCTTCTTGCTATGGGCACGCACTCTTGGATCCTGTTGGGTCTGTAACCACGAAACTGCGATACGCAGCAGCGGATAGCTAGGGATTTGTTCTTTAGAGATACTAATTCCAGTCGGACAGGTGGAACGTGATACGGTAGTACACGAATTACAACTATTACTCACCTTGATTCCCGTGAGGTACCCCTGGGGTCTTGCAATCCGTGGGTGGTCGGGGGTTATCGTGGGAAGATATATATATAATACTAGCTGTTGCCCGCAACTTCGTCTGCGTAGTAATTCGTATAGCTTATTTTTTATATCGCGGCATAATATTCTAGGTTTTCCATACAAACTTCTACCCCTCTTTCCACCACTTAAGTATGATTTCCGGGATAAAAATTATCGTATGTTCTGCCCAGGGTCTCAAAATATCTCCGAACCAAATTGCATCTAAATCGTTTCAGTGGTTTAAGCGTGAAAAGGATAACAGAGAGACAGACAGAGTTACTTTATCATTTATAATATTAACTCCGCCCGCGACTTCGTTACCGTGATTTCGTATTTTATACCTCCTACAGGTGACTTTCTTATGTGCAGTTAGTGAAGGCAACCAAAAATAAGCTGTTATTAAACCAAATAAAAATGTGATTTCGTAGATTTCTACGCTTTATAGGTTTGGGACGATTCGTTATTTGACTTAAATAATATTAAATTTTATGTTACTGGCGCAAAGTCCTCCCCTAAAAACTTAATAACCCCTTTTTGCCCCATTGAGGGTTTAGTTTTTATCAACCCAAATATGTTACTCATTCACTCTTTACTCCTCTTTTTTATTTTTGGTTTATGTTAGTTAGATTGCTCAGAAAGATTCCTCAAAAAACTTTGATACTCCTTAATCCTATCAGGGGAGGGGGACCTTTTAAAAAACGTATTAGGTCAATTTTAATTATTTACATTATCCCCAAGGAATGAGATTTTTCGTACAAACAAATACTTACAGTTCTGGAGTGGCGACTGCGTACCGGGAAACGCAAAGTAGGAAGTCAAACCTGGTCAAGGCTGCGGTAGTCCGGTGGATGCGAAATACACAGGGCCGATCAGTGTGGCGACGTATTTGAGGCTGAAATAATGTTGATGGTGAAAGGTTCCGAAAATTCCTTCTTCGTGCTTCCCAAGATCCCTACATCAAAAACGAAACCTTGTCCAGTAAGATTCTTAGCAAACTTAAACACCTGCTTAATCGTATTTTGGGGGAAGTTTCGAAAAAAATATAATGACAACCTTTTATTGTTTACTTAGGTTGGTATTTATGTCAACTTTCAAGTTTATTAACCCAAGACATAAAATTCTTCAACAAAACTTTATCACCTGTTAAATCGTATTTTGGAGGAAGTTTCGAAAATCTAATAATATCAACCTTTATTCTTCTGTGGTTGGTATTTATATCAAGTTTCAAGTTTATTAACCAAATAAATAAGATTCTTCAAAAAAACTTTAACACTTTTAAATCGACTTTTGGGAGTAGTTTCAAAAAACTAATAATGTCAATCTTTATCAATTACATAGATTAGATGAAGGAATTAGAATTTTCATACAAAATTTGCCGCCAATTTTCACCCCCTTGAGGGTAGAATTTCGGTAAATCCTTTCTTATCAGATGCCTACGTAATACAAAGAACACACACTCTAAGTTTCAAGTCTCTACGATCAGCGGTTTAGGCTGTGCGTTGGTCCGTCATTCAGTCATTCAGGACAAAGTATTTTATATGTATAGAATAGCTGTTGCCCGCAACTTCGTCTGCGTAGTATTAGTAATTCGTATAGCTTATTTTTTATATCCCGGAATAATATTCTAGGTATTCCATACAAACTTCTACCCCTCTTTCCACCGCTTAAGTATGACTTCCGGGATAAAAACTATCGTATGTTATGCCCAGGGTCTCAAAATATCTCCGAACCAAATTGCATCTAAATCGGTTCAGTGGTTTAAGCGTGAAAAGGAAGACAGAGAGACTAACAGAGTTACTTTCACATTTATAATATTAACTTCGCCCGCGACTTCGTTCGCGTGATTTCGTAGTCCGGAGTATGCGAAACGCATGCGACCGATCAGTGTCGCGACGCTTGGGAAAGGCTTGGGGAAGGGTATTTTTGAAAAAATAATAATTGACACCTTTTGTTGCTTACTTAGTTTGGTATTTTTGCCAAGTTTATTAACCCAAGTAATAAGATTCTTAAAAAAATCTTTAACACCCCCTGAATCGTCTTTTGGGGGTAGTTTCGAAAAACTAATAATAACAACCTTTATTGTTTATTTTTTTATTTGTGCAATGTTTCAAGTTTAGTAACCCATGAAATAAGATCCTGCCATACAAATTTCAACACCCCCTAAATCGACTTCAAAAAACTAATAATATCAATCTTTATCATTTACTTAGATTACTATTTGTGTCAAGTTTCAAAAACATTAGCCGAAGGAATTAGATTTTTCATACAAACTTTGCCCCCCTTTTTAATCCCTTTATGGTAAGAATTTCGGCAAATCCTTTCTTATCGGATGCCTACGTCATACAAAGAATACACTTTTCAAGGTTTCAGGTCTCTACAATCAGCGGTTTTGGCTGTGCGTTGATCCGTCAGTCAGTCATTCAGGACAAAGCATTTTATATGTATAGATTAGGAAAATGAGGAATAACCGACGTCTTCTGGACCGGAAACTCTGGCCACCAGGCACGTTGTCGACACAAAATACCTCGCTGCGCGCGAAATATTCGTAAAAACAAATGCACGGGCGACCCGCAATACCACTCGCGCCGTTTGAGCTTATCCTTGAAGGCAGTCTCCGAATGGGGCGATGCCAATTTGGTCAGGTTAATGCTGCTAAAACCCAGGCATGTCTTTTTTCCGCTAAAATGAGCCAATTCCACTTCCAAGGTGTAAACGGCGATAATGGATCATCTTGAGCTTTTTGGCGTTACGTTTAACACGATCCTCAATTTTGAACCATACATTCAGGCAAAGGCTCAGCTGGCTGCCAAAAAGTTGGGGATCCTCGCAAAAGTGTGACGTTTATTCACGCCAGAATAGTTGCTCAAGTTTTATCAAGCGCAAATTTGATGATGTATGGAGTACTATTCTCAATTCTCAGACGGATCTGCCAAATACGCAGCTTGATGCATTTAAGTTTATCAAAAAACGAGTCAAGAAGCTCGAGTCAATGAGGTACTGGTCGAGTCAAAGCTCCAGGGCCTTGAACATCGTTTTCGAGTTGCCAGCTTATCGAATTTTTATTGGTTGGATTTCGGGGAATGTGCAATGGAATTACATGATCTAATTCCACCTAGCCCATTCCATCATCGGACTACAAGACGTCCAGTGATTTGCTATAAATAGTATTTAAAACTAAACAATTTTTAATAAGCTTTTGTTGTGCACATGGATATACTATCCTCAAATGCATATTTTTCTACGCAACTGAGGTTTTAGAGAGGTGTTAGAGAACCCAACTATGGGTTAAGCTTGCCTTTGTACATAAACTGTCCTATTGTATTTGTATGTTTTATGTTTTTGTGTACAATAAAGAATAAGAATAAGATGGTGGACATCAAACCCATACGCACTAAACGTTTTGGTAATACTTTGATTGTGCGCACAGCTAAGGAGTGGAATTCCCTGCCGGAGTCTGTGTTGCCCGATAAGTACAAGTTAGGAGTCTTTAAGTCAAGAGTGAATAGGTTACTTTTAGGTAAGCGTGCTTCATCTTCGACCACGTCATCGCTTACCATCAGGTGAGGTAGAGGTCAAGCGCGAGCCTATCAAATATAAAAAAATGTATTCCCCCTATTGCAATGCATACCACGCAGTGGATAGTAGAACGATGGTAGAAGCTGGATGGTCGTGGCTAAGTGGCTGCCCTCGCGGACGGCGTTGGCATAGTTGGTGCGTATTTTTCGCCCAACAAGAGTGTCGCCGACTTCGAGAGTTTCCTTGTCGAGTTGGGCGCCGTCGTAGGCCGACTCCACCTTCGCCCTGTGCTGTTGCTAAGGAATCTCAACGCCTAGTCCACGGCGTGGGGATCTCCGGTAACCGATGCTAGGGGTAAGGCGCTGGAGGAGTGGGCAGTACCCACCGGCCTGGTCATTTTAAACCGGGGCTCGGTTTACACGTGCGTGCGACAGCGGGGCGGGTCAGTTGTGGACGTCTCGTTCGCTAGCCCTGCTGTCGCGAGCCGTGTCCGTGACTGGCATGTCGCCGTGGAGGTGGAGACGTTATCGGATCACCGATATATCCGTTTCGACGTCTCCACGCAGTCCGCTGGCGGCCGCGGTACGCCGGCCCCGCGAACGAACGGTCTGCGCTGGGCGCGCAAGCGCATCGACAGGGAACTTCTTGAGGAGGCCACCATTTTCCAGGCCTGGATCCGGGAGTCGGCAACAACTGGACCTGTCGACGTCAAACAGGAGGCGCTGTGGTTCCGCGGGGCGATGACGCAAATCAGCGACGCGTCCACGCACAGTCAGCGAGGCGCCAGGTGTACTGGAGGTCCACCGAGATCGCACAGTTGCGTGTCGCGTGCGTAGCGACCAGATGCCAGTACACCCGATACCGGAGGAGACGTCGTCGGATCCCTGACGAAGAAGCCGCGCTGTATGAGGTGTACCGCGCGGCGACGGAGACTCTGCGGCTGGCTATCAGCGAGGCGAAGAAGCGAGCTAGGGAGGAGATTTTGGAGACTCTAGAGGGGGATCTGTGGGGGCGTCCTTATCGAGCGGTTCGTGGGAAAGTTCGAGCCGCCGCGCCTCCACTTACGGAGAGTCTCCAACCCGAGCTGCTGGATGTGGTAGTCGCAGCCCTCTTCCCGGCGAGAGCGGAGCATATCCCGCCGCCAATGGCTTTGCACACGGCCGCAGAGTCTACAGAGGAGGACGCCATCAGCGTCCCAGGGGTGACACAGGCAGAGATGGGGGCGGCCGTGATGCGGCTCCGGGCCAAGAACGTGGCTCCGGGGTCCGACTGAATCCACGGCCACGTGCTAGCCCTCGCTCTGAAGGAGCGGATAATCGCTGCCCGTCTCGTCAGCCACTTGTACAGAGAGGGGCCGGACCTGGACGAAAGCCAGTTCGGCTTTCAGCATGGGCGCTCCACCATTCACGCGATATCGCAGGTGAGAGTCCTAGCGGAGGAAGCGGTGTCCCAGGGTAGGGTAATGTTGGCGATGTCCTTGGACATTTCCAACGCCTTTTTTATTTTTTTTTGTTTTTTTTTTTGGTCTCGCTGGGAAAAAATGCATTACGCATACCCATTGGGGGAATGGGGGGCTATGTGGGACTCCTCATTTCATTTCATTTCATTTATTCATAAAACAATTTACATTGTGTTGAATATATACCTACACATGCAATTTACATAAAAATACAATGAACTATGAATTATTAATTAACATTTCAAGATAACATTCAAAATATAATGCCAAATAGTTTTTAATATAAACTCTAACAGCTTTGTATACAATGTCAAACAGTTTCAAATAATATGTCAACCAGTTTCAAATATAATATCAAAAAGATTTAAATAATTTATCAAACAGCTTCCATTCAAAATATAATGCCAAAATAGTTTTAAATATAAAGTCTAACAGTTTTGTATATAATGTCAAACAGTTTTAAATAATATGTCAACCAGTTTCAAATATAATATCAAAAAGATATAAATAATTTATCAAACAGCTTCCAATTTACTGCCAAACAATTTTAAATAATATGTCAAACAGTTTTCAATACAATGTCAAACAGTTATAAATAATATGTCCAAACAAGTTTAAATATAATGTCAACCAGTTTCAAATAATTACAATATCAAAAAGTTTTAAATAACGTATCAAACAGCTTTCAATTTACTGCCAACAGTTTTAAATAATATTTCAAACAGTATTCTACAATGTCAAAAAGTTATAAATTATATGTCCAAACAGTTTTAAATATAAAGTCAAAAGGTTCTAAAGTTATGTAATGTCAAAAATAAATATAATTCAGGTATTATGTGACATTAGTTCCGATATATTATATAGACATTTTTCTAATAAAAAAGCCTTTAATTTTGCTTTAAACAAGTGGGTGTTATAAATCAGGATCTTTAGCTCAGTAGGCAACTTATTAAATATCTCTACAGCTTGGTACTTCGAGCAATGCTCTACTATATTAAATTTCGGTGATATTAGTTGCTTAAAATTTTTTCTCCGCGTGCTTTCTCTAATTTCACGTTCTTCATGTGATTCAAACTCATGTAGATACTTAGCAAAATGACTTAGTAGGACCAATATATACAGACTAGGTACTGTTAATATTCCCATTTTTTTAAAGTAATCTCTGCATGAGACATGTTGTGCAATTCTGACTATTGTCCTTATGGCACGTTTCTGCAAGATGAACGCTCTCTGCCAGTTATAACTGTAACTATTACCCCAGAGCATGATGCTATACCGTATCCTCGACTCAACCAGAGCATAATATACAGCCTTTAACTGTTCTATGTTTAATTCATCCCTAAGGCTCCTGAGTGCGTAACATGCTGACGATATGGATGATTCAATAACAGCAAGCTCCGGTTTCCAATTTAAATGCAAATCTAGGTTAATCCCTAAGAATTTCACCTTGTCCACTAAAATAATCTTGTCTCCGTTTATTTTTATTTCTAAGTTATCATTATTACGAGTCGTAGTCTTAAATAATATGAGGTTAGTTTTACCTGCATTTAGCAATAAGTTATTAGCTGTAAACCAATCGCATATTTTTTGTATAATTATATTTGTATTTAATGTCAATTGTTCTATGTCTTTTGCCCCAATTATTATGTTTGTATCATCTGCGAAAACGACAAGCCGCTCGTTCGGCTGAGTTTTACTCATGAAGTTAAGTAAGTCATTTGTAAAAATAATATAGAGAATAGGTCCTAAAATTGAGCCTTGAGGCACACCACGTTTTACATACGTCATTTTCGACTTGTATATCAGTTCGTGATTATTCTCGTCTATACTTTTAATTTCTACATACATTCGTCTATTTTGTAAGTACGATGTCATAAGTTGTAATGTCTTGCCTCTTATACCATAATGTTCGAGTTTAGTAAGTAGTAGTTCATAATCTATGGTGTCAAAAGCGGAACTGAGGTCAACAAATAGTCCAGCTACTTTCATTTTTTCATTTAATTTACTAACTATGTCATTTATTAAAGTGTCAATTGCATCCGAGGTACCAACGCCTTTCTGATATCCAAATTATCTCAGATTAATAATATTGTTAATACCTAAATGTACCATTAGTCTAGTTTTAATGATTTTTTCAAAAAGTTTTGATAAGGTGGGTAATAAGGATATGGGGCGATAATTTTTGGGATCAGTCTTTGAGCCCTTTTTATGTATCGGAATCACCTTAGCTAATTTCAACTGGTCAGGAAAGATTGACTGTTCGATGCATTTATTGAAAAAGTCAGAAAGAGGAGAAGCTAATATTTCTATATTTTCCTTTATAGTCGATATCGGTACGTCATCAAAGCCGCAAGAATGTTTATTAGCCATTTTACTAACTAACTTTGTAATTTCATTTGGTGTAGTTGGTTTGAACGTTATATCACTTTCAACTCTTTTCGTCGAATCCATCAGAAAAAACATTGCTCTATCTTTATCTTTATTGGCTATAGATGATTTGAGTAAGAAACTGTCGGTAAATATATTTGCAATATCTTGAGGATCCGTGATAACTTTATTGTCTACTTTTAAAATAAGATTTTTACGGTGCTTGTTTTTCTTCTTTTTAGTGTGTTCGTTTACTATTTTCCATGTTTCTTTCACTATATTTTTTGCACTGTTTAAATAACGTGATATAGCTTGCTTTTTGGCTTGCTTAATAAGTCTTCTATAAATTCGAACGTAGTTGATTTTGTAATTTGTGATGCTGGCATTATTTAAACGTCCAGAGCACAGCACTCTTTTCATTTTACTTGAAACTTTAATACCTTTTGTAATCCACTTTATTGTATGGTTATTGTTAGACTTTATCCTAACTGATTTTTTGGGATAACAATTTTGGAATATTTTGTTAAAATTGCTTAGAAACTGATTTATTCCCATATTAGTCCAAGTTTTGTTCGTAATAGTTCTTTTGAAAACGGAATTGTTCTTCTCATTAAATATTCTTTTAATTACTGTGGTGTACTCGAAGTTTTTTGATTTTTTGTTTATTTCATCAAGAGCCACATAACAGAAAAGTCCACCATGACCATCAGCTAAGCCATTATGATCCACAAAACATTGCTCTATGTTGTCACTATCAAGGTTTGTGATTATGTTATCTAAACACGACTGAGAGTTATTTCGGATAAAGGTCGGAGTTCTCACAAGGTATCTAAAATTATAGCATGTCAAAGTACTTAAAAACTCAGAAGATTTTTTGTTCTCAACAAGTACGTCAACATTGAAGTCCCCACATATAATACAGTTTTTGTCAATAAAATGTTCTAATAATTTTTCTAAGCTAGAAATGAAGCTTTCGAAGTTTTTATCATAGGGACTTCGGTAACAACAACAAATGTATAACCCTGTTGCAACATCTTTTGCACCACATATCTCGAAACTTTCGGCTCTATAAAACTTACTGATTGACTCAATGTTTTCGCATTCTTTCAATTTATGTGCCAAAATAAGAGTACCTCCCCTTTTCTTGTTAGTCCTTGTGTTACATGCGACTAGATTATAATTTGACATAGTAAAAACATCGGCAGATTTGTTATTCAAGAAATGTTCGGATATACATAAATAGTCCACGAGATTACCTGATGTTTCAATATATAATTCGAGTTCAGTTTTTTTATTGCTTATTCCACACACATTTTGATGAAAAATCTTTAAACAACTAGTATCTGATAATAGGGTACTATTACTTATATCATCTGGTTTCACCTTTTTATTCTCGAAAAATATCACGATCATTTATAATTGCAGGTGAAATATTTGTTTGTGAGGGCGAATTTACGAACACTCTAGATGTAGGTGTTTCACTTTCTTTGAGTACCAATTTAGTAGTAGTTTGTGTAGAAACATTTTTAACAATCCGTTTTGCCTTTTGATCTATAAACAGATTATGCACATAATTTTGATAATTTATCCTGTATTGTAATCGCAATATATCCCTATAAATTAATTTGCATGCAGTTCGCTTGTTAAGTAAAGGCCTTTTACTATAGTTAAAATAATCATTGTTATCCAGTGTTATAAAATTAGAGTTTTTACAATTATTGCATACAAGTTTTAAGGTGCGATTGACATTTGACACGTTTAAATATTTATTATTATAAATCTTGCTGACAAGGACGTTTGTGTTTTGTATATTTTGCAAAGTGTGATGCAGAGAACTTAATATATTTAAAGGATTTTTGTCGCTAATACCTCCAATTATTAAAACAAAGTCAGACTTTGTGAAGTCCTTACACATAGTTGCACATGTACTTAATATGTAACTAAGGGGCGCATTTGGTTTTATTACCGACGTAACACTAAAACTATTACCCACTAAGTTTTGCAACATATCTCTAATTTCATATCCAGTCTGATCAGCGAAGATAGCGATTTTATGCTTTGGTGGCAGTACTTGCAATAGTTGTTTACAGGATCTATTTCTTGACAGTTCTTCTACGCTTCCCTTAGTGCCCATGTTTAGATTAGGTGCAGACGGTGACATGTTCTTACTTGTTTTCTGTATTACCCTGTCCGTCGATGTTTGTATACCTCCATTTTCTTGTTCCCCCGCGATGGTTGTAGATGAGTTTTGGATAAAACTCACTTGTAGTTCTTTGTAACTGTTTGTAGGTGACAAGTTCCCTGCCCCTGTTACGGAAGACTTATGTAAATTGTTATTTATTGGCGACTCATGAATGAGTGCTTCCGACTTATTACCATTTCGGTTCATTGCCGTTATGGCATGCATAGTGAACTCTCTAGAAGAGGTTCTGGGTAATCCTGTTTGCATAGTTATTGTCCTAAGTCGACGTTGATATTGAGGAGAATAGAACCTTATTGGCGGTGTTGCCGCTGTATCTGAGGATGTACAATCCTGTAATCCTACTGATTTAAACATCTTTATTTTGCATTCATACTTTCTAATCTTGTCCTTTAGTGAAATATTTTCCAAGTTTAAATTATCTATTTCTAAGTTAGCAGACTGTAGTTCCAATTTAAGTTTGTTAATTTCCTCATTCTTTGCGACGATGTCCATATTTCCAGAACTATTATTGTTGGGTAAACTTTGATATGATATATCCATGTCAAATTCAAATTCGCTTACATTTAAATTATGTTGCCTTTGTGTTCTTTGCGTGACGTATATATTATCATTCTCCATATTTTAATTATAGAATTTATGTATTTACAAAAAGTCAAATTTACAACCAGGTTCGAACCATCGACCAACGGCTCCCAAGTCCGAACGGTTCTTATTGCGCCAACTGCGTTGATAACTTTAGCGACCAAATAGTACCTTATCTTCCACATGCAGACATCTGTTTTATCGACTGTTGGTTTCGGTGTTCTTAAACTAGATGTCACTATGTGCTGTTACGTTTGGCACTGGTATATTTGAATATTTTTTTTTCGTAACGGTTGGTAAGATGAATTTATATGAAAAACTCACAATTTCCGCAGAGTCACTTGGCTTACTTGGTCCCAGCAGCTACTTATTTGAGTATTTTAGTTATACACAACACAATCATTGTTTTTTATTTTGTAAAATTTCGTCATTCGAAAAGTAAACACCGAGGTCAGTCCATACAAATTACTTGATACTTGCACAAAGTTTCAAGTGGATAACACTGTCACTGACTGTTTATATTATAACCATTTGGCTGAATAGAATAGATAATCTTAAAAACAATTGTAACTATTTTTAAACAATTAAAAACTACAGAGCAGGTGTAACTTGTGACGGCAGCGCCATCTGAACAGACTGAAACTCCCCGGGCTGAAAGACCCGGTATACCCACTAAAATAACCCAGTGGCACTCCCGCATCGTCTGAGTGGAGGAGGACTGGGAAACCGGCACAGCCTTTACTTCCAGTCCTCCGCCGACGACCGCCCGCCTTTACAGCGGGGCCTTCACGCCCCTCCCTTAGTGGAGTGGCCCGGAAACGACCGCGAGTGCCCGGCCGTTTCCGCCCGACGAGGGTGGTGATTGGTGCAATGCGGACGAAGGCGCCCCTGCACCATTCGTCCGCTAATCACCACCAGGAGGAGGGAGGAGCCGATTATACAACCGCCTTCTCCCGCCCCATCTCTGCCTGCGGAGCGGCGGCGCGAGAGGATCGTCCTCCCACGCACGCTCCGCCGCCTCCTTTTGCGACATCACGTCCTCGCAAAAGGAGGCAACCGCCACCCAGGCCTCCTCACTCCCCAGCATGGAGTTGACCACGCCGGGGAGCGAGAGGTCCTGCCCGATCACACTTGTTAGGGCACGGCGCAGCTCAGCCCAGGCTGGGCACACCTCTAGGGTGTGCTGCGCCGTGTCCTCTTCCGCGCCGCAGTCGTGGCACGCCGGGGTTTCCTCTCTCCGGATCCAGTGCAGGTGCGTTCCGAAACAACCATGTCCGGACAACACCTGCACCAAACGGAATGAGAGGAAACCGTGGGGCCGCTCGAGCCAGTCCTGCAAGACTGGACCGAGCGCGTCCAACGTCCGGCGGCCAAAGGTGGCGGTGGCGAGGTCCTCCGTCCAATGATGGACGATTGCGTCCCTCGCCTCCCGCCGCACGGCCTTCCGCTCATCCGCGGCGGGGCGCTCCCCGAGTGCCTGCCGCCGCGCCATCCACTCGTACACTCTGGCGAGCACCCATGCCTCCAACTCCCAGGGTGCCAGCCAGAGCGCACGCCGCCGAGAAACCCACTGAGCAGTAAGCCCTCGCCACCCGCTGTGCAATGGCCCTTTGTGGCCTGCGGATGGCGGTCGCATTCTCCCTCCTGTGGAGGGAAACCGCCCAGATGGGTGCCCCATAGAGCGCCATGCTCTTCAAGATAGCATAGAGGCGCCGGCATCGGTCCTTGGGCCCTCCCAGGTTTGGGAGGAGCCATGAGAGGCCGTCCGCGGCTTTCAACAGGCGCGTCGACAGCCCGCTGAAGTGCGGGCCGAAGCGCCACCTGCTGTCTAGCACGAGGCCCAGATACTTCATCTGGGCCCCGACCTCTATCCGGACGCCCTCCACGACGATGTGAGCGTCTGGAGGGCGGCGCTGCCGAGGCCCGTGAAAGAACACGGCCTCGGTCTTGTTCAGCGCCACCCTCAATCCTAGCCGGCGGATCCTCCCTGCGACCAAGGATCCGCCAGCCGAGGCTAAACAGGCCGCCTCCCCAAAGTTCCCCCCCCCGGGCAACGAGGAGAGTGTCATCCGCGTAACAGATGACACTCGTGCCCGAGAGGAGGGCTCCCCACAGGAGCCAGTCAAATCCGATGTTCCACAAGAGGGGCCCTAGCACCGACCCCTGTGGAACACCGGATTCCGCGCCATAGCGCCTGATCCTGGCCGTCTTGTCAACGAGGAGGACCTCTCGGTCCTCCAGGTAGCTGGCCAGGATCACCCGCAGATATTGGGGGACTCCGTGGTACCGGAGTGCCTCCAATATGGTCGAGTGGGGGACGGAGTTGAAGTCGTTGGCTATGTCAAACGACACCGCTAACACTCCACCCCCCGACTCCACCGCCTCCTGCATCGTCGGAAACCGAACTGGGCGTCCGACAGGTCTGGCCCTACCTCCCGCAGCAGGCTATTTAGCCGAGTGGCGATGATCCCCTCGAACAATTTACTGACCTCATCGAGCAACGCCTTCAACACCCTGCCCTGGAGTTGTGTTCGGGAGGCACTGCGGTATCATCGAGTGCCTCCCTACCTCCGCCGCATCGTTGGGGCTTATTTGGCGGAGAGGTGTGTCACCTACGTGGGACGTGATGGCGTTGAAAACCAGCACCGCATGTCGTGTGGTGTTCCATAGGGCTCGGTCTTGGGCCCGCCCCTGTGAAACATCGGGTATGACTGGGTGCTGAGAGGCGAACTCCAACCGGGCGTAGATCTGACGTGTTACGCGGACGACACGCTGGTCACCGCCCGGGGGAGTTCATACAGGGAGGCAGCGTTGCTGGTGACGGCCGCGGTCTCACAGGTGGTGAGCCGCATACGTCGCCTTGGCCTGGAGGTAGCCCTCAACAAGTCAGAGGCTATGGTCTTTCATGGCCCCCGGCGGGCGCCACCGCCCGATGCCCACATTGTCGTCGGGGGGGCTCGAATCACTGTCGAGTCAACCATGGAATACCTGGGATTGATGCTCGACAGCCGGTGGGATTTCGGCCCCCACTTCACACGTCGGGAAAGGCTTTCACGCCCTACCACCGGCCTCATTACCATCGAGGCGGTTTGGCCAGTGCTCGAGCGCTGGTTCGGGAAGAGGCACGGCTCCGAAACGACAGTCGGCTGACGCAGGTGCTCTCGGGGCATGGTTGCTTCGGAAAGTACCTGTTTCGCATAAACAGGGAGCCGGACGCCCGGTATCACCACTGCGTCGACTGCCGGGAGGACACGGCGCGGCATACGCTGGCAGAGTGTGCCGCTTGGGAGGAGCCACGCCGTGCCCTCATTCCTGAAGTAGGCAGTGACCTGTCGTTGGCGGCCGTAGTCGAGTCTATGGTCGTAGCGTGGAGTCCTGGGATGCGGTGGTCCGCATCATCTTTCCGCGAAACAGTCGTCTCGCAGAAGGAGGTTACGGTGAGGGAGAGGGAGATTTCATTCGCTCACCCGATCCGCAGCAGAAGCGCCGGGCGTCGGCGGAGGGCGGACAACGCCCTCTTCCAGCCCCTCTAAATGGGGCTAGAGGCGACGGAATCGGGGTCGTCCGTCGCCCCCCACACATCAGGACCTGAGGTGGCGGCGCGTAGTGTTCCACGCGCGCCCCTCTTAGTCGTCGTGGGGGGAGTCTAACACCTCACTCCCCCCCCAACCCCAGATCGAGGCCCGCAGAGGCGGGCCGGAACTAGCCGGGGGTTGCTGCAGTATCGTTGTTCCCGCGACCCCTGGCGTAGGTGTGAGTTGGAACACCGGGGTGGTTTTTAGTCAGTAGGAGTCTGACAGACCCCTCCGCCCCAGGGCGGAGGACATCCGATGAGGATTTTCCACCACGGCAAAAAAAATACTTGTGGCACTCGGGGACTGCCGCGGTAAAGCTTTTGCATAGCATTTTTTATCAACTTACCGACACTTTTCTAGAACCGACCTCGAGCCGCCACCAAGAACGAACCGGCGACCAAATCATAAAAACTAAAAAGTCCCATAACTTGGAAACGGCTGGAGCTAGCTCAATTCTAAGAAAAAATTTGCCCCCCTGCCACCCATCCCTTCAGGCCGGAGAACAAGATAGCATAACCCCCCCTCCCCCGTAAACTCTTTACCATCCCCACCGCAAAATTTTTTTTTGCATCAGTCTAAAAATATCAAAATGAAACTTCTATAAAATCGCGCAATAAACCCCTCCTGCCCCTCCCCCTTCACCCATCACCCGCTCACACACTCGGAATCCATCGTCCGATTTCGGAGCAGCTCGGGGTGTCAGGTTTTTTTCGTTACGAAATTTCTTGATTCGGTCCCCGCGCTCAAAGCCCGCGATAAAAGCACTGCAATAGCTTAAAAAAAAAAAGTGGTAACGGACGTGACTTGTAAGTATGGTCGTGGGTTCGAACCCAGGCAAGTGCTTTACTTTGTGTAAATTATTTCATCACCACTGCTCTCAAAACACTGAAGTAAAAAAAACGAAGACATGTAACATCCATCAACCGACACTGGGCCCGCGTGGTGAATTACGGCCCATGCCCTCTCCCAGATAGGAGGCCTACACGCACAATGGACCAAATGGTAGTCTAAGTTTGGAAAAGGGGGTCTATCTATCTTATCCTATCCTAATGCTTACCACGCCTATCGTTTGAAATTTCTTCTTCACATTTTTTTTAATCATTCTCCTTTCTCACGTTTCTGTAATATTGAATGGGTCTAAAAACATTTTTATTACATACCTACTCTTAGTTTTTCTCTAAGACTTTTTAAGCTGATACTATTATATTCAAATAATGAACAAAAAACCTATTCTTGATGTCAACACCACATCTTCTCTTACAATGATAACTTTTAAAAATAAGTGATTATATTTGAGAATAAAACATTGTAACCTAAAATTACAATTACGGTTAAAACATAAATAGTCCAAAATTTTAAATGTATTACATTGTATGTCAATTTAAAATGAATTTAACACAAAGAAATCCTTGTTACCAAAACTTTTGTTTACTGGAACTTGATCAACAATACTTCAGTAGAAACATTGTTCATTTTTAACCGACTTACCAAAAAGAAGGAAGGAATGTTCGACTTCATGTTTGTTTTTTTTTGTTCACCGATATCTCCGTCAATTGTGGACCGATTTTGAAAATTATTTTTTTGTTTGAAAGAGTAAGTTCCGAAATTGGTTGCATTTTAATTTGGTGAAGATCTGATGAAGAACATCGAAGATATACAACAGAACTCATAAATAACGGCAAATTTCTCGGGACTGCTGCAATCGCATGTCTGTTTTGTAGTTTATACCATTTCATAACATAACATCACGATAGCACGCTCTTAAGGGATACGCAGATATCTCATTTGACCAGTTATGTTCAAGTTTCATAATATTCTGGTAATCTATTCTGGTGTAATAGGAAACTTACTAAACAACTTGCCTATTAGGTTAGGTTAGGCTTAAACATTGTAAAATAAAAAATAAAAATTACAAAAATATAAGAAAACTACAAAGTGAAAAATTATTTTATTATTTATAGTCGGTATCCATAACGCAAAAAAATGGTACGTACGAAAGACACCGACTTGCAAAAATAAAGTTATTTTTCACTTTGTAGTTTTCTTATTTGGAAGTCGGTAGTATTTTTTTGTAAAAAAGTTTTATTTTCATTTATGATATTGAACTCTAATGATTGTAATATTTTTTTGAAGCGTTTTTAGCTTGTATAAACAAAATAATTAAATATCTTAAAATTGCATGCCCTAGTTTGGCACAAATTTATTTAATAGGTATATGTAAGTCACCTGAGAAAATAGTTATTTCATAAATTGTAATTTATTTTTGCACTATTTTTACATACTGACCTTATGTCAGTTTGCACTGGGCAAATATGACACAAATTGGGTTTGCACACTCCACAGGCTATCCTAGATATTATGTCACTATAAAACTGCTTTACGTCCGTCACGTCACAGTCGCAGATCCAGTTGAAAACCAGCGTCGGGCACTAGTTGCGCGACATTTTGCTGAACTGGTCCTATTTGGCGCAGCCGTGGGACACACAATTTCATATTTATATTGTTTTTTCTCTTTTTTACTGTTGTTACCGTGTTAGTTTTAAGTTTTCTTTTTGTTTTTCTTTTTTTTTATATTGTGTGCTCTAGTGGCTTGTGGCAAATAAATGAATTTTCTTTCTTCTTTCTTTCTTTCTAGATATGATACCATAGTTATTTTAAACTTTAAATATTTTTTGCCAGTTTTGATTTGAATAAAAAGAATCAACTAAAAATCATCGAATTACTGAAAATGCAAGTAACAGATGTGACACAAAACGCAATAATAAGCTACATTGGTACGACTGTATCCACAGGCAAGAAATAAGCAGCTTTAGATTTTTTTTAACTTATGACATCAAAATAGGCCAGCGCTGTCGGTCAGTTACTAGCACAAGAATCACAAACTTTAGTTTCGTGTTCTTGACACATCAATGTATTCCATTGAACCTTAAAACTCCATTTGCTTTAACATTAGACATTTAAATAAGCCCATTTTACAGCCTGTTCAACCGATTTTGACTTCTATTGCGTTGGTGATACGACAAATGGAAGCTGTAGTAAACAGTTGGAGTTTTGGTCACAGGTTTATGCTTTTTATGTCATCCTTATGTTTGCGAGATAGAACTCAAACTCGGTTGAACGGACTATAAAAAGAGTTGTCAAGACGTCTTATGTTGTTTCAAATTGAGTTATAGCACATGTCTTCTTCTTCTTAGCGTGTCGATGACAAATGGACTCTTTTTAGTTAAATGCCTTGCCTGGCCCAGAATTCAGCCACGGCAACGCCCTCCGCCGACTCATTCATAAGGTCCGCACGTGAACAGACAACAGGACATGCGGCACAAGACGTAAGGTGGGCCATGGTCTGCGGGGAGACGCCGCACAAGCACCGAAGATCGGAACCATCAGAGAACCCCCACCTATGGAGATTGTCTTTGCTGCGGCCAACCTGAGTGCGGAGTCTGTTCAGAGTTTTCCAGGTCGGCCAAGGCAATGTGTGCCCAGGTGAAAGGGTCTCCGATGGCTCCAGAAAATGATCAGGGAGTTCAAATTTCTCTCGCCAAAGATCGCATCTTTCCGTGGTGGTGTTGCCGGTAGATGGACTCACGCAACCAAGAAAACTTTTTCGACTTTTAAGCCTCTGGGGCACCGAGGTGTAGTTGTGCATTGGGTGGCGCGAGTCAGTTTCTTGCTTCGCTAGTCCTACGCACATCCGGGGGCGCGATGCCGATTAGTGGATACAGCAATCGTACCGGGGTCGGTTTAAGGCAGCCAGTGGATATTCGGCATGTCTCGTTTAGTGCTGTATCCACTAGGCTGGAGTGGGTGGAGCGGCTCCACACTGGACAGGCATATTCACCAGCGGAGAAACAGAGCGCCATTCCAGTACGCAAGACGCAAGACTTGAGGAGATGCTCCCCATCTAGTGGATGTAAGGCAGCGTAGCAGGCTGTTCCTGGCATGCACCTTTCGCTTAACAATCTCACAATTTTTCTTGTATTTGCGGGACCTATCCAAAGTGACGCCAAGGTATTTTGGATCGGGACTGTGGATGATTGGTTGCCATGAGATGTTGAGTGTTCGACCCGCTTGTCTGTTACGGAGGTAGAAGGCACACGACTGTGCTTTTGAGGGGTTTGGTTTTAATGCATTTTCTGCATAATAGTGGCTGAGGTCTGAAAGTGCGATGGAAAGGCTGGTTTCAATCTCCTCAAAATTTGTGGCTTGGCAAGTTAATGCCAGGTCGTCTGCATACAGAAAGCGAGTCGTGTTTGGACTCACCAGTTGGTCGTTGATGTATATGTTAAACAGCAATGGAGCCAGTACACTGCCTTGGGGTAATCCATTCTTCTGGGTCCGCCACCTACTTTTATCATCGAGAAGGTTGACTTGAAATCGTCGGTTACTGAGGAGCTCTCTAAGAATTCGAACAAACTTTGGGTCCTCTGTTAGGTTTGTAACCTTCCATAACAAGCGCCTAATGTTAACAGTGGCGTAGGCTGCCGACAAATCCACAAATACTGCACCCGTCACTTTCCTGGTTTCGAACCCGTCCTCAATATGTTGCGTGAGGTTAAGGACCTGCGCGCAGCAAGACTTCCCAGGTCTACGTCCTGATTGCTCTGGTATAAGTTTCGGGTCGACAAGCTTTGAGAGACGGGCTAACAGTAGTCTTTCGAAAAGTTTGTAAGTGTGGCAGAGGAGCGATATAGGGCGGAAGTTTTTGGGATCGACGTGTGGTTTCCCAGGTTTGGGGATAGCAATGACTTTAGAGCTCCTCCAAAGACGAGGTATATTCGCAGACTCCAGACAGCGGTTAAAAAGTTTTAGCAACCATGACACCGATACTGGGCCGAGGTGCTTAATTTGCTCAACTGAGACCTCGTCCACACCAGAGGCCTTACCAAAGCTCAGTCTTTGAATGGCTAGGACGATGTCTGCTAGTTGGAATGGGTCGCACACTGATTCACTGGAAGATGCCAGGTTGCCAATTTTAGGAGTTCTGCCTAGGCGTTGTGGTGGTTTGCCATTAAGCACGAGTTGGTGGGCAACTTGGTTAGCCGTTACTGCACTGGGTGTATGAGGAGGTGGTGACTCGCTCGTGAGTCTGCGGATAGTGGACCATGCTTTTTTGCTATTATGTGTCAAGTCAATTTTAGTAACCGTGTCCATCCATTTTTCCTGGCGTTGTTCGCATATACGTGACATCAGATTTTCACTGGCTTCAACGGTTTCAGCTGAGAAGGGGTCATCGTCGTATAGTTCTTCGTACGTCTTTAGCAGTTCGCAAGATTCCTGGGAAATGCCGGGGATGTAAGATGTGCGACACCCTCGCGGGATATATTTTCAAGATGTTTCTGTGACTACGCTTACGAATTTGTCGTAATTTTGCGGGGTAGGCGGAATGTAAAGTAATTCGTCATCTACGGTCATCGAAAATTGTTCCCAGTCAGCTTTTAAATAATTAAAGCGGCGTTTGAAAGGCATAGTCACTGGGAGTACAGCGGACTGGATATTGCACATTATAGGTCTATGTTGGGTACGGGGGATTGGTGGACAAACGATCTTCTTGTTTTAGCTGCTGATATTTCAGCTGACAAATACGAGGTCAGGATTGTACCCACGCTTCCATCGACCACTATCAAAAGATGCAGGTTGTTTTGGATCGTCGATTAGGTTCAGATTGTTAGCCTCTGCCCATTCTTCAACAGTTTGACCGTCCGAGTTCGTCGAGCGATAGCCCCAGCTGGTGCTATGGCTATTGAAGTCACCAATCACAACTTTTGTCCGCTGTGTGTTGAAATTACCCAAGTTGAATTCAAACGGGGTGCCTGGGGGTTTATATACTGATGTTACAGTGCAGTTACCGAGGTCTACTGTGATAATTTCGATGTTATTATGGTTGGAACACTTTGTGAAAATAATTCTTACGCCGGGAGCAGCAAACACTGCGTTACCGTGCTTCGGATGACATTTCTCGGCGATAAGTGTCAGTCCAGGAATGGAAGGCCTGCCCTGCGTGGAGTCCCGATGGGTCTCTTGGACACATAGGATGTCACAGTGTACCTTGCGAGCTAATTCGGAAAGAATATCTGCTTTGTCGCGAGAGAACCCTTCGATGTTGATTGAGACTACACAAAAGGCTGGTTTTGTTAGTGGACTGCTTGGCCCCGATAAGGGCCGATTGGAGTTTAAGTTTGCCATCGTGGTGAAAGGATTGGCCAATCGTCAAAACACATGGTCGTCGAAACACACAAACGTCGAAACATATGGTTCCCAATCAAAACAAAATCACTAACAAAATTGTTGGTGTCAAAAAACAATAAACGATCACTATGAGGACAAGATAAAATATGCATCAAGTTATTTAAACTAGAAATGTATTCATTTTCCTGAACAAGTAACTTGTCAGAATAGGGCAATGCAATTTCCAAAAAGTACAGTAGTTTTCTCATTCAATTGTGTCTGTTGAATTTTATGAATAAGCTCATTAAAATGCAGTTTATGAAAACAATGATTGTCTATTGTATTTTTAGAATGGTTATTTAACAAAGATCCAAAACCTGTTCCTAATTTATCAGAATATACTAATATATTACTTTTGGTGGGGTTCAAAGTTGTTGTAGTGAGATCAATGGGTAAAGTTGTAGGAACAACATGTTGCTGCCACAACTGCCAACATAACGCAGGCCATCGCTCGGATTCAGCCGGATCTATGCAGTAGAGTCATAAAAAATTGGACCTCTCGGATTCGTGCCACCATACGAAGCCGCGGCGGACATTTGAACGATGTCATATTCCATCCATAATGGCATAAATGGGCCCTTAAAATAAAAAATAAATTTCGTTAATTTCTCACACACATCTTGTTTTATTCAATTTTAACATCGACCCGTCCTTGTTGAAAGACCCTTTACAAGGCCAACCACATAGGCCCACGTATATTTAATTTTCAATTAGTTTTCGCTCCAATTTAAGTTTGAACCTAAGCTATCAATGATAGTGGGCGTGTTTCTTAACCTCAAATGTTGATTGTCAACTGTTTGTGGTCACGGCCTTAAATAATCACGTATAAGTAGTTTATGCAATGGTCATATAATAGGGGTTATTAAAACACGAGTGTAGGTTTATATAAATAATAATATTATGCGAGTGTTTTAATACCTAATTATAAGCCATTGCATACACTACTTTATCTTCACTCATACAGTTGCAATAAAACAAAACTGGAAACGGAAAAAATATTTGGTATGGCGGGCAATTTAGATTCTCATTGTGCGTGACGCCTCCTTAGACATTGACAGTACTTCAATGAGCCCATAAGCGCCAATAAATTAAAAAGTAAAAGTGTGCTATAGGTACAAATTAAAAAGTTATCTTATGATGCAGTTGTTTCAAAAACAAAGGAAAATGTGTGCAACATTTTCCATTGTTTTTTTTGTAATGGTTCTTTTTTAAATTTTACCTTTCCACGATTATAAAGCACGTGTTTATATTTTGAATTCATATTTGGAACATTACGTTGTGAGTGTAGATAAACAATATTAAGCGCCTTATCTATATTCTATATATTATTATTGTCTTTTATTTATATTTTTCTTATTATTTTACATTTTTAAATATTTAATTTTATTTAAGCATAAAAAAAAAACATTTATAAATATAAAAAATAGAGACCCACCGGTATCGGGAACAGGGTCCAAGCCACTGGTGGTCAGGGCTCCAGAGAGAGGAACCTCCTAACAATACGAGCCGTGTCCAGCAGTACTGCTTTCTGGATCAGGCCCTTGACCCAGCCGCCTAACGAGAGCCTCCTAAGGTGTTGGCCGAGGCTCGTGGTTATTAAGCCATTGGCTGACATGACTATCGGTACAATGATCGCTGCGGCGATAAGGCCCCTCTTTGAGGAGTGGCTTGAGAGGCGCCACGGCGTCCTCACCTTCCGCCTGACGCAGGTCCTCACCGGACATGGCTGTTTCGGGAGGTTCCTGTTCCAGATAAGGCGGGAGGAAACGCCCGGGTGTCACCATTGTGTGGATCGCCCAGAGGACACGGTGGAGCATACGGTGGAGGTCTGCCCCGCTTGGGCGGAGAACCGCCGTGTCCTCGTGGAGGCGATCAGCGGTGGCGACCTCTCGCGGCCGGCCCTGGTTCAGGCCATGGTACGGACCGAGAGGGCATGGGAAGCTGTCACCTCCTTCTGCGAAGCAGTAATGCTCGCGAAGGAGGAGGCGGAACGCGTGAGGGAGACGCAACGGAGATTCCCTCGCGCCCCTAGTCACCGCAGGAGACGCCCTGGGCATCGGGAGTCGCAAGCCGATTCCCGGCCACCGTAGGCGCGGGCTTGCGGACGGCAAGTAATGGGTAGCTTGCCGTCCGATAAGGACCAGGCCCGAGTCGACGGCGCGTAGTGTTCCACGCGCGCCTCAAAGAGATGTCAGCAAAATTGACGGGGCCCGATAGGGCCGATGTCTGTCTGGGTCGCGGATAAATTTGAAATAGTGTTACCGCGGCCCTGGCACAAACAACTGAAGGAACACGGGTGGGTTTTAGTCAGTAAAAGTCTGACACGCCCTCCCGCTTCACCCAGAGCGGGAGAAGTCATTGGATGATTTAACAAACAAAAAAAAAAAAAGTCAAGATACTTGATTTGCTTATCTTTGTCGGCTTTCACGAGGTTGCCGTCATGCGGGACAGTTATATCAACAATCATTGCACGCCTCTCGGTTCGGTCCACCACCAATATATCAGGCTTATTAGCGATAATAGTCCTGTCAGTGATGATGGACCGATTCCAGTACAATGTGATATTGCCATTCTCGAGAACTGGGTTGGGCACATACCTGTAGTACGGCACCTCCGATGCCACAAGAGTGTATTTCAGAGCAAGTTGCTGATGGATAATCCTGGCTACAAGGTTGTGCCTATGCAAGTACTCTTCGTTAGCTAGACGAGAACAACTAGAGATAATGTGGCGGATCGATTCACCCGGGCGGTGACATGGCCGACAGATGTCAACCGTGCCATCCTTCACAATAAATCTCCGGTAGTTATTCGTCATGATAACTTCGTCCATAATTGCACAGACAAAACCTTCGGTTTCCCCAAAAAGGTCACCGAAACGCAGCCAGGTTACGGAAAAAGCGTCCATGAAGCTCCTTACCCTGCCATACTTCCCTGCGATCATCCGCCAAGGAGAGCGGGGTGAGTCCCTTGTCCACTGCCACTACATCTCGATGCATACCCACGTCGGCGTGTAGAAAATATTCTCTGAGATTGCATATCACGCGGTTGTGGAGGTTTTTGGCATTTAAAAAGCCTCGGCCTCCACACTTCCGCGGGATGTACAATCTCATGACCGACGATCGTGGGTGATGCATTCGATATGCAGTCAGCAATGTTCGGACCCGCCTATCCAGGGCGTCGAGTTCGGTTTGAGTCCATTTGAGTTTGCCGAAAGAGTACATCAATACCGGCATGACCCAACCGTTGAAGGCGCGCACCTTGTTTCCGCCCGAAAGAAAGCTATTGAACACTTTCTTCAGGCGGCCAAAGAAGCGTTCCCTCAATGATTGCTTCATTGCTTCATCGACATACCCAAATACTTATAGGTTTCGTTTGGAGAGAGGGATCTCAGGTTTATGGAATCCGCGAGTTGAATTCCTACGGATTCCACTATCTCCCATCGCTTTACATGCATGATGGCAAATTTGTCCAGACCAAACTATGGAGTTTCCCCTGAAGGTAACTGAAACTTTTAGTAACGCCATCAGGATGGCCTGATGGCGTTACTAAAAGTTTCAGTTACCTTCAGTAGCTCCATCAGCTGACGATTGCTAGGGGGCAAAGAGCTTCAGATAATCCATGTAAAGGAGGTGAGATAAAACCTGACCACCTCTCTTCAACCGATAGCCTAGCCCTGAATTCTCCAGCAGCATGCTTAGAGGATTCAGGCCTGGATAGCAAAGGACTGTGCTCCATTGCCTCATACATGAAATCAGGAAGGTGCGTAGAGTTATATCTATTTTATACAATTCTAGCACCCTCATGTAGCCATGTATGAGGCACCGAGTCATAGGCCTTCTTATAATCTATCCAACATGCCGACAGATCCCTTCGGGAACGCCGAACCTGTTGGCTAATGGCCATATCTATAAGGAGTAGCTCCTTAGTACTGCGGGACCCGTTCCTACATCCATTCTGAGAGACTGACATGATCGAGTTATCGTAGACGTGTTTATTAATATTATCTCTCAAAATGGATGTCGAAACCTTATAGACCGTTGGTAAACATGTATTAAAGACGCGATTGAGCGGCATAAGGGCTCCAAGGTCTTTGCAAGAGATCTGTCTATTGGGCAGAGCCAGCTCACGAAACTGAAGACCGATGATGGCAGGATCGTTTCCGCCAAACCGGAACTTCTGAGGGAGATCGAGAGATTCTATGGGCAGCTGTACACGTCAACCAGTAAACCCGTCGCGAATCTAGCGAATGGCCCTAGAGCTAGATTGACCCGGCACTATACCGAAGACATTTCGGACGTCAGCCTATATGAGATTAGGATGGCTCTGAAACAGCTTAAGAACAACAAGGCACCGGGTGACGACGGAATTACGGCCGAACTCCTGAAGGCGGGTGGAAAACCAATACTTAAGGCCCTTCAGAAGCTGTTTGATTCCGTCATACTCGAAGGGAAAACGCACAGGCATGGTGCAGGGGTGTGGTGGTACTCTTCTTCAAGAAGGATGACAATGCCCTACTGAAGAACTATATGCCCATCACACTTCTTAGCCATGTCTACAAGCTGTTTTCAAGAGTCATCACGAATCGTCTCGCGCGCAGGTTTGACGATTTCCAGCCTCCCGAACAAGCCGAATTCCATAAAAGCTTCAGCACCGTAGACCACATGCATACGCTGCGGCAGGTTATACAGAAGACCGAAGAGTTACTTGCCTCTCTGTTTAGCGTTTGTGGACTACGAGAAAGCTTTCGATTCGATCGAGACTTGGGCTGTACTGCAGTCTCTCCAACGGTGCCAAATTGACTACCGGTACATCGAAGTGTTGAAGTGTTTATACAAAAACGCCACCATGTCAGTTCGACTTCAGGATCAGACCTCGGAACCAGCCCTTCTGCAGTGAGGTGAGAGACAAGGAAACGTCATATCACCCAAGCTGTTTACCGCTGCACTGGAGGATATCTTCAAGGTTCTGGACTGGAGAGGGCTAGGCATCAACGTCAATGGCGAGTACATCACTCACCTTCGGTTTGCCGACGATATAGTGGTTATGGCTGAGACGAAAAAGTGGGTCTTAGAATGTACATGGACAAAACCAAGGTAATGTTGAATGCCCATGTTACACCCACTATATATATCAAAGTCGGAGACTCTACGCTCGAAGTTGTGGGCCACTATGTCTACCTGGGACAAACGATCCAGTTGGGTAGGGCCAACTTCGAGAAAGAAGTTAACCGTCGAATCCGACTCGGCTGGGCAGCGTTTCGGAAGTTGCGCGGTGTCTTCTCGTCCAACTTACCACAGTGTCTCAAGACGAAAGTCTATGACCAGTGTGTGTTGCCAGTGATGACGTATGGCTCTGAGACGTGGTCGCTTACAATGGCCCTCATCAGAAAGCTTACAGTCACTCAAAGGGCAATGGAGAGGGCTATGCTCGGAGTTTCCTTGCGAGATTGAATCAGAAATTTAGAGATCCGCAAGAAAACCAAGGTTACCGACAAAGCCCGAAGAATTGCCAAACTTAAGTGGCAGTGGGCAGGGCACATTGCTCGCAGAACGGATGGCCGATGGGGCAGAAAGGTTCTGGAGTGGCGACCGCAAATCGGAAGATGATGCGTTGGAAGGCCTCCCACCAGGTGGACCGATGACCTGGTGAAGGTTGCGGGGATCCGCTGCTTGCGGGACGCACGTGACCGGTCAATGTGGCGACGCTTGGGGGAGGCCTATGTCCAGCAGTGGACGTCTTTCGGCTGATATGATGATGATGATGATTAAACATGTAATAGTTTTATAAGTTTTGGGTACCGCGGTGCTACCAGACTTGTAGAGCTGGTGGGTTATTCCTGTTGTAAGGAACTTGGGTAGTGAACCAGACTCCAAGGCTGCCTGGTACTGAAATGCCAAACGAGCGAGCGACCTTTGTAATCACTTAATCCAGAAATTGCGCAGCCCGTCCGGCTCTGGAGATTTCCAGTTCGGCAATGGACGGACTGCACGGGCACATATAATATAATACTAGCATACAGATACCTCATCCCATACAAAGAAACCGTGCCGACGTAACTAGCGTTTTTCGTCTGCTTAATCTGGCAAATTTTTGTACATCGAACGCATTCGGTTCTGTTTCACGGTGATAGATAGATGGTGTTAGCAGCGACTTGCAAGTAAAAGGGTTTACTAGGTTCGTGAATTTTTTTTCTTTAAATACAGTAAAGGTTCGTTTTATAGTATTTTTTGCACGTTTTTTACGTTTTTTTTGCACCAAAATGTGTTACAATGCAAATTTGAACAATCGCGTGGGATGCCTGAGGAATTTAAAAATGCGCCATCTATTGGCATCAATTTTAAATGATCCGTTCAAATAATCTTTGAAATGTGAACTAAGAACCCAATATTCCATAATTGTGTACTTAGGAGAGTTGATTAAACAAGAACATACAATTTCTATGTTCCATTCCAGAAAATTTTAATTTTACACACATTCAATAACAGATGTAGGTGCATATCGCGCCATCTGGTGAGATTTATATGAACCAAATTTTTTTTCTTAGCAATGAGACCCCGTGATAGCACAGGCTACATCTTATTATTATTATTATTTATTATATAAAAGCGAAAGGTCACACATTCACCTATCACGAAATATCGATAACCGCTTGACGTATAAGTATGAAATTTGGCAGGGAGGTTCCTCAAGTGACGTGAGTGCGCACTAAGAAAGGATTTTTTAAATTCCACCCCTTAGAGTGTAAAAGCAAAGGGTTGAAATTTTGTATGGAATTTCTACAGTTTGTAAGTTGAACACGTGAAATTTGAGATTTACGTTGTTGGTTGATAAAAAGAATTTGTTTAAATGGGTTTGAATTTGTTGTGGAAATTCCACTCCTAAAGGGCATAAAATAGGTGTTGAAACTTTATGTGAAATTTCTTCGGTTTGGCAGGTAAAACGCCTGAAATTGTTGGTTTGCGCTCTTGGTTAATAAAAAAACAATGTTTTTTTTTTAATTTCGGTAATGTGTGTGTGTGTGGAGTAAAAGTGCATGAAATTTTAGATTTACCCTCTTGGTTGATATAAACAATTTATGAATTTATTGGTTTTAGGAAATTCCAAACCTAAAGGGGTAAAAAAGGGTTGAAAGTTTGAATGAAATGTATACAGTTTGTAAATTGGACACATGAAATTTTAGATTTACGCTGTTGGTTGATATCCATTCCTCCTTCTTTGTCCAGGCGACTTCCCTTTGGAATGCGCTCCCTCAGAACATCAGGATGGCAACCAGTCGGTTGTTTTTCAAACTGAAGGCACGCGAGCACATTCGCAAGAAGTTTGCAGAATCATCTCATGGTTAATTTGTTGGATATGGTTTCTCAATAGCATTATTTATATGTATGTATGTATCTAAGTATATATTTATATATAGTAAATTGTTTTATTTATATTTATTTTCTCTATTTGCTTTTTCATTAAGTTGCACCTGCCATTTTTATCTCTGCACCACCCTAAGACTGGGTACTGGTACCCAGACTGGTAGAAAATGCCTAAGGTATTAAGTCCGCCTTTGTACTTGTGCATAAAGTTTTATAAATAAATAAATAAAAAGAATTTATGAATGTTTTGGTTTTTGGAAATTCCACCCGTGATAAAATACGAAATCACGCGAACGAAGTCGCGGGCGGAGTGCTAGTTAGTGAGGTCCTATTCACAAGGCTGAAAGGACATTGACCGGGTTTGGATCAAATGCCCAGACACGGACGTAATTTCAAATGTTTCCTGGTATGATTAATATGTTACTGTCTTAAAAAAAACTCATCATCATCATCATCATTTCAGCCGAAAGACGTCCACTGCTGGACATAGGCCTCCCCCAGGCGTCGCCACATTGACCGATCCCGTGCGTCTCGCATCCAGCGCCTTCCCGCAACCTTAACCAGGTCATCGGTCCACCTAGTGGGAGGCCTTCCAACATATCGTCTTCCGGTTCGCGGTCGCCATTCCAGAACTTTTCGGCCCCAACGGCCATCCGTTCTGCGAGCAATGTGCCCTGCCCACTGCCAAAAAAAACTAGGAAAAATAAATAACATTGACCAGCCATGTATGGGATTTGCATATGGACTACCCAGATAGACACAACGTGCATTATGTTTCATTGGCTAGTATTATGGCTCGTATATTTATTCCATTTATTCAATTTAATTTACATATTTTTATATTTTTAAACATTATTTTACAAAAAAAAAAAAACAAAAATCATTTAAAAATACAAAAATAGTAGCCCACCGGTATCGGGCACAGGGTTACAGGGACACGAATACAGGGTTGGTCAATGTAACTGTTTAAAAAAAAAAAAGTACAAAGTGTTGTGTTTGTTTCATGTTTGTATTGAGTATTTACTCCAAACCCGGTCAATTTCCTGTCAGCCTTGTAAATAGGACCTCACTCGGTGGTGGTGAGAATATTATATATTTTTTTCTTTGACTTTGATTAGTGCTTATGGGTGGGATATCCACCATGTACCGATGGCGCATCGCCGTACGTCTGGTAGTCCAATGATGAAACGGGCTGGGCGGAATTAAATCATGCAATTCCATCGCACACTCCCCAAAATGTAACCGATAAAAAACCGATAAGCTGGCAACTCGGCGACGATATTCAAGGCTCTGGCACTTTGACTTAACCAGTGCCACATCAAATTAATTTAATTTAGGTACATTAGTAAAGTTTTGGCGCCACCAAGTGTTAGTGAAAACGGACATTCATATGTAAACGTCAACAATAATTAATGATTTAATGATCCGGTGAAAGGTCAGGAAATATCATAGCAATAATTCTATCTTTAAATAGTTTTACAACGGGTTTTGGAACTTGACGGGACATTGGATGAACTCCGCCGGTAGGGTCATTAGAAAATAGGTTTCCAATCATTGAGAACCAGAGTTGCATCACTTTCATTGGGGTCATCCGGGCGGCCTCCGAGAATTTATTACCTTTTGAACAAAAATATGTTAATAAACATTCGCGTCACATTGTTTTTTCAGGAACTCAGCTACTAGCTATCGACAGTTTTCTTTCAAACCGAAAATAAAGCAACTGAAACGAGTTTGGCAACTTAGGGCAAGGGGTGTACCATCGACACACAATTACACTTTAGAGAAGCTTAAATAAACCAAGCAAGTTTTTTTTTTGGAACTAGGTACTGGATCTTGTTTTCAACTCATGTTTGTGTGTGGTTGTGAGTCGATGTCTCTACCACCCTGTATAAAATAATTTAATGGTTGTAAATAAATCACGCGTCAATGGCTGAACAGATTTGCAACACGGTTAGACCTTGACCTTAGAACAATGAAAAGTAATTTTCTTTTCATTTGTAGTGCTTTATATTCAGGTCAAATAAATGTTTTTTATTTGTTTTGTTTTCCCTGGTAGTACTGTCCAATGGGATAATTTTCAAATTAGTAATTTTTTTGAAGATGATGATTATACCATTGTCAGCCCCAAAAATATTAACATTCTTGACAGAAAGAAAAGTTAGTTTTGATAATGTGGTGGCCATATTACAAACAAAAACGGGCCAAGTGCGAGTCGGACTCGCACACTAAGGGTTCCGTACCATTATCGCAAAAACGGCAAAAAAATACACTTTTTTTGTATGAGAGCCCCACTTAAATATTTATTTTATTTTATTTTATTTTTAGTATTTGTTGTTATAGCGGCAACAGAAATACATCATCTGTGAAAATTTCAACTGTCTAGCTATCACGGTTCATGAAATACAGCCTGGTGACAGGCGGACGGACAGACAGACAGACAGATGGATCGCGGAGTCTTAGTAATAGGGTCCCGTTTTTACCCTTTGGGTACGGAACCCTAAAAACGAAAAGATAAACAAACATCCGAACCTTCGCCAGACCTTTTCACTCTGGTTTTATTCTGCCCTTCATCGATATAGTATTTGCCATCAAGTTGAAGTAACGCTGTCATTGTGTAGTGGTGAGAATTATAATCCTAAAAAACAAAACACAACCTTTATTTTTCATACAAACAAAACCAGTGGAGGATCTAAGACAGGAGATGGTGTAGTCTTCTGTATCCTGCCATTACTCTGTTCAGTATTTTCCATGGTTCTGCTCCTACAAAAGGAAAAAAAACCGGCCAAGACCGAGTCTGCCTCGCGCACAGAGACTGCCAGATAAACAGCTACATTCACCAAAATAAATAGGTAACATTACTAACGTTCATCTATATCTATACTTCTATACTATATTTACTATATTATTAATTAATAGTCTATACTAATATTTTAAAGAGGAAAGATGTTTTTGTTTGTTTATTTGTTTGTTTGTACATTTTAAAAAATTTTTCACCAGTAGAAAGCTACATTATTCCTGAGTGAAATAGGCTATTTTTTAATCCCGAAAACGGGTCCTGTGGGGTGGTCCACTGGAGCGAAGCCGCGGGCAACTGCTAGACTATACTGATACTAATAATATTAATCTTAATATATATAAATCTCGTGTCACAATGTTTGTCCTCAATGGACTCCTAAACCACTTAACCGATTATAATAAAATTCGCACACCATGTGCAGTTCGATCCAACTTGAGAGATAGGGTAGGGTAGGGTAGGTAGGGTAGGTAGGGTAGGTAGGGTAGGTAGGGTAGGTAGGGTAGGTAGGGTAGGTAGGGTAGGTAGGGTAGGTAGGGTAGGTAGGGTAGGTAGGGTAGGTAGGGTAGGTAGGGTAGGTAGGGTAGGTAGGGTAGGTAGGGTAGGTAGGGTAGGTAGGGTAGGTAGGGTAGGTAGGGTAGGTAGGGTAGGTAGGGTAGGTAGGGTAGGTAGGGTAGGTAGGGTAGGTAGGGTAGGTAGGGTAGGTAGGGTAGGTAGGGTAGGTAGGGTAGGTAGGGTAGGTAGGGTAGGTAGGGTAGGTAGGGTAGGTAGGGTAGGTAGGGTAGGTAGGGTAGGTAGGGTAGGTAGGGTAGGTAGGGTAGGTAGGGTAGGTAGGGTAGGTAGGGTAGGTAGGGTAGGTAGGGTAGGTAGGGTAGGTAGGGTAGGTAGGGTAGGTAGGGTAGGTAGGGTAGGTAGGGTAGGTAGGGTAGGTAGGGTAGGTAGGGTAGGTAGGGTAGGTAGGGTAGGTAGGGTAGGTAGGGTAGGTAGGGTAGGTAGGGTAGGTAGGGTAGGTAGGGTAGGTAGGGTAGGTAGGGTAGGTAGGGTAGGTAGGGTAGGTAGGGTAGGTAGGGTAGGTAGGGTAGGTAGGGTAGGTAGGGTAGGTAGGGTAGGTAGGGTAGGTAGGGTAGGTAGGGTAGGTAGGGTAGGTAGGGTAGGTAGGGTAGGTAGGGTAGGTAGGGTAGGTAGGGTAGGTAGGGTAGGTAGGGTAGGTAGGGTAGGTAGGGTAGGTAGGGTAGGTAGGGTAGGTAGGGTAGGTAGGGTAGGTAGGGTAGGTAGGGTAGGTAGGGTAGGTAGGGTAGGTAGGGTAGGTAGGGTAGGTAGGGTAGGTAGGGTAGGTAGGGTAGGTAGGGTAGGTAGGGTAGGTAGGGTAGGTAGGGTAGGTAGGGTAGGTAGGGTAGGTAGGGTAGGTAGGGTAGGTAGGGTAGGTAGGGTAGGTAGGGTAGGTAGGGTAGGTAGGGTAGGTAGGGTAGGTAGGGTAGGTAGGGTAGGTAGGGTAGGTAGGGTAGGTAGGGTAGGTAGGGTAGGTAGGGTAGGTAGGGTAGGTAGGGTAGGTAGGGTAGGTAGGGTAGGTAGGGTAGGTAGGGTAGGTAGGGTAGGTAGGGTAGGTAGGGTAGGTAGGGTAGGTAGGGTAGGTAGGGTAGGTAGGGTAGGTAGGGTAGGTAGGGTAGGTAGGGTAGGTAGGGTAGGTAGGGTAGGTAGGGTAGGTAGGGTAGGTAGGGTAGGTAGGGTAGGTAGGGTAGGTAGGGTAGGTAGGGTAGGTAGGGTAGGTAGGGTAGGTAGGGTAGGTAGGGTAGGTAGGGTAGGTAGGGTAGGTAGGGTAGGTAGGGTAGGTAGGGTAGGTAGGGTAGGTAGGGTAGGTAGGGTAGGTAGGGTAGGTAGGGTAGGTAGGGTAGGTAGGGTAGGTAGGGTAGGTAGGGTAGGTAGGGTAGGTAGGGTAGGTAGGGTAGGTAGGGTAGGTAGGGTAGGTAGGGTAGGTAGGGTAGGTAGGGTAGGTAGGGTAGGTAGGGTAGGTAGGGTAGGTAGGGTAGGTAGGGTAGGTAGGGTAGGTAGGGTAGGTAGGGTAGGTAGGGTAGGTAGGGTAGGTAGGGTAGGTAGGGTAGGTAGGGTAGGTAGGGTAGGTAGGGTAGGTAGGGTAGGTAGGGTAGGTAGGGTAGGTAGGGTAGGTAGGGTAGGTAGGGTAGGTAGGGTAGGTAGGGTAGGTAGGGTAGGTAGGGTAGGTAGGGTAGGTAGGGTAGGTAGGGTAGGTAGGGTAGGTAGGGTAGGTAGGGTAGGTAGGGTAGGTAGGGTAGGTAGGGTAGGTAGGGTAGGTAGGGTAGGTAGGGTAGGTAGGGTAGGTAGGGTAGGTAGGGTAGGTAGGGTAGGTAGGGTAGGTAGGGTAGGTAGGGTAGGTAGGGTAGGTAGGGTAGGTAGGGTAGGTAGGGTAGGTAGGGTAGGTAGGGTAGGTAGGGTAGGTAGGGTAGGTAGGGTAGGTAGGGTAGGTAGGGTAGGTAGGGTAGGTAGGGTAGGTAGGGTAGGTAGGGTAGGTAGGGTAGGTAGGGTAGGTAGGGTAGGTAGGGTAGGTAGGGTAGGTAGGGTAGGTAGGGTAGGTAGGGTAGGTAGGGTAGGTAGGGTAGGTAGGGTAGGTAGGGTAGGTAGGGTAGGTAGGGTAGGTAGGGTAGGTAGGGTAGGTAGGGTAGGTAGGGTAGGTAGGGTAGGTAGGGTAGGTAGGGTAGGTAGGGTAGGTAGGGTAGGTAGGGTAGGTAGGGTAGGTAGGGTAGGTAGGGTAGGTAGGGTAGGTAGGGTAGGTAGGGTAGGTAGGGTAGGTAGGGTAGGTAGGGTAGGTAGGGTAGGTAGGGTAGGTAGGGTAGGTAGGGTAGGTAGGGTAGGTAGGGTAGGTAGGGTAGGTTTTTTTTTTTTTTTTTTTTTTTTTCTTAACACTATTCCCCGCCAACGATATTGGCGCCTTATGTGCTTAACCTCAGTCGTTCCGGTCAATCTTTTATGCCTCTCGTACATTCATTCCTCATACCAGTTCTTTCTTGCATTCATCTTCTTGCATTCTGTGGGTAAGGGTCCCACTTTTATTAGTCTACTCTATGGGCATGATTTATTTCTTAAAAAAATAGTTAATAATACAAAAATACAGTGTGCTATAATTACAACTGAGCAAAAAGGTGCCATTAAAACAATTAGAGCAAAAGGTGCTATTACATCATATTGAGCAAAGGTGCTGTTTATCACAGAATATACAGTAGTAGTTTATCACAGAAAATAGGGTAAAAACTATATAACAGCTAGGGATAGAAACACAACAGTGTAACTATCACACAATTAACACAGAAATTAACATTTAATAAACTTAGGTACTAACATGAAATACTGCCGGTTACACATGTCCAGGCTGCATTCCGTGCTTGCATTTAAATATCATAAATAATACTAATGAAGCACGGTGCGCCTTAGGTTTTATTTCGATGTATAACCGCAGTGGCTACTCTAATACAGTATTCCAAGAATTTTTCCCTATATTTCTTGTCCATGAGCCCATGCAGGCTCTCCCTCGTTATTTTCCTGTCCAGCTCACATTCAAGTTGGTAGCGCTCCCTGATAAATAACGGGCATTCTACAAGTATGTGCTGGATAGTCTCTGCCACGCCTGGATCGCAGACGCACGATGGGCTATCCTTACACTTGAAGCGATTCAAGTATTCAGAGAACCCACCGTGCCCCGTCAAAACTTGCGTGAGGACGCCTTCGGGCCGCACCTGTTGTACGATACGGAAAGCCGCTATTGCATCCGGAAGAAACATTTTCGTCACCGAAGCAGTCTCGCCCGACACATATCTTCGATTCCATTCATCAAGCGATTCCAAACGGATCTGTCGCTTGATAAATGAAACCGGACACTGGTCGTAGTCCGGCTTCCTCCGTAACGACAATGCTGCTTCCTTAGCCAACTCGTCCGCTCGCTCATTCCCCGGCAGGCCCGCGTGGGCCTTGATCCAGAACAAAGTCACAGCTTTGTTCTGGCACAGGGCGTGAGCCAGGTTTGCGCGCGCGCGAACTGCCAGGGGATGGAGCGAGCCATGGTTTGCAAGCGTCTGCAATGCGGACATTGAGTCGCTGTACAAACCATAGCTCGCCTCTTGCCGCGCGAGGATCACTTCTGTCGCCTTGCAAATGGCCAGGAGTTCCGCCTGGTAGACTGTGCAGTACGCGGCAAGACTAAGCTTGAGGTTCCGGATTTCGCCCTCATTATCCCAAATGGATAATGCGGCTCCGACCTTCCCCTCAATCTTGCTGCCGTCGGTGAATATTCGCACCGCCTGCACATTGTTACTGTCTAGTAACTCTTGGTCTGCCAGGCACATGAACTCCAGGGGCGTTTGTGTAGCTGGATGAGGGGCTTCTGCAAACCTTACCGCACTCTCGATCTCCCTATCTCCTGGCACAAACCGGGATGACCCTCTCCTCGCTTTATACAGGTCGGCTGCCTCTTGTATGCGCAGGTCTAGAGGTAGTATCCCAGACAGTGCCAGTGCCGAGTTCAGAGAGACAGTACGGTAAGATTTGCAGAGCTTCTGAGCGAATCCTCGTTGAACAGAGCCTAACTTCTTCCGTATACCCAACTTCTTTGCAGCGGGTGCCCAGGCGGCGGCTGCGTATGTCACTATGGGCTCAATCGTTGCCGTGTAAATTGTGTGTATTACTTGTGTGTTTAATCCCCAGCTCACCTTTGCCGCTCGGGACAGCCGCTTGTATACGTTAGCTGCCCTCTTGCAGACGTTCGCGGCATGCTCATTAAAAGTGAGCTTTTCGTCTATGGTTAGACCCAGCAATTTCATTTTCTTGACCATACCGATGCCGACCCCGGCCATGCTCAGTATTGGAGTGTCGTACTTAAGCTTATTGGTTATGGTCATCGCACAGGTTTTGTGCGGTGCAAACCTCAGCTTATTTCGGACGCCCCAACCCTGAACATGGGCGAGGGCTGCATTGGCAGATCTTGAGACTTCAGTCGCCGTGTCCCCATCTACAACCAAGACTATATCATCCGCGAACGCCTGCACGAAAATTCCACGCTGCTCAAGGTCCTGCAGTAGTGGGTCGAGAACGAGGTTCCACAGGATTGGACCACCGATCGACCCCTGGACACAGCCCTTGCTAGTCTCTCGCGTGCATTCCTCCCCGGCATACCGAACCTTGACCTTCCTACCGTCGAGATAGCTGTCTATCAGCCTCCTAACGTTAACCGGGCACTTTTCCTCAGCCAGTCTGACCCTTATGGCTGGCCACCAGGCGCTATCGAAGGCGCCCTCTATATCCAATGACACCAGGACAATTAGCTTCTTCAGCCTCAACTTGTCCTTTACGTGCTCTACTAGCGTATAGAGGGCGTCCTCGGTGCTCCTCTGGGGCATGAAGCCAAACTGACGAGTACTAAACCGCGGTACAAGCTGATATTTTAGGCGCGCTACGACCATCCTCTCCAGGACCTTCCCCAGAACAGGCAGTAGACCGATTGGTCTGTATGCCTTAGGGGTGGTGTAGCTATCCTTGCCCGGCTTTCTGAGGACTACGACTGTAGCCTCCTTCCAGGTGGTCGGGAAGTGTGCCAATTCGAGGCACTTATTGTAGAGGGCAAGGAAAGCGTCTAGGTCCTGGTGAATCGCTCGACTGCAGATATCAGAAGTCAGTCCATCCCCTCCTGGTGCCTTTTTGGGATTGAAACCCGCCACGGCGGACTTCAGCTCCAGCGTTGTAAATGGGGGATCATGATGTTCATCATGGGCCCACTCATTTACTCGGCTAGCTGCTTCTCTAATTCGCCTGTGGTCAGCGTTGTCCTGGTCTACTCTGTCTTCGGGGTAGAACGTATCTGCAAGTAGGGCGGCCGACTCACTCGGATTGAGGAACACACCATCGCTGCAAAGGGTCAGTTCTTCTTGCCTTTTGGTGGTCCTACGAATGATCCTGTAGAAACTCTCCCAAACTCCCTCACGATCCTGCCTCCGGCAAAACTCCTTCCAACTGGCGATTTGGGCATTCTTTGCCTGCATCTCATACTCTTCTTTTGCTTTCAGATACTCGCCAACGACCTTCGCTCGCCGGACCGGCGCGGCATTGCGGATGCGGTTCTTTTTCGTCATAACCTCCCTCTTCTTCACAGTGAGCTCCTCGGACCACCACGGACAAGTAATTTTTGTTTTCTTATTTATTTTTGGGATAGTGATTTGACATGCTTCTGATATTATATTTATATATTTAACTGTTATTTCCTCTAAGTGTTGTTTATTATCTATTTCTATTATTCTTTCTAATAGGTAGGGTAGGTAGGGTAGGTAGGGTAGGTAGGGTAGGTAGGGTAGGTAGGGTAGGTAGGGTAGGTAGGGTAGGTAGGGTAGGTAGGGTAGGTAGGGTAGGTAGGGTAGGTAGGGTAGGTAGGGTAGGTAGGGTAGGTAGGGTAGGTAGGGTAGGTAGGGTAGGTAGGGTAGGTAGGGTAGGTAGGGTAGGTAGGGTAGGTAGGGTAGGTAGGGTAGGTAGGGTAGGTAGGGTAGGTAGGGTAGGTAGGGTAGGTAGGGTAGGTAGGGTAGGTAGGGTAGGTAGGGTAGGTAGGGTAGGTAGGGTAGGTAGGGTAGGTAGGGTAGGTAGGGTAGGTAGGGTAGGTAGGGTAGGTAGGGTAGGTAGGGTAGGTAGGGTAGGTAGGGTAGGTAGGGTAGGTAGGGTAGGTAGGGTAGGTAGGGTAGGTAGGGTAGGTAGGGTAGGTAGGGTAGGTAGGGTAGGTAGGGTAGGTAGGGTAGGTAGGGTAGGTAGGGTAGGTAGGGTAGGTAGGGTAGGTAGGGTAGGTAGGGTAGGTAGGGTAGGTAGGGTAGGTAGGGTAGGTAGGGTAGGTAGGGTAGGTAGGGTAGGTAGGGTAGGTAGGGTAGGTAGGGTAGGTAGGGTAGGTAGGGTAGGTAGGGTAGGTAGGGTAGGTAGGGTAGGTAGGGTAGGTAGGGTAGGTAGGGTAGGTAGGGTAGGTAGGGTAGGTAGGGTAGGTAGGGTAGGTAGGGTAGGTAGGGTAGGTAGGGTAGGTAGGGTAGGTAGGGTAGGTAGGGTAGGTAGGGTAGGTAGGGTAGGTAGGGTAGGTAGGGTAGGTAGGGTAGGTAGGGTAGGTAGGGTAGGTAGGGTAGGTAGGGTAGGTAGGGTAGGTAGGGTAGGTAGGGTAGGTAGGGTAGGTAGGGTAGGTAGGGTAGGTAGGGTAGGTAGGGTAGGTAGGGTAGGTAGGGTAGGTAGGGTAGGTAGGGTAGGTAGGGTAGGTAGGGTAGGTAGGGTAGGTAGGGTAGGTAGGGTAGGTAGGGTAGGTAGGGTAGGTAGGGTAGGTAGGGTAGGTAGGGTAGGTAGGGTAGGTAGGGTAGGTAGGGTAGGTAGGGTAGGTAGGGTAGGTAGGGTAGGTAGGGTAGGTAGGGTAGGTAGGGTAGGTAGGGTAGGTAGGGTAGGTAGGGTAGGTAGGGTAGGTAGGGTAGGTAGGGTAGGTAGGGTAGGTAGGGTAGGTAGGGTAGGTAGGGTAGGTAGGGTAGGTAGGGTAGGTAGGGTAGGTAGGGTAGGTAGGGTAGGTAGGGTAGGTAGGGTAGGTAGGGTAGGTAGGGTAGGTAGGGTAGGTAGGGTAGGTAGGGTAGGTAGGGTAGGTAGGGTAGGTAGGGTAGGTAGGGTAGGTAGGGTAGGTAGGGTAGGTAGGGTAGGTAGGGTAGGTAGGGTAGGTAGGGTAGGTAGGGTAGGTAGGGTAGGTAGGGTAGGTAGGGTAGGTAGGGTAGGTAGGGTAGGTAGGGTAGGTAGGGTAGGTAGGGTAGGTAGGGTAGGTAGGGTAGGTAGGGTAGGTAGGGTAGGTAGGGTAGGTAGGGTAGGTAGGGTAGGTAGGGTAGGTAGGGTAGGTAGGGTAGGTAGGGTAGGTAATACTAGTGAAGCATAGAGCCGCTTCAACTTCGGTTTCGTGCAATGACTGTGGAGGCCACATTTACACAGTACTCTAGGAACTTTTCCCTGTGTTGCTTACTCATTAGCCCATGCAGGCTCTCCTTCGTCAGTGTCCTGTCCAGCTCACATTCGAGTTGGTAGCGTTCCCTGATAAATAACGGGCAATCTACGAGTATGTGCTGGACGGTCTCTGCCACGCCTGGGTCGCAGACGCACGATGGGCTCTCCTTACACTTGAAGCGATTCAAGTATTCAGAGAACCCGCCGTGCCCCGTTAAAACTTGCGTGAGTACGCCTGTGGGCCGCACCTGTTTTATAATATGGAAAGCCGCTATTGCATCCGGAAGAAACATTTTCGTCACAGAGGCCGTCTCGCCCGACACATATCTTCGATTCCATTCATCAAGCGATTCCAAACGGATCTGTCGCTTGATAAATGAAACCGGACACTGGTCGTAGTCCGGCTTCCTCCGTAACGACAATGCTGCCTCCTTCGCTAACTCGTCCGCTCGCTCATTCCCCGGCAGGCCCGCGTGGGCCCTGATCCAGAACAAAGACACAGCTTTGCTCTGGCCCAGGGCTTGAGCCAAATTTGCGCGCGCACGAACCGCCAGGGGATGGAGAGAGCCATGGCTTGCAAGCGTCTGCAATGCTGACATTGAGTCGCTGTACAAACCATAGCTCGTCTCTTGCCGCGTAAGGATTACGTCCGTCGCTTTGCAGATGGCCAGGAGTTCCGCCTGGTAGACAGTGCAGTACGCGGCTAAGCTAAGTTTGAGCTTCCGGACTTCGCCTTCATTATCCCATATGGATAATGCGGCTCCGACCTTCCCCTCAATCTTGCTGCCGTCGGTGAAAATTCGCACCGCCTGCACGTTGTTGCTGTCTAGCAAATGTTGGTCTGCCAGGCACATGAACTCCAGGGGCATTTGCGTAGCTGGATGAGGAGCCTCTGCAAACCTTACCGCACCCTCGATCTCCCTATCTCCTGGCACATACCGGGATGGCCCTCTCCTCGCTTCATACAGGGCAGCTGCCTCCTGTATACGCAGATCTAGAGGTAGTATTCCGGACAGTACCAGTGCCGAGTTCAGGGAGACAGTACGGTAAGATTTACAGATCTTCTGGACGAATCCTCGTTGGACCGAGCCTAGCTTCTTCCGTATTCCCAGCTTCTTCGTAGCGGGAGCCCAGGCTGCGGCCGCGTACGTTATTATGGGCTCAATCATAGCAGTGTAGATTGTGTGTATGATCTGTGCGTCCAATCCCCAACTCACTTTAGCGGCGCGGGACAGTTGCTTATAAATGTTAACTGCCCTCCTGCAGACGTTCGCGGTGTGCTCGTTGAAGGTGAGCTTCTCGTCTATGGTTAGACCCAACAACTTCATCTTCTTAACCATACCAATGTCGACCCCGGCCATGCTCAGCCTTGGGGTATCATACTTGCGCTTGTTGGTTACGACCATCGCACAGGTTTTGTGCGGCGCGAACCTCAGCTTGTTTTTGTCGCCCCAACTCTGAACATGGGCGAGGGCTGCATTGGCAGATGTTGAAACTTCAGTCGCTGAGTCCCCATCCAGAACCAAGACGATATCATCGGCGAACGCCTGCGCGAAGATTCCGCGCCGCTCCAATTCCTGCAATAGTGGGTCTAGAATGAGATTCCACAGGATGGGACCACCTATTGACCCTTGAACACAGCCCTTGCTAGTCACTCGCGTGCATTCCTCCCCAGCGTAACGAACCTTGACTTTCCTACTGTCGAGGTAGCTGTCTAGCAGCCTTCTTATATTCACCGGGCACTTTTCCTCAGCCAGTCTGACCTTGATGGCTGGCCACCAAGCACTATCGAAGGCCCCCTCTATATCCAGTGACACCAGGACAATTAGCTTCTTCAGCCTCAACTTGTCCTGTACGTGCTTCACTAGCGTATAGAGGGCGTCCTCAGTGCTTCTCTGGGGCATAAATCCAAACTGGCGAGTACTAAACCGCGGTACAAGCTGCCATTTTGGTAGGGTAGGTAGGGTAGGTAGGGTAGGTAGGGTAGGTAGGGTAGGTAGGGTAGGTAGGGTAGGTAGGGTAGGTAGGGTAGGTAGGGTAGGTAGGGTAGGTAGGGTAGGTAGGGTAGGTAGGGTAGGTAGGGTAGGTAGGGTAGGTAGGGTAGGTAGGGTAGGTAGGGTAGGTAGGGTAGGTAGGGTAGGTAGGGTAGGTAGGGTAGGTAGGGTAGGTAGGGTAGGTAGGGTAGGTAGGGTAGGTAGGGTAGGTAGGGTAGGTAGGGTAGGTAGGGTAGGTAGGGTAGGTAGGGTAGGTAGGGTAGGTAGGGTAGGTAGGGTAGGTAGGGTAGGTAGGGTAGGTAGGGTAGGTAGGGTAGGTAGGGTAGGTAGGGTAGGTAGGGTAGGTAGGGTAGGTAGGGTAGGTAGGGTAGGTAGGGTAGGTAGGGTAGGTAGGGTAGGTAGGGTAGGTAGGGTAGGTAGGGAAGGGTAGGGTAGGGTAGGGTAGGGTAGGTAGGGTAGGTAGGGTAGGGTAGGTAGTTAGGGTAGGTAGGGTAGGTAGGGTAGGTAGGGTAGATGAATGTTTGGTGTTTTTATGGCAAAACAAAGTTTGCCGGGTCAGCTAGTATATTATATAATATATTAATTATATAATATCATATTATTATTAATTATATTATATTATATAATATATTAATTTATATTAATTAATTAACTAATAATAATATTATAAAGAGGAAAGATTTTTTTGTTTTTTTTGTTTGTTTGTACCAAATAGGCTCCGAAACTACTGGACCGATTTAAAAAATTCTTTCACCAATAGAAAGCTACGTTATTCCCGAGTAACATAGGCTATTTTTAATCTCGAAAAGGGGTCTTGTGGTGGCCCACGGGAGCGAAGCCGCGGGGAATAGCTAGTAAACAATAAAGCACTGAACATTGCTCTAACGAAGCTCTCTATTAACTTTGCCATTCAAAAACTGTTGTCCCCATACATCAATATACAACATTTTTACTTTTCCAAGTACATTTCATAAGTTGGTAGACTACGCGGACGGACGGACAGTCGGATATGGCGAAACTATAAGGATTCCTTGTTGACTACGAAACCCTTACAGGATTACTTCGATGTTTGTCTGTCTGTCAAGACCCTTTTTCTCAGGCAGGTGGTGGTGGAGGTATCAAGTTGAAATACTCATGTAAAAGCGCCAATTTGCCATAAAACAATGGAATTTCTATTGTGTCTGCTAATTGACACTTGAATGGTCAGGTCTGCAATCCCTTGGAGCTATGAAAAATTATTCATGCACTCCTCTTTGATTGTTCAAAAAGTCCGCCATTGTAGCGTGCCAGAGCGGGGATAAAATTGCCTATTTTGGTTTAGGGGAAATAGTAGATTGTTTATCTAGTGAGCAAACAACAATTTTTAAGGCGAGAGTGCTTTTTTAATCCAGAGCGCAGCGAGGGATTCAAAGTACGTCACTCGAGCTTAAAATAGTGTTGCTCTGGAGGTGTAACACTTCTTTTTATCACCCTCTATGAGAAAATAAGTAAGTGCAACTTATGAACAAGAACGTTACGTTTATTTATTTACACACAATTATGAACCATAAGACATAACATAGAAATAATGATAGGCTTATGTTTTTATTTGAACAGTTATGGAAGTGCAACGTAACAATTTCATTAGTGCCATCAGTTACAGTTGTAGATTTATTTTTAATTTGGCACGCGCGCGGTTTTCTAGCCAGTTACTTGTTCAATACAATTTTTTTTTTAATCTTTATCCCACACTAAGAATTTCTTCCTGTATCGTGGGTGCGTTTACAAACATATAATCTCACATACACAAACACCTAGAGCCGGAACAACTATCTGTAGCACATACAAATTTTTGTTCCATGCGGGAATCGAACCCGCGACACGCAGCGCAGCAGTCAATTGCTCAACCACTGCGCCAACCGTGCGCCCATGATCCCGTGCGGTCCGAAATATAATTACAATCGCTCGTTAGCCATTCACCTCATACATTCATCATAAGTAGAATAATCATGTTAAAGACTCGAATTAGTACTGTTTCAAAAAAAAAGCCAATTTTATTTAAAAAAACCCGGCCAAGTGCGTGTCGGGCCACGCGCAGTAATAGGGTTCCGAAGTTGCATAATAATGCGGACTAAAAAGAGGGTTTTGTTGTTGTTAAATGAACATTAGAACGGTTTCAACGGCTCACAAAGTCTAAAAACGGGCCCACATAGGACGATGTTTTTTTTTAAATCTATATTCTCGCGTTTGACCACTATCTCGCCTGATGGTAAGAGATGATGTGGTCTACGGTGAAGCACGCTTGCCTAGATGTAATCTATTCACTCTTGACTTAAACTAAATAAGGACTAACTGGTAACTGAAGCAGGAGTTATAAAATCCAACTTCGCAACTGAAGTTAGAAAAATATTATCTATTTGAGTACCACCGCGGGTGCGAAATGCGAAAGGAGATGATACGAGCGCGCGTTAGAGCCACGGGGAATGGTATAGTTCGTTCCTTGATCCTTGCGTGCACGCTCCTTGTTTATTTCTCTTTCGGAATCGTATGTATTCACATACATACGATTTTTTTCTAATTAAATTTAGATTTTAGAGGAGATTAGAGGTGACTCTAATCTCCTTTAATACCGCAGATTAGAGGTGAATCTTCTAATCTGCGGTATTCACTATTTCATTCTGGAAAGTTTTACGCCACTCAATTATTGATGAAGTCGGGTCGAATATTGACTTTATAAAAGGATATCGACAAAAGAAAATTAGTAATTTGCTTGGAAATCGAATCTAATTAAAATTAAAAAAACCTGAAGGCTGTTCAGCCAAAGACAATGGAGGTCCAGCCTCGTGCTGAGAGGGTGTCTCAGGACAGTGTCTTTGACCTAGACATTCCTGATATTTCACAGGAAGTGTCTCAAGTTGACCGGCCTGAGACTGCATCCTTTCCAACAAATAATTGTCATCATGGTTTTAATTCGGTTATGTTTGCAGATGGTATTGGAAGAGGTTTAGGTAAATTATTAAATAGCAATCAGAGTTATTCAACTTTGAATTATTGTATGCCTGGGTCATCTTACAAGCATATCATGGAATCTGTAACAAATAATGTATACAAACCAGATACCAATGTAACTGTCTTTATAGGTAACAGTTTGGATGTAAAAAAAGATGACATCACTGAGTGTGTAACGGAGTTATTAAAGTTAAATTGTAATAAAATCGTATTGTGTGCTTTTCCATATTTGGAAAAATTGTCTAGTAGACAAAATAATTATATACACATGCTGAATAAGCATGTTCATTTCCTTGTCAGCCATTACAGCGACAAATTAGTTTTTTTGGACATCAACATTTTTGTTGATAAATTAAAAACGACAGGCAATACAGTGTATCTGCCTATTAGGGTAAGACGTCAAATAGCGAGGCTATTATCTTTTACTATAAACTCAGACATAAATAGTATGTCGAAGGCATGTACTGTAGTTGATATTAGTAGTAATACTAATATACAGGTAGTCAATAAGTTTAATAACGTTAGCACTTCTGCTATTAATATTTATAGTTTAAACTAGTTTGTAGGACAAGGGAGGGTACCAACAACGAAATAGTTACTAGTACATCCATCATCAAGAAGGTACCTTCTTGCTCTCACTTAGTTAATTTAAAAAAAGGGGCTAAGCAGAATTCCTTGAAATTATTCCATCAAAATATTCAAGGTTTTTCTGCGAAGCAATTGGAAATAGAACTGTTTTTGGAAAAAACAATGTTTGAAATTGTTTGTTTTACTGAGCATTGGCTGAAAGATCATACAATGCTAATTAATTATGAAAATTATACCGTGGGTAGTTGTTTTAATATAAATATTATGTTACGTGGAGGTTCACTTATATTAATTAAAAATGGTATTAAATCAAAACCTCGTAAAGATATTGTAGATCTATCAGTTGAACATAGTGTTGAACTGTCATGCGTTGAGCTGGATAAGCATGTCATAGTGTGCGTTTACAGACCCCCCAATTATGGTAACTACTCTATATTTGAGTCAGTGATGGAAGATGTTTTGGCAAAACTTGCAATTGGAAATAAACTAATCATAATCTGTGGTGATTTTAATATAAATATTTTAGAGAGTAATTCAGATAGCAGTAGATTATTAAATCTCTTCAAATCATTTAATTTGTCACATGTGTTTATGGAACCAACACGAAAAACTGTAACTTCTGCTACATGTATTGATAATGTATTTTGTTGCTGCGACTACTTAGACAAAGCCATTATAAATTGTCTGCCTTCGGATCATAGTGGGCTATTGGTAACTTTTGAGTCCAACATACCAATTCAACAAGTGCAGATTCAATCCAGACCAATAACATCCGGTAAATTAAATCAGTTTAACAACAGTTTAATTAGTAAGCTAAGTGATCAAGACCTTACAGTGAATGATGGTAATATTCTATATAAAAAAGTTTTCTCAGTAATCCAAAAGGAGTTCAATAATTCTTTTAGGAAAAAAACTAAAACTGTATGCCCTAAGTTTTTATTCAGTGACTGGGCGACTGAAGGACTCAGGAAAAGTAGGGAAAGACTTTACGAGCTCTATGGCCTTAAGCCTTATATTAACACTGAAACTTTTAACAAGTATGTTGCTACTTATTCAAAAATTTTTAGAAATACGTGTAAAGTAGCTAAGGCTTTATACATTGGTAATAAAGTTAAAACCGCAGAAAATAAAATCAAGACTGTTTGGAAAATTATAAACAATGAAACGAACAGGAACAAAAGAAATAATACTGATTACACGCTTGAAACTACACATGGACTTATTAGAGATAACAAAAAAGTTGCTCAAGAATTTGTGGATTTCTTTACCAGCATCCCAATTAAAACTACTGAAACCCTAAATTCTTCGCCCTCACTTGCTTCTGGTTTATTAAACGCAAACGTTTCAGCCTGCCCGACAGAATTTAACTTTTCACATGTAAACCCAATAACAGTAATAAAAGCTTTTAAGCAAATCAAGATCAAATTGACCGAAGATCTATGGGGAATGTCCATCAAAGTTTGTACCTCCATTATTCAGACTATAGCGCCGTACTTAGCTTTAATTTTTAATTTGTGTGTAGATCAAGGAGTCTTTCCGGATCTAATGAAACATAGTAAGGTTATACCACTTTTTAAATCCGGGAACAGTAAAGACACAAATAATTATAGACCAGTATCGGTGCTGCCGGTTTTCAGCAAGATATTTGAAAAGATAATGCTAAATCAGATGCTCATTCATTTTAATACGAATAACATCCTACACGATAAACAGTATGGTTTTACCAAAGGACGTTGTACGACTGACGCTTGTGTCACCTTATTAAAACATATCTTTGAAGCGTGGGAAGAGGCACAAGATGCCATAGGGGTTTTCTGCGACCTGTCGAAAGCATTTGATTGCGTTAATCATGAAACATTACTTTTGAAACTTGAGCATTACGGGCTAGGCCAATCAGCGTTGAGTTTAGTTAAATCTTATTTAAATGATAGACAGCAATTAGTTCAAATAAACGGTGTCAATTCGTCCGGGTTAACCGTGAAAATGGGGGTACCCCAGGGTTCAATTTTGGGTCCTTTCTTGTTTCTAGTCTACATTAACGATTTACCTCATCTATTGAAAAACAATCTAAACATGGTGTTATTTGCTGATGACACTTCGTTGATTTTTAAGATAAATAGACGTACGAGTAACGTTGACGATGTAAATACCGTCTTGCGACAGGTTCAAAATTGGTTCACAGCTAATAATCTAGTTTTAAATGCTAAAAAGACTAAGTGCATAAAATTTGTCTTGCCGAATGTCAAAAGTAATGATTGTGACATTTTATTAAACAAGGAGAAGCTAGAATTCGTCGATAAAACGGTTTTTCTGGGGATCACGCTAGACTCGAGGTTGCAATGGGGGCCTCATTTAATATCACTTGCGGGGCGGCTAAGCTCGGCAGCTTATGCTGTTAGAAAAATACGTCAGTTTACTGATGTCGATACCGCAAGATTAGTCTATTTTAGTTATTTTCATAGTATAATGTCTTACGGTATCTTACTATGGGGAAGGGCTGCAGACATTGAGTCAATTTTTATTCTGCAAAAACGAGCCATCAGAGCGATATACAATCTTCGCCGGCGCGATTCTCTAAGGGAACTGTTTAAGAACATTAACATCATGACGGTACCTTGTCAATATATTTATGAAAACATCATGTATGTTAGAAAGAATTTACATCTTTTTAGTAAAAACGGTGACAGACATAATTATGTTACTAGAAATAGGGACCAACTAATTCAACCAGGTTTCAGGCTGGCTAAAGTAGCATCATCTTTTATGGGGTACTGTATAAAATGTTACAATAAAATTCCTCCCCACATTCTACAACTAAATGAGACGAAATTTAAGACTTGTATAAAACGCACACTATGTAGGCAAGCATATTATAAGTTGGGGGATTACATCGCTGATAAAAATGCTTGGCTCAATGCTGGTCCTGCTCCGCAGCCACTAGGGCGCAAGAACAATTAGTGATGGGCAGAAAAGTATCGAAGTATTGTTGGACATGCTGAAGACTGTATGCAAATTTTTGTATTGTATAAACTCAATTTCTTTTAGTATTATATAATTGCACAGCACATGTGTGAGTACTATGTTCCGACTGTAGATAAATCTACCATTCACTGTACCTATATGTCGTTCGTTGACTTCTGTGTGCCCTGGCAGTTGAGTGTGTCATGCTCTCTCTAATTTCTCTCTGATGGTGGCACATGTGTTGGATCATTCGGTTCCCTTCATGATGGTTGAGCTGAGTGGTGCCGATCCATGCGTCATGTTCGTGAACGGGCGCCATCAGTTGGGATTGGTCATAACTTAGCTGTCTCGGCCTGTTAAAGTGCTTTTTTTTAATTATTTGTTACTCTAGACGCTTTTACGTACACGTCTTTTTACATCGTTCTCACATATATGTATTTTTTCAACAAGAATGATGTAACCAAAAACTTGTAATTAAAACTGATGGAAAAGAGTGTCCGGGGAGTTTCTTGCAAATTCTTCTCCATTGAGACCTACAGACGCTTGCGAATTTGCAACTAGAGTCATCTTTTTATTAATTTTTTGTTTGACAATTCAAAAGTACTTCTAAAGTTTAATTGAAATAAATACCTTGATTTTGATTTTGATTTTGATTTTGAATTTGACTTTACTTTTACGTTTTAAATATAAAACGTCGAAAATACTTCTGCACTAACACAAAATAGACTCCACCGCGCGCATGCGCTGTATGGACTACGGACTGGTACTGCCAACGACTCCGGCAACTCCAATGCGTTATTCGAGCTTAAACATTATTAATTTAGAAATTATTTTTATTAAGGATGTTATGATTTTATTTTTATATATTTTTACATGGTTCATAAGCATATATTTACTATAAATGTTTTACACAAACGTTATTTAAGTAATTTTTCAATGGCATTTGTACAAAAATTTTACTGTGCCAAGTACATTTTATAAGTTGGTCGACAATTACTCGTAAACTTGTAAAGCCTGTTATGATTTCATTTTTGTATATTCTTACATGGTTCGTAAGCATTATATTTACTCTGTTTTACAGCTATTAACTTTATTTAAGTAATTTTTCAATGGCATTTGTAAAAAAATTTACTGTTCCAAGTACATTTTATAAGTTGGTCGACTATTACTCGTAAACTTGTAAAGCCTTGTTATCCGTGATAATTTTCCTTTTAATTTCGTTATATTTACTACTGTAGTGATTTTTTTCACTTAGCCAAGAGCAACCATTTCGCTGGCAGGGGGACACACACTTGACTCTAACATAAATTTGCAACTTAAAGCTTAATTTTACGCAAACGAATATCTGAATTTAAAAATGGTTTTGACTAACCCATAATATTTTTGAATGGCCTATTGGTGGACGCCCACGTGTCTCAGGTTTGGCGTTACCTCGCATCCATCGGGTTGCCACTCTACGAGTGGATTTGGTCAACCCACTGACAGTCGCCTTTAATGCTTTGCAGCGATTAGGTCTGCTAATCGAAAAATTGACATTTATTTTCCTTCACTACAACCGCCCAGCCAGAGACAGTCCTTGTGCCAACTGTCTCTATAAGGATCTGGGGCCCGAAGGGTAAATCTTTGTTAGTTCGTGCTCTTTTGGATTTGGGTTCTCAAGGCTGTCTGGCATCCTTTTGTTTAGTGGAGAGATTGGGTCTCCCACGTAGACCCCACCCTTCTGCTATATATGGTATAGGTGATATTGAAGCGGGTGGTCAACGGGCAGAAGTTGAAATTTGTGTTTCGCCTCTACATTGTGGGCCAAATATTTTGGGCAGACACCCGCAGGTAACCATTAGCATTTGCAGTGGTGAAATTAACGTCGGACCTAACTCCTGCCGACCCGAATTGGTTTGTACCCGGACCCGTAGACTTGCTTTTAGATGCGGATGTTTTGGGTTTGATTTTGTCCAGGACCAAGCGGGTTCTGCAGATGAATGGGTTAGTAGCTGTATCGACAGTTTTTTGTTTTAGCTTTATGGGTCCCGTTTTGAAGGGCTCCGCCCCATGGATTGAGGACCAAGGATGGAATGTGGAGATCTCCACATTCCATCCTTGGTCCTCATTCTTTCCGACGCCGTTCAGCGCTCCTGGGAAGTCGAAGAGCTTCCATTTGCTTCAAGAGTCGATCCAGCTGAACAAGAGTGCAAATTGATTTACCAAAATAATACTGGTCGTGTCGCGGATGGTCGTTTTGTCACTCGATTACCGTTTTAGGCTGCGCGCCCTCCTCTTGGTCATTGCTATGCCTTAGCGGAAAAAAGGTTATTGTCAATGGAAGGTCGAATGCAGAGGGATTCGGATTTTTGTAGGAAATATGTTGAATTCATGCTGCTCCCGCATGCTAATCTCTGCACTCGAATGAAAATTTGGGACACATGTCTCCTTCTTATACTGATTGTCGTTCAATCGAGCATTACTTTTTGCCGCACCATGCGGTTTTGAAAACTCCGGGAGGTAAAATCCGTGTGGTATTTGATGGCTCGGCCCCTACGTCAAATGGAGTTTCTTTGAACCAGTTTGCACTCGGGTCCCAAATTGCACAGCGACATTTCGGATATACAAATCATCATCATCATCATATCAGCCGAAAGACGTCCACTGCTGGACATAGGCCTCCCCCAAGCGTCGCCACATTGACCGGTCCCGTGCGTCTCGCAACCAGCGGATTCCCGCAACCTTCACCAGGTCATCAGTCCACCTGGTGGGAGGCCTTCCAACGCAACGTCTTCCGGTTCGCGGTCGCCACTCCAGAACCTTTCTGCCCCATCGGCCATCCGTTCTGCGAGCAATGTGCCCTGCCCACTGCCACTTAAGTTTGGCAATTCTTCGGGCTATGTCGGTAACCTTGGTTCTCTTGCGGATCTCTACATTTCTGATTCGATCACGCAAGGAAATTCCGAGCATAGCCCTCTCCATTGCCCTTTGAGTGACTGTAAGTTTTCTGATGAGGCCCATTGTAAGCGACCACGTCTCAGATCCATATGTCATCACTGGCAACACACACTGGTCATAGACTTTCGTCTTGAGACACTGTGGTAAGTTGGACGAGAAGATACCGCGCAACTTCCCGAACGCTGCCCAGCCGAGTCGGATTCGACGGTTGACCTCTTTCTCGAAGTTGGCCCTACCCAACTGGATCGTTTGTCCCAGGTAGACATAGTCGCCCACAACTTCGAGTGTAGAGTCTCCTACCTTGATAGGAGTGGGTGTAACATGGGCATTCAACATCACCTTGGTTTTGTCCATGTTCATTCTAAGACCCACTCTTTCGGAAGCACTACTGAGGCCATCGAGCATTTTACTGAGGTCCTCCATGGTCTCAGCCATAACCACTATATCGTCAGCAAACCGAAGGTGAGTGATGTACTCGCCATTGACGTTGATGCCTAGCCCTCTCCAGTCCAGAACCTTGAAGACATCCTCCAGTGCAGCGGTAAACAGCTTCGGAGATATGACGTCTCCCTGTCTCACACCTCGCTGCAGAAGGACTGGTTCCGAGGTCCGATCCTGAAGTCGAACTGACATGGTGGCGTTTTTGTATAAACACTTCAACACTTCGATGTACCGGTAGTCAATTTGGCACCGTTGGAGAGACTGCAGCACAGCCCAAGTCTCGATCGAATCGAAGGCTTTCTCGTAGTCCACAAACGCTAAACAGAGAGGCAGGTTGTACTCTTCGGTCTTCTGTATAACCTGCCGCAGCGTATGTATGTGGTCTACGGTGCTGAAGCCTTTACGGAATCCGGCTTGTTTGGGAGGCTGGAAATCGTCAAACCTGCGCGCGAGACGATTCGTGATGACTCTTGAAAACAGCTTGTAGACATGGCTAAGAAGTGTGATGGGCCTATAGTTCTTCAGTAAGGCATTGTCACCCTTCTTGAAGAAGAGTACCACCACACCCCTGCACCATGCCTGTGGCGTTTTCCCTTCGTGTATGACGGAATCAAACAGCTTCTGAAGGGCCTTAAGGATTGGTTTTCCACCCGCCTTCAGGAGTTCGGCCGTAATTCCGTCATCACCCGGTGCCTTGTTGTTCTTAAGCTGTTTCAGAGCCATCCTAATCTCATACAGGCTGACGTCCGGAATGTCTTCGGTATAGTGTCGGGTCAATCTAGCTCTAGGGTCTTTCGCTAGATACGCGACGGGTTTACTGGTTGACGTGTACAGCTGCCCATAGAATCTCTCGATCTCCCTCAGAAGCTCTGGTTTGGTGGAAACGATCCTGCCATCATCGGTCTTCAGTTTCGTGAGCTGGCTCTGCCCTATAGACAGATCTCTTGCAAAGACCTTGGAGCCCTTATTCCGTTCAATTGCGTCTTTTATACGCTCAGTATTAAAGCGGCGGAGGTCGCTTTTCAAGGACTTTGAGATCCGTCTATTTAGCTGCCGGTATTTCACCGCATCGTCTGAAGACTGCAGGATCATCTCACGCCTCTCCTTCATTAGCTTGAGAGTAGGATCAGAGAGCTTTTTGTTCCTATCTGTACGGCGGGTCTTGAAAAACTTAGACCCGACCGTATGGACAGCTTCCACGAACCCATCGCTGTAATCGTCCACGGAGCTTCCTAGGCACTCGAAACGATTCTGGAGTTCGAGCTGAAAGTTCTCGGGGTTTTGGACCTGGATCTGTGCTGGGCGGAGCGTGGACTTCACCAGTCGAGACCTTTCAAGTTTAACATTAATGTTCAATGTGCCTCTTACCATGCGGTGATCGCTCCCGGTTTTAACCGAATTGATCACAGAGACATCATTGAACACTTGCTTCTTGGTTGACATGATGAAGTCGATCTCGTTTTTAGTTGAACCATCGGGGCTTTGCCAGGTCCACTTCCTGTGCTCACGCTTTCTGAAGAAGGAGTTCATCATGTAGAGGCCCTCCTTCTCCATAAAACTGGCCAGTAGGTGACCCCGGTGGTTCCGGCGTCCAACTCCAAATTGCCCCACTTGCAGCTCATCCACGTCTCGTTTGCCCAGTTTTGCGTTGAAGTCCCCCATGACAACGGTGAAGTGAGTTTTGAAACCATGCATGGCTCTAGAGATATCCTCATACATGGTCTCTACCTCGTCGTCGGGGTGTGCCGAGGTCGGGGCGTAGACCTGTATGACCTTCAGCGAATATCTTGCGGATATTCTGAGTATAAGGTACGCCACCCTGGTCGACACACTCTCGATCTTCACCACGTTGTTCACAAGGGACTTGTGGACGATAAACCCGACACCACCCTGGGACTGTCGGTCACCCTCTCGGAAATAGAGCAGGTTACCGGATTTGAGGATTATCGAGTCCTCCCCCTCTCTTCGGACTTCCGATAACCCTATAATACTCCATCGCAACCTACTCAATTCTTCCTCCAGTTCGGCTATCTTCTCGTCGGTCCGGAGTGTTCGCATGTTATATGTTCCCAGGTCCAGTCGTCGGTGTTTATTGGGGTAGCCGGGTCCACTCCGGGGATTCTTAGCACCCCTTGCCACGCCATCGCCTCGACCGCTACCGTAGCCGAGGGTAGACGGGCTGCCGGGCACTCGGGGCCGTTTTTTCTGTGTGCTGATCATTAGGATTGGGGGGTTTTGCCATAATCGCCACGCTTGGCAGGCGGGTTGGCGATCGCAGTTTGTTGATAAAGTGCACAGAGAACGCTGCTGCCCATTCTCTGGTGTGTCCCTTAGTCGCCTCTTACGACACCCACGGGAAGATATGGGATGGTGAAATTCTTTACGTCCGTCACCATACGGAACCATATACAAATACAAAATACAAATAATTTATTAATCCTTCACAAGTATGTACAAACACAATGGTAATTGAAGTGCTCTTTTAGGCAAAAATTACCTGTAGTAGAGCACTTCACTCTTCCAAAACATATTTAACACAACAAGTACCTAACAGCATACAATTTTGAGTATAACAGAATCAAAATCAGACTAAAAAAAAATAATAAATAAAAGAATTGTAAAAATTAAATCAAATCAAAATAATTAAAATTAAGATTGCAAATAAAAAGAAACAAAATCAAAATTTAAATCAATTATAAATTAAAATAAAATAAAGTCACAATCAAAATTAAAATAAAATCACAATCATAATCAAAATAAAATCGCAATCAAAATCAAAATATAAATTAAAATAAAATCACATTACAAATTAGAATAAAATCATTTAAGATCAATATAAAATCACAATCAAAATCCGAATACAATTACAATAAAAATCAAAATAAAATAACAATGAAAATCAAAATAAAATAAAAAAGTTAAACAAAATAACAATCAGAATTAGAATCAGACTAGAAACATTAAGCCATGCAAATTTGTTTTTAACTAGCATAAGAATAGTCTGTTTTGTTTATGTGTGTGAGTGCGAATGAAGTGTGTGTGTGTGTGCGAGTATGTGTTAAAGCCTGTGCTACACGGTCGCCGACCGCGACAAAAACCAAGGTCACCTTGGTCGGAAGCGCGTCGGGCGATGCCGGCTACACGGTCTGCGACAAGCGCCCAACCTCAGTATGTTAAAGCCTGTGCTACACGGTCGCCAACCAAGCCAAAAACCAAGGTCACCTTGGTCGGAAGCGGCCATTTCCGACCGTGTAGACAGTGGTTGCCAACCAAATTTAGCATGACCTTCCAACGTCCTTGGTCGGCGTGCGTGCGTTGCCAACGAGTTGGTCGGCGACTTGTTTGATGCCGTGTAGACGCTTGTTGACAACCACGCGTATGACAGTCGCGCTTCTGCAGGCGGAGAGCGCAGACGCACGCGCAAATTATGGCTCAACAGAGCGAAAGCAAAGTAATAACGGAACTTATCGATATAAACAGATACTTGTCCTGTCTTTGGGATTTGACATCAGAGTCATGTATAGACGCAACAGAAAAAAAATGCATGGGATATTTTTTTTAAAGTATATTCTTTTACTTTAAATGTACCTATATTAAATATACTAGCTTCTGCCAGCGGCTCCGCCCGCGTGAAAAGTGTTTTCTTATCCCAAGGGAACATTATACCGGGATGAAGAGATGCATACGTGCTATTCTAGATTATAATCTATCTCTGTGGCAACAATTTTAGCTTGATTGAGCAACAAACATACATACATCCATCCAAACTTTCGAATTTATAATATTAGTAAGATTAGAGTTTAGTTTTTAAAGTTTATTAGTATATTCTTTTTGAAGTTTTGATAGGTATGACGCCATGAAGTCGTTGTAATGAAAGTACGGTACGAGCGTAAATGCGTCCTCTCTGCGCGGCGTTCTAAACATACTGAGGTTGGGAGCTTATCGCAAACCGTGTAGCCGGCATCACCCGACGCGCTTCCGACCAAGGTGACCTTGGTTTTTGTCGCGGTCGGCAACCGTGTAGCACAGGCTTTAAGCCTGTGCTACACGGTTTCCGACCGCAGTTTATTAGTATATAAGAATATACTAATAAACTTTTAAAACTAAACTCTAATCTTACTTATATTATAAATGCGAAAGTTTGGATGGATGTATGTATGTTTGTTGCTCAATCAAGCTAAAATTGTTGAGCGGATCAGGATGAATTTTGCCACAGAGATAGATTATAATCTGGAATAGCACGTATGCATCTCTTCATCCCGGTATAATGTTCCCTTGGGATAAGAAAACACTTTTCACGCGGGCGGAGCCGCTGGCAGAAGCTATATTTAATATTTAATAGGTACATTTAAAGTAAAAGAATATACTTTAAAAAAAATATCCCATGCATTTTTTTTTCAGTTGAGTCTATACATGACTCTGATGTCATTTCCCAAAGACAGAACAAGTCTCTGTATATATCGATAAGTTCCGTTATTACATTGCGTTCGCTCTGTTGAGCCATTTTTTGCGCGTGCGTCTGCGCTCGCCGCCTGTAGAAGCGCGACTGCCATACGCGTGGTTGTCAACAATCGTCTACACGGCATCAAACAAGTCGCCGACCAACTCGTTGGCAACGCACGCACGCCGATCAAGGGCGTTGGAAGGTCATGCTAAATTTGGTTGGCAACCACTGTCTACACGGTCGGGAACGGCCGCTTCCGACCAAGGTGACCTTGGTTTTTGGCTTGGTTGGCGACCGTGTAGCACAGGCTTTAAGTGTATATCCTCACCAATTTCCGCTGACACCAGATTTTTTTTGTGGCTGACATCCGTATGATGTTCAGACAATCTCTTGTTCATCCAGACGACCGGCGCATTCAAATGATCCTTTAGCGTGAGCGACCTTTCAATCCGATTTGTGTGTATGAGTTGAATACTACTACGTATGGACTCAGGTCTAGTCTCTATATTGCCATCCGCACTTTTTTGAAATTGGCTAGCCGTGAACAGTTGAAGTATCCACGTGCGGCTGCCATTTTGAAAGACTCTGTCTGCGTCGATGACGTGTGCACCGGGGCCTCTACAGTGGAAGAAGCCTTAGTTTTGCGGGATGTGTTGATTGAGATCCTGAAATCAGGAAGCTACGAATTGCGTAAATTGTTGTCGAATCGTCCTAAGTTGTCGAGTGATCTACCAGTAGAAGCTAGGGCATGTAATATCGGAAGATTTTCAATTCCGATATTGATTTTCGATATTAGATCTCAATATCGGAATTCCGATATTAATATCGGAATTGGGCGCTTTAGCTAAATATCGCATTTTTTTTGTTAATTGCACAAATTCGGTATAAAGTTGGATTGTGTGCAATAAAAAAAACACGGTTATGCCGCGACATAATAGGATCTCCTCAATTGTGTCTCTCTAATCACCAGTAACTGTGTAATCGGGCGCTTATTTACCTAAACTGCACATTTGTTTCCAAGAAACAATGTAAGACATGTTTCTTTGAAAAAGGATAATGCAAAAATATCCAGAAAATAAATAATTATCGATCAATCTGAAAGTAGTTCCGATAAGTGTAGTGAGTAATCATCATCATCTGCCGTATAATGTTCCTACTGCTTGGACAAAATCATCCAGGTAATAACCTCCACCTTCATTCTTAATCCACCAAGCGGGGCCAGTGCGGGTTGGTGAATGTCACATGTCTTCGAAATTTTGGTTCTAGGATATGCCGGATTCCTCACTATATTTTCCTTCACCGTTTTAAGAGTGGTGATGAAATAATTTACACAAAGTAAAGCGCCTGGCTGGGTTCGAACTCACGCCCTACGATACGTAAGTCAGGGCCGTTACCACTGGGCCACCACTGCTCTTAGTGAGCGTCAACTGTTGAACATAAGCCAGACCGGCGAGCACGGCCTCTGTGACAGGCTTGAGTCACGCATTTTATCACGGTTTTTGCACCCAAACTGTGATAAAAATGTATGACTCAAGCCTGTCACAGTAGGCCGTGCTCGCCGGTCAGGAAGGCAAATGTCGTCACATTGGCCGATCCCGTGCGTCTTAAATCTTGCGGATACCCGCAACCGTAATCAATGAAAATATATTTGTTACAAAGGGTTTTATGAATCTGTGTATTTACTTGTACTCTTAAGGTAACATTTTAGCAATCTCAGAACTGTAACCCCGGGACTCATCAAGGCATAATAATATATTATATTTTCATGAAGTGAAGTTTAAGTAAATAAGTGCCCTAATCGGGCACTAAACAATACGTATATACGGGCAGTAAACAGAATATCCGACCACTGCTAATCACCGTAGTCAACGAGCTTAACCGCGCTTTCCCGCTCGATGCTTCACAGGGAGCTAAAATTAAGGTATTTTTCTGATTCCGAGATTCCGATATTGGATCACTCAGTATCGGAATTGAAATATCGGTGATTTCGTTCCGAGATTCCGAGATTCCGATATTCATGCCCTAAGTAGAACATCAACAGGATCCTCTCCTTTTTGAAGATGTGGATAACCCTAATTTGATTGCCATCCTTGGTATACAGTACTAGCCCGTCCAGGATGTCTCCCACCTATCGAGTTAAATTGGATATTCCCCAGACCTGGACGAAACGCATGGTTTTGTCAACTGTTGCCCGGACATTTGATCCCAATGGATGGATCACTCCTGTCATATTCTTGGCTAAGTGGTTTTTGCAGAAACTTTGGTTAGCCAATATTACTTGGGACGAGGCTCTACCGGAAGATTTGATGAGGGATTGGTTTGCGATTGTATCCTCACTTCCGGATTTAAATGGATTTCCTTGCCCAGACTCCTTCTACCAGCGGGTAAGTATTGAGTGAGTCTCCACGGGTTCTTTGACGCGTCCGAGCGAGGGTATGCGGCCGTGGTATTTTACGGACTGTAAGTCCATCCGGTTCTGTAGAGGTCCATTTGGTGATGGCTAAGAGTAAGGTGGCGCCTATTAGGTCAAGGTTAACTATTCCTAAATTGGAATAATATCTTGCAAAAATACTCCGTTTCAAACAGAAAACAGCCCATAAGTTTTGAACGGCTAGACCGATTTTCACCAAACATAGCTAAGAACACTCTCAACAAAGTCTCCTTTCAAACAAAAAAATCAAAATCGGTTCATCCCTTTAGGCGCTATGATGCCACAGACAGACACACAGATACACATATACACAGATACACAGCAACACACGACAAACTTATAACACCCCTCTTTTTCCATCGGGGGTTAAAAAACCCACATCGCAAGTGAAATAAGAAAAAATATTATCTATTTGAGTACCACCGCGGGTAGAGGCAAGCGTTTGTAATAAAGAATTATAACCAGCGTCACTTAATAATTTGAGTACTGCAGTATTACCGTTAACGGAGATATAGACTTCGTTAAAATCTCCAAATATTTACAAACCGAAAACAAATGTTTTAGTATGAGTATTTTCAAAAAAAAACTTATTTAAAAAAATCAAAATACCCGACTGCTTAAAAAGCGGACTAAAAAGACGTAAACAAGAAGAAAATCATGCTGTGCAGTCGGAGGATACATATTCACGAGCTGGCTGACCAAAACCAGATGTATCCTCCGACTGCACAGCATGATTTTCTTCTTGTTTACGTCTTTTTAGTCCGCTTTTTAAGCAGTCGGGTATTTTGATTTTTTTAAATAAGTTTTTTATTGATAACTTTTTAGTTATAATTTTTTTCGAATTAGGTACATTTAAATATATAAGTGTTATATATTTTTGAAATCACCTCTTGAAACCCTTTATTTTGATACCCCACACGATGGGTTTGGAAGAAAACATAAAATTGGCCCCCTACAATATGGCGCCCAAAAGCCGCCATATTTCTATTTTCCAATTTTAATATAGCCTATGACACTCGCAAGATTAAGACGAATCGATTGACGTATGAATCATCAAAATCGGTCAACGCGTTTGGTCTCTGGAACGCCACATAGGAACAAACATACATACATACATACATACATACATACATACATACATACATACATACATACATACATACATACATACATACATACATACATACATACATACATACATACATACATACATAGACTGATAAACACATTACCCTCCTTCGGCAGTCGGGTAAAAACCTACTCAAGTACCAATAGTAAAATGTTTTTACTAAAATGCAACCGACTTCCAAATAAAAACACTACAAAATGACTTCAATTTCGGAAGTCGGTGTTCCTGTTTTCGTTTCATCGTTTTTTGACACCGACTTCCGATTTTTGTAAAAAGTTTTTTTATATTTCTTTTTTCGTTGTGGTACATAATATAGTCTAGGTACACAAAGCAAATCAGGTTTGCAGGGCACACCAAATAGATGTTTCAACTAATCAACGGGTGTATTACTTCGCCTATTTACTAGTGTTTGCTTCACAATAATCCATTGTCCACGCCCTCACTTGCAATTTCTTGTCACTGGGAATATGAAGCATAAATTTAGCTAATATAATAATAGTCTCCGTAGCGCATTAGTCGAGCGTGCGGTATATAATATCTTACGCCCTGGCGCCGTAAGATCAAATCCGAATGCCGACGGCAAATGTTTTTGTATGTTAGTTATGTATGATGTAGTTTTGAATGAATTTACTATTTCGTTCTTAAAAGTTGTTATTTAAGTAATTTTTCAATGGCATTTGTACAAATGTACAAATGCCATTGAAAAATTACTGTTCCAAGTACATTTTTTAAGTTGGTCGACTATTACTCGTAAACTTGTGAAGCCTATTAGCTGTGATAGTTTACCTTTTAATTTAGTTATATATACTACAGCCGTGATTTTTTTCACCTACCCAAAAGCAACCATTTCGCTAGCAGGGGGGGAGGACACTTGACTCTAACAAAAATGATTAATTTAAAGCTTAATAGGTTTGAATAGCCTATCCAACGATAACCCACACCATGAGATAGACGAGAAAAAAAACATCCCCACTTTACGTTATAACCTAACCGAAAAAAAAACATTATTTTACTTTACCACTTTGTCGGAATTATTAATATGTATATCCATGCCAAATTATAGCGTCTAGTACTTAGTCTCTGAGCTAAGCTGTGGACGGACAGACGGACATAGCGAAACTATAAGGGTTCCTTGTTGACTTCGGAACCCTAAAAACTAAAAGAATCATACCTTTTTAACATCTGTAACTCCTGCGATTTCTGTAGGTGAAGCGAATGTAAAAGAACACAGAAATGTAAGAAATAAAATCACATAAAATAATGTCACTGTACAAACGAATAACGACATTTTAGGCAATGTCTACACCCTAACTTTTATATACAATTTATTAAAAATATGTCTCGTTTACTCTCCGCGTTCGAACAGAAACTATAAATTATCTAGCATGTCTTTTATTGGAATTCACATTATTATAGATCAAGTAAATATTTATACAAAACAAAACGATGTTGTTGAATTGTTGTTTCTTCAACTATCTTAAATCTCCATTATACTAGATTATTCACAGCATGTTTTATCATAAACAATCACAAATCTTCATTAAAGTAGATGAGTCACAATACGATAGGAAAGCAAAATGTATGAAATTTTATGAAGACACGTATTTTCGCTCGCGACTTGCTTCTGCCCTTAGTTTCGCTCTCGTTATAAGTGTTTTCGTGATTACTTATTATGGGAAGCAGACTTCCTTCCGGGATGAAATGTATCTTATATTCAAATCCAGGTCATTGTGTATCTAATTGCCAATTTTCATCAAATTCCGTTCAACGGTTTGGACCTGAAAACGTAATAGACAAACATACTTTAAAATTTATAATACTAGCTAAAGTAGCTACTTTCAACCAACATTAAACGGTTTTACTTCATATTTGGGGGTTCCCAACAACTCAAAGGTTTCGGAAACATTTATGATCGTTGCTGTGTTCTTTTTTTAAAAAAAAAACGTTGCCCCACACTAGGATTTTTTTCCTGTATCGTGGGTGCGTTTACAAACATATAAACTCACATACACAACACCCAGAGCCGGCACAACTATCTGTAGGTCATACAAATATTTGTTCCGTGCGGAAATCAAACCCGCGACACGCAGCGCAGCAGTCAATGGTTACCATCTATCATAAGTTCGAAAAATGTTTGACTGAATTTCATTTCCCCTAAAACTTTTGAACTATTATCGTTTCGTTTTTTTTTACTTCATCGAAGTCACGTTTGCCACTGTCTCTGTTGAGTTATTATCTATTCGATTTTTTTCATTACACCGACCCCCTTCGAACCTAACCTATCCATGTCGGGATGCCCTAAAGTCCCGAGCTCGCTTCGCTCGCACTTGTACAAATTCTTTGAAATAATTAATTAATAAAAATGTCTAATGCATGACAGCTATTAATAAATCATTTGCGTGAATATTCGAAATAAATACGTATACACAGACAAGACTGCGTGAAGTCGATTTTGCAGCGATTCGTTTCTGTCACAAAATTTTGTAGCACAACATATTGACTTTTTATGACACTTTTTTAATTTTAAATTGAAAATGCTACCAAGAAACCGGCTATATATTTGTGACTTAATAATATTCCCTAAAATGTTGTTTCGGTTTGGTGAAAATATGGCAAATGAAAAAAGTTCAAAAGAGGCTTCGGCCAAAAGCAAAAAGTTATTTTTTAAATCGGTGAAATGTAGTTCGGTAAAATAATACATATGCCACATGATACTTCGATGACATGAAAATATGTCAAATAATGCATATGGCAAAAAAGACGTCGGTCAATAGTTTTCGGTAAAATGAAATTCGAACAAAAAAAAATCGGTGTAGTGATCGGTGGCAGTCAATCGTTCAACCACTGCGCCAACAGTGCGCCCAAATTCTATTCTAGGGAGAGATTAGTTCAACCATGAAGCTCAGTAAATAAAACTCGAACAATATTTGATTAAGTTTATTGAATTCTTATAGTATATCGTAAGGGTTCAAAACTGTTGTTTTTAACATAATATCATATTTAGGTTCAGTACACACATAAAAATATAATCAGAAGAAATCAATTCTCACTTCGACAAAAATTATAGCATAAATAATAACGTATGAAATTGGAAGTGACTTTTAAATGACGATTAGGCGGACTCCACAGCTATCGTATCTTCGTCACTGAGAGTCTGGTCGCCATTGCTAGCTGCTGGGAAATTTGATGGTGGAGAGGATGGACCCTGGGGGAAAGGACTTGGTGGGAAGCCAGGGAGTTGAGGGATCTGCGGGAATTGCGGGAACTCGGGAAGCTGGCCAGATTCTTGTGGTATTTGAGGCAAGTTTGGCAAGTTCGGGAGGTTGTTGGAAGGGGGGAACTGTGGAGCAGTTGGCTGAGTGGGTTCAGGTGCTGGCGGCTGGGAAGGCGAAGTTCCTAAATCTTGTCTTTGCTGCTCCTCATTAAAATTTGCTGAGTCTACCACGGCTGAATCAGCGTCACCTGCCTGCTGACTTGGGGGGAAACTAGGTAAGCCTCCAGGGTATGCTGGCGCAATAGGAGCAGGGCTACTAGGAGGGGCGGGGGCACTAGGGTAAGCAGGAGTGGCCGGGAATCCAGATCCTATAACTGAACCAAAAGCGGGTGTTGGAGAGTAGAAGATGTTAGCTGCTGGGATGTATGAGTGTCCTGCTAAGGGGTAGTATGCTGATACTGGCTGGTAAGAGGTGAAGCTGTTGACTTGAGGAACTTGGTGGAATGCGTACTGTGGCTGAGCGGCGAATGCGTACGACGTTGGAACCTGTCGAACAAACAATAAAAGTATTTTGTAATGCAACTTTGCAAGTTTAGTAATTATAATCTTGTGAACTTAGAGATACTTGTGAGATTTATTTTTACCACTTTAGTATAATTCTAGAGAATAATATCAGATTGTCCTTATACTGTGATTAATTATACATATTTAAGCAATATAGTCTCCTTACTACCTAAATTACAAATCTTATATCTTTTTAGGGTTCCGAAGTCAACAAGGAACCCTTATAGTTTCGCTCTGTCCGTCTGTCCGTCCGCAGCTTAGCTCAGAGAATCTAAGTACTAGAAAGCTACAATTTGGCATATATATTTTAAATATAGCTTTAAGAAACAAACAAGTTATTTCTCTTCTTGTTAACATTAAACACAGAATTCTTTAAAGGCGTATTACCATGGTGTCGCTGTCGTTTTTTTTGGTAAACATTGTTTGTAACTACGCAACCACCAATCAGTACGAGCAGTGGTGGCCTAGTGGTAACGGCCCTAGGTAGGAACATTGCTATGTGTAAATTATTCGAACCTAGGTAGGAACATTGCTATGTGTAAATTATTCGAACCTAGGTAGGAACATTGCTATGTGTAAATTATTCGAACCTAGGCAGGAACATTTGTTTTCTAGCGCGAAGTTTGTAATTTTTTCACCATTTCTGCTTCTGGTCTTGTTACTATATGAAAATTGTCCTAGTATTTTTTTCTTGGTTTTCTCCTGGGCGTCTTGCTCCGATTTGGCCATTGAAGTCGCCCATGACTATGAGGTTTTTGTGGGTATGCTCTTGAATGGCTTCGTTTAAATTATGGTAGAAGTTATTTATCGTTTCCAAATTTGATTGCTCCGTAGGTGATTATATTTGTACAATAGACCACGGCTTTTAATATCCTGGTAGTTTCAAATTCATAATGGCTATGCGTTCTGAGATTCCTATGAATTCTCCCACATATTGTTTTAAATGTTGTTTAATAATAAATCCTACCCCATATTGGCCTTGCGACTCCCCTATTTGATATAGTAAATAGTCTGGATGACAAGTAATGCTTTCGCCCATTCTTCTCACTTCGCTCAAACCAATTATGTCCCATTTGCTAGATTTTAGCGCATATGTCAGTTCCGTAAGATTTTCTTCTTTTCCTAAGGTGAGTACATTAGGGAAGCTATGTAATCTACTGGTTTTCGGTTATTGTTGTCTTTAGATGTTGAAGGGTTGTGGTCGCTTTCCCCCTCTAGGACCAGTCGGCTTGGGGGAGTTCGTTCCTTTTTTGTTTCTTTATTGGCAGTTTCTTTGGTTGTTTTTGGTTTCCGTTTGCCGTTCTTTAGTTGCTATTGGTTTTTATTAGTATTAGGCATGTTCGAAAGGGAGCTGGATCTATGTCGCATTAAATCAAAAGCATTTGTCCTGTTTTTCTTCATTGTGTTTACGGTTTGTTGCTTTTTTTGTTGATTATCTGAAGAAGGTGAAGCGGATTTTTCCCTTATCCTTTTCTCTTGGCTGTAGTTATTATCTTTAACAATTAATGTATCATATTTCAAATATGCTATATTGCCTTTTTGTCTCTCTTCAGTTAACTTGGCTTGCAGCTCTTTTCTTTTTTCTAACACATCCTTCGAGTAGTCCTCCGCAATGTATATAGTTTTTAGGTTCTTTTTACTTTTGCTAATTTCGGCCTTTTTCCAGTTGCTTATAAACGAACACAGTACCGGTCTCGGTTTGTTGCTCTCTCTCATTCTTTTTCCTAAGCGATAAATTTTGTTGATATCGTATTCTTCCATTTTAATATTCAAATCTTGGTTTAAGGTTTCTTTAAGCTATTGTATTAGTTCATAAGAGGATTTTTCGTTTTCTTCTAAGCCGAATACTATAATATTAGTGTTTTTCTCAGCCCTCTTAAGATAATCTATTTCTTTTTCCAGTTTTTCTACTTTAGTTTTCAAGTTCTTATTTTCTTTTATAACAGGGATTAGTTTCTCATCCATGTTTTCCATAATACTATTTGCTATAGAGTCCTTCAATTCAGCATTTTGACTTTGCATCTCTATTTTAATTTTTTCAAATAATATTTGAAATTGACCTTCCATCTTATGTTTTATTATCTACGCGTAACGAGACGCAATTGTAGAATATGGTAGAAATGTTTTTCTCAATTAGCAACAATGTTTAATATGTCAGATTTATTGATGTTTACGACAAGGGTCATTGAGTGAAAGATTTGTTGTTTTCGTGTTTTCTAACCTCTAAACCAATAGTTGATATTGTGGTTGTAGATTCGCGATGGATTCCAATAATCGCACTTCACTATATGTTTTTAGTCACTTCCAAGAGGTTCCAGTACTGTATCAACGTATACTAGCAACCAGAAATTACGTTTACTCATTGATGTATTAAAAAGGGGAAGATACGGTACTGGACACAGCGCTTGGTCCTACTAGACTAAGTGAATGCCCGTAGCGGGCACTCAGGCGATTTAGCTCGCACTACAGCGCCGTCTCCTATCTCTGTCCTTGTCTATCGGGAACTGTAGGTTTAGCAGTGGTGATGACACTGAATACAGATGTGTGAGTTTCGGTGGATGTAGTCGTGCGCCGAGCCCAGGTATTTTGATCGCGATGTTAGCGCGTAACGTATCTTCCCCTTTTTAATACATCAATGCGTTTACAATTTTATTTCACTTAATTTCAGTCGGCGTTTATCACTACGATGTTCGATTCGGATGCCGGAAACGGAACTCTCGGAAAGAAAACAAATTAACAATCTTAAATACTATGTTCAAGAAGAACCGAAAGAGCATGTGGACCTGGATCTCGCCGGATGGTAAAACAAAAAATTAAATTGATTTTATTATGACCAACAGAAACAGCTACTTCACAAACTTTACCGTCATTAAAAGATTTAACTTCAACACCAACCATAGGCTACTTAGAAATGAGCTCAAAATAAAACAACCAAAGAAGACTAGACTAAGACAAGACTCAGGAAACATAAAACTCGACGAACAGCAATTAGAGCAAATAACAACAGCCCTAAGAGCTGAACTTAGAGACTTCAAAGAGAACACTAAGGAACTAGAAACCCAAGGTAAATACAATTACATAGAGAATATTATCAAAACCCAAACTAAACTCATAGCAGATAGGAAAATTGATGCAAAAGAAAAACTATCAACAGCCACTATAAAACTCTTAGAAGAAAGAAATCACCTTATTAACGAAAGAAGTACTCAAAACAGAAGACAGAAATTAGCCAAAATCAGCAAAGATATCAAGGAATGTATCAGAAAGGATAGGAAACAACGAAGGATGCGAACGATCGAAAATTACATACGGAAAACCGGTGGAACTAAAAAAGCACTCAAAGAATTGACCGGCACGAAGAACTGGATCGTAAAAATGAAAGACAACCGAGGAAAATTCGATCATCACTGCATTGACATATTAAAAACAGCTACGTCATACTACAAAATCCTTTATCGAAACAACACTACGCAAGCTGAAATCAGTCTAGTGGAAACCTCGAACACCCCCAGTATTCTCCAAGCTGAAGTCAGTAATGCTATCGATACCCAAAAGAGTGAGAAAGCACCCGGGCCTGACGGCATAAGCAATTAAATCTTAAGAAATAGCAAAGCGATACTGCTACCTGTCCTCACAGATATATTCAATGATATCACGAATACTGAAATCATCTCCCAGCAATGGGCCGAGTCTCTCATCATCCTACTGTATAAGAAAGGTGATAAATATGACATAAGAAACTATCGCCCTATAAGTCTTATGTCCAACGTATATAAGATTTTTGCTAAGATCATCTTAAAACGGATCGAAAGAACCCTAGACGAAAACCAACCTATAGAGGAAGCAGGATTCCGTAAAGACTACTCAGGGATCGACCACATTCACGTAGTGCGTCAAATTCTGGAGAAATACAACGACTACCAACGTGAGTTGGTAATCAATGAATGCGATGTAGTATGTGAATACTACATCGCATTCATTGATTATAGTAAAGCATTCGATTCTCTACATCATGACAAAATATGGGAGGCGTTACTAGAACAAGGAATTGAGCACAATTACATTCGATTAATAAGAAATATATATAGCTGCAGCAGAGCAAGAATCCAACTAGAAAAAAAAAGTACTCCTTTCAGAGTAGAAAAAGGCGTAAGGCAGGGAGACCCTCTATCTCCGAAATTATTCTCCGCAGTATTAGAATCAATCTTCCGAAGACTCAATTGGGAACATCTCAGAATTAATATAGACGGTCAACTGCTATCGCACTTAAGATTTGCTGTTGACATAGTGTTATTGGCAAAAACAGCAGAAGACTTAACCAGAATGATAAAAGAACTTGCGAAAGAAAGTGAGAGACTAGGGCTGGCAATGAATCCGGAAAAAACTAGGGTGATGACAAACGGGCACAAACATACTATAGATCTAGAAAACACTGAAATCAACTATACAGACGAGTACGTATATCTAGGGCAGCTCATAACTCAAAAAGATCCTATGCAGAAGGAAGTGGACAGAAGAATTACAAATGGCTCGAAGACATACTGGAGTCTAAGAGAGGCTATGAAAGATAAAGAGCTCCATATAAACCTAAAAAGCAAACTTTTTAACGCCTGCATACTACCTGTCCTTACGTACGGGTGTCAGTCATGGTCCTTAAATCAGGTCACTTCAAACAAACTAGCAACTTGCCGGTATGCAATGGAAAGGAGTATACTAAATATTAAAAAGTCCGACAGAGTTAAAAAATCGTCATTAGAATCAAAACAAAAACTACCGATGTAATAAGCAAAATCAAAAGACTCAAATGGCGATGGGCTAATGGAGCAAAAGAATGACATGGTGGTACCCAAACAGATCTAGGAAAGATAACCAAGCAACAAATATTAGTTTAAATTTATTCATATCTATTAAGTTTAAGATTTTAATGCTAGTCCTTCACATAAGCTTAAAAATTCATTGTACTAAGAGATCTGAATAAAAGGCTATATTATTATTATTATAGGTAGGAACATTGCTATGTGTAAATTATTTTATCACCACTGCTCTAAAAACGGTGAAGGAAAACATCGTGAAGAAACCGGCATGTCCTAGAACCAAAAAATCGACGACATGTGACATCCACCAACCCGCACTGTATAGTAGGCCTGTGTCCCTGCAGTGGGAATGATATAAGTCTGATGATGTTGATGTTGCGGCGCGCGTGTTATGGTGCACGGACGTTTTAAAAAGAGTGATTGACTACAGCGCAGCCATTTGTAGTGTTCTAAGCAAAATTATTTGAGTGACCAATACCTGTTCCATGTGCTAGTTATACGTCTCTCTATCTCTTGTTCCATTTGTCTGTTGAATATAAGTGTAAGTGGTCTAAGGCTATAACTGAATGGCAAGTTAGGGGTGGATCAAAGAGAAGTAGAGGCAGACAACGCAAACGCTGGGACGATGATATAGTGGAGGTAGCTGGTGCCCTGTGGGCCAGAGCTACACGAGACCGTGACAAATGGAAGAGCCTGGGGGATGCGCTGATGGACGACGCCGAAGTGCAATAATTAGTTTTATCTAGTATATAAATTGTATTGTAATTAGTTTATCAGTAAATAAAGGCTTATTATTATTATTATTAAGCAAAATTATATGTAGCAAACTGTACCCGATTTAATTTGATTAGGCTCCAAAACACAAACACATAACATCACGCCAGTATTCCCTGAATTGTTGAGCAGAGGTGCACAATGTACTTTCAATAGTTATGTTTAATTCCCATGTGATAGGGGGCGAACCATAGATATAATAAACAAGGTGATATGCCCGGTAGAAGAAAATATATCGGAAATCTGTGTCTTCAGTTTGCCCCTACCACAAGGCAACTACTACACATGCAGTTCAGTAAATGCAACGCAGTCGCGCACACACCCACATTTCTTAAATCAGAACGTACTACACAATCAATTATAAACATTATCTCATCAATCACAGCTTTACTATGCACCGTACAACTTACCCACACAAAAACATCTGCACATCACTAACTCGTCGCAAGAGGCAGCAGCCGTACTACGGGATGCATCCGCTTAATAAATTATCGTTTTGGGATTTTATATTGCTTGTCCAGTCACTTAGCGACAAACTTAGGTGTGGTTAAGGATCAATGTATTTATTGCAATAATGGTACAGTCGCTGTGATATTTGAAAACAAAAATTAAATTATTCATAGAAAAAAAAATCTTTAAACAAGCTTTTTATTTAATACCCATATCATGGCAGTGCACAAAAAATAACTAGTCCGCCATCTTAGGCTATCCACCATATTGAATTTAGAATGACATGACCTAGCTAACTATGCATTTTCATCCAAACTAAACGTGTATGCAAAATTTAATCTTAATCGGTGGTGGATAACTTCTTTAAAATTCAGTTGCAAGATTTGACCCGAACACACTTACATACATACATATATTGCAAGTTAAATAAAAGCTTATAATAAATGACATGGTCACTGTGACCACACTCTTGCCACTTCGCCTGGTTTTTTTATATTTCTATGGGGTGAACCTCAACCGTTCATGATACCAGACCCGGGGTGCTACTGAGAAATTCCGAATGAATAAACCCAGTAACACTTAGCCCGACTCGGGCATCGAACCTAGGACCTAATGCTGAGTAGTAGCGCTTGCGACCTCTAGATCAACGAGGCAGTCCAAAAACACTTTGTGCAAACTTTTCCGACCAATGGCCTGGTTACGAGTAACAGAGCTGAGCTTACCGCGTTAATGTACTGTGTGGTGGAATAAGCTGTGGTCTTGGTCTCCCCAGGAATGATGGTCTTCAGGAGTGGTGAGGACACGGCGATTGCACCAGGCCAGGCCACCGCCCCGCTCGCCGCGCAGCTCGCGACCGCGCATAATAGTGTAATAGCTAGCACCTGCAACGTTTTGTTTAAAATACATTTTACACCTTGTTTTTTTTTAAGTTCTGCGGTACCCAAAATTCTGTTGTTTTTTGTACTTTCCTTATTATGCTATGGCTTTATAAAAAAAACCTTAGATCAAAATGTAGATAAATAAATTGTCTTTGAAATGGTGAAAACCTCATTAAAATACGCCTGGTGGTTTGGTTCGATTTTAGTTTTTTTGTCCGTGTTAGACATCAATCTGCCTAGCCTTTTCCCAATTATGTTGGGGTCGGCTTCCAGTCTCACCGGATTCAGCTGAGTACCAGTATTTTCACATGGAGCGACTGCCTATCTGACCTCCACAACCCAGTTACTGGGTAACACGATACCCCTTGGCAAGACTGGTACGTCGGACGATACCCCTTGTTAGACAATGTTATACGAATAAAATTCAAAATGTTCACAGATTAAATTATTATGAAAATAGTCTAATGTAACATAAATTTTAAATAAAGGTTTAAATATGTACATACTTAAACACTAAATAAAAGTAAACTATACAAAATTATAATTAAACTAACTACTTACACTATATACAAAAGAAAGGTACACTTAAGCTCTATCCACACATATCAGGGGCGTGCCCGGGATGTGACAGGGCCGGGTCCTGTCAGGGGCTCAAAAAAATATCGGTGGGAAAATATAAAATGTTCCCACCGATATTTTTTTGAGCCCTTGACGGGGCACAGTCTGTCCACGTCCCGTGCACGTCCCGGACACGGCCCTGATATGTGTGGATAGATCTTTAGGCGTCGAAGTACTTCTCCACATCGCTGTCATCCGGGAACGTGCCCAGAAGACTGGCAGCTTTGCCTACATACATTTTTTCCAAAAAATTACGACTAGCCGTTTATATGTGATTGTCATTTTAAAATCAGCTGCTGAGGGATATCTGCGCCTTAATGCAGTTCTACACCGCAGGCTACCAACTTTTTATTTTAAGTTCTTTCAGTCGATCCAAAGTCTAAAATCTAGTAAGTAACGCTATCATCGATAAGACTCACATTGTACCCATGTAAATTATCCAACAAGGAGGTTCTCAATTCGTGATTATATTTTTATGTATGTTCGGGCATAACTACCGTCATAATAAACTGCCGAGCAATGAAAAAGTTCCACCCACAAAATGCCGACAAACACCTTAATATCTCCTAACACATAGAACCTAGCTTCATAAATTAAAAAGTATAATGAAATCTATTTTATTATGCAAACTTAAACTCTTTTAAATACTGGTATTTTTGAAGCCATGGATAAAAAAAGTAGAAAAACAAAATTTTGGGGTTTGAAAATTTCGGAATACATTTGTTTCGTTTTTTTTTGCTTTTAATTTCATCCTTGTTTTCTCCGTTGTGAAAGAATTCTTAAATTGTAAAGTCTTACGGCTCTCGTACCCATAAATCATGCCTCTATCACCCGAGGATTGTACGAGAATCATCACTATGGTGGAATTGGGAACCAGCCAAAGAAATACACCCAGAATAATGGGCATGACACATACTACTGTCCGACGAGTGATACACAGGGTTTAGGGAGACTGGATTAAACCTGAGAAGACCAGGTACTGGCAAGCCAAGGTGCACAACAGTCCGAGAAGATCGTTTCATTGCGGCAGCCATGTTAAGAAATCGACATCAGACGGGAGTTGCGGTTCAACAACAACTTCTGCAAGTTCGAAGGGAGTCAATAAGCGAGTGGACAGTCAGGAGATGTCTTGTCGAAAGAGGATTGAAGCCTTACAGGCCAGCAAATGGCCCAAAACTGTAACGGCATCATAAAGTTGCCCGATTGCGATACGCCCGCGAGCATACAGAATGGGGTGAGGACGAATGGGGCAGAGTGATGTTCTCTGATGATTCAAGAATTATGCTGTACCATCATGATGGGAGGAAAAGAGTATACCGACGACCAGGAGAACGTTTTGCACAAGTATGTTTTGAAGAAAAAGTGTCACACGGCGGAGGTACCGTTCACGTGTGGGCTGGTATCTCTGCAGAGGGTCGAACAGCGTTAGTTCCAATTGAGAACGGGAACCTAACTGCTGTGAGATACATCATTGAGATTCTCAATGAACATGCTGGTCCATTTATGGCCAATATGGGCGACAATGCAGTGTTCATACACGATAATGCACGGACCCACACTGCTCAAGTTGTAAATGAGTATCTTCAGGACGTAGGAATCCACAAAATGGAGTGGCCAGCAAGGAGCCCCGATTTGAATCCTATTGAGCATGCTTGGGACGAGCAGACAGACGTGTGAGAAAACGAGTTCCACCTCTAATTACTCTTCGTGACATTCTCTAATTAGACTTCGCTCATCGAAGAATGGGAGAACATTCCTCAGCATATGCTGAGGAATCTGGTATTCAGCATGCCCAATCGCGTAGAAGCTGTATTGAGAGCACATGGAGGAAACACCAAGTACTGAGTTATCAAAACCTACGTTTACACCTAATAAAACCCCTACTTAGAGATTTGGTTTTATTTGCCAAATGGCCCCAGTTTTTTAAAACATTTAATTTAAAATTTGAACATAATATTTACGTTTTTAGTTGGTAATATTCTGAACCGTTGTTAAATGTACTTCAATATTGCAGGCGGCGTCATTAAGCTAGCCTTTCTCGTTTAGGAGTAATTTGGTGCTATATATGTCACTGGAACTTTTTCATTGCTCGCGAGTGTATATTGACGGATTTGCAAAATTCTTTTTTATAACACAACAAGTAAAATTTAAATAACTCCTGACACATTTTTATTGCATGCTCCATAATTTATCTAGTAGTAAACGCGCTTTGATCGACAACCTATTGAACACGTAATTCTGACACGATATCTTGCGAAAACACCTCGATTCAAACAGTAAAACGCTGATAACTTTTGAACGGATTAAACAATTTTAATCAAGCATAGCTAAGAACACTCTCGACAAATTCATCTTATTAAACAAGAAAAACTAAATCAAAATTGGTTCACCCGTTTGGACGCTACGATTCCACAGACAGACACACATATACACAGATAAAGTCACCTATCAAACGAAATCGAAATTATAATCGGTTCATCTATTTAGGAGCTATACACTAATACACAGGTACACCTACACACGTCAAACTCAACAGTCGGTGTCGTAAAACGAAAAATAATAGGTGCCAAAGACACCAATTCTGGCAAACAAAGTTATTTCTCGCTTTGTCGGCAGAAGTCGGTATTTTTTTTTTTTTTTTAAAAGATTCGCGTAACTATTTCGGTGTATTTTTTTCACAAAAAGTTATTTTGTTCACTATCTTCTAACCCTTGCTGGTCGACGAACATTTTTGGAGACAATGCCTCTCTATGAACTTTATAGTAGGTAATGCTTATGATTGTTCTGACATTTGCAACAGGATTTGTTATTTAGTTCTCAGAAGAGCACTTATGCGTACAAGGCGTAACCTTTAAATTATCGCAGAATTAATGTGACAAATTGTCAAGCACGCGTTATCTGCTGTGTTTGGTTGAATGAATTTGCAACAGCCAGTGAGAAACTTAGCCTAAGAACAATTGTCGAACAAATACCGATGTTCGAGCACCATTGCGACGGCTTAAGACATTTATATAAGTTTTTACTCGACGTAGATTTATTGTGTGCAACTCCCGGATGAAATCGACATTCTAATCCCAAGACAATCAAAGGAAATATTTTTGAGTTTACATTTGTTTTTGAGTTTATCGCGTACAAACGCGGCGGGGGCTATATTTTATAATATGTAGTGATTACCTGTGTATCAACTTATGTGTATTTTAAGCAACTTACATTATGTTCTTTTTTTTTTTTTCGACGTTTTAAACAATGCAACTGTTATGTTGTCTCTTCACCAACCTTGGTTGACTGTTAGAGAATGCATAAGTTCGCCATTGTACGTTTTTGCATGAAGTTCTATAAAATCTCTTTTTGTGTCTGATGTTTCTTTTAATCTACGCTTTGACACAAGTAAAATTTCAAAATTTAAAAAGCCCCCGGCACATTTTTATTTCATGCTACATATTTTATCTAGTACATAGTAGATACGCTTCGATCGGCAATCTATTGAACACGTAATTATGACACGATATCTTGCTTAAACACCTTGATTCATACAGTGAAACGCCCATTACTTTAAAACGGCTGAACCGATTTTATTCAAACATAGCTAAGAACACTCTCGACAAAATCACCTTTCAAACAAAAAAAAATCCAAATCCGTTCACGCGTTTGGACGCTACGATGCCACAGACAGACACACATATACACAGATACACAGCAACACATCTCAAACTTATAATATCACCCCTCTTTTTCCGTAGGGGTTACCAAAAAAGAAATATCGATATATTGTCAAGAGCGTATAGCAAGGGCGGGTTCCTAGTTTTAAATAGTAAAAACCGGCCAAGTGCGAGTCGGACTCGCGCACGAAGGTTTCCGTACCATTATCGCAAACGGCAAAAAAATCACGTTTGTTGTATAGGAGCCCCACTTAAATATGTATTATATTGTTTTTAGTATTTGTTGTTATAGCGGCAATAGAAATACATCATCTGTGAAAATTTCAACTAACTACAGCCTGGTGACAGACAGACAGACAGACAGGCGGACCGCGGAGTCTTAGTAATAGGGTCCTGTTTTTACCTTTTGGGTACGGAACCCTAAAAACAAAGTCGCCTTTCCTTCAGTCGGTATGTGTGGCCGCTTAGTTAATTCTTCTAAAAACAATGGATCTTGATGCGATATACACCATATTTTAAACTACTTATTAATACCTTCTCCATAGATATTTAAACTAAATATAGCAAAGAAATCTTGATTCACTAACATGCCACAATACGAGATTGCATCCGTGCGAAAGGGAGGCGGGTTATAAGTTTTAAAATGTATAAAGACATTCAATCAATCCTAATCCCGCGTTCACACCCCATACAAGTTACACACATTACACTTGTTTTCGACTAGTCTTGCAAAATACTCGTCGCAAACATATTTATACCATATCCAAACATGCATTTTTTTACTTATTCACCTTTTTGACAAGTTTTGTCAACAAATTGTTGTAATTAATTGTAAACGATAAATCAAAAACAATGAACACAAAACGACCAAAAAGACACCCAAAACATATTACACATTCAATTAATACATGAATTTAAAAAAAAGATAATGTTCACTCAGATTCACTTCAAATTCACAAGTCGGATTTATCACAAGATCACTTCTCGCCACTTGATATGTATTAATAGTATTATTTCAAGGTAAAACACGTACCTTCATATTGGAGGCACAAAAGTGTAGTCAGTAATAAGCGAGTTTATCTCCAGGCAAGCCTTTTTATACATTAAGTAGAGCCCCGCCCACGGCAAAGAAAGAAAGTCACAAACTAGATACGTCTCGCATAATATTATTGCACTACAAATCAGTCGAAACTGTCCTCCGATTCCGATCGTCACGAAAACTCATTTGAATTTCTTAAATAGTACCTAAAATGTTCGTCTGTTTGCCTGGGAACTAGAGATAATAGGGATGTTGATTAATAGTAGATTTTACAACGAGTGCACAACACAATGTCGAGGATAATATGGTTTTGTGGACGAGTTATAAACTCTGCTTTTCATTTCGATTGCGAGGAAATAAAACAGTAGTATAATATAACATTTAATTAATTAATTAATAATGTTACGACATTGATATTAGGCTTGGGCTGCAGACCTATACAGCCTACTATTAAATTAATTTTGTAATATATATATATTTTAAATTAATTAAATAACCTACCGTATTTTAATTTAAATTTATTTTAATATCTTTTATGTCTTAAAAAACACATAAAAGGAAAATAAATTAAAGTAAATATTATAAAATAACAAATTCTATCCGTGAACTTTTTTTGTGTTTGGCTGTATGGCTCATTTTCTTTGCCTTAATATAAATACATTTATAAGTAGATACGTTAATGCACTTGTGAGCAAAAATCGATTTTGTGCAGCCTATATCCTGCACAAATAAGCAATTTCAGAGCATGAGAAGTGAAAAAATATTTTTTTAGTTCGTCAGGTATATTAATATAATATACTAGTTGTTCCCCGCGGCTTCGCTCCCGTGGGCCACCCCACCGGACCCGTTTTCGGGATTAAAAAATAGCTTATGTTACTCAGGAATAACGTAGCTTTCTATTGGTGAAAGAATCTTTTTAATCGGTCCAGTAGTTTCAACAAACAAACAAATCTTTCCTCTTTATTATATTACTAGCTTTTCCCCGCGGCTTCGCTCCCGTGGGCCACCCATTAGGACCCGTTTCCGGGTTTAAAAAATAGCCTATGTTACTCAGGAATAACGTAGCTTTCTATTGGTGAAAGAATTTTTTTAATCGGTCCAGTAGTTTCGGAGCCTATTCGGTACAAACAAACAAACAAACAAAAAAATCTTTCCTCTTTATAATATTAGTATAGATTATTATTAGTATTAGTATAGACTAGTTGTTCCCCGCGGCTTCGCTCCCGTGGGCCACCCCACAGGACCCGTTTTCGGGATATAAATATAGCTTATGTCACTCAGGAATAATGTAGCTTTCTTTTGGTAAAATAATTTTTCAAATCGGTCCAGTAGTTTTGGAGCCTATTCGGTACAAACAAACAAACAAACAAAAAATCTTTCCTCTTTATAATATTAAAGTATAGATAATAATATATAATTATATTATTATCTATACTATAAAATAAATTATTGCACACAAATTTAATTTTGCCATGTAAACAAAAAATTACGACGATACAGTGCGTTGAAATATCGCGTGACGACGTCACGGGGTGCTACACTGACAAAGTGATGTCACTCCTGAACTTTAATGCGCTTTATCTTTCACATCACATTAAATCATCAGCCTATTAATGTTCCCACTGTTGGGACACAGGCCTCTTCTCTGTGAGAGGGAATGGGCCGTTATCCACCACGCGGGCCCAGTGCGGTTTGGTGGATGTCACATGTCTTCGAATTTTTGGTTCTAGGACATGCCGGTTTCCTCACAATGTTTTCCTTCACCGTTTTGAGAGCAGTGGTGATGAAATAATTTACATAAAGTAAAGCGACTGCCTGGGCTCGAACCCACGACCTACAACTTGTAAGTCAGCTTTATCTTTATCAATTTTTATTTATTTGATAAAGCTAAAAATACGGGTCCTATATTATTTGATAATCTCACTGACGCAGTAAATAGATTTATCATTTTTCTACCCAGGAAGCATCCCTATTGTTACAACTTACCGTTAATTTTATAATAAATGAATAACTTATTTTTTAGTAAACTATTATGTTTTGAGCGATTTTGACCCAATTTTTGTAAATAAAACAAGATTCAGATTGTATGTCTTCATTAATAATAAAATACGTTAAGATTATACAAAAAATATTTGTAATTATAGTTAAGTAGGTAATAAAAAAATTGTATAATAAGCTAGTTAACTCATTATAGAATATAAAAAAAAACAATCAATCTTTTGAGAGAAAACAAAAGTACTTTTATTATTTATATATTCTTGTACATAGATTATTATGTCCATGTCGTAACATTATCTCAAAAGAGTATTAGAGTAAGAAAATCCTTTTAAACTTTTTAGGGCACAGTTGATATCCAAGATGGCTTCCTCGTCGTCAACGGTAACAAAATCTCTGTCTTCAGCGAGAGGGACCCTAAGGCTATCCCATGGGGTAAAAGCCGGCGCTGAATACGTCGTCGAATCCACTGGTGTTTTCACAACCATTGAAATGGTGTCTGCTCACTTAGAGGGTGGTGCCAAGAAGGTCATCATCTCTGCCCCCAGCGCTGATGCACCCATGTTCGTGTGTGGTGTCAACCTTGAGGCGTACGACCCATCTTACAAGATCATCTCCAACGCCTCCTGCACGACCAACTGCCTCGCGCCTCTCGCTAAGGTCATCCACGACAACTTCGACATTATCGAAGGTCTAATGACCACCGTACACGCTACCACCGCTACCCAGAAGACCGTGGATGGATCTTCTGGAAAACTGTGGCGTGATGGACGTGGTGCTCAGCAGAATATCATTCCCGCCTCCACTGGCGCTGCCAAGGCCGTCGGCAAAGTCATTCCTGCTCTAAATGGAAAGCTTACTGGTATGGCTTTCCGTGTGCCCTTTGCGAACTGTTACATCCCTATTCTGTATTAGTAAATGCTGACACTATTGCATAGTCAGCACTGGCCCACCAAGAAGTTGTTTTGCTCGTTGGTTTCCGTCCAGTTCGGGTTTGGCATTCAATGAGTTGGGACGTATACCGAATTTTCCCCAAATATATTGTATACTAATTAGGAAATATAAATAAATCTTTTTTAAAAAGATTCGGGACTTTTCCATTCTAACATTTGGTGGCAGCGGTGGGATGAGACATCCCCAGTGTCCTTAAAACGGTAAATACGTCACAGGAAATAAAAGCAGTGCGTGTCTGTGTTCCTAAAAGTGTCCAGTGATTGTGTCGCCCAAAAAGTTTTCCAGCCCGAACTCATCACATCGAAGGTCGATACTATACGACCTGGTCTAAGCCTGGTTGCCACTCCGGGTCCCCTGCGCAGTAAGTGGTGCTAAGCAGTTGGGTAGCACTTGCTGCACCCAATCTATTTTGTATCCAGCGCCGACTCGACAGCAGCCGACGGCTTCTCGTCCATACGTCCAAGGTAGACGTAATCCAGTAGATCCAGAATGAAGAATTCCTACGAGCTGTTCCTGTAAGTCCAAATTACTCAATCCAGTGAAAGTTGTGTGTGTTGTGCGTAAAGTGCGTATATCGTATTATAATCTCGTGTGTTAATTTAAAATAAGATTAATTTTAAATATCTATAATTAGATTCAAGGTTACTTGTTATGAGGCTGCATGCGCCTCGATCCCACAAGTCGTCCTTATCAGTTGTGCATTACTTATACATCCGGACCTCACGTAGTTCTCAGAACTTAGTAACTGATAACTTCTATTTGTCTTAGTAAAAACATCACGCCGATACTTCCCGAAGGGTTAAGCAGTGGCGTATAGTTTCTAGCATTCTTTATTAATTTACAAAAGTAAATATGTCGAAATCCGAATCTAAAAAAGACATTAAAGGAGATGAGGAAATCCCATTAAATGTTGTGCTAAAATTCATTAAACCATTTAATGGCGATAGAGACAAATTAACAGCTTTCCTAAGAAACTGTGATAGCGCAATATCCTTGGCGTCTTCTCAACAGGAAGAAGTCGTTTTTAAATTTGTTCTAAGTCAATTGGAAGGCAAGGCAGAGACCGCGTGCTCTATTAAAGATTTTGAAACATGGCCATCGCTTAAAAATCAGTTTGGTGAACGTAAACACTATGCTCATCTACTCACTGACTTGCAAGACTGTAGGCAAGGAAATCAAGAGCCCGTTAGCCAATTTTCTTTGAGAGTAGAAACCTGTTTGCAAAAACTTCTCACAGAAGTAACTGTTTCTAATACAAGGAAGACCGAACTTCCGGGCAGATTAGCCGCGATGGAAGACCTCGCACTCCATACATTTATATTAGGTTTAATCCCTAGAATCGCTAATATTGTGAGATGTAGAGATTACAAAACTTTAAATGATGCCATTAATGCTGCGATATCCGAAGAGAAAATACAGCAGTTCTCTTATCGCAACTTCAACAGGCAGAAAATTACTGAATCCTTTAATAAAAGAAATGATACAAATAATACATCTCAAGCAAAAGTTTTTATTAAAAGTAACAATTCCAGTCAACCCAATACTTCTTACAATGATTCTATGTTCTGCAGATACTGTAAAAAGCCAGGACACACTCTTGAGTATTGCAAATTGCGTGATTTCAACAATAAAAGATTTTCAAATGGCCCTCAGCCATTTACTCCATTTAAACCTTCGTCCTTTAATAACAGACAAACAGGCGTTAAGCCAGGATCTCGTGTAAACTTCACTGATAATTATGAGGAAGAAGGCAGAGATGAAGTTGACGAATCCATTAATAATATCAATTTAAACTAAATAATGTCCCGTTTAAGTATCGCACGGGGCAAACCCCATTTAATCAAGCCGATACTACCCCTTTTATCAAGACCAATGGACAGGGTAACCAGCCCCAAACTCACGGTCTTTCCAAAAGTAGGACCACGCCGCAGGGTAACCAGCCCCATAAGGAAGGTCTGAACTCTTTTAATAGTAGGATCACGCCGCAGGGTAACCAGCCCCATAAGGAAGATCTGAACTCTTCTAATAGTAGGATCACGCCGCAGGGTAACCAGCCCCATAAGGAAGGTCTGAACTCTTTTAATAGTAGGATCACGCCGCAGGGTAACCAGCCCCATAAGGAAGGTCTGAACTCTTTTAATAGTAGGATCACGCCGCAGGGTAACCAGCCCCATAAGGAAGATCTGAACTCTTCTAATAGTAGGATCACGCCGCAGGGTAACCAGCCCCATAAGGAAGGTCTGAACCAACAATCCAATTGTAAACCTGAAAAAGAACTTAAAATATATGAAATCCTTACCCGAGAGAGATACTTACCTTTCATTAAACTACAAACCCTTGTAAATAAAAATCCACTTACCTTCTTGATAGATTCTGGAGCAACACTTTGCGTCTTGAAAAAGAAAAGTGTAACAAGTACTCTGCAATTAGCAGATAGTGATGTTGCAATTAAAGGGATAGATACAAAAAATAAAACTTTGAAAAGTGTAGGAAGTTTTAAACTACAACTACAGTTCAATAAAAATTTAACTATAACCCATCCTTTTCAAATATTTGAAGATATAAACCTACCTTATGATGGTATAATAGGTAGCGACCTGTTCACAAAACATAAGTGTCGCATTAATTATCAGACCGACTCCTTAGAAATAAATAATCATTATATTAAACTATCCTTCGATGAACCAACATATGTCATTGAACCTCGTACCGAAACAGTAATAGAGTGTTCAGTGAAAAACCCTGAATTGAAAGAGGGAATGATATTAGATCAACATATTTCCGATTCCCTTCTTATATCAAATTGCCTTGTTAAAGTAAAAGACAATAACAGAATTAATTTGACAATTGTTAATGTATCCGAAAAACCAGTTCACTTAAATGCTAACCTCATGCTTACTTTAAGTCCACTTGACCTTACTCAATGTAATATAACACAACATAATAGTTTAATTAACAGCCTTGAAAGATCCCGGCAATTATCCGAACTCTTGCGAACATCTCATTTAAATGAGGAAGAATTACATTATCTTAGTGAAATATGTCATCAGTACTCTGATATATTTCATCTACCAGGAGACCAATTAACCTGTACAGATGTAATTCAACACGAAATAAAAACTAATTCCTCACAACCAATTAATGTAAAATCGTATCGATTTCCAGAAATACACAAAGAAGAGGTTAAGTCCCAAATAACCAAAATGTTAGATCAGCAAATTATTAAACCATCAAAATCCCCATGGTCATCCCCTATTTGGATAGTGCCCAAAAAGGATGACTCCACCGGTCAAAAGAGGTGGAGAATAGTAATTGATTATAGAAAATTAAATGATATTACTATTGGTGAAAATTATCCAATTCCCCAAATTAATGAAATCTTAGACCAACTAGGTCAAAGTAAATACTTTACAACCCTAGACCTAGCATCCGGTTTTCACCAAATTCAAATGTCTCCAGAAGACGCACCAAAAACCGCATTCAGTGTACCCCAAGGACACTTCGAATTCAAGCGGATGCCGTTTGGTTTAAAAAATGCACCCGCAACCTTCCAAAGAACAATGAACACTGTTTTGTCTGGGTTACAGGGTGTACATTGCTTTGTATACCTAGATGATATCGTTATATACTCTCATGATTTATCTTCACATATTAATAAACTTATTCTTGTCTTTGAAAATTTGAGAAAATTCCGCCTTAAACTTCAGCCGGACAAATGTGAATTCCTACGGAAAGAAGTCGCCTACTTAGGTCATGTAATAAGTAGTGAAGGCGTTAGACCTAATCCTGACAAAATAAAAGCTGTCGTAGATTTTTCTGTTCCAAAATGCGCTAAAGACATAAAATCGTTTTTAGGTTTAGCGTCATATTATAGAAGATTTATACCAGAATTCTCAAAATATGCTAAGTCCCTTACTAACCTTCTAAAAAAGGATATTCCATTTAACTGGACCAATAATCAACAATTATCGTTTGAGCAATTGAAAGAAAAATTGGTAACTGCACCAGTCCTTATTTACCCTGATTTTACTAAACCTTTTATTTTAACTTGCGACGCCTCAAATTACGCCATTTCAGCTATATTATCCCAGGGTGTAATTGGTAAAGACCAACCAATCGCCTTCGCGTCAAGGACACTTAATAAAGCAGAATGTAATTATAGTGTCACTGAGAAAGAATGTCTAGCTATAGTTTACGGAACTAAAACATTTCGTCCTTATCTTTTCGGCCGTCAATTTAAAATATTGACAGACCATAAGCCCTTAAACTGGCTTTTTAACTGCAAGGATCCTGGCTCTCGATTAATCCGTTGGCGCTTAAAACTAGAAGAATATAATTATGAAATTCAATATAGAAAAGGTAAGACAAATACTAATGCTGATGCTCTTTCGAGATACCCAATAAATCCTTTACGAAGCGTAGAGGAAACCCAGACAAATAAAACATTATCTAATAATCATCCAATAACTAATCCTGATAATGTGTCCACTAACCCTGACCAAATACCTACTGATGACGTCCCTCCTTCGCAATCCTCGCCACAATTAAATCCTGGAATCTTAGACTTACCTGATGATTTTATCCTCCCTGAAAACCTGGAACTCCCTGATGACTTTAATATACCTACTCCTCAATCCAGTGAAGTCATTGATGATGATGATACGTATTCCAAATGCCTGAAAACTATAAATAATAGATTAGTGACATTTGATACTAAAATTCTCGAACATAACGAAAATCTCTTAAAGACCAAATCAAAACATATTGTAATACCTACTTCAATCGACTTTGACGAATCCAATCGTTATGTATCTGAAATTATCGGAAACATGACTGAAAGTAAAGAATTCCTTACACTTGAAAGAACTCTATATTCATTTTTGATATCTGAAAAAGAGGATACTACTTATTATTTTTTATTCACTAAAGTATATCATTATGACACGACCACTTATGATGATATTTTCAAAAGCCTAAAGAATTTAAAAAACTATATTTTATCTGCAAATGTAAACGAGTTAAGCATCACGGATTTTAGAAATCCATTTGATAGCCACAGTTTTATAAAGGTACACAATATAATCACGTACCTATTTCATAAAACAAGTGTAACCATTAATATTTATAAAAATATTATAATGTACCCAACTATGAGCGAGATTGCTAAAATTATGCGTGAAAATCACGATATCCCCATTTCAGGTCACTTAGGTTCTAATAGAATGTTAAAAAGAATCCAAGAAAAATATTACTGGCGAAGCATGCGTAGTGATGTTGAAAATTATGTCCGTAAATGTGTGTCCTGCCAAGCTAACAAAGCACTACGTCAAACCAACCGTGCCCCCATGCAGATCACCACAACGTCAACACAGCCGTTTGAACGCGTTGCTTTAGACATCGTGGGTCCGCTTCCTGAAGTTGGTATCGCTAAATTAAAGTTTATTTTAACATTGCAGGACGACTTGACAAAATATTCAGCTGCTTATCCTATCTCTAATGCTACCGCAGAGGAAACCTCTGAATGTCTAATTCATTTTATCGCTCAATTCGGTATTCCAAAAATAATCCTAACCGATCAAGGTACGAATTTTACGGCCGAACTATTCAAACAAACTTGCACCTTTTTAAAAATTAAACAGCTCTGGTCTACCCCTTATCACCCACAAACACAGGGAGCCCTTGAAAGAAGCCACTCAACTTTAAAAGAATATCTTAAATCTTTTGTGGATGAAAATCAAACTAATTGGCCCAGATATGTCTATACAGCCATGCTCACTTATAATACAACGGTTCACAGTACCACAAATTTCACCCCTTATGAACTGGTATTCGGTCATAAAGCACTTATACCTTCATCCATTTACGATTCCGCCTTAGAATCTACATATAATAATTACGTTAGGATTTTACAACAACGTCTACGAATTTCTAGAGAGAAAGCTATAGAAAATATACTGAAATCAAAAATAACCTCCAAAACATATTACGATAAGCATACCAAACCAGTGAAGTACAAAGCAGGTGATATGGTATACCTCAAAAATCACTTACGACTCCGTAAAGCTTTATCACCAATTTGGAAAGGTCCCTATAAAGTAATTAAAATAAATGGAAATAACACACTTACTTTATTAATTAACCGTCGGCATGTAAAACATCACTATGATGAAGTTAAACTTGCTGAAACAAATGATTAGTTTTTTTTTATCTTTGTATTTAGATAGTAGATTAGTTCTATAACCTAGAATATTATTTCAGGATCGCCTCGGCGTGTATCTCCGTTATCTCAGCCGATGTTATAGAACCCATTAAAGAAAGTACTGGAATCTATTTTGACCCTGAGGGAACTTTGAAAATCTCTAATAATTATCTCCACATATTAGTCCCGATTGACATTGGGTATATACAACCTCATATAGAAAATATTAAGTCCGCCTTAGGAACTGCTAGATTTCTTTGCCAACAGAATGAATTAAGTGTTTCAAAATGCCATAACTTTCTACAACCTTTAAAATCTCGCCTTGATAGTATACTGAAAGACTACAGTGCTATATCTCATCTTATTCCCGATAGAGATAAGAGATCTGCGTGGTTTGCTGGTATCGGTTCTTTTTTCAAACAAGTAATTGGCACAATGGATGAGGACGACTCAATTAAGTATAATTCTGCAATTCAACACTTAGAAAATAATGATAAGAAACTTTCATCTTTCTTAAAAGATAATATTTTGATGACTAATACAGCATTACAAAATTATAATGAAACACTTAAGATAATCAAAACCAATGAAGCTCGATTAGGCAATGCCATTGAAAATTTATCTGCTGTATTAAACAATGTATCTAATATACCTAAAGAATTATATATAGAATCTAAAATGAATGAAATATATAATGAATTGTTTTCTAGTTTACTAACTTTATCTTTTAAACTTGATGATATTATTAACGCTATAATGTTCACTAAGAGTCATTCTATACATCCCTCTATCTTAACCCCTAAACAACTCTATGAAGAGTTAATACATAGTTTTAAAGATTTACATAAGGATAGTGTACTACCTATTAGTTTAAGTTTAGATACTATCCATATGTTAACCGACTTAGCACAACTATCGTGCTATTTTATAAATAGTAAAGTAGTGTTTGTTATTAAAATTCCCTTAGTACATAAGTCAGAATACGTTTTATATAAACCTATCTCTGTACCTATCCCACATGATGTGGACCAGCCTCATTCCTATGCTATGATTATACCTCATTGTAATCATATAGCTATAAGTAAGGATAAAATAACATATGTATGCCTCCAGGAACTAAGTAAATGTGTTAAAACTGTTAATCAGATTTATATTTGTAATAATATCGATGTATATTCAATTCAAAATATGCCTACTTGTGAAACAGAAATGATAAGTAAAATTATAAATAAATTGCCTGAACAATGTGAAACTAAATTAATTCATGGGAATATAGATATTTGGCAAGAATTAAAAAACAATAAATGGTTATTTGTTAAATCAGAACCAACTAAACTTACCATTGAATGTAATTCACAGATAACAGAGTATAAACTATTAGGTACTGGTGTAATCAGTCTAGAACCGGAATGTAAAGCTTATTGTAAAGATAGGGAACTTCTATCTAAACCTTATTATAAAATAGTTATTAAACCTATCATTTCTGATTTTAATCTTATCAGTGATCCTTGTTGTGACATAGATAAATTCAAGTTAGTTAAACCTAAATTAAAACCTTTAAAGTTAAATGACGTACATCTTGAAAAACTTGTAACTGTTTCAAATTATCAATTAATGTCAGATATTGACAAAATTATTAATGAACCTAGCCCATTCATAAAATATGAATCTCATTATCCAATTATTACTTATTGTATAATCATTCTATTTATAATTTTTATATCATATAAAGTTTGTAAAAAGTTCGGTAAATGTCCAACTTTCAAAACTAAGAATGAATCTAACAGTTTAGCAGATGAACCTCAGGAATTAGAAGAAATTCCAGCTCCAAGACTTCGCATATCTCCCTGAAACTTATGTAAAAATATATAAGTTTCATCTTGTTGGGGGGGTTGTTACATCCCTATTCTGTATTAGTAAATGCTGACACTATTGCATAGTCAGCACTGGCCCACCAAGAAGTTGTTTTGCTCGTTGGTTTCCGTCCAGTTCGGGTTTGGCATTCAATGAGTTGGGACGTATACCGAATTTTCCCCAAATATATTGTATACTAATTAGGAAGTATAAATAAATCTTTTTTAAAAAGATTCGGGACTTTTCCATTCTAACAGAACGTGTCAGTTGTCGACCTCACTGTCCGCCTGGGCAAGCCCGCCAGCTACGATGCTATCAAACAGAAGGTCAAGGAGGCAGCTAACGGCCCCCTGAAGGGTATCTTGGACTACACTGAGGAGCAAGTAGTGTCATCTGATTTCATTGGTGATACCCACTCGTCTATCTTCGATGCCGCTGCCGGTATCTCTCTCAATGACAACTTCGTCAAGTTCATCAGCTGGTACGACAACGAGTACGGATACTTCAACCGCGTTATCGATCTCATCAAGTACATCCAGACCAAGGATTAAATGTTAGATTGTGTAGAGATAAATGTTGTTATGAATGTTTAAGAATATGATTTTGTCGACTAGATCGACTTTTATAATTTAAACTTAAGTATAGCGGACAAATCTAAATTGTTATTCAACCACTTTGATAGTGGTTTAATATATATATATACATTATCACATTTATGTATTTAATGCAGTATCGCAATTAAATCAGAATTCAATAAAAAAGTTACTTTTGTTTCGTAGTTTGTTTGTTTTGTGTTAGGCGTCATAGTCCCACTGCTGGGCCTTCCCCAAATCCATCCAGGTATTTATTTCCTGATCCACCTCGAACCAGCCCTTGCAGTAGCCTTGAGCCTTGGTTCGAGGCTTTTTTGAGATAATGTTTGGCGTGTCATCTCATCACCTCTTTCTGGCCTCAATTTATAGATACAAAACCTATTTAAAATTTTGCAACCATGTACTACTTGTATGTATTCAAACCATAGGCCAAATTACATATGAAATAAACATTTATTAAATACATTTCTCTAAGAAAACTAATCCATTAAATCAATCTGCGAATCTATCTTTCAATATTTAACCTGCATGATAGTATATTAATTAAGTTAAACTAATCTAGGTATCAAAATAATGCCTATTCCCAGGCGCCCTATAATTTTATTACCGGCGGTTCCAAATTAAAAAATCCCAAGCCAAGTGCGTGTCGTACTCGCACACAAAGGGTTCCTTAACATTATCGCAAAAATTGTATAGGAGCCTCACTTATATATTTATTTTATTCTGTTTTTAGTATTTGTTGTCATAGCGGCAACAGAAATACATCATCTGTGAAATTTCAATTGTGTAGCTATCAACTGCAATGCCAATGTAACGTGTTTTCTCTTCGGGAACAATAAAGCACCAAATACTGGAATATACGTTTATTTTGTGAAACCCTCGAAACACGTCACAAATAAAAAAGTAAAAATATATATATAGGATCGCTGGTTGCAGTTGGCTGGCCAAATCTTTCTTTGTTCAAAATTTATCAACAATATCAATACATATAATATATCTGTAGAAAAGTTGTATTTGTACATCGAAAATATTTTCAAAAAAAATAGCCAGGGTGTTAAAGGATAACCAACAGAACCCATTGCCAGCATTTTTGGAAAAAAATTCTGTTTGTCTGTTTATCTGTTCGTCTGTTTATTTGTGCTCGAATCACGTAAAATGTACGAAACCACTGTATTTATTACTGCGCAACCATTTTAGCCAACTTCAGGGCGGCCAAGAAGTTTGGCGAGAACTATTATAGGTAGGGGATGTCCACTCTATCTATACTTCGAATCAACGACTTACCTTCAAGAGCTATTTCATAGGTGGCTAGAGTAAAATAGTATATTATCCATAACATAAATACTAGGAACAAACACAAATTTGTAGTACCTACAACAAGGCTCAAGAAAATAGGTGGCTCGTTTAGATGTCAATGTGTGTCCTTTTATAATAAGCTTCCAAGCCACGTACTCGTACAAGGTCTAAGTGTTAATAAATTCAAATCAATCATTAAACGTAAGTTGTGCCAGAAAGCGTTTTATAACATTAAAGATTACGTTGAGGACAAAAAGGCTTGGGACTGAGCTGCGCCAATTAATTTATATATTTTTTTAATTTAGTTTCTTTTTTATTTATTTGTTTTGCCAAACCAACTAAATACACACAAGTACATTCATAATAATTATCATTAATAAATATAATAGCACTGCATGCATCTAAATTATAGGTAAGCACAGCAATTTATTTAGAACTCACTATACAATAATAATTAGCATTATGGTGGATAACAATAATATCGTACATATCAATAATCGATTACAATTATAATCATATAGAACCCTAAATTAAATTATATTAAATCAAACTAAATTAAATCAAACCAAATCAAATCAAACTAAACCAAATTAAATCAAATTAAATCAAACCAAATCAAACCAAATCAAACCAAATTACATTAAATCAAATCAAACTAAACCAAATCAAATCAACTCAAATTAAATCAAATTATATCAAATTTATTTTGCACCGTGAATTTAGTTTTTTTTTAATTTTTCTTGCAATGACAAAAACATTTACTTTTTAAAGTATTATATTACTTTATTTTAATTATTATGAATGTGAAAACTATGTGGATCATTCTTTTTTTTTATTTTTATTTATCTTAGTTAGTTTTTAATCATGGTCTGGCAGTTTGAGTATTTATGCGGCTTACCCAAATGTCCTTTCTTTGGTATTGTTCGTCAATTCGTTGAGCTCCTTAACTTCTGAGTTGAGCTGCACGCTTATTGACAAATGCGTGCACTGACTGGACAGCAGCCGTATTGCGTAAGTGCGCAAAGAAGTTAAACTCTATCCAACCGACCAAATCGGCCAATCACACAAAGACATCGCGTTCGATTTGGTCGGTTGGATAGAGTTTAACTTCTTTGTGCACTTACGCAATACGGCTGCAGGTCCACTCATTCTGGCTGGTTCTTTCCATAAAAGACATTTCAGACATCAGTCTACATGGTCTTCACATGATCTAGATTTTGTCTGAACTTTAAAAGAGACTGTGGCCTCTGAGTTTGTTTCGGCCTTTCTTCTCAGAGTAGTCAGACAGGAAATGCCGACCTCATCTAGTTTTAAAAAATATGATCGACATGTAAAAGTAAAAGTGTATGTACAAACCAACTTACAGAAATAAAATCATTTATCATTTATTATGCAACTAGTGAATAAAGGACGGATTTAAAGCGAGGGCCTTAGATGAATCACGAGCAAGTAAAGGATTCTAACGACTGAATCACGACCGTAGATTCAAGTGTTGGAATCATGAGCGACGCGACGCGGCCCTCGATATAAATCCGTTTTATTCAAGAGTTACATACTATATTTTATACCATGACTATGAGAAAAAGAAAGATTTAAGCGAATAGCACAAGGAATATTATGAGTAATAAATAAATGGTTTATTACCTTCAAAATTTACAAGAAATGTGAAACCCTGACCTCTGAGCTAGGTAACAGCACCTGTGTTTCAGGCGCCAGTGACCACCTCCGTTACGTTACATAATTATATTTAACTAGCACTCCGCCCGCGACTTCGTTCGCGTGATTTCGTTTATCCTATTTTTTTTTCTCATATGCAGTTAGTGAAGGTGACCAAAAATAAGCTATTCTTAAATCAAAAAAATAAGAATTGGGTATTGTAGATATACAGGGTTTATTGGATTGGGTCGATTCGTTATTTGACTTAAATAATCATGAATTTTAGGTTACCGCCACAAAGTAAAATCCTCCCCTAAAAACATATCAACCCCTTTTTGCCCAGTTGAGGGTCGAGTTAGAGAACTCATGATGTGCAGTGCATCCTCCGATTGCAAAGCATGATTTTCTTCTTGTTTACGTTTTTTTAGTTCGCTTTTTAAGCAGCCGGGTTTTTTGTGTATTTGAATTAACTTTTTATTCACTGTTTTCAGTGAATAAAATAAGCTCTTTAGAGGAGGAGTGGTATAAATAATAATTCGGGACCTAATGCACGAGACAAAAAAGAAACGTTTTAATATCACTTTAAATGAGAAGCTTAATAACTTCAAATTTGTACTTTCTGTCATCACAAGTTGAAGTCAATTTGTGATGACAGAAAGTACATTGTTAGATTGTTGTTTTTACAATTTTACAATAGGTTTAAGTACCTACATACTTTGTATTGATTTGTGACTGCCTATGTACTGAAACTATTTACCTCGAAATTATAGCAATTTGTGTTTTGTTGACCTTACGCAATATGGTTTGGAGCCGCTGGGAACAATTTTAGTATTTAATCACTATATGGATTGAAATAATTTGGAGCTCTTGGGAATAAGACAAAATAATCTCTTTAGAGTATTGACTCTTCTAGGGATTACGAATAAAAAAATAAAAAAAAACATTTATTTCAGGTCTTAAACCCATATCAGACAATATCTTTAAATTATTCAATCATAAATACAAAATCACACAGATAAATACAAACAAATAAATACAACATCAATACATCAAATAAATTCAAATTCCATAATAATCATAATTATTAATTACAGTAGTGTCTTACGTGCGACACTATATGTAACTTGTCTGTCACAACAGTGTCGCACATAGGACAGTCCAACCTATTTGCTATCATACTCAGAACGGTATTGGAGCTGTCCCGCACTCTTCGCACAAGACACGCTTACGCATAGTCGCATGAAAACAGTCCGTGCGCGCCCATGCGAACATACCCGAAGCGCTGCAGTAGCGAGGCGACCCAAAACCGCCCTGAAAGCATTGTTAAATTGAATGCGGAGGGTGTGGTAGCTTTTCTGTTTTGATTATTGTGATATCTATGCCATAATATAAAAAAAATACTACATATTCCACTCAACTTGTCAAAAACTCAAATCACATCTAAGTACGTCTGTAATAGTCAACTAATATCGTCAAGGTACTTACTATATTGAAAAAAAAAACATTAATAAAAGAGCAAGATCTCAGAAATATCAGTCGTTTCTCTTTCTACACAAAATGAGTGGGTTTGTGTAGTGTTAATAAATATGTACTTTGAGCGTATGCATTCTTACTACCTTGGGCTGATGGCCAATTAAAAGCTATCAAGTACTATGGATACGCAAAAACATTACTTACCTTTATTCAACTCTGAGCACTGAGTTTTAATTAAATAATCCACGCTTAATTAATAAATATAATAGTCTAAGAGCTGGTCGGCCTGGTCGCCACCTTGAGTGGGTCTTATAACCACGTACGTTTACACATACTAGGGTTTAATTGTAATGGTACAGATTATGTGATCTATTAGATAATGGATCAAATTCTGGAAAGGAATCAAATGGAAGGATCAAATTCTGGGAAGAAGAAGGCAGTCAAACTTTAATCTTAGTAAAAAAAGATTAACGTGTTTTTGTAATTTTCGAAAATCAACGCCTAAAGGGGTAAAAATGGGTGACCAAGTTTTAAGAGGAGATATTACTGCTTGAAGCAAGCAGTAAAATTTGCTGGCTCAAACTGGCTCTAAAATATACAAACAATTTAAAAGTTAAAAATGCATTTCATTTCATTTATAAATTAAACCATATTGGGGATTCAGGGTGAATAAAAACCTGGTTTGTATGAAAAATCTCATTCTTTCGATTTAGAAACGTAATTCAAATACTGAATTAGATAAACAAAAATGTGTTATGTAATAAAGATTGTAATGATTAGTTTTCCAACACTACTCTCTAAAAGTGTTCCGCGCGGACGAAGTCGCCGGCGAAGTGCTGAAATATTTTCGGCAACTTTCGAATTTTATGGACCTGTTTTCTCTGTTACAGGAAGCTTTTGCCCAGTGTAGCTTGATCTCAATCCCTCTTTTCCAGCACGCATCATCTTTGAAAAGGGTGCCATAGCGACATCCATGCTTATAGGCGGATCCCCATATATCGTTCCCTTACCAAACATATTTCTAAACATCAATATTGTAAGAGCTAACAGTTTCATTGAGGAGAGTCTCGATGCCTCCGCCGCCTTGTTTTCTAAAACAAACACATTATTTAATTGTATCAATCTATAAAAACAAATCTGTTCATTAAAAAAATATATAATACTAGCTGTCCCGGCAAACTTTGTTTTGCCATAAAAACACCTAATATGCATCTACCCTAACTACCCTACTCTACATACGCTACCTAACCCTACATTTTTTTTTTTTTTTTTGTTTCACTCGGAAATAATGCATTACGCATACCCGCCCATCGGGGGATGGGGGGCTATGTGGGACTCCCCGGGCTGACTGACCCGGTATACCCACTAAAATAACCCAGCGGCACTCCCGCATCGTCTGAGTGGAGGAGGACTGGGAAACCGGCACAGCCTTTACTTCCAGTCCTCCGCCGACAACCGCCCGCCTTTATAGCGGGGCCTTCACGCCCCTCTCTTAGTGGAGGGGCCCGGGTACGACCGCAAGTGCCCGGCCGTTCCCGCCCGACGAGGGTGGTGATTGGTGCAATGCGGACGAAGGCGCCCCGCACCATTCGTCCGCTAATCACCACCAGGAGGAGGGAGGAGACGATTATACAACCGCCTTCTCCCCCCCCTTCTCGCCTGCGGAGCGGCGGCGCGAGAGGATCGTCCTCCCGCGCACGCTCCGCCGCCTCCTTTTGCGACATCACGACCTCGCAAAAGGAGGCAACCGCCGCCCAGGCCTCCTCACTCCCCAGCATGGAGTTGACCACGCCGGGGAGCGAGAGGTCTTGCCCGATCACACTTGTTAGGGCACGGCGCAGCTCAGCCCAGGCTGGGCACACCTCTAGGGTGTGCTGCGCCGTGTCCTCTTCCGCGCCGCAGTCGTGGCACGCCGGGATTTCCTCCCTCCGGATCCAGTGCAGGTGCGTTCCGAAACAACCATGTCCGGACAACACCTGCACCAGACGGAACGAGAGGAAACCGTGTGGCCACTCGAGCCAGCCCTGCAGGACTGGACCGAGCGCATCCAGCGTCCGGCGGCCAAAGGCGGCGGTGGCGAGGTCCTCCGTCCAATGGAGGAAGATGGCGTCCCTCGCCTCCCGCCGCACGGCTTCCCGCTCTTCCGCGGCGGGGCGCTCACCCAGCGCCTTCCGCCGCGCCGTCCACTCGTTCACTCTGGCGAGCACCCATGCCTCCAACTCCCTGGGATGGGTGCCCGCCAGAGCGCACGCCGCCGAGTAGCCCACTGAGCGGTAGGCTCTCGCCGACCGCTGTACAATGGCCCTTTGAGGCCTACGGATGGCGGTTGCATTCTCCCTCCTTTGGAGGGAGTCCGCCCAGATGGGTGCCGCGTAGAGCGCCATGCTCTTTAAGATGCGTCATATAGGCGCCGGCATCTGTCCTTGGGCCCTCCCAGGTTTGGGAGGAGCCATGAGAGGGCGTCCGTACCTAACCCTACCTACCCTACCCTACTTACCCTAACCTACCTACCCTACCCTACCCTACATACTCTACCTACCTTACCCTATCTATCCTACCCTACCTACCCTACCCTATCCTACGTACCCTACCTTACCTTTATTTTTCTTACGAACCTACTCCAAACAATAACAAACACAACAAAAAAAGAATAAGCGAAATCGGTCCAGCCGTTCACTCGTGATGCCGTGACCAAGAGAAGTAACGATTCATTTTTACAAGCTTTTAATTCACTTGCAATGTAAAATGTATGTATGTTTGTATATATGTATGTAATTATGTAAGTGTGTTTGGGTCAAATTTTGCAACTTAATTTTAAAGTAGTTATCCTCCAACGATTAAGATGAAATTTTGCATATACGTTTAGTTTGGATGACAATGCATGGTTAAATAAGTGACGTCATTCTAAATCCAATATGGCGGACGGCCCAAGATGGTGCACTAGTTATATTTCGTGCACTGCCATGATATGGGTATCAAATGAAAGGGTTTGTTGAGAAGAATACGAAAAAAGCCTGTTTTTTTGTAATTAATAAATTTTATATATACAGATAGATATATAGATGTATAGATGTCATGGACCAAGTGATTAATCAGGGCACTGTGTATAATTCCCGAGCATTATGAATCTAGTTAAGTCAAAACGGGGAATGTAATGAATACTGATTTAAACTTCTATATTTATCACATTGTCTGGTCATTATGAATATTTCTACTTAACGGTTTGGCAATTCGATAATTATGGTCCACTAGCAGTGTCCGTCGCTTCGTTTCCGTCTGCCTACACTACCCTACCTACCTACCCAACTTACCTACCTGCACAGAATATTATTTACTCGAGGGAAAAGAATATCGACTGCATACAAAAAAAATAAAAGACTGTTTCACTGCACGCCATCTAGTAGCACTCCAGAACACCACACCGAAACGAAAACATAATAAAAACCGGCCAAAAGCGAGTCGGACTCGCACACGAAGGGTTCCGTACCATTAATGCAAAACACTGCAAAAAAATCACGTTTGTTTTTATGGGATATATATAAAGGGCCCCTTTATTTATTTTGAAGTGAATATACAACTAAACATTCTGTGAATATTTCAAGCGTCTACCGTTATTTATTAATATCGAGCAAAAAACTACCAAAAAATCAAGTTTGTTGATATGGAGGATTATGGGAGCCCCAAATAATTTATTTTATTTTAATTTTATAATTATTATTTTTTGAAGTAAATATACAATTAAACATTCTGTGAATATTTGAAGCGTCTACCTGTTGCTGTTATTAATATCGAGCAAAAAACGGCAAAAATATCATGTTTTCTGTATGGGAGCCACCCTTAAATATTTATTTTATACTGTTTTTAGGGTTCCAAAAACAGAATAAAATAAATATTTAAGTGGGGCTCCCATACAACAAACGTGATTTTTGTGCCGTTTTTTTGCGATAATGGTACGGAACCCTTCGTGCGCGAGTCCAACTCGCACTTGGCCGGTTTTTTAGTATTTTTTGTTATAGCGGCAACAGAAATACATCATCTGTGAAAATTTCAACTGTCTAGCTATCACGGTTCATAAGATAAAGCCTGGTGACAGACAGACAGACAGACAGACGGATCGCGAAGTCTTAGTAATAGGGTCCCGTTTTTACCCTTTGGGTACGGAACCCTAAAAATACCTATCCATAGCTGGGACTCGAAACTGGAACCTTGGGCATAGTAGGCCACCGCGTTTATCATTACGCTATCGAGACGGGCAGTAGCGGCGGCAAATTTACGAACCGAACCACATTGCACACACGTCAACGTCATCATTGACATTAGTAGTATAATTAGATACATAAAACCTCATAAAACGTATTTTTTTTGTCTCGTGCATTAGGTCCCGAATAATTATTTTACTGTAGCCACATCCTGAAATAGCCCTTGAAGGTAATTCGTTGATTCGACACAGTATACATATACAAACAGTATGGAAACTACCTACAAACGCTCGAAACGGCACACTCACACAAACATGCGCACCGACGAGTCCCGTCGTTCGTCCATATTTATAGTGTGATATAGAGTTGACACCCCCTGCCTATACATAAAACCTCAACCTGGTTCTCGCCAAACTTCTTGGCCGCCCTGAAGTTGGCGAGATTTACTACTGCACAGCCATTGTAGTCAACTTCAGGGTGGCCCCGAAGTTTGGCAAGAGCCTCCTACCCTACTTAACTTGCTATGCTTCCTACCCTTCCTACCTCCCATTTTTTTTTCAAGTGCCATTCTTCCACGGAGAATCTTAACACCGCCATTCAGAAAATGACATCAAATGCACAAGGCCACCTATCGAATATGGAGTTCAACTGTCCGAGTCTCTGAATTGCGTGTGTTATGATATTTTACTTCTTGAACACTTTTAATTGATTTAACTTTTGATAGAGTGAACCGATTTTGATGAAACAAAAACTAAGTAATACTTCAAATTACGCATAATTTTTATGTATAAAAGTTATCTACATTGTTCTCATACATTTTACGTGATGCGTGCACAAACAAACAGAAAAGCAAATAAACAGACAAACAGATATTTTCGATGTACAAAAACGACTTTTCTACAGATTTATTATATGTATTGATTGATAGGAACAAACAACCAACGTAAATAAGCTGCAATAAATAATCTATATGAAGGACGTCAGTTGCAAAAACAAAACGTCGAAAATACTTCTGCACTAACACAAAACAGAATGCCGCGCGCATGCACCGTATGGACCGGTACTGCCAACGACTCCGCCCACTCTAATGCGTTATTCGAGCACAAACATTATGAATTTAGGAAACATTATTATTAAGGATGTTATGATTTTATTTTTGTATAATTTTACATGGTTCAAAAGCATATAGTTTATCTGTTTTACACAACTAACAACGTTATTTAAGTAATTTTTCAATGGCATTTGTACAAAGTTTACTATTCCAAGTACATTTTATAAGTTGGTCGACTATAAATAATAAACTTGTAAAGCTTACTTAGCTGTGCTAGTTTTCCTTTTAATTTCGTTATATATACTACTGTCGTGAAATTTTTCACATTGCCAAAAGCAACCATTTCGCTGGCAGGCTTGCCCACTTACACAGGCTTAATTTTACGCAAACGAATAGAAAAATCGTTTAACAGACCCGTAATATTTTTGAATGACTTATCCAACGATACCCCACACCATGGGATAGACGAGAAAAACCAATGTCAACATTAAAATCATTTTAAAAAAACACATCCATTTATTACCCGGCCCAATAACTATTGGGCATTATTCAGAAAGCCCAGTCAATTTCATTATATCAATAGATTTTTGTCATATTGCCTACTCATATTGAGCATTTTTCAAATTGCCGGGCATTATGAATAATGCCGTATTAATCACTTAGTCCATAACATTATACACAGGTTGACTTGAGAACCTCCTCCATTTACCGTTTACGAAACTCCTTTGCAAATTTTTAAAATAGATAGGAACGATACGGATTTCTTACATGTCAACGAAAGTCTAATTGTTCTCTAGCAGCTAATAATCTTTTACTGAATGCGAAAAAAACAACGTGACCCAAATTTAAATCTTGCAGTTATAAAGGCAACTGTATTCTTAGGGATTACTATCGATTCAAAATTGCAGTGGGGCGCGCACATTAGAACTCTTTCGGGTAGGTTAAGTTCAGCTGCATATGCAGTAAGGAAAATAAGGCAGTTAACCGATGTAGTCACAGCTAGGTTAGTATACTAGGCTTATTTCCACAGTATTATGTCTTATGGCATTCTGCTGTGGGGATCAGCAGCAGACGTTGACTCAATTTTCATCTTACAAAAGAGGGCAATCCGCGCGATCTATAAAATGGGTCCACGCGAGTCCCTCAGAGAAAAATTTAAAGAGATCGATATACTGACTCTACCTTCACTTTATATTTTGGAATGTATTTTGTATGTCCGCAAAAATCGAGGGCTTTTCAAAACTAGAAGTGACTTCCATAATTTAAATACACGCAGTAAGCATGAAATTGTAATAACCAAATTCAGATTAACGAAAACTAGCAAGTCTTTTCTTATAAACAGTATACGCTTTTATAACAAGTTGCCAAAGTCAGTTATAGAATTGACCGATGGAAAGTTCAAAAACTACATCAAATGTGTCCTTACTAAAAAAGCATATTATAAAATCAAGAACTACGTTGATGATAAAAATTTTGGCTTTAGCTCCTTCTGCGCATGCGGCTTCCCTGGTAACTCTTAAACGGCACAAATATGTGGATGTCTCTAACTATTTTCAATCTAATTTTTAGGGTTCCGTACCCAAAGGGTAAAAACGGGACCCTATTGCTAAGACTCCGCGATCCGTCTGTCTGTCCGTCTGTCACCAGGCTGTATCTCATGAATCGTGATAGCTAGACAGTTGAAATTTTCACAGATGATGGATTTCTGTTGCCGCTATAACAACAAATACAAAAAACAGTATAAAATAAATATTTAAGTGGGGCTCCCATACAACAAACGTGATTTTTTTGCCGTTTTTTGGTCGATAATAATAACGGCAACAGGTAGACGCTTGAAATATTCACAGAATATTTAGTTGTATATTCACTTCAAATAATAATAATTATTAAAATAAAATAAAATAAGGGGGGCTCCCATACAACAAACGTGACGAGTATGACTCGCACTTGGCCGGTTTTTCTTTTTTTAATTAGACTTTTTACAATGATTTCAATAATCTTTATAGCCCTTTGCTAAGAATAGTTACAGCACTAATAACAACATTTGTGCCACATGTTAAAATTAGTTTTGTTATATTTATTTTTTATTTTTGTATAGTTTCTTTTACCGATTGTTTTGTGAATGTGTGAACATTGTAGGCCTTCTAGATTTCTAGAAGCTTGTTAACATTTGATAACTGTTTATCTCGTTTATATTTTTTTTTTCTTACTACTTATTGTCGGGCCTACGTTGTCCCCCCATATCTACTAAGCACTAAATCATGGAAATATTGTAAAAACAAACCAATTTTTTTTAAAAGAGTAACCGTGCAGTTTCTTGCCGGTTCTTTTCCATAGGAAACGACCAACCCGAACCGTGCACATTTTGTCGGCGTTTTATAAGTGCCCATGTAGGCCTATGTGAAATAAAAAACATTTGATTTTTATTTTTACACATCGGTTAAAAATGAAATGATGTTCCGGTAAGAGCATCACTTGCGAACGTCTAAGAGCTGGCCTTATTTTCCTTACTTTTTTTTTAAAACTAACTTCTGCCATCGGCTACCACCCACGTGAAAATGATCTAGAAAAAAAAGAAGATAAAAAATATTCTATGTCTGTTATGGTCTGCCCATGTGCTAAGAGTCATCCAAATGCGTTCAGCCTTTAAGACATAAAAAGGTAACAAACAAACAGATAGACAGTGACGCGTTGTTAATTACGTTCCAGAAACCGGGTGTAAGTCTTCGATTCTCCAATCCTCATGTCATACTATACTGAAGTTTTCAGATAAAAATACACTGTTGGCTCTATAGTTACAATAAATACTTATATAAAATATGTACCTATTATTTAAGTGCTTGTACATTATAACTATAATGTATAAATACATGATATTATCTTACTAATATCTTACTTCTTGCTAATATTATAAATGCGAAAGTTTGGATGGATGTTTGTTACTCAATCAAGCCAGAACGGCTAAACGTATCTGGATGAAATTTGGCACACTACATAGATTATAGTCTGGAATAACATAATAGGCTACTTTTTAACCAGATAAACTCAGTATAATGTTTTCTTGGGATACTAAAAATCTTTTCAGGCGGGCGAAGCCGCGGGCCAAAGTTATCTTTAACGTGAAAGTTTGTGAGGATGGATGGATGGATGTTTGTTACTCTCTCTCGCAAAAACTGCTGAACGGATTTTGATGTAACTTAGCAGAAATATACATACATCAGAATAACACAGGTTAAAATTTATAAAGATATTGGGCGAAGTACTAATAACAGCAGGCGGAGCCGCGGGTGGCAGTTAGTATATCATAAAATGGCAATGCCCGAATCTAATAGAGGATAACTACCCAGTTAATAGGATATATAGGATGGACGTAACCTTACCAATCTGGCCATCTTTCTTCAGTCTGGTTTTTCCCTGCCCTCCATCGATATTGTCCATATAACTTCGATGAAGGAGCGCTGATATATTCATGTGATATAAATTATTATCCTGAAGACAGAACAAAAACAATGTAGGTGAAACTTCATACAGACCTTGGAAATGACTGAACTATTCCCGTATTATATTATCTGTGTCTGACACAACCTCTAACTGTTTTTATTGTCATCATCATTATTAACATTAACACTGAACCCACTGCCATACTTTGGTCTCAGCAGACCAAAGTACAGAACAGCTTCTACCCGGTTTGTTGCGTCCCTCAGATTCCCGTAACTATGACGATATCATCAAATACAGGTATTTTTTTAACTACGATAGTTTATGAATATCTTACTTAAACCACAAAGCTACGAAGAAATTTCGGAAGTCGGTCTGCAAAATTGGACTTGATCAAAAAATAATTATAAAAGAAAGAAAGAAAACATTTTTATTTGTGACCCGCACAGGAGACACGAGATAAAAAAACACAAACAATAATACAAAAATAAAAATAAATAAACCCGTGCGAGACCAAAAAGGCTTCTATCTCAGCATGTGCAACGATATTAAAAAGAAAATAACGCTGCGCTGATATTCTGATAGGGCCCACTACTACTACTAGGGCTATCTACTTATGTCAAAATTATTCATATGAAAAATTTATTGCAGTTCCTAGACAGTTAACGTATATCTCCCATACCTTCTGTTTTACCGCTAGGAAATATTTAAACAAGTTATAATATAAATACTGAAAGAACCTGTACAAGCTCTGTGCCTGCTGTAACTTCAGTAGTTGTAATTGATGTTTTCGATGGCACACATGAAATAATTGAAATCATATAAAATATTGCAACTCTGCTCTGAATTAACGACATTATAAATCGCACACAAGTCTCTTTAACTCTTCGTGTTCTAGTCAATAATAACATTTAACAGAGCTACCTATAGTTATATAGGGCCGATAGTGATTTGTTTGTTTGTTTTGTTGTTTTTGTTTTGTTTGTTTGTTATTGATAAACTCAACTCTTCCTATTGTTTTATTTGAGCTTTGTTAGCTCAATAAAACAATAGGAAAATCGAATAATGAATATGTAGAATCGCTATTATGGATTATTTTAAAATAACATGTTCGCGTAGTTTATAGAAAGAAAGAAAAGAAAGAAAATATATTTATTTGGCACAGACTAAAAGACACAACATAATATTATACATCAGATAAAATACAAATAAAATAAAATAAAAATAAACTCTGACGTAAGAAATTAGCAGGAAAGTGTGCCTCACGGCTGCGCCAAATAGGCTTAGTTCAGCAAAAATGCCAGACAACTAGTGCCTGACGCTGGTTTTCAACAGGACCTGATGTGTGAGGTGACCGATGTAAATCAGTTTTATACTGCAGCAAAGTGACGTGTGTATGTATACTTAAATATAATAAATTTGTATCCGTTAAAATAGTGAGGAATATGGGCATATGTACATAAATAGTGTGAAAACGAGTAGGTAATATTGCAAGAATAAAAACTACTAATTATGTGGGTAGATAAATACATCATATAATTGAGACATTTAGTGCGACCATATCCAATATATATTAGTATATGCATATCTAGCTTCCTTTGTGCTTCTACGAGATACTGCCGTAAGCGTCGTCTAAAAACGTGTATTGTGTTAATCACTCTAATCGGTGGTGGCAAGTTTTCCATATTTTGGAAGCCGCATAACGGAAGGTGCCTCTAAAAGCAGCTGTACCCTGAGACTGAGTCGAGAGTTGTTGTGAGCATTGTCTTCTACCGCATTCCCACCTACTCGCGACCCAACTTAGCTTGCCATGAAGGTAAGAAGGCAATCCGGCTTTTGATATATATATGCGAAGGCTATAACGGGCATCCGCTGGATACAAACCGCACAGGACCGGTTGATGTAGCGACACTTGGGGGAGGCCTATCCTAAGCCCTATTGTCCATCCGTTCTGCGATCAATGTGCCCTGCCCACTGCAATTTAAAAAAAGAAAGCAAGAAAACTGCTTGGGCAGTGGCGGACTAGCCATTCGGGAACCCAAAGCTGCTGAACAATAGCGGCCTCGGGTAATATAACGCAGAAAACATAAACAGAAATATCAGTTATTGCGACTTGTCCAAAAAATTTAGAGAATGAATAGATGAAGGAGGCAAGAGCGAGCCCGAAAATAAACACGCTGCCTCAGAAATGTTTGTTTTGCTACAGAAATACGAACTACTTTGTCGACTTGCAGATCCAGAAATTTAAAAAATACGAGAACATTAAGAGCAAGTGTGCGTGAAGCGAACTCGAAAATATTGGATTCGAACTTAAGACTTGGCTTGACTTGGCCACACAGACCAGAGGACTGGCGCAGACTGCTTCACCCTCTGACCCACACTTAGTTCACAACTACTCCTTTGCAATTTCAAGTTTCTAGACCCTGTAGATAGGATTTTTTTTAACCTCCGACGGAAAAAGAGGCGTGTTATAAGTTTGACGTGTGTATCTGTCTGTGGCGTCATAGCTCTTTAACGGATGGACCGATTTTGATTTAGTTTTTTTGTTGTTTGAAAAGGTACTTTATCGATAATGTTCTTAGCTATGTTTGATGAACCGGTTAAGCCGTTCAAAAGTAATGCCCATTTTACTCTTTGAATCGGGGTATTTTCGTAATAAATCGTGTTATAATTACGTCTTTCGATGGATTGTCGATGGAAGCGTGTTTAATTTCTTTTTTTACTTGGAATTTAGTTGTGCACTTGGATCACTGTCCTCATACGCAAATTTCCAATAACAACTGAGGTTTGCTGTTAGAGAACCCAATTATGGGTTAAGCTCGCCTTTGTACATAAGCTGTCCATTGTATTTGTATCTTTATTTTATGTTTTTTTGTGCAATTAAGAATAAGAATAAAGCGTGTTTACTTCTAGATAAATGATGTAATTTAAAGAGGTATTTGTGCCGTTGGTTTTTAGGGTTACGAACCCAAAGGGTAAAAACGGGACCCTATTACTAAGACTACGCGGTCCGTCTGTCTGTCTGTCACCAGGCTATATTTCATGAACCGTGATAGCTAGACAGTTGAAATTTTGTATTTCTGTTGCCGCTATAACAACAAATACTAAAAACAGAATATAATAAATATTTAAGTGGGGCTCTCAAACAACAATAGTTATTTTTGCCGTTTTTTTGCGATAATGGTACGGAACCCTTCGTGCGCAGTCCGATTTGCAATTGGCCGGTTTTTTTAATTTTACTTGTTTATAGTAGTTGATAGTTTTTTTTAGTATAATGATTTGATGTTAAAGACAGAGATTAAAGTTTTTTCAGTAATCAGATATTGCTGACTGCCTTTTTAACCAACTGTCGAAGGAGGGTTATGTGTTTATCAGTCTATGTATGTATGTATGTAGGTACGTTTGTTCATATGTGGTGTTCTAGAGACTTCTTAAAAACGAACTAAAAAGTCGTAAACAAGAAAAGTTTTGGTCAGCCAGCTCGCGAATATGTTTCTTCCGACGGCACAGCATGGTTTTCTTCTTGTTTACGTCTTTTTAGTTCGCTTTTTAAACAGTCGGTATTTGTTTTTTACATTTGGATCGATGAAACTAATTCCGACGGATTAGTTTCATTAATCGATCCAAATGTCAATAAATCTTGTGGTGCATTGCAGCAGTAGCTAGCGGCAACGGTGAGGCTTTTGCTCCAGATTTCAATCAAAGTTGGCATTTACCATCAGTTACTGGCCTTAACATAATCTCTCACTGACATTTCTAACTTGCCAAACGGCAAACATGTACTCGTACTATTACATACATGAAAGTAATGTATTGCAATAACAGTGCGATAAAATATATATATATATATATATATATATTGTAGGTACCTATGCTTTGATTTAAAAACTATTGCAAATGATTTTAGAATCTGTTTTTCAACAAGTGCCTATTTATAAAAAAAAAAAAATTGAGTAGTTGTATGTTCTTTTTTTGTTGTGTTTGTTATTGTTAGGAGAAGGTTATTACGAAAAAAAAAAGGTAAGAAAAAAAATTGTACCTTACCTACATAGGTATGTAGGGTAGGGTAGGGTAGGTAGGTAGGGTAGGTAGGGTAGGTAGGGTAGGTAGGGTAGGTAGGGTAGGTAGGGTAGGTAGGGTAGGTAGGGTAGGTAGGGTAGGTAGGGTAGGTAGGGTAGGTAGGGTAGGTAGGGTAGGTAGGGTAGGTAGGGTAGGTAGGGTAGGTAGGGTAGGTAGGGTAGGTAGGGTAGGTAGGGTAGGTAGGGTAGGTAGGGTAGGTAGGGTAGGTAGGGTAGGTAGGGTAGGTAGGGTAGGTAGGGTAGGTAGGGTAGGTAGGGTAGGTAGGGTAGGTAGGGTAGGTAGGGTAGGTAGGGTAGGTAGGGTAGGTAGGGTAGGTAGGGTAGGTAGGGTAGGTAGGGTAGGTAGGGTAGGTAGGGTAGGTAGGGTAGGTAGGGTAGGTAGGGTAGGTAGGGTAGGTAGGGTAGGTAGGGTAGGTAGGGTAGGTAGGGTAGGTAGGGTAGGTAGGGTAGGTAGGGTAGGTAGGGTAGGTAGGGTAGGTAGGGTAGGTAGGGTAGGTAGGGTAGGTAGGGTAGGTAGGGTAGGTAGGGTAGGTAGGGTAGGTAGGGTAGGTAGGGTAGGTAGGGTAGGTAGGGTAGGTAGGGTAGGTAGGGTAGGTAGGGTAGGTAGGGTAGGTAGGGTAGGTAGGGTAGGTAGGGTAGGTAGGGTAGGTAGGGTAGGTAGGGTAGGTAGGGTAGGTAGGGTAGGTAGGGTAGGTAGGGTAGGTAGGGTAGGTAGGGTAGGTAGGGTAGGTAGGGTAGGTAGGGTAGGTAGGGTAGGTAGGGTAGGTAGGGTAGGTAGGGTAGGTAGGGTAGGTAGGGTAGGTAGGGTAGGTAGGGTAGGTAGGGTAGGTAGGGTAGGTAGGGTAGGTAGGGTAGGTAGGGTAGGTAGGGTAGGTAGGGTAGGTAGGGTAGGTAGGGTAGGTAGGGTAGGTAGGGTAGGTAGGGTAGGTAGGGTAGGTAGGGTAGGTAGGGTAGGTAGGGTAGGTAGGGTAGGTAGGGTAGGTAGGGTAGGTAGGGTAGGTAGGGTAGGTAGGGTAGGTAGGGTAGGTAGGGTAGGTAGGGTAGGTAGGGTAGGTAGGGTAGGTAGGGTAGGTAGGGTAGGTAGGGTAGGTAGGGTAGGTAGGGTAGGTAGGGTAGGTAGGGTAGGTAGGGTAGGTAGGGTAGGTAGGGTAGGTAGGGTAGGTAGGGTAGGTAGGGTAGGTAGGGTAGGTAGGGTAGGTAGGGTAGGTAGGGTAGGTAGGGTAGGTAGGGTAGGTAGGGTAGGTAGGGTAGGTAGGGTAGGTAGGGTAGGTAGGGTAGGTAGGGTAGGTAGGGTAGGTAGGGTAGGTAGGGTAGGTAGGGTAGGTAGGGTAGGTAGGGTAGGTAGGGTAGGTAGGGTAGGTAGGGTAGGTAGGGTAGGTAGGGTAGGTAGGGTAGGTAGGGTAGGTAGGGTAGGTAGGGTAGGTAGGGTAGGTAGGGTAGGTAGGGTAGGTAGGGTAGGTAGGGTAGGTAGGGTAGGTAGGGTAGGTAGGGTAGGTAGGGTAGGTAGGGTAGGTAGGGTAGGTAGGGTAGGTAGGGTAGGTAGGGTAGGTAGGGTAGGTAGGGTAGGTAGGGTAGGTAGGGTAGGTAGGGTAGGTAGGGTAGGTAGGGTAGGTAGGGTAGGTAGGGTAGGTAGGGTAGGTAGGGTAGGTAGGGTAGGTAGGGTAGGTAGGGTAGGTAGGGTAGGTAGGGTAGGTAGGGTAGGTAGGGTAGGTAGGGTAGGTAGGGTAGGTATTTTTTTTTTTTTTTTTTTTTTTTTTTTTTTATAATACTAATCCCGCTCAACGAAGTTGGCGCCTATTCTGTGCAAATTCTTTCATTCCATTCCTCTTTCATGCCTCTCGTACTTTCATTCTTCATACCATGGTTCTTCTTGCATACGTCTTCTTGTATACAGTGGGTGGGACTCCCACTTTGTATAAATACTTAAAGGCAACTTTATTTATTTGGTGTAAGGTTAAAAGAAAAAGTGCTACATATACAAGAATACAAAAAAAAAGTGCTGTTGATCACAGTAAAATATGCAAAAAGTGCTGCAGATCACAGGTAAGGTACAGAAGTGCTGTTTATCACAGGGAATATCACAATATAAATAATGCCTTACATTTAGGGATGAGAAGCACAACAGTGCTTTTCACCATACAGACAATCTGTTTTCTTAGGTACTACCCCAGTGCAGGGTTCGTCATTGCAGTTTTGTGCGTGCTATTCTATGCTTCTTACAAATATTCTTATAATACTAGTGAAGCATAGTGCTGCTTCAACTTCGGTTTCGTGCAATGACGGTGGAGGCCACATTAACACAGTACACTAGGAACTTTTCCCTGTGTTGCTTACTCATGAGCCCATGCAGGCTCTCCTTCGTCAATCTCCTGTCCAGCTCACATTCGAGTTGGTAGCGTTCCCTGATAAATAACGGGCAATCTACAAGTATGTGCTGGACAGTCTCTGCCACGCCTGGATCGCAGACGCACGATGGGTTATCCTTACACTTGAAACGATTCAAGTATTCAGAGAACCCGCCGTGCCCCGTCAAAACCTGCGTGAGAACGCCTGTGGGCCGCACCTGTTTTATAATACGGAAAGCCGCTATGGCATCCGGAAGAAACATTTTCGTCACAGAAGCTGTCTCGCCCGACACATATCTTCGGTTCCATTCATCAAGCGATTCCAAACGGATCTGTCGCTTGATAAATGATACCGGACACTGGTCGTAGTCCGGCTTCCTCCGTAACGACAATGCTGCCTTCTTTGCCAACTCGTCCGCTCGCTCATTCCCCGGCAGGCCCGCGTGGGCCTTGATCCAGAACAAAGAAACAGCTTTGCTCTGGCCCAGGGCTTGAGCCAAATTGGCGCGCGCGCGAACTGCCAGGGGATGGAGAGAGCCATGGCTTGCAAGCGTCTGCAATGCTGACATTGAGTCACTGTACAAACCATAGCTCGTCTCTTGCCGCGTAAGGATCACGTCCGTCGCTTTGCAGATGGCCAGGAGTTCCGCCTGGTAGACTGTGCAGTACGCGGCTAAGCTAAGTTTGAGGTTCCGGACTTCGCCTTCATTATCCCAAATGGATAATGCGGCCCCGACCTTCCCCTCAATCTTGCTGCCGTCGGTGAAGATTCGCACCGCCTGCACATTGTTGCCGTCTAGCAACTGTTGGTCTGTCAGGCACATGAACTCCAGGGGCATCTGTGTAGCTGGATGAGGAGCCTCTGCAAACCTTACCGCACTTTCGATCTCCCTATCTCCTGGCACAAACCGGGATGGCCCTCTCCTCGCTTCATACAGGGCGGCTGCCTCCTGTATGCGCAGATCTAGAGGTAGTATTCCGGAAAGTACCAGTGCCGAGTTCAGGGAGACAGTACGGTAAGATTTACAGATCTTCTGGACGAATCCTCTTTGGACCGAGCCTAGCTTCTTCCGTATTCCCAGCTTCTTCGTAGCGGGAGCCCAGGCTGCGGCCGCGTACGTTATTATGGGCTCAATCATAGCAGTGTAGATTGTGTGTATGATCTGTGCGTCCAATCCCCAACTCACTTTAGCGGCGCGGGACAGCTGCTTATAAATGTTAACTGCCCTCCTGCAGACGTTCCCCAAGTAACACAAACGTGCTGAATAAAGATTGAGTAAGAGCAATCATCAAGAGCATAAGCTGAATAGTAAGCTGAATAACGTCTGAGTACCCGTCTATTCAGCTGTTATTCAAGCAAAAAGGGCCCCAATTTTGAATGCTTAACGCTGAATAACATCTGAGCAAGACCTGAGTTGAATAACATCTGAGCAAGACCTGAGTAGGAGCTTAATAACGTTTTAATTAGCTTAATAACCTTTGAATAACAGCTCACATTGCTTTTATTAAGCTCTTACAACTGAGTTACTCAGCTTAATCGAATTGATTATTGTATTCAGAATTTATTAAGCATTTAAATTATTGTTCACACTTTTACAAACAATATTCATACAAATTGTGAAAATAATTCAATTGGATTAAATATTTTAATGTCTATGTCGAATTTAAATGTGATTTGACATGGTGAACTTATATAATCGGTAAGTAAATTTTAATTTACAAGTTAGAGGTCTGCTATATGTTAATTGTTAGTGCGCAAGTAATTTTGTCGTGAATAGTATGTTTTTTTTTCATTATTTATTACGCGCCGCGTTAATAATCAAGATAATAGATAGTAAATAGTATTTTCATACATACATAATAGGTCTGACAAAAGTACTTGTGACGAAATAGCTAATACTAGCAATTTTAATCCAACAAAATAACTTGAATCGAGTTGAAAATGTTGTAGTTGTAAGATTAAGCATTTTGGTATCTCGTAAATTCCGTGAAAGTATAAATTACAAAGATTTTTAATGGCGATCGATTGTTTTGGTGTATAATGCTGAATAAAAGTGCACACATGCCTTGTTACTAAGCTATAACTTGAAAAAAGTAGTCTCAGTACACTAACTTCTGAATATCAATTATATAGTTGATCACATTTCTAAATTATTCAGATTTTTAGGGTTCTCTAATCGATTTAACAAAAACCTTTTTTATTGTGGAATTTCACGCCCGGCTTTCACTGAATTCATTACATTTAAAATTATAGCGTCTTTGCTTGCATTTTTTTTCGAGAAAATCTCATTTATGATTAAAAATGTGGTGCACACCACACACACGAAATCTGCTATAGATTTCGCGTGTGTAGTGTGGACTGGGCCCTTGTTTAATCCGTGTTTTGTTATTTGTTTTATGTACAAACGCCAGTGCGTCAAGACACCCGAAACTGTCAAATTGAAAACTGAACTGAACCTCAAGGCAAATTGAAAACGTAGCCGTGCAGCTGTCACTTGGCACTGATGGACACCAGACGTACAGACTCTAGAAGGAATCAAGAATATATACGCGAAACCACAACATATTATGGAGAGTCAAGACAAAATCATGAAAAAACTTGAAGAAATTTATGTGCATGTTGGAGAATTAAGAGTCGCAAATAAAATATCTTATCACAACGTAAATTTTATTTTCTTGTACTGTAATACCTTCTGCTAATAAAATAATCATTTCTTTTTCTATTAAAATTGGCCGAAATTCTTTCTAAGGGACTATTTAAAATTGGATGACCTTCCATGTTTATATTCAGTGATATGTTTTCTGGCAAAATGTTTGTGTTAATCAATATTTTTTAAGTGTCTCAATGACGCCATTGTGCCAGTATTCACCTTGCTCAATAGACTTTATGTGGACTTGTCTCGGTGTATTTAAAATTGTCCTTGGATCATTAGGTAAAATGTCTGGGAATCTTTGATTTAATATTTCTGCCAAATCCTTTACTGCTACTTGTGTGATCTTTTTTCGAAAGCCCATTTTCAAATTTTTCTCGAAATATCAAATTTTTCATGTATCTACATTGTTCTTCTTCGATATCTGTACACTGCCATCAGATGCATTCTCATCTTGTGTGAATCGCAATGCTGTTTGACTTTTTGGGGGACGGAACCCTCTTCATTGCACGGCAACCACGCATGCTGGCTGGGACCGGGTTCAGTTTTGTTCAAACTATTTTCATAAATCTTTAGATGACCAGAAACACTAGGACATTTACTATTGCTGATATTTAAATATTCTTTTAACAATTTTCTTTTGATGTAACCAGTTCTCTTACGTTTTTTCCACGATTTTCGATTCATATTAAATAACGCAAAAAATAAATACGGTCAATAATATTTTAATTAAGCTGGTATTAAGCTATGGGCGCTATAACAACATACATATGGTCTTTAATTTGAATAAGTTAGTTTCAAACTCTCTATTAAACAGGAAAAAACTTAATAAAAACATAAATAATATTATTTATTCAGCAGCTGAATAATTAGTAAAACATAGAATCTTATCCAGTTTGAAGATAAAATAAAAGCAATTAGTCAGTATCAAGCTGTTTAATAGAATTATGTAACAATATTATTCAGAAGGTGATACTTCATTCAGCATTGAGCTGTTTCAAACGCTAATAGCTTAGTAATGCTTTTATAATAGCAATACAGATTATGGATATTCAGACAAATGCTACCGACGGGGCTGTTTTTCAGCTTAAAGCAACCTGAAACGCGTAATGCTAAATAACGTCTGTATAATAATCCAACGGTGACTGGTTATTAAGCGTTAAGAAGGTAAGGACAGAAATACAGAATTTATTAAGCGTTAAGAATTTTAAGGGTCCGAACTCAACCTAATTCAGCATTTGGCTATTCCCAAAGCTCTTATACAAACTATATTCATCTTTGAACTTTATAATATGCAAAATGTGTACTTTTATCTTGCTTATGTGTTACTTGGGAGACGAGAAGCTCACCTTCAACGAGCACACCGCGATCGCGGTGTGCTCGTTGAAGGTGAGCTTCTCGTCTATGGTTAGACCCAACAACTTCATCTTCTTAACCATACAAATGTCGACCCCGGCCATGCTCAACCTTGGGGTATCATACTTGCGCTTGTTGGTTACGACCATCGCACAGGTTTTGTGCGGAGCGAACCTCAGCTTGTTTCTGACGCCCCAACTCTGAACATGGGCGAGGGCTGCATTGGCAGATGTTGAAACTTCGGTCGCTGAGTCCCCATCCAGAACCAAGACGATATCATCGGCGAACGCCTGCGCGAAGATGCCGCGCCGCTCCAATTCCTTTAATAGTGGGTCTAGAATGAGATTCCACAGGATGGGACCACCTATTGATCCTTGAACACAGCCCTTGCTAGTCACTCGCGTGCATTCCTCCCCAGCGTAACGAACCTTGACTTTCCTACTGTCGAGGTAGCTGTCTAGCAGCCTTCTTATGTTCACCGGGCACTTTTCCTCAGCCAGTCTGACCTTGATGGCTGGCCACCAAGCACTATCGAAGGCCCCCTCTATATCCAGCGACACCAGGACAATTAGCTTCTTCAGCCTCAACTTGTCCTGTACGTGCTTCACTAGCTTATAGAGGGCGTCCTCAGTGCTTCTCTGGGGCATAAAGCCAAACTGGCGGGTACTAAACCGCAGGTACCGCAGGTAGGGTAGGTAGGGTAGGTAGGGTAGGTAGGGTAGGTAGGGTAGGTAGGGTAGGTAGGGTAGGTAGGGTAGGTAGGGTAGGTAGGGTAGGTAGGGTAGGTAGGGTAGGTAGGGTAGGTAGGGTAGGTAGGGTAGGTAGGGTAGGTAGGGTAGGTAGGGTAGGTAGGGTAGGTAGGGTAGGTAGGGTAGGTAGGGTAGGTAGGGTAGGTAGGGTAGGTAGGGTAGGTAGGGTAGGTAGGGTAGGTAGGGTAGGTAGGGTAGGTAGGGTAGGTAGGGTAGGTAGGGTAGGTAGGGTAGGTAGGGTAGGTAGGGTAGGTAGGGTAGGTAGGGTAGGTAGGGTAGGTAGGGTAGGTAGGGTAGGTAGGGTAGGTAGGGTAGGTAGGGTAGGTAGGGTAGGTAGGGTAGGTAGGGTAGGTAGGGTAGGTAGGGTAGGTAGGGTAGGTAGGGTAGGTAGGGTAGGTAGGGTAGGTAGGGTAGGTAGGGTAGGTAGGGTAGGTAGGGTAGGTAGGGTAGGTAGGGTAGGTAGGGTAGGTATTTTTTTTTTTTTTTTTTGCTTAACACTAATCCCCGCCAACGATATTGGCGCCTTATGTGCTCAACCTCAGTCATTCCGGTCAATCTTTTATGCCTCTCGTACATTCATTCTTCATCCTAATTCTTTCTTGCATTCATCATCTTGCATTCTGTGGGTAGGAGTCCCACTTTTATTTAGTCTAGTCTACGGGCATAATTTATTTATTATAAAAATAGGTAAAATACAAAGTGCTATAATATGTACAAACTGAGCAAAATGTGCTATTTATCACTTGTTGAGCAACAGAGCTGTACATCACAGATATACAAAAATGCAAAAGGTGCTTTTATTACAGAGGAATACATTTAGATCACAGAGAATACAGTATAGCTAGGGATAAAACACAAAAGTGCTGTTTATCACACAAAAATATTAATTTACACAGTCTAAGAACTTAGGTACTAACATAAAATACTGCCGGCTATACGTGTCCTTGCTGCATTCCGTGCTTACATTTGGATATTGTGCAAAATACTAATGAAGCACGGTGCGCTTCAGGTTTTGTTCCTGTGTATAACCGCAGTGGCTACTCTAATACAGTATTCTATGAACTTTTCCCTCGTCTTTTTGTCCATGAGCCCATGCAGGCTCTCCCTCGTTATTTTCCTGTCCAGCTCACATTCAAGTTGGTAGCGCTCCCTGATAAATAACGGGCATTCTACAAGTATGTGCTGGACAGTCTCTGCCACGCCTGGATCGCAGACGCACGATGGGTTATCCTTACACTTAAAGCGATTCAAGTATTCAGAGAACCCACCGTGCCCCGTCAAAACTTGCGTGAGGACGCCTTCGGGCCGCACCTGTTGTACGATACGGAAAGCCGCTATTGCATCCGGAAGAAACATTTTCGTCACCGAAGCAGTCTCGCCCGACACATATCTTCGATTCCATTCATCAAGCGATTCCAAACGGATCTGTCGCTTGATAAATGAAACCGGACACTGGTCGTAGTCCGGCTTCCTCCGTAACGACAATGCTGCTTCCTTAGCCAACTCGTCCGCTCGCTCATTCCCCGGCAGGCCCGCGTGGGCCTTGATCCAGAACAAAGTCACAGCTTTGTTCTGGCACAGGGCGTGAGCCAGGTTTGCGCGCGCGCGAACTGCCAGGGGATGGAGCGAGCCATGGTTTGCAAGCGTCTGCAATGCGGACATTGAGTCGCTGTACAAACCATAGCTCGCCTCTTGCCGCGCGAGGATCACTTCTGTCGCCTTGCAAATGGCCAGGAGTTCCGCCTGGTAGACTGTGCAGTACGCGGCAAGACTAAGCTTGAGGTTCCGGATTTCACCCTCATTATCCCAAATGGATAATGCGGCTCCGACCTTCCCCTCAATCTTGCTGCCGTCGGTGAATATTCGCACCGCCTGCACATTGTTACTGTCTAGTAACTCTTGGTCTGCCAGGCACATGAACTCCAGGGGCGTTTGTGTAGCTGGATGAGGGGCTTCTGCAAACCTTACCGCACTCTCGATCTCCCTATCTCCTGGCACAAACCGGGATGACCCTCTCCTCGCTTTATACAGGTCGGCTGCCTCTTGTATGCGCAGGTCTAGAGGTAGTATCCCAGACAGTGCCAGTGCCGAGTTCAGAGAGACAGTACGGTAAGATTTGCAGAGCTTCTGAGCGAATCCTCGTTGAACAGAGCCTAACTTCTTCCGTATACCCAACTTCTTTGCAGCGGGTGCCCAGGCGGCGGCTGCGTATGTCACTATGGGCTCAATCGTTGCCGTGTAAATTGTGTGTATTACTTGTGTGTTTAATCCCCAGCTCACCTTTGCCGCTCGGGACAGCCGCTTGTATACGTTAGCTGCCCTCTTGCAGACGTTCGCGGCATGCTCATTAAAAGTGAGCTTTTCGTCTATGGTTAGACCCAGCAATTTCATTTTCTTGACCATACCGATGTCGACCCCGGCCATGCTCAGTATTGGAGTGTCGTACTTAAGCTTATTGGTTATGGTCATCGCACAGGTTTTGTGCGGTGCAAACCTCAGCTTATTTCGGACGCCCCAACCCTGAACATGGGCGAGGGCTGCATTGGCAGATCTTGAGACTTCAGTCGCCGTGTCCCCATCTACAACCAAGACTATATCATCCGCGAACGCCTGCACGAAAATTCCACGCTGCTCAAGGTCCTGCAGTAGTGGGTCGAGAACGAGGTTCCACAGGATTGGACCACCGATCGACCCCTGGACACAGCCCTTGCTAGTCTCTCGCGTGCATTCCTCCCCGGCATACCGAACCTTGACCTTCCTACCGTCGAGATAGCTGTCTATCAGCCTCCTAACGTTAACCGGGCACTTTTCCTCAGCCAGTCTGACCCTTATGGCTGGCCACCAGGCGCTATCGAAGGCGCCCTCTATATCCAATGACACCAGGACAATTAGCTTCTTCAGCCTCAACTTGTCCTTTACGTGCTCTACTAGCGTATAGAGGGCGTCCTCGGTGCTCCTCTGGGGCATGAAGCCAAACTGACGAGTACTAAACCGCGGTACAAGCTGATATTTTAGGCGCGCTACGACCATCCTCTCCAGGACCTTCCCCAGAACAGGCAGTAGACCGATTGGTCTGTATGCCTTAGGGGTGGTGTAGCTATCCTTGCCCGGCTTTCTGAGGACTACGACTGTAGCCTCCTTCCAGGTGGTCGGGAAGTGTGCCAATTCGAGGCACTTATTGTAGAGGGCAAGGAAAGCGTCTAGGTCCTGGTGAATCGCTCGACTGCAGATATCAGAAGTCAGTCCATCCCCTCCTGGTGCCTTTTTGGGATTGAAACCCGCCACGGCGGACTTCAGCTCCAGCGTCGTAAATGGGGGATCATGATGTTCATCATGGGCCCACTCATTTACTCGGCTGGCTGCTTCTCTAATTCGCCTGTGGTCAGCGTTGTCCTGGTCTACTCTGTCTTCGGGGTAGAACGTATCTGCAAGTAGGGCGGCCGACTCACTCGGATTGAGGAACACACCATCGCTGCAAAGGGTCAGTTCTTCTTGCCTTTTGGTGGTCCTACGAATGATCCTGTAGAAACTCTCCCAAACTCCCTCACGATCCTGCCTCCGGCAAAACTCCTTCCAACTGGCGATTTGGGCATTCTTTGCCTGCATCTCATACTCTTCTTTTGGTAGGGTAGGTAGGGCAGGTAGGGTAGGTAGGGCAGGTAGGGCAGGTAGGGTAGGTAGGGTAGGTAGGGAAGGTAGGGTAGGTAGGGAAGGTAGGGTAGGTAGGGTAGGAAGGGTAGGAAGGGTAGGTAGGGAAGGTAGGGTAGGTAGGGTAGGTAGGGTAGGTAGGGTAGGTAGGGTAGGTAGGGTAGGTAGGGTAGGTAGGGTAGGTAGGGTAGGTAGGGTAGGTAGGGTAGGTAGGGTAGGTAGGGTAGGTAGGGTAGGTAGGGTAGGTAGGGTAGGTAGGGTAGGTAGGGTAGGTAGGGTAGGTAGGGTAGGTAGGGTAGGTAGGGAGGTAGGGCAGGTAGGGTAGGTAGGGTAGGTAGGGCAGGTAGGGTAGGTAGGGCAGGTAGGGCAGGTAGGGTAGGTAGGGCAGGTAGGGCAGGTAGGGCAGGTAGGGCAGGTAGGGCAGGTAGGGCAGGTAGGGCAGGTAGGGCAGGTAGGGCAGGTAGGGCAGGTAGGGCAGGTAGGGTAGGTAGGGCAGGTAGGGCAGGTAGGGTAGGTAGGGTAGGTAGGGTAGGAAGGGTAGGAAGGGTAGGTAGGGAAGGTAGGGTAGGTAGGGTAGGTAGGGTAGGTAGGGTAGGTAGCTGACCCGGCAAACTTTGTTTTTATGGCAAAACAAAGTTTGCCGGGTCAGCTATACTCCATTTATACAAAAGACAAAAGAGACAAAAGAGGCTCGCAGAAGCAGGAGTACGAAACCTTTTAGTTTCAAGTCAAGTTCAAACATATTTAATAAATAATGTATGTGATTTTTTTGTAAGTAACAATGTATGGCATACAATAAAGCGTATTCTATCTATCTACTCTACTCTTCACGATGCTTGGATAGGTACATGAAATGAAAAAAAAATGTAACAATCAGTTTATTAAAAACAACTTTATCACAATATGTCCATATTATGTTTTCAATAAACCAAATAAATACGACACAAAACACCACTTAACAATTTAGTCACTGCTACCATCAGTCATCACAAATTATAATAATTAATTGACATGGGTGGTAACAAAAGTCATAATTTTAACTATAATAATTTATAATAACAGAGGATTAACAAAAATACACTTTCACAAGTTAAATACCAACTATGAAAACATTTTCCAGAGATAGAAGTGAGTGATGAGATTAATTGCTATTAAATAAGAGAAAAGGTTTTGCCACCTTAATGATATAATGGTCATGATAGATGTTTAAATCCTTATTATTCATCATCCTCTGATGATGACGAAGAAGTTTCACCAACGTTAATAATGAATCTTTCTACAACATTATTCATTATACCATCAAGTTGGCAAAACCTTTCCTCTTCTTTAATTGTATGCGAAATGCAAGATTGCCATTTCTCTGCAGTTATATTTATGAGTGCTTGAGGGAGCAACTGCTTCACTTCTTGTAATTTAAAACTTTTATTGTTTTGTGCTACATACCCATTCATTTGAGCCCATACTAATTCTATTGGGTTGAGCTCGCAGTGGTAAGGTGGGAGGCGCAATACTAATACATCTTTTTCTTTAGCCATCTCATCTACTGCAAACTTTTGGTACAAATGTTTTATTTGTTTCACTTTTTCTAATAAAGTGGCCCTAAGATCTTTTTCGTCAAAAGGAATATTTTTGTTTTTTAGCCACTCCTGAATATCTGCCTTTCGTGTGGCTGTAGTTGGCACCTTCTCCAATTTCCTCGAATGATATGGCGCATTATCCATAACAATAACTGCACCACTCTCAACTTTTGACAAAATAATTTGACCACTTTTCAAAATTGTGTGCATCCATTTCAGAATGGTAGTCTACATCACCCTTTTTGGCTTCAAATATTAATTCACCATCCATCAAAAACCCATCCGTTGATCCTGTGAAATGAAATAAAAGCAAATCAATAATTATGTACCGGTGGCGAAGATTACTTGATCGCTGGAAATAGATTTTAACCTTTAATTAGCAACCAAATCATTAATAAAATGATCACTTGTTGATCAATTCTTGATTTAAATGATTTTATTTTGAAATTATCAAAAGAAATACAGTTACATCAAGTTTTACCAATATGGCCAATGATAAGCCGTCCTTTTTCGGTTGGGTTCTTTAAACCAGTTGATAAACCTGCTCGGTGTGCTTCCTTTGAAGACTGAATAGTATTATCTTGCCATACCTTGCTTTTCGTGTGTCCTGTATGTATAATTAAAGTTATAGATGTAAATACAATATTATATCGACTTATGTTCAACTAATAATACTTCACTGTGTTGTTTTGCATTAAGGAGGTTTTACATAGCTTACCAAGTTATGTAAAACCTCCTTCTTTCAGACTTTATAAATATTAGCAGCACTGTACCTTCATTTAGCCAAGTCTCATCTAAATAATATTATTTTTTTCCTTTGTTCCTTAATCTCTTAATTTCATGGAGATATTTCACCCTCCATTATACAATCTCTTGTTTGTCAATTAGGGCACTTTTTCTACTTCTTTTAATGTAGGTAAATTGTAATTTGTTCTTGATTACTTTGTATAAAGTGCTTCTTTTAAAATCAGGTAGAGACTCATCGCTATTAACGGCTTCCAGAATCTTGTCCAACGTTGGTAACTCATTATCAAAGAAAAAATAATGATTTTTTCTTCGTATTCCACTTAACGTTATATCATCATAATCGTCAGATTTTGAGTATTTCCGTTGGCGAGGAGGGGGTGATTGCAGGCGACCTCCTGTATTGTACTCTTTCAGTACATTATAGACTGTTGCACGAGATATGCCTATAAAATAAGATTAATAATGTATGTTATTACCTCACAAAGCATGTTACTTTCAAATAAATTTATTTATAATAATAATTTTATGATCCTTACCTGCACTACACTGCGTCCTATAAGCAGGAGTACCTTCGGGCCTGGACCCCATAACATCTTTATAAATATGTAAGACTGTTTTTTTTTCTGCAGCAAGTAGCGGTGTTTGCTTTGTTCTTTTTTTCTTGGCAGACAATACGGTTAAAATTTCGATTAAGGGCCGCTGATTTTTGGCGCGGGGAGGGTGGAGGGGGCAGAGGGGGAGGTTTGGCTACCCCCCAGTACCATCCCACTACTCGGATCCCCATGGTTATGGAGATATCCATGGTTAAAGTTTTCAGGTTAGAATAAAAATTTCCATAAATGTCCATCGATTTAAGGGGCGCGGAGGGGGGGCGGGAAAGGGGGGTAGAGGGGCTACCTCACTATACTATCCCTACCCCACGGAACCCCATGGTTATGGAGATATCCATGGTTAAAGTTTAAGATTACTATTTAAGTAACAAACCGCAGGGTACAGGGTCTAAAGTAACCTAACATGAAGGAGATGACAGGAGATGAGTTCGCTCGCTTTGCTCGCTCACTTCAGCTCCCGTCATCTTCTTCGAACCTAACCTATCCGGGTCGGGGTGCCCTAAGCTCCCGAGCTCGCTCTTGGACTAATTCTCATTTTTTTACCTCACGAAAAACCAAAAAAAAAAAAAAAAACTATTTATGAGTACTACCTACAAAAAAAAAATAAACTTCCAAATCAACGACCCATAATGGAAATTTTAGCCCAAATAATGTCGCGCCTGCGTTAATGTAAATAAACTAACAACTAAACCACGAAAATTTAGCAATAACAACGAGAAAAGGCGTAGCATTCACAAGTATCCACAAGCGAATGACAGTATGACATTTGACAACTGCAGATTATAGGCAATTTGACGGATAGATGACATCATAAATCGACAAAATAAAAAACACGTGCCGCCACAACTTATGAACGGAATAGGTAACATTTTAGATTTGGTTGAGTTATAGTGAAATGAAAAACGTTTCTGGTACTGTCCGCCTGTGCTTTGACACTTGACACGACATTATTTTATGTAAAAACTAAATAATATTAAATGAAGGCCTTGTAATTTCAGAAGGTAGATAGGTTAAATAGATGCAATTAAGTGTGACAGCTGTTATTTAAATTGATTATATTTAACTCCACATCAATCTTGACTGTAATAGTGTTTGTTGTATTTTTATTACAAAGTGTGCACCTAAAAGAGCCTTTTTTAACTTCTGTCTAATGCTATAGTAAATAGAGTATAGTATAACATAAAAATAAGTATCTGACCTTCTTGATTTTAAAACGTTTAAAACTTTTTCACAAACACTGGCTGGTAGATAAAAATGACAGTCAGTGAAAAGCAACAAGGCTCCTACATTTTTAAGGTTATAAACTGACAAAAATCCCGATTTGCCTCAAAACTTTTAAAGATAATTTAAATCAGAAATGAAATGGAATGTTTGTACAAAAAAGATAACAGTGATATATAATCTCCACCAAAGTTTTCTGTAATGAATGAGAAATGTCAGGTAAGAACAAAATGATAGCACTTACCTAAATAATGTCTTGTATTATAACGAGCATGATTTAAAGTTTTTATCTTTACTTTTTATTTATTATATTTATTTTCATTTACTCACGTTTTTTTGTGTTTAGCAACTGATACTTCTGCTCGAAGCCCGGAAACTCCCAAACCCAAAAGAAAATGTAAGTATCTTAATAGGTATATGCCAGAAATATTACGTGCAGTTTTATTATGGGCGAAATTTTGCAGGTAGGTATATTTTTTAAACTAAGTAGTTTTCATAACGGTAAAATCTATAAAAATGACTTGTTAACGTGTTTAATCTACATTCGATAATAGGTCTTATGTCGTCTATATTAAGGATAGTCTCGAACTATGAAAAGACAACATCAGCAAGGAATGTACGGGCATAAAAGAAAAATCTCAAAAAAATTAAGTAAAATTCAAACTTTATTTTAGTAACTTCATGTGCAATCACTAATAATCTTCCTTCAGGCATGGTTGTTCCTCATTACCGAGGGTTGTGATTCTTCTGTCGTCATGGATACATTTCCTTCACCAATTTGCGCCAACCTTGTCTGTATTTTGAGTCGTGAAGAGCATCGTGCAGTTTGGTATTCAACGATGTGCGGACTTGATCTGACCATATAATTGGACTGCAACCTCTTCTGACGTTTACTCTTGATCTTGCCAGTTACCATTAGTTGTTGGAGGTGGTGTCCATCCTATCTGGCAATGTGACCAAAAACTCTACAATCCTCCGAAGTCAGATCGTGGACAGTCTGATCAGTATGTTCAGTTTCCGAAGGATGGAGTCTTCGGTGCGAAATACTGTCCAAGGGATTTATGAAATTTTCCTCCAGCACCACATCTCAAAAGCATCAACCGACGTAACCGCAACTTGACCGGAGTCACGATCATCCTTCTTTAGAGTCCACTTTTCGGAAGTGAAACTGAAGATGCAGAACATCAGAGTTGGCTAGTGTCGCTTTATTGTTTTCGGTATTGTCATATTATTATCTGCAGTTAGGACATTTTATCACTAAGATTACATACCCCATAATTAAAGTGCTAAATTACCAATTTAATTAGATAGATAGACGATCAATACAGCTTAACCAGTCCATCAATGGTCGCCAAGTATGTGATTGAAAGAATGCTAATTTGTAGCTGATAAATATGCAATTAATTTTATCATCACTCATCAGGCATATTAATAATGGCTGCCTAGCATCGATATTAGAACGGGGTTATTAATGAGTGCGTAGAGGAAAAATATTTCCCAGTGAGTATGGCGGCGCCCCGCGCGCCTTCCCAGTTTTCCTTCCCGCCGGGTCCGTCAGTCGGCCGGCACCCGCCGCGGAGCACACAGCTCAACACCCGACGCTCGCACACCACACACTGTTTATTTACAAATAGACCGTCACATTTGACAACAGCAGGGACACCACGCATTCACGTATGTTTGTAGTAGTCACTTTCATTGTTTTCAATCATCTCTCAGTATAACATTCTGTAAAACCACACGTTGTTCATGAATGTCAACACAAACACATTGTTATGTTCAGCCTAGGCTGCATTCATTAGTGATTTCTGTTCGCTCTTTCTCGTTTTATAAACTTCTATTCGCTAATTTGTACATGTTAATTAAACTGCACAGCAAATGAATCTCGTAGGTGGATAAATTGGCTAATATTACAACTTTGATAAATGTAATTTTGAGCTGAGTGTGTTTGGACTGTAATCGTTCCTATATGTTGCGAGATTAAGAAACCGTATTCACACGTTACCAACCAAGAGCTATAAATCGTTTAAAACAAAAGCCAGTGATTAACAGTGTACATGCAAAAACACGCTGATGCAAACGTGTGCCAAACATTCGTTACGGCTTTTAAATCATGCCTATTGGAATAAAAGTTTTTAGAAAGTGGCATATTTTTTTACTGATATGATTTTAACCAGATACCTATATATATATATTGTAAAGCTTAATACATACATCATCAAATTCAAACTGGTATCTTCAACTCAAACCTTTACTGTTACAATTATTTGATTACATACTGTAACAAATTTATGTTGGTTTTCATTAAAATACTTGTGTTGAGTTGGCAACAAATACACAAATTCATTGTTGTGCTCATTCGTTTTGTCCCCGATTTGTTTGTTTACGCTTGATGCACCGCTCCCTCGCTTCCGATCGCAATAACCAATATCAAATTTGAATCGAAGTAAATTCCTTTGGAGCATATTGAATGCATTACAAGGAGCGACTGAGTCATATGTTAGACTTCCCTAATGATCTAATTAACGATTAATTACCGCTTATGAGCTATTAATATAAACACGTGTTGCCTCCATCATTATGTTTTCGCTTCACATCTAAAACTGTCTCTCCAACATTGGCTACATTAACGAGCATCTGGCTTCAGAAGCGACTATGTGACCTTGGGCTACTTGCATTGTGTTTTTCAACTTGACTGCCTCACTAGAACCTTGTCTTAGTGGCCTACAATAGCACTAATGTTTTGAGGTCACATGCATAAACAGTTTTAATGCTAGAGCTTTCTACGTTGCAAATTCGGTTTTACCAAAATGTCCTTAACATCCAAATAGGAAAAAAATCACAATAAATAAATGTACTTCAGTGGACATAAATTTCTCCTAATCAATAGAAAGTATAGGTAACACGATATTAACCAGCCAGTATGCGATACACTACACCCTTACCTCCCTAGTTCGAAAGCGTAAAAAACTGATCAATAAATTTTATATTGCTACCCTACCCTAAATTATTTTTATTTTAAAAACGTTGCCCCACACTAGGAATTTCTTCCTGTATCGTGGGTGCGTTTACAAACATATAAACTCACATACACAAACACCCAGAGCCGAAACAACTATCTGTAGGTCATACAAATATTTGTTCCGTGCGGGAATCGAACCCGCGACACGCAGCGCAGCAGTCAATCGCTCAACCACTGCGCCAACCGTGCGCCCAATTGATCAATAGAGTTCAGTATGCTTTAATTCGCTTGTTATTCTGAATGAAACGAGTTCAAAATACACATCAGCTGTAGATCAGTGCCACCCATACCGTATTTTTCAAGACCCGAATAAGACCACTTGTTTTGGTATGTAATTGATGCTTACCCATCCGCGGACAAACCTCGGCGACCGTTGTTTAACCTTGAAGATCGACCCAAGCGGCTGCTAATTTATGTAGCTTTGATGCCTTCAAGTGTAGTCGTTAGTGTGATTTACTGTTGGCTAAAGATTATATTGTTATAAACTATTATATTGTTAGTAAGTTGAGCAGGTAGAAGAAATCAACAATACTCAACTGCTGATGACACAGCTGGCAAAATATTATAACGCTTTGCCGCCATCTTTATTATAGTTGAGCTGAAAGTGAAGGGAAAAGTTGCAATTTATTTCAGTACCGTTTAACGTGGCTGTTCTGCAGCCTTGTCTACAAGGACAGTCAATGGAAGCGTAATTAGTACGAACCCTCTCGATCTCGATACAATTAGCACAAATAAATGAACGCATTCGTTCCGTCCTCACCGCCGAGGCCCGTCGCGTTGTCCCTGTCATTAAAATCAAGCCAGCCCGCGAAATGCTGAGCTGTAGTTAAGATATTAGCTATAAAAGGAGTTTCTTGTCCGTTCTTCTCAACGTAGATATTTCTGAACGGATGGTAGAATCAGCGTGGTCGCTAAGGTTAAGCTTTTGAGCCCGGCTTGCGGCTATAGTTTAGTCTCCACAGGGAAGACCGGTTAAGCAGTTAGTAAATCGTAGGATTTAAATGTGAGAAGCCAATTAAAAAAAACAAAGTCAGTTCTGCATAATCACTAGATTCTATTCTATTCTAAATATAGGGCGAAAGAAAGAAACATGGTTAATTCTGCCCGAAAAGCTGCACTTTTACTAATATTAAAAACTAACAATAATCTATGTTCTTTCACTATGTTTCTTTCATCTTGGTTTACAGTATACTGTAGCAAAAGCATGATCGCCTGACATGAAAATCTACATAAATTGTATGGTGCTGGTGACTGCATTGTAGACAACGTTATTTCAGCCCCTGTTTTTGATAGGTACACCTTACTGTTTTAGTTATTTTCAGAAAAACTATGATACATTTTCATATTTTTTGGGTAAGCTATAATGCTGTATGACGTGATACTTAGACTTGACATTTGATTTAAAACCCACGTCCACTACATGGGACAAAAGACTCTCTCGCTCAGGTGTCCTTTTTCGCGAAGGGTCAAGAGCTACGTGCTTCACACATGATACTATTCTAGTCTATTCTGTAAAAATTCATACCGCGAAAATATATGTGGAATCAACTATACTCCATTTGAAATAACATTAGATTTTTTGTACAACCCTTTTTTACAGTCCGTTCAACCGATTTTGAGTTCTATCCCGTAAGTATAAGGATAACATAAAAAGCATAAACCTGTTACCAAAACTGTTTGCTACAGCTGCCATTTGTCATATCACCAACACAATAGAATTCAAAATCGATTGAATGGGCTGTAAAGTGGGATTATTTAAATGTCTAATGATACCTCAAATGGAGTATAGAAGAGCATAGAATAGAGGTGGAATGACAGTCCACTTTAAGCACTCTTCACCTAAGTTTTCATGGTGAGAGATGTATGTACTTGCAGAATAGTACGAGTACTACTGGATGCCATCCTACTAATATTTAAATATTTTAAATTTGAATGTTTTTAAGGATGTACCAGCACCTGTAGCCAAGTTGACAATCTACAATCGATAATGCTAGTAGAAAAGGAATTAATGTATGGGAATGACACGTCTAAACGTTAAGTCACTTGGTCAGACCATACAAATAGAAGGCGTTAACGATGCAGAAAAATATTCGATACGAAACGTTTGTAACTTGGCTAGGAGGGTAGCAATGCCAAGGGGTGATATTCAGTTACTTGTATTACGTTGTGGAGATCAGATCGCTCCATGAAAAAACGTGGTAGGAAAACGGCTAGGCAGATTGATTGATTGGTATGGTGTTCCAGCTTTTCGCATGGCGGACGAGGCGACGGCCGACTGTCTGTTCGAGCGGCTACGCCTGCACCAGCAGCGAGCGCCGGACTCCACCGAGGCGGCACGCGCCATCACCGCGAGGATCAACGCGCGCCTCACGTCACAAGGTAGTAGTAGACTAGTAGTAGGGACTCCATTATCTGCTGGAGACTGAGACAAAAAACAGAAACGGACCCAATAAGGGTTAACCTTGCCTTTATACATAAGTTGTCCTGTTGTAATTGTGCATGTTTGTTTGTGTACAGTAAAGAATATGACATGTCTCGGTCTCCATTGGTGTACTGTGAGGCTAAATATTTCTAGGCAACCTTGCAGTTATCTATTCTGCTATCAAGAATCATGAATGAAAAATAAGTTTTATCAAAAAGACAGATACCTGCAGATTGAAACGGTGTGATCCCGCGCTAGGTATTGGATATTTGGAAAATTTGTTCGTCGGCCGGATTACGAAAAGCATGCTTTCATATTTTCTGAAGTATAGTTTTGATACCAGAACGATTTGCTATGGATAGGTAAATACCAGAACGGCATTGTAACCAGAAATATTAAACGCCAGATACAGTTACAAATAACTTAAAAATAAGCTTACATACAAAGCTTTTGAGCCACAATCAATACCAAGTGTCTGAAAAAAAGGTATTATGTTACAAACACAATTCAGCTGCGCCTTAATTTGTGTAGTTAGGTTCACTATTTAATGGTTTATGTTGACTATTTTTGTATATGGGGTTCGTTCTCGTGTCTCCTGTGCGGGTCACAAATAAATATTTTTTCTTTCTTTTGAGAATATATGACAATCTTCTTTTTAACCGACTACGGGGAACCCAAAAGCAGTGGTGTCTCATCTCATACAAAGAAATCGTGCCGACGAACTGTTCTGATTATTTTTTATGCATCGATCGCTTTCGGTTCCGTTCCACGGATATAGATGGTGGTCTATCTATCACCGTGGAACGGAACCGAACGCGATCGATTTACAAAATGTAATCGGTATAATCAGATAAAAACGCTAGTTACGTCGGCAAAGTTTCTTTGTATAGGATGAAGTATCAGTATGCTAGTATTATATTATTTGTGCCAAAAGCAAGGGTTCTACAATATATTTATTTATCAGGATCAATTTACATTTTGTTTGATACATTACTTAACATTACATTACATTCACCATTATTAATTCTAAAATTACATGCACATAAATAAAAAAAAAGAAATAAAACATAACCAACTAAAAACAATAACAATAAGTACCAAAAAATAAAATGAAATTAGGTAAATCTGGAATCCATTGGTTTGTGGATAAAATAAAAAGTGTTGCCAATTATTAATTTCATTCAAAATATAATCGATTCTCTTTTCTCCAATCGATTTTTTATGATGTTATAATTATTATAATGCCAATATTATTAGTTTTTTTGACAATTTATGATGTTATGATAATAAAACATGCGAATTCCTAGTTGATTTACCACAAATTCTTTAGATCATAACAAAAATGCTACTACACAATTTAACTGTCATTCTTATCTGTTCTTCAAAATACATAAAAATTAGAATTCCAAAAACTAAAAGAAACAAAATAATAATCTTTGAGGCGCTTTAATTAATTCGTGTTGAATTATAATTCGAACTAAAATCGATATCGATTTTTATGTCTGATAAGTGGCAACATCGAATCTGACATTATGACAGCATGGCGGCTGTCTGTAATAAGTTAGTAATTCAAAATTCGACTTCGTTTGCATTTGTATTATTTTGTTTGTTTTCTTGCGGATTTGTTATCTCACCAACGAATAAGCTTTCTAAATGAACTCCGACAACTTTTTTATTGTGGGTTTGTATTACAGTAAAAAACTGTATTTGTGAAAAAATATTATAATTAATGTATTTTGAAGAACAGATAAGAATGACAATTAAATTGTGTAGTAGCATTTTTGTTATGATCTAAAGAATTTATGATAAATCAACTAGGAATTCGCATGTTTTATTATCATAACATCATAAAATGTCAAAAATCTAATAATATTGGCATTATAATAATTATAACATCATAAAAAATCGATTGGAGAAAAGATAGTCGATTATAATTTGAATGAAATTAATAATTGGCAACACTTTTTATTTTATCCAAAAACCAATGGATTCCGGATTAACCTAATTTCATTTTATCTTTTCGGTACTTTTTATTTTTTTGCAATAATGTTGCAGTCTTGTTTGGATAAATAAATACCGCGATTAATAAACATAAAACAAGATGATTTTTTTTAACAAAAGCAAATTGTTTGTCTTTTTTTTTTTGTCTTTTTTTTTAAAAAACGTTGCCCCACTCTAGGAATTTCTTCCTGTATCGTGGGTGCGTTTTCAAACATATAAACTCACAATCACCCAGAGCCGAAACAACTATCTGTAGGCCATACAAATATTTGTTCCGTGCGGGAATCGAACCCGCGACACGCAGCGCAGCAGTCAATCGCTCAACCACTGCGCCAACCGTGCGCCCAAAGTGTTGGGTGTTGGGCGTTTTATGGCCAAAAATGGGCATTTCCCTTTGGCACACGCGTTTAGAAGCCCACATAGAGTAACTTATGTGAATATTATGCAGTTCCAACAATATTACATACATACGTATCGAATTCATTACCTCTTTTTTTTTAAGTCTGTAAAAATATAAATGGGTAAAGAAAAACAATTTTACTATATTGCAGCGTTAATGATTAACTTTATGTTACTTCAACTTGTTATAATACGATGATCGATTCGAGACTAAACGTTAAACCTCTATTCAAACCGTTGCATACGTAACGTGTTTTAATCCGGACGAAACGGGACAATAAGTTTTGAAAATATCGTTTCATACAAAATGTTTACGAAAGTATGCTACGTCACGGGAGCACGGTCGGGACGGCGGGCGGCGGCATTTTGTATATTTTAAAGCATGTCGTCCCATTCTGATCCTAATAAAACACGTTATGACCGATGCTCACTGACGGACGCGGTACGTCGCATCATCACGCGAGACATTTCTACCTATTCTTGTTAAAATTAATGAATTTAAGCGCTAAAGTTATATATACAATAAGGTCGTAAATCAATTGCCACGCAGCCGCGCGCCGCGCCTTGCCTAGTCATGCCATCAGTCCGCACCGGCCTCACGTAAGCAGCGACCTTTACACCTCCCGCCCCGCCCGCACCCCGTCCCGTACGTGGGAACCCAATATGCACAGTCGCTCCGTTCGCTCCGGAGAATTAAGTAGTGAAACGCGTCCGTGTCGTATTTACCAATCTAAACAAAATGGACGACGATAAATTGATTGAATGTGTACGATCACATCCAGCGTTGTATAATCTTGCACATCCAAAGTATTTAGACACAAAATATAAAAAATATCTGTGGCGTAAAATTTCAGTCGAGTTATCGCTCACCGAAAACGGTAAGTAAATTTTACTTTATTAATTTTTGTACTCACCATTTTAAAATAGATAAACAATAATTACATATTATTGTTTATCTTATTATCTTATGTTATTTGCTAATGAAATACTTCCTCACGATGTTTTCCTTAACCGTTGTTAGTGATGTACAAAATAAATTTAAAAAGTGCATATATTAAAAAAGTCACATTGACTCTGGACTAAATTAGTTATAGTTAGTATAAATTTGAAATCGACAACCCGCATTAAGCAACAAAAACGTGGTGATTTATGCTCGTACCTTTTCTTTATGAGAAGAGGCCATTGTTCTGTATTCGGACAGTAGCAGACCGGTATTAATATTATTTAAAATAAATACTAACTAGAGTAAACAAATAAGAAAGATTTTAGAAGCTATAAAACGTCAAAGTTGAGAATTAGAAAGAGAAGTCCCACGTGGCAACTGATGTCAGATAGCACGACGCCCTTACCACAGAATATAATAGTACAAGTGGCATACAACTGCCATACAACAGCGTTCGTAGAGAGGGACAGAAATATTTCTTTAAAATGCAATATTTGTTGGTGTTGTTTTTTTTTGCTTGATGTTTGTTCGTAAGTGTTTGACTGTACAAATGATTTAATTCCAATAAACAATATTTTTTTCGATCAATTTTGATTCTGTTTGAACTATCAGTATTCTATTTTATTAGTGTTTTTATCGATTAACTGGTCTAGTATCAAATATTTTTTTCATGCATATTCCCTAAATTTTTTCATGTTCTATTCAAAATAAAGGTAGGTAAATAAAGTAGACTGTCATGTTTTAGTTTCGATATTTATAATATCAATATTATAATCAAGTACCCTAACAACTTTAAACACTTTTACCCTCCTACTTATAAATATTCTTTAGCTAAAACAAACACCGCTATTAATATGCTCTGTCCTTATCTATTATTATGACTTTCAACTATGGCAGAAAGGGACAAAGCATATTTTGGTGAAAATTGGTTTATAGTTTCTAAGTAAGAGGGTTGGTTATTTTATTTATGTTAAAAATGTCGACAGAAGCATTGAAAATTCTTTAAATTTTTGTCGATAGATTTGCCGCCTTATGAACGCAAATTGTTAGTCATCTACTAGAGCTAAAAAAACAATAGAAAATTTCGACTTATAACTATAAAACAAAGATGCGCTTTTGGGTGGTGCTTCAATCAATTTAGAAATTTTCACAGTTGCCAGATATCTTCAGCTACAGCTTTCCACATTTCTGTAGTCATCTCGGATAATACCTCTCTCATTAAGTTGATAAACAATTATAATATTGCACGTTTCTTTGTCGATTTTACTAATTAGTTCCAAGAAATTGTCTTGTGAGTCACCAGTACCGTGAATGAAAAAAAATGTTAGTCAATCTGTAAAGTGTCGCTGGGCAAAATAATTTACTTAATTATTTTGCCTAGCGACACTTTGATAATATAATTTAACTTTGTTGCTAATAATTATACATATTGTATTTTTTTAGATTGGATCACCTGTAAACAAAGATGGACAAATATAAGGGACCAGTACAAAAAGAATTTAAAAAGTAAAAAACCAGCTACTGGCAAAGCTGCGAAGAAGAACAAACCGTACAAGTTTTCTGAACAACTTCAATTTCTCACGGCTGTTAACGAAGACAGAGATTCTATAAGCAATTTTGTAGAATTCAGCGACACGACAACTTCTCCAACATCTGACTTACAAGCTATGAGCAATGATTCAATTAACATAAATCAGCAGTCAAATTTGCAAGCCCATGATGGTATTGTAGCTAGTCATTTCCTAGCAATGTCACCACCTAAATCTTTGGCTACGAATGAACAGGCTGAATCTTCATCATCAGCAGCCCAGACGAATCAGATGTTGTCTACCCCCAGTTCTGATTGTGCTTCAGCTGCTTTAATGAAGTATGTTGTTATGAAAAATACAGAAATAGAACAAGAGGAACATCCTATAGACGCATTTTTGAAGGGAATAGCACCAACAATGAAATCGTTTTCACCTTATTTTCAACATATAGCAAAAGGGCAAATTTTTAAAGTCATTCACGATTTGGAGCTTCAACAATTAACTGAAAATATAACGCCGTCGTCTCCTTCTACACATATTAAAGAAGAACAATGAAGGGGAAAGAGGCCTTCATCTCCATCAATACCTGTTTTTGTAACAACACCTTTGTCGTTTTCTGAAAAACCATGGACGTCGACGTCAACACAATTTTACTTCTCGGAGTATGATACTATAAACAACTAAAATGATATATGATAAATGTTTAAAATAAACAATACATAAAAAAATAAAGTGTTTGTTACTACCTTATACAATTTATACATACTTACAGCTAAATGTACACGGGGTGTGATAGCTCTTTTCATAACAGTGTCCTTCTTGAGTAAATGAGGGCTTAGCTAAATTTCAGTAAAGCAGAACATTGTCAGTATCATAAGAAAATACATATAAAATTGAGTCTCATCTACTAATTGTGCGAACGGTTGGTGCAGTGGTTGAGCGATTGATTGCTGTGCTGCGTGTCGCTGTTTCGATTCCCGCATGGAACAAATATTTGTATGACCTACAGATAGTTGTTCCAGTTCTGGGTTTTTGTGTATGTGAGTTTAAATGTTTGTAAACGCACCCACGATACAGGCAGAAAATCCAAGTGTGGGGCAACGTTAAAAATATATATTATTATATCTTATGTACAAGTACAAAGGCGGACTTTTGCCTTAGGCATTTCAAAAGTTCAAGAGTGTGGTATTCTCTTTCTTGTTCTCTTTTCCGTGTAGTATGTGTGTTGACGGCCGTAGCTTCTTCGTCATCTAAAGCAACAGCAATTAATGCCAATTCTTCTAATGAAAAATCCATCTTTCCTTGTTTACAACACTAGCACTTTCACTGTCGCGATGCGTATGCAATAACTCTCGTCTATGTTCTATCCACCACATCCACGTATCATTTTGTCCGACCATTATTTAGCCACCTGCACAAATATCGTAAACCGGCCGAATTACAATCTTTCTTCAATTTACTAAAAATACTTCTCGTCTCATTCAATACTCGTAAAGTTGATGTTTTTATTGTTAATAAAAACTGCATTATACGAACGTTGATATGGTTCATAAAATAAAATTAATCTGTAATACGACATGCCCGCGTTCATTCTGTACATAAATGGAGAAGAAGATAAAATAAAATGGCTTCCTCAGCTTTTACAATATTATGTCGAACCTTGTTCGTAACTATGATATTTACGAACATCAAAGAAAATCACTTCCTTTAATGGTCTTGAAAGCAACTGCAGTTTTTGGACCTTTTGATCATAAAATCCTAAAAAAATTGTAATTATTTAATCCGAATACGACTTTTACAGTACTGTCCGTGCAATGAAGGCGTTTGCTGAGATGTAAGATTCACAAAATCCAACGACTTATATTAAAACGTCCGTGCCCTTTATATGTCATAAAAAATTATGAAAATAAAGTGTTTAAATTATCGCAACTATACACAATTCGACGCCTGTACTGCAAAAAGAAACCCTACTAAAGTTATAATATTTATAATACCATACGAGTGATGGCGATTAGGCACTAAGTAGTGCCTAATTGCCATATGCCTAAAAAATTACAACAATGGCACTTTAGGCTTAAAATAAATAATTCATAATTTTTGACAATGTTTCAATAATGTCAAGCAAGATCTGTTCCAACAAATGGGAACAGTTCCAACTTTAGGGTGGGACCTACCGACATTAGAAGCCAACAACCTACACAATTTCAATGATGCAGTTTCGTTGACATTCAATTCAATAAACGACATGAGACAGGAGTCATAGGTATACCTTCACGAAAATTACCAATTTGATTTCATATCCAAATTCAATTTCGGGATATCATAAATTCATATGAAACGATTCAATGACACGATACCCATTAGACTTGTTGATATTTGTCAGCCTGGCTTACCTATCGAAGTTCGAACCCATTTCAATGTACCCTCAATTTAATCTGTAGGACATGTAAAATCCACCACTCGCCCGTGTATTATAAATTGTTACTTTATTGGTTTCCCGACTACTATTTTCAAGGTTGCCGCTACGGTTTATAAATTAATATTGTACTGGTAAATAACCGTTGAAGTTTGAATATATCACATATTTTATCTGGTTAGACCAAATAAATAACGGTCATGGTTGAGAACTTCAACGGGGAAGTCACATTTTAATGACAATTTAAACACATACAATTTATTTATTTTGGGTCTTCCTAAAATAGATTCAATATTTTTATTAGAAACCTGTGGTTAGATTGCAGGCCAAAAAAATTCAGCAGCCCGTGTAAGTGTAACACTAAGAACGTTTACTAGCCTTTCCCTTTATATTCGCCTATAAACATACCATTCTCTAAGTATATGATGTATTTAAATTGTAAATTTGATTTGTTACCATATTTTTCAATATCATACACTTAGATACAAGTGCTCATGGAAATTTCCGTACACGTTCCATAGATTACTACATGTCCTTTAGATAGAACCCATGCATATCGTGTGAATTTTCTTGAACCTTCCTGAATTTAAGTTCGACTAGAAATTCAATTGTAATGGAAGTCTATTTTTGCTCTTCTTCTATTTTATGACACACATATAAATGTATATAGGTATATATATACCTAGTTATCTAGCGCTCCTTATACGGCAAAACCTTTTCTTTCTTATGCATATAATATAGGACGTTGGCTTCAGTACTTTGTCGTAAAATACCTAGCTGTATTGCATCAATATATTCGATTAAAGTAATCCGTCTGTCTAGACAAAATACGTGTTCATACACTACCTACTATGAAGTACTATGCGATTCCATTTAGTCAGAGTAGGAATTGTTTTTGTGTACAAGCACCGGTACACACGAATAAAGAGTTGAGTATTTGAGCAGGCAAAACAATCAACATTCATGCAAATACTTATCAAGTAATTGTCGTTATTATTGGCCATATAGGTACCTAAATACTCACATAAAACACGCTTTCAAATGATGCCAAGTACCTTTCAGTGCACGCATTTTCTGATAAAAATCTGTCCATACTTGCCTGCACACTTATTTCTTTAGAACACTGTACACACCCACATGAACTGCATTTTGGCAAACTGCCCAACATTGGATTTTGACGCCATCTCTCGCTAATACCAACAAAAAGAACACAAAAGTGATAATTGAGGCAGACTCCGTAATGGACGAACAAAAAAGTTAAAAGATTCACTCATTTGTATGTCAGACACGACATCTTGAGTGAGATAATACATATTTCATAATGAAAGAATGTTGAAGGTGTTTCAATGATAGCGTGAAATGGTGCTTTACTTTATTAGAGTTTATATTATACTTGCTCATAGATATGTATGCCTATGAGCAAGAATAATTATACATGGCAAATATCAGTCTGTACATCTCATACTATAAACAAAGTATCTGATTCCCGGACAGCTTCTTAACTTTTCCATGTTACATTAATAGTAGTTTATGCAATGGTCATATAACAGGGGTTATTAAAATACGAGCGTAGATTTATCACATGAGGCGAAGCCGAATGTGATAATAATATTACGCGAGTGTTTTAATACCGAATTATAAGCCATTGCATACACTACTTTATCTTCACTCATACAGTTGCAATAAAATAAAAGTGGAAACGGAAAAAATATTTGGTATGGCGGGCAATTTAGATTCTCATTGTGCATGACTGCGCAGCGCCGCACGCCTCCTTAGACAATGACAGTACTTCAATGAGCCCATAAGCGCCAATAAATTAAAATGTAAAAGTGTGCTATAAAAATTAAAAAGTTATTTTTTGATGCAGTTGTTTAAAAATCGAAGGAAAATGTTGCACTGTAATGGTTTTTCTTTAATTTTACCTATCCACGAATATAAAGTACGTGTTTATACAATATTTTTTGAATTCATATTTGGAACATTACGTTGTGTGTGTAGATAAAAGGTAATATATAATAACAATCAAAATTAGTTGGGCAATCAGTCTTCTAGGCACGTTCCCGGATGACAGCGATGTGGAGGAGTACTTCGACGCCTAAGTGTACCTTTATTTTGTATATAGCATAAGTAGTTAGTTTAAGTATAATTTTGTATAGTTTACTTTTGTTAATTGTATAAGTATGTACATATTTAAATAAATATATTTATCAAAATTTAATTATTTTGTAATCCAAAAGTATTTAATTGTTTATTAATTTAAGTAAAAAAACATATATTAGAAATCTTATAGCGCTGCCACCCGTAATTTTAAGGCGCGTTTTTGCCGCCCTAAAATTGCTTCATTTGAATAAAATATTAGTCTACCTACGGGCAATAAAGATTGTTATCCAAACTCAAACTACAGTAAAAGGTCACTTAGCGCGGACGTTTTTCACAGACGTCTATCGATTGAGAAAAATTTAAGTACGGTGATCTTGAAGGTCAATCGAAATCCTCTAGAAAGATTTCTAAATGTAAACACGATTACGCATATTTCTCATAAAAGTTTTGATGGAAACTCATAACAAAATTAAATCCGAACAAATTCAAACTATTGGCGTGACAACGAAGAGTTTACAGCTTTTAGTTAAACGTAAACACTTTAACTTTGCTCCCCTTTCTTTATACTCAGTCAATAGTCCCATCCAAAGTTCTTTAATGTGTTAAAAGATTACATTTTTGGCCTAATTCTCCTTTTAAAATTGCTTGATAGTTACACACAAACCTGTAACTGGTACGGCCATACCAGGAGGTTAGGAAATTGACTCTAATCTTGATGATTTACGGAATGGGTCGCGAAGACCTTCATTTTCAAAACGGTAGCACGGCGGCGGTTCTTCTAAACTGATTCAAAGGCATGATAGTAAAATAATAAACTTAATTGCTAAGCATCTTTACATCGAAATATCTATGCAGTAGATTTTGTAGAATTATAAACCTTTATTTCATGATTGACAAAAACCGAATTTTCAATGTGGCGACTCTTGGGGTAGGCCTATGTCCAGCAGTGGACTTCTTTCGGCTGATGTGATGATGATGATGATGACAAAATCTACTTTATGTAGAGGTGACTCTAAGCGGCCTGAAAAGGTTACCTATCATAAAATCGAAAAATATTTGACCGAATTTCATTTCACCTAAAACTTTTCAACTATTATCGTTTCGTTTTTTTTACTTCATCGAAGTCACTTACTTTAGACCCTGCAGACAGTAATAGGACCGTCGACAAATTTTACTTTCACTGTTTTAAACATTTGTATTCGCCCACTGTTTCTCTCTCACTTAGTATTTTGATATGCGTTATAAATAAATATATCGAACAAATGCTATTCCGACCAAGTAAAACATGCGAGTAACGAAAAAAATCGAATTGATAATAAGTCAACTGAGACAGTGGCAGACGTGACTTCGATGAAGTAAAAAAAAAACGAAACGATAATAGTTGAAAAGTGAAATAAAATTCGGTCAAATGTTGTTCGAACTTATGATAGGTAACCGTAAACACAGATAAGACTGCGTGAAGTCAGTTTTGCAGCGATTCGTTTCTGTCACTAAATTTTGTAGCACAACATATTGACTTTTTATGACACTATTTCAATTTTACATTGAAAATGCTACCAAGTAACCGGCGACCAAATAATATTCTGTAAAATGTTGTTTCGGTGTGGTGAAAATATGGCAAATAAAAACAGTTAAAAAGAGGCTTCGGCCAAAAGCAAAAAGTTATTTTGTAAATCGGCGAAATGTAGTACGGTAAATTAATACGTATGCCACATGATACTTCGATGATCTGAAAATATGTAAAAAAATGCATATAGTAAAAAATACGTTGGTCAATAGATTTCGGTAAAATGAAATTCGACCAAAAAAAAATCGGAAAAGTAATCGGTTCCCGCCTGAAAATAGTCGTTTTAATTACTTTTCATACGAGTAATGTAGCCGTTTTTCAATGCGAACAATAATTTATAACAGTATGACTTTCCTTTTCTTACTAAGCTACAAAAATTCCGCAGGAGTTTTTTTTTTTGATGTGTTTACAACGTATTTATAAAACTATCATAGTAGTGACATGTTATTGGTAACAATGGTTCTACTACAAATACAGACCTTAGTTGCCTTCATATATAAAAGCCAAAATCATTCTTAGAATAAATATTTTTCAGATGACCTACACTGTCAGTGGGAATAAGAAAAGTATGGCGCTACATAATAATTAAACAAACATCATCTTTCGTCTATAATCTTGTAAGATTTCCAAGGCCTCAAAATGTTTGACACAAAATAAACTAAAGCCGCTTTTACGACAACTTATAATAATTTATAATTACACGCAGGCGACTGATGATTTTTTATAAAAAAGTTCTTCTCGTTAGAAATGTGTCTTCATCATAAATAAAATAACAGTCAAAGCGACTGGAAATTAAAAAGTTGACATCAATCCAAATATTATATTTTCAAACATTAAAAAGATTTTCTATTGGATGTTTATAATAAAAATGAATAATTATAAACTGTACGGCCAAGGGAAAAATACTATACGGATTCCCTGTCATAACACTATGTCAATTATATACAAATATAAACTTAACACCTTTTTTCCATGGGGGTTGGAACTACAGAACTACCCGTCGTATGTAGGTCTGTTTGTCTTATTACATTTTAGTCGATAATCGTACCACTAGAGCTGTCTACTACTGTACTTCAATCAAACCATGCATTAATCCAACCAACAACAAAATAAACAAGAACCAAGTATAGAAAGATCACTCAACTTTATTACGATAAGAAATCTGTGGATGTTTTACGGCTCCAAGGTAAATGAAACACATTGCGTGCGAGGCTGAACTTACATGACTTATTTAGAAAACTTGCGAACGAAGCGTAGCAAGGTACCTTACCTAATCATGAGTACCTGTCTACGCCCCGTAGCGTGTTACGCAGGCCTGGGGCAACGACTCCAACGGCCATTCTTTCAGAAAATTTTGCTGCATTACATGTTTTTATACATTCCTGAATGTTTTTATGTTCTTTTTCTCCTCACCAACGCCAAGTTTGGCTATTTTTAGCCGTATTTGCAGCCCAGTTTCAACAATCTTTTCGGTAATAAATGTGAAGTGTTTGTTTTGTTTGCTTCGGTGCACTTACTACAGGCAATCTTACGAATAAGATTCCTATTAGTCGTATAGATCAAGAATATTTAAAGAGCTTTTACGCTTTTAAATTAGTCTTGCCAATCTAATTATCATAAAAAACACTTTCATGAATTGACAGACCAAGTGACACTGTGTCCTCTGTTTGCGTACCTTCTTTATGCATATTGTCAAAAAGTTGTGTAACACTTTAAACGTACAATAAAATATAATTCCATCTATCTTTAGTATGACAATAAGTAGTGTTACAAGAAAGCACACTGCGTGTCTTTAAAATCTATAAAACTTGAGCCTTGCCGAAATACGTAAATCAGCACACAAGGTGTCATTGCAGTAACATCGCGTGTTAGACTTGTATAAAATAAGGGTTAGGTGCATTGGGCCCTCGGCCAGCGCCGCCCGTGCCCCTACACCAATTGTTACCGTTAATTTATTCAACGATATCCGAAACTTATCAGCCTTTGTTCAATTACCGACAACTGGTACAAAGCGTACCGATTGCTTCCCACACTTCGTTCCAATTCCCCACAGCTTTTGTTCCGAGGGCGAATATTAAGTGTTGCTTGCAAAGCGATACATTACTTTTATTTTCTTTGTGTTACATTTCGCTTCTGCGACCGTAAATCAGAATAAGACACTTTACAGCGGGAAACTAGTTTCAAACTATTTGCATGTTGCACTTTAGCTTCGGTTTTCTGTCGCTGATATTTACTGATTAGGATTGAAACGAGCTGTTTCAAGAACATTGTAGACTCAGAGTTTGTAAACTATAAAAAGTGATCAAAGAGTAACAATTAATGCGAAGTCCACGGAATCAGGTCTATTTCTGTGGTTGCGTAAATCAAGTTTCACCTTGACATTGGTCAGACCGGCACTCCCCGACAAAATTATTTTCTATCTATGCGTAGTAGGTATACAAATCATTTTGAACGTATTGTAGTGGATTTTGCACCGACTAACTAGGCTTTTACTTAGGTATATTTTTTAAGTGGCTGCCGTCTGGAATATAACTTTATCTCAGGGACCACCTTCATTTTACATAATTCTTGTTTTTTGGGCCAGTAGTTACTCGAGACTGTTTGATAAAGTGTACTGTTATTGTTACTGGTGGTTCAAGCTCATTCAAACTGAATCCAAATCAATAACGTTGAATTTCTTTGTTGTTCATATTAATCTACAATCATAACAATAATTTATATAGAAGAGTTTTAGGACTCATATCAACTCCTTGTTTGTAAACATTGTTTGTTTCAACACATTGTTCAATATGAGGCAGTATTAACTAGGTCCAATACAAAGTACTAATGATCCCTCAAATGGCCCATAAATCTTTGTCAAATCTAAATAATTAAGACCATTGTCTCTACAACCTCTGCGTACATTATACTCGAGTTGAATCAAAGCCAAATTGCCTACAAATGTAACCAATTATCGGCGTCCAGCGGTTGAACTTCGTTAAGTATTCCTGTCACGCCAATAATAAATAATTGCTATCAATCAAAATGTGAATTACTATTAAAATTATGTTGGCAATGATCTAGCTAGAATCTGGGTCGCTAATAATGTATTAGGATAAACGGAAGATTTCAGGAACTGTCGGATTTGTTTGTATGGAAATCATTAAATGTATAAATAAATATGCTGCGAAATTGAAACGTTATACGCACGAAGCTCTTCCATGTTTATTATTAAGTTGGTATGTAAATTTAAATATATGTGGAAATATTATTTTGTTCTGTGTTTTCTGAAAACTACCTTCTATAATGTATTTGGTAAATATAGATCTTCCAAACAAGGCATGTTTTGTCACCAACCACATTGTCAGGTTATTTTAAGAACTGAAATGAATATTGGAGTTACGATATAAGAGCCTATCGGGTAATAAGTTGAAATAAATGTAACTGGCTCTCAACCATATCAATGTATTCGCAATAACAACATGTCAAAATTGATTAAAAAAGGTGCAATTACTCAAAACATTTTAGAAATATGAGCATTATGAGCGTCTTGAAGTGACATGCGGACCACGGAGAAGCGAAAAATAAATAAAAATGCGACGACATTTTTTTCTGTTTGAATTAAATTAATTAAAGCGAGTGAATTAATGTGAGTCTGACATCAACACTACATTATCAAAAATAAACTTACCTCATATAAAAACCGAATGTTTACCGAGAAAGAAATTGGGGAATCAGGACTGCCAGTAACTCTGAAGGCAATGCAAAGCGCATGATTTTGATTTGGTAAGAAGGTTGTATTTTCTTGTAAGTTTCCTCCCTGATCGGTCAATCAGCTGCTACTGTGAATGGTTGACCTGTAGACCAGTAGTACCAGCCTATTAAATCACTTAATGGTAGATTAAACTGCAGTTTTAATTTAAAAAGACTTCAGAAACTGGGCTTAACAAAACATACAAGCAAGAATTCGTGTAGATATCATTTCCACCTTGAAATGATATGATACACGAGTTCTTTGACATTGGCATCTCAAAACAAATACCTATAAGTATCAGAAGTTCTCAGATACCAATCTAGATATTTGATATTATTAAATATCTGCCAGCTGTAGACAGGGACATGTTTACAAATTTTTTCATTGGCACTGACCGGCGTGAGAATGCAACCGTCATAATTGAGAGCACGCCATATCAAGTTCAGTTTATCGCATCGCATACAATCATACGTTGATTAAATAATCCTTTACCAAATGCTTTAATGAAGAAGCCATGTTGGTGTCAGAGAGGCCATACATTTTGCAGTGATCAAACGCGATGCCAAACGCCAATACCTGTCAATACGCTTAATGAAGTGTGCTGGCTTGTATTGGCATGCTGGCATTTTGATGAATCTTTCTGTTTTTTGAAATGTATGAGCACCATTTATCATATGACGATAGAAAAAAAACAGAGAGCGAAAAAATGAATTTAATGCATTCTTTTTTGATATATTTATATCTCTTCCTGTTAACTTCCTGATTTAATGCCAGATCTACATAATGCAAAAAAGAGTGATGTTTACACAGTGATGAACAAAATTGCCTGGAGCGTGCAATCAAAATAACATTTTGTCGGTACGTCCGGTGCGATCGCGTTTAGTTACTACGGTGGCGTCAGTATATTCTAGAAATGATGGCGTGGGAGCGTATTTAGAGCCGTGCCGGCTGGACGCGCCGATGCGGCCGCCGTCCGCACCCCGCTGGTGTGACGTCGCCGCCACGCGCGCGCCCCACTGGCGACCCGCCAGCTTCGCCAACGAGACGGCATGTCATTGTCACTACTGCCCCACTAGGCCATAGCCACACAATTTGATAGGACAAAAACAACGATGGTACTTAAAATGAAGTTAGCGCTTCCGTAGTCACAGGTCAACATTTTTGAACCCCGACGGAACAAATTGTTATAAAAACAAAAAACCAGACTGCTAAAAAATTATTAACTGAAAAGAGAAAAACAGGTGTTGGCAGCACCTGTTTTTCTTCTCGGCGACCAACAAAGTTTTGGTCGGTTTTTCTATAATTTTCGTTTGTCACCGCCTGTAACACCTCATAATATTTAATGTACAAATTATACCTAGTAGTACCTACTTGTTTTTCTCTTTGTTTTTTGTTAATAATTTTTTACCAGTCGGTTTTTTTTGTTTTTATAATAATTTGTTTAATTTCTGATTATTTAGTTTTATTAATCAACGAGTTCTCCAACTAAGTTATGTAGTAAAAGATTATTAATTTAGCTATCAAAGTTACACGTTATTCGTTACGGTTTGACATATGTACCTGTATAAGAAACATACAGGTACAAATGTCAAACTTTGTGTACATCTGTCTGTGTGTGTGCATCATAGCTCCTAAACGGATGAGCCGATTGTGATTTAGTTTTTTTGTTGTTTGAAAGATGACTTTTTCAGTGTTCTTGGCTATGCTTGATGAAAATCGGTCCATCCGTTCAAAAGTTATGCGCATTTTACTCTTTGAATCGGGGTATTTTCGCAAGATATAGTGTTTCGATGGATTGTCAATCGAAGCGTGTCTACTAGTAGATAAATTATGTAGTTTAAAAAGCATGAAACTTTTTTTTTTCAAATTTTATTTTTGTGTATATTGCTTTTTTTATTTTCTTGGGGCAACATTTGTACCCATTGTATAGTGCGTGTAGCTTTTGAAAGCGGCTATGCCCGCATGAATGGTGAAAAGTATTCCATTGTAAGTTAGGATATTTTCATACGCCGGGATAAGAAGTTTCCTATGTCCTAATCCAGGACATGAACCACCCGCGTGCTAAGTTTCATCCGAAAATTTGTTCAATTATAAACCCGAAAAAGGTGTAACCTGAAAAGGTAACAAACAGATATAGTTACTTTCGCATTGTAATATTAAGTATAGAAGGTTTCAAGTCAATCAATCAATCAATCAATCAATCATCATTTATTTGTTAACATAGGTGTTTATAAATACAGATCTTAGCTTACATTAAATAGAGCGCCATGTTATGCCAGGAGGCGTACAAATATTTTGTTCAAATTTGATTTAGTAAAAATTAGTTAAAAATTTAAATCAAATAAAAATGTCAATATAAAAAAGGTATTTTTAGTCACACTTACAGTACTAACTTATTGAAAAAGATAAAATGAATATAATAATAATATAATGCCATGTTAAATTAATTTGTCATCTAAGTATTCGTCAACAGTATAATAACATTTATCAAAAAGTAATAATTTCATTTTTTTCTTAAAATGTATTAAATCTAAATTTTTTATGGCATCTGGAATTTTATTGTAAATACGTGGGGCCATACCCAGAACACTCTTTTTTATTAATGCAGTTTTACATTTGCGATTACACAAGAAAGAAGAATCTATAGTTACTTTTGACTATGCCTCTACGTCATTAACTCATAAATCATAATCAAAGTCATTTATTCAATTTAGGCTGAGAATCTCTTTGAAAAAAGACAGTCCCCCAAAAATTCTGCCCGTCCCAAAATTTAACTTATTATCAACCATTGCCGCCAGAATATCTAGGAATGGCAGTTGCACTGATGAAAAACTCTGTAATGATAATATAGAGCTGCCGTTCAAAATAGACACTGTTGTTATTAACAACAAGAAGAACTGTCTACTAGATAGGCAGTTGTTCACCCCGGTGGGTTCCCACATTGTCGAGGTGGAGGGGCTCAGTAGCTGTGGCTTGGTCACCCACGGTAAACCAAAGAGGTACCCAAGGAGGGGCCGCTCGTCAGTAGCGCCAACAAGTAGGTTGCGGTGCCGCTTGGTAAGAGGCGACATCGCAACTGAGGTGGGCCGCGATGTCGTATGGACCGTCCCAGGTCCCATACGAGATCGCGGCTGAGGGTTGGAAGCCGCGGCGGGAGATGAGTGCTGGTATTGCGGTGCGCCGCTCTCCCTACCTTCCGCGGCCTGGACGGGGTCTCCACCGTCTGATGGCGGACGCGGTGGGCCGGAGGACGGGTGGAGGAGTGTCGGTATAGTGTTGGCCGCTTTCCTTATCCCCTGCGGCTAAAGAGTGTTGGGGCCGCGGATTTGACCTGTCACAGGCGGACCAAGGGTGCCATACACGGTGTCGTCTGGCTCCCATGTGCTGGTTTAGTCTCTGGGATGGTCATGGCGTACTCCCCAGAGTAGGGTCCGGTGACGGATAGCCGCGGCGGGTGCACGGACGAGAGCTAACGCGTGCCCGTGTTTCCGCCATAAACGGCCCAGGAGGACACCGTGGAGTTTTAGTGGGTCGGAGTCCCACATAACTGCACTATCTCCCTGTATTAGCTCAGTATACATGAGTATTTACCCACGCCAATAAAAAATGGTAGGTAGGTATATCAGTCCGTACTCAATACTGTTTTTTTACCAATTGATTTACAAGCTATTTCCCCTTTTAAAATAAAAGGAACGTTCATATTAAAGTTAATAACGTAAATTACAGCCTTATTGTTGTTAAGTAGGATATAAATAAAATATCAATATAATTTATGGCTACGTTCAATAAATTTGCATAATAGTCGCAAAGGACATTTGAAATTACTGTGCCCAATTACTTTAGCAGTTTAATTAAAGTTGTTGACGATTCGACAAATAAATTGATTTAATATAATGTATACCGGTATATATAGTTCGTTGGAATGGCGGTATCAACCGGCTGTAATAACTCTTTTAAATACCACTTGTCGGCCTCGGGTACCGATGATCTGCTCCAGTTGTTGTATGAGAACAAAAACAGTCGCGGAAGCGTTGGTAAGGTAGGACCAGGGCAGTTACGGAGCTTTGAATCCGACTCCGATAAGTCATTCCGATTGATATTACACCTCCGATTTGAGGTCGAAGCAACGGATGGCGGCCAATCGTACGCGCCAGGTGGCTGCGTTTAACGTGTACGAACAGATTTATGCATATCACACTGGGGTCCTCTCTCCTTACGTCCTTTATTGCAGGTTTATATTTTTACAAACTTTATATTGCCTTCCTTTTTTGTGCCCGGCAATTAGTTATACATTTCTCTAGCACTTCCTGGCATCTGATTAAGCTGTAAATTGGCGTACTTATGTAACTTTGGAACCATTGAAAAACAACTATGGAGCTGGTCTCATGATAGTGTCGCCAGGTGGCTATAGCAACTCCTCAGCCAGACAAGAGAGCACCATCGTGTTTGGGCTGATTGGCTGTGTATTGACAAATGATATTACATTTGGTATTTTTAATTCGTTAAATGCTTGTTATAATAAGATTTTCACCACCTCCGATACTAACTAGACTACGATTTCGACAAACCAAATTAAAAAATTGCGACTTCCACTTCGGCTCCGATAAACCACCTCCGTAACATCCCTATGTGGAACAGCGGACAATCGGCGCAAACGCACGGTCATCGCTCCCGCAGTACGCACGAGGACGCCTTCTCCACGACCCTCCGTACGACATTCACACCAATATTAAAATGCCACTGTATTTATAAACACTATCGAATATTATCTTAGTCTCTGGACAACCTGATTTATATCCTACTATTTTTACTTTCAGACAAACATGTTCGCCAGAGTACACTCGATAAACTATGGAACAAACAGTCGGGAGCCATACAGATGCTTCTTGCCATATTGGATGTAAGTATCTTCAGCCAATACCGTCACATAAATCACCCTTGTAAAGTGTATATTTCAGATATTATACCTTTGTATTTCTGTTTATTTTTATGTTGTCATTTTCTGTTACAGACCTGCAGAGACACAGCAACTTGCACGTACATTACGTCAATACTAAGAGAAGTTTTGTGTTTGAAACAAGGGAAAGGAAAAAAATGTTCAGGTAAATATTTTAATAGCACAGGCAAAACAAACCAAAATAATGACGCGGAAGGAATTTATGAATACAGCTATGGTAATTTTTCATGTCTCGTCTGACTACTTATCATAAATATGATAAGTAGTCAGGTACGTAGTATCTATCTATCTAAAACATTATTGTAGGTATATCAAATTACTAAATCTTCACTTGACTATTTCATGAAACGTCATTAAGGCCCAGTTTTTCAGTTTCTGTTTAAATTTCGTTAAAATGCGTTTTAATAATTAATTTTTAGCCTCACAAATGGTCTAATAAGTTGGAGATTTAATTATTTGACTATTCGTTAGACTAAAAATTGCCGAAAAATCGAGTTTTTCGAAATTTTAAAACCATTGTTTGGTATATTTAAGCATTGGTTGGGTTATTTACGGATCAAAAAACTGCGTCTTAATGCCTTAAACATTATAAAAATAGCAACAAAATGCAAACTTGTGTTTATAATCGTTTTCAATAAATTAGTTCCCGTTGAGTCATCGGGAAACAAGAAGAAAGAAAACAAAAAAATAGGCAAAGAAAATAAAATGCCTGCAGTAAAGAAGGGTATGTTCAGTGTGCGCTTATATTGTAAATACGTTGGAATTTACATCCAATTATACAAATAAATAACGTCAAACAAACTAATCAATAAAATACGTAAACGCTGTACAGCACTGCATGCATTAATCGTTTACTTAAATTAACAACAAACGAGTGACAAAAAAAAAGAGAACGAAATAACACGATTTATTTTAATTGCACATTAACTTTCTAATTTAAAGTGTAGATATATTGAACAGGTATTAAGCAACAGTGGCCTTTCAATTATTGCTTTACTTGTACCCTTTCTACTTGCTACCTCCTGTTTGGCCTACCTACTGACATTTAAGAAGAGCTCACTGAGATGACATTGTACCGGTTGACAACACAGCCTTGTAACGTAATATCAATGCTATTGTCAATTCAGTTGTCATTTCACCGCACTGCAGTGTTCAATCAAATTAACATAAATATTTCAACATTGATTTATTTATGACTTAAAATTACATTAACAACAGTAACATTTTAAATGTCAAGATTGCTTTTCACTAAGCTAAATTGTGATCGTTAATAATTGCCTATTAATAAACTAAAACAAATAAAAACTATAACAATATAAATACCCTTGCACAAAATTGTATTACAAAACCAGCCGATATCGACAATTTCAGCAAACAACCTCGCCAGGCAGCAGTGCTCACAGCACTTCATATCGATAAACGGCACGCAGGTGGTGATCCGCACGATGATAGCAACACACGTCAAACGGGACGGCAACGTCACTACCGAGCTGATACTGCAGGACCTCGTGTGGATCCTCGCCTCGCTAGCGCCGAGAGGTACGGTCCCTAACGTCTGCGGTTGATTCCAGCTAACAACTTGTCCCGGCATCAGTGCGCACAAGACTTCATTCAGATAAAAGGCACACAAGTAATCATACGCAAGGTGATCGGCACCATGCAAGACAAGAGAGACCGGCACATAGGCACAGAGGTTGTGATGCAAGATTTACTCTGGATACTTGCACCTCTTAGCTCACGAGGTTACCATTATTGATTTTAAATTACTAATACCTTTATTGCAGCTTGAACTTTCCAACTTCTGGTCGAACGCCTCTCCCTTTCCTTCCATTTCTTTTTGTACTATGTTTCCTGACGCCGATTCTAGAGGAAGTCATCACAGGAGCGCAAGCTTCATGTTAAACTGTGCGACCGTAAAATAAACCCCACTCTGCGCTCCAGATCGCAACCTGCCGACTGAAGTGGTATTGGGCAAGCCATGTCTGCTGGATTAGAATACCTACTTATCTTTTATTGATGACATTATTTACATCTACTGCGAAGCTTATTTAATACATCGAACATAATTGTTTTCAGATCCAAAGTTCGCGGTGAAATTAAGGATGCTCGGTTGCGTAAGGACTATGCATCTCATTTTAAAAGGACACTTTACAGATAATAAACTTATTTTTCCATTACTTGTTATTATGAAACAATTGGCAAAAAATGGTAAGTTAAAATCGATTTTTCATTAACTGTTATCTATTCTAATAATCTTAGCTGTTCTGCTGAGCGTTTTCTAAATCCACTCACCAATATCTTGATGCTTTTGAAATTAACGTTTTTTATAGTTACTAATTAACCACTAAAGGCCAAACCCATTAACGAATTTGCCAGTAGATTTTCTTACTAGAGATACAATTTTGTCATAATTCAAGTAATTATGACCATTCAAGTAATGTTGAAATCTTGTCTCTAGTAAGCTGTACTGACATTCGACATTGCGGGTTCGACCGGTAAAACAACAGTTCATCAACTTGTCATGAATTTCTTAGCGTAAGCAGCAGCCTTTTCATGTTCCCGCTGCTGAACACAGGCTTTCTCTCTGGGAGATTGTAATTTTATGTATATATTTTTACGATTTCAGCCGTTACTACCTCTATTTTAATACGAGATGGTGTGACAACAACTTACGAGCGTGTCTTGGTCAGCCTCGGCTTCATTCCGACGGCAAGACTGCGGCTCTGCCTCGACGCTATTGATTATTTCAGTAAAAATAGTTAAGTGAACAAGTCATTTGTTTAAAAGACGACCATGTTTATCTCAGTGGAATGATGTGATTAATTGTTTCAATATTTTATGTTTAGGTCGCACACAATCTCTTAAGTCAATACACAACAATTTGTCACAGTCGAATGATACCACAAACTGTTTTTAGGGTTCCGTACCCAAAGGGTAAAAACGGGACCCTATTACTGAGACTTCACTGTCCGTCTGTCTGTCTGTCTGTCTGTCTGTCTGTCTGTCACCAGGCTGTATCTCATGAACCGTGATAGTTAGGCAGTTGAAATTTTCACAGATGATGTATTCCTGTTGCCGCTATAACAACAAATACTAAAAACAGTATAAAATTAACATTTAAGGGGGGCTCCCATACAACAAACGTGATATTTTTGCCGTTTTTTGCTCGATATTAATAACGGCAGAAGGTAGACGCTTGAAATATTCACAGAATATTTAGTTGTATATTCTCTTCCAAAAATAATAATAATTAAATTAAAATAAAATAAATTAAGGGGGGCTCCCATACAACAAACGTGATTTTTTTGCAGTGTTTTGCGATAATGGTACGGAACCCTTAGTGTGCGAGTCTGACTCGCACTTGGCCAGTTTTTTTTACATGACATCCTACACGCAACGCAGCCTTTACCTTTATATCAACCTCGGAATATGTTTGTCGCTAATGGATTTATGTTATGTTCTGTTGTAAGTTTGTTTGCATGTTCAATGCGCCAGCCATTGTCACTTGTTCACACGTGCGTAACTCACACAGGGGTGTGCTGCATGCAGATCGTGAAGACAGGCCTCTGTAGCGTGCTTCTTAGGGTGTTCGACCGCTGGGACCGCTACGAGGGACGCATGAGACTCAAGATATGTGCTCACATCCTCCAGACTTTGCAGCATCTTTGCAATATAAGTACGTATAATGTGTCAATGTTTCTTAACCAAAATGATCATTATTTCTCATAAGAAAGAGGATAGATATTGTACTCTGAAACATTAATGTCTAATAGCCTGGGATACCATTCCAAATTTCAATTAATTTCAAACCATCATGGTTTACCTACTTTCTTTAAAACTATGTATATTAATTTTGCAGAAGCGGGGAGACGGGCACTGTGTACGAAGAAACACGTCCAGACGTTGCACAGGTTTTGCTCACAGTGTCCAGATGAACCCGAATTTGATGGATTACTAGCAAGAGTGTGTTCAGTCATAACGTTATGCTTGAAACACCAAGCTTTGCCAGTACCAACCTCCAGTCCAGCTTCGTTTAACCTGAACCCTATACTAAAAGGTAAATTCAATATGACTTGATTAATATAATAAGAGAGAAATAATTAAAGGAACATAACACGAGCGAACGAAGCCTTTCCAAACTAACCTGTCCGTGTTTGTGTTCCTTTAAACCCTGCAGATACAAACATTCACATGAGGAAGGAAAGAGAATGAGTTCACATGAGATCGATACTGTCGCACAGATCTAACAATATCAGTTTACGATGTTTTAAAGCTATAGATATATAGCTTATTAGGAAATATTATACTACTCACATAAGTAACTAGGTATGTTTTATTAAAATTGTAAATTTTATTTCATATTATTAGATACTATCAAAACCAAAATTAAAACATATAATTATTCTAACATAGATTCTGCTTCAACTTCATCTTCCGTTTCGCCATCGGAACTTGAATCAGAGTCGTTCAACAAACGCGAACCCAGTAAGCTACGCTTTTCTTGAAATATTCAGCTACTTTAAAAATTACGGTCTTGACATCACGAGATAACGTACGATCCATCTCAGGATATTTATCTCATGTGCGTCTGACATAGACATTCCGGTACGAAGGACACTAGCTGTAGCCGTCAGCGTTGACGGCGGACTGACATCGGAGCGGCCTACGTTCTGCCCCCTCCCCCGTACCCCGTCTCGCCATTATCCATTTTGGCTGACCGAATACATATTTCAATGATAGCCACAATAAAATAACTAATAGTCATAAATAACTGTAGGTCATTTTATAGGCACCAATACATCATGGCCGTGTCACGAAGACGAAGAAGATGCAGCCAATTCTGATTCTAAAACAGTGAACTCAGATTTAGAAGATGATGGCCCAGACACCGATATAGATGCTATTGATGAGTTCCCAGACATGGATTTCGATGAAAATGACATCAAAACTGAAAATCCAGAGGATTCAGATAAGCCGCCAAATATTTTACAATGCGCATCAAAGAGTGGTGACAGTTTACAAAGCTCACTCTGGATCAATCCTAACGAGAGAGATATAGAAGACTTAAAAAAGTGGAGTATTTACAATTGCTTTTATAAAGATATATTGGTTTGATTATTTTTGGTTCAAAATTAAATTATTGTAATATAAGATATTGACGGAACTGATTATATTTCAAAATTCATTAGACTTTAAAATAATTCTCAAGTTATCATTTCTTAATTTTCCTATCCTAAGTTTTAATAATTTTTTTTACTACTTCTAATAAGGTAAAGCAAATAAACGAAACCAAAAAAATATCATTCTTAAAACTGAATATTTACTACCTGACGAAACCAATGAGCTAAATTCATGTTTGACTTTTTCAGATATTTTATATTTTACAAAGAATTTGGATCATTAAACAAGCAAGCAAGACTTGTCAAAAGTCGTTCTAATTCACGAGGCTCAATATTAGAAGACTTTCTGTACTCATCCAGTGGAAACAGGAATGCTGCTTCCAGCCTGAATCTGTCGCTCACTGGCGTTTTAGGCAATACTGAGTATGACAACGGCGTGGGGCCTTCGCTATCGCCCTCATTTTTACAGTATCACAAAATCCATGAAAGTGCCTGTAAGTATCTTTATAATTTAAAAAAAGGTGAATGTGGAGTCCGGAGTTTGGTGGCAATAGGCCCGCCCCCTACCTGAGACTTAAAACTTATCTACGAAATGTGGAAGTCATAAAGGTGCACGTCTGCCCTACCTTTCGGGATATACACGCATGTGTGTACTTGAATTATCAGCCTACAGCACAGCAGCTTACAGCTAAAAATAGACCTCTCCATCTAAATAACACTCATAACTACTCTTATCTAGCGAATATAGAGCCATTATAAGTACCTGGGCGACCGACCTCTGCTTGGGTGAAAATAGAGGAAACGACGTTTTCTAAAAATGAAACCTAGCTAGATCGATTTATCACCCCCGAAACTCACTGCATACAACATTTCATGAAAATCGTTGGAGCAGTTGCCGAGATTCAGATTATATATATACAAGAATTGTTCGTTTAAAGGTATTAGATGTCAAAATCTTTTTCAGGAAATTACTAGTTTTAAAATATTACAATTAAATATTTTTTTCCATAGCCACAACATCGTGTTCATCGCTAAAAATACATAAAGATATATCCAAGTACAGCACTTTTGAAAGTGTGTACTGCACGATATCCACCAGGGTGAGGAGTGTGATTCCCTTCGTGAAAGTAGCGCATCCTGATATGATGGGTGGGCAGGGTCTGAACCAGCCGGAACCCTTGAATAAGATGGAGCGAAGTGCTTGCCGGTTAGTATTGAAGCATCCACGTTACGGCATAAAAAGCTGAAATATGAAATTCTAAAAGGTCCTAAACATTTAAAATTGGCGGTTTTTTAAAATGAAACACTTTGAACTATGATAACTACGGTTTGACTTGGAATTATAAGTTTAAATAAAGTTAATGTTAAAGGGATATTATTCCTTTTTGAAAATTTGTTATTAATTTATTTCTTAGAGTTTTGTTTTTTTCTAAATGGGTAATTAGTTTAGTGTTTTGCATGCTAATCAAAATATGGTATAAATTAAATACAGACTACCAACGTCTTGCAGGTAGGGACTACAAGATTAAATGACCTCAATTACTCTCCGTCCAGCCTGTTATTTACTTTTGACAGCTCAAAAATTCATGATTTAGTGATGCAATAATGCGATACCGATTCGATTTCTTATAACTATCGACTTTATTAATGAAGAATTTTTTTATAGATTTAACATTATCGTATGTTTTTTTTTATTTTAACACAATAACGATTTTATTCAAGTGAAGAGTCCAATTTATATGGACAAGAATCCAGCGATTCATGATAATAAAATCTCAAGTTCTCAGTATCCAATATTATTTTTTTCAATATTAAACCTTCATTGGAAGGACGAACCTTAATTGCAAATCTTATTATTATTTTGGTTTTTAAAATTAAGTTTCTCAGGTAAGAACCTGGTGTTTTTTATAAGATCTCACGGGTGTGAACCAAGGTGAAATCCTAAGTTTCTATTTGAACTGGTAAATTATTTTGTACTGCACTCAAATCGTAATCTAAATCTAACTGTAAAAATTTTCTTACTATTCGGCAAGTGTTTAATATTGCAGCTTTTTGTAGTGTTAGGTTATTATTAATATTATTTTTTTAAATCGTTGCCCCACTAGGAATTTCTTCCTGTATCTTGGGTGCGTTTACAAACATATAAACTCACATATACAAACACCCAGAGCCGGAATAACTATCTGTGTGTATTTATAATAACATTATTATTATGTAACAAATATTCAATTTACAATGTGATATTTACTGCTGCTACGTAAATTCAATTTAACTGTAATTAATTAATTTATTAATCGTTATAACGGAGCGAAATAATCGAGGTCGCATCACTACTTTAAGCGTCTATGAAGTATTGCATTTTATTGTCTATGGTTGCCTGTTAATAATTATGTAATTTCATAGGCGTGCATCTATCAAAAGTGAAATAATAGGCTGGACGCTCTGTAGTTACAATGAGACACAAAAACAAACACCTATCATCTTCTCATTTCTAAAATACTATTTTTTTCAGGATGAAACTTCTATCCTGTGTAGACAGGGCGATAAACCCTGAAGCGTACATGAATGAGACGGTGTTTGATTTGGACCAGCTATGCAGTGCACCTACTGCAGATACCGGGCCACAGAAGAGGTAACTACCACTCAGTAACTAAAATATTCCTTGGTTTGGTTATAAATTACAAAAAACTGTTATTTTTCGCTCTGTAGTATTTTTATTTGGAAGACGGTTGCATAAATTTGTAAAAAAAAGGTTTTCACTTTTTAGTTGTGGTACGTAATGGAACAGTTCTATAGTTAGGTACCTATGTATTATGTCGAAAGTGGTGCAAGAATAGATTACCCCAATAACATGAAACTTGAAAATAACTCAATCCGCGTACCCCTTTAGAGCGTACCGGCGTGATATTATGTTATGAAATGGTCTAAACAATAAACAAACATGCGATTGCAGCAATTCCGAGAGATTTGCGCTCATTTATTGAAGAGTTCTTTTGTATATCTCTCTTGATCAAATCTAAATGGGACCACATGAGAAGCACCAACTTTCAAACAAAAACAGAATCATCAAAATCGGCTCACCTAGTAAAAATTTCGTCGTCCGAGCTCCGTACGTACGTGCTACGTGCTTATACAACAAGCCGAGAAGAGCGCGGGGCGGAACCGTGCCTAGTCGGGGCACGTCCGAGCCTCATCCGGGACGCGAACGCCGCACGGTGTAGCACGGACCGCATCATATAAAATGTTCGTGAAGTTTTGAATCCGTGCTTCGTACGTGCCTCGCACGTGGCTCTACTCGCGCCCACTACTGTCTAGCATAATTCATCCGTAAGATGGCATGGTATTAAAATAACTACACTACTTATCAAACTACTAATACTCAATACTAAAGAAATTTCTGTAATAATTATTCAATAGCCAATCATGCCTATGTCAAAAGTAATTGAAGTCAATTAATGTAATCCAATTGAATGTTTACCATAAGTTTTAGCACGGAGTGTATATGCTTGGGCAACACTGATGAGCAGGACATCACCAAAGTCAATAATTATTCCTCGAAGCTTGGGTTTGAGTCGAGATTCGAGTCTGGAAATCTGAGGAAAGCAATTCAGGTAATTAATAATATATTTTTCTCTCTTCATAAAGGTTGGCTTAGAAATTAACAGGACCTACATACGCTTTAGTGCCGCAAAAAGGTAACTTTCTAAAGCATACTCCTTAGTAACGGCTAAACTCCATTTGAAATAACATTAGACATGTTTCCAAATCTTTTTACAGTCCGTTCAACCAATTTTGAGTTCTATCCCGTAAACATAAGGATGACATAAAAAGCATAAACCTGTTACCAAAACCAACTGTTTACTACAGCTACCATTTGTCGTATCACTAACGCGATAGAAGTCAAATTCGGTTGAACGGGCTGTAAAATGGGCTAATTTTAACGTCTAATGTTATCATCGCAAATGGAGTATAGGTTAAAAGGTTTCAAAAAGAAATATATTTACTAGGTATTGATTCATGTACATAATTTTAAACACAAGATTTTTTCGTGTAACTAATAGTTTTGCTTTAAAAAAATAAATACAGAGGACGTTCAATATTTATATTTTGGCATCGAGCGGGCGCACGGCCAGTACTGCGTTAACATTGGGGCGTATATAGCGCCTTATGACTGTGTTAGTTACACGGTTACACGTATCACAGATCATATATTACAACAGTATAAAAGCTCCTTAGCGAGAGACTGGAATTCGTATTAAGGAAACCCTGTGTTACGGTTTTTGTTGTTCTGGAAATAAATATATTCATGGTTTGTTAAAATCTTTATATCTAAGGCACAGTTTTTTAATCCGTAGTTAACTCAACCAATGGTTCGATTCCCGCACGGAACAAATATTTGTATGACGTACAGATAGTTGTTTCGGCTCTGGGTGTTTGTGATTGTGAGTTTATATGTTTGTAAACGCACCCACGATACAGGAAGAAATTCCTGGTGTGAAGCAAAGATTAAAAAAAAAAATAATGGTTGCATATTTCGGTAAAAACACCATCCTTTAGTTGTTAGCCTCAAAAGGGTCAGATAAAATGTAGACTTAAATATTTGGCCATTTGTTAGACTAACAATTGACGAATAAACGCGTTTTGCCGAAATTTAAATCATTGTTTAGCATATTTAAACATTGGTTGAGTTAACTACTGATCAATAAACTGGGCCTAAGGCCAAGGTTTTGAATCGCTATATATCCTATGGATTCAAATTGCTCTAAAATATGTTTTTTCATCAATTGTATGTCTCACAGAGTTAATTATTAGACCATTTGTTAGAATAACAATTGATTTATATACACGTTATACCGAAATATTAAACCATTGGTTGAGTTAACTACAGATATTTTTTTATCTTTTTTTTTTATCCCTTATAGTCTTGCGCTTGACCACTATCTCACCTGATGGTAAGTGATGATGTGGTCGATGATGGAGCACGCTTGCCTAGAAGTAACCTATTCACTCTTGACTTAAGACCCCTACTATCGGGAAACACCTAGATTGTAGCTATCGGGAAACACAGACTCCGGCAGGGAATTCCACCCCTTAGCTGTACGCACAATAAAAGTATTCTCAAAACGTTTAGTGCGTATGGGTGGGATGTCCACCATGTACCGATGGCGCATCGCCGTACGTCTGGTAGTCCGATGATGAAACGGGCTGTGTAGGATTAGATCATGCAATTCCATCGCACACTCCCCGAAATGTAACTTAGTCTTGTGGAACTGTAATATGCCTGAAAATTAAAGTAAAAAGGGTATTTTTCCATACAATTCCTCCGTTGCATAGATTACAAGAAAACCCTCTGTGATAGACATAAAAAAGTGATACTATATTGTACGGGGCTGATATCCGCAACTCCATACCCAAATGCGTATTTTGCGTAAACAGTCCGTTTTTGCCGGCATCCTTAGAAATATTATATTAAATCGTTTGTTTTGTATCACGTAAATATGTCACAGGATTATTGCAAACACGGTAAGTTTGTAATAATGCAAGTTTGTTTTTTGCAATATACGGATGTATTGTAAACAACCAAATCTGAAAGGGATTTGTTGTATTTGATAATCTGTTCACAATATATCGAGAGTTCATAACGTTGTAACAGTTATGTTATGTATCACATACCTTCGGTGTTTGCTATAATCCGGTGATATATATGTCAACTTAATTCATATCTACAAGTTGAGTAACTTCAGGTAGGTCCGAGAGAGTACGAGCTGATCCTCATGCCGGACGTTAACTCGACGAAGCGTCACCAGTGGTTCTACTTCGAGGTTCGCAACATGCAGCAGGGCCGACCTTACGTCTTCAATATCGTCAACTGTGAGAAGTCAGACAGTCAGTTCAACTTCGGTATGAAACCAGTCATGTACTCAGTGAAGGAGTCTGTCCAGGGAAGACCAGGTGAGATTTAACACTACAAACTAACCTCTTCTACATTTAGCTTAAAAAGGAAAGCACATTAAGCAGCAAAAGTAAACCGCGCGCAGCCACCAACGATGCCGTGGAAATGGCAAAGTTTTGGACTGGACAAAAATAAATAACTGTTGTGCCAGCGACACGAGAAGAAAGAGCTGAAGTAAAAACTGGATACACATACGAGTACGAGACATATCAGTTTTATTTGACCAATAACAAAGAACATGGCTACAACGCTTAAATATTTGCTTGAAAGCACAAAACGGGCGTTTATTAAATTTTGTCCGCTTCTAGACCGCTTATACACGCTAAGAATAGTCACCGGGCCTACGCAAGAATTCATGTGGTTTCTTCTCACAAACTGTCACGGTGCCGAACAAGAAATAAAAAAGTTCATTAAAAAAATCAAAAATCCCGACTGCTTAAAAAGCAAACTAAAAAGACGTAATCAAGAAGAAAATCATACTGTGCAGTCAGAGGATACATCTGGTTTTGGTGAGCCAGCTCGCGAATATGAATCCTCTGTCTGCACAGTATGATTTTCTTCTTGTTTACGTCTTTTTAGTTTGCTATTTAAGCAGTCAGGATTTTTGATTTTTATTATCAAACTTTTTTTATTTATAACTTTTTAGTTAACACATTTTTTTCGAATTAGGTTAAATGTACCTAACATGAAAGTGTTTTATATTTTTGAAAACATCTCTTTAAATCCTTTATTTTGATACTCCGCACGATGGGTAAGGAAGAAAAAAAAATATTGGGACCCCACAATATGGCGCCTAAAATCCGCCATTTTTCTATTTTCCATTTTTAATGTTACCAGTGACACTCGCAAGCTTAAAACGAATCGACTGACGTAAGAATCATCAAAATCGACCAACGCGTTTGGTCTCTGGAACGCCACATAGGAACAAACATACATACATAAATACATACAAAGACTGATAAATGATAAACACATTACCCTCCTTCGGCAGTCGGGTAAAAATCTTGTCTGCGCTAGACAAGATTCGATCTGACAAAATTCTTGTCGTGTACATGATGAATTTGTTCGTGTACGACACAAATTCTTGCGTAGGCCCGGAGTGAATTTTCTTAGCATGTACAAGTGACCTTAGGCTCAACGATTCGTGCTTGATGACATTGTTTAGTATTACTTTACATAGTAACTTTGCTGTTCCCAGGATGGGTGCGGGCTGGCTCGGATATATGCTACTACCGGAACAGCTACCACTACACGAACCAGAGGAATCACAACAAGTGCTACTTGACAGCCACGTTCAACATCGACTTTCCACACACCAATGATGTCGTCTACCTGGCGTATCACTTCCCTTTCACGTATTCTATGATGATGGTGAGATGGCTCCTCTTAATAACAAGCTTTATATTAATTTTCTTTTGTATGTGTGACCGGCAACTAATAATCCATTTTTCAAGCACTTTCTGGCATCTGATTAAACGTTTCGGCCGGTCTTATAATGGAGCCGGAAGGGGGCCATAGCAACTCCTTGGATGTGTATTGACAACTGATATTCTGTTACACTTAATACCTTTCAATTCAAAAATCTTGTTTTGAAACAATTAAATTAATACTTATATGAGTTAATAATATTATAAGTCTCCACAAAATAGGTCCCTGAGGATTGACGGTGCTACCGAGATCGACCTTGACCGAGGTGGCAATATGACCTAGACGCCTACCGCAGTGGCTGGTTTGAGGTGGCTTAGGAATATAATGCCTGGCAGGATTTAGGGAAAGCTTTAGCCCAGCAGGAGGATGATAAAAAAAAAAACAAAGACCAGTGGTGGCCCAGTGGTTACGGCCCCGGCTGAAACCGACTTACGAGTTGTAGTGTAGGTCGTGGTCGATCGCGAGCAAGCGCTTTACTTTGTGTAATTTATTTCATCACCACTGCTCTCAAAACTGTGAAGGAAAACATCGTGAGGAAACAATGTCCTAAAACCGTAAATTTGGAGACATGTGACATCTATCAATCCGCACTGGGCTCGCGTGGTGGATTATCTCCTCCCTCCCTATGAGGGGATGTGTCTCCTCTCTATGAGTGGGAACGTTAAAAGGTCGATGATGCCGATAATAAAAAATTAAATCCGACAATTTGTTGCATTACAAAATGTTTTCAATCAACTAAGCCCGTAACCAAAGAAATATTTTTTTCGAAGATGCAGTATTTGATGTGTTTATAAATCAAGCACATATTAAATTAGTGCTACAAATATTTTAAAATCTAAAATCCATTTGTTGATTTGTTTTTTATAATAAGTAGAAGGATAAATCTTGTACCTAAATATAGAAAACTTATCCAACCTAAAACCTACGACGGACCCGACAAATTTACGACCGGCCAACTGATTAGAACTTCAATGTTGATGGTTTGAGATGAAGAGTTGTCAAAGGATGCCGAATACCATTATCATCCTAGCTATAAAGGTCTAACCTATTTAAACCCAATTTATCTTATGCAGTTTATCGTAAACTTCCTTTAGAGGAAAAACAAGTTAAATGACGTTCAAGTCATAAAACTAGACTAAAGGAAATGAAATTGTTAATAGTCACAGTCCTGCAGAAAACCTGCAGATTTAAGCGGTGGGATCTTAGACTATAATATGTTTAGAAATAATGATACAGACAATAAATAGCGCAAGAACGAGCACGAATGTGTTTAGAGCATCTATTACAATTAAAATCAGACATTTAAAAATAACGAAAAGATCCATCTCTTCATTGTTTTTAAATGATTTTTCTCTGTCTACCTAGGTTCAGGGAAATGAATAGTTTATTATTACCATCAAATTGAATGTTATTTGTACCCCATAAAACGACAAGGTATCGTCAATGTTACACTAAGATACATTGTAGGCGCAGGTTCAACCTAAGTAAAGTTTGTATTTCGCCTTCAATATTGGATCAATTTAAAAGATATTCCTGAAACTGCAATAGAAAGATATATACTGTGCCCCTTTGTTTTCCTTATTGATGATACATTATCTTTAGAAGCATTAGAATCTTCAAAAAATGCTCAAAATTGCGCTGTCAACAGAGACCTAGTGTACAAATTTGACAACTATAAATGAAAAGAGAAAAACATAGGCACAACATAATTATATCTTTTTAAATCAATTTATGGAATTTCTATTCAATTTATCCAATACTGGAAGTAGGAAATAGGCAAGAGCCAAACCTCGAATCATGATGTACTAAGGAATTTCAGTCGGAGCTCTATACCCGCATTTCCTCTTATGAAATATTTTTGTTCGTTTTGTTGACCAGACTCGGATATGGCAGTGGAGCACGGAGATGCCGCCAGGATCCTACCTACGCGCGGAGCCCCTCTGCTATTCCCTCAACAACAACGAGGTCCCGTTGCTAACGGTCTCCGCTGAAGACATACCTTCCAATCCTATAGTGGTATGTGGTTTTCTCCATAAAAATGCTTTAGATTCCCGTTCTTATACAGAACAAGATACTGCAAATGCTTGTTACGTGCGATGCGCATTTTAATGTGAGATTCTTGCTAATTTTTATCGATCAATTAACTTTACCTTACGAAGCTACTGGTTGTAGTTATACCACAACATTGGACCTTGATAAACATTTGCAACTAGGTAAGTTCAATTCTTAAACATTAAAAACCGTTGACGTATCCTGATTTTCATGTACCCGGTAAAGCTCAACATTCCTAGCGGACCTAGGAATGCGGCGCTAGTGCTAATTTATTTGTGTTATAATTATGTTCTGTATAATTTAATGCCGTTTTGAATACTTTTATTATGTATACAGCTAAGGAGTGGAATTCCCTGCCAGAGTCTGTAATTGCTGATAGCTACAACCTGGGAGTCATTAAGTCAAGAGTGAATAGGCAGATAGGTGTTTCGATTTCATATTTTTTTCTGACTATCCACCCGCATGTAGGTATATACTTTTTGGTCTAAAAATAAGTAATGTTATCTCTTTAAAACTGTACTGAAGTGTCGTATTTGTAAAAAGCAGCTACTATTATAGTCAGATAAAGACATACTGCGAACCTTCTCATAAAATCATGATAGACCTCATTTTAAATTGTCTACTAGTATTTCAACATATTTGTTGTTACTATTATCTGATTACCGGCAGCCGTATTGCGTAAGTGCGCAAAGAAGTAAAACTCTATCCAACCGACCAAATCGGCCAATTATACAAAAACATCGCGTCATTCATCACGCATGTGATTGGTTGATTTGGTCGGTTGGATAGAGTTCATCGTCTTTGCGCACTTACGCAATACGGCTGCGGGTCAAGAGTTCTTTGAGTGTTTAAGAGAAGATTTAAAAGTGTCGTCGAGATCATATCAATACAATTACACAACATCATAGTGAACTAATTGTCAATTTTTTTGTTCGGTCCTTGTAAACCTCTCATCTCTCTTCTTTTCTGAATTGGCGAACCAGTATTATCGTCTATATACCAATAGGACCACCAGAATCTTTTCAAACTGGAAGATATCCTTGAGCGTAGCATAACCAGACAATGTTTCGCGCCACCTGACAACGTTGAGTTAAGCTCTGCACCGTTGCCAAACCTATCAAGCGTTATGTGTAGACGTCATTAATTGTTACCTTAGTCTAACCAGCTAGGAAATAGGGATGATTTTTGAGTAAAAAAATAATAACTCTAATCCGTCAGATAGATTATAAAATAAAATAGGGCACGTATGTTAGCTTTATCAAATAAATTAAAAATGGCACAGATATGAAAGCTCAACACACAGATTTAATCAAAGTTTGTGACGTCACTTCTTAGTAAAATGTGTACCAATTCGCGAGGTCTCGCAAAATTGCAACGCACTGTAATATCGTCTATTTTTTTTTAGTGTGAGGCCAAACGAAAGTAATTTTGTGAGTCGCGTAAAATGCGTCGCGGCATTTACGCTGCATTCGGTTTCATAGTTAAGTCCTGTTTATGACACACGGTGACGCAAAATGAGCTGTCTGCTGACTCAAGCACATTATTTCAATCGAATTGCGCTCGAGGTGAGAGAGGGGAACGAGACAAGCATCAGCGCCCCGTACAGATGTAGAATAGAAACTAAAATTACGTCCGTTCGTCTGGCAGCCTAACCGAATTTCAGTTGAACGTAAATTCCGCGACTCATTTTACGCGACTCACAACTCTAAAAATTACGTTCGTTTGCCCTCACCCTTACGTGACAAAAGAGAAAATACATGTCCAATATATTTATTAATCTAGGTACCTGACGGACAAAAAAATATTTTTTAATCATTATCCCTATTTAGAAAATATTTTGACTGTATTTGATATGCCAACAGGACCGTGAGATAGTATTCCTGACAGCGCGCGTACATCCTGGCGAGAGCAACGCGTCCTGGGTGATGGACGGCACCCTGGGCTGCTTGCTCGGCAACTCCTGCGTAGCTGCCGCGCTGCGCTCCAAGTATGTCTTCAAGGTCGTGCCTATGCTGAACGTGGAAGGAGTCATCAATGGATGGTGAGTGGTTTTAGCATTTTCAATAAGAGTGATATTTTTGATTTTACAGCCCGTGCCTAAATAAGCACAGTGTTGACGTTATATATAGTGAGGTTTTCTTCAATTCAGACCTACAGCGCAGTTTCGCTCGGTTTGTGTCGGCTTTCAGTCGAGGTCCAACACGAATTAAACAACAGTTTCTTATTAAGTATTAACTTTATTAACTTCGCTACATCACTATTCTTTAAATTCTTGAGTTTCAACTTAATATACTTAACTAGGTACGTCACGTATATAAACACTATCTTATATCACTATGTATTTCAAATGATATGTCCAGACAATCAATATCCACTTAATTTTCTTACATTAAATTAATACATTTTACGGTTTATCATCAAAAATACCGGAGATCTCATGCTTCTACGTTATTTACCTTAGCAAAGTGTAGGTACCTATACGTGGAATACTCATTTTGCGATAATCGACATTACGAAGACGGAGGCAAGTCGCACGCAAGCGAGTCGCCAGCACCTTCAACCTAGTATAATAAATCATATTGCCCCATAAAATATACCTTCGAAATCCCCATAATCATTCATGTATAAGCTGGAAAATCTTACGATACTAGAAATCTCATTTACATTACGTGATATCAATACAACAAGGCGTATAGTGCACCCTCAACACGCAAGCATTTAAAGTAAAACACCTTAAAATTACGTATAAATGCCTCAAATTATTGAAATAATACTTTTGGTAGACTCAATACCTAATTGTCACGAAAAGAGATGTGGCACCGCTCGGCCGGACACTAGTAGGCGGGAGGAGCCAGCATGCCGCTGGCGTGGACGGAGTGCTCGGTGGCGTCCGGCTCGGCAGTGGACGGCGCGTCGTCCGGCGCGCGCGCCTCCTCCTGGCTCAGGTACGCGGCCGGGTCGTCGCCCGCCATGCCCTCGTCGTCGTCGTACGGGCCCTGCGTCGCCTCCTCCTTCTGCTCCTCCTCGTGCTCGTGCTCGTGTTCGAGCGAGTGCGCGTCGGACGCGCGCGAGTAGTGCGAGTCGATCTGAGGCGACGACGGCAGGATGCCCAGCTTCTTGATGTGCGGCGACTGCAGGCCGTCCAGAGACGTGGGGCGCAGTTTGCCGATGAGGTCGTTGAGGGTGAAGTGCGTCGGCAGGTGTTCGGAGCGCGGCGGCGGCGGCGACGACGACGTCAGAGGGTGGGCGGTCGTCGTCGTCGTCATCGACAGCGGCTTCCTACCGGCAGAACATACCGACCCTCGTGTTAGAGAGCCGCTTGTAAAACGCACACATGCTCACATGCTCACATACTATCATCCAGATTTTGAATATATCAGTCATGTTAAATATCTGTCATTCATATTCGAAATAATATATATTATAGCCAATTATTCTGTTAATGGTATTAGTATTTTTTTTAAACAAAAGTGTTAAGTACAAAATTCTATTCATAGGTAAAAAGTATCACTTAAACAAGAGATACCAAGCAAAGCCCCCTTCACCCACCCACCAAAAGATTTTGTCAATTTTGAAATTGTATAAGTGACCATCATAAATTATATTGAAAGAGTTAAAGGCGAGAATGCCTTAGATGCCAAATGTTGTCTGCTGGGTGTAGGGCTCTTGTTTGGTGGTTGGGTTGGCGCAGAGGCCTGATCCCGCGGGCCCGCGCGCTACGAACAAACATCGAGGTAGGACCAAGGTTTAAACTTGGACTAGAATGTTAGCACACTGACTACATAGTAAACTATTGTCCCAAAGGTTATTACAGTTAATCATGTCGTCTTTTAGACACGTTGTATATTGTACACCGGCTGACGAAATTCGTGTACTCGTAACCTGTGCATAGAAGCCGCTATAGGTGTGAGAGATGGCGGGGAGCGCGCGGCTAGTCGGGGAGCGGGCCTCCGGAGGCGGTTGGCATCTCACCTGGCATTACCCCTGCGAGGAAGACACGGGGATGGAGCCGTAGTTGTAGTAATAGCACCGCGTCTGCTCGCAGATGAAGTCCTTGATTTCGCCGCAGTGCTGCGGCTCCCAGTGGAACGTGGGCGCCTTCAGGGAGACGCAGCCGTTCGTCATCACGTGCTCCGTTCTGGAATACCGACTAGGTTTTATGCAATATTGCAATGTAGAACCGGTGCAGGGATCTTAAAAAGCATTGCCCTTTAATGATACGCTATTTATAAACAAGTTAGCGTAACCAGCGGAGCGTATCGTGGGAAAAATGCGTAACCAGCAATTTTCAAGAAAATTTTATAACAGTGGTTGATTCCTAACATGGGAACCTATATTTTCCTTGGAATTAGATCGTGTAAAAATGCGAAAAACGTGAACATCTTCATTAGGGTGTTTTGCTTGCGCGATTATGTTATGCTTCAATGACATCTGAGGCATAAAATAAAAGCTCCCGCAGAAAAGCTCGACGCGAAAATGCGACAAGAACACGAATGGCAAAATGTTTTATAGTACGTAAATGATTCTACAAGTATACTTAGGTACCGACCATAGACTTTTTTATAAATAAAATAGGCTGTCGCATTGTCGGATCGTGTTTATTTGCGGGCGCTTGAGGATTTTCCCTACAACGGTAACAACGTACCCATGCCTGGCGGTTCGCTGCGGTGCCGTGCTTCCCTGAGGCACGTCCAGTGGATCGATGCTGTCATCAGCGTGCTGGCTAGGCGCATCCATGGGCAGTCGCCGCATGTAGTTGAACGTCGCATTGAACGGCAGCCCCGTGCTCATCCACAGATACATGTCCGTGCCTAGATTGTTCCCTGATGTCCAAAAGTCGTACTTATTGTAACCTGTAAACAGACAATACTTCATTATTATTCACGGCTTTAGAAATTGCCACACTTTCCAGAATGTTATCCTTATTAGAAGACACTATCGAATGTTGTAATAATACATCGTGTATCTTTTTTTTTCAAAATCATAGTTTTCGATTCCTGGCTAGGAATATTGATTTTAAAAAAATCCAATGACGCTGTTTGAGTTTTTATCAAAATTGGACCCGTGACTCCTTTGAGTGTTTTTCTCTATTCTTCATAGTTTTGAATTAGGCCATCCACGCCCACTTTAAAAGCTCATACTGTATAATTTGAATACACATCCTGCTAATCAGTTGCTAAACAATCCCTTGATTTGTTTTCAAAATAAGGCTGCCTGTCCACTCACACAAAAACTCCACTCCGACGCGTGGGAGTGGAGTTTTTATGCAATTCGACGGGTTGGCTCCGCTCCTCTTTTCTCCGCTCCGCGCCAATTGGACAGACAGCCTTAGTACCATGGGTATACATTCGCCACTTGGCAACCGGGGCGTAAAGGTACTAAGGGTGCTAATATTTACTGGGAAAGATTAACTTAAACAAAATTATTTCTTATCTTACCAGCATTAGTAAGGTATGTCGTTATAGAGTCGGCCTTTTCCTTCGTTTCAAAAGACGCAAGCTGCAAGCCTAACGATCTGAAAACAAAGAAAAATAACCGTTTAATCTTTCAGATTATTATAAGTTTAATGCAAACCGAACACAGTGGCAGCAAAACAAAAGATATAAAATATTATTTCTCTTTTATGTCGGTGTTGTAATAAAATGGATTTGTAAAAATTCATTAACAACACAAAAGTGCGAATACAAAAAACGGCAAAACAAATCACACTAATATTATAAAGGCAAAAGTTTGTGGGTGTGTATGTTTGGCACAGAGATAGATTATAGTCAGGAATAGCACATAGGATAAGAAAATTTTCGACTTTCATGCGGGCGAAGCCGCTGGCAGAAGCTAGTTGTTAATATTAAGCAACTAGTAATTTTTCAATTTTTGCTTCACCTGTGGTTTAATACTACCGTGGGTGGAAATCAATTTTTTATCAAACACATACAATAAATACAATTTATTCGCTTCGAAGAGCGATACTCATATATCATCCAACGTTTACGATATTGTTCCGCGTAACACAAGAAGAGCTAACCATAAATGCGATTCTGCTTAAGAACTATCGTAAAGAATACTATCGTTGCTACTAATCGTATTCAGCTATTAGCTTGAACAGAGTACAAGTTGCACCAAAGCCTGTTTATCGAGATGCAATTTATTCGCTAAAGACAGCCCGTTCAGGCCACGGCCTTGCCACGATGGGACCACATTCCAAGTCCAAGTTCAGAAAACTCTGAGGGATTAAAAACCTCTACGACATCATGAAACTGCAGTGTAAAAGCACTATTAATGTTTACTGCATAATGGAAGTGATATTTCAAGAAAGTTTTAATTTGTAACAACATGAGAGCTTTTTAAAAAATTATAAGAATCATCAATTTCTAACGCACTAAAAACTGTTAATTGCTCCTTATACAGTAGAGCTTATATTTGATTGAAGAAAGTAACTTAAATCAATACTGATCGTTATTATGAGCATTTTTACTGTTCTTCATAAAATTTTCCCATAACAGAAAGCTGTGAAAAATTAACTTAACCCATTATGAAATACCACCGCCGATAATAAAATTTGAGGTGCACAGTTCCATTGCATTCAATTCAATAAAAATACATCATGAATGACATATACTTTACACGTAATTATACCTCTCTCCAAAAACAATTCACCATCGGAAGGCGAAACACGTTTCGACTCAAGACTTTTTATTATGAATTAAAATGTCATAAATTATTCCGCACTTGAATTTATCACGAACTTTCTGCTAAATATTTGCCCGTCCATTAAGGCACCTTCAGCATACTTTAGCGCCATATTTCTTTTTGCCCCATCTCGTTTTGGATCTTGATGGATCCAGTTTTAAAATCAGTCATATATAAATAAATGTAATTTTATCCTTTTCGTCATCAAGCTTCATTGCCAGTGCATAAGTAGTTATTAATAGCTCTAAAATGTCATGTTTTCCATAAGAGTTTTTAACTTGAATTGCGTCTTCAGACTTATTATTCACATTTTTATATCTATTTAGTTGTTGCAACAAAAAATCGCCGACAATCACGCGTCTTCGTCACATCGGTACCGTTAGTATCTTTTTGTCATCGCGATCACAGCAAACCGTAACACGACTCCGAGCAGTTTGTAAATTATCCACGGGTCCGGTGTTATTGCGACCGAGACGCATCACCATAAAACTTGTCGTCATGCAGCACCTGCTCCTGAACTGCATCGCGACTTCTCGACACGCTTGTCATGCCGCGAATTCGAGTCATATTTTACAACGAGTTTGTCGCGACCTTAATCGATTTCTCGATTCCATTATTTTCCTTATAGATTCCGTTTACTTAACGATACGGATATTACGGGGCGAGCTTTACCATCATTAACAATTGGAACCGTAAATAGGTCGTGACTGCGACGCGTTGGAAGGACATCGTGACCGAGCCGTGGAGTGCGGGGCTACTGACCTCTCATAGCAATTTGAGCGTGCACGTGGTCGGATCTAGATCGCGTTATGGCACCTCTCTAGTGGCGTTTGAGGCAGAAAACCATTTTCAAAGAAATGGTTACATTTTCTCATTATAAAAACTCATTATTTCAAAGAAATGGGCTAACGGCTAGTAGACTTACAATCTTTCAAGATTTAGGCAATGCGCTCGGACGATCTTCAAATAAACTGAGATTCTGTGTTGTTAAATTCCAATTCTTCCTATTTCTATAAAAAGTTTTACGAGTTTGGCAGTTTTGGACTTCCCAGAGTACAAAATGAAATTCTTTTGACGCTATAAGTTCTTTTACAACATCTATTGGCTTTTCAAGTTGCTTTGCCCTTCCACTTTAGCTGTTATAACCAACCAAACGAATAGCTCACCGAAGTCGACTTCGGTGAGCTATTCGATTGATTATTGGTGCCTTTGCACCAATATTGTTCTCGACTTTGGCCTGAACCCGTAACGGTAAAGTAAATGACCCTGCACTTCCTGGTGGCTAAGCGTCGGAGCACACCTAGTGCCGGCGCTTGTTAACGCTAGCCCAACTACCTATGTTACTATTCGAACTACAGGAACACGACACACCAGATAAGAACATACAGAGTCACGATTAAGGAATATTTATCTCACGAGAAACGCCTCGGGAGATGCAAATCTTGCACTGAACTCTGAATACGGTATTATATGAAAGATTGCTACATACCTGCAGTACTGATAAGCGAGGAAATAGTTGAGTTCCGGGCTGTATGGGTTCATCCTTGAGATAAAGTATTGCACGCCATCTAGCTGTATAGTTGTTATCCTTTGCGCTGAAACAACAGGAAAATAAACGTCATTAAAAAGTTAAAAAGCAATATCAGTTGAAAACTTACATTACAGCAACGAGTAAAAGTAAAGAGAGGTCTTATACTTCGCAAACGAGAGCTAGTACACCTAAATTCTCCTTATAAATAACATTAATTCAACGAGAAGACACTTCTCAAAGTCCCACGTTAAAACCCTTTCTTAGTTCAAGTCGTTGACACTTAGGGTATCCAGTTCTCAGAGAGATAAGTGACAATGGATCTGACACAAAATGAATATAGCTGGGATAATGTCGCGCCCCTCATTCAGTTCATTCATTGCTTTAATGCGACGGTTATGAGACGCCCGCGCAGCTCGCTGTATTACCGCGTGATTTACATCGCACGTCACGTGCCCTGACATTGACACTGTACTCATCCAGATTATCATAATAGTATTTCTTAAGATACTCTCGTAATAGCAATGCTGATATTATTTTATCCTTTACTGAGTGAACAATAACTTTACTCTCTCAGCGTGGTCGTGGTCATGTCTAGTCACTTTTTTTGTTCAGTAATGTATTCCCACACCTCTTTTCACCACTACTTAATATGTTCGCCGCAATGTCTGAACTTCATTGTCATAAAGTTCGCAGTTTTGCACGTCATTTTAGTACTACGATTGCAGTATAATGCAGCGACGTGCATCACATACGAGACAAACTGTTTTGCGGTCAGACCCCCGCTGCGCTGTAACGCCATAATTAATTCAATGTCCACTTCTTGCGGTTGACCGCAAATTTTTATTACTTCCTAATTTGGTTAGGTATTGAAAGCTACGTATCTGACTTTCTTGTTATGTCTTAATTAGTACAGCCACTGAATAAAATTAATTAGTTACAATTTTACAAATTTGAGTATGAATAATCTAGATATCTATAGCAGGAATTGGGCAATTATAAAAGATGATTCGTATTGCGTTTGCAGACGATAATTAAATTGCAAGAAATCAAGCAGCTTCAAAGCTGAGATTGAATATTAACTCGTGAGTGATCTGTCGAAGTACTCGCGCAAAGTATAGATACCGGTCAATAGACCATGATAATAGATTAGAACTGCAATGTCATCCACTTTAAGAAGCATCGACGCGAATCTCACGCTCGGCCGAGCACGAAATACTCCGGACTGCATCTTTACAAACACGACCATATTAAACAAGACCACGACTCCCTGCCTACAAACAAAAACAAGATTTTGTTTTCTTAAGAAAGTAATGACATAGCATTCAATGGTCCTCTATATAGCATGTCGTGCCGTACCATGCGAAATGCAATTGTGAAGCCATCCCGAACAATCCACGAAGAAAACGACATTAACATGCCGTCTTGGACCACGCACGCTTTATTCAACCGATCATGGAGGTGATTAATAATACGTAATTAAATGTATCCTGCTTCAGACGGTAGGAGAGCACACTCAGAAGCTTCACATCGCCGGTCTGATTTACATACTAGTTGTAATGGTAGCCCATTAATTGGTCTAGGATTGATCGACGCGTAGTCACTCGTTCTCACGAAGACTTCTCACGAAGACCCTTGATGAGACGTGTCCCGATTTTAATGGTTGCATTATTTTGCAAGACCAATTTCAAAATTGAAAAGCTCACCGACAAGAAATAGGCATCTATAAAAGGAAATTATAATTCCGACATAAATAACCTGTAGGAAAATGCTAAAATAATACGACACTTAAGTCTAAAAGTACACGGAAACGTATGCGGACACATGGCCGTAAATATCCTTATTGCTTTCCAACAGTTTATTGAGAAAGTCAATGGTATATTGTGTACGTTGTTAAGAAACCTGAGTTCTACAACTCAGTTTTACTCGGTTATTAGAGGTCCTGAGAGTCTGCTATTGGAATCCATGCATAATGTAACCTCATACATAAACGATGTCGCGCATTACTTGCTTACTTCGCTTTTACTTCTTGTCCGGGCTTTTCCTTGATGAATGCCGCATTCTGCAGTCACTGTAATAGCTGCTACAATTTATCTTTGTTCACTACTTTGTGGCTATTATTTTCACGATGTATTTTATCTTGAATTTTTAAAGATACAATTTATCTTTACGGCCACACTATCCTTCAGTTGTCGCGCAAAACAAATGTGTGTGACAAATGTAATCAAGACAAAATTTCATGGCAGCAGAAAGCTTTGTATATAAATTGGCATTTAGTTTCCACTTAGTACTAGAACTTAAATGTATAGTTTTTGATTCTTCATAGGAATAATGAGAGAATAAAATAAACTCAGACCCAGAAAGCCCGACATTTCCTGGTAGTATTAATGAACCTATTCAATTCTCATAATCGTAGACGTATATGATGATTACTAAGCGATATATGGGCATAAAAGGCGATAGTTAGGGACGTTTAGAAAGTGCTGGCTGACAGCGAGACGAGTGTACACTCGGGCAACAATGAACGTCGGGGAGGCGGGTCACGTCGCGTGACTCATGCGCGCGCGCTGCATACTGATGAAGAGCATCGGCACTCCCGGCCCGTCGGAACCAAGACGAGCATGGCACTGTTCCATATAGTACAGCGCTAGTTTTGTAGGTGCGACAATGCGATCTGACTAGGGCTGTCGATTGGTCACTTCCTCATAATCATGATGCGACTACGCTTTCTACATTTCAATTATTAGCAACTCCAAAAAAGACTGCGATTTTCCAAGTGTATTAGTGTGTGTATTAGTGTTTTCTTTTTACTCAGTCAATAAACCCTTAGTCACATGATGCGACACCCCTATTGTAGGGGTGAGTGCACTCGCTCGCCGGCGCCGCATGGATATCCGGCGCGCTCATCCACCGGACGCTAACGGACCTCTGTCCAAAACCTCGTCGCGAATGTCACGCCCGCGATGTGCCGCGCAATCGCAAACCAACATCGCGATTTGTACTTGCCGACTTTTATTGATCGCAAATCGCGATAGCTCAGTTTAGCTGAAGAATTTAAACGTGCACTCTCTTAAGGTACCGTATGACGAGCACTTATGGTCACACAAAAGACTGCAGGAGTAAAAAAAATGTCCCAAAACGAAATTTTATCAAAATGATCAGCCATCCAGTCAGTTCTGTGAAAATAAAACTGAGGATTTAAGAACAACGGATGGGTGATAAAGATAAACGCTTCATGAAAACGTAACTTGATATTTTTAACGTTGAGGAAGAGAATTTAGGACGATTTAAAAAAGAGCACAACTAAAATGGATTAAATAAAGAGAAATGTACAACTGTTTTCAAACAGTAGAACGATCTTATCGCAGGTGAGCATAAATAAGTATCGCACATTCACTTTTAAAACGATTACGTATTTTTGTAATCAATTCAATGTACGTCTCAATATCGCGGATATCGTTACTCAATCAGCCATCAGCAGTCGGAAGTTAGCAGATGTAACCGTCGCGTACGCTAACGCATATAAAACGCGATCCGAACCACACTATTTACAAGTATCTCGCTTCGATCCTTATGCCATTGACTCATTAAAATTCGTTTACGGGCTATCTTGTTGAGGAATCTCACGTCTCATCATAACAACTTCCTTCCATTCATTGGTACTGATGTTACATGGGTCTAAAAGCAAGAATCCGTGACAATTTTATTGTTTCAGACATTAAAGAGTCGGTAATTTGATACGACAATCAAATAAGTTGTAAAGATAATTGAAGCTATTGATTTGAAGATGAAAATATAGAGAAGTTTTTTGTTTTTTAAGTCTCCCAAGTTATAATAAAAATATGATAATATGCTTTTCATTAATAACCAACTCATACAAAACAGACACCAAGCCTCCTACGCAAAATACGCGCTTGATTCATAATACAAGTACAAAAGGCAGAATACAATACAAGAGAACAATCCTTTACAGAGATAATTAATAGCTCTTCTAACAAATATGCATTTATTTGCAATTCATTAATAAAAAGCTTTATACGCCTGAACAACTCTCAGCGGGGGAATGTTCTTTATGCAGAAATTGATAATTTTTACGCCCTTTCCTGACACTGTAATTAATATTACTTATGCATTCATGGAATTCTGCAAAAGGTTGTGTAATTAACATGAGAATACTATTACTGCTTATTACATCTAAAGAACAGTGTCCGTCCAACTGCCGGAAGACTAATTTGTATAAATTTATATCGTAAGAGTTAAATGTAAATTATAGGTAGGTACAAAACCGGAGATTCTAATCGTCAAAAACATTACATTTGGAAGTCAGTAATATACAATTTCTTGGACAGCAAACACATAGAATGTAGTATCGCAGAAAATTACAGAATTTTCCTTTTAAAGCACAGTTTTCATGCCATATCTATTATCCCGAGACAGCCAGCAACTTAAACTAGTTTGAACCGGTTAAAAGCTGCAAATTATGCATTATCAGCTTCTAAAAATAACGCCAATTCCCTTACGCGTAAGACGTTGGAAAAGTTCATCATTATTCTAACGGACACTTCCCCACGGGATATGGCCACCTCTTAGTTTTTATGGCAACATTATTTATTGAGTTAATGAATTAATTGGATAAAACACGTTAGATATAAAGTATAAATGTTTTAAGTACAGCTTGTATGTGGGGTCATGCTTAAATTTCAGCCTATAATATTTTATATTTTTCTCTTATTGGATAAAACCTAACAGTTAGACAGCAAAAAATAAGGTATCTAAGTTTTATCGCGATAGAGGCCTAATTGAAAAAATCTGTATTCCTTTACAGATAACAATGTAACCATTCAAATAACTTTGAAAATTATAATGTCGCAATATTGTCAATGATGAAGACTAAAAGATAACTTAGGTAACGATTGGCATCAAATAAGATGAAATATTTATTGTTTAAACTGGCTAGTTACACCTTGCTTTCGTTCAATAGCATTTCTGAAAACAACTAAAATTACGTGTCTCCAGGTTTTATTTTTTAGAAATAGGTACTACCTGTATTTTACATTTCTATGGGTACGACCGTAGGATCATAAAATATCACATTTGGAATAAACGTGAATTTGGGGTGAATTATAAAGATATTTGAATAGTTTAATAGCCCTCATCCCCTAAACGAATCAGGTACGCGACTCCACATTCCAAGTAACGTAAAATATCATGTTACTGCTTTTTACGACATCGTAAAGTTTTGTATTAAACGAAACACGCAACATAATTACAATACTATCAAACGAGTTTTCTCCAAAAGTAGCAAATATATACCACTAACAATCTTCAGGTTTAAGCCAGATCTTCTATCACTTAAACGATGATTAAAAGCTGTGTAATCGTGTAACCGCAAACCGTTGGCGCCGGCGGCAGCGGCGGCGGCGGCGGCGCGCGGGCAATGTGCGTGTGCGCAATGCAATGCATTACATAACGCGAACCAGTTGGCGCAGCGAGCGCAACCACCCGGCCCTCGCGGCGCACGCTCCATCCACTCCATGCATTACACGACGTGTATTTCACGGCCGTGCCAAGTTCAATGTTAAATATTATACCTTTATCGGATATTGTAAAGTCCCCGTCCTCGATTAGATAAATTCTGTGAGAACATTTACATCGTGATAAAATACATCTCCGCATAGATCAGGCAACACTTTGCGTGTCGTTGAACTCTAAGCGGAAAATTGGTTTACGTCAATCCTCATTATGATTTCATGACTAATGATTGATGATCCGAACACCTGAAGCCACAAAGTAGTTATCAAATTACCGATTCCAAATTAATGTTTAGTAAAAAGTCCAATTTTGGCGTCTATCAAAATTTTTTGATTGGTCTTGTGCGTGGGAACATCGATCGGGTTGTTCGTGGTCGGATAACGATCGGAAGGCAAAAAAGGGACCGAGATAATGGCGAACGAACGATGCGCAAGAGACGAGCCCAAGGACGGCGCGCGCGACTCCTCTCCCGCGCCCGCTACGGAATGCACCTACCAGACTATTTTTAGTAATCAAACCCGATGCCGACCCGGTCCTGGTCCCGGCGGCCGGCCAACGAGACAAACAAATGTCCGCGAACACTAGTGATTCCTCTGAAATTATATTGCTAACGAGCCCTCCACTGAGGCGCAATTACAAAACAGAACAAAACAAAAGCCATCACTGTAGCAAGAAACTGTATCGGCAGCCTGTTTTTACTGCGTTTGGTGACTAAACCTCTAAATTACTTTTTCTTTGAGGAACCAAAGCTCACGTCCGATAAGTAATTTGATACAATCGTACCACCTGGTGCTGCGGCCACATTACTTTTGAATTATAGTGACAAAAAATGTAAAGGTCGGATGGAGGATCATAATAAAGTATCACTTAGAGGGCTTTCGGCACCCGACTGATGGGCATAAACCTTATTTAATGTTCCAAAAGTATGATCCCATTTCAGCCACGGACACTGTACAGGATGGAATATAGTGTTTAAATCTTAGTTAACGTGCACAAGAAAAACATAATGACATAAGTGATCCTACAATATTATTGGATACATCAAAAATATTATGTAAATACGTCGTCGCAAAGCTTAGAGTCATGGTCCAAATGCCAGATATGTTATTCATTATAATAATAATTCAGTGTGTTTATAAATTTACAAAGGCGATGGTTTACCTAAACATGTTCGAAATGAGTTTATTATACGTCAGGTCCCCTATAAAATTGTTAGCTCATCCAAACATCATTGAATTATGTTCAATTAAGGTTACGAACAGAATTAGGATCTTTATAAGTTGTAAAGCAATAAAACAATTGAATTGAATGATAACCAAAACCCTTAGGATATTTATTCATATATTATGTCTGTTAGAAATTAAAACGAATGCGAAACCACAGGCGAAACGCTGGTCCACCCATGTAGCGATAAAATAGAAGATAGATTAGTTATGGTGGTCGATAAAATTTTTTGGTGATACGCTTATCTGGTAACAATCATATAATTCGTTACGGGCAATAATGCGAGTCATCGATACAGATTAAGAAAATGCATGAGTCGGTCGTGGCTGTGACTATCTGTGTATAATCTGGAGTCATTTACGCTACCGGTGCGGCGCGGGCGCTACGCCTGCTCAGAGTACTGGCGGAGGCGGGTTGCGGCGCACCATAATATTATTCCATGGAACTGCAGCTAGATGTCCTGGCCACGCGGCGGCTAGGCGAGGGCCGATGAACCCCGCACCTGTCGCGCTCCCTCCGCATCCCCGCACAATTTTTTCCCAACACCGACTTCCGTCGAAGAGTTTTTGCCGACCTGTCGATAACCTGTCCGATAGCTGCGGACACGCCTCATTAGCGGAATCACTCCCTACTATGTTGATTGGTTTAAATCGTCAACTCTCACTCTGCAATCGCAGAGACATCTTTGATGCGGTAATTCGCTGCATTCCTATAAATGCTAACCTATGTACGTTGACAAGTGTCATTGACGTGAGATAAAAATACTTTCCGAGAATCGCTACGGTTTTGCACTTGCAACTTTGACGCGGCTCTTAAGATTATTGTGATTTGGAGAAGTAGTCTGGAAAGGCGGCTCGCATGAAAATAATTAGGCGTTTAGTTCTTGGAAGAGTTATTGTGAGAAAAAATATAGCCAAGAAATATATTTCTATAATAGATATATAAGAAGATACTATTAAATCTCGTTACCATATCGTGCCCTTTCTAATACATTGGATCCGTACACTTGTGACAGGAGCATGGTGCCCGCGAGAGCAGTGTCGCATTGTTCGGGAGGCACGCGTGTGTGCGTATGTCGCCGGCGCGGGCGCACTTGAGTCAACACGCGAAACGCACCGATCTGCTCCCGGCTTTATGGCTCACCTCTGTGTCGTAAGCTTTGTTGATATTTGCCACCGGTTACGACGGATTATACGAATTTTATTGCGTGTAACAAGCTGTGGAACATGAGCAATTTGTTTTTAGCATTTTTGGTTCTCATGAGCTGTAGTTTCCTTGATGTATGGTCATTGCTCTACTTCTCTCTCTTTTCCTCCGTTTGTGTTTACTTCAATTAATTTTGCTTAGCGTTTAATTTGTTAAAGTGAAAGAATTTACATTATCGGTAGTTGAGTACCTATTTACTATTTGAAGATGTCGTTGGAATAAAATATTTTAGAGGAGTAAAATTTAATAAAAGTTATTTAGAAGGGGTAATGGTGGGACTAGCTATTGTACTCTAATGAAACTCGAACAATGAAGGTCGAAGACCCGTAGGTCACAGCAACCACCTTGCTGCCAGCACGTCGTGCTATTGTAGCTCTTACATAAGTTATTACTGCTTCGAGTAATTTTATAGCCACATTTAATTTCCGCAACGAGACTGTTGGAATGTATTGTTAAAACAATTCGTTTTTAAGTATTTATTTTTTTATATTAATTTAACTTACAGCTAGTTCATTTGGAACATTTTGTAGAAGACGTTTAGATGAAGACATTACATGGAAGATATGTATTTTTTTGGTATGTGCTCTGATGTAGTAGGTAATCTCCAAATATTTTACTACACTTATTATAATTTTTATATTATTTTAAAGCAAGTCTAGTTTAGTAGTACTTAGTCAAGTCTAGTAATAACTATTGGATTATAATGATGCGATATGCTGTGAATTCAGGTCCAATGCTAAAGATACTATATATTTAGATCACACTGAGATTAGAATAGTCATAAACAGACGCTTCAGTCTCGCAATGCTGAAGCGTCCACGCACGCCGCCAATAATAACAACACAATTGAAACGTAAATTACCAACAATTTTTGAGGTGACTACGTGACGCAATGATGTCCTGTGAGCTGTCTTTAGTTCCACACACAAATTTTGTCTGATATTTGCAGTTATTTATCATGTAAAGCTAAAATTTTAATTACAAGATTTTATCATGTAAAGCTTTACAATTCAGTTTTAGATTTTCGCGGAAGTTTTTATCGTAGGTACCTCTCAATCATAAATTAATACAAATTTTTTAAGCAATATTGTATCGCTTGCACCAAATGTAAATACAAGTGTGTATCACATACCTGCCGCGGGACCGAGGGTGGCTGCGAACAGCAAGAAGCAGGTGGCCAGAACGAGCTGCATGTTGATAGAGTCGAGCGATATCAGCGGGGAAGCGACCTGAGCACACTCTGGAGTGCACGCGCGCTACACGGGACACTCGGGCACACTGAACGCGCGCTGCCCGGGACCCCCCCTTATAACACAGACGCGTCCCGCGCGCACCACCGCATGGGACCGCTATTGCGGCCGCAGCCTCTAGCCTCGCGTCCATTACCTCGGCGCTTGCAGAGCACTCCACCAGGAACGAAGTAACCCAGCAATGTAGCGCAGGCGCAGGTCGGGGCCCGCACGCGGGACAGCGCGGTGTCGCGCGGCGCGGACGTCCGGCGGCGGCGGACGCGCGGCTCGGCGGCGCCCGCGCCTCGACACGGGAGTTATCTCGGCAAATCGTACCGCACAATAGTTCGCGCTCAATTTGTTCTTGTTGCGGTCGAGGCGAATTCTTCGCTTGTCCAAAGGGTTGTCGACGTTGTCGTAGTTTTTTCTCCGCTCACGATCCGATGCGGCGCGCTTCAAGGGTGTGCGTTTGTGCCATTGCGGATCGACATTGTAACCTGCCTACAATCTTTTGGATCTTACCAAGCAACTAATCTAGTTCTTTACACAAACTCCCGAAAATAACCAAGATCCCTACCACCTGGGCTCCACTATTGTGGTTGCAGACCTCTTGGGCCTATGTTGTCCCGTTAGGTCCTCAATTTACTGCGTTTTCATTTAGCTTTTAAGATATGGTATAATTATCGCCACAAGATATCCCTTTTTCCAATTATTATTTTCTTCTAGTGATGGAAAGATATCATCATCATCATCATCAGCCTTTTAATGTTCCCACTGCTGGGAAACAGGTCTCATCTCTATGAGGGGCGTCTAGTGATATTAAATTGATTCTTTTTCTGTTTATACCGATTGAATGAGCGGCTTCGACGCGAAGGTATTCCCATAAACGTTGACAAGTGCACGGCTAATAGATATTAATTAAGTGTATAGTAGACCTTGCGGTGGACACAAACAAACGTGCGCCGAGTTCAATATTAGATTTTTGCTGAAATAAAAGCAAATGGGGGAGACGCGGGGCACTTGAAAGCCGCCGCCGCAGCCTCACCACTTTAAACATGTTGCTTTGAAAGCCACGTTAATTGGTGGGACGCTATTTGCTTTGCACGCCATGCGGCCCTCCCAGTTTTGACATCGCCATACCATACAGATGCTATTCCTATGTGTGCCTATTACAGGACACCTTAAACATTCCCTCCATTTACCTGTTTAATAAAAAATCTAGGCTAAAAAATAAACGTGGATATTTAAATGTTCATCTCAATACAAGACACTGCACTTAAATGATCCTGCAAAAGTTGAAGTGCCCTAGAGCCTGCAGGCTGCAGGCTTGCAGAAACACTTTTGAAATTTCTTTTTTATCGCATTCATGCGATACCTATCAGTATTGTTTTACATCCGATGAAATACATTCGAGGGCGATACCAGTCGATAAAATAAAATTCACGGTTTATTTTTATAAAAAAAATATGAAGGTATTACTTTAATAGCTGCAAAATGAAAAAAAGCTCGAAGATTCGAGCGATACATGTTTTTTGATCCGAAGAGGTTACTCTGCTTCGGGGAGTATTTAATTGAACAGGAGCATGACTTTGATGTTTTGAATAATGGTAGTAATAGACCGCACATGCTGCTCAAACAAAACTATTTATTATGCGCCATTCACAATGCGCGAGCGCCGTGCGCTGTGTGCTGTGCTGAGCCAGCCGAAGACACGACATTAATCGATATCATTACTATCAGTAATAGACCAAATCATCAGTAAAATTCCAAAATAACTAAAAAAACAGCAAAGAATATATAGTATATTAATTAAGAAAAAAATATAAATATATAGGAAATCTAGACAAAAGAAAAAGCGTCTCAAATCTTACACTTTAACTCAATATAATATTTAATTAGCAGTCGCCACCGCAGGTGTCCTCGCATTCCTTTTCAGGTTGCACTGAAATATTAGTGAGCTGAAATTGAAATATTGTATATAAATTATGGTAAATATAATTAGGTAGGTAAGTTGCATGCATGTACTAAAATTACACAAATCATCCTTAGTTACCGTAGACTAATCTGAGAATATAGAACAACTCATAAACCGGGACAACTGTAAAATAAATAACAGCTGCACTTAGCTGCACCATTTTACACTAAAAGTGGAAAGTTTCACCTGGCTTAGAAATGATGTTCGAAGTCTGCAGATGTGTCGCTGGTCGAGCGGTCCTCAATCATAGCGTCGTCAACGTTGTGATTATTCTAATGTTTTCGAGTAGCGTGCGATGGCTGCGCCTGCGGTGGTCGCCGCCGACTACTCTGATTACCACGATTACGATAAAAATGCACCCACTATATAGTTTAAATGCCGTTTTAAAAATAACCGCGTAATAGTCAACCGCAATACCAATGAACACTAAAAATAAAATATAACGTCGACGGTCCCCTTAGCTTGACGTCCCTGAATAACATTGGGAATATTGCTCGATCATTATGCTGGGTGCACGTCGCTAGTGGTCCGGCATTTACATAGAACCTACTATTAACTTATCCATTACGATCTGAATCTTCACATATAAAGTTTAGTGTTATTGATGACTCATGCACGAATGTGCCTGGACTACATACCTGAAACGACTAATCTTGATCTTTTATTTAGAGTATTCCGGCTCAGCATCTAATGCAGCAGAGTATAGCTAGCATAGCTTGCTCCATGTAGGCATCGCATCCAACCCACGTCGTGCAGTTTTATATGTAGCTATAAACTTTGTCGTGTTCGGTTAGAACATAACGCACGATATTGTTTGAATATGTTTTACGGCACGTAAATGCCCTTTTAGGATGTCTTGGTTAAGTTTAAATACAGTTAGGTAGCAAACTAAATTATTTTCTAGACATTTATGTACAGAGAAATAGGCGTCTTAATAATAATATTTATTTGTTCCTTAACAGTATGTAGAGTTTGCATCCAGTTTCTGAAATCCTTACCACGTGTGTGATCAACTGTTCAGTAACCAACGACATAAACAAATCACAAGACGATAAGGTTAAAATTGAATAGGTTTTCAGGAAGAAAATGTACAAATAATAACCTATTTGCGAACCATACATTCATCACCTTTAAAAGTTTAAACTCTATCAATCGCAGTCCTATGATGGATTCGTTTCTCATGTCCTTTGTTTCATCCAAGTTTAATCAAATCAATCAATCAGTGTGAACCATTAGAGCTAGCTATTAGATATGTTTGAATAGTCTTGTGGTGGCTCGCACAGTAAGCGGAACCAATTCTGCCGATGATAAATAAAGTTGTGGTTGCAATTTCCAAATGATCATCAAGGATGCAAAGTGGAAATAATGTAACAAAATACAAACTCCAACGCAGTTAATATAAGGCCAAGTGTAAAAGAAATAAATTGTGGTTACTATCCTTATAAAATATTCTTGGACGTCCTTCTTTTTAACGGGCACAATTAAGCCTTTATTCTCGGTGACTGCGGACCGGAGACCTATTATGTATTTTAATCCTTATACAAGTATTTTTTCTGACCCCTAAGGGGATCTAAAAATAAATACATCGCGTGGCTAGCTTGGAACAAAAGACCAAAAAGAGCAGCACTTGGGATCGCACCTATAAAGCTGTATGAGTGAATCCGTAACTAAATTGCATGACTGAAGCGCCTCGCTACTTATTTGCACAATTTACATTACTTAATCAAATTATTACCTGCTTGCCGATCGTTCCGCGAGCTGCCCGCGGTTTTTCTTATTTCCCGTGGGATTCTCGGGTTTTCTAACGATTTAGATCGCACTTATCCGTAGGAAATGAGCTTTTGAATAGTGTGATCCTATATTTTTACAATTACTCTGTTTAACAGAGAATCGTAAGGAGTGTTCTTTTTAACCCCCGACGGAAAAAGAGGGGTGTTATTAGTTTGACGTGTGTTGCTGTGTATATGTGTGTTTGTCTGTGGCATCGTAGCGTCCAAAAGATTTTGTTTTTTTTTGTTTGAAAGGTGATTTTGTCGAGAGTGTTCTTAGCTATATTTGAATAAAATCGGTTCGGCTGTTCAAAAGTTATGGGGCGTTTCACTGTTTAGATATCGAGTCATAATTACTTGTTCAATAGATTGCCGATCGAAGCGTATCTACTATGTACTAGATAAATTATTTAGCATGAAATAAAAATGTATCGGGATTTGAAATTTTGAAATTTCACTTGTTACATTACAAGGAACATTCATATTATATTAGGAATGTATGAGTAGGTATCGCATAAATCTTAGTTAATATTATAAATGTGAAAGTAACTCTGTCTGTCTGTCTGTTACCTTTCAAGCTTAAACCGCTGACCTGATTTAAATTAAATTTGGTATGGATATAATTTTAGACCCTGGAAAGGACATGTTCTGTAACATGTGTATGTAGAATCTATTGGCACAAAGAACACACACACCACCGCATACTACCTTAGCTACGCGAAATAGTAAAGTATCGGGCAAAACATTTAAAGGAAAAGCTCTCGTTTAAATCTATGTCATCAGTTAGTTCCCACGATCGCATCCAATTGTTGAACAACAACAGTTATACTTAAGCAGACTCAAGCTTTTAAAATTTAAAGATAGAACTCAATGACATTTAGATTATTAAAAATCGTTTTAAATGCTAAAACGATGTGCAAAAAATTTTGTCATACGGTACCCAGGTACAATTCAAAAGCACTCTGCATCTGCTTTTGTGAAAAGTGTTAAGTACCTACATGTAATATAGTGTTATTCAAATTCTTATTGTCTAACCCCCGATTTATGATATAAAATTTGAATTTGAGTTTTTGTCAAACTTTAACTTGAAAATCTGTCAAAATGTGAAATTTAAGCAGAGTTTGACACGTTCTTAACGCAAAATACTCAATTTAGAAACTGATCGATAGGCGCTGAATGTGTCAAAAGCATCGCCTGCTACGTCATACCTGCTACAGTACCAGATGTCCTTATGAAAAGTGACTTAATTCCCTCCTCTAACATCTTTATGATCAATATAAATATAGATCATCGCAATAGATCTTACTTATGCTGCGCATGCTTGAAGGGCTCCTAGCTTTATATATCACACAATACAAGTTTTTTTTCCGAGGTAAGCAGCGCTGTTGATTATAATAAAATGGCCTATTATACGCCCGTCTACGGATATCCTTGGCACAATAATGTATTTATTCTATAAGTCATTATCGCCCGTCGATGTAACACTAGATAAATCTTGAGAAAAGTTGAACGAACTAAATCTCATTTACTCTTTTTTGTTTCCAGCAGATGTTTATAGCTCCCCCTCTAGTTTGGAATAGCGTAAAATTGATAGAACGAATCGGTATAATGTTGTCAGAACGATTTGAAGCGTGTTTTTATTATTGCAATTTTCGACTCGGTGATCGCCTAGTAGAACTAAATGTTGTACCAAAATATTTATCGACCGCACCAAATTTCAAGGAAGCAATGAACAAGATTTAATACTTTTTCGCGATACCTTCGTGCTTTTTTCTGCGGGAAAGTTAAAGCTCAAATTAAGTTCAGGGGGGTAACCATAAGCTCTTAGAGCAAGGTTATGTTATCTGTCCCTTTTTTCCAATAACTCTATGGTAGTTTTGACACGTCATGGTACGGGGAAGGCGTTCCAGACAAAATCGCGAAACACGGCCCTCTTTGATATTTAAATTAATGTATCGGTAGAATTTGATTGATTTGGCTTAGTAGTAGTAGTCAGAATCTTAATCACTCATGACATCGCGGCAAAGGGTATCGGTCCGACACGAAATTAGAGTTTTTTGGCCCCCGCTATTAAGATGGCGTAGCATTTGCATGGCTGGCTTAGTCCGGCGCAGTCGGCGCCCGCGCAGCGCGCAGCACTGAGTTTACCCGCACAGCGTGTCGTGTCCGGCGTGCCTTATGATGACACTTGTATTTATACCTGTGAAGTATGCAACTCGCTCTCTTAGGAATTACTTACTTCAATTAAAAGTAGTACCCACCTAATGTTCTGTAATGCACTTTTTTAAAGTGTCTTTGAGTTTGCATATTTTAGAGACACAATGTTGTATAATGTAGTGCTATTTTCTTTTTCATACATTTATCTTGCGAGACTGCCTTTGAAACACAATAAAACAATGATTTGTTTCTAGGAATACCAGTCTACCAGAGACCAGAGCAAAAATATTAAAATTTGCAAAACACGTGATAACAATTCTTCGTTTCTGTATCTGCGCATGCCATCCCCAGCTGCCAGTTATCGTATTTCATTTTGTTCTTGGTTTAATGCAGACACGGATAAGAAGAGACCATCGCTTCTCTTTATGTGACTTATGTTATTATTAGCTTAAGATCTAGAGATATTTAAATTCAGCAGATGCATGATAAGTCTCGTTAAAATCAGGGATGTTTTGGATATGAAGTTTCGGATCTGGATACGGATATAGAAATAATATTATACCGATTTCAGATACGGTTACGGATATAAAAAAATATCTACTTATCTGTTAGGTTCTATTACGAATATTATCTAGATTTTTTAAATAAATACACATGCATGTGACGTGGTTACGAGGCTACTGTTTCGTGTCGGTTCGGCTCATCGACTGGGCACCAAATGGGACCACCACGCACAACGGACCAAATGGGAGTCTAACTGCCACACTCAGAAAGATTCATTAAATTAGCCCTAATGTGTACTTAACTAAGTATCATTAAATCCGTTAATTAACGATACATCCCAGAGACATAATTTAAGGGTTCATTAGTTAATGACAATTTTAAGTATCCGTAGGGTTATGTATACACATTGAAAGCATGTAAATAAGTAATATAAATGAAAATAAGTTCTTTTACTGATCGTTTTTAATTAAAGACAAAGCGATACAGCTGTTTTCATATAAATAAAGCAACCGGACCCGTTTTACCCGACTGCCGAAGGAGGGTAATGTGTTTATCAGTCTATGCATATTTGTATGTTTGTTCCTATGTGGCGTTCTAGAGACCAAACGCGTTGGTCGATTTTGATCGTTCTTACGTCAATCGATTCGTCTTAACCCTGCGATTGTCACTGGCTACATAAAATTTTTAAAATAGGTAAATGGCCGATGTTCGGCGCCATATTGTAGCGGACCAAATTTTTTTTTCTTCCAATCCCGTCGTGTGGGGTATCAAAATAAAGGGTTTTAACAGGTGATTTAAAAAAGATATATCACTTATATGTTTAAATGTACCTAAATCGAAAAAAACAATAACTAAAAAGATGTAAATAAAAAAAGTTAATTCAATAAATCCAAAAATCCAACTGGTTTTGGTCTGCCAGCTTGCGAATATGTATCCTCCGCATCCGACTGCACAGCATGATTTTCTCCTTGTTTACGTCTTTTTAGTTTGCTTTTCAAGCAGTCGGGTTTTTCGAGGTTTTGTTTTTCTGGTATCATTTATAGCTAACTATCAATGTTATAAAGTGTCAAGGTTATAAATTGTTTCACCCGGCAAAAATAAAATTTCGTGTTGTAAATTTTAATTACATATTTATCATAATATATTATTAGAAATCTATTGTTTCTTTTAGTGGTTTAAAATAATAGTATTATAATTTGATTAATTTATGGATTTTCATTTATTACCTATATAATTCATCTTTCTGCCCTTGACCCATGTTGCTTGGGGTCGGTTAAGAATTTCATATAAAGAAAAAACATTTCAACCAAAGATATTTTATTTTGATTTTTTATTTAATTTATAATAATTTTTATTTTATTTACAATAATTTTTATTTTATTTATAATATATTTTATTTAATTTATAATAATTTTTATTTTATTTACAATAATTTTTATTTTATTTATAATATATTTTATTTAATTTATAATAATTTTTATTTTATTTAATTTATAATAATTTTTATTTTATTTTATTTATCAAGGAAAACCTTTCATCTAAAGATACGCACCATAAAAACGAATTCTCTATTAAAAATAAGAATATAATCTCAAACGTACATGTCAAAATCAATCGTTAAACAGTTAAGTAAGGGTTTTGCTATGCTTAACTTTAATTGTCATTAAGGGACGTTAAGGAACCGTTAACTGTCTCTGAGAGTGTACTTTTTTAAATCTTCACTAAGGAACGACTTAAGTAAACGTTAAACGTCTCTGAGTGTGGCAGTAAGTGCGGAAAAGGGAGTCCCTACCACTACCACTACCACTACTGGGCACCAAAACCTGTAATACATAACGTGTCGCCGTAGATGCCGCCCTTATCCGAAATTTTTATACCGGTTTCGGATATCCAATAATTTCAGTTACGGTTTCGGAGCTCCTTAACATCCCTGGTTAAAATCAGTCGCCAGACTATAAACTTAGAGCCGTAATTCATTATGTAATACAAACGTGTTGTTTTATCCATACCAGTTTATGTAAATATCGTCGCCTTCATTTCCCGCGTGGGATAAACCAACTTAGCCAACATCATAATTTTGTAAAATACTAATACAGTTATAAAATACAATGTGCGCAATGTATTTTCTATTATAGTGGGACCACGTGCAGCTAATAGATTTTATAGCCTCCGATAGGCGTAATGCTACATTGATTCGCGACGCACCGTCGCGCGTCGCCCTGACGTCAGTGGGTATGTGTTTAAGCAATTACTCCCTAGAGATTGAAGGTACAACATCAGTCTTGGTCGGTGTAAGATCGCTTCCCGTTATAATTGACGCACACACGAGAGCCTGCCAAGCCGCCGAGGTGTCAGAAGACTGGAGGGACCGCGAAGGCACGCCTCACACCTCCACTATAATTTACCCCGCCTGTGTACACGACAACCCCTAATCACGAATGTTTAGTAAAATCATCGTTTTCAACACATTCGAAGTTCGTATCGATAAATTACTTGAAGATCCGTACTGGAATTTTAATTGGGACTCTGTATGATGACGGTAAACAGTACAATAATAAGTACAAGGGTTACCTATGTAATTTTTCGCAATTATTGTTCATTATATCAGGGATGAAGGTATTTTATTAATATCTTGCTGTAATTAATTAAGTCTTGAGGTCGTTGGCGCTGCCTGCAGCGAAGGACAACTAAGTCGTCTGAGAAAAATTTGAAAAGAGGTTTATTGCACTCCAGTGAAGGTGGAATAGGGTTTACAGTCTAGACACGTCTTAATAATGAAAAAAAAAATATACATAGAGCACGTATATGAACCTATAGAGTAGATCATCGTGCAGTTTTGAATAATACTCTATGAACGGTGATTTTAAATAAAATGTACTAATTTTGCCGCTATTTTAAGTGTTTTCTTACAGCAAAAATCATGAGTAAAAACAAATGGAAGCTACAACAAAATTTAAAATAAATCCTTACTAACCGAAAAAAACACGAATCAATCGCGGTTTTTTCATAACTGCCGATAATCCTAGTAGTCCAGTAGAAATTGACACTGAACGAAAATGCTAAAATCGCAAAGCGTGATATAGTTCTGGATTTATAGTATGTTGTATGGACCAGTTGTTTAAATCCAAATTTGCAACTTCGAAAAACGTTGAAATTTTTGGGACTATTTTCACTTTTTGCTGTAAAGTCATAAACGCGTTTTTCGGCAAACAAAGACTCGAATTTTTTTAAAGTAAAATATTTTTTTTTCGCGTATTGCGCAGCGAGCATACGTTTTTCGAAGTTGCAAATTCGGATTAACACTACCCTAACTGTCCAACATAAAAGCTGGAACTACATCAAGCTTTGCGAATTTTAATGTCGGATTTCTACTGAGCTATTATATAGTAGTATCTATATATTCATATGGGCTGTAATATTGTTGTAGTAGCTGTTTTGCCGTCACTTATTGTATTTTATTTTTAATATTGTACAAATTTTTCCGCCACTTTCATAATTTGATATCACACACGAGACTATAGCAAAAAATAAATCAGAAGTGCCATCTTTTTAGGATATTATACCTAACATAATTGATATTGATTTATTTGTGTATGAAATGTAGCTTATGTCACCCAGTCCATATTAACGAATCGTTTCATTCATCAACAATCCCACCGCACTATTCCCAAACCACTGCAACTCGTGAAAGCCAGAATCAACAGTGGCGACCACCAGAAAAGCGCCGAGGCAATGAAGCTCGACGAAGTCCCGGAGAATGAATTTAACTGTCATGGATCCCGCAACGAAATTAATCAGAAAAGAATAACGGAGGAATAGGAAAAAATCAATTTCCACTTCCCTCCATATCAAGCAGGAGACAGAACAAACAAGGCCAATAGGCACAAAGGGTCGTTTAGAACAGGGATAAGCCCAGTTGCCTAGCACCACGGATAAAAATAAGGATTCGATTGGTTGTGATTTGGATGGGTAACATTGTGAGCTGTTATATTTGATTCCAATAATAGGTTTGGCAAAAACGCTTGAACGCACGGAAATTTGTTCTATTTGGTGTTAGTTGGTGTGTGTTTTATTTATCAGTATTGGCTCAGTAGCACGTACACAGACTGCTAAAATCTTATAACCCTTCTGTAGCTTAGCCGTAGTTGAATAATAAGAAGAATGCCCATATTCCCAAAGTAGATGAATATTCAATTTCTTGCAGAAAGTAGAAAATAAAGGTATTATCGAAATTATTGTAGCGTTGATGTGTGATTTCCTTCCCAAAGGTTCAAGGTTATGAACGTGATTTTGAAATATCGTAAAACCAATCTCAATGGCTCATCGGCGGCGCCGATCACAGCTTTCTCACGACCGAATAGGACTACCTGACCCTCAACTTTCGCCCCTACCTAATAGGGTATAAGAACCATAATCCCTTATTGATTGGAATGGTAGTGTTTTTTTCTGTATTTATATCCTAGAGTGTTTTGTTTGAAGGTCGTGTTTAGCAGCCAGTTGTGCCGTTCTTTGTTATCCGTGTTGACTCTCAAAATATTGACACTGGATCAACACGTAGGTACCTATAGTGGGACTTGTTTGCTGTATCAAATATACCTTCGATGGATTGAAACTGCAACGAATAATCAAGAAATATAACTTCAATACAGTGGGACTGTTATAGCAGCAGCATCTCATGCCCGGTTTCTGGAAAGAAATCAAACTACGCGTCACAAATTATAAGCAAGTCAAGTGATGCGGTTGGCTTTAAATACTGGCTGTTGGCTGGAAGCTCGAGAGAGTTTACTGCTGATTCAATGATTGATGGAACCTTTTATTTATCTTCAATTTGTGAAACATAAATAACACTTCTTAAATACGCATCATTCCAAGTGATAAATTGACTGTAAATGATAGTCCATGAGCATTAACTTAAGGTTTAATTAAACCTATCAAAGAACCCTCTCAGATTCTTGATTACTGCCAATGAAGACTTTCAATTACTTCCGTTGGAATCGTTCACAAATAGTCAATGTGGAAAATTCATGGCGTATCATGGTGTTCACATGGCTGCGCCGTGCGGCGGTGCGCAGACGCAGCCGTGCGGCGTATCTAAAGCTCAATTGCACAATTAATGTTGCCTCTATTGTGCTTCCGGATTCCCTCGGGATTGCTCTCAGCTCTCAGGCCCAACATATATTTTCCTCACCGACACTATACTTATTATATTCTATAAACATCGCCGTCATAGCTATTTTATGCTTATAATACCTACACGATGACGATAAATTCCTGTCGTAAAATTTTACACAAAATGATTAATAAGAAATAGCTGAGTATACGAGTAGTTTGCGCATTATTTGCGTGTTTCCGCAAATAATGCGCAAACACGTCCACAGCGCGATTTATATGCTAGGCGACTTTATCACCTTGAGTTATTAACCAAGGATATACCTAGGCATCAACACCCGGTAATTAAAACATAATGCAGAACCTTCCGGGAAACATAGCGCGGAATTCGCAGACACCTCCCGCTGCTCGTCAATCCCGCGCAGATGCCGCGAAAATACTTTACCACTTTTAAACAATCATATACCATTTTACACCCCATTTTTTGCAGCGAATAACATTAAGAAATCCTAATATAGGTACCTACAATAAATCAAAACTAATGTATTGTACCTATTGCATCCATCAAACCATGAGATAACATACTATGTATTTCAACAAATTATGTCTGTGCTAAGACTGCTAACACATAATAATTCCATAACTTAGTAAATACCTACAGGATTTCATACTTCATAAGAATACTCATATATGATACTCATAAAGTAATATATTGCGACGCTCCGTGTGAAAGCAGAAAAATGGTCGCTTTGAATGTGTCTGTTCAAATCGGTACTTGGAACTATTTTATGAACCCCAACGCCATACAAAAACTTTCTTGACGTGTAATAAATCATGAGCATTGAGCAGTAAACCTATGAAAAAGAGTTGTGAAAAGAACATTGTATCATGCAAATCCTTGACCCTGGATATTCTATTCAGATGTCATTATTATTCCTGACTCGTATCACCATTAAGAGGGTACAACTTTGAAAGTGCCTACAAGGAAAGTATTCGCGTACAAAACCTAAGCAGTCATAAATAATACGAGGCGAGCGGAGTCAGCTAATGAATTACGAGTGCGAGGCACATAATAGCGGGTCGCGCGGCGCTAAATGCTGCGCACGCGGTCGCGACGCCCGCCGCCGCCGCGGGCAATGGACGCACAGCCTGCGCCCGCGCACCAACCCCTAGCTCGCTTCTCGACCGCTCCGCCAACAAAGAACGCCGATCTCGTGCGAATAGTTCACGCTCTGCCTCTTGCATCATTGTAATAGACGGATGGGCCGGAGTCAATGACACCCGTCCACTAGTCATCGCCAACATCATTCAACTTGAACTGTCTTCCAAACGTAGCTGTGCACAGCCATAATGAATCATTACGAGTATTACGATGCACGTTCCGACTTGATCCTGATATAATGCGATAAGCTGAACAACGCGAACTGGATGAGCAGAATTTATAGGAGGCTGCGGTGCGCCAAGGCCGCCCAGTCGTTGCTATTATGTAAATAATGCACTCTTATGTCGTGCCCTCTGTGGCACTCGCTTACTGACTGCGCCTGCTCATCATAGCGACCCCTCTACATACCACAAAAGCTCATTATTTTCATGTTTGCATTTATGTCTTGAACAAAAAAAGAATGCAACACGCTACGGGACTCTACATTAGGTATCATTAAAAAATACAAGCAATCACCTCGGCAATACAGACCTTAATAACAGCACTCTTAATGTATGCAGTCAGTGCTACATTTGAATGGATAGAACACGTATTAATTGCATACTGGTCTAGTACTTTAGATAAAACAGGCGAGAAGCTAAAGGTAGCTACGAGCAAATTGGAACACTTAACTGATGAAAATAATGAGTCACCGTGTAGTAATCACGACCTGTCACTGTACAGTAACGGTATTGCAATTTAATAATTCAACGCGTCATCAGCTTACAAGACACCTACTTTATACATTATGATGCTTATTTTATGAATAAAAACGATGGCAATCCAGGATTTGTGCAAGCACAGTAGATACTTGAATTAAATCCTCTGAAGTTAAGTCTTCACTGTGGAATGACATCATAGCTCTATCATAATATACAAGATTTTAATTCCCAATGCCATTCTTCGTCGTTATTTCCTACAAAGAAATAACTAGCTGATACTCAAGTTGTTGGTTTTATTTGCGAATATCAGCGAGAGTCGTGAGGCACGTCAAACTGATCACACTCGCGACTCTTAAATCAATGGCAGCGGATCGGCGCGGAAGCGTTGAGTGGTGCCCTCAGCTCTAGGAGTGGTGAGGTGCTGTCCCATGTGGGCTTATCAGGTGCATCACTGTTGCGCGAGACACGATCCACACTTGGAACGGATTATACCCATCCAAATATCGCACAAAATTCTGCCAGCTTATGTTCATGCAAAACTTCGTTATCTAAAAACCTTAGCAATTTGGAATTCACATCTTTAAACGCTACCAGTTAAAGCTCCTATGGTGGGCACTTAAAACATTTTTGGCCTTAATCAGAGCTGTGAAAATAATAAATACCCTCGCAGGAGTGCTTCTTGGCTAATGGTGACTGCATTCCGAGAGTGAGGATTGTCGCCGGAGAAAAGTGTCGTGTCATTGAACCTTCCTGTGGTGAATTGCTCCGCTTCCGCCAACACCCGGCAAATTAAATCAATTATCGTAACGCCGTTACTCGGTTCGCCTAACTTACGACCTGTAAACTAACAACAAAGGAAACCCTATACCATTGGAAAGTCATCCTCATGACGATATAATAACAAAGGTAACACCATAAATATACGTAACTACATTCTTTCCTTCTCTTGCATATAATAGATGTACCTGTCATTCCTGGTAACTGATTCAGCAAGGCTATAAATACAAGCTAGGCACGTGTGTTAATTCCATAGAACGCTATTTAATAAAGATAACCACGTCATGTTATTGTCGCAGTGGCACCGGATAAGCGCTGCGACCGGCCGATTGTCTCGCGACTATCGTAAATAACTCGCGCTGTGTCCGGTGTCGACCACGAATACAGAGTTGCCGACGTCGGCTGGCGAATCCCGGCGTCGCACTGTGGATCGAAAAACGGCTCTAGAAGACATAGGAACTTAAATTTAAAAGTGTCGGTTTTTTTGATTGAAATGGGTTCTAATAGCCAATATCATACTTATATATTTCATAGGACGCAATCTGGTAGGCAAAAGAGCAAGTTTTATTTTTTTTGCTAAAAAAATGTATGGAGCTGATATAAAAAATGTATAAATCTCCGGAACCGCAAGACTAACCGTAATATCCTTGCACCCGGTTATAGAACTATTTATTTATGATTTTTTGACATACTTCGTATAACGAGAAAGACTGCGTTTTTTTTTTTAAAAATCCTCAACTTTTTTTACCTAATATATGCTATAAATAGAAATAGACGTGTTATGTGATATGTCTATTTATCTTAAAAAAAATATTTAAAATTATTAAAGATATTTTGATGTTTATTAACCGACTTCAAAAACGGAGGAGGTTCTTAATTTGTTTGAATTTTTGTGTATGTTTATTCAGAGATATCTTCGCCAATTATTAACCGATCTTGATGATTTGTTTTTTGTTTGAAAGAGTATGGTCCCGGATTAGTTCCAGTTAAATTTGGTAAAGACCTGCTGAATAACTTCGGAGATATTCAATGGAACTCTTCAATAAATGACGGTAAACCACCATAGATTGCTGCAATCGCATGTCTGTATATTGTTAACACCATTTCATAACATAACATCGCACCTGAGCAGTGGTGGCCCAGTGGTATCAGCCGCGACTTACAAGTTGTAGGTCGTGGGTTCGAGCCCAGGTAAGCGCTTTACTTTGTGTAAATTATTTCATCACCACTGCTCGTAAAACGGTGAAGGAATACATCGTGAGGAAACCGGCATGTCCTAGAACCAAACATTCGAAGACATGTGACATTCACCAACCCGCATTGGGCCCGCGTGGTGGATTACGGCCCATTCCCTCTCACAGAGAGGAGGCCTGTGTCCCAGCAGTGGGAACATTAATAGGCTGATGATGTGATTTGGGCATAGCATTTTTGTTTATTAACCGATCTAGATGATTTGTTTTTTGTTTAAAAGTGTACGTCATTTATTGAAGAGTTCCATTGAATTTCTCCGAAGTTCTTTATCAAATCTTTACCAAATTTAACTGGGACCGATCCGGGACAATACACTATCAAACAAAAATGATATGCCCATATATCTAATCCCAATAACAGGGAACTTGAACATAACTGATGAAATGAGAGTGTAGAAGGGTGAACTGTACACATCTGAGTACCCCTTCAGAGTCTACTGGTGCGATGTTATGTTATGAAATGGTGTAAACAATATACAGACATGCGATTGCAGCAATCTATGATGGGTTACCGTCATTTATTGAAGAGTTTCATTGAATATCTCCGAAGTTATTTAACAGATCTTTACCAAATTTAACTGGGACCAATCCGGGACCATACTCTTTCAAACAAAAAACGAATCATCTAGATCGGTTAATAAACAAAAATGCTATGCCCAAATAGATAACCCCAATAACAGGGAACTTGGACATAACTGATGAAATGAGAGTGTAGAAGGGTGAACTGTACACATCTGCGTACCCCTTCAGAGTCTACTGGTGTGATGTTACGTTATGAAATGGTGTTAACAATATGCAGACATGCGATTGCAGCAATCTATGGTGGTTTACCGTCATTTATTGAAGAGTTCCATTGAATATCTCCGAAGTTATTCAATAGGTCTTTACCAAATTTAACTGGAACCAATCCGGGACCATACTCTTTCAAACAAAAAACAAATTATCAAGATCGGTTATTAATTGGCGAAGATATCTCTGAATAAACATACACAAAAATTCAAACAAATTAAGAACCTCCTCCGTTTTTGAAGTCGGTTAATATACATCAAAATATCTTTAATAATTTTAAATATTTTTTTTAAGTTAGATAGACACATCACATAACAAGTCTATTTCTATTTATAGCCTATATTAGGTAAAAAAAGTTGAGGATTTTTAAAAAAAAAAACGCAGTCTTTCTCGTCATACGAAGTATGTCAAAAAATCATAAATAAATAGTTCTATAACCGTGTGCAAGGATATTACGGTTAGTCTTGCGGTTCCGGAGATTTATGCATTTTTTATATCAGCTCCATACATTGTTTTTGCAAAAAAAATAAAACTTGCCCTTTTGCCTACCAGATTGCGTCCTATGAAATATATAAGTATGATATTGGCTATTAGAACCCATTTCAATAAAAAAAACCGACACTTTTAAATTTAAGTTCCTATGTCTTCTAGAGCCGTTTTTCGATCCACAGTGCGTCGCCGCGCAGCCATCCGCGTCCCCTAACGCGGGCGGCGGGCCAGTCCGCCTCGCTTCCTCTCTAACGTTCCAAGCGAACGATCGCCGGGTCCCTCGCTCGGCGAGAACCCGTGGTTGCGCGTGCTCTCGGTGCGCTCACAGGAAACAGCCTCCGCGGTAGGAATACGGATGAGCGTGACGTGTGCCATGGGCCTGCCGACTTATCTAAACTGAACCTAGCCTCCGCCGGTATCTACCGACCGACGTTAAATTATTACTGTCTCAAGGTGTCCATTTACAAAGCGTAAAGTATCCCTATTTATCGGCGACGTGCAATTTGAGCAATATAACGACGATCTCGGGCCAAGGACTGGAATTGGCCGTCGGCTATGAATTCCAGCTGAGGCTGAAACAATGGACATATGATATAAATAGGTGGAATAAATATAAAATGGTAGTGTTTATTTGGTCTATTTACTGGCTGAACGATATGCGAAGGGTGCATAGAGGGCGGGCAGGGATCGAGCGGGCCCGAAGTATTGCCGAGGTCCGATAGCATCGGTGCGCAGCGCGCTATAAATAGATGAGTTGGCGGACCCTTGAACCAGCCGCGGTCGTCACTACGCCTCGATAAGTTACTGCTTAATAACGTTGGTAATACGCACTAGTATTGTAACAACAGTGAATTACTCGCGCATAGACAAGAACTAATTAAATACTAGACGCTACATATTTGATGGCACCGAATTTCAAGAACTGCACGACATCAGCATAGAATACTTAAAATTACTAAACGACAAAGGAATTGAAAATGATATAGTAAAATTGGTACCGCTATATCCATAATATAATATATATATATATAAATATAGATATATATATATATATATATACTAAATTTATATAATAAGGTATTATATAAATTTAGTATATATTTATAAACGAGCAATTGCTCGATTGAGAATTGCTCGTTTAAAGGTATTATATATATATATTATTAAAATTATTAATTATTATTTCCTTTATTTACCTTCTTTCTTATTTAGAATATTTTAAATATAAAAAAGAAAACTTAAAATCATTTAAAAATATAAAAAATAGAGGCCAACCGGTATCGGGAACAGGGTCCAAGCTACCGGTGGTTAGGGCTCCAGAGACAGGAACCTCCTCACTATGCGAGCCGTATCGAGGAGTACTGCCTTCTGTATCAGACCCTTGATCCAACCGCCCAATGACAGCCTCTACAGGTGGTCGTCGAGGCTCTTGGCCATCAGGCCGTTGGCCGTAAGGACAATCGGCACAATGATCGCAGAGTCCACATTCCATATGTCGACAACCTCGTGTGCTAAGTCAAGATACTTGATTTGTTTCTCTGTCTCAGCTTTCACGAGGTTCTCGTCATGCGGGATGGTGACATCGATTATCATTGTGCGACGCGCTAATCGGTCTATCACCACTATATCCGGCTTATTGGCAACAATAGTCCTATCAGTGATGATAGACCGATCCCAGACCAACGTGACATCCCAAGTAACACATAAGCAAGATAAAAGTACACATTTTGCATATTATACAGTTCAAAGATGAGTATAGTTTGTATAAGAGCTTTGGGTATAGCCAAATGCTGAATTAGGTTGAGTTCGGACCCTTAAAATTCTTAACGCTTAATAAATTCTGTATTTCTGTCCTTACCTTCTTTACGCTTAATAACCAATCACCGTAGGACTATTATACAGACGTTATTTAGCATTACGCGTTCCAGATCGCTTAAAGCTGAAAAACAGCCCCGTCGGTAGCATTTGTCTGAATAACCATAATCTATATTGCTATTATTAAAGCATTACTAAGCTATTAGCGCTTGAAACAGCTTATTGCTGAATAAAGTATCACCTTCTGAATAATATTGTTACATAATTCTATTAAAGAGCTTGATACTGAATAATTGCTTTTATTTTATCTTCAAACTGGATAAGATTCTATGTTTTACTAATTATTCAGCTGCTGAATAAATAATATTATTTATGTTTTTATTAAGCTTTGTCCTGTTTAATAGAGAGTTTGAAACTAACTTATTCAAATTAAAGACCATATGTATGTTGTTATAGCGCCCATAGCTTAATACCAGCTTAATTAAAATATTATTCACCGTATTTATTTTTGCGTTATTTAATATGAATCGAAAATCGTGGAAAAAACGTAAGAGAACTGGTTACATCAAAAGAAAATTGTTAAAAGAATATTTAAATATCGGCAATAGTAATTGTCCAAGTGTTTCTCGTCATCAAAAGATTTATGAAAATAGTTTGAACAAAACTGAACCCGGTCCCAGCCAGCATGCGTGGTTTCCGTGCAATGAAGAGGGTTCCGTCCCCCAAAAAGTCAAACAGCATTGCGATTCACACAAGATGAGAATGCATCTGATGGCAGTGTACAGATATCGAAGAAGAACAATGTAGATACATGAAAAATTTGATATTTCGAGAAAAATTTGAAAATGGGCTTTCGAAAAAAGATCACACAAGTAGCACTAAAGGATTTGGCAGAAATATTAAATCATAGATTCCCAGACATTTTACCTAATGATCCAAGGACAATTTTAAATACACCGAGACAAGTCCACATAAAGTCTATTGAGCAAGGTGAATACTGGCACAATGGCGTCATTGAGACACTTAAAAAATATTGATTAACACAAACATTTTGCCAGAAAACATATCACTGAATATAAACATGGAAGGTCATCCAATTTTAAATAGTCCCTTAGAAAGAATTTCGGTCAATTTTAATAGAATAAGAAATGATTATTTTATTAGCAGAAGGTATTACAGTACAAGAAAATAAAATTTACGTTGTGATAAGATATTTTATTTGCGACTCTTAATTCTCCAACATGCACATAAATTTCTTCAAGTTTTTTCATGATTTTGTCTTGACTCTCCATAATATGTTGTGGTTTCGCGTATATATTCTTGATTCCTTCTAGAGTCTGTACGTCTGGTGTCCATCAGTGCCAAGTGACAGCTGCACGGCTACGTTTTCAATTTGCCTTGAGGTTCAGTTCAGTTTTCAATTTGATAGTTTCGGGTGGCTTGATGTACTGGCCTTTGTACATAAAACAAATAACAAAACACGGATTAAACAAGGGCCCAGTCCACACCACACACGCGAAATCTATAGCAGATTTCGTGTGTGTGGTGTGCACTACATTTTTAATCATAAATGAAATTTTCTCGAAAAAAAATGCAAGCATAGACGCTATAATTTTAAATGTAATGAATTCAGTGAAAGCCGGGCGTGAAATTCCACAATAGAAAAGGTTTTTGTTAGATCGATTAGAGAACCCTAAAAATCTGAATAATTTAGAAATGTGATCAACTATATAATTGATATTCAGAAGTTAGTGTACTGAGACTACTTTTTTCAAGTTATAGCTTAGTAACAAGGCATGTGTGCACTTTTATTCAGCATTATACACCAAAACAATCGATCGCCATTAAAAATCTTTGTAATTTATACTTTCACGAAATTTACGAGATACCAAAATGCTTAATCTTACAACTACAACATTTTCAACTCGATTCAAGTTATTTTGTTGGATTAAAATTGCTAGTATTAGCTATTTCGTCACAAGTACTTTTGTCAGACCTATTATGTATGTATGGAAATACTATTTACTATCTATTATCTTGATTATTAACGCGGCGCGTAATAAATAATGAAAAAAAAACATACTATTCACGACAAAATTACTTGCGCACTAACAATTAACATATAGCAGACCTCTAACTTGTAAATTAAAATTTACTTACCGATTTTATAAGTTCACCATGTCAAATCACATTTAAATTCGACATCGACATTAAAATATTTAATCCAAATGAATTATTTTCACAATTTGTATGAATATTGTTTGTAAAAGTGTGAACAATAATTTAAATGCTTAATAAATTCTGAATACAATAACCAATTCGATTAAGCTGAGTAACTCAGTTGTAAGAGCTTAATAAAAGCAATGTGAGCTGTTATTCAAAGGTTATTAAGCTAATTGAAACGTTATTAAGCTCCTACTCAGATCTTGCTCAGATGTTATTCAGCGTTAAGCATTCAAAATTGGGGCCCTTTTTGCTTGAATAACAGCTGAATAGACGGATACTCAGACGTTATTCAGCTTACTATTCAGCTTATGCTCTTGATGATTGCTCTTACTCAATCTTTATTCAGCACGTTTGTGTTACTTGGGATGGTCACTTTCGAGAACTGGGTCGGGCACATACTTGTAATACGGTACCTCCGATTCAATTCTTGTATATATGTATATACATAATCTGAATTTTGGAAACGGCTTCAACGATTTTCATGAAATTTTGTATGCAGGGGGTTTCGGGGGCGATAAATCCATCTAGCTAGTTTTCATTTTTAGAAAACGTTGTTTTCTCTATTTTCACCCGAGCAAATCGCCCAGGTTGGTACATTTTTTTTATTATTCGTACAAAATAATAGTAGTTTATGCAATGGCCATATAATAGGGGTTATTGAAACAAGAGCGTGGGTTTTTATAGTGATAATAATAACACGCGAGTGTTTGAATACCTAATTATATGCCGTTGCATACACTACTTTATCTTCAATCATACAGTTGAAATAAAACAAAAGAGGAAATGGAAAAAATATGTCTCTCTCTCTGACTCTATAGACAATGACACTACTTTTCTACGTTAAATCAATAAGCCCCAATAAATTAAAAAGTAAAAGTGTGCAATAAAAATTAAAAAGTTTATTTTATGATGCAGTTGTTTGAAAACCGAAAGAATAATGTTGCACTGTAATGGTTGTTTTTTTTAATTTTTCCTATCCACGAATATAAAGTACGTGTTTATACAATAATTTTTGTATTCATATTTGGAACATTACGTTGTGAGTGAAGGAAAATGTTGCACTGTAATGGTTATTTTTTTATTTTTTCCTATCCACGAATATAAAGTACGTGTTTATACAATAATTTTTGTATTCATATTGGGCACATTACGTTGTGAGTGAAGATAAAGGCTTTTCAGGGCCTGCCACCGCTTTAGTGCCGTATAACGGTTACTTTCTAAAGCATACTCCTTAGTAAATGCTAGGTTCAAAAGTATAAGGGTAGGGGTAGGTAAGGTATTATTGATTCATGTATATTATTTGTGAAACATAGTTTTTTCATGTAACTAATAGTTTTGCTATTAAAAATAATTACGCTACTTTTGGATACTCCTCCAAAACGACTTGAATGTTTAAAAATAATTTACACAGGCAAATTGATGGCTAGAATTGTTTCATAACTGAAATAGCATAATGTAAATAAAAGAATATTTTGCAAACAAAACTGTCCAAAAGGAGGTTCAATATTGATATTCTGGCTCCGAACAGAGCACACGGCCAGTACTCCGTTAACATTGGGGAATATATACGCCTTAAATGGGCGAGGTAACAAAATAACTTGGTTAGAGGTCATTAAGTGCTGGCATGCGACATCCTTGTTTGTTGCTCCGGTACCGCAACAATCCACCATAAAACACGGCAGACGGGGTGCAGCTTCTCGCTTGTTCGCTTTCATTCGCGCATGCGGACGACGCTTATTTTTTTCTCTGATTAGAGTAAAAGATGCGCAACCGGTCGCGGAGCGAAGGCCGCAGCCAGGGACGGCGTACCGCGTGAGCCGCGCCGCGCCGCACCACACCCGCGTTGCAGCGCCGCGCCGCCTCCGCGCCCGCTAATGATGCGCCTCCACTGAACCACTCCTAATTGGACGAACGCCCGACCGCTCCAGGAAAAAATATCCACCAACCAAACAAAAAATCAGAATTGCAAAACATCTCCACTTTGAATCATACGAATTATTAAATTCCAGCTAACCTTACTAACGTGCAATATACAAACGTAATATGCAGGGTTAATTATAAAATTGTGTCCTTACCTGGAACCGTTTTGTTAATACTTTTTACACAGTCTGCGCTTATTATCACTTATCAAGATATGTGAGGTGTGAATATAAAATTATTCAGTTCTGGGAACTAGGTATAAAGTTTCCGTTTTACATCACAGGGACACTTTAATGACATAATAATGTTGTACCTATAAACACCATTACAGTTACTCGTATTCTTTTCTTGGTGTACCTTGGCGAATGCGATTATGTCAGAGGCACGTACTCTATAAGAATTGCCCTTTAATAACGGTAGAACTATAGTGAACAGTCGTAGATTGCAGACGTACTAAGTCTAACCTAGCTGTAAGTAATGATACAATTGTCGTTTGTTATTTCCCATTTAGCAGCAGCTGGTGGGATCCCTGTGTTTCTGTGAAAAGAAAGTTAAGATACCTTTAAAGCTAGGCAGATAATAAAATCTATGCGTAAACTAAATTCTAAACTAGTTTTTCCAGCGACTTATCGCACGATAGATAAATTTTATCTAACACATTGTTAAGCAATGTCGTGATTCCCTACAACAATTTTCAGAGATATCAATTGTAGAACGAAGATACATTTAAGTAACCCTTTAATTTATAATTTAACTATAAAATAATACAGAACTGGGTTGCCCTTTTTAATTAAAACTGATATGTATAAAAAGAAAGAGAACCTGTATGGACATCTGAATCCGACGCGAGATGTAAATTTTTAACCCCTATTGCAAAAGGAAAAGGTTGAAAACTTGGACGGTTGTTTGTACCAGTCGGTATTGCGACGAGTATATCTGTTAATCTGTGGCTTCGGAGCTCTACATACGTAGTACATGCGTGAACCAATCGTGATGCTGTTCTTTGATATAAACTCGTAGAATGTAAAACTAAAACTATTTTTCTCTCTTTATCTCATACGTCGACGATACTGCCATTGTTTTCACAGCTAAGACTTGGTTTGATATTACAAGGTTGGCCGAGCGTAGCCTTGCGAAGATAGCAGCTTGGCTAAAGACTCCTCACACTAAATGCCTCCAAACTCAATTACATCTGCTTTACAAAGTATAACAACAAGCAACCGTCTCAATATTTCCAAATAAAAATCCACAACTGTACCAACCCCCTATGCTCCGACTGCTGTTATCATTATTAGTGGAAGCGCGGCACCTCCTAATACAAGCAATTCCTTTCTTAAAAGGTGATCTCCAATAATATGTATAGAAATGCAAAACACAACAAACACACATACCAAAACATATACACACACAAAAAAAACAAAACAAAACAAAACATATATTTTTTTGACCCTTGTAAAGAAGACCCCTTATTAAAATAAACATCAAAGTATCTACCTACGTAATGTTCTTGAATATTATGTGACACTCTTTCATCATAAAATGACCACAATTAAACCTCGATAACTGTACGGGCAGTAACTCCGTACACTGAGATGTTGTATGTAGGTGGACGAATCACACGGGATGTGTACAGGAAATAAAACCACTGTTATGTGTCCGTTAATGATTGACAGTTTATTTGTAAAAACATGGACATTTATTATACATAAAGTAGGTTACTAGCGGTAGGTGCGATAGCTTAGTCAGACAAGTAATCGGTGAATTAGCAAATGCTTGTTCAGGTATAAATTAAAACAATACATATCATGTGACGATGTTCGTACAATAACAGTCCTCTGTTTTAATTACACGATCCCGGGAAATTGTATTCGAGCAGAAACATAGGTTTAAAGTTTGCTGTAGCGATTATACCAATCAGCCATCCTGCTACGTCTCCTAGAACACCTCATTATTTAGTGTTTACGGTGAAAGGCCATATTCAGCACTGGACATGTACGGTCTGAGAAATCAGGGGGTAAATTTAAGCACGCTTGTACCTTGAGCTTATTTAGTATTATTATTAACTCCTGCTAAGGATCTAAGTTTCATTTACTTGGAACTCGCGTCGTGATACTGGATGTCTAGCAGAGATTTCAAGCCGAACGTAAATGATTAAATTGATTAGGTACATACGAGGAGCTCGTGGCTAAATGAGGAGCTCGTGGCTAAATAATAACAGCCGCACGGGTCGGTCTTCAAGGTTAAGCAACGCTGGACGAGGTCGGTCCGTGGATGGGTGACCATTTCAACATACCGAGTTTCCTCCATGCCTCGGAAAGCACGTTAAGCCGTTGGTCCCGGCTGTCATTTGAAGATCTTTGACAGTCGTTACGGTAGTCAGAAGCCTGAGATCTGACACCAGTCTTGCCAAGGTGTAACGTGTTACCCAGTTACTTTGTTATGGAGGTCTGATAGGCAATCGCTCCATGTAAAACACTGGTACTCAGCTAAATCCGGTAAGACTGGAAGCCGACTCCAACAATAATTGGGAAAAAGGCTAGGCAGATGATGTACATCATAGCTGCTCGGCAGTAGGTATCAAGTAATCTATACTAATATTATAAAGAGGAAAGATTTTTTTGTTTGTTTGTACCGAATAGGCTCCGAAACTACTGGACCGATTTAAAAAAATCTTTCACCAATAGAAAGTATTTCTATCTACGTTATTCTGTGGGGTGGCCCACGGGAGCGAAGCCGCGGGGAACAGCTAGTAAAATATAAACCTACCGAAAATTCTTAGACGAACCGTTCACCATCATCACCTGCCTCAGCACAGCTTTTTGCAGCTCTCTGTGAAGTGTGCTGGGCTTTACGTTACTCTTTTTTTGCACAAGCTTGTCCAGATTAATTCTTACAAGCTTGACTGATAGTTAAGCAGTTAAACCTCCGATCCATTAATATTCCTACGCTCTGCGGGTCGCATTATCGCCTACAATTTAGTCAGGGTTTTGAGGGACCATAAATCCGTCATACAGGAAGTCTTTACTATGCGTCCTTTTCAACTTTATGAATAGGTAAAATTTACAAATGCCTGCGAATAGCACATTCATTGGAACCGTCGCTTATCGTCAACGATAAATGTTTTTTGACAGCTTTGCAGCGCGGAGGCGCGTGCTTTCAGCTGCGCAGACGCACCTGACAACATGTCACTACGAATTCCTACGTGGTTACCCATTTCATTTCATTTAATAGCTTGTCATATTAAACTGTCTCCGTAAAGTTTTCTTTGTCTAGGAGAGCCTTATAAGAGACGGAATCGATTATTATTTTATATACCCGGCGTTTATAGTTTTCCGTCCGTTCGTGTCCCGCATCTAATGAGAATAACCGCTACAATTGAAGCGTTTGTATGAAGTTGTAAAATAAACTGATTCGCCACGGCCTCATGTCTTCGTAAAGTGACGGCGTCTGACTCTCGACCCATGGTCGTGTCATTTTAATTCAATAGACATGTCCGGGCGCGTTATCGGCGCTAACTTGTCGCTCACAAGATTTCCTGGTTATCTCGTCCTGTAAATTGTCATTTCTTATTGCAGCCATCGATGCGGCTTGACTAATGAAGATTTAAATCGACGGTGGTGTAAACCGAGTCCCGTTTTACATCCTTCTATTTATCATACCAAGGTGAGATAACGTTACAGGCCAATAGATATATAATTTCCTGAATGAAATACATATTTGATATACTACCTTGCCGGAAGGTAGCGTCGAATGAATTGCGGATATTATCCTGGGTTCGATCCCCAGGTAGTGACTAGATATAGTGTAGATTTTATATCAGATGAGACAGTTAGATGATCTACTGGTAGAAAATAGTCACTATTTATTCAATGGCACTTCCTAGTAACATGAGTGAACTTTGTGAAAAAACTTTGTAACTTGTAACATTTTCCAGGGTCTAATAGAATATCTTGTACGCGTCTGGAAAAAGCCGCCGTTGGTGTATTGTGACTATCACGGACACTCGCGGAAGAAGAACGTGTTCTTCTACGGGTGCGCGGGCGCAGAGAGTTGGTGCAGCAACGACCGGATAGTTCCTGATGAACCGGTCAAATACCTGGTATGCTGATATGGACTTTATAATACCAATATACAATCACCAGATTATTTTTGTTTGAGGAATAAAAATTACGGTTTGACAGCTTTTATATAGAAAATAAGTCAAACAGCCATATTTATTCTTTAGATAAAAAGTTATCAGACTATAGAAAAATTTGCTTTAAGAGAGAAATACATTTACCTAACCGCGTAACGAACAAGCCAAGTCAAAAAAATGGCGTAAGTGGGTACAGTAATAAGATTGTTAGATGTTATCAGCGCAGCAACTGTGCTTACTGATATTATCTAACTGGCATTTAATGAAAGTGTCTACCTCTATCGTGTAGACCTCACAGCCAGTTGCAGTTGTTAATTCTACCTCTTTGATAGGTCGCAATTCCGATTGCTGAACAGTGGCTCTGAGTTCGGTTCCCGGGTGGAGCGCTATTGGATTTTAAATAAGGAAATCCTTAGTGGCAACCCCGGATATGGATTTCACAATTAGCAGTTGTGTGAAATAGGCCCTGCCCCTAACTTTGGTCAAGTTCTTCGCTGTTTTTTCTGCTTCATTTCGTTGGGGGATTCAAGATAGTTTTATTAATCGTTTGTCTGTGTTTGTTGATTCTGGCTTTCATTAAAAAGTCTGTAAAGAGCGGCGGGCTGGTCCCATTAAAAACAAAACCTTCGTCTACCAGAACTGGCGGAGGTTGGGGGTCTGTTTTAATGGTATATGTACCCAATTTTATTTTTACTTGTCAGATGCTGCCAGCGCTAATGCACAGACTGTCACCAGCATTCGCACTCGGGTCCTGTTCCTTCAGAGTGGAGCGGGAACGGGAGAGCACCGCCAGGGTCACAGTGTGGAGGCATCTCGGCGTCACCAGGTCCTACACCATGGAAGCATCCTTCTGCGGATTTGACAGAGGCCCTTTCAAGGTTTGTTACGTCATTATCTTCCACTATTTTCTGTTAATTCGTCCGACGATAAGTCAGCATAATATCCGTAGGTATTTTGTTTGTTTTTTAAAAAGAGAATCGGGTTTATAATAAAGCCTCCGACACCGCTATAATCGTGGCCGCTTACTGGAACCAAAAAGTATAACTAAGTAGGTACCTAAATGTACCGTCGACATAAAAAGAAAAAGAAAAAGCAACATTTTTGCTAACAACAAATTAGTTTAATATCTATCCTTCAACGTTTCTCACCATAAAAACAACGATTATACTGGTGTAATATAATAATGATACGCATTCTATCACACTTATACTCCAATTAGAAATGACAGATCTTCAGATCATATCATTAATAAGGATACCTACTTAGCTCCCCGCCATGTGGGCTAATACATCTAGCGGTGTCCATCCCATACTCGATAGATACCAGATCCACCTGATAAGGGCTTCAGTCGCTACAAATCTTCCATCTACTTTATGTGGGAAGACAGCTATACGAACGTTGTTTTATTAATGAATCATCCTTGCGAGAGCGCGGTGTGATTGCGAACGTATCCTCGCGAGATGCTGAACGTAAATTGTATTTAATTAAGTAAGTATAGCTCGTGTAATTAATGTTAGTGGCAGACGAATTAGAATCTAGGCGTTCAGGCAATCGTGGGTACAATATTGTTTTGATGCGAATAGTTTCAATATTAACTTGATAATTATAATAGGCCTTTCATGATTTGACACTTTTCTTCGCTTCACTGTTGTTAAAAAAAATGTAGCGAGAACTTTGTCTTACACACATTACAAGCTTCTTATTTAGATCCTACTGTTTGTTCTTAGAAACAAAGAAACATGTTTCTTTATGTAAAATACCTTATAAGGAAACCACTGAGAGTTAGTACTTAAAAAAATCACCTTCCATGAATACTTAAACAGGGATTCATGCAACATTTCCTATGGTATGACTCAACAGAATCAGACACAATCCATTCGCCAATTCGTGACACGAAGTATCAATTGTACATGACGTACACGTCATAGTCATGTATAAAAATACCGGTCAAACATCGCTACTTATTCGTCTTTTCTGACGTCCTTCCTGGTTGTTGAGATGAAAAGGTTTCACGATTAACTTTGGCACATTATCAAGGTTTTTTCATGTCACTACTCGAATAATTCACTGAGTGTAATAATATTTTTCTCATTCCCAGGGCTTCCACTTAAACACTCACCATCTCCAGAGCGTCGGCAGCGACTTCTGCGAGGCTCTAAACGGCCTCAACGACACAGCCACCAATGTCGATATACAACTCACCAAGGATATGAACGGGTAAGTGGACAACTTGACACCATCCGTCATTCACTTTACAAAGTAGCAAATATCCACCCATTTAAGTAAACTGTTGACAAGCGGTTTGCCAATAATTTTACACCAGTAAGGCCTAAACCACACTAGCGTTAACTTTATTTATGGACAACACAGAAACCACAAGGGCTTTGCTTGTGTACGAATTTTACGCCCATAAATCTTGTCGAGAAGAAAAATACAGTTGCTGTATTTGCGGTTCCGATTTGAGAACCACATTATTGATTTTCTAAATGCATTGCCTATCCGAAGACAATTCTAAACATTCAAGTTTTAAGACAACATATTGACATACTTTTAACTATTTGTTTGACAGAAATATCGTAGAGATCAATTTAATCGGTGCAGAAAAAGACAGGCAAGTTACAAACACAAAAGGTACACTGAAAACTAACCCTACAGTTTAACGCAGAAATAATCACTCAATTCATACCTTAGATGTTAGTTTTCAAATTTTTTAATATTAATAAAACTTCTATACAAACAACTTCAAATGCCATCAAACAAAATCAGATTAACAAATGAGCTAGCTGCATCGTCTACGATATTGATTACCCGAATTAATTGCTCCATGGTTAATTTGTTACAATAATCAAGAAATAGGTTTTATTTAGTCATCTTCATGTTCAGAATGCTCATGCCATCGATATATCCTATCAAGAATATCCCTTTGTATTGCATGAACGCATTATTTAAGCTTGTTTACACAAGCTCAAGGTACGAGAACAAGATACACAAACTCGTATATGAGAAGCGATAATAATCACATACGAGTTTCGCAACTATCTACCTGCTTTATGTTAGTCATAAGTATCCCTTACAGCCTAAAGAATGTACGAAATTATGGAGTGTGTGCTAAAAAGGGCTAGAGTTAACTATGGCTAATGTCCGTTATCAAGCACAGGTTTAACACACTAATTTAGAACTGACTGATTCATCTTTTATGGTTTTTGTTTTCTGGACAAGACATGCTTACGAAATTATTTCTTCGAAATGTGATTATAAGCACAGTGAAAATATACAAACAGTATAGAAACTACCTACAAACAGAGCATTAAGGCACTTCTGCAGTGCTGTCAGTAGTGCGAGCCGCTTAGGGGTCTCGTCCATGCGCATGTTTGTGTGAGTGTGCCGTTTTGAGCATTTGTAGGTAGTTTCCATACTGTTTGTATATTTATTCTGTGTTATAAGTGAGAGTCCCACTTGTGAATGTGGATACTTAAATCCTATCATGTTTGAGAATCATTTATTTAAATAACTTAAAAAAATAGCTTATTTTAACTTGCCTTTTTGTGTACAGTGAAGTTGAAGTTGACAGCGAGGGTGGCTCCGGTTCAGACAGCGTTTTGAAGACAGACTCTGATGAAGACTTCGACTAAATTCTATTTTATATACTTAAATCTTAGGCTAAGCGCTTGCTACGAAAATAATAAAGCCAGGTGCGGTCTGTGTCACGAACTAGTGTTAAGTCAACGTTAGTATAGTCGCCGATGGTCGGCCTCAGTGTTCGTGACATCCAGCAGATCTGCTTGTGTCTAAAAAGAGTTAATAGTAACGAAATTAGGAGTTCATATGATTTCAATGGTGGTCACCAATCACTGATTTTTTTATGTTCTTTTGTGAACACAACAAATGGGCAGTAGATATTTTAGAAGTTGTCCTTTGTTATGAATTTACATGATATTCGGTTTTGCGATTTTAATGTTGTCCTAAGTTATATTAAGCACAAAATTTTGTCAGTGTATTGTAAGACCGTGATCACATAGATTGCCGATTTTTTTTTGATGTGATATAAGTTAAATTTTAAGTGGCTTGTGATCTCAATTACAAATAAATTATGGAATCACATTACGGACTGTTTTTTTTTTTGACTGCTCCCCACTCTTTCCACTGCTTTCTGCTCATTATATAGGTTTACGAAAAAAAAAACACGCATTAAAAATTCCAAAACTATATTGTCATCATTAACAATAAATTACAATTTATACTAATATTAAATAAATAATTTGCACTGGTTCGCATTAACGCTTCCATTTCCTGAACTGGCTGGGGGGCTACCAGTAAAATCAAGGAAAATTTTACAATAATAAAGATATATAAATTGAAGAATTCTATTCAAATTGATACAATAATAATACAACGTCTGATTGCTAATGAGATAAAAATAGTTTATAAAAATTAACAAATAATAAATTCTGGTTAGACAAGACTTCGGTTACAACATTTATAAATATTAACAAAATACTGATATAAAACGATGTTATAAAAAAAATTATAATAATTATTATCTTAAATTATTAATGAAGTGCACGAAGCTTAGTTTTGTTCTAGGATCACACATACTTAATAAACCTAACTTAATGTAGGGTAAACTAACAAAAAATACGATATTGTCATTGTTCAAGAAAAGTGTAATAATTTTACAAAATGTTGATGACATCAGCCAGTACGCTTAGCAGCGTTAAATCTGGAAGGGACGGGAGAAAACGAACACAATCATGGACTTTACCATAACTTAGAATCACATAAACACAGCAGTTCTTATCGACATCTGCGCTTAGTATCTTAATCTCTCTCTAAATGCGAATAAATAGTGGCTATTCTTCATCAATGTTAATCAGACTAGTAGCTAGGTTACGTTATGGTAAATCCCCATAGTTGAAGCGAGTAAAGCTGATACAAAATATCTCCTTAAAAGGGAGTCTATTTTCTGCTACGTCTGCTACGTTCAGATATCGTAGACGATGCACATCATCACATGATGTGATGTGATGATGTGCATCGTCTACGATATTGATTACCCGAATTAATTGCTCCATGGTTAATTTGTTACAATAATCAAGAAATAGGTTTTATTTAGTCATCTTCATGTTCAGAATGCTCATGCCATCGATATTTCCTATCAAGAATATCCCTTTGTATTGCATGAACGCATTATTTAAGCTTGTTTACGCAAGCTCAAGGTACGAGAACAAGATACACAAACTCGTATATGAGAAGCGATAATAATCACATACGAGTTTCGCAACTATCTACCTGCTTTATGTTAGTCATAAGTATCCCTTACAGCCTAAAGAATGTACGAAATTATGGAGTGTGTGCTAAAAAGGGCTAGAGTTAACTATGGCTAATGTCCGTTATCAAGCACAGGTTTAACACACTAATTTAGAACTGACTGATTCATCTTTTATGGTTTTTGTTTTCTGGACAAGACATGCTTACGAAATTATTTCTTCGAAATGTGATTATAAGCACAGTGAAAATATACAAACAGTATAGAAACTACCTACAAACAGAGCATTAAGGCACTTCTGCAGTGCTGTCAGTAGTGCGAGCCGCTTAGGGGTCTCGTCCATGCGCATGTTTGTGTGAGTGTGCCGTTTTGAGCATTTGTAGGTAGTTTCCATACTGTTTGTATATTTATTCTGTGTTATAAGTGAGAGTCCCACTTGTGAATGTGGATACTTAAATCCTATCATGTTTGAGAATCATTTATTTAAATAACTTAAAAAAATAGCTTATTTTAACTTGCCTTTTTGTGTACAGTGAAGTTGAAGTTGACAGCGAGGGTGGCTCCGGTTCAGACAGCGTTTTGAAGACAGACTCTGATGAAGACTTCGACTAAATTCTATTTTATATACTTAAATCTTAGGCTAAGCGCTTGCTACGAAAATAATAAAGCCAGGTGCGGTCTGTGTCACGAACTAGTGTTAAGTCAACGTTAGTATAGTCGCCGATGGTCGGCCTCAGTGTTCGTGACATCCAGCAGATCTGCTTGTGTCTAAAAAGAGTTAATAGTAACGAAATTAGGAGTTCATATGATTTCAATGGTGGTCACCAATCACTGATTTTTTTATGTTCTTTTGTGAACACAACAAATGGGCAGTAGATATTTTAGAAGTTGTCCTTTGTTATGAATTTACATGATATTCGGTTTTGCGATTTTAATGTTGTCCTAAGTTATATTAAGCACAAAATTTTGTCAGTGTATTGTAAGACCGTGATCACATAGATTGCCGATTTTTTTTTGATGTGATATAAGTTAAATTTTAAGTGGCTTGTGATCTCAATTACAAATAAATTATGGAATCACATTACGGACTGTTTTTTTTTTTGACTGCTCCCCACTCTTTCCACTGCTTTCTGCCCATTATATAGGTTTACGAAAAAAAAAACACGCATTAAAAATTCCAAAACTATATTGTCATCATTAACAATAAATTACAATTTATACTAATATTAAATAAATAATTTGCACTGGTTCGCATTAACGCTTCCATTTCCTGAACTGGCTGGGGGGCTACCAGTAAAATCAAGGAAAATTTTACAATAATAAAGATATATAAATTGAAGAATTCTATTCAAATTGATACAATAATAATACAACGTCTGATTGCTAATGAGATAAAAATAGTTTATAAAAATTAACAAATAATAAATTCTGGTTAGACAAGACTTCGGTTACAACATTTATAAATATTAACAAAATACTGATATAAAACGATGTTATAAAAAAAATTATAATAATTATTATCTTAAATTATTAATGAAGTGCACGAAGCTTAGTTTTGTTCTAGGATCACACATACTTAATAAACCTAACTTAATGTAGGGTAAACTAACAAAAAATACGATATTGTCATTGTTCAAGAAAAGTGTAATAATTTTACAAAATGTTGATGACATCAGCCAGTACGCTTAGCAGCGTTAAATCTGGAAGGGACGGGAGAAAACGAACACAATCATGGACTTTACCATAACTTAGAATCACATAAACACAGCAGTTCTTATCGACATCTGCGCTTAGTATCTTAATCTCTCTCTAAATGCGAATAAATAGTGGCTATTCTTCATCAATGTTAATCAGACTAGTAGCTAGGTTACGTTATGGTAAATCCCCATAGTTGAAGCGAGTAAAGCTGATACAAAATATCTCCTTAAAAGGGAGTCTATTTTCTGCTACGTCCAAAACATTTTTTCCATAATTTCTAGTGAAGAAGCACCACGAGACAGAATTAATGTAATTTCCTGAATCGAAAGGCAACCTTTCAACCATCCCAAACGCGATATTATGTAAGTATTTATAACTGTGATTAAAGGTACCTAAAATAATAAATTATGTTTACTTATCAGTGATCAGTAAATATCACCGAACACTGAATTTTGATTATAAGGGCGTTTCTTCACTACTTCGATCCAATGTCGATTAATTTATCGGTCCAATGCAATCTGATGTGTATCGGTTGGACCACTGCCCCGGACTCGTTTTGTCGGTTCGAAGTAGTGGAGGAATTCCCAAAAGGTTTGGTTGGGCTCACATAGGCGACACGACGGAAAAAAAAACGCGTAAGTACCTTTTCACACGCCCCGGTTTCCGGGTAGCCGGTGCCGGGTAACCGGCGGCGAAGTGTATCGGCATGTATGTTAGCTTTCACACGTACCGGCGTACACGGCTATACATTCGCCGCCGGTTACCCGTCACCGGCTACCCGGAAACCGGGGCGAGTGAAAAGGCACTAGCTGTGTTCATTTGCGCAGACACCTTCCAATTTCGTGACGGTATAAATAGGCCGAGCAATTTTCAAACACATTCGATGCCCTCATGGCGTTAAGTTACTTTTTGAGTTTTTTGTCTGTTTTATCTAAGATCGACATTGCACACTTTAAACCTTATGACGTGTGATGCAATTGTGCTCTTTGACGAATTTTTTTCAAAGTGAAAATACAGATTTTTTTTTTGCATTGTCCCACAAGAAGCCCACATGGGGTAACAGTAGACCATATGACGTTGGTAACACTCTGACCTTAACCTGGCCTAACACAGTACGGAGTCTCAATAAAATATAAAGTCAACATATACTGCTGACGGGCGGTCTACTGAACCTACTTACTCATATAATAATTTTTTGTCGTAATATTATAAAACTTATGGTGCTCGATCTTAAAATGCCTGTACGGATGGATGACTGGCAGGGCGGATGGAAACTTCATGTAGCCTCGTGACGTATATACACATGCATAAGTCACATAAAGATTTGCATTTTGTTAAACCCCAAGTGAATTTAAAAGTTGGGAAACGAGACAGGATACTATGTCCAGCAGTGGAAGATATTGTATTCTACAGTACGTCTTATCGCTTATGCTCACCGCCCCAGAAAATTACAAATGCATATTTGAACAAAGGTTTTGTAAACTTCATAACGTTTTCATACAAAATTATTTTTATAAAATAACAGCTTAGTTAACCAGGTGGTTACATTTTCAAACTTAACCTAAATTAATTAACATACATATGAGCAAAATTAGTACTCAAATAATGTCTTTTTCATAAAAAGAGACAAAATTGATTAGGAAATAATTGTAAAAAGGTGTCTACTTAGGTCACATTACATGTTCATATATTACAGAATGGTCTTTATAATTATATTTTTCTTTATAATTTAAAACTAAACGCCCAATAACTTTAGGGTCCTACGATTTTTGGACAGGTTATTCACACACATATTTATAATAAAATTATAATATGTAATTTCAATTGACGTAGAATTAACTGAAATTAAATGAATTATTTTTATTATACGGCCAGCGAGCAATCATGTTAGGTGTCGAACACAGTTGCACATATGTATAGATAGTTCAACTCATCTTTGCGCGCGGCGCTATGTGTGGGTGGTTCTTTGCTCGGACGACAACCGCCGCGTTACTGCCACACAAATGCATAATTACAAGCGCACGCACACATGGCACCGCGCGCAAAGATGAGTTGAACTATCTATAAGTATTATTTACAAAAGATACACATACTCTTGGCAATCGTAACTCTACATAATCGTTTGCTCTCTCAAACCGATGGGACATGGAACACATTGTTTATCCCTGAACACTTAGGTGTCAGTCGCCAGAGCTGCGACCACAGTGACGGAAAGCGCCGATACACGCAGCATGGATTGCATACCGTACAAAGTTTTGCCAGTAGCTTCGTACGCTCTAAAGTTGAAAATCATCCCACCGGAACGTACTACCGGTATAAAAAGTACGTGGTCCAAATTCCATTTAAATTCGTTAAATTGTATTTTTATAACCTTTTATGGAGGATTTACAGTAAGATGTAAACTTTTTTAAGAATTGTTTAGTGATGGACGCACACCGGAATACATACGCACAAGTATCTTCGCGTACATTGACACTGACGTGATTTTGTGTAACCGTCGAGTATATTTATTTGTGATGCTTTACGACGGCGTATCCATTTTAAAATAAGAACGACTGTACAAATGGGCGTAATGTGCGTGAACTGAATATAGAAAATTAGTGTCCGTACAGCACCTGTCACTCCATCGCCAGCTCCGCCCTCCCCGCGGCGTAGCGCACGCGTATGCGTCACTGCGCCGGCGCGGGCGCGCGTGGTGCGTGTGGCGTGGTGGGCGCACGGGGCGCGCGTGGCGGTTGGCGACGCTGGCGTGCGAGGAAGGAGTGGCCGGCGGACAGCAGCGTGAAGCGCGTGTCCACAGCGTCGCGGTGGCAGCGTGCACCCAAGGCGTACCACGCTGACGTGAGCAGGCGCTGCTCGGTAGCACCCGCGCGCGCGTCCTGCTCTGTGCCACCGCTCCACCTGTAACGTTACTCACTGTTTAGGGACCTTGTTCGTAGTTCAGACTATTTATCAGAGTCTATACTTTTTGTGCCACAGTTTAAAGTTATTTTCCCAATTAAATTGGATGAAAGGAGCGTTGTTGTCATAGCCCATCTAGTACTGGCGACTATGTTTCTCTTTCTTTAATTAAAGCCGTGACTCCTCAAACGAAAAAAAAAATACCACGAAAAGTACCTCGACCGTCGAATAATCTGGAGAAAACACTAAAAGCAGAAGGGCGGTTACGCTCTGCATCCGATCCGTTTCCGTGAAATTTCGGTTCTGAAGTAGCCGTAGTACTTCTTGTAGGGAATATGACGCACTACATCCGAACTCTATCCGTCATAATCTATATCTTCCATCTATATCCTCGACCTGAGACGCATAAGGTCGAATGTCGAGATTGAAGAAATAGAATTTGTATGGCTTCAATCTCGACATCCGACCTTATGCGTCTCAGGTCCAGTACATAAATGAAGAAACTGACTGACTGACTGATCGATCAATGCACAGGCATATCCGCTAGGCCTAGAATCTTAAAATTTGGCAGAAAGGTTCCTCAAGTGACGTAAATGAGCACTAAGAAAGGATTTTTGGAAATTCAACCCCTAAAGGAGTAAAAAGGGTTGAAAGTTTCGTATTCCTTTGGCCAAAATTCTTGAAACGTGGCACAAATAGATGAAAAAAATAAAGATTGTTTTCATTCGTGTTTCGAAACTGCCCCCAAAAGACGACGGGGGGGAGTTTTTTTTTTGCGGGTGCTTATTACTTGGGTTAATAAACTTGAAACTTGGCATAAATACCAACCTAGCCCTCAGTTTCCCATCTTAAAACTATCGCAGAATTAATGTGACAAATTGTCAATCAAAATTATCTTTTGTGATTGGCAGTTGAAAATTCATTCAACCAATCACAGCAGATGATTGATGACAGAATTGATGTGACAATTTGTCACATTAATTCTGAGATAATTTTAAGTTGGGAAACTGAGGGTAAGTAAACAAAAAAGGTAGTAATTTTATTTTTTTACACTACCCCTAAAATATGATTTAGGGGTGTTAAAGTATTTTTGAAGATTTTTATTTACATATATACATAAACGCACGCCTTTCTCCCATGGGGGTAGGCAGATACTACAGAACGCCAACTGCTATGATCCTTAGATACTTATTTTGCTTCACTCAAATTCATACATCTAGTCATACACACACGCCGGATTCTTATATAATGGGTTTATAAACTTGAAACTTGACAAATATACCAACCTAAGTAAAAAATAAAGATTGTCATTATTAGTTTTTCGAATATACACCCAAAATACGATGTAGTGGTTATTCTTTTTTTTATGAATGGTATTTCTTGGGTTAGTAAACTTGAAACTCTATACCAGCCTAAGTAAAAATAAAACAATAAAGGTTGTCATTATTAGTTTTTCGAAACTACACCCAAAATACGATGTAGTGGCTATTTTTTTTTAAGAATGGTATTTTTTGGGTTAATAAACTTGAAACTTAATACCAGCCTAAGTAAACAATAAAGGTTGTCATTATTAGTTTTTCGAAACTACCCCCAAAATACGATTTAGTGGGTATCAAAGTTTTTTTTAAGAATCTTATTTCTTCGGTTAATAAAACTTGAAATTTGACAAAAATATCAACCTAAATAAACAATAAAGATTGTCATTATTAGTTTTTCGAAACTACCCCCAAAAGACGATTTAGGGGGTACAAAGCTTTTTTATAAGAATGTGTTTTTTGGGTTAATAAACTTGAAACTTGACAAATATACCAACCTAAATAAACAATAAAGGTTGCCATTATAAGTTTTTCGAAACTACCCCCATAACAAAATACGATTTAGCGGGTGTTAGTTTGCTAAGAATCATACATAGGGTTTCGTTTTTGATGTAGGGGTCTAGTAAAGCATTATGAAGGAATTTTCGGCAATTCAACCTTTCAATATCATCATCATTTCAGCCATAAAATTTTCACTGCTGGACATAGGCCTCCCCCAAGCGTCGACACACTGATTGGTCTTGTGCGTTTCGCATCCAACGGTCGCCTGCAGTCTTGACCAGGTCGTCGCTCCACGTTGAGGGAGGCCTTCCTACGCTGCGTCTTCCACCATGCGGTCGCCACTCCTGAACTTTCAACCTTTAAGTGGGTGAAAAGGGGGAAATTTGTTTGTATGAAAAATCTAATTCCTTGGGGATAAAGTAAATAATCAAAATTGACATACACCGTTTTTTATTAAATTACCCTCCAGATAGGGTTTAACACCCCTTGGTGTTAAAGTTTTTTTAAATCTTACTGCGCAATCTAACATAAACGAAAAATAAAATTAGTAAAAGAGTAAATAACATAATATATGGGTTGTTAAAAACTTGACCCTCAACAGGGCAAAAAGGGGTATTAAGTTTTTAGGGGAGGATTTACTTTGTGGCGGTAACCTAAAATTTATTATTCTTTAAGTCAAATAACGAATCGTCCTAAACTAATAAACCCTAGATATCTACGATACTCCATTTAACACAATAGCTTATTTTTGGTCGCCTTCACTAACTGCACATAAGAATGTCATCTGTAGGATAAAATACGAAATCACGCAAACGAAGTCGCGGGCGGAGTGTTAGTCTATCATAATTCATAACATTTTGAACTCGGAACTCAAATCACGGAAAGGGACGTGTAGTGCGTAACTGTTAAACTTACAAGTCAAGGAAACACTATTGGCTACTATCAAAAAAGTTCAAGCCTTCTTTTGCTGGGGAAGAATGTTATAATATATTTTAATCCACTCTCATATTGTAATATTCGAATTATAAACTTGAAAACGAGATTATACTGACATACTTTATAAACACAATACCGAAATTTTTAAATATATTCTTATAACACTGTTCCTCTAACAAAATAATGCTACAAAACAATATTTTCCTATTACAATACAGGGCAAATCCAGGAGTAGAGTAAAGAAGTTAATATCACCAAGGAGTTTCCATTAATTATTTTTTGTAATGGAAAGCTTATGCGGGGTGCGCCATTTTTATAGTACCTATTTTATAAAATTTTGATTCCAATTTTTATTTGTATGTGGCAACGCCCGCTTGAGCGCATGCACGGTTAATGCGGTGATGTGCTGGGTTTTGGCGCCATTCATACGTTATGCTGTATTTTATGAGTATTGTAATTCTTGTTTAAAAATGTCTGATATCAATGAATGTGAAGAAAATTTTACTCCGCCCGATATTTTAGATGCGGCGACGGAAATTACTCATAATCTATTACCAGCAAAGTCGAAAAAATATTTAATAAATGCTATGACAACTTTATGGCATGGAAAATGCATAAAAATATATTTAGTAGGTTCAATCCCAATGTATGAGTGTAGATAAAGTAGTGTATGAAACTGCACATAACTAGATATTAAAACATTCGTGTGATATTATTAAAAACCTCGCCTACAGCTCGGTTTTAAACACACCCTCATGTTTTAATACTCCTTATTATGCAACAGTTTTATAAACTACTATTAAACTTATCCGTAGATAAAGTCTGTCATTCAGGCATATTTTTTATATCCTAATTCAAATTTGCCGATATGAGGGTAGATAAAATAAATAGATTTTAAAATAAATACTTACTCGTTTCTATTGCTAGCCGCGGGTGCGATCTCGGGTCGCGATGGTCCGGCCACAGTACCCGTTGCGCGCGAATAACCCAACGTTATATCCGACAGGGATGGTTGAGCTGTACACATAAAAAAGTAGTCAAATATGAGCTGTTATTTGCAAAACAGTTCAGCTGCTTCCACTCAGATAGGTTTTTAGAAATATAAATATTTCTTTTGGATTTTTAATGAAATGGTTACTACTAAGGCCTTTAACCGGTTGTGTGTCGTAATTACCAAAACAATCAAAACCCCATTGTTTTTTGAGTGGAGCCACGTTTTAGGCACTCAAGGGGTAAAGTCACGTCTTAAGTTGTTTTGATACAGTCACTTTAAACACAACTTTAGTTTTGCATTAGAATGCGGATGTAAAACATTCCAATGTTTTTTAGATTATTTGGCAGTACATATCTTGAGTCAATCTTTTAGGCAACCTTCGCTGAGATAGTCATTACTACAATAAAGTTTTCAATACAGTTGTTAAACATGTTGCTTGCAGAGGCTATAATTATGATTCGAAAATTAAATCTTTTGCATAGGCATCTTTCTATTACGCGGTCGTGACTTTTTTTTTACGATTCGATCATTATTTTTGCAGTTGAGTTTTAAATGTATAAATCAATTCAAAAAAGTTTAGAAGCAAGGAGTTTTCATACTTATAATAAAATGGGATAGATTTTATACGAGAAAAAATGAATGAGTCCGTACATCTTAGCATTGAATTTTCAAGTCTTTTAAATGGTTGTTTAATATATTTAATTACCAGTTTTAATTTAATTATTTTCGGATAAAATTTTTTCAAAAGTTGACTAGGCTGTATAGGCTGTTTTCGTTGTAAAAAATATGTCCAGTTGCAAAATCGCGCCATTTTCAGAAAATTAACCCTAAAAACCAAAGATATAAAACGTACCAGAAGCTCTTGGGTCGAGTGACTTGATGACGTCCTTGGCCTTTTCGAGACACTTCTTGTATTTGTCCTCAGTAGCGAGTAGTTCTGCGTCTCTCGCCGCGATCGCTTCCTGTAACTTCGTAGCGCGCCGCCGTTCTTCCGCTAAGGCGGCTTGCAACTCTTCCACTTGCAACGCTGGAAACATGGAGACTTCAATGATTTGCAAATAAAAGCATTTGAACGCATACTATGAGGGCTGGTTCGAGACGATGCGGAAGAAGAATGTGTGGAAAGACTTGGCAGAGGCCTTTAGTAAAATGCGTTTCATCCCTCCCCATCACATGACCATACCAGGACAAATGGTTTCCTTTCAACTTTTCTGCCACTGGCGCTACTTTATTATTTATTTATACCAAGATAATCTTATATTAATTATTTTAATAAGTTTTACTATACTGAAATGGACTGTGTAATATTTTTTAACCTGGAAACTCTAAATTTTAATAGAGAATTGGTGCATTAATTAATCAAATTTATCATTATTTTCAATAGAAAGAAAGGAAAAGAAAGTCACATCAAATTGTAAAAATACATTAAATTAGCAAATATCCGGCACTTTCTAGGTTTTGATTTGTCTTTCCTTGTTTAATCATCATCTACCTAGCCTTTTCCCAAATATATTGGGGTCGGCTTCCAGTCTAACCGGATTTAGCTGAGTACCAGTGTTTTACATGGAGCGACTCCCTATCTGACCTCCACAACCCAGTAACTGGGTAACGTGATATCTCTTGGCTAGACTGGTGTCAGATCTCAGGCTACTCTCTATTCTATTCTCTGGATACTCTCTTGAAATATTATTGTTTTTATATTACCTAACACAAGATGACTTTCTACAGCCACAGAATAAATAATAGTACAAGTACAGAAGAGTCACTTCGTGCAATAATTCATTGAAATAGAGACGCCTGCTAGTAAGCGACAAAGTGCAATTCAGCTCGCATAAGCGCTCAGTACCTAACGTAATATTCACCTAAACGTTGCCGCTCTCTTCTAACGCGTATCTCCGTCGCTGTCTGGCGCGGTTTGACTCTGCTCGTAAGGGTTGTCGACTTGCCGCTTTCGCTTACTGCCACTATCTACCTACTTGACCGCGTAATCTTTCTTATGTTTGATGCCTATGGTTACAAGTTCAAGTAGGTAGATAGACAATGAATATTATAGACCGTCATTTTGTTAGGTACTTAACAAATGAAAACTAGGTTACCTAAACTTCATTTACTAGAACATTAGACATATAAATAAGCCCATTCATCCCATCGATTTTGACTTCTATTGCGTTGGTGATACGACAAATGGAAGCTGTAGTAAACAGTTGGTTTTGGTAACAAATTTGTGCTTTTTATATCATCCTTATGTTTACGAGATGGAACACAAAATCGGTTGAACGTACTGTAAAACGAGTTGTAAAGACGTCTAATGTTATTTCAAATTGAGTATAGGTACCTAACTCTTTGTTTACTCTTTAGTGATATTTTTTGTTAGTTTATTTAAAGTTGGCTTGAAGAACTCTTAGAAAATATTGTTTGTTTGTTCGTTAGGTATAAGTAAGTACCTAGTTTTATATACAAACGTTAACGTTAACAAGTGCGTACACTTACTCAGGCTATAGGTAAATTCTTAGGCTAAGTAGGTAACTACTTACTTAGGCAATTATAATTTATTTTAAAATGGATCTAAAGCGCTTATTTTTATGTTGACAAAGCGGTAACTATTAAATAAAAAAATAAATCAAATTATATTTGTGAACAACACGAAAATCTAAAATGTCTAAGTAGGTAGGTACCTAATTATTAGTATTTCAACACCTATTCATTATTTTATGAACACCAAAATTCTTAAATTTTTATACAAAACTCGTACTCATTATGCACCTACTACCGATAGTTACAGAGTATTTATGTAATTATTTAAATAGGTACAACAAAATAGCTTACTTTTCAAAATCTTTCGGTACTTTAAAAAAACTTAATATCGACTGTTCTTTGCTTTATTTAAACACCCGTAAACATAACAATATCTTTTAAAGGCCTTAGAAGTACGTTTAGAAGTCATTGTTCTTTACTGCATAAATCATAGAATTAATAACGTGGCTAACGTGCGAGCCGAGCGGTAAGCGGCAACCTAATGTGTTATTCCCTCTAGAGGGTACCGCCGGCCGATCGTACCTAAACTGCGGAGTGACACCCCCCTGCTACAGCCTCAAATCCATCATTAGTCAATTGTGGTAAGTTCTGTAAACGATCAAGTAATTCAATACACCTACTATTATGTATATTATATAAATTGTATGCCACAGTGATTAATCTAAGTATCATAGTTTTAAGAAAACAACGACTCGCGCGTTTACGTGACAGTTGCTCAGAGGCCTTAGTGCGAGTTTTTACTCACGCTTAATCGCGTTAACGTAAACGACAATTTGTATTGAAATTGGATAAGCGCCGTCTGGAGACGGTAAGGTGAAACCTCTTTTTGTGTACACATTTTAACATAAGAGATCGTTTTCTTTAACACGAGTGAGTACGTTAAAAAACTGGGAATAAGCACACGGGTTATAAGATGTATAATATATTTATACAGTCACTGTTTGGATGCATATGCTTGGAATATTCCCAATTATTTTGGGGTCGGCTTGCTGTCGAACCAGATGCAATTGAATACCAGTATTTTATATGAAGTGAGTGCCTAAGCTGACAACCCAGGTACATACTATCCAACACAGTACCCGTTCGCTAAGTAGGCCGCAGACTTTCGGGCTTCTGACTACCCCTAACGATTGTCAAAGATTCACAAAATTTCTAGTACTAAGAGTCTCTGAGCTAAGCTGCGGACACACGGACGGACAGACGGACGTGGCGAAACTATGGAGGTTCCTTGTTGACTACGGAACCCTAAAAAAGGACGTCTAAACCCATTATTATCACCAGATGGAGCTTATCCAATTTCAATACAAATTGACGTTAACGGTAACGCGATCGAGCACGTTTAAAACCTCGCACTAGGGCCAAGCTCGTAAATTTTTAAGAAGCGACATCGCACAAACGGCGAGGCGAGAAACAAAAATAAAAATAGTAATCTGAAAACTTACATTTCCTCTGGCTGTCCTCAATAGCGGACGCTAGCCGTGGATGCGGCGCTTCAAGCGTGGCTTCTAACTGCATGATGCGCTGGTTCGCCTCGCGGTTCATCGCTCGCTGCTTCTCCAGTCGCGCCACGTAGTCCTCTAGGAGAGCCTGAATGAGAGAATTCTTGTTAATGATGTTGCATTAAATATACTGTAGCGGCATCAACGCCACCACCAACGAACTAATGACATGACGTCACATTAATCCTGCATCGCGCAAGCAAAGTTTTCGGCGCGATTTGAACGTATACAACAGTCCGACATCAACCGTTGCCCAGACCAGACACAACACACGTCTGGTTGGAGAGGTCCCTTTTCAATAGAGGTGTGCAGGACTTAACACCCTGTTCTGAATACCTCCAAAGAATATTTTTGAATTTATAATCACTAACAACTACTATTACAGGTAAAATCAAATATATATTAAAACCCAAGATACACACTCAGCGTCTCAAAACCGACCGCATAAAATGAACGCACAATTGCAAATTGTGCGATTAATGGTCGCTTTGTCAGTGTAATAACGATGCATTACAGCCTACTTTTATTTTAGTCGCATAATAAAAGTGTAGCAAACCGTGACGTCACATGATATTTCAACGCACTGTACTGTCGTAATTTTTTGTTTACGTGGTAAAACTAAAAACGTATCCCAATATTTTTAGGTTATCTAACTGACGGACTAAATAGTTTTTATTTTTTTATAAACCCATCAGTATCGACTAGGTCAATTGCTTTCTTGAAGTCGAAGTAACTGACGTTCAACTCCGTCAATATGGAACCTTTCTGCTAATTTCTCCGCTAGGTGGTACACTGCACCAAGAAAAAAAAACCGCCTAAGTGCGAGTCGGACTCGCGCACGAAGGGTTCCGTACCATTATCGTAAAAAAACGACAAAAAAATCACGTTTGTTCTGTGGGAGCCCCCACTTAAATATTTATTTTATTCTGTTTTTAGTATTTGTTGTTATAGCTGCAACAGAAATACATCATCTGTGAAAAATTTCAACTATCTAGCTACCACAGTTCATGAGATAGAGCCTGGTGACAGACAGACAGACAGACAGACAGACGGACCTATTAATAGGGTCTTAGTAATAGGGTCCCGTTTTTACCTTTTGGGTACGGAACCCTAAAAACGGGTTTTATCCTGTGTATGGTTAGGTAATTGTTTTAAGATTATACATGGTGCATGTTTTTAACCTTTTGGTATTGTTATTATAACTTATATTACGTTTACAAGGGTGAAACTAGCCAAAAATATTGATAGAACTCAGAAATTCTTCCACGCTTTTTTAAGCTTATTTACTCTTTATTTACGTGCCGCCATCTGCTCGCTAAGATTCGCGTTCCTTAAGGGAGAAAATACAAATACAATTTTTTGCAAGTTACAGAAACTTGCAAAGAAGTGTCCAAGTATAGTTCTCGCCAAACTCCTTGGCCGCCCTGAAGTTGGCTACAATGGCTGCGCAGTAGAAAATCTCATACAAAAACAGCACCGTTTCGTGCCTCGCGCTTCCGGTAAACCAACTTCAGGGTGGCTAAGAAGTTTGGCGAGGGCTATAACTTGCATGACATTATGACGAACATCAAGCAGAATACGTTATAATGCTTCCAATCCTGCCACAATGGCATGCAAGGTACTAGGCATAGTTTTATGCAAGTTATAGGCATGTGTATTTTATTAAAGAACAATAGTCAGCCTATTCGTGTAATAACACACCTGCACAGAAGCCTGGTCCGCCTGCGCCCCTTGGTTCTGTCGCAGCAGCTTGTTCTCGTGTTCCAGCCGAATCAGCTGCTCTTTCAGATCATTGGGTATCAATTCCCGAGACACGTTGCTTTCATTGGCACCTGGAAATAATATAAACATTTGTGTCAAAAATATTACGTAGGTATTTTTGTGCCTACCGTGTCGATGGCAAACATAGTATTTAAATGTTCTGTTTTGCTTAGTATTCAACAACGGTAACACTAAACGCGGGCGCATCCTTAAGGACTTTACGTGTACACGTGACAGGACATGCGGCTCATGGCGAAACGTGGGCCATGGTCTGCGGGAAAACGACGCACTAACATCTAACATCGGAGCCCGGAGCCATCCAAGCGGAGATCACAGCGTGTCACGCTCGTGTAACAGCGCGTCACGCAGTATCGCTTGTACTGTGTACAACATATAGATACCCGCAGTGATAGTAGAACAGCGCAGCTCGTCCACGGTGTCCCGCAGCCTGTCACGCCAATGTAACAGCGAGTCACGCAGTATAGCTTGTACTGTGTACAACATATAGATACCCGCAGTGATAGTAAAACAGCGCAGCTCGTCCACGGTGTCCCGCAGCGTGTCACACTCGTGTAACAGCGCGTCACGCAGTATAGCTTGTACTGTGTACAACATATAGTTACCCGTAGTGTTAGTAGAACAGCGCTGCTCGTCCACGGTATCCCGCAGCTTGTCACGCTCTTGTAACAGCACGTCACGCTCGTGTACCAGCGCGTCACGCAGTATAGCTTGTACTGTGTACAACATATAGTTACCCGCAGTGATAGTAGAACAGCGCAGCTCGTCCACGGTGTCCCGCAGCGTGTCACCCTCGTGTAACAGCGCGTCACGCTCGTGTACCAGCGCGTCACGCAGTATAGCTTGTACTGTGTACAATATATAGTTACCCGCAGTGATAGTAGAACAGCGCAGCTCGTCCACGGTGTCTCGCAGCGTGTCACGCTCGTGTAACAACGCGTCACGCTCGCGCTGCGCGGACGCTGCGCGACTGCTTAGCTTCTTATTCTCTATTTCCAGCTTGTCTGCTTTCGTTATCTCGCCGTCTAACTTCTCGTTTAGGTCCATAACCTGGAATTTATCGAAATAATCGATTTAAATTATATTTTGCCTTCGCACGTTTAATAGCGGACAAATAAGATTTATAACGGTCTTTAAAGTTTATTCGATTTGGATTATCCATCTCAATCTAGTTATGAATGAATGACTTAACGTACTTTCAGAGGCATGGAAAAATCTCGCTATGAAACAAATAGTCACTCACCCACGGACCGACCTCGGCAAGCATTGCTTAACCTGCAAGATCGACCCGTGCGGCTATTATTACGCTGCTTCGGTAGAAACTCGTCGGTTTCTAATAAATATCAAGCTGCACTCGTATCGCATTAGACCTGGTAGCCGCTTGTTCGTGCTTGATGAGTGATGACGTAACAATGCAGCCTCAATGGTAATCCACTCACCTGTTTCTTATAAATATCCAGCTGTGCCCGTATCGCGTTAGCCTTGGCAGCGGCTTGCTCGTGTTCAATGGCTCGCTGCACATGCTCGGTGTTCGCTCGCTCCAACAGCTTCACTTGACGCCTTAAATCCACGTGCTCTTCCATCCTCTTCTTATAAGACGCCACTGTGGCTTCCAAAGCAGCCGCTTTTGCTGCTGTTTCTCGTAATGCGTCCAACTCGTCTTTTAGTGCTACGTTCTCGGAGGCTGCCATCTGTAATGCAATCATTGTAATACTTTAGTACATCATATATAACATCACGCCTGTATACCACAAAGGGTTAGGCAGAGATGCACCTTTAGTACTCTCACATTTAACCAGTTACCCCGTCTCCACACGTTGATCCCAGCACTCGTACCAACGTTGGCCGGTAAATTGGTAAGGCGTACACACGTTGGCTATTAAACTAGACACACGGTTGGCGCAGTGGTTGAGCGATTGACTGGTGCGCTGCGTGTCGCGGGTTCGATTCCCGCACGGAACAAATATTTGTATACAGATAGTTGTTCCGGGTCTGGGTATTGTGTATGTGAGTTTATATGTTTGTAAAATCCTCCTTAATACAGAAAGAACTTCTTAGTGTGGGGCAAATCAAACAAAAAAAAACTATGGAAATTGCTGTAAGCGCTTTTACAGTAGCACAGAGTGCTATTACAATTTATATTTGTTACTGGTACTGAACAAAAAGAAAAAACAGGCCAAGTGCGAGTCGGACTCGCGCACGAAGGCTCCCGTACCATTATCGCAAAAAACGACAAAAAAATTACGTTTGTTGTATGGGAGCCCCACTACAATATTTATTTTATTCTATTTTTAGTATTTGTTGTTATAGCGACAACAGAAATACATCATCTGTGAACATTTCAACTGCCTAGCTATCACGGTTCATGAGATACAGCCTGGTGACAAACGGACAGACAGACAGACGGACCGCGGAGTCTTAGTAATAGGGTCCCGTTTTTACCCTTTGGGTACGGAACACTAAAAATGAGAAATTAAAATACATATCGCTGTTTCACCTATTTTATCATACCAAGTATTATTCATCTGTTGATATAAAACCTTCTTTTGCTCCACGGTTTAGCATAGCATTTTTAACAAATTATGTAATGTAAAAATGCATCATATTATGTAACAGCGACGCGTGCCCATTCTTAGCGTTACGCTGCATGACCATTAGCATAAATTTAATAATTAATTATGTCATTTAATTAAAGCCTCATTATCAGTCTAGCTCATTACGGTAGTTATTTAGTAAAAGGCTACGCTAAATGACGCTAATTTGTGAGAAGATCACTGGCATCTAGTTTGTAGAGAAGCTGTTCCGCAGAACAATTGAAAAAAACCGGCCAAGTGCGAGTCGGACTCGCGCACTAAGGGTTCCGTACCATTATCGCAAAAAACGGCACAAAAATTACGTTTGTTGTATGTGAGCCCCACTAAAATATTTATTTTATTCTGTTTTTAGTATTTGTTGTTATAGCGGCAACAGATATACATCATCTGTGAAAATTTCCACTGTCTAGCTTTCGCGGTTCATGAGATACAGCCTGGTGACAGACAGACCGACAGACAGACGGACCGCGGAGTCTCAGTAATAGGGTCCCGTTTTTACCCTTTGGGTACGGAACCCTAAAAAGGGAAGTAATTATAATAATATGGTATTTTCTACCCTAATATTATAAAGATGAAAAAATTGTTTGTAATGGATAAACTCAAAAACTACTCAACCGATTTTGAAAATTCTTTCACCAGTGCAAAACCACATTATCCCTGAGTAACATAAGCCATTTTTTATACCGAAAGCGGGTCGTGTAAGCGAAGCCGCAGGCAGTTTATTATTGACACAGAAGAGAGCAGTGGTGGCCCAGTGGTAACGGCCGCGACTTACAAGTTGTAGGTCGTGGGTTCGAACCCAGACAGGCGCTTTATTTTGTGTAAATTATTTTCATCACCACTGCTCTCAAAACGGTGAAGGAAAACATCGTGAGGAAACCGGCAAGTCTTAGAACCAAAACAAATCGAAGACATGTGACATCCACCAACTTGCACTGGCCTGCACGCACAACGGACCGAATGAGAGTCGAAGTGCGGAAAAGGGGTCGATCTATCTTATCCTATTGACACAGAATATAGAAGAGCTAAGTTACTCTTTTTATAATTTCTTAATCGGGATGAAATAAAATGTGGACTGATGAAATAGGTATAGTATGATCTGCCTCCACCGCTTAGATAGAGTATCTTTCGGCCAGCATTCAATCAAGGGGAGAGTTAGGAACATACTATTTCTAAAACAAATTTCAAATGCATAATGTACATGTAGTACTGGTTGATACCTATGTATTCGCATACAACTATGTCTCATGGGTAGGGCTTCAAATGGTGTGTACTTCAGAAAAAGGATGAGGTACTCAGTTCGGCTATACAAGTAGAACATAATATGATAGTAACAAACCTGCAGCTCTTCATTCCTAAGCTTCAACAACGCCAGTTCCCGCTCCAGCGCATCGGCCCTTGCATGCTGGTCATCTCGCTGCAGTTCGACCTTGTCCAACTCATCTTTCAGCACATCAAGCTGCGCACGCATGGTGGTGTATCGCAGCGTGCCGGCGTGCGCGGGGCCCAGCGACGCACCGGCGTCATCAAGCTCCGCGTCACCAGACTCGACAACGGCCTCCCGCGCCGCTGTTAACCGAGCCACCTCACTCAGCAACGTCATCTTCTCTTCTTGAAGAATTTTCACCTGGAAATTTAATATTGAGGCAGTGAATTTATAGTTTCTTTTTCGGCGCTACGGTTGGCGCAGTGGCTAAGTGATTGGCAGCTGCACTGCGTGTCGCGGGTTCGATTCCCGCACGGATCTAATTCTTTTTGGGACAGTTCCACCGCACTATTCCCAAACCACTGCAATTCCTGAAAGCCAGAATCAACAGTGGCGACTACCAGAAAACCGCAGAAGCAATGAAGGTCGACGAAGTCCCGGAGAATGAGTTTAACCGTCTTGGATCCCGCAACGAAATTAATCAGAAAATAATAACGGAGGAGTAGGAAAAAAATAAAAATTTCCACTTCCCTCCATATCAAGCAGGAGACAGAACAAACAAGGCCAATAGGCACAAAGGGTCGTTTTCAACTGGGATAAGCCCAGTTCCCTAGCACCACGGATTAAAATTATCATTAATATTAATGGATCCTAATATTTTGAGCGTTTATATTTGATAGAAACGGGATAGGGGGGTAGTTAGAATTAGAAGTGTATGGGCTCGGGGGTATCAGATCTTAAAGTTAACATACCTAACATATATAATCTGTCCTTATAGCACCCAAATGATAAGTAATGTAAGTTTAGCAAATCAATTATACATTCATATTAATTAACAATTAGAAATCGCGGCGAAAACAGAGTAACAATAACGTTCTTAATCAAGTTTCACGCTATAATAATATTATGAATCATCAGATTAAAAATAAACAAACCCAAACGCGTGAAATAAATTACAGTTTCATAACGCTCTGGTGTAAAATCAACATAATTACGGTAATTAAATAATAATAAGTATAATATAAAGGGTTGGCTAGATGTAGCATCAGATAAAGAAAAAAATTAAAAAAAGAAGGAATGAGGCCTTTCGCCTGCAGTGGGACACAACCATTTTGTATGTTTTTATTAGTGATTTGTCACATTCCTGGACAAAGACCTCCCCCGTTCCTTTCATTTATCAGGGTAATAATAATATAAGTAAACAAACCTGCGTGTCGAGTTCATGGCACCTCTGCGCGAGGGCTTCTCTCATGTCCGCATCAGACTGTTCCACCGGCGGCGCGTCCAAGTGCACACTGCCACGATTCACACCCAGCGTTAACGTCTGCAGTTCCTAACACAAAATAATAACATTCTAAACAAACCACTCATATAGTTTCACACTTCACTTTTACTTTCAGGCAAACGTAAACATCACTGGACCAAGCGGCGCCACATTCTACAACTGACAGACGATGAAGCACCGTCGTATCCACCACCAACAGTATCGTGATCCAAGGACATTAAAAATGAGCGTTACTAAAATTGAATTTCTTTGCCGCTTCAAGTAACATGCAACTTTGAAAAAGTGAAGCAAGAACGTATGGTTACTAAACTCTTGCGACGATATGCATTACTTTAGTGCGCTCATATTATAATGTAATAGGTAATATTATAGTTCAATGCATGAAAAGATGGTCGACTGAACTAAATAACACATTACATAAGAATAAGTTGAACTAATTGGTTACGGATGGATAAGATGATAAAGTGTTTAAGATTTATTTTATTACCCATAATGAGGGGAAATCGGTGATTTCACCTTTCTTTTTTTTCACAATGTGTTTTTTTTATCCTTCAATCATCTTACTTATATGGATTTTGAATTTTTAACACTGGACATCAGAAAGTACTATCTATATGTTTAGGTGTGCGTGTGCCGATTCACTACAAAAACCTGCTAAGAGCGAGTAGGAATTGCTCATCGAGGGTTCTGTAGGAATATAATAAAAATATAATATTTGACACGACTGCTACATTTACATTTTTGCATAGGTTTTTGATGAATAGGTACTTTAAAACTGTGGTAGTTTGGAATCATCTTCTTATTTTTTCATGTAATATTTACATAAACTTCCGTCTACTAGATTAACTTTAGATTTTTGGTGCGCAAACTTCGGCGATACGATAGTTAAGAATTTATTTTATTCCAAATTTAGCATTAGTTCATCATTTTCTGAAATATCCAGCTATGATAGACAGACAGATGAAGTCGCACTATATACCCTTCATTTCACCATTTTGGTTTAGTTTACGGCACCCTAACAACTAAGAACCGGTTTCATCAATGTTCACTAATCGCAATTAGTTTAACTAAACTCAGTTTATGCAAATACAGCGTTCTGATTGGTTGAGACCGCTAAGAAACTACCAATCAGAATGCTGTATTTGCCTAAACTGAATTTGGGTCATTGGTGAAATCGGCCCTAAAGCTATGATTGATCCATCATATATTAATTAATACAACCTATGTCAATTTATTGACCTACAGAAAGGAATAGCATCAAATTATGTTACGAAGAAATAAATGTGGCAATCAAAACCGACGATGTGGGAGTAATTGTATTCGCAAAGCAATTGTGAACGTGTAATTAGATTGCAAATGTGAGCTCAAGGTCAATTGTAATGTACATTAACAGTATCCTGAACTTGATTCAGTTTTAACACTAAAAATGTAATGTATGCCAACGAGATGTAAGCAATAGCAATATTGATAGTTATTATACTTACATGTACGTGTGTTGCCAGACATAAAAAAATATAAATAAAATTATGTGAAAATGAAAGCATTACATATTTTAAGCACAACGAATTTTAGGTGTGGTGGTAGTAAACTTGCGAACCGAATTTTAGGCCCTAGATTATTACCCGACTGCCGAAGGAGGGTAATGTGTTTATCAGTCTATGTATGTATGTATGTATGTATGTAAGTATGTATGTATGTATGTATGTTTGTTCCTATGTGGCGTTCCAGAGACCTAACGTGTTGGCCGATTTTGATGATTCATACGTCAATCGATTCGTCTTAGCCTTGCGAGTGTCATAGGCTACATTAAAATAGGAAAATACAAAAATAGCGGCATTTGGGCGCCATTTTGTGGGGGGCCAATTTTATTTTTTCTTCCAAACCCATCGTGTGCGATATCAAAATAAAGGGTTTCAAGAGGCGATTTCAAAAATTATGACACTTATATATTTAAATGTACCTAATTCGAAAAAAATGTTAACTAAAAAGTTATAAATAAAAAAGTTAATTAAAAAAATCAAAATACCCGACTGCTTAAAAAGCGAACTAAAAAGACGTAAACAAGAAGAAAATCATGCTGTGCAGTCGGAGGATACATTTGGTTTTGGTCAGCCAGCTCGCGAATATGTATCCTCCGACTGCACAGCATGATTTTCTTCTTGTTTACGTCTTTTTAGTTCGCTTTTTAAGCAGTCGGGTATTTTGTTTTTTTTTTTATTAATCTCATCTTTATATTAAAATAACAAAGCCAGAATATTTTGTGATGAGACTATTCAAATATTATACTCGTAGTAGTCACAGCGGATCTTATGTCTCCGAAGTTGGCTGCAAGACCCTGCGCAGTTGCTATTTTTGTGTTAATGTTGAAGTAGAAGATAGCATTGTATAACTGCCTCTTTCACTCGCTTACGTTTGCCGCATCGTCCTATCTCGCTTACTCTATGCAGTATACTCGATGACAAATTGTTTTATGCGCAATGGTTCGCAACTTCAGAGCCAACTTCAGAGACACAAAGATCCGCCTTGACTACTATAAGCGGCTCATCATGAGCTTACTTCAGGCACCAGTCCCCCACAAATAACATTTTCTGTTTTTAAGTTTTTAGTAAGTAAATGTTGATTGTGGAAGAAAATTAAACATATTTCAGATTTTTTGCCTTGCTTCAACATGAATGTAACCACTCTCCAGTGGTTCAAAAACCGTCGAGAGGTATCGTATTTGAACGTTGTATTACATAGAAATGCCCAGCCACATCCTCGGAACAGTGAGGCCGCCCCGCGAAGCCCCCAGACTTGAAGGCTGCTTTCGGGCGAAGCTAATCTAGGTATGTTATCCGAGACTCTCATTCGGTCCGCGAGTCTACGTACAACTACTTATACTACATGTATCATAGATGAATAACATTACAATAGAAATACGAGCTCCTATTACATCCGAGGCGGGTGAAAATATTTTCGTGGTAGTTTTGTAGAGTTTAAGATGCAGCCAGCCTCCTTGACAAAGTTTTGGGCCAAAAACATCAGAATAACTTTCTTTTGTTTTTTTGGGTTTGTAAATCACCCAATGACTTCTGCCTCTCTGGGTGGGAAGAAGCCCCCTGCCGACGCCCATGCATGTGTACCACATACAATTTTGAACAGAATATTGCCAATCATAAACTGGTTCTAATTGTAAGTATTTTATCTATTTTTCTACGTATATAGAGTAAGTTTGACTAAATTTTACAAACATCGATAAACTTACTAAAAAGCTTGCTATTACAAAGCTCTATATGACATACTACTGTTAAATTTATCACCAAACATTCTAGTTAATCCAAAATGCTGTTGAAATTAAACGTAACAGCGAACTAGAGTGTCCTGCTAAGTTTTCTAATACATAACAGTAACTTTCCAAGGTATACAACGCCCACAGTCCCTGGAGAATTATATTATATTTGTGGTTTGCATACCAATGAATGGTTTTATATCGTACCTGTATCGCTTGCATTATCGATCTCTGACATGATAGCTCCATTTCCATTATCCTTGTGATGTACTCCTCTTTTTTTACACAATTGACTGCACAACCTATTTTCAAAAAAGTTGGGTTAGCTAAGGTACTTTAAAAGTTAAATTAAAGTTCCCTTGATTTTTAAAAAAGAGAAGAGTATACAGTGTTTTATATAAACACAAACTCGCGTCGATTTTGTATAATAGAAGGCAGAAGTTAAGGCCCAGAAGGCTGAAGTTTTTGATCCGTAGTTAACTCAACCAATGGTTAAATTTCGGTAAAATAAAATATGGTAAAATAAAGAACTCTCCAACTTATTTGATCATTTATGAGACTAACAACTAAAGAAAAATGGCGTTTTACCAAAATTTGCAGCCATCGGTTACTATATTTAACCATTGGTTAAGTTAACTACGGATCAAAAATGGGCCTAAGTATCAACACTAACAAGGTGGCTTAGTCTAGCTTTATTCCTCTGACTTAATTTAACCTTATTTAAAATAAATTCAACATTTCTCGGCTAGAAATTGCTATACACATTTTCTTATTTCTATGTTTTCTACATAAGTTATTATGCATAGTTAAAAAGTTGGAAATGTTACATTCGATTTCATCAGAAAAAAACAAACAACTATACAAAATTCTAGCCAGAAACAGAATAAGGAATATTAATATAATGCAAAGTCTTTTAACTAAATACTCATGCATAAAGAATCTCCTTCAAATTAGCGCCAAAATAAACTTACTTAAAACAAGTTGTAGCAGTCGCCCCAAGTCTGAGGCATCTGCAGTCTCAGCTATATTTACTACATCTGGCCTTGAAAACTCTTGTAAACTTAAATTTAGAATATCTTGATGATAATCTGCAACAAGCATTGTTTTTTTAGCAATTACAGAGAAAAAGGACCAGAGAGTAAAATAGTTTTTAATATCCCGGTTCCTAAGTATAAAAATAATATTTCTATGTAGTGTGTCAGTTCGTCCTTCATAGCTATTCACAATAAAAACAAATTAATAAACAAAATTCTTGTGATGATAATGACATCACAAGAATTTTGTTATCTCAACAGCTGATTATTATTTTTAGTAATAGATAAAATTCGATCCTTTTAGGCTTAGAAAAATAGATTATTTGTGCAGAAAATGTGAAGCTTATATGCATGTTTCAATTTCAATTTTATGCTAATGTAGTATTGAACAAGACATTTTTTATCATTCTTGAATATTTAAACATATCAAAAATATTGAAAACTTAGCAATAGGTACAATTCTGTCTAAAACTCTGTATCCACTATCATAGCATAAAATAATAATAGTATGCAGGCCATAATAATAGTATCCGCGTCTCCGCCCACGTTTAAAAAGATTTTTTATATTTATAAATTATACCCCGTAATATTATTCTTCTGATGTATAAGCTAAATACATTCAGTAGATTTTGCGTGAAAGAGTAACTAAAATCCATTCGCGCAAACATAATCCACATAGAGGTAAGAACCGTAGGATTCAATAATATAATAAGTTTTACTTACCTACAACACCCTCTAATATTTTTTTCAAGTTGCTGACTTTTAACCTCCAGTTATGTCCAACATCTGTTTTTATTTTCAAGTTCCAACCCGGACTAAAATATTCTGGTGCGATTTCTGTGAGAGCCTCAGCAATTGCCACTCCATCAGACAATTCTGAAAAAAAAAGATAACTTAGAGAACTTTACTTATTTATTTAATACTTTACAAAAACAAAAGTACAGAGGCAGTCTTAATATCTTAGGCATTTCTACCAGATAACTTTTTAGTGGTGCAGAAGCATTTTTTCTTACTTTTAATTATCTGGATGTTCGATTATCCAAATGAGTTATGACAACCCGCAAATCCAAACAAACAATTGATAGTAAAAGAGACTTTATTGAATCAATTTTATTTACAATTTCATGGGTTTTAATTCTTTTGCATTAAAGACTAGTTCTTTTTCAAAATTCAAATTTTCATAGTTAGGTACATGATATAACATCAGCTATAGCCCTCGCCAAACTTCTTGGCCGCCCTAAAGTTGGGTTTACAGGATGCGCGAGGTTATGAAACGGTGCTGTTTTTGTATGAGATTTACTACTGTGCAGCCATTGTAGCCAACTTCAGGGCGGCCAAGAAGTTTGGCGAGAACTATATCTACCAGTATATGACATTTCAGAGATTACCTGAAACTAACAGAAAAATGGACGAAAATATGTAAAAGTGTGCTTCTAGTACAAGTACAGTCTATATGATATTACAAACACACATTACACAATTTTATCTATTTGTATTGCATTGTAAGTATATGGATAGATAGTTAGAATATACTTTTATTGTACACCAAAATTACACAATTAAACCTGACTGGAAAACATTAGTGCTGTGATGATACTATTGTAAACTATTACAAATGTGCTTGAAAACTTTAACTTGAAGGTTAATAGATTTTTTTAGATTCCAATTAAAAATTAAATATCTTACAAAGTCAATTATTTTTAAACTAAATATAATTTGGTTTTTGATGGCAATGCCATCAAATGCGGCAATGCTGGCAGTGTTTTAGTTAGTTTTCCCTTTGATAACTAAATGGGCAAAATTTTTAATGACCAATCTTTAACTCCCTTTTTTTATTCCAGCTTGTAAATTATTAGCTTGTTTAACTGATGATGATGAACTTTGTTATTTTTTAGTCCATGAAATAAAATAAAAGTTTATCACATTGAATTAGAGACCTATACCAACATTGATAAATCAAAATCAAGACAAGACAAAAGACAAAATAGAAGTTTTCAGAAACTAAAGATTTTGTTTTTCCTTCATGTTAATTCAAAGTTTTTAGTTATTTGAGCAGCAGAAACTACTTGAAGATTGTAAGTAACTATGAAGATAATGTGCCCCATTTTGAATGTATCAACACTTACTTTACTTGGTGACATTGAGTGAAAAATGTCTTTCAAATAATCCAACTTACAATAGAATTAGTCATGAATACATGATAACAACCACATGAACATTTTCTGATTAATTAATGAATACTAAATAGTTTCACACTCGCTATCATACCTCGTTTCTAACTTCCTTTTTCAATGTAAGATCAGTTAGGTCTTTATAGGATTGGATGGTGTGGGCAGATTTACAATGGCACTGCAAACTAACACTATTCTTTTCTGTCTATTGATGCACTGCATGACCAGCACACCGTAAACTTTTACTATTCAAGACTACAATGGCAAAAATTACTGCAAATTAAGCAATACCGCACACGAAAGAGTGATGTCCCAATGAAATAAAAACAAGAACAAAGTGACGAAATTATTCACTTACTGGTCGACTCCTAATAGGGATGTGGGCCGATCCACCGGATTTACAGCGTTAATTCTAATCATGATATTGCAAGTGTTGGTGTAGGCAGTAAAAACAACATTTACCTGATGGATTCCCATGTTTTGCTTTAAGATCTAAAGTCTGCAACCACTTAATCAAATTGTCACACAAAACCGCACCATTTGCCTCCATTCTGGATACAATAACAATATCACTCAGAAAACTGAAAATATGTGTTTTATTTTTTGATTGCAAACATTATATTACTAGCAAAATAAGAACTGCTAAAGCCAAATTAAATAGAAATAGTAAATGTTTTTCGTAATGTTATCCGTAACGCGTGACGTCTGCTTGTGCGTTTACGAAGTAAGTCAAACAAACTGTCAATGTCAGTCAAGTCAACCAACTAACGTTGTCAATCTTGTCAGTGGTCAAAAAATTAAAACCGGTCAAGTGCGAGTTGGCATTACACTTTTTTTTATTTTATTTGGGCAATCATCCAATGACTTATCCCGCTCTGGGTGGAGCGGGAGAGCGTGTCAGACTTTACTAACTAAAACGCACCCGTGTTCCTTCAGTTGTTTGAGCCAGGGCCGTCAAATTTATCTGCGACCCAGACAGGTATATGCCTTAGCGGACCCCGTCAGTTATTCCTGACATCTCTTTGAGGCGCGCGTGGAACACTACCCGCCGTCGACTCGGGCCTGGTCCTTATCGGACGGCGAGCTACCTATTACTCGCCGTCCGCAAGCCCGCGCCTACGGTGGCCGGGAATCGGCTTGTGACTCCCGACGCCCGGTGCGTCTCCTGCGGTGGCTAGGGGCGTGAGGGCGTCTCCGTTGCGTCTCCCTCACGCGTTCTGCCTCCTCCTTCGCGAGCATTACTGCTTTGCAGAAAGAGGTGACAGCTTCCCATGCCCTCTCGCTCCGTACCATGGCCTGAACCAGGGCCGGACGCTAGAGGTCGCCACCGCCGATCGCCTCCACGAGGACATAGCGTTGCTCCACTCAAGCTGGGCAGACCTCCACCGTATGTTCTACCGTGTCTTCCTGGCGATCCTCACAACAGTGACACCCGGGCGTTTCCTCCCGCCTTATCCTGAACAGGAACCTCCCGAAACAGCCGTGTCCGGTTAGGACCTGCGTCAGGCGGAAGGTGAGGACGCCGTGACGCCTCTCAAGCCACTCCTCATAGACGGGCCTTATCGCCACAATTTTGGATTGCCCAGCGCTGGGTTGCGACAGTGGCCCTCTCCGTGTCGCCATGAGATCCTGCCAGAGCCCTGTCTGCCGAGCCGTGATTTGTCGCGGCAACGGTGTTTCGCCCCGGCATTTCGCCTCTTCGCAGTCACATACTACACTAGACACTACATTTTAGTGTTATGTGAATTTAAGGAAAGGCTATGAAACTTGTCACTCTTCTAGATCTCAACTCTTCTTTGTCGAACATGGCACCTTTTTCACATTTAGGTTTGTGTCGAGTTTGGTGCCTTTTCATATTTTTATGGAGTCCGCTATATATAATTACCCTTGAACGATATAATTGTCTACGAATAAACAACGGTTCGGTTGTTACGAAAAAACTGTTATTCGATACCAATATTTTCATACAGCATGTTTCGCCAAAAACGCTACATAGGGATTTTAAGAATTCTTTAAACGAGTGGAGGCGCGACATGGAAATAAGCATAAATAGAATGTCTGAAAGTGTCGTCTCAATGAATTATGAACTTGCCTCACTCATTCAAATAACGTCAGACATTAGAACAGATATTAGTTCTCTTCGCTCTGAGCAAGTAATTATACAACAGAGAGTCTCAGAGTTGAATTTTAAATATAAAGGTGTGACGGAAAACGTTGATTCTCTTAGGGAATCGCTGAACTTTGTTACTGGCAAGCACACCGATCTCAGCATGAAAGTCAATAACCTTGGCAAACGTATTCAGGAGACCATAGATTTGAAGCCTGTAGTTGTGGAACTTGTGGCGAAGATCGACTATTTGGAGCAGAATGCTCGAAATTGCAACTTAGAGATATGCAATGTCCCAGAAAGGCGTAATAAAAATCTTCCGTCACTGATACATAATATTGGGGCCGCTTTAAGTGTAATGTACAGCAGAGTGTAATAGTTTCAATTCACCGCGTCCCACAGGCTCACCAGCAAAACAACAAGCCCAAAAATATAGTTGTGAAATTGGCAACACGTATATTGCGTGACAATCTCCTGAGTGCCCATCGATTAGGTAAGGGACTTGCCACTGACCAAATTGGTATATCAGGAACGAAGCTGCCTGTATATATTCATGAGCACCTTACTTTGAAGAGCAAGCAGTTGTTTCGTGAGTGTCGAGATGCTGCCAAAAAGCACAAATAAGAGTTCCTGTGGGTTAAACAAGGAACCATTCTTGTTCGTGAAAAGGAGGGGGCAAGGGCTTTTGCTGTTCGAACCCCGCAAGACGTCACGAAAATTAAGCCTGGTTTCTTGGCACCGACTGACAACCAGGGCGCTACACGTGTCGCTTGATGGCTTGCTTGATGGTTTTGAATCTGCACGGCTTTTGGAATTTATGAGTATCTTTTTCTTTGTTTTCCTGTGTGCATGTATTGATTTTTGTCTTGGCTACTGTTATTGTAAGACAGAGAGTATTTCTGGGATTAACTGTTTCACCTGCGTGTTATCTGACTTTGTAAGAGTTTTTATACAAACATTTGCAATGAGTTTTTTGTAGGCGGTAACTTAGGTATATATTTCGTATTAATGGTACAGATTTTTGTCAAATTAGTCGAATATTGTGTGTATTGCTTGTTATTATTGATAAGACTGATCTATTTATTCGGGTCTTGCTTGTTGCCTGTATTTCGTTCATTCCCTTTTGTTATATTGGACATCAATCTTGCATTTGCTATTAACACAATCGCAAGTATTGCGATTCTGTTGGTAGCGGATAATGATTGTGTGTCTCCTATTTCCTGTAGATTCCTACGCAACAATGGCTGATAAATTAGTAATATATTATCAAAACTGCAGGGGAATCCGCACTAAATTGCATATTCTTCATATGAATATCTTAGCCGTGATAGTTCTGACTGAGACCTGGTTGACGCCCGAGATATAAACGAAGAGTTTATAGATGAGCGTTATGAGGTATATCGATGCGATCGTGATCGTGTGGCCACTAATAAGAAGGATGGAGGTGGTGTTCTCGTAGCTGTTTTAAAGGGTTTGCATTCGGTCTGGGTAACTCCACGTTCATCTATGAACAGCAGCATAGAACATATCCTTGTACAGTTACCAAGCTCGACTAGAGGTAAATTCCAAGTGATTGCGGCAGTGTATATACCACCCAGAACGCCTGAATGTGTATATACCGAATATTTTCACTTATTGGAGGCACTAATCGATGACAGCACCATTGAAAATTTTTATTTGTTAGAAGACTTCAATTTGCCAGAGATCGATTGGGTTGCTTGCACAGATAGTGTCTCCCAATCTACTCGAATCTGCAGAGGTAATTCACCCGTATGTGGTCACTTGAATGCTTTTATGTCTTTTCTGGATGCTCATCAATATAACACTGCAAGGAATCTGAACGGAAAAATATTGGACTTAGTCATAAGTAATGATAATTGCACTATTTCCATACCCGCGGATTATTTGTTGCAGCTTGATGACCACCATCCTCCGTTCTGTGTACTCATCTCGCTGCGTTTGACTCAGAGTTCAATGGGACACAAGGCAGGTAAAAAGTATAATTATCACAAGGAAAATTATGACAAAATTAATGACGATTTAAAGGAAATAAATTGGAGTGACGTCTTAAGTTACCAATCCGTTGACACATCTCTCGATACGTTCTGTAACATTATTTTTGACATAATTAAGAAACGCGTACCACTGACTAACAGCAGATCTTTAAAATTTCCTCAAAGCCTCGTGTGGTTCTCAAAGCCTCTTATACATATTTACAAAAATAAGGCTAAGGCTTGGATTAGATGGAAGTTATATCACAATGTCTCCGATTACGAGCAGTTCTCACTGTACCGTTCTAGGTTCCGAGATGAAAGCAAAATTTGTTACAAAAATATATAGATTCAGTTGAGGACGGTTTTCGGCATAATGTCAAGCATTTTTGGACGTTTATTTCTAATAAAAAGAAATCTGCTGGCATCCTATCCTATATGACATTTAACAATAAGACTACTAACAACCCAAAAAATATTTGCAATCTTTTTTCTGACTATTTTAATTCGGTTTATGAACCATCGACTTCTGCTAATATCCCATTCACTTATGACAACTGCTCTGAAAGCTACACTCTGGTTAATAACATAGAGTTTACTATAGATGAAGTACTAAGTGCGCTCAAGGCATAGGATCCCTCTAAAGGGCCGGGGTCAGGTGGCCTACCAGTGTTTTTCATTAAACAGACAGCTGTTAATATCTGTATACCGCTGCAAACAATATTCAATAAGTCCATTTCCCAAGGATGCTTTCCTCAGGCATGGAAAGTTGCAAATGTAACCCCGGTTTACAAGTCTGGACCTAAGAATAATGTCGAGAATTACCGCCCTATATCTATACTGTCAGCTTTGTCAAAGGTCTTCGAGAAACTAGTCCATAGTAAATTATACCCTCTGTTGCACAATAACATCATGCAGCAACAACATGGATTCGTCAAAAAGAGGTCTATTACAACCAACCTGGTAACTTTTGTGGACTACTTGTTCAACAGTATGGACTCTCGTGTTCAAGTGGACACTATATATACCGATTTTCGGAAGGCTTTTGACAAGGTTGACCATCAGCTGCTGTTAAATAAGATTGCATTCAATGGCATACGTGGCGATCTTTTGAGATGGTTTTCTTCCTACGTATCAAACAGAACTCAGAGGGTGGTGATAAACGGTTTCACTTCCAGCACTTTAGGTGTTACCTCGGGTGTGCCTCAGGGCTCCATTTTGGGGCCACTATGTTTATAATTTTTATTAATGATATAAACACATGTTTCCGAAATTCTAAATTGCTACTGTATGCAGATCATCTTAAAATATTTAGGCCTGTCCGAGATTTGCATGATTGTCTTCTCTTACAAGAGGACCTATATAGACAGGTTCACTACATACTGCTCTGACAATAAGCTCCAACTTAGCATATGCAAATGTTGTTGCATCAGTTTTACAAAAAACAAAAATATTGTAAAACATCCTTACGCTTTAAACGATATAATCCTTACAAGACAAACATTGGTGCGCGATCTTGGAGTTTTGTTGAATGACAAACTGCACTTGGATGCTCACATTAGTAAAATTGTCAATAATGCCTTTCGTATGTACAGTTTTGTAATGAGATCAGCCAAAGAATTTACCCATCCTTATACATATTTATATCTCTACAAATCGTTAATCAGGTCTCAGTTAGAGTATGCTGTCGCGGTGTGGAGTCCCTTCTACAGTAAATATTCAGACGAAGTTAAAAAGTTCAAAGAAAGTTTTTGAAGGCCATGCAGTACCGTTGTTTTTCGTACTTACGCATCATATAGTGATCTTTTGAGCAAATACAGGCTACAAGATCTGAAAACCAGACGTCTTGTTTTGGAGACAATGTTTTTATTTCACCTCTGCAATAACGAATTCGACTGTACTGATATTATAAGTAAGATTAGTTACATAGTACCAAGAAATATCATAAGCCGTGGGTGGGGTGCGTGTGCGACCCCTGTTCTTCATATCTTCGAGTCGTACGAACGCAGGTTTGCGGGCACCCTTACGCCGCCTTGCTGATCAATATAATAAGAACTTCATAAATATTGACATCTTCGCAGTCTCAGCAGGACAATTTAGACGCCTCGTTTGTGAGACAATTAATTCTGCTGACATTTTAATCCGTATTTTTTCCGTTTGTTTTTTTATAATAATTTAATTCATCATCATCATCATTTCAGCCGAAAGACGTCCACTGCTGGACATAGACCTCCCCCAGGCGTCGCCACATTGACCGATCCCGTGCGTCTCGCACGGGATAATAATAATATAATAATTAAAAATATTTAAAAATGTAGATAATAAGATATTTCATGAATAAAGGATATAATAATTAATATAATATAATAATAATATAATAATTATAATATATAATTGTAAATTATATTATTATTGGATATTATAATTTGATTATAATTAATTTATTTTATTTTATTCTATAATGATAATTTGATTAATTTTTATACAATTTTGTTTTATTCTTTCTTGCATGCCTGTTTGGTTCTATCTTTGTCACTTGATTTTATTTATTTTTAATTTAAATATTGTAAGCGCACGTCGCATTAATTTTGTAAAATGTTTTTATATTATGTGGAAAATGTCGCTGATTGCACATTTGTTTTTCTTTGTGCCCAAATTTTATGTATTGCTGCAGTGTGCAGTCGTTAGTTTTCCCAAATAATTAAAATAAAAAAATAGAATGAATTGGTCGACACCAAGATTTGCCGATGACATGGTTCGCCGGAAAACTCTTGAACTAAATAATCTTTTACAACTTCAATTGCAACTTCTATTTCCATGCGTATAACTTGATCTATCTTACTACTATTATAAACGTAAAACTTTATGAGGATGGATGGATGGATGTTTGTTACTCTCACGCAAAAACTACTGAATGAATTTAGATGCAACTTTACATAAATATAGTCTTGGCAAAATAGCACCAAGGAGATTAAAAAAAAAGAAAACAACTATTAAAACGCGGTTTATTTTTAACAACAAAATGCCACACTATCAGAAAATTAAAAGGAACACAAATTAGGCAAAATTGGCTATCCAAACAGGCAGATATTCTTCTTAGCAAGTTGTTTCCAGAAAAAAAAGGAAGACAATGAGTGTGCAGCGACTTATATAGGCGCGCGGAGGCTGCTGCTGTCAGTCATCCTCTCCTTGCATCGGCTTGACAATGACTTTTCCGCTAACACGGCCTCTCCTGACTGGAGGACGTCTCGTACTTCTGTGTCTCGGGCTGCAGAGTTTCTGCAGTACTGGAGGTACTTGGTATGGGCTCTGACATCATCTCTCCAGAAGGCACATTATTATGTCTGGCAGCTTGCTCAGGCGTGGACTCCATGTCATCAGCATTACAGTCTGCGCCTGAAAACACAAATGACTTGTTTTACTATCCTGATTTAAAAAAAATTCGCGTAATTTCTTTTTTTTTTCAAGAAATTATATTCAGTAACAATGCAAATGAGACGCTGCAGACATCTCAGCCTCATTGTCACTGTTAGCCATCTAATTAATAAAACAATTACAATAAGGGCAAGACTCCGGGTCTACCGGAGACCCACAGTGAACAATATTCACACAAATAAAAAAAGCGTAAGAAACATAGGCACGACATTAGCATATTTCTTACAACATCACATGGCATAGGCACGATGTTACCATACCATAGGATCTCGACACTTGCATGGCATAGGCACGACGTTAGCATACCACGCAGTCTACACTTGCATGACATAGGCACGACGTTAGCTTATCAGCAAGTGTAGCACAAAGGTACCTTCGAAAAAGACACGCGTCAGGAGTCCATTCCGCTCGCCACGGCATCATAAACTCTGCCGCAGCAGTTCATAGGGCCGGCCAGGTGCAGCAGCGCACAGGCACCAACCAGGTGCGGCATTGCACAGGCACCATCCAGGTGAATTTAATAAAACGTCTAGTTAAAATCAACCTTACGCGATTTAAATATTTATATATTAAGTATATTTTGGATTGAATCTATTCACTATTTCGTTCTCGAAAGTTCTTCCAAACAAAATAGGGACCTACTAAAGTAGAGAAGGAGGAAACGGAGGAGAGGGGGGAGGAGTCAGCGTCAGCAAGATGTAGACTAGAGGCGCTTTGGAGACGCTCCCTCACCGTCATCTAGTGGACATCGAGACTCCGCGGCTGCAGCGGAACCAGCTCAATCGTCGGCGTCGCCTGACCTAGCTGCCCTTATGGCATTCATGCAAGAGCAGGCTCGCCGTCAGGAGAAGCAAGCTCGCCGGTTGGAGGAGCAGATGCAGCGCGGAGATTGCGACTTCACCCCGATGCTTTGGCTGCGGAGAAAGAGGCCACATCCGATTAAGTTGCCCGAAGCGAAGGCCACCTCACGGTAGTAAGCAGCCGACAGTTAAAGGATCACCAGACATCTCTGCTGGGCAACAGCAGCAGGAAAACGAATAGACGCCAGGACTAAGGGGCAGGTGCTGGCTGGTGATGAAAGAGCCCCAAGGATCTCGATCTCACAATTCTGTGACGGGAACAGCCTGATCATCGAAGACGAAATTAATAGAGCACCTTGCAAGCTGACATTGGATAATGGAGCTTCTCGGACAGTTGTCAGTTTCCAACTAGCAAGACAGTTTCTTGGGGACTTCTTCGGGAGCCATGAAGGTGTACATCTGAGAACAGCCACCGGTCAGCACGTATCCGTTCGAGGTGAGAAGGAGGTGGACATGAAGTTAGGGAACAAAGTTTATCGCCACAATGTTATTGTGGCCGACATAGTGGAAGACTACATTCTGGGTTTGGACTTCATGCGGAACATCAGTGTGAGATTGACGTTCATCAAGGATTGTTGAAGTGTGGCTCAGGGCTCAGAGGAAGTCTTCATGGAAGGAGCATCATCGGGAAAGGTGTACTGCCTGGAGAAAGTTATTCTTCGTCCAAGGTCAGAAACAATCGTACCAGTTTGTCTACCAAGAAATTCTGGTCGGGAAAACCTATGTGTACTTAAAGAAGGATTAGATAACGATGCTTCATGGAAGATTGCACGCACCTTGGTAAGGGGAACTAGAATTTCATCGGTACGTGCACTCAACACAAGTGACAAGAACCTGGTGCTCAAGAAAGGCACAATGTTAGGCACTTGTGAAGGAGTGGTTTGGATGCGTAGATGCTACGAACACCCGACCAACGCCAAAGTTCAAAGTGCAAGATTCGATGTGTCATCACTTTTGAAGGAATGGTGAGATATTAACGAAATTTATTTTTTATTTAAAAGGCCCATTTATGCCATTATGGATGGAATATGACATCGTTCAAATGACCGCCGCGGCTTCGTATGGTGGCACGAATCCGAGAGGTCCAATGTTTAATGACTCTTCTGAATGATAACTTTATTTAATTAAAAAAGTAAAAATAATTTTTCTTGTCTTTATTGCCGACCACTTCTTGGCCGTGAACATCGCTTTTAAAGAAATCATCGAAAATTCAAAAAAAATTGCCGTCATTCACTTCATGCGTATTAATTTACACGATTATAAGTATACGTCAATCAATTAAATTTCATTTATTTAACTCAAATCGACCTTAGAATGTAAATTTCCTTAAGTGCCCGTTTTTTTGCAAAAGAGTGTATTTGAGTACTATCGCGGGTAGAGGCAAAGCGTTTGTAATAAAGATTTATAAACAATAATAATTTGAATACTGCAGTATTGCCATTACGGAGACAGTCAATCCTCAGTTAAAATCTCCAAATATTTACAAACCGAAAACAAATATTTTAGTATGAGTATTTTCAAACAACCTACTCAACTACCAAAAACTAAAATCAAATTATTCAATGATAGGAACAAACAACCAACGTAATTAAGCTACAATAAGTAATCATAAGAAGGACGTCAATTGCGAAAGGAGAGTCATTAAAAATTGGACATCTCGGATTCGTGCCACCATACGAAGCCGCGGCGGACATTTGAACGATGTCATATTCCATCCATAATGGCATAAATGGGCCTTTTAAATAAAAAATAAATTTCGTTAATATCTCACACACATCTTGTTTTATTCAATTTTAACATCGACCCATCCTTCTTGAAAGACCCTTTATAACTTCTAAAATTCTGTTGTGAGTTTTTAGAAATTTGTAAAAAAGTATAATGTTTGTGGAACACGTTTTGTAGTTTAAAAAGATAAATAGGTAGGATGCGATGGATATTACCCAGCGGTCGCTTGCATGAGCGCCGTCAGATTTTTTATTTCTTGTTAGAATATCTTAGCAGTTTCATTGATGTCACAGAGATGGCGCGCACGTGGCGCAAGTAAACATCGTAATATCCTCCTGTCCATAGATGCCGCTTTTTATACATTTCTTTTTATTCGTTTCTCTGCTGGTGTATGTACCAAAATTTACCTTAATTTTATTTTTTTATTTTTTTCCTTTTTTGTCCGTAATACCTTACTTTTTACCAGATTTCGTGATTCTAGGTCAACGGGCCATATAGGTTTTCGACCCAATACTTATAGGGTACTTCCGGTTGACCTAGAATTGTCAATTCTGGTTAAAAGCAAACAACATTTTTTTTATTAAGTGCTTTCCCTTTATCCCTGCTCCTACATCTGCGGTTCTCAGTAAAGCTTGGGCACAAACAAAATTGCTTATCTGCTCTCTCGGTTCAGTTTTCAATTCTCGTTTAATTGCATCTAATAAATACTTTACTTGCTATTACCTACCAAGAGCTCATCTGGAATTTATTGGCTTAGTAGGAGGAGCGCCGGCAGCAGCCGGTAGCAGGCACACGCCATGGGAGCTATGATTACCCTGGCACTTGATACACTTGCACAAAAATAGTTATCAGTTTGTATATACTAAGTTATGTATTAATTCATAATTATTGTGAGTAGTTACGAGGCATGTCCAGAAAGTAAGTGTACTAGATTTTTGTAGCTTTCAAACAATCTAGTTAAAAAATATTTTTACATGGTTACATCAATACAATTTTTCTACCAATAATTTCCCACTGCTGGGCAAAGCCCCATAGCTTTCCACTCTTCACATCAATACATATGTAAGCAAATCAAGCAACAAATCCCGTGGACCATGTCGATAGAATATGCCGCCAGTTGTTAGTCCGTTCGCCAGTTGTGCAATACCAGATGATGTACAACACTTCCTTTTGGATTGCACTAGAAATCATTTAAAAATAAAACTTTTAATTTTTAATTTACTAGATTTAGGCAAATTTCAATCTGTGTTTGCAGTGCCTGCAAGTATTAAATCTAAGTTTATCCTAAATAGTCTTAAGAAGTGTATGTAACTATGTTAGTAATTAGATGGGGCTGACCTGTTGTTGGTTACAAGTCCCTAAAAAATAAAGAGGAAAAAAATGTTTTAGTCTACCTGGATGTTTAGATATTTAATATTGGATGTTGTGTTGTTTCGAGTAGTAGGTATAATAAAATATGATGATTAGTTTTTATAGATAGACTAGCTGACCCGGCAAACTTTGTTTTGCCATAAAAACACCAAACATTCATCTACCCTACCTACCCGACCCTACCTACCCTACCCTACCTACCCTACCCTACCTACCCTACCCTACCCTTCCTACCCTAACCTACCTACCCTACCCTACCTTACCTACCCTACCCTACCTACCCTACTCTACCTACCCTACCTACCCTACCTACCCTACCTACCCTACCTACCCTACCTACCCTACCTACCCTACCTTCCCTACCTACCCTACCTACCCTACCTACCCTACCTACCCTACCTACCCTACCCTACCTTCCCTACCCTACCTACCCTACCCTACCTACCCTACCCTTCCTAACCTACCCTACCCTACCCTACCTACCCTATCTACCAACCCTACCTACCCTACCCTACCTTCCCTACCCTACCTACCCTACCCTACCCTAACCTACCTACCCTACCCTACCCTAACCTACCTACCTTACCCTACTGTATTAGAGTAGCCACTGCGGTTATACATCGAAATAAAACCTGAGGCGCACCGTGCTTCATTAGTATTATGTACGATATTTAAATGCAAGCACGGAATGCAGCCTGGACATGTGTAACTGGCAGTATTTCATGTTAGTACCTAAGTTTTTAGACTGTGTAAGATTACTGTGATATTTTTGATAACTGTGCTTGTGTTTTTGATCCCAAATCGTAATACGATAACTGTACAAATTTTTACTGTGATAAATCGCACCATGTATACCTGAGATAAACAGCACCTTTCGCACAAATTGTCATAATAGCACCTTTTGCTCATTGTAAATAGCACCTCTGCACATTATTGTATTTTTACTATTTTTATAAGAAATAAATCATGCCCATAGAATAGATTAAATAAAAGTGGGCGTCCTACCCACAGAATGTAAGATGATGAATGCAAGAAAGAATTAGTATGAAGAATGAAAGTACGAGAGGCATAAAAGATTGACCGGAATGACTGAGGTTGAGCACATAAGGCGCCAATATCGTTGGCGGGGATTAATGTTAAGAAAAAAAAAATATATACCTGCCCTACCCTACCTACCCTACCCTACCCTACCTACCCTATCTACCTACCCTACCCTACCTACGTACCTACCCTACCTATGTAGGTAAGATACCTTTATTTTTTCTTATTTTTTTTTTCATAATAACCTTCTCCTAACAATAACAAACACAACAAAAAAAGAATTAGCGAAATCGGTCCAGCCGTTCACGCGTGATGCAGTGACCAAGGGAAATAGGGATTCATTTTTAGGGTTCCGAAGTCAACAAGGAACCCTTATAGTTTCGCTCTGTCCGTCTGTCCGTCCGCAGCTTAGCTCAGAGAATCTAAGTACTAGAAAGCTATTATTTGGCATGTATATACATATTAATAATTCCGACAAAGTGGTAACTTAAAATCATGAAATATATTTTTTTTTCGGGTACCTCCCATAGACATAAAGTGGGGATGTATTTTTTTTTTCTCATCTATTCCATGGTGTGGGGTATCGTTGGATAGGCCATTCAAAAAAATTATGGGTTTGTTAGAATCCACCATTTTTCGATTCAGAGATTCGTTTGCGTAAAATTAAGCTTTAAGTTGCAAATTTATGTTAGAGTCAAGTGTCCCCCCGCCCCCCCTGCCAGCGAAATGGTTGCTCTTGGCTATGTGAAAAAAATCACGGCCGTAGTAATTATAACGAAATTAAAAGGAAAATTATCACGGATAACAAGGCTTTACAAGTTTACGAGTAATAGTCGACCAACTTATAAAATGTACTTGGAACAGTAAAAAATTTGTACAAATGCCATTGAAAAATTACTAAAATAAAGTTGATAGCTGTGTAAAACAGAGTTAATATAATGCTTACGAACCATGTAAAAATATACAAAAATGAAATCATAACAGGCTTTACAAGTTTACGAGTAATAGTCGACCAACTTATAAAATGTACTTGGCACAGTAAAATTTTTGTACAAATGCCATTGAAAAATTACTTAAATAACGTTGTTAGCTGTGTAAAACAGATAGTAAATACATGTTTATGAACCATGTAATAATATACAAAAATAAAATCATAATACCCTTAACCCATTTACAACGACCGATCGTTATAAAGATCAAAAAAGAATGTGGGAAATACCTTCAATTTAAAAATAATAACGAGCGAATTACTTTTGCTTATTGTTTACTAATCGCCGCAGTGATCGTTTGACAGTGTTCGGTGCATAGATAATTATCTTATGATCAACATTTTTAAGTGTTTTTGTTTTTTAATTTGTATAAGCGTAATTAACTTTCACTATGTCTTCAAAACGGTAAGTGTTTATAAATAAGCTTGTGATTGAAATTCATTATAAGAATGTTTTTTATAATTTATAACCTGTCTAACAAAACTGAGAAATAAAACTTTGATATAGTCATATATTTTATTTAAAAAAATGATATTGTATTTGATGATCGTTTTAACGATCGGTAGTAATTTGGGGATGTATTGTTGATCACACCCAGGAATACCAATAAACCATTGTCTCTCAATGAAATCATTGACGAATTGGAACAATTACATGATGATGCCCCATTTCCAAGAAATATAACCACTTTGCCACCAGTTTACGTGTATTGTAGTAGTCTAGCCAACCAGAACATATTTTGGTTTGCAAGTGGAATTATAATAGTATGGTGTCAGTAGCATCAAATTCAGAAAATATTGAACCCTTACATAAAGCTAAACGGTTCTCGCAGCAGCAGAAAATATATGTATACATCGATCAGCCTGCAATTATAAAAGGCTACAGTGAAAAAATGGGGAGAGCCGATAGTTCGATAGGTCATTGGTCGTCTTTATCGTACATCTATCCATGGCAAGAAATGGTATTTCTCATTGTTTTGTCACTGGTTGGACATGGCGACTCACTATGCGTGGCAATTTTATAAAAATATTGGAAGAGTGTACGATAATCTCACACTCCAGCGAAATATCGCCAGAGTTATCTTAGATTCATAAAAAAAGAATGAGAAACGTGGTCTTTGTTCCACTCCTAGAGCTTACAGGGAAACGTCACGGTAAGATAGAGTTGATCATCTAGTAGAGTACAATAACTCTCAGCTTGGATGTTCGCTTTGTAAAAAAATACAAACTTCACTTGTCAAAAATTTAAAATCCATTTGCACCCTAAAATATGTTTTGTTACTTACCATACCCCTACATAGACTTGTTTGTTAATTAACGTTTTCCATTTATATAATAAATCTTTTTTCATAGTAATAACTGTGTTTCTTTAATTTAAATTAGGATACAATCGATAAAATGGTAGTTATAATTAACCTACCCGCCTATTACTACTGATCGTTAAAACGATCCGCATTTTCCGAGCTTTTCTGAAAACTCAGTTTTTTTTTGGTATTTTTCCATGTTTACTATAAGCATCAAGATAACAATATTAAAAAATTACAGTGATATGAGATAAAAAAAAGTTTCAGTAACAACTGGGTTAATAATAATGATTTCTAAATTAATAATGTTTAAGCTCGAATAACGCATTGGCACATTCTATTTTGTGTTAGTGCAGAAGTATTTTCGACGTTTTGTAATTAAAACGTAAAAATAAAGTTAAATTAGATTCGATTTCCAAGCAAATTACTTATTTTCTTTTGTCGATGTCCTTCTATAAAGTCAATATTCGACCTGACTTCATCACTAATTGTGTAGCGTAAAACTTTCCAGAATGAAATAGTGAATATAAGAGGAGATTAGAGGTGAATACATACTAATTTTTTCTAATTGCGAAAGAGAAATAAACAAGGAGCGCGCACGCAAGGATCCAGGAACGAACCATACCCATTCCCCGTGACTCTAACGCGCGCTCGTATCGGCACCTTTCGCAATTCGCACCCGCGGTGGTACTCAAATAGATAATATTTTTCTAACTTCAGTTGCGAAGTTGGATTTTATAACTCCTTCTCCAGTTACCAGTTAGTCCTTATTTAGTTTAAGTCAAGAGTGAATAGATTACTTCTAGGCAAGCGTGCTTCACCGTAGACCATATCATCGCTTACCATCAGGCGAGATAGTGGTCAAACGCGAAAATATAGAATAAAAAAAACATCATCCTATGTGGGCCCGTTTTTAGACTTTGTGAGCCGCTGAAACCGTTCTAATGTTCATGTAACAACAACAAAACCCTCTTTTTAGTCCGCATTATTATGCAACTTCGGAACCCTATTACTGCGCGTGGCCCGACACGCACTTGGCTGGTTTTTATATATATAGATATGATGTTAGATTGATGTTCAGATGAATCGAGTGGAAGATATTATGGGTTAGTTGAAATGTTGTTGTCGTTATGTTTTTAGAATATTGTTGAAGTAAGTGAGAACTTATATTAATGTTAATGAGTGTATGTTTATGATGTGATTTAAAGGAAATTAGGTGTTTGTGAACTGATGTCGAACTTTATAATATCTTCTTCTTCTTCTTTTCGAGTCGATGGGAAACTCTTCATAAATTTTGGGCCCAGTAGGTGGCCACGCCGATTGCGGCGTCAGTGGCGAGCATAAGGTCTTCCAAAGTGCAGGTGTATGGGCACTTGGGACACACCAGCATGTGTGCCATATTTTGCAAAGGGGCACCGCACTCACACTGGGTATTAGACGGGTCTATAAAACCCCACTTTGCCAAATTGTGTTTGCAGCGGCCTACTTGGGTACGCAAACGATTGAGTGCTTTCCATATAGGCCACTGCAGTTCACGTCCAGGTGGCAGTTGTTCCTGGGGTTCTAAGAAGTCGGGTGGTGGTAGGTGAACTTTTCTCCACAACCTGCCCCTCACTATAGGCGGTGGGTCGTGGATAGCCCGTGAGCATCGAAGAAAACTCTTCCGACTCTTAAGTCTACCCGGGGTTGTAGTGTGATCGTAGAGAGGGTGTCGGGCATCGGATTCCTGGTATTTTTTCTCAAGCGCGCATGCAACAGTCCTTCGTACTATTGGAGGTGCAATGCCAGCCAGCGGGTATAGTTTGCTGAGCGGAGTCGGTTTGAGGCAACCCGATATTATTCGGCACGTCTCGTTTAGGGCGATGTCAATTTGCTTAGCATGTGCGGATCGGTGCCACACAGGACACGCGAATTCGCCAGCTGTGAGGCAGAGGGACATGCCAGTTGTCCGAAGAACATCGGGTGCGGCTCCCCAGTTGGTAGAGACAAGGCGACGCAACAGGTTGTTCCGGGAACTGACCTTCCGCTTCGTGTTGTGGCAGTGCACGTTAAAAGTTAGTGATCTATCCAATGTAACACCAAGGTATCTAGGATTTTTGCAGTGATCTACTTTAGTTCCTCACCATGTGATATTTAGTTCCCTGTTTGAAAATCCGTTGCGAAGGTGAAAAGAGCAAGATTGAGTTTTGGAAGGGTTCGGACGAAGGGCATTACCATCGTAGTACCCTCCAAGTGACTCGAGTGCTGAAGTTAGATTATACTCGACCTCAGCGAAGCCAGATGATTGCGCCGCCCAGGCTAGGTCATCCGCATACAAGAAGCGTTCAGTGTGCTGCGTTGTAGGCTGATCGTTGGTGTATATATTAAAAAGCGTGGGTGCCAGCACACTGCCTTGAGGGAGACCATTTTTTTGTCGGCGCCATCTGCTCTTGTCCGATTGGAAGCACACTTGGAAGCGACGGTTCTGCAATAGTTCGCTGAGTATATGAACGCTGAGTATATCAGCTAGACTCTGCGTTACCGAGTGCTAGCTGTCCAGGGTGCGCCGGGCGTTTGGAATCGCGATGCGATTAAAGTTAATGCCACTCGGGGAGGCTCCTTTCATGCACCCCACCTTTATAATATACTTTATAATATACAGGGTGCTAATAGAAATATGTTGAAATATTAGGATATGCAATGTGTTCGTGTAGATACTCGTATAAGGGTTTTAGCACGTGCAGTTGATTGAGAGAGTGTGTTGGAATGAGATTGGCTGAACAGAATATTTATTGTATTGTTTTTAATTTCAATCAATTGCACATGACATTTACAGAATGTCGTATTCAAATAGTTGTTGATTGGATACTATCCCACAGATTTAGATTTTTTTTGCTACGCCAAAAGATACACGAAGCGTGCGAGCGAGAAATCCTAGTCAAGTACAAACCACCCAAGAGAAAAAGAGAGAGTGAATAAAGTCCAGTCATGTCACTTTTTTCGCGAGGAAGGGTCCATAGCGGCCCATCTATTTTACGCCGCGGTGAATTTCTTGCATTTAAATAATAATCTTTAGATTTAAATTAATAATATTAATTATGCAACTATGGTGGCTTGTTCTGTGAGTGAATGTGACGTTACAAGACGAAATAACCCCAATAAATACACGTTTCATAGGTAAATACAATTTTGTCCTTGGATTGTTTCGAACCATATTTTGACAAATTTCTGCTAGTAATCGGCTCAGAAAAAGATTCTTACAATAGTATATTGATTTCCATTGTATTATATAATTATATTTAGTATATTTAAACAATATTTGCGAAAATATTATGTACAAGAGTAAATTGTTTGTTTACGCTAGGGCTTGACAAAGCGGTGACGTCATGAGTATCGATAAAAACTTAATCGTTTTTAGTGACATCATGACAAGAGTACAAACTTATTAAGTCAAGTTTTGTTAAAATAGATTTAAGGTACGATTGAGAGATGTTTTTATCTAAACTGTACTTTAAGTTGCATGTTTAATATTATTATTTTTTTCATAAATTATGATTTGTTTCTTTGAGTAGGTTTAGGAATGTCATTATATTGTTTGCATGAAAATAAGGAAGTCTGCGCCACCGTGCCTTTAGATGTCACGCAAGCTTTTGACAAAGTTTGGCATATTCAAGCTCGGATGCATGCTACCAGCTTTTGCAGATATCCTAGAGTCGTATATAACTAATATAATGTTTAGAATACGGCAAGGAGACGCATATTCCGAGCTAAACGCTATAAAAGCTGGGGTACCTCAAGGTACTGTGCTAGGCCCAACTTTGTAGTTGTTATACACATGTGACATCCCAGAACTGGAAAACAACACCATTGCGACCTATGCAGATGATACTGCAATTATGGATACCGGATCAAGCCACAGAGAAGCAGTAGAAAAAGTTCAACTAGCTGTGAACAAAGTTTATGACTGGACACAAAAATGGAAGATCAAACTGAATGAGTCAAAATCAATTCTCATTGACTTCACAAATAAATACTTGATGGACTATCACCCAATCTACATAAACGGCATGCAAGTGCCTCATGCTAATACAGCCAAATACCTTGGCATAACTCTCGACGCCAAATTGCGTTGGAAAGCCCATGACAAAAAGAAAAGACAGGAACTCGACATTCGTTATAAAAGTATGTATTGGTTACTCGGAAGGAAATCCTGTCTATCAATACATAATAAAATAACCATATACAAGCATATACTGATGCCAATTTGGACGTTTGGTATCCAAATTTGGGGCTGTACTAAACAAAGCAACGTAAAATTAATCCAACAATTCCAAAATAAAGTGCTTAGGGATGCTGTAAATGCACCCTGGTACATAAGAAATGACGATCTGAAATGACACATGAACATAGTGTTTTTATAAATTATATCAGACTCTAAGAAAGTGCTACGGACTTGTGTAAAAGTGCAAATGGACACTATTCTTAGTTTTAACATAATCTATAACGTAACATATTAAGTTAGAGTTAAATTGCTTATTAGTATTTTAGGCTAGATCGTAATTAATTATTAAGAATTTAGTTCTTACTAACAAAGCATAAAAAAAAGTATTTCAAATACTTTTGACTTCAAAATACATTTAGCGATTTTATTAATAGATGCGTTCTGCAGAAAATAAGCAAAATGGCGTACGTCAAATTGTCAAGTACCTTGTAAATTGTAATTTTCATTTCAAACGGTTATTTACACCTAACTTCTGTGTATTGATTAAGTTTATTAGTACGAATGTCACGATGGATGACCGACTGTATTTTTTAATTTGTATTTTAATTAAAAATATGTAAAATACTGTATTTTATATTTTAAAGAATTACACGACTTAAAAATATTTTGTATTTCGTATTTTAAATACATGTGAGATATTATTTTGTAATTTGTATTTTAATTAAAACAAAGCATGGTTTTTTTCCAGCTCTTATTACAGTTCAATGTAACCAACAACCCTTTAATCGTATTTCTTATGGTGTTCACCAAGTATCGATATCGATACTGAACATGGACTTTTTGACAACACTTTTTTAACTAACACATGGACAATTCCCTAACACATAGATTTAATTTTTTTTGTTTCGCTTTTCATCTGACTCTGTTTATCTTGTACATACTATATCTATGTACTATCCACTATCCACTAGGATGGTATTGCATTCATTCTATTCGTGTTTTTCACCTTCATAGCATATAGTAAGTATTATGAGATAACCATGCAGAGTTCCGTATGGTGACGGACATAAAGAATTTCACCATCCCGTCCATCTTTCCGTGGGTGTCGTAAGGGGCGACTAGGGGACACACCAGAGAATGGGCAGCAGCGTTCTCTGTGCACTTTATCAACTAACTGCGATCGCCAACCCGCCTGCCAAGCGTGGCGAATATGGTCAACCCCCCCAATCCTAATTTTCAGCACACAGAAGAAACGGCCCCGAGTGCCCGGCAGCCCGTCTACCCTCGGCTACGGTAGCGGTCGAGGCAATGGCGTGGCAAGGGGTGCTAAGAATCCCCGGAGTGGACCCGGCTACCCCAATAAACACCGACGACTGGACCTGGGAACATATAATACGCGAACATTCCGGACCGACGAAAAGAAAGCCGAACTCGAGGAAGAATTGAGCAGGTTGCGATGAAGTATTATAGGGTTATCAGAAGTCCGAAGAGAGGGGGAGGACTCGATAATCCTCTAATCCGGTAACCTGCTCTATTTCCGAGAGAGAGAGAACCAGGGTTACCGACATAGCCCTAAGAATTGCCAAACTTAAGTGGCAGTAGGCAGGGCACATTGCTCGCAGAACGGATGGCCGATGGGGCAGAAAGGTTCTGGAGTGGCGACCGCGAACCGGAAGACGTTGCGTTGGAAGGCCCACCAGGTGGACATCGGTCCACCTGGTGGGACCTTCACCAGGTCATCGGACCTGGTGAAGGTTGCGGGGATCCGCTGGTTGCGAGGCGCACGGGACCGGCCAATGTGGCGACGCTTGGGGGTGGCCTATGTTCAGCAGTGGACGTCTTTCGGCTGATATGATGATGATGACCATGCAGAGTCTTGTTACATAAATATATGTATGCCCCAGCCCACCCTGGGTTTCCTTACTACGCCTGACTACCAACACGTGGCCACGAGCGAACCGGCTATTTCCAACAGCCACAAACTCCATTCATCAACGGACGTACAGACAGGAAGCAGTAAGCCGCACAGAGCTTGGCACTCAAACTAGGCTTTCAGTCAATTCCTTTTACTTGCTAAAAGGAATTGACTGAAAGCCTAGTTTCACCAAAACTTTCCACCCAAATTTACGCATCCGACCGTCGCACCGTCACCGCTGCGTCAAGAAAAAAAAGGGCAGACCGTTTCGCACAACGCACCGGAATCTCAGGCATTTCAGCAAACTATTTATAATTTGTTTCTTTACGAATTCACGCGGAACAATTTCTCTCTAGTGGGATACACCATTCGGGGTCCCAATCATATCCAATAAAGCCTTTACAGCTTTATTTATAATTATTTCTTTCTTTTTCGTGTGAGGATGTGGCCACCTCTGGTCTCAGAGTTAGTTCAGTTATTTAATTTATAATTAAATTCCATTAGAAACACTATCGATAGATAACATAACCGACGGAGGAGCGAAACGTATTCTCCGCTATACCAACCAACTATACTTCCAATGACTACACTGACACACACACACACACACACACACACACACAACACACACACACACACACACACACACACACACACACACTGTACTTCCATTGAGCTGATAGTTCTAGCATATTTGATGTCGAAACACTAAATGAAACAAATGCATTCCCCTGACCGATTGAAACCATATAAAATCGTTGACCAAGACAAAATGTTATATCAAATACCCAAATCGCACCGAATCTGAGTAATTCAAAACGTGCGAACAAACGTCCAAACAGTCAAAACAAACAAGACTCAAACGTTAGAGGTTAAGTAATTTATGTGATTTCAAGTTATTTTAGTGAAATTAATGAATCTCAGGGTGAAATCATTACTTTAAAGTCCAGCTCCTAATCGGCCAAACAACCTAGCGACGAGGTGGGAACAAAGACAATAGAGAAGCGTCAAAAGGAATAAAAGACGTGTATCTCGGTCACGAAAATTTGTAACTAACATTTCCCTCAATAAAAATTCTTCTCTAACAAAAAAAGTGTTAGAATGTGTAATGGCCCTTATCTATGTGCCGCAGTGGGGACACCGAACGCCACTCATAGTCCCCCAGCGCAATTTTGAAGATACTGGGAAACTCAGATACTGATGGTTGAGCTTGAGCCGTCGCGCGTCGGATACTACTTACCTACATAGCGGCCGCTGAGTTGCATTGAACTAAGAGTATTAACGTTTTGTTGGGTGCTAGTGCAAACTGATAAATTAAATAGAGCTTGAAATTGTGTTGTTCTCTTCACTCTATCAGTTCATTCCAAACAACAATATCAACATGCCACATCGTATGTGTACTGTAAAGAAAGTTCATTTTGTATTGTAACAAAACTTTTGGCTATATTAAGTATAATCACACAAACTTATAACTGCTGTGAGGATTAGCCTCTCTTATGACTCCGTACACAAAACAATTTAATGAATGCGTAATGACATGTATAAACGGCACAATACACGTGCGAAGGCCTCGAGTTAACATAGTTAATCTGTCACAGTTCCCGACGCTCTAAGCGTTCCCGGCGCGTCTCTATCCGCTCTGCACTACAAAAGGCTACTTATTTAGCACGATGCTCCCGCGGTTATGACACGGCGTGGTGCGGTTTGGATGCGGTGCGGCGCGGCGAGTCTATTTGGGCATTTACTCGCCGTAACGAGCCTTTTTCAAAATTCCCGCGTGACGAAATGCTTGAAAGGAATTTATACAACCGGATTCAATGGCGCTTGATGTGTGTTTTCATTAAATTTCGGACGTTGTGCTGCTATGAATTTATTTGACTGCTGATCTGTTTATTTATTTGTATACTCAGAATTCTTGAATATTTAATAAATAAAAGCTTGTAAAAAGAGTGCATGCATGACAATGCATTGCGCCGGGTGATTACGACGCAGTTGGCAACCAGCAGCGAGGCGATACATCTTGAAAATTATGCTAATTTCTGCCCCACATACGTCTGTAGTGCACTTATCCTCAAGAATACGCTCCATAATGATCGCACGTTCGCTTCGTTTCAAAACAAGAATAATAAACATTGTACAACAGCAGTTTATGTCGCGTCATTTATTTTGTGGACGGCTACCAAATTATATTCGTAGTTTGTTCGCTGAATTAAGTTATGAAGTGGGAACATAGCAATAATAATATACACTAACGAGCAATGAAAAAGTTCCAGTGATATAGCACCAAATTACTCCTAAACGGGAAAGGCTAGCTTAATGACGCTGTCTGCAATATTGAAGTACATTTAACAGCGCATCAGAATATTACCAACTAAAAACGTAAATATTGTTTTCAAATTTTAAATTAAATGTGGAAAAATTAAATTAAGGTGTTTGTCGGCATTTTGTGGGTGGAATTTTTTCATTGCTCGGCAGTTTATTTACAGTAATCGGATCGGAGTTTTGGATTAACGTTTTGTCTGGAACACTGTATAAAGTGCATTGTTTTCTGTTCATAAGCTACTAATGTAAATGTTGTTATATTTTATTGCATGAAGCAAAGTCTAGGCTTTTTTGAAAAAGGTATTAATCATTTAATAATTTGTATATTTATTGACACACACACACAAGTTAAAACAAATAAACATTTTGCACAACGAGATAATTATAACAAACTTGTTACAAAATTTATGTGGCTATGGGCCCCAAACTAGGTACAGCCTGTATCTTGGAGGCCCAGAAATTGAGAGTAGGCAGATTGAGTGTTCAATGTTACTAATTGGGCATTAAGAACAAAATTTAAATAATTATAAATAATAATAAAAGAAAATAAAATACTAATAGCAGGCAAAACCAAAAATTACATTAACAGTTATAATTAAATGAATAACATTAGTCAAATACAATATTCATCTTAAGTAAAATTAACAGAATCAAAGTAGCAAATTAAAATTGAAAATAAGTTTATTATTTTATAAATTTCATAGATAAATTAAAATCAAATGTCAATAAGTAGGGATCAACAATATCATTCAGTGATCAACAATTCAAAAATACGATAAGTAAGCATCAATCAGTCTAACATAGGAGTAAGTGGAAGGATGAGGAGAGAGTGTAGAGTTATGGTGTGTGTGTGTGTGCGTGTGTGAATGTTGGTCACGGACAGGATAGGGATAAGTGCAGTCTTGGTGAGGGTATGTGTCCAGGTGCTGGTCATCTTATCGGGCATAAAACAAATTCAGTATCTTCATACGTCAGCTCTTGAAGCCATCTCTTTAATATAGGCTTGGCTTCAAAAGTATTTCCAGGGACCCGTAGAGTGGATTTATTAATGACTCGTATCGGGAGAAAGAGGCCGAATCGAGTGGCAAAAGTTGTTCTTACACTTGGGATTGCCAGTCTGTCAGCTCCGACCCTTCCTCTTTGGGTGTAAGTAAATTGTCTCCCCAACACGGTGACCAAACCTAGAAGGGACCTCAGAATATATAGTTGTCGGACGCCCAGGACACCAGCTTCTTTTTAGAGTGTGTCAGTTGGGTAGCGCCGCGGTTTGCCAAGCATGACTTTTAGAACAGCTCGTTGAGCACGTTCAAGTTCTAGCAAATAGGACTTAGCCGCGCTTCCCCCGATGCCTGCACGGTACTGTAACAGCGACTGACACAGGGCTTGGTAGACCTTTCTGCATAAGTCTTTTGGGGCACTGGCCCGCAGTGACTTTATGACGTAGACAAATTTGCGGATTCTTTTAGAGAGCATGGAGATATGCACTCTAAAGGACAGATTTTGGTCGATCACAATTCCCAAGTACTTGGTAGATGACTCCATCTATGAAATCGCAGGAACAGTTATTGGCATGAAGGTGGGTGCTGTGGATTTTTATTTTGTTTATGTCCGGACGGCTAGAACGACTGATGTGGAACGTCATGAAATTCGATTTTTCAACGTTTAGGATGAGTAGATTTTGTCAAGCCAGTCACTTATGGTTCGCATGCCGTCGTAGAATAGGACCGCTGTGTCATCTGCGTAACATATCATCTCTGACTGTGGGATGTTTAGCCTAAGTATGACATCCATGTACACGGTGAATAATGTCGGGCCCAGAACATTGCCCTGCGGCACCCCAAAAACGAATGGCAGGCTTTCGGTGACACTATCTCCGATAACAACGTACTGCTGCCTGTCGGACAAGTAGCTACTAAACCAGTCTCGAGCGATGCCCCTTACGCCAAGACATTCCAACCTTTTTTAGTAACATTGAAATAGATACTGTGTCAAATGTCTTGGCCAGGTCAAGGAAGACCCCAATTGACCGTAACCCTTGATCGATTTTTGAGGCGATAGTGTCAATCAAAAGCTCCCAAGTCTAAAGCCATATTGGCGTCCGGAAAGAAGGCTGTGTTTTTTCAGAAAACTGATGAGGCGGTTGTTTACGAGTTTCACCTAGATCATTGACGTGACACATAGCAGAGAGATGTGTCTGTAGTTTTCCGGACAGTTTTCGGCACTTTTTTTGTGAATCGGCGTTACAGCCGCGATCTTCCAGGGGTCAGGCAAAGTACCCGTTGACATACTTAGGTTATAGATGTGCGTTAAAGGCTCTAGTATAAAAGGTTTAATGTATAAAAATGCTTAAGAAGTAATGGACGGATCCCGTCCGACGGTGCACTGTCATCTTTTAAATCAGAGGTCAGACTGCTTATTTCTCGGCTATCGGTTGGATATAAGAACAGAGAGTTATTAGAACGGTTTTCGAGAGAACTTCAATGCAAAGTTTGCTCTTCGTAGTTTAGAGTTTGTTTAATATTTTGTGTGCTAAGCGCTTACCTACTGAGACAAAGTGACTGTTGCAGTTATTGATCGATGATGCGCTATCTGTGCCGGCGTTTAGGAGTTCCCGATTATCTTCTTTTTTTTCTGGGAATTCGCAAATGTCTTTGATGACCCGCCAGAGTTTTGGGTCCGTGGCCTATGCCCCCAGTGGTCGACGCACCTGTGGCCGACGCCCCCGATTCGATAAATTTTATATTTATATTTTTTTTGTGCTTTTTCACTTAGTACTTCACTTAGTAAATGAGAAAAGTGTTTCACCATAATAAAGTATATTTCCTTGTAAAACAAAACTTATCTATCTAATAGCAGAGAGAATAGATCACCACTTAACCTTATCTTTACACGCCTTTTTCCCAATTAAAAACATTTTTATTTTGTACAAAAGTATTTACACTTGATTATTTTTATGCTTAGAAAATTTTAAAACATTTCACATGTAAAAAATTTTTTACTCTACGAGTACTTTTGTTTTTTAAGCCCGATTATTTTGTTTTATTTCTATTGAAACTAACTGTTATAATTAGTTAAAATTATTCTCATTTGTTTAATAGTAGTAGGTTTCATAGTTGATTATGTTTAATTATTATTGTTACAAAGATAAAAAGAACATTTCACTATATAAAAAGTTAGTTGCTCGGCAGTAATTTTTAAGAATGACTATAAAGTCACTATCTTATTTTATTACATTTGAGACTGATTATTATAATTAATTTAAATGATTCTCTTGATAAGGTGGTGAAAAGTGTGATTTATATACATTTATTATTTATTATATACTTTATTGTACACCACTTAAATAATAACAGGACAATATTTTTAAAGATAAGTGTACAATGGGCGGTCTTATCGCACAGGGCAATCTCTTACAGACAACCTTTGGATGGACTGAACGAGAGGAGATAGACATAGGGCTGTCAGTGTACAAAAACTATCTTGATAATATTACTTAGATATTACATAAAATACACACATACCAATAAAATAATATACTAATAAATATAAAATATAGAACAGAGAAAGGAGAAGAATAGTTACAGAGAAAGGAAATGCTCCTTCACCATTTTTTTAAAGGTAGGTAATGTTTGCGCACGTCTTACCTCAATAGGTAATGCATTCCACAAACGAGCTGCTTGAACCGTGAAAGATTTGTCGAAGAAGGATGTGGAATGCATAGGAATGCTTAATTTTAGGTTTTCCGATGATCTCAAGGACCGAGAATGTGTGTCACAGAGGAACTGAAAGCGTTCTTTAAGATAAGAAGGACTAGCAGGATTAAAGAGCACATTATATAGCAATGAAAGTATGTGGGCATTCCGGCGAAGGCGAATAGGAAGCCATTTGAGCTTGGTTCGAAATTCAGAAACATGGTCATACTTGCGCAAGCCAAATATGAACCTGATACAGAGATTTTGAAGTCGCTCAAGCTTGTCCAGCTGGTCTTGGGTGAGATCAAGATAACTGGCATCGGCATAGTCCAGGATAGGGAGAAGAAGAGATTGTGCTATCGCAATTTTAGTGGTGATGGGAAGAAAGTTACGAAGGCGTCTCAGGGAGCCCGCAGACGCAAACAGTTTGCGACTGACCTCCTGCAGTTGTTTGGTCCAGGAAAGGGTGCTGTCGATGTAAATCCCCAGGTTCTTCACAGTGTGAGCTATAGGAACAACGGTGTTGCTGAAAGAAACCTGGGGAAGTGTCGCCCAATCAATCCTAGATACCGTTCGGGAACTTCCCACAATAGCCACTTGAGTTTTCGTCGGATTGATCTTCAGCCCAAACTCAGCGCTCCAGTCACCAATTCGAGCCAAGTCCGTATTAATAAACTCAATAGCGTCTGATAACTCACCGAGAGGGGCTTGAGTATAAATTTGGAGATCATCTGCATAAAGGTGGTAGAAAGAAGATAGCCGTTGAGTGATAGCATTAATAAAGAGTGCGAAAAGTAGAGGAGATAATACGCCACCCTGCGGCACACCGGCAGAGGTGTGACACCAAGAAGAGAAAGATTCCTCAATGCAAATACGCTGCCGGCGGCCAAACAGGTAACTATGAAACCAGTCAATTACCGAAGGAGATATGCCAAAAGAGCACAGGACGCCCAGCAAAATGTCAAAATCAACCGTATTGAAAGCATTGCTGAAGTCAAGTAGAGCAAGTAAAGTTAACTTTCCCATTTCCATGCCAGACCTTATGTCATCCATAATATGCACAAGTGCTGAGGTAGTGCTGTGTCCCGGACGAAAACCAGATTGGAAGGGATTTAGCAGCTTGTGTTTGGAAAGGAACAAGCTGAGTTGATGGTGGACAAGTTTTTCAAGGACTTTGGATAGGAAAGGAAGAATAGAAATGGGACGATAGTCAGAGAAAGATGCAGGATGAGATTTTTTAGGTAGAGGAATAACATGGGCATACATTTTTTTTACTAGATTTATTTTATTTATTTAGACTTCATGCACAAAAGGTACAAAGGCGGACTTAATGCCTTAGGCATTCTCTACCAGTCAACCAAGGGTGGTGCAGAGACAACATGGCAGGTGCATTTTTCAAAAATAAAAATAAACCAGTTATTATATAACATTCTAAAATAGGTGAAATACACGTACATATATATATTGAAAATAATATATACTTATATAAATATATATATTTATAAATTAACAGAAAAGAAGAAGGTGAGATGACTCTGCTTAGTTGTTTTGAAAATAAATCCGCAATTTCCGCTTGAATGCACACCGACTGGTGGCCGTCCTATCTATGTTCTATGTTAGGGGGGTTTGGTTTCCGCACTTAGTCCTTCAAATGGACCTTTGTACGTGGGCCATGGCGGCCGTTGGGTGGTCATTCCAACCAGCCCACCTCCCTCCAGAAGTCAATTAAAGCTCCTGGTTTCCTCAGAACATCCGTGTAAGATCTGGGTGACCCGAGGGTTTGTGCTCTTATCTGTGTGACACCTGTGCATTCAAAGAGAACGTGCGCAACGGTTTCCTCAGCCTCCATGCATGCCCTGCACAGAGGACTGTCCGTTATGCCTATTGTGTGGAAGTGTTTATTGAGTGAGCAGTGTCCCGTGATGGTCCCCGTCACCAGGCGGAGGCCATTCCTGTCCAGGCGTAAAAGACGCCTGGTAAGCCTACTGTCCAAGAATGGCAGAGCTTCTTTGGATTGCCTACAGCCCGGTGCCGAGGCCCACCAGTTCTCCGCCTGTGTCTGGGTGAATTCCTGTAGCCACCTGCGTATTTGGTTGAAGGGGATGGGTACAACAGGTTCGGGTCCATAGACCGTCGAGCTGGATCCGCGCCTCGCAAGCTCGTCAGCCGCGTCGTTGCCCAGCGATCCACTGTGTCCCTTTATCCATTGTAGTGTCACCGTGTTACGGCTAGATACAGTTATCTGTTCCAGTGCGTTGTGACATTCTAGTATTAGTTTAGATGTAATGTAATTTTTTCGTAAGGATTGGAGGACTGATGCGCTGTCGGAGAGTATCCGTATGTGGGTGTCCGTGACCCTCCTGGCTTCTAGGGCATGGACCGCTTGTATGATGCCCACACACTCCGCCTGATAGACGGTGTTGAACCCTCCTAGCGGTCTGGATATGTTTATGTTGAAATCGTATGAGAAGACTCCGACTCCGGTACCTAAGTCGGTTTTCGATCCGTCGGTGTATATTCTCATCTCTTTCGGGCCAGAGTAGTCACATCTTTCCTCTGTGAGTGTTATGTTGTAGTGCCTGTGAAAGTGGTGTGATTTTGGGGCTTTGTCACATGGGGATGCTAGCATCGGTTTACGCTTAATCGCATCCTCCTTTATGCGTGTGTGCTTAATTCTGGAGTCTTTATTTAGGGAACCTGATAGGTAGAGTCTAAAGGTGGCTAGGGCTGCCTCCTCCCTCACAATTAAGTGCAGAGGTGGGAGTCCCAGCATTGCCTGTAGGGCGGCAGTGGGTGTGGTTCTCATACTACTGGTGATTGCAACACAGGCGAACCTCTGTAGTTTTTCGAGATCTCTTTGGGCTGTGCTGAGGTCTGTCCTGGGCCACCAGACCAGCGAGCCATATGTGATGATTGGTCGGATGACTGTAGTGTATAGCCAGTAGGTGACCATGGGGCTAATACCCCAATTCCTGCCTAGCAGGCGTTTGCACTGCCACAGGGATATGCTGGCTTTTGTGATGATGTGGTTCATGTGATTTGCCCAATTCAACTGTTTGTCCAAATAAATGCCCAGGTACTTGGTTCCAGTTGAAAGGCTTAGTGTTGTTCCGAAGAAACGCGGTAATTGCAGTGTCATCGGTTTTCTCTTTTTAGTGAAGAGAATAAGTTCAGTTTTTGCGGGGTTCACTGAGAGTTGGTGCTCGCTACACCATTCCTCTACTATTTTCAGGGCTTGACGCATGAGATTGCATAGGGTGTTTTCGTGGGATCCGTTTATTATTATTGTTATGTCATCCGCGTAGCCAACGGTGAAATAACCTTTATCGTTGAGTGTTTTGATGAGGCTGTCAGCTACCAGGTTCCACAGAAGTGGCGAAAGAACGCCCCCCTGTGGACAGCCCTTCGCGACGATAGCCCTTGTAGTGTCGTTAACCGTGACTTGGACCGCTCTCAGTTTGAGCATATTGGTGATCCAACCCCCTAGGGTCGGGTCTATGCCATGTCTGTCGAGGGCCGTGTTTATGCTGTTGAACATGGTCTTATCGAAAGCGCCCTCAATGTCAATGAAGACAGCCAATGAAGAGCATTTGTGGTCCACTGCGCATTCAATTTTTGAAACCACGTTGTGCAACGCGGATTCGGTTGATTTGCCTGTGGAGTACGCATGCTGCTGTTTGTGCAGTGGTTTTTCTCGCAGAGGCCCATCACGGATGTGCCTATCGCAGAGTCTTTCGAGGGTTTTCAGCAAAAAGGATGTGAGGCTTATAGGTCTATATGCCTTGGGTTGTGTGTAATCAGTTTTTCCAGGTTTGGGTATGAAGATGACTTTCACCTCGCGCCATCCGAGAGGTATGTATCTTAGTGCTATGCAGGCCCGATAGATCTCCAACAGCCATGGCGTTAGATAATCTACCCCCCACTGTAGTAGGGCTGGGAAGATGCCGTCCAGCCCCGCTGACTTGTATGGCTGAAAGGTGTTGATAGCCCATTTTATCCGGTCTACTGTTACTATATTGTGGGCTCTTGACCAGTCTTGTTCCGTCGGGGTCCATTCGGGTTCAGCCTCCCACATCCTGTCCTCCAGGACTTGACAGTCTGGGAAGTGAGTTTCGAGGAGGACCTTGCTGGTTTCATAGTCGGTTTGTGTGTATGAGTTGTCGGGTTTTTTCAGCGCGCCGAGGGATCGGTCCTGATCAGTTGATAGGATCTTCCGTACCCTTGCGGCCTCATTGTTTGTTTCAATGGATTCACAGAATTTCCGCCACGCCATCCTCCTGGCGGTTCTAGTCTGTTTTTTGTATGCATATTGGGTCTCTTTGTATATCTCCCAGTCTTCCGGGAGTCTCGTGTTTTTTGCTCTGTTAAATTGCTTACGCAGCGTATCTCTGAGTTTACCAAGTTCAGCGTTCCACCAGGGGTTCCTCTCGTTCCTGCTTTGTGGCGCTCTTGATTTACAGCATGCGTGGTAAGCTTCTGTTATGTGTTTGGATAATTCCGTTACAGTGTGTTCTAATTGTGCTTGGTCCCTTACGGTTGCCAGTGCTAGATGCTCAGCTAAAAGTGAGGCCAGAAGGCTTTTGAACCTTGGAACGTTGGTACGCCTCGGGTTTCGCCTTGGTGCGGGTTTTTTGGTGTTTGTGGTAAGTGTAAAGCGTATCCTTCTATGGTCTGAGCAAGAAGGCTCGTCCGATACGTGCCAGTTTGTGATAAGGTTTGTCGCGTTTTCTGTGGCGAGTGTTAAATCTATGATTGTTTGTCCCCGGGCCGTGACCCAAGTGGGTTCCGTGCCGCGGTTAACAATGTTAAGATTAGTAGAAAATAAAAAGGTGGATAGTACCTCTCCTCTGGAGTTCGGTGTGACACTGCCCCAGAGCGGGTGGTGTGCGTTCGAATCAGTACAGATGATCAGGTCCAAACCGGCGCGCTCACAGTGCTGCACCAGGTCAGCCAGCTCCTTTGGTGGGCAATCTGTGTCCTCACCTGGCATGTATGCCGAGGCCAGTACAACATCCGGAGCGCTAACTTCGGTATGGAGCCTGACAGTTGTCAGGTCTCTGGAACAGAATTGTGTTAGTGTCGTAAAGGGAATTTCTTTGGGTATATAGATGCAGGTTCTTGGCTTTCCTGAGCCATGTGTGTCGAGAATTATCTTACCTCCGATGTTACCGAGGCCACATATTCTATTGTTCCTGATCCACGGCTCTTGGATCAGTGCGATGGTTCGGTGTTTAACCTCCAGTGCCCTGCGTAAGCTAGCCGTGGCAGTCTGGCTATGCTGGAGGTTAGTTTGGATGATGTTGAGGGGGGCTGGTGGAGGGGGAGCGGGGTTAATCGGAGACAGATCCATCGGATAGTCCCTCCGTCTCCACCTCCCGGTAAAGCTCGTCGTCGTGCGTGTCCCCCGGTGAGGAGGCAAGAAGTTGCGCATTCCAGCCGGGTGATGCGGGCAGTATGGGTTCGGCGACCTCGGCCATTGTCGTTTGGGCCATGTACTCCTCGAGTTGGACAATGTCCGTGTCGCCCGTCTGTGTCGTCGTCGGTTCTGTCGCGTTAGTGTCTGTGCCGTCGGTCTGGATGTCAGAGGGGCGGGTCTTGGGCCAGAAGCGCACGTATATCGACCCTAGCAGGTACGATATACGTCGCTCCCGCCCCAGGACCTTTTCGGCTTCCTCCGGTGGCAGCCCCAGGGTCAGATACGTCCCGTAGCGGTCGCCACCGACGGCAGTCGCCCTGTATAGTGACCACCGGGCAATGTTGTACCAGGTATTCTGACGAATCAGAATACCGTGGAGCCTGCCCACATCACCTCTATAGCGAGGGACGAAGAGCGAGGCTCGGACCCGGGTGGGCACGTCAGTCTGTCGCAGTACCGTCAGCGTCTGGTCGTTGTCGGGGAGTTTTATAAGTGGGACGTTTTGGGTCAGCCAGGTCAGGGCGTTTTCGTCCTCACACCATATCTGCACCGTGCCTTCCGCTACCCGTGGGTATCCGCGGAAGGCCGGGAGTGGTGTGGACGGATCCGAGTCTATGAGTCTGTCTTCAAGGGCAGTCTTAATGAGTTCGGCCTCATCCCCAGTTAGCTCTCTACTGGGGTGGGGAAGGCAGATTGCTACCGCCAGCCGCGCAGGAATGTCCTTTGTGGCCCGCGCGTAGGTTCTCTGCCCTCCCTGCGCGGAGTGAATTCTCACGCGCTTGGCGTCCCCCTGGAGCATACTGGGTGAGGCCGTGTCGTCAGGGCGCGTCCTCTTCCCCGGCCCCGTCCCACCTGGTACAGGCTTCGGGTTTGAGGTGCCTGGCAGGGCGTCGGATGTCAGCAACGCCCGGCGTGAGGCATGAGAGCGCTTTCCCCTAGTGCGTTTCGGTCGTGTCTGGTTGTGGGTTTTGTCGGTGTCTTGGGGTCGGGCGGCGGCCCCGGCAGATGCTCTCGCTTGCGGAGGCTCTTCGCGCTGGGTTGCCCCTTCGCGTACCTTCCCCCGCTCGCTTAGGTCCGCGTCCGGCCGCTTTTCGCACTGGGTTTCCCCCGCACGTACTTGCGTCTGGTCGCGTGGCCCCGCGTCCGGTCGCTCGTCGCGCTGGGTTTCCCCTTCGCGTGCAAGCGGCCGATCGCGTGGCCCCGCGTCCGGCCCCTTTCCGCGCTGGGTTGCCCCTGCGCGTACTCGTGGCTGGTCGCGTACCCTCCCTTCAGCGTCCGATCGCGCTTCGCGCTGGCTATTGCCTTCGCGCGTGCTGCGCTTTCGGTCGCCTACTTCCTTCTCCCCGGCTGGGATTTTTCCGCGCTTTTCCAGGCGTACTTCATCGACATCAGCCGGGCGAGTGATAGAGCTGCCAGGCCTGTCGACCTTCCCCGTGTCTATGTTGTCGTGTCGGTCTGAGTAGTTGGAGCTGTTCCGCACGATGCTCTGTTGCCAGAGGTTCGCGGGGGGCATGCCCCGTGTAGTGGGTGTTGGCGCGTGGGTCGCAGCCGGAGTCGGGTCTAAAGGCGCGTTAGTCGCAGCCAGGGTCGGGTTTGTGGGCGCGTTTATCGCAGCCAGTGGTTTGGGCGCTAGATCAGCAGCCAGCCGCGCAGAAAAGCGCGGCATCAGTACATCATTACTGCAGTTAGATGCTCCCCCCATATTACGATGGGAGCTGACCGCCGAAGCGGTGTGGGATTCCCCGGCTTGGCCGGGACCCACCTGGGTAACTGTCTTGTCTTCCTGCATTGTTCATGATGTGGGGGGTGGGCTTTTTTGGAATCGAGGTTACCCTTCCTCTAGGATCGACGGGATTTAAGGAGAAGGAAGGAGGGAATTTGATGGATAGGGGAGTGGTCTTGGGGGGTCACCCTAGGCTTGGGAGTTAACCTCGGGATTTAGGGATCGACGGGATGTGTGCGGATAGGGAAAGGATGGAATATTTGGGTGATAGGCTCATGGGAGAGTGGTGTCTGGGTTACCCTAGGCCTGGGGTTTGGCTTTCGGGAACTTCTCTTGTCCGGGATCTTTATCAGATGCCCCGACCGCCGGAAAACCAACAGCGAGCGAAGCCGCCATCGGCTTGTACCGCAGCCGGGGTTGGGCTATCCGCAACCTGCCCACCCGCTCGGTTGCATGAGAAGAAGTGCCTGGCAGTCCGGGTCGCCCCACCACGGATGTACGTATACATTCGCGTTGGGTCAACCCAGCCTCCCCCGAGGGCCGTCCTGATCTCGGATCTCACTCTTCCTTTCATATACAGTCCATTCTTCTTTGGAATGCGCTTCCTCCCGAGAGAGGCCGTCCTGATCTCGGGAGGAAGCGCATTCCAAAGAAGAATGGACTGTATATGAAAGGAAGAGTGAACAAAATCAGTCGAATGAGACGGACAGAGTAAGAGGAGATTATTAGAAGAACGCAGATTCCGAGCATGTGAAGAACATAGATATTGAAAGTTAGACATAAGATAGGAAGGAGGGGTGGGAGAATTGAGTAGGGAGAAAAGTGTGGTCAAAGCACGTAGACATCTCCTCTGGCGAATGGGCAGCCATTTTAGCTCAGACCTGTAGTTTGACACATGGTCATATTTTCTGAGGTTAAATATAAATCTGATACAGTTGTTCAAGACCCTATCTAGTTTATCAAGCAAGACCGCGTTCAAGTCAAAGTAGCACACGTCACCATAGTCGACCACTGGGAAAATTAAAGTTTGCACAAGCATTATCTTTGTCTTTACGGGTAAAAACCTTCTCAATCGATATAAGGATCGCAAACTGCCGTTGGCTCTCTGACTGACACTGGCTACCTGACTTTGCCAACTAAGTGTCGAGTCAAGATGCAAACCGAGATCTTTCACACTAGGGCTGATGGGAATGACGGAACCATTAAAAATTATCGGAGGAAGAGAGCTAACCGCCACTCTACCCAACATGCGCGAGCTGGAATCACAATGGCCTGACATTTTGAGGGGTTTACGGACACCCCAAATCTGTCAGACCAGTCTTTGATAGCATTCAAGTCCCGGTTTACATCCTCTATGGCGTCCAATAAATCTTCCATCCGCGCCGCTGTGTACAGTTGGAGATCATCGGCATAAAGATGATACGAACACCGAAGACAGTGAGTTATAAAATTAATGAAGATGGAGAATAATAATGGAGATAGAATACCGCCCTGCGGAGCACCAGCCTCCAGGTCACGCTAATTCGATGAACTCTCATCAACGCAAACCGACTGCTGACGTCCCCGAAGATAAGAGGAGAACCATTCCAGCGCCTCAGAAGAAACCATAAGATGGGAGAGTATAGATAGGAGTATATCGTGACTGACGGCGTTAAAGGCGTTAGAAAAATCAATTAATACTAATACAGTCACCTTAGTGTCCTCCATAGTTTCTCTAATGTCACCAGTTACTTTAAGGAGTGCGGAGGCTGTACTGTGCCCAGGTCTGAATCCAGACTGGAAGGAGCTTATAAGGCTGTTTCGGTGAACAAACCCCGAAAATTGCTTGTGTACGCAGGCCTCAAGCACTTTGGATAGGAAAGGGAGGATGGAAATTGGTCGAAAATGGTTAGGTAGGGAAGGATTTGAAATTTTAGGAAGTGGACGTACATAGGCCATACGCCACAGGGATGGGAATTTACCGGTATCTAGGGAAAAGTTTATGATGTGGGTAATCGGTGGGAGAAGAAAGTCGAGGATCAAGGTGACCATATAACGACTAATGTCATCATGGCCCACAGCCTTGGATTTTATCGATAGGATTATCTTTTTAATTTCATCTTCGGCGACTGGTGAAAAGTGAAATGGTTCTATAATAGGACCGGGTAGGCTAGTAATAGAATCAACCGTCTGAGACAAAATTTGGGAATCCAAATGGCTAGTTGTTGTGAAGTGACGGTTGATTTCATCCAGGCCAATCGTCCTGGGGAATTCCACATGACGATTCCTACCTATACCGAGAGTTCCTAGGAATTTCCAGATATCGGCAGGAGAAGAAGATGAAATGTTTTCGAGAATATGGCGGCGCTTGGCGTTACGTATTATCTGATAACACCGATTTCTTGCAGCTCTGAAGAGGTTCTTATTATCTTCACTGCGATCCTTCTTAAATTTCCGAAAGGCGCGATCCCTGCGTCTCATCGCCATACGCACTCCCGCCGTCAACCAAGGAGCAGGTGGACGCCTAAGTTTTACTTTCTTTACAGGAGCATGTCTGTCGTAGAGGGCAAGGATCGTCTGATTAAAAATACGCAGTTTATCGTCAACCCCTTTCGCCGTTGCAAGATGTCCCCAATCGAGTTCCGACGCATCCTGACACAGCTTCTCAACATCCATGCGCGCAAAACAACGCATGTGCAGAACTTTAGGGAGAGGTTTAGGTGGTTTTAGGACATACGAGAGGAAAATGAGGTCATGGTGGGAAAAGCCAGGTGCAGGACACTGACCGTGAGAGGAAACAAGGGAGGGGGTGGATGTAAGGATTAAATCGAGCCACGTGTCTTCGCCTGAGACATTTAAATGAGAGGGCTGCAGTGGAAGAACATGGAGACTAACGGACTCGATGATGTGAAGAAGTTTACGGGAACGAGGGGATGGACGACTAAGGTCTGTGTTGAAATCGCCCATGATGACGCAATGTGCATACTCCGACCCTATCGATTCCAGCGCCAATTCAAGGTTGGAAAAGTAGTCAACGGCGGGCGGACAGTAGACTACACCAAGTAGGGTCTTGACACCTTTGACATAAATTTCTAGAAAGAGGAACTCAGCAGAAGAACTGTAGGGTGAAGGAGAAGAGGCAATGATTTTGAAAGGGAAATCACTACGGAGATAGATAGCGACACCACCTCCTCCCTTTCCAATTCTATCGTTGCGGATAAGAATGAAACTGGGAAGAGGGTAGGTGGTAGAGAGAAGATGAGGTTTGAGCCAACTCTCCGAAACCAGCACAGCGTGGACATTGGCGTCAGAAAAGGTGTCGAGCAAATCACCGTAGTGACTTGGCACACTCTGAGCGTTAATATGACAAACATTAAATAAAAGACCTTTCTGTTGATTAAAGCTCTGACGCACAAAGCCACCAAGGGTGTCGGTCAAGGAAGTGAAACTTGCATTAGCGGAAGAGTTATTGGATTCAATAGCTGAGTGAAAGGAATCATCATCGGAAGACATATAATAAGAATAATATAAATACCTAACAAATATAAAATCAAACTATAGCTAAAGACTATCTTGACGGTGCAACGCCATTTTCTGTGCACCACCCACCAGCCTCACCAGTATAATATACATACACTACTACAACATAAATAAAAATGTGAAAGATAAAACAAAAAAAACATGAAACAAATATCAAACTAACACCACTATACATAAGCTATTCCTAGCTTGCACAATGGCATCAGTCCGACAGATTCGAGTCGACAGATACATGACACAGTAACATTTAGAAAGAACGTAATTGACAATACACAAAACAGACATGGAAAAAGCAAAGAACGAAACGACATTTGACAAAGTAGCATTCAGCAAGAACGAAATGCAATTGACAGAACACAAAACAAACCTTTTTATAAACTATAACTACTACTACATTGTTACTGGAACACGTTATGTCACAGTAACAATGATTTACATACGACATTATACTGAAACTGATATTTTATACATTCAAAACAAAGAACGACAATCATTTCATGTTCCCACACAAATACCCACAGAAACATTTGAAAATATAAAATAAGAAACATTAAGTGGGTAGTCTAGACGGGTACTAAAAAAAGAAAACAAACAATCCATGATTCTACACAAATACCCTCAGAATCATTATAAAAATTTAAAAAGAAATATTAAGTGGGTAGATGTGTAAGAACTTATTAGAAAATATACAATAACAATGTGAATCGTGTCACCGCAAACAGATACAGTGTAAATATTACGAGCCTAATTCTTACGCACTCCGGTACCCGGCCTTTTCCCTGCTGCAGCAGATGATTCCTCTGTCTTCTGTGGGTACTTCACCAACAAGGGATTGAGTTCCGCCAAGGAGGAAACCTTGTGCCGTGTGCCATCGGGCGATCTGACCAGAATGACCCCGTCCTGAGTCCAACACGCCTGCATCCCGAAGTGCGATCTCGCCCTACCGAAAACAGTCTGTCTAGTCCTGGTCAAGAACTCTTTGACTGTGACTGTGGAGCCCTTCAATGCAGATTTCGCCTTCCAGATAGCAGATTTATGCTCGACATTCGAGAGCCTCACCAGTATTGGTCTACTGCGCGTGGGATCCCTGCTTGATGCCCCCAGCCTGTGACAAGATTTGATGGAGGAGTCAGTAATGTCCAGCAAAGCCAATTTACTGTGCAGCACGTCCAGCACTAGAGCCTTGCAGTCCTCCCTGTCCGACTCAGCAAACCCAGTGAAAATCAGGGCCTTCCATCGTGTCCGTGTCTCCAACCCATCCACTACTCTGGCGCACTCTGTGATCTGGCTTCGAAGAAGTCCGAGCATACCGAACATCAGCTCTCTGAATGTCCGGAACTCATCAGCAATTTTGGCGACGGTGTCCTTAGCGGGTCCAGCAGACTGAATTTGAGCCTCTAGCTCACCCATCTTCTTGAGAAAACATTCCTCTAAGTTTCTTTGAGCCGATTGGATGTCGTCTAGTTGTGACATTGTGAAGTTAAGTGCAATATTGGTTTTTTCTAAGTGTATGGAAGCACTAGTGAATAGCTGGCAGGTGATGCAGTTTTAAGTTATATTACATGGACTGAATTTCCAACGTAAGTACTGCTAATTAATGGTTTATGCACCCAATACTAATATTTTTATTTTCAAAATTACTTAAATAAAATTTAAATTAAAATTGCGCAACGAAAAAACGTCTTTACTTTATTAACACCTACCGCCGAAAAGTGAAGATTTGTTATTGAGATAAATAAATAATGTAAAATAACTAAGACTTACATTTTTCAAAAGATACAACCAATATAAAATCATTTCTTTGTTATAAATATTTACGTATTACGATTTAATATTATACATATACTTACAATCAATATACATTTATTATTTTTGGACAACATTTTTGTGATTGAAACTACATTTGATCAAGAACTGCTTTTAAAGAAATTAATCGAATCGGGGGCGTCGGCCACAGGTGCCTCGACCACTGGGGACATAAGCCACGGACCCAGAGTTTTTTGGGTTGGCCACTGTGATTCTCTAATTCTTTTCTATCATGCTGACTTGCGTTTGTGAAGGATGTTATTACAAAAGTTTCGGTATCGCGTGTATGCTCGTTTCAGTTCTAGGTTTAGTGGTTGCATTTTTACTTGAGCGTGCAACGAATTACAATGACACATGCACCGAATCAGACCAGGGGTTACCCACTGTTTTAAGTTAAACTTGGAACGACTAATTTTGATATTTTCCGTGTGCCGTTTTATGGTGTCTGATATGATTTTATTGAACAGTAGCACCGCATCACCTACTTCGGTTTTGGTCATAACATCAGTCCAGTTGACTCTGCCAGTATCGTCAGCAATCTTAGAGTAATCTATTTTCTGCTTAACTCTGTTGCGCGGTGAGTTGCCAACTTTTACTTGGTTCGTGCCTAAGATTACAAGGTCATGGTCTGTGATCGACGACTTGCAAACAAATCCCTGTGTTCGGCTTGTGCCTTTAGATTTGATAAAAGCATGGTCCAAGCAAGTATTGCCTCTGGTAGCTTCGGTAATAGTAGGAAGCAGTCCTTGTTCCGACAACAAACACTGATAGGCAATATGAATGGCATTGGGGGTATTTTCAAGAAGGTCTATATTCATGTCATCCGTCACGATTACACAAGGACAATCGTTCAGATTGGTCAACGAGTTATCTAATGAATTTAGAAATCTGTCGATGCTACGAAATGAAGTAGAGCGATAGATCCCAAGCCACTGCTTAAACACATGCAGAATATTACACTTAATATTCTTGTTAATTTTAGTCACAAGACAGTTAGCATCACCGAACTCCGGCTCGTTAACGGAAACCGTCCAAGTATCCTTCACGTAAATGGTTACGCCGCCACTTTTATTGATAACTTTACGTGTGTGGAAGCAGTTATATCCCGATAGCTGATTAAAAATGGAGTTATCGTTTAGCCAGCATTCTGTTAACACAATAACATCGAATTGCGAGTTGATTCGGTGAAGCACCGTTACTAATTCAGGAAAGTTAGTTCTCTTTGCTGTTATAAATGTATAATTACATTGTATTATAAATTTATAACAGCAAAGAGAACTAACTTTTCCACTTACAAACATCGAAGGCATCAGTTAACCACAGTCTAGCCCGATACTACTGAACGCTCTGACAAATAAAGTAACAAAAATAAAGTGAGGAAACCCCATGAGGAGGAAATTTCTGCTTTATTTTCGAGAATAACACAAAAAGATACATACGAAGTGTCTCCGAGAATGCCATTAGCTGGTGTATGTATCAAAATAAGTAATTTATCGTCATTCCATTGCGGAGACGGCACAAAAGAAACCCATTAGAGGACCGGTAAACACCTGAAGGCAATTCTCACCGAAATTACCTTTCACACGTTTGGATGAGACAATAGCCCCCCTCTCTCCGCACTGGGGTCCCCCGCGCGATCCCACAGCATAACACTTTCTTAAAGATCGGTGATGGTAATAAAGTCTTGTGATAGATGACTTTGCTTCAAAAAGTGCTCGAGTGATGGTACTATGGATATTAAAAGAGTAATGTAGTTTCTTGAGAAGATGTTTTAAATTCTGGGTGACACTATTTTTGGAAATTTCGAAAAAACCAGCCAAGTCCGTGTCGGGCCACGCGCAGTAAAAGGGTTCCGTAGTTACATAATAATGCGGACTAAGGCCCAGCGCACACCTGGAGAGGCGCAGCGAAGATACTGAGAAGATAACAATTTAAATTAGACTCTAACAATAATTAAATTAGACTCTAATATTAATTAAAATTAGACTCTAATTAATGTTATAAAGTTGAAAATGTCATGGCAAAGATAAATAAGAACGAGCCGAGCGGCGCTTGACACAGTGATCTTATATTGACCGTATGTCAAGGTAGTTAAGGTTTATATTAAATTGTTGTCTTCAATTGCTCTCCGCTGCGCCTCCAGCGGTGTGCGCAGGGCCTAAGAAGAGGGTTTCTATTTCCATTCCAACGCGGGCAGAGGCAAGCGTTTGTAATAAAGGTTTACAACCAGCGTCACTTAATAATTTGAATACTGCAGTATTTCCGTTACGGAGATAGTCTTCGTTAAAATATCCAAATATTTAGAAACCGAAAACAAATATTTTAGCATGAGTATTTTCAAACAACCTACTTAACTACCAAAAAGTAAAATCAAACTATTAAATGATAGGAACAAAACCAACGTAAATAAGCTGCAATAAATAATCTATATGAAGGACGTCAATTGCGAAAGGAGCCGATACTAGCACGCGTTAGAGCCACGGGGAATGGTATGGTTCGTCCTTGAAACCTTGGGCGCACGCTCCTTGTTTATTTTTTTTTCGGAATTTGGAAAAATACCAATGTATTCACCTCTAATCTGAGGTATTCACTATTTCGTTCCCGAAAGTTCTTCGCTACTTAATTAGTCGGGGTCGAATATTGACTTTATAGATGGATATCGACAAAAGAGAATAAGTAATTCATTATATCTATATGATAATATTATGAAGAGGCCCGCCCACCTCAATGAGCATAATTAAATTAGTACATAATTAAAATTGATTTTATTTATAAAAATATATACAAGGGTTCAAATAAAAAAAAACAGGACATTTTTTTCGAATTAAGAAATCGGGTATCTATCGATATCGATAATGTAATTAAAATTGTAATGTGTTATATTGCACTGATGTGACCATGATGGAGTAATAGTAAATATCGACCTATGACACGAATGTCAACCTTACGGCAAACGAAATTATGTTTATAATTGCGCCCATTGAGAACACCGCCATCCATGGTCGGGTAGCGGAATTTGCTTGTCAATCGAATCTTATTTGACTATAGATTACAAAACGTCGAAAATAGTTCTGCACTAACACAAAATAGACTTCCCCGCGCGCATGCGCCGTATGGACTACGGACCGGTACTGCCAACGACTCCGCCCACTCCAATGCGTTATTCGAGCATAAACGTTATTAATTTAGAAATCATTTTTATGTTTACTTTGACAATCTCGGGACACTGGGGTCCGGCCTTTGAAAGGCGTGCGGGGCCGAAGCCAACCCGCAGAGGCCTTGTAAGCCATGTATCGGAAAATGTGACACCAACCTACGGTTATCCCTGTATGCACTGCGCAAGTGCACCCAAGGGCAATCCCCGGTTGGTGCAGGACTATTGCAAAATATGGAGAAAAAATATATCGGGCTTTGGCATGTTTAGTGGATTGATTGCCTAAAACTATAGGAGGACTACTGGCCCCTGCCTGACCACTGTTGAAATACACGGCTATAAAATGGCAGGGGTTGACTGGCACACCCCCATAAAGGGTCACTTGCGCTTTAGTGACGAAGCGCCAAGGGGGCAACATATCCGGTGGTACTTGAGAAGTGGAGAGATATACCATGGTTATCAGGACTATTCCGGAAGTACGGTCAAAATCCCTACCAGCATCTTACTGGGTTAACTTCTTTCCTCCATTATTATTAAGGATGTTATGATTTTATTTTTGTATATTTTTAAATGGTTCAGCATATATTTACTATCTGTTTTACACAGCTAACTATGTTATTTAAGTAATTTTTCAATGACATTTGTATAAAAATTTTACTGTTCCAAGTATATTTTATAAGTTGGTCGACTATTACTCGTAAACTTGTAAGGCCTGTTATGATTTTATTTTTGTATAGTTATACATGGTTCATAAGCATATATTTACTCTGTTTTACACAGCTAACAACGTTATTTTAGTAATTTTTTAATGGCATTTGTACAAAATGTTTACTGTTCCAAGTACATTTATACATATAAATTGGTCGACTATTACTTGTAAACTTGTAAAGCCTACTTATCTGTGATAATTTTCCTTTTAATTTTGTTATATTTACTACTGCAGTGAATTTTTTCACATAGCCAAGAGCAACCATTTCGCTGGCAGGGGTGGACACACTTGACTCTAACATAAATTTGCAATATAAAGCTTAATTTTACGCAAACGGATCTCTAAACCGAAAAATGGTTTTGACAAAACCATAATATGTTTGAATGGCCTATCCAGCGATACCCTCACTATGGAAGAGACGAGAAAAAAAACATCCACACTTTAAGTCTATAAGAGGAACCCCAAAAAAATATTTTTTCATTATTTTATTTTACCACTTTGTCGGAATATTTTTTATTCGGAATATATAATACTATATGAATATCCATGCCAAATTATAGCTTACTAGTACTTAGAGTTTCTGAGCTAAGCTGCAGACAGACAGACGGACAGAGCGAAACTATAAGGGTTCCTTGTTGACTTCGGAACCCTAAAAAACGTTCGTTCAAATCAATAAATCATTTGCCTAGCCTTTTCCTTACTATGTTGCACTCTACTTTCAGTGTGACAGGATTTTACTAAAAAAAAATTTTTCGCGGAGGAATGGATCCGAAGCGTAGATACATTCCTAAACCAATTGGGGATAACGTAGCAATTTACTAAGATAAGTGTCTAACTCAGGGCTATATATTCCCTGATTACTTATCACGATCGGTTAAATAGAATAAAACAAAAGCAAAACGTAGCAAACTCATTATAATGAAAAACCGTTCTCCATAAAGACAAACAGCTCGCGCCGTGCCCGTAATATTATTAGGAGCGAGGTATCGCTCGCAGTGTTGATTAGTTGAATAGAAAATTTCATAAAAGGTAAATGATTTATGAACAAATTCTGTTCAGTTTAATTAAGGGTGGGGTGGCCGAGCCCAGGGCGGAGGGGGTTGTCGTCCCCTTGTCAACTGTCGCAAGACCACCACTGGTGCGGGCGGCGCGGCGCGACGACTTACAAAAGCAAAATATTTTACAAAGAGCCTTTTAACAGTGTACACTTGTTCAAAATACGGGTAAATACTGGAGCGGTGTTAGCACAACGCAACGAAGAAGTTACATGTTGCATAAAATAGTACTCTTATTTCAAGCAAAAGTAAAGATTTTAGAAAGTACATGACAACAAATATTTAATCGGTGAAATATAGTTGGTTATATTATATGTTCAATAATTATTATAATTAATTATGATATAACTCGCGGGTTCGAATCCTACAATGAGCTTGAGCTTTCGGTGAAGGAAAACATCGTGAGGAAACCATAGCACGGTGGTAGGGTACTTTGTAGTACCCGCGTGGCTGGCAACCACCCTCAAGTTGAAAATCTGTCGCCAAGCACCTTCCGGTGTGTTCCGACAGCAGCACTTGAGAGCCAGCTCCCTTCTAGGCTTTGTGTGCTTACCACCATCGGCCACATCATCACTGACCACGGTGAGATTGTGGTCAAACACAGGCCTATACATAATAAAAAAAAAAAAAAAAATTCAAATATCAGTTATTCAGGCATTCTTAAAAAAAATGTCTGACAAAAATAGATGTCCCGTTTTCCTCTCGATTCCGTCTTGGCCCCTCATTTACTTACAAACAAAGAATACTTAGGTGAAAATTCCGTCCTTAAAGTGGATAGTTATACGCCTACACACAAATATTTCTGGCTCGTATTCCACAAGTCAAGTCCACTCAGTGACATTGAGCGCGCGTCTCGTCCGGACCGGGCACAATTCACAAAGTGTGGGCCGCAACATATTGTTGTCCTAACACGTATCTTTTAGGTATACACATTTAATAGTGTGTGTCTACGCAGTAGAGGTCGAACTAAAAAAAAAACAAACAGAATTTATGATAAACTAATTGTGGCTGAGGAAAAATTTGCTTACCTTGAATACTTAAAGACCTTAAACAACCTCGCCCCTGATATAGTCTTAGAATACATAACTACCTTAGTATTAGCAAGAACTGCAATTGCCCCACAATAAAAAAGATAGATATAGATACTAAAAATACTTGGAAATTATGATTGACGGAACACTGTCTTAGCACTCTTTGATCTGGATCTTTAAAATCCTTAGAAATTCTGCTAGCGTTGAACGGTTACATTTGTAAGTGGTGTAATGAGGTAGGTAATAGTTTCATACATTCTATATTAAACCCCTTGTTATACAGATGTTAAGAGACGGCATTAACTCACTAAATAAACGAATAAGTTGGTGGGATTATTTCATTACACGGTATATGCGTATAAGTGATTTTAAGCTTACTCCTCGTCGAGTAATAACCCTTTAATAATTTATGTTACATACAAATTTAGGCAGATGGTCTTGTTTTGAGAAAAACAAACAACAACTCGTTCACACATCACATCATCACATGGTACATCGTGGTATCACTAATCCTGTAGAGTGTAGACCACAACAAGGGAATCTCTTACAGGCTTAGCGACCCGCATCCACCTGCAAACGATTCACACTGTAGCTATGTGTGACCTGTAGTGGCTGAGTAAATTTAAATTGCGAAGAGATAAATGCAGCAAACAAAAAAACGCGCCATGTAGAAAATACAGATAAACCCGTAATTGCCTCATACGTAACCAAACAGACTTGTAGCTTATATAATCGTAGTAATGTAAAATAGCAAATCCCGGTGCAGCAGTAATATTGCTACTTACGTTCATGGTGCTTTCAACTTGGAAACTTTGAATATCCCGCATAAGAAAGACTATATTACCAATATAATATGTGTTCACCCGCTCGCAGCAAGAAGTAGTAATGTATAGGATTGCAAACTGCTATCGTCTCCAACTCTTCCACTTGCGTGAGAAAATAAACATTAGATACATTTCATGTTGATCCCTCTGTGTAGTAACTCCATTCAGCTTATTACGAAGAAGAGGATCGCCTAGATCCTCGCGACACCGAGAAGTGGTCTGAAAATTGAATTCCAATAATTGTGTTTGGAATGGACCAAACCTCGATGTTAAAATTATTTTAACTCAGACAAAGAACAAGAAAACAAAACAAATTATCTTACTTAGTATTATAAATGCGAAAGTTTGGATGGATGTATGTTTATGGCTTAAAGGATCTGGATAAAATTTGGCATAGTGATAGATTGTCTGGAAAATCACATAAGATACTTTTTTTCCCCGTGGGGTAGTCAATCAGTAAACACTTACATTTTATCGTTCCGTAATCAACACAGTAATATAGTGTTAAAACTTTACGTACAATATAAAAAGTGTGTGAAAACTAAAGCCAAGTATACGTGCCATACGTGATATTGTTTGCAGAGCGATCAGTGACTGTACTTCAACAAAAACAATAAATAACTTTTCCAAGATAGTGACTTTGCAAATTCCAGTTCATGCGAAAGTGGGTGTTTCGAAAAAACTTTGTGTCGTCAAGGATTTTGTTAACCGACCAAGACGTCACTTTGATCGCTAATAGCGTGACGACACACCAATACTCAAAATTCGAGTAAATTTTCTAAGTGACTTTGGCTTGGATTGTTAAGCGTTGACCGTGACACGTGAGCTCTCGAGTTCGATCCCCAGAACAAAATTCACTTTTTGCGTTTTTGTTTTGATTCTTAGTTTTGGACCGAAATGCTTTGTGCGGTTTGTAATGCTACAATTCTCGTTACACAAAGGAGAATTAAATGCTGTTTAGGCAAATGCACCCTCCAGTACCATTTTTGGAATGTGTTAAGTACGATGAAGCGACAACACCTAGGACCAAGTGGGCTTGTCCAATCTGCGTTTCTAGCCGACACGCAAAAACTGATCATGCGGCTCCTGAACCAGTTCCAATGCTTTCTCCTAAATCGGGACCGCCTAGCATTGGCCGGGATAAACCAGGAAAGGGCCAGGGACTTACACCATCTGAGAAATCACCAGTGGCGCCCAGAGTGACACTCATTGGTACTGAGGTCAACTTGCAGGACACTATTCTCGCAGAAATTCGTAAGTTACGCCAGGAAATGAATGAGAAGTTTGATAGACAGCAGGCCTCTTTGGCGAAATTTGAAAATACTCTAGCTACGGTCCAAAGGGACGTCAACGACCTAACTTTTTTTTTTTTTTTTTTTACTATATATAGGCCTGTGTTTGACCACAATCTCACCGTGGTCAGTGATGATGTGGCCGATGGTGGTAAGCACACAAAGCCTAGAAGGGAACTGGCTCTCAAGTGCTGCTGTCGGAACACACCGGAAGGTGCTTGGCGACAGATTTTCAACTTGAGGGTGGTTGCCAGCCAGGCGGGTACTACAAAGTACCCTACCACCGTGCTATGGTTTCCTCACGATGTTTTCCTTCACCGAAAGCTCAAGCTCATTGTAGGATTCGAACCCGCGACCTTCGTCTCGGTATCCGACGTCACTACCACTGAGCTATCATCGCCTTAACTTTGAGATTTTCATCAATGTTTGAAGATTTGGAGGAATTTAAGAAGACGGTATCTTTTCTCTCTGATGCTTATGACGATCAAGTCCAATTGAATGCAAGGAATAACAACGCGAATGCCGAAATCCTCAAAAAAAACGTCTTACTGACAGCCCAAGTGAGGGAACTAGGCACAAAATTGCAGCAAATGGATCAAGTAGCTCGTGAGAGCAATATCGAGATACAATGCGTTCCCCAACATAAAACCGAAAATTTGTTAACGGTCGTTCAACAGTTGGGAAGAGTTGTGGGAAATGAACTCCACGGTAGTGAAATCCAGTCATTTCATAGAGTTGCAAAATTAAATACAGACACAAAACGTCCACGTAACATAGTGGTCAAGCTAGTCAGTCCTCGCATTCGAGATAATCTTCTTGCTGCAGTCAGAAATTTTAATAAGAAGAATGATTCAGAGAAGTTGAATAGCAGCCACATTGGCATTGGTGGAGAGAAGCAGCCGATTTTTGTAACAGAAAATCTAACAATGACTAATAAAAAACTGCATGCAGCGACAAGAATCGCTGCTAAGGAAAAGAAATATAACTTTGTGTGGGTTCGGAATGGTCGCATATTTGTGAGAAAGGATGTAACGACCAAATCTATGTTGGTAAAAAGTTTTGAATGTTTAGAGTCGTTGTAACGTTTTCGTTTAATTAATAACATACTTTGCACGTTATTTGTGTTTTAAAAATTTAAATTCAACTTTAAAATCTACTATCAAAATGTAAGAGGCTTACGAACCAAGACAGAGATTTTTTATACAGCTGCTTTAAATTTTGACTATGATATAATAATCGGCACTGAAAGTTGGCTTAATGATGCGGTGTTTGGCCATGAAATTTTAGATAACAGATACAGAGTTTTTAGGCGCGATAGGCCATCTACAGTGTCCTCTTCTTCAAAGAGGGATGGTGGCGGGGTGTTTATTGCAACTCTGGAGAAATACGAGGTCTCACGTAGATTGAGCTGGGAGTCCCGTTGCGAGGAATTGTGGATCACGGTCAGGTGTGAGAGTGGTCTAAATATTAACATTTGTGCGGTTTATATCCGCCTCCAATCAAACAAGATTATATCGATGAACTATTTCGGAATTTCACAGAAGTAATCAATAAAAGGAGCAAAACCAATTCTATCAACCTACTGATCGGTGATTTTAATATGGGTAATGTTTCTTGGGAATATAATGCGGATTCTGGTCTTTTGGTACCCAAAGGATCAAGCTGTAGTCAGGAAAACACGTTAATAGATATGCTGGCCTTTAATGATCTCAATCAATGGAACACAATAGTCAATGCATCAAATCGAGTTTTAGATCTAGTCCTTAGTAATAATAATAATATTGTGCTGGTATCTCAGGCCTTAAGTCCACTCACACAGATAGATCCACATCATCCAGCGCTAGAAATCTCGTTAACAACGAATTATAGCAAACCACTAACGCAAAAAAAAGTTCCATACTTGAATTTTTACCTTTGTAACTACGAAGCGGTCAACACTGAACTTGCGAAGGTTTCTTGGTCGGATGAATGGAATTCTATTAATGGTATTAACGGGATGTTGCAGAAATTCTATGACATTCTTATGCCAATTATAAAACGGCATACTCCAATTACAAAACCACGAGATGAACGCTATCCTGTCTGGTATACCCGAGCTTTGATGAAACTCATTAAGGAGAAAGCTAAATATCACAAGTTATATAAAAAATACGGGAACCCTAGGGATAAAATAACGTTTGAATGCCTAAGAACGCGTTGCAGTAGAATGACACAAGACTGTTATGCAAACTTAAAGAAGAACATAGCTGAACATCTGCGTACAAACCCTTAAGTATGTCTGGAAATACTTAAAAAGTAAGAGGATAGGTGACAATTGCATTCCCAACAAATTAACTCTGAACAACATTAAGTTTGCCAGGGGCGGTCAGGAAATTTGTGATTTGTTCTCCGAAAATTTTCAGTCCATATATGAGGTAGGCAGTAACATTCACTATCTAGCGCCAGATGAACCCATTCCCAGTAACAATGACACTTTTAGTCACTGTCAACTCAAAGTTGAAGAAGTTTATGATAGCTTGTCTAACTTGGACTGTGATAAAGGTCCAGGGCCTGATTTAATCCCTCCTCTCTTTCTTAGAAAGTGTGCAGCAAGCCTGGCTGATCCTCTAACTACAATTTTTAACCACTCTTTGTCACAGGGGATTTTCCCTGATCAATGGAAAATAGCGCACATCACTCCGATTTTCTAATCCGGTAGTGTCGATGATGTTGCAAATTACAGACCAGTTTCCATTCTTTCCGCATGTGGTAAAATTATTGAGTCTCTTGTTCAGAAAAAAATGTTTTGCCATTTTAAAAATATTCTAGATGATAACCAACACGGCTTTCGCCCCAAAAAATCTACACTGACTAATCTGGTGGAGTATGTTACATACATATCGTTGGCACTAGATGACGGTAGCGAAGTTCATGCAATATACACTGATTTTAAAAAGGCCTTTGATTTAGTAGATCACGACTTACTTATAGCTAAATTGGAAAGCATGGGTGTTCACGGATCGTTGCTGCGTTGGTGCGAATCGTACCTGAGAAATCGCTCACAACTGGTGTATCTTAAGGGTTTTAAATCCAAACAGTGTTATATACCATCGGGCGTGCCTCAAGGGTCACACTTGGGGCCTTTATTTTTCTTAGTTTTTATCAATGATTTGGGCCGCAGAATTGACTCAGAATACAAACTTTTTGCTGATGACTTAAAACTGTATCGAACTATACACAATGAATCCGACATTGTTCAGCTTCAACAAGACCTAAATAACGTTCACAACTGGTGCTTACAAAATAAAATGTCTCTAAACAAAGATAAATGTTATTTCATTAAATTTAGCAAGAAAAGTAAAACAAGTGTAACTTATTATTCAATTAATAACAGCCCTCTCCAAGAGGTGGATACTATTAGGGACCTTGGAGTTTTAGTAGATAGCAGTTTAAGTTTTAGAAATCATTACGACCAAATGATTAGTCGGGCATCCAAATTGTCGGGTTTCATCGTCAGAGAGATGAAAATTTTTAGAGAACCAATTCTGGCAATTACCATTTATAACAGTATCATTCGCAGTATTCTGGAGTATTGTAGTACGGTGTGGAACCCGTTCTATCAGGTACACTCAGATCGGATTGAACGCGAGCAAAAAAGGTTTCTATATCACCTATGTTACTCAGAAAACAGATGTCGTAGTCTGAACTCATATAAAGCTAGGTTGAGTCATTATAAGGTCAAATCTTTGAGTGCACGTAGGAAATCATTAGATTTCATGTTTGCTTATAAATTAATTAATGGCCTCATCGATTCTCCCAAGCTCTTGGAGAAAGTGACAATAAGTATCCCACGTAGTGGTAGCCGCCTAATTAACCGTAGAACTTTCATCTTGCCTCATAGTCGAACTAACATAGGTCATTTTTCACCCATATGCCGAATGCTTTCTCTTGCCAACTCAATTCGTGGCGAAATAGATGTCTTTGCCGGTTCAGTAGCTTCAGTGAGATGCAAACTCAGAGATTTAATTGTCTAACTAGTATTTAATTTAAATTTATTTTGTGTAATTTAATTGATTTCAGATCTAATTTTGATTTACTTTAGTTTAATTTAATTTTAGATACCTACCTATGATTGATTTAATTTATATACCTATTTTTTGTCTTGTCTTAATTTAAATTTATTATTGATTTTATTGGTTGATTATTATGGTTGATTATTATGGTTGATTTATTTTAATTCAATTTACTTTTTTTATTTTATTTTATTGTAATGTTGATTTAATTTTGGATTATTTTTATTTTGATTTAATTTTGTTCTAATTTTGATCTAGTTTTGATTATGATTTGTTTTAATTTATTTAGTAGTAAGTGTTTTTATATATGTGTGCATGTAAGATTCACATCGAGTAGATGTCAATCAGATTTTTTGTGAAGTACTTAATTTTTTTGCACGTGTGATTGTACATCAGTTTTGTGAATTATAATAAAAAAAAAAAAATAAAAAAAAAAAACCCGCACTTTTCACGCGGGCGAAGCCGCTGGAAGAAGCTAGCCGTGAAATAATTTAAAAGATACTTGCGGTGAGCTGCGAGCTGGGGATATAGGGAGGGGGTGGTCATCTTCTGCAAATTTAGCTTGTCTTGCAGCGTGTGTAGCATTATGCGGACAATATTCTCAGTTTGTTTGTTCTACAGCTAGAGCTTTCAAGTAAAACTATGAAAGCAATCTGTAAAATTTAGAGCACAATTTTCCCCGCTTAGTAGGTACCATAATGTTTCTGTGTCGCGTCTTCTTCTTTTGCAAGTTTTACTCAAAGTGGGAAAGTTTAAGAAAATTATTAAGTTATAACTATAAATAAAAAATCCACAAAAATTTATCGACGGCGTAGAAAATTTTCTTCATAAAGCTGACTTTCATTTGGTTTAGCATGTTGTGTTGCTTTTGGTATTAGTATTTGGTCTTTGATCATGAAATTGCTGTTTTATTAAACTGCCCTTCTATTTGTTTGGAATCCTGTTTTATAATTAATAATTTATTTATTCAATTCAATTGATAAAGGTACATAGAATTTGATACAATTTTAATGATCTTAAGCTAACCAAAATTCCACAAGACGTCTGAGTCTGAACTAGATAACTTAATATCTGTATCTCAGACAACAGTGCTCTTCCATTATACATTTAAAAGCTTGCAAGTTCAATTGTAAAGCTTGCAAGTTTTTATGTTTTTAAGTTACTTTATTGTTTTTGAATAACCGAAGTTAATTTGTTTCAGGTTTGTTTTATTTGCTCGTATGTCCTCGTACTATCGATATTTGAATTGAGAGTTGCAAGAAAATTCACAGCTACGTACAGTTTAAAGAAGGCCAGTATATGGAACAGTCTCATACATAAAGACTCAATTTATTTTATTTATTTAATTAAATAGCTATACATATACACGCTTGATTTCATAACCGGGTTTTCGAGGAAATATTTAAGTCTGCCATATCTGAAATATTACGGAAACACATTCAGAGCAGATGCAATTAAAAAGCTCCATAGATAGAGTTTGTCTTTGTTTCAGTTCCCAGCACAACTCAAACTACTGAAATTGCTCGTTCAAATAGTACACCAGCACTATCCGAGTAACGCAATGCAATAAAAATTAATGTTCGCAATCACACGGACATAAATGATATTAGTTTAGTAACGAGCTCGAGATTGGCACGCCAGCCAGAGATATCACTGCTCTTTATTTGTTTCAGACTGCCACTGAATGTTATGAGAAAATGTCCCTAGACACAATAAACATATGCATTTATTATGGCTATTATGAGTCTTATAGGATAATTCATGGTAGATGAACCTTGTGTTACAAAGGTCCCTAAGACATACATTTGTGCAGACTTTCACATGATTTCTGTGTACAAAACACCTCTCCAACCACCGTAGATACAATAAGTTAAGTGTTTCGCTTCCCTGAAACAGCAGCACAGTATGAGAGAGATATAATCACGTTAATGGTATGCGGTGGGGCCTAAGATAATGCCGCAGCGCTCAGCCGGCGTGATGCGGGATTATACTCCACGAATACGTTGAGGAAATGTCTCGAAGCGAGCACCGATGCCGAGCGCATTCCTCGCAAATGTGTCGAGAGAGGCCAGCTGGCATGTCGCGATATTTAAAACATTTTGAGACGAAATTGTGGACGTTGTGTACCTGTACACGGAAAATGGAGGGCCGTGTATGTACCGCCAGTGGCTAAGCTAGTGAAGTGACAAGTTACTGCCGCACTCTATTTTTAACCATCTTCTAGAATAATCTAGAACATCGCATTACAAATTCAAAGACGTGACTCCAAATAAGAACAAACAAGTTCTCGCACAGAGCAAGTCGTTTGAAGTGCCGTTCGGTTCGGATGCGCGAACAAAGAGGAGCATACAAACATCGCAACTGCAATAACGTCCATGTTCGTGCGACTGTGTGAACTGTATTCGACTGTGTGCAACGGCGTGTGACTGTGTGCGACTATCTGCGATGCGATCAGTCCGTTAGTCACGACGTTATTGTGCGCGTTTTAATGGTATGACAGAAATTGTACACCTTAGATACTACATACAGATACAATACAAAAGCTATGCGAAAATGCTGTATCAATCAAACACTGACTAAGATAAAGCATTAATTTGACATTCACATTGACACACACACGAGAAGAACAATGAATAATTCAGTCTCATCTAAACGTTAGTACAATTTCAAATACGATTCTCCTATCTTAAAATAGCCACTTTCCACAAATAACATAATACCTCCCTTATCTCCTGGAAATCCTTTGTGGGTTAATGTAATAATCTCTCCATCATAATGGACTGCAATATCCAGTGGTGTATAATAGATTTAATACACAATATCATCTCGGCTTATATACGACATGTTTAATAAAGTACGAGTACGTCCCTCGGATAACAGGAGGATGAATGACACACCTATTGTGATATCACAAAGGAAAAATTAATGATACACGACGAATAATGAGAGCTAATGTTTATTATGTCGTGTCCTTGCGGCGGGAGATGCTAGCAGCATGGCTCGATACGGTGCGGCGCGGTGGCATGCGACGCAACACGACACCGGAGTGTCTTATAAATTCTCTCAGAATAGGGACTCGGAATATGTTGGCGCCCAAGTTAATTGAATGAGAACACGGATTACTGTTGTATAAGTAATGTAATGAGTTTTCAGAACAAATGAATGTAAAAAGAACTCTTATCCATGCCGAGGACCATTGTGTGCGCCAGGCCCCAGACATAAAATGACGCTATGTATAATGAATAAAATTGAATTACCACGATTCAGTATAAGCCACTACGTCTTTATAAATACCTGGTACTACATACAGGAAATGCGAAGAAACCTCTTCTCGATTTGTAACGAGGCCGAGTTCTCGGAACCCCCTTCTTATAATATCAAACGAGTACACTTGACTGTTTGGATGTGGGAATTAGAAAGTAATATTTTTTGCTTTTTTATATTTGAGCATAAGTAAGTATTTTCAAGAGATTTGTACGAAAGATGATATCGTTGTTGACTGTTGTTACATTGTTATCATTAAAAGTTCTTAATACAAGAAGGAACTTTTAAGGACGCTCTTTGATGATCTGGAGCGGAAGAAAAGTGGAGCATTAACAGTACTAACTTACAAACTGATTGGGAGGGTGACTTTCTTCGGGGACAAAAAAGAATTACAGTAATTATTACGTAAAGTCACGTATAGCATAGATCCAGTTTAAACCTTGAAATATTTTGTCAAGCTCAAAAGAAAAGCTCTCAAAATCTAACAGTGCTGGTCATCACACGACATTACTTAGCTGCCTGCCGGAATATATCCTCGTGTGCTCTTTTCAACATGATTTATAAAATGCACAAATGAAAATAAGAGAGTTTCATATAAGCCCACGGCGAGCGCTTACCGACGCGGACGCGATCCGTAGGCTTATTACGTATCTTTTGCAAGAGCAAAACGATAGCGATCAAACGCTTTATGTTATAAAAGTTGGAATTAACTGCAGTGTAGGTATGGTAGGTCCTACACAATCGTTTGCTAATCGCTCGCTGTTTGTCAAATGCACTTATTTAAAATAAAAACCGCCAACAACTCTAAAACTTTTGTATTGAAGAGCAATTATTGCGCAAAAATCGCTATTGTTTTGCTCTTGCAAAAGATACGTAATAAGCCTGCTGATTAGGTCGCCTCGCGTCGCGCCGCGTCGCCTGAGCACGGTAATCTGCGCTCTAACTACGCTCATTGCATTTACCGTACTTACTAGATTATATCATAATGTTGTAATAGCATTAAAAGTGTCTCGCAGAATATTGGAAAATGGATGAGGGACACAGATTCATTTAGGAGTAAAAAGTTTAATATTCTCGTCATGTTTTAAATTGCCGTCTGGAGACGTGTCAGTATCTTACCAAAGTATGTGTGAGTGTTGACTGGAAAAGCGGCTTTTAAGAACAAGCAGGCTTTTTTTTGGAGAAAGTTTGCCACTATTAAATCTATATTTTTTTATTTGGGAACAATACGACATCAACCACGACAGCAGTCGATTCATGTCATAAAAAACATGTAATTTTATTTCATATCAAAAGCGTTTTGCAATCTAGAACGGTTATTATATCTGTCTTGGCAATAATCAGCCCACACATGAAAATAATCATTTATCTCCACAATATGAATACATGTTATTCTAAAACACGACTACATTGTTTAAAATGTATCTGTAAACCGTTAATGACACAAAAGCTCTTATCTTACCTGCGCTAACTTGTTTAATTTGTTTATTAACTTGGGACTTTCTGCGCCATAAAGTTACAGCTTTGAGCCACTAAGCCTGATGCAGAAGGTTAATTTTAATGTGAATTTGGCAAAATGGGGTTTTGTAAACCCGTCTGGTACCTAACAATATAAGTGTGAGGCCCCTGGGCAGAATATGATATACATGCTAGATTGTCCCAAATGCCCATACACTGCACTTTAGAGGACCTAACGCTGCAAAGAACGTGACCGTAAACTGTGTCCATAGGAAGAAGATTTAAGTGCTTAAGACTGAACTAGTTTACTCGAACATTTGTAGAGATCATGTACTAGAACTGTGGCTTATCAGGAAATTAAAATCCCACCAAAAACATTTTCATGTAAAATGTTTCCAAGATGAGACCTTATGGATAGTGGGAGTATCAAAAAGTTATCAGATCTTATGTAGAGCCTTCAAAAAAAGGATGAGGTTCTCAATTTTTTTTATGTCTGTTCCCCGATTACTCAAAATCACCTGGACCAATTTGGAAAATTCTTCTTTTATAGGCTATACTTCCCATCTAATCCCATGGTCATCAAGGATCTGTGTATGAGATCCTAGAGAAATCGAGGGAATGCCTCAAATATTATAAGCATACATATAGCGATTTTGGTATTTTCAACAACAAGGCAATCATTTGCACTCAGAAAGTGTCATTTGGTGAAAAGAAACTGATGCAGAAGACCACAGATGGCCACTGAAACTTCTTAATGCTAAGTATGTCACGGTTATAAGATATATCGAATAGTTAACAGACTATCATGAAGCAAATACTTATAAATAAATAATTATCATCATCATCAGCCTTTTAATGTTCCTACTGCTGAGACACAGGCCTCCTCTCTGTGAGATGGAAAGGGCCGTAATCCACCACGCGGGCCCAGTGCGGGTTGTTGGACAACATTTCATCGGTTTCATTAGGATGTTTTCCTTCACCGTTTTGAGAGCAGAGGTGATGAAATAATTTACACAAAGTAAAGTGCCTGCCTGGGTTCGAAACTACGACCTAAAATTTGTAAGTCTATCTTATTTTTAGGGTTCCACTCTGTCCGTCTGTCCGTCCGCACCTTAGCTCAGAGAATCTAAGTACTAGAAAGATTCGTTTGCGTAAAATTAAGCTTTAAGTTGCAAAGAACAATGGCAGGTGCCCATACATTTGGAGGACGTGGTAAGCACTCTGTTCCCTTCGCAAGGGGAACATACTCCCCCGCCCATGACTCCGCCTCTTGCGGTGCCCGATGCGGACCACAACGCCGACAACGACGACGATGCTCCGGAGGTGACCGAAGTAGAGTTGAGAGTGGCGGTACGTAGGCTTAATGCCAAAAATACCGCCCCAGGACCCGACGGCTTACCTGGCAAAGCCTGGGTCCTGGCCTTGGAGGCTCTCGGGCCTCGACTAAGAGGGCTCCTTAGCGCATGTTTGGAGAGGGGCCAGTTCCCACTTCGCTGGAAGACCGGGAAACTAGTCCTCATTAAGAAGCCGGGGCGCCCAGCGGACTCTCCGTCCGCTTACCGGCCCATAGTGCTGCTTGATGAGGTGGGCAAGCTCTTTGAAAGAGTTATTGCAGACCGCCTCGTCGGGCAGCTAGTGCGAGTGGGGCCGGATCTGGCAGAGAACCAGTTTGGCTTCCGCAGAGGGCGCTCTACGGTGGACGCCATCATGCGCGTGCGAGCCCTCACGACGGGGGATGCAGTGGCTCGGGGTGGGGTCATCTTGGCGGTGTCTCTAGACATCGCCAATGCCTTCAACACCCTGCCCTGGAGTTGCATCAGGGAGGCACTCCGGTATCACCGGGTGCCGCCCTACCTCTGTCGCGTGGTCGAGGCCTATTTGACGGACAGGGCCGTCATCTACCCCGGTCACCAGGGAGAGTGGAACCGGCGAGAGATGTCGTGCGGTGTCCCACAGGGATCGGTCTTGGGGCCGTATCTGTGGGACATCGGGTACGACTAGGTGCTGCGCGCAGACCTCCCTAGCGGCGTCAGCGTCATTTGCTACGCTGACGACACGCTGGTCCTGGCGCAGGGGAGGTCGCACCAGGTGGCGGCTGAATTAGCGACACGCGGGGTTGCGATAGTCGTTGAGAAGATCCGGCAATTGGGACTCGAGGTGGCCCTGCACAAGTCCGAGGCCATGTGTTTTCATGGTCCTCGGAACGCGCCACCGCCGGGCTCCCAAATAACGGTAGGAGGGGTTCACATCGGCGTCGGGTCGACGATGAAGTACCTGGGACTCGTCCTCGACAGCCGGTGGAATTTCGTGGAGCATTTCCGACGTTTGGCTCCCAGACTGGAGCGGGCCGGGGCTGCCCTCAAGCGACTCCTGCCCAATCTAGGGGGTCCAAATGCCTCCTGCCGGAGGCTCTATGCGGGGGTCGTGCGGTCCATGGCCCTTTATGGCGCACCGGTGTGGGCGCGTTCCTTGAGACGGCGACCATCCCGCTGGTTAAACGCGTCCCAAAGGGTCATGGCCATCCGGCTGGTCCGGGGATACCGCACGGTCTCCGGTGAAGCGGCGAGCCTCCTTGCCGGATTGCCGCCATGGGATCTGGAGGCAAAAGTCCTCGCGCACATTTGGGAGTGGCGCGAGGAGGCGAAACGCCGGGGCGAAACTCCGTTGCCGCGACAAATCGTGGCCCGGCGGACAGAGCTCCGGCAGGATCTCATGGCGTCATGGAGAGAACGACTATCGCAACCCAGTGCTGGGCACGCCACGATTGCGGCGATAAGGCCCCTCTTTGAGGAGTGGCTAGAGAGGCGCCACGGCGTCCTCACCTTCCGCCTGACGCAGGTCCTCACCGGACACGGCTGCTTCGGGAGGTTCCTGTTCAGGATAAGGCGGGAGGAAACGCCCGGGTGTCACCATTGTGTGGATCGCCCGGAGGACACGGTGGAGCATACGGTGGAGGTCTGCCCCGCTTGGGCGGAGCACCGCCGTGTCCTCGTGGAGGCGATCAGCGGTGGCGACCTCTCGCGTCCGGCCCTGGTTCAGGCCATGGTACGGAGCGAGAGCGCATGGGAAGCCGTCACCTTCTTCAGCGAAGCAGTAATGCTCGCAAAGGAGGAGGCGGAACGCGTGAGGGAGACACAACGGAGACGCCCTCACGCCCCTAGCCACCGCAGGAGACGCCCCGGGCGTCGGGAGTCGCAAGCCGATTTCCGGCCACCGTAGGCGCGGGCTTGCGGACGGCGAGTAATGGGTAGCTCGCCGTCCGATAAGGACCAGGCCCGAGTCAACGGCGCGTAGTGTTCCACGCGCGCCTCAAAGAGATGTCAGCAAAAGTTGACGGGGTCCGCTAGGGCCGATGCCTGTCAGGGTCGCGGATAAATTTGAAAGAGAGTTACCGTGGCCCTGGCAAAAGCAACTGAAGGAACACGGGTGGGTTTTAGTCAGTAAAAGTCTGACACGCCCTCCCGCTTCACCCAGAGCGGGAGAAGTCATTGGATGATTTCCCATACCAAAAAAAAAAAAAAAACAGGCATTTGGACCCCCTAGATTGGGCAGGAGTCGCTTGAGGGCAGCCCCGGCCCGCTCCAGTCTGGGAGCCAAACGTCGGAAATGCTCCACGAAATTCCACCGGCTGTCGAGGACGAGTCCCAGGTACTTCATCATCGACCCGACGCCGATGTGAACCCCTCCTACCGTTATTTGGGAGCCCGGCGTATACATTGTTTTAGCTGAGATTAAATTCGAAAGTCTTTAAATGAAAAATATCTGGTTTAACTCAGGGTGATGTTCTGAATTAGTTTGTGCAAGAATTTTTGTTCGAGAATGTAGAGAATAATAGATATTCAGTCATAAACTTTTGTAGGATATGTCTGGGTTACTTTTAATAATGTGTTTAATAGGTAATATTATTCAATTTCGTGGAAGTAAAAGGGGAATATCGCATTAGTATTTCCCATAACTAGTTATTTTAGCATGAAATGTGTAGTATACTCTTTGGATAGAGTATATTTATTTTAACTAAGTGACTTTGACGTGTATCAAAAGGTTGTCGTCAACAACTATGCTATATTTTTTTACGACTTGGGTACTAGTCTTTTTGCCAATCATTAATTGAAAGTATATTATATATTAGTATATTATAGTCTCGAGCCACATCCAGTTGCGCTTGTCCGTGTTGTATTTGTAACTGACGGTGACATGTTTACTTCAATGTTTGAACCAGTGTCGAACCAAAATATTGTTGTATTTTTTGTATACCCTCAAAATTTAATTTAATTAATTACCTACCTCTGTATTTACGCCCAACAATATTTAATCTACCTACTGTTATTTTTAATATTCACATGTAAGTGAATTATTGCATTCTTTTGTGAATAAAGATTTCTCAAACCTCAATAAAAATGATTAATTGACTTAAAATATAACATGGACATATTGAATATTAATTGTATTAAATATAAACTATAAATAAACTAACTGTAATACAAAAATTTAAGCAAATAAATTATTAATCAATAATTATTCATAATTTAACATGAACATAGAAAGGCACAAACATATTGGTAGATTTAACCAAATAAATGCAGATAGATAGGAAACGAATGACTGAAATTTTAATTATAAAGGAAAATATTAAGCGCTATTCCTCTCTCCTAGACACTTATCTGTATCTAGAATGTTGCTGTGCCCGACAGGGTCCATAATTGTTTCTGTAACTAATATTTTACCACCTGTATGTACATTATGGATGCAATAAATTTAATTTGAATTTGAATTTGAATTTGTAATTCATTTATTTCTTCTACACTACAATATTCTTACCTACCTGCAAGGAACATCTACACTTAGACATAAACTGTATTGTTAACTCATTTACTGCAATAAATACAATAATGATATTACTACTTGTCACTTAGCAGATAAAATATATAATGGCAACACTATGCTAAAGAAATGATCTGAACAATCAAATAACTTTTTATTTATTATGTTTTTTTTTATCTATTTTGGACCAGGCCTAATTATACTTTAAAAAACATAGACAATTAATAGAATGTCTTTCGTATATAACTCACTTTCAGACACTCAAATTTTAGTCAGCTAAAATTTCGCCATTGTTCTTTATGTTAGAGTCAAGTGTCCCCCCCCCTGCCAGCGAAATGGTTGCTCTTGGCTATGTGAAAAAATTCACAGCAGTAGTAAATATAACGAAATTAAAAGGAAAATTATCACGGATAACAAGGGTTTACTACAAGGGTAAACTTTTACGAGTAATAGTCGACCAACTTATAAAATGTACTTGGAACAGTAAAAATTTTGTACAAATGCCATTGAAAAATTACTTAAATAAAGTTGATAGCTATGTAAAACAGAGTAAATATAATGCTTACGAACCATGTAAAAATATAAAAAAATGAAATCATAACAGGCTTTACAAGTTTACGAGTAATAGTCGACCAACTTATAAAATGTACTTGGTACAGTAAAATTTTTGTACAAATGCCATTGAAAAATTACTTAAATAACGTTGTTAGATGTGTAAAACAGATAGTAAATATATGCTTATGAACCATGTAAAAATATGCAAAAATAAAATCATAACATCCTTAATAATAATGATTTCTAAATTAATAATGTTTAAGCTCGAATAACGCATTGGAGTGGCCGGAGTCGTTGGCAGTACCAGAACGTAGTCCATACGGCGCATGCGCGCGGTGGAGTCTATTTTGTGTTAGTGCAGAAGTATTTTCGACGTTTTGTAATTAAAACGTAAAAGTAAAGTCAAATTAGATTCGATTTTCAATCAAATTACTTATCGCAGATTAGAGGATTCACCTCTAATCTGCGGTATTAGAAGAGATTAGAGGTACGACGACACGATTACCGATACGATTTTTTTCTAATTCCGAAAGAGAAATAAACAAGGAGCGTGCACGCAAGGATCCAGGAACGAACTATACAATTCCCCGTGGTTCTAACGCGCGCTCGTATCGGCTCCTTTCGCAATTCGCACCTGCGGGATACTCAAATAGATAATATTTTTCCAACTTCAGTTGCGAAGTTGGATTTTATAACTCCTTCTTCAGTTACCAGTTAGTCCTTATTTAGTTTAAGTCAAGAGTGAATAAATTACATCTAGGCAAGCGTGCTTCACCGTAGACCACATCATAGCTTACCACCAGGCGAGATAGTTCTCGCCTGGTGGTAAGCGATGATGTGGGCTAGGTCAAACGCGAGAATATAGATTAAAAAAATCCTATGTGGGCCCGTTTTTAGACTTTGTGAGCCGCTGAAACCGTTCTAATGTTCATGTAACAATAACAAAACCCTCTTTTTCGTCCGCATTATTTTGCAACTTCGGAACCCAATTACTGCGCGTGGCCCGACACGCACTTGGCCGGTTTTTTTAATACATTGTACGGTTGTGCCGAGATTATCAAAATATTGTTTTCAGACATTTTAAACGCGTCACCTATATATAACTCCAAAAACGAAAAGAATGTTTCGGAATCGCTTCAACACTCAAAATGCTCACACTTTTTTCTAAAAAACCGGCTAAGTGCGAGTCTAACTCGCGCACGAAGGGTTCCGTACCATTTTTGCAAAAAACGGCAAAGAAATCACGTTTGTTGTATGGGAGCCCCACTTAAATATTAATTTTATTCTGTTTTTAGTATTTGTTGTTATAGCGGCAACATAAATACATCATTTGTGAAAATTTTAACTGTCTAACTATCACGGTTCATGAGATACAGCCTGGAAACCGACGGACAGATTGACAGACAGACAGACGGACCGCGGAGTCATAGTAATAGGGTCCCCTTTTTACCCTTTGGGTACAGAACCCTAAAAAATTATTTATTCTCATATAGTTGATGATAGACCAATGTTCACTTGAAAACATAATATTCAGACGGTTGCAGCTGGTTTTTTTTTCCTCATTTTTAATTCTCAAATGGTCTTCTGGGTACGTGTGGGCGCGTGTGTAACAGTTAATAATGTTTCATCTGACCGTTGAACGATAGCATTAAACGGTCAGACGAAACACTATTTTTGTAATCAGAATAACCAAATCTATCGATTGTATCCGGTTTTGGCCGTAAAACGATTAGAAACATCTTGATCATGAGCGCTCGTACGATTATCTCTGTTAGACAGGTAAACAAGTTAAAACATGAAGTAAGTTATCTGAGAATTAGTCCGGTGTTAGAGCTTCCTTTGTGGTTGTCATGGTCCTCTAGACAAATTGTCATACTATCAGCGGTATCTAAAGACTGTCAGAATTGTAAATGTCTGTTATATTTGCCACGAGAAATTTTAGTAGTATAAGTTAATCCTACCTATACAATTTGGACTTTGGACAGAATATCACTTTGTGTAGACCATCTGTCTCATCAAAGAATAGCTTCATAAGAAACTGGACGATTTTTATTTATCTTTGTTAATAAATATGCTGGATTAATATTGGGACTTCTGTAACAAGTGATTGTGTTCGTAGTGTCAGTATCGTACTGGAGCCGGCACTTGTGACGTCACAGATCCCGACCTTGTGAGATTTAATCGCGACTTTTTAATTTTAGTTGTTAACGAGTTTCAGCGAATTACTCACGGCTTGGTGAAGAGTTTCAACTTGCTTTGATATTGTAGTTGATGGGTGGTTAGCCTTGTTCATTAATATTCATGCTTTCATTAATTCTCTAAGGCGATCGGGTTATAAAATGACCAAGCGTTTTTTACTTGAAAGTTCTTTAATGTTTAAATTTATATACTAGACATACTGCACACTTCCAAGTTTTTCAAAATTGTTTATTTAGTATTTACAACGATTGAAAAGACAACAAATCCACAGAGTGGCGGTATTTCCCAAGTTCTGCTGTAAAATATTTTCGCGTATAATCCGGGGTTTAAATCATCACGCCGGGGTAAATAAGCCTTGTATTATTCATCCGCGACATATCGACACTGATAAATTGATGGGATAATCGTCGCATAGTCGCACTGTCACAATGTCACACTGTCGCAATGTCGCACTGTCAACACCGACTTCAGTCTCGCTGACAGCCAACACAGAATTATTAAAGACAAACGGAATCCATGTTGGCATCATCGATTGTTGGAATTGGGGTCGATTCTTGTTTATTCAGGGAGATTAAATAGAGTCGTTTAAAGCAGACTGAATATACAAAGTTATTAAAATCACTTGTCTAGGAAAACTTAAGCCGCCTACGTTACGAGCCGCGATAAAAAGCTGTTCCAGCTCGCTTTTAGGTTTCAGGCCACGTACCGGAGGCACTTGCTTAATTGCACTTTTATGCTGTCTATCATCCAATTTTTCAGATTTTTTATTTTCAATATGATATTAATTTCTATAACCACAAAATTATTAGAATTAAAATTTGCTTACAACTTGTCACTGTAGTTTATTGCCTCTGTAATAATGTATCCAGTAAAACATTTCGAGAGCATTCAGTTATATACGTTATCAGTTAATAATGTGGTTATTTTCAAGTTGCATAATTAAATGGCTAACCCATTTTTGTAACTCGTTTTCTACTCGTACCTATAGTCTCATAACCAGCCATTGCAGTAAACACATAGGTGACCCGTTACCATCATCAACATTCATCATTTTTATCGATAACTTAAGTCTTTATTTGCGTAAATCAGTTTTATTTTCCCCAACATCTGAAGGCCTACACCATCTCCACAATCCACCCGAATACTATGAAAGTGTCTTATGTGAAGTGGGCCGCTGCGCTGGATGCGTCCGCCTGACACTAAATAACTGCACACAAACTGTACAAAGATATTGGTGGCGCTTGCACTCGGATCCCGGCCCAGTGTGGACGATTGACGAGCGGAAGCGATTATGTGCGAGCTGATTGCTGGGAGATTGAATACGTGGGTTCTTTGGGGTAGAGAAACATTGATAAACATATTCATAACCAGCCATTGCAGTAAACACATAGGTGACCCGTTACCATCATCAACATTCATCATTTTTATCGATAACTTAAGTCTTTATTTGCGTAAATCAGTTTTATTTTCCCCAACATCTGAAGGCCTACACCATCTCCACAATCCTCCCGAATACTATGAAAGTGTCTTATGTGAAGTGGGCCGCTGCGCTGGATGCGTCCGCCTGACACTAAATAACTGCACACAAACTGTACAAAGATATTGGTGGCGCTTGCACTCGGATCCCGGCCCAGTGTGGACGATTGACGAGTGGAAGCGATTATGTGCGAGCTGATTGCTGGGAGATTGAATACGTGGGTTCTTTGGGGTAGAGAAACATTGATAAACATATGTTGTGCTGATGGTTTCAGTCAACATTTTGTAAAAAAATACTTAAGTTCCAATTCAAAGGCACGTAGTTATAATTATGTTTGGGTTTTCTCAGTATAAAACCTAGGTATAAGTATTTTCAGCCAACTTGCCAAAAAGGAGGAGGTTCTATGTTCGACTTCATGCTTTTTAGGGTTCCGAAGTCAACATGGAACCCTTATAGTTTCGCTCTGTCCGTCTGTCCGTCCGCAGCTTAGCTCAGAGAATCTTAGTACTAGAAATCTGTAATTTAGCATGGATATACATATTAATAATTCCGACAAAGTGGTAACATAAAACCAAGAAAAAAAAAAATGTCGATCCTAGACATAAAGTGGGGATGTTTTTTTTTTCTCGTCTATCCCATGGTGTGAGGTATCGTTGGATAGGCCATTCAAAAATATTATGGGTTTGATAAAACCATTTTTCGATTCAGAGAACTGTTTGCGTAAAATTAAGCTTTAAATTGCAGATTTAAGTTAGAGTCAAGTGTGCAGGGGTGGGCTGCCAGCATAGATATAATAAACAATCTATGGCTGCCAGCGAAATGGTTTCTCTTGGCTATGTGAAAAAATTCACGGCAGTAGTAAATATAACGAAATTAAAAGAACAGCTATCACAGATAAGTAGGCTTTACAAGATTACGAGCACTAGTCGACCAACTTATAAAACAACTTATAAAAAAAAATTGTACAAATGCCATTGATTACTAAAATAACGTTTTTAACTGTGTAAAACAGAGTAAATATATGCTTATGAACCTTGTAAAATATACAAAAATAAAATCATAACAGACTTTACAAGTTTACGAGTAATAGTCGACCAACTTACAAAATTTACTTGGCACAGTAAAATTGTTGTACAAATGCCATTGATAAATTACTTAAATAACATTGTTAGCTGTGTAAAACAGATAGTAATTTTTTTTTTATTGCTTATGAACCATGTAAAAATATACAAAAATAAAATCATAACATCCTTATTAATAATGATTTCTAAATTAATAAAGCTCGAATAACGCATTAGAGTGGCCAGAGTGGAGTCGTTGGCAGTACCGGTCCGTAGTCCATACAGCGCATGCGCGCGTCGGAGTCTATTTTGTGTTGGTGCAGAAGTATTTTCAACGTTTAGTGATCCAAAGTCAAATTAGATTCCATTGTCAAGCAAATTACTTATTATATTTTGTTTGTATATCGACAAAAGAAAATAAGTAATTTCTATAAAGTCAATATTCGACCCGACTACATCACTAATTGAGTAGGGTAAAACATTCCAGAATGAAATAGTGAATACCGCAGATTAGAGGTGAATACATACGATTTTTTTCAAATTCCGAAAGAGAAATAAACAAAGAGCGTGCGCGCAAGGATCCAGGAACGAACCATACCATTCCCCGTGGCTCTAACGCGCGCTCGTATCGGCTCCTTTCACAATTCGCACCCCAGTGGTACTCAAATAGATAATATTTTTCTAACTTCAGTTGCGAAGTTGGATTTTATAACTCCTTCTTCAGTTACCAGTTAGTCCTTCTTTAGTTTAGGTCAAGATTGAATAGGTTACTTCTAGGCAAGCGTGCTTCAACGTAGATAACATCATCGCTTACCATCAGGTGAGATAGTGGTAGATGGATAGATTAAATGGTGTCAACATATAGATTAAAAAAACTTCATCCTGTGTGGGCCCGTTTTTAGACGTTGTGTGCCGCTGAAACCGTTTTAATGTTCATTTAAAAACAACAAAACCCTCTTCTTAGTCCGCATTATTATGCAACTTCGGAACCCTATTACTGTGCGTGATCCGACACGCACTTGGCCGACTTTTTTTGTATTTTCACCGATATCTCCGTCAATTGTGGACCGAACTTGCGGCGAGCAATCATCCGCGAAACCGTCGCTGCTGACCGTCAACAGGGTCCTCTGGGGAGTACTCCCCATCACCGGCGCACTAGAACACATTGCACACCGTGACCACCCCAGGGACAAAACCAGCACATGAGTGCCAGACGATACCGTGTGTGGCACCCTTGGTCCCCCTGTGATAAGTCAGGTCATTAATCCCGCCGCCTACTACTTTTCAGCCGTAGGGGATAGGAAGAGCTACCAACGCGGTGGCGACTCTATCCAGACCGCGGCAGGTAGGGAAAGGGACGCACCGCAATACTGGCACTCTTCTACCACCACGGCGTCAAACCCTCAGCCGCGATTGTGCATTGATAACTTTGCACATAATCTTCGCAAAGGATGGACAACTAAAATTATTGATCTTATGTTGTCAGATCACACATCACAAATACTTAAAGTGCCAATAAATAAAACTTGTCGCCTAAAATCTTGGAAATCAATTAAAAAGGACTACTCCAAAGAGAACCTTGAAAAATTCAAATCTTGCATACAAAAGTTATCCTTTAAAGAAATATATGAAACCAATGATGTTAATGTAGCCTATAAAGGTTTTTATAACCTTTTCTCATTGTTTTATAATCTTTGCTTTCCAGATAAAATAATTACGATTAGCAGTAATAAACAGGTCAAATGGATATCGCGTGGCATTAAATCCTGTAGTAAAAACCAAAGACGTTTGTTATGGGCTTACAGACTACACCCCACAAATAAAACAAAAAATAACTTTAAAAGTTACAATAAACGGTACAAAAAAATTATTAAATTAACGCAAAAAGCGCAAAATGATTACTTCATTAGAAATTCACAAAACAAATCTAAAGCAACTTGGCAAATAGTTAATAGGTCTAAAAATAATCTACCTAAAGAACAAATAATGACTATTAAAAACAAAAATTTGACATATACAAATCCGAATGACATAGTAAATGCATTTAATGATTATTTTATTGATGACATTGAGAGTAATATAATTAATGACATTAAATTAAATAATAAGCCAAGTAACCTGACAACGCAATCACTATTTATGCAGCCTGTTCTAAACTCAGATATTATTTCAGCCACAAAAACTCTTAGAAATACTAGTACTGTAGGGTTTGACGGTATATCCACAAAAGTAATTAAATTTGTTATTGAGATCATAGCACCTGTGTTAGCACACCTTATTAACTTAAGTATTACCGAAGGCACGTATCCAGAAGACCTAAAAAAGGTTATAATAAAGCCACTTCACAAAAAGGAAGACAAAATAAATATAAAAAATTACCGACCAATAGCCAAAATACCCGTTTTTTCAAAAATTTATGAAAAAGTCATTCATAACTCAATATACCAATATTTTACCAAATTTAACATCTTATGCAAAGAACAAAATGGTTTTCGAAAAAATAAGACAATTAACATGGCTATATTTGACTTTTTAAATAATGTTATGTCTGCAGTTGATGAAAAGACTCCCATCTGCGCTATTTACACAGACATGACTAAAGCCTTTGACTATGTGGATCACAAAATACTATTAGATAAATTAAACAGTTATGGCATCAGAGGTAACATATTAAGATTACTGGAATCATATCTATGCAACAGATTGCAATGTTCTGAAATCACAAGAGTGTGCACAAAGACAAAAGTAGAACGAACATATCTGTCAAAATTCAGGACTGTAAAATATGGAGTGCCGCAAGGAAGCGTGCTTGGGCCACCACTCTTTCTCATTTACATTAATGATTTGCCACAAGTGACACAACAACAAATGATTTTGTTTGCAGATGATAGCACTGCCATAGTAAAATGCAAAAATTTAAATACCTATCAATTTGAAATTAACAATACACTTACTGACATTATTAATTGGCTAAATATGAATAATTTATTAATTAACCTTAAAAAAATTAAAGTAATGCATTTTCACCAAAAAATAAATTGTTTTTTGATTGGTCAACCTTTTGAACTGTCAACATCTGCTCCGTGTAATATATTGTTTAAAAATAGTAAATATACAGTTAAGAACCAAACGATCAGTAAAAGATCACAATAATAGTGATCGATGGACATTGGAAGGAAAATCATATAATTTATCAACTAGCAAGAGCTTGTTTGACTGGAAGAAATTGATTAAAGCATTAAGTCTGTGATTGTACCTTTGTGCATGAAGTTATAAATAAATAAACAGAGTTGTGAAAGCTAGTGCATTCGTAAAAGAAGGTCTATTTTTCTGGAAGCATTTCAACTTCAGCTATTGACCCTGAAAAGAAACCAATTAACACGACGCGACGCCCCGCGCGTTGCCATGGCGACAGTTGCGAAGGGTGTAGGCCTCCTGCGTCCCGCAGCCGTCATAAAAGACAGTTTCTGTGACATTTATCGGTGACAATTTGATATTTCTGTTTGTGTTTTTCTTTTATGTTTTTTAAGTAACATTACAGTGTGTATTTTTTTTTTTTTTTTTTTTTTTTTTACTATGTATAGGCCTGTGTTTGACCACAATCTCACCGTGGTCAGTGATGATGTGGCCGATGGTGGTAAGCACACAAAGCCTAGAAGGGAACTGGCTCTCAAGTGCTGCTGTCGGAACACACCGGAAGGTGCTTGGCGACAGATTTTCAACTTGAGGGTGGTTGCCAGCCAGGCGGGTACTACAAAGTACCCTACCACCGTGCTATGGTTTCCTCACGATGTTTTTCCTTCACCGAAAGCTCAAGCTCATTGTAGGATTCGAACCCGCGACCTTCGTCTCGGTATCCGACGTCACTACCACTGAGCTATCATCGCCTCAAAATATGTGTATAGTTTTATATTAGGGTAAGTTTTACTTTTATATTAATGAGCAATGCAGACTGTAGCGAGGCCGGAACCTGTAGCAGTCAACCTGCCACATCCGTTGATGTTCAGCTGGTGAGATGTCCCCATTGCTCACAGGCACGCTTTTTTAAGGGCGAACGGGGACTTAGGATACACTATGGGAAGGTACATAAACCACATAGTGTACCTTTGTGCCCTCCAGCCACCTCCCAACCTTTGGAACAAACCCTTTGGAAAACGCTGTCAAAATTAAAAAATTCTACACCTGTTTTAAAGAGGATTCCCCGGGGTGCAAGACGGTCTGTCGCACTAAGTTTGGCACGTTGCGTCCGTCTTGCAACCCAGGAGAACTCACAAAGTGCCTGGGAGGAATTGCTCACCTTCCCTTACAGGATTCTGCATGTCCAGAAAAATTTGGCTACAAAAAAAACTTTAACAACTCAAATTAAAGACAATTGCAACGATTCGGCCTTTATTTTAGATTCAAATTTACCAGCATTTAACCACCCTTCCCAGAAAGGCGTGTGTTCACATGTGGAATCCAAATTAAGTGAAGGTGACATTAGGGGAGCGGCCAGGCTGTTGTTCAGCAGTGATGTGGTGGCGCCTTACTCTCCAGAAACAATTTCAGCCTTGGAGAGTAAACATCCAGCGCCTGCGGATGATCTTACCTTTCCCGACCCACCCGAAACTCCAGATCTCAATTCATCCTTTTACCAAATTTCAGCTCCCCAGTTGATTGCAGCTGTGAGCTCCTTCAGAAATGGTTCCGCCGGCGGCCTCGACGGCCTGACTCCTCAACATTTAAAGGATCTTTTAAGTTCAGGCGCCGGGGACGCTGGTGAGACTCTTTTGAAGGAGCTTGCGGCTCTAATCAACCTAATGCTCTCCGGCGGTATAAACGATGCCGTCGTCGATGTCTTGTACGGGGCCAACTTATGTGCCCTGCGCAAGAGGGACGGCGGCATTCGTCCTATTGCCGTCGGATGTACCTACAGGCGTATGGCAGCCAAAATTTGCTGCAAACTCTACGGCCAAAGACTCACTAATAAGTTCCAGCCCCTGCAGCTTGGCTTTGGCTGTAGAGGAGGCTGTGAGGCTGCTGTACATGCCCTTTCAACTTATTTAAATTCTGACAAGGGTGAGGTTATCCTCAAGGTTGACGTTAAGAACGCTTTTAATTCTGTTAACAGGGACACTTTGTTGGCGGAGGCAAAAAAGGAACTACCTGAAATTTTCGGTTTTATTTGGCAGTGCTACAGGCACCCTTCTAAATTATTATATAAAGAAAATCTTTTGGAATCTGCAGTAGGATGCCAACAAGGTGACCCTCTCGGGCCAGTCATTTTCAGTTTGGCTATTCATCCTATCATCAAACAATTAAATTCAAAATTTAACGTCTGGTATCTAGATGATGGCACACTAGGCGGTGACGTAGATACAGTTTTGAAAGATTTTCTATTCCTGAAACAGCAATTCCACTCCATTGGCCTAGAGCTCAACCACTCCAAATGCGAAATTTTCATCTGTGACAATACTGACAGACCATCGACCCTTCAAAAATTCAATACAATAGCACCAGAGATCAAAATTGTAGAAAGAAGTTCACTGCACCTCCTAGGTTCCCCAATTTTGGAAGATAGTTTTTCTTCATTCATTGACGCCAAAATAACACATTTCAACGATATTTCGGACAGACTCTCTAAAATTAATGTACATTCGGCTATCACCCTCATTCGTTATTGTTGTTTTGGTCCAAATTTCATGTACTTTCTTCGCGCTGCGCCATTATGGAAGCATTCACAAATTCTCTTGGACAAAATTGACCAGATTATTCGTTGCACGCTATCATCTATCCTAAATGTGGCCCTGGATGACCGAGCGTGGCTGCAAGCCACTCTACCCATTCGCTTCGGTGGGCTCGGCATCCGCAAAATTTCTAGTTTAAGCCTTTTTTTTTTTTTTTTTTTTTTTTTTTTTTTTGTTTTCGGGGGGAAACCTTCAAAAGGCGCCTGGACTTTTGGGGAAAAAAGACCAGGGAGTGTGGGATTTTTACCTCACTAAAACCACCCCGGTGATCACCATCTGCACCTGAAAGGGGCCCCGTCACCTCTTAAAAGACCAACCCGGAGCCCCTTCTGTGCAACGCCTGTTAGGGCACATCCCTGGGGAGGCTGAAAGAAGTGCCTCCCCTGAGCCTCGCTGTGCACGGCAGCACGTGATCACTGTGCTGCCGTCCTTCCCGAAGTCACCTGGTGGGCGGACAGAGTCCCCAATCTGACCACCTGCGACCCCGGAGTCCCGCTTGCTTATTACGCAGGCGGGGTTTCAGTGTTTTAGGCATCGAGGAGGCGGTTGCCTCCCCGACGCCTTCTTCTTCGAGCGGGATCGGCCCTCTCACGATTCCGCTCGGCGGCCTCCTTCTGGGCCATCACAGTCTCACAAAAGGAGGCCATTTCCCTCCAATTTTCTGTCTCTGCCAGCATGGCCCCCACAGCTGCTGGCAGAGACAGGTCTCGCCCGATCCTGGCGACCAAGACCTGCCGCTCAGAGGCCCACGCTGGACACTCCTCGAGCGTGTGCTGTGCAGAATCAAGGTCGCCTCCACAATGGTGGCAATTTGCCGTGGTCTCTCGCCCAATCTTATTCAGGTACTCACCGAAGCAACCGTGTCCGGTCAGTACCTGAGTGAGCCTGTAGGAGATGCGCTCCTCTCTTTTCAGCCAGGCTTCGAAGTGCGGCAGGATGGCTTCGACAACGCGCTTGCACGAAAATTGCGGCTGCTGTAGCCGTTCTCGCCACCGCTCGAGCGCGTGTCGCCGTTCCTGCCGCCTCAGCCTTACTATAGCGATCCCCGGCACGCTGTCACCATTCCGGCGAATGGCACGAATCCGGTTATAAACCCTCGCATCCATATCCGCCAGAATGTCAAGCGGAGGAAAGCGTGCCAGGAGAGTTGCCGCCTCAAAGGATACCGTTCGGTATCCTCGTGCGATACGAATGGCCATTTTTCGCTGCAGGCTATTAATTTTAGTCCTGCAACGTCGGACACCTGACAGTCTGCTTGACCAAACAGGCGCCCCATAAAGGACCATCGATCGCACGACACCAGCGTAGAGACGGCGAACTTCTTCCCGAGGTCCCCCGAGGTTGGGCAGCAGTCTGTGCAAAGCACCCACTGCCTTTTCAACGCGGGGGACCAGTCGCTCAAAGTGCTCTTCGAAGCCCCACCGACCGTCCAAGGTTAGGCCAAGATACTTAATGTATCGGCCCACCTGGACTTGCGCATCTCCAACAGTCACTGACGAGCTGGGTGGCTCTCTGCTCCTCGGCAGTTTATGGAACCACAGCGCCTCAGTTTTCTGAGGCGCTATCTCCAAACCCAGCTCGCGGATCGATGCCACGACTTTTGCCACCCCAAGTTCTGAAAGCTGGATGGTCTCATCAAAAGTATCCCCGCCGGCTAACACCAGGGTGTCGTCTGCATAGCAAACGACATTAACGCCGACGGGGAGTTCAACACGCAGGACTACGTCGTATGCGAGATCCCACAAGGGAGGACCTAAAACCGACCCTTGCGGAACCCCACACGTAATCTCCCTCCGATGTACGCTACCATCCCGACCCACATAGCGAATGTGCCGGTCGCGTAGGTAAGCCCCGATGATGCACTGCAGGTAAGGGGGCACTCTGTGATGTACTAGTGCCGCCCTTATTGCATCCCAAGGCAGGGAGTTAAAAGCATTGACGATGTCCAAACTTACCGCCAACGCCACCCCACCCCGGGACACCACCTGTTCCGACAGCGAGCGGACGCGTAGGATTGCGTCCACTGTAGAACGCTGCTGCCGGAAACCATACTGGCAATCAGCCAGGTCGGGACCTACTCGCGACAGGTGCCCGACGAGTCTATCGGCAATTATTCTTTCGAATAACTTGGAAACCTCGTCGAGCAGGCAAATGGGACGGTATGCAGAGGGAGACTCCGAGTCTCTGCCCGCTTTCCTCAACAATACCAAACCAGCCTCCTTCCATTCGGTGGGGAACACGCCCGCACGGAGGCAACTGTTAAACAGCTGTCTCAGGCGGTCCCCCAGAGGAGCCATAGCCAGAACCCACGCTCGGCCAGGGATGCCATCCGGGCCTGGCGCGGTGTTACGGGCCCCCATACGACCAACGGCACGGTTCAGCTCACTTTCAGATACCACCAACTCATCAGTCCAGTCCGAAGGGGCTAGGAGTGACGGGGGACTTTCCCTAGCTACTGGAAAGAGCGTGTTTACCACTCTTTCCAGCAGTCCTGGATCCATGGTTTCCGTAATGGGGGGGACCCATGGACGTAGTTTGGCCATTACCATCTTATAAGGTCGCCCCCATGGATCCCTGTCCAGTCCCTCCAAAAGCTCCCTCCAGGATCTTGACTTGGCATCCGAAATGGCGTGTTGGAGTGCCATGGTCGCCTCTCGATACGCTCTGTAGGTTCTGGCTATTTCCTCGTCCGTAGATCTTGGCTGTCTTCTGCGCCGGGTGCGTTGATACTGGCGTCGAGACCTAAGACAGAAAACGCGCAGCTGCGCGATTTCTTCCGACCACCAGTAAGTCGCACCCGGACGCTGGCTGCACTTGACCCGGGGCATGGAAGCGTCACATATCGACGTCATCGTGTCCCGAAACCAAGCCGCTTCTTCCTCTGGATCGGGCGAGATCCCCTGGGTATGATCAACCTCCGGCCACGCCACGACGTTAGCAGCTGCAATGAGCATGTCTCGATTGAGCCGCTTAAGGGCCCAACGTCGTGCCGGTGGGTTAAAATCTGGACGGATCGGGCTATCGGAGGGGCGCAGTGTCACATCGAAGATGATATGGCGATGGTCAGAAAGCGTGACCATCTCCTCCGCTACCCTCCATTCCGATACCATGCGGGCAACAGAAGGAGTCGCCCATGAGAGATCCACAATCGACTCCCCCTGCCACCTAACGCATGTGGAGACGGACCCCCGATTTAAAAGTCGGAGGTCTAGCGATACCGCCCAGTCTTGTACCACGTGTCCCCTTGGCGTGTCCCGAGTGTTTCCCCAAGCTCTGGAGTGAGCGTTGAAGTCACCCAGGACAAGTACCGGACGGGGTGAGCATTTGTATCGAATGCAGTTCGCAACCCCGTCCAGATATCCCTCAAATTCAGCGAGGGAAATGTTGGGAGACACGTAGCAGCCCACTACGGCCAGAGGTCCCCATTCCACTGCAACAAATCCCTGCCCGCTACCCAGTAGGGAGCAGTGAAGCCGTCCGCCTCCACCAGCCCAGTAAACGGCAACAGAGTCCACAGTGTCTCGAAACCAGCGAGGATGGTCCCGAAGGCCATAGGGCTCTGCTACCACCGCCAAGGCAACTGAACACTCCGCAACAGTTTGCAGAAAAAGGTTCTGCGCGTTGCGGCAGTGGTTCAGGTTGCACTGGAGGACCTTTAGGGCTGGGAAGGCGAGGTGTCCATGACCTCCGCAGGGCCCGCACTCAGTGGTGCCGGCGCCGATTCATGTGTCGCAGCGGGAGCGAGCAAAGCCCGTTTCTTGCGTGGAGCGCATTTCTTGCCTCCCAGCCGGTGATCCGACGGAAGGCCCTGGTCCGCACATAGCGGACACCGCAAGGTTGATGACTTGCACTCCCTCGCTTTGTGTGCTCCCCCACAAGCATAGCACAGGGTGCTCCGATCAACCACACTCGTGCACTGGCTACGGACGTGCCCGGGCTCGAGGCAACGGAAGCACATCATACGACGTGCCCCCAAAACCTGAACCCTTACCGATGTCCACCCTAAACGCATGCGATTTTCAGATGCCAACTTCTTTATTGCCGCCAGTGGAGCACGGACCCAGACGTGCCCAAGAGAAGCAGGTGGACGACGTATTTCACCCACTTTCACATCTTCGGTAGAACAGCCGCCCACTTCGGCAATTGCAGCTGCCACTTCCTCCAACGTGACTGCATCGTCGAGATCCATGATCCTTGCCTCGGCTCTTTTTGTTGGACGTGAAATCTTCACGTCGAATTCGGCAAGGACCTCCCGCATACGGCTGGCGAGACTGTCAGCCTTGTTGGAGGACTCGGCGCCCGCGACTGTCATAATAATGCCACCATCAGCTGCCCTCTTTTGGCCTACGGTATCAATGCCGACATCGGCCAAACGGATTCGCTGCCTCATCGCAAACATGACATCTCCGAGTTTGACATTTGACCCTTCTTTTATCGACACCGTTATAGCAGCCGTGGTGGGAACCCTAGGCAGCTTCACCGGTTGCTTTTTGCTCTTTGTAGGACTAGACGATGGCACGGTGGCAGATGGGGAACTTGGCTTCACACTGGATTGGGGTGTCTTTAACTTTGCCTTCCTCCCCACCACAGTAGACCAGATCTCCGACTCAGTCCTTAACGCCTGCGAGGCCTGAGAAGGCGCCGCAGGCACAGCAGGCAGTTCCAGCACCGGAGCCACCTCTTTACTCTTTCTCTTGCCCTTCCTCTTCTTCTTTGCAGAGTGAAGCATCTGGCATGGATCGGCGATCGCCTGCTCTTGAGCAGCCGATGATGAAACCTTCCTAGAGTCGGCAGCGAGTGGTGGACGCAAGGGCTTCTCCGGAGGCAACCTCCTCTCTAAGGCCGCCAATTTGGCATCTACCATGCCCCCAATCTCCAGAGCTATGGATCGCCGAAACTGTGCCTCTAACTCCTCTGACCGAAAAGACCCAGCTACCTCATTGGCCCGACTTGGTCCCGTCGATGAAGCTACAATGGGGCTACCTGTTAATTCACCCTGGCGACCTAGAAGGCTGACCTCCGCTGTCAGCTTCTCGACCTGTGCGGACAGACTTGAAAGCTGAATCTTCAAGTCCGCATTTTCCGTCTCTAGCCTTTTGACGTTGACCTCAACAACTGACCGCGAGGCCAACTCGGCTACCGCAGCCTGTACTGTGACTGCCGCCAGTTTAAGGCTGTGGACAAAATCCCCTTTGAGGTTGCGCGATTCGTTCGCAACCTCCTCTATAGCCTTCAGACTGTTCATAATGCAGCCGCTAAGCTCTACTGTTGGTTGCGCCTGCATTGTCTTGGCCAACATCTCTGGGTTTGGTAGGCTCTGATTTACCGTTGCCCGAGTTTTCGCCTGCTTAGCTGGCGGGCTCGCTGGCTCAGAGTCTCCGCCCTGCTCTCGACCGTCGGTCAGCGGCTTGCTAAGTGTTAGCGACTTAGCTGACTTCTTTTTAGCCGTGAACGGCTGTGCGCGCTTGCGAGTGCGGGATCGAGTCGATCTAGTTGACGACTCAGAGGCATGCGACATCTGCGAGCAAGAAGACTCGCAGGAGTCACTGGCCACCTCATCGGCAGCCGGGGTAGCCGGGCGCACGAATTGTGCCCGCTTTTTAACTTTCGGTGCCACGGACGTGCTGGAAGTTAATCCCAGCGACTCCGCTTCACCGGTACGTGAGCCTACTTGACTCACACTCTCCTCCTCCACCAATACGATTGATTCGCCTTTTTTTTTGTTTGTAGTTGTTTCAGAATCCATGTGTTTTGCTTATATAAATTCACCGTTAGAGCTCTCCACCCACCACGGAGCCCTCAGTCGGGGACGTCACTCGTTCCACGAGCAACGCCAGAGCTACTCCTTCGGTATAGGGTCAGTCTAGTAAGAAGTTGACGAGCCCGCACGCGACGGAAGATCACGGGACAACCAATCCCGAGATCCCATGCCACGCCGGCTGCCCCCCCTCACTAAACCGACCCTCGCATGACAGCCCGCTTACGGAATGCCTCAGCCGATTGATCGTGGGTAGCTACCCCACGACCTCCCGTGTGAGAGGAAATCCGGACCAAAGTGGTGTGTTGTGTGCAACCTGCTCCACTCAACCACCAGGATTCCTTCATCCCTCCGTACGGGTCCCCGCGCACGGCACAAACACGCGGGAGGTCATTACTATCCACCATCTGCTCTTGTTTGATGGTGGACACCCAGGGGCATGACCTCGCCACCCCTGCGATAGTTCGCCTGGTGATTTTTGTTACGTCTAATTCTTAAGGAATTAGACCAATAACAGGGTGGCAACCTCGAGAAGGAAAATCACCACACTTGCCTTGAGGATCTACACGACCGTAGCGCTCTCCCTCAAGACCACGCCACCTTGCCGCCTCTGAGGGAGGAAGCAAGGTAGGCCTGTATCTACGCTACCAAGCAAGCCTGTCGTTGTGCAACCGCAAAAGCGTACATACAGAGCCCTCCCCAATACAGAGCCCTCCCCTCTAGTTTAAGCCTACCGGCGTTCCTGTCTTCGGTCCACAGCACTGACAAGTTAACCAGAAAAATCTTGTTGCCATCACTGGTTAACTGTGAAGTGCCGTACTCGACCGATGCAGTGAATGCGTGGAAAGTGGTTTGCCCGAATACAGCGTTGCCCGAGACCCCTTTTTCCCAGAGACAGTGGGATGAGCCGCTCTGCAGGTTGGTACGGAATAAACTTATAGATACGTCCACCAATACTGCTGAGCGTGCCCGCCTGCTGGCTGTGGGAGAATGGGAGTCGGGCCTCTGGCTACAGGCACTACCGTCACCCAACATAGGTACTATGTTGAGTGACAACACCTTCCGGATCGCTACATGTCTGCGTTTAGGGGCTCCCAGCGGAGCTCCACATCGTTGTCAATGTGGTGAAGCAGTCGACCGCCTCGGACACCATGGTCTATCTTGCAGTAGGAGCGCTGGTCGGTTAGCGCGGCACGCCAGCATTAATGATATCATACGTCGGGCTCTTGTCACCGCCGGGGTGCCAGCTGTTTTAGAACCCAATGGCTTGGCGCGCGACGATGGTAAGAGACCAGACGGGATGACCATAATGCCTTGGAAGGTGGGTAGGCCTTTGGTGTGGGATGCAACATGTGTCGACACCCTTGCGCCATCCCATCTTCTTAGCACGGCGGGCTGTGCTGGGGCAGCTGCTGCTGGTGCAGAAAACCTCAAACGGCGTAAATACAATAACCTTATTGGAAGTTATATATTTGAGCCGTTTGGGGTTGAAACATTAGGTCCATGGGGTCCGAGTGCTCTTCGAGTATTTCGAGACGTAAGCAAACGGCTAATCGACTCTTCACGTGACCAGAGGGATGGGCTTTTCCTTGGCCAGAGAATCAGCATTGCCATCCAACGTGACAATGCTGCCAGCGTTCTGGGCACTTTTCACGTTGACAGCGATGTGGACGAATTTTTTGACGCCCTATGACCCCTGCCCTTTTATACGCGTTCGTAGTTTTATTTTATTTTTATTTAACTGTATATATAGGTAGTTATTGTTATTTAAGTATTTAATAGCATGTAAATTTTAATTGAAATAAACTCCTTTACCAAAAAATAAATACACCAAAAATATGTGTTAACTATAACGATAACGAAATAGAAGAGGTAAAAGAAACTGTGTTTTTAGGTATCCATATTGACAACCATCTTAATTGGAAAGCACATATAGAACAATTATGTAAAAAAATAAATAAATCTGCCTACGCACTCTTCCAACTATCGAAAAAAGTAAACAGAGAAGCGTTACTGGTTGCCTATCACGGTCTAGTAGCTTCGATTCTAAGATTTGGAATTATATTTTGGGGCAATTCTTCAGATAAATTACTAATATTTAGGGCACAAAAAAGATGTATAAGAGCCATGTGTGGTCTGAAAATAGATGATAGCTGTGCACCTTACTTTAAATCCTTAAAAATACTTACATTGCCGGCGTTATACATATTAGAAACTAGTATTTTCGTCAAAACAAATCCAAACCTTTTTGAAAAAATATCTTCTGTACGAGATGTTCCAATTCGTAGTCAATACAAAAATTCCTTGTGTAATCGCAAATGTAAAACTGCATTAATAAAAAAGAGTGTTCTGGGTATGGCCCCACGTATTTACAATAAAATTCCAGATGCCATAAAAAAATTAGATTTAATACATTTTAAGAAAAAAATTAAATTATTACTTTTTGATAAATGTTATTATACTGTTGACGAATACTTAGATGACAAATTAATTTAACATGGCATTATATTATTATTATATTCATTTTATCTTTTTCAATAAGTTAGTACTGTAAGTGTGACTAAAAATACCTTTTTTATATTGACATTTTTATTTTTTAACTAATTTTTACTAAATCAAATTTGAACAAAATATTTGTACGCCTCCTGGCATAACATGGCGCTCTATTTAATGTAAGCTAAGATCTGTATTTATAAACACCTATGTTAAAAAATAAATGATGATTGATTGATGATTGATTGATTGATTGATTGCGATACGTCCCATACGACATCACGGCAAGCAGCACCGCAACCTACTTGTTGGCCGCTACGTCACGCGTCGTCGGCTTATCGGCAAAGGCCCTGACGAGCAGTTCCTCCTCGGGTTCCTCTTTGCTTCACCGTGAGTGACTATAACCCACGGCTACTGAGACTGAGCCCCCCCGCCTCAACAATGCAGCCACCCACCGAGGGGGATCTCTCCACCACCCTTGGTTGACTGGTAGAAAATCCTCGGGCATCAAACATTACGTGCGCCTATCTACCTGTATGTTGTATGAAGTTTTAATAAATGCATAAATAGGTACACCACAGCACTACCGGGGCATGCAAACTTGTGAAGAATCTGGAATAGTAGTGAAGGGATACTTTCATTTCCTTGACACTAAAGCATTCTTTAAAACTTGTTCTTCTGTCTTTTGTGTCTGTAATGAGTGTGTAATGTGTGTGCTTACCCCGGCTTACGATAATAGTCCGATGATACTGAGCTGTAATGCCGCGTCTTCTTATTGCGCTATTGTAGTGTTATGTGTTTCAGCGCCAGGAATGCTGCGAGCGTCTTCCAGGCATTCCTACACCAATCAACTGAGAGGACTTATTCTTGAAGATCTTGTATTATTTTTTTCTCGGCGAATCTCAGTAATTCCGAGACTTTCTGTTTAATTGAACATTGAATTAAACGTAGTTTATTAAACGAGTTTATTACAATTGCATCGGTATCATTCCTTGCATAAGTATTATATTTGTTGCAAAATCGGGTAAGTAGTATTAAAAGCTTAAATGCTGTAAGCCAAGGTGTACTAAAATAAACAAAAGTAGAGTTAAAACAAAACATTTCCCATTTGATTTACTGGAATATAAAAGCGACTATTTCATTTTCAGTGAGCGAGGCAGCCAGTGTATCTCATGAATTTTACGACTCAAGATTATATTTACAAACAATAATGTTAGGAAAAACGTAAAACCGTGTTATTTTACGAGATAGAGAATCTGCAGTAAAGTGAACTTTACTACCGCCCGCCCGTCAGCCATTGTGTTGTACGTCGCTCGGTTGTGAGTGTGGGAGAGAGATGTGGGCGTCAGGGTATTCATCTAGCTGTGTGAGTATATAAACTGTGATGAATAAAATGTGCATATCAAACGGTACGGAAATGATCTCCTGCAAACGAAATGCAGCGAAATATTCGTAAGAATATATTCAGAAGAAAAATTAATTAAAGTAATCATTCATGTCTTATTTTCGTGGGTTCTGAATTTATTTCTGTTAATTATAGAACGTTATTCTTGACTGCCGCCTTGCCATTTCCCTTGCCCACCTTTACCTGTATATATATTTTATGCGAGAATAATTATCTCTCAGCGGAAAATATTGTTCTACCGAGTCATCGTGCTTTGCAAAAGTGTTTATCGGCACAATTTGTTGTTTTATTTGAATTTTATCCTCGTTTGAGTTCAGTTCATGAATCATTGTTATGATATGCAAAGAGAGTAAGTATGTAAATCTTTTTACAGCAATAGACGAGAAGGAGCCAGCAATATCAAATCAAGAAGGAAATGATTAAAACCCTTCACAATACGGTACCACTAGCTGAGAACAAAGTGCAACACAATGTACAACAATAAGTGATGGAGTCCCAATAGCAGCCCCTCTTATTATAGCTAGCTTCGGACTCCGTAATCTGGACTGGAGGACGAGGCAGCAATAAGCACTATACATTTCATTTGCAATTTCGGCTCATTGTCACCGCGAATCATTCAACGAGTTCCGCAATAAACAGCGGCACGGCATCGGAACGACATCGGTGCGGCATCGGCATCGGTGTGGCGCCGCCGCCAGCGCGACACGGACGCTAATATCACTCTGGAGAACAATATAATTGGATTCCGTCGCCGGCATCCCGCTTGGGTGCTGTTAGGGCTATTGCACACGTGAAACTTTCAGCATTATCGGCAATATTGCGATTGCAGTTATGGTGATTGTATTGTGAGTATTGCAGCGTACGATTGCAGCCTTACAAGCCCACAGTTTTACATACGTAGATGCAATGTTTTCAGCGTGCGATACAACGTTGAAAACTATATCAGTTTTATTCCATTAGTAGCACTTTCAACATGATAGTCACTTTATTTAAATAAAGAAACAAGACAGCCTTGTTTGCAACTACTACAATCCCTTGAGTGACAGACCTTAGTGGAAGGAAGCGCATTTCTTCAGCAAATGCGTTTAGTCTACTGCCGCAAATGCTTTATACTGCTCTTTCAGCTGATAGGATTGTGTACCGACGAATAATAGAAAGTAACTGTCTTGTGTACACGAAATAGATTTTGAAACCTTGTATCAAAAGTAAATTTGTGCCTCTAGCAACCCAAGCCAACGCTTTTCTTATTCTCTTCATAGCTATAAATAGCCTCAGAAATAAATAATAGTTTAAAAAACACGCTTTAATAGAAAACCAAACTTAAAACACAGAATAAATAATAGTACAAGTACAGAAGAGTCACTTCGTGCAACAATTCATTGAAATAGAGACTCCTGCTACTAAGCAACAAAGTGCAATTCAGCTCGCATAAGCGCTCAGTGCCTAACGTGATATCCACCTAAATGTTGCCGCTCTCTTCTAACGCGTATCTTCGTCGCTGTCTGGCGCGGTTTGACTCGGCTCGTAAGGGTTGTCGACTTGCCGCTTTCGCTTACGACAACATATTAATTGTCTAATAATAATAAAATTAATATACTGTTGGGTCTAGGTATGTTACATGTCTAAGTAGGTTCATATCTCGTTCGTTTTGTGAACAATTATTGCATTTCTAATAGTAAATAGTTTCCGGCGTAATCGCTTTGCGGAAATCCATCTTCTTCAAATAATATATTATATAATGGTTGATAACAATTTGTAATAAGGTCATCTCTATTTAGAAGCGCAGAAAGATAAACTAAAAATGTTATCAACCATAGGTATACTCCTATTTGCATTACAAATACCGACCTACCTATAGATACGTTGTAGCTATCGATTAGAAAACTATTTTATAATGGCTGCTTGCTTACCTACTCGAAACTAAACAGACAGACATCTAGGTAAGTAAAGTATCTGTCTGCCTTCCTACACATTAGTTTTTGTAAACAACGAAACTAAATATTAGTTATCTGTGCTATTAGTACTGTTTTAGAATAACCTACCTATTACAGTTTCGTGGTTTTCTAGACAAGATAGGTAGGCCCACGAACAAGAAACGGTCACACACATTACACATTTAGAATCGGGAAGCCCGTAGCCGAAAATTACCCTTTTAATGTTATTGAGTTACAGTTGAGTAGGTACTTAAACGATTTAGTTAGTTTGAAATGTTTGCATGTATGTACCTACCTTACATATTTCGAATTTCTGTTAATAAACAATTATTAGGTATATTAAGTAACAGCTAGGTTCGACGCGGCGCGGCGTCATAATTGTAGTCTAAGAGCTGGCAGCCTATTTTATTTAAGTTAGTTAATTGTACAGAGAGATGAGTAACTATTTCGAATAAAGTAAGAAAACAATTAAGTACTTATAGATTTTTATTACAAAAGCATATTACAATTGTTTTACTTTTAAGTATTGTTTGATTGTTTTTTTTATTGTCGATTATTAAATTTGAGGGTTAACGTTAACAAGTGTGTACACTTACTCAGGCTATTGGTAAATTCTTAGTCTAAGTAGGTAACTACAGGCAATTATAATTTATTTTAAACTGGATCTAAAGCGTTTATTTTTATGTTAACAAAACGGTAACTATTACAATAAAAAAAGAAGTAATCAATATAAAAAGCCAGGACTGCTTAAAAAGCGAACTAAAATGACGTAATCAAGATGAAAATGATGCTGTGCAGTCGGAGGATACATGTTTGCGAGCTGGCTGACCAAAACCAGATGTATCCTCCGACTGCACAGCATGATTTTTAGCATGGTTAGTTGATTTTTTTAATAAACTTTTTTTATTTATAACTTTTTTTTATAATTATGTACACTTAATCATATAAGTGTTAATTATTAAAATCACCTCTTAAAACACCTTTTTTATATTTGGTGCCCCACAATATGGCGCCCAAAATACGCCAATTTTTTATTTTCCAGTGACACTCGCAGGGTTAAGACGAATCGATTGAAGTAGGAATCATCCAAATCGGCCAACGCGTTTGGTCTCTATTTATTTATTTATTCAATCAGTAGTAACACATACATTTTAAATAATTAAGTTGATGCCAACATAAACTCATTAGAGTTTTTTCTAGAACGCCACATAGGAACAAACATACATACATCTTACCTTATCTTGTGGAGGGGCCGAGAAATAACTCTGACACTTCGAGCCATTGGGATCTATTGTGGTCAACAACATATATGCATAGACTGATAAACACATTACCCTCTTTCGGCAGTCGGGTAAAAAAGCGTGGGGTGCTTTTTAAGATATTTTCAAAATGACTCTACTTTTACCAATAACTTTCAATAAAATTTTATAACAATTAAAATCTAGCACTCTACGCTTATTAACCGACTTACCAAAAAGGAGGCGGTTTTATGTTCAACTTTATGATTGTTTTTTTTTAATACAATTACCGATATCTCCGTCAATTGTGGACAGATACTGAAAATTCTGATTACGGAAATATACAACAGAACTCTTCAATAAATAACGGCAAATCTCCCGGGATTGCAATCGCATGTCTGTTTATTGTTTATACTTTTTCATAACATAATCATCACATCACGCTAGTACGCTCTAAAGGGGTACGCAGATGTGTACAGTTCACCTTGGTACACTCTCATTTCACCGGTTATGTTCAGTATCTTAATCGTATAGTCATAGTTCGTTTAATCTTTTCTTGCATTATAGGTACCTTACTTAACTCCTTGCCTATTAGGTAGATCCAACTAAAAAGAGAAAAAAAAAGTTATTTTTAACTTTGTAGTTTTCTTATTTGGAAGTCGGTAGTATTTTTTCGTAAAAAGTTTTTTTTTATTTACATTTACGTTACATTATTCTCAATCCAATTTTTTTTCTACTTTTTAGTTTGGTTTTCTATTAAAGCGTGTTTTTTAGTTTTTAAAAGACAATTTATTAATGCAGCTACCTCCCTGTGATGGGAGTGAGTAATTAGCGTGCCTACTGACTTCCCTGGATGTGATAGCCGTTGCTCAGGCGCCCTCTCCTGAACATTTATTGAATACTAGCTTTTACCCGCGGCTTCGCACGCGTAGACTACATGCTTCTCCTTACCATATTTTAACACTATGTAGAGAAAAAGTAAAAAATAATTATAATAAAAATTTATAATGGGAAAGTGTTTCTTAAACAGACTTATACTTTCCCTTGTCCCGTCCCTATCCCTTCACTATTTCTGTGTTTATCCATGACTAATAATAAGTAATCATAAGTTATTAAATTAAAGTATTTCCTTATAAACAACATGTTTAACCAATTTGGATGTCGGCGCCAATATCACCAGACTATTTGTTAAGCTAACACGTGAACATGCTACAGAACTATCCATGGGAAAAGCAATTCTCCCTCAAATCTACACCAGCATACTTCAGAGTTTGTCCTTGAGCCTTATTAATTGTCATGGCTTAGCAGACTTTCAAAGGAAACTGCAGTCTCTTGAATTCAAAGGGAAGATCATTAGGAATCAATGGAATTCGTGGTATGAATACAGTTTCGCCCTGAGAAGGTCCGGCCAAATTGTTGCCACTACAACAAACCTGCACAATCGATGAAAAATTGAATTATAATAATGGTATGTACATATACATAATTAAATTACAGTATTATTTATTACTTACAATATTTGCATGCTCCTTTTCGCCCTCATGGCGGTGGAATCTTCAAAATCGCTGAGACACGTGTAAATTATTTTTTAATCTTCAGGCAGAACCCAAAATAAGAAGATCCTGACTTTAAAACTGACGGATTTTCATACAAACTTTCATCCCCTATTTCACGCCCTTAGGGGTAGAATTTCCAAAAATCCTTTCTTAGTGCTCACCTACACTACCAAAGAAACCTACGTGCCAAGTTTCATGATTGAAGCTTCAGCCGTTTGTGCTGTGCGTTGATACCGACTTAGAGTCATTAGTGAGATGTTAGCGAAGCCTCAGAGGTGGCTCGTCGGTATACTGTAGGTGAGTGTCTTGTTCCCATCTACCTTCCATATTATACATACATATACAATAATAATATTACCTATAATATAATACGGTACATCTCGATCGATTATTGGCAAGCTGGGCTCGCCCTGCCCTACGCAGGCTGCGTATCGTGTATCGCCGGCCGCCCGGCGGACGAGTTCAATATAATTGCTCCGTAAACGCCGCTGTTACAAGTATTATTGCTCGTTCACTGCATATTAAACAGTATAATTTAATTAAACGCACCGAAAGAGGTAAGAGGTAGATGCTTGAACGCAGCGAATAATCAATTCTGTTATTTACATTCCTGTTCCTTCATGAAAACGTAATTTAACACGATTTATTTGATTCTTTGAAGAAGATTCCGATCACTAAGAATTGCGTAGCTATCGAGTTTTTTCGAATCATTATAATTGTAGTAAATACAAATTTTTGCCCTTTACTTTAGAAAAAGGTAAATAGTAGAAATAATTGAAATTAAAAAGTCTGGAACAAGTTGATACGGCGGGTGACTGAAATGATGGATTAACAAAATCCCTGGCAATACCCGATATCTCCAATATTATATACTGTGAGCCCTCTACTACTTTATGTACTCAAGATAGCGTGTAAAGCCTGTGGCTCACAGTACAATATTCACCTTTATCGACATAAGACGAGCGAGTACCCGTGTTTATATGTGTATGACACAATCAATATTATAATAATGATTCAATATCGTACAGAAAGTCTGTTCCAGTCCAAGAACAATATTACTCGAAGGTAATGACGGTATTGGATTAGGATCCGCTGGTTGCGAGACGCACGGGACCGGTCAATGTGGCGAAGCTTGGGAGAGGCCTATACCCAGAAATGGACGTCTTTCGTCTGATATGATGATGAAGATGATGATGACGGCATTGGTGAATCACCTTTAGTGAGACCAGGAAGCGGATGTTTTGTTTGTTTTGCACCGTTATATTGACACTAACTTGTGTTACCTTAGTTATAAATTAGATAATTATATCTAATTACAACAACACACACACGACATTGTAAGTATAATGTTGTTAAAAGAAAAGAATTTTGTTGTTGCTAAAATTCTAATCCATCAGGTTTATTTTAATACAAAGCCAAATGTTTTCCTGCCTCTAAATCCATGAAGCGCAAACATAAAGATAAAAGCTCTCCAACATAAACAAAATAAACGGGTTAAAATATTTAGTGTAAATAACGTGAACGTTATGAGGGACACTGACTCGTATCGTGTAATTACATTTGAAGCGTTATCTGAGGTCTAATGAAATAGAGTATAAAGAGCGGCGAGTGTGAACTATTGCGAGGGTCCGGTGGTCGGTGGGCGAACCGCTCGGCCGTAAATAAATAATGTTGGATCAGGCGCTACACGTATCTGATTGGGTTGCCCTTTGACAGATCCAATTGAGAGTCACACGCTCGGTAAACACTATCCTCATACACACACCGCCCGGCTACACACGCGCACAAGGCTATGTAGAACCTATTCAGCCCGCCTCCACTCAATGTCGTCTCCAGCCTAGTGTTCTGACACGCCTCGTCTCACGACCTCTGTGAAGACGTCATCCTTCAATTACCGCCAGACTTACAGTCGCTCTATCAATGTGTGTATCTCCTGCATTCCATTGTAGCTAAATGTGAGATTTGAATTTATAATCTCTTTTCTACTTCAATAAGCCGTGCGCCCGATTAGAATCCCCATCGACAAAAATGAAGAACTTCTACACAAACTTTGGTCATATTTTAAGCCCTTAACGGAATAAATTTTCAAGGACCTTTCTTTTGAGCTAAACTTCTAGCTGCTGATGCTTTCAGAGTTTTGAACCCAGCATTTTAGGCTGTGCGTATTATGTCAGTGGACTCAAGACTTTGATAATCAGAGAATCGGATGCAATATTGACGGGATGGATATAGAGTACCTATCTCCCACACAAATTATATTTCTGCTTCGTTGAGTGATAGGATTTACCTGTATTAGCGGGTATAACAACTTTTCCACGCGATCAATGTGTGCGTATCATGCTGAGATAAATTCCTTGTCGGCCAGTTGTGTGCGTTACTCGTACTCGTCAGTAGTGTGTGATCTGTCGGTAAGTCCACTGATCCTTTGAGGGGATTAACGGTAACCGTGCGGCTACCGAGGCCGGTACGCGGGTGGACAGAGGGGCATCTAATAAATACTAGCATGTTTGACGACCTTTTGGACAAAAACACTAACATTAACTGTCGTTATTGTCTTTGGACAAAACTTTTCAATCTTAGGATTTGCCGGATGTGTTTAATGTTGTTTGTACCGAATTGTAAACAACTGTGTTGATGTTTGCAAAGGTAATATTGAACGGAAATGCAAATACGTTGTTGACTTTTGTAATGTCAATCGTGTGTATCGGGAACCGAGAGCTCCAGGGGTACACACGGAGATCACTTCTGCTTTGAATTCGAAAGGGTTTTAAGTTATTACGAAATTATTAAATTCAAAGAACAATTATTTTTCCACAAAAAAATAACCCTTTTTAGTGTTTTGCTTTAGATATACTTAATCCAATAAAAAAATATCACGATCCGATAGATAGCTTAGGAGAAATGCGTGGACAAACATACATAAATAAAAACAAACTTACAATCGCTAATTAATCCATTTATTTAAGGCGACAGGGCCCATATAAAATAACTTAAACCTAAACATACATTATCATGGAGTTAGTAACAATACAAACTTATACCTATGTTAGTAGCACAATAACATCATCATTGCTTCAGTATTCCAGATGAAATACTGGAGCAACGATTCATGTGAACACAGTCCAGCCTGTCAGCAATCATGGCCAGGATGCCGTTGGAGCTGGCCCGCACCCTGCGCACCAAGGATGCACATCTTTTACGCATCAATGCATAAAAGCAATCGACGCGCAGTTCTGCAAACATCCCTGATGCGCTACAGAAGCGAGGCAGCCCCATCAGCACCCTGAAGGCATTATTATACTGGACGCGAAGGGCGCTGTACGATTTTTGCGTAAAATGAACCCACAGGCTACAGGCGTAAAACGAGGTACAGAAGGCCCTAAACAGAGTCTTCTTAACCCCCACAGAAGCACGTGAAAACCTGCGGGCAATCATATTCGCTCTGACCGACAGCGCTCTCCGCTTTCTCTCAATGTCGTCATCGTCCCTGAGGCTAGTGGTCAATACGTGCCCAAGGTACTTAAAAGTCTGTACCCTCGACAAAGGTACACCATTCATTTTAACATGAGGCACCGTTTCTGGATATTTTCCAGCAGCCCCAAACACCATAACGACACTCTTCCGCACATTATACAATAGGCCGTGGGCACTAGCGTAACTTTCACAAAGACTCACCAACTTTCTAAGGCCACAGATTGAAGCACTGAGCAGCACCATATCATCTGCATAGCTAATGTTGTTGACACATATGCCATCAATATAACATCCGACTCTGGTGCTGCTCAGCTCCACAATCAACTGGTCCATGTAAAGGTTAAAGAGTGTGGGAGAACTTAGACCCCCCTGTCTCACACCACATTCTAAACCATATGAACTGGAGTACGCCCCGTCCCACCTAACACTGTTGACCTGGTTCCCGTACTAAAATTTAAAAATATTTGTTACTTCAGGTGGTAAGTTAGCATCATTTAGCTTCTCCCAAAGAGTGTCGTAGGAAACCAAATCAAAAGCACTCGATAGGTCGAGGAAACAGGCATACACTGTCGTGCTACGGCTTGTATAGTACTCCACAGCGTGCTTAAATCCCAAAATTGCACTTTCAGTGGACAACCCAGGTCGAAATCCAAACTGGTTGTCATGCAATTGTACATGTTTACTCAGTTGCGAATTAAGCACGCTGTCCAATACCTTAGACACAACCGTAGCCAGCGAGATAGGTCGATAGTTATTCCTATCCGTCAATAGCCCAGTTTTATTTTTAACTACAGGTACAACTATCGTTCTTAACATCTCCGGGGGTAGATACGCATGGCTCAAACAAAGATTGTACAACAAAGCTAATATACGTGGCAAGTGAGGGCCAGCATAACGAAGATGCTCGATGCTGAGCCCATCGTGGCCGGGCGACTTGCCCCTTGACATAGACTGTATGATAGAAGCAATGTCTTTAGCAGTAACCCTGACTCCCAACTCCCCCATGGGCTCAACATCAATCATCGCCCGCGATGGACCTAATGACGATTTCACTTCAAATTTATCTTTGAATAGTTCGGTTATTCCCTGTGGATCACTCACACCGTCAACACACACAGGCACGCCCGGCTTATGATTAAGTTTATTGGTGTTTTTCCAGAATCCACGAAAATCCTTATTCACATGATTGGACGCCAGAATATCCATTTTAATCTTATCTTCTCGGCCCTGGCACCATTTTAGCCGAGATTTAAATTTCCTCCTGGATTCACACATCTCCTCATAATAACGACCAGAAGTAGGCCTACCGTACCAGGACCATAAAATAAATTTATGCCTAGCATGCCTGTGTGCATCGGCAACATGTCTATTCCACCCAATAACAATCTTCTTTTTGCGTTTATTACTATTTCGGCCCACCACCGAAGATTCACATAAAGCCCTAATAATCTGGCCATACATTTTATCAATCAGATGACTGACTGACTCAGGTACCGGAGTCGGAGTCTTCTCATACGATTTCAATATAAATATATCCAGACCGCTAGGAGGGTTCAACACCGTCTATCAGGCGGAGTGTGTGGGCATCATACAAGCGGTCCATGCCCTAGAAGCCAGGAGGGTTACGGACACCCACATACGGATACTCTCCGACAGCGCATCAGTCCTCCAATCCTTACGAAAAAAATACATTACATCTAAACTAATACTAGAATGTCACAACGCACTAGAACAGATAACTGTATCTAGCCGTAACACGGTGACACTACAATGGATAAAGGGACACAGCGGATCGCTGGGCAACGACGCGGCTGACGAGCTTGCGAGGCGCGGATCCAGCTCGACGGTCTATGGACCCGAACCTGTTGTACCCATCCCCTTCAACCAAATACGCAGGTGGCTACAGGAATTCACCCAGACACAGGCGGAGAACTGGTGGGCCTCGGCACCAGGCTGTAGGCAATCCAAAGAAGCTCTGCCATCCTTGGACAGTAGGCTTACCAGGCGTCTTTTACGCCTGGACAGGAATGGCCTGCGCCTGGTGACGGGGACCATCACGGGACACTGCTCACTCAACAAACACTTCCACACAATAGGCATAACGGACAGTCCTCTGTGCAGGGCATGCATGGAGGCTGAGGAAACCGTTGCGCACGTTCTTTTCGAATGCACAGGTGTCGCACAGATAAGAGCACAAACCCTCGGGTCACCCAGATCTTACACAGATGTTCTGAAGAAACCAGGAGCTCTGATTGACTTCTGGAGGGAGGTGGGCTGGTTGGAATGACCACCCAACGGCCGCCATGGCCCACGTACAAAGGTCCATTTGAGGGACCAAGTGCGGAAACCAAACCCCCCTAACATAGAACATAGATATCAATCAGATGTCTATGATTTATATCAGAACACATATGATCACAACAATATTGGAACTGCATTGGGAAATCTATCAATCTCAGACGTCTATGACACTCAGTATTATACAATCGAATCTGAGCCAAGTCCCTCTCACCCCATGTAATCCTGTAATTAACGTGTTCACTAGACGCACATCTCTTAGGTACAACATTATCTAAATAACATTCGACAATCATAGGAAAGTGGTCAGACCACACAACATCATACTTCACATACACCCTACTAACAGTTTGAGCCGCCGCTTTGGTAACCAAACAGTGGTCAAGCCATCTCGACGACCCATGAGCCTGACTTATAAATGTATATGTATTTGATGCTAGACCCAAACGTTCAATGCCAATACACAACCAGTCTTGTTCACTACAAAAGTCCACTAGCTCAGCATAAAAACTTTCCGTAGGGTGAGCGTTAAAATCCCCCAGTATATAAACGCACTCAGTATTGCAAGAATCAACAATAGCACTCACCGCACTGAGGACGTCCGTGAAGTCCGCTAAATTACGCACCACATCAGTCGGCATGTAAATGCTAAACACTAACATTGACCTTTCTTGCATCACTATTTTAATTGCACTTATACGCGGGTTATCACTCGGAAGCACAGTTACATTTGTGTAGACGCTCCTCCTCCACAATAGTGCCACACCACCATGTGGTCTTCCTCGTAGCATCCCAGCAGTGGAGTCCACTGCTGACGTTCCCGTACAATTGAAATCGTCACTAATGGTGTCCAGGTACGATATTTCATGCGACAGTAGCCAAGTCTCTTGCAAGGCTATAATGTCAACATGTTTACATAAATCCCTAATACTGTCAATTGAACGCTTGACGTTCTTACAATTGAATGTTGCAAACTTGTGCAGCTTACTATGCATTAATGAATGCGGAAGAACGGTCTCCATAGCCAGAATTTGGAGTATTCATTGGCTTAGGTCGAAAATGCACGAACCGTCTGAAAATAATTCCCTGCGGCCACATTTCGTTATTCAACAACATATGTACGTTATGATGCAGTACAAAGAACTTAAATGCATTGTAATCACTTAGTTTTTTCAAATTTATTTTCTCCAATTTCACATTTATAGAAGTTTTTCTATGTATATAATCTCGAATGTCCTCCTCTGCTGTATCTTTGTGAACGTTGGTAATGAAGATAGGCACTTTTCGTTCTGCTGCTCTAAACCTTTCAAGTTCAAGTTCAAGTTATTTATTCAGTAACAATTTACATTGCGTTCGAAATAATCAGCATGAAACATTTGGTATTTGATGTACAATTAATCAATAAGATAATTCAATTTAAATTAGAATAATGTGTAAAATTAATTAAATTAAAATAATATAAAAACCATGCACACATAATTAAAAATAACAATGTCAATAAACTACTAGCAATTTAAAACGCAAACAATAATCAAATATAACAATGTCAATAAATTAATAGCAATTAAAAACGAAAACAATAATCAAATATAACAATGTCAATAAATTAGTAACAATTTAAAACGAAACAAAAATCTAGAATATGTAATAAATGTCCAACAAAAATTATACCACCCCATTCAAAAACAACATGTAATTTTGAGCACATTACAACTCATCTATTGAGTAGAGACATCTTTCTAACAGATATGCCTTGAGCCTTGCCTTAAATGAGCCTGTGTACAGTATGCTTTTTAACTCCAGCGGTAATTTATTAAATATTTTAACTGCCTGATACTGTGTACTGTGTTTGACTATATCAAGAGCCGGGGTGATTTTGTTTGCAAAGTCTTTCCTACGCGTTTTTTCCCTGACCAGCCTGCCCTCGTCTGCTTCGTAGTCATTGATGTATTTTTTTAAAGTGTTTAACAGTACTACTACATAAAGGCTAGGTACTGTGAGAATGCCAAGTTCTACGAAATAAGGTCGACAGGTGTCTTGTTGAGAGATGCGGACAATGGTTCGGATCGCTCTTTTTTGGAGAATGAATGCCCTTTGCCAGTTGTAATGGTAGCTGTTACCCCAAAACTGTATACTATACCTCAGTTTGGACTCAATCAGCGCATAGTATACCATTTTTAAATGTTTTATGCTCACTTCATCCCTTAGAGTTCTTAAGGCATAGCAAGCCGATGATATTGATGCGTCCAACGCTGCTAGTTCTTTCTTCCAATTTAACAAATCATCAATATGAATACCCAAAAATTTAACTTCCCTGACAAGCTCAATTTTTACTCCATCTAGCTCAATGTCCATAGTATCTTTGCTACGCGCAGTGGTTTTAAATAACATAATATTGGTTTTAGACTTATTTATTATAAGCATATTTGCGTTAAACCAAGAATGAAAAGTCTTCAGAGCTGCATTCACCTTAACAGTAAGGTCATGGATATCATTAGCTGCAACTATAGCATTTGTGTCATCCACAAACACGACAAGTTGCATATCCGGCAAAAGTTTACTTATGAAATTGATCAGGTCATTAGTGAATAATATGTACAATAAAGGTCCCAAAATTGATCCTTGAGGCACTCCGGCTGTAATGTTTATCATAGATGACCTATAGTTGTTTTTATACCCGTTTGGTTTTGTAGAATCAAGTTCGACAAACATTTTTCTATTATTAAGATATGAAGAGAAGAGCTGTAAGGCCTTACCTCTTACGCCATAGTGCTCCATTTTTGTTATAAGTAGTTTGTGGTCAATAGTGTCAAAAGCCGCGCTTAAGTCTAAGTAAATACCCGCTACCCTCATTTTACAGTTTATTTTGTTAACTACATCATTTAATAATGTATAAATTGCATCTCCAGTACCCACATTCTTCTGGTATCCAAATTGTCTCAGATTAATTACTTTGTTCAAATTCAGATGTCTACTTAAGCGGTCTTTTAAAACTTTTTCGAAAATTTTTGCCAGCGTGGGTAACAAAGAAATCGGCCTATAGTTTGTTGGATCAGTTTTTGTGCCCCTCTTATGAATTGGGGTGATCTTAGCAATTTTTAACTGTTCCGGGAAAATGCCTTCTACAATGCACTTATTATAAAAAGTCGATAGTGGTGCAGATAAAACTGGTAAATTGTCTTTAATTACTGATATTGGAATTTCATCATAACCACAGGATTTCTTGTTTTGCATACTATTCACTATTTTAGAAATTTCATCAGGGGTTGTAAGTGAGATATCCATATCGTTTTCCACTCTTTTCGTACTTTGTTGAAGAAAAGCGATAGCATCTTGACCATTATTTCCAGGCATGATGTACTTGTGATCAAATTGCTTTACTAGAAAGTTGGCTACTTCCTCTGGGTTATCTATTATTCGGTTATCTATTTTAAGTTGAATTTCCGCCCTCATTGCTTTAACCCTGTTTGTACTCTTATTTATAACTTTCCAGATTTCCCTACTTGAATTTTTTGATTGATTTATTTTTTCAGTTATTGCAAGTTTTTTTGCATTCGAGATTACCCTTTTATAGATTCTAACATAGTTTTTTTTGTAGTTAAGGACACTAGCATCAAGTTTGTTTCCACTAGAGCATAAGAGTCGTTTCATTTTACTTGATGTTTTTATACCTCTCGTGACCCACTGTAATTGAAATTTACGCCTTATTTTAATTATTTGTCTACGTTTCCTAAAACTGTAATGAAATACCTTACCAAAGGTCTTTAAAAAAGTGTTGATTCCCATAGCTGCCCAATTATGTTCACGTATTCGTTGTCCAAAACTTACACCATTTTTATAATTAAAAGCTCTCTTATTTACAGTAATATGATTGTTACTATCAAAGTTATCAACAGCATTTTCCAAAGCAAATGAACCCAGTAGTGCCCCGTGACCATCTGCCAAGCCATTGTGGTCTACTACACATCCCTCTACACAGTCATCAGGCAAGTTAGTCAAGATGTTGTCAATGCACGAATATGAGTTATTGCGCATAAATGTATGAGTTTTTATGAGATATCTAAAATTATAGCATGTCAATAGGCTAATGAATTCAGTTCGTTTTCTGTTCTCTGTGAGCATGTCAATATTAAAATCTCCACAAATTATACACTTCTTATTAATTAGATGCTCCAATAGTTTTTCCAAGCTCTTCATAAAATTATCAAAATTCTTATCATTAGGATTACGATAACAACAACACAGATAAAGACTTGTATTAATATCCTTTATACAACAAATTTCAAAGCTCTCTACCCTATACAGTTTATTTATTACGTCTATAACTTCAACTTTTCTGTCTTTATAAGCTAAGATTAACGTTCCCCCTCTCATCATTTTATTTCTAGTATTGCAAGATGCAAGATAATAATTTTCTAGATTTAATAAATTTACAGTTTTATCGTTCAAAAAATGTTCACATAAACAAACATAGTCTACCTTTCTTTCCAGCGCTTCTAAATAAATGGATAATTCATATTTCTTATTGCTAATACCACACACATTTTGATGACATATATACATATTACATTGAAGATTAGATGAGACTGAAAACATACTTGTACTTGATGCAATAGCAGTATACTTATCACTCACGAAAAAATCCGACTGTTGTGTCTGTTGTGAAACGTCATCAGTCTGTGACGCCGAATTCACAAGTCTAACTTGTGTGAGGATACTGTCATCAGTTTGAACAGAAGCATTCTTAAAATACTTTATTCTACTTTGGTTTTCGTCATCTGCCATTTTTATAATATAATTTTGGTAACTAATCATGTAATTTTTATGCAAAATTTCTCTGTGAATTAGTCTACATGCTTGCAACTTGTTTACATTTTTTGGTGGTCTGTCATAATAATTTAAATCTAAAGAAATAAACATTGAATTTTCACAGTTATTACACACAAGTTTTACTAAATTATTTAATGCATTTGTGTTTAAGAATATATTATCATAAATTTTACCCACCAATACGTTTGTAGACTTTAACTGGCATATGGTATAGTGTAAATATGTCTGAACTAACATCGGATTTCTATCATTAGAGCCTGCCAGTATCAATACAAAATCAGACCTGGTGAAATCTGTGCACATAGATACACAAGACTTCAGTACTTCATCCACCGTAGCATGCGGTTTTATATGTGAAGTAACGAAAAATGAATCCCCTAAGTAATATTGAATTATTTTTCTTACACCATATCCAGTTTGATCTGCAAAAATCATAACTCTGTGCTTCCTTTCGCTGATATTCGTAATGTCTTCCTGTAACCTCTTAAAATCTTTATTTAGAGAAACAAGCTGCTGGGTTTTGTGTTTAGATTCCTCATTACACGCTCCATCCCTCGAGATGTTGCCTACGTTTCCAAATCCTTCACCTGGTTTGGAGCTCGTAGTTGATACAAACAAATCATCGCTATGAGTATTTTTTCTCAGTGTAGTAGTACAGGCGTTGAGTGATATTGTTACATCCGTAGCAGATCTCTTATCAACCGTTGTAGATTCCTCCGTTATTATTGAAGTATTGGAATTGTCGTCTACCGTCAGTGTTAAATGGGAATCATTTATTGGTGTTATGAGAGGAGAATCCCTAGATCTTGTTGGTGTAGAGTAATTGCTGTTATTCTGTAAGCTATTCCGGAAACGTCTCGGTGTAGCGCTCCGTCTGTCTGATATGGTTACCTTTTTATATGCATCAATGGTGGTTTGGCAGTGCCCTAGGTCCATCTTCAATCTAAAATTTTCGCTATTCAAGTTCTCAATCTCAAAGTGTGCGCTATTTAATTCTGCTGTTAGCTTCTTGATGGTATCATTTAGGTTCATAATTGTGTCACTATCATTTAAGGACGTATTTGGCACACTCATCATTGTGGTATCAAGTAATGCTGAATTATTATAATAGATATTGTCAAGTGAACTAGACTTATGAGGTTTCCTAAAAGTCACATTTTCAGATTCCATAATTATTATCGGGTATACTCGTCGTGTCACCACTGAGAAAGCAGCGAAAAGGCCAAAAAAATATTAAATAACTGTATCAATAGCAAAGCAAACGAAAAATAGCCAGCAAAACTTGCAATAGGCAGGAAAAAACAAACAACAGAAAAAGCAAAAAGCAGCAAAAATAAACTCTTCCTGGGATTTGAACATACGCTCTGTTATTCGTTGGGTCTGCGTCTTAGATCAGTATTCAGTCAGTCAGTCTTCGTCTTTCATCAGTATCAACAGCACTTTTACCCATTTTCCCCATAAAACGTTCCTTAAACCTTTGTTTACGATTCTGGACTAAGGTCCAGTCGTTATTCTGCCTTGTCTCCTCATTCATTATGGTAGATTTTTGTCTAACTGCATTCGCAAACGATTGTTTACTTCGCGGTCGTATCGAGTCGCCCAGCTGATTAGTGGCCAGCTGCGATGACTCAGTCGCCGCGACACACCGCGGCGAGCTCGGCAACGGATTTTTATTTAAAGCGTCAACAAAGCAGCTACTACCCGCAACTTGATTTTTATTATGACAAGAACGGTTTTTATTATCCCTTATCAAGAACAATAAATCATCAATATTTTTACCGTTTTCCGCTGCTGAACCAATCATGGTAGGTGATGGTAATGAAGGTTCACTGTCTCGGCGCGTTCCACTTTTCATGTTGACATTCCGGGGTGAAGCAGAAAATGACAGGGCCTTGAAATCCTTCTTCAGATCTTCTAACTGCATCACGGTGGCATAGGATGCTTTGATATCTTTAATTTCAGTTTGCACCAATAAGATATCTTTTAGCAGCTTTGAAACATCCAAGTGATCAAACGTTATGGGAGGTAGCTTATTTAAATCACGGGCCACGAACACAGGCATCACGTCAGGCTCGGTCACTTTGAATACGCTTACAATGTCACTTAACACTCTATTGTCCTTTCCCTGACCCTTTCTAGCAGGTTTACGTTGATCCAACGGTAATGATTCAAATAGCAAAGTTTTCGATTTTTCAATTTGCGCACTCGTGAACGTTGACAAGCATACTTTTGTAAGAGTTTCTTCATCACTAACCGACAACTTGTTTTGCAAATACGTCAACATTTCGTCAACGACAAGATTACAATTATTACACTTAAGTGTAGACGTCATTGCGTAAGAATTAATATCTACAGCGCAATCAAGAAACACACGACACGTATGGCTGCGCGCGCGCGACTGCTAATGCTAATGAAATTTGGCACACGTGTTTAGAAGCCCGAACATGGTAACATATGTGAATATTGTGCAATTCCAACAATGTTACATACATGTCGAATTGATTACCTCCTTTTTTTGAAGTTGGTTAAAATGTTTAAGATTTATAGCCGTGGGTAATAGCAATTAGATCACCATATTATTATAATTTAAGACGTCTGTAAACACATGAAGCACTTAGGCGACCCTTGTAAGCTCACGTCATTAGGCACCAAATAAATAAACAGCATTAATTTACGTAGTATCACAGATCAATGGCCGTGGCGCCGCGCGGTTATCTCACACGACCATTTAGATTGCGATTAAAACTGTGTTTTTGGTTGTCGGTTTTGTATACGTTCAAATCGCGCCGAAAACTCTGTTGGCGCGATGTAGGCTTTTGTGTAACGTCGCTACAATCTCATGAAGCAAATTGACTCCATGGGCTAATTGTATTCAATGTACTTAAGCATTTGGTTTAATGGGATATATTTTAGACTATAACGCCAAGATGGAAAAAACAAATCATTTATTTGGCTTCTGTGTAGGTATAATTTTCAGTGTGTCGGTAATTCTTCATTAAGCGTTATATTCGCGCAATAACGCGAATCATACGATTGCGACGCCGTGCGATGACATTCGTTATCGTTAGTGCGATTATAAATAATGACGACGATTCAACGCTATTTATCGTGCCAACAATATTGTACGTGAAAAACGGTCACGTCACGTGACTCACGTGTGAAAGTACTCAAGTCAGGTTCAGAACAAAAGGGACATAAATACATAAAATAACGCCTTTTTACCAAAAACAAACAAATGCGACTTTGCTTTAAAATGTTTTTTTTTTTAAATTAAATAAACATCATCATCTTCCCGCCCTTATCCCATGTTACTTGGGGTCAGCGCAACACGTTTTTTTCTGCCATACCGTCTTCAAACCTTAGCTATCTAGGACGCAGGAACTGTCTATGAGATACTTCTGCTTCGTCGGAACACTCTTGACAGAGTAGTCATGGTAAGCACGTCGCAGTGAGGCACCGTACCGCTATGATTCGCCTCACGATGCCACGCCATCCCTCCCTGTCAGCTGTGACTGGTGTGCACTCATGCAGTGGACCACCTACTGCAGACTTGATCTGGTATGTGGTGACCTGCCGCGCACTCTCGTTCCTTCCACTTTCCCCTAAACCACAAGCTCAATATGTGTCGTGTCCGCTTAATATGTCGTCTATGAGAAACACCCCTTAATTTCAAGAAAATCATACGTAAGTACTTTAAATTCCTTAGTAAGCGATACGTCGACACTATTGCCATAGTCTGTCCAATGGGCATAAATTCTAAATATCCCTATGAATGGTGCTGCAAGTTGATGTATAACCTATCGGAGATACATGAAATAATGCAAGTGGGTCAGTAATCATCGCTGCAATCACCGCGCGCAATCACGAGTGTGTCTGGAATGCGAGCGCTCAGCAGGACGTACAGGTGTACAAGAGGGATGTAAATATGTGAATGCACTATGTAGCTATATGCACCGGTGTGTGACGGCGCGTCAATAACATCAGTCGGGCTCCGCTGACACGCAATCATGTATCAACACCGTTCGATATTTACGTTATAATGCAAATGAGTGAAATGAGCTCACTCGAAACCGCAATGAATTTCGTGTTCAAGTTATTTAATTTCAATGAGTTTTTTTTGGTCGGTAGTGCTCAGTGAAGTGGTAAACACACAATCATTTCACACTGAGAAGATACTGACTTTAGTACCTAACGCTTGAATTAAAATAATATTAATCGAGAATACCGAACAGTAAATTAAAAATCTTTTAAACATTTTAGAAGACTTGGGCATTAATAAAATATATCTCAACGAGTAAAATAAACGGTATGTGTCAGCAGCCTAGCGTCCCTAGTTCTCGTAAACGTTGAGAGGGACGATTTATGGAGCCTTTTGTTTGAAATAGTGTCGCTGTAATGTTTAATTAGTACTTATTACGGGCTGCCCATTCTGGGCAGCGCATTACTGAGTCTGCTTTATGTTACTGAAACTACAGATACCCATATGGGTACATATGGTATGCTTTACATATGTAAAGCCATACCATACCATAGACTGGAATGAGAACGGTTTTATGATGAAAAGAGAAAACAGAACAAACGCAAACCATTTAATTACTACAGAACAGACTACTTTTCGATCTATTTCGATGAAAAATCTTGCTACTTGAAACAAAAACCGTTTTATTGGCTGTCTTGTTTAGTTCGTGAGGACAGCTGGTGTTGAGTATTCAACTGTTGTTCAATACAATATTGTAGGCAAAGAATAATGAAGAAAAATGCAAGCAGAGCGCGTATAACGCAATTCTAATTGTGGATTTAAATAATCAGCTCGTACGTATTTTTAACGGTTTTAAAACTTGTAAACACTTTCAGAATGTAGGTGATAAATACTGTTCAATACATTTAAGTAAGAAACGATACAAGCTCTCTTAAAGTGCCCACAAACGTACATCTGTGGCACTGGATATTTTATTTCCATTTGACGTACTGGAAATAATTCCTCGACGAACAAATCGCTATCGCTTCTCGTGCAATCATTGGCGTGATCCTCCCGAGATGCACGGTACGCTGTCCGCCGCGCTGTACCCGATTTGTGTCCGGAGTGTGCCCGGACGGTGCCCGGCTGACCCGGTGATCGGGTCAGCCCAAGCTGTCCACAGACCACGGAGATATCCACATTTTTCATACAAATGTAGCGAGTCAGTGAGTGTCATCGTTTACTCACACCACGACCAAAATCATTAAAGAAACTGATGGCTATGAATAAAACGCCGTGATAGAGGTAATACGGTGTCTCCACTTTCTGCACCACAGTTTTTATTAGTACTGCAATTGCTTGAAGTTCTCTGTCTCAACTATTCCGTGCTTTATGGGAGGTGGCACTGTCACCGCCCGGCTCTGATCGGTTTATGCGTTTTTTACTCTATACATCGAAGCCTGTAGTCGAACCGGCCAGTCCGGCACACATCCCCACACACGGCACACACGGCATCACTCCACAATCCCGGCGGGCGACAACGCGTTAATTGGCCGTGATCTGTATCGCATCGCTCCCCCAGAGACAGTTATTAAATTGCCGGTAGCTGTGTATCGCAGTGTAAACAAGAACTGAATTAACTCCTAGCGATAAAATAACAACTAATCTCTTTAGTCTCTAGACTTCATGGAACGTTGATCGATACGGAAAGTTAAACTTGAAACAACTTCAGAAGAACATGATTAATGTTGATCTAAAATATAAGTTTTAAATATAACTGACCAACAATATCAATTTTTAAGATAAAACTCCTAAACGCAATGTTCGTAGCACCGCAGCAAACATTCTTAGCGTCGTAGCAGATGTACGTAGCACCGTAGCAAACAATCGTAGCGGCGTAGCAGATGCTACGTAGCCACGTAGCACTGCATTGGTACGATTTTTTTTGTACAGGCAGAACGATAGCATTCTATCTCTTTTTACATAATTTAATTACTCTACTAATTCACTAAGTCACAGAAGTAGGCACCTACACGTTCCTAAGACATCTGGAATGCCAAATTTCAAACAATATTCGCATAAATTAGAGGGTCTATTCACAGCTCACGAATAGCGTTGATGAAATCATTGAGACAATTGACTATGAAGCGGTGCTTAATATCCTGCGCGAGTGTGCGTGCTAGTGTACTTGTGTAGATAGCTGGGTGGCTGGGGGCTCATGGTTGCTTGGCTGGATGGTACTATGCAATATGTTTACGGAGCAGTTTCAAAATTACTTATCGTGTTTGGCAGCTCTACGGGCTGCTCTCTATCTCGTGGTGGAGCGGTGCGACTCATGAGCGGGCGCGTGAAGGTTCACTTAAAATAAATAAATTAGCTAACATAATAGAGAAGCAAATGTAACCAGTCTAAACAGCATAAATACGTTCACTTTTCGTGTATGTCTGAGTAACCACTTGAATCTTCTAAACAACAAACCAAATAAAAAAAAAGATCCTAGATAACATGGCTTTGTAAACAATGGCTATCGATGCGGGTTTGCCAATATTTAGTAAATTAATTCCGAAAAGTTTATGTGTCTTACCTACGTCATGATTATTTAACTAGTTACAGCATAGAAATGTGATGTTTTGACATGTCGAGAAAAGCTACAGACACATTACGGTGTCGTGTCGTGGTTCGAGACGGCGGGATACTCCGATCATATGTGTTGCGGACGTAGCGTGATCGCCTTCCCCGAGAAGGGAGGTCGTAAATCTCCCGGATGGCGCGCTGGACGCCCGAAGAACATTGACTCTCAGATTGGATCTGGTAACCTCTGTGGAATGTTGCCTCAGGACCTCTAAATGTTCTGGCGCTTCTTCGAGCCGGATGCAGGGATGATAATGGTTTAATTAAATAAAACACTTCAATTAATGTTTCTTGTGAAATTAATTCACACTTGGTACGAATTTAGGGCTCTCAACAAGTAACTACTAATTAAGTTCAAGTGACTTGTTTCTAGTGGCTATGGCCGATGACTACAATTTTATTTTTGGACCGAGGGTGTTTTATACCCTCGGTCGTTACTGCTATTGAGAGCCTCGCGATTTTGTGCCGAAAATAATTTTTATTTACCAAAAAAATCCCTTACCCGACAGTGGGTTTTAGGTCTGTACTATCCCTTCCATGGTGCTATCAACGCCTGGATTTCTGTGTACTGTAGCACAGTAGCACCCCCTATCTTAGTATCTAATCCATATACATTTATATCCAGGCATTGATAGCGTCCCTAGGCTATATCTATAGAAAAAAGGGGCAAGTTCCCTTATTTTCATGTCGGAAAGTTGTATAACAACATCCCTAGCCCAGAAATGTACTATAGGTTGGGGTGACCTGCTGACAAATTCAGCAAGTCGTCTATGGGCGGCTTAAAAAAGCTTATTTTCGGACGTTTATTGTGGGATATCATCCCTTAAATACACGCTCCTTAACGTTTTAAACAATTTATTTTATTACTTCAATTTCTACTCAGACCATCCAAGCTATCACCACCGAATATGGGTGGCCTGGTGGCTGAGGGAGAGCACTTTACAGTTCTAGTGCCTCCATAAGTATATATATACGTTTTGTACATAATGTACCTAAAAAAGTGTTAGTTCGATAGCCAGTCACTCTCTTTGTGTCTAGCTATCTCCTAAACTACTTAATCGATTCTATATTTTTATGGGACGACACGATGGCGCGTTTATCGGGCCATCGGGAAGTCCCCGAAAATTCCTTATTTTTGGAAGTCTCAGGGGTGTATAGTCCCTGGGAATGCCAAAAACGGGCCAAAAATCACAAGTCCAGATTACCATGTCTGGATTTGTGCCCAAACCATATGAGCGATTCTCGCTCCAAAGGGATGGCCTGATAGCTAGTCCAACGGGCCATCCGAAAGTACTTCTATAATAAGTACATCTATTCCCTTCAGGGAGTTATTCGACCTGAAGGGTCTACAAAGTTCAACAATTTTGTTTGTTTACAAGAATTTTGTACGCAAAACGCCGACATATAAAACTACCCGCTGCCATCTGCAGGACCAGTTGGAAACAAGCGCGCGCAGCGAACACACGCATTCACATGAAATTGATTTTACGTTTTAAGTATGAAGACTATAATATTTATATATTTCAATGCTTCTATTCTATTAATCTGGTATTACTAAAACCCAATACGCATAAATAAACGTTAAGGACGTTATATTACTACCTTAAAAATGCGATTCAAAATACCATTACAAACCGAGCTTATAAATAGGACCGACGTGTTTACAACATCTTCATTCCTACATGGCGCTCGGGCGCGAGCAGACGTATGACTCTAATACATACTTTATTTACAAAAACCATTCAATTGGTTGGTGACTCTCGTCGCGAACAATATGAATCTGTTCAAAACTAAAGTCGTATCACAAGAGTTTTGTAGTCAATCAAATACGTCATAAGGAGTCACGCGACGACACAACACAGTAATGTGAACCCAACTAAACAGGGGAAAACTGAAACAAGAGCGGCACGCTTTACAGTAGGAACTATTTTGATATATTTATTGCAATATCAGTTCATAAGTTAGTATATATTAGAGTTAGTTATTAGTAAGTAAGTAATAGTAACAAGTAATCTTAAATTCTGCATGATGAAGTATTTCTATAAATTGAAACGTAAAACCTTTCATAACTTGTACCGCGGTATAATCTAGTAATCGCTTGTCGATATTGCATAGCGAGTGTCGAGATTGAATGCAGTGTCTCTCGCAATACATTGCCGGTTGATATCTACCCTCTCTTCTACACCCCCTGTACGAGCTAGCCACGTATAGCGGTACTGTAGTGACGTACGGCTCGTAATCGCCTGCAAGCCGCATAATACACGCGGCCTATTACCGCGCGATGATTTACACCACGAGACTGATTGCAAATCATGCAGGCGGATTATATATGTCACTCGCACATATATACATACTGTACTGATATTTGATTCTAATCGCATGTATTATGTATACAGGACGTAATTACTGTCTTATCTGGAGAATGAGATAGTTTGACGGAGGCAATTATGTTTGACATGCCATTTTAGGACCATAATTGGTTTGGAGCCAGTAAGGGCCGATTTCTGAATTGAGCATTTAGAGTTAGGAACGTGACAAACCCTACTCTTACAAATTCTGACAGGTTTTTAGGCTGAATTCAGAAATCGGAGGTATTGTCATGCTAAACTCTTATTGTAATGGACGCTTGTGGAGATGCCTAAACTTTTTGTAACTGACCTGTTAAGGAATTACTTTTGAATTTAATGTACTTGATATTCCACACGCGATCACAATACACAAGTGATGCCTGCTTAGTCGTGGAGTGAGCCGTGACACACAGACAGAGAAGCATACAGACAGACAGGCACCGTACAGAGCGGCGCGTTACTTCTGTGCATTATTAAGATTAAAGAATGAAACGCTCGAGTTGTGAGCGACTGCCGGCTCTCAATTATGAAGTATGCGTTAGGATACGTCATACTGGTGGCAGAGGCATCTCAGTGTAAGTGGGAATAAAACGTTGAGAAAAGAAAAAAACCCAAATATATGTACGCAAACCTGCGTGTTTCAATTAGTATGATGTACAAGTAGGGCAACACAGACACTATGACAGTATAATAATCGAAAAAAGCGGTGAACATGAATCACACACGTGTATGAATACAATGTCCACCGCACGGTCGCACCGTCGATGGTCCTCCGCACTGGCATAGGACAGACACAAACAGTAATCAAATTGGCGCGGGTCTGTGCTCGCGACGAGATTATAGGCTAATCTACTTTTATAGATTATCTAGTACTACTAGCAGGAAATATCAGATAAAATCAAGATATTGGCTATTTCGTCGCGGAGCTCGTAAAAGTTGATTGTAGATAGAACATTGACTAAGGACACAAGAACCTTATGCTTAATATTTTGTTTTTACGTTTTTTATTCTGATTTCTTGGTAATTGGCAGTGAAACTAGTTATGCTAAACTCTTCGACAGGGTAGAAAATGATCCCGCTTTGCAGTGTCTCGTCGCTCTCCGCGTGCTGTAGGGCAGGGTTAGTGCTGCCATTAGCTAATTGCTAGGAAAAATGACACCTTTTGAGCGGCGCCCCCTAGCGAGCGGATTGTTAACACCTCGCGAAACCGGCCGGCGCCGATAGCGCACATCGTATCGGGAGCACATTCGGATATAATTACCGAAAGTGAACACACCTGCAACACGCAACTTTTCTTCAGTTACAATGTTTGCATTTTGTGGACGCCGTGCAGGCTTCTGTTACAAAAGGTCACTGATATGATATATACAGTGTTCTGATGACACAAAACCGAGTAAAATTCACTGAGTAATTTGTTTGGTTTCGTGTAGCGCTGTTAGACCCCGGTTAGAAACACGAGTCTAGTTTTTAGAGTAGGATTGCAAACAACTACGTACCTCGTCCTCGCTTAGCATATTATGTTGATTTACATTATTTGATTTACACAGTGATTGCTTGAAGCTATTATAGCTGTTACAAATAACTTGCTATTATTGGAAACCACTTCATTCAAGTAGATAGATCGCTAGAATTAGAATAGTTATTGAATATATTGTGTGTAGGTGCAGCCACAACAATGGCACAGATCTAGTGCACACGATACGGAGCGATCGAGAGATATCGGCGTAATTACCGCTTGGCAAGAGCTTCGGCCGCCGATGCCTATCGTTTTATTAATACACCAGACAAATAGGAACTACATAGTATAAAACTAAGTTGGTTGGTTGGGGTTATATTTCTGAGAAGCTTATACGTTGTGCTTGTACGTTGTATCTATCAGTAAAAAAGTTAACGTAACGTTAAGTTACGTTAGTTAAGTAACTCAATGTTCTTTTTCTCTTTTGACTATAAAGTTTATTACATACCTATAGAACCTTTTTAGGGTTCCGTACCCAAAGGGTTAAAACGGGACCCAATTACTAAGACTCCGCGGTCCGTCTGTCTGTCTGTCACCAAGCTGTATCTCATGAAAAGTGATAGCTAGACGGTTGTAATTTTCACAGATGATGTATTTCTGTTGCCGCTATAACAACAAATACTAAAAACAGAATAAAAGAAAGATTTAAATGGCCATACAACAAACGTGATTTTTTTGCCGTTTTTGCGATAATGGTACGGAACCGTTCGTGCGCGAGTCCGTCTCGCACTTGGCCGGTTTTTCTTCAAGACAGCAGACAAGAGGCGAGTTCTGAATTTGAAAGTTTTTGTTAGATGGGTCTCGGCTGTTCTTTTAACTTTGGGAACCACTGATCTAAAGTAATAGTATGAACATATTAAATTGTTTCATGTTTGTAGAAGGTAACCTCTGGAACTTCGGATCAGGTTGTTAAATTCTTTCACTGATGTAACATACTTCATTCAATAAAAAATTACGGTTCCTGTAGTGTCGGTTATGGCAGTGAAACCGCAGAAAAATAGTATTTACATAGTTTAAAACTGAGAAGAGCCACAGAAATCGGCCAGTCGCCGAAATTGTACCTGTGTGAAGGAGGCGCGTTACTTTACTAGGTGCTTTTAATGTGGTCAATATATGTTAGGTATCAATTAAGTACCACATAATATATATTCCTCTAATTATGACGCGGCCAATTTCCTAGAGACGCGTTTTAGTAATTAATCTTAGCGCCATTAAGTAATGTGCACAAAGAGGTCGTCTCATTAGCTCAGCCGAGCTCTGACGCTAATTGTCTTCATAAACACACCACTACGTAATTAATTCCAGACATTATTGTTATCGTGTTATGAACTTAAAATAACTAACATTACATAAGTACAATTAATAACATACCAACAACTACTATAATTAACATTTACTTAAGTACAATTTATGTAATTTCTCTTGTTTACACGTACAAATGCCGGGGATGTAAAATAAAACATACGCAAGAAGAGTATTACATTATTTTATTGTCTTCTTCTTTTAAGTGGTACAGAATTCTGAGAAAAATTGTCGGTCTGACATCTTCAGGATAATTTCATTATGCTTGCAATTTTCAGTTGGTACAATGCATGTAGGAAATTAAAATAATATATCTATCACTATTTATGTCTGCATCATGAAAATAACTAAGGCATTACGTCCGCCTCTGTACATTGGTATGCATGACGTATTAAATAAATGAATAAGTTTTTAATCGGATGTAAACTGTAAATACGAGTATAATTATCGTGAACAAATAAAGTGTGTAATAATGTATCGTACTCAGGATAAAAATAATAAAGAAGGACCGAATACATTTGATAAAGATAAATAATACGCGGTGGTGTGGCGCATCCCGCTTGGTCCACATAGAAGCACTTCGCAGCTGCGGAGCTTCCCACTCGATGTGACAGCGCACATACGATACTCGAATGGGCGACAAGTGTGCCACACCACGAGTATCGCAACTTGTCGCCACTGCGAGCTGAGGTTTGAGGATACAAGACAATGTATCCATGTCGGAAACCTCAGCTTGTCACTGCAGCCTCTATATTTCTCTTTACTCTTTAAATCTTTTGTCTGATCAAAAAGATAACCTAATGATGTTTTAATATATTATCGAGATTGTTAATCCGTTTAATGATGACAATATAATCACTGATTTTTATCTAAACGTCAAAACTAATATTGTAGAGAAATTCAAATGGTTATACGAGTTAATCTCTGGCAGTTTGATTTGATAATGAAAATTATTACACTGCTAGAAAGCTACAATATCACTGAGCTGAGTGCGCTACTTTTTACCCGACTGCAAGGAAAGGGTTATGTTATATTCGCGCGTATCTTATCTTTATCTTTGTATGTATGTAATATTATTTATTACCTCATTTCTTTCAAACCACTGGATGGATTTATATAATTGAGACATTGTTAGACCGCCGCAGGTCTTGACCACCACGTGTTCATAGATAAGAGACGTAAAAAAACATGGCTCATTATGGACGCCATATTGTGTGGTACCCAATTTTTTTTCTTCCATTCTCATCGAGTGGGGTATCAAAATGAATAATGTTTAGTGGTAATTACTAAAGTACTACCACTTATGTGTTTAAAAGTAATTCGATAAAAGATAGGTTACTAAAAGTAGTAAATAATTATTTAGTATTTTTTAATACTTGTTTCCTATGGGATACACCACGGGAATGGAACCGCGGGAAAAGCTAATGTTTTAATTTAAATAGGGCGTCTAGCTGTGAACTTTCTTACATAGATATACCTAAACAGAAGAGCTAATGGAATGGTGCCTGAGCTTTTATTTGCACTAAACAAGTCCGTTTACGCAACAACAAAGAAACGGAGGAAACAAGCACAGAATCAATACGGGCCGTTGTCAGTTCATTTAATTAATACGTCACGTATACCGCGTGGTCTGCGGTGGTGTCTGCCGCCGGCCACTTCCTTTGTGCCCGTGTCCGTCCTTCGGCCAGAGCGGGCAAAGCGGGCAGGGCGTGGGCACATTGAGCCTGTTACAAACAGGCTGCTTTATAAGTCCATTTGTTCCAATCCACGGCACATATTCATTTCCATTACGATATTAAAAAGCCAGCAACGTATTGTATTTTTTGACGCTGTTACTTTTCTTTCTACCACTTTGAAATTAAACATGAAATCCAATATTTCCGTGAAATGGAAATAGCAGACAGACAGTAACAGACAACAGAGGGATTCGGAGAATCTGTAAATAAAGACGCGTTTAGAGACGGAGTTTTTCATTCCCAAATATAGGTTGGAAAAATACTATAAACATAATTTTGTGCTAAAACTAGATATACGCATTTTTATTAATGTCATGCTTTTATTCACATTATATACAGGGATTATTAATTAAAATATCTAAAATTCTCTCTCCATCTGAAGCTGGTATGCAGTGGCCAATAAACAAATTTAAGGCATGTGAAGCAGGGAACGAGGCCGCGTCGGGCATTAAGCAGCGTGTGAGTGTTGTAAGTTGGTAAACGGTTCGCGTAATGTTCCCTGTGCTATAAACATGGGCCTCGCGTGCTACAGCCGGGAATTCACTTAGGAAATTGCCCGAAGGCAGCCTTGTAGTCAAAGTCTGTCGAACCTACACTAATATACATAAAATAGACACATCATAGCAAGCTCCGACAGAAATGCCTGCATTTATACACGCGGGCAAATCCGTAAGTAAAATATTCTGCCTAAGAGCGCGCCCACTCGCGCCAAGCGGCTGACACCAGTACTCGCGCTATAACTACGCAGATTGGAACGCACTCGGCCTTATGTGAGAGGCGATGTTATCTCTCTTCGAAGGGATTTATTACTACCTAGTGCTGTGGAGAGAAAACCTCATTAATCATTAAAGGCTTAATAAGGTCAGTAAAACGTATAGAAACCACATCACGTGGCTATAATAAATTATGTTGGTTGTTGATATCTCTGCACTGAAGGTGAACCATTTTTCCATTCAGTTTATTGATAAACAGTGTGTTAGGGTGTCATACTGAGAGGTGTCGGAATCGACAGTTTCAGAGGAATTATTTTTTAACAGGAGGCTGATCAAACTGATGCTAGTATATCGCCGCGACATACATGGAGTATTATTTTGATATCAGCCTTAATTCAGCTCTAACAAAACTGAGCAAAAACTGATTCCGTGAAATAATGTGGATTCATAAAGTCTGGTTTGTATAAATAAAGTAACGATGTGTGGTAGCAGCAGTAATACCAGCTGGTTTACGTCGCTACAGTTGAAACTGATGCGTATCGACTTCGGGGCAGAGCAAAAGATGTAAAGATAACGGGTGCAGAGAGCCTGGAACAATGTTGTAACTATTAGTACTTCTTCTTTATATATTTTTTATATATCTACTGTTAACAGTTCTGGCACATTGTGTGCAAAATTGACGTCAGAATATTTCTGTTTATATTTATAAAAATTTCATGGAACATACAGGTACAACGGCGGACTTAATTCCTGAGGCATTCTGTACTTAATAAAAATCTTAATTTCAAATCGCTTAGTCCAGAAGCATGAATTTTTGCACAAAAGATTCTTTTGCAACTAAAGTGAACCCTAAGTAAGGAGTTTCAAAAATTAATACCCTTAAATGGGATAAATAGGGATTAAAGTTTGTACGGAAGTTCTTAATTCCTTCTGATGGAAATCCTATCCTGCGCAGGGAATGGCGAACATAAAATAATAGAACCAAAATCTCGGCATAAGTAAAACCCCAAACTAATTATTTGTCAGGGATTAAAAGTTTTATTAATGTACACGAGTACCCCGTGTACAAACAAAGTCAGCCACCTGTGAACATGTTTGAGTAGCTCCTAATCCGGTATTCAGCATTACAAACAAGTGGCACGTATCAAAAGAACCGGGACGTCCCGAACTCTAACTGCGTAAATACGAGCCATCCCTTAAGGAAGCGATACATTTCGACGTAGGTAATCGAAATCGCATGAATATGAAAATACGAGGTTTTAAAGTAATAATAATGTTTGACTGATTGAGCACTATTATGTCATAATACTCGTAAATTGCGTGGTTGACTGACTGTAAACGTCAAATAGCGATCAAACCTGATAAATATCATTACTACTTATTTAAAATGTAGGGCACAGCTGATTTTAGAAAAAGTCGTATTTATGAATAGGTAATTTTATCCCTTGAAAGATTGTCAACGTTAGTAGTTGAGACACAGTTCTTGCACGTGTCTTCACCGAACAGGTCGTCGGTCAATGAATTATATATTTATTATATATGTATTTGTCTTTATAAACGTAGGTAGGTCTTTTATGTATTATTATTTATTATTATTGCTATTTATAATAACTAGTACTAGTTTCATCTTACTATATAGGTTTATATATTGTACACTGGATTACTGCCCTCTATTATGATCTCTATCACTCAAAGGTTTGCTGGAAGAAAATTCCATTTGGAGTTAAGCTCACCTTTGTACATAAATTTTGTTATCAACTTGTTTAAATGTAATATCTTGTTGTACAATAAAGAATAAAGAAAAGTAAGTATATGGAGTCCCTAACAGAACTCAGTCCCGTCCCTAACTGGAAACTAAACAAGTTCCGGAACACTCCCGACTGGATTAACTGGCATCCTTATAAAGTTTACATTTTATCCTGTACCACACACATATACACTGCTACATAGGAGCTGCTTCAAAGGTTATATGTGGCTCAAAACACGCGCCAAATAAAATATACACTATAATTACGAAACTAGAATATCGCGAGCTACGAGTACATTATACTGTTTGACATTTGCCGTACCGATGTTTTTTGAGATCTTTTAACATTTTCGTTGCCACTTCTGTATTTTTTGGTCTGTGCTGCATCTGTAGTTTTTATTCCATCTAAGGGTGTATTAAATAGAGTAGCTTCCGAGGGATGTTTCGGTAATAGGCTGTAAAGTTTAAGTGCGCAGCCTCCTTTCATTACGCGCGACATTCGCGTATTCGTCGAGTTATCATCATTCCGGAGTTATTGCGACGGCAGATGGCAGTCAGGTCACCGAAACAGACGTATGTCATTAAATTTGTGGTGAAATTCGCTCTCACATGTACAGGTACAGAGGTGCTCGGGTCACACACAAAGATCATAAAGGTACAATCTGAGAGAGCTCTGAATATAACAATAAAATAACTGTTTAATAGTAAAAGATTCCTCGCGCAATAACACCGAATGGAAAACTTAAAAGACTCTTAGAATACAGAAGCGCTCTGTATCAGAATGAATATAAAAGATATCCATTAAGGAAACTTTGTAATACTTTTCATTATCGACTTTGTTTTACGTTATTAACTCTGGATTCTCCTGAAATCCTCTTTCCAACTTATTTTCATCTTTTATTTTGTGTGGCTTTCCTTTTAGGAGTCTTTTTGCTAATAAAATTCCATTATATTTCTCACGACTTAATTATACTTGCCGATATTGTGTACCAAGAAACTCATATTTTATTCGTGTTCGTTTCAATATTTTATCTGCCCCGCGCCACATCTGAATGTAGATCGCTCACAGAATAGCAGACACGAGAACGTAATCTCCAAATGTAAATACGAGCTTGTGGAAGAATTCTTCTCATGACACGGAGTGATCCTTCCCCTCGCGTTAAGTTGGAGTGCAATTAATTACACGTCGACAGCGCGACTCATTTCAGATGAAACGAGAAAGAATATAATAGTGTCGGCTGTACGCGAGCCGAGAGGCGAATGTGCCATTGTGAGCACTGTGCGCACTGTGGGCGCCGCACAGACGACGTCGGCGCTCAACGTACGCACACAGGGATGACACTAGTTTCCACGTAAGTCATATGGACGACACTGTATGTGACCTTTTACTGCTACTTTAATACGAATAAACCCTCAACGCGCATGTGTGCGAGCATCGGTGACAAATGTAAGAAGTAAAGCGTCCGTACAGTTCGTAATCTGCGGCGTTATAACATTGTTTATGTGGCACGCCGAGTTTATTTAGCGCGGAGACACCGACCGACCGAGATGTACCGCTAGACAATACGCTTTGATTGCTGATATAAAACGAATTGCTTTCTGTGCTGGCGACATTAATTCCTGGAATGTTCGTTGAAATTGAATATAGCCTTTTATGTGCGCTACGTAAACAGCATACGTATGTAATTTCTGAGAATGGAAGTATATACCACCACGACCGCCACGAAGCAGCGGTATCACGTGATCCCCAAACTAATGTGCAGCTTGGATTGTGGCGCGATGGATAGATGGATCAGAAGTAAGCTTTGATAGAGTAAACGCAGTAGCCGGCCGATCGAGTGCCACACATACGAAAATGCTTTAGTCCAGCAACTTATGTTTGCAAGTTCGTACATATCTGAACCACGCTAAAACTTACATAAATCAGTATTTTTTTTGCTGTGGGTACTGGCTTTATAATTATTGACAAAGATTTTGGTTTATTGGCTTTAGTAAATATTGAAAGAGATGATAATAAAACAAGGCAACGAAGTAACTTCTCTGCGCTGTAACGACTTGTACAAAATACAACAATGGGTCCAGACTCCAGCCCGCCGCCCGTGGTGAGTCCCGTCAAGTTGGGGATAAAGGACTGTAAACCTAAACTAAATCTCTTCTTTATCGTGTCATTACTAAAGTTCTCGAGAGAAATAAAATTCTAACTCATTCAAAATAATGAAAGTCTCTAAGTAAATATTTTAACTGCTAGCTTTGTGAACACAGCTTCTTCAGTTAATCATGCATAAGTTAACATGTATAATAACATATCATGTAGTGTGTTCAAACGGTAATATCGAAAGAACGGCCAATTAAAATAACACCGCTATTGTTTTAGAATAGAATAGAATATCTTTATTTCGGACGCAAAAATCCATTTCGAATTACGCTCTACCATTGTAATCAATACTAATAAAAATATGTAAGTGTGTTTTGCATTGTAGTTTCAATATTTTGTTTTCTGTAATTATACTTCCACCTCCCAGATTTTTTCCTCAATAATAATAATTACGAAGTTAGTTCTTTCCTCAAAGCAGTAAGTTGGTGGGTAGTTGCAGACTTGTAGCGGACGCGATGCAACTTGTACAGTTCTTCGCTCACCGAGCGGCACGTCTTGCTCAAGTTGCGAGCATTAGAAATTAAATAAGGAGTGCAGCACGTGCCACGCTTACCGCGGGCTCTCTGGCGCGGCTGGGGCAGGCGGCGGGTGGTGGGCTCGGTGGCACGTGCGCCCGTGTGCTACCTGCCTAACCGCCGTAATTGTTGTTGCCAGCTGTGCGATCAGCAGACGTTCCGTTGTTGCGAGTTTAGAGAAACCCGCTACAGGGGAACAAAGTTATAGGAGATTCTTACTGAGCAGTCTAACTATATAAACTGATTACTAGCCCAGATTAGCAGAAACCGAAATTGTAGAAAAGGGCGAGGGAGCTTTTTGCCTTTCAGTGGCAATACAGGCCAATTAGACTAGACTACTGCAAAATTTGGAATCTACCCTGTGGGTAAACGCCTTAAGCTAAAATATCTTATGGATTTAAATGTGTACGTGTGCACGTCAACCGTCGCGACGCCCGACGTCTCGTTGACGCTGAACCAAAAGTAGAAGTCATGACGGTGTTGGTATGACTTCTACAAAACAAATATTTAATGTAAGTACAATGTTTACTCAATGTATTGTATTGTTGGCTCATAAGGAGTTATTAACTACCAATGAATCAAAACCTGATTATTGACAAAACGTAAAGTATACCATCACCCATCATTCTGATGCGCAAGCGCTCAGCGCTTTGGTAGCTCGGTGCGGATTGATTGAGTCCACATGCGGTCAGTGCGAGTACGAGGCTATCGCTGCGTGTGAGTTGTTGTGTCGGACGAGGCCAATAATTTCCGACAAGAATTTATCTTCTATTAAGGGCCTACATACGCTTTAGTGCCGTAGAACGGTAACTTTCTAAAGCATACTCCTTAGTAACGGCTAAGTTAAAAGGTTTGAAAAAAAAATATATTTATTATTGATTCATGTTCATTATTTTGAACACAAGTTTTTTTCGTGTAAGTAATAGTTTTGCTTTAAAAAAATAATAAACAACACGATAATTTTTCGCAATTTTTGGAAACTCCTCCAAAACGACTTGGATGTTTAAAAATATTTTTACACAGGAAAATTGATGGCTGGAATTTCTTCATAACTAACATAGCATATGTAAATCAAATAATATTTTGCAAACAAAACTGTGCAAAAGGAGGTTAAATATTGATATTTTGGCATCGAGCGGGCGCACGGCCAGTACTGCGTTAACATTGGGGCGTAATATATATCGCCTTAACTTACACGTTCCTGGATGACAGCGATGGGGAGGAGTACTTCGACGCCTAAGTGTACCTTTCTTTTGTATATAGTGTAAGTAGTTAGTTTAAGTATAATTTTGTATAGTTTACTTTTGTTTAGTGTTTAAGTATGTACATATTTAAACCTTTGTTTAACTTTTATTGCTTGTTCAGTTATATCGGAACATTTTACGCTGTTGTAGCACCGCGTAATGTTTTATTTATATGGCAATTTTCGTAAAGGTTTTATTAGACTTTAATACAGCAGCCTCAAAGACTTCCAAGCTTCGACAACCGGTGAGAAACATAGTAACGAAACTCTTCGTTGTTTACTTAGATCTGTCATCAAAATTTCCCATGTTCCTTCAAACTAACTGATATGTGAGCTGTGTGAGTGAAACCAACCACTACTCATACACTGGTCAAGTAACTCCATGAAACTGAGACTCACATTCAGCCACGTAGCCAGAACGTGGGACAAAACGTTAATTGCAGGTAACATAAATAACGCGGAGAAACCCCGCGCTGTCTCTCAGACGACACCGACGCTCGACGTGAAGCTAAAGTAAATAGTTTTTAGAATTCAATTACATTACAAGCGGTTTTAATTCACCGCTGTTCGTGTTCGGATTAACCTTACCTTAATTACTCTCCGTAACTCAACGCCACTATGTACGTTAACAGAGAAGAAGCAATATTTTTGAAGTACCAAATACTAACTAATAATAGAAAAATAATGCTCTAAGGCCAAGTTTCTCACCTTTAAATTATCGCAGAATTAATGTGACAAATTGTCAAGCACGCGGTATCTGATTGGCTGTTGAACATTCATTCAACCAAACACAGATTCACAGCAGATAACGCGTGCTTGACAATTTGTCACATTAAACATGCCATTATTTAGAGGTAAAAAACTCGGGGTAAGGCAGGTGGAGCGACCTATTGACAGCTAGATGAGAGTTGCCGAGAATCGATATCAATAGTGTGTACTATTGAAGAGGGACATATCCACCAACAGACTATTGTATTGTAGGATGGCGATGAAAATGTTGATACATTATACGCCAATGGAAACACGAACTCACGTGTATTTGACACAGTGACAATGCAATACATGAGACTTTTGTTTATTTTATTTACAAAACTTCACATACTTACGTAATAGGGTCAATCTGCCTAGCCTTTTTCCCAATTATGTTGGGGTCGGCTGCCAGTCTTACCGGATTCAGCTTAGTACCAGTGTTTTACATGGAGCGACTGCCTATCTGACCTCCACAACCCAGTAACTGGGTAACACGGTACCCCTTGGTGAGACTGGTGTCAGATCTCAAGCTTCTGACTACCCGTAACGACTGTCAAAGATCTTCAAATGACAGCCGGGACCAACGGCTTAACGTGCTTTCCGAGGCACGGAGGAAACTAGCTATGTTGAAATGGTCACCCATCCACGGACCGACCTCGTCAAGTGTTGCTTAACCTTGAAAATCGACCCATGCGGCTGTTATTATTTAGCCACGAGCTCCTTACGTAATAGGGTACTTGACATAAATTATCTATTAAGTCTGTCAGTTAGATAACCTAAAAATAGTAGACACGTATTTTTATTCTCACGTTAACAAAAAATTACGACGATACAGTGCGTTGAAATATCGTGAGACGTCACGGTGTTCTACACTTTATACTGACAAAGTGACTTCACAAGCCCCCATTCCTGAACTTTGGTGCGCTTTATCGTTGTCAATTTTTATTTATTTGATAAAGCAAAAACTGCGGGTTCAATCTTATTTGATAATCTCACTGACGAACTTAATAGAATTATCATTTGTCTACCGAGGAAACATCCCTATTGTTTCAACCTTTTTTTTCAGATATTTGCCAGTCAACGTTGGCTTTGACTGGTCAAAAAAATCAATCTGCCTAGGCTTTTCCCAACTATGCTGGGCTTTCAGTCTAACCGGATTTGACTGAGTACCTGTATTTCACATGGAGCGTCTGCTTATCAACCTCCACAACCCTGTAACTGAGCAAAACCTGTCATTTGAAGATGCCGTTGCTTAACGTGCTTTCCGAGGTACGGCCGAGACTCTCTATGCCAAATTTCATCCAGATCTGTTCAGCCGTTCTGGCGTGATTTAGTAACAAGCATGCATCCATCGAACTTTCGCTTTTTTAATATTATTAAGATTATTTTTCATTGAAGTACGTTGAGTAATAGAAAGGAGTGATACTTCTGCTCCTACGTGTTTACATGACTCGTAGCTACAAGGAATTCTAATAGAGACAATTTTAGAGCCAACCGAGTGGAATGATCGTAAGAAGAAGATTTTAATCCATAGAATTATATTATCTGAAGAGTTTTTTAACGTTTTCTTTCAATTAATATGTTAATGGTAATGGACATCCACCAATACTTAATGGGCCCGCGTGGCGGAGTACGGCTCACTCGCTCTCAGAGAGAGGAGGCCTGTGTCTCAGAATGCAGCAGAGGGAACGTAGGCTGATTATAATTATTATCGTAATATTAGTTCATTCAACGAAAGAAAAGAATATTATGACGACGACAGTCACCAACGATCTTGAGGGAACAAAACGCGCATTCGTTTCACACCCGCGCGATCCAAAATTCAGTAGCTATTTTTACTTTCCTTATTATCCATGACTTAAAAAAAATGCCTCAGATCAAAATGCAGATAATTAAATTGTCTTTGAGATGGTGACAATCTCATTTATATACTCCCGGCGGTTTTGGTGCGACTGTCGTTTTTTGTCCTAAATTAATTACACTATGTTATATGAATAAAATGCTATGAGTCTACTACCGAGTTTATTCGCATATAAACTGCTCAATAACACCATTGACTGCCCACAACTGGTATGTAGGTTCAATTTCAGAGTACCCCGTAGACCACCTCGCAAACCCATAACTCCCTTAGCTCCACCTCCTCGCCATACAGTGTTTGGTGCTAATTCGCCTATACCCAGCATGTGCAAACTCATTAACGAACGCAGCGCCCTGGTTGATGTCCACGCAGACTCAATATCGAAGTTTGTTAGACGTAATTAGTATTATTATTAGTATTTAATATAATATATATCTAGAATTTTAGTATATTAAGTTTTTTCAATTACAAAGAGCAATATGCATGTGGTGTTTGCTTGTAATTGGTTGTGCATTTAGATTTAAGACATAATTACTTATATGTTCCTATCTGTGAAATATCTGTAACAACTGTTGGTGAACCTTAATTAAATAAATAAAAAATAAATTCGAGAATTAGCTCTGTGAAAGAAGCTAGTCAACCTGTGGAGCAGGCAGGCTTCAGGAAGGGCTTCTATACAGTAGACCACATACACGCAATAGAGTTAATCATTGAAAAGTACAGAGAACAATGGAGACCACTATAACTGGCTTTCATTGATTACCAAAAGGCGTTCGACACGGTAACTCACGATAACGTGTGGCGGAGCTTGAAAGAACAGGGAGTAAACGAAGAATACATAAATGTCATCAGGAGCATATACAGCAATAATAAATGGGCCCAAGCTTCCCGATAAAAAGAGGCGTGAGACAGGATGACCCGCTATCCCCAAAAATATTTATTGCTATTCTAGAAGCCATCAGCCACAAGCTAAATTGGGGCAAACTAGGAATATATATACAAGGAGCCTACCTGAGTCATTTGAGATTCGCCGACGACATAGTAATACTATCCCAGTCAAGCTCACAATTACAACTCATGATTGAAGCACTACAGATAGCTAGCTCCAGAGTAGGACTGGAAATAAATATTAGGAAGACCAAAATTATGTCAAACAGCTTTAAAAAACAAATATAAATAAATGGGAACCCACTAGAATACACAGAAAATTACATATATTTGGGAAAAATCATCAGTTTTGATAAAGCAAGTAACGACATAGAAATCGAAAGAAGGATACAGCAAACTTGGAACAAATACTGGAGTTTAAAGGAAATATTTAAAAGTAACATGTCAACAAGTTTAAAAATCAAGGTAATGAACGCCAGCTTCTTACCGTGCTTGACATACGGATCGGCAAAAGCCAAGCACAAAATCACCACCTGCCAGAGGGGTATGGAGAGAAGCATGCTTTAGATTAAGAAAATAGACAAGATAAGACACACCAGGATAAGAGCAATAACAAAAGCCACAAATGCCTTGAACTATACCCAGAAGCTCAAGTGGAAGTGGGCAGGACACGTAGCGAGGCTCACGGACCAGAGATGGACCCTCAAAATTACCTTGTGGGGAGGCCCACAGGGAAAAAGAGGAAGAGGGAAACCGATTACACGATGGGAAGATGAAATCAAGAAAATTGCTGGCCCAAATTGGTGCCAAACAGTTCAAAAGAGGGAAATTTGGGCATCCTTGGAGGAGGTCTTTACCCACCAGGGGTTCTTGACTTAGATTTAAGTTAACTTAGGAAATATTTTAATATTAAGTAATTTACTAAGAACAAATAAAGGCTTTTTTTTTTTTCATGCGAGTGAAGCTCAAAATTTTCTTAGATTAAATTATTAAGAAAATGGTCCAACATAATAATTTATGATGTACTTTGGTCTGACCATCTGCCACTGGTTGTCGAGTGTGATTTGAGTGTGATTCTGCCAAAAAAGTGTGCCAATGTTGTTTGTGTCAACAAGGTTGTGTGGGGGGAGAGAAGTCAATTTCAGATAAAAGATTATCAGCGTAAATGTTACGAAAGATTAAAGCTAATCGACTTCCCGCACGAACTTGGTGAATGTTGTGATAGTATGTGTAACGATTTCAATCACAGAATTGTTATTGACAAGCTGTATGCAGACATTATACACGCCTTGAGTGCGGCTGCGTTGGTGGGGAGGGGAAGCGGCGATAGGCGCTCAAAGCGGCGAATAGTAGGCTGGAACAAACATGTTGCTGAGGCTCACAGGGTGGCTAGGCAGAAATTTTTGTTGTGGGCATCATATGGTAAACCTACCAGTGGGTTAGTTTATGACGAAATGTGTGGGGCTAGAAGAGTCTTCAAGTCAAGGTTAAAGTGGTGTCAAGACCATGAAGACCAAGTTAAAATGGATATTCTAGCCTCACACCACGCTAAGAATGATTTCCGTAGTTTCTGGAAGCACACAAATAAATTGAAGGCCAGGCCGGGCGTCCCCGTGAGCGTCGGTGGCATGAGTGAGCCAGAAGACATTGCAAATCTTTTTAAAGAGGCGTTCGTTGTCAAATCTCCTCTGGGCCCTTCGCGGTCGGTGCCCGATGTTATGCCCGGGATGGAAATAGGGGTTAAATTTAAGGCTGCAGAGATTACTCGAACAATTAGAAGTATGTCAAGGGGTAAATCTCCCGGCCATGACGGCCTTAGCATCGAGCACCTCCGATATGCTGGCCCTCACTTGCCTAGGGTACTAGCTATGCTGTATAGCTTCTGTATGAGTCATAGTTACATGCCTAGTGAGATGATGCGAACAGTGGTTGTACCAGTCGCTAAAAACAAAACTGGTGACCTCGCCAACAGCAGTAACTATAGGCCCATTTCCCTAGCTACTGTGATATCAAAGGTTTTTGACAGCATGCTTAATGCACAATTGAATAAAAGAACAGCCATACATGACAACCAGTTTGGTTTCAGGGCTGGATTGTCAACTGAGAGTGCAGTGTTGTGTCTTAAGCATGCTGTCACGTACTATGCGAAGCGTGAGACATCTGTTTATGCTTGCTTCCTCGACCTATCTAAGGCTTTCGATCTGGTTTCCTATGATGTGTTATGGAGTAAGTTAGAGCGGGTTGATTTACCCCCGGAACTAATAAACATTTTTAAGTTTTGGTATGGAAACCAGATCAACACTGTACGATGGGCTGGGTCGTTGTCTCATCCGTATGGGTTGGAGTGTGGGGTGAGGCAGGGTGGGTTGAGCTCGCCTACGCTCTTCAACCTGTATGTGAACGAACTCATTGCCGAGCTCAGCAGTACCAGAGTTGGATGTTACGTAGACGGCATCTGCGTTAACAATATCAGTTACGCGGACGACATGGTGCTGCTGAGTGCGTCAATCTGTGGGTTGAGAAAACTGGTTGCCCAGTGTGAGGCGTATGCTGGGTTACATGGCCTTGCATATAACATTAAGAAGTCGGAGATCATGGTCTTTGAGGCTGGGGGTAAGAGTCCTAATAAGGTGCCACCTGTAATACTGTGTGGCACGCCTTTAAAAAGAGTCCATATGTTTAAATATCTAGGTCATATATTAACCCCTAATCTCAAAGATGATGACGACATTGAACGGGAGCGGAGAGCGTTGTCGGTTAGAGCGAACATGCTGGCTCGCAGGTTTGCACGATGCTCACTTTCGGTAAAAATAACGCTCTTTCGAGCCTACTGTACATCCTTTTACACGAGCAGCCTGTGGGCTAGATATACGCAAAGATCGTACAACGCTCTCCGTGTTCAGTACAATAATGCGTTTAGGATGCTGGTGGGGCTGCCTCGCTTCTGTAGTGCGTCGGGGATGTTTGCGGATGCGCATGTAGATTGTTTCTACACAACCATGCGCAAAAGGTGCGCATCCATGGTGCGCAGGGTGTGGGGCAGCTCCAACAGTATCCTAAGTATGATTTCGAGTCGCCTAGACTGTATTTTCGTGGGTCGCTGTTGTGCCATCTCACATGGGTTGTCGCAACGGTGATCCACTGGTATTTCTTGTTTTGTTTTTGTAGTGTCTGTTTGTTAATATCTGTGTTACTAACATAGTTGTAAGTTTTACTAACCGTTGAGTCATGGATACTCGAATAAAGAGAAATTCTATTCTATTCTATAATGAGAGGTATCTGCGCCTTAAGATTCTTCACTTTTTCGACTGTGATCAATAAAAAAGAGAAATTCAATTTATTGCTTACATGCGTAAAATACCTAACGTTTGGTTTTCAATCATCATAGTCGACGGAGGTGGAACTGAGTGGCCGGGCACTGATCCGGATCGATTCCGATGAATTAAATTTACATTTTATTGTTTTATTTTTATGAAAAAACGCTCGTGTCGTAAATCGCTTGATAGTCGTTATCGATCGTAAGCCGATTAATTAATGACACAGTCACTGGCTTTCAAAGTCAAAGTCAAATATATTTATTTCAACTAGGCTAAGCGGCACTTTTGAACGTCAAACAGAGAGATTTTATCTCGTCTCGTCTTTTAATAGCAATACGGATAATAGTACAGCTATTAATATTCAATTTGTTAATGTAATAAATATAATCATTTGTATTGAAATTAAATCACTGTAAATATTATTGTAATGTGACATGTATGCGTATTAACGGATATTTATGTTAAAATGCATGTTCGTGTCGGTGATGGTCTCATATTTCAATGAGCTTTTTCGTTCAATTTATTTGGCACATGGTTGGAACTAAGTCCGAAAAAAGTTGCAACAATATGCAAAATAAAAAGTAAAATTAAATGCCGCCGCAGCAGCTTTGAAGGCGGCGCGGCGCCGGGAGGCAGCCACTAGCAACACTTGACAGAGAGACTCCCACTCATAACTCATTTATTTAATTAAACTTTTATTAAGTCGCTGTTTGGGACGTGACAAAGCGCTTACACTTGGCCAAATAAAAGTTGGTCCAACAAAAGTTGGCCCAATAAAATGCGACGATCGCGCCATTGGCGAGGTCTAATTGAGAGCAATACATTCAAGATATTCAGTTAAGGGCAGGGACGATGTAATTTTATAAGGTAATGGAACAGTAAATGAGAGAAATTCATTAAATACAGTCGCCTGTATCCGACTGCTTCAATGCAAACGTTCGGGTGAAAACGTTAAAATACTCTTGTAAAAGTCGATTGTATTGAAATGTTTGTTGAATATTGACGCCAGGGCTACAGGTAGTATTTACAGATATTTTAGTATGTGGACTATTTTTGATTAAAGCCAGAGCAATTTATTGACGGGCATGTAGTGAAAATTGAATTGAACATGTAGAATCAAGCTGGCGAGGTAATATCGTAAAGTCGGTCACCTAATCGCGTCGCTTCTTGGCATAATATGCAAGTCTTGGAAAGGCAGCGCAAACTTGTATAACTCCTAACCTCAAATAGTAAAAGTTTAAACTGTTTCAGAGAGATCCACCATGTGCACGTAGATACAAATCTATTTCAAGCAAAAATATTTTAGGACTAAGTTTATCGGATATTGGAAACCGGTAAAACACAACGCTAGAGGAAAAGTGCAAGCACTGTAACAAATGATCATTGTGGAGGATAATAAGCTTCTAAAGTAGAGGGACATAATTAGGGACACGTAATGTATACGATGTGCAGATTAACGTGCGCCATGCACTGTGCAGCCCACCGCCCGCCGCCAACAATCTATTACCAACATAATGAAGCAGACTACACTTGCACCGACACTAGCGCAGGCGGGCGCAGGCCCGGCTTAACAACATCGTTAGCTTATTAAATACTAGCCGTTAGCCGCCGACCCCTTTCAACTACAATCATTTAAACTGGTTTAGTTATGCTACCTATTTTATTTCTCATCAATGTAGACAGAGCTACTTTTTTAAGGCCTTGAGGGTGTTTTTTGTCCCGGGAGTATGTTCCCTTAAAATAGTTTCCGACTTTCAAGCGGGAGAAGACGCTAGCAGAGACTAGTCTATATTGATTATTAATTGATTTAACATGGAATGTACTAGTACATTCCATGTTTAATCAATTCTATAGACAAACAAACCAGTTTTCGTGCATTAGCTGCGGTGCTCGTAACAAACAGTTTAGTAAGAAACAGCGGAGCAGTACTAATGCGGGGTAATTTATTCAGCGCTAGTCATGTGAGAAAAAGGGTTGAGTGAGCTTTTCCTCGCAAGACAAATAGTACGCGCTACCCAGTCCGTCAGCCAGTGCGGCTCTTTAGTTAGGACTCATTGTTGACACGGGAGAGGTACTGGCTTTGTATGCAAAGTCAAACATTCACGAGATTATAATGTGTGTGAGATGAAAGATATTTGACTTGTATTAACTTGGTGTATCTTTGTAGTCTAAGCATTACAAGCCTAAGCTAATAGTAAATAGTTATTTTTTTGTTTGTACTTTTATCACAAGTAATCTCTGTAAGACATGATCCAATTTCAGGAATTCATAGACACCTTCGTTGAGTCACTTAGGATAACTTTCTGTACCTACCGGAAAAATATGGGGCATCACATCCTTTGAAGTTATGTATCAGGAATTGATATCAAGAATGATTCAATATGTAGCATGTGCACTGAGGGATTGCATTGTTGTCGCGGGAATAAGTCGCAGTTTCCAAGAAGTGTCTTAAGATGTCATGATATTTGCGTGACGAAGTGAACGGGTAAGGTACATGGCTAGAGATGGACTCGAATATAATTTTGAATATGTTGTTACATGTCTAAGTCCTCCTTAAACTATACTATGATTTTACTAAACTAATATTATATTATAAAGTTGTAAAAATGTAAGGAGTGCGTAATCTCTAGAGAGCTGTTTTACAGTTAGTAAGGCACAATATCGCCGAGTCCTGTGGTGTCAAGCTACTTTTTACAATTATGAAAAGGCCACACTTGTGAGACGAGTAATTTTGTTTGATTTATTCCAAAACCTTTCTTAAATTACTTTTGATACCATTTCAACGCAGGACGTAACAAAGCCATTATTCATACTCTTTTCGTATTAATTTCATAAACGCTTTTGGATACTTCCCTTCGTTTTATTGAATTTTCTAATAATAAAACGTTGACGTCACAGGCGAGCTGTTCAATAAGCGAGCCATCGTTTTTCATTTCAATTATTTACGTCACTCGGAGGACGCTCCCTAATCATGACAATAGGACCCCGACACTTCGGTCATTCGGGCCCTTCAGAATGAACAACTGAAATGTGTCAACATTACCAGGGGATAAAATGGCACCTGAAGTATTTATTACCATGACATCGACTACAAAACGTACCGAATACGATGCGCGATGTAATACTGACTCAGAGAAGTAGCAACTATTACATGGTACCACTAACTGCGATGTAGCGCCCATTACAACGTTGTATCAATAAGACGTAGCATAGACTACGAGGTAACATCGATTAGACGTAGCAATGACTACGACGTAGCGACGACTTTGGCGTAGCATCGAATAAAAAGTAGCTTCGACTACGTAGACGAAAATGTTATCTGCGTTTTAATCGTTTACATTTCAACGCCCATGGGTACGCTTCATGTAAATGATAAAAGATTTCACAAATGAATTCATGTCAAAGACTTTCCGATGCGTCTAATAATAAAGCTTCCTTCGATTATGTATTCTACAGAGCAATGAAAATCATGAAGCAATAAAGGCTAGTGCACACAGATAAGTAAGCACTTGCGACGCTTCCCGCAGTGGATCTGGGGTGGGGGGCGCACGCTCGGGCTCACAAACCGACTCAGTAGTATTGACCGCAGGACGCTGACCGCAGCAATATCGTCCGCGAGTGTCTCGCGTATAGACGTTAGATCTTTACTCACTTTGCTTCGCTACGTGCTGGTTTATCTTGATGATGGAATGCGCCTCGCTCTGATTGTTTCTGCGAGTACTTACTGAGGATGAAGGATTGTTCGCTCTATTAGCGACCTGGAAGTATTATGTTAAGGATATTACACACAGAAGGAACTTGTCTTATCCGTAATTATTTATTATTAGTAAGATTTTCCCTGTTGGTCATGTAACGTGGGAGTAACACGACTTATTAAAACAAAACATCCCAGATGAAAGAATAAGAATCACGAAAATAAAGGTAACACGAAAATGTACTTACTTAGTTAATTAAGTTGTAAAGTATGTAAGATCTAGAGAATTATGCTATTTCGATTTGGTGAAACTTTTAAAACCCAATAATGAATTTCATTGCCCTCTCAGATTTTTTTTTGAGTTCATTATCCTAAGACCAATTAATCCTTGATCCAATTAGTATCAAGGGTGACCATTCTCAATTGAAGTAGTTAGTCAAAATATCTCGTGAACTGTATAAAGTCATGTTTCTAACATGTAAATCTAGTTTCCAAGTAGCAGCCATTGATTAATTATTTTCTGGGGCGTCAATTGAATTAGAGATTGGCGCTAAGCTCGCAACCGCCGGTGATTAGATCGCTCCGTCAACAGAAGATTATTATTATAAGCTCAGGCTTAAGACCTAGTTAACATTTTCGGGTTAGTAAACAATAGTTGTTAACTTAATAATATTCGGTAGTGAATGTGATAAATGAGGACGCAAGAAGACATAAATATGTAACTGGTAGCTAAGTTGAACATTTTAGGAAAATCATTTTTAATACAAGCCATGCCTTACGAAACAGGAATATGAAACAGTGCAAGCGAACAATTACGTAAGTAATGCATCACGCGAGCGTCGTCTAGTTTAATTTTAATAACCGTTTTTAACGCACCGCTCCTCGCTCTAATGACGTAGGGTATGTACTTAGCCTAACAATCATCTGTAGTAATCCCACTGTGTGTTTGCCTTGCATTAGAATAATCGTATGCGAGAGTGTGCGTAATGTTCGCTGCATTGTTAATCCTGCTCTCTCCTACAATTTATCGGGCAATGGAATTAATGAAACCGCCTCATGACCACTCACGATTCAGCTACTTTAATTATGCTTTAATTGAACCCGAAACTTTGTTCGTATATGAAATAGTGGATTTAGTAGGTAACCACGCGGCGCGGTGCGGCGTGTGGCGGTGACAAACGACACGCATTACACGCTGGAACAAAGCGCTATAAATGAAAATTAGCTGGAAAGCGTTCCGGTGTTCGTCACCTGCGCGAAGTGCGTTCGAGTGGAGAAATTAATATCCGGCCGGGAGCCGCATTGTTTCCGGGTCAGCGCGCACCCGGCTCACCCTCTCTCAGCAACCCCCCTGCCCCTCTCCGGGAGAGCGGTCGCTGAAGGAGGATAATTAAACTGTTTCATTATGTCGGAGAGGCGGCGAGATAAGGCGATCGGATGCAAATTTTTTAAAGTTTAATTTTATTATAGTCTCTATACAGTACGCCATTCCACACCGCGCTTAACGAGAGAAAAAATGTAATGAAAATGAATACTTAAATAGTATTGTTGGAGTTATCGCAGTTATCTGCTTCAAGGAAAACTTAACTCGTGTACTTTTCTCGTGAGGGCAGTAAAACGCAGGAAGGCACGACATTTATATTTTAAAAATTCAGTTAGAAACACGTTTGTATGACTAGGAAGCTTCAGATAAACATATATATATGAAAGAGTTGAAACATTTAAAAAAATTAAGAAATGTCATTGAAAAAGCAATATTTGTAAATTGAAAGCTATGTCGCGGAAACATTGGAGAACCGAGAATGAGGCATCACCAAAGCACTACTGGTGCGAGATATCAGAGTGGACATTGTTCCAGAGCTGTTTACTGAAACAAGAAAAAACCCCGTAATGCAGTAATATGCGCGTCGTGCGACAGCGGCCACTCTAATTAGTTGGGAGTGGCTCGTGGACTCGTGGCTAATGTACCGTACGTGAGACCAGACGCTGTTTACTACCGTATTTTAAACTGATACCGATATTGCAATAATGGTGAACACAAATTAAACTTATCGGTCGGCAACGCCATTTATGCTTTTTACGCGACTGCCGAAGGAGGGTTATTAATTTACAGCATGCCACAACAAGCATATATAGGCAATCAGCCGTACACCAACTGGGAGGACTGGGCAGTCAGATAGACTGTCGCTCTATGTAAAATACTGTTTTCAGTCGAATCTGGCTAGCTTGGAACCTGTTCGTAGATTGGAATAAGAACCCACTGCAAAAATCGGCAGGTAGATTGTTTTTGATGAAACTTGATTTCTTTGAATTATTCTTGATTGTAGAATAAATTATTGCAGGGTCGCCTGGCCGTATTTTGCCGTAAACAGTTGTTTTTTGTTTAATGAAATTTAAGTTTAATCAAAAACCCTGATCCCTGCAGATTTCTGCAGTCGGAAACTTAATGGCAAGTTGTCGTAGAGATAACAAAGGCTAAAATGTCTTTTTAAGAATTTGTAATTATACTTACACCTTTAAAACGGATCATAACGCTGCTTGGCGGAAGATTCACCTTCAATTCGCCGTGCGCCTTTGTACAGTGTATTATTACTTATGCACAAAGTTTAAATAAATTAATAAGATTTCTTCCCCTAGCAACGTTGGAATCCGTTTGTTACGTGGTGGTAGTTAATTCTTGGACCAAGACAAGTTTCTTTGAGGCTGTCAAAAGTCATCATAATAACATATATTCTCGAGATAGATTAGCCCAGCAATTCTAGTGAACCTAACTTTCAAATTGAAATTAAATTGTTCATTCCAGCGCATAGATAATAACAATGTAGGAGACAGGACGGCGCCATTATGGACCGGGGCTGCACCTGGTAATAGACAATCTCCTGTCACAGACTTGTATGTATGTGCCTACAGAATAATGTCGTGATCACTCTGTTTTTATCAGTCTATGTATGTATATTTGTTCCTATGTGGCGTTCTAGTAGAAGAAAATCGTGCTGTGCAGTCGGAGGATATCTGGTTTTGGACAGCCCGCTCGCGAATATGTATCCTCCGTCTGTAAAGCATTATTTTCTTCTTGTTTACGTCTTTTTAGTTCGATTCTTAAGCAATCTGGAGATCTGATTTTTTTTTAATTACTTATTTAAGTGTGTTTCAGTGTCAAAAAACGAAAATCAATAGGTACCAAAGACGTCGATTTCCGAAAAGAAAGTTATTTTCGCTTTGTACCTGTGCTTTCGTTGGAAGTCGGTTTATTTTTTTTTGTTAAAATGTTTTTTGTTTTCACTTGTAAACCAATGTTCAATAAAAACCCGTGGTTAATAAATAATAATAAGTGCGGCATTAATAAGTGTGGTATTATTGCCGAACATAGACCGTTCTGTTGGTGAGCACACGTTCCCTTAAATAAAATACCAAGGAAGTTCAGCATACTATTTACGTATATTTGTATGTATATAAGATACTCAACTACTATTGTAAGCCTTAGGTACAGCTCAGGATTGGATCCAGATCTTTTTCGGTCCATTTCGCTTTCAAAAACTACGTTCGGAATTGGGCTCCAAGCTTCATACTCTCGATTGACCGAAAGACCGCATCCGGCCGACCGGGATCCGAATCGTATTTGAGTCAAAGCCAACTGCAGTACAGTCACAGATGAAGTACGTACAGGCGGGTACAGGGAGCTGCACGAATCTTAGTAAGTGCAGTAGACCGAGAAAATGCTCTATCGCTTTGCCCAGAAGAGACATGTAAAGTAAAACAATCATCATTCGCTGCATATTCGAGTTTTAAAATACATGGGTATTTAAAAAAAGAAATATTAAAAACCATGCTTTTACTAGCAAGTACCAAACACATGCTTTTGTGTTATTACATTAATAATATGTCTAGGATTAGGCTTTTAACCCAAATGTGTTTTAAAGAGCATATAGGTGAGTATAATAATCATAATAAAAAAGATACATGTGACCAGAGTCGCAGAGAAAGAGGGTGGTCACAGCAAGGCGGACACCGAGCTCATTTGTGGCGCACGTTTCATTTTTCACGTGCGGTTGATAAAGTGCCTGTTACGTGATCCAACGTGTGGCTCCGCGCGGTAGAGGTCACTGCCTGCCGTGCACCCGCTGAGGTAACTTCATCCTTCTCAGCGCTTGTTACTCATCTACGAGTTTGTGTACTTTCTATAAATACAGAAGGCACGTTTTTTCATGTTTCCGATTCTGAGAATGAGTTACGAGATCTTAAAGTCAATCGAGATAAAATTCCAGATTGATAAAATACTCACCTCAAATACATGTTTTTCTTGTAAAATAATATGTATTTCAGTTACCAAAACAAAAAATAAACTAGAGAAACTTGTATTTTCAGTTTAAACAAAACGTTACTTGTTTAAATTAAATCGGAAACAATTTATAGTATTGTACTATTTTCAATCTCGACACAACGAGTAACATACCAAGTTGTACTACATTGTTGTAAGCGCAGCTCCGAGTGGAGTAGTCTCTAGCAATTTATTCAATTCAACTGCAGCTGAACAATGTATCGACACGAGTGCAATCCGATGCTCCAAGGAGTCGCTTTCAATTATTATTTTCTGTCTGTGGCCGCATTGTTCGGAACACAATAACGGAGATATTGAATATTCTACGATTTCTGCGTCCCTGGTACCGACAGTCGACAGTCGAGGACCCTGGGATTCTTGTATGCCTCAACGACTAAATTGTTGTTTCTTGAATTGCGGAGCTTGAATTCTGGAGCAGTGAAATGATTTGCTTTTCTATTTTATACATTGTAACGACTACCGACGTAAATTCAGATTGGATTTTATGCAGTTAATTTGAACTCTTGGGTAAAATTGTTATATAAGCATTAGTAAGCAAAATATAGTTGGATCAAGATAAATTAAATTAACCTTCAAGCTGTAAAAAAAATTAACTTGATTTTTTCTCAAATCGCTATATTATAATCGTCGCTAACATACTATTTCATTACATAAGGTTTGACTCGTTCTTAATTTAATATACTCAAATTAGAAACCGTGTCAAGTCCAGAAATTATGAGTCAGGAAGGGACAATCAAGCTTTAGGTACGACCATTTATTAGAAGTCCTCGCTTCAAAACTAAAACGCCGTTTATGTTTTTACTGACGAATTTCAGCCATGCAATTTTTCCAACATTCAAAAGGCAAGCTAAATTCGAAATCCAGCAATCGCAGCGAGGTCGTGGTACGTAGTAAACTCTCTTGTTCAATAACTGGTTTGTGCAGCGCTGCGAATGATAAACCGGGCCATAACTCAGCGCAGTGGCGAGCGCGCGGGAGCCGAGTTGCGGGTACCAGGGCGGCAGGCCCGCGCGGCGGTCTCGCACACGATTAACTCATTAGATTAGTTACTTCATGCTCCGCTGCGCCGGAATTGGATCGGCTTTCTCCGGAATCTGAATTTAGTTGAGACGTCGTAATATTCTCGGCTCTGTTAAGAACTTGCTCTTGGTCTCGGATTTAGAATTGTGCGGGAGATAGACCTCTTCATAATCTTATGGATTCATCTCGCTTAACTCAATTATTAGATTTTGATAGGATCTTTGAATTCATAATAAACTGTACGCTTATACATAAGACTGTGCTGTTCATTGTTGTGTATTTTTCGTTTAATGTGGTGGCAGTGGAGGTCACGTTCTTTTCGTTTTATGTCTATCATAGTCGCTCTCGTGGCAAGAGAATATATGCAGAACACACTCGCATAACGGGCGCTTATGTATTCATGTTCTCGAAAACACGAGAATTATGAATGGAGAGACTCACTGTTTTGTCGACTGAGAGTACTCCATAATGCAGTATCCATTAAACCTAAACCATTTTTAATCTTAAGAAACAACTGCTGCAACTGACATTTTAATAATGCAGTCTCCGACGGCAACATGTCTGATGTTGGATTCAATATAAACTCTCTCTGCAATAATATCGGCTGCTTTGTGTTTGTGTCATATTCTAATCGTGATATACCTAAATATCAGTTCGTGAGTAAACTCATAAGAAGTTTCCATTTCAGCTCCACGCGACGCGACACATTAGACTTGATCAAGTAGGTTAGGCTTTATGTTTGTGTATTTATGTTAAAAACATTCGCAGCTAGTTTTTCAATAGCATGACCTACTTGCTACTTGTGATCGTGAAAAGATAATTTATTCCTCGCTCTGACAGGTAAGTACCTAACACACCTTGGTACAACAGTTTTCTAATTATCTGTTTTCCCCTTACAGTAGATATAATCTTCAAAGTACTTATTAGTTTCTCTTCTACAGTAGTTTACCCCGTCTACTTGCATCATTTAATATCATCATCATAAAACTATACTTGCAATATAGTGTGTAACCTGCTTTGACGGATAGAAAATGTGTACTAGGAGTTCATAAACGTGTGTTCATACACGCTACTATCCAGGTGTTCTCTGGATATTAGCATGTGTGTCAAACCACACAACCGCACGGATGCCGGCCGCGTGCCGGACGCATGCCGCACGCCCGGCCGTGCCAATCGCCGACCGCAAATCAAAGCGCAGCCAAATCAACAATTACGCGCTGTCAAACAGAACCGTTTGAACTCCAATTCTAACACAAAGCGATCCGGATCCAGTGGTTATTGTGGTTAACAGGTACATTGGACAACGGGTGGAAATGATTAACTAATAAAATTACTGTGGAGAATTTGAATTTCGTTGTTAAGCATCGTCGTTATATTAAGGAAAATCAAATAACTATTAGTTTTCACTGTCTTGAGATTGTCATTATAAACGTAATCATAGTTCCTTTTTTCTCATTTCCATAACTTCGGCGACGTTTAGTTCCTGGGAGGAACAAAGGAAGACGCACTTTAAATGGGAATTGACTACTTAACTCAGATAGGCATGAGCCCAATCTTCTGGCCTCCAGTGGATACGTCCTCAGAAGGAACTCACTTAAGTATCCTTCACAATAGCTATAAGGAGCGTCCTTTTTAAAACAAAAAGATCGTAGATAGTAGTTACTGGCTGTACTGAAGGGAAAGCCATTACAAAAGACTTATGAATATTATCGGACTGGTACCTTTGTTCTGAAGCAAATTGAATTCAGTTGAAATGAGTTCACATTCCTGGCTTGTCGGGTACAGTCGCTGCTGAGTAATTTCAAGTGTTTTATATGATAGAGCTGCCTTACTTCAGCATTTCGCTATTACTGCAAAGAGCAGATCACTCTGCAGTAATAGCGAAATGTATGCAGGCTGGTGTATCTCGTCTGTTTTAATAGAGTAGATATGATTATGGTCGGTACTAATTCATCGATTACGTACTTATTATTATTATTTATTAAAGTACAAGTGTATATAAAATCTTAACTTAAGAACTATGCCCCACAAAACCGTTTTCACAGTTTGTCTGTGGGAACGGAAGTATCTTATAAAATGTTAATAATAGAATCTTATCTTATATCACATGACCCCTAAAACTACTTAATTACTTAGAATTAATATTTGTTTCAGGATATTTACCATGTATTTTAATTACTTATTTGCTTACCCTCCCTCCACAAACTGCAAACCACTTTCCTAAGAAGATCATTTACAAACGCCTTAAAAAGAACTGCTGAAGTGATTTGGCAAAATTACCTTTTATTTCCTGACTTCTTATATCAGTAAGCAACTGGTTGAGATGGTAGGGTACTCTTTTATCAAGCGTTCGGTCGCTAAAATAATTCCTTATTCTAGGTAAATCAAATTTATCTGGCGATACCATCCTCGTTGCGTGGTTATGGGTAACTAGCGCGTGACGCTCCCAGCTGCCATGACTGTTAACCAGAAGTAGGTATTTATGTTTTAAGCTGATAGGGCGAATTTTGCAAATTTTAAATAACTTTTTATAATAACCTTTACATTTTTTTTTTGTTGATTGTCCGTAATCTCGTTAATGGAGAGCTTCGCTTTGATACGCCCACAGTTCATTGATGACGATATTAGGACCCTCGTGAATTGTGCAAGCTTACCGAGCTCTTCATCCATTATCAGAATTACTTATGCGTTTGACTGTACGGGAGCTCTGATAATTATTATTATTTGCCACCACATTTCTAAAAACACTGAGAAGAAACAAGTTGTAAAGATGATTAAATATTTGCTATACCTTTAGCTGGCTAACAATTTGCCTGAAAGGCTACGCAAGCAACTTGGAGAGAAATCCGAGAGACAACCATTTCAATGAAGCGATAAAATATGAAGACAAACGTCGAACGAAATACAAGTACGTTAACATACTAGAAGATAAGAAAACAAAACAGCAACGTTTTACATCGAGCCTCGTCTGCGAGGTAACACAATTGAACGCAATTGAACATAATGTTCGTACGTGAACAGATTGGAATAAAGCCAGCTCGACTGGGTATATTCTTATGTAATACATCCAGATCTTATTATCATCGGACAACAGCAATTCTAGTTGATACCACTAATTCTCTTGAGCTCAATGGCTTTGCGATGAGAATTAAACGTGACCAAATTGATCATGGTTTTACTGCCTCTCTACGGAAATCACGGCCATATGTATCTGAGATGACGATTATCTTAACTTAGGTATGTTCTGGTACTCATAAGACGATGCCTGCTATGGTTGGAACGCCCTAGGTCACACAAGCAATCACAGTGGATGACAATCACCGGCCGAGGGTAGCTGTGTGCCCTATGTGTGCGGGCCGCCGCCGCCGCGGTTGACGCAATCAAACCGTGTTTGTGTACCGGCTACACTACGCACTCCCCACTATCAGCAAGGCTTAGTACATGCGGTTCACTTGAAACGGATTTAGGTCAAACAGATTTAATTAGAATCGCACATTTTACGAAAACTTTAAGTTACTCTTCATTCTCACTCCATAAATATCACTTGTAATATTTATGGAGTGAGAATGAAGCGGGGCGCACGGTTGGCGCAGTGGTTGAGCGATTGACTGCTGCGCTGCGTGTCACGGGTTCGATTCCCGCACGGAACATATATTTGTATGACCTACAGATAGTTGTTCCGGCTCTGGGTGTTTGTGTATGTGAGTTTATATGTTTGTAAACGCACCCACGATACAGGAAGAAATTCCTAGTGTGGGGCAACGTTTTTGAAAAAAAATAGAAATAAATAAATTGTTAATTACCATAAATGCAAAAACCGGCCAAGTGCGAGTCGGACTCGCGCACGCAGGTACTTGATACGTTGATAAGTTGCGGTTTACGATTTATGACGGATTAAAAAAAACTACCAACTAGATCTCGTTCAAACCAATTTTCGGTGGAAGTTTACATGGTAGTGTACATTATATATTTTTTTTAGTTTTATCATTATCATAATTCAGAAGTTACAGGGGGGGGGACACATTTTACCATTTTGGAAGTGTCTCTCACGCAAACAATTCAGCTTAGAAAAAAATTATATTAGAAACCTCAATATCATTTTTGAAGACCTATCCATAGATACCCCACACGTATGGGTTTGATGATAAAAAAAAATTGAATTTCAGTTCTAACGTATGGGGAAAACCCAATTTTCTTTTTTTCTTTTTTTGTTTGAAAATCTTAATGCCCTTCACAGAATACATCTACTTACCAAGTTTAAACAGCATAGTTCTTAGTTCACAGACAGACAGACATGACAAATCCATAAGGGTTCCGTTTTTTGTCATTTGGCTACAGAACCCTAAAAACATGGGGCACGACAAATTCTTTAGTTTTAACAATTCAACATAATAGGTACTAAGCTCAACAGCACTAATAACGCAATTAATATTGTTGAATTTTCTAACTACAAGGGTTTACAAATGATACATAAATTAGGTCATATTAACCAAATCGAGAATACTAAACTCAGTGAGTTACAATACATCTGCAAAGCTGCTTGTAATAAAAGCGAGCAATAGGAAGTGAACAAAGGAACCGAAATCCGTATTAACATGAGCCGTGTACACATCGCCGGCGGCAGCATTTTAAACAAAGAAATGGCTTTAAACAGTGTAATATCGCGCAAGTAAGACCTTCCCTTAGGCGTCGAGCCCTGACATCGGCACAGCGCGATTTGAAAGTACAAGCAGGATTCGTTTTGAATTTGCTCTATAAACTATATAGTAATGCAAGCGTAAGATTTCTTCTGCGACATTATATCACCTCGTGTACACTACATCTACACACATAGACATAGTGTATACGCGTGGCGATGTAGTTCAATATTCATGCGGCTATCAATTCACACGGGTCCGGTCAACACAAACGGCGTGTATTTATGTTTCTTCGGGGTTGAGACTATGCGGTCGCTAGCGGTTGCCTCCGCGCACTGGAACTTGTGGGCAGAAGGTTCGGTAGGCTTATTACGTATCTTTTGCAAGAGCAAAACGATAGCGATCAAACGCTTTATGTCATAAAAGTCGGAATTACCTGCAGTGTAGGTATGGTAGGTCCTACACAATCGTTTGCTAATCGCTCGCTGTTTGTCAAATGCACTTATTTAAAAAAAACCGCCAACAACTCTAAAACTTTTGTATTGAAGAACAATTATTGCGCAAATATCGCTATCGTTTTGCTCTTGCAAAAGATACGTAATAAGCCTGCGGGTGACATATGTCAAATAGACATCCTACAAGACATAAAATAACTTAAAACTTAGCGAAACTTGGCGAAACGAAGACACACCACTGCTGAAAGATATTCAGTTAAAACACATACAGAAAAGCCGTCAGATCCAACCTCCTTTTGCCTTTACGGAGGTTTTATTAGCGAATAAATTTCACAGTATGCGTTAATAAAGACGCACATAGCGTTAAAATAATGTGTTATTATCCCCGAGTCGCTTTACAAGTGACCTACGTCAAGTGACGAGTCAGTCTATTTTAGTCGGGTCCCGGACAGTCCCAGTGCCTAAACATGCGTTGTTTTAGTCCGTGTTCACCTCGCCTTGACCTTCTTTATCGTCACAGTGGTGGCAGACGTAATATCCGCGCACATCCGTCCGTGCGGATATTAATATCCGGACGGACCGCATCAATTTCGGCGCCACCGGCCAGCCGACCCCGGTAGCACATACCGTTTCAATGATATACTTTCTGATTCCCCAGCACTTTCCACTTCATATGTTAATCACGGATGTGAGGAAACGATAGCCATAAATATCCGCAGAGAAATTGAATGAAACCACACGAAGAAATGGGTCATTTAACTTGTAATACGTTTTCTTGTGACAGGTCTTGGTGATCAAAAAAATTATTGTGTTCAAGATGAAACGAGCGTAAATCCATATACTTGGTACCAAAAATACGCGCTTAGTCGTGGAGTTGCGGATACTAGCCCGTTTTAACCTAACCATGTAAGGTACAGTAAAAAAGTGTCTACATCGTTCAAGAATACGAAATGAGGCAAATAAGCTTAAGACTAATATGCAATTCTAACAGTGAAGCGAGACCTATACATATCTAATGTGAGTCGAAACATTCATGAATTTACACGCGGAGGCAATGCGGGCGCATTTCTTCACATCATTGATTCAGTGGAGGCCTACCGTGTGATGACAGATGAACGGCTCGGGAGCCGGTCCAACGGCGTCAGCTTTACAAAAATAAAAAAATATATCGTTAAATTACAAGAACCGCGCGGTTCACATTATAATTTTGGTGAGCGCACACTGTCAACATTGCTCACGTGGCGTGCTCCAATTGAGAGCTGGGGCGGAATGTGCTCGATATTACCTTTACGTTTTGTATTATGCATTCGATGTCAATATCAGAATAGAACGCTAAAGGATTCACTCTCATTTCACAGCCCATTTACTGTATAGGTAGGGATGATTGATCGGTGACACGACTCTGTCATATTGGCGATAGGCTCTTCCCCGGAGCGCACAGCGTAGAGTCGGATGCTCGTCGCGCCATCTGTTGGCTGTCGCTGCTGGAAGCACAGCGTACTATCCCGGTTGGCGGCCGCAAGTGGTTGTCAAACGGTTTTACTTGAGTTTAAGCGTCGCATGAACAGGAAATAGGCTGATTGAAAAAGTTCAATATAATTACCGACCTGTGACGAAAAATCTTCTGGGTAATCGAATTTTGGGTTCTGTTCCTAAAACATAGACCATTTTGGGAATCACGAATTTTAGGTGGAAGTGAGTTTCACAGTCGTACTGCATGAACAGAGAAGGAGTGGGAATAGAAATTAGTACTATGGGATGGGAAGTTTAGGGTTTAGGTGATGCTTAAGGTGTGATCTACATGAGACATCGGCAGGGCGAGTGAAGGAGAAGTGATCGCGTAGATATTTAGGGTAAGTAGGGACCATGTGACTGCTCAGCGATTCGTATCTACCAAAACCATTTAACCGTCGATAATTTTCGACGAAACTTATAAAGGGCCTGTTCCTTGACAAGGTGAATTTAGACGTTATCAACAGATAGACGCGGGCCATCTCAATGTAGTGTTACGTAGAGCGATACCCATCGCGGCCATATCTTAATGCCATTAAGTCCCTGGCACGAGTCCAGCACCCGCGGCCGGACTCAAACCCGCACTCACCGGTTTTTTGCAACAATCCGCGTGACCACTCATGCTGAAAATAACGTTTGAAAACGAACTGGCTTTGAGGGATTCACAGGCTCCGGGCGATTTTTCATTTGTAAGTCGGATTACATCGCTTTGCTTCAAAAAGACTTACAGTTAGTAGCTATATAAGCGGGCGGAATTGGACTTTGAAAGGGCTTATGTTTAACAAACCACCAAATCTAGTAATATACTGCCAAAAATAGTAAATGATCACCAAAATTAAATTTAGAATCGCAACAGAGTCGACGGAGCCCCGCTGGGCGGGGCTCCTATTTCTGAATACAGGGTCTAAAGTAAACTAACACGAAGGTGATGACGGGAGCTGAGTTCGCTCGCTTTGCTCGCTCACTTCAGCTCCCGTCATCTCCTTCGAACCTAACCTGTCCGTGTCGGGGTGCCCTTAGCTCCGAGCTCGCTTCGCTCGGTCTTGGACTGATTCATTGACCAAATCACTAGATTTGACATCTTCCGGTTTTAGCACTCATTAAAATTTGGTGATCCATTTACTAAATTTGGTGATCAATTTACTAAATTTGGTTTAGGTTATTTTTTTTTGCTGATTGGTATATATTTTAGGTGATAGAGGTTATGGTCACAAAGTTTTTTTTTGGTGGTTATTATATTTATTCCCCTTTGAAAGTAGTCCTTTGGAATAAATGAAAGGGAGGTTAATTAAATTCGCGCAATCAAATTACACGAAACGCCCGTCATAAAATCTATTCATTAACATTAAGTATCTAGCGGTTCGTCCTCGATCTCGCTCAAGCTCACCGCTCTCACTCCACTGCCAGCGCTGAGCGTGCAGCACGCGGCAGTTTGTGCTGCCACTTAGCTCCGCTCCGTTATTAAACTTTCAATAGAGACAAAACGTTAATTATAACCGTAATCCGCGTCCAAACGGAGCTCATATTTGTGTCATTGCGGGGTGTATTAAGCGGCAATTACGAGCGACCGCAGCACCACGCGTCGTAGCACGATGGCGTGGGGAGCGTGCGGTGCCACGCGGAGGGAAGCGGAGCCACGAGTATTACATAACGTGTGTTATGAGCACGAGCCGAGACGCGATATTGTTCTACTGACGCGGTTTGTGGTTATGAGCGACGACGACGCGCTTTCAAGCACTCCTTGATATTAGCCCTTAATGGAGCAAATGAACTCGCTATACTCATAACAAGAGCGCGTGGAATTTAATAACAGCAGTGCAGGGCGACAGTCTCGTTTTGTGCAAAAAGATTGGTTTCAGAAACGGAAAACCCTTTAGTTTTTTCGAGAAATGAATTATTCTCCTTATATTTTCTTTAAATTTTAAGTTTAAACCCAATTAACTGAATTTTGTACAAATCGGGGAACAAAAAACCAGAAACCAAACCTTATGAGGTGACTCACAACACCCAATAAACACGTACACAGTTACAACATCGACAATGTATAATATTTCCCGATACTACCAAATTGCTGTATCGCCATCGTTGTTAGATTCAAAGCGTTTAGCTTAATGGCAAACATTAGCCATACTATACGAGTCTTTGTGCGAATTCAATAGCAAAACAATATCGGTGCTGATCGAGCGTCAAAACTATTCATTGCGATATGTACCGTGAGAGACGCACACACGATGTGATCCAGCGCAGACTACATCGCGAGGAAGATGGGGATAAATAGCGCAATCATAAATCATGAAAAATGTATTCAGCATACAATAGTGTCTGATCGTGTCTGGCGCAGCGAATATTTTATTTCCGCCATGATCTGGCCAGACACAATATGTTCATTTGCTTATTCAGTAACGCAGTTTGCTACAGCAATAAAAGAAATATTATTTATCTCGACTAAAGTAGACGTAGCAAAGACGCTATGATTGCTGCTTGTTTGAGCTCATTCGATGTAGATTTTCTTATTATTGTCTAGCTGAGCTTGATCGGTAAAAGCTAAAGTAGTTCAATTAGAAATCATAAGATTGATCTGGTGACAGTAAGGCCCGGTGTGCGACCTCACCAGCACATTCATTTGGTGCGGTCGTACGTTGCGGCTCGCGCAATCAGCCAATCAGTGCGCTAAACATTTCATACGAGCCAATGGGCGCGGTCGTGGTCACACTGATTATGCAGCGGTCACATATGATCGCCGCGTTCGTAAAGCATTCGTTTAGATAATTCAATTGGCGAAAGTGCTTTGGTTAAATAATTACCTATTAAATTAATTTGATGAATACTGTTTTAATGTTATCTGTCTGGCGTAACTACCAATACATAACAATATATATACATATAACAAGAAAGTAATACGTCCGTCTAGTAATAAAAAGCATGTCGATTTGTTCCTTATGATCTCTAAATTACATTGGCATAATCATTAATACCTTGTCTAATAGCAAACTAAAACTCCATGTGTTCAAATGATCATACCAGAGTGATCCATTTCCGGCGGCTTTTCCGCACATCTCAACATCTTGAAATCTGGCTTAACAATAAACTCTAAAGCTTTATGGGGTGTGTTTTGTACTTGAGGATGCCATATGCATGCACTTAAATAAACACAGAAAAAAAGGAAATATCGAACATTACATGCAATTCAAAACTAACGGTTGGCATTATTTTAATAGTTTACAGTTGTCTGTCAATTTGTGTTAAGAAGGGATGTGGCTTACAGTTGTCGCCTATATCGATTGAGTTTATTTTACTTGACTTAGTTCTTATGTAAATAAAAAATATAGGAATTAATTTACAATACGAAATTGTCATACGCCTTAGTTACGATTATGAAAATTATTAACTCTTACACATTACAAACTACCTATGAATAAAGTCAATAGGTAACTAAACTTCAAAATAATTGTGATTCAAATAAATAATTACATAAAGATTTAATAGACACATCAGAAATGATCATCATAATTTTCCTGGCCTTGTTCGTATTACTTGGGGTAGAATAAACACGTTTAGGATAACAATGCAAATAATCACAAACCTATAGTGTCATCATGTACTAGCACTCAGTTGAAACATGTCAGCCTTTGTCATTAGAAACGTCATTGTTAAATAGATTGACAGTGAAACGAGCGTCGGTGGATACACTTTTTACAACTTCGAATAATTCCAATCAATGGAAGAATGAATAAAATCAGTAGTATGAGAAGGACAGAGTGGGAGAAAATTGTTGGAAGAACGCAGATCGCGAGGTTTTTATTACTGTTTTTTGTTTTTGTGTTTTTGCTTATCTCCTGTCTCCTGTGCGGGTTGCAAATAAATATTTTTACTTTGTTACTTTCTTTCAGATTCCTAGCGTCAGTAGAACTTAAGACTACGATAGTCGTCAATGACCTTGAGGAAACAAAATGCGCACTCGTTTCACACCCGAGACCCAAAATTTAGAAGGAAAAAATTTCTAAATTTTGGGTCGTACTTTCCAATTCCATGCATTTAAAAAAAGCCTGAGATCATAATATAGAATTAAATTATCTTTGACATGGTGTCAATTTCATTAAAGTACGCCCGGAGGTTTTGGTGAGATTGTCGTTTTTAGGGTTCCGTACCCACAGGGTAAAAACGGGACACTATTACTAAGACTTCGCGATCCGTCTGTCTGTATGTCTGTCTGTCTGTCTGTCCGTCTGTCACAGATGATGTATTTCTGTTGCCGCTATAACAAAAAATACTAAAAACAGTATAAAATAAATATTTAAGGTGGGCTCCCATACAACAAACGTGATATTTTTGCCGTTTTTTGCTCAATATTAATAACGGCAATAACATTAGACGAATAATTATTTATTTACTAACTATTAACTAAATATCAACTTATAAAATGTACTTGAAAAAGTATAAATTTTGTATATTGATGTATGGGGACGACAGCTTTCGAATCGCAAAGTTAATTTAGTTAATTTTGTGTTTTAGTTTTGTGCTTTCATTGATTTTGAACGTTAGTAGTGTTACCTATTTATTTTGGTGAATGCAACTGTTTATACAGAACCCTCTGTGCGTAAGTCAGAATCGCATTTGGCCGGTTTTTTATTAAGACTTGAGAATTTATTACTTTCTAAAAACAATATAATTACAATTTAAAATAAAAAATACTCACTTTTTTTGGTATACATATTATTATATTATGAACAATATTCATTACAAAAACCGAACCCAAATAAATATATCTCCAAAACCTAGGTAGGCATATACTAAACCTTTATTAGGCAATTGCCAACTTAAATTGCATTCCACAAATAAATGTATTGTTTCCAAACTGGAAACTCATTTGCTTTTCATTTGTTTATCTAGACGGAGCGTTCCAAAGTAAATTAATTCATGTGCTCCAGATGCGCTCCCATCGTAAGACATGCAACAAATTGAGTAATTCACTAAACTACACAGATGCAGCATACATTTATTTAATCCCAGCAGACATGCAGGCAATTAATTTTAAAATATCCACGCTATCCATATCCATCAGGCGTGTCGCATGACACCGCAAGATGCCGCACGATGTTGCCCGATGTCGCTCGATGTTGCCCGATGTTGAACGATGCCGAGACAACTGTATTAATGGCAGACGGATCCGGACTAATGAGCCAGACAGAATAATTAATTAGTTTCATCCATCAGGAAGCCAGTCCACGACAAAGGCTTTGCACTTTAAAACTATCCCGCTGCAGCCACAAGGAAATTTACACCTTAATGGTTAAGGATAAAGACGGAAATTGTATAGGTTAAAAATTGTTTAACGTTTGGTCTAAAATTAAAAAGAGTAAGCATAAATCATGGGACACCGTGTGTTCGACAAACAATAGTTTCGTTAGGGCCGCGGTGGGCAACATATGACCCCAAGTCAGTGGCAATTTTAAGCATCTCTATTGGGCCGTCGGGCACAGATATGAAGCTAATATGTATGTGACCTGACCCCCACGGCACTGCAGACAAATATAATGTATTTGGTTTTTAGTAAAAAATATGACTTGGAGAATTATGAAGAATGATGTAATGACAGAAATATTTCACCAAGTTCTAAAGGAAAAGTGTACCCACCAAAAATATTTCATCAAAAATGTTGCCAAGACGAGACCATATACTCTAATATTTTTAATTTCACTTGGTATGATATGTACTGGTTCTGTAATAAATGAATTTTAATCAACTCCAGTTACTTCTTGAGATCAGTTCATGATAACACATGACAGAGAGACTTCTCTCTGTCATATTATCTTCTTGTGTTTGTATTAATTATACACAATGATAGATGCACAATGAGCCCATTTCCCTCTCCACTTTGTATTTGTATATAGGTTTTTTTTATATAATATTCAATTGTATATATATTAATATCTTGGTTAAAAATATTTTCATATATTTATATCAGTAATAGATACCAAAAATAAAAATAAAAATTATTCTTCAATTTATATTCACGATCCGCGACCACTATTCGGTCTTTGATCTAATACTGTTTACGTTAGTGTAAAGGGTTTCTTACTCAAGCTTTAGTTAATTATAACAATTTAGTTTATACCCACTTAGTTATGTTTTATCTTTCTAAACCACTTCCAAGTTATAATTCTATAACTGTGAATTTCCAAAACAAAACAAAAACATAATTTGGAATTAATTTATAGTCGGTAGAGAATTATCCAAGTCAGGAGGCGAATTCATAGGGCAGTGCGAACGGCGGAGCACTGTCCCTCTTCTATCGAAGAGCCGACGTTAACACTAAATGTAGGGCATTTTAGGATCAACGGAAATTTTATCAGCCTAGGGTTATTTAGGAACAGTCACAATAGAAATGATAGATACTATTCAAGCATAATGCCGCAGTTTCGCTGACGTTGCTATACTGCAGGAAGAATAATTGAGAAAGTATTAAAATTTATAAAGGATTATTACAGCTCTTTATTATAATATATTATTGAATAATGAAATAAAATTAAAAGTTTAGATGTCACAGAAGGCATCCGCTGTCTGTTTTCATCTCGCACCGCACTCTCTGTCGGGCAGCAATCACGTGAGTAATTAGAGCGACCGATACGTGCGCGGATTGCGACACACAACACACGACCGCCGCCACCCCGCGCCAAAGGTCACCTCTCATTCAATTTATACCCTTAATGAAGGGTCCCGCTTTGTCAAGTGTCTCATTTTTACCCGACACTAAAATGTTTTTCACGCTCCTTAATTTTACAATCCACGGCCTAAGCGGTTAATTGAATTACGTGGAGTATCGCGGGACCACTTCCCCCTCTCCTCGCCCGCTACCACTGTGCTGTCGTCAGCTTAAAGTGGTGAACACATCGTGTGATGCGGGTAATTTTATTTTTACCTGGCTAATGTCCTTCTTTTTATAAAACAGGCCACATAAAAACAAAAGGCATTGATACTGAAAATATGTACATCCAATGTAAGTAAGAATCAGAAATAATCAGAAATAGAATATTATCAACAATGAAAACAAAAAGCAAATTAATCGAGAAGGGCCCCCGTCCGGTCCGTCGAAGGGTCGTCGTTCCGTGTTGCCAATATAAGCGTCTACAGTGAAGAAGGCAGTTTATTAACTTTTTCCGGAATTGGTTTGTTGAACCAACTTTTTTTTTGTAATAAATGGAAAGATCATATATAAGTTTTCATACAAAACTATTTTTAGTTTTTTTTTTTCATTGTAATTACAAAGTAAAATCCAATCGAAAATATTTTTTTGAATCCAGTACCGAAAACACCCCGAAAGTTTTCCGAACAAAGCCGAGCCCGTGTGACGTCACAACGTTCATTTCTACTCATTGTGGCACATAGCTTATACAGTGTTTTGACTTATAACCAATTACATCTTGTTAATATATTGATGAATATCGAATACATTGATCATAAATATCGAACCTTAAAAGTTATCGTGCTTGCTTCGCATCATTATGTACGATTATTACAAATAACTCCCCATTATTATGTGATTCGCGCAATACCCAACCTAGCAAACTGTACTAAAGTCTTGAGAAATGTTTTATGTCTAACTAGATTCCAATTAGAATATGTTAATTATGTTGTTATCTTGTTCTAATTTAGTATTAGATTCTGATTAATTTCTTAATTTGATCATTAAAGATTGAGAAAAGTAAATTTTTAAGGGAACTTTCGAGCAAAGTTGACATTTTTGTATAATTACGTAACTTGAAAACATGATTTTTTGTTTATGGAGATATATTCATTATTTTAATTTTAAATGACGGATATAGGCATAAAACTAATATTTCTGTTTGAATTGTGAAAATCGGTCGACGCATTTAAGAGATATTTGAAAATGTACCGAATTAATATTTTCACGTTTTTGTTCTACAAAGTTTTTTAGTGTTTGTAATTATATTATATAGATATTTGTGTTTAATATTATAAAGGGATATGCAAATAATTAAAAATACCGAAAATTTTAAGGATGTTATGCAAAAAATAAATAAAAATAAAGGCTCCACAGATTTCGGGTTGTATATTATTTAGTGATACCTATGAAGTTTTTTGATATCTAAAGTCGAAGTTGCGCGCCAATCGTGTTTGTTAGCTTTTTATTTTACACGAATATCACCTACCCATATGTAACAACAATTACATTATGACAATTATGTTTCTAAATGTAATGTGTACAATGGACAACAATGACAAACACCGGTCGCGGTCCACCATCACGTAATATTCATTACGACTACTTTACTTATGCTCAATTTTTCCAAACCGTCCATCAGATGGATATCTTTTCGAAATTTGCCTTTATGAATCCTTTATCACACATGTCTAAATAAAAATTTGCTGTTATAAATAATATTTTTGCACTAATTTTCGGATATTTTTAGTCAATTTACGTGACACTGTACTATGGTGAAATTCCTTGAACGTTATGACGTCACCAACATGGCGACCAATCATGGCCCGTTCGTAGACAGGTGGTTCTTTTTAAAATTTTATCGATTTTCAATTGCTTATAATAAATTGAAAAAAAATATTTAAGAGATTTTTGTAACGACAATATAATTTATGATATGTAAAGTTTCAAAATAAATTTTAAAAATCGTATTTTTTTTTAAATTCAACAACCCAATTGTGAAAGCTGTTCAGTGAAAAGCTAATAAAGCTCGGCAGAGTCGTTCAATACGTTTTAAACTCCTCTCAGTATGTTAAAGACGAGGCGCCGGGCGTTAGCGAGTATATTGCAAGGCGAGGCTCGTCCTCTCGTGCAAACATCGCTCGCTCCGGCTGCTCCCCGCGCTTACACCGCTCACACCGCTCCGGACGCTCTCGCTCGATGACTGGCACAGTAAGCTAATTGGAAATTCTTGAAAGTATAGAACTTAAAGCTTCCGATGCGGATGAATTGATGTGTTCAAAAGATACGCCGTTTTTTATGTCAGCGCTTATGAAAGCTATTTACTACGAACTGCTTTTGAAAAAATATATGTTCTATTATTTAGGGTAAATTAATTACATGGGCAAGACACGTAATGAATATATTTTGGGCTATTTTGGGGCAAACTCTTGTTTGTTCTTTCTAGCCTGGAAAAATGACACTTTATTTATTCAGGTATGTATTACTGAAAATGAAGTTAACAGGTTCTACAAGATTAACTACGTAGGCTAATGTCAGCGATAACTGTAAGGATCAGTAAGTGCCGCAGTTCTAATTGGCGGACGTCAACAAACTTAATTTACACCGAGAAGTAACTCGATTATGAACTCAAACTCGATTGCGAGGGTCTGAAGACGGTCAGCGGGCACCCGGGTCTTCGCAAAATTAGTCCAATTGCTCGGATGACCGGGTGCCTGGTCGTTACTTGACTCTTAAACTTTTGACCAGTGGCTGATGATACGGAGATAAGATAAATCTTCAGAACTTGATAATAAATTATTCTAACTATATTTTAACTTGCGAAAATTAATCCGAACTTCTTAAACTTTTCTTTTTTTTTTTGGGACAAACCCACCGCACTATTCCCAAACCACTGCAACTCCTGAAAGCCAGAATCAACAGTGGCGACCACCAGAAAAGCACCGAGGCAATGAAGCTCGACGAAGTCCCGGAGAATGAATTTAACTGTCTTGGATCCCGCAACTAAATTAATCAGAAAAGAATAACGGAGGAGTAGAAAAAAATACAAATTTCCACTTCCCTCCATATCAAGCAGGAGACAGAACAAACAAACAAGGCCAATAGGCACAAAGGGTCGTTTACAACTGGGATAAGCCTAGTTGCCTAGCACCACGGATATAAATTTGCATTAATATTAATGGGTCCTAACATTGTGAGCTGTTATATTTGATTCCAATAATAGGTATGGCAAAAACGCTTGAACGCACGGATATTTGTTCTAATTTCCACAAGGTCCGTATAGTAAACAACTCCTGATACAGCTTGTACATTATTCATCATAGTATTGCGTTCATTCTGCCAAAGAATACACTCCCATAAGACATGTTGTGCAGATTGTACATATTCGCAGTCAGATGTAGAACACTGACATAAAGGCGAGGCAACAAGCTTGAAAGAAAATAATTTACTTTTAAAGTTACCATGCCCTGTGAGAAATTGGTCCACCTCCAGCCACGTCCTGGCCAGCCGCGTGCGAACGGATGGAAAGAATTGGTGGAGGTGTCGGCCCTTGATGGAATTATCCCACCTACATTGCCATTCGGCTAAAAGTTCTTCCCAGACCAATATGCGGTTTAAATAATCTAGAGATTTTCTCACGGTCACTTCGCGTTAAAAAGTCCGCGTCCATGGTCTCTTTTGCGGAATAGTACATTACAGCAGGTCGCTGCACTTCAAGGTCGACTGGAAGTTCGCCAGCAAGTAACGGTAACGCCTTAGTACTAACCGTCCTGTATGATTTGCACAAGAATATCAAAGCCAAACGCTGAATCTGAAGTAATTTACGTCGTACCGCCCCTATTGTGGCCCTATCAGCCCAAACAGGCGCCCCATAGCAGATACAACCCAAGTAAGTAGCCCCATAAATAGTCCTTAAAGTCAAAAAACACAGACTACAAAAGCTTTCTCAAAATATTTACTTGTCCTCAGAAAAATAACAAAATTTGATAAAGGACATTGCCCGGGCTTGGACCAAATGCTGACAGACATGGGAGTGCTTTCAAATGTTTATCTGGGCAATGTCTGGGCAGCATTTGGTTCAGCTCTCATACATAGTTGGTCAATGTCCTTTTCAGACAACGTGAGTTCCGTAGCCTCGCATACTGCACTTGAAAAACGAGAACTATTCTCAAAGTACTAGAGGACTATATCGGCGATCCGATTACCGTCAATACTAAATGTATAGGATTCCTGAAACACGGTTATTGCTGCAAGTTCTGAGTCGCAATAACTTGTCAACTTAATATCACTGCAGACGCTAATCCCCCGAGACAAACTGCGCTGCTTTACTACCTACTACTTTATTTTATTAGCCAACTTTATACACAAGTCGAGCATGTTTTTATTTATATTTCTATTTTTACGCTAGAAATAGGCTGGCTTTGGCAAATCCATGGAGGCTAATAATAAAGTTTAGGCTGTATAAAAGTTTTTAAGAATATAAACAGAAGTTCTGTAATAAAAAGGACTAATAACGAAGTGTAAGGATCCTCAGAAGCTACTTCGACCAGTTAATAATTTTGTGTTATGAATGAATGCGTGCACTGCACGTACATTGTATCGTACGTATACGTACACTGTACAGGAGCAACCATTTAATTTATTAACAACGTTCGTTACAAAGGGGACTCGCTTCTAACAAAGTAGCGGAATATGAAAAAATAAGTTCTGTTCGTATATAATGTCGCAGAGCATTATTCCGCTGGTATCTAAGGCATGTCGCCGGCAGCGTGAGCTCTCTACATTCTTGTTCTGTGCAGCTGCAGAGCAACCGTTACGTTTGTTGTAAAACTTTTCTATGCTCATTGTAATGTGTGCACTAGATAAAACTTGTACAACATTGCAACTTGTGCGTTCGCACTCTGAGTTAAATGAATTTTATTTCAGTTAAATGTAATATTTTTACAAGAGTTTTCTAAAATAACGTAAATACACCAATTGAAAATAGTGATACACAAAGTCAAGTAATGATATTAGAATACAACCCTGTAACGAATGACTTTTTTTTTTTTTTTTTTTTTTTTTTTCCGGGGTGGAAAATCCTCATTGGATGTCCTCCGCCCTGGGGAGGGTGGAGGGGTCTGTCAGACTCATACTGACTAAAAACCACCCCGGTGTTCCATCTCACACCTACGCTGGGGGTCGCGGGAACAACGATACTTCCGCAACCCCCAGCTAGTGCCGGCCCGCCTCCGCGGGCCACGACCTCGGGTTGGGGGGGAGTGAGGTGTTGGACTCCCCCCAAGACGTCTCAGAGGGGCGCGCGTGGAACACTACGCGCCACCACCTCGGGTCCTGATGTGTGGGGGGCGACGGACGTCCCCGAGTCCGTCGCCCCTGGACCCATTTAGGGGGGCTGGAAGAGGGCGTTGTCCGCCCTCCGCCGACGCCCGGCGCGTCTGCTGTGGATTGGGTTAGCGGATGAAATCTCCCTCTCCCTCTCCGCAGCCTCCTTCTGCGAGACGACTGTTTCGCAGAAGGATACCACCGCGTCCCAGGACTCCTCACTGCCGACCATAGACTCGACTACGGCTGGCAGCGACAGGTCACTGCCTACTTCAGAGATGAGGGCACGGCGTGGCTCCTCCCAAGCGGCACATTCTGCCAGCGTATGCCGCGCCGTGTCCTCCCGGCAGTTGACGCAGTGGTGACACCGGGCGTCCGGCTCCCTGTTTATGCGACACAGGTACTTCCCGAAGCAACCATGCCCCGAGAGCACCTGCGTCACTCGAAACGACAGGGAGCCGTGCCTCCTCCCGAGCCAGCGCTCGAGCACTGGCCGGACCGCCTCAATGGTAATGAGGCCGGCGGTAGGGCGTGAAAGCCTGTCCCGCCATTCCGCCACCAGGACCTCGCGAAGCTGAGACTGACGCAACTCCATGTGTCGCTGCATCAGCCCTTCGCCCCGCGCCCGCGCTTCCTCGCGCCACCGATACAGTGACGCGAGTACCTTCGCCTCCAGGTCCCAGGGCGGGGATCCGGCCAGTGCACAAGCCGCCTCGTAGGAGATCGTGCGATACCCCCTGATGACTCTGACGGCCATCGCTCTCTGCGGCTTTCGCAGGACAGCGATGCTGCCGGCCGTCAGGTCAGCCGCCCAGATCGGGGTTCCGTACAGGGCCATTGATCGCACGATCCCCACGTAGAGCCGCCTACAGGCAGCGCTCGGGCCCCCCAGATTGGGAAGCTGCGTTGACAGCGCCCCAGCCGCGCCCAACAACTTGGGCGCCAGCCACGGGGCCGAAATCCCACCGGCTGTCGAGCACCAATCCCAGGTACTTCATGGTTGACTCGACAGCGATTCGAGCACCCCCGACGACGATGTGGGCATCGGGTGGTGGCGCCCGCCGGGGGCCATGAAAAACCATGGCCTCCGACTTGTTGAGGGCCACCTCCAGGCCAAGGCGCCGTATGCGGCTCACCACCTGTGAGACCGCAGCCGTCGCCAGCAACGCTGCCTTCCTGTACGAACTCCCCCGGGCGGTGACCAGCGTATCGTCCGCGTAACACGTCAGGTCTACGCCCGGTTGGAGTTCGCCCCTCAGCACCCAGTCGTACCCGATGTTCCACAGGGGCGGGCCCAAGACCGAGCCCTGTGGAACACCGCACGACATGCGGTGCTGGTTTTCGACGCCATTACGTCCCACGTAGGTGACACACCTCTCTGCCAAATAGGCCCCGACGATGCGGCGGAGGTAGGGAGGCACTCGATGATACCGCAGTGCCTCCCGAACACAACTTCAGGGCAGGGTGTTGAAGGCGTTGGAAATGTCCAAGGACACCGCCAACATCACCCCACCCCGGGACACCGCTTCCTCCGCCAGGACTCTCACGTGCGATATCGCGTGGATGGTGGAGCGCCCATGCCGAAAGCCGAACTGGCTTTCGTCCAGGTCCGGCCCCTCTCCGTACAAGTGGCTGACGAGGCGGGCAGCGATTATCCGCTCGAACAGCTTACCCACCTCGTCTAGCAGCACTATGGGCCGGTACGCGGACGGCGAGTCCGCAGGGCGCCCCGCCTTCCTGAGCAGGACCAGACGACCAGATTTCCACAGAGTGGGAAACTGGCCCCGCTCAAGGCACGCTGTGAAGAGTCCTCTCAGCCAGGGCTCTAGCTCCTTCAGAGCGAGGGCTAACACGTGGCCGTGGATTCCGTCAGGCCCCGGAGCCACGTTCTTGGCCCGGAGCCGCATCACGGCCGCCCCCATCTCTGCCAGTGTCACCTCTGGGACGTTGATGGCATCCTCCTCCGTAGACTCTGCGGCCGTGGGCAAAGCCATCGGCGGCGGGATATGCTCAGCTCTCGCCGGGAAGAGGGCTGCGACTACCTCCTCCAGCAGCTCTGGTTGGAGACTCTCCGTAAGTGGAGGCGCGGCGGCTCGAAGTTTCCCTCGAACCGCTCGATAAGGGCGCCCCCAAGGATCCCTGTCTAGAGTCTCCAACATCTCCTCCCTGGCTCGCTTCTTCGCCTCGCCGATGGCCAGCCGCAGAGTCTCCGTCGCCGCGCGGTACACCTCATACAGCGCGGCTTCTTCGTCAGGGACCCGACGACGTCTCCTCCGGTATCGGGTGTACTGGCGTCTGGTCGCTACGCACGTGACACGCAACTGTGCGATCTCGGCGGACCACCAGTACACCTGGCGCCTCGCTGACTGTGCGTGGACCCGGGGCATGGACGCGTCGCTGATTTGCGTCATCGCCCCGCGGAACCACAGCGCCTCCTGTTCGACGTCGACGGGTCCAGTTGTTGCTGACTCCCGGATCCAGGCCTGGACAATGGTGGCCTCCTCGAGAAGTTCCCTGTCGATGCGCTTGCGCGCCCAGCGCGGACCGTCCGTTCGCGGGGCCAGCGCACCGCGGCCGCCGGCGGTCTGGGTGGAGACGTCGAAACGGATATACCTGTGATCCGATAACGTCTCCACCTCCACGGCGACACGCCAGTCACGAACACGGCTCGCGACAGCAGGGGTTGCGAACGATACGTCCACTATTGAACCGCCCCGCTGTCGCACGCACGTGTGAACCGAGCCCCGGTTTAGGACGACCAGACCAGTGGTGACTGCCCACTCTTCCAGTACCTCGCCCCTAGCATCGGTTACCGGAGATCCCCACGCCGAAGACTTTGCGTTGAGATCCCCTAGCAACAGCACAGGGCGAGGGTGCAGTCGGCCTACGACGGCGCCCAACTCGACAAGGAAACTCTCGAAGTCGGCGAGACTCTTGTTGGGCGAAAAATACGCACCAACTATGCCAACGCCGTCCGCGAGGGCGGCCACCCAGCCGTGACCTCGGGACGTGCTGACTAGAGCCCCGCCAATGATGGCCACCAAACCGTCGAGGTCTCCAACCCAGTTATCCCTGGGTGGGACGAAATACGGCTCGGCGACCACAGCCACGTGAATCGACCACTCTGCCATGCTCTGGAGCAAGATATCCTGAGCTCTGGCAGAGTGGTTGATATTGCCCTGGAGGAAATGGTAGAGCGACATTATGCGCAATCCATTCCCTCCACTCCATTCCTAGGCCGGGAGTCGGCCGAAGAGAAGCCAGACTGACGAGGGGGTAAAGAGCCCCCGGCAACCTTGGCCCTCCTTCTCCTCTTCTGCTGCGCGGGTGCGCCACAGGCCTTTCCACCCGCTCTGTGCCCAGCGGGCCTCCCTGCAGCTGTACAAAGGCTGCAGTTTGGCGCCGCAGAGCACTGGGCCGCCTTGTGGCCAGGCTGACCGCAACGATAGCACTGCTCGCTGCGGTCTGTTTCGGCGGTGCATCGTGCCCTGACATGCCCAATGTCCAGGCAACGATAGCACCGCAGTGCCCTGGGTTGCAGCAGCTTGACCCTCGCTGCAACCCACCCCACCAGCAGTCGTCCACCGTTAGCGACTTTTTGCGCCGCCGCTACCGGGCACCGCACCCAAATCATGCCGAGCCCGGCAGCGTCGGCGCGGATCTCGCCCACCCGCACGTCCTCGGACGGACATCCGCCGGCTCGGGCGATGGCCGCCACGACCTCAGCTGGGGTCGTCGAGTCGTCCAGACCGTCGACACGCAGCTCAGACGTTTTCATAGGCCTGGACACTCGGACGTCCTTAGGATTGAGGACCTCCCGCAGCTTGGCGGCCAAAATGTCCGCCTTTTCAGCGCTAGAGGCACCCGATACCTCGAGCAGCCGCGCCCCCGTAATCGCCGGCCTAATTTTGAAGCCAGACGGTGTTCCAAGGTCGGGGAACGCGACTTTGGCCCTCGCCTCTGTCAGGACCGCCTTATAAGAGACGCCCCTTTCGACGGCTCCGGGCTGCAGCGTGATCACTACAGCCGCGGAGCGTGGTGCTCGTACCTTAGGCGGTCCCGCGGCCTTATTCGTTGCGGGTGCTCCAGCGGTTGCCGGTGGCGGTGCCGTCCTCTTCTTTCGACGGCGGCCCCGCTTGACCACCGTCGTCCAGGCCTCCGTGAGCCCCCTCCCAGGAACGAATGACTCCAATGTCTATTTAACATTTAGTTGTGATTAGTGAGGCGGGGACTCGGGTAGTAGAGGCCGGTGTAAAGTTTGACTATGTAATAATTCTTCAACGTCACGCAAATTGAATTTGTTGCCGGATAGTTGAGTTAATTTCAGCTAATAGACTCTGTCCAACGATAACACTTACATTGTAACGTGAACCTACAGAAGGACCAGTTATGCGAATGCTCGCTGCAATTTGAACAACTCAGTACAAGTTATTTGATACAATCAGTGCAAGTGAATTTCGTGCTACATCCTGCAATTGACCAGATCAAATAAAATCAAATCAAATCATTTATTTTCCAGAATTAAGGTATATAAAATAAGATCTTAGGTTGTGAGACAAGTTGAGCCATATATTCTGCCCAAAATTTGCCATATAAAATTAAAATAAATTTAAAAAAGCTATAATAGTAGTTTATGCAACGGTCATATCATCGGGGTTGTTCAAACACAAGTGTTCACGAGACGAAGCCGAGTGTGATATTATTATCACACGAGTGTTTTAATACCTAATTATGTGCCATTGTATACACTATTTTATCTTCACTTATACAGTTGAAATAAAACATAAATGGAAAAAGTATGTGCTATGGCAGACAATTTAGATTCTCACTGCGCAGCGCGCGCATCCATAGACAATGACAAAACAATAATTTGAAGTTGCATAAATATTTAGGGCATAATATTTATTCGTCATAATAATATTATGGAACGGTTATTACGGCTTATGGTTATTTGAACGTCGAAAATTAAAATACCAACGGGTAAAATGTCGTTCGAAATATCGAAAATTGTTTTACCTAAGCTTAAAATGTCAGAGATTGAAATGACTCGGCATTAAAATATCGAATGATTTACATGTCGATAATCATTATACGTAAGTTCAAAATGTCAACATTGAATACACTTAAGTTCATTATATTTACGTTACGTTTTAGTGTTTTAGTGTTATTGGGGGACTTTAATGCCCACCACCAGGAGTGGCTCTTCCCATACCAGTGCACTGATCATGCTGGACGGGAGATGCGTAAGCTTTCGTTAGCGCTAAACCTCACCCAGCTGGTCCAGGGGGCAACGAGGATACCGGATGTTGATTCACACACAGCCAATTACTTGGACCTTCTGCTGACAACAGATCCAGACAGATACTCTGTGTCAATAGCTTCACCTTTAGGAAGTTTCGACCACTGTCTGGTGAAGTCTGTGTCCGTCTATTCCCCGCCCGATCCCAGCCCAAGAGGCACCCGGCGGGTTTGGCGGTACAAGTTAGCACATTGGGATGGTATGCGATCTTTCTTCGCATGCTATCCTTGGCAGCCTACTTGCTTTTCTTCGACTGATCCATCGTCGTGCGCGGACGCCGTGACGGATGTGTTGCGTCAGGGAATGGAGTATTACATTCCGTTCTCTGACGTATCAATGTCTAGCGAAGACCGGCCATGGGTTGGCGCCGAATGTAAGCGCGCCGATGCGCTTAAAGATAGGGCGTACCTGGCTTGGGTCGACGCTCGATCGCGTAAGGCGAGTGACGTGGGTTGGAAGAAGAGAGCCTTCAACAGGGCTGCCAAGTCCTGCAAGATGGTGTTGCGAAGGGCTCGGTTCGACCACATTGACCAAGGGACCAAACTTGCTTCTTACCCAGCAGATAGTAAAGCGTTTTGGTCTCTGGCTAAGTCGGTCGAGTCGAACTTCTGTCGTCCCTCACTACCACCACTGCTGAAACCCGATGGGTCGCTGGCCCACTCCGCTGAGGAGAAGGCAAATTTATTTGTCTCTCTTTTTGCGGAATCTTCACGTCTGAATCCTGATGACGCGCGGCTCCCACCTTCTCCTGATGGATGCGAGACGATTATGTCTGACATTCGTATCCATCAAAATGACGTCCGTAGGGTGCTGCGCAACCTCGACGTGAGTAAGGCTAGCGGCCCTGACGGAATACCAGCAATTGTTCTTAGAACCTGTGCCCCTAAACTGTCTCCGATCTTGACACGCCTATTCCGCCTTTCGTATGAGGCTGGAAAAGTGCCGAATGCTTGCTTGGCTTGGAAGCAGGCTAACGTACAGCCCGTGCCCAAGAAGGGCAGTCGAGCTGACTCGGCCAACTACAGACCCATATCTGTAACTCTGTAAGAGTATGGAACATGTACTCAATATAAAACTCCTGGCATAGCCAGAAGCAAACGATATCCTAAGTGACCGCCAATATGGCTTCCGCCGAAATCGGTCTACTGGGGATCTTCTAGCGTATGCCATTCACATCTGGAGTGAGGCCATCGAGAGGCACGGGGGAGCGCTTGCCGTCTCCCTAGACATCTCGAAGGTACTTGATAGGGTCTGGCGCGAAAGCCTTATTGGTAAGCTTCCTTCATTCGGTTTGACCGGTGGTCTGTGTGATTGGATTGCAGATTTCCTGAGGGATCGGTCTATTCGAGTGGTTATCGATGGCTGCTCGTCGGACCACTTAGATATTAATGCCGGGGTCCCTCAGGGGTCGGTACTCTCAGCAACTTTATTCTTGCTGCACATTAACGATCTGCTTAAACCCGGCACCTTTGGGTATGCAGACGACAGCACTGTTGCTGAGAGATATTTGTCCAACGCTCGTGCTACCGGGCCTCAGATCCAGTCTCTCCGGGAGGTCATGGTGGAGCGCTTGAACCTGTCCTTGCAGGCAGTCTCCGAATGGGGCGATGCCAATCTGGTCAAGTTTAATGCTGCTAAAACCCAGGCGAGTCGTTTTTCCGCTAAAAAGAGCCAATTTCACCCGGCTCCAACTTTCCGCGATGTGACCGTGATAATAACTGACCATCTTGAGCTTCTTGGCGTTACGTTGACATTGACTCTCAATTTTGGCCCATACATTGTGGCAAAGGCTTAGCTGGCAGCCAAAAAGCTGGGGATCCTTGCCAAGGTAAGAGGGTACTTCACGCCAGAACAGCTGCTCAGTTTGTATCAAGCGCAAGTTCGATCATGCATGGAGTACTGCTCTCATCTCTGGGACGGATCTGTCAAATACCAGCTTGATGCACTAGAATCGATCGAAAAGCAGGCCAAGAGGCTCATCGGCGATGAGGCACTGGTTAAGTCAAAGCTCCAGAGCCTTGAACATCGTCGCCGAGTTGCCAGCTTGTCGGTTTGTTATCGGTTACATTTCGGGAAGTGTGCGATGGAATTGCATGATCTAATCCCACCCAGCCCGTTTCATCATCGGACTACCAGACGTACGGCGATGCGCCATCAGTACATGGTGGACATCCCACCCATACACACTAAACGTTTTGAGAATACTTTTACTGTGCGTACAGCTAAGGAGTGGAATTTCCTGCCGGTGTCTGTGTTTCCCGATAGCTACAATCTAGGGGTCTTTAAGTCAAAAGTGAATAGGTTACTTCTAGGCAAGCGTGCTCCATCGTCGACCACATCATCATTTACCATCAGGTGAGATAGTGGTCAAGCGCAAGCCTATAACAAAAAAAAAATACAAATAAAACTCATTAAATAGTTAATAAGTTATAATAGATCGAATCTATTCCAAAACTTAAGAAGATATTTGCGTAAAATTTTCTATTTATAGTATTAAGAGTACTTTCCCTTCAGGTGGCATTACAAAATTCCACCCTGTATATAACGAAATTAAGAGGAAAACTATCACAGCTAAGTAGGCTTTACAACTTTACGAGTAATAGTCGACCAACTTATAAAATGAACATGGAAAAGTAAAAATGTTGTACAAATGCGAGTCGATAATTACCAAGGCCAAATCAGTGCAGTATTACACATTGGATTTTTAATTACATTATCGATATCGATAGACACCCGACAACTAATTTAAAAAAAAACGTTTTTTTTTTTTTTTGTATATATATTCATCATCTTTCTGACCTTATCCCATGTTACTTGGGGTCGGCACAACACGTTTTCTTTTTCCATACCGTCCAAATATATTTTTCCTTGAATCAAATTGAAATTATGTACTAATTTAATTATACTCATTGAGGCGGGCGGGCCTCTTTGTAATATTAGAGAATAGAAATATTAAATTACTTATTTTATTTTGTCAATATGCATCCATCAAGTTAATATCCAACCCAACTGCATCACTAATTGAGTGGAGAAAAACTTTCGGAACTTAAATAGTAAAAACATTTAAAAAAAAACAAATACCGAAAGAGAAAGAAACACGCTCCTTGCGCACGCAAGGAGCGTGTTTCTTTCTGTGTGTAAATTAAATGCCTTCAGAATTAACATCCTACATATTATTATGTATAGAAACGGTGATATAAACGGTCGTATAGAATGAATCTTCTGCAACTTAGTTGTGTGTGTATTTTATTAAAGCAACTTTTATCATTAGGATCCTCCTTTATTGTATGACGCTTTGTTCGCCCACGCTCCTAGAGTAATTAGAGCACTGAAAGATATCTACAAAATGCCGCTTTGGGTAACAATGGCCAATTGTCTGGCAATCGAATACTCTACGACTGAAACTTCTGACGAGTCAAAATATCTCGTTTAAAGCATTTCTAGTAGGAATTATTGCGTCTGTCAGTCTGAATAATAATGCCGAGTTGATGACATTAGGTCAAGTAACTTTCAGTCTAGGGATAGAAAATTATCTACCGTTGTTAGGCTGGTACTAGCGACGGAGTGGATATTATTTTATGCTATAAGATAATATTGCCTTGCCCTTATTCAAGGCAAGTTTTGGTAAACAGACAACATGATTTCAAAGAAAATATTTAAGGATGTATTAATATTAAACAGCACCTTCCATTCGATGGCGTTTGTTCTTATCTTCTCCATTTTCATACAAAAATAAACAGTCGATCGAATATTTTTCTTACATTTTCGTTACAAACAGAAAGTGCCTTTGTTTTATGGAGCAGTTATTTCAGGCGCCGTTCAATTACGACGTCTTTATAACCGTTTGTAAATAAACGCAGTAAAATAAAACGTTGTTGTTTCGCATTGTAGTCTACTTCAGTATTCATGAGACGGTGGCAGAGTCGGCGCGGGTGGCGAGCGTGTTGTGGACTATAGCTGATAGGACCGGGCTCACAAAAGGATCACTCAAGACAACGCTGAAAAATCACATGTACAGTACTTAATTAAATCTTTAAGCATAATGCAGCGATAATGCTCTTTAAATCCTATAGGTGCCCGACCCAAAGCCTTTACCTAACCTCTGACCTTCTTTCTATAAGGAAAGATTACATACTCCATCTTATGCTGAGAAAATACAAATCTCTCCAGTATGATCCCATAAAACCGAGTATGAGTAGCAGGCGACGCTATTTAGTCGCTCCAACTATCCCAGTTAGATCAGTTTTTGCTAGGAGGCAATACGCAAGGCAATCTGCCCAATTAAACAACCTATTAAATAAAGAACTACTCGTCTATCCTCTAAAAATCCGTGACTGTAAAATAGTTATAGTGACTGAAAGGCTTAAGAATAAAACCTATGACGACATTGAGGCCATGGTAACATCGCTTCGCATATTCTGTCCAATAATAAATAAGTCCTCATTAACGAAATCGTTAGTGGAGGAAGTTGTTCCTGGCTCCTCCGATCTCAAGACATTGTTGCTGGGCTAACCTAAGCCTAGACCTTAACCTAACTGACACCTAAACTTATGCAGGCAAACGAATTTAACTTATACACAATTTACACTCACACTATTATACACACTCACGCACTCATACACTCACACTATTACACACAGACTCAAAACCCACTCGCATAAATTAAAAATTTTCTTTTATTTTTATTTCCTCGTTTTATTTTGTTATTCTGTTTACAATTGCATACGCTGTATAATGTTAAGTGGAAGAGCGGAGTCACCTAACACAAGAATCTTCTTGCTTAAAGGGTGATCTCCATATCACGTATGTTTATGGTTTATGTAATTGAAATAAACATTTTTATTTTTATTTATTTTTCATTATGTTTTAGAGAATGGCAAACTTTAAACTGCTTGGGTACGCTTCTGAGTGTTCCACTTATTCCGAGGTTATCTTTAGAGTTGCAGGGTACGCTGCTGTAATTGTGTATGTTGTAACAAATCTTTTATAAATTCTCAACGAGCCTTATAAACGTGACTCTTCTATTGTAACCTTTACCTTACCAACTTTATGCGACTATTACGTAGTTACTTCTGTTTCCAAGAGACACCATATTGATACAGAATACGCATAAGCATACCACGGGGAGCTACACCGCTACATCGTATCGTCCAAATATAAAAGTAATAAACAGACTAGCTTATTGCATTGTTGGTACGTTTTCAAATCTGAATAAATATTTGCTCGGTTAACATTGGCAGCGACCTCTCCAGTAATTCGCCGGATTGACTGGGTCAGTGACGCGGCACAAAATTAAATCTTGTATACGCTCATAATTTTAATTGCGAGTATTTCATGTCTTATATAACATAGCGGAGTTTTTCATCAGTGAGCTTGTAAATAAAGAGCGCTTGATTAAACAAAATGTTAATAAAATGCACTTTATTATTTGTGTTTCGATCGGTAGTTTATTTGTTTTTTAACGTTGAGTTGGTTTTGCAGAAATGAAACATTTTAAAAACTTTGTGTATCTATATTAACTTTGCATCGCAATATTGGTTCCGGTGCAGTTAATTCGCGTTTTTGCTTTTCAGTTCTGTGAATTTTTATATTTCTGTCTGTATTTTTCTTTTGATATTTGTAATAACTTACAGAACTTTCATTCGCGAATAGTTAAAGAAAAGTTTTGAACTAGTCACGACTGTAGCCGAAACTTGTCACTAACTTTTTTCGGCTAACAATCCTCCATTTTGCAATAGTATACCTGGTAACTTCATATATGTTCATAACCAGAAAATAAACTGAAATAGCAAACTTAGTTTGCAGGTGGCTGGGGATTCAAGTTGAGCAATAGTAGGAGCTGCACTTCTTACAAGTTTTTCTCACTCTTTATGTGATACCACTACAGACCAAATACAGGGCTCACATCATGCTAATTCCAAGAAGTATAGAATGACCCTCTATTACCTAATGACGTCAGTACATTGTATAGCAGTGATTAGCTGGTAGCAGTGGCTTATACTAGACACCCGTTATCTGGTTATCACGCATGAGCACATGTTTGCCGCGGAATGAAGTGAATGTATTATCTTTAAACGAGTAATTCTTGTGTGTATATATATATATATGTATGAAATCTGAATCTCGAAAACGGCTCCAACGATTTTCATGAAATTTAGTATGCAGGGGGTTTCGGGGGCGATAAATCGATCTAGCTGAGTTTAATTTTTAGAAAACGTCGTTTTATCTAAAATCTATATTCGCCCGACAGAGCTCGGTCGCCCAGGTACTGTATCCAGAACGTGCAGCTATAGAGTATTTATAAGATTGTTTTTCTTTATGAGCCTGTGGCGCTGTAGTGTCGCTTCTGGTGTATATAATAGAGTTCTTTGGACTATTGTCATATGGGCCGACTCTTGTTCTAGAGTAAATGGTCTATAAAATGCTTAGGAAATTGGGTTGTGATTTTTTATTTACAGAAACAATACAGAATTAAATGGCCTGATGGATTTTACATTAGTTGTCATCCGTGTTGTCTCTAACTAGTATAAACTAACTAGTTTGGGTTTACCATTGTGGTAGAAAGACAAGGGCGGGTATGAAAGTAGGGTATGACACGTTCTTAACCTCAAACACTGAATTCAGAAATCGGGCCAAAGTATAATATAACGCACCTCAAATGCTCAAAGTTCTAAGATGAGAAAGCCGCATAGCAGTCTTGTGCTACGGCGCAGTTGTCGTGTGCATATGACATAATACTATAATTAGATGCTCTGTGTAGATCCCGCCTAAACTTCATCGCAATTTCCCATCCCATAAAACTCATTTCTGTTCCCACTCCTTCTCTGTCCATGCAGTACGATTGTGGAACTCACTTGCACCTAAAATCCTTGACTCTCAAAATGTATCACTGTTCAAAAAACAAGTCAAAGAACATTATCTCTCTAGCATATTGAAATTGTGTTTATTATATGTATGTATTTTTATATATTTAGTTAAGTTATATATCATGTGTAATTTATATATAATTAGTTAAGTTATTATAGTCTATTTTAGGTTTCCTTATTTCTTTCTACACAATGCGTCATCGTCTATCATCCAACTATCCTGTCGCAGGTCTGCTACAAGAAATTTCTATTGAAATAAGCAGTACCTTTGTGCTCTTCTACCTGTATTCTTTATTTTCTCTGTAAAGTGTTTTGTGTGTGCATAAACAAATAAATAAAAAATTGTAGTCGAGTGCTACGGTGTAGCTGCAGATAGCGTCGGAGCGTAGCGCAGTGATCTAGCGGACAGATACGTAGTCGCAAACGCCGTTACCATATCTGTAAGCTGAGCCAGGTATGATAATCTACAGACTATAATAATAATACCCGTATGAGAAAAAAAAATTGCACCGAAACACGTTTCTAATTAATTTATCGGGCGATATCAGGTTGGATCATTTATTTAATTATATGGCAACACCTACGTAAACGGACCAGTGTTACCATTTAATAAGTTTAATCACATCGCCTTATCGCCTGGCGCCGAGGACGGTTTTTATGTCCTAAATAAAGGAATTTTCGCGCCATTATGTGAAATAACGAGTCTAATTACGAATAGGCCTGCCATTACTGTCAAAATTATTTAAAATTCTGTCTTAGGATTGGCCTTATACACTACCCATACTTTCATACTAATAAGTGCGAAAATAACTCTGTAAGTATGCGTGTTTGCTGTCTGCAAACACAAATACTTACACGAGTAGCTCCATTTCATCTCTTAACTGCGGAATGGATTAAATGAAACTTCGCACACGGACATACCATGTACTGGATTAGGATATACGACACTTATTATCCCGAGAGTATGTTCCCTTGGAATAATATCCGACGTACTCACAGCTAGAAGCTAGAACTTTTATAGTTTTATGAAGCTAGAAAAGAAACCGTTGGAGTAGGGAATCAAAGAGCCTGTGATGTGTGTGTGTGATGTCCACATCTCTCAGAGCGTTCAGTAAATAACTCGACACACAGACAGATGCAGGGTCGGGAGTAGGGTCACCACGCGTCCAGAATTTTCCAGCCTTGTCAATTGTCCGGACATTTTTAGAAAATAAAAACAGTTAAATGTATAAACAGACCATACTGAAAAAAGAATGATTAAAAAGTAATACTATCGGTCTTTTTTGTAAACATCTAGCTCTTTGTCACGCATTTTGAAATTTTAAGTGATCACCCTAGCTTGGTGTCCAATCTCGCGGCGGCAGCGGCCAGCGTTCGATCCCGGTGCACTCGACCGAGAAACAGATAGCACCCCGGTTTAACGTAGCATTCCTCGGTAAACTAGATCGAACGATGAAATATTTTATATATGTTTCAGTTTTGTTATTTAAACTACGAGTAAAGTTTTATTTAGGTTACAACAACGTTTTCAATTCAAAACTAACATAAACACATAACACTAGGCTTACAATTCATATACTATATTACTAGTTCTACTAGGTTAGGCTGAGATGTTTATCTTTATTAGTGGTGACCTTATTGACAATTGGAAGATCTGTAATCATTATTATATTATTATTAGCCTTTCCGTGGGTTCAAGCGTTGTCGTCACAATGTTAGGACCCATTAATATTAAATATAATTTTTTATCCGTGGTGCTAGGCAACTAAGCTTATCCTAGTTGTAAACGACCCTTTATGCTTTTTGCCTATTATTTGTCTTGTTTGTTCTGTCTCCTGCTTGATATGGAAGGAAGTTTTTTTTTTACTCCTCCGTTATTCTTTTCTGATTAATTTCGTTGCTAGATCCAAGACATTTAAATTTATTCGCCGGGTCTTGTCAAGCTTCATTTCCTCGGCGTTTTCTGGTGGTCGCCACAGTTGATTCTGGCTTATAAGGAGTTGCAGTGGTTTGAGAATAGTGCGGTGGGATTGTCCCAAATAAAAATGATTGGCTTAGCCTTCAATAATTACTAGGCTAGTTTAAACCTCACGACAGACTTATGGTGAGACGACTGCAACTTGCTCCGTACCCAAAGGGTAAAAACGGGACCCCTGTCTGTCTGTCTGTCTGTCTGTCTGTCTGTCTGTCTGTCTGTCTGTCTGTCTGTCTGTCTGTCTGTCTGTCTGTCTGTCTGTCTGTCTGTCTGTCTGTCTGTCTGTCTGTCTGTCTGTCTGTCTGTCTGTCTGTCTGTCTGTCTGTCTGTCTGTCTGTCTGTCTGTCTGTCTGTCTGTCTGTCTGTCTGTCTGTCTGTCTGTCTGTCTGTCTGTCTGTCTGTCTGTCTGTCTGTCTGTCTGTCTGTCTGTCTGTCTGTCTGTCTGTCTGTCTGTCTGTCTGTCTGTCTGTCTGTCTGTCTGTCTGTCTGTCTGTCTGTCTGTCTGTCTGTCTGTCTGTCTGTCTGTCTGTCTGTCTGTCTGTCTGTCTGTCTGTCTGTCTGTCTGTCTGTCTGTCTGTCTGTCTGTCTGTCTGTCTGTCTGTCTGTCTGTCTGTCTGTCTGTCTGTCTGTCTGTCTGTCTGTCTGTCTGTCTGTCTGTCTGTCTGTCTGTCTGTCTGTCTGTCTGTCTGTCTGTCTGTCTGTCTGTCTGTCTGTCTGTCTGTCTGTCTGTCTGTCTGTCTGTCTGTCTGTCTGTCTGTCTGTCTGTCTGTCTGTCTGTCTGTCTGTCTGTCTGTCTGTCTGTCTGTCTGTCTGTCTGTCTGTCTGTCTGTCTGTCTGTCTGTCTGTCTGTCTGTCTGTCTGTCTGTCTGTCTGTCTGTCTGTCTGTCTGTCTGTCTGTCTGTCTGTCTGTCTGTCTGTCTGTCTGTCTGTCTGTCTGTCTGTCTGTCTGTCTGTCTGTCTGTCTGTCTGTCTGTCTGTCTGTCTGTCTGTCTGTCTGTCTGTCTGTCTGTCTGTCTGTCTGTCTGTCTGTCTGTCTGTCTGTCTGTCTGTCTGTCTGTCTGTCTGTCTGTCTGTCTGTCTGTCTGTCTGTCTGTCTGTCTGTCTGTCTGTCTGTCTGTCTGTCTGTCTGTCTGTCTGTCTGTCTGTCTGTCTGTCTGTCTGTCTGTCTGTCACCAGGCTGTATCTCATGAACTGTGATAGTTAGACAGTTGAAATTTTCACAGATAATGTATTCCCGTTGCCGCTATAACAACAAATACTAAAAACAGAATAAAATTAATATTTAAGGGGGGCTCCCATACAACAAACGTGATTTTTTTGCAGTGTTTTGCGATAATGGTACGGAACCCTTCGTATGCGAGTCCGACTCGCACTTGGCCGGTTTTTAGTATAAACAAAACATACGTTTGAGTATCCAACTATCTATTTCGAGAATAAAGGGCGATCCAATTTTTTCTGCATCGTTTGAATGTAAACCCTATCGGGGCTAACGGCATCACAGTGAAACAGTTTGGCTTGGATTCTGACTGCGAAAGCGTTTCACTATATTTTGAAGTAACAGAGGAATGAGGAACTTTAGAAAAGGAAGTGTAAATACAGTGTAGGGAATACTGTATTTATTGTCGGGCTTAATTAAGCCCGTCACTCCACGTCCAAGCACGTATTTTGTGAATGGATTACATGCCCATGCCCATGCCCAAGCCCATGCCCATGCCCATGCCATGCCATGTCATATATTTTTTTCCATTGGAAAACTAACTTTTGAATTTACTTCTTTATAGAGAAACAATTTTATCACATTGGGAGCTCCACACACCATACTCAATATCATGGCTCACGGCTCACGGCTTCTGACATAACATAACATAATATTTAGAATTGTTTTACCGGCTTCATTGGTTATGAAATATCAAAGAGATTCCAGCAAGTGGGTCAGGAATTGTTTTCATCCAGACATTCATGTAATGAAATTAAAGGAAATCATAACATTTACCGCTTAGTGAAATACGCTGTTTTAGTCAAGGAAATTATTTACGCTTATTCGCATGAGAGAAGTTCGTTTATGTAGACGTAGGCGTTCTGCCTACCCACCACTGTTGGTTCAGTGTTCGTTGTTGTGAACACTCTCACGAAACATTTAGCATTATTTTGATGCGGTATGTTACCGCATGAATATTATGTACCATTGTAAAGAATCTCAACCTGTCTATCTATATATTTAAAAGCGAAAGGTCACTCACTCACCTATCACGAAATTTCGAAAACCGCTTAACGTATAAAGAAGAAATTTGGCTGGAACTGGAAGGTAGTTTATATTGGGTGCTAATTAAACAGGCTTCTTTTTAATATCATTATTCGCCCCCAAAAATGTATGTTGCCTGCTAAATTACTAAGTCAGCCACAATTAACGAGCATCTAAATAATACTATGTTAGCCACTAGTTATCTTCTATGTAAACCACTCTAAATACAACTCAGCATGATGGTTATTTTTTAGCATCAAAATTTTTAACATGCATTCTAACAGTAAATTTCTAAAATACTATTAAATGACATCAAAAAATATATTTATTTAGCTTCTAATTTTTTAACTCAGTACGTTTAAAATGTAACTTACGTGTAAAATTTTTAACATGCATTCTAACAGTAAATTTCTAAAATACTATTAAATGACATCAAAAAATATATTTATTTAGCTTCTAATTTTTTAACTCAGTACGTTTAAAATGTAACTCATCCCATATTAATTGATCGTAAAAAAATTGCAAAAACATTTCATCAAATAGTATATTGGCCACTAATATTACCAGAAGCTATTGAGGAGAGACAAAATAAAAGACTATATTTTTTGGTTTTAATATAGAATAGGTGCAAGTTGGATTAGTATTTATGCGACAGAGTCGACGGAGCCCCGCTGCGCGGGGCTCCTATTTCTGTATGCAGGGTTTAAAGTAACCTAACACGAAGGAGATGACGGGAGCTGAGTTCGCTCGCTTTGCTCGCTCACTTCAGCTCCCGTCATCTCCTTCGAACCTAACCTGTCCGTGTCGGGGTGCCCTAAGCTCCCGAGCTCGCTACGCTCGCTCTTGGACTTATTCATTGACCGTCATTTATTATTTTAAATATAATCAACTCGTCGAATCGAGATGTGATCAACTCAACTCGTCGTCACATGAATCGAATGGCGCTCTCTGATTGGTGCAAATGGCCGGTCGCTGTCGTCTCGCGTACTCGCGCCAAATCATGCAGTGGCTATTTTCACGATAAAAGAATATGATGTATTGTTTTACATGCTAAGTTATAATAAATTATGCTTTCTTTCTTTCTTCGATAGAAGCTTGAATTATATTTTTTGAGGATATTGCGTTGAAGCTGTAAAACGTAAAATGGTGACAAGATATAAAATCCGTGGCCGAGTTAGTAAATTACGTGGCAATGTATAAATAAGAAGGACAAGTCACAATAATTGATGATCTTTACTTGACGCTTTCTGTAGAATATTTAGTTGGCGTTGCAAAAAAGACGAATTAGTTTATTAGAGGCTATGTCATTTTCCCGTTGCTTAGTTATAAAATTAGAAGTTTAATCACGTGTCCAATAAATAATTTTGTGGCTAGACTTATAATTTCCCGTTTATATTTAGTAGACTCCGCTAAAAACGGATTTTGCGACAGGGCCAGATTTAGGGGGTCTAAGGCTGGATTTAGTGCTCGACCGACGGTCAGCGCTGACATCGGTCGAACGTAGCTGTATTCATGAAACATATGAACGGCTACGGCTGATTGCGATTTATGAATTTTCATATAAATGACAAGCGCGACTGACGTACGCACCGACGCCGATGGTCGGTCGAGCACTGTAACCGGCCTAAGGGCTCTCGCAAGTTTGTATGAAAGTCCTTAATTTTTTGAGCTACTAACTTAAAATTTGGTAGGGAGGCTTTTTATAGTTAGAAGACGTCCACTAAGAACGGATTTTCGAAAGGGCCGGATTCAGGGGGCCTAAGGGCTCTCGCAAGTTTATATGAAAGTCCTTCATTTTTTAAGCTATAAACTTTAAATTTGGTAGGGAAGTATTTAATAGTTAGTAGACATTCGTTAAGAACGGATTTTGTGTCAGGGCCGGATTAAACACACAGACATACACATCAAACTTATAACAATCCTCATTTTTCGTCGGGGGATAAAAAGCCAAGGATTTCATATAAACTGTCGAGTCCAGGCTATCACAAAATTCTTTCTTAGCTTATTTCTCCTACTCATAAACTCTAGACATGCTGAATTTCAGGACGGAAGTACAAAAAAGAAAGCCGAACTTTCATACAAACTTGCGAGAGAGCTTAGACCTCTTTAATCCGGCCCCAACACAAAATCCGTTCTTAACAAATGTTTACTAACTATTAAATACCTCCCTGCCAAATTTAAAGTTTATAGCACAAAAAATTAAGGAGTTTCTTACAAACTTGCGAGAGCCCTTAGACCTCCTTAATCCGGCCTTGTCGCGAAATCCGTTCTTAGCGGACGTTTACCGACTATTAAATATCTCCCTGCCAAATTTCTCGTTTGTATCAAAAAAATACTATGGTATGGTATTTATTTGTGTGCAGGTGGGCTGAGAATTGCGAAGCGGAGCAGTGCGGTGCGGTGCGGCCGGTGACATGTCGCCGTCGCCGCTGCCGCTACTGCTGACACTGCTGCTACACACTTGTAAGTGTACATGCTATGCGACGCAGCTTCCATAAAGCGGAGCTAAGCGGTGCGGCAGGTGACATGACGCCATCACCGCTGCCGCCACTGTTGCTACTCACTCGTAACTGTACATACTATGCGGAGCAGTTTCCACACAGCTTGTTTAATACAGAAAAAGGAAACGCCATCGAATTGGATCAGGCGTGCACCGGATGAAAACACTCACGAATATGAATAACATTTAGTGTGGAATTGACAGGCCAAAACATCATGTGTCCCCAATATTTTGTCGAGTTCATGAGAGGCAATGTTTATGATGATATTGAAACACAATGGCGCTATAAAAGTTGGTCAGTAATTCCTGTTCAGACCCTGTTTTTTGATCCGTATTTATCTCAACCAAGGTTAAATATAGTGTAAGAGCTCAGAAAAACAAGGGATAATAATAATAAAATATTTAATTAAAAATAAACTTATGCAGTACAATATAATGTTAGGTAAGCTAAGCCGTCGGAGTCCGCCAGAAAAGAGAGCGCGAACCTCGGTGCAATATGCGAGCTAGGCGAGCGGCCCGCGCGTTGCTATCTTCACAGTTGTCAACTTCATGACGGCTCTCGAGCGCCATCTATCGCGTTACAGTCGGCCTTCCTGAAACAGCTGCGCGCCCCGCGTAGCTCTCGCCTCTTGGTTTTGATGACGGCATAGCTTGCTCACGAACTCACGATGCGGTGACGACGTTCTTGTCAGCGTGAACTGACTTCTGAATGTCAGTGCGATTGACGTCTGAATGTCAACTTGAACTGACGTCTTAATGTCAGTGTGATTGACGTCTTAATGTCAACTTGAACTGACGTCTTAATGTCAGTGTGATTGACGTCTTAATGTAAATTTGAACTGACGTCTGAATGTCAGTGTGATTGACGTTTTAATGTCATTTTGAACTGACGTCTGAATGTCAGTGTGATTGACGTCGTAACGTCAACTTGAACTGACGTCTGAATGTCAGTGTGATTGACGTCTTAATGTCAACTTGAACTGACGTCTGAATGTCAGTGTGATTGACGTTTTAATGTCAACTTAAACTGACGTCTGAATGTCAGCGCGTAGGCTCCTGAATGCCAACTTAGACTAACTTATAAATAACCGGTCGACCGTGTCAGTATGACTAACTTCTTAATGTTTACAATACCCAATCTAAATTAAAATCGATTGTGGTTATAATGATGGCTTACCCTTCAGGGTCCACATCATAAATGTCGTGTCACAATAGCCTCTTAAGGCATCACCTTCCTCCTAAGGACGACACACGACTAATTATCAAGAATACAACCTCTTAAGGCTAGATGTATTATTGAATTTGGTTTGTAAGGTTATGTTACTCTTTACCAACGCCTCTGAAGGCTAGCGCTATTGAAACAAAGATCGATCATAAATATTGCTTAATATTAACAATTACTAAAATGGATCCATTTAACAATTTTTTTTATTGTTCACTAATCAAATGAAATAAATCGTCCTGAACATCATTACTTTCGTAATCCTTTACTCAGAACTAGAATTATCTGACTCATCGGAATGATTACATTGGCAAAGCTTTAACTTATTCCTGGCCAAAACATTTTCATAAAGTCGGCCACGGTTACGTGAACTCTTAATCACGTACCGATCATGAGGCAGGACCTTTACAATTTTATATGGCCCGTCAAAATGCGGCATAAGTTTACCACTACGTAAACCCTTACAAATGATCTTTCTTTCGGCAAGAACTAGATCACCTATCTTAAAAGGAGCTTCATAACGCCGTTTTTGATCATACTTGTCCTTTGCCTGCTGAGACAATTTAGCTGATCGGGTGACAGCAACTTCCCTCAACCCGTCTGAATTTGGTTATCTTTCGGGCACAACTATATCGCCTACTAGTCTAGGTCGAAACCCATAAAGAAGTTCCAATGGAGCCTTACCCGTACTATTATTTATGTTAGAATTTAATCCTAACTGTATCTTAGGTAAGTATTTCTCCCAGTCATTTTGGTCATCACCAACGTATGCTACAAGGGCGTCAAGTATAGTCCTGTTAAAACGTTCTATTTGCCCATTCGCCCTTGGACTAGCGACCGCCGTCATGACATGCTTTATTTGCCTTTTAGTGCAATATTCTTTAAAGTCTTTGCAGCTAAAAGCTTTGCCTCGGTCGCTTATTATACGACTTGGAACTCCAAAAGTTTTAATTAATTGGTCAAACGTCTGCAACACATATTTACAACTGACGTCTCGAACAGGTTCGATCCATATAAACCTCGTGAAGGCATCTATTATTGCTAGAATGTGCATTTTGCCTGATGGGCTTTTACAGAACGGGCCAAGATGGTCTACATGAACCGTGTGAAAAGGTACGGCCACATTTTCAATTGGATTTAACAAGCCCACACGACGACCAATTGTTTTTTTTAGCATATTGACACGATATACAACCACGAGTGTACTTTTGGATAAACCGACGCATACCGTGAATCCAGTACTTTGACTTTATGGCATTGTAATTAACTTGACCGTTATTATCATGGAAACTTTGAACGAGAGACCAACGTGATATTCGTGGAACGACCACATTTTGACCATTTCCAATTTTTCTAAATAATACACCATTCTCAAACAAGAAATCTTTAGCCAAGCCATTAGTTATGCTCTTCGCAACCTCATCCTTCAACTGGTCCACGAGGGTACGTAACGAGTCGTCATCCTGCTGCACACTTTCAATTAGGTCCATTTCAACACATCGCATTACTGAATCCACAGGATTACGACTCAGCGCATCCACGTGAGCCATGGATTTGCCGGCACGATACTCAACAGTAAAATCAAAGCCTTGAACTTCAAGCCACTACCGGGCTATACGGGGAGACAAATCACGTTTGGTCCATGTCCAGCGTAACGCGCTACAATCGGTTACTAGAATAAATTTTAAACCTGACACGTATACCTTAAACTTTTTCAGGCTCATGACAACAGCCAACGTCTCTAGTTCGAAACTGTGATACTTTTGTTCGACAGATGTAGTCTGACGACTCGCATATGCGACTGGTTTCCACGCACCCTCCGGTTGCTTCTGAAGCAATATTCCACCTAACCCTATTTTAGACGCGTCTGTATGAATTTGGGTTTCATAATCCGGATTAAACAACGCCAACACTGGTTGTTTTACTAAAATTGATTTAATGCGGTGGAATGCAACAGACTGTTCGTCACCCCATATCCATGTAATAAAATAAATTGCTAGGCCCATAAACTGACGTACCTCAGTAGGCACAACAAAGTCATGAACTGCAGTGAGCTTATACTTGGATGGCCTGACTTCGCCATCACACACCTCATGCGCTAAATACTGTATACTTGAAACTAAGAAAGAACACTTGTGTAACCTGAGCATCATATTAACATTTTTTCGCACCGTCTCAAACCCGTATTTTCTCCAATACGGCTTTGAGACGGTGCAATCCATCATCATAATTTTCAGCGTAAACGAGAATATCATACTAATATGCTGTCACACATTGCAAACGTAAACAACCGAGAATATTGTCCGTTGCGCGCCGAAACACTGACGGTGCATTCACCAATCCAAATCTCATACGCGTATACTGGTAGTGCCCATCCGGTGTTAGGAACGCTGTATGGTGTTTACCATCAGCAATTTGAATGCAATGATAGGCTGACATAATATCAAAACATGTGAAAACGCGTTGCTTGGATAATTTGTATTACGGGTAAAGGATACCGTTCCTTTTTAGTAATTTTATTTAATGCACGGTAATCCACGTACATGCGCACTTCACTCGACTTTTTGGGGACCAATATAACAATATGAGGAATTTGATTCCTCCACTATTCCTTTACTCAATAAGTCTGATATAATATCTCGAACTTTCTCCCGGTCTCCTAAAGACATTCGATACGGACGGTAATAAATGGGCTTCGTATCAGTTAATTCAATGTGCATTTGGACTAAAGATTTTCCAATTTTATTTCACTACCCGAAAAATAATCAGAATATTCGTGCAGTAAAGATTCTAGGTCATTCACAACCTTTGGTTCCAGGCAATCCTCTATTTTGTATTATTATTATCATCCGTGACCGTCGTCGCTCGCGCCACGCATTGGTTGCGCGGTAGTTTTATGACCTCATTACTAATATTAATTATGTTTAAGACAACTTTGCCATCATTAACCTCGGTGTTGCATTCGGGAATAATACACTCCGCCCTCGAAATATTATATTCACTAGCACGCAGTGTAATCGAACCAGAGACAAAATCAAAACAAGATAATAGTATTTTATTTACACCGGGTTGCAAAATTACTTCGTCATCCGAAACCAACTTGACGCGCTCAACTTCACTACATGCACTGGAGGGTAGTTCGAGAAATTGATTTGCATTAAATATCTTTAAAGATGTTTTAATCACATATACAGTGGAATGCTCTGCCAAAGGCTGGCTTATTATAGTGCCAATCTCTTTTGCAGAATCAGTTACTATGAAAGCCTTACAATTACAAGAAGCCTCGTCTACTTTAATTTTAACAACTACCACACCAATCGGATTAATTTTTGAGCCACCAAAACCGGACAAAACAATATTTTCGCAAGGACTCGCTTCTAATTTTAATCGATTAGCTACTGATTCAGTTATTGTGTCGCAAGCGCTTCCAAAATCAAAAAACCGTACACAGAGAAATCATTAATTTTTACGGTCATGTAATATTTCGAACTCAGTGATCAGTGACGCGCACGGTATGTCATTTTCTTTGTTCGAAAGTGTACGACGATTTTTAAGTTGTTTCGAATCTAACCAATTTAAGTTCACGTCGTGAAGTTAATCATACCAACGCCGCGCATATCCTTTTAGTTTAGAGGAACAATTAAATATAGCAGTTTTTCGTCCCAACCGTACATGTTTGAAATACCCTCAACTTTTCTAATCCATTGTTTCATTGTAATTAAAAAAATATGAGGATCGTATTCCAGTATTGGATCGCTACGACCGACATATCTTAAGGAAATTGAGCACGACAGATGAATATTATGATGGCAATATGATGGACTTGCAGTGGTAGCTTCTAAGGACGGGACTATCACCGATGCCGATTGCATGGAAGTTTCAGAATGTACTTCACGACAGGTATATCCAACGCATGGATTCTTTGCTACTGTGTGTGCCTGCGGGGACCCATTTCCAGCACGCGCAAACGGAATTTCGTCAGGTACCTACTGGTGGCCATTAATTAGTGCACGAAGGATACCGCGGGTAGTGACGGCGGCGTAAAGGAACGCTCACCAGATTGGGCATCTGCGTCCCTATTTGCCCCATTCGATGCGGCGCCATAACTACCCTCGGAGGCGGGTTCACGCTAACTCTGACTTGCAAGACTTGATATTCCAACAATACTACGTGTTCTAGTAATCTACGTGTATCTATCTATCTTTGACTAGACGGCGACGCAAAGATTTTTCATTGTCGCTGTCGTCCTTATTTTTACGTTTACTTTTTTTTATGGTGACCCATTATTATAGAATAATCACAAGAAGCAAAAGATAGGGTAAACAGTCAAGTGGTACAACGGTAAAATAAATTCAAGCAATAGTCAAACACGGTACTTGATCAGGATACACTCAGTTTTTATTTTAAAACACTTACGTGGGCTGCAATCGTTCAATTCCAATTCTGAACTGTAAGAGCTCAGAAAAACAAGGGATAATAATAATAAAATATTTAATTAAAAATAAACTTATGCAGTACAATACAATGTTAGGTAGGTCCTAAGCCGTCGGAGTCCGCCAGAAAAGAGAGCGCGAACCTCGGTGCAATATGCGAGCTAGGTGAGCGGCCCGCGCGTTGCTATCTTCACAGTTGTCAACTTCATGACGGCTCTCGAGCGCCATCTATCGCCTTACAATAGGTAAATATCCTAACCAACGGTTTAAAATTTCGGTAATAAGCGTTTATTCATCAATTGTTAGTCCCATACATGATCGAATAAGCTGGCTATTTGACCAATTTTTGGCAAAAAATTGCTGACAACACGCTTTTTACCGAAATTTTAAACCATCGGTTAACATATTTAACCATTGGAGCCTAATATGATGTGAGAGGGACGCGCGTCGTACGCGAGGCGCACACGCACAGCGCGTCGCTCTCCGTCAAGTGTCGATCTCTGTTCACTGTTGTAGCGCTTTGACCTGTGCGCTACTTTATTATAAACGTGACTGATCTACTGCTACTACCGTTACTTTTCATTTTAGATAGTAACGAAACTAAAATCATTGATGGACAAAATATTTTCTAACTATTTTCCACGAAAAACAATTATTTATTTAGCTGGCTACAATTTCAATATTAGCTCTAAAACAAAGATTACTATTATATACTCGAAAAGCCAGCATGTCACATGATGTGACGGCCCACCTCCTACACTCCGCACCTTTTCACGTTTCAATCCCGACGAACATCCCTTTACGATATTTTATTCCCTTTCCGATTGAAAGCTCGTTTCGACGAGATTACCACATTTCTCCATTGACCTAGATTTGTTTTGGGCCGATCGCGGTGTGAGCGTCGAATCCAGAAGACGCTTGTCACATCAGCAACCAATAATACCATTGATGAGGACGTTCATCGCCCTGCAATGCTTGTTACTCCTGTATATTGTCGTTACTTACACGTCACTCGCCGACTGAACACAAGTCAGGAGACTGCCCGCTGTTGGACGCGTTTCATTATAGTGTACAGTACATTCCACTAGTGTAGCAGCGAGACGCAAGGGGGCGTGCGACGCGATCGAGCCAACTAATTGTGGAAGTAACACAGAAACCAACTCTAACAAACAAGTGGCAACAAACTTAACTGAATTACACATTTGAGGAGTATTCTCTGAGCAGGGGACGCGGGACCGCGGAACTTTAGTAAAGTGATGCCGGTCCGGTGCCGCCGCCGGTCGCAGCCGATCGCTCTCGGCAGACAGCCGCCGCGGAACGATGACTTTTTTAGTTCAAACGGTTTTAAAACTGAAGTTGCAATGTTAGATTTTTAAGTGGCTAAAAGTTAGTCTTTGTTTGTGAGCGGATCCTGCCGCCGCCGTCGCGTCGTACCCTGTACCGCCGGCTGCGCTCCCGTCTTGGGATACATTTGTGGTTGAACCAGGAGAAGTTAGACAAAAATAATAAAAAAAAACACTTTTATTGCTTTATTTCGTTCCAAGTTCAGACTATATTTGTGACTAGGTACAATTTCATGCAGAGATTTTATGTTCAACTTTTTAAAAGGACAAAGGACTGATGACAATGCAATAATTTAAATAGTTTGTCCAATTATTCTTACCAGGATCTACAGGATTAAAGATTTTTTATATCCGATACCCGGTAGTCAGTGTCTTTGTACCAAGTACCAAAGCGCGTGCTAAGACATGCTCAAGGCTTAATTTTTAGTTATATAGTGCCTTGCGCCTAGTACACATATTAAATAAATGTTCAGGAGAGGGAGCCTGAGCAACGGCTATCACATCCAGGGAAGGCAGTAGGCACGCTAATTACTCACTCCGATAACAGGGAAGTTGCTGCATTAATAAATTGTCGTTTAAGAACTAAAAAACACGCTTTAATGTTAACTTCAACTAAAAAGTAAAAAATAAGTAATAGTTTAAAAAAACTAAAATAGAAAACCAAACTAAAAAGTAGAAAATAATTTTCAATAAATTTAGATTGAGAATAGTGTAACGTAAATGTAAATAAAAGACTTTTCATGAAAAAAGACTACCGACTTCCAAATAAGGAAATTTTTTGAAGTCGGTGTCTTTGGTTACCAATTTTTTGTGTTATGGACACCGACTTTATTAAGTTATCTTTCACTTTGTAGTTTTCTTATTTGGAAGTCGGTAGTATTTTATTGTAAAAAGTTTTTTATTTTTCACTTTTTAGTTGGACCTACCTGATAGGCAAGTAGTTAAGTAAGGTACCTATAATGCAAGCATAGATTAAACGAACTATTACTCTACGATTAAGATACTGAACATAACCGGTGAAATGAGAGTGTACCAAGGTGAACTGGACACATCTGTGTACCCCTTTAGAACTTACTGGCGTGATGCTATGTTATGAAATAGTATAAATAATAAACAGACATGCGATTGCCATCCCGGAAGATTTGCCGTTATTTATTGAAGAGTTCTGTTGTATATCTCTCGTCTTAACCCTGCGTGTTTTTTTTTTTATTTTATTTTTTTATCTATTATTGGCCCGCGCTTGACCACTATCTCACCTGATGGTAAGCGATGATGTGGTCTACGATGGAGCACGCTTGCCTAGTAGTAACCTATTCACTCTTGACTTAAAGACCCCTAGATTGTAGCTATCGGGAAACACAGACTCCGGCAGAGAATTCCACTCCTTAGCTGTACGCATAATAAAAGTATTCTCAAAACGTTTAGTGCGTATGGGTGGGATGTCCACCATGTACCGATGGCGCATCGCCGTGCGTCTGGTAGTCCGATGATGAAACGGGCTGGGCGGAATTAGATCATGCAATTCCATCGCACACTCCCCGAAATGTAATCGATAGAAAACCGACAAGCTGGCAACTCGGCGACGATGTTCAAGACTCTAGAGCTTTGACTTAACCAGTGCCTCATCGCCGATGAGCCTCCTGGCCCGCCTTTCGATCGACTCTAGTGCATCAAGCTGGTATTTGGCAGATCCGCCCAGAGATGAGAACAGTACTCCATGCATGACCGCTCGCGTGTCACTGGCCACATTAAAAATGTAAGCGTGCTTCACCGTAGACCGCATCATCGCTTAACATCAGGCGAGATAGTGGTCAAACGCGAGCCTATAGAATATAAAAAAAAGAAAAAAAATAAAAATGTCGGATTTTGGGCGCCATATAGTGGGACACCAAATATTTTTCAAAAAATATAGAGTTTTAAGAGGTGATTTCAAAAACATTTAACGCTTATAAGTTTAAGTGTACATAATTAAAATAAAAAAAAAAAATCTTATAAATAATAAAAGTTAATTAAATAATCAAAAAACCAAACTACTTAAAAAGCGAACTAAAAAGTCGTAAAAAAGAAGAAAATCATGCTGTGCAGTCGGAGGAAACATCTGGTTTTGGTCAGCCAGCTCGCGCAAACATGTAAGCAGTCGGGTTTTTTGATTATTTAATTAACTTTTTTTACATTTACGTTACACTATTCTTAATTTAAATTTATTGAAAATTAATTTCTACTTGTTGGTTTGGTTTTCTATTAAAGCGTGTTTTTTTTTACTATTATTTATTTCTGACGCTATTTATAGCTATTAAGAGGATAAGAAAAGCGTTGGTTTGGCTTGCTAGCTTGCTAGAGGCACTGGTTCACTAAGTTTTTGATACAAGGTTTCAAAATCTATTTCGTGTACACAAGACAGTTACTTTCTATTATCCGTCGATACACAATCCTATCAGCTGAAAGTGCAGTATAAAGCAATTGCGGCAGTAGACTAAACGCATTTGCTGAAGAAATTACGTGCATGTCACTTGACGGAGGGGCGGTAACGTTCCGACTCGCGCTTCCTTCCACTAAGGGCTGTCACTCAAGGCATTGTAGTAGTTGCAAACAAAGCTGTCTTGTTTCTTTATTTAAATAAAGTTACTATCATGTTTAAAGTGCTCTAACTAATGAAATAAAACTGATATAGTTTTCAGCGTTGTATCGCACGCAAACATTGCAACTACGTATGTAAAACTGTGTGCTTGTAAGGCTGTAATCGTACGCTGCAATACTCACAATACAATCACCATAACTGCAATCGCAATATTGCCGATAATGATGAAAGTTTCACGTGTGCAATAGCCCTAACAGCACCCAAGCGGGATGCCGGCGACGGAATCCAATTATATTGTTCTCCAGAGTGATATTAGCGTCCGTGTCGCGCTGGCGGCGGCGCTACACCGATGCCGCGTCGATGCCAATGCCGCACCGATGTCGTGCCGATGTCGTTCCGATGCCGAGCCGCTGTTTATTGCGGAACTCGTTGAATGATTCGCGGCAACAATGAGCCGAAATTGCAAATGAAATGTTTTGTGCTTCTTGCTGCCTCGTCCTCCAGTCCAGATTACGGAGTCCGAAGCTAGCTGTAATAAGAGGGGCTGCTATTGGGACTCCATCACTTATTGTTGTACATTGTGTTGCACTTTGTTCTCAGCTAGTGGTACCGTATTGTGAAGGGTTTTAATCATTTCCTTCTTGATTTGATATTGCTGGCTCTTTCTCGTCTATTGCTGTAAAAAGATTTCATGAATGAACTGAACTCAAACGAGGATAAAATTCAAATAAAACAACAAATTGTGCAGATAAACACTTTTGCAAAGCACGATGACTCGGTAGAACAATATTTTCCGCTGAGAGATAATTATTCTCGCATAAAATATATATACAGGTAAAGATGGGCAAGGAAAATGGCAGAAGGCAGTTAAGAATAATGTTCTATAATTAACAGAAATAAATTCAGAACCGACGAAAATAAGACATGAATGATTACTTTCATTATTTTTTCTTCTAAATATATTCTAACGAATATTTCGCTGCGTTTCGTTTGAAGGAGATTCCGTACTGTTTGATATGCACATTTTATTCATCACAGTTTATATACTCACACAGCAAGGTTAATACCCTGATGCCCACATCCCTCCCACACTCACGATCGAGCGACGTACAACACAATGGCTGACGGGCGGGCGGTAGTAAAGTTCACTTTACTGCAGATGCTCTGTCTCGTAAAATAACACGGTTTTACGTTTTTCCTAACATTATTGTTTGTAACTAAAATCTTGAGTCGTAAAATTCATGAGATACACTGGCTGCCTCGCTCACTGAAAATGAAACAGTCGCTTTTATATTCCAGTGAGATCAAATGGGAAATGTTTTGTTTTAACTTTACTTCTACTTATTTTAGTACACCTTGGCTTACAGCATTTAAGCTTTTAATACTAATTACCCGACTTTGCAACAAATATAATACTTATGCAAGGAATGATACCGATGCAATTTTGTAATAAACTCGTTTAATAAACTACGTTTAATTAAATGTTCAATTAAACAGAAAGTCTCGGAATTACTGAGATACGCCGAGTAAAAAATAGCACAAGATCTTCAAGAATAAGTCCTCTTAGTTGATTAGTGTAGGAATGCCTGGCACGCTCGCAGCATTCCTGGCGCTGGAACACATAACACTACAATAGCGCAATCAGAAGACACGGCATTACAGCTCAGTATCATCGGACTATTATCGTAAGCCGGGGTAAGCACACACACTACACACACACTACACACTCATTACAGACACAAAAAACAGAAGAACAGGTTTTAAAGAATGCTTTAGTGTCAAGGAAATGAAAGTATCCCTTCACTACTATTCCAGATTCTTCACAAGAGCCAAGCCTGCAAAATACAGGTACACAGGCGCACTTAATGCTTGATGCCTGAGAATTCTCTACCAGTCAACCAAGGGTGGTGGAGAGATCCCCCTCGGTGGGTGCCTGCATTGTTGAGGCGGGGTGGCTCAGTGTCAGTAGCCGTGGCTTGGTCACCTACGGTGAAACGAAGAGGCCCCGAGGAGGGGCTGTTCTTCAGGGCCTTTGCCGATAAACCAACGAAGCGCGACGTAGTGGCCAACAAGTAGGTTGCGGTGCCGCATGTTGACATCGCAAATTAGGCAAGCCGTGATGTCGTATGGGAGGTATCGTGGCTGAGGGTTTGACGCCGTGGTGGGAGAGGAGTGCCAGTATTGCGGTGCATCTCTTTCCCTACCTGCCGCGTTCTGGATGGGGTCGCCACAGCGTTGGCCGCTCTCCCTATCCCCTGCGGCTGAAAATTGGTAGGTGGTGGGACCAATGACCTGACCCATCACAGGGGGACCATTTCGCGGATGATTGCTTACGCTTGCCTTGCCCGTGTTCCCGCCATAAGCGGCACAGGAGGACACCGTGGAGTTTTAGTGGATTGAAGTCCCACATAAATGCGCTATCTGCCCGTGGAAGCGCAGTATGCATGACAATTCCCCACGCAAAAAAAAATTGGTTGGTGCACTTTGGTGTCAAATAAGACCAGCTGATAGCCATGCATTACACAAAATATGACCTTAAAGGGCGCGCAAGGGTACTTTTAATATTCGTGGTTGTTGTGTATCCCAATATCTATGTTGTAAAGTTTGCAAGGGCAGTAGTTCCATGTAAAATACTAGTATTTACCTATATCTAGGAAGACTGAAATGTGACCCTAACAAAGTTGAAAAAGGCTAGGCAGATGATGACATGTGGAGCTGGGAATGTCATCTACCAAATTTTTTAAAGATCCTTAACAAAGTTCTTCTAGGAAAGAGACTATATCCTGTCCCTGCTCGGAGTTATTAAGAGTGGTGCTTTTGTGTGTCCTCCATTGTTGCAAGACGTTGGATGGCAATACTACGCACAAGGACAAGTCAGAGGCGCGGGGCGGCGGGTGGCAGGGAGGGGCGAGCGAGTGCTTCGCGTCGCATCCTGCTTTAATTGAATATGTTGCAACTCCAAAATGTAAAACGTGTTTTAAATATTAAGAGACAGCGGTTCCTGCCACTTCTTATTTGGAAGACGAAAGAATTTTTTTGTAAAAAAAATATATTTTTACTTTTTAGCCTACCTAATAGGCAAGTAGTTATGTAAGGTACCTATAATGCCAGAATAGATTAAGTCCTTCATCAGATCTTCACCAAATTAAAATGGCACCAATTTCGGAACATAATCCATCAACAAAAAAAAAATCAAGCTCGGACCACAATTGACGTAGATTTCGGTGAAAATACAAAAAAATAGCATAAAGTCGAACATAGAACCTTCTCCTTTCTGGTAAGGTTTCTTGGTAGGAACTTACGAGACGTTTTATCTACTTTTCACAAAATGTTGATTGTAACCATGAGCACAACATATGTTTATCAATGTTTCTCTGGCCCAAAGAACCCACTTATTGAATCTCCCAGCAATCAGGTCGCACATAATCGCTTCCGCTCGTCAATCGTCAACACTGGGCCGGGATCCGAGTGCAAGCGCCACCAATATCTTTGTACAGTTTGTGTGCAGTTATTTAGTGTCAGAGGTACGCATCCAGCGCAGCGGCCAACTTCACACAAGACACTCTCATAATATTCGGGAGGATTATGGAGATGGTGTAGGTCTTCAGATGTTGGGGAAAATAAAACTGATTTACGCAAATAAAAACTGTTACGAAAGAAGAAGATATCGATAAAAATGATGAATGATGATGATGGTAACGGGTCACCTATGTGTTTACTGCAATGGCTGGTTAAGAGACTATAGGTACGAGTAGAAAAAGAGTTACTTAAATGGGTTTGCCATTTAATTATGCAACTTGAAAATAACCACATTATTAACTGATAACGTAAACATATAACTATAAGGCTTAATGCAAACTAATTTCGCCTGATCCTTTAGCCTCTGAACGCTCTCGAAATGCTTTACTAGGTACTTTATTACAGAGGAAATAAACCATAAATTTCGATTTTTTTTTTGCTACGCCAAAAGATAAACGAGGCGTGCGAGCGAGAAATCCTAATCAAGTACAAACCGCCCAAGAGAAAAAGAGAGAGTGAATAAAGTCCGGTCATGTCATTTTTTTCGCGAAGAAGAGTCCATAGCGTCCCATCTATTTTACGCCGCGGTGAATTTCTTGCATTTAAATAATAATCTTAAGATTTAAATTGATAATATTAAATACGCAGTTATGGTAGCTTGTTCTGTGAGTGAATGTGACGTTACAAGACAAAATAACCCTAATAAATATACGTTTCATAGGTGGTAAATACAATACAATTTTGTCCTTGGTTTTTTTCGAACCAAATTTTGACAAATTTCTGCTAGTAATCGGCTCAGAAAATGATTTTTGCAATAGCATATTGATTTACATTATTTTATATAAGTATATTTCGTATATTTTAGCAGAATTTGCAAAAATATTATGTAAAAGAGTAAGTTGTTTCTTTACGCTAGGGCTTGACAAAGCGGTGAGGTCATGAGTATCGATAAAAACTTAATCGTTTTTAATGACATCATGACACGAATACAAACTTATGATTTGTTCCGGTCGGATCCCCTCGATCTGATCCCCTGCTGGTTTTTTTTTTATTATTTCCGTTCTGATCCACTATAAACTTTGACATTCCGGTCTGATCCCCTAACTCTTTTTGACAGGTAAGTACAATCAAGAGAAAACATTTGTTTATGTAAATAATATTTGTTTTTATTTGTTATGCGTTGAATATCATCACAACGTCAGACCTATGTATTTCTTGACAATTTCACAAATGTAGAGAAAAAAAAAAAAAAATCAAATGATTTCAAATTATTTAGGAAAAATCATAATTTTGCTGCTTGCATAATACAGTAAACATTATTAAAAACGGTTCAAACCGGCTGCGGTGACTTGGCTAAGACGAAAATGTAGAGTCGTTGTTCCTCAATACACGTTTTCATTACAATAAGAATTACGAACATAATTATTTATTTAACAATTTTAAACCCTATACCTATATTTTGTGGCTGACTGTCCAAAAATCTGTTAATAGATAACTAGGGGATCCGACCGGTATAAAATATTGAAATTTATTTGTGATACCCTCACGGTGGATCAGACCGGAATAGAAAATATTATTAAAAAAAACTGATCCCCCAGGGGATCAGATCGAGGGGATCAGATCGAGGGGATCAGACCGGAACAAATCAAACTTATTTAGTCAAGTTTTGTTAATATTGATTTTAGTTAGGATTGAGAAAATGTGTTTATCTAAACTGTACTTTAAGTTGCATGCTTATTATATATGCCTTTATTTTCTAAATGTTTCTGCGAGTTTTGATGTTTTGTTACTTTGAATAAATTTAGGCATGTTCTGCTAGTTTATCGCAACTATCTATGATGATCATTACATATGTGTCTGGGTATGTAGTAAAAAAGATTATAAAAAGAGTTAAATATGAGGACTGTGAATAGATTATTATAAAACCCAACAGCTCTCTGTCATAATTTCTTAATTGTTATAATAGTCCCTCTGACTATTCTATATATTCTATATAAAACAGACGAAGGCTTATATATCCAGCTAATGATGTTGTCGCATTATGTTGTAGTGCTGAGAAACATTTTAGACAAAACATGAAAAGGAAAAGAATAGACGACCGCATTTTTGAAAAATATGTTGGAGAGTCTCCAAAATAATCGCATTTACTATCTGTAGCATACCATTGTTCCATGCGAGTGTCAAACCTGCAACACGCAGCGCAACACTACGCCGATCGTTCAACCACTCCGGCAACCGTGTCGTCAATTTCAAATATCTGACACTGCGGTATTTTGTAGTTTGTATTTCAAATTCTTTTGGCTTCAAAATACATTTAAAGATTTTATTAATAGGTGCGTTCTGCAGGAAATAGCACTCGATAGCTTTCATAAGCAAAATGGCGAACGCGTACGTCAAATTGTCAAGTACCTTGTCAATTGTCATTTTCATTTCAAACGGTTTTTACGAAACTTCTTTGTATTGATTAAGTATATTAGTACGAATGTCACGATGGATGATCGACTGTATTTAGTAATTTGTATTTCGAATAATAATACTTTATTTTGTATTTTATATTTCAAATACACGACATTCAAATTAATGTATTTCTTATTTTAAATACATGCTATTTTGTAATTTGTTTTCTTTAGCAAAGCATGTATTTTGCCCAGCTCTAATTGTAGTTCAATATAACCAATAACCCTTTAAGGTCTATCCACACATATCAGGGCCGTGCCCGAGACGTGCACGGGACATGGACAGACCGTGCCCCGTCAGGGGCTCAAAAATATATCGGTGGGAACATTTTATATGAACTCGTTCACACACGTCCGTGCACGTCGTCGCGACGACGTCCCGGCCCTGTCACGTCCCGGGCACGCCCCTGATATGTGTGGATAGACCTAATCGTGTTTCATACTGTGTTCACCAAGTATCGATATCGATACTGAACATAAACTTTTTGACAACACTTTTTTAACTAACACATGGACAATTTCCTTTCAATTTAATAGATTTTATATTTTTGGTTTCGCTTTTCATCTGACTCTGTTTATCTTGTACATACTATATCTATGAAATAAACTACACCGACAAGTTGTAAGCAAATTTTAATCCTAATAAATTTGTGGATATAGAAATTACTATCATATTGAAAATAAAAAATCTGAAAAATTGGATGATAGACAGCTTAAAAGTTCAATTAAGCAAGTGCCTCCGGTACGTAGCCTGAAACCTAAAAGCGAGCCGGATCAGCTTTTTATCGCGGCTCGCAACGTAGGCGGCTTAATATTCCTAGACAAGTGATTTTAATAACTTTGAATATTCAGTCTGCTTTAAACGACTCGATTTAATCTCCCTGCATAAACAAGAATCGACCCCAATTCCAACAATCGATGATTCCAACATGGATTCTGTTCATGTCTTCAATAATTCCGTGTCAGCAGTCAGCGTGAGTGAAAGTCGGTGTTGACAGTGCGACATTGCGACTGTGCGACGATTATCCCATCATTTTATAAGTGTTGATATTTCGCGGATGAATAATAAAAGGCTTTTTTACCCCGGCGTAATGATTTAAGCCCCGGATTATTCGCGAAAATATTTTACAACAGAACTTGCGAAATATTCAATTCAATTCAATTTAATTTATTTTAACACAGACTCATAACATAATAACAATAAAAGCAGCACACGCAGTCACATAAATTAATTCAAATAAAATACAAAACAATTAAAATTTGATTCATTAAAAATAAATTAAATTATAAATTAAATTAGATAAAAAATTGTCATTTAAATTAAAACTATACAATAAAATAAAACATAATAATTAAAGTTTTCTAACCGGCATTGGAACCGCAACATGCTTGCTACAGCCATGCCGGACATAAGGGCAGTCACAACGCTTACGCATAGCAGCGTGAAAACAATCAGTGCGCGCCATTGCGAACATCCCTGATGCGCTACAGAAACGGGGCAGCCCCAACACCGCCCGGAACGCATTATTGTACGTGTCCAGTACAATAATGCGTTCCGAGCGGTGTGTACGCCCTTTCAGTATAGTCAACCCACAAGCTGCATGTGTACAGTGATGTGCAGTAGCTTTAAAAAGCGTGACCTTCACACCAACAGAACAACGCGAAAACCTGCGGGCTATCATGTTGGCTCGCACCGACAGTGCTCTCTGTTCCCGCTCAATGTCAGCATGGTCTTTAAGGTCCTCGGTGAGTAGATGCCCTAGATATTTAAATTGATCCACTCGGTCTATAGAAGCACCCTCAAGCTTAACAGCTGGTATGTTAATAGGGCTCGACACACCGATAGCCCGAAAAACCATGTATTTGGTCTTTTTCCCATTACATTTTAACCTATGACCATACGCGTAATCCGTACACGTACTGAGTAGTCTCCTCAGCCCACATATCGACGCGCTCAGCAGCACCATGTCGTCCGCATAACTCATATTGTTGACACAAATTCCGTCCACATAACAACCGACATGCTGACTGCTGAGCGAGACGATCAGTTCATCAACATACAGGTTGAACAATGTTGGCGAGGTCAGACCGCCCTGCCTTACGCCACATTCGCTAATATAAGGGTCCGACATCGCCCCCGCCCATCGGACACTATTGACCTGGTACCCGTACCAGTAGCTGAGTATGCTGATGAGTTCCCACGGTAAGCCCGTTCTCTGCAGCTTCCCCCAGAGGATATCGTACGAGACGAGGTCAAAGGCCTTGGATAAATCGAGGAAGCACGCGTATAACGGAGTCTTTCTCGTCGTGTAATATTTAACGGTGTGCTTTAAACACAGTATTGCACTCTCTGTGGACAGTTTTGGTCGAAAGCTAAACTGGTTATCATGAAGTGTCACATGTCTATTTAACTGCGTGTTAAGCACACCGTCAAATACCTTCGCCACTACAGTTGCAAGCGATATAGGCCTGTAGTAATTTTTATCCCCCAAATCGCCTGTTTTATTTTTAACCACCGGCACTACAACTGTCTTCATAAAGTCCGCAGGCAGGTAGGACTGGCACACACACAGCGAGAATAGCATTGCAAGAACTCTCGCCAGGTGCGGTCCGGCGTGCTGTAGGTGCTCAATGCTGAGTGCGTCGTGTCCAGGGGACTTTCCCCGCGAAATCTGGGTTACGGTTTTATATTGGCACTGTGTGGATTTGCTGTCTTTTCAATCGTTGTAAATACTAAATAAACAATTTTGGAAAACTTGGAAGTGTGCAGTATATCTAGTATTTAAAATTTAAACATTAAAGAACTTTCAAGTAAGAAAAGCTTGGCGATTTTATGACCCGATCGCCATAGAGAATTAATGAAAGCATGAATATTAATGAACAAGGCTAATCACCCATCAACTACAATATCAAAGCAAGTTGAAACTCTTCACCAAGCCGTGAGTAATTCGTTGAAACTCGTTAACAACTAAAATTAAAAAGTCGCGATTAAATCTCACAAGGTCGGAATCTGTGACGTCACAAGTGCCGGCTCCAGTACGATACTGACACTACGAACACAATCACTTGTTACAGAAGGCCCAATATTAATTCAGCATATTTATTAACGAAGAAAAATAAAATCGTTCAGTTTCTTAAGAAGCTATTTTTTAATGAGACAGATGGTCTACACAAAGTGATATTCTGTCCAAATTATAGGATTAACTTATGCTACTTGAATTTCTCGTGGCCAATATAACAAACATTTACAATTCTGACAGTCTTTAGATATCGCTGATAGTATGACGGTTTGTCAAGAGGACCATGACAACCACAAAGGAAGCTCTGACAGCGGACTGATTCTCAGATAACTTGCTTCCTGTTTTAACTTGTTTACCTGTCTAACAGAGATAATGGTACGAGCGCACATGACCAAGATTTTTATAATCGTTTTACGGCCAAAACCGGATACAATCGATAGATTTGGTTATTCTGATTACAAAAATAGTGTTTCGTCTGACCGTTTAATGCTATCGTTCAACGGCCAGACGAAACACTATTAACTGTTACACACGCGCCCACACGTACCCAGAAGACCATTTGAGAATAAAAAATGAGGAAAAAAAAACCAGCTGCAACCGTCTGAAAATTATGTTTTCAAGTGAACATTGGTTAATCATCAACTATATGAGAATAAATAATTTTTTAGGGTTCCGTACCCAAAGGGTAAAAAGAGGACCCTATTACTAAGACTCCGCAGTCCGTCAGTCTGTCTGTCCGTCTGTTACCAGGCTGTATCTCAAGAACCGTGACAGATAGACAGTTAAAATTTTCACAGATGATTTATTTATGTTGCCGCTATAACAACAAATACTAAAAACAGAATAAAATAAATATTTAAGGGGGGCTCCCATACAACAAACGTGATTTTTTTGCCGTTTTTTGCGATGACGGTATGGAACCCTTCGTGCGCGAGTCAGACTCGAACTTGGCCGTTTTTTTAGAAGAAAGTGTGAGCATTTTAAGTGTTGAAACGATTTTGAAGCGACTCCGATACGTTCTTTTCGTTTTTGGAGTTATAGGTGACGTTTAAAATGTCTGAAAACAATTTTTGATAATCTCGGCACAACCGTACAAAATATAAAAAAGAAAATGAGATAGATCCGTTTAAATTTTTAACATTTTCGAAAATGCGCTCAGACCACATGTGACGCGCAAAATGTCTGAAAACGACTGACTGACTATCTGATAACAAAATTACGAAACCTATGTACATTTTTAATATCTGACAAATTGTAATGGAACAATCAACAAAAAGTAATTGCTACCTTTCCCGCCAAGACGAGCCAAGTGAAGCGCGAGGGCACTACCTGAGCAGTGGTGGCCCTTTGGTAACGGTCGCGACTTACAAGTTTTAGGTCGTAGGTTTGAACCCAGGCAGGCACTTTACTTTTTGTAAATTATTTCATCACCTTTGCTCTCAAGACGGTGAAGGGAAACATCGTGAGGCAACCGGCATGTCCTAGAACCATGAACAAGACATGTGTCTTCCATCTCACAGAGAGGAGGCCTGTGTCCCAGCAGTGGGAACATTAAAAGGCTGATGATGATAATAATTATTTATTTATAAGTATTTGCTTCATGATAGTCTGTTAACTATTCGATATATCTTATACCCGTGACATACTTAGCATTAAGAAGTTCCAGTGGCCATCTGTGGTCTTCTGCATCAGTTTCTTTTCACCAAATGATAATTTCTGAGTGCAAATGATTGCATTGTTGATGAAAATACCAAAATCGCTATATCTATGCTTATAATATTTGAGGCATTCCCTCGATTTCTCTAGGATCTCATACACAGATCCTAACTTGATGACCATGGGACTAACTGGGAAGTATATCCTTTCAAACAAAAGAAGATTTATCCAAATCGGTCTAGGCGTCTTTGAGTAATCGGGGAACAGATATAAAAAAAAGAAAATATTCCGACGAATTGCGAACCTCCTCCTTTTTTTGAAGGCTCTACATGAGATCTGATAACTTTTTGATACTCCCACTATCCATAAGGTCTCATCTTGGAAACATTTTACATGAAAATGTTTTTGGTGGGATTGTAATTTGCTGATAAGCTACAGTTACATGATCTCTACAAATGTTCGAGTAAACTAGTTCAGTCTTAAGCACTTGAATCATCTTCCTACGGACACAGTATATGGTCACGTTATTTGCAGCGTTAGGTCCTCTTAAGTGCAGTGTATGGGCATTTGGGGCAATCCAGCATGTATATCATATTCTGCACAGCGGCACCGCACTTGTATTATTAGGTACCAGACGGGTCTACAAAACCCCATTTTGCCAAATTCACATTAAATTTAACCTTCTGCATCAGACTTAGTGGCTCAAAGCTGTAACTTTATGGCGCAGAAAGTCCTAAGTTAATAAACAAATTAAACAAGTTAGCGCAGGTCTTTGATAAGGGCTTTTGTGTCATTAACGGTTTACAGATACATTTTAAACAATGGAGCCGTATTTAAGAATAACATTTATTCATATTGTGGACATAAATTATTATTTTCGGGTGTAAACGCTTTTGATAAGAAATAAAATAACATGTTTTTAAGATATGAATCGGCTCCTGTCGTGGTTGATGTCGTATTGTTTCCAAATCAAAAAATATAGATTTAATAGTGGGAAACTTTCTGCAAATAAAAGCCTGCTTGTTCTTAAAAGCCGCTTTTCCAGTCAACACTCACACATACCTTGGCATATACTGACACGTCTCCAGACGGCAATTTAAAACATGACGAGAATATTAAACTTTTTACTCTTAAGTGAATCTGTCTCCCTCATCCATTTTCCAATATTCTGCGAGACACTTTTAATGCTATTACAACATTATGACATAATCTCGTAAGTACGGTAAATGCAATGAGCGTAGTTAGAACGCAGATTACCTTGCTCGGGCGACGCGGCGCGACGCGAGGCGAGGCGAGGCGACCTAATCGGATCGCGTCCGCGTCGTTAAGCGCTCGCCGCGGGCTTATATGAAACTCTCTTATTTTCATTTGTGCATTTTATAAATCATATTGAAAAGAGCACACGAGGATATATGCCGGCAGGCAGCTAAGTAATGTCGTGTGATGACCAGCACTGTTAGCTTTGGAGAGCTTTTCTTTTGAGCTTGACAAAATATTTCATGGTTTAAACTGGATCTATGCTATAGTTACTTCTACACGTGACTTTACGTATTGATGGTAGCTGTAATCCTTTTTTGTCCCCGAAGAAAGTCACCCTCCCAATTAGTTTGTAAGTTAGTACTGTTAATGCTCCAATTTTCTTCCGCTCCAGATCATCAAAGAGCGTCCTTAAAACTTCTTGTATTAAGAACTTTAATGATAACAATGTATCAAAAGTCAACAACGATATCATCTTTCGTACAAACCTCTCGAAAATACTTACTTATGCTCAAATAAAAGGAAGCAAAAAATATTACTTTCCAATTCCCACATCCGAACATTCAAGTGTACTCGTTTGATATTAAAGGGTGTTCCGAGGACTCGGCCTCGTTACAAATCGAGAAGAGGTTTCTTTGCATTTCCTGTATGGAGTACCAGGTATTCATAAAGACGTAGTGGCTTATACTGAATCGTGGTAATTCAATTTTATTCATTATACATAGCGTCATTTTATGTCTGGGGCCTGGCGCACACAATGGTCCTCGGCATGGATAAGAGTTCTTTTTACATTCATTCGTTCTGAAACTCATTACATTACTTATACAACAGTAATCCGGGATCCAACATATTCTGAGTCCCTATTCTGAGAGAATTTATAAGACGGGAGTGGTGTCGTGTTGCGTCGCATGCCACCGCGCCGCACCGTACCGAGCCAGGCTGCTAGCATCTCCCGCCGCAAGGACACGACATAATAAACATTAGCTCTCATTATTCGTCGTGAACAATGCGTCTCAGAGCTCATAATTTTTCCTTTGTGATATCACAACAGGTGTGTCATTCATCCGCCTGTTATCTGAGGGACGTACTCGTACTTCATTAAACATGTCGTATATAAGCCGAGATGATATTGTGTATTAAATCTATTATACACCACTGGATATTGCGGTCCATTATGATGGAGAGATTATTACAGTAACCCACAAAGGATTTCCAGGAGATAAGGGAGGTATTATGTTATTTGTGGAAAGTGGCTATTTTAAGATAGTAGAATCGTATTTGAAATTGTACTAACGTTTAGATGAGACTGAATTATTCATTGTTCTTCTCTTTCAATGAAAATATCAAATTAATGCTGTTCTCCGTCAATGTTCGATGGATACAGCATTTTCGCATAGCTTTTGTATGGTATCTGTAGTCTTTAAGACGACGACTAACGCCAACGACCTTGAGGGAACAAAACGCGCTCCACTTTCGCACCCGCGCGACCCAAAATTTAGTAGTTTTTTGTACTTTCCTTATTATTAAACGACTTTAAAAAAAAAGCTTCAGATCAAAATGTAGATAATTAATTCAACTTCATTCAAATACGCCCAGCGGTTTTGGTGCGATTGTCGTGTTTTTGTCCGTTTTAGACATAACTTTACTAATTAATTACACTGTGTTATACGAATAAAACTCAAAATGTGCTTAGATCAAATTATTAAGAAAATGGTCTAATGTAACATATATTTTTTCCAAAAAAATTACGACTAGCCGTTTAGACGTGCTTCTCATTTTAAAATCAGCTACTCAAGGGAATCTGCGCCTTAAGGTGTACAATTACTGTCGTCCCATTAAAACGCGCACAATAATGTCATGATTAACGGACTGATCGCGTCGCAGATAGTCGCACACAGTCACACGCAGTTGCACACAGTCGAATACAGTTCACACAGTCGCACGAACATGGATGTAATTGCAGTTGCGATGTTTGTATGCACCTCTTTGTTCGCGCATCCGAACCGAACGGCACTTCAAATGACTTGCTCTGTGCGAGAACTTGTTTGTTCTTATTTGGCGTCACGTCTTTGAATTTGTAAAATAGAGTGCGGCAATAACTTGTCACTTCTACATAAACAGCATAGCCACGGGCGGTACATACACGGCCCTCCATTTTCCGTGTACAGGTACACAACGTCCACAATTTCGTCTCAAGATGTTTTAAATATCGCGACATGCCAGCTGGCCTGTCACGACACATTTGCGAGGAATGCGCTCTTGCGCTCGGCATCGGCGCTCGCTTCGAGACATTTCCTCAACGTACTCGTGGAGTATAATCCCGCAACACGCCGCCGGCTGAGCGCTGCGGCATTATCTTATGCGGTGGGACGCATACCATTAACGTGATTATATCTCTCTCATACTGTACTGCTGTTTCAGGGAAGCAAAACACTTAACTTATTGTATCTACGGTGGTTGGAATGTTGCATTTTACACAGAAATTATGTTTAAGTCTGCACAAATGTAGCGTGTGATTGCGATCATAAATTTTTATTGCATGCTACTCGGATAGTGCTGGTGTACTATTTGAATGAGCAATTTCAGTAGTTTGAGTTGTGCTGGGAACTGAAACAAAGACAAACTCTGTCTGCGGAGCTTTTTAATTGCATCTGCTCTGAATGTGTTTCCGTAAGATTCCAGATATCGCAGACTTTAATATTACCTTGAAAACCCGGTTATGAACTCAAGCGTGTATATGTATAGCTATTTAAATAAATAAATTAAATAAATTGAGTCTTTATCTATGAAACTGCTCTATATAACTGGCCTTCTTTAAACTGTACTTAGCTGTGGCTTTTCTTGAAATTCTCAATTCAAATAGGCGATAGTACGAGGACATATGAGCAAATAAAACAAACACGAATAAATTAACTTCTGATGCTCAAAAACAATAAAGTGACATAAAAACATTTAAAAAAATACAGAATTCCAAACAAATCGAAGGGTAGTTTAATAAAACAGCAATTTCATGATCAAAGACCAAATACTTATGCCAAAAGCAACACAACATGCTAAACCAACTGAAATTCAGCTTTATGAAGATTTTTTTCTACGGCGCGCCGTCGAGAAATTCTTGTGGATAACTTATTTATAGTTATAACTTAATAATTTTCTCAAACTTTTCCACTTCGAGTAAAACTTGCAAAGGAAGAAGACGCCACACAGAAACATTATGGCACTAAGCGGGAAAAATTGTGCTCTAAATTTTACAGCTCGCAGCTCACCGCAAGTATCTTTTAAATAATTTCACGGCTAGCTTCTGCCAGCGGCTTCGCCCGCGTGAAAAGTGCGGGATGAAAAGTATCCTATGTGATTTTCCAGACAATCTATCACTTTGCCAAATTTTATCCAGATCCTTTAAGCCGTAAACATACATCCATCCAAACTTTCGCATTTATAATATTAAGTAAGATAATTTGTTTTGTTTTCTTGTTCTTTCTCGGAGTTATAATTTTAACATCGAGGTTTGGTCCATTCCAAACACAATTATTGTAATTCAATTTTCAGACGAATTCTCGGTGTCGCGAGGATCGCCTAGTTCTTCGTAATAAGCGGAATGGAGTTACTACACAGAGGGAAAAACATGAAATGTATCTAATGTTTATTTTCTCACACAAGTGGAAAAGTTGGAGACGATAGCAGTTTGCAATCCTGCACATTATTACTTCTTGCTGCGAGCGAGTGAACACATATTATATTGGTAATATAGTCTTTCTTTTGCGGGATAATCAAAGTTTCCAAGTTGAAAGCACCATGAACATAAGTAACAATATTACTGCTGCACCGGGATTTGCTATTTTACATTACTCCGATTATGCTACAAGTCTGTTTGTTTACGTATGAGGCAATTACGGGTTTACCTGTATTTTCTACATGGCGCGTGTTTTTGTTTGCTACATTTATCTCTTCGCAATTTATATTTACTCGGCCTCTACAAGTTACAGATCGTTTGCAGGTGGATCTGGGTCGCTAAGCCTATAAGAAATGCCCTTGTTGTGGTCTACACTCTACAGGATTAGTGATACCATGTGATGATGTGATGAGTGAAGTGTGTAGAATCAGGAATTTGATCTGGATCTTTAAAATCCTTAGGTGGTTTACACACGGCACCGCGCACCGCCGCGGTAGGCGGTGAAGTGGATCTCATGTCGCATTGGCCTCTAATAAATCTATTAATGCCTAACACACGTACACCGCCCGACCGCGCGGGTCGAGTGGTGCTCTCCCCACTGATTCTACTAGCGTTAGATCAATCTGGGAGTGCCAAGACAGTCTTCCGTCAATCATAATTTCCAAGTATTTTGCAGTATCTATGTCTACCTTGTTTATTGTGAGGCAATTGCAGTTGTTGCTAATACTAAGGCAGTTATGTATTCTAAGACTATATCAGGGGCGAGGTTTTAGTTTAAGGTCTTTAAGTATTCAAGGTAAGCACATTTTTCCTCAGCCACAATTAGGTTATCATAAATTCTGTTTGTTTTTTTTAGTAAGACCTTTACTGTGTAGACACACACTATTAAATGTGTATACCTACAGAATACATGTTAGGACAACAATATGTTGGGACCCACACTTTGTGAGTTGTGCCCGGTCCGGACACGACGCGCTCGATGTCACTGACTTGACTTGTGGAATACGAGCCAGAAATATTTGTATGTAGTTGTATAACTATCCACGTTAGGGAAGGAATTTTCACGTAAGTATTCTTTGTATGTAAGTAGATGAGGGGACAAGATGGAATCGAGAGGAAAACGGGACATCTATTTAGTCAGCCATATTTGAGTTATATCATAATGAATTACATATAAAAACAAACTATATTTCACCGATTGAATATTTGTTGTCACGTACTATCTAAAATCTTTACTTCTTCTTGAAAGAAGAGTACAAGCAAGAGTATTTTATGCAACATGTAACTTCTCCGTTGCGTTGTGCTAACATGGCTCCAGTATTTACCCGTATTTTGAACAAGTGTACACTGTTAAAAGGCTCTTTGTAAAATATTTTGCTTTTGTAAGTCACCGGGCCGCCCGCACCAGTGGTGGTCTTGCGACAGTTGACAAGGGGACGACAACCCCCTCCGCCCCGGGCTCGGCCACCCAACACCCTTAATTAAACTGAACAAAATTTGTCATAAAACATTTACCTTTTATGAAATTTTCTATTCAACTAATCAACACTGCGAGCGATACCTCGCTTTTAATAATATTACGGGCGCGAGCTGTTTGTCTTTATGGAGAACGATTTTTCATTATAATGAGTTTGCTACGTGTTGCTTTTGTTTCTTCTATTTAACCGATCGTGATGAGTAATCAGGGAATATGTAGCCCTGAGTTAGACACTTTAGTAAATTACTATGTTATCCCCAATTGATTTAAGAATGTATCTGCCGTTTCGGATCCATTCCTCAATGAAAAATTCTAAAAGCCGCTCACACTGGAAGTCGATTGCAACATAGTAAGGAAATGGTCAGGCAAATGAATAATTTAATTAGGAATTGACAAAGATAGTGTCACCCAGAATTTAAAACATCTTCTCAAGAAACTAAATTACTCTTTTAATATCCATAGTACCATCACTCGAGCACTTTTTGAAGCAAAGTCATCTATCACAAGACTTAATTACCATCACCGATCTTTAAGAAAGTGTTATGCTGGGGGTCGCGCGGGGTGACCTCAGTGCGGGGAGAGGGGGCCTATTGTCTCATCCAAACGTGCGGAAGGTAATTTCGGTGAGAATTGCCTTCAGGTGTTTACTAGTTCTCTAATGGATTTCTTTTGTGCCGTCTCCGCAATGGAATAACGATAAATTACTTATTTTGATACATAAACCAGCTAATGGCATTCTCCGAGACACTTCGTGTGTATCTTTTTGTGTTATTCTCGAAAATAAAGCAGAGTTTTCCTCCTCATGGAGTTCCCACACTTTATTTTTGTTACTTTATTTGTCAGAGCGTTCAGTAGCATCAGTTAGACTGTGGTTAACTGATGTCTTCGATGTTTGTAAGTGGAAAAGTTGGTTCTCTTTGCTGTTGTAAATTTATAATACAATGTAATACCTTTTATAAAAAAAGCCTAGACTTTGCTTCATGTAATAAAATATAACAACATTTACATTGCTTATGAACAGAAAACAATGAACTTTATACAGCGTCCAGACAATACGTTAATCCAAAACTCCGATCCGATTACTGTAAATATATTATCATTGCTATGTTCCGACTTCATAACTTAATTCAGCGAACAAACTACGAATATAATTTGGTAGCCGTACACAAAATAAATGACGCGATTTAAACTGCTGTTGTACAATGTTTATTATTCTTGTTTGGAAACGAAGCGAACGTGCGATCATTATGGAGCGTATTCTTGAGGATAAGTGCACTACAGACGTATATGGGGCAGAGATTAGCATAATTTTCAAGATGTATCGCCTCGCTGCTAGTTGCCAACTGCGTCGTAATCACCCGGTGCAGTGCATTGTCATGCATGCACTCTTTTTACAAGCTTTTATTTATTATATATTCAAGAATTCTGAGTATATACAACGAAATAAACAGATCAGCGGTCAAATATATTCATAGCAGCACAACGTCCGAAATGTAATGAAAACACACATCAAGCGCCATTGAATCCGGTTGTATAAATTCCTTTCAAGCAGTTCGTCACGCGGGAATTCTGAAAAAGGCTCGTTATGGCGAGTAAATGCCCCAACACACTCGCCGCGCCGAACCGCATAGAGACGCGCCGGGAGCGTCTAGAGCGTCGGGAACTGTGACAGATTAACTTTGTTAACTCGATGCCTTCGCACGTGTATTGTGCCGTTTATACATATCATTACGCTTTCATTAAATTGTTTTGTGTACGGAGTCATAAGAGAGGCTAATCCTCACATCAGTTATAAGTTTGTGTGCTTATACTTAATATAGCCAAGAGTTTTGTTACAATACAAAATGAACTTTCTTTAGAGTACGCATCGTTTTCGATGTTGCATGTTGATCAATGGAAATTTCTTTCAGTGGACCTGCGATAGGTTAATTGGATGATAGAAAAAGACACAATAACTTAACTAATTATATATAAATTACACATAATATATATCCTAACTAAATTTCAATATGGTAGAGAGATAATGTTTTTTGAGTTCTTTTTTGAACAGAGATTAATTTTGAGAGTCACTGATTTTAGGTGAAAGTGAGTTCCACAATCGTACTGCATGGACAGAGATGGAGTGGGAATAGAAATGAGTTTTATGGGATAGGAAATTTCGATGAAATTTAAGGCGGGATCTACACAGAGCATATAATTATAGTATTATGTCATATGCACACGACAACTACGCCGTAGCCCAAGACTGCTACGCAGCTTTCTCATCTTAGAACTTGGAGCATTTGAGGTGCGCTTTTAGACGAAGGATCGATGTCTAAATTAAGTATTTGAGGTGAAGAACGTGTCATACTTCAGTTTCATGCCAAATTGTGACAGTTTTTCAGTTTGACAAATATTCAACTCCTTTTTAACCTCAAATACTTATTATAATTTATTAATCATTCAAAAATCGGCCCCTTGGAAAAATCTTGGTGACAATTTAATAATCAGAATTTAGTACACGTGGCCTCATTTATTTGAACCACCTTTACTAAACAATTCAGCTTAAATTATACGGCAGATTGAATTCCCATTTTTGTCTATTTTTTGTGCACAGGGAGTCGTGTTAAGCGATATATCCGTAATAGAAAATTGGCCGGGTCATTACACAACATAATATTACGTCCGCAACCGCGCACGGCCCAACGGACACCGGGAAAAGAGATCTACACGATACGATGGTACAGAATATGCACTCCCAACAACATCTTGTGTCTTCAGTCAATTAAGTCAATTATGTGACTTCCTCCCATGACAACTGGTAAGTTCGAAAACGGGCGACCATTATTACATACAGACCCCTCCGTGCCAAGGCAAACAAGTTAGGCTGTTGACTCCAGCAATCGTTTGCAGATCTTTACCTGTCGTAACGGGTCGGCAGAAACCCAAAAGTCTGACAAGTCCAAGTCAATGTCTGATCAGTTTAACCAAAGACTGTCGTGTTACTCAGTATCTGGGTTGTAGACCACGAATAGACAACCAGTCCATGTGAAATACTGGTGCTGCAACCGATTACATATAAAGCCGACCCAACAGTTTTTGAAAACTTATGATTACTTAAAATATTCTTGTGTATTGCATAAAGGCCTTCTGGTATTTCAGTTTGTAACTCGGGTAGCTTTCCCGCACTCCGCTCCCGTGAGATTGCGTCGCGGTCACTCGAGCGACCACCGGCCGCCCGGCCGCCTGACGGGCTTTATATTAATGATACGTTTCTTGCCGATCGCATCTCACCTCTTACGACATGTGAAAGTATTAGTTACGTGAAAGGAATGTGGGTATCTACTAAATACTTTAGAATTTTTACATAACAATACGCACTATACTTAATTATTTTTTGTTGTTTAGTTGGATTTTAAACTTTATTAGGGTGCAAGCAAGGAGGCCTCAAGAATTCCATGCGATTCCCACCGCAGCTAGCACTCGACTAGTAACTGACTCACCCCGATTTATGAATTGAGTATTTGAAGTTGAGTAGCTGTCAATCTCTACTTTAGCCTGATAACCTGTCACAATTTCGCAATAAAGTAGGTAATGGCACGTTCTTAACTCCAAATACTCTACTAAAAAACCCGCACTTGTCCTTCTACCACAATGGTAAACCCAAACTAGTTAGTGACAACACGAAAGCAACTAATATAAAACTATTAGGCCATTTAATTCTGTATTGTTTCTATGAATAAAAAATCACAACGCAATTTCCTAAACATTTTATAGACCTTCGGCCCATATGAAAATAGTCCAAAGAACTGTATTATATACACCAGAAGCGACACTACAGCGCCACAGGCTCATAAAGAAACAATCTTATAAATACTCTCTGCACGTTCTGGAAACCGAGCTCTGCCGAGCTCTGTCGGGCGAAAATATATTTTAGATAAAACGACGTTTTCTAAAAATTAAACTCAGCTAGATCGATTTATCGACCCCGAAATAGGGCATGCAATCCGAAATTTCGAAATTTCATAATTTCGAAATTTCGAACCATATTTGCATCATTATTAATTTCGAAATTGACACCCCTAATTTCGAAATTTCGAAACTGGATTTAATTTAAATATTATGTTATTTTTCATAGAATTATGACCGTTGCGTTTGGCCATCTTGTGACCATGGTGTAAAATAAATAAAGAAGAGTGAAAGAAGCTCGGCCATTAAAAAAAACAAGCTTTATAATGGTAGCCCGTGACTCGTGAGGGTACTACAATCGGCTGGGAATGCCCGTATTTCTTTGCTATCGGGGGGAAACCTTCGCCTGAACTTTTGGGGAAAAACCAGGCAGTGTGGTATTTTTACCTCATAAAAACCAAACTGGTGATCACCATCAGCACTTCTTAAAATACTACATTCTTGTGGCGACTATAAAGAAGTCTCCCTTGAGCCTCGCTGTGCACGGCAGCACGTGATCACTGTGCCACTGTCTTTCCTGAGATCACTCGGTGGACGGATAGGGACTCTGTCACACTCTGAGCGCCCGAAACCCTAGCGTTCCATCTGCCATAAATGATACAAGCGGAGTTTCGGCGTGTCTACATCGAGGTGGTTGCCTCTACGATGCCTTTTTCTCCGAGTGGAATTGGTCTTCTCGAGATTCCACTCGGTGGCTATTTTCCCCTAATTGCATGTTGCCGCCAGCATATTCCTCATTAATACTGGCAGAGATAGGTCTCGCCCGATCCTGGCGACTAAGACCCACCGTTCAAAGGCCCAAGAAGGTACTCCTCGAGCGTGTGCTGTGCAGAATCCAAGTTGCTGCAACAATTATGGCAATTTACCGTGGCCTCTCACCCAATCCTATTCAGGTACTCACTAAAGCAACCGTGCCCGATCAGTACCTGAATGTGCCGGTAGAAGACGCGCTCCAATCTTTTTAGCCAAATAACCATTTTTCGCTGCAAGCTGTTGATTTTAGTCCGGCGCTGGACAACTGACAGTCTATTTCTGTCTCCGAGATTGGGCAGCAGTCTTTGCAAAGCACCCACTGGCCTACCAATGCGAGGCACTCGAAATGTTCTTCGAAGCCCCACCGTACATGGTTAAACCAAGATAGTGGACTTGCGCATCTCCTATTGTCACTAACGAGCTGGGTAACTCTCTGCTCTTCGGCAGTGCCTCAATTCTATGAGCTATCTGTAACTATCTTTAACCCCAGCTTGTGAATCAACGCTGACCAAACAACTCTTGCCACTCCGACCTCTAAAAGCTCGATGGTATTGTCGAAGGCGTCCCCAGCAGTGGAGTATTTGTAGTAGAAGTCTTCAGGAAAAGAATATTCACTTAGTTTGAATATAAATTGCATTTAGGCACCTCTCCAGACTACAAATTTTGCATTTTGAGTTTAGTTTAAGTATTATTCTGATTTTCCATTATATTTGGCACCTCGATTTTTTCGAAATTTCGAAATTTCGAAACTGAGGAGTCCAATTTCGTAAGCTAATTTCGAAATTGAAAATGTGCGAAACTGCACACCCTACCCCGAAACCCTCTGCATACTAAATTTCATGAAAATCGATGGAGCCATTTCCGAGATTCAGATTACATACATATACATACAATAATTACTCGTTTAAAGATAATAGATTCACTTCATTCCGCGGCACACATGTGCTCATGCGTGATAACCAGATAACGGGGGCTAGTTTAAGCCACTGCTACCAGCTAATCACTGCTATACAATGTACTGACGTCATTAGGTAATATAGGGTCATTCTATACTTCTTGGAAATAGCATGATGTGTGCCCTGTATTTGATCTGTAGTGGTATCACATAAAGAGTGAGAAAAGCTTGTAAGAAGTGCAGCACCTACCATCGCTCAACTTCATGAATCCCCGCCACCAGCCAGCCACCTGCAAACTAAGTTTGCTATATCAGTTTATTTTCTGGTTATGAACTGTAGTAACATATATGAAGTTACCAGGTATACTATTGCAAAATGGAGGATTTTTAGCCGAAAAAAGTTAGTGACAAGTTTCGGCTACAGTCGTGATTAGTTCAAAACTTTTCTTTAACTATTCGTGAATGAAAGTTCTGTAAGTTATTACAAATATCAAAAGAAAAATACAGACAGAAATATAAAAATTCACAGAACTGAAAAGCAAAAATCCGAATTAACTGCACCGGAACCAATATTGCGATGCAAAGTTAATAGATACACAAAGTTTATAAAAAAGCAAAAACATACGTGATATGGAGATCACCCTTTAAGCAAGAAGATTCTTGTGTTAGGTGACTCCGCTCTTCCACTTAACATTATACTGCGTATGCAATTGTAAACAGAATAACAAAATAAAAAGAGGAAATAAAAATAAAAGAAAATGCATAATTTATGCGAGTGGGTTTTGAGTCTGTGTGTAAGTGTATGAGTGTGTGAGTGTGTATAATAATGTGAGTGTAAACTGTGTATAAGTTAAATTCATTTGCCTGCATAAGTTTAGGTTTCAGTTAGGTTAAGGTCTAGGCTTTGGTTAGCCCAGCAACAATGTCTTGAGATCGGAGGGAGCCAGGAACACTTTTTCCACTAACGATTTCGTTAATGAGGACATATTTATTATTGGACTGATTATGCGAAGCGATGTTACCATGGCCTCAATGTCGTCATAGGTTTTAGTCTTAAGCCATACAGTCACTATAACTGTTTTACACTCACGGATTTTTAGAGGATAGACGTGTAGTTCTTTATTTAATATGTTTTTTAATTGGGCAGATTGCCTTGCGTATTGCCTCTTAGCAAAAACTGATCTAACTGGGATAGTTGGAGCGACTAAATAGCGTCGCTTGCTACTCATACTCGGTTTTATGGGATCATACTGGAGAGATTTGTGTTTTCTCAGGATAAGATGGAGTTTAGGTTAGGAGAGAGGTTAGGTAAAGGCTTTGGATCGGGCACCTATTGGATTTAAAGAGCATAACCTTAAGCAAAGATCGCTGTATTATGCTTAAAGATTTAATTAAGTACTATACATGTGATTTTTCAGCGTTGTCTTGAGTGATCCTTTTGTGAGCCCGGTCCTATCAGCTATAGTCCACGACACGCTCGCCACCCGCGCCGACTCTGCCACCTTCTCATGAATACAGAAGCAGACTACAATGCGAAACAACAACGTTTTATTTTACTGCGTTTATTTACAAACAGCCTTAAAGACGTCGAAATTGAACGGCGCCTGAAATAACTGCTCCATAAAACAAAGGCACTTTCTGTTTGTAACGAAAATGTAAGAAAAATATACAATCGACTGTTTATTTTTGTATGAAAATGGAGAAGATAAGAACAAACGCCATCGAATGGAAGGTGCTGTTTAATATTATTACATACTTAAATATTTTCTTTGAAAACATGTTGTTGGCTTTTGGCTAATTTGTGACTTTGGTGAATGCCACTCTGTATTTTGTATTGTGCGTTTAGTTTTTGCAGAATAAACAATTTTTCTTTCTTTCTTTTCTTTTCTTTCTGTTTACCAAAACCTTATTCAAGGCAAGGCAATATTATCTTATAGCATAAAATAATATCCACTCCGTTGCTAATATCCATTTCTTGGCAACGACACTACCAGCCGCACTACCAGTAGTGTCGTTGCCAATTAACGACACTACCAAGCATATTTTGGATTAAATTGTACAGTCAACACAGCAAAGCTCAGAAATATAATCCGTAAATAATGAAATATCAGCAACATCAAACTTCAGAAATGTAACTTTTTATTTATTACCAAATAAAAGCAAACTTATTTGAAAAAATACAATAATTTACGCAAATAATAAACTGCCTTCTTTCTTGTAACCGTAATATTGAACCTCAGATAATAAAAAATCGCGTGAAAATTTTTCACTGTTTCCCAAAATACAAGCTCAAGCTTAGCTTGGGAGTAGCAGTAACTTTTGTGTTAAACACTAATACGAAGCATATGTTAGTTTAAGATAAGATAGATAACTGTATTAACTGGCGTTAATAAAGGATTTTTATTTTTTATTTCAAGTGACCGACTGTTACTGTAAAAGAGTAATAATACTGTTGCTTTGAACATATGACATTTTTTTAAATTCATACTTTATTTAGTAAGAAGATAACGTGGCGTAGCTAACATACTCGTACAAGCGAATACCCGCGTGGTCAACGTCTATAAAATATTAACGTAATATTTTGAGTACGAAGGTCGGCTTGCATGGTAGCTTCAACCCTGATATGAAAATCACTGCTGGATATATCTTAACCGTAACTGTACCTAAACATTTTGCATTTTATAATTCGAGCACCTCCAAACAGATGCACCATTTTTATATTTCTTCAGTATATGATATTTGTGTTTGTCCAAAAGCAACGCAGTTCCCCCATTCGTCGGGCAACGTGTAAAACTGATTCGTTATTATCAGCTTCCGACATCTTATAGGTTTTATTAAATTTTGTTCAAAGCTAGACCTATGAACTGGTGTCTCGAAAAAACGTAATGTAAGAAATACTCTCACAATTATAATTTATCCATCAAATATCAGTCTTAGGTCAAACTTCATAAGTAAAAAAGAAATTAAAGTAAAAGAAGTTGATTATCAATAAAATTAGTTGAACTTTGAGTTGAATTTAGTGGAACAGGAATCCAAAACTTCTGTGTTGACTGTACAGTTTAATACAAAATAGGCTTGGTAGTGTCGTTAATTGGCAACGACACTACTGGTAGTGCGGCTGGTAGTGTCGTTGCCAAATAATGAAGATATTCAGTTAAGGGCAGGGACGATGAAATTTTATTAGGCAATGGAACAGTAAATAAGAGAAATTCATTAAATACAGTCGCCTGTAACCGACTGCTTCAATGCAAACGTTCGGGTGAAAACGTTAAAATACTGTTGTAAAAGTCGATTGTATAGAAATGTTTGTTGAATATTGACGCCAGGGCTACAGGTAGTATTTACAGATATTTTATTATGTGGACAATTCTTGATAAAAAAAGCTTTTACCAGAGCAATTTATTGACGGCCATGTAGTGAAAATTTGCTAGAATCAAGTTGGCGAAGTAATATCGTAAGGTCGGTCACCTAATCGCGTAGCTTCTTGGCATAATATGCAAGTCTTGGCAAGGCAGCGCAAACTTGTATAACTCCTAACCTCAAATAGCAAAAGTTTAAACTGTTTCAGAGAGTTCCACCTTGTGCACGTAGATACAAATCTATTTCAAGCAAAAATATATTAGGACTAAGTTTATCGGCTATTGGAAACCGGGCAAACACAACGCTAGAGGAAAAGTGCAACCACTGTAACAAATGATCATTGTGGAGGATAATAAGCTTTTAAGTAGAGGGACATAATTTGGGACACGTAATGTATACGATGTGCAGATTAACGCGCGCCATGCACTGTGCAGCCCACCGCCCGCCGCCAGAATCTATTACCAACATAATGAAACAGACTCCATTTGCAGCGACACTAGTGCAGGCGGGCGCGGGCCCGGCTCAACAACATCGTTAGCTTATTAAATACTAGCCGTTAGCTGGCCCCTTTCAACTACAATCATTTAAACTGGTTTAGTTAAGCTACCTATTTTATTTCTCACCAATGTAGAGAGAGCTACATTTTTTTCTGCGAAAACGCTAGCAGAGGCTAGTACATTCCATGTTAAATCAATTCTATAGACAAACAAACCAGTTCTCGTGTATTAGCTGCGGTGCTCGTAACAAACAGTTTAGTAAGAAACAGCGGAGCAGTACTAATGCGGGGTAATTTATTCAGCGCTAGTCATGTGAGAAAAGGGTTGAGTTTTTCCTTGCTAGACAAATAGTACGCGCTACCCAGTACGTCAGCCAGTGAGGCTCTATAGTTAGGACTCATTGTTGACACGGGAGAGGTACTGGCTTTGTATGCAAAGTCAAACATTCACGAGATTATAATGTGTGTGAGATGAAAGATATTTGACTTGTATTAACTTGGTGTACCTTTGTAGTCTAAGCATTACAAGCCTAAGCCTAAGTATATAGTTTTTTTTGTTTGTACTTTTATCACAAGTAATCTCTGTAAGACATGATCCGATTTCAGGAATTCATAGACACCTTCGTTGAGTCACTTAGGATAACTTTCTGTACCTACCAGAAAAATATGGGGCATCACATCCTTTGAAGTTAGGTATCAGGAATTGATATCAAGAATGATTCAATATCGTAGCATGTGTACTGGGGGATTGGCAGGAGTTTGCATTGTTGTCGCAGAAATACGTCGCAGTTTCCAAGAAGTGTCTTAAGATGTCACGATATTTGCGTGACGAAGTGAACGGGTAAGGTACGTGGCTAGAGATGGACTCGAATATAATTTTGAATATGTTGTTACATGTCTAAGTCCTCCTTAAACTATACTGTGATTTTACTAAACTAATATTATATTTTTTTTTATCAAGGCACACCAACGACTCATTTACAAATAAATATGAAAGCAAGTCACTTATAGGCATGCACATCATTGTTATAGTAGGTAAGTCACATAAAATAAAATAAGAATTTAAACAAACATAAAGTAAAATCAAAGGACATAAAATAAAATTAGAATCAAATAGAATTACATAAAATGAAATTAAAATTAAACCAAAATAAATTAATGTCAAAATAAAATAAGATTTAAATATGTCGTTGATTATATTGAAATTCCATAAAATTTACTTTAAAAAAGAAATTATATAAAATGTCAAGTTACATTATTAACATTATAATTTATAATTTAACATTATAATTTTCACACAACGATTCAAAATACAATATTCCTAATTACTTACGTAAATTAAATCATTATATTATATTACATTATATTATATTATAAAGTTGTAAAGATGTAAGGAAGGCGTAATCTCTAAAAAGCTGTTTTACAGTTAGTAAGGCACTATATCGCCGAGTGCTATGGTGTCAAGCTACTTTTTACAATTATGAAAGGGGCACACTTGTGAGACGAGTAATTTTGTTTGATTTATTCCAAAACCTTTCTTAAATTACTTTTGATACCATTTCAACGCAGGACGTAACAAAGCCATTCTTCATAATCTTTTTGTATTAATTTCATAAACGCTTTTGGATACTTCCCTACGTTTTATTGAATTTTCTAATAATAAAACGTTGCAGTCACAGGTGAGCTGTTCAATAAGCGAGCCATCGTTTTTCATTTCAATTTTTTAAGTCACTCGGAGGACGCTCCCTAATCATGACAATAGGACCTCGACACTTCGGACCCTTCAGAATGGACAACTGAAATGTATCAACATTATCAGTGGATAAAATGGCACCTGAAGTATTTATTACCATGACATCGACTACGAAACGTACGATGATGCGCGATGTAATACTGACTCAGAAGTAGCAACTATTACATGGTACCACTAACTGCGATGTAGCGCCCATTACAACGATGTATCAATAAGACGTAGCATAGACTACGACGTAACATCGATTAGACGTAGCAATGACTACGACGTAGCAATGACTACGACGTAGCGACGACTTTGACGTAGCATCGACTAAAACGTTGCTTCGACTACGTAGACAAAATTTTTGTCTACGTTTTAATCGTTTACATTTCAACGCCTAGTATGCTTCATGTAAACGATAAAAGATTTCACAAATACATTCACGCCAAAGACTTTCCAATGCGTCTAATAATACAGCTTCCTTCGATTTTGTATTCTACAGAGCAATGAAAATCATGAAGCAGTAAAGGCTAGTGCACACAGATAAGTTAGCACTTGTGTCGCTTTCCGAAGTGGATCTGGGGTGGGGAGCGCACGCTCGGACTCACAAACCCTCCCAGTATTATTGGCCGCAGGATGCTGACCGCGGCAATCTTGCCCGCGAGTGTCTCGCGTATAGTTAGATGTTGACTCGCTTTATTTATTACGTGCTGGTTTATCTTGATGGGGGAATGCGCCTCGCTCTGATTGTTTCTGCGAGTACTTACTGAGGATGAAGGATTGTTCGCTCTATTTGCGACCTGGAAGTATTATGTTAAGGATATTACACACAGTAGGAACTTGTCTTATCCGTAATTATTTATTATTAGTAAGATTTTCCCTGTTGGTCATGTAATGTGGGAGTAACACGACTTAGAAAAACAAAACATCCCAGATGAAAGAATAAGAATCACGAAAATAAACGTTACACGAAAATCTACTTACTTAGCTAATTAAGGTGTAAAGTATGTAAGATCTAGAGAATTATGCCATTTCGATTTGATGAAACTTTTAAATTCCAATAATGAATTTCATAACCCTCTCAGAAAATCTTTTGACTTTATTATCCTATGACCAATTAATCCTTGATCCAATTAGTATCAAGGGTGACCATTCTCAATTGAATTTACCTAGTCAAAATGTCTCGTGAACTGTATAAAGTCATGTTTCTAACATGTAAATCGAGTTTCCAAGTAGCAGCCATTGATTAATTATTTTCTGGGGCGTCAATTGAATTAGAGATTGGCGCTAAGCTTGCAACCTCCGTTGATTAGATCGCTCCGTCAACAGATTATTATTATAAGCTCAGGATTAAGACCTAGTTAACATTTTTGTGTTAATAAACAATAGTTGTTAACTTAATAATATTCGGTAGTGAATGTGATAAATGAGGACGCAAGAAGATATATGTAACTGGTAGCTAAGTTCAACATTTCAGGAAAAGAATTTTTAATACAAGCCATGCCTTACGAAACAAGAGTATGTAACAGTGCAAGCGAACAATTACGTAAGTGATGCATCACGCGAGCGTCGTCTAGTTTAATTTTAATAACGAGCGCCCGGACCGCTCGCACCGCTCCTCGCGCTAATGACGTAGGGTATGTACTTAGCCTAACAATTATCTGTTGTAATCCCACTGTGTGTTTGCCTTGCATTAGTATAATCGGCGAGTGTGCGTAATGTTCGCTGCATTGTTAATGCAGCTCTCTCCTACAATTTATCCGGCAAAGGAATTAATGAAACCGCCTCATGACCGTTTACAATTCCGCTACTTTAATTATGCTTTAATTGAACTCAAAACTTTGTTCGTATATGAAATAGTGGATTTAGTAGGTAACCACGCGGCGCGGTGCGGCGTGTGGCGTTGACAAACGACACGCATTACACGCTGGAACAAAGCGCTATAAATGAAAATTAGCTGGAAAGCGTTCCGGTGTTCGTCACCTGCGCGAAGTGCGTTCGAGTGGAGAAATTAATATCCGGCCGGGAGCCGCATTGTTTCCGGGTCAGCGCGCCACCTCCCTGCACCCGCTCTTTCAGCAACCCCCCTGCCCCTCCCCGGGGGAGCGGTCGCTGAAGGAAGATAATTAAACTGTTTCATTATGTCGGAGAGGCGGCGAGATAAGGCGATCGGATGCAAATTTTTAAAAGTTTAAATTTATTATAGTCTCTATACAGTACGCCATTCCACACTGTGCTTAGCGAGGGAATAAATGTAATGAACATGAATACTTAAATAGTATTGTTGGATTTATTGCAGTTACCTGCTTCAAGGAAAACTTAACTCGTGTACTTTTCTCGTGAGGGTGATAAAATGCAGGTAAGCATGATATTTATATTTTAAAAATTCAGTTAGAAACACGTTTGTATGACTAGGAAGCTTCAGATAAACATCTCTATGAAAGAGTTGAAACATTTAAAAGAATTAAGAAATGTCATTGAAATAGCAATATTTGTAAATTGAATGCTAAGTCGCTGCAACATTGGTAAACCGAGAACGAGGCATCACCAAAGCACTACTAATGCGAGATACCAGAGTGGACATTGTTCCAGTGCTGTTTATTGAAACAAGAAAAAACCACGTTATGCAGTAATATGCGCGTCGTGCGACACCGGACACTCTAATTAGTTGGGAGTGGCTCGTAGACTCGTGGCTAATGTACAGGTCCCGTCACGTAAAAAGAACGCTGAGCGACAGTGGAGGGGATGTGTCTGCGCATGGGTACTGTCGCGTTCTAAAGTACTAGGATATTGTTTTATAATATAAGAGTAATTGTTTTATTGTAGAATCATAATAGGTACTTTCTAGCTACTTAGTACTTTAGAAGAGGTTGGATTTAAATTAGATAATGTTTACTTGAGCATTATTTTTTATTTCGATCTTATTATTATAAATATCTTATCATTATAAATTATCAACTGCTCCTTTCTCAACTTCTTTCTTCATAAAATATTTGATACTATCATCAATAATAAATAAAATCAAAAAATCAATTAATCATTTTTCATTCCTTCATTTTTAAAAACAATCGTCGTGCAAAGAAAGTTGTGTGTGCGACTGTATTTTGGCAGCGAACGAAGCGTGATCTCTGCGCGGGAAGCATGGGTCAACTGAGGAACCAATAGCGTGCGCGCACAGAAACACTGGCGGAGCATTCCCCCGTCGCGCCCCCTTCATACCACCAGTTTGATCGATAAATCGCTCACTGCGCAGATTCAAGGCCAGCGTTCTTTTTACGTGACGGGACCTGTACCGTACGTGAGACCAGCCGCTGTTTACTAACGTATTTTAAACTGATACCGATATTGCAATAATGGTGAAAACAAATTAAATTTATCAGCCGGTAACGCAATTTATGCTTTTTACCCGACTGTTCGGCAGTAAGAGGGTAATTAATTTTACAACAAGCATGAATAGGCAATCAGCCGTACACCAACTGGGCGGTCAGATAGACTGCTCTATGTAAAATACTGTATTCAGTCAAATCTGGCTAGCTTGGAACCTGTTCCTAGATTGGAATGAGAATCCACTGCAGTTGACTGGCCGTATTTTGCCGAAAACAGTTATTTTTTTGTTTAATGAAATTTAAGTTTAATCAAAAACTCTGATCCCTGAAGATTTCTGCAGTCGGATCTAAGGCTACTAGGAGATAATGAATGGATGACAGTGAAGCTGACTGCACACTTAACACAAGTTGTCGTAGAGATAGTAATAGAAAGTCCAAAATGTCTTTTTAAGAATCTTTAATTATACTTACACCTTTAAAACGGATCATAACTCTGCTTGGCGGAAGATTCACCTTCAATTCGCCGTCCGCCTTTGTACAGTGTATTTTTACTTATGCACAAAGTTTAAATAAATTAATAAGATTTCTTCCCCTAGCAGCGTTGTAATCCGTTTGTTACGTGTGGTATGGTGGTAGTTATTTCTTGGACCAAGACAAGTTTCTACTAGGCTGTCAATAGTCATCATAATAACTTATAGTCTGAGATAGATTAGCTCAGCAATTCTAGTGAACCTAACATTCAAATTGAGAGGAAATTGTTCATTCCAGCGCCTAGATAATAACAATGTAGGAGACAGGACGGCGCCATTATGGACCGGGGCTGCACCTGATAATAGACAATCTCCTGTCACAGACTTGTATGTATGTGCCTACAGAATAATGTCGTGATCACTCTGTTTTATCAGTCTATGTATGTATGTTTGTTCCTATATGGCGTTCTAGTAGAAGAAAATCGTGCTGTGCAGTCAGAGGATACATCTGGTTTTGGACAGCCCGCTCGCGAATATGTATCCTCCGTCTGTAAAGCATTATTTTCTTCTTGTTTTCGTCTTTTTAGTTCGATTCTTAAGCAATCGGTAGTTCTGTTTTTTTTTTTAAATTACTTTATTTATGTGTGTTTCAGTGTCAAAAAACGAAAATCAATAGGTACCAAAGACAAATCGAAATCCAACAATCGCAGCTAGGTCGTGGTACGTAGTAAACTCTCTTGTTCAATAACTGGTTTGTGCAGCGCTGCGAATGATAAGCCGGGCCATAACTCAGCGCAGTGGCGAGCGCGCGGGACCCGAGTTGCGGGTACCAGGGCGGCAGGCCCGCGCGGCGGACTCGCACACGATTAACTCATTAGATTAGTTACTTCATGCTCCGCTGCGCCGGAATTGGATCGGCTTTCTCCGGAATCTGAATTTAGTTGAGACGTCGTAATATTCTCGGCTCTGTTATGAACTTGCTCTTTGTCTCGGACTTACGATTGAGTCGAACTTCGGGATTAGAATTGGGCGGGAGATAGATCTCTTCATAATCTTATGGATTCATCTCGCTTAAATCAATTATTAGATTTTGATAGGATCTTTGAAGTCATAATAAACTGTGCGCTTATACATAAGACTGTGCTGTTCATTGTTGTGTATTTTCCGGTTAATGTGGTGGCAGTGGCAAACTGCCACCACAGCACAGCACACAGCAGCGTGTGCTGTGTTGTGGTGTGTGGAGGCTTTATGTTTATCATAAGTCGCTCTCGTGGCAAGAGAATATATGCTGAACACACTCGCATCACGGGCGCTTCCTCGCCTCGCTCCGTATGACAGTACGACTCGTATGACAAGCGCGTCATGTATTCATGTTCTCGAAAACACGAGAATTATGAATGGAGAGACTCACTGTTTTGTCGACTGAGAGTACTCCATAATGCAGTATCCATTAAACCTAAACCAAACCAGAAACAACTGCTGCAACTGACATTTTAATAATGCAGTCTCCGATGGCAACATGTCTGATGTTGGACTCAATATAAAGGAACTCTCTCTGCAATAATATCGTCTGCTTTGTGTTTGTGTAATATTCTTATCGTGATATAAATATCAGTTCGTGAGTAAACTCATAAGAAGTTTCTATTTCAGCTCCACGCGACGCGACACATTAGACTTGATCAAGTAGGTTAGACCTGTTTTTTTTTCAATAGCACGACCTACTTGCTACTTGTGATCGTGAAAAGGTCATTTATTCCTTGCTCTGACAGGTAAGAACCTAACACAAGGTGTGTTAGGTTCAACAGTTTTCTAATTATCTGTTTTCCCCTTATAGTAGATATAATCTTTGAAGTACGAGTACTTATTATTTTCTCTTCTACTGGAGTTTATCCCGTCTACTTGCATCATTTAATTAATCTACATATGTTTACAAATTTTACTTGCAATATAGTGTGTAACCTGCTTTGACGGATAGAAAATGTGTACTAGGAGTTCATAAACGTGTGTTCATCGACCGCACGGATGCCGGCCGCGTGCCGGACGCATGCCGCACGCCCGGACGTGCCAATCGCCGACCGCAAATCAAAGCGCAGCCAAATCAACAATTACGCGCTGTCAAACAGAACCGTTTGAACTCTCAATACTAACACAAAGTGATCCGGATCCTGTGGTTATCGTGGTTACCAGGTACATTGGACAACGGGTGGAAACGTGATCTAATAACTATTTACTGTGGAGAAATTGAATTGCGTGTGTGATTTTCAAGAATCGTCGTTATAAAACGAAAAATCATAAAACTATTCGTTTTTACTATTTTGACATTGTCATTATAAACTTAATCATAGTTCCTTTCTTCTCATTTCCATAACTCCGGCGACGTTTAGTTCCCAGGAGGCACAAAGGTAGACGCACTTTAAATGGTAATTGATTACTTAACTCAGATAGGCATGAGCCCAATCTTCTGGCCTCCGGTGGATACCTCCTCAGACGGAACTCAATTAAGTATGCTTCACAATAGCTATGAGGAGAGTCCTTTTTAAAACAAAACGATCGTATTATAATACTGGCTGTACTGAAGGGAATGCCATTACAAAAGACTTATGAATATTATCAGACTGGTACCTTTTGTTCTGAAACAAATTGAATTCAGTTGAAATGAATCCACATTTCTGGCTTGTCGGGTACAGTCAGACCCTGCATTCTGCAGCGCTGCTGAGTTATTTCAAGTGTTTTATATGATAGAGCTGCCTTACTTCAGCATTTCGCTATTACTGCAGAGAGCAGAGGCCTTAGTGCGAGTTTTTACTCACGCTCAATCGCGTTAACGTAAACGACACTTTGTATTGAAACTGGATAAGCGCCGCCTGGTGACGGTAAGGAGAGACCTCTTTTTTTGTATACATTTTGACATAAGAGATCGTTTACGTTATCACGAGTGAGTACGTTAAAAAACTCGCACTAAGGCCTCTGATCACTCTGCAGTAATAGCGAAATGTATGCAGGCTGGTGTATCTCGCCTGTTTTAATAGAGTAGATATGATTATGGTCGGTACTAATTCATCGATTACGCACTTATTATTATTATTTATTAAAGTACAAGTATATAAAATCTTAACTTAAGAACTATGTCCCACAAAACCGTTTTCACGGTTTGTCTGTGGGAACGGAAGTATCTTATAAAATGTTAATAATAGAATCTTATCTAAGTAAGCCGATTGTTGACGTAAAAGTCTTCTTGTCCTGAAGTCTCGACGATCCTTTCTTGCGCAGCCCGTTGGTTTGAAGTCGATGAAGACGGCTGTTGCCGTATCGACGTTCACGAAGTCCAATGCAGACGTTGACGCGATGAATGAAGATCTCTTGACCCGAAGATGAAGTCCTTTGTTCTTCAACCGTCGAACCGTTCAATTTTTGAATTCGAAAATTCCGTTTTCTTCTTCGTTTGGCTCAAACGTACGGTAGAAGGACCAAAGACCCCTAAAACTACTTAATTACTTATTTGCTAACCCTCCCTCCACAAACTGCAAACCATTTTCCTAAGAAGATCATTTACAAACGCCTTAAAAAGAACTGCTGAAGTGATTTGGCAAAATTACCTTTTATTTCCTGACTTCTTATATCAGTAAGCAACAGGTTGAGATGGTAGGGTACTCTTTTATCAAGCGTTCGGTCGCCAAAATAATTCCTTATTCTAGGTAAATCAAATTTATCTGGCGATACCATCCTCGTTGCGTGGTTATGGGTAACTAGCGAATGACGCTCCCAGCTGCCATGATGACTGTTAACCAGAAGTAGGTATTTATGTTTTAAGCTGATAGGGCGAATTTTGCAAATTTTAAATAACTTAGTATAATTATCTTTACATTTGTTTTTTGTTGATCGTCCGTAATCTCGTAAATGAAGAGCTTCGCTTTGATACGCCCACAGTTCATTGATGACGATATTAGGACCCTCGTGAATTGTGCAAGCTTACCGAGCTCTTCATCCATTATCAGAATTACTTAATGCGTTTGACTGTACGGGAGCTCTGATAATTATTATTTTTTGCCACCACATTTCTAAAAACACTGAGAAGAAACAAGTTGTAAAGATGATTAAATATTTAGCTGGCTAACAATTTGCCTGAAAGGCTACGCAAGCAACTTGGAGAGAAATCCGAGAGCCAACGATTTCAATGAAGCGATAAAATATGAAGACAAACGCCGAACGAAATAAAAGTACGTTAACATAATAGAAGATAAGAAAACAATAGAGCAAAGTTTTACATCGAGCCTCGTCTGCGAGGTAACACAATTGAACGCAATATAGTAACGCAATTGAACATAATGTTCGTACGTGAACAGATTGGCATAAAACCAGCTTGGCTGGGTAAATTCTTAAGTAATATATCCAGATCTTATTATCATCGGACAACAGCAATTGTAGTTGATACCACTAATTCTCTTGAGCTCAATGGCTTTGCGATGAGAATTAAACGTGACCAAATTGATCATGGTCTGGTGGTGGTGGTGGAATCACGACCATATTTATCTGAGATGACGATTATCTTAACTTAGGTATGTTCTGGTATTCATAAGACGATGCCTGCTATGGTTGGAACGCCCTAGGTCACACAAGCAATCACAGTGGATGACAATCACCGGCTGAGGGTAGCTGAGTTCCCTATGTGTGCGGGCCGCCGCGGTTGACGCAATCAAACCGTGTTTGTATACCGGTTACACTACGCACTCCCCACTATCAGCAAGGCTTAGTACAGGCGGTTCATTGGAAACGGATGCAGGTCAAACGGATTTAATAAGAATCGCACATTTTACGAAAACTTTTAGTTACTCTTCATTTTCACTACATGAATATATTCATGTAGTGAAACTTGAAATTGTTAATTACCATAAATGCAAAAAACATGGGGCACGACAAATTCTTTAGTTTTAACAATTCAACATAATAGGTACTAAGCTCAACAGCACTAATAATACAATTAATAATAAACATCATAATGGCGGGACCAACTCTTGTAATTGAAAGATTCTACCACGTATATTACATATATTACACGTATATACGCACCCATTTAGTACTATTTTGTACCTATCCTGAAATTTTTGTACGTCACACGGCATAAGCGGCATTTCACGATAACACTGGTCCCGCCATTATGATGCGTCATAATGACGAGACCATGCCTGTACTCCAAAACTACAAATAATTACATAATTCTGATTAAACCAGTATCTAGTACCTGATTTAGTACCTCCAAAAATCAACAGAAATTGACGGAAATCCTAGTCGTTTCTTTGCAAAATATTTTTTTAATTCTTTGACACTTTATACGCCTGAATAAATAAACGATCAGAAGTACTTCTTTAAATGGGTGCTAAATATACGTGGTAGAATCTTTCAATTACAAGAGTTGGTCCCGCCATTATGCTGTTTATAATTAATATTGTTGAATTTTCTAACTACAAGGGTTTATAAGTTATACATAAATTAGGTCATATTTACCAAATCGAGAATACTAAATTCAGTTAGTTACAATACATCTGCAAAGCTGCTTGTAATAAAAGCGAACATTTAGAAGTGTACAAAGGAACCGAATGCCGTATTAACTTGAGCCGTGTACACATCGCCGGCGGCAGCATTTTAAACAAAGAATTGGCTTTAAACAGTGTAATATCGCGCAAGTAAGACCTTCCCTTAGGCGTCGAGCCCTGACATCGGCACAGCGCGATTTGAAATTACAAGCAGGATCCGCTCTGAATTTGCTCTATAAACTATATAGTTATGCAAGCAAAAGATTTCTTCCGCGACATTATATCACCTCGTGTACAATACATCTACACACATAGACATAGTGTATACGCGTGGCGATGTAGTTCAATATTCATACGGCTATCAATTCACACGGGTCCGGTCAACACAAACGGCGTGTATTTATGTTTCTTCGGGGTTGAGACTATGCGGTCGCTAGCGGTTGCCTCAGCACACTGCAACTTGTGGGCAGAAGGTTCGTGTGAAATATGTCAAATAGACCCTACAAGGCATAAAATAACTTAAAACTTAGCGAAATGTGGCGAATCGAAGACACACCACTGCTGAAAGATATTCAGTTAAAACACATACAGAAAAGCCGTCAGATCCAACCTCCCATTGCCTTTATGGAAGTTTTGTAAGCAAATTAATTTCACAGTATGCGTAAATAAATACGCACTTAGCGTTAAAATAATGTGTTTTTATCCACGAGTCGCTTTACAAGTGACCTACGTCAAGTGACGAGTCAGTCTATTTTAGTCGGGTCCCGGACAGTCCCAGTGCCAAAACATGCGTTGTTTTAGTCCGTGTTTACCTCGCCTTGACCTTCTTTATCCTCACAGTGGTGGCAGACGTAATATCCGCGCACATCCGTCAGTGCGGATTTTAATATCCGGACGGACCGCATCAATTTCGGCGCCACCGGCCAGCCGACCCCGGTAGCACACCGTTTCAATGATATACTTTCTGATTCCCCAGCACTTTCCACTTCATATGTTAATCACGGATGTGAGGAAACGATAGCCATAAATATCCGCAGAGAAATTGAATGAAACCACACGAAAAAATGGGTAATTTAACTTGTAATACGTTTCTAATGACAGGTCTCGGTGATCAAAAATATTGTGTTCAAGGTGAAACAAGCGTAAATACATGTACTTGGTACGCAAAATACGCGTTTAGTCGTGGAGTTGCGGATACTAGCCCGCTTTAGCCTAACCATGTAAGGTACAGTAAAAAAGTGTCTACATCGTTCAAGAATACGAAATGAGGCAAATAAGCTTAAGACTAATATGCAATTCTAACAGTGAAGCGAAACCTATACATATCTAATGTGAGTCGAAACATTCATGAATTTACACGCGGAGGCAATACGGGCGCATTTCTTCACATAATTGATTCAGTGCAGGTCTACCGTGTGATACCAGATGGACGGCGCGGGAGCCAGTCGGATGGCGTCAGCTTTACAAAAATAAATCGTCAAATTACAAGAACCGTGCGGTTCACATTATAATTTTGATGAGCGCACACTGTCAAAATTGCTCAAGGGGCGTGCTCCAATTGAGAGTTGGAGCGGGATGTGCTCGATATTACCTTTACGTTTTGTATTATGCATTCGATTTCAATATCAGAACAGAACGCTAAAGGATTCACCCTCATTTCACAGCCCATTTACTGTACAGGTAGGGATGATTGATCGGTGACACGACTCTGTCATATTGGCGATAGGCTCTTCCCCGGAGCGCACAGCGGAGGGTCGGTTGCTCGTCGCTCTATCTGTAGGTTGCCAGTGACGTCACACGCTGGAAGCACAGCGTACTATCCCGGTTGGCGTCTGCAAGTGGCTTTCAAACGGTTTTATTTGAGTTTAACCATCGCATGAACAGGAAATAGGATGATTGAAAAAGTTCAATATAATTACAGACTTGTCACGAATAATTTTCTGGGTAATCGAATTTTGGATTTTGTTCCTAAAACATAAACCAAGGTAAGGCAGGCCTGTGGTTTTAACAAAGAATGGGTTCTGTCTGTCTCAGTATATATATCCAATAGTGTCTCTGGTTCAAAAGTTGGTTGACCACTCAGCAATTCAGTTGGACTCTCATAAAGTACCTGCCAAAACCATTTTACTGTCGATAATTTTACGACGAAACGTCACAGGCCATCTCAATGTAGCGTCACGTAGAGCGATATAGTCCCCGCCAAACTTCTTGGCCGCCCTGAAGTTGGTTTACCGCATGCGCGAGGCACGAAACAGTGCTGTGTTTGTATGAGATTTATTACTGCGCAGTCATTGTATCCAACTTCAGCGCGGCCAAGAAGTTTGGTGAGAACTATACCCATCGCACTCGCGGCCATATCATAATGCCATTAAGTCCCTGGCACGGGTCCAGCGCCCACGGCCGGACTCAAACCCGCACCCACCGCGTTTTTGGAACAATCCGCGGGACCACTCATGCTGAAAATAACGTTTGAAAACGAACTGGCTTTGAGAGATTAACCGGCGCCGGGTGATTTTTCATTTATGAGTCGGATTACATCGCTTTGCTTCAAAAAGACTTACAGTTAGTAACTATATCTGCGGGCGGGATTGGATTTTAAAAGTAATCCTTTGGAAGGAATGAAAGGAAGGTTAATTAAATTCGCGCAATCAAATTACACGAAACGCCTATCATAAAATCTATTCATTAACATTATGTATCTCGCTGTTCGTCCTCGATCTCGCTCAAGCACACCGCTCTCGCTCCACTGCCAGCGCTGAGCGTGCAGCACGCGACAGTTTGTGCCGCCACATAGCTCCGCTCCGTTATTAAACTTTCAATAGAGACAAAACGTTAATTATAACCGTAATCCGCGTTCAAACGGAGCTCATATTTGTTTCATTGCGGGGTGTATTAAGCGGCAAATACGCGCGACCGCAGCACCACGCGGCGTAGCACGGTGGCGTAGGGAGCTTGCGGTGCTACGCGGAGGGAAGCGGAGCCACGAGTATTACATAACGTGTGTTATGAGCACGAGTCGAGACGCGTTATTGTTCTACTGAGGCAGTTTGTGGTTACGAGCGACGACTACGCGCTTTCAAGCACTCCTTGATATTAGCCCTTAATGGAGCAAATGAACTCGCTATACTCATAACAAGTGCGCGTGGAATTTAATAACAGCAGCGCAGGCCGACAGTCTCGTTTTTTGCAAAAAGATTGGTTTCAGAAACGGAGAACCCTTTAGTTTGTTCGAGAAATGAATTGTTCTCCTTATATTTTCTTTCAATTTTAAGTTTAAACCCAATTAACTGAATGTTGTACAAAGCGGGGAATAAAAAACCAGATACCAAACCTTATGAGGTGCTGCTGAATATTGGATATTTTAAACGAAACGACTGCTCTTCAAACTCGACTTCCCGACATGGGCGATGACATTGTGATGCATCATCAATAAACGTTTTGTATGTAGGTCAAATATTATAATAGTGAAATAAATAATTATACATTTCAGTTAAGTACTAGTGCTCGCTGAAAACGGTTGTTTTATTTACATGACTCACAACACCCAATAAACACGTACACAGTAGGTACTGTGAGGACTCTGCCTAAAAGGCAAACTCCTTACATATATTAAGACTGGCAACCGTTATACAGTCTTGAAAGGTAATTGAATATCGATCATAAAATAAATGAATATGTTTTTGTTTGACTTTTTCCATGTATATAAAGACACCTCTGTGCTTTGAGGGATTCCGATAGAAACCGCCCATGAGGCAGGCACGCTGCTTCTCAATATATAAGTTAAAAGTAATTGATTTGCCTTACATTACGTAGCGCCCTGGCTACGTCCCTTACAGTACACTTACAACATCGACAATGTATAATATTGCCCGATACTACCAAATTTCTGTATCGCCATCGTTGTTAGATTCAAAGCGTTTAGCTTAATGGCAAACATTAGCCATAGTATACGAGTCTTTGTGCGAATTCAATAGCAAAACAATATCGGTGCGGGTCGAGCGTCAAATGATCGCACTACTCCGCGCATTACGAGGCGCCGCGAGTTAGTGCTCATTGCGATATGTACCGTGTACCGTGAGAGAGACACACACGACGTGATCCATCGCAGAATACATCGCGAGGAAGATGGGGATAAATAGCGCAATCATAAATCATGAAAAATGTATTCGGCATACAATAGTGTCTGATCGTGTCTGGCGCAGTGAATATTTTATTTCCGCTTCGATCTGGCCAGACACAATATGTTCATTTCCTAATTCAGTAACACAGTTTGCTACAGCAATAAAGGAAATATTATTTAGCTCGAGTAAAGTAGACGTAGCAAAGACGCTATGATTGCTGCTTGTTTGAACTCATTCGATGTAGACTTTCTTATTATTGTCTAGCTGAGCTTGATCGGTAAAAGCTAAAGTAGTTCAATTAGAAATCATAAGATTGATCTGGTGACAGTTAGGCCCGGTGTGCGACCTCACCAGCACGTTCATTTGGTGCGGTCGCGCGTTGCGGCTCGCGCAATCAGCCAATCAGTGCGCTAAACATTTCATACGAGCCAATGGGCGCGGTCGTGGTCACACTGATTATGCAGCGGTCACAGGATCACCTGTGACCGCTGCTGTGCCGCGTTCGTAAAGCATTCGTTTGGATAATTTAATTGGTGAGAGTGCTTTGGTTAAATAATTACCTATTTAATTAATTTGATGAATACTGTTTTAATGCTATCTGCCTGGCGTACCTACCAATAAAACGGCTGAATCCACACAAGCAAGGTCAGGAGATAATCGATTTTAATTTTAAGCATAGCACAAGAAAGTAATAATGCCCGTAGTAATAAAAAGCATGTCGATTTGTACCTTATGATCTCTAGATTACATTGGCATAATCATTAATACCTTGCCTAATAGCAAACTAAAACTCCATGTGTTCAAATGATCATACCAGAGCGATCCATTTCCGGCGGCTTTTCCGCACATCTCAACATCTTGAAATCTGGCTTAACAATAAACTCTAAAGCTTTTTGGGGTGTTTTTTGTACTTGAGGATGTCATTTTCATGCACTTAAATGAACACAGATAAACAGAAATATCGAACATTACATGATATTCAAAAGTTCAAAACAAACGGTTAGCATTATTCTAATAGCTTAACAGTTGTCTGTCAATTTGTGTTAAGAAGGGATAAGGCTTACAGTCGTCGCCTATATCGATTGAGTTTATTTTACTTGACTTAGTACTTATGTAAATAAAAAATATAGGAATTCATTTACAATACGAAATTGTCATACGTCTTAGTTACGATTATGAAAATTATTAACTCTTACACATTACAAACTACCTATGAATAAAGTCAATAGGTAACTAAACTACAAAATAAATGTGATTCAAATAAATAATTACATAGAGATTTAATAGACACATCAGAAATGATCATCATTTTCCTGGCCTTGTTCGTATTACTTGGGGTAGAACAAACACGTTTAGGATAACAGTGCAAATAATCACAAACCTTTTGTCATCATGTACTAGCACTCAGTTGAAACATGTCAGCCTTTGTCATTAGAAACGTCTTTGTTAATTAGATTGACAGTGAAACCTGCGTCGGTGGATTCGCTTTTTACAACTTCGAATAATTCCAATCAATGGAAGAATTAATAAAATCAGTAGTATGAGAAGGACAGAATAGGAGAAAATTGTTGGAAGAGCGTCGAGGTTTTTATTACTGTTTTTTGTTTTTGTGTTTTTGTTTATCTCCTGTCTCCTGTGCGGGTTGCAAAAAAATATGTTTTCTTTGTTACTTTCTTTCAGATTTCTAGCGTCAGTAGAAGCTCACAAAACTAAAACACAAAGTTAATTTTGTTAATTTTGTGTTTTAGTTTTGTGATTTCATTGATTTTGAATGTTAGTAGTGTTACCTATTTATTTTGGTGAATGCAACTGTTTTATACAGAACCCTCTGTGCGTAAGTCAGAATCGCACTTGGCCGGATTATTATTAAGATTTTTGTAATTTATTACTTTCTGAAAACAATATAATTACAATTTAAAATAAAAAAATGCCTACTTTTTTTGGTATACATATATTATGAACAATATTCATTACAAAACCCGAACCCAAAAAATCTATCTCCAAAACCTAGGTAGGCATATACTAAACCTTTCTAATCCAACACAAGTGTCAACTTGAAATGCATCCCACAAATAGATGTATTGTTTCCAAACTGGAAACTCATTTGCTTTTCATTTGTTTAGCTAGACGGAGCGTTCCTAAGTAAATTAATTCCTGTGCTCCAGATGCGCTCCCATCGTAAGACAAGCAACAAATGGAGTAATTCACTAAACTGCACAGATGCAGCATACATTTCCCTAATCCCAGCAGACATGCAGGCAATTAATTTTAAAATATCCGCGCTGTTCGATGATCAATCAGGCCTGTCGCACGACACCGCAAGATGCCGCACGATGTTGCCCGATGCCGCTCGATGTTGCCCGATGTTGAACGATGCCGAGACAACTGTATTAATGGCAGACGGATCCGGACTAATGAGCCAGACAGAATAATAGATTAGTTTCATCCATCAGGAAGCTAGTCCACGACAAAGGCTTGGCACTGGTTGTCTTTATAACTATCCCGCTGCAGCCACAAGGAAATTTACACCATAATGGTTAAGAATAAAGACTGAAATTGTATGGTTTAAAAATTGTTTAACGTTTGGTCTAAAATTAAAAAGAGTAAGCATAAATCATGGGATTTTTACGTCTAATGATTTCATGGTTATGCGTTGAACGCCGCTTACAATTTTCAGTATTTCTGTTTGGGCCGTGGGGGACACCGTGTGGTCGACAAACAATAGTTCCGTTAGGGCCGCGGTGGGCAACATATGACCTCAAGTCAGTGGCGATTATAAGCATCTCTATTGGGTCGTCGGGCACAGATATGAAGGTAATATGTATGTGAACTGACCCCCACGGCACTGCAGAGAAATATAATGTATTTGGTTTTTAGTAAAAGTATGACTTGGAGAATTATGAAGAATGATGTCATGACAAAAATATTTCACCAAGTTCTAATGGAAAAGTGTACCCACCAAAAATATTTCATGAAAAATGTTGCCAAGACGAGACCATACGGCTCGCACTATCAAAAAGTTATCAGATCCCATGTAGAGCTAAGCTTCTAAATCTACTCGACCTAACTCTACAAGCCCTAACTCTACAAGCCCTAACTCTACTCGCCCTAACTCTACAAGCCCTAACTTCACAAACCCTACACCTTAGTCAAAATATCCGGCTTGGTCGTTTCGCTACCGATTTCACTTGTTTTTCACAATCTTTTTTTATGTTGTCAATTTGGTCCATCCTCTAATTTAAAGGATTGGGAGTGATTTACTAAAAATCTAAAATGCATATTTTATTATTTATAAAATTGATATAGGGACCTATATCAATTTTCAGACTTCTAGTATCAAATTTTGCGAAAGTTTCATTCAAACTTCCATCCCCAAGTTTAAGGGGTTGGGGGTAAAATATCCAAATTTGATTGTTTGTTTTTATACTGATACTTGGTTATATACCAAATTTCTGCTTTCTAGGACTTCAGGAAGTACCCTAAGAATTTTGATGATCATCAGTGAGTGAGTCAGTGACAAAATCGGAGATTTTTAGATATCAATAAAATCTAAAGTATAAGAGCTATGCAATTGAAACTTTGTATGTTTAATAAAGTCTACTATTGACATTATATACTAAGAATTTTTACGGCGGAGCACTCCTCTTCTATCGAAGAGCCAAGCTATAATGTGATTTTTTATTTCGTGGACTAAACTGCCATTTGGGGGGTTGTCACTTTATCGTTACATTAAAATAGTGTCGTACCGTAACTATCCTGATTGATCGAAAACTAATCGAAAATCGAAGTAGATCGAAAATGAAACTATTTCACGGCATAAAAAAAAATATTTGTTTAGAAACTAGCGGCCCATATTTAGTTTCTACTCATTAATGTCAGACTTAATTTTAGCGATTGCATTTATTTTATTGTTGATTTCATATTTAACACAATAAAAGTTCATGTATTATGTGTATGAATACTGTTATATTTAAATATATTACGTTTATATTCATAAAACATTTATTTACACCAGTTAGTAAAAATAAATTCAGGAGTCATGTCACATCGATTCGATGAATCACTTATGATTGAGCGTTACCTACAAAACTATGCTCCGCGCTTGCAACATTTAAAAAAAATAAGGTCAATAGCAGCTGTCAGTTTAGTCCACGAAATTAAAAATCACAGTATAGTTAACACTAGGGCATTACGTAGGGCATTTTAGGACAAACGAAAATTTTATCAGCCTAGAGTTTTTTAAGAACAGTCACAATATAAATGATAGATACTACTCAAGCATAATCCCGCAGTTTCGCTGACGTTGCCTATACTGCAGGAACCGTGCCTTTATTCGGGATAAGAAGTAGCAATAGCAGAATAATTGAGAAAGTATTAAAATTTATAAAGGATTATTACAGCTCTTTATTATAATATTTTATTGAATAATGAAATAAAATTAAAAGTTTAGATGTCACAGAAGGCATCCGCTGTCTGTTTTCATCTCGCACCGCACTCTCTGTCGGGCAGCAATCACGTGAGTAATTAGAGCGACCTATACGTGCGTAGACTGCGACACACGACACACGACCGCCGCGCGTTTGTGCACCGCGCACCTCTTCCACACCCCGCACCAAAGGTCACCGCTCATTCAATTTATACCCCTAATGAAGGTCCCGCTTTGTCAAGTGTCTCATTTTTACTCGACACAAAATTGTTTTTCACGCTCCTTAATTTTACAATCCACGGCCTAAGCGGTTAATTGAATTACGTGGAGTATCGCGGGACCACTTCCCCCTATCCTCGCCCGCTGCCACTGAGCTGTCGTCAGCTTAAAGTGGTGAACACATCGTGTCGATGCAGGTAATTGTATTTTTACCCGGCTACTGTCCTTCTTTTTATAAAACGGGCCCCATATAAACAAAAGGCATTGATACTGAAAATATGTACGTCCAATGTAAGTAAGAATAATCAGAAATAATCAGAAATAGAATATTATCAATAATGAAAACAAAAATCAAATTAATCGAGAAGCGCCCCCGTCCGGTCCGTCGAAGGGTCGTCGTTCCGTGTTGCCAATATAAGCGTCTTCAGTGAAGAAGGCAGTTTATTAACTTTTTCCGGAATAATGAAAGCTGTTCTGTGAAAAGCTAATAAAGCTCGGCAGAGTCGTTCAATACGTTTTAAACTCCTCTCAGTATGTTAAAGACGAGGCGCCGGGCGTTAGCGAAGATATTGCAAGGCGAGGCTGTCCTCTCGTGCAAACATCGCTCGCTCCGGCTGCTTCCCGCGCTTACACCGCTCACACCGCTCCGGACGCTCTCGTTCGACGACTGGCACAGTAAGCTAATTGGAAATTCTTGAAAGTATAGAACTTAAAGCTTCCGATGCGGATGAATTGATGTGTTCAAAAGATACGCCGTTTTTTATGTCAGTGCTTATGAAAGCTATTTACTACGAAGTGCTTTTGAAAAAATATGTTTTATTATTTAGGGTAAATTAATTACATAGGCAAGATACGTAATGAATATATCTTATGAGGCAAGGCTATTTTGGGGCAAACTCTTGTTTGTTCTTTCTAGACTGGAAATATGACACTTTATTTATTCAGGTATGTATTACTGAAAATGAAGTTAACAGGTTCTACAAGATTAACTACGTAGAAATATGTCAGCGTTAACTGTAAGGATCATTAAGTTCCGCAGTTCTAATTGACGGACGTCAACAAACTTAATTTACACCGAGAAGTAACTCGATTATGAACTCAAACTCATTTGCGAGGGTCTGAAGACGGTCAGCGGGCACCCGGGTCCTCGCAAAATTAGTCCAATTGCTCGGATGACCGGGTGCCTGAGGTCGTTACTTGACTCTTAAACTTTTGACCAGCGGCTGATGATACGGAGATAAGATAAATCTTCAGAACTTTATAATAAATGATTCTAAGTATATTTTAACTTGCGAAAATTAACCGAACATTTTAAACTTTAAACTCTCAAATTACAGACTACAAAAGCGTTCTCAAAATATTTACTTGTCCTCAGAGAATAAAACAAAATTTGATAAAGAACATTGCCCGGGCTTGGACCAAATGCTACACAGACATGGGAGTGCTTTCAAATGTTGTTTTGCATAATTTTATACATGGTTTATCTTATCTCCGTATCGGTATACCATCAAACCATCAAATCTGTTTTTTTAATGTTTTTTTTTTTGTAAATTATTGATGCCAAGAAACATTTGAAAGTACTCCCATGTCTGGGCAGCACAGTTTAGCTCCCATACATAGTTGGTCAATGTCCTTTCTCAGACAACGTTAATTCCGTAGCCTCGCATACTGCACTTGAAAAACGAGAACTATTCTCAAAGTACTTCCTCTATATCGGCGATCCGATTACCGTCAATACTAAATGTATAGGATTCCTGAAACACGGTTATTGCTGCAAGTTCTGAGTCGCAATAACTTCTCAACTTAATATCACTGCAGACGCTAATCCCCCGAAACAAATTGCGCTGCTTTACTACCTACTATTTTATTAGCCAACTTTATACACAAGTCGAGCATGTTTTTATTTATATTTCTATTTTTACGCTAGAAATAGGCTGGCTTTGGCAAATCCATGGAGGCTAATAATAAAGTTTAGGCTGTATAAAAGTTTTTAAGAATATAAACAGAAGTTCTGTAATAAAAAGGACTTATAACGAAGTGTAAGGATCCTCAGAAGCTACTTCGACCAGTTAATAATTATGTGTTATGAATGAATGCGTGTACTGCACGTACATTGTATCGTACGTATACGTACACTGTACAGGAGCAACCATTTAATTTATTAACAACGTTCGTTACAAAGGGGACTCGCTTCTAACAAAGTAGCGGAATATGAAAAAATAAGTTCTGTTCGTATATAATGTCGCAGAGCATTATTCCGCTGGTATCTATGGCATGTCGCCGGCAGCGTGAGCTCTCTACATTCTTGTTCTGTGCAGCTGCAGAGCAACCGTTACGTTTGTTGTAAAACTTTTCTATGCTCATTGTAATGTGTGCACTAGATAAAACTTGTACAACATTGCAACTTGTGCGTTCGCACTCTGAGTTAAATGAATTTTATTTCAGTTAAATGTAATATTTTTACAGGAGTTTTCTAAAATAACGTAAATACAGAAATTGAAAATAGTGATACACAAAGTTAAGTAATGATATTAGAATACAACCCTATAACGAGTGACTCCAATGGCTAATTAACATTCAGTTGTGTGTAGTGAGGCGGGGACTCGGGTAGTAGAGGCCGGTGTAAAGTTTGACTATGTAATAATTCTTCAACGTCACGCAAATTGAATTTGTTGCCGGATAGTTGAGTTAATTTCAGCTAATAGACTCTGTCCAACGATAACACTTACATTGTAACGTGAACTTACAGAAGGACTAGTTATGCGAATGCACGCTGCAATTTGAACAACTCAGTACAAGTTATTTGATACAATCAGTACGAGTGAATTTCGTCCTACATCCTGCAATTGACCAGATCAAATGAAATCAAATCAAATATTTTATTTGCCAGTATTAAGGTATATAAAATAAGATCTTGGGTTGTGGGACCAGTTGAGCCATATATTCTGCCCTAAACTAGCCATATAAAATTAAAATAAATTAAAAAAAAACTATAATAATAGTTTATGCAACGGTCATATAATCGGGGTTATTCAAACACGAGTGTTCACGAAAAGAAGCCGAGTGTGATAATAGTATCAAACGAGTGTTTTAATAACAAATTATATGCCGTTGCATACACTATTTTATCTTTACTCATACAGTTGAAATAAAACAAAAATGGAAACGGAAAAAGTATGTGTTATGGCAGACAATTTAGATTCGCACTGCGCAGCGCGCGCATCCATAGACAATGACACCACAATAATTTGAAGTTGCATAAATATTTAGGACATAATGTTTATTCGTCATAATAATATTATGGGTACTTATTTGAACGTCGAAAATTAAAATACCAACGGGTAAAATGTCGTTCGAAATATCGAAAGTTGTTATACCTAAGCTTAAAATGTCAGAGAATTGAAATGCCGAGTGATTTAAATATCGAATGATTAAACATGTCGATAATCATTATACATAAGTTCAAAATGTCAACATTGAATACACTGAAGTTCATTATATTTACGATACGTAAAATTACAAATAAAACTCATTAAATAGTTAATAAGTTATAACAGGTCGAATCTGTTCCAAAACTTAAGAAGATTTTTGCGTAAAATTGTCTATCTATAGTATTAAGAGTTCTTTTCCTTCAGGTGGCATTACAAAATTCCACCCTGTAATAACGAAATTAAGAGTAAAACTATCACAGCTAAGTAGGCTTTAAAACTTTACGAGTAGTAGTCGACCAACTTATAAAATGAACTTGGAAAAGTAAAAATGTTGTACAAATGCGAGTCGATAACTACCAAGGTCAACTCAGTGCAGTATAACACATTGGATTTTAATAAAATTATCGATATAGATAGACACCCGATTACCTAATTCAAAAAAATAAGAGGTGTAGCCAGCGTTCTGGGCACTTTTTACGTAGACAGCGATGCGGACGAATTTTTTGACACCCAATGACCCCTGCCCTTTTATACGCGTTCGTAGTTTTATTTTATTTTTATTAAACTGTATATATATGTAGTTATTGTTAATTAAGTATTTAATAGTATGTAAATTTTAATTGAAATAAAATAGCTTATAGATGATAACTCAATAAAAACTTACATTTGAAATTATGCACTAATTTAATTATACTCATTGAGGCGGCCGGGCCTCTTTATAATATTAGAGAATGGAAATATTAAATATCTTATTTTATTTTGTCGATATCCATCTATCAAGTCAATATCCGACCCAACTGCATCACTAATTGAGTAGAGAAAAACTTTCGAGACTAAAATAGGGAAAACATTAAAAATAAACAAATTCCGAAAGAGAAAGAAACACGCTCCTTGCGTGCGTGTGAGGATCCAGGAACGAATCATACCATTTCCCGTGGCTCTAATGCGTGGCTCCTTTAACAATTGACGTCCTTCATACAGATTGCAGTTTAAATACTTTGGTGGTTTGTTCTTATCTTTGAATATATTGATTTTACTTTTTGGTAGTTGAGTAGGTTGTTTGAAAATACTCATCCAAAAATATTTGATTTCGTTTTGTAAATAACTTTGCAATTATGGGTATTTAGTTTTTTTTTCTCTTTGTTTGGTTAAATTTATACTTAGTCGATGTTTTAAATGAGGCCAAACGAACGTAATTTTGGGAGTTGTGAGTCGCGCAATTTACGTTCAACTGAAATTTGGTCAGGTTGACAGACGGATGGACTTAATTTCAGCATGGATTAATATAATATATAGAGTGAATTTCAGTTGCTATTTTACGATTGTACGGAGCGCTGACACTTACATCGCTCCTCTCCCTCACCTCGAGCGTAATTCTGTTGAAATAATGTGTGTGAGTCAGCAGACAACTCATTTTACGTCACCGTGGTTCAGTATGTAATCGAATCCAGAGTGAATTCCGCGACGCATTGTACGTGACTCAAACCACGCTCTTACAGTGACACTGCTGGAGGTGAAAATTGCAAAGCAGTATCTGTTGAAGTAAACAATGTGAAGATTTATATAGCCGTGTATAGATCATCATGCAATTGTCCTAACAGTTATGCAAACTACGGAACCCTATTAGTGCGCGTGGCCCGACACGCACGTCGGTTGTTTAGTTGTGCTATTCATATTTTTTGCTATTTAGGTTTAGCCTTAATCACCACGCTTGGAAGTGGGGTTGCCTATCGCAGTATGGTTGTTACAAATGCACAGAGAACGCTGCTGCCCATTATCTGGTTTGTTTCTTATGCCTCTTACGACACCTACGGAAAGATATGGGAGGGACGATAAAACTATGACGTATGGTGCCAGCCGTAAAGAATTTTTCTTTACGACTGGCACCATACGTCATAGTTTTATAACTAAAACTATATAATTATAAAAGTTGCTTTAATAAACAACACACAACCAAGTTGTAAAAGATTCATTCTATACTACCGTTTATATCACCGTTTCTATTCATAATAATATGTAGTACGTTAATTCTGAACGCATTTAATTTAGAAATTATTGGAAGTGTGAACGCTGCGATGAATGATTGAAAGAGTATGTGTAGAGGGGAGATAGAGTATGAATGACGGAGATAGAAATTAAATTAAGACGCTACGAAGTAACTTTTTTTCGAATGTGTTAAACGAGTCAAAATAAACGAAGTTACCAGAACAAGCGTTTCTATCATCACGCCCCATCCCCTTCATAAATATATAAAAGGTTATATGAAACTTACTTTTAAAAAAAAGGTAAGTTTCATATAAACGGTCGTAGAGTTTGCGATGGAATTGCATGAACTAATTCCTTCTAGCCCGTTCCATCATCGGACTACAAGACATATGTCGATGCGTCATCGGTACATGGTGGACATCCCACCCATACGCACCAAACGTTTTGGGAATACTTGCATTATGCGTACAGCCAAGGAGTAGAATTCCCTGCCAGAGTCTGTATTTCCTGATAGTTACAACCTGGGAGTCTTTAAGTCAAGAGTGAATAGGTTTCTTCTAGGTAAGCGTGCTACATCGTCGACCACATCATCACTTACCATCAGGTGAGATAGTGGTCAAGCGCGAACCTATAAAAAAAAGGAGATTGAATCTTCTGCAACTTAGCTGTGTGTGTACTTTATTAAAGCAACTTTTATCATTAGGATCCTCCTTTATTGTATGAGGCTTTGTTCGCCCTCGCTCCTGAAGTAATTAGAGCACTGAAAGATATCTACAAAATGCCGTTTTGGGTAACAATGGCCAATTGTCTGGCAATCGAATACTCTACGACTGAAACTTCTGACGAGTTTAAAATATCTCGTTTAAAACATTTCTAGTAGGAATTATTGCGTCTGTCAGTCTGAATAATAATGCCGTGTTGATGACATTAGTCAAGTAACTTTCAGTTTAGGGATAGAAAATTATCTACCGTTGCTAGGCTGATATTAGCATTTCTTGGCAACGACACTACCAGCCGCACTACCAGTAGTGTCGTTGCCAATTAACGACACTACCAAGCATATTTTGGATTAAATTGTACAGTCAACACAGCAAAGCTCAGAAATATGATTCTTTATTTAATACGTAAATAATGAAATATCAGCAAACTTCAGAAATGTAACTTTTTATTTATTACAAAATAAAAGCAAACTTTTTTGAAAAAATACAAAAATTTACGCAAATGATAAATTTCCTTCTCCGTAACTGTAGTACTTACTAATAAAACTTAATATTGAACCTCAGATAATAAAAAATCGCGTGAAAATTTTTCACTGTTTCCCAAAATACAAGCTCAGGCTTAGCTTGGGAGTAGCAGTAACTTTTGTGTTATACACTAATACGAAGCATATATTAGTTTAAGATAAGATAGATAATTAGTGTATTAACCGGTGACAATAAAGGATTTTTATTTTTTATTTCAAGTGACCGACTGTAACTGTAAAAGAGTACCTAATAATACTGTTGCTATTAGCATATGACATTTTTTAAATTCATACTTTATTTAGTAAGAAGGTAACGTGGCGTAGCTAACATACAAGCGAATACCCGCGTCGTCAACTTCTATAAAATATTAACGTAATATTTTGAGAATGTAATATGTTGAGTACGAAGGTCGGCTTGCATGGTAGCTTCAACCCTGATATGAAAATACTGCTGGACATATCTTAACCGTAACTGTATCTAAACATTTTGCATTTTATAATTCGAGCACCTCCAAACAGATGCACCATTTTTATATTTCTTCAGTATATGATATTTGTGTTTGCCCAAAAGCAACGCAGTTCGTCGGGCAAACGTGTAAAACTGATTCGTTATTATCAGCTGCCGACATCTTATAGGTTTTATAAAATTTTGTTCAAAGCTAGACCTATGAACTGGTGTCTCGAAAAAACGTAATGTAAGAAATACTCTCACAATTATAATTTATCCATCAAATATCAGTCTAAGGTCTGAACAAATTATCGTCAGTGTCATTTAATCTTTGTCACATTTTTAAACTTCATAAGTAAAAAAGAAATTAAAGTGAAAGAAGTTGATTATCAGTAAAATTAGTTGAACTATGAGTTGAATTTAGTGGAACAGGAATCCAAAACTTCTGTGTTGACTGTACAGTTTAATACAAAATAGGCTTGGTAGTGTCGTTAATTGGCAACGACACTACTGGTAGTGCGGCTGGTAGTGTCGTTGCCAAATAATGAACATTTTCCTCTCGTATTAACAAAATTCAGGACAAGATTATACGAACGATCTAAGCAGTACTGAAAGAGAAAGAGGGAGTTTTAAAGAGATTGGGAAGATAAGTAATAGCATTTTCAGTCAAAGCTGAAGCCAAACCGAGACCTAATATAAATTGTATTATAAATAAGCTTTTTCCAGCGGTTTAGATCTCGTGGCAACTTCCACAAAAACCGTGCAGTTTATTGGGATAAAGACTTGCCTGTGGCTCTGAGCTATATCATAGTGAACTTTCCTATCAGTGGAAGAATGTTAATCAAACCAGTATGTTTGATTAAAAACTCTTCCAGAATCTCTTTTTGCTTGTGAGTCTTATACATATTAGATTACGATTACGTGTCTCAGTTTGGTCGTCGGTGAGTAGCAACCCTTTCGGTTTCGGATCATTATAAATAAAGTTTATATGTATCCATTGTTACTGAAGGCGCGAAGCAAGGTAACAATGGACACATTATCTCCAGTAACTAGGTCAGGGAGCTGTTTCATCTGACTTGGAGAGTGATGGTGTCAATGTAGGAGAGGCACAATGTAGGCATATTGTGCCTCTCCTACATTGACACCGTGTTGAGGTGCGTTATGTCGGCGTCAGCAACAGATTTCACTAACAACCAGTGAAAAGGCACGTCTTTACACACTTTCTTTATTTCAAACTAGCTGTTCCCCGCGGATTCGCTCCCGTGGGCCACCCCACAGGACCCGTTTTCGGGATAAAAAATAGCCCACGTTACTAAATACAATTAAAAAAAAAAAAACCCAACCGACCGACCGACCGACCGACTGGACCGATTTAAATTTTTTAAATCGGTTCAGTAGTTTCGGAGCCTATTAGGTACAAACAAACAAAAAAATTTTCCTTTTTATAATATTCTTTCTTTGCTTTTATTCTTTCTTTTTTAATATGTTTTTTTCTTTTTTTTTACTGTCTATGAGTAATAATAAATCACCAATTACATTATCTACACGAAGTCAATTTATTGCTTCATGAGTTGGTTTATTTTGCACGGGTTTTGTTTTAAAATGCTTTTGGTGTACATATTGCTTAGATATCTAAAATAGTAGAACTCTGGGCACTAGAATGGGCTGCAAGAGAAATAAACATGAATACTGCAATGTGAATGTAGAAGGTGTTACAAAGGAAGGCTGGTACGAGTATGATGTGTCAGTAATATGTCGACGCAGACGGGACAATGGCGCGCGTGGCGAATGTGCGGGGGAAGTTCTCGCAGCTTTATCTGTCAGACAACCACGAGCGATGCTTTATATCTTGTATTGCAAGAGATTGCAGCATTGCTCATATTCCTTAGCAGCATTTTGAACAATAATCCAACGTATAAATTTTCGTTTATTGTATGCTCCACTAAAATTGGCGCATGATTAATGTTTTACATAATGGAATATTACTGTAGTAAATAAAACTGTCATGAGCTCACAGTTTGAGGTAATTCCTCTTTTTGTGTGTGCAGCAAATGAGTTTGGTTTCAGCGCAGCCACAGCTACGTTCCACGCCACTGAATCAACAGTTATTATTCTTTATTTTACACGTCATTGCACCTGCGCACCGCGCCCCGCGCTATGTCGTTATAATAGTTAATAATGATACAAATATTATATCATCTGTTTATTGCTCAAATAAATCAATACAATTGAAAAGGCCAGCGTTCAGAAGTTTTGTTCGTGGTACTTCCGACGGTATTTGATTAGCTAACTGTACGATTCTTAAGTAATGAAAACGTCTAAGTAGATTTAGCGGTCTAAAGCTGAGTAATCTGTAAATTAATTGCTTTCGGACGCGCTGTTAAATTGCTGATAACCTCTTACCTTACTTGCCAACTAATAAAGTTAGATCAAACACTCGCGAGCGCTGCTCACCGCTCCATCCACTGCAGACACACTGAACACACTCGCTACGGAACGCAAATATGTTACTTTCACTTAATTTTCTTACTTGGCTATACTATTATTATGATGATACCTACCGTGCTTAGAACGACTGACTTAGCAGCAACTGGAATGAGCTTTAGCTAGATAGCTTTACATATATTTTCACAAAGGATGCCAAGTGGATTATCATTACATTGCAAGCCGAAAGCATCAACGTCGAAACAGTGTTGAAGCGTGCTAAGCAAATAAAGCTGCAAGTAACCTAATAACAGTCATAACTGAACAGTAAACACAACGTGATGTGACTGCTCTTTGTTCCGTCTAATACACTGATTACTCTCATTCTTACAGTCTCATTTAATTCTCTCGGCCGCCGCGATGCTAACGATGCATTAGCACAGACGAGGGTATGAGACAATACTGATTGTATCATTTCACCCGCGTTACTTACCAAAACAATTTTATTAGACACTAACCCACAAGATTTAGTTTATGGCACTCAATGAAAGTGCAGCTTTTTGTGAGACTAAACAACACTTCGTAGCCGGGTAGCCGGTACTTCGTGTTATAGATACATCCTGTAGACCACAACAAGGAACTCTCTCCCGGATTAGTGACCCACATCCAACAGACATTGATTCACACTGCAGCTCTATTTGATCAATAGTGGACCAACAACGCCTCATACTACAGATGTAAAATAGTATGTGTTCCACTAGTCTTTCATTAATGCTGAAACTTACATTCATGCTACCTTCATCTTCAAAACTTCAATGATTCCATAAAATAAAATATACTCCATTACCAATATAATGTGTGTTTATCCACTCGCAGCAAGAAGCAATAATGTACAGGATTGCAAACTGCTATCGTCTCCAACTTTTCCACTTGCATGAGAAAATAAACATCAGATACATTTCAAGTTGTTCCCTCTGGGAAGTAACTCCATTCTGCTTATTAAGAATAACGCCGCGATCCTTACGAAACTGAGAATTTTTCCGAAAATTGAATTCCAGTAATTGTGTTTGGAATGGACCAAACCTCGATTTTTTATTTTATTTGAGATGGATTTGCTCTTGACTCTAGTCTAGGTCAGAGATGACAGAGACAGAGTGACAGTTCGACGATGGAGTGACCTTACCCAGAAGAAGCCTGTTCACTATAACTTTGAAGATATTCGGGTTGAATGCGTTCGGAAACACAGAAGCAGAATGAGTTCCACTCATTCGCTGTGCGCATTATGAAGGATGTTCGGAAGCGCTTGGCGCGAATTGGTGAACCAGGTAACGATGGTAACTTGTAGTGCGTCTAGATGCCCGATGGTAGAAGGGTGCTGGTGGGATGAGGTCGTGGAGTTCTTGAGCCCATTCACCGAAGTACAGTCTAATGCATTATTTTTAACTCAAACAAGGAATAAGAGAACAAAACAAATAATCTCACAAACACTCATCACATCGTATTGTTGATTCACAAGCTCTCAGTTCACTTCCCAGTACAATCGTCGTGTTACATTATCTATTAGTTGGCGCGATAAACATTCCGCGGTCGACATTACTCTTATGCGTACTTGAACACTGTCACAGTACACGACATACAAAAGACCCACTTGGTGCAATGCGAGCTTAGATACCATACAACTGCACGATCTCCAGTAAACTTGTATACTGCACAGTATCGCAGAGACCATTGTACCATCAGTGATGTACTGATTTACAGGAGCCTTAGATCTGGATTTGGATATTTGGGTACGTTCCATTTCCAGTCACTGTATATCTATTCCTAAGTACACATATACATAAACATACACAACATATATGTATACAGATACAAAAATATTGCAGAGAGATAAACTGCGAAATTTTGTCTGTTAAAGTGAACTTTCTGTTTGTAAAGTTGTCAGTCTGTGGCGCTCGCTCATTCACTCGACTGCAACAAATTGGCAGTATGTCAGCCGGCGACTGCAACCGGGAACTGCGCAGTGTTCAACGTTTCCTCTTTTATTGAGCGCGACTCGCTCAACTGCCTGAACTGCACATTACATGAAAATATTTATGTCAGTTGCAGAATCGGCAGGCTTATTACGTATCTTTTTCAAGAGCAAAACTATAGCGATTATTGCGCAATATTTGCTCTTCCATACAAAAGTTTTTGAGTTGTTGACGGTTTTTTTTTAAACAAGTGCATTTGACAAACAGCGAGCAATTATCAAACGATTGTATAGGACCAACCATACCTACACAGCAGGTAATTGCGACTTTTATGACATAAAGCATTTGATCGCTATCGTTTTGCTCTTGCAAAAGACACGTAATAAGCCTGCGGGAAACACGTTACTAAATCCTATCCATGTTCTCAAGTTAGTGCGGTATGTAGTTTCCTCTAGGTTAACCTAGTGGAAACAAAATGGCCATTTAAGGTCTGTCCACACATATCAGGGCCGTGCCTGGGACGTGGACGGACCGTGCCCCGTCAGGGGCTCAAAAAAATATCGGTGGGTAAATTCTATATGAACTCGTTCACACACGTCCGTGCACAGTCCAGTGACGAATCTTCAATGTCTAGGCCCGGCCCTGTCACGTCCCGGGCACGACCCTGATATATGTGGAGAGGCCTTAAGCCGACTAATTCCGTTTTCAGTCAGTTTGCATAGGTACTATGTCCTTAATATTGACAGTTTTGCAATATCTGCCAACCAGGAGCCTAGGCAAATACACTCCCACAATATCGACACAAAATTTAACGGATATCTCTGTAGAGTTGGAAACTAATTTCGTTTAAAATTTGTAGTTCAAATAGTAACCCAGCTCTTCATGAAAATACATATTCAATTTAAACAAACGTCTAAAACGATGTTGACGAGAGTAGTCTGTTTTATTTAAATAAGCGTAGGCAACATTTTCACCTATAAAAAAAACTTTTTTACAAATAAAATATAATTCAAACCGACTTCCAAATAAGAAAAATACAAAATGAAAAATAACTTTCTTTTTGGAAGTCGGTGTCTTTGGTTTTTTTGGCATTTTTTTTGCGTTATGGACACCGACTTCCAAAAAGAAAGTTATTTTTCATTTTGTAGTTTTCTTATTTGGAAGTCGGTTCCTCCTCCTTTTTGGAAAGACGATTAAAAATATTTATACTTCGTAGCAAATCATGACTTGCTACGCCGTAGCAGTCGTAGCAGTGATGTAGCCGTTTCGTAGCTCGTCTTCGGATGGAACAAAACTTGTCTTTAATAACATTTACATACAAAAATACATACATACATTGCAACTTAATAAAAAGCTTGTAATAAAATTTATTTAAAAAGGCATTAAATCTCAATTTTCTAAATCTATGTATCAAACTATTTATTTATTCAATAAGGCATGCCAACAACATAGTTTCTAACTCACAGAGTCAATAATTTACAAGATGGTCCTGTGCAAACATGTCAGGAAACTAATTGGGTACGAATTACTTGCATTCCAATGCAAATCATTAGGTATATATAGAGATATTATAGTTTGCCGGTAGCACTAGCACTGCTGCCATATTTTTAATCAAATTACCAGAAAGGAGGAGTTTCTATGTTTGATTTCATGTTTGTCTTTTTTTTTGTGTTTGTTCACCGATTTCTCCGTCAAATTCAGACCGATTTAAAAAAAAAAACTTTGTTTTTTTGAAAGAGGATTTTCCCAAATTGCTCCCATTTTAATTTGGTGATGATCTGATGAAGAACTTCGGAGATATACAACATAGACTCTTAACTAAATGGCGGCATATCTCTCGGGATTGCTGCAATCGCATGTCTGTATATTTATTATACCATTTCATAACATAACGCCAGTACGCTCTAAAGGGGGACGTAGATGTGTACAGTTCTCCTTAGTACACTCTAATTTCAGCGGTTATGGTCAGGCTTCATGATATTCGGGTAATCTATCTATTAAATACAACTCAAAATTGGTAGTTGGTGTCCACAACGAAAAAACTTTGTACCTGCCAAAGACACCGACTTCCATAAAGAAAGTTATTTTTCACTTTGTAGTGCTTTAATTTGGAAGATGCTAGTATTTTTTTGTAAAACAGTATTTTTATTGCCGTGCTTTAGCATAGAGTTCAGTTGGCCGAGTCACGGCAGCACAGATCGTACTGCCTGGGCACGACACTAGTTTTTAAAAGACTGCCCAAAAAGGAGGAGGTTCTATGTTCGACTGTACGTTTTTTTTTATTTATACCATTTTCACCGTCAATTGTAGACCGATTTTGAAAATTATTTTTGTATTTAAAAGGGTATACTTCCGAGTTGGTCCGATTGTCACCAAGTCAGAATCTGATGATGGGATCTCATGGAAATCGAGGAACGCCTCAAGTGTTATAGGCATACATATAGCGATGTTGGTATATTCATCAATGCAATCATGTGCACTCAGAAAGTAACATTTGGTGAAGTAAAACTGATAAGGCAGACCACAGATGGCAACTGCAACTCCTTAATGATAAGGATGTTACGGGTATAAGATATCGCGAATAGTTAACCGACTATGGTCAAGCAAATAATTATAAATAAATGCTAAATAGCTTCATCAAAAATAAAATAAACAAGCTTCCAAAAAAAAAACACTACAAAGCGAAAAATTGCTTTCTTTTCCGAAGTCGGTGTCTTTGGTCCCTACAGGTTTTTTTAAATCTAGGATAGCAAAAATGTGCATGTCAGCTAGCAAGCCAGTCGTTATGGGTTCGTGAATACGGAATTGCCTACATAGTAAGCCTTGCTATCCTAACTTCGAAACGTATAAACCGGACACAAAGCGCGTACTTGTTGTGGAGTGCCTGTATATGAGTCGCGGCCGCTCACCCGGCAGTACACACTCCCGGTCACCCGGGCTCCCGGCAGCACAGGCAGGACGCGGCGACACGCGCTTCCTGTGCGGCGCACCGTAACCAGCGGGCACGCAGGGAGCATTGTATAAAATAGTTTAATAAAGTAATAAAATAGTTATGCACTCTATTGACAGCAGAGAGGCTAGGATGCAATCGTGCAGCCAAAACACGCTGACTATGCCCTGAATACAGCAACGCAACTTGGGCGGCTTCCGTGGTCTAGGTTTTGCTATATAAGCTACTTGATATCGCGCTTATGTTTTCCGAAAGGTTGTGTATCCATATAACATTTCTAATGATTAAGTCCATAATAGCTTCAAGTAACACATCAAAGCAGTATAACGGTCGATTTATAACATTTCTGTATCGTTTTCGCATTTTGAGTTAATTCAATAGTAGCATTAGAAACGATTAAGCGGCTACTGTAATGCTTATTTGGGCACAAATTATACGGCTTTAGATCATAAATAGGTTCACAAGAGTTGTTTAATTACATTACACGCGCTTTATGTTAGCATTATTGTGTACAATGAAACTGCCCATCGCATTAATAAAGCTATATTACAGTCAATAAAGTTGCCAATCGCATTACAGAAGCATTACTCTAGCAATATTATTGATAATGAAGATGGTAATTGCATTACAAAAGCATAAGACTAGCATTAGAATGTAGTAAAAGAATATTTGAAGCTATTTAAGTGTTCACAGTTAGAACTTAATTAAAACCTACATCATTGCAAAAACGTCTCTAATAACACGGTACAAATGTTATAATACAATTATCGTTGTAATTTAACTAGTTTGTCTAGGATCAAAACTGAGGAAGTGATACCATATTTGTTTGCATCAAAACAAAATTTATAACACTGTTTAAGTTTTTGACTCTTTTGTTATTGCATGCCTACAAACATTACTGCGCAATGTAGTTTACTATAAATACCTATATAAGTTTCATTGAAAATTTTCATGCGCCTTTGATATTTTGTGGTTTTGTTAAAAAATATTTAATAAATATATATGTCAAATAACCAAAACAACTGTGTATGCATAGTATAGAGAGAATTTTTCATAATAAACGTATTAGTATTGGTTGGACAGTATTAAATTAATTTATATTATTACTATATAGGCCTATTGCTTTTATAAATAGGTTTAAATGATAATATTTTGGTTATAAAATATTTACAAAATGGTGTCGTTCTGTAGCAGCCCGGTGAGCTTTTGAAAAGGCTAATTAATGCCGCTAACAGTATAAATACTCACACGTGAACAATTATTAGGCCAGAGAGAAGACTTTTGATGAACCACTGTGGTGCCATTGTATATAAAGTAGTTAGATATGAGTTCACCAGTATACCAGTAGACTTGATGTAAACTGAAATAGTGCCATTGTGAATACAATGTTGGGGATCCTTGAGCAAAACAAAAATAAACCATTTCAGAATTTTTGTACAACTTGTATCCCTTTGCCAAGTATTGATAAAATAGCTTTCTGAACGCATGATCTCCATATTCTTGCGCGTGGCTTATTAAAATAATGATGGTGCCGTCTACGAAAACAGCATGTTTACAGCGAATATTGTGCTTTTACTCAATATGGCTGACAAATGATTTTACGAATATAGTAAAATGAACCTATATACAGCTTTACGCACCACAATAACTCACGTGTATTTTATAAAAGAGCTATACAACAGAACTCAGTTGATCTTTAAAAATGCAAGCATTACATTAATTCACGTGTATGCTGTTCAGCAGGTCTAGGCTTCTACCTACAACTTTAAAGTCCTGTTACACAACAAAGGACACCAAAAATAGCTCAAAGCTGTATAACGGATTTACGGTGCATTATAATGGTACAAGTTTATGCTATTAAGCAGCATTAGGCATTATCTTACTACACAAAAATGCTATTGCAAACCTTAAGGCACTAAAAATAGCTGAAAGCTGTATAGCGGATTTACGTGACATTATACAGTGTAACGCATCATAATGGTTTTGAAATGCCAATATAAATCATCAACGTGCTCGGTGTGCTTATATAAGAGTTTATACGGACCTTAAGTTCTACATAAGTTTACTATTTTAACAAACGAGTTAAAATGCTTCCTTTGTTACTTAGAGGGCATGGAGGTCAGATAGCCAGGCGGTCCACGTAAAATACAGCTCAGCTGCAGCCAGTCCTATTGGAAGCCGACCCCAATATAGTTAGCAAAAAGCTTTTCGGGCGATTATTGAGAAATCCCAGATGGAGAAACCCAATAAAACTTTCCCCGACCCGGAAATCTACTCAAAACCTCAGCAGAAGTGCTACTATAGATACGTATATGCTACAGCCTGACCAACGAGCTAGTTCATTTTATTGATGTACAAATATTGTGCACACATGTCTCATTTTATATAATAGGCAAATGTAAGGTAACCACCAGTCTCGCACCCGCTTGTCTCCCGCGCGTGCACCACACCGCACCAAATAGTTTCTGAAACAATATCTGCGTCACCTGCGTCTGCAGCGCCTGCGCTACCGCGTTGTACCCTAACCCCTACAGCTGACTCTCCAGCAGCAAAGCGACAAGCGACGCACACCGCACGCTTGCTTATTTATCAGAAAAAGTCCGCACAAAAACCACAACAGCAAACCTTAGATGTTAGAAACAAATTTACTTACTTACTTACATACAATATTGTCTTAATAAGATGAATCACTGTGAGGCTTCCATCATGCCATTAGCCAAAACTGCCGAAATATGGGGAGGAGAGACGCATTCCCTTTGAGGAAAGCAGGCACGACAACTGGGAAACTGGTTACTAACTCTTTGTAGATGCATTGCAATAACGAAAACAATCTATTATCTGTAAGCGTGCGGTGTGATCAATGAACGCAGTGTAAAGTCATGTTTCCCAAAAAACGCGATACTTATACACGCGAGCAGAGATATCATTAGTATTTATTGCACACGTATCAGCATAGCGCACTCGGCCGCGACCTGCGCTTTGCGCTCCTCGGACATGTTTATGTAATACTGATAAGTTACTGTTGTTTCAGATATAACATAAAGATCACATCTTGGGGCTCACAAGTATTACGAGTACTCCATATTAAACGCAAACGTTTGATGGATGGAACTCCACGATAAGGTAAGTGGCTGAACACTAATGAAGTAAACACTTAAATGCTAGAGAGGGGAGTAAAGTTCTTGACTCGGTTCCTCGTTGTCAAGCTGCTTGTTGGGCAGTGAGTCGTGTCCTAATGCCCAGCACCCATGTTACACAAAAGTGGAATCACTTGATAGGTACTTCACTAAATAGTACGCACTGGAAATCTGACTCGAGTAGTTCGTGGGTACTTGTGTTATAAGAACCATCGTCAAATCCAGGTAAGTATTTATTAGACAGGCTATATTAGAAAATGATTTTGTACAGTAGGTACATAATGTATTAAGAATATGCAATGGAAAAGGAGATGGCACAAGTAACAAACATTCTTGTTTCAATTGAGGAATAGTGACTAAACAGTTGTTATCGTTTGAGAGTGAAATAGAAACCTAATACCAAAAATTCCAGAAAAGGATGGGAGCTGAGTGTAGCGAAGCGGTGAAGTTGACCTGTGTGAGTATGCGTCCGAGATACTGCGGGTTACTAGGAATGGACTGAGTCACAGGTGATTACCTCGAGCTTGTCTTTACGAGTCCATTATCGAAAAGCAATCACTGGAGGAGCATGGGATGGGTAGTAACGAAGCTCTTAATGAGCGATGCGATTTAAATATAAATAACCCAATAACGAGTTATAAAATAATGTCGTAAATATGATAATTTCAATTGTTTTGTAGTTTATATAGTTTGTAAAATATAAAATTAGGTAACAGAAAGTTTTCTAACATAATTTTGTTAAAACGATAGCTGAACTTATAAAGATCTAAAGATACAAACATGAACAAAAACCGATTCACTATTACCATCAATTAAATTATATAATTTAACAAAACACTACAAAAGAGTGGTTTCTTCTCTAACACGTGGCGCGTGGCGCAACTCTACTCTGTAGCCGCTCTGATCCTCTCGCCGGCACTTTGACACTATCGCTGCGACTTCCAAACTCTTACTTTAAATGAGTTACCGCCGCGGGCGGTGGCCGGCGGTGGCCTTATCACTGGATCTTTGTGGATAAATATCGCTTAGCGGATCATTTTACTGAACGGCGACCCTTTACAACTCTCTGATTTTATCTGCGACTAACTTCGCGATTTAAATAATTTACTTCTCAATAGAAGTACGCATATACCTAAACATAATTGAACACAAATCTGCTCAACTGATTCAAGGGAATACCTTCAACATAACCATGCCATATTCATGATGTCACTCCTCGAACTAGTTAGCGTAATGCTACTCATATTTCTCAAAAATCTTTACGTTATGAACTTGAAGGCTGCAAAACCTTCTTATTCATCGTATAAGTTGAAGAGGTGCCTTAACAACATACTTTCATATTTTTAATGGAATCTATATAGAGGGACAGAATCTGCAACGTGGTAATGTGAGTGGAATAAATAAGGAGGTAGAATTGCAGCCACACTTACCACAGCTTGAAGGTTTTATTCAGAGAGCTCACCGCACACACACGTTATACATGTCTCACTCACAACACACACACCCTCGCAGGTAAATAGTGAGCTGTCTGTCTTTAAGTTGTTTGATACCATGAACATGTATCGCAAGACAAAAAATAATTAATATTTAGTTTGGATAATGGAAAAAGTTTCCATAGAAATAGTAGTTAAATGTTAACCGTTTGGGAGATTGGGCGCAAGTTCACTCGAAATGGAAGACATTTGGACATAGGTACTCAGAAATATTAGTTAGAGTTAAGTAAAATAAATAGATACATGAAGAGCTTTGTTCTAGAGCCACTTCAGTAGGAAGACCCAGTTTCTGTGAAGTGGCGCTCTCCGGTTCGCGGTGTGGTGGCGCGGCCCGCTCGCTGTTGGTTTAGGATCCTCACCCACAACAGCCGCAGGCAACACCCGTTTTTGAACCTCGGACCACGGTGTACCAACACAACTGCGTATTTACCTTGGAGTTGCTGAGTATTGATTTCAGCAGGTATAGTTTTATAGTTCATCTATACTGATAAGTAAACCCATGATATATAAACCCGCACGCTTTCCCGCTGGGAATGATCTTCTGTCATAACATACACTGTAACAAACCTAGGGAGTAGAGAGTGTAGTGGGCGAGAGTCGCCGCGTGAAACGCTAGGCTCGTTTAAATCCGCGATTTCGCCCGTTCGCTCCACTCGGCACTCGCTCATATTTTTTGCGATTATTTCATCCATTAACAAACACAAAGAGCCGACTAACCATCACGTACACTACAGGTAGGAGCGCCTCCGCGCGGAGGTGCACGAGTGGTGAATAGCAGTCACTCGCGGAGCGCACACTCCGCCGCGCTAAATAACATTACGAGCTCGGCCGGTGCCACCCACCACGCTCCCCTCGTGGACCTTTTCATTAAGAATACGGACACCAATTTATATACGTACCTAAATAGAATTAGTAAGTGTACGGGAGTGGTGCCGGTACGCTCTCGGACCGAATTGGTAATTTCTTTTGATCAAATGGCTCTTTTTACTTAACGACACGGAAAGAGTGTCGTCCAGAATAAGTGATGTAACGTGAATGTGGCGACGACCTGCCGATACTGTACTCTGTGACAGTTGATGTTTCTACAAACACAATTTATACTTATGTGATTTATGCGCACATACTTTTTTATTTGCTTACCGACGTTCATGAACCCTTGATATAAAAAAATGCAGACCTTAAAAAGGGTCCTAACTAAAAACTCCGAATGGGCGAACGAAGATTGATTAGATTAAATTGGATTTTACCAAATAGAATCTGATCTAATCTACCTGCGTCAACCAGATTGGTTGGTTGGATTGGTTGACGCATGTCATTATAATGAAAAGTCAGTTTTACAAGTTTAAAAATCTTAACAACAGATCTTGTCTTGTATGCGTCTGTTGAGAGCTCATTCCAATTATTTCTCGGAGCAGTCGAGCAGCAAGTCGCGGGACAACGTCGTGAATATTTGGTGAGAGCGGCACTACGAGCGACATCACGACGCGCGGGGTGTGGCCGAGGGGTTCGTTACTAATCGCATTATTAAACCAATGGCACACCTGCACCACGCACTGTAACGAACACTGCAACCATCCCCGACTGCCGAGTCGAGTAATATGCCGATATTTTCACAAATTAATGTACAAACAAAGATATAATAAAGTTTGTCGCTTAATATTATAATCCGCTTAGTGCTCGCTTGACTCATTGACCTGCACCATCAATGGTGCAGAGGAGTCTAATTAGTTTCGTTTGCACCATTAATGCTGCAAATGAAACTGCATTGATAGTATGGCCTCATCTGCACCATTGAGATGACACTATACTATCAATGCGGCGTGGAATGTTTCAGAAGCGGGCAGTGCGGTGCGCAACTGTACGTCAGTCTGTCTTGTCTCACGGATACAGCAATGTTTAGCGCGGAGCTCCGCTGATTACTTTTCTTTTGTGTCGGAAGGAATGAACTTTGGGCTGTATTGTGTTGTAGTGTCGCTCTGCCGAGCCGAGAGACAGTGCAAATCTTGCGTCAGCGGAACTCGTCGCGAATAAATCACTACATACAACTTGAGAGGCTCTAAGCAAGTGTCATTCTACGAGTATCAACGAAACCGTCACGATAGCAATGGAATGGCATTTGATTTGAATGGAATATATCCGCTTAAGTATATTAGGCCCTCTTGGTCATTGACAATTCAGCCTTTTAGCTAGCGTTAGCTTTACCGAAGGTGCAGGGGTTCGAAAATGTGTTGCATGGCTTCGAGAAAAGGATGGTAAGGTTGAGCCTTTGAATGTTTTTGCTGAACTTGGTGTGGTCACTACCATGTCCCCGGAACAGACAATTAAACATAAGGTTTAATTGTCTGATACGTTGTGGATGTAGAGAGCATTGACTTTAAAAAAAAACAACATTAGTGGTCAAAGTTACACAAACCTACACTGTGGTAGGATTAGGATGAAAGCTCTTCTTGCCTCTCGTCCAAATTGCAGGAAACTCTCAATAAAGTCCATGCAATTAAGTATTTTGTAAGCATTGCCCGGCAATTAGCACTTCATCGATAAAGTTCCACTGTCATTGCTGCGCGGACTTTATCTAACTTTAAAGAGCGTTTGTTGAATTACTTTGCCAAAGTTAATCTGTGGCGCCTGTGAACCGTGGCCGCGGACTTCGCGTCCAAGAGCACCGCGCCGCGCCGGTCAAAGCATTCAAGAAGTTTTATAACTCCGCTCAAGTAACCTGAGCGGACGTTTACTATCTACGAGCGAGCAGATATTGTACAGTCAAAGTCAAGCGTATCCTTGTTGAGCAGCCAGTATCTCTGACATTACATTTGAGTGACTAATAGTTACTTTCTGTATAATATTTAGTTTCATGAATGTTCGTAAACTAGCGAGGACTCTCAGCTGATAACGAAGTTGTCACCACGTTTTCTATTGAGCCAGCCCCCCGTCCCCGCACCCCGCCCTTTTGTCTCATGGAGGCTGGAGGCCATTCAGGCTGCAGGAGCGTCTCGTTAAAATTATAAAATAAAAAGACCATCATAGAGCTTTTATGTAAAATAAAAAACTTGAAAGAGAATAGTGTCGCGTCGTGAGTCGTCGGTCGTCAGTCGCGCTGTCTACGGCTCGCGCTGCGCTGTATCATCTCGGTTTCATTTTCTTTTCATAAGGTATGTTCACGCTCCAGGGACGACGTCTCCGCGTGAAGCCACGCCCGCCGCGCTCAGCACCCACCCCTGCCCCGCTCCTCCCTCAGCTGCGTCTCGCTTCTCATTTTGATAACATTTTACATTTTTTTTTATAGTGAAATGAGAGAACACTTGAAGCCATCGCCCGCCGCCTGCCCGCTGTGCCCACCTAGCTGCCCGCCTGCACTCGCCGGAGACGCGGGACGTCTTCCAATTTAAATATTTATAACGCTTATTTACGAGTTTCATTTTATTAGAATGTATAATTGAATATATCACAAACAGCGACTGATTGAGTAGTTGCCGTGACTAATTAATTAATTAGGTTCTCTGATACTTCATTATTAAAACATTACCTTCATTATAACTAGAACTTCATTATATTAAAAGAAAAAACATGCTGTGAACTTAAAGTTTCACGACAGTTCTAAGAATATTTTAAAGATTTCTAGTATGGATGACGGAGGACAAGGGGAAGTTATTGTATAGTTTCTGTTATCTCTCTTGCTTAGGGAATGCTGTAACGATAGTATATAGTTTTCTTTTAGTTTTTTTTATACAGCACATACATAAACACATTGATAGACTCATGATAGCACAAGTTTAAACCTTAGTGGTTTTTGGTTGCT